>OX246754.1:53560538-56211339 GCA_945910035.1 Brachypalpus laphriformis | reverse complement strand
ATCAGCTCACTAGATGGAGAGAACATTTTGCTACAGTGCTAAATCACATAGACGATGGCAGTATGATCTCGAATTCGAATGAGCAGTTCGAAGCAACAAATTCCCGAATTCGCACCGCACCTCCCAGTAAAACCGAGATAATAACAGCAATCAAGTCCCTCAAGAAGAACAAGGCGGTGGGTATTGATGGCATCCCTGCCGAGCTATTTCAAGCGGCGCCAAATACATCGGCAGATTTGCTGCATCCCCTAACACGGAGAGCTTGGGATAGTGAACAATTTCCACAGGAGTGGAAAAGGGGGATGATCATTAAACTTCCAAAGATGGGAAACTTGATGGATTGCGGTAACTGGAAAGGTATATGCGTTCTTCCAGCCGTGGCTAAAATAATAGCTAAAATAATTCTAGAACGAATTAAAGAACATTTAGATTCAACTCTCGATGTCGAACAGGCAGGCTTTCGCGCTGGATCCTCCTGCATAGACCACATAAACACCTTACGGATCATTATCGAGCAATGCGTTGAGTATAGGTCTCCGCTACATTTAATGTTTATCGACTTCGACAGATTGAATCGAGATGCTATCTGGTTGGCCTTGCGCAGGAGAGGCATCCCAGAAAAACTTATAGCTATTATCAAGGCTACATACGAGGGCGGTAAGTGTCACGTCTTGCACAATGGTAAGGTGTCGGAGGATTTTGAAGTCCAAAGTGGAGTACGTCAAGGGTGCATACTGTCACCACTATTGTTTTTGGTGGTTATCAGCGATGTACACCGTGCAGCATTGACGGAAGGCAACTATGGAATTCGTTGGACTATGACATCTTACCTTAAACACCTAGATTACGCTGACGATGTTTGTCTACTTTCACATCGGATAATGGATCTTCATCTGATGGCCCAAAATCTAGAAGCTGAGGCAAACAAAGTGGGGCTAAAAGTAAACACAGCCAAAACAAAAGCCCTGAGCACTTCTTTTAACAACCGCGCTCAACTTAACATTGCCGGACAGGAAGTCGAGAAAGTTGATAACTTTCTTTATTTAGGAAGTGTGGTCTCGGCTAATCGCGGTGGCACCGAACTGGATGTGTGCAGCAGAATCGGGAAGGCTAAAGCTGCGTTTGGAATGCTGTCTAAAATGTGGAGAAGCAATGTTATCAGCTTAAGAACCAAGCTGCGACTGTTCCGCTCCAACGTAGAATCAGTGCTGCTTTATGGGTGCAGTACTTGGAAGGTGGACACCATTAACACACGGAAGCTGCAAGTCTTTGTAAACAAATGCTTAAGAATCATCTTGAGGATTTTTTGGCCGAACCGCATCTCTAACGAACAGCTTTATCTGAGAACGGGCCAAGAACCTATAAGCATTACTATACGAAGAAGAAAGTGGCAATGGATTGGACACACCCTACGGCGCGAAGACAACTCCATTGCGAAATACGCCATGCAGTGGAATCCGCTCACCCAGGCAGGCAGAATAGCGGAACGCCCTAGGCAAACGTGGCGCAGAACAGTTGAGGAGGAATCGAGCTCTTTAGGAATGAGTTGGAGGCAGCTCAAACGCGTTGCAGAACTTCGAACACGATGGCGCGCAGGCGTGGTTGACGCCCTATGCCCCCCGAGGGGTTAAAGGATCTAAGTAAGTAAGTAGCATAGTTTTTACACTCAAGTCTAAAAACAAAATAAAAAATGTCAATTTTTAGGTGTCCTTAAAAATTACTCTACTTTGACTGGCTCTACAAGCAAAACTATTGATCCTGACGAAATCATTTTCTGGATTATCAGAGCTCCAAGCATTTGATAGTCCAGTGAATTTAAAAATTGTGCGTTAGCTCCACACGGAAATGGAATTATACAAGCACTTTTGCCTAAATTAGCAACTGTGCGCCGTCTTCATCCCTAAGTTAGGCTATGTAGGACCTTTCACTTAAGCTTTAGGACAAGGCTATCTCATTTATGCTGAATGGGCTTGAAAAATGAAAACCGGTGTACAGCTTAAGCAGGGTATTCCAATGTCGCTGAGTGTTCACGACAGCTAATATACCTACCAACGTCTAAAGTTTACTGAGCCGGATATGCTAGAATTCATAGACATTGAGGATTGCAGCTCAGAAAAGGCACACTAGCTACTGTTCAAAAAATGTTCAAAAAATGTATACTAACTAAGCTGCTACGTTTCCAGTACTGCGGCTGCTAGCACGGACTGAGCTCATGCCGGCTTTTGAAGAGGCTACAAGGCGGACCAAAGAGGGTTTGGCTAAATACATATTCGGACTGAACACTGACCTAAGAACTTAAGCAGTCATCGCCATTGGTCGTGATTAATGCCACATTTTGTATAAGATATTTTATACTGGGGTGAGCAACTAAAAATTAATATTTAAAATGTAAAAAAATGTAAAATGTAAAATTACAAAAAAAAATAGAAATTAGAACAAAAAGCAAGAAAAAGATACAAAGTATGTACCAATTCACAGTATTCGAATAATAAGCATTTATATGTACAGCAAAAAATCAACATTCATTTTGAAATTGATAATAATTCAACAATATTTACAAAGATTACGTAGAAGTATCTATATTGACGTAAGTATGTTTTGTTTTTCTTTTTCCACGAGGGTAGGTGAAAAATCTTCAATAGACACTATGAGAATAGCAAGCGCGTGCTCATAGTTGTGTTAGATTCTTACTGACTAAAAAAAAAACACCCTTCGATATAAATTTGTTAGATATCGCAACTAAGTAATAACTTATCAAGCAATTTTTCTACCAAGAAATAATAACGTTTGGCAGGTTACTTTCCACTAAAAGATCCTGCATGTTCCACAAACTAGAAGTGGTTAATCATTATCTCGCCAAGTCGAAAGGTTTCGTCCTTTGTAGTCGGCGCAATAAATTACTCTCATCCAAAATCTTTAGGACTGTGTTTTTGACATGTCCGATTAGTTGTTTTCTATGCTTTCTCGCGAAAGCTTCTAGTTTCAGCTTCGATTGTCGGAATTCCGAGATCCCAGTGGATATCGTCATTTCTAATATACCACGGTGCTTAGACAATTTCTCTTAGCACTTTATTTGGAAAAGTTTGTAAAATATTGGCATTTGTTTTCTTGGTACAACCCCAAAGTTGTATACCGTAGGTCCACACCGGCTTTAGCACTTGCTTGTATAAAAGCAGTTTCTTCTCAATACTGAGCTGGGAATGATTTCCGAGTAACCAGTACATTTAACTATATTTGATTTCGGGTTCTTTACGTTTCATTTTCACGTGCGAATTCCATTTCAGCCTTGCGTCGAGTGTCATCCCCAGGTATTTGGCCTCGTTTGCAAAAGGTATTCGGGCCGAGTTTAGGAAAATTGGCAAGTCATTAGTTTCCTTGTAAGTGAAATTCACGTGAATAGATTTAGATTCGTTAACGGGCGACCCGCCACTCCCTCGTCCATTCATTTACATTATTCAGGGCCATTTGCAGTTTTGCAGTCGTTTCTTCGATTGTTTTGCATACTGCTAGGATAGCGGTGTCATCGGCAAATGTAGCAAGGATAGTGCCATCTTCGTTCGGTATATCACGAGTATATAACAAATAGAGAAGCGGCCCAAAAACGCTTCGTTGCGGTACGCCGGCCGAAATTTCTTTGAGCTCGGAGTATTCGATTCCATGTCTAACACGAAAGAGTCTGTTTCCGAGATATGATTCTAGAATAACGTATAAGCATACAGGGAGAACTTGTCGAAGTTTGAATTTCAAGCCATCATGCCACATCTTATCAAAGGCTTGCGAGACGTCAAGAAATACGCTTGAGCAAGTTTTTTTCTTCAAGTGCTTTCTCGATTACGACAGTAATTCTATGCACCTGGTCAATCTTTTCTTTTCTTCTATAACCGGTTGGAGACGCCTTAGTAATATCCTCTCGAAAATGTTCGATATCACTTGAAGAAGTGAAATTGGTCTATACGATTTTACCTCATTTGGCGGTTTTCCTGGTTTAAAAACCATAATGACTTCCGCAACTTTCCATTGACTCGGCACGTGTTTTAATCTGAGCGCAGCATTTACAATATGGGGCAGCTTAATCAATGCTTTTCTAGGTAAAACTTTGAGAATATCTCCGGTAATTAAATCGTAACCAGGAGCTTTCTTAGGTTTTGGATTCTCGATTTCATGTTTAAGTTCCCTAAGCGTTACACTTGTGAGTATTAAATCGTCGGATGGTTAATCCGGCCTATTGGTGTTGTCGTAAACCACTTGACCATCGTACGGTTTAAAGGTTTCTTCCAGGTGGGCCGCAAAGACGTCCGCTTTTTTTTATTTTCCCTTGCCCATTCATTTTGATTTAATTTAATTGGTGGCGCTGGGACTTTGGGCCTCTTGGTGCCTTTTACGACTTTCCAAAGTGAATAATTGGAATCTTTTTCCGCTGTTAAACTTTCAAGGTAAGAGCCTATCGCACGATTCTTAAAATCCTTAATAGTCTTCTTCAACGAATTGCACAGACGATTCAAGTGTGCTTTATGTTGCGGAGCACGACTCTGTTGCCATTTCTTACGCGCTTTTCTTTTTTCCTCAACCAATTCTTTTATTTCCGGAGGATATCGTAAACCGTATCTGTCCGGCGTTTTCCTTGGATTGGGAGTATTATTCCAAGAAGCGAGCTGTACGATCTCAACGAAGCGATCAACTTCAACCTCAAGTTCATAGGGTGTCGTAAGTGGAACGCTCAGTTCAACATTATCTTCAATTTCGTTCCTAAAGCCTTCCCAGTTAGTTGTTCGACCAGTTAATCTCGCTGGCTCTAGGTTATAGACTAGTTTTTCGCTCAATGTCAAAATAACTGGGGAATGATCGGACGACAGATCAAAGCTCTTTTTAACTTGTATGTGGTTGGTAGATAGTAAAATCACTTAGTTAGTAAAATCTTTTTTTTTTTAAGCGCGGATCCCGGTGGACAGTAGATAGATGAGATTTTAAGAGTGCGCTGACTATTTTTAACTCGAATCGTGCACAGTTGCAAAGTTTTAAGCTCTATCTTTAAGTTTTCGGATTGTTCGATGCAGTCTTTAATAAACAGGATGATACCCCTCTCGCTTGTCCCGAAGGGTGACATGCGTGGTAATCATTATAGCCTTTTATATTTAAATGCGATTCGTTTTTGACGTGGGTTTCAGAAATTAAGCAAATATCAATATCTTTTTCACGCATAAATATTTCCAGTTCGTCACGTAAGTATGATCATGATCATTATTTTAATATATGTTAGTTTAATAAGACTAATGTATTTCAATTAAATAGAGATCTAGCTCTAAATTCTAATTTAACGTATATAATATTTGAAAGAACCCCACATGCGGATCAGTAGAAATGCGGTGAAGTGGGAGGGTTGTGATCCCTAGTTTTCGGATCATAACCTCGCTGATAAAAGGAAGAAGAAGAAGAAGAAGAAAGAATAAAAAAAATAAAAAAATTATAAGCATTGTGAGTAATAAATAACATTTAGCAATATATAAAAACGGGCGCCGTGGCGTAAGTGGTTAGTGTGTCGGATCACTACGCATGAGGTTCCAAGTTCGAATCCCAGAAAACACCAAAAAGTTTTTTCACAGGCCCACCTCTCGCGAGCGTCTGACAAACATCCGAGAGTATTGTTGTCAGGAAAAAGCTTCTCAAATCGCTGTTCGGACTCGACATTAAACTGTAGGTCCCTTCCATTCGTGTGAAAAATATAACACACACAACATGAGTGGTTGCCAGAAGCTAGGCCTGGCACTTTAAAGAGCTGTTGCGCCAAATATTTGTATTTGTAATATAGTAAAACATAAAAGTTTAAATGTTTAAAATCCCTAATGCCTAAAATTGCCAGAAAAGTAGGAAAAGAGAGAAACATGAATGCCCGGTGTTACAGTACAGGTTTAAACTTATGTTTAGTCAAACTTACAAGTGCGCTTAAAATAAGTATAATATTTAAACTTGTCTTACAGTAGAACTTGAACGAACGTTTAGTTAAACTCCGGTTTAGAGTGGGGCAACGAATCCAGGACATATGGATTAGGCAGCCACACGGAGTGGTATACAAATGTTCGGGAACTGAAGAAGGAACAGGCGCAGGCGTGCTTGGGCCAAGGACGAAGTACTCAGAACCCATGGACAAGAGCACCAGCACCTTTCAAGCTGAAATATGTGCTATAGATAGATGCATCCAACTCAATCTCGAAAAAAGATACAGCAACTGCGACATAGCAATACTGTCAGATAGTCAAGGAGCTATCAAAGCACTTGACTCCTATACGAATATCATTAAGTCAAAATTTGTGTGGGAATGCATACAGAAATTTAATAAATAAATAAGTAAACAAGAAAGTTATGCTTTACTGGATACTTGGTCATGTCGGGATAAAAGATAATAAACCAGCAGATGTCTTGTCTGTATCTGCCTTAGAAAGAATAACCTATCAATCCTAACATGCTTCCTAACGGGGCACTAAAAGCTCAGGGATTACTTATGGAAACTAGGTATAACACATGAAGGCATTTGCAGATTCTGCATTGAGTCAAGCAAGACTCCGGAGCACCTTCTGGAATCTTGTGTAGCACTGACACACAAAAGATTGAAATATTTGAGTAAGTACCAAATATCGGATGAGGATAGGTATACCAACCGTGGACCAACTTCTCATTCTAAGATTCCTAAAAGAAACTGGTTTGGAGAGAGACCTCTGAGGCGAACTATTCTCGCTAAGGCAAAATAAGAGTGTATGACCTTCAAACACAATTTCCAAGGAATTGTATTGCGAGGGGAACTCTAACGAGGGACTAAACCTCTCCAAGGTACTAGCAGAGGGTACAGTAGACCACTAGGTCGCAGTGCAAAAATAACCCTATACAAATAAAAAATAAAAAATAAATAAAAATAAAAACTCCGATTTAATTTTTCTCTTTCTACAAAATTGTCGTTGGGTTGTAATGGTTGTAGCAAGAGGTGGAATTATCGTAAGAGTACGAGATCTTTCTTTATTCATCTTTGAGGAGTAGTATTAACATTACGTTTTCTTTATACAATTAATTTTTGAGTTATAGAATCAAGTTCTTTACAACTATGATATATAATGTATGGATATAATGAAAAGTATATTAATATCAATTATTATTTGTTGAACAAGTTAAGGGAAAATACTACAAAACAAAAACCCTTATTTGACTCTTATAACTAAACAACACTTAGAACTAGTTAACAAAATGCGAGAAGCAAGTTTGTACATTAATATAAGGAATAAATTTATAAGTTTTAAAATAAGTTCATTAACGGAAAAAGAACATTTGTCAGTAAAGTTTGACTGAAGCTTTTCTATTACAAATGAGATAAGTTTAACTCTAGCTCTTTCATGTAACATGTAACTGGCAGAATAGTAATACCATATGGTAAGTTAAGCATGATTTTTAAAACTTTGTTTTGGCGAATTTGAAGTATGCGCTTGTGATTATTAGCACATTCATACCAAACTGGTGCACCATATGTAAGAATTGCTTGGAAGATTGTTTTGAAAATGATTAGTTTATTATCAGGACTAAGGTCGGAATGCCTATTAATAAACGGGTACAAGATTTCAGTAGTTAGATTAACTTTTTTTTTTTGACCTAGCTACATGTTTTTCAAATGTTAATTTCTTGTCCAGAGTAATACCTATGTAGGTATTTACCTTCATTGCTCCAATCAATATCTAATGAATTTATTTTTAATTTTGTTCTGGGATAAAAGGATTGCTTTTTATGTCTGGTAAAAAATACCTCTTGAATTTTCACAGCATTAACTTTTATTTTCCATCTGTGAAACAAGGCTTCTATAATGTTCAATGAATTTTGTAAACTTTGTAATACATCAAAAGCCTGAATATGTGATGAATACACAGCTGCGTCATCTGCAAACAATGCCAACTACACATTAAGGCTTTGTTCTGTGATATCAGAAGTGAAAATATTAAAAAGAATAGGCCCGAGCACAGAGCCTTGAGGTACGAGATGAATTTAAAAAATTTAGTTTTTCATATAAGCATTCTGGATACTGTGAAATAAAAATTGTATGTAAATATTTTATAGTACAATAATCAAAGTATTTATTCGATGTTAATCCCAAGATACTCCTTTTTTTATACATACGAAATTGAAAAAAAAATATTTAGTTGTTAACCTGGCAGACGGCAATGCCATACTATATGATTTTGTTTTAAATGAATTATTGTGAATTTGTTAATGATTACTGAAATAAAAGAAAATCTAATCTAAAAAAAAATTTCAAAAATCTAAAAATCATAATGAGTAACATTACAGCACTACAGTACATTGGCACTTCAGACCCAAATGATAAATTTGGAACAATAAGAGAATTAGCTTGCATTAATATTCTTTTAATATAGGTATAACTTGCCATAGCCAAGTTAGGAAAAAAGTCAATGTATTTTCCCTAGCAACAGTATGAACATGAAGATCGCTACAATAGTAAGAACATGAAAATATAAAACGCAACATATTAACCGCGCGTGATCAAAAATATATGTGGAAAACAGTAAAATCATGTGTCCTAAATATACAGCAAGAAACAATAAAAATTATAAACTTTTACGCTGAATGTAAGATAATCAAATCCTAGCCAATTAATTCTTCCTGAATAGTATCATTGAAATAAATAGATCCATTCCGATTATTCGATATACTCCACCTTCTGTTTGCATTACCACGTCATTTAAATTTAAATGTATTAATGTTGCCCATATAAAAACTATTTTAAAGTCTGAACCAAAAAAAGACTTTAATCGTGTAGGCGCAAAAATGCTACTGGATGCAATTAACGTAATCGGTGATATAATTGTGCTTGTAATAAATCTCTCTTTGTGCCATGGCTGGAAAAAGTGCGTAATAACCCCTGTGGAAAAAGTAAAAGGTACCGATCTATGTAAAAATGTTTTTTTTTTATAATTTGCACGCACTCAATGGGTTATAAATACCTTAAACATGTTTACACACAGTGTGGGTGTTGGAAAGGATAGATAGATAGAGAGAGAAAGATTTGGTTTAGTGGTTTTGAAGCTCAGTTGCTTCAGAGAAACTCCGGGGGTGAAGTCCAGTAAACTGGGGCGATTTTTCTGATTTTTTGTCTTTGCTTCTGATGCACAGTATTTTTTTCCCGATAACCGATGTCATAGGCAAATCATTATCAAGAGAGCGAAGTATTTCTCCAGCCATATGCCCAAACTACTGCCAGTGTTATGCCTTTGCAGTAGCGTTCATACAAGCTTTCGCATTATATACTTAAAAAAGTATGTAAAAAAGTGATCTTTCTTAGTAGAATACGAAATAAGATTTCAACGCTAAGTGAAATTAATATTTTTAATGTAATGGTCAAAGCACACTTCGAGTACTGTTCGTCAATTTTATTTTTGTGTATTATGTTATTAAAATTACAGCGTATTTATAATAGAGCAATGCGAATAATTCTAAAATATAATAGGTACGCACAAGTTGTGTTTTTGTTCAATATGTTACAGTGGTTAAGCGTTAAGCAAAGAATTCTGATTAATGTTTTATGCTTTGTCTTCAAAAAATCAAATGTGATAAGTTGCCTAAAATTAAAAAAAAAAGAGATACGTTAGTGAATCTCAACTATACCATTTACGAAATGAGAGGGATTTTAGACTACCTACCTACCTACCTAGCAAACGTCACACAAAACTGTATTGTATACAGGGTGATTTGCATAAGATGCGACAAAAGCCTAGGACAGATGGGTTGGGTCGAGACAAGAAAAAAATCGTACGAGAGGGGGGCTCTCTTTCCCCCCGTTTAGGCGGGTGGGGCAATTTTGTAAAAATTTGACTTCAAATGAAAAAAAAATTATTAAAAATTAACGGAAACACGTACAATAATATGCTAAAGGTTTCTGAAAGCTAATATTCCATTCTTTTATTTGCTTTTCAAACCAAGTTCTTTCAGTGAATAGTTTTTGAAAAATTAAATTTCAAAGTCCAAATTTTTGAAAAATATTTTGAATTTTTTTTTAAGTTAATTTTTTTCAAAATTTTGCGTTATTAACTGCCACTGATATTTCTATTTTTCAATGCTCTTATCAATTCTTAATTACATACAGAAAACCCGATGGAAAAATCTTTCTTCGTTTTTGAGATATTAAAGAAAATGTAATGTTATGTTTTTTCCCAGAAATCCCCTTTTTGGGTTTTTGTATGATTGGACTTTATTGAATGAGCAAAGAGCGAGAGGGGGATCATCCTGTTTATTAAAGACTGCATCGAACAATCCGAAGACCTAAAAATAGAGCTTAAAACTTTGCAACTGTGCACGATTCGAGTTAAAAATAATCAGCGCACTCTTAAAATCTCATCTATCTACTGTCCACCGGGTTCCGCGCTTGAAAAAAAAAAGATTTTACTATCTACCAACCACATACAAGCTAAAGCATATTATTGCACGTGTTTCCGTTGATTTTTAATAATTTTTTTTTCATTTGAAGTCAATTTTTTACAAAATTGCGCCTCCCGTCTAAACGGGGGGAGATAGACCCACCCCTCCCGTACGATTTTTTTCTTATCTCGACCCAACCTATCCGTCCTAGGCTTTTATCGCATCTTATGCAAATCACCCTGTATAAAGGTTTCCAATAATTTAATTTAGGTAATGCCTCAAGATATACAAAATGGCTATATTCAAAAGAAAAACTACAAACTTAAAATGTAACTTTGAAATTCTTGTAATTTGAAAGTGAATTTCAATAGTGGATTATCCGCTAAATACAAATAAATAAAAAATAAATCCCATCATAAGTACTCGTAGCTATCAAACCAAATGGCGAGATTTTTAGCCTTGTCCATAAGTTCTAATTGTTTATTCCCTAAATATACGTACGAGTATATATTTGAGAAAGCACTCGCATCTTTACCATTTTTTAAATAATATCATGCATTTACATTCTTTTGGCTTAAGGGAAAGATTATTTCTGATAGACAACTGAAAATTGCTTTTAAGGTCATTATTGAACTTGAATAGGGCGCCGTAACCCGCTTATGCCACTTCTGCTTTATGAAAAATTATGAAATGAATCGGCTTCAAACACATACGTCTTTTCTGCACTAACATTTTACAGTAAGCTGCATTAATAGTAAATAATGCAAAACAGCAGTGTCAATATTTTCTTCAATAGCAATATCCAAGCTAAAATCCAACAAGGCTGCTGGACCTGACGGCTTACCGGCCGAACTTTTCAAGGCAGCAGGGGATGAATTGGTAGAGTGCATACACCAACTCATCTCTAAGGCTTGGTCAGACGAGTGTATGCCTGATGAATGGAACCTCAGCATCGTTTGCCCGATCCACAAGAAAGGAGACCCCCTCAACTGCGCCAATTATAGAGTCATCAGTCTCCTCAACATCGCTTACAAGATCTTTTCTGCGATATTGTGTGAACGCCTGAAACCTTTTATCGACAGCCTGACTGGATCCTTTCAGTGCGGTTTCAGGCCAGGAAAGTCCACCATCGATCAAATCTTCACACTTCGGCAGATCCTGGAGAAAACCCAAGAATTCCAAATCGATTTCAAGGCCGCCTATGACAGCATCTACAGAGAAGAGCTTTATAGAGCGATGTCTAGTTTTGACATCCCTGCCAAACTTGTCCGTCTCTGCAGGATGACGATGGAGGACGCTCACTGCTCCATCAAGGTCGGTAATGACCTCACCGAGACCTTTGATGTCAAAAAATGTTTTAGACAAGGTGACGCGCTGTCATGTGACATCTTTAATATTGTACTTCAACGGATGGTGCGGAACTCACAAGCCAGCACCGGAGGCACAATCTTTATATAAGTCTGAACAACTGCTTGCATACGCCGACGTTATAGACATTATAAGAAGAACTAAGCGGGCTGTCACCGGTGCGTTTGCAAGCATTGAGGCGGAAGCGGCCGAAATGGGTTTAGCGATAAACGAAGGCAAAACCAAGTATATGCTGTCAACAAGAAGGGACAGCCAACACCGAACACAAAGTACGTTGGACAGAACGTCACAGTGGGCAGCTATAATTTCGAGGTAGTAAGGGACTTTGTCTACCTTGGCTCTGCTATAAACTCTGAGAACAACATCAAGCGAAGAATAACTCTAGCCAATCGCTGTTTTTTGGGCTTATAAGGCAATTAAACAGTAAAGCCCTATCTCGAACAACTAAGGAGACTCTATATAAGACCTTGATCATCCCAGTCCTGCTTTAGGGTACTGAAACATGGACTTTATTAAAAGAGGATGAAGATATCCTTGGTCGCTTCGAGAGAAAAATTCTTCGTAAGATGTTCGGTTCCATTTGCGTTGACGGGTTTTGGAGGAGAAGATTCAATCACGAACTATACGAGCTGTACAGCGACATCGACCTAGTCAAAAAACTGCGTATTGGACGTCTGAGTTGCCTAGGACATGTAGAGCCAATGGACATCAACGCTCCGGCCCGCAGAGCCTTCGAATCTAACCCCGAGGAACGACGCAGTAGAGGGAATCATCGCCATAGGTGGCGCGCACAAGTTCAAGGGGACCTCGACCAACTTGGAGTGCGCAACTGGAGGCAATTAGCTAAAAACCGAGCTAAATAGAGAGGCTTGTTGATTGAGGCCCAGGTTCACCCCGAACTGTAGCGCCACCTAAGTAAACAAGTAAGTAATATTTTCTTCGTGTGAACCACATTATACCCGCCATAAGTCCGAAAGAAAATTCTTATCTCCTGAACTTAGCATTTCTAAAATGTATAATTGGTACGAGGATTCTCATGCCAGTCCCGTATCAGAGCATGTATTCCGAATGACTTTTAATAATGACTTGTATCGCGTATGGTCGAAATTCGACCGAGGGAAAAAAAGCAAGCAGCTTATTTTTTTTTTCTGCACATCTATGGCACAGTACCTTTCGAATGATATAAGTTTCATTCCCCTCCCTTTAAAATAAATACTAAAAAACGTACGATAAATTTCGTGTTCACGTATGGTATTAATATATAAGATTTCAATCAATCATTTCATGCTCCAATAAAAGATTCTTGCAAAAAAATGTGGCTTATTGTTATAAGCTTAAATTTGCGAGTGATAATGAGAAGCCTCAGATACAAATTGAACATGAACTACATCTTAGAAAAGCGGATTCGGATAGGAATGCCATGAGAGATGACACAACAAGAGCCAAGGAATCTAGTGGCGCTTCGGTAATTGCATTTGACCTTATGAAAACCTTGCCGACTCCAATCATTACAACGGGTGTGTGCTATTATAAGAATCAACTTTGGATATGCTGTCTAGGTGTCCATGACATGGTAAGGAATAAGGCTTACATGTACATTTGGGATGAGTCGGTTGGATCAAAAGGTCCCCAAGAAATTGGCAGCTGCCGGTTGCATTATATTAAAAATTTGATCATGTACACTGACCAGTGTGGTGGGCAAAATAGAAATATTAAGGTGTGCGTTTTATGCCAATATATTGTTTCACATAGTGACTACCTTGTTAACCAAATTGACCGTAAATTTCTAATGAGTCGCCACTTTTACTTACCTTGTGACCAAGACGAAAAACAAAAGAAGTACTTTAAAGACATTTTCGGCCCTATGGATTGTTATAGGATTATAGCAGCGGCAAGAAAGAAAGAACAATTTCAAATTATTGTTATGGACGGAACTATGATGTTTTCGACGAAAAAAATGGAAGAGAATATAATCGGAAGTGAATACAAACAAAGGTGAAGTGGAATGGCTTAAAATTCAATGGCTACAATTTTTGAGGGAGACGCCGTTCAATATTTTTTTACAAGTACAGTATTAACGAAGACGTACTTTTTGACACTGTGATTTAAAAAAAGAGAACATCTGCCTTTATCACAGATCTCGACTTTCTCCAAAAGGGAATGCCATTAGCGAAGTAAAAAAGAAAAATTTACTAGACTTATTAAATTTGATCCCCCCAATTCACCACGACTTTTATAAAAAATTTAAAAATAATTCTACAGAAGAGACATTGGGTTAGTTGAGTACATATGTAGATGAGGATGATTAGTAGTCTTAACTTATACACATATGTCTTAACTATTTCGTGTTTCAAAAGCGACAGCAAAAATATTTGTTTAATAACCTGTATTTTGAATTATTGGTGTAACCAACATATTTTCTTTAAATTATTCCAGCGTCCAGAAAGCAGTAGTTGTGTAAGCCACATAAAATCGTTTACAGACAAGATTGCCATCTAAAATGAAAGATATGCTGCTAGTTGTATCATAATTGAGGTTTTTTAACTATTATTTGAAATAGGAAACAAATAATAAAGGCTTATTTTTCTTTAATTTCTTTAATCGCGATTATCTCAATTGTTGCAATTTGGGGTTACGCCACTACTGCCCTCAATGCCTCAATTTCATCAAGCCCTTCAGGTTTGGATTTAATTGATAACACTGCCATAAAAACATCTGTCTGCTCCACTCGATGAAATTCATCACGTCTGTTTTTTAGTCCCATGATTTCAATGGTGGGCAGGAATATTACAGAATTTTGAATAACTTTAGTTTTTATCGGGATATGTTTACTAGACAAGTTAAGAACTACCTCATTGAATACATTAATTTGTTTATTAGATGGCGGACAATTATATAGGCTCTGCTAATCACTCTTTATAGATCATCTCGAAGTAGATCAGAATTTATGGATTTGAATTTTCTCTATACTACAGTCTCCGGGGCCTTGAAGAAAGAAATATTAAAAGCTGCGTATATCAGGCAATGTTTAGAAAACATTGGGGCCGAAGATTGATTAAAGAAAACGTCTTCAATAGTATTAGAGTTAAGTAAGTCAATAAGATACTGCTGGTGTTAGGAACTTAAGAGTTTATAAGATATAAGCTAAAGATCGAATTAGTTCAGTAACCGTGAGCAAACACTTCATTAGGAAGGATAAAGTGATCAAACCTTATCCTGCCAGTCTCCTTCGCTTTGCGAAAGCCGCGGGCAAATTTGGAGCTCTCAGTATGTTGTGCCAGGCCTTGAATGACGCACAATATTAACCCTTAAATACTAACCATCATTTGAAATTACGTTAATACTAACTATTCGTAAATTTTACGAGTTTTTTTTATTGAGAACAAAAATTATATTTTTCGTTAAATTTTCTTACATAAAGGGGTTTAAAACCAAAAAGGAACATAAAGGAACAAAACAATTCATAAATTGAGACCAAATTATTTTTGGTTATCGCACGGTATGCAGCACCGTGCACGGTGCTCTCCACAAAAAGCTCGATTGCAGTGTGTGCAATAAAGTAACGCCATCCTACGCTTTTGAGGTGGGCACAAATAACAGGTTGTTCGCTTTTGTACAGCAGTGTTCACTTGTTGATCCTCCATATTTAATTCCAAAATATCGGCGATCATTTGTTTGAGTGGGCGTTACAAAGTTAGCAACCGAAACCGATGCTCAAGCTAAGGTTTTGTCAATTGTTTATGAAGATTAATTATATATTTCTTTCTGTTAAGCAGCTGCGCACCAATCCTTTGACTGTTATGATTATAAATAATGCAGGAGTTGATGCAAGCAATATTTAGCATATCATAAAAAATGCACATCGGCCATCTACGAGTTTTTCGACCGCAGTTCATGCTGCTGCACAATTGATCAAATGTATCCACGCTGAACTTGGAGTTGTTATAAAACTGTATAATCTCCGGCTTCTGAGTTCGCGGGATAATTGAGGCTCCTTCATGCATTGTGGAGAGTAGAATCACATTTTTATTTTTTTTTTGCTTTATATGAAATGAGCGTTTTTTCCTGATCAAAACAGAAGAAGGAACTACCTACTTCACGGCCTTTGACCTTAAGCATTTCGCTTGGTATTTCAGGTTTATTTTGGCGTAAAGTTCCAACCAAAGTCAAATTGAAAGGCTTCTCTAAATGCTTATCAGCCAATCTTACGGACGTGAACCAATTATCCATAGTCACATTTCTGTTGGTACCATGAATAGTTTTGGTTAAATCTTTAACGTAATGCTCAGCTAACGGTAATCCATTACAGTTTGTATTTTTTCCGAGATAGGGACTTGCATCCAACATATATTTTGTGCCAACATCACAGGTCATAACTATTTTTATTCCATACTTGGCAGGCTTGTTGGGTATGTACATTTTAAACGGACGTCGACCGCTAAATGCTAAATGGACCTTGTATTATGTGCACGAAATTTCGTTTTGCAGTTCTTTTACGACTGTTAGCGACTGTGCGCCAGCGCTGACCGTTTTTGCCACTAAGACGTCGCCAAGATTCTTCCTCCAATACCTCTGGTTGTAATGGTTGGAGTACGCATATTACTCTTTGCAATATTGGTGCTGAGTCTTGCTCTTTTCGAAGAAGAAGGTCTTTCAGAGTCAGAACTTTCATCATCGTCAGGAACGTACTCCGAACCGGAATCACTGAAATCATGTCTAATAATGTCTTCAGTTTCTGAGCCACTTCCTTGTATTTCGTCCAGTTCTTCTGCTACTGTAGCTTCAACCTCCTTCAAATTTAGTGGTCGACTATATTCTCTACGTGTTACCATGATTCTAATAAAATAAAACGTAAAATAAACCACTGAATCTATAGCCCATGATGGTACTCTTGTCGATCTTATCTCAAATACAAATCGAATAAAAACTTACAGTAATACTAACTATTCGTAAAATTTACGAAGTAACCGCAATTTCGCATATACACGTACCGCTAAGTAACCGAACTCGTACAGGAAACAACCTCTTACCACGAAAAATGAAGCTACACTGACTTTCAATAAGAGTAACGGCGTAAGATGTTGCCAGATTCAAATTCTAATTTTCCATTCGTAGAATTTACGAATGGTTCGTATTTAACTGGCTGAACACAATGCATGCCGCGGCCGCGCCGTGGTAGCGCAGTACGTAGAGCTGTCAAATGGTGTGGCGCTGCACTCACAAAATTCGCCCACAATGGTGTAGCGCGTAGTAATGTCAAATAATGTCAGCTGATTAAAATTGTGTTTTTCTTTTTGAGTGTTATTGAGATTTGATTATTTTTGTGAGATTATTGTGCTATAATAATACAATAAAAATAATAAGAAATGGATAAATTTATTTTCCTTTCACTAGCAAAATAATTTTTTCCACGGCGTGCTCTTCCATTTTGACTGTAACGAATATTTCAAATTTATTGCGCTACTGCTGAACTCAGTTCAAGAATCCACCACGAAAACATCGTATAGAAAACCAAAACAGTCTTCAACAGTCGCCAATTTCTCTATCTGTCACTTGTGGCGCTGCACAAGTTAAAAGTAAACCAACTTCGTACTACACCACTGCTACCGCCACGCCGCAGCTACCTCATTGTGGGCGCTCTAGTGAGTTCCCATATATTTTAACTTTGTGACAGGTCGTACTACGCTACCGCGGCGCGGCCGCGGCATGCATTGTGTTCAGCCAGTAAGGGTTAAAAATAATAAAAACATCGAAGTGCTCATAATATTTAGTTGGCTCCTCGGGGTAAATGCACGTCTATTCAAGTACTTTCAAGTTTTTCGTTTTCATCCCTAATATTTTTATATTATTATTCACTGCTTACTTACTGCTTTTTAAATTGTTCTACTGAGCTGCTATTTTTCATTGCACGAAAGAATGATATTGCACTGGTTATTTCATTTCTATAGAAAAGCTGGAAGCAGAAAAGTAGAAAAGGCCGGTGCCTACATTTTGCAAAACAACAATTTCTAATTTTTAGTGAATACATTAGAAAGTCATTTTTCGTAAAGTACACACACAGTTGAAGAATTTCATTTTTTTTTACATGTGTACTACTTCGGACTCTCAAAAGCTTATATGAAAATTTCATCCTGCCTGCCCAAAAAACAAGAAGACCAAGAATAATGGAGATACGGACGGACAGGCGAACATGGCAAAATCGACCCGCCTAGTGGTGTTGGTCATTTATACACATCCATATGTATTGTACATAAAATATAGGAATATACATATGTATACATATATTACAAACTACTATAATAGAGAATGTCGCAGCAATATGAACGTGTCAACATGTGTATAGTCTCTTTGTAAAAAGAATTTGCTAATATCGAAAAGGACAGAAGTTCTTGAGGGCTTCAAGTAAATATAGACTCTTCTCCTATAATAAAATATGGCTACCGAAATTCTGGTTTTAATATCGATGCTCATATTGCAATTTCAAATATTGATCGATAAACCAAAGAAAAAGTACAGGGTGTCCGCCGGGAAGGTATACTACTTTGTTTGTTTATAATTTTTGATTAAATGAAAGAGAATGGATCTTATATTGATAAATGTTTTATTTAATGTCGGCAATTATGTATGGAATACAATATCAGGTAAATGTCCGCCTCTGCTAGTCTCACAAATGCGAGCCCTTTTGAGCACATTTTTCATTACATTCTCACACATTTCACGCGGTATTTCATTAATTTCATCACGAATATTTTGTTTGAGTTGCTCAAGCGTTTCTGGTTTGTTTGCATAAACCTTGCTTTTCAGATATCCCCACAAAAAGAAGTCAGGAGCAGTCAAATCAGGCGACCGTGGAGGCCAATCAACATCACAATTTTTTGAAATAACTTGTTGTGGAAAGGGGTCTCGCAGTAATTCCATTGTAATCCTGGCTGTATGCGATGTGGCACCGTCTTGTTGATACCACATGTTAATCAAGCCCAAAGCATGCAGTTGTGGCGTTAAAAAGTTGTTCTTTGAAGACCAAGCTCCTGAGCACGGCGTCGAATTGAGGTTGATGGATTGTTTTGAACACTTCCTTGAACAGCAGTAATGTTTTCAGCCGATCTTGCAGTACGTTGTGGCCCATGCTTGGGCCTATCACCTACAGACCCTCTTTCTTCGAAATCATTCACTACACGATAAATAGTGCGTTTTGTTGGCACGTTGTTTCTCCCAAAAATTTCACGTAACTTTCTCATCGTCACAGTAATCGATGATTGATTTTGATAAAATGTTTTAACGATTAAAACACGTTGGTTTATCGAATACTTTTCCATAATAAATTTGCCACGTGTCTACTTCACGATTGCCAAATATGAACTGTCAAGACTAATGTTTACCAAAATGGCGGCAAAACAAAGTAGTATACGTTCCCGGCGGACACCCTGTATTGTCATTTCTTTGTATATATATTAATATGTTTTGTGCAACCGTGCATATTTCATCCTCGCAACGTATGAGTGGAAAGAATATTTTTATTTTATTTTTTTAATTGCTTGCTTAACGTAGTGTGTAAGTGATACTTCGGTTTGACGATTTTAAATGACTATCGCATTCGGATGGGTTATTATCTTCATCCACACAGTTCAAAATCATGGAGAAATCGACTCTTTCTGTACGAATGCACAATAAATATACGACGATTCAAGATATTCCGTTCAATTAAAAAAATAAATTAATAATTCCATTTACGATACACGTGCGTTGTGATTAATCGAGATTTTATGAGTGTGTTTTTATACGCATAACTTTACGAAACTTTTTTAAATATTTCTTTAATGAAATAATCCAATCAAAAATGGCGGATAGATTCACGGGCTACTTCAACGCATGAAGATCTTCAAGGCTATGTCAGGGTTTTATGAATGACAACCCAATGGAATGTAACAGATTCTTACGGCACCGTCTCCACATAAAACAATGGTGACCAATTTCATTCTAATTTTAGGAAAATAATAAATTTGTAAGCACAACTTTCTTGTAAAAAAAATCTTAAAATAGGTTGTCTCATTTGAAGAACAAGGCGAAATCTACAAAGCGGAGCTCCAAGGAAGCAAGTGGTGCTGTACGAATCTTACTGCTTTACTAATTTTGTGTTGGTAATACAAATCAAGAATGAAAATAGAGTCAAATGAAAAAAAATAGGGTTGAAGCCTTATGTTATGACCTTAGTATAACCTTCAAGTAGAGTGTATCTTACCGTGGTAACCGCCATTAATTTGGCTGTTGACATTACTAACCTTGCAAGCGAAATAGTAGGATGAACTTACATTTTCTACAGTGATTGCCAAAAGAAACAAGAGCAATGTTTATAGATTCAGATTTTCTGTCAAAGGTAGACTTAGGCAAACAAGTTAAATTTTATCCGTACTGTATATGGTACTATGAAGGTAGGTATATTCTCCCAACTACAAGAAGGTAAAATATTAACTTATTAGGTTGCACGTAGGCTTTCAAGGAACTTAAGATACCGCAGTAGCATTTAGATAGATAGATAGATAGATCTTTATTTCGCATATAAATATGTACAAAGGTGTTTCCACACATTTTACATTAGTACAGAGATATGATATTGTATATACCTTTCTGCTGAAACATTATTTTATTTCTATATAACTGAGGAATACATTAGGAAACATAAATTTAAATTTGGAGGAAAATGCGACGAAAACCTCCATTGAGACAAAAAAAAAAGAAGATAAATAAAAATTTAAATTTAAAATATTATATTGCAGTTATTCTACAAATGAATATAAGGACAATAAATAAACAATAAAAATAAATGACTCTTTATATAATAGATAAGTAATTAAACAAATACAAGATAAATATATAAATAAATAAATCGATAAATAAATAAATAAATAAATAATAAATAAATAAATAAACAAATAATAAATAAATAAATAATAAATAAATAAATAAATAATAAATAAATAAATAAATGAATAAATAAATAATAAATAAATAAATAAATAAATAGATAATAAATAAATAAATAAATAAATAAATAAATAAATAAGTAGGTAAATAAATAATAAGTAGCATTTGAATTTTAATTGTTGGTTGTTATAAGAAAATACCCACAGAAAGTGAGTATAGCTATAACGCTAAAAATATTTTTTTATGATTTCTAGCAAACATATTGGAAATATGCTATCAAAGTTCGCGTGCCGTTATGAAGTTAGTCCACCCTCTCTCAATGGTATCAGATTAATTTCCTCTTACACAGCAAAATATTTGGCTTATCCTGGATAACAAATTAAGCTGGAAACATAATATTCAAGAAAGAGTAAAGAAAGCTACAGTAGCTACACTTTGCGAAAAGCTATTGGGAATAGAAGGGGCGTACACTGGCTCAACATTTCGGCCATTAGACCGATACTCACATACTGGGTGTTTGTGTGATGGACAGTCTTAGAAAAAGCTATAAATCGGGATTTTCTAAGTAAGGTCCAGCGTACAGCTTATCTGTGCATACACGGAGCACTACGTACAACTCCCTTTGCGGAACTGGACATTATGTTTCCTCTGATACCCCTTGATGTATTTAGCAAGTAAATGGCAGCGACTGCTTCCGTTTGCCTTGAAGCTACCAAACAGCGATCAAGAAAAGAAATTAGCCAGGATCCATTCTGAATAAATTCAAAATCTGTCCCGCAAACAAGGACTGCTTCATCCCACGTTTAAATTTTGACAAGAACTTCCTCGGCATCATCCTCTTCAGATCTACTCTGGAATGACGATACATTTTTAAAAGATGGGTCGATCCACTTCTACACTGACGGCTCAAAAGCCAAGGACGGAGTTGTGTGGAGGTATTTTCTCTGACGGGCTTAATCTTAAGCTCTCCTTACGTCTACCAAATCATAGTAGCGTGTTCCAGGCGGAAATTTTGGCGATTAAGGAAGTCTTATCTTTTCAGACAGCCAAGCAGCAATCAAATCCTTGGAATCGACCTCTATAAATTCCTTAGTAGCTCTAGACTGCCGGTCGTCTCTCGCGGAGATAGCTGAGCAGTTCAATATTCACCTGTGTTGGGTGCCGGGGCACAGGGACATTCCAGGGAATTGTAAGACCGATGAACTAGCCAGAATAAGAACAATTATACCCATCCTGCCGGACATAGGCTCCTTAGGTATACCAATCGCTACTTGCAAACTTAAACTTAAGCTGGATGCTATCAAGCGTACAAATCTTAGGTGGACAAGTGGTCCACAATGGACCTATTATTGATCTAAGTGTGGTCTGTAGCGATTCTCAGATGCCAGCCACTTCAACCTAACCTAACCTATGAAGTTGAACGTTTTTCCCTTAGATAAAATTACTCAGATTTTGCTGAAACTACAGCTGACGTTTACATACTGTGCTAGATCATCTTTCTATAGTTTCTATTAAAAAATTTGGATGAAATGGTATTTGTCGAAAAGTATACTACAGAAAGCTCCCCTACAGAATTTCCTCTTTCTAGTTGAAAATTCAAGTTCTAAAGACTACACGCGTATAAATATAGATCACTTCCATTCGTACGAAGAAAAAAATATACAATACTTACAGCATAAATGGCTATGATAGATTAGGTGAGTGACTCTTCGTTATTTACAATATGTATCTGAACTTTATTTTAGGTGAAATTGGAAAAATTCCTTCGACGATAGTAATACTGTGATATCGATAATTACATATTCGGCTTTATAGCCCAAAATGCCATCAATTTTTCAAACACTGACCGATATTTGGTTCCGAAAGCTTTGCAATAAAGAGCGATGAGCTGTTTGGGCAGAACGACGTTTTTCCTGGTCTTCAAATGGTCGCTTGAGTATTTTATGCAGAGATATTTACATATATGCGCACAATTATCAAAATTTCGTCATTTTCTAAATACTCGTATACCTACTACGAACTACTCCATGTTTTGGTATTTATTTAAACACATAAATGAATTGTGACTAATCTGTCAATATTTCGATTCGAACCAATGTGCTGTAAAGATAGTTCGCATTGCAAATTTATGGGCACGTCTCTGGACCATCTGCATGCGTGGACATCAATTCAATGGCATACTTACGAAGACAAGTCTGAGAGACCCTTGATGGTCGTAGCTAGAGGACTTCATCTATCATGCGCTAAAAAGACGTTATAGGTGATTTACGCGATAGAGGTTATAATATTTTCGACGCCGTGAACCTTTTAAAAAAAGACATAAAACGACCCGACCGTGGAGAAAAAGCTGTAGTGAAACGTAAACTTTCGCTTTTTGTGCTATCATTCGATAAAACAGAAAGCCGGGAAAAGATATATAATATTCCTACAATCATGAGTATGTTCGTTAAAATCGTGCCGATACGTATCAACATGTTTTCATGTAATCCCTCAATGCAAGCGCTGCAAGAGTTTAATCATACACAGGCTTACTGTCGGAAAGAGCTGCGCTGCGGCTTTGACGTGCGTCAAAGTCATCCACTAAAAAGGCTGAGCGAAAAATAACATCGGATAAGCCAGCGAACCCCGAACGTCGGACGTATTCTCAGGCTGCAGTCAAAGCAACCAAACCGCGTCTGACAAACATCCGAGAGTATTGTTCTTAAAATAAATTGCCTTCGGCTACGGCACTAAACTGTAGGTTCTTTCCATTCGTGGGAAAAATAAAACACACACAACATGAGTGGTCGCGAGAAACTAGGCCCTGGCACTTAAAGAGCTGTTGCCCCAAATATATTTATATATACGGGTGGGCCAACTACAAGTTTCTTTTTAAGAATGCAATAAAATGAACAAAATGAAATTTTTCCATGTATTATAGCTTTATTAGTAAGATCAGACATTCCCATTAATTACGGAATACAACGTCGTTCAAGTGGCTGCCTCGGCTGGCCTCGCAGTATCGCATTCTATCACTCCAATTATCCAAGACCTTGTTGATGGTTTCGGGCTGTAGCTCACGGATTGCTTCGATGATATTGGCCTTAAGTGCTTGATTCGTTTTCGGATTGTTGGCATAACATCGGTCCTTCACGGTTCCTCACAACACGATTTGGGAATTTGGTGCGCAAAAGACCGATTGTGGCATTGCGCGCCATCCTGTATGAACCAGAGGTCGTCCAAATCTATGTCTTTAAATAAAAAACAACTCCTTAACATGGCTCTGTAATGCCCACCGTTGACCGAAACGTTGTTCCCAGTCTCATTTTCGAAGAAAAATGGTCTAATGATGCCACCACTCCACAATCGGCTACAGCAGCCACATTCTCGTCTGTGCGACGACGGGGACCATGAGTGTTGTCCACTAGCATACCAGTCTCACGAACCTATTGCACAAACTTGCGTACAGCAGGCGCAGTGGGTGCTTCATTTCGGCCAAAACTTCTTTTCAAAAAACGCACAGCACTCACTTTGGAAATAAGTTTTCAATATTTCCCAATGTTGTTCAAGCGTAAAGCGACTCATTTCATTCCGCGGAGCTATGATACTTACTTTCTGTCAATGATTTAAATATAAATCACTAGATGGCCCACCCGTTATGTTTGATCTTCGAAACCCATCTAACAAGGGAATCGCAAATAAATGATGAGAGGCTACGCTGGTTAAAACTGAATCTCTTCTTATAAGAAGTCGAGTGCGTGCTAAACATTCGAGTCAGAAATCAGTCTATAAGAACCAATGAAGCAGGAAGCAAGGAATAATGGAGGAGGAGAAGGCAACATCACTAGCTATATGGCAAGCCAGGTGGGATAACAGTACAAAAGGTAGTTGGACCCACAAGCTGATCACCACCATAGGTCTGGACCAAGTGAGTGTATGGGGACTGCAACTACCACCTTATGCTATTCCTATCGGGTCACAGCGGCTGTTGCAAATATTTACACAGATTTGGACATGATAACTCACCTCTCTGTCCACATTATCCAGACCAGGAGGAAGATACAGAGCACGCAATTTTCCATTGCAATCGCTTCACGGAATGGAGAAATAACCTGCCAAGTCCACCATTCCTTATAGACCAAATGCTGGGCTCAGAGATGAATTGGCTGGGAATTTGTACACTCATAATGAATGCTCAAAAAGAGCTCAGAATAATTGAGAGATCAAGGAGAGCAGAAGAAGCAATACATTAATTGCTGACCAGCCCCGCGAAGTAATACCTTACGGCAGTCCCGCGGGGAGAGTGGTAGATGTGTGCAGGGTGTGGATTAGTGCGTAGGCGCATTCCTGGCATCGATTATTCGGGCTTGCGAATCGTGCATGCTAGTATCTCGGGCTACTAGTATCTTTCGAAAGTTTCCACATCCCTCGGCGCAACAAAAAAAAAAAAAAAATACACACACACATGCATGCATACATACAATACATACATGCACCAAAGCAAATTAAATGAAACTATTAAAACTAATTATTTCTGTGACAGAATTCGCCACAGTGGAAACGAATTCAAAAACTTATGAGTTCGTAAATTCAAAATCCGCATCCGTTATAATGGATTTTGCGATAGGCTTCGGAAATATGTAAGTATGCACTAATAAAATTTGCGATGCAAAAAGATTCTAGGAAAAGGGGGGCATATGTTTTCTTTTTTTTCACGCTGGGAGGTGGTAATGTTCAAAAGACGAAACTGAGCCCGTACTCAGTAACAGTGTGGAACTTTTACCCACTAACCCCTTCTCCTTTCTTACTCTTTCTCCTGACGGTACCGGTTTCTTGGCATTTCAACGTTGGGGGGTTTCTGACTTAGTTGTCATTTGTATTCGTGTTAGTCCTGTTGGACTCTTTTCTCTGACGTTCCAATATTTTTAATTTTCTCATGATAGTTTTGGCAATTTCAGTCACTGCATCCCAAGCTTTTGGCTCTTAAGCATTTCAACAACTATGTTTTCGGTGGTCAGTGCCACGCCTAATTTCTGCCTCAATGTTTCCCTCTCGTCTAGAAACCGTGGGCATAGAAAAAACACATGTTTGGCGTTTTCAATGCAGTCAGCACATCGTGGACAGACGGAAGCGTACATGACCTGTCAGCAACTGAGTAAGATGAAACCTTACTTCACCATGTCGTCTTTCTATCCATGGTTTAACCTGGGGTATGAACACATGCATCCACCTACCCTTTTCGGAGGCGTTCCAGCGATTTTGCCACTCTCCTATGCTCTGTATCCTTAGTGGCATCTGTTGGGTTTCGTCGGTTGAAGCAGTTTGCTCTTATTCTGAGCGTCTTGTTCATACGTCTATTGGTAGTGTGGCGACCTGATCCTACGGAGTAAATATTAATACAGTGGCAACACTGAGCCAGTCACTGAAATGTGGAAGTGACAGATGGAATGGGAGAATCATGTTTAGTTCTGTTTTGGTCGAGCGAAATAAAGAAAGTGTTTTTCGGTAAGTGGCCGGTGTTTGTTGTTTAGGAAAATCCCTTTTTACAGGTTAGCACATTGGCGACGAGGATGGGATCGGTGAAAGCGAAAAAAAAAAACGAATAATAATAAGTTTTTTTTTGTACAGTGAAACAAGTGCTTTGAAAAAAAAAAAACAAAACAAAACAAAAAAAATAAGAGGGCAAGATTCGTGCTTGAACCTGTGTAGTTGACGAAGGAATAATCGCTGAGGTATCTCATTGAATTGGGGACTAGGTAAATTCCGTTTAATCGGACATTTTGAGCAAAAACTGAACATGCAGGATTGCATTAAATTGTGAAATAAATTCCGGTTTATCGGAGCACATTAAATTGTGGAAAGACCCGTACGGTGTAGTATTGAATTACGGCACATAATAAATATACCTATATATATATTGTACTCGGAGAGAGGAAACGAGAGGGGAACCAATATTGGCGTTTGATATTTAATTGTTGGTATACTGTATTGGTGAGGTAAATAGAACATAAACAGACCTTTGATGGTATTATAACAATTTGGTTGTATGTATAATCTTCCAGACACGGGAGTGACAGTTGGATCTACCAGAGAATTTAGCGATTCTTAATAAAATGGGCGAGATAAAACCCTTCCTGTGCGATTCAATGGAGAAGTCTTTGCTGAGGGCAGAATGGCAGAAATGGCTACGTTCTTTTACACTCTATCTGCAAGCCGAAGAGATAACGACTCCAGTCAAGAAGAAGAATAAATTGCTTCATTTAGGTGGACCGCAGCTTCAGGAGGTTATCCTCAATCTTCCCGGAGCTCTGGTAGAAGAGGGGGACGTAGGTGAGAGCAATGTCTACCAATTGCTAGTAGATAAGTTGTCGGATTATTTTTCGCCAAAGAGGAATTCGACGTTTGAGAGGCACCTGTTTAGGAATCTATGACCTAGTCCGGGGGAAGCGTTTAAGAATTTCATGTTGCAACTCAGACAACAGGTAAGGAGGTGTTCATTTGGTAGAAATGAAGCTGAAATAGAAGAAATAGTCCTAAAAGACAAGCTCATCGACTCATGGGCTCCGGTCGAGCTCAAGAAGAAGTTCCTAGAGAAAGAACAGACTCTAGAAGAGGTCATTGATGCTTGTCAGATACACGAACAGGTCGATAGTTATTCTCAAAGAGTGGCTCGGGGGACGTCAACAGGATTTTTACCAAAAAAGGTTTCGATAACCCAGAACAGTGTGGTCGTTGTGGTAGACGGGGACACGATAGTAAATATCCTAACTGTCCAGCTAGGAATGCCAGGTGCAATAAGTGCTCTCTGGTTGGCCATTTTGCAATTAAGTGCAAGACAAAAGATAGGAAGTGAAGCGCACTCCACAATGAGGTCACACAACCGAAGCGTCGTCGGGTAGATGCTTACAGGGTAAGGTGCATTGAAACAGGAAACAACGAGAATAATATCCAGGTAGAGGACGAAGAGCCTCAACTTTTTGATTGTTTTAAGATCGAGGAAGGTATTGAGGATGGAAATATTGATTGTAGTATTGGGGGTTGTACCATACCAATGATCATTGATTCTGGCTCGCGTTTCAATCTGCTGAGTCAGAAAGACTGGTCGAAGCTTCAGAATGATAAAGCTGTGATATGGAACTTCCGAACTGGAACTACAAATCAGTTTCGAGCGTATGCTGCAAATAACCTACTGCATACTATGTGCGTTTTTGAAGTGCCAATAACTACGGCTACGAGGCCGGAAGTGATTGCCCCGTTTTACGTTATCGAAAATGGGAATCAATCTTTATTAGGTCGTGAAACGGCTCTTAAACTTAACGTGTTAATGCTAGGTTTGAGTGTTAGCAGTGTGGAGGTTCCGACCATTTTTCCTAAGTGGAAGGACATCAAGGTGAGGCTATCGATAGATGATTCTGTGAAACCAGTGCAGCAGCCACTACATAGAGTACCGGTAGCACTAGAAGCGAGAGTAGGAAACAAACTGGATGAGGCACTGGTACAGGGCATAATTGAGAGGGTTGAAGGTCCTAGTTCTTGGATATCACCAATTGTGATAGTGTTCAAGGGTGACGGTGAAATAAGACTATGTATTGACATGCGTAGAGCTAATGCGGCGATACGCAGAGAAAACTTCCCACTCCCCACTTTTGAAGCTTTTATGCCGAAACTAAAAGATTCAAAATACTTTACTAGATTGGACCTCAAAAATGCTTACCACCAGCTAGAACTGGAGGAATCTTGTCGATACATAACCACGTTCATAACACACAAAGGTTTGTTCAGATATAAAAGGTTATTTTTCGAAATAAACTCCGCGCCAGAAATCTTCCAGCGTACATTGGAAAACATCTTAGCGTCTTGCGACAATTCCCTGAATTATCTGGATGATGTTATTGTGTTCGGAAGGTCAAGAAAGGAACACGATAAAGCCCTACATCAGGTGTTATTAAAACTAAAGGAGTTCAATGTACTTCTTAATGAAAACAAGTGTATTAGAGGGGCAAGAAGTCTTAAGTTTTTGGGGCATATTTTATCGAGTGATGGAATTCTTCCGGATCCCGATAAAGTTAAAACGGTCAGCGAATTTAGATCACCCTCATCGAGGGAAGAAACAAGAAGTTTTCTCGGCCTAGTCACGTACTTAGGTAAATTTATTCCCGATTTGGCGGATGTGACTGATCCGCTTCGTAAATTGATAAAAAATGATGTTAAGTTCGTTTGGGGCCCGGCGCAACAAGATGCGTTTGAAAAATTGAAGCAGTTGCTCGCACAAATTCCTACGCTGGCATACTTTAACCCCTCAAAACGTACCCGACTGGTAGCAGACGCCAGTCCAGTGGCATTGGGAGCGGTATTACTTCAGTTTGAGAATGAAAAACCATATGTCATATCTTTCGCTAGCAAAAGCCTTTCAGATGTTGAGCGGAAGTACTCCCAGACGGAGAAAGAGAGCTTGGCACTTGTGTGGGCAGTCGACGAAAGAAGCTCCTATGATGCGACATGGCTTCCCGGACGGACTTTGGCAATGTCTGGCTATGGATCTCCTAGGATCGCTACCGAATCATGAATGGGTTTTCGTGATCATTAATTATTTCTCCCGGTACCAGGAAATCCGGTTCAAGCAAAGAAGATGGATGTAGCAGTAGGAGATAAAGTAGTGCTTCGAAATATCATGCGGCCGCACAAATTAGCGCCAACATTTAGCCCAATGGAGTATGAAGTGGTCGAGAAAAGGGGCAACGAAGTGGAGATTGTCGGCGATGGAAAAAGGATTCGCAGGAACATAACCCATATCAAAAAAATGCCTAAACCACACAGTATGGGCTCAATAGCACCATCAGATCCCGTTCGCGACGCATTACCAGCTATGGGCTTAAGCACTACAGATCGTGAACGCGAATTCTCACATGGGATTACAAACCTTGGCGATTTCTTTCATACAACGCTGCCAGCTGTACCATCAACGACACATAGATCGGGCGATACGCAGTTGTCGAAGTTGACGTTGAAGCTGAAAAATATTGGAGGGGTGTGGCGACCTGATCCTACGGAGTAAATATTAATACAGTGGCAACACTGAGCCAGTCACTGAAATGTGGAAGTGACAGATGGAATGGGAGAATCATGTTTAGTTCTGTTTTGGTCGAGCGAAATAAAGAAAGTGTTTTTCGGTAAGTGGCCGGTGTTTGTTGTTTAGGAAAATCCCTTTTTACAGGTTAGCACAGGCAGCATTTTTGCTATCACCCAAGCTACATCGCTGGAGGTGGTACGGTATGCGTAGCATACTCTTAATGTGCATATTCTGTACACTGAGGTAATCTTACTTCTGTTTGTTTTAGCCGTCATAGCTCTCACCCAGATTGGTGCGAGGATTATAGGCGCTATTACTCTTGCCAAAAGTAATCATTGACTGTGCCTAGGGCCTCCTGTATTCGGCATGGTTCGTGCGAGAGTAGCGCTGGCATTCGCAGCGTTGTAAGACACACGCTTAAGATGTTCCTTGAAGGATAGCTTCGTATCTAGTATGACTCCGAGATATTTAATGCGGGGCGTCGATGTTATTGTGTGGCTACCCACAGTAATATTTATCGTTTCCCCTTTCTTCCTGCTGCTTATAAGAACCGCTTCCGTTTTATGTTCTGCAAGCGTGAGACCAGCCGAACTCAGCCAGTTGCGTACGGTCCTAATTGTAGAGTTGCTTATCTGTTCCACATCTTCCAGCAGTTTGCCAGTTACGACGACTGCAATGTCGTCCCCAAACCGATGATCTTTGTTTCGTCGGGTATTGGAAGACACAAGATCCCATCATACATGACGTTCCAGAGTAAGGGACCTCGCACTGACCCCTGTGGTACTCCGCCAGTGGTCTTGTATTCTGTGCGTCCGTTGTCTGTGTCGTAGGTTAAAACTCTACGCTTGAAGTAATTCTTTGCGATTTTTATAAAATACGATAAATTTCTGAGTGCCGGTAGTATATGGCTCCAGTTTGCAGTGTTGAATGCATTTTTGACATCCAGGGTTATCACTAAGCAATATTTCTTGGAACCCCCTTTCCACCTCTTGCCTTCTATCGCTTTTTGTGCAGTTTCAACCACTAAGCTGATTGCATCTACTGTTGAGCATGCCTTCCGGAAACCATATTCGTGTTCCGAAAGCCCGCCTGTAGTTTTTATCGCTGTTTCCAATCTGTTGCAGATGATTCGTTCCAGAACTTTTCCTGCTGTGTCTAGCATGCACAGCGGGTGATATGATGAAGGTTCTTCTGGTGGCTTATCACCTTTGGGGAGTAGTAAGAGGCTCTGCTTTTTCCACTGTTCTGGAAAAACTCCTTCTTTCATGGCCACGCTCTGAATGCCGTTTCGAGAGCTATATTTGGGATGCGGTCAGGATCTGCTGACTTCTTATCCCCAAATTTGTTGCATATGTTGATCAATTCATTTGCAGTAACTAGGGGTATATTCAGTGGGTCTGTAGTTTCCTCCTCCCCGTTATGTGTTTCCGAGTATTGAGGAAACAACCCTGTGACGATCATGTACAGGAATTTGGGGCACGTGGAAATCGGCTACCACCTCCTGAGGTTTTTCATCACTACTTTGTAGGCCAAGCCCCAGGGTATGGGCCTTGCATATAATTGCTTGTGTACCAGTCACTCACTTCCCATGTTATTTTCTTCGTCAGGCAGCTGGTGGCATTGGTGATATCAATAACGGAACCTATGTTTCCTCTGTAGAAAGTAAATTTATTTCCCGTGTTTACGAGTACAATATCTAGCGCTGCAAAAGCCTACAATAGGACGCGACTTCGCCTGTTAGTTTCGGTACTACCCCACTCAACTGCCCATGCGGTAAAGTCGCCAGCAATGAGAGTGGGATCTTTATCCAGCACCTCGCTTACCAGGTTGTTTAAGAGTTCCTCGAATTCTTCGATCTTAAGGCTTGGCCCTGCATAGCAAGTGTATATACACACATCATTAGCTTTTGCTCTTACGAATCCAGTCCCATCCGAGGCGTTTTCATTTTTTCTTGAAATATACACTTTCCACAGGCCCATATGGCCGCTTTTCGGGTGGAGTCTGTTATCCATAGGCTGTTATTCATATCCTTATATAGATTTTCTTTCTTCGCGCACGGTTTGTGTCAGGAGGTCTTTCGCTGCTTGACAGTGATTTAGGTTTATATTTCATATTCATTCATATTTTGCTTTTCAGCTTTCTTAATGCTTTTTGGAAGGAGACATTTGCTGCTTCCCGTAATGTTTTTTTACGTTTACGTTTTCGTTTCCGCAGCAAAGCATGCATTTAGGGTCTTTTATGCACGATTTTGCAATGTGGACACTTTCTCCGCATTTAATGCAACGGTTTGAGCAATCGTTTTCGCTCTTACAGAGCCTTGCTGTATGTCCGAAGTCCATGCATCTAAAGCACCTAGTAGGTAGAGTTTTCTCTCGGAATCTGCAGAATACCCAGCCTATCCGTATCTTTCCAACTGCTACTAGCTTTTGTGCCGCTTCTCTTGGTATGCCAACTGTCGCTGTCTGTGTTCTGAAGTATGCCCTTCATAGCGACTTCATAGCGCTAACTTCGACATTTGTATACTGGAGTTGTTCAGCCAATGCTTGGCAAATTTCATTTCATTTCATTTCATTTATTATCATTGTAATGCCTATACACTTTAAGATATAATATCTTTTTAATTAGTGATAAGCTTCTTCCCGCGTTGTAACGCCATCCAGGCCCTTCACTTCGATGACCACTTTATGCTTTAGTGCTCTAACTTCCACCCCAGTTCGAAGAGCATTTTCGACCCTTTCGTGAAGTTTTTCTGTTTCTGGGTCTTTAGTTCTTCTTAGTTTTAGCAGCAGATTTCGTTTGGCTGTTCTCCTTATGTGAGTAACGTTTTGACACAATTCTTTTAATTCTTGACTACGCTTCACTTTCCGAAGCATATCAGCATAGGTTAAATCCCCTTTGACTTTGATGACCAACGCATTCGGTTGTGGTCTTTTACCTCTTTTAAGTTACCCTTTCCATTTCTTCGCCCAGACATTTTCCTGTACTATAGTTTGGAGTAGTTGGTGCTTGTCGCCCAGGGCAGGTGGACTTATCTATATCCTGTGGCGTAATGTCTCTCTCTAATAAAGGGAGAATGGTTTAAGTATGCAATGGACCTTAAGATAAAGTTCTTAACACATTCGGACCACATGCCACTAATGCGGCAGCTAAATGTTGGGTCAAGTCACACCAAAGCAAACTTGCTTGCCTCCAAAACTAAAGTGGAGAAGCACCGAAAGTGAGAGGTATCAGAACAACCTTAACATAATCATATCCAAAGTCGCGACGGATTTCTTAGTGCCAGGAAATGTTGCAGATGTGTGTACATCTATCATCAAGGAAGTTTCAAAGTTTCTACAAAGTCAGTCCCCGATATGTAAACGAGAAGCCTGGTTTGATGCAGATTGTTTGAAAGCAAGAAGAAAATGTTTTGTGCTTCTCAAGCTGACGAGAAGTTTTAGCTCTGAGGTTTTTGAAAAGCTATACCAAGATAGTAATAAAGCCTGCAAAGAGCTATGCAAGCAAAAACGTATTCATTACATCCAAGTCCTTACAAATGAGCTCGCAACAACAAATGATGCCAAAACGTATTGGAGAGTAATAAGGAGGCTGAATGGTGTTAGATGCATCAAGGGTTTGGGTTTAGATGCTAATGCTTTGGCAGCCCATTTTCAAAATCTACTAAATGCAAATAACCTCGCAATTGTGCTTCAGTATGATTTGTCATGGATATAGGAAGAATCAATGGATCAAGAAATCTCGTTTGCGGAAGTACAAAAGGCAATCGCGAGAAGCAAAAACAACATAGCCCCAGGGGAGGACAAGGTTACCTTCGAGTTTTTCAAAATTGCATCAACGAGTTTTATTCACCTGATTACGAAAGGTTTCAACATGATCTACAGCGCAGGTACGGTTCCGAAAAGCTTCAAGAAGAATATAATTTTCCCCTATTCAAAAAGGGAGATGCTAACAACCATGGTAAAAACCGGGTATTTCGTTCCTGAACACTCTTCTGAAATTGTTTACGAGTGTTTTGATGCAACGTTTGTTCACATGGGTAGAATCAAGAAGACTTTTGAGTGAATGTGGCTTCAGAGTGAACTACTCAACGTTCGACAACTTATTTGTATTCACTAGCTTAGCAAAACTGTACCTCAGCAAGAGGAAAAATGCCTTTTTCGTCGATTTTCGTGCTGCCTTTGATACAGTACAGAGGCAAGCGCTTTTTTATAAGCTAAGTTTACTGGGGATATTGTCGAAAATGCTAAAGATAATACAAAGCCTATACAGCGATAACCAGATGGCAGTATGGGACGGTGTTACACTGTCTGAATGGTTTTCCACAAATACAGGAGTCAAACAAGGCTGCATGTTAGGTCCGCTATTGCTTGGTTTATACTTAGGTGATCTAGCTTCCTTCTTACCAGGTGGAATTGAGTTCGAAGAATGTACCATCAAAGTACTGTTCTATGCGGACGATATCGTCATTCTCGCCGAATCGGCAGACATGTTGCAGCTTATGAGTAACAAGCTGAAGGAATATTGTAAGCTATGGAACCTCAGTGTAAGTATCGCTAAATCGAAAGTCTTGATATTTCGAAACAATTTAGGAAGATACACCAGAAAGAAAAAATGGTCGTTTGCTCTTCAAACTTCCGGTGAGCACCCCAAAATAGATGCTTTTTGTAGAGACAAGACTGCCTATGATGAGCATATACGCCCTGTGATTGCATTTCAAGTATATCCTAAAAGTAGTAGATATGCCTAAACACCGGCTTCCAAAAATAATGCTCCGTCATCTTCTCAATAGAAAAGCTTTATTGTTTAGGAAATGGGAAGAACTGAGCGAATATTGCAATTTGGACATGCCACTAAGATGGAAAGCCAAAAGTAGCTAGACTGCAGCGATGATAGACATATTAAAAAAAGAAAACATGCGGCTTTCGTGGATAGGGCTACTCAATCCGAGCGTCGCAGTATAAATAGAGTCTTGAACCATAGTTTGGAGGAGATAAACTATTCCACTTTCTGGGAAGATGCCCTATTCTGCAGGAACTGAGGAGACTCTATTGGAATCAGTCTGTGCTATCGTTTGATGAAGTAATCCAAATTCTGAATGGGAATAACTGGAAAGTACTATTTCACTACGTATCGGCTGCATTAGAGTACAGAAATCAATATATAGAAATATAAAAAAAAAATTTCATCGGGGTTTCCGATGATATTTCTGGTATCTCAATTTGGTCTTTACCTTTTTGCGGCTTCATCAGGTTTTGTTTGGGCATTTCCGAATATTTCATTCCCGGCACTTCTTGGGTTTGTGTCTCCTTCGGGTTATCTATTCCATTTTATTTTTTTCGTTTTTAAAAAAATCTTTTATTTTTGATTGGTTCATTTTTGATTCCCACGAGTAAGAAGGAAGAGATTTCGGCTACGCCATAGCCTCCTGTAGCGTAGCAAGGCATTTTTTTCCAACCAGAGAATACCACGTATCTGGAGGGCTCCGTTTGCGATGCTGTATTGGTTTTATATCCCCAGCACTATTCAGGCCTCAGCACGGGTCGCATTACACTTTGCCTTCGGGATATGACGCTTATTGAAAGGACGGCATCTACTCGCCCCCTCGCAGAAACTTCTCGGGGCTCATGTGGTTTTTCGCCACACCCTCCATACTGCCGCTTTTGATCGTGGACAACTTATTAGTTATTCGCAGCTAACCTTCATATCTGCAGGCCGTACAGCGATCCGCTACCTGCTGACCCACCTGGCAGCCTAAGTACAGCCCCACGATGTTGAATATGTTGCTTATGTTTGTGTGTATATAGCACTAGCAGCCGAAAACTTATAATAGTAGGAGAATTATTGAATACTAAGAAGTAAAAAAGGCATTTTTTTTATGAATATTCCAAGTACCACTGACGATTTAGCTAGAAATAAAGTGCTTCTGAAGGAAGGAAGGATTTCTTATAAAATAATAGCCGCGATTATTCCGAGCTGATCCACTCAATGAAGAAATTAGTCACAAAAGTTGCATTTAAAAAATGGTGCCAATGAGATTTTTAAATCGACAAAATTCCAGAAATCAATCGTTGTGCTCTTTGTTTGATTCGATATCAAATCCCTAAGATCAGCATGGAGCACTATTTCGTAAAATATCAAAGCAGCATCCTTTCTTCATGACGCCTATCGGTAAAGCAAGCCCTCTCATCATGTTTGGTAGAAGGTGCAAAGTGTATTTCCCCAGAAAGTCAATTGTCAAAAACTGAATGAACTTCTTCAGGATTTCCATAATTATTCATCTAATGTAAATCTATGTAAGTGGAAGAATGCCTCGGGTGGTATATGCCTGTTTTACGTGGTATTTCTGAAATACCCGACACAAGATCCTTCTCCGTAATGTTTGCTGACCCGAAATTGTTTCTTACAAGATCCAGAATAACATTGTCCATCATAGACACATTCAATAGTCGATATTTGAGACGTAAGCCGAACGTCTGAATGCAGGCTTTTGAATATCAGCATGCTTTCCATATGCGATGGATGACCCACCACACTGGAATAGCATAAGTATTAGAACTGGAATAACGAAAGATTGGCAACATATGACTTTCACATTGGATATTAGAAAATTGGAATAAAAAATAAATTATTCTGCATACTGGAAATATACAACCTTAGTCCGTCTTTATTATAACTGATTATTTCCTTTGAAGTAGGAAGAAGAAGAAGAAGACTTCATTCGCAGAAAGAAACATAAAATTACGGGAAGAGTTCCGCAAGAAATCATTGTGATAATAGCGTCTGTAAGATTGCTAGAAGAACTTGTACAAACGTGGAATGGGAGTATAAGAATACACTCAACTCTGCTGGGTTGAAATAAGATAAACACAAAACAAAAGTCATTTCTTGAGAGGAGATACCCCTACCAAACCACCTGCAACCAAGGGCAGAGAAATCTTGACAATGCGTTCTTTAAATGCCAATCTTTCCTGAAAGAAATATATAAACTCTGAGAGAAAATGGACTTATATCATAACATCACATCATATGAGACGCAGTAATGGATCCTACAACCCGCGTTCAGAAAAATTTCCGGAGGCTGGAAAGAGAGAAGAGTAAAAGCAGCTCAAGCAAAACAAATGCAAATGCTATACTGAAATGCTATAGTGTAAGACAAGGAATGTTGTAATCCACCCTCGCAAATAAAAGCTTGTCGGCAGTATCGCGAAATTCAAGGATAAGCCAGTGGGTGGTTTTAGTCCTCCATATGCATCTTTTGATAACTTCCACCTCCATAGTTAAAAGAAAAAAATTAACACGAAATGTGATCTAACCACAACTAAAAGAGAGTGAACTTTTGCAGTTTTGTATATAAAGTTTAACTAGCTGACCAGTGCTCGCCTTGCTTCGCTCGCATTTTATTTGACGGCTATTTAATTATTGAAACATAATTGCCAACTGAATACAATACCAAAAACGTATAAACTCAATTATAACTTCCCCCGTAAGAATCGCCACCAGAGCACACTCAAACCCGCTCACAACAAACAATTTATTTTAAATCCATTAACACATTCTAAAATATGGACAAATCCAACGATCAACAACATCTCATCTAACAAAATGGAAAAATATTGCAATAGTTCTATTTCTACACATGCATATGCATGTACATATGTACCTACGCGTATATTCCCAAGTCTCTTAATTGCATGAAGTTTTGACAGCACATGGATGTCTTAATTAATAAAATTTACAATATCTTAGATATGGCACTGATAATGCTTTTTTTTTCAATTTTAACTCTAGAATTTAATACACTGAAGATCAAAACATAATCATGGGATATCGCGCCCATGTACTCACATACACATACTACTGCAACGATAGCCACTGCTGCATGATTGCTGGCCGTGGTCTCCACTGAAGGGAAATTGTGGGCGATGATTTGATTAATTGTTTTTAGCATTGCTCAGCTTCAAAATGATGTTTTATACCTTAAATGAATCAGCGGCGAATTTACTAAATTCACCTATTTTTTATTTTTTTAATCCGGAGAGCCAGTACTGAGCTACGGCTGTGGAATCAATAATTACAGATGGAAATCGATCTCAACCCCTATGCCACTTAGACCTAGGCAAAATATGGAATAACTGTGCAACATTTCAAGTACCTACGTCTAGTAGTTTTCGAGAAACGGTGTTCACAAGGAAAATCGACTTTGCTTTTAGAGTATTTAAGCTTTCCTAAAGCTGACCATAGCTTAACAAATATTGGAATCAAACGCAAGGCAGAGCCTAAAGGATCGGAGAGAGACATAAATAAAAAATAAATTCTAACAGTTGTGGGAAATTTGTATTCGAAAAAAAAATAATCCTACAATTACCACCTTAACCCTTCTGTCAATGGATGTTTTAAAACCTTCCCATCAATGGAATAGGTCTGGCTGGACCTTCATACATTTTGTATGAAAATTGATGGAACTCAATGAAATAATTGAAGTTTTTTTGTTATTTTGGACATGTTATTATTTTTATTTTTAATTTAAAGTTTTTTTTTTTATTGTACACAACATTAATATTACGAATATTTTCTTGATTTACACATTTATGGCATCTATGTAACTGAATACTGTGTTGTAAACAGACAGGCTCTTCGCAGGCAGTGCATGTAAATCTGGTTTTCCTTTGTATTTTATCGTTTATTCTGCAAATTCTAAACGACTTTTTCTGGCCCGTTGATGTCTGGCTACTGCTGGGCTGTGGAATCCTATTTTGCAATGGTGCTCCGAAGAAAGATTCGATGCCATTTCGAACGGAAAACACTTCTATTATCCTTGGATCGTTTATCCTTGATTCGATCTGAGGGGGCACTAACTGCTCAATCAAAGAATGCAAAAATTGTCGACGTGCATTGGTTTTGTTCATTGCACTCATATCATTTACTTTTTTTATAAATTATGAAAGATGCAAATGCTGCGACATCCAACATGTTGTAGAGAAAAGCCAATGGCCATCGCTTCGTCTGTCGTTTACATGTATATTCTCCCAACATTTGATCCATGTCGTCGACGCCAACTTTATATTTGTTGTAAAACAGAATCGCTTCACTCATATATATCCACAAACTGAACAAAAATAACTAACTATAAAATTCACTAATGATCTTATTATCTGGAAGTCGTAGGCAATAAACGATTTACAATCAAATACGGAATGTTCAAGTGACCCAATGGCCTGCATACGTCATAAACATAAGTAATTAGTGGAAAACTCCAGGCAGTTGCATATTTTTGCGAAATACCGTAATAAATTATTTTGTTTATATATAATGCACTAAACAAAACTAATAATTACTTGACGGACTTAGGTAAAAAGAGTTTTTTTTTGGATGAAATGTTAAATAAATACGTTTTTCTATACAATATGTAGCAAGGTCTGGCCAGACCTATTCCATTGATTCTAGGGGTTGTTGTAGAAAAACTTTATTTTTTTCTCACCCAGTTAGATTTACAATTTATTGTCCACACTAAAGCATTCAAAATATGTACGCTGACAAAGTCAGGAAATTTAGTAAAGATAGCTACACAATCAATTAGGAAAAAATGGTTTCGAAAATGGAAAAGGTTTGGCCAGACCTACTCATTGACAGAAGGGTTAAGGGTAGTTCCAAAAAAAGTTTCGAAACCAAGCTGCGGGAAAATGTGGGTTTGTGTCTGGGATGCAGACGATAAAATGTTCCAGAGATCGTATTGATCAAAAAACTGCTACCTCTCGACTAAGCCTAGGCAAGAAGCCCGAGAATGAAAAAAAAAGAGGAATATTAGGGAAGAATGATAATAGAGAAGTAGAGAAAAAAAAAATAAAAAAACGGTAGCCAGTAAACTATGCATGAGTGTTGGTAGAAAAACGTTTTCCAGTATATAGGAAAACGGATTTATCGGCTGATGAAGATCCGCAACCGAACACCACCGCGAGAAGCTTTAAAAGCCAGGTCAGCTACCCCGTTGAGAAAAAATAAAGAGAAGAAATAAAGAGAAAAAAAAGATAATCGAGGCTGTCGTGCGGGTGTATGTTGCGTAAAAAAAAAAGAAAAAAGAACAGGTTAACAGATTAAGTGCGGGAAAGTGATGTACTGTATAAATTATTTCACGAAACAAAAAAAAATTGTAGCTAAGTCGAAAAGAGCGCAAAATACAAAATTTAACAAAAAACCCAATTAAATGTGTTAAGTGCGGAAGAATTAGTGCATTTAGTTAAATACAAAAGATCTCAGAAACAGAGCCGCCAGAAGTTACGAGAAACTGGACCTCGTGAGCATAGAAAAAAAAGTGTCATCTTCCCTCGCGCCGTGTGTCTTGGCCTCACTTAAATATTCTCTTCCCTAAAAACTGTGCAAATCAAATCAGTGCCACTCTTGAGACTAGGGTGCATTACCGTATGTCGAAGTAGCCACTAGAGTAAAATACCCTCAGTTCATCCCCAGAAGCCGCTGCGGCCCACATTGAAACTAACCTAAATGTACGGTAGCGGCACATCCCCCTCATCTAGTGATCATCAGTCTCTTTATCATCATCGGGGGAAACATCGTACATCACGCCTGTGCTGCCGTTTACTGAAAATTTGGATGCATCTGGATCCGAAGATTTACATAATATCGAAGTTTACATAATATCGAAGTATTTTCTTATAAAACAAAATAACAAAAAAAAAATAAATAAAGATAAAAAAAAATATATATATATGTGTATGTAGTTCGTGCAATTAACAAAAAAATTTATAATCTTTTTTTCCCAAGTTTAGCACATATGTATGTATCTATGTACAAACCTACGGTACCTAGACAAGAATACCTGTGAGATATTCGGCGGAAAGGATGTGCACACCGTCACCGTATATATGTACATACATCTAAGTTAGAACAAAAAATTGGAGTAAGTCACAAACGTTCGATATTTTTTTTTGTATTTGCACGAGCAGTAGGTCAAGTTTTTTTTTTTTTTTTTGAAGAGAAAAGAGTATACGATATAGCTAATTTCTTTTTATTATTATTTTTTTTTTGTATATACTTCTTATCAATGCAACCGCATATAAAAAAAGTTAATATACGATTTTTTTGTGAAATTAAGAGCTAAATAAATAAATAGTATGTCAATATTGGGTTACACATACACCCTGGCAATAAGTTCTTTGAATAACTTTTTGATTACTATTGTATACCTATTTTTTTTTATTCCTTTTTTTATAATTGTGATTTATTTCATCTCGATGGTAACTTTAGTATCTTCTAGGTATACTTTTAGTTTTCTTCTTTTCTTGGAATTTTTGTAAATTAGCTTTAAGTATAAACAACAGCATTTTTGTAATATAATCCCTCCCTCCCCTAAACTAATATATCGTGAAATAAAATTGTAGATAATTCCTAAATGAAGTTCTAATACTGTATTTCTGTAGGATTGATTTTCTTAGTCGTAGCTTAATTTATACAGGTGGCGGTAGTTCCTTATCATGGAAGTGTGGTAAACTTTTGGTTGGTGGATGAGATGGGTTGGCAGTGAATTTGCCTAAAGGGCTTGCTATCGATGGGCCGAGTTAGGGGTCTTCACGAGTATCCGATGATGTGAAGACCACGGAAACCTGCCTACTACCTACTGTAGGTGGGTACACCAGGTGACTTACTACATCTTAGCTTCCCCTCCCACTTTTGGAACTGTGCAGTATAGTCGGAGCTAGTGCTACGAGAAGACATATCGGGCCTCATTAACTATCACTTCTACGTAGAAATGCGATCTAAGTACAGGCATGTAAAGTCGTAGCCCGCGTTTGTATCCACTACAGCAAGAACCCCCCCATCCGGCGAGCTGGGACGAGCCAGAGCTAGCATGCCTACGCTCTAGTGGTGCGAACACCTTTCCACCGATGCTGCCCGGACTGACCTAAGGAGTCCTGTTGCCTAGGTCATAAGGGTAGCTATGGAGGTGGGACGCTCTTTGATCGGAGCCGTGTTTGAAACCTCGTCGAGTTACGTTCGCGGCAGAGGAGGGTAGTGATCACATTGGTTAGCCAGCCGTGTGTGTAACTGGTGTTTATTTCGTTACAGCAAAACAGACTCTTTGATAAGTTACTCATTAAATTCCCTTCCATCACAGAAAAAAAAAATAAAAAAATAATCACTTTATTACCCTTCCACCGACCATCAGTTTACATCGCAGCCCATCCACCACATATCATGCGAACACCATAAATGAATGAGTGAAAGCCTGACATGCCTGCCTGCGTGGCGGATAGAATTGCATGCCTTACCAACAATTAAGTTGGAATTCATTTATAAAGCTGCAAGGAACCTCATAAGTATGTTTTTTTTTCATTCTGCCATATTCTCTCAAAGTTCCTGACAACAGAAATTATGTCATGCCTATCAAGGCTTCACAAAAGGTGTCATTCCCCCATCCTGCCCTTCGTTTTTGTTTGCCTCTCATACCTGTGCACATGACTCTGCTGGAGTATAAAATTAGAGTCCTTACACTCACATTTTTGAAATTCTAACACGAAACCAAAAATCACTTGCAATGGAATATTATTTGCATTTACAAATGATGTGGCAGGCGTTCCCTCAAAGTGGACAGACAACATGACAGCTGTGGGTAGTGGTAGTCTAAAAGGAATTTTGTTATATGATATCCTTATTTTAGGAACTCATTGAATATGAAACGTGGGCACTGTAATGGGAGTTGTTCACTTGAATAAGCAGTGGATCATGGTGGTTTTCTGGTACATATCTAATATGTACAGGCACAAAAATGCGTGATTACTAAAAGTGCGCATTCTTTTAGCTGTCTCAAATTTATTGAATTAGGTTTTCTGTATATTAACATCCATAAGAAAGAGAATTCCGACAAATGTCATCAAATGCCTCAGCTCTCTGTTCGGTGGTGCCTTAGAATCAAATAAAAATAGAATTTAGGTAAGTAAATGTCTTATAATAGAGTTCATCAGTTTAGGTAGACCCACAACCAACCAGTGATGATATTCCTATTGCAATCGTACTTCTCTAGTACTCTTGGAAATTAAATCTTATCCTAGTACATTGTAACATAACACGAAAGCTGCTTTTGAGCTTTACGAGCAAACGAGACGGGAAGAATATCGACTTCTCCAAAAGAAGAAGACGGAGCGTGAGAAGCGCGAGTTATATAATGCGACCTCAGCTTGAGGTAAAAAAAAAAACAAGAAAATCTTGACTGTTTGAAGAACTTTAATCAACAAACTGAACTGAATACAAACTTTAACTTAACCACCCAAGCTACAAAGGTATCGGTTGTAAAGGTGATTCCATGAACTTGGTAAATGAGTTTGGCCGGAACCCTAGCACACGCTGATTCTGCAAGTTCATGTCACCTGTGCAGTACAATGATGTGAATTATGAAATTTTGATATGCATTAGTATAATAATAAAATGTTGATTCTGTATTTGCAGTACAATGATATGAATTAATGAATTTGATATATCGTCGATCCAAATGCAAACTATCGAATGATAAAATCCAAATGCAAACTATCGAATGATAAAATCCCTGGTTTTTAGGAAAGGCATATCTTGCATATCTGTACATGAAATAAATAAAACAATCAATGCTCTTTTGTTCGTCATTGTATGTACGTTACAGGCTTATTGTTGTGTTTTTCCAAATATTAATTATTAACTAATTATTTAAACGCTTTCGATACATTTTTCATTTTTCGATACTTTGCATTTGGATCGACGATATGTACGTAAGAAAAATAATTAAAATCTTGATTCTGCATTTCCGCTGCTACTACTGTGGGTGATGACCTCTCGGTAATGGGAAAAAGATGGCTGTGGGCGATGACCTCTCGGTGATGGGGGATAGGTGGCTGTCGATAGAGATTAGGTGGCGGTGGGGAATAGGTGGCTGACGTAACTCGCGCGATCGAAGATATTGAGGGCTTATCTTATCTTTTTAAATACTATAAAAGCAAAGTCGATTTTCCTTGTGAACACCGTTTCTCGAAAACTACTAGGACGTAGGTACTTGAAATTATGTACAGTTATTCCTTATTTTGCCTAGATGCGAGATAAGAAGGGATTTTCCGAAATTCAAGGTCTAAGTGGCATAAAGGGGGTTGAGATCGAATTTTCCATTTGTAAATATCCACAGCCGTAGCTCAGTACTAGCTCTCCGGATTAAAAAAATAAAAACTAGGTGAATTTAGTAAATTCGCCGCTGATTCATTTAAGGTATAAAGCATCCTTCTGCGTTGTCCTAAAGCTGAGCAATGCTAAAAACAATTAATCAAATCATCGCCCACAATTTTCCTTCAGTGAAGACCACGGCCAGCAGCTATGCAGCAGTGGCTATCGTTGCAATAGTATGTGTATGTGAGTATATGGGCGCGCTGTTTTGAACTTTAGTGTGTGATCTTTTCTGGAGTAAAAATTGAAAAAAATTATTATCAGTGCCAATTCCAAATCTAAGACATTTTAAATTTTATTAGTTAGGATATGTTTGTGGTATCAAGCCTCCTGCAATTAAGAGATTTCGCAATATACGCGACAATATGTATATACATATGCATGTACAGGCATAGAAACATTGTAATATTTTCCATTTTATTAGATGAGATGTTGTTGATCTTTGGATTTGTCCACATTTTAGAATGTTTTAATAGATTTTAAATAAATTATACTTTAAGTCTGTTTTCCTACCTTTTAGAAGATGCTTTTTAAGAATTACTTCAGGTAATTATACATGTTTATCAAATGTAATAAACTACTTCATTGAAACGTGACAGCATATCTATAAATAAAATATTCTGGCAGACCGTCCGCCGAATCAGAAGAAGAAAGTTAAATATCGTGAAAGGAGTCAAAACCAAAGACGGTACACTGCTTTCCAATGAGTGATGGAGATGGAGCGAGTACTTTTCAGAATTGCTTAATCCCGAACAAGCCATGCCATCAGAAAGAGGACAGACCTATGCTCGGGACTTTCGCGATCAAATCGCTAAAAGTTGGCGAATCTACCGATGTGGATGAAATCCGGCCAGAAATGCTAAAGGGTTTTGGTAAAGAGTGAGTGCAATGGCTCTCATGTGTCATTAAAGTGAATGCGGTGAAACACATGGTGATCGGCAAATGGGAGTGATTGACCCTCTTTGTATACAAGGGGGCACAAAGGATTGCGCCAACTACAGGGGTATATTTCTTTTAAGTATCTCTGGAAAAGTCTTTGCTAAGGTGTTAGAGACACGTGCCAGAGCTTTGGTTGAGGATAGTTTGGGGATGATCAATGCGTTTTTCGTCCCGTTAGAAGCAGGACCGACCAGTTATTCACTCTCAGAATGATTCTTGAGAAGGCCTGAAAGTATGTTGGACCTGTATGCACCTGTTTTGCGTATTTGGCGAAGCCATGTCGTAGTGGTTCTACCTATACTATGAGCGGAGCGGTTTGGAATTTAAGCGTACCACGCTATATTGATAGACGATTTCTCGCCGCAACTTTGAGACCTCAATAGAAACAAGGCATTACTGCCGATTTGAACTCCAAGATAAATCTGAATTTTATTCTTAACATTTCATACCTTAAATACTATTAACATAACTGTTATACTTATCTTCTATCTTACTTCTACTTACACTAGCGATTATGGATACCTTATTCTAGATTCTTATTCGCTGTACACTATTCGATAGGATCTTATTTCTATTGAATGACGTTCAGTGCAATTGAGTGCATGACACACCAAGAATGTGTGACATATAGAGGAATGAACTCGATTGCACTTCACATGCTTCGTCACGTTGTTATTGTTTATGTTTTGGGCAGTGGCGTCAGTCAGTGGATACACTACAATGTGTTAGGGTTCCTCGAGGTAAACTCTGAGGGTTAGGATTCCCTATTAAGGCCGATGCAGTATTTATATACAAACTCTAGAAGCTGTGTTCGGCTAAATGGCGGTAAATCAATACCCTTCACTGTGGGGGTTGGACTCTGCCAAGAGTGCCTTTTGTCACCTCGCTTCTTCATTGTATATATGGACTGAATGCTGCAGCGCAACCGTGGCAGAGAATGTTGTAGTATTTAAGTATTTGTCATTCTTTCTTAGCGGATGATTTGGTCATCCTTGGGTCCCCTTAAACCAAACTTCAGCGCGCACTCGAAAGGTTTGTAGCCGTTTGTGATGATTCTGGACTGAAAGTAAACGTGAACAAATCGGAAGTAATGGTTGTTTCCAGAACGCCTATTCAGTACGCTCTGTATGTGTGTAGAGTCCCACTAATACAGGTGGATTAGTTTAAGTATCTCGGGGACTTATTCACGAGTGATGAACAGAGCGTTGTCGAGTTATTCTGTAGAATTGGTCAGGCTGGATCAATTTTAAGAGAGCTTGTTCAATCTGTTATAAGGAATGCCGAACTTTGTGTTCAAACTAAATTATCGGTTTTTACTCGGTATATGTTCCAACTCTCACCTATAGTCGCGGGTACAAGCTGCTGAAAGAGGTTCCTTCGTGATGTTGCTGGAATAACTCGTAGGGATCGAGCGCATAACACCAGAGTACGCGAGGCGTTCAATGTTGGGCAGCTAAAATACTCTTTCGAACGGAAGGATTATGCGGTTTGGTCACGTAGTGCGTATATCCCCAAACTGGCTTCCAAGATGTGTCGTGATTGCCGTGCCATAAAGTTAGCGACCCTTGGGTAGGCCTAGAAATAGATGGCTGGATCAAGTCCGACATCTCTCCTGGAGTCGTCTAGGGTTTCCTCCTGATGATTTGGGGTCGACGGTGGAAAATTAAGAATGATGGAGAGTATACCTAATCACCCTACACCGCGACCCTCATAAAGGATTAGCGGGCAAACTATTTCAATGACAAAACGGAGAGTACTCTAAAGAAGTGTACTTGAAATCACATATTAAAAGACCCAGCGAAGCGGGTACAATCAGCTAGTATATATATATACTTCAAGAACAATGTGCAGAAGTTTAAAAATAATAAGTAAAAAGAATGTGTCAAAGAGCAAAACCCGTGCAAAAACCTGTAGAGATGAAGAAGAAAACTTCGTAGTAGAATCACAGTTGGGGCGGAGAATATGAAAAAATTACTTCTGCAGATTGCACAATGGCCGAAGAGCAACGACTGCTGTCAGGCAAAATGAACCATTCAACATGGATGATGATAGACGAAATGTCCGCACACCTGACCAAAATGAAGTGAGATAGCAACATGCAAACTGAAATCCAACAACAATTACCGGCCGAACTTTTGAAGGCAGCTGGTAATTTATTGGCAGAGAGCATACAACATCGCATCTCTAAGATTCGGTCAGATGAGTGTATGCCTGATGAATGGAATTTTTCGCCCTATGCACAAGAAAGGAGAAAAATCTTTTCTGTGGTATTGTGTGAACGCCTAAACCGTTCATCAGCAGCCTGATTGGCACCTATCAGAACGATTTCAGACCGGGAAAGTCCACCATCGATTAATTCTTCACATTTCGGCAGATCCTGGAGAAACCGAAGAAGTCGAAATCGATACTCATGATCTCTTTATCGATTTCAAGGCCGCCTATGACAGCATCTATAGAGAAGAGCTTTATAGAGTCATGTCTAGTTTTGACATCCTTGTCAAACTTGTGCGTCTGTGTAGGATGACGATGGAGAACGCTCGCTGCTGCATCAAGGTCAGTAATGGTCTCACCAAGACCTTTGATGTCAGAAAACGTTTTAGACAGGGTGCCACGCTGTCATGTGACTTCTTGCATGCGCTGACAATTTTTACATAATTGGAAGAACTCAGTGGGCTGTCATCGGTGCGTTTGCAAGCACGGAAGCAAATGGATTTAGCGATAACAAGCCAACAATTGGGCCTCACTTATTGCACTTTAAGGCAAATTTTAAAAGTTGATCTTCATTTGCACGCCTATAAAATCCAAATTACACAACAATTGAAGCCTTTGGACCATCTATGACGTCGCCGATTTATTAAATGGATGTCGGATCTCAAACATAACATCCAAACTGAAATTGCGGCCATTGACCCACTGATTCTTTAAAAAGTCATTGATAATTTTGACCTTCGGATGGTCGATTGCAACAGAAGCCGCGGTGGTCGCATAAACGATGTTGTATTCCATTCATAATAGCCATGGACCGAACATCATTAATCAATAAAGTTCTATATTGATTTCATAATAAATATGTGTTTAATTTAATGAAAACTTCCACACTAGCTGTTGGCTCACCCTTTATAAATCACTGATCATCCTATTTCTGCTTTACTGTGCAGAAACATTGACATTATGTAAAGTGGTTGAAGATATCCTTGGTCGCTTCGAGAGAAAAATTCTTCGTAAGATATTCGGTTCTGCTTGCCTGGACGGGTTTTTGAGGAGAAGTTTTAAAGACAAACTATACGAGCTGTACAGCGACATCGACCTAGACAAAAAACTGAATATTGGACGTTTGAGATGATTAGGACATTAGAGCGGATGTACACCTCCGGCCAGCAGAGTTTTCGAATCTAGCCCAGAGGGACGAAACAGTAAAAGTCCTTCTCGCCGTAGGTGGGGCGCACAAGTTCAAAGGGACATCGGCCAACTTGGAGTGCGCAACTGGAGGCAATTAACTAAAGACCGAGCTAAATGGAGAGGCTTGTTGACTGAGGCTCAGGTTCACCCCGAACTGTAGAGCCGCCTAAGTAAGTAAGTATCGAAGACAGATGTCCCAATGGATGTTTCAACTGGTCGGACAAAGGTACCAGCTAAACCTAGAAGCTATTTAGACCCGTCAAATCGACGTGGCTCAATCCCTTGAACTGGAAATCGATGAAATAAACTGATGAATATGAAACCGCTACAACAAAAATAGCGGCAAATAATCAGTGGTCTATGCTCAGCAAATCGGGCAATGGTCCTTACTGCAAGCTACCAGCTTTTGTTTTTATAAAAAGGGAAAACCAAATCCCGGAGCATTCAGACTCGTTGGCGTCCCTTATACTAGGAACCAGGCAGGAATCTTTCTACGGTGCAGTGTTTCGAAAAACGTCGATGTTACTCGTTTTGCTGTACTATTGTTGTTTCCCGCTGGGGCTGAAACCTGCACACGTTGTTTTACAATCAAATGCACTAACCACTGCTCCATTGCCAGTCTAAACCTACCAGCTTATTGTTGGCTTAGTACGCAAGGATAGACGTCAGTGTCTAGGTATTCCAAAAAGGCGTAATTTTGATTCAAAAAACATTTCACTAGAGAAAAGGTACATTTACTAAGATCAGGATTGCCAACGCTACATAGTACCTATATACCATATGATTAAAACTTTCAATAACATTTTTTTATTTTGCAGGCCTTATTTAAATCACATCAAAGAAAAGCAAATCACCCTTGGCCGCAGCCAATCAAAGTGATGCATGACATTGGCATAAGCCACATCACTCTTCCGTTCAAAACAAGATACACATATCAAGTCTATCAAGCACATTCGGGTGTCTCATCTGGGAGACTTTGAAGTACAAATGTACGCCTAGGAGGAACATATATTGGTCACATGCATCATTTTCAGAATGAAATTTCTACGTCAAAAGCAGACATATTATTTCTTACTTAAGCCACCCTCCGCAAAGCCGGCGCAACCAGCCAGTCAGTTAGAGTAAGAGTGAAGGAAAAATCATCTTAAGCTGTGTCTGCAGACTCCACTGATATCCTTGTTTGGTTGTAAATTCATGCATATACAGAACGTCACAAAGTGTGCGAAATTCATTTGTCCGGAGCGGACCAGTAGAAGATGACAACAGCACCGATGGTGATGCTATGCTATGAATATTATACTTCGTGCAATAACGCCCGATGATGCTTTACAAAGACTGAACCCAACCACCCAACGTTTGGCTTGTGTTTCTACTACTAGCAAAGGGAGGAAAATCTGTGGCAGAGGAAGTGTATTGGGCGATGCGGTATCATGTAGAGACAACAAATTTTGACATTTATTGTCCTGAGTTAAATTGAAATTTATAGCAGAAGTGTCTGTCGAGCTCAAACTTAGGGGCACACCGTGTGTATATGTATGGTGTGTTACTCAACAGTCAGCACTTAGAAGGATTGTAATGGCGTTGTATGCTACTCCAGGGTGTTTGGCAAAATTGCAAATTGCTGTAAAAAGAATTCACATTTGACATACATTTACATATGACGGCTTTCATGTTGAGTAGACTGAAAATATACATGTGCTTATCTGAATAGAGTGAGGAAGTGTAAATGTAGGTACTACTCCTTACTCAGTGAATAAAATTATCCCTTATTCTTGAAGGGGATGAATCACACTTAACCTAAAGGCTAGGCTGACAAAATTGGTTTTTTTACTTCGGCTTTCATAATACGAAAACTAATCACAGGATATGAATTGAGGCTTGTCACTTTTTCTTTTTCTTTTTTACAGATAGATATATATTTTTATCCTGAAGAAAGGAGACCCTCTGAACTGCGCCAACTACAGAGGTATAAGTCTCTAAAATATCGCATATAAGATCCTGTCTGCCGTACTATGTGAACGCTCAAAACCGATCGTCAACAACCTGATAGGTCCTTATCAGTGCGGTTTCAGGCCTGGAAAGTCCACCATTGACCAAATATTCACATTACGGCAGATCTTGGAAAAAACCCATGAATGTAAAATCGATACGCACCATCTTTTCATCGATTTCAAAGTTGCCTATGATAGAGACGAGTTATACAGAGCCATGTCTAGTTTTGGCATCCCTGCCAAGCTCGTCCGTTTGTGCAGAATGACGATGGAGAACTCTCGCTGCTCCATCAAAGTCGGTAAGAACATCACCGAACCGTTCGATGTCAGGAAAGGTCTTAGACAAGGCGACGCGCTATCATGCGATCTCTTTAATATAGTACTTGAGAGAATTGTACGAAACTCATAAGCCAACCCCGGAGGTACAATCTTCTTCAAGTCTGTTCAACTACTCGCTTATGCCGATGACATTGACATAATCGGAAGAACTCAGCGGGCAGTCAATGTGGCATTTACGAGTATTGAGAACGAGGCAGCAAAGATGGGTCTAGCGGTCAATGAAAGCAAAACAAAATATATGCTGTCTACAAAAAAGGACACCCAACATCGGCGTCTTGGACAGAACGCCACAATAGACAGATACAATTTTGAGGTAGTAAAGGATTTTGTCTACCTAGGCTCTATGGTCAGCTCCACAAATGACATGAGTGGAGAGATCACACGGAGAATTACTCTTGCCAGTCGTTGTTTCTATGGGCTAAAACGGCAATTGAGTAGCAAAGCCCTATCTCGAACTACTAAGGTAACTCTTTATAAGACATTAATCATCCCAGTCCTGCTGTATGGCGCAGAGGCATGGGCTTTGACAAAACCGGATGAGGATGCCCTTAGTTATTTCGAGAGAAAAGTTCTTCGAGCGATCTTTGGTCCCGTCTGCATAGACGGTGAGTGGTGGAGAAGGTACAATGCCGAACTATACGGCATGTACAAGGACATCGACTTAGCCAGAAGAGTTCACATACAGCGACTAAGATGGCTGGGTCATTCAGAGCGGATGGAGCCCAACCTTCCCGCTAAGAAAGTCTTCGAATCCAGCCCGGACGGACGGCGCAGTAGAGGACGACCTCGCGGTAGGTGGCGCAAACCAGTGGAGGGGGACCTCAACCAACTTGGCGTGCGCAACTGGAGGCAGCTGGCTCGTAACCGTGCTGGCTGGAGAGGGTTGTTGGTTGAGGCCCAGGTCCACCCCGGACTGTAGCGCCATCTAAGTAAGTAAGATATTTTATTTATGATAAATATTATACATTCTTCAGTGTTTCAAGTACATATGGTGAATAAGTTAAGGCATGACATATTAGTCGTCTGCCTGGGTGGCAAAATTATTCATTAAATACTATTTCGCTTAAGTATAATACAAGGTCTTTGTACATACATCAGAGATATCTGACAGATTTCTTTTATGCATTTGCGCGCTATAACAGTATGCTTAAGGTTGGATATGCACTTTATTGGATATTACTTTACTTACAGTTTTTATTATTTTTATTTTTTTTCAAGGGTGCAGCCGATTGCTTCCTGACTTCTTTTATTGTTGCAGCAATTTATCTTAATTTTTTTTTAACTTTTTCTGAAAAAATATACGGAGCAGAAAATTTCACAAATTGACAAGTTAAACCAGTGTTGCCAATTGCACATTTATAATTTACGCACACTCAAAGGGTTATGAATACCTTTAACATGTTTAAACAGAGTGCGGGCGTTGGAAGCGTAGTGGTTTGAAGCTGAGTTGTTTATGCTTCAGAGAAACTCCGGTGGTGGCGTCCAGATAACTGGAGAGATTTTTTTTATTTTTTGTCTTTTGCCTCTGATTCACAGTATTTTTTCCCGATAACCGATGTCATAGGCAAATCATTTTTCCAGCCATATGACCAAGCTACTGCCAGTGTTATGCCTTCGCAGTAGTGTTCACACAAGCTTTCGCAGTTAATCGGACTGATGTTATATATTTCATGAGCAATAAATAATTGCTTGCTGAAATCATGATTTAAACCATGAACCATTAGTGCGGCAATTGATGACGTTACCGCTACACCATTCCCACCCCAACGTAGTTTTTGTTTTCATTTGATAATCATTTATCACATCTGCTACACTCACGTCCTATCTGGGTGGGCGGGAAATTACTGACAGTTCAGAACATGGTTTGGGTCAATATCCTAATTAATAGCCAAGTGGTCGCTTTATGGGATCCCCGATAAATATACGCACATATTATATGTACAAATCCCTGCGCGTGTTGGCTAAAATTGCGCTCTGCGTCACCGGAACAAATCGTGCTTTCGGAATAACTACCATGGATCGGATAAGAACTAATAACACTTGGACGACTTTTACTGTCATGGCCTTTCTGGGAAGTAAAATTCTCCTCAACCCAGGCAAGCAAGGTTCTGAAATCGCTGGATTTCAGCTTAAGAACGAGTTTATGCACTTTAACCTCGACATCTTGGCACTAAGCGGAATGAAGTGTTAGAGTAGGTACATAAGTTCAAATCATCGTCGCTAAAACTGTTCTGCTCTTTTCGGAAAAACATGTCCGTAAGTGTGCACAAGTTTGGCGAAGACGGATGATCCGAACGGGACAAGCCGCAGCCAGCCTCATGAGTAAAATCGGTCAGCACCCATACCGGATGGTAAATGCAGCCCTGCTAAAAATGGAAATTCTACTACCTGTAGTTTCGCGACAGTAGTCAGCGCGGGTGGACTTGGCTTGGGAATAGCCCGACCATTATCCACGGCCGAGAAGACTATGGAGATAAGGACACAGAACAGGACAACGACGCTTAGAAACAGAAAGCGCAATGCCAGTAGGCTAATTCGGCGGCTTAAAAAGCGTGATCCGAAGTCCTTCACGGACAAGGAAAGGGAGGCTCTGGACAGGGCCAACAGCACGCTTAAGCTCGCAGGGTCGACTAGGTTCACCGATCAGCAGGGCCGGAAGGTAAGAAGATCACCTACGGTGAGAGCGGGAAGTCGTCAGCTCCCCATTTGGACCGTGGCTGGTCTTCGGTCAGCAACCCACTCTAACCCATCTACGGTAGGGCCGGCTGCAGGCTGTTCCAAGAAGGCATCCTACAGAAAGGAGGGGTAAAGGGAAACAACCCGTCCCCATCGGTAGAAGTTCTAGGGTATACGCTGACACTAGAGAACGCAGCGCAGGGCAGACTAGGGGGACGGACGGAGGCCTGCTCGCGAGAAGGAAGGTAAGCCTCTTGCCAACCTCCCCGATCACGGAGAGACTGAGGTCCTTGTCAAACGAACCGAAGTCAGTCGTTAAGACCTGCTCCGAGTCGATTACGAGCAGTTCCAAAAGGGGGAGACACGACGATACGATCTCGCCGCCTACGAACAGTACCAGCAAGAAGGCCAGGCTGGCCGCATCTGCTAGTGCTGGTCTACAAGTGGCGATAGTAAATTATAACAGCCTAGATAAAAGACTCAGCAGAGATCAGTGGAGGCTCATCGAGTTGCGCATACTCGAAGGTATCAATTCTACCATTGTCGAGAAGGAGGGACCATTCCCCTTCTTCGAGCAACTGACCACATTCAGAGGTTTTAAGCTCCTTTCATGCGATAATGAGTTCACGCTTAAGTGGCTCCAAACTTACGTGGCTCCATGGGCTAATGCCGACATTCGACTCGTCGAAAAGAAGGACCTGCTAGAATTTACTATGCCAAAAGGGCGTATTCTGATACATGGCCCTCATATTCCCTAGGAGCGTATTGAAAGGAACCTGCGGCACCTTAACCCGGAGCTCCTTAGCGACGCCTGGGAGGTGCTAGAGGTGGACGAGCACACAGAAAAGGGCACGGAGATCGTGGTCCTGCTCAATCACAGATCAATGCCTATGTTAAGGAGATACAACAATAAGGTTCGCACTGGTATCACCCGGTGTAAGATCCGACCCTTTATGGATACGACAGAGAGGAAGGAAAGGGGGGCGGGTGACAAGGTAAGCACAACATGAAATTTGTTCAAATAAACCTGCACCACAGCATATCTGCTAGCGCCAATCTTATCTATCTTCTAGGCGAAAGGAATATAGATATAGCTTTCGTACAAGAGCCATGGATCTCCCGTTGCAAAATTAGTGGGCTAAATCATAAAGATTTAGTACTGTACAGCAGCGAACCGCTTAACGCGGACTTTGAGAACAGAACTTGTATCGTAGCTAAGAAACATATTAACTTATTGCTTCTATCTACCTACAGCAACTCAGACCAGACGGTAGTAAGGCTTGACCGAAGGGGGCTCACCCCACTAATTATCTCAGCGGTGTACATGCCTTACGACGGAAATGATGGACCTCCATCCGAACTTACCCGTGCCTTAACCAGGAAAGCGGAACTCGAGAGATGGGACCTGCTACTAGGCTGCGATGCGAATGCACACCACGCGTAATGGGGCAGTGGTGATACAAACCCACGTGGTGACTTAATTTTCGAATTTAATAACAAACATAATCTTTTGGTAGCCAATAGGGGTTCTGAACCCAGTTTCGTAGTTAGAAACAGGCAGGAGGTAATTGACATTACACTAGCAAGTAATTCCATTACCCTCTCTACAGACAACTGGAATACTTTGGGAATAGAATCCTATTCCAATCACAGATTTATTGAATTTAATCTTAATGATAGATGCGATTCTCCCAAACGCCATAGAAACCCAAGGAAGACCGACTGGACTACATCCAGTTACGAGCTGCGGAAGAACAAGAATCTACTACAAGAATGTTACTTGCATGAGCCCGCGGACATAGACCGAAAAGCCGAGGAAATCTCTGCTGTCTTCAAAGAGGCTTTCCAGAAGGAATGGCCCGTATCTAAACCAAAGAACTAGGCAGCATAAGAAGGGAAACAAAGAAACTCTTGAATCTGGCGAAATCAACGGGAGCTGACTTGGACTGGGAGCTATACAAAGCCAGTCAGAGGAACTTCAAGAGCGCAACGCAAAAAGCCAAAAGACACTCGTGGCAATGCTTTTGCGACGAGATAAAGGGTATAACAGAAACGGCTAGATTGAGGAAAATCCTCTCCAGAGAATCGAAAACTATAGGTTCCCTAAAGAACACCGAAGGAAACTGGACCGAGTCTTGTTCGGAATCCCATGAATTGCTCATTAATACGCACTTTCCGGGGTGTACGACCATACCATGTAGAAGTACTAAAAACAGCAATCACAGCGAATCGGAACCCCCTGCTGATTTGGTAACAGAGGATAGAATAGAGTGGGCAATAATATCGTTCTCCCCTTTTAAATCCCCAGGACTTGATGGTATTATACCGATCATACTGCAAAAAACTGCACCAATTATTATCCCAGTTCTCAAAGAGCTATTTGCCAGTAGTCTTAAACAATGGCACTTACCAAGAACATGGAGGGAGGTAAAGGTGGTTTTTATACCCATGGCGGGCAAGGCTAGTCATACCACTACAAAGGACTTCAGACCAAAAAGCATTACCTCTTTCATCTTGAAAACACTTGAAAGATTGCTCTACATTTACAGACGTAGTAGAAAACGCCCGAGGACTTATCCCCCGCTCAACACGCTTACACAAAGGGTAAATGTGTGGAAATTGCCCTACATCATGTTGTCGGCTCTATAGAAAAATCACTTAAGGATTAAGAGTTCACACTAGCTGCTTTTTTGGACATTGAGGGAGCCTTCAATAATGTAAATACCGAAGCAGTTTAAAGAACCCTAAGAAACCTAGACATCGACATCAGTCTAATTAACTGGACTGTTAGCATGCCCGAGGAAAGACATATAACCACCGAACTTAAGGGTTCAAAGCTCGAAGCATACGCCTCGAGGGGTACCCCTCAAGGCAGGGTAATCTCCCCACTGCTTTGGGTCATTGTTCTTAAAGAGGTACAACAACAACTAATGTACAGTGGGTTCAGAGCTACAGCGTACGCGGATGACGATGTACTGCTTGCAACAGGTAAATTCCTGCCTACCCTTAGCGAACAAGTTAACGGAGACCTAAACACTCTTAGCATATGGGCCAGGAACTGCGGTCTAAAGCTTAATCCCCAAAAAACCGAACTCGTACTTTTTACGAATAAGAGGAAAATACCAGAGTTTGGAACACCTTCTGTTGATGGTATCCCACTCAGATTGTCCGATAGCGCAAAATGCCTGGGCCTTGTACATGACAAAAAGCTCTATTGGAGATTAAATATAGAAGAAAGAATTAAGAAAGCAACAATAGCCTTTTACTCATGTAGTAGAATTTTTGGAAGAACCTGGGGACCCTCCGCCAAAATCATACTATGGATGTACAGTAGAAATCGGTTATAACAATATCGAAGGGACCTTAGAATTTCATCGTTATAGCCGATTCATCGTTATATCCGGTACAATGAAAATAAAATTAAAAAAAAGAAAATTTTATTTAAAAAAATCGCTTCTAATGCTTAAGAAAATATTTGAGGAAAGAAATCACTAATTTGTGTTTGTTTTGTACATTTAGCCGAGTAAAATATTTTTCGAAGAGAGTTGTCCAATGTTTGGATTCCAACGTTTGGATTTGAATTCGAAGTGGCCCATACAGGATTCAGGAGCATGAAGCGGTTTAGTGTTGCCACTGCAGAAAGTGCTTCGTTTACAGATGGAACGTGTATTTCTTCGGTCTCCTCATCTTCAGTGTCATTATCGTCATCCTCGTCATCAGCATTATTCAATTGAATATCTGACACAATATTCTCATCTGTAAGAAACTGTACAAATTTACTTTAGATTTGAAAATTATTCTCAATAGTGTAAACATACCTCAGATGTTACCAGCTCATTCTCATTATCTATCAATAAGTCCCAATCTACTTCTAACTTTGAGAACATTTGTATTTGCCGAGCCCATTCTGCTAGTGGAATTTCATCTTCATCTTCGTATTCATCCTGACTTATACAATTATTGAAACCAGCGTGTCGAAAGCAGTTATTTATAGTGCACATTGACACTTCATCCCATGCCTTGGCTATCATTAAGATGGCATCAAGAACTGTAATTTTATAATCCTGTTTGGATTCAACGTGTTTCACGATTTCTAAAATCTGCAATTTCCTGAACTGAGTCTTCAGTGATTTAATGACACCTTGATCCATAGGTTGCAGTACAGATGTGGTATTCGGGGGCAGAAATGCGAGTTTGATAGCTTTTAAGGCTTGGATGTGTGGATGTGCCGCACAATTATCAACCAAAAGTAAAATTTTCCTTTTTTGTGTTAAAAGCTCTCTGTCCCATTCTCGTAATACTTTTTCGAAAATAATAGACGTCATCCAAGCTCTTTTATTATTTTCATATAAAACTGGAAGGCTTGTAACATTTTTGAAACAGCGTGGGGTTTTAGATTTGCCAATAACCAAAAGCTTTTTTTTTTCTGTTCCCGTCATATTAGCAGATACTAAGACTGTCAAACGTTCCTTAGACATTTTTCCACCGACGCATTTTTCTCCCCTGAATTTAAAAGTCTTGTCGGGGGTCATTTTATAAAAGAATCCAGTTTCATCGGCGTTAAAAATATCGTCGTCATTAAATCCCTCCCGAAGCTTGGGGAATACTGTGGTCAACCAATCTTCGCAAACAAGTTGTGACACGTCAGCAGCTTCCCCGCTTATTTTTCCGAAAACGATATTATGACGTACCCGAAACCTTTGTATCCAACTCATAGAACAAACGAAATCTTTTATACCCAATAACTTCCCGAAATCGTTAGCCTTTTGCTGAAGTATTGGCCCGCTTATGGGAACGTTCATACTTCTCTTGTCCTTAAACCAATTTAATAAGGCATTTTCAATGTCTACAAACTTTCCACTTCGCACTTTTTTTAATTTAGTAGAGTTCACCTCAAATTGTTCTTTTATTTTTTGTTTATTTTTTAAAATTGTTGACACAGTTGGTTGAGATATTTCAAATTCTTTACACAAATCAGAAATTCTTACGCCACTTTCAAATCTTGAAATAATGTCATATTTTTGGGCAATGGAAAATGATTTTCGCTTATTTATTGTCACCATCTTAACAATTATACACTCAACTTGTTTTAAAGAAAAATTAAAACTATGAACTCTTCAGAAATGTGAAAATCGAACAAGGCATGCCATGAAATTATATTCACAGACCAGTCACTGCAGTGGCTACAGGAAATTTATCAATAATTGTCTATATGTACATACATATATAGTATGTGCATACGTGCATACATAATATCGATACACATTTAAGCAGAATGAAAATAGCAGGCGGTAGGCATGTAAGAACACGTTTTTTTCCATCGCTATAAACAGTGTTTAGACTAAAATATTGTAAATTTTCATCGCTATAACCGATTTCATTGTTATATCCGGTATCGTTATAACCGATTGCAAATTACCTTGAGTTAAACGGAGTTTTGCCGGGACTTTGAAAATATATTGTTATATCTGGTTCATCGTTATATCAGGTATTGTTATAACCGATTTCTACTGTATATGTCTGTAGTTAGACCCATACTGATTTACGGCAATCTAGTATGGTGGCCAGCTGTCAACAAATCCACCATTCAAAATGAGCACTGGTGTAGGATCAGGTATCTTCTGGAACAAAACGCTAGTCGACCTAAGATCAAAGGTGCGCAAGCTCTTTAATAAAGCAAAGCGTGACGGAGACTGGCAAACATACACCGAGCAATTAACAAGATACAACTTGGAAATCAGAAAAGCTAAAAGAAATAGCTTAAGAGCATTCTGTGAGAACATAGCGTCAACCCCTGCAGCGGCCAGGTTACATAAAGCACTGGCTAAGGAGAAAGCAGGCGCGCCTGGCTCACTGAAAAAGCAAGATGGCAGCTATACCGAAGATGAAGAGCAGAGGGCCCTTCTACTATTAGAGACACACTTCCCGGCTAGCTCAATCTACAGCAGCACAGATGTACTAGTAAGACATAAAAGGCCCAGGAGAGAGGACTGGGCGATGGCAAGAGACATCTGCACGAATCAAAGGCTAAGTTGGGCTCTGAACACCTTCCAGCCGTTTAAAGCACCGGGAGCAGATGGAATATTCCCTGCCCTACTACAACAAGGCCAGGAAATCATTATGCCACACCTCCTCGTCCGCGTCGCACTTGGGCATATACCAAGAATATGGAGAAGGGCAAAGGTCATATTCATTCCGAAAGTGGGAAAAAGAGACACCACTTCACCAAAATCCTTTAGGCCCATCAGCTTCATAGATAATCACCTAAAAATGACTGTGCTGGAAAGAATACCTCTCCACCACAATCAACATGCCTACAGAGCAGAAAGATCCACCGAAACTGCGCTCTACCAGCTGACAAGTTGGGTTCAGGATACACTGGAGAGCAAGGAAACAGCAGTATGCGCATTTCTAGACATCGAAGGAGCCTTCGATAACACCTCCCACGAAGCGATTAGGAGGGGTCTCGAAATAAAAGGAGTAAATCACACCACAAGTAACTGGATGTGTGAGATGCTAAGAACTAGGGCTGCTGAGATAGAGGTGAGTCAAAAAACCATCACAATAAGCACCACTAGAGGCTGTCCACAAGGAGGGGTATTATCACCATTGATGTGGAGCTTAGTAGCAGATGAACTACTGCACAAATTGACAGGTGCCGGCATTACGTGCCAGGGGTACGCCGACGATATAGTCATTGTCGCAAGAGGAAAATTTGAAGAAACGCTATGCGAAATCATTCAGAGGGGTCTACGAATCACACAGAAGTGGTGTAAAACGGTAGGACTCAGAGTGAACCCTACCAAAACCACTGTGATACCCTTCACCAAGAAAAGACAGTTAAAGCGTATGCAACCCATCCTGTTGGAAGGGATCAGAGTTGACCCACAGAAACAGGTCAAGTATCTAGGTCTAACACTAGACAGCAAACTCCTCTGGAGAGAACATGTAGAAACTGTGGTAACCAAAGCCACCAGAGCGCTTATGGTGTGCAAAAACATTTCAGGAAAGACCTGGGGAACATGCATCGCAAATAAAGAGCGAGTAACCCTATCCAAATCGGTGCCGCTTCTGCACTGGCCCAGAGATGATATGGTCAAGAAATACTGCTTTGAAAGGAAATTTGACTCAAAGCTGAGCAACAAAAGAGATTGGAGCAGCGAATCCGATAAATACCAACTCAAACAACACACAATTAAATGGTACACAGACGGATCGAAAACATCTACTGGCACTGGGGCAGGAGTGTACGGGCCCAGGACTAGATACTCAGAATCACTGGGAATATTCCCCAGTATATTTCAAGCAGAAGTTCACGCGATCGAAAGATGCGCGCAATTCAAATCAGACAGGAAATATCGCGGTTAGGACATCGCGATACTATCAGACAGCCAAGCCGCTATTAAAGCACTGACCTCGCATGAGCTCAGATCCAAACTGGTATGGGAGTGTCTCACCAGGATCAACAAACTGGGAGAAACAAACAAAGTAACTCTCTACTGGGTACCAGGACATGTAGGAGTAGAGGGGAACGAAGCAGCTGATGAACTAGCTAGAAACGGATCAGACACGCCGTTCCTTGGACCAGAACCCTTCTGTGGGAAAGGACCCCACAAAATAAGGTACGACTTAAGGAAAGAAGAAGAGAACAAATGGGCCAAACATTGGGACGATATCCCCCAAATAAGACAGGCAAAGAAACTTCTGGGGAAATACAACCAGAAAAGAAGCAGAGCCTGCCTAAGAGTTAGTAAGAATCGGCTTCGCATCTTGGCGGGCATGTTAACAGGTCACTGCAGACTTAAGGAGCACCTTAGGAAACTGGGAATAGAGGGAGACGGACACTGCAGATTCTGCAGGGACTTCGTAGAAACACCAGCGCACCTTCTTATGGAATGCGAAGCACTGATCCACAAAAGAAGGTGCCTACCTCCTATCAGAACGGATTTACCTTCGCTGGATCCACTGAAGATACTCCGGTTTGCTGTAGCAGCTGGACTGGAGGAAGTGCTCTAGACCGAGTATATTATCGGCTAGGACCTTAGTAAGGGGGGCACAATAGATCTTTTATAGGTCGCAGTGCACTTGCACCTCTCAACAATATAAATCTAATCTAATCTAATCTTCTCCGACCCCCTAGGTATATCAAAATCCATACGACTTGCAGACCACAGCAGCGTTTTCCAAGCAGAGGTCTTAGCAGTGGCAACAGCCGCCCGTGAGTCTGCGGTAAGGGCAATACCGCCAGAAGGTATCACCATCTTTAACGACAGCCAGGCAGCTATAAAAGCTATTACTGCCATAGAAATTAAATCGAAGCTTGTGAAGTGTTGTCGAGAAGAGCTCAGGGTTCTTGGAACACATCACAAGGTATCGCTTTGTTGGGTCCCTGGACACGAGGGTATCCCAGACAATGAGAAATCCGACGAGCTGCCGAAAATCGGCTCAGCAGCCCCACTAGAACAAGTTGACCTCCCTGTGCGTATCCCGGCTTGCACACTCAAGCTCGCTGCAGGGAATAAAGCAATTGCGGAGACGAACACAAGATGGAACTCCATGGAAACTTGTGCCATCACTAGGAAGCTATGGCCATCTTTCGAAAAAGCAAGGACCGAGAGAATTACTCGGAAAGTAAGAAATCCCTTTCCACCCTCGTGGGCATCATCACGGGGCACAACACTCTGCGGTATCACATGAAGAAACTACGCCTGATGGAGGAGGAACTCTGTAGAGGCTGTGGTGACGAGGAAGTTTTTGAAGAAACTACCCACTTCCTGTGCCACTGCCACTCCAGGAAAAGGTTTCTTGGTAAATATTTCCTCCAGGATCTCGAGGAGCTCTCCGGCGTTACGACAGGAAAGATGCTGAACTTCATCAAATCATCAGGGTGGTTTGTATGCAGAAATGAAGTAAGTGACTGAGTTAGTAGTTTTTAGTTTCATTGGGTAAGGGATTACTTTTCCCCCCGTGGGTACCACAATGGGTCAACGCTGACCTGAGTGTGGTAGAGAGCGTCCTTCCCCGCCAGCCCACATACCTAACCTAACCTAACCTAACGCAATCGTACTAAGGGAGCATACAATGCAATTTATAATAATGAAAACAATCTGCAGCGGAATTCTATCGACTACGAGCAAAGTTGAACACGGTGCACACAGTTTCACCAGAAGCAGCAGCCGCAGTAAGGCCGCTCAAAAGAAACAAAACGGCAAGGCTTAACGACATATACTCGTATATTCTAAACATATTCTAAACGCACTTACCGAAAGAACCTGGCGGGATGAGACCTTCCTGGGGAATGCCTAAAGGGAATGATTACTCATTTACTTAGCTGGCGCTACAGTTCGGAGTGAACCTGGGCCTCAACCAACAAGCCTCTCCATTTAGCTCGGTCTTTAGCTAATTGCCTCCAGTTGCGCACTCCAAGTTGGTCGAGGTCTCCTTGAACTTGTGCGTGCCACCTACGGCGAGAAGGCCCTTTTCTGCGTAATCTCTCCGGGTTAGATTCGAAGATTCTGTGGGCCGGAGCGTTGGTGTCCATTCGCACTACATGTCCTAACCATCTCAAACATCCAGTGCCGGGTTTTTTGACTATGTTGATGTCACTGTTCAGCTCGTATAGTTAGTTTTTTAACCTTGTCCTCCAAAACCCGTCCAGGCAAGCAGGACCGAATATCTTAAGAAGAATTTTTCTCTCAAGGCGACCTAGGATATCTTTATTCGTTTTCAATAAAGTCCATGTTTCAGCGCCGTAAAGCAGGACTGGGATGATGAGGGTCTTATACAGAGTCTCCTTAGGTGTTCGAGATAAAAAAAATAAAATAAAACAGCGATTGGCAAGAGCTATACCTTATACCGAGTACAAGAACTGCAGAGGTACTTGCGTGCTTCGCGCAATTGCTAAAATTATACCAAAAATGATTCTCGAAAGCATTAAGGAACTCCCTAAAAGTACCCTTACATTAAACAGGATGATTTTCATTTCGAGTCGTTCTGCGTTAACCATATGAGCACCTCAAAAAGGCTTTCGATAATGTGAATAGAGAGTACACATGCATATAGGTATATGACATGCCTTGCAAGGAAAGGTTTTTGGGAAATATTTTCTACTTATTACCACAGCAAGTTATGGACGCGCAAAATGTCTCGTGCAGCATAGCAGTAGGTTGTCAGGGAAATTTGCGATTCAAAGCGATATCCGACGGAAATGTTTACTGTCCCCACTACCACTTCTAATGATTATTACCGGTTTCATGAATAAAGCCAACAAGTTGGGATTCAAATTCAACTCCGCCAAAAACGATGGTGCGTAGGCGTGTTAGATGCTATAAGCCCTATAATGGGATATAGGGCGCAGGGCAATGAGCATAACTGCAATGATCGGGATGGTTCATGACTGTCTAGTACGCATGGGCCTACAGCTTGCAGAGGAAAAGATAGAAGTATTACTCATATAAAGGGTTTTCCAATAGGGACGGGTAGATGTTAAAATTTAATGAAATAAGTTGTCTATGAGATATCAACGATTTTTTTTTATTTGAAAGACCTATCAACGACATTTTATAGTGGGCGCCGTGGCATAAGTGGTTAGTGTGTCGGATCACTGCGCGTTAAGTTCCAAAATCGAATCCCAGAAAACACCAAAAAGTTTTCTCATGGTTTCACGCCTGACAAACATCCGAGAGTATTGTTGTCTCGAAAAAGCTTCTCAAAACAAATTGCCCTTTGGATACGGCACTAAATTGTAGGTCGCTTCCATTCGTATAAAATATATAACGCACACAACATGAATCGTTGCGAGAAGCTAGGCCCTGGCACTTAAAGAGCTGGTTCGCCAAATTTATTTTTTTTTTTTGATCAATGACATTATGTGTGCAATATGACATCGTTCACATGGCCCCTTCGATGGGTAGCGCACATTCGATAGATCCAATTTTCGATGACTCTGGCGCATTGACCAAGCTAAATTTGAGTAATAGCACGGGTTATGTCGACTTTGAGGGCATCGGTCGCTTGCAGCTTATTGGCATAGACCTGTGACTTAAGGAAACCCCACAAGAAAAAGTCTAACGGTCTAAAAAAGTCTAAAAAAAATCATCGCATGGTAGCGCTCCCCGTTGACGGTGATGGCAATGCCATCGTCGCTTTCGAAGAAGTACGGACCGATGATGCCGCCGGCCGGCCCACAATCCCCACCAAACAGTGACTTTCTGAGGATGCGTTGCCACTTGGTGGACCTCGTGCAGATTGGCATCGTGCCAAGTCAGGCAATTTTGCTTTTTGACGTACCCGTTCATCCAAAAATGGACCTCGTCGCTGAAGATGATTTTTTTTCTGAAATTGGGGTCCGCTTCCAACTGCCCCAGAACCCAGTCAGCGAACACACGACGTTGTCTATGGTCGTTTTCCTTCAGCTCCTGGGTCAGTTGGATTTTATACGGATGTATGCCCAAGTCCCGATGCAAAATTCGCCAAGTTGATGTCTGCGAAAGGCAGAGTTGTTGTGCGCGGCCCGAAGTTGACTGCCTCGGGTTCTCCTGCACACTCTCACGGACAGCGGCGATGTTTTCGGCAGATCTTACGTGCAGGCGTTGCCGAGATCATTAAGATCATTATAGAAGTATTCACCCAGAGTGGCCTTCCTGATGTTGGCGAGCGCAGGATAGGCGCACAGGAGATGACTTATGGTCTCTTCTTCCTCTTCATCTCTGCAGCTTCTGCAGATGTCATTATGAGGGATACCTAATCTTTATGCATGCCTTCCTATGACGCAGTACATTTGTTATTTTTGAGAGGGTTCCTCTGTTGTGCTCATGAGTCCGATGGACCTGGATTTATTGAGTGTCGACCAGAGCTCTCTGGCGGTATAACATTGGTCTAGATGTTGCCATCGGTGATTGTCTACTTTCTCGGCTTCAATTTGGATAAGGTACTTAACATAAGACGCTGGCGCTTCGATGTCGGTAATGCTTATGCTATCTGTACCAGAGGAGCCTTGTCGTACTAGTTCGTCGGCTGCACAATTCCCCGGTATGTCGCAGTGACCTGGTACCCAGCAAAGGGTGACCAGCTATCTCGTTAAGAGATATGCGACAGTCGTTCACTGCCTTAGATCTCGTAGTGCTGGATGCGAGGGATTTGATGGCTGCCTGACTGTCGACATAAATAACAATATCAGGTGTTGATAGTGTGCTAGCCGCTAGCCAGTCAGCGGCTTTGCGGACTGCGGTGATTTCGGCTTGAAAAACGTTGCAGTGATCTGGAAGGTTAAAGGAGAGATGTATGTCCAGATCTTCGGAGAAAATTCCGGTATCGACTCCATCCTTGGTTTTGGACTCGTCCGTAAAAATTGACAGCGACTCGTTGTAAAGGACATTGCGTTGCGTCCACTCACTTCTATCCGGTATCGAGCGCGTGCAGCCCTTGTTAAAATCATATTCAGTGGGCAGATGGTCAGTGGAATTGGGAAGATGATGGTGCATCGAAAGTATATTGGCGTGTCCCGTCTGTTGCTCCTTCCACTGCTTGGAGGCTCTCAATCTTATTGCCGAGCTGACAGCCAATTGTTTACTGATGATGTCAATCGGAAGTAGGTGGAGCATGTTTTGGAGCGCCGCTGTGGGAGAAGTTCTCAGTGCACCGATAATGCTGAGACATGCAATTCGCTGAGTTTTTTCCATTATGGATAGGTTGGATTTCTTCTCCAAGGCGGGCCACCATACCAATACTCCATACATGAGAATCGGTTTTATGACCAACGTGTATAGCCAGTACATTATGTTTGGTTTAAGGCCCCAAGTGGAGCATACTGCTTTCTTGCAGATGTATAGGGTGGCCAGCGATTTCCAGGCCCGTTCGATGACATTCTCTTTCCAAATTAGCTTGCAGTCAAGCTTTAGGCCTAAATAGCTAACGCTATTTGAAAGCTTGGGGGTGGATCCCCTTATCTTGGGCGGAGTGAAGTCAGGGAGCTTGTGTTTTCTTGTGAATAGAACTAGCTCGGTCTTCGTCGGGTTAACGGAGAGGCCGCATTTATTGGTCCATCTGAGCAGTTCATTAAGAGCAGACAGACATGACATCGGCGAGCGTCTGCGGGTATTTGCCTCTTATTAGAATAGCAACGTCGTCTGCATAGGCAATAACATTGCATCCAGTTTTTTTCGATTTCTAGAAAGGCCTCGTTGAGCACCAAATTCCACAGTAGTGGAGAAGTACACCCCCTTGAGGGGTGCCTCGATGTGCGTGTCGCTTGACAGTGCTACTTCCGAATGCTGTTATTACTCTGTTCTTTAGAATGTGTTCTACGAAACAACAGATGGGTTCGCAGATGTTGAGCCTGCATAAGGCACTGGTAATCGAATGTGTTTCAACGTTGTTGAAGGCTCCCTTTATGTCTAGAAATGACACTAGGGTGAACTCTTTGATTGAGTGTGATTTTTCGATAGGGTGGATGATGGAGTGCAAAGCCGTTTCGACCGATATACCTTTTTGGCAGCCGTGCTGAGACGTGGATAGTAAGGTGCTATCAATAGTGGCCTTGATGTGTAGGTCCAGGATTCTTTACAGAATCTTGAGAAGGAAGGACGTTAGACTTATAGGTCTAAGGTCCTTTGGGAGGGTGTGCGATGTCTTGCCTGCTTTGGGTATAAAGACCACTCTTACCTCGGTCCATGCAGTTGGTGTTGTTCCGAGCTCAAGACAAGCCTTCAGAATGCAGGAAAGATACTGCCATACTATGTTGGAAGCCGTCTGAATCTAGGCCGGAAAAATACCATCCGGTCCCGGGGATTTGAATGGTTCGAAACTGTTTACTGCCCATTTCAGCTTATCTTCGCTGATCAGATAAGGAGGTGCCTGTGGGCGTGCAACATTTACCAAGGCGCGATCATCGTTGGGGGTAGGCGTGCAGCCGGGGAAGTGAGTGTCCATGAGCAGGTTGAGTGATAAAAAAAACAAATACTTGGCGCAACAGCTCTTTAAAATGCCAGGGCCTAGCTTCTCGCAACCACTCATGTGCGTTGTATTTTTTACACGAATGGGAAGGACCTACAGTTTAATGCCGTATCCAAACGGCGATTTGGGAAGCTTTTTCGTGACAACAATAGTCTGGAATGTTTGTCAGACGCTCGCGAGAGGTGGGACCGTGAAAAAACTTTTTGGTGTTTTCTGGGATTCGAACTTGGAACCTCATGCGTAGTGATCCGATACACTAACCACTTACGCCACGGCGCCCCAGGTTGAGCGATGTCTCGTTCAATTCCGCCCAGGATCCATTGAGATTCATGAGGACACTAGGTATAGTCGGTGTTTTGGAGAGGACTTTTCGCAGTCTAGAGGATTGAGACGTGTTGTCAATACTCTGACAAAAATCGCGCCAGGATCTGCGTCTAGCTTTGCGAACCTCTATTCTGAAGTTCTTCAGACTTTCTTTGTAGATCTTCCAGTCCAGTGGTAGCCTTGTTCGTTTGGCTTTATTGAATTGTTTCGTGCTTGTGCAGCGAAGACAGTTAAGTTCTGCATTCCACCATGGGGGACGATTGCCCACATTTCTTCTTGTGATCGGACAGGATTCGATGAAAGCTGTATTAAGTGCAGATGTTAGAACGGTGTTTAGCTTGCCTAATTCCAATTGTGTAGTTGGTGTAGTGTACACTTGATTGGATATTTAAGCAGAGATGAATTTATTGTATAAGCAGTCGGTTTCCGTCGATTGCGGAAGACTAAGCGTGCGGTACTAAATTTCCAGTTTGTACTCCTGATAACGGTGATCGGAAAACGAACGACTGTGAGATGCAGTCCAGTTGGAAATTGGCGGACAGACTCTTTGGGAAGCAGAGGTGACGTCAAGCAAACTACTAGGTCGGTGCCTACTAAATACTCGAAAGTAGACCTACCTCGAGGGTTAGTGTCGGTACTACCCCATAGATCATGGTGCGCCTTGGTGCCGTACCTCAATATGATGGCTTCTCTTCTCCTTCTTGCTTCATTGAACGCTTCTTCCACTTCCTTGAATGGAGCAGACGCGGGGTCTTCATAGGGTAGATATCCTGACGCCAGCCAGATGGTGGTGTTTTTTGATTTAAGCAGTGTTACTGCAAGGTCTCCTGTGCTATGGTGGGGAAGAAAAGTTAAGTTCAAGAATGCAAAACGTGATATAGCGTATATCCTGGGGCCCTCAATCATATGACGGTGTCATCTCTTATCCAAGGTTCTTGGATCAGGGCAATGTCAAAGCATCGTTCACTGAGGCGAAGTAGCAGGTTAGCGGATGCTAAGGAAGAATGGTGGAGATTAATCTGTATCAGTTTGAGCATCATTATCAGCTGATACGGACCTCTCCACGATGGTAGCGTTTAGGTCATCGGGGGATGATGGTTCATCATCAGGGACCTCAACGCGGGGGAAGGCGGGAGTCGCCAAGTGCGATGGTATTTCGGTCGATGCTATTTCGGTCCGCCGTGAAAAGCCTTACATCTATCACCTTCAGACCACGACGGATCTTCGCGCGGAGTAAAGGTAATGATTCGGCGGTTAGAGAGATGATTAGCGAGCGGCCAGATCTCTTGGTGTCATTTTCCGTCTTTTTAGAGCTCGGTGGCTCCTGAAATGCCTTCCAGTCTTTGACTAATAGGTCCGGATTTTGATAGGCAATAAGGCTAAGGATTTTTGCTGGCTCGGGTGGTTCGAGTGGAACCCAGACCCTTGCTTTCGGCCTGTGGGGGATTTGGCTCCGTTCCACCGTCTTGAGCTTGGCTCCTGGCCAGATTTCACCTATGCTGCTAATGGCAGCGGCGATGAAGTCGACCGAGTTCTGATCGTCCCATGCGATCAGCTTGACAAAGCCTTGATGCCAGCCAGCGTCCTGAAAGGTGGGTGGAGAGTTGGGATGAGTTAGGATGCGCTCGTAAAGGCAGTTCATCACTCTGCCTTCAATGAGCCTCCACTATCGTAGGAGATCCTCCCTTCTTCGTCAGACAAGTCGACTATCGCGACAACGAGGCTGTCCTTGACCGTCTCGGAGAAGGGTTTGGAGCTACGGACCTGCGTCTCTTGGGCGCAGAGTCTATCGCGACTACGGACTGGCCCCCAGCTTGGTTTGGTAAACCAGATCGACTCGATGTGTCGTTAGCGTGGGAGCGATTCTTTCGAGGAGAGGGACTTACTCTTCTATTCGTGGGTCGGCGAGTGCCCCGGGTGGAGGACTGGCGTGGGCCACGGGTGGTAGTGTGGCGTGTGCCACGGGTGGTTGGGTGGCGTTGCCCACGGGTAGCGAAGTGCCGTAGAGGCTTTAGCTTCAATAGCTCGCTGAACTGTTTGGCAATGTCAGTTGCCCAGACGTGAGACTCCCGCTCTTGCTGACTCCACTCCTTTTCCGCCTTTTTGCCTAGTCGGTCAAGGATGCGGAAAGCCGCTTTAGTCTCACGACTTAGCGACTTCTTCTCTGGTCAGTGAGATTGGGAAGAGATGGAGGAGCTGAACTGCACGTGGGTGTAGCGCTGTTCAGTTCGTCCGACAGCACGGAGCACTCGCTGACGGAATCGTCGATGCAGAGATTCTGCAGATGCTCTTCCACACGTGTAGTGCTTTTAGAGCTGCCGGCGATACGCTCATCGTTTCGGCGATACCGTTTGAGACGTGATACGTCCCCGATGACGATTCCAAGCGTCTTGAGCTCTAGTATAAGCCATCGCACCACGACAAGGTAGATAATCAAGTGATGGTAGCGACACTGTGGCAACCATTATAAAGGAGCAGCGAAGACAGGATCAAGCGCGAAAAGCAGAGCAGGTGGCTGTCAACACGAACAAGCTAGGTATTGTGCCTAAGGCCGAAACCACCCTCGCGATGAAATGCTTGACGGCAGTGTCGCGAGGACCAGGAGTAGGAAGGAAGGTATGTTTAGTGGGTGGAAATCCCATACTATTACTGAGTACTGGCTCAGTTTCATCTTCAAAAGATTTCCAACTTCCGGCACAAAAAAAAGTAGAGGCACATACTCGTATATGATATCAACTATGTACGAATAATGAGGTCCAGTCTTGCTTTTTATATCTGCAATTAGTTATCTCTCATAGACTTTTGCGTAAGTACCATATTCATGGCATCCAAAACCAAATATTTCGCGTGCAGAAAGTTAACTAAGGGGTGTTCTTGCTACAACACTGTAAACTCTGACAAAACCCTAGGCGTTGCATGAATAAAATATATCATTCCCAAACCTTTGTTTCTAACAAAGATGTAAACATTTACTTGGAGTTTGTCATAAAAATGATTATTGATTGAAATTTTTGTTGAACAAATATCCCGGCGTTGTTGGCAGAATAAGCCGGGAAAAGGTAATAGACCCAAAACACCGCCGAAGGTAGGTAGGAAAGTGTGATTCCCATTTGATTTAATTTAATCGTCCCTTCGTTTTAAGGATTCCATTCCCTGTCCTGCGAAGTGAAAACAAATAGTCCTTTTTATAAATTAACACGGTCAATTCTGAGGGTCGCAATCCTTTTTCTTTCCTACTTTTTTTTTCTTCTTTACTTTTGCTTTGCATAAATGGAAAGAAGGGAAAAAGGTTTTGTGCTTTCATATATTCTTCGCTGAGCAAAAAGGATGAAGAAGAAGACAATTTTTTAAGAACCGCGAAAATGGTAAACGGCGACGATAAAAGAACAGTTCTACCTTAGTGGCAAGTAGATTACAACGGTTAGGGTGGATAATGACTCCTCTTTGATGAGGAAGAAAAGCAAAAAAATAAAAAATAATAAAAAGGTTGTAATAAGTAGATAATGTAAGGAATTTAGAAAATTAGAAGGTAAGCTACCTGTAGGGACCGTTTTCAGCTCCTAAGAGTAATTGCATAATCTTCTTTCGCAAATTACGTTCTTTTTGCTTTTCTTATTCTTCGGTTTGTAATTAAATGTTAGAGGGGTATCTGCGTGTGGAGGTATTTCTTTGATGTAGGTACGATCCTAGACGAAGCGAGAAGCCGGAAGTATTTAACTTAAGAAATGTGAAATAAAATGTTGGAAGCACATTAAACTGCTTAAGTAATAATTCGTTACATTTTTATCAGCACTCAATTATAGTAACCCGTTAAGACAGTCAGCCAGAGAGGTGTGATAAGCTTTTTTTATAACAGAATGATTTCGTATAGAGTTATAACAAAGGACTACAATATGTATTTTGCATTTATTTATTTATTTTTATTTTTATTTATTTTATTTTATTTTATACATGCTAACACAGTAAGAATTCACTTATAAATCTGTGAAAGATAAACAATATTGCGCTTAAGCTTTAATTTTGAATTTATATTTAATTTTAGAGAGATTATTTATTTAAAGTGAAAGTAAGTTAAATTTAATACTAAAATGACTATTCGTTTTAGATTTTGTCTTTGAATTGAATAATTAGATATTAATTGAAATTGCCTAAGAAGGGTAAAGGATTGGGTAAACCTAGTTGCTCTGATTTTTAAGGAAATGTTGAAGTTCGTTTCTAAATCGTCGTGCGTCATCTAGCTCTCGTATGTTACGTGGGCAAGCAGATCTGCTAGACACCGGAAACTGGATTTTTTCATATAGATATGTCGGTTGCCTACTCTTAATAATGCTGAAGAGAAGTAGAAGCGTGCGAAATTTAATATAATTTTGAAATGACATGTTTACTAAGTTTTTAGCTAAGTGTGAGACGTGGTCATATCTTTTGAGACGATAAACATATCGAATGGTGGTGTTAAATGCAACTTGTAGTTTTCTTTTGCTCTCAGCGTCACACTCATAAACAATTTCGCATCCGTAGATTAGCTGGGGAATAACTAAAGCTTTGGCAAGTAGCAGCCTTGTTTTAGTTGGTGTGTACTTTTGGGCAGTCCATAGTGTTCGAAGAACGCCATATGTTTTTCCCACTATGGAATTTATATGGGTGTTCCACGTTAGTGTTCGATTGAAGACTACGCCTAGATTTTTCGAAGAGTCAACGAATTTGATTTTTGAGCCGTTTAGCATTAAATGTGGGAAATAGGAAATATCTAGAGTAGTTTTAGAAATAACTAAACATTTACATTTTCCCGGATTGAGTACTAAATTACTTTTTGATGACCAATTTGAAATTCGTTGAAGCTCTTCATTTAGATCACTAGCGCAATTCTCAATGAGACCTAAGGGACGACTTTTATAAATTTGAATGTCATCAGCGTAAATGTGTTTCGATGAGTTCAGTATTACAGAAGCTATATCATTGATATAGACTGAAAATAAGAGAGGCCCTAAGATCGATCCTTGGGGAACGCCTTTAGTTAAGGGAAGAAAATCGGATAGGACACCCTCTATGCACACAGCCTGTTTTCTTTCACTAAGGTATGACGAGATTAATTTAATTGAAGAAGAAGAAATGGAAAAGTAGTGCCGTAATTTACTGATCAAAATAGAGTGCTCTACCATATCAAAAGCCTTAGAGAAGTCTAATAGCACTAAAAACGTAACATTGTTACTATCCAATCTATCTCTTATGTCTGCATGTCTGCCTTTGTTTTTATTTATTTGCAATTTTAACAATTTTAATAATTCTGAAATTTGTGTTTGAGATATTCAAATAACTATTCAATTTAATTTAACTTAAGTTATTTTTAAACATGAATTGTGCAACTATTTTGTGTTGAAATGGTATCTAGTACCTATATCATATACTCTGTGGACAAGATTCTAGTTTTAAGTATATTATTACGGAGAGATATGCTTGTAAATGTTATGAGAAGCCGCGTAGAGAGAAAAGCAATTATATTTTCCGAATTAGAATATTTTCGGAAATAATGAAGATTGATGGTATGAAAGATAAAAAAGCGAAAATAAATAAAATGGTAGTTGATGAGTCATTGTACATTGAGTATAAGGCAAGAAATTTCGGATAGATTATTACTTGCATCAGTGTAACCAATTTCTCAGACTCCTACGGAATCTGGATTTGCAATCAATTTGATTGCATAAATCTCAAGGCAGTTTGATATAAATAAATGGAGCTATGTTAGTAGCGAAACGTCTGTAGTAGTCTGTTCTAACTCTTTGAGCAGTAACTGTGGTTTTAGACTTTAGCGAATAGATTGCATTCCTGCTTAAGTTGGCATAACCACCATACCATAATAGAACATTCGCAATACCTTATAAACATATACATAGATATCTGAGTGGTTAAATATAGTAGATCTAAATAAAGGTAGCGAAGGCTCCCACCGTGGTTTAAACATCATTACTCTGATTATCTTCTTTTGAGCTATAGTAAGAGCTTCAAGGTTGCTAGGTAACGTAGACCCCCAACAAGAAATACCATATTCTAGGAGAGAATTCACTAACGTACCATGTACCATTTGTTCACTTGATTTTCTGAAGCAAGAATAGTATTTACTAAAATAAGTAAAATAAGTTTTTAAATTCTATTAAAATTCGAACCAAGCCGTCATTCTGTCCGCTCTTTTTGGCATTTATAAACAGCATAGTCTGGCAAATCATCGTGAATAGGGAGACCCATTAAAGTAAATCTCTGAAATCATTTCTGGTCAGCTTTGATTCTAAAGGTATTTTCATTGTAGAAAGGACACCAAACAAAAGAAGCATATTCCTAAAAATAAAGAACAAAAGATTGGTATGATGATTTGACAAACATGCCATAATGCTAGAGACTGGACTTTCTCCACTGGCAGGTGGACTATATTTTAAAGGTATTCAATATGCCTTTGGAAAGATTACCAAGAAAAGTTGCTCTGGAAGCACTACGATGCAATAATGGTTGGTACAGAAATTGGAACGAACTAGCGCACGAGTGTGGAATAAGCTTGGATTTGGATGAAGCAAGCACGGAGTCATGGAAGCCAAAGCTATACCAGGTGTTAGCAGCAGTAGATGTTAACTTCAGACAACAATTTGAAAGAGAAGCATTAGAGTCACTGCATCGATCTATTTATAGGCAGTTGGATCATTATTTGGGAGACCGAAACTACTTTCACGATGGTAATAGCTGCGAAGAAATATCACTTATGCTAAAACTGCGAGCTGAACTACTTCCACTAAATTATCAACAGCATAGGGAAGATCTACCGGTCTTGTGTAATATATGTAACATGGCGGAGAGGGAGGATATATTTCATTTCGTGGGAAGATGTCCTACGCTCCGGGAAACTAGACGGCACTTGTTTGGAGTAGATGAAATTTCGCATGAAGAAATCATAAGTAAGCTCAACGAACCGCAAACGTCTCTTTTGGTAGCGTACTGTAAAATAGCCCTAGCCTATCGGCGAAGAATTATAACAGAAAGTTTCTAATTTTGAAGAATAGCGCTTTTCGTTTATTAAATTGCAATCCATAAAGTAGCAATGGTTTTTAAAAAAAAAAAATTGTCAATCGGCAGACGGCCTATTGCCATGCTTTTTTTGATTTTTCGATCTTTGTAAAGAATTGTAATTAATTTGTGAATTAATAAAATCTAAATCTAATCTAATCTAATCTAACAAACATACGTATTAAAAAACTCACAAGCATAACGTCTTATCTTTCCCAAGATCCATTAGTCCGGTTTATGACGAAGTCAACATGGTTGTTAAATAATAATTCAGTATCTAACAACACACTTAAATCGCTTACTAAAGAATCACCATCCATCATTTGCATTATTGTTCTGCTGCTTGGCTCTAGAGCAGTTGCAAGCTGACCCCATTGTGTTTCGCAACAAAGTCCATAATTAGTTTTTCATAAGCAGAATTGTGGCACATGAAATGAGACCAATCCAGAGAGACCTTGCAAACGGCTTTGAAACCCTGGCATGTTCTTTTTACCTTTTGGTAACATTTTCGAACATCATTCCTGCAATAAAGTCTCTCAATCTCCTCGATCGAGCGCTTCTCATGTTCCTTTTTCTTTCTGAGAAGTCGATGTTCCTCTTTTCTCCTCCGCTCGTAGAGTTCGCGAGCATCTCTAGTCCTTCTGTGCAGCGCCGCTTTGTACGCCTCTTGTTTTGCTGCATGTGCTTGCCGACAATCCTCATCAAACCAGGGGTTTCATTGTGGTGGCCGAGAGAAACCCAGTACATCAAAGGTGGCATCTCTGGTCTTCCGCATTTGCTGCTGGCGGCATAGGACTTAGATTAAGAATAGAAGAAACTCGATCGGCAAAGGCTATGGCGGTCCCTTGCGATTGTAGCCTCCCGACGTCAAATTTCTTCAGAGTATTTCGTTGATTTCGCTCCGTTGTGGATATCCACATCCGTACCTTGGCTACAACTAGGTAGTGATCTGAGTCCACGTTGGCTCCTCGGAAAGTCCGAACACCCAGAATACTGGAAGAGTGTCTTGCGGCGATCATAATGTGATCGATTTGGTTGACAGTTTTTGATCAAAGGAGAGCCATGTTCCCTTGTGAATATCAAGACGTGCGTATGACAAAGTTTCGTCCCGCCGCAAAGTCGACTAGCCTGAGTCCGTTGTCGGATGTGATGTCGTACAGGCTGTGCTTTCCGACCACGCTGCTAAAGACGTCCTCATGTCCTCACCTAGGACAAGTTGTGACTAGGGCATTGCTCATACCTTTAGTCCAAGAGCTGGTAGAAGTCATCCTTGGTGGCGGCGTCCATCTTCTCGTGAGGGGCGTGAGCGCATATTAGGCTAATGTTGGCCTAATACGGATCATGAGGCGCTCGTTCACATGCCGGAAACTCAAGACTTCTTGCCTTAGTCTGCCTCCAATGATAAATCCACACCCGAATAGACGCTGTCCTTGTTGTCTATAGCAATCGCCATAGTAGACGTCACAGTTTTTCATCCTTCTTTTGCCGGGCCCATCCCATCGCACTTTTTGGATGGCGGTAATATCTGCTTTGAAATACTCTAGGCCCTCCGCAAGTTGTTCGACTGCACGTGGTTTGTAGAGGGATCTAACGCTCCACGTCATCTTCTGCGACTACGTACGTTGTCGCGGTGAAGATGCTTAGTAAGGACCCAATGATCCCGAAGGGCGATTGCAGTAGGGCCACCCATGCTGTATGGTCTTCGGGGAAGGGTATCTGAAGCTAAAGTGTAGTCAACCCATTCTAACGGGTGGAGTGAGCATTTCATGTAAACCGTGCCCAGGGATGAAAGGCTGAGGGTTTTTATCAGTCGCTAACGAGCTCCTTCACTGCCTTACCGCCAGTAAAACCGGCTATGCTGGCGGTGGACACTTCTCACCGGCTTACTCGTGGGAACATGCATACAATTTCAAAAACAAAACCTAACAAAAAAACAAAAACAAACACAACTACAAATTCCGAGGCTTTGCCTCCAAACCTAACGAACAGACCGACAAACCTATATACAGAGAGACGACGGACAACGACACCTACACGAACCCTTCGGATTCTGATACCAGATCCATTGACAATTCCGCTTCAGATGCGGAGTCCCAGGCAAAAGCCGTATCGGCGCGTTACGGGCGCACAATCCAGAAGAGGAATTCCCCTAGTGCTAAAAAGTACAGAAACCTTCGCTTGGCAAAGCACCTGCTCGCACGGATTCTCGAAAAACCAGAGGAATCGTGGGAGCAGAAGGACAAGGAGTCGCTGCGCTGGGCGAGTAGCGTTATCGCTGAGGAGACCAGTCAACCCGAGTCGGGAGGGCAGGCCCCCTCAACGAGTAAGAGTGTGCCACTTGATAACAAGAGGCCACCCCCAAAACGCGCTCGCCCGACAATACATAACAGGTCTCAGCCTGAGTCGGCGAGACCTGCGAATGGCAATAGGCCCTTCGGCAACACCCCGAACCGTCAACCCGATTCGGGAGGACGTTCGGGAGTGGTACCCAAAACGGACTCAACGTCCAAACGTCCTAAATCCCAGGACGATACCTCCAAGACCCCGAAGAAGGCCAAGAATACCGAGTCGGTGCTCAGGCCCTACAACGAGGTGGCGAAGGATCACCTGGTGTTCGGTATCTGCGACAGCGGAAATGGGGGGGGCCGTATCAGTGGTTACAACTGGAGGCTCCTCAAGGCAAGACTTGCGTCAGACGTGCTGGCGCATTGTCTTAGGAACCCAACTGCTACGCCACCGACCTTTTCGGACGCTGGCTGGTACCTCAACGGTGAAAAACTTTTAAAATGCAGTAACAGCAGTTCCATCGCGTTCCTAAAAGAGGCAGTACCCAAGCTTAACCACCTTTGGGCCAAAGCCGATTTATCGGTCTGTCACTAGAGCGACATAAAGGTCCGTCCAAGAGCTCGAACTTGAATTCCACCAGGACCAAGCAGTGAATCGGATATCCTGAAGTTGATCCGTATTCAAAATCCTGACCTTCCGACCTCCAATTGGAAGGTCATTAAAGCCGATGAACCGGTAGAGGCAGGAAAGTTAGTCTCATTCCTCCTCAACCAATAATCCCTGGAGCTTTTAAGCAAGAGGGATTACAAGATCTTCTACGGCATGGAAGAACTGGCGCTGAAGGTCCATTAGAAAGACGAAAGGCTCATCTCAGGTATGGTTTCCTCTTTGAGCAGTCTTGGATTGGATACCGAATCAGATAGCCTCCCGTCGGACTCACTACCGACAGCTGCCACTTCGACCCAGGCCGTAACGCCAGCTTAGTCAACAGGCGTCAAAGAAATGGGACCGGTCGGTACACCAGCTGAGTCAGCAGGTGAGGTAGAGACAGTTTCGCTGCCAAAGCAAAACAGTGGTGAATCTTCCGAGTCGGAGGATTGTGACACCACAGTAATAGAGGCGTCTGTACCAGTCAGGAATGATGCTCCGACTAGTGCAGATTAATCTACACCACTCCATAGCAGCTTCTGCTAACCTTTTGCTCCGCCTGCAGTCAGGAGGAGAGGACATTGCCCTTATCCAGGAACCTTGGGTGACAAGAGAGAACCGCATAGCTGGATTAAGGGCAAAGAATTATTCCTTGCTTTAGCCAAAGGATCAGGTAAACCAAGATCCTGAATTCTAGTAAAAAATAACTTAAAAGCCTTCTTCCTACCAAATTTCAGCGATTCGGACCTCGCATGTGTGAAGTTAGACCGCGAGGGGAAAGACAGGCTATGGATATCGTCAGCGTATATGCCCTATGATGACACAGGCCCACTACCAACACCAAATATACGCGAGACGATAAAGTCAGCCCAAGTAAGCAACATCCCCATAGTGATAGGCGCTGACGCCAATGCCCACCACAACCTTTGGGGAAGCAGTGATACAAACAATCGAGGTGAGCGTCTTTTTGATTTCATCATAGAAACTAACCTCGTAGTATGTAATATAGGTTCTGAACCTACCTTTACTAACAAAATTAGACAAGAAGTAATAGATATTACTCTAGCAACCAACTCCACAAAGCTAAACATTAGCAAATGGATGGTGTCGAAAGATATCTCTTTTTCGGACCATAACTATATTCAATTTAGTTTGGAATTTACCAAATCTCCCTCAAAATCCTTTAGGAATCCTAGGAATACTAATTGGCAGGTTTATAACACATTTTTAAATAAAGAGCTTAGCACCGAGATAACTCAACCTTGCTCACCATCCGAAATCGACTAGATGGTAGACAAAGTCTCCGGAACTATGAACAAAGCCTTCTTGAAAGCTTGCCCAATTAGCAGGCACCGAAACGGCAATGAACCACCTTGGTGGAATTCTAACATAGCACAACTCCGAAATAATAGTAGGAAACAGTTCAATATAGCAAAGTCTTCACGATCTCCAGAAGATTTGGATAACTATAAGAACAGCCTCAGAGTCTTCAAAAAAGAGATAAGGAAAGCTCAGCGAGAATCGTGGAGATTATTCTGTAGCAATATAGAAAGGACAAACGATTCTAGCAGATTGAGGAAAATTCTTTCCAAATCTCCCCATATCCCTAGCTTTATCCAGAAACCTAACGGAGACAGGACTAAGTCCACAGAAGAAACATTAAACCTTCTTATGGACACGCATTTCCCAGGAAACTCTATAGATACGAACACATCTATACCCCAACACCACTCTATCATGGACGTTCCGGCAGGAGTAATAAACACCCACACTATTCATTGGGCTGTTAATAGCTTCCTACCATATAAATCTCCAGGCTTAGATGGTATTTCACCAGTGGAACTGCAGGAGGGCATAAAACCCTTAGCCCCCTGGCTCTACGTGATTTTCAACAGCTGCCTTAAATTCAGCTATACCCCATCCTCGTGGAAACGAGTTAAGGTGGTTTTCATCCCGAAATGCGGTAAGACCTCCCACTACAATCCGAAAGATTTCAGACCAATCAGCCTCTCCTCCTTCCTTCTGAAAACGTTAGAAAGGCTAGTCGATAACCATATCCGTTCAAAACTCAAGGTACAAACCTTATCTAGCTCTCAGCATGCTTACCGGAAAGGTTTTTCAGTGGAAACAGCTCTACATTCGTTAGTAGGCACCATTGAAAAATCTCTTGCCGTTAAAGAATATACTATGGTGTCTTTCCTTGACATAGAAGTCGCCTTTAATAACGTCAATACAGAATCCATCACAAGAGCGCTCGCTGACCTGAAGGTGGACTGCTGCCTTTGCATCTGGATAGAGCGAATGCCGAACAGCAGGCAGATTCTATCCGAGCTCGGGTGCTGCTCAACCAAAAGGCTAGCGCACAGGGGTACACCCCAGGGGGGTGTTCTCTCTCCGCTATTTTGGATATTAGTAGTGAATGAGCTACTCACTTCACTAGAAAATAAAGGCTACAAGGTCGTAGCATATGCTGACGATATTGCCATAGCCATATCAGGTAAATTCCCCCAAACCCTAAGAGATGTAATGAACTCGGCGCTAAATTTAGTAGCGAATTGGACGGACAGCGTAACGTAAACGCGTCCAAAACTGAACTAGTACTTTTTACTAGGAAATACAAAATCCCGTTCGTAGCCCCACCTAAGCTTAGAAACACGGAACTCAGCTTTTCAAAAAAAGCAAAATACTTAGGGTTGACCCTCGATAGCAAACTTAACTGGAAACAGAACATTCTAGATCGAACCAAGAAAGCGGAAATCGCCATCTACACCTGTAAAAAGGCTGTAGGTCCTAAATGGGGTCTTCAACCTAATATAGTCCACTGGTTGTACCTGGCGGTGGTCAGACCAATCCTGCTTTATGGCGTTCTCGTCTGCTGGCCTGCACTCGAAACAAGGTGCAACACAAACTCTGTCGAAAGAGTACAACGATTAGCATGCAAATGCATCACAGGGGCTCTCAGGTCCACTCCCACAGCCGCCTTAGAAACCCTACCTAACATATATCCCATTGATATCTTTGGGAAAATGGTAGCATCTAAAGCAGCCCTAAGACTTAGAGAATCTCTCCAGTGGTCAAGCTCACAAATTGGCCACATGAAAATCTTACAAAACTCCAATCTCAGAGTAGCAGATTACATATCCCCATCTATTGATTTCAATATCAAATATAACACCACCATCCCTGACAAATCCGCATGGGAGGAAGGTATCATTCTAAATGACGCCGCAATAGAAATCTATACAGATGGTTCCAAAACTTCGGAGGGCACAGGACTAGGTATATTTTCCGAATCACCTAGAATAAATGTAGCTCTCCGACTTCCGGACTACTGCAGCATCTTTCAGGCGGAAATATCGGCCGTTCGTGAAGCAGCGCGCAGACTCTCTATATACCCGATAGATGGTAAGTCTATCGTCCTTTATATAGACAGTCAGTCAGCGATTAAAGCTCTGGAAACGCCAACAATAAGATCTAAGTTGGTCAAACATTGCCGCGAATCTCTTAACTAGATTGCGGACAGATGCAATATTACTCTGTGCTGGGTCCCAGGACACAGAGATATTCCAGGCAACTAGCTAGGCTGAACTAGCTAGACAAGGCACCGTACTTCCTCTCGATGTAAATAGAGAGACACCGGCACCACTAATACAATTAATGAAAATCCGAATGTTTAACGAAGCGCAATCTAGTGCAAACAACAGATGGAGTAAGGAGTATGGAGGAGAATAGTCTCCACCTCCTTGGCACATGCCCAGCGCTAGCTACTAGCTAAGAAAGAAGCTACTAGGCGAATACTTCTTTCAGGACCTAAGTGACCTGTCTAACATAGACATTAGAAACTTAAATAGATACATAGGTAAATCCAACTGGTTTAGCTGAAATGCCCCCCCTCCACATCACCACCACCCCTCCTCCCTCGTTATTGGTTACTATCAATCCCCAAGAGGTACTGCAACAGACACCTCCCAAGATCGATAGCTAACCCTCCCATAGCACTAGACCAGTGCCTGTAAATAACATTACTGCATAGAGGTAACAGAGATTGATTGAGTCAATCAATCCCCCTATTACTCACATGCACACTACCTACACGGTGAACTAGGTACTAAGGGTTTGACTGAAGCAGTCACCCTACCTAGCCAAACCATCCCTTAAAGTTCGACTGCATACTAGTGCAAGATTGACTGCATCAGTCATCTCGCTCTAGTTTGCATTCCCCACTATTTCCACGGTCCACCTAGGTACGGGTTCGATTGAGACAATCACCCTACCTAGTTCACACTTTATACATAGCAGTACTTATAGTTCGATTGAATCAGTCACTCTATGTACGCTTATGCTTCTCTACACCTACACGGTCCACCTAGGTATGAAGGGTTTGACTGAATCAGTCACCCCACCTAGTCAATAGCATGCATAACAGTAATAGAGTTAGACTGAATCAGTCACTCAAATATACGTATGCACCTCTACGCCTACACGGTTTATGGGACCTGCCAATAATAACTTGCACACATAGTATAGGGGGTTCGATTGAATCAATCACCCCCCATCACTTGCTGCACACTATATCTTCTCGGTACACCTTGACTTCAGGGTTGACGGAGTCAGTCACCCTCTCTACCCTTTTCAGTTAGCATTCTCAGCCAACACCCTCATGAGAAAGGTTAAGGTTCCCCTGGTTACCGGTGACTCGACCGGTCATTACTCATGTGGTATCACAATGGACCCATGTGGTCTAAGTGTGTCCTGACCCTGTCAGGACAGCCACCTTTACCTAACCTAACGCTCCACGTGCAGACACGTTGATCGTTATCCTTTTTACGTTTGCATGGGTCGTCAACAGTAAAATCATACGTATCTGAGGCTGTTGGTTGCTTCGTCACCGAAGGTTTTTTACGTGGTAGGGAAGTTAATACGACAGCACAACCCCCAACCTGGAGGACCAGATCTTTTTTTTTACCCCTAAGACTAGAGGCCGGATACACCGATACTTCGGGGATATGAGCGCTACCGTTGGCCCATTAAGGGTTCATCCACCACCACCTCTTTTCCAGTACCCTGACGCAGTATAGAAAATCCTTGTAGACCTCAGCTCCAAATATGTCGAAGTAGCTCAGGGAAGTAAACGCTGGCCTGTAGACGTCACCATTGATTCCATCGGAAGAATTCATCCGCCGCACGTCCCCCTTCTGAGGAACTCTTGCTAGATTTCTGAGACGTATATTTCAGCCAACCAGGTCAACAAGAGATGCCTCTTCAGGTTAAACGATCTGAAGTTCACCCAGATGTACTTGCGCAGGTCTAAGTGTTCAGCTATGCATATATCGTCAGACTCAATATACGCTCATCGTTTATTCACTATCACATAGCTATCCAGCGGGCACCGCGAGGAGGTGATGATGCGATTTTGTCACGCCATATTTACATATACATATATATAAAACTAAGTTGCAAAATGCGTATGTGTCCCTCTACTGCCCGTAATTTTCAACCAATTTATTGCTTTTTTTTCTTATATATAGCCAATTACGATATAAAGGTGATAGGCAAAAATAAATATTACAAAAACAAACAGACCTAGCCCCAGGCAGCTGCCTAACAGTTGTTGCCCCAGGCGCCTGTCTGACAGTTCTTTTTTTTTTTTGTTAGGCGCATTGCATTGCATTGCATTGCAAGCAAACGACAATACTGCAATAAAAGCCTGTCCAAAGTGACCCAGGTAACATCGAATGAAAACCATTGGATCCAAACCTCACCACCGCCACGAGCATAACTGTATACAAATTATCGAGCGTTGGCAACCTGAAGCCGTTCGATATGACCCATCAAGATACCTCGATATCATACTACGCGTAGTTTGAGCTGTATGTGCTGTCCAATGACGTGCACGCGACAATTGTGGTCAGAAATCTATATTTTGACATGGGTGGGGCACAACTGTATGACCTCTTGTCGTCATTGGCATATTCAAAGCAGGTTAGTGAAATGACACTCGTTGAAGTTAAGGCCACTTTGACTAATCACGTCTCTCCTCGGCCTTAGGAAATTGCAATATTCTTTAAATTTTACAAACGCGATCAATAACCCAACAAGGGATTTTCAGACTATGTAGCAGCTTAGCGAAAATTGGCAGAGTGGATTGCAATTCTGGCACCAAATTGGACCGTATGCTGCATGAACGCCTAGTCTGTGGTCTCCGAGACGAATCACTTCAGCGGAATCTACTCGCTGAAACCGATTACAAGTTACAAGAAGTGATCGATCGCGCAACCACAGTCGAATAGTTTAGAAAAACGTACTCGAAATTTGATATCCGGAACCAAACGAAACGGGTACGGAGGTCCACACCCTCGACCTCAGTGCCCACACTTAGACACAATCTGATCCACAAGTGGAACCAAAGGGCATCTATAGAGCGTATGTCGTGTAACGGGTACGGAGGTCCACACCCTCGACCTCAGTGCCCACACTTAGACACAATCTGATCCACAAGTGGAACCAAAAGGCATCTATAGAGCGTATGTCGTTCCGGATCATCATCCATATCCATCTCCTCGACTTAAAAGAAGACATCCAATGGTACCCGTCGGCCAAAGAAATCAAATCGATCCATCCAGTCCATCACCTTTAGTCGATTCGAAGAAGTTCACTATTGTGATTATTGAACACTGGCGCAAAATCAAAATAGATTCACGGTCGAATTATACTATAATGTCGTCTCGAACCCTTGGTGACGTGTGGGCTACCACAAGACCGACCATTCACAAATGAGATTAACAGCTTATGGATTTTCAACGCAATCAAACCACAATCAAAGGTATAGTGGACGTAAACATCTGCTACAACAAAAAAAAAACAAATTACAGACCTTCCAATTGTAATCGTGGATGGCAACCGATCTAACGTGAATGGAACGTTCTCTCAAAGTCTCAGCATTGGTTCTCTGCAGAGCGTGGCAGATTCACGAGAAGACATGTGTCACTCCAAATTGAGCCATTAATTCAAACGATTCGCTACCCTCCACGTCGTATTCCGTTGGGAACCAGAGGACTCGTCGAAGAAGAACTGGATCGGTTATGCCCTTAAGGGATTCTCGAGCCATTCGAATACAGGAGAGCAGGCTATCTGTAGACTTCTGAAGGCGGGTTTATGTGTGTATTGCAATCAAAACGCGGATTACAGTGGCCCAAGCAGTAAAAGGACCCAAACTTAAACCAAAATATCGCGTGAAGAAAAAGAAAGTGTAGTGTAGTGTGAGACATGACAAGCAGTTGTACATCAACATATTTGCCTCAAGAGCTAAAGAAGTAGCAATTAGGTGCAGCAGGATCATCTACAGCATTACCGAGGAGCTTATAATATGACCGGAGCTCTAAACACAGCCAATGAAGATTTTTGTATGATAAGCACTTCAAAGAATAGAGAAATATTGCATAACAACTTAGACAATAAAGTTATGATCTCGGATTGAAACCATCCTTCCGAAGCAATACACTCTTGAATACGCACTCTACCTAGAAAATACGTAGCCCTTAAGAAAATTAAAGCGGTGTTCTTTGAAGCGCAATACGATCTGATATAAATCATGATAATAAGGAAGAGCTGGTCTCAGTTGAGGCACACTGTCTGAAACAGTTCAGCATGGTGAGTAGGCGCCGTAGATAGATACCCTATGACTCACAAGAGGACAGATGATCTAAGAAAAAGAAGAAGGTCGAGATAATGACAGACATCCAGCTCAGTTCGTTCTTACATAAAACATACATAAAACATAAAAAGGTTCCAGTGATTCGCGATGGAACAAACTTCCATGAGCATCTTATATTTACATACATGTTTTGTCATTAATATAATTAAATTACGCTAATTACAAATCACTGATGCAAATTACCTAATTGTTATAATTGCTTAAGCGAACTATCTCCTAATTGAATTTCAGAAAGAAAGACCTTTCAACCCCCCTCCCCCCTCCAATCCAAGAACACATTATCTAATTAAATCGAATTGAATGCAAACGGAAAGAAAATACAGCACGACGAGGGCGAAAAACTAATAGGTTCCCCAGAAAATTGATGAGATAGTATTATAATAACAATTCCATAGAACTGATTCACTCCCCTCCAACCATTGGCTCAAATCCAACTTCTGTTTACACAATCTGATAATGATAGCATTGAATCCACTTCTGTACACCGATCATTCATTCTGGTGCTCTTTTACTACAAAGATAGAGCAAAGTGGAATCTTCCTTAACTTTCAACATTGATGATTCATCACTATAATCCATCAGAGGAATCAAAAATGCGCTCCTCCAAATGAAAGATTACTTTTCCTCCAGAGTTACGGAAAAGTGGCTGCCATGACCGTCGACGATGTCGGCGAAAGAGAGCAAGTCAGACATATTGCACCGGATCTGCACTATCTTAGCGCACGCTCCTTTGAAAGGAAACGAGTTAATAGCAAACATTTACTTTTACTCGACTTTCAAGTGTAGGAATATCTTTCAATTTCTTAAAAAAAATATCCGTACAGTCCACTTTGATAAAGTAAACTTGGTGCATCTTCCATACATATGTATGTACATATGTACATGTTCGAATGGCTGTGCTCATTATGCCCAGCATCTATAAATGATGAAGTTGTAACTTTCATTAACAATTGCAGAGATTGAATGTGAGCAAGGACATGCAGCGGAGCAGTTTATGCGAATTTTGAAAAAAAAAAAAAAATTATTTGACTCTTTGTTTATGCTTCTTGTGTTAGATGAATGGACGGAAAAAAAATAGAGAAGTCTCATTCTCCTCATCCTTCTGCCACCAGATAATGGATAAGAAATGTGAAGATAAATCCAAAAAGAGAGTCCAACAGTATAGTAGTGGCAGCATAGTGTATGGAGAAAAACTGCTGGTGCGATGTGGAACAATGGTTTTGTTAATTGGTTTCCATTGTCTTTTCGTCGATAATGGACCATGATGAAGGCATCCTTTCGTCGTTCGTTTGCTCTCGACTACTGCTAGTGATGTTGTTTCTCCTTCTTCCTTCTCTGACGTTCGGAAATCTATTTTATAATTTATTAGTCAAACAGTGCAAGGACTTTATGCAGAAGACTTTCAGTTTTGTCGCTGGAAATTAAAACAAAGAGGCCAAAATGAATAGCCCAACAGTACTAAGGACCAATTCAGTCGTATACATTTGCATCCAACATCATCCTGTTTTTGTGTTGAGAATTTATCTAACAAGCTCTTTCTTTATAAATCCTTGCTGCCCTTTTTTTTTCGTTCTTGTTGTGTCCTCCACTGATTCTGCTTAGGAAAGGAATATTCCAAGAAAAAACACTTGGGACAGGCTGTTGAACGTTTAAGGACAACAGGTTATGCGAAATGTTTCTGTGAATTACTTGCAAGTACTTGGGATTGGGATCTATGAACTCTGTCGAAAAGTAAAATAATGAGTATGCCGTGTAAACGTTGTTAACGATGTGTGAACGACGTAGAAATGGATGGTTATGGAATGGTGTATAGGATGACTCGAAATTTACGGCATGTAGCACTTATAATATTATGAAGATTGCAAAAGGTTTTAAAGTAGCAAAATGGTTTTTAATATCTGTAATACTTGAAATCCATTAAATCGATTAGATTAAATCTAACTAATACAAGTCAAAAGAACTTGAAAGTAATAAGCAAAACATATGTAAGTATACATGTATACATGCTTGAAAACAAAGAGGTGATATTATCTGAAAGCCAAATTAAGTGTTAAGTGTCTCAACGTACAGTGGTTTCCACCAGCATAGCGCCAACGGAGCGAAATCATCGAAATAGTGTTTGGAAGTTTGAGGCCGGACAGCTGATTGAGAGACTTTATTGTAGGAATGATGTTCGAAAATTTTACCAAAAGGTAAAAAGAACATGCCAGGGAACAGAAGCATGAAGGGACGAAAATGGCAATATAGTAGTAGAATCGCAGTCGGTGCTGAGGATACAGAAGGAACACTTTTGCAGACTGGTAAATGGTGATGATGACCAATATTCCGCTCTCAGGCAGAATGAGCCATTCGACAGTGATGATGATAGTCTAGATTGCCTTCAACCCGATCGGAATGAAGTGAGGATAGTGATATCTAAACTTAAATCAAACAAGGCTGCTGGAGCCTTGTCTGCCTTATTATGTGAACGCCTAAAACCGATCGTCAACAACCTAATAGGACCTTGTCAGTACGGTTTCAACCGTAGAACAAATGTTCACACTACGGCAGATCTTGGAGAAAAACCCAAGAATATAAAATCGATACGCATCAGCTCTTCATCGATTTCAAAGTTGCCTATGATAGCGTGTATTGAGATGAGTTATACAGCCATATCTAGTCTTGCATCCCTGCCAAGCTTGTCCGTAGTGCAAAATGACGATGGAGAACTCTTGCTGCTCCATCAAAGTCATTCAATGTCAGAAAAGGTCTTAGAAAGAATTGTACGAAACTCACAAGCCAACACCGGAAGTATAATCTTTGCAAGTCTGTACAACTACTCGCTTATGCCGATGACATTGACATAGTCCGAAGAACTCAGCGGGCAGTCAATGGGGCATTTGCGAGTATTGAGACCGAGGCAGCATAGATAGGTTTAGCGGTCAATGAAAGCAAAACAAAATACAAGCTATCTACAAAAAAGGACACGCAACATTGGCGACTTGGACAGAACGCCACAATAGACAAATATAATCTTGAGGTAGTAAAGGACTTTGTCTACCCAGGCTCTATGGTGCGCTCCGCAAATGGCACCAGTGGAGAGATCAAGAATTACTCTTGCCAATTGGCGTTTCTATGTGTTAAGAACACAATTGAATAACAAAACCTTATTCCGGACTACTAAGGTAACTCTGTATAAGACATAAGACACTAATCATCCTAGTCCTGGGATGTATTATGGCGCTGAGACATGGACTTTGTCAAAATCGGATGAGGATGCCCTTATTTACTTTGAGAGAAAAGTTCTTCAAGTGATCTTTGCTCCCGTGTGCATAGAAGGTGAGTGGAGGAGAACATATAATGCCGAACTATACGACCAATACAAGGACATCGACTTAGCCACAGGAGTTCATATACATCGACTAAGATGGTTTGGCACTGTAGAGCCCATGGAGCCCAATGTTTTGGCCAATAAAGCCTTCGAATCCACCACGGATGGACGGCGCAGTAGAGGACGACCTCGCGGTAGGTGGCGCAAACAAATGGAGGTGGACCGCAACGAAATTGGAGTGTGCAACTGGAGGCAGCTAGCTCGTAACCAGACAAGCTGGAAAGGTTTGTTGGTTAAGGCCCAGGTCTACCCCGGACTGTAGCGGCACCTACTCACGCCTATACAGTCAAATCATTACAAACGCAAATTGTCTTCATGATTCATATTAGAAAGGGTGTTGTAATATATAATTAATCCAGCTCCCTTATTCAAATTTAACATAGTCACAAAAATCTCGAACATTTTTGGTGTTAACTTGTTACTGGGTTTGGGCAAAATTTCACAGAACTGCTAATCATGGAATGGAGTCTCTTGTGTCTCTTGCGGATTGGTCTAATTCCACATGCGACAATTTTGCTTAATACGAAACCTCTAAGCCTAAAATTGCTGTACTTCCTGCACCAATCTTATACGTATGTAGGCCAAGATCTTTGTTTACAAATTTGCACATAGTAGAGCAACAGAGCCCCACTGCTGCAACCGACGACGAATCGATAAATTGGGATCTTCTCGCACTCTAACGTTTAAAGCAACGATATTCTGTTCAGTCTGGTGTTATAGCATACTTGGGAGCTAAATGGTACGAACTTTATCCACAGTTCAACGGATGACGTCCTCCGATAGGCGATTATACGCACCATGAAAGTGAAGTCATCTTTAAGTTTGACGAAATTATTTGATAACTGATTTTCAAAGCATATTTGGATGATTTGCAGTTGTCAAACGGTAGTGCGTAAGATTACATGAAGCCACAAGCGTTTTCACTTAGCTTAGGCCTACCACTCCTACTCTCCCCCTTTACGTTGGTGATCGCTGGGGCCTGGTACCTTCATAAGAGATTGGGTAACCAACCCCTTTGGAAGATCTTGGCGGCACCAGACGACAGAGGGGGGAAGAGTGCTTTGTCACTAGAGTACTTCTTCTTGACCAAATGTCAGCAGACGAACTCCCGAGGTAGAGTCAAAGGTGGCGTCTACAGTTCCAGCCACTGAATAGCCAAACGAAGCACCTTGACCTCATTGATATCTTTTGTATTGTCGCCTTTAGAGACGCATTGGGTGAATTTGCTTTCTAGCTAAAATCAAGTTTACCTAAGAAGATTACGATTTTTTTGGTTGAGGAAAAAATAACTTCAGATGGGTAAGTGAACCGTTTCTGAAAGCATTTAATTCTGATACGAGCAATAGCAGAACATTCGCGCAAAATAAGTTCGGCAGATTCGATGTCCTCGAGACAAAGCCTGCATCTGTCAGACTGACTGCTGCCGATTATCTTAAGGTGGTATTTGAGGGAGTAGTGACAAGTAAGGAAGTCAGTTAAGATCTTGGCATTATGCCTACTCATTGCTATTAAAGAATCTCTTTAGTTCTTTCGTTTGAGAAATGTATAAATTTCTTAGCATGTCTTGGCCAAATTGAAAGTCCCAGTGTGTGAGCCTTTCCTTCTTCTCCCAATAATTTAGCTCAATCTTTATTTGGCTGATGAGATGCCCACTAAAGAGTTCAGGGCTAATGAATGGAGATTGGGCACTAGATCTGGCTAGTTCGTCAGAAACTTCAGTGCCAGCCTCTTATGATAGTTTTAGGATATGATTGCTTTAAGGGCTGCTTGGCTGTCTGAAAGAGTGTTAATATAAGATCTGCGCAGGTTTATTCTGATGTGTTCTATGGCACAAAGTTTAATAGCATGAACCGCGGCTTCAAAATTGAGGTGGAGCATGCCAGACCGGTTTAGATAGTTTTAAATTGGGCCCGGAAACTCCAACGCCCACCTCGTTTTTCATTTTTGAACCGTCGGTATACCAGTTGGTTTCATGGTCGGATTGAGGGATTTGGTAATTATCCCATAAGATTCGTTCGGGGATAATCTCTTCAAAAGTGCGACTCAGATGGATCTTTTTGGACTGCTAGTGAGGACAGCAGCGTACATTTTCCAAGCATCTTTATTTGCCCAACTGGGTCCTATGTTTTAGTGTTACACAGAAGATGAATCCTTAGGTCGCTGGCAGCTGCAATATTCATAATTCTTAAATGCAGAAGTGGGAGGTGTAGAAAAACCTTTAACGCAACTGTTGGGCAAGTGCGCATCGCTCCTATAACGCCTATGCAGGCCATTCTTTGCATTTTTTGTAGTGCGGTACGGGCATAGACTTGTTTAGTCCTTTTCCAACAAATTAGTGATGCGTACGTGATAATTGGTGTGATGATGGTGATGTACAATGGCGAGCAAAAGTGGTCGGATAATATTAAAAATCCGGACATTAAATCATAATTCATATATTTTGTTTCGTAGAAAGTTGTTGTTGGAAGTATTAGGGCTATTATGCTCTACATTTTCTTATCACAAACTAAAAAAATAATTTACTATGGTAGTACTCGTACATTCTTCCACTTTTACACGTTTCGCTTTTTGTTTTTAATCTTAAATTGTTTATATAATTTTTCCAAAGCCCCTTATTTTTAACTACAATTTTAACTCTTTTTGGTATACTATCCACCAATTGTTCTATTATTTCATGAGAAATACTCGCCCTAGTACCCTTCCCAAAGTTGATCAAGAGTAGTTGATATCTCGTCATCAGATTTAGTTTAGTTCTCCTAGTGAATGGAATGACGACTTTTTTGGTTGACTTTTTACCCTTCTGACTGGCACCATACATTTATTTTGTTATGGGCATTTTGCATCTGTCCTGTAATTCTGGACAATTGAGTACATTTTATCATTATGACTAAGTCATCGGCGTAACTTTGTGTTAGAAATCCATCATTGTTTTGATCCTACAACTACATGTCATAAGAGTATTACTGGCTAGGGCTGTAACAAACCGTATGTATGTATTCGTTACTTAGTACCGGGTATTTTATTTCATACCAAATACCGAAACGTTATTCCCAAAACAATATAGTTACTCGCATCATTTCGTTACTTTTGCATAAGTACGATATCCTAAGCATATACCAAACGAAAACATCCACACACAAATGATTTCGCATCCAAGAAGTAACGTTTCTGGTATCTATTTTGTGTGTATACTGAAGTGTAATGGTGGTGTTTTTCAATTTTAACGAACGAATGTTATTCAAATGTAAAATCACCCCTCTCTTTTCTTTCGCTTCCTCCTTATCTCACTCGCCTCCAGGTCAAAGCGGTAGGAAAAAAGTTTTGCACGGCAGCGAACGTGTTAACCGAGCTTCAATTGGAAAAGTTTTAAAAGAGCATTCACAGCCATTAACCAATCCTTCAATTCAACATTTTTGCACATTCGACATGGAGAAGGCATCGTGTGACAGCTACACATTTCAGCTGCAGCAGCACTTCACTGTAAATTCCTTGGAAGATGACAACCTACGCAAAGCACACTTTCTATCAACGAGAGGGATGATTCGCTTAAATAGCTGGTAGGACCAGAAGATATAAGTTGAGTTACTTTCAAAGACCTTTCTACGAAACTAACAAAATACTTCCAATCGAAAATGCACGCACTCGCGTCGAGATACAAGTTTTTGAAGCAGAGAATGGCTGCGGGACAATCTTATGCCGAATGGAGAGTAGACTTGAGAGGTTTCGCTAAGGATTGCGCTTTCGTCTGTCCCAAGCCAGGTTGTGGCACATTTAAACACCACATGAATCCGTCCAGATCTCTACAATGCAAAAGAAGATCATTACGTTGGAGAAAATCAGGAAATTGGTGACAGCATATGAATCGACACAGCTAGAATTGAACATTTTGAAGGGAAACAGTACACTTCCAACACATCAACGTCCTCAGAAGTTAACCAAATCATAAAAAAACAAAAGTAAGTGCCATGATAATTTTAGTATTATATTAAAAAATCATGTCCCGGTTGTTTCACACAATACCGGAAGAAGATGTGCAAGCAATGTGTAATCTCTGTCGGTGCCGTGATCATATTGTATTAATAGCATTTGCTTATCAGCTTAGGGTGCCAATGTTTCAAATGCGTCGCAACTTCGGCGTCGATCTAAGAGTCGTGGGAGGAAGCAATCACGCTAGTACAAATCAAAAATACGAAAATCATTCGAATTTTAGCAGCCGCCACAGACATCCAGAGCGTGCAAATTCTATTAACGTGTTGATAAACAATAGAGCAGCGGACAATCGGGCAGTGGGGATGGTATGATCCGCTCAGTTAGAAACTGATAAGGAAGAAAACAAATTATTTATGTTACTCCACGTCAGTGACCGTCCCTTGACATTTCTGTTAGACACTAGTGCCACCTGTTCGTTAATAAGTCTTGATAGATACAATAGTCTGGCAATCTCTCAAAGCATATGGGGAAGTTGTGGTGCCAGTAAAAAGTGCACGTACACGTTCGGTGGAAAATACAAACTCGCAATTTCCCACTCTTAGTTTGCATTTGGTTTCAGACATTCGGTCTTCGAATTCATATCGCTAAACTAAATTCAGTACGGCAATTGAGTTTGGATTCTAAAGTCCAGCTGTTATCAGGACCATTGTCGGCTTGTAAGAAGCACAGGGCAATTTGCAGACCCGAATTAGGCTGCAGTAAGTTCTATGTTGCACACCTCACAAGGAATTCGAAAACGCAACCCAAGTATTTAAAATCTCGACCTGTACCTTTCACCCAGAAAAACGCTGTTCGTCGCGAGCTTGATCACCTACGCCAAATGGATATCTATGTAAAGACAGGATGTACGGCTATCGCACACTGATGCGGACACAACAGAAAGAGACACAAGGCTAAGGACATTCCCTTAGCAGCAGCGCTGGAGCCTTTCGTCTAAGGGCCGATGCACTTACCGTCTTATCCCAATAATTGAGACTTGGATAAACCACAACTACTAACGGGACATGGTTGCTTCCGGTCTTATTTATACCGATTTAAGAATGATGACTCCCCCAATTGTCCATTATGCAGTGATACTCCCGAAGATGTGGAGCATGTATTCTTTTACTGCCTACGATTCCAGCTACAAAGAGAAGCAATGCAAAGAGTACTCGGAGAAATACAAACTCCTGAGAATATAGTACATCACATGATAGATTCCGAAAATACGTAGTGAGCTCGTATGCCAAGGATATATGCCAAGAGTTGAGGCAACTAGAGCGCGAAAACACGAAGTAGCATCATAAACGCGAGTAGACACGCAGGTAACACAGATATATACCAAACTATACCTACCCCAATGCACAGGCAGACGAACATACGCACATACTTGCTCAGGTGGCGCTACAGTTCGGGGTGAACCTGGGCCTCAACCAACAAGCCTCTCCATTTAGCTCGGTCTTTAGCTAATTGCCTCCAGTTGCGCACTCCAAGTTGGTCGAGGTCCCCTTGAACTTGTGCGTACCACCTACGGCGACGATTCCCTCTACTGCGTCGTCCCTCGGGGTTAGATTCGAAGACTCTGCGGGCCGGAGCGTTGGTGTCCATTCGCTCTACATGTCCTAGCCATCTCAGACGTCCAATACGCAGTTTTTTTGACTAGGTCGATGTCGCTGTACAGCTCGTATAGTTCGTGATTGAATCTTTTCCTCCAAAACCCGGTAACGCAAACGGGACCGAAAATCTTAGGAATAATTTTTCTCTCGAAGCGACCAAGGATATCTTCATCCTCTTTTAATAAAGTCCATGTTTCAGCGCCGTAAAGTAGGACTGGGATGATCAAGGTCTTATATAGAGTCTCCTTAGTTGTTCGAGATAGGGCTTTACTGTTGAATTGCCTTATAAGCCCAAAAAAACAGCGATTGGCAAGAGTTATTATTCGATTGATTTCTGCGCTGATCTTGTTTGTAGAATTTATAGCAGAGCCTTACTACCTCGAAGTTATAGCTGCCCACTGTGACGTTTTGTCCAATTCGTCGGTGTTGGCTTTCTCTTCTTGTTGACAGCATATACTTGGTTTTGCCCTCGTTTATCGCTAAACCCATTTTGGCCGCTTCCGCCTCAATGCTGACAAACGCACCGGTGACAGCCCGCTGAGTTCTTCCTATAATGTCTATATCGTCGGCGTATGCAAGCAGTTGTGCAACAACACACGCACATACATGCGAACACAACAATGACACGCAAATGTTTAAAGGAGATAGGAGAGGACGAAATGTCAAACCTGCCCCAGCGAAGGAATGCCTTGACTGGCGGTGCCACAAGGGAACAACAGGACAAACAAATAGGAGGGGTTTTCTTTAGCACGTATCCATGCAGGAGCATGGACTCGGGCATAACTCGTAGCACGGGCCACAAGTATCCATAAAGGATTTTTACCCCTACTTGCGCATCAGAAAAAAGAAAAAGAAGCTGCATGACTGCTGGCTGTGGTCGCATTTTTCTTCCTATTGCGGCGAGGTTATGATCCGAAAACAAGAGATCATAGCCATCCCACTTCACTGCAATTCTACAGATCCACCTGTGGGGTTCGCCTTTTTGCCCTCAGGAAATATCGACGGGTCTCCCGATTTTGGATCACTGGGTAACTGAGCCCAATCAAATGCTGGTTTCGTTGCATTTGTGTGATCCGATCGTTTATAGGCCTGCCTTTCCTGCCCCGCGATGTCTTTGTAACGTTTATTGATATTGCCTTTTTACCAGGATTCAAATGATCTCTTCTTTGAACGTGGCAATACCAACTAAGCCGGTCTCGCTCTATTTTCGTAAAGCGGTCATACTTCCAACGTTCCTACTCGCGAATCTTATCGTTCGTCTAAACTTTTACATTATTTTGCTAGCCCCCGGAATCCGTATAGCTCTGACCCGAACATTTCTGCTCGGTCCAGGATCAGTACCATGCGCAGCAGTGGTAGTGCCTTTCCTTTTAGCAAGTATTTCCATAATTACACAGTTGCAATCTTGTATTGCGGTGGTGTTTGCCACGTGCATGCTTCTGTTTTATTGTTGTTTTATCTTTTTTTTATGACACCGATGATCTCCAGTAGTGTCAACCCATCGACTCGCATGCACACTTGTGGGAACATTTTTAAGGTTTTGTATGTGTCGCTGAACTCACTTGGGTGTTATATTGCCTAGATCTGATTTATCCGCTTAGTCGACTTTTACGACAACCGCTATTTGTTGGGGGCGCTGCAGTGATATTCATAACCCGTCTCTGCACGGGGATACTGGCTGTGGTCTCCACTCGTCGAAAATTGTTGGCGGTGATTTCATGAATTGTTTTAACCAAAGCTCAGCTTCAGGACAACGCAGAAGGGTGTTTTATAGCTCACATGAATATGGGATAAATTTGTTATTATTTCTTTTGTTTTTTAAATGAAATAAGCTATTTTTGAGTTAAGTCTGCGTAATCACCTTCTTATGATGGAAAATTTGATTTTAACCCCCCTTCTGTAACTTAAGCTTTGAATGGTCAGCTCCTATAAGTGTTAGAGCATTTTTTAATAAACATAAATCGGCCCTGAGAAATGCATATCATAACAGTAAAAACCGCATCCATTCAGTGGTTCTCGAGATTACCGCAGTCATACTGACGGACGCATTCTGGGGACTTATTTTTATACTATTGTATACAGTGAGACGGACCCCGTGGCGCAAGTGGTTAGTGTGTCGGATCACTACGCGTGAAGTTCCAAGTTCGAATCCCAGAAAACAGCAATCAGTTTTTTTACGGCCCAACCTCTCGCGAACGTCTGTCTAACAAACATCCGAGAGTATGATTGTCACGAGAAAGCTTCATCAATATGCCTAAGCCAAAGTATTTCAAAGATCTCGAGGAATTCATTGCTAAACCAACCTTTTACAACCAACTCATTGAACACTTTTCACAATTAGCAGCTTCATTAAACAAACTGAGAGCAAAGGCAGAGTATTCTAAGTAGGGTGAAGATCAGCAACCATCATTTGATCTATTTGAAAATAAAATTTTACGGGTTTCAAGATTGGTATATTTTCACGTTGGCTACCGAGTCATCATAGCATTAAATCGGCGCAGTCATTTCCCACATTTTCCGTGATAGAACTGAGAAACCGATTGCTTTCGTATCGAAGACTCTAGACGCAGCTCAAAGGAGGTACAGTCAGATCGAAAAAGAGGCCCTTTCGATCATTTTTGGCGTGAAATTTCGGCAATATCTATATGGGCTTAGTAGGGAGTTTGAGCTTAGTAGGGCGCATCAACCATTGGTCACCATTGGTCATGTCTTCAACGTTCCACAATCTTGTTAATGGGATGTTCATACTCCATTCGATACCGACCTACAACGCAGCATGGAGACCCTGATTGCTTGTCGCGTTTCCCAATGTGTCCCGTGTCATGTCAACAAATACATATATGAAGGTGCAGCCGTGGAGGATTGTCCTATCAACGTTGGAGCAGTCGCTAATTTTCCAAGGCAATACATAGATATTCGTAAAGTCATCGATTATGTGCAGTAAGATTGGCCAATCCATCTGCCACCGGCAGAAAACCATTTATTACCCCTATTTTCGTAGAAGGCTTTGTCTAAATGTGTCTAATAACATTCTTCTCTTCCACAGCCAAAATTCCAGAGTAGCAGAAAGTACTGTTGGTGGACCAACATCGACGGGCGGGGGGCAGATGTGGGGATAGTACGTGATCACCATCTTATGATAGCTACTCGCCAATTACGCACTGCTGCAGTTTGAAGATCCCACGACAACACAAGAATACTCAGGTTCAACATCGATAGACTTAGTGATCCCTCAGTGCGCCAACAATTAAGAGAGCACTTTTTGCAAGGTGTGAAAGCAATCAGCAGCTCAATGTCCGCAACCATTCAAGACCATTGGTGTGCTGTGGAAAATGTTTTTGTTGTACATCTGGTGCTGAAAGAATCGTCGGTCGATCACACGGAAGACATAGGGCGTGGCTTTCCGAGGATACCTGGAGACGGAATGAGGAACGAAAACAGCTGAAAGCTCGCGTTGCAGCTACCCCCGCAGCAGGGAGAAGCGAGCTAGATTCCCTATATCGCATGAAGATGAGAGAAGTTCAGCGTAGCGTGCGACATGACAAGCGCAACTACATCAACGCGCTGGCTACAGAAGCAGAAGAAGCTGCATGGATGTGCGACAGTAGGACCGTCTACAGAATCACCAAAAAGCTGACAACTGGTCGCAGCTCGAACGGTTTTGAAGTGCGTATTCGCTAGCAATATGCTCCCAAATCAGACTGAGATGCCCGAGGTGAGAAGTTCCCATTCAAGACCATTGGTGTGCTGTGGAAAATGTTTTTATTGTACATCAGGTGCTGAAAGAATCGTCGGTCGATCACACGGAAGACATAGGGCGTGGCTTTCCGGGGATACCGGATTGAGGGATGAAATAAGCTGAAAGCTCGCGTTGCAGCTACCCCCGCAGCAGGGAGAAGCGAGCTAGATTCCCTATATCGCATGAAGATGAGAGAAGTTCAGCGTAGTGTGCGACATGACAAGCGCAACTACATCAACGCGCTGGCTACAGAAGCATAAAAAGCTGCATGGAGGTGCGACAGTAGGACCGTCTACAGAATCACCAAAAAGCTGACAGGTGGTCGCAGCTCGAACGGTTTTGAACCGCGTATTCGCTAGCAATATGCTCCCAAATCAGACTGAGATGCCCGAGGTGAGAAGTTCCCGAATACGCACCACGACTCCCAGTAATTATAAGATCACTACCGCGATCAAGGCACTCAAAACCAACAAGGCGGTAGGACTTGACAGTATTCCAGCAGAGCTCTTACGATCACCACCAACAACATAGGCTGAGCTTCTGTTTCCACTTATAGATAGAGCTTGGGTGGCTGAGAGCTTTCCTAAGGATTGGAAAAAGGGAATGATCGTCAAGCTTCCTAAGAAAGGAATTTTAATGGAGTGCGGAAACTGGAGGGGTATCTGTGTGCTGCCTGCTGTAGCTAAGATAATAGCTAAAATCATTCTTGAGCGAAGCAAACAACATCTCGAAGACACACTCGATGCCGAACAAACAGGTTTCCGCTCTGTCGACCACATCAACACCATGCGGATTATCATCGAACAATGCGTTGAATATCGATCGCCACTGCACCTGCTGTTCATCGATTTTAAGAAAGCGTTCGACAGTGTCAACAGGGAGTTTATTTGGCGTGCCTTACGCAGAAGAGGTATCCCCAATAAACTAACTGCTATTATCAAAGCTACATATGAAGGCTCCAAATGTCACGTTCTGCACAGGGGAAGGTTGTCTGAGGGATTTGAGATCCAAAGTTAAGACAAGGCTGTATCGTTTCACCAATATTATTCCTATTGGTGATTAGCGATGTGCTTTATGATGCTTTGTCGACGGGAAACGGAGGAATTCGATGGACTCTTACATCGCAACTGAAACATCTTGCCTACGCTGACGATGTATGCTTATCTCCCACAGAATTATGGACCGCCACCAAATGACAGCAGATGTGGAGAGGGAGGCAGGTGTCGTCGGGCTGAAAATGAATACGGCAAAAACTAAAATTATCAGCCTTGGAACAAACTCATCGGCTCAAATATGCATTGCTGCACAACCAGTAGAGATAGTAGAGGATTTCCAGTATCTTGGGAGTATTGTCTCGACCGATGGTGGAACCGATATGGATATAGCCAACAGGATCGCCAAAGCAAAGTCCGCGTTCGGGATGTTGCCGAAAATATGGCGAAGCAATGCAATCAGTTTGAACACCAAGATAAGACTATTCCGCTCTAACGTTGAATCCGTGGTGTTATACGGTTGCAGCACGTGGAGAGTGACTACTACTATCACCAGGAAGCTGCAAACGTTCGTTAATATGTGCCTGCGCAATATCTTAAGGATTTCCTGGCCCAATCGTATCTCTAACGAACACCTTTACGAGAGAACGGGTCAGGAACCCATAGGCACAACCATCCAATGACGGGAGTGGCAGTGGATTGGTCACACGCTCAGTAAGGGTGACAGTTACATAGCGAACCATGCTATGCAATGGAACCCTTTAACTCAGGATGGCAGAAGACCTGGCGGTCCAAGGAAAACATGGCGCAGAACAGTCGAGAAGGAGGCACGGCAGTTGGGGAAAGTTGGGGAGAGCTCACACACATTGCCAGAAACCGTACACGATGGCGCGTAGGCGTAGTAGAGGCCCTAGGACTCACAAGGGGATACAGTGATTGCGGGAACAGTGGCAAAATGTAGCGCGTGCCATTTAAACGCCAGTCGCTTACCAAAATAGTCCCTTTGGCCGTCATCAGAAGAAGTTTGGGAGCGCATTCAGGTAGATTTTGCGGCGGCTATGTGGTTGGTCGTTATGGATTCAAAATCGAAATTCCCTTTCGTGGAACAAATGTCAACTAAGACTTCGCAGGCAACCATGCGCTCCTTACAAAACAGTTTTGTTCAAAATTGACTTCCGAGAATCATTGTGTCAGACAATGACACACAATTCGCGTCCAATAAGTTCCAACAGTTCTGTCGCGATCATTCAATTTGGCACATGACGTCAGTCCCGTTCAACCCTGAGTCAAATAGTTTGGCTGAGAGAATAATGAGATGAAGTTTAGTCGACGTTCTTGTCCACGTACCGTGCCACTCCAAACGAAACAGGCTTATCCCCAGCAGAGAGTCTGCACTGCTATCAGCATCGTACTTTACTTCTGCTATTTTTCCCGAATTACAGAAATTCATTTTGATTGGACATTCAAGTAAGCCTAAGTTTAATATCAGCCAACACGTTTACGTTTGGCAATACTTGCGTGGGAGGAAGTGGGCAACTGAAGCGGGCCTTTGGGGACGTCAGAAAAACTGGATTCAACCTAGAGCAGTCAACAAAAGCGTCTAGGAGAAACACATCATCAAACCCAAGCTAGTAACAAAGTGACTTCAACGAATCCTAGCAGTGAACTTGTCAAAAGAGCATCAGCTGCCGACACCCGAAACGGATTTCAATCAAGAAGTTTCACCAACCAGCAGCTCACCATCACCCGCTCCATGTATAGTACAGCCACCAACGCCAATGAAATCTGAACGACTTCGAAGGGGTAAACGATGCACCCTGTGCAATAATCACTATTCTAAGATCGTAAAATATTAAGACCTTAAATGTTATTATTGTTTTGGGCGCAATAAGAGAGAATTTTCCCGTGCTTTTTTAAGCATGTATATTAGGCCACTGAATTGAGAATTCCGTTCTCCCAGAAGTCCTTCATATTATTCATGTAAAAACAAAACCTATCCCATCAGTAATCCTACTTCTGTGTTAACTTCGATGAAAAGGAAAACCTACACCAATTTCAAGCATATTTTCATTTTACCTATACATTGTAAATTTCACGCCATTCTTCAATGAACTTTGGGAAGGATAATAATGCATACACATTCAATCCCTACCAATGAACAATAAATCGAGACAGAAAAAAATACATACCCCTTCTTAGCATCTGCAAACGCATAATGTATGTTTCTAGAAAAGTTTCCCTTTAAGAGCTTTGTTTCGCTCTCAAGATAAATTTGCATCTACGAAATACAAAATTATTGACACAAATTCCCATCAAGACAGACGGAATGGTGCTGCATTAATTTTCTTCCTTCAGAAATTTGTTATATTCGCAGAGCAATAAACATCAATGGAAATGATACCAGAGAGATGCCAGGAGGATGCTAGTTGATCAGCACCTTTCACCCATCCCACATGTTGTACATGGAATATTTTTCGTTGAATGAGCGACGAGTACAATGAATCAAGGACATAGATTGAGTAATTTTGCAGAGCGAGACACACGCTCGAACTTGAGTATGTGTTCGCCTCGAGCGGGGAATATGTCACCAAAGAGGATGAACGAACCCATGCACTTATTCTTATGGTACATGGAATGCAATCGATAGATCCGTCGAGAAGAATTGTGATTATGAGAAATGCTTTTTTACAAATTATTCACCATGTTAAAAAAAAAGCGATTATGTACTGCGGAGCGATTTTGCTTGTCATTCATTATGTTTGATTTGATATGCATTTTTTTGCTTGTTAAAACGGATTTCGTTTATCTAATTTTGAATTGCAATTATTTGCGTTGGCAAGATGTGGGGATAAATTGTAAATTAATTGTTGGGTAGGAAGTACTTAATTATCACTGCGGCCACCGCTGGAGCTAATGTGATTAGGTCATTCAATTATGATCTCCGTCTTCGTTGCATATTCTGCAAATTCTGTATTGCGCTAATCCTATAGCCATAACTGTGTTCTTTAAGTTGAAAGTACGCAGTTGGAAATTCTGATAACTGCTCTGTTGGTGTAGGATAGGATATCTAAATTAATGTCACCAAGAATGAAAAGATTTTTAGACTTTTCAACAGACAACATCGAGTTCAATTCCTCAAAAAAACATTTTTACTTATCTCATGTAGCCTATAAATGCACATAAAAATAAACGTACTAGATTCAACTGTGCCGGAAACTTTAACCATATCAGCACTTCTCAAGTTAAAACAGCAATAGTCACACTCCAACTTATCACTTATAAAGACAGCCATCTGCCGCATATGAATTATTACATGCAGGATAAAATTTATATCCAGGTATACTATAACGATCAGACTCATTGCCAAAAATCCATATTTCAGGTAGCAAAATCAAATCCGGCTTATTAGCAAACGATTCTAAATGAGTTAAAAATAAATCAAAATGTTTGCGAATACTGCGAATATTCTGATGAATAATAAACAAAGTTTTCTTAGGTATTTGTGAATGATAAAAACTTTTGAAAATTGTTTTATCAAATTTACAAAGTTCATTGGCTTGTTCAAAACTACTATCTTGATTCGGAAAAAGATTAGAATTATTAGAAGATATTAAATAGTTTTTAGGAGAATGAATTAAATTAGATTTGACAAACTATCAATGTCTTCAAATGAACTTATTTTATTAGTTTTATTACTTTCTTGTTTTTTTAGTAGAATTACTCCCTTACTAATCCATAAGTAGGAAAAGTTATTTTCTTTTTTAAATATTTTAGCTCTATATACTGCCCTATTGTAATTAGTTGAACGATATCGTCAGACTCAGTATACGCTCATCGTTTGTTCACTATCAGATAGCTATCCAGCGGACACCGCGAGGAGGTGATGATGCGTTTTCGTATCAGACCGAAGCGTTGAACAGCTTGTTTGGTTATAAATGAAACCTGTGTCAAGTAGTATGCGAATATTTTGAAATAATCCTTGTTTGTCTTGAATCTTAACAATTGCTGTTGGCAAAATTGTTTGAAGAAGACGAGAAGATTCAAGCGAATGATTAGAAACAATTGTAGGATCAGACGACAAGTGAGAATAAGGATTAGCGTTAGCAGACGAAGGCTCAGATGCTGGAGTATGTGCAGAATGCACCAAAGAATGATGGCGAGCGTTTCACATTCTACACCGAAAGTTTGACCGACATTTGGTTGCGCTATAACCTTGACGAAGACAGTTGAAACACAGCGACTGTTATTTCACAAAGTTGCGACGGGAATCGACATCTAACTCGACGAGGTTTTTGCATTGAGGCAAAGCATGATCATGACGGCATTTAGGGCAACCTTGCTTCGATTCTGCGAATGCTGCAGCACGTGTTAAGCTGCCCTTCGTATGACCACGTTTAGCTTTAATAGGGTTCATTTCGAAACTTTACCAAAATTTTCACGAAAACACAGCAAAATCCCTTAAAACGTGGTAAATATCTTTTGCCAGAAGCAAAATGAGCATACAAAAGGACTTGGTGTGATGAATCAAATTATTTCTGCGAACCACGTGTTTTATTACACCTGTCTATATGCATGCACTATTTAGGTTTTATTAAGTTCACGGATTAATTTCCTCTCCTTACACGTTTGTCTCGATATTTATTTAAATTTCACTTCCGATCATCCAAACATATAGGTAGGTAACGGTAACAATTGCCATATGCAAACTTCTTCTTCCCTTCATCAGCGAGGCTATGATCCGAAAACAAGGGATCACAACCCTCCCACTTCACCGCATTTCTACTGATCCGCCTGTGGGGTTCGCCTATTTGACCTCAGAAAATATCGGCAGGCCTGCCGATTTTGGATCACTCGGTTACTGAGGCCAATGAAATGCCGATGTCGTCGCAAATGTCTGATCCAGGCGTTTATAGGCCTGCCTTTTCTACATCGCGATGTCTTTGGAACGTGCATTGATATTGCCTTTTTAACAGGGTTCAAATGATCTCTTCTTTGAACGTAGCAATACCAACTGAGCCGGTTGCGCTCTATTTTTTGTACGATGGTTTCCTTGATGTGAAAGCTTCCACGGATCTTCGAACTTCTTATTCGATCAAGCTTTGTCACTCCTGCTGTCATGCGAAGCATCTTCATCTCAGCTGCCGTTAATTTACTCTCATACTTTTTGTACATCGTCCAACATTGTGAACCGTATGTGAGCGCTGGACTTACAACTGCGGTGTAGAGCCTTCCTTTCAACTTAGGGGGCATTTTTCTGTCACAGAAGATAGCTGAATTTTCTCGCCACTTCATCCACCCTACGCTTACACGATGATTGATGTCGTCATCACAAGATGCTTTGCTATTGATCATAGATCCCAGATATTTGAACTTTTCGCACTTGGGAAGCACTGTTCCATTCAAATAAATGTCTGGAATAGGCCTGAGTGGATCAGAGAACGGGCAGCATAAGTACTCTGTCTTTTTTGAACTAATGCGATACCCATTTCCCTCCAGAACGTCCACCCACACATCAAGTGCTCGTTGCAGGGATGTAGGATCCTCACTTATGATGGCTCCATCGTCAGCAAAGAATAACTGATGTACCTTGGGGTCCATCACTTTACTTTCAAGCAGATATCAAGGACTGTAATAAAGAGCAAATGACTTAAAACGCTTCTCTGGTGTACCCCGACTTTGATTGGGAACTCTTCGGTTACTCCAGCGGGGCATCTTACTCTTGTCTTTGCTCCTTCGTACATGTCCATGATCATCAGTACATAGGTTTCTGGAACCCTTCGATGTCTTAGCGCCACCCATATCAAATCTCGTGGTTGTCTGTCGAATGCCTTTTCAAAGTCAACCAATACAATATGCAAATCCCTTAAGGAATCACGATGTTTTTCCATTATGATCCTTAAACTTTGGATTGCATCTGTGGTTGATTTACCCGAGACAAACCCGCACTGATCATCAGATAGCCGTATTATTTGTCGCAGTCGGCCACCTAATACCCGCTCAACGATCTTCATGGTGTGTGACATCAGCTTGATCGAACGGTAGCTATCACAGTTTCGCGTATCACCCTTCCCTTTGTATACAGGGAGAAGGTAACTTTCCCTCCATTGATTCGGCATTGGATCACCTCTCACGAATTTGGAGATGAGAATTCTGAGCCATCTGAACCCGACGTCTCCCATCTTTTTCCAGAACTCAGAGGGCATCTCATCTGGCCCAACCGCTTTTCGTTTTTTGGAGTATTTGACCGCCTCACTAACTTCTTCGACTGTAATGTCGGGTATTTCTTCACAGTTAGGGGTGGCTCTTGGAAAGTATAGCCGGGGAAACTGTTCATTTAAAAGTTCTTCACAATACTGCCGCCACCTCTGCAGAATTTTGTCTTCATCCATAAGAAGCTGGCCATGAGCATTGCTAATGAACTTTGGCGAACGAATCTCCTGAGCATTCCTCCTTCTTTGGGCGGCTATTTTGAAGATAGTGGCGCTCTTGTTTATATTGTGCCTTCGCAGCTCCTGGATAGCCTGGTTTGCATCAGCAGCCGGGGAAGATATTTTCTCCAGCTCCCGATACAGGCCCTCCGTACTCTCTGCTTGAAGCTGGGCGCACTTCTTCTTCGTTTTTTTCTTGCAGCATCTGTATTCCATTTCGAGGCGAACTTTTTCGTCATTATTATTAGAGGGGCACTTTGACCAAGCTTTGAAACCGCTTTCTTCTCATTTATCATCTTCTTAGCTTCATCACTCCACCACCATGTTTCTTTGGCGTGTTGATGGTGGCCAAGTTCGCTGTAGGGAATCCCACATATTTTGTGCTCTGCACTCTTCATCCTCAGCTCCGTTGATGGTGTGAGAGAGGTAATTTTTCATTACGAAAACAAAAGCCTCGTATATGCAAACATAAACGCAATAAATCAATCAAATTAATTACCGTATCAAAATTGTCCAAAAATTTGCTTTCACCGAAAAATTAATAAAATCCGACCGAAAAGGACCAAAAAATGAGTTCAAACAAAGGGGATTCAATAATAAGATACAAAATGTATTATAAGAAAAATGTTGTTAATACAAAAAATCGATTCAAATAATTTAGTTATTTTAGATCACAAAAACGATATTACCAGTACGGTGGTCAAACAGCAAAGAGAATGATATAGAGCAAGAATTGATTACATCAGTGCAGCAATTGGCGCATTGGCCGTTATATTATAATAGCAAAAAATTGGTTTGAAAAATAAAATATAAAATAGGGTGATGAATGCGTGAGCGGCTGATTGCAACGCATTACAAAACACTTAGCTTTGCATTAAAATCGCCTAGGACAATTTTAACATCGTGTGTAGGGCATTGCTCATACGTTTAGTCCAAAAGCTGGTAAAAGTCATCCTTCGTCGCGTCGTCCATGTTCTCGTGAGGGGCGTGAACGCATATTAGGCTAATGTTGGAAAATTTAGCCTTGATACGGATAGTCATGAGGCGCTCGTTCACATGCCGGAAACTCAAGACTTCTTGCCTAAGTCTGCCTCCATTGACAAATCCCCACCCGAATAGACGCTGTCCTTGTTGTCTGTAGCAATCGCCGTAGTAGATGTCACAGTTTTTCATACTCCTTTTGCCCGGCCCATCTCATCGCACTTCCTGGATGGCGGTAATATCTACTTTGAAAAATTCTAGGCCCTCCGCAAGTTGTTCGGCTGCACGTGGTTTGTAGAGGGACCTAACATTCCAAGGGCAGGCACGAATATCGTTGTCCTTATTACGTTTACTTGGGTCGTCAACAGTAAAATCATTCGTATCCGAGGCTGTTGGTTGCTTCGCAACCAAAGGTTTTTTACGTGGTAGGGAAGTTAACCCGACGGCACAACGCCCAACCTAGAGGAACAGATCCTTTTTTTCAACCCCTAGGACGAAGAGCCGGATACACCGATGCGAGTAACCCACTTAGAGTATATGAGTGCTACCGTTGGCCCATTAAGGGTTCATCCGCCACCATCTCGTTTCCAGTACCCTGCCGCCGTATTGAAAATCTTTACAGACCTCAGCTCAAATATGTCGAAGTAGCTCACGTAAGGTATCCGCTGGTCTGTAGATGTCACCGTTGATTCTATCAGGAGAATTCATCCGCCGCACGTCCTCCTTCAGAGGAGCTCTTGCTAGACTTCTGAGACGCATATTCCAACCAATCAGCTCAACAAGAGATGCCTCGTCTGGTTAAACATATGTATGCTGAAGTTCACCCAGATGGGGTCTGAGTGTTCAGCTACTCATATATCGTTAGACTCAGCATCCGCTCATCGTTAGTTCACTATCAGATAGCTATCCAGCGGGCACCACGAGGAGGTGATGATGCTATTTTTCCACGGCCACGTTAAGTGAGGTTAAATAAAGTGAACATACACACATGATTTCCCCATACGAAACGCTTTAACCAATTAATTGAAAGCATTTTGATCACGTTCATGGCTGTATGAGCTTAGATCCTTTTGCCTTCCCTGCACGGCAGAATATTACAAAAAAAAATTATCTGAACAAGTACATAGCGTTGTTTCTCTCGCCGTTTGTTTTTTCCCCTCGATCGAATTTCGACCGCACGCGATACTAGTCAGTTTTATTATCCCTAATCGAAGCGATCTAATTTAGGGTATACACCTTGATGGCACAAGTCTTGACAGTATCTTGCAAGATTTTTGTGTTTTTCAGCCCATCAGGTCAATAAAAATTGCACAGTGATAAATCACCTGAGGGAAGAAGGATTGAAGCAGTCATCTATGCTTAAGAGCGAAATGATGGTTACTAAAAATGTTCATTCTTCAATTATGGTTAGAGGTTTAGCAGGTTGTGGGCGCCGTGGCGTAAGTGGTTAGTATGTCGGATTACTACGCATGAGGTTCCATGTTCGAATCCCAGAAAACACCAAAAAGTTTTTTCACGGTCCAACCTCTCGCGAGCGTCTGACAAACATCCGCGAGTATTGTTGTCACGAAAACGCTTCTCAAATCGCCGTTCGGATACGGCACTAAACTGTAGGTCCCTTCCATTCGTGTGAAAAATATAATGCACACAACATGAGTGGTTGCGAGAAGCTAGGCCCTGGCACTTAAAGAGCTGTTGCGCCAAATATTTATTTATTTTTTTTTTAGCAGCTTGTATCTCAGCGATAAGGTAGGGTATTTTCGCGATGGGTGAAAATGGGGTTTTGTCTAAGCTGTTTAGGGTCTTGGTAGCCTGGAGCAAGTGGAACAAAAAGTACTTTATCAAAGGGCGAATACTAGAAATTACTTAAATACAGACCTAGTCCCAGCCTTGGCTTGTATACTGACGTTATGGTAGTCCTAGGCTTAGGGTGAGACGTTTCATCAGAGGATGGACTCTCCTGTTTAGCCAAAAATAAACATGTTTTTGCAAAACTCTAGATTCGATTTGCAGTTCACACTGAACATTTCAGAAGATAGAACGTTCCCGTGAAGATTTATTTGCGCCGTGGCTTTGCTTTTTGTTGCAGCAATGTTTACTTGTATTGCAAATATAGTCATGAAATAGTATAATTCTTCATTTTTCACTTTTCTGCAATTTAGAAACTTGGCGGTAAGTTGAGTATTGATACTTAAATGCGTTACGTGTTGGTATTTTTTGTTGTAAATATCGTATTTTGTAAATATGTACGTACATATTTTCGTTGGGAACTATGTTTTATCAATTTTACAACCTGCTTTACTATCCTATACAATTGAAATGGGTATATTTCAGGAAAGAAAATGAGCGAAAATCGTCCCACGCGCTTACAATTATTAATTAACTTAAATTATCGTATAATACTTGAGACACAAGTAATCAGAAACTCCAATATGGCGTACGGTATACTTGCTACGAGTATCTATCCTTCCAAGGTTTTGATTAAAGTTTGGTAAAAAAAATCGTATTATCTATATAGGACACTGTCTTATAGGCCAACATCCCAAAAGACTTTGCCTCTTTTCCAATGACTTCTGCAGGAGCTGTAGGGACGAGGAGGAGGAGAAAACCATCCTTCACCTCCTATGCACATGTCCTGCTCTATCACGTAAAAGAATGCTCCATCCAGGGACTCCCTTCCTTGATGACCTGAGCGATTTGGTGTCCTTAGGCGTCCTGAGCATCCATCGCTTCATCAAAAGCTCCGGTTAGTTGTATTAGTCCCTAAGTGGTCTAATGGTAGATCCTTTGCATCACAATGGACCTTTACTGTTCTAAGTGTGTCTGCATCGTCGTGCAGGCAACCAATCTAACCTAACCTAACTTGAATTTGTCCGGAGTTGTTCCTGCTGTAAGCTGCTTTACTGGGCTATTACTTACGATACGCTCAATAAAGAGTTATTCCGAGCTGAAAATAATGCAAATACCTTGTCTTGAAGTTCCTATTTCGGCGAGATTATGATCTGAAATAAAAGAGATCATAACCCTCTCACTTCACTGCATTCCTACGGATCCGCCTCTGGGGTTCGGCTTTTTGACTTCAAAAAATATCGGCAGATTTCTCGATTTTGAATCACTTCGTTACTCACACAAATCGAATGCTGGTATCGTTGCTTTTGTGTGATACAGGCGTTTATAGGCCTACCTTTTATTCGCGATGTTTTTGAAACGTTCACTGATATTGTCTTCTTAACAGGGTTCAAATGATCTCTTCTCTGAAGGTGGCAACACCAATTGAGCCAGTTGGGCTCTATTTTTCGTGAAATGGTTTCTTTGACGTGAAGGTTTCCACGGATCTTCGAACTTCTTGTTCGATCAAGCTTGGTCACTCCTGCTGCCATGCGAAGCATCTTGATCTCAGCTGGCTTTAATTTGCATGCAATCGAAATACTCGTACCTTGTATGTGACATCATTTTCCACGTAATACTCATTTTATTCGTGTAACCGGTTCGGCTTAAATCTCCATAGAAGCTTGTCGATCTCATTTACGGAGCTACAAAATCTTTTAGGTGGTGAGCCAGTAGATTTCAGCTCACCCAAATTTGACAGGCTACCAAACCGTAGACTAATTTCATCACCTAACCTAGCGCTCAGCTCTTAATAATTTCTTCAATACCCGAAATGCTTTCCTAAATTTTTCTATTTTCTGTTTCAGAAAATTAATTTCTCCCTTGGATGAAGATTTTCAATTTAAATTGCTTAGATACCTCGTTTCTCCATAAATTGCTTCGTCTAACAGAGATAAATATTTGTATGCGTGCTGCGTTTGCTGGAATTGACCTCAACCACTCTATATGTATATATATGTATATGTGTTCATATAGAACATAATAGTTAAGATACTCCTCGAATAATTAAACACAAATTCCATGAGCGCACACAAACACGCCATTGTTCCATGGTCCTTCTTCGCTTCTGTTCCATCTCGAGATGTACATTTTCCTTGTACATATTCATCTCACTGCGGTTAAGATGCTTATTCACTTTGCCTTCATTGTCTTCAGTGTGGCTGCTATAGTGCTACATACATATAAACACTTATATAAAATTAGAAGCAAAGTCATCCATGCAGCATCGCGAGCATCATCAACAGAATTGCAATGAGTTTCAGAGAGAGGACAGCAGCACCACTAGCAGAGAAGAATAGTTGCAGCAGCACAATAGCACAATATTCACATCAGCACCCCGACTGACAAACAGAATAATCAACACCGCAGTTTAACATCATTATAATGCACAAAATACCAAAAGGATAAGATGCGAATTTTTGATGAGTTCGAGGGAAATTTTACTTAAGGATAATCTGCAAGACGACTTGCAAATGTAATTTCTAGCAATTGCTTTACTGCGCTACTCTTTTCTTCTGTTCGCTTCCTCATTCGGCTGGAGGGTGGTGGCTGACTGGCTGCTAGTGATGGTGGGATTCTAGAGCCAGAACGAGGTCAGATACATGGGTACATTTGCATTCTATTTCTTCGTGAATTTGTTCGCTACTATGGCAAGCTTGTGTCTTCAGCTACACAACAAACAGTTTTTTTTTTCTTATCTTACAGAGTTACATGGAGGAATCTCCTTCTTTCCAATAAAATGTTTCTTGGGATTTAGAAACGGATGCACTGCACTTATGTATGCATTTGAAACAGATGGAATTTTAGTAGGAATGGAACCCTTTTGTAATATGTAATGTTAAAGTAGAACCATTCTAGTGTATCTGTGCCCAATGGAAGTGCAATGTAATTCAATCTTGAGCACGATCGTTATAGAGTTCAGCCCTTACTATTTGCGGAATGGCGTAATAATGTAGTTGGAGTTAGTTTGAAGAGATAGTTGTTGAGCACAACAAAATCAATCCAATTTCCGTGCATTTGAAATACTATTTTAGGAAGAGCTTATTAACATAACAATTGTGAAATACGTATGTATTCCTGATGAAATAAGTAAAAATTAAAATTAAAATACTGCGACCATTTAACACATAAAGAAACATTTTAACACATCTAGAAAACGCTCAAAGTAAATACTGTGAAATAATTTAACGTATAGTACATATTACAAAAAAATGTTGGATTTGCACTTGGATTTGGTCCAAAATATGGTATAACCAAATCAGACTGGCGGTTAAACGGTAGTCCATGCGATTATATATATATTGGTTAGGAGTATATTTATTTATTTATTTGTATAATTTTACATTGTATTACATATGTATTTATATTTGCCTGCGAAGCCAACCTGGCTTATCTGCAGGATAATAATTCAACAGTACGTTTTATTAAATTAAATTGCTAATTAATATAAATGAATAGTGAATATATGTATGTACTCGTAATTATAAAAATTTATTATGAAAAAGAAAAGAAAAAGTAATAAAAAAGAGATAAGAAAGGAGACCATTTGATACTAAATATTAAACTTTTTTCATGCTTATTAAAACTTTATCTAAGGAATGATATTTCGAATTATGGTTAAGTTATGGTATATGAAAACATAAGCGTTTTATTTTAGCTGAGGCCTACCAACTCCTAACCTCAACTTCCAGGTGGTGACCGCTGGTTGCTAGTACATTGATCCGAGGAATGAGTTACCAACCCCGTTTTGAAGATTTTTGGCGGCAGTAGACGAGAGAGGGGAGGAATAGTGCTTTCTCACCAGAGAACTTCTTCTAATTTCAGACCGCAGCGGATGAATTTAATAGATGGAGTCAATGGTGGCGTCTACAGTTCCAGTTAGGTTGATCTTAATGAACACCTCGCGCGAGCTGTTCGACATATTCGGACCACAAGTCTGTAAGGAATTTCTAGTGTTGATTACGACCTTGGAATAGAGATGGTGGTGGATCAGCTTTTAATGGGCCAACGGCAGCGCTCACACGCAAATGTGGATTGCTAGCACCGGTGTACCCGGCCCTGCGTCCTAGGTGTATAACAAAAGGAATTGGCCCTCCGGGTTGAGGATTATGCCGTCGGGATAACTTTCCTAACACGTAAAAAAAAAAACACAAGCCTCGGATAAGGATGATTTAACTAATGATGACCCTGGCAAAGGAAACAAAGACAACAACCTTCGGATCTGTACGTGGAATGTTCGGATCCTTAACAGACCACGTGCAGCTGAACAACTAGCAGAGGCCCTAGACTGCTATAAAGCATATATAACTGCAATTCAGGAAGTGCGATAGGATGGGCCGGGCAAAAAGAGGATTAAAAACTGTAACATCTACTACGGTGATGCTACAGGGACAACAAGCAGCGCTTATTCAGATGCGGATTTGTCATACGCGGCAGACTTAGGCAAGAAGTCTTAAGCTTCCGACACGTGAGCGAGTGCATTATGACTATCTGGAACAAGGCTAAGTTTTCTAATATAAGCCTGACATGTGCTCACGCCGACACGGAACAAAACGACCTTGCCGCCAAAGACTGTTTTTCGGAGCTCATCGACAAAACAAACGAGAAATGTTCTAAATTTTTATATTTTTATTTATTTATTTATTTACTTGGTTTTTTTTTGTGTTTTTCGTACAGCATTCAGTAAACATAGCCTACACGACACCATGCCTGACAACAGACTAGGGTTAATTGATTTCGCTGTGGAGCGAGATGTCACCATAGCAAGCACGCAGTTTCCTCATCTCAACATTCACAAGAAAACATGGTGATCCAATAATTATGTAAAGATCAACCAAATCGATCATATTATAATACAACCGACACAAGACTTGCCTCCAGTATTCTGGATCTCCGGACGTTCCGAACAGCCAACATGGACGCGGACCATTAATCTGTTATAACAAGGTACGAATGCGGATAACCCAAACTGAGCAACAAAGAAGAATCCCTGTCAGAAAATTTAACGTCGAAAAGCTACAATGGCAAGAGACCGCCAGACTCTTCGGTGAACGTGTATCCCGAAATCTCTCAATCACTCCTATGCCACCAGCATCAAGTGCCGAAGACCAGCGGCAACGCTGCCAACATGCCATCCGAAACGTCGTGACTGATGTGCTGGGTCTCGCTCGTTCACCACTGCGAAACCCCTGGTTTGACGAAGAATGCCGACGAGTGCATGCAGCAAAACAAGAGGCACATAAAGCGGCGCTGCAAAGGAAGATGAGAGCTGCTCGTGAGCTTTACGAGCAAAAGAGACGGGAAGAACATCGGTTTCTCCAAAAGAAGAAGAAACGGCAACAAGGCTGCTGGACTTGACGGCTTACAGGCGGAACCTTTCCGTGCAACTGGTGATAAATTGTTAGAGAGCATACACTAACTCATATCCAAAATTTGGTCGGACGAATGTGTACCTGATGAATAGAATATCAGCATCGTTTGCCCGATCCACAAGAAAGGAGACCCTCTCAACTGCGCCAATTATAGAGGCATCAGTCTCATCAACGACGCATACAAAATGTTTTCTGAGATATTGTGTGAACGCCTGAAACCTTTAGTCAACAGCCTGATTAGCCCCTATCTGTGCGGTTTCAGCCCATCAAAGTCGACAGATCTTGGAGAAAACCCAAGAGTCCAAATAGATCTCTTTATCGATTTCAAGGCCGCCTATGACAGCATCTATAGCGAAGAGGTATGCAGAGCCATGTCTAGTTTTGACATCTCTCCAAAGCTTGCCCGTCTGTGCAGGAACTCACAAAGGAACACCAGAGGCACAATCTATCAAAAGTCTATACAACTGCTTGCACACGCCGACAATATTGGTATCATTCGAAGAACTCAGCGAGTTGTCACTGATACGTTTGCAAGCATTGAAGCAGAAGAAGCCAAAATTTAGCGGTTAGCGATAAGCGAGGACAAAACCAAGTATACCATATGCTGTCAGCAAGAAGGGGCAATCAGCACCGACGAATTGTACAGAACGTCACAGTGGGCAGCTGCAACTTTGAGATGGTAAGGGACTTTGTCTACCTTGGCTGTGCTCTCAACTCTGATAATGATATTGCTAATTAACCTATTCAACAGTAAACCCCTATCTCAAACAACTAAGGAGACTCTATATAAGACCCTGGTCATTCCAGTCTTGCTTTACGGCGCTGTTGTGCAAAATATAACATTATCAACAGTATACAACAAAGTCTCCAAAATCGGTATGTATGCACTAATCTCAAGAACCACTTAAGGGATTTGAAGGAAGGTTATTGTGTACCAACAATTGATCTACCACTTACAGGAACTGAGCATTCTAGGTCTAAGTGTCAGAAAGGGGGTTAAAATCACATTGACGTGTTCTCTGACTAGTCATAGTGTATAGAGGGTTCTATTCTATCTCTTATAGATCACATTTCTTTTTAAATAATCGATATGTCCGGAATCTGTGCTAAATGCAACAATCGCCTAAAGCGTTCCGACAACCGAGTTGTTTGTGGTTCTTTTTGTGGATTGACTTTCCATAAATCATGTGCAAATATCAGTGATAAAGTCTTTACATCTCTGCCAAACTCGAATTTGTACTGGAAGTGCAGTTCATGTGCTCCAATAAACTTATCCAATTTCGTGCTCCGTTTCGATGAACTTTATAAATTGGTATTTGATCTTAAAAAAGACATATCCGTCCTTAAATCGGAGTTATCTTCGAACAATCCAATTTCGGCGTCGAAAAGTTCAATGGATTTTTCTACCGTTCATCTAAATAACACCATAGTCGAAGTTGTAAGCAAAAATCGCCGAGTTGCGTTAATCCGAGCCCAATTAATGTGTTAACTCCTACACCAGTCGTTAACCCGGTAAATGCGATCCCCGACGTATCGATCATTGAATCGACGCTTACGCCTATTCGTCGTAATTCGGTATCGTCACTAGAAGTCAATCAAAAAGATGCTCCAATTAACATCAGTCATACGGAAAAGTTCAATGTTCGTAAAAATAACAGACCAAACCAAAGTGCAAAGCCCCACAGTGCAGTTAACATTTTTGGTACTGATGATTCTTCTACTCTCTATGTGTTTCCCAATCAAAAATGGTTTCACGTTACCAAATTTCGGGTTGATACTAATCCTGAGGACATTATTAACCATATTGTACTTAAGACTGGAATTCCTTTAAATCAAATTGAGTGCTTCAACTTAATAAAAAAAGATGCAGTTCTATCCGATTTGAAATACATTAATTTTGAAATCAGAGTACCGGTCAATAAGGTAAACAGAGCTATCAATCCAGCGGCGTGGCCTCTCTCTGTTCAAATAAAGAAATTCGTCTCTCAGAGAAAAAAACAGGTTGCACTATCAACAGCGACAACTTAAAACCGGTTTCTACATCTCACGCGAATGATTTATTAGCCGTGTTTTTTTGAAAAATAGCCAGCCAGTAGTTGCTAGTTAAGTAAAATATTACCCATAAAACAAATACAACAACCGGCTGGCTACTACTCTTGATTTTATTCCCAGCAAAAAGTTACTGGCTGGGAATTTCGTGATGCCTAATTTCAGGCGGCGCAAAAACGAATGTTTTTTAGTTATTTGTTGTTGCTGTCACTACGAGGTTGCTTGGTTCCTAGAGATATGTTCGTATGAAATCGGCTGGCTTTGGCTGGCTGGCAAATCGTTTAAATGAACGACTGGCTGGCTAGGTTTAAAAAAAAAACACGGCAATTGTTGTATTACCAAAACACAAGTGGAATACGTACAAAAATGAATCAATTGCTTCTCCAGTCATCTTCTTCGCAATTCGATATTATCGCTTTTATCGAAACATGGCTTACAGATGAACACCATAATTCTGAACTATTGGATAGCAATGATTATATGATTTTTCGCAAAGATATATGTCTACAGAAAACTAATTGCACCAAAGGCGGGGGCGTGTTGATTGCCGCACGCTCTTCGTTTTCCTGTGTGCAACTTGAATTGCATTCCTCGCTCTTCAGTTTATGACATGAGATCAACTTGCTGTACGCGTTTCTTTTAATGATGTATATTATGTTCTTTTTATTTTAAATTATTTACCACCAGGTAGTAAATTATATAAGATCCATGTTGATAATTGCCGTACGTTTATTAATAATTAAAAACCTTTCGAGCATGTTTTTATTTTAGGAGATTTTAATTTAAGTAATATTAACTGGGTACTAGATCCAGATGATAAATATTTAATTCCGTTTAATATAATCAATGATTGTGATAGTGAAATAGCCGATTCTTTTGCTGAATTTGATCTCATTTAAATTAATAGTTACAGGAATAGTTTTAACAATGTACTCGGTCTGGTGTTCGTAGATAAGGAATTATATACCGACATTATTGAATGTATTTGCCCAATATTTCGTAACTCTGTATTTCACTCAGCTTTAAGTATTCAATTTAAATTTGATGGCTTCTTTAAACCATCTACTGTTAATACGCACAAATATGATCGCAGTAAAGGTAATTTTGATGGAATGATTAATAGTATTATTAAATGTAGATTATGAATTAAATCTACCTTATTACCTGTTTCTTGAGACTTTAAAAGAGGCAATTGAATCGTTTGTACCTAGGGTTGCTATTAAAAAAAACTACTAAGCCACCTTGGTACAATAAGCGGTTTTGTAATATGTATAACAAGAAAAATAAAACATATAAATTATATCGCGATTTGACGGATAATGAAGTCTTGTTAACTTAATATCTTCATCTTTAAAATAAGTTCGATACTCTTAATAAATTTGTATATAAAAATGTTTTAATCTGTTCAAAATCTAATTTGAAATATAATAGTAAACGTTTTTGGAACTTTATCAATGATAGGAACACATCGAACGCAATTCCAAATTGCATGCATTTTCCGCAGGTTATTTCTTCTGATCTTCCCACCATTTGGAACCTTTTTGCCTATTTCTTCCAATCAGTCTATACTTCTAATTCCTTTCCGCGAAATGATGCTGCGGAATTCACAAATAAATCTGTAAATATCGGAGGTTTACACATAAGTCTCTCTGATGCTGAAGAAGCATTACATAGTTTGAAATTAGATTGTCCATCCGGTCAGGACGGCATTTCACCAATTGTCTTGAAGGATAGGTGAAAAGAAAGACTCTAAGTTATGCTTTGCTTCCCACATTGACTATATTGTGGCCAAAGCCAACTCTATGTTTGTTATAAGGAACTCCAAGGACTTCACGGATCCATACACTTTCAAATCATTGTATTCTGGATTTGTAAGATCAGTCCTTGAATACTGCTGTGTGATTTGAATCCCGTTCTACGATAATAGTTCAATGCGAATTGAAAAGATTCAAAAACTTTTTACGAGAGTTGTAATTTATCGACTTCACTGGAATATTCGCATGCCCCCGTACACTACCAGTTAATAGGTTTGCAGTCACTAGAAATGCGACGCAGATATTTTGCCATTACCTTCGTACGAGACATTTTAAATTCACACATCAATTGCCCCTTTTTACTGTCGCAGATACGGATATACGCCCCTACAAGAGACCTGCGAGTTCGTAATTTTTTCTATGATACATTTCATAGGGTAAATTATGGACTCAATGAGCCATTAACACAGTGTATTAAAGAAGCCAATGCAACTTGTAATTCTATTGAGTTTAATAGCAATAGAGAAATGTATTAAATATATTAGTTTACCCTGGTGGATGAACTTGCCTAAGCTTTCTTTATATTTGTAACGTTATAATTCGTAGTCTGTAAGAATGTATATATTCTATGTATACTCTGATTGATGAAATAAATTGAATTGAATTGACATCGTTCTAACTCAACAAAAGCTTATTGGATTTAAAAACGAAAGAAATTCTTTTTAGTAAATTTGTCAATGATTCATTTGAGCTATAAATTATCCTTCTGTGTTATCCTAAAGCTGAGCTATGCTCAAGACAATTCATGAAATCATCGCCAACAATTCTCCATCAGTGGAGACCACAGCCAACAGCCATGCAGCAGTGGGTGACGACATATACAAACGTAGTGTGTGTATGCGCGCTCAGCATATTGATGTTAAGCAAATGTTCTGCATGAGTGAACATGATCAGTTTATAAGGCGAATTTATTTTCTGTGTGTGTGTATCTATAGCCGTGTTTTTTTGAAACCTAGCCAACCAGTAGTTCCTAGTAAAGTAAAATTTTACACATAAAACAAATACAACAATCGACTGGCTACTACTCTTGATTTTATTCCCAGCAAAGAGTTACTGGCTGGGAATTTCGTGATGCCTAATTTCAGGAGGCGCAAAAATGAATGTTTTTTAGTTATTTGTTGTTGCTGTCACTGCGAGGTTGCTTGGTTCCTAGAGATATGTTCGTATAAAATCGGCTGGCTTTGGCTGGCTGGCAAATCGTTTAAATGAACGAGTGGCTGCCTAGGTTTCAAAAAAGCACGGCATATATATTAATACGTGAACATCGAAAATTGTCGTACCTTTTTTTAAATATTTATTACAAAAGGAAGGGAATGAAACTTATATCATTCGAAGCGTACTGTGCGATAGATGTGCACAAAAAAAAAGTGATATTTGTATGTTACCATTAAGGAAGAAACAACCACGCACATGATTTCCCCATACAAAAGGCTTTAACCAGTTAAATAAAAGCATTTTTATTACTTTCATGGCTGTATGAGCTTAAATCCCTTTGCCTTTCTTGCGCGGGAGGTCGAATTTCGACCACAAGCGATGGTAGTATGTATGTCATATGCCAAAACCAAATCTGTACTGAACGGATTTGAGTTAGTGGTGTGTCAACTCGAGTGCATAAACCGGTTCAAACCGATTTACGGCCAAACCGAGTTACGTTTATATCAAACCAAGTCTGCAGAACCGAATAATTAACACCCCTATTATGGTTAGAGAATTGAACGTTCGACTCAAGTCGAATTGCCAGCGAATTGCTTTGGCCGTAGTATTGCTGTTAGTGAACATTTTCATTCGAAAAAAAATAAGTGCTGACAAAGGAAAAAACAATTTAAAGTCATCTGTGAAGTGTCAAAAGCGACAGAAGTAATTTGCCTGGCAGTTCGACTTGAGTCGAACGTTCGATTCGCTAACCATAATAGGGGTGTAAATGCCAAAACAGCATTAAACCGAGTTGAACACACGATTCGGTTTAAGTTGGTTGGGATAAGTGAACACAATGCACTAACTAACACATGAATTTACTCCTATATAAAGTCGGGTTGGAAAGCAGTTTATTGGTTTTATACAAACCGAGTTGCACTGCGCGATTCGATCACCCCTTTCTCGGAATCCGCCGGGGGAATTATTCACCGAGAAAAATATTTCGGCATCGTCAAATCCGCAAAGTGAACAGTTCCCCGTGTGGGTAATGTGAATCAGTTCCACTGTATCGTGGAAAACGTTCGTATCGGATTTTTCACACATTTCTCATCCGCATCAAAATCAGATTTCTGCCTTGGCTGCTGCACGTCGTTTTCTTTGTTTGCAAAAATGTAAGTGAAATTAAAAAAACTTTTTGTTTACATATAGATTATTGGAAAAAAACTACAACTGCTTTATTAAGCTGAACGTTTTTAAAATCAGAAATAAATAAAAAATATTGTTTCTAGAAACACGCATTTCATCTGGAAGTTCCATGAAATAATCCACTGTTGCTCTTAACCTCTGTCGTACTCTTCTCTGGGAAGACCGCTCATCTTCTTCCTCTTCTGCTTCCAAAAACAGAGCTACCGTCTCCATTTGTGTGCTTTATTTTTATTTCAATCACTTTTTAAAGAAATTTTACTTTTACGAAATGAATGTAGCTACACAAATTTTTTCTGACAAATAAAAGACAGCTGTTTGACAGTGAAACTACCTTTCCCCAATGCCTGTCGATAAGTAGACTTTCTCGGCGGATTCCACAATAGCAGTAGAAAGTGAAAGGGAATCGAATAGGTGCAGTTAAACTCAATTCCGACGGATTCTACAATAGGGGTGAATATCTATTTGGAATTCGGTTTCGGTTCGGTTTCTCATGAGACGGTGTCACCTGAACAACTTGCTTCTGTTTTTTTTCATTTGTGTTTTTTTTTTACATATTTGGGTTAGTTTGTATTGTTGTGAGATGCACCGAACCAAGTCAATCGGTTAACCAATTTTAATCTTTTTGAATATACATATGTACCCGTTTATAAAGTCGAGTTGGAAAACAGTCTATTGTTTTTGTTACAAACCGAGTTATCCAACCCGGTTTGCAGCTCGGTTTGCTTAAATTCCAACTCGGGTTAACTCGGTTTGGTGCATCACTAGTCAAGAGTAAACCAGGAGAAGAAGACAAAATACCGATACTGTGCGAGTGTTGGGTTTCTGTATCCCACATCCACTTCTGATAATGTAAGAGCCATTAAAAAAAAACAAACCATTTACTTCTTTTATTCTTTATTTGGACCAGTATGCGTGTTCGCTTTAAAAGTGTGGCGACTACTCCCTGCATTGGCATACCCAAATGGCTATTTACGGATATAGCTCGTTGAGTTAACAGGAATAAAAACTAACGTCCGTGTTGTTACGTTATAAAAAGCGAATTATTTGATAAAATTTTATATATATGTAACTTTTCTTTATGTACAATATGAACCCAAATAAAAGGAAATTTTATTCAAGGATGTTCTCAACTTTAACATTCTTACACTTTACAACATCTCGAACATTTACAAAATGTTCCTTTGATAAAACGAAGAATCGTATGCGGATATTTACAGGCAACAAGAACTACTGTTTAAATTGAATAATTAATTAACAATATCTTTTCCTATATTTATACCAATATAGTTCCAGACTGTACTAAAGAATTCGTTTACGGCTTGGTTAAGGACGCCATTGAAATTTATAGTGATTGTATGGCAAATCCGCAACCAATGAAACAATTGTCGAAGGAAGAAGAGGTTTTCCATACTTTTTCGAATTCTTGTATTATTTGTGAGAAGAAATTCTGCCACTATATTGGTAACTATAGGGGTCCTGCACATATTTATTGTAATCTGAAATATAGAGTTCCGAATTTTTTTTCCAATACTCGTATTCTTGCATAATATGACAAGATATTATAGTAATTTACTTTTTACGTCCCTCAAAGAAATTAAAGGTGACATTAAAGCTTTAGTAATAAATTTTATTTTTATATTTTTTATAATTTGCGGGTGCCAATGGGATTATATTATACCCTTATAGCAGTTCTCATGACGCTGTTATTAATATATGTGTATAAAGAAAAATATATATCAATATCTAAGAGAATAGCTGTTAGCGAGAACAAATAAAGTTAAGATTTGTAAACTTTAAGTGAGAGCATTGATTCGCTTGCAAAGAATCTTTGTGCAGAAGATTTTAACATTACAAAGTCTAATTTTTGCAATGATCAAAGCATTGACTTTACCAAAAGAAAGGGTTCCTTTCTTTATAACTATTTAGGCTCGCAGGATAGATTAAACGAACTATCTCTTCCGGATAGATCAGAATTTTTCAATAAACTAACTAATGAGGAATGTTCTATCATATTTTTGCTTCTAAAATTTAGAATCACTTTAAGTGTAGAAATATAAAGGATTATCTAGAAATATGTTAGTATATTTCAAAATTGATGTTGTGTTGCTGGCAGATATATTTGGAAACTTTCGAAAAGTCTGCCTTAGTATATACCATATAGATCCGTGTCATTATTTTACAGCACCTGGTTTATCTTGGGATGCTACGTTGAAAATGACCAGAGTAGTATTAGAGCTCTTTACTAATTTGGAAATGTTAAACTATTTCCAAAAGGGAATAAGAGGAGGCTTAACTTAATTCAGTCACAGATATCCAAAGGCAAATAATAAATTTATTTCTTCATTTGATCCCAATGAACCTTCGCAATATGCGTATACTGTATATATTTAAATGCAAATAATCTGTACACCTGGGCAATGTCTTAATTACTTCCTTATAAAGCATTTGAGTAGGCAAATCCAGAATTATTTACAACTGACTATATAAATCGGCTAGATGATAACGGACAAAATGGTTATGCATTAGAAGTAGATTTAGAGTATCCAGATGCACATGTACTGATGGAATGCCAAAATTATACCAGGGCCAGGAACGTACAAGAAAGAGCAATTGGTGGGCAAGTGACCTCAAGAAGCCTGGCCTCATTTATGTTGGCGAGGAGTAAAGGCTGAGAGACTCCGGAAAACGGAGTGTAAATAAATGAACAGCGCGAGCGCCCCACCTACCCACTATTGGCTGTATGGTTAGTTCTGAAGCGGAGGCACTTTTTCGAAATAGTTTCAAAAAATCATCCAAATTTAATTCGGCATAAATTCTGTTTTGGATTAAAATAATTAAAGTAAGTTATAATGAGAGTAGAATACCAGTGGAGGAGAATGATTTTAAAAAAATAGACTGCATCCTTTTGAGGGGTTATTGAAAACCGTTCCACATATTTATGGGAATTTTAATAAATAATATAAAAATTGTAATTTATTTTTTTTTATTTATTCCATTTCAGTGAATTTATACGTTTTTGATTTGTTTATAGCTACTAAGCAATACCAATATGAATTAAAGTTAAAATTTTGAAGAAAATATTTTTTTTTATATACAATATTAATATTAACTTTTTGTTAAAAAAAAAAAAATTTTTCAAGCTTTTTTACACTTATTAAAAAAAGTTTTTTTTAGCGAATTTTCTGTAGTGGAATTTGATTTATAGTATTATGAACTTCCTCTCAACAATTTTTTTATGCTTTTTAAGCCTTTTTACACAAACAAATTTGTTTGCGAATTTCATATGTTGGAAACCTCATCCCTACTTTATTACTTCTCCGCTTACAGATGGTAGCACAATTTTAATAGATATAAAGAAAAGTTGATATGATGTAAGTTGCAGCGGTGCAAATCTCAAGCTTTTTACATGAGCTAAATATGACTTACACCACTATGATTTTAACCGCCTTAATTGCTATAGTAATTATATAGTGCTAAGAGGTAGCAGCGTGCATATTTTGGACAGGTTATTCATACTTAGAATTCAGTATTTATTAATCCATTTAACATCATTTATAATAGATATTACATTATCTTTGTTCTATAAATGAGAATTTCATACAATAAAAGAAGTATATATAAATTTTAGTAAAAGACAACGATTAAGAAAGTGCCTTCAAAGTGAAAAGAGAATTCAAGATTATTAATAAGCTTACAAAACAAAAGATATAAATTACCAACAAATTAAATAAAAAAGTAAAGTTTTCCTATGACTAGTCTGCATATCTAAGAGCTCGTGTTCTTTTTCTTCCTTTTTTAGCGAGGCTGTGATCCGAAAATAAGGGACGATACGATGTTTTTCCATTACGATCCTTATACTTTGGATTGCATCTGTGGTTGACTTACCCGTTACAAACCCGTACTGATCATCAGAGAGCCGTATTATTTTCCGCAGTCGGCCACCTAATACCCGCTCAACGATCTTCATGGTGTGTGACATCAGCTTGATCGAACGGTAGTTATCACAGTTTCGCGTATCACCCTTCCCTTTGTATACAGGGAGAAGGTAACTTTCCCTCCATTGATTCGGCATTGGATCACCTCTCACAAATTTGGAGATGAGAATTATGAGCCATCTGAACCCGATGTCTCCCATCTTTTTCCAGAACTCAAAGGGCATCTCGTCTGGCCCAACCGCTTTTCGTTATTTTGAGTATTCGACCACCTCACTAACTTCTTCGACTGTAATGTGGGGTATTTCTTCAAAGTTAGGGGTGGCTCTTGGAAAGTATAGCCGAGGAAACTGTTCATTTAAAAGCTCTTCACAATACTGCCGCCACCTCTGCAGAATTTTGTCGTCATCCACAAGAAGCTGGCCATGAGCATTGTTAATGAACTTTGGCGAACGAATCTCCTGAGTATTCCTCCTTCTTTTGGGCGGCTATTTTGAAGATGGTTGCGCTCTTGTTCATATTGTGTCTTCGCAGCTCCTGGATAGCCTGGTTTGCATCAGCAACCGGGGAAGATATTTTCTCCAGCTCCCGATACAGGCCCTCCGTACTCTCTGCCTGAAGCTGGGCGCACTTCTTCTTCGCCTTTTTCTTGCAACATCTGTATTCCACTTCGAGGCAAGCGTTTTCGTCACTATTATTAGAGAGGCACTTTGGCTTTGAAAGCCGCTTTCTTCTCATTTATCACCTTCTTAGCTTCATCACTCCACCACCATGTTTCTTTGGCGTGTTGATGGTGGCCTTTTGAAGCTCCTAGCAGTGATTTGGCCTTCTTTAAGCAAGTTCGCTGTAGGGAATCCCACATATTTTGTGCTCTGCACTCTTCATCCTCAGCTCCGTTGATGGTGTGAGAGAGGTAATTTTTCATTACGAAAACAAAAGCCTCGCCTTTTACTTTGTTTGTTTGCTTTTCTTCGGTGTTTTCATAAAAATTTCTGTTAGCAGGAGACGGTGTTGCCGAACGATTGCCTCTCCCAGGATCATTTTGCAATCTTTTACCTTAGGCCTCATGAAACTGGCTACCACATGGTAGTCAATCTGAATTTCATCTCCACCACTGCTGTAAGTGATCAGGTGTCGGTTTTGTTTGATGAACATGGTATTTAACACGATAAGACCGTGTGATTTGCACATGCTTAGGATGTCTTCACCAGGAAGGTTCCTTGTGCCATATCCTAGTCCTCCATGGCAGTCTTCATAGTCTTCGTTTGACTTCCCGACATGTCCATTCAAATCTCCTCCAACAAACAGAAGCTCTTCCTTTGGGATGTTCTTAAGAAGATTGTGGAAATCTACCCAAAATGCATCTATATCTATCTGATTGCACTCATTTTGGGGAGCATACGACTGACAATATTCCACACCTCTCCTTGTATTACTAGTTTGAGAGACATCAAACGGCCGCTGGACTTCGAAATGCTCAAGACGTTACCAAGTAGGTCTGCCGCAAGGATGATACCGATTCCGTTTCTAGCCTGTTCCATTCCGTAGTACAACATCTATTTTTTGTCCTAACGTCCAAGAAACGCGACCGATTTCCATTTCGTGTCTTGGACACACAAGATATCCACCCGCCTTCTATTCATCATCTCTTCCAGCTCGTAACTTCGACCGGTCATGCTTCCAACGTACCTACTCGCGACCCTCATATTCCTTCCAAACTGTTTCATTATTTTGCTAGCCCCCGGAATCCGTATAGCTCTGACCCGAACATTTCTGCTCGGTCCAGGATCAGTACCATGTACAGCAGTGGTAGTGCCTGGCGGGGTAGTAGCTTTCCTTTTAGCAAGTATTACCATAATGATACAGTTCTGCAATATAACCATATTGCGATTATGTTTTTTGTTTGACACGTGCATGCTCCTGTTTTAGTAGTGTTTGATCTTTCTTTTATGGCACCGGTGATCTCCAGTCGTGTCAACCCACGGACTCGCCTGCACACTTGTGGGAGGGTTTTTGAGGTAGTATATGTGTCGCTAGGCTCACTTGGGTGTTATATTGCCTAGATCTGATTCGTCCCCTTAGTCGCCTTTTACGAAAAGCGCTAGTTGTTGGGGGGCGCTGAAGCGATATTCTTAACCCGTCCCTGCACGGGGAATCTAAGAGCTCGAGTTACCTGACAAATGTTGAAATAATATAGCAACAAAATTGCACCTGTCATAAAGCCGTTTGATTCTGAGAGGGAGTGAATTTCATAGGCCGATGGCATTGAAAAAAAACTGGGGCTCAGAGACTAGGTATGAAACACGCGGAGGGATCAAACTTAGGGAGCGCTTTGATTGCGAGAAGTTAATTTTTTCAAATAAATATGTTGGCTGTTTGCTGATTATAATCTTATGTAGGAACTTAAGTGAACAAACGTCAAGATATATGTCTAATGTACCGCCAAGAATATTTTTGACATATAAAGAGACATGGTTATAGCGTCTCAAACCGAAAACGTATCGCGTAAGGTTATTAAATGCAACATTTAATTTTCTTCTGGTGTTAGCACTGTAACTGAGTAAAATGCTGTGACATAGAAAGATTTCTAAGAGAACTGTATATCCTACCAATGACCGCACAAATATGGGTATCCCAATCCAAGGTACAGTTGAACCGCAAACCTAAGTTCTTAACTTTCTCTATAAATTCAATGGGTGAATTCCCATAGTATATGCGACTAGTGGGAAAACTATTAGAATTTAACTTCGTTCTATTTATGATCAAGCATTTGGATTTACCAGGGTTAACCATCAAGAAGTTCTCTTCAGACCAGCTTCGAATATTTTGGAGATCCTCGTTGAGCTTATAAGCCGCATCTTCAACTAGTCCGAGCTTGCAACTAATATATAATTGTACGTCATCCGCATACATATGTATATGTGAGTTATTAATGATTTCCGGAAGAACATTTATAAAAATGGTGAAGAGCAAAAGTCCGAGGCTAGATCCTTGGGGCACACCCGCAGATGTTTCGATTAATTCAGACGCTACATCGTTAACTACAACTGCTTGTTTTCGGCCATCGAGATATGTAGAAATTAGATTAGAAGCAGCGGGTGAGAAGAAATACATTTCGAGACGAGTCGACCGTGGTTAACGGTGTCAAAGGCCTTAGAAAAGTCTAAAAGCGTTAGAAAAGTAACCATTTCATTGTCCAAAGCAATTCGCAGATCATCTGTTACTTTAAGAAGGGCAGTTATACAACTGTGACTTCGTCTGAATCCAGATTGGTTTGAACAAAGTAACTTTTTGCGTTTAAGGAAAGCAGACATTTGACTGTGAATCAATTTTTTTCAAAACCTTTAATAAGAAAGGAAGGATAGCAATGGGTCTGTACTCAGCTGAAGCTTTCTTCTTCAGGATTGTGACAATTTTTGATATCTTCCATACACTGGGAAAAGTGGAGGTTGTTAAAATATTATTAAACACATAGGTTAATATCGGGAGAAGGTATGGTAATATTATTTTTATAAAAATAGGATGAATTCCATCAATACCAACAGCCTTGGATTTTATATCAAGAACGGCTCTAACCACATCAGCTTGCTTGACTCTCTGGAATTCAAAGGAGTCATTACCAGAATGTATGATTCTGGAAGGTTGAGTGTACCGATGGGATGTTGTTTGTACTCTTACAAATTCATGGTTGAGCTGATTAGAATCAATACCATCCATTTCGTCGTTTATTTGCCGCCCAATATCTACCGCACGCAAATTTTTCCACAGTGTTTTCGAGGGCACCTTGGCTAGTCTGCATATTCCGCAATCTAGACGCGGTTAATCATTATCTCGCCAAGTCGAAAGGTTTCGCCCTTTGTAGTCGGCGCAATAAATTGCTCTCGTCCGAAATTTGTAGGACTGTATTGTTGACATGTCCGATTAGTCAATTTCTATGCTTTCTCGCGAAGCTTCTAGTTTCAGCTTCGAGTGTCGGAATTCCGAGATCCCTGTGGATATCATCGTTTCTACTATACCACGGTGCTTCTCTTAACACTTTATTTTGAAAAGCTTGTAAAATATTTGCATTTGTTTTCTTGGTACAACCCCAAAGTTGTATACCGTAGGTCCACACCGGCTTTAGCACTTGCTTGTATAAAAGCAGTTTGTTCTCAGTACTGAGCTGGGAATGTTTTCCGAGTAACCAGTACATTTCTCTATATTTGATTTCGAGTTCTTTTCGTTTCATTTTCACGTGCGAATTCCATTTCAGTCTTGCGTCGAGTGTCATTCCCAAGTATTTGGTCTCGTTTGCAAAGGGTATTCGGGCCGAGTTTAGGAAAATTGGCAAGTCATTAGTTTTCTTGTAAGTGAAATTCACGTGAACGGATTTAGATTCGTTGAGGGCGATCCGCCAGTGCCTCGTCCATTCATTTACATTATTCAGTGCGTTTTGCAGTTTTGCAGTCGTTTCTTCGATTGTTTTACCTACTGATAGGATAGCAGTGTCATCGGCAAACGTAGCAAGGATAGTGCCATCTTCGTTCGGTCTATCACGAGTATATAGCAAATAGAGAAGCGGCCCAAGAACGCTACCTTGCGGTACGCCGGCCGAAATTTCTTTGAGCTCGGAGTATTCGACTACATGTCTAACACGAAAGATTCTATTCCCGAGATATGATTCTCAAATATCGAATAAGCATACAGGGAGAACTTGTCGTAGTTTGAATTTCAAGCCATCATGCCACACCTTATCAAAGGCCTGCGAGACATCAAGAAATACGCTTGAGCAAATCTTTTTTTTCTTCAAATGCTTTCTCGATTACGTCAGTAATTCTATGCACCTGATCAATCGTCGAATGCTTGCTTCTGAACCCAAACTGGTGATCAGGGATAAGATTATTTTCTTCTATAACCGGTCGGAGACGCCTTAATAATATCCTCTCGAAAATTTTCGATATGATTGGAAGAAGCGAAATTGGTCTATACGATTTTACCTCATTTGGCGGTTTTCCTGGTTTTAAAACCATTATGACATGCGCAACTTTCCATTGGCTCGGCACGTGTTTTAATCTAAGTGCAGCATTTACAATATGGAGAAGCTTAATCAATGCTTTTCTAGGTAAAACTTTGAGAATTTCTCCGGTAATCAAATCATAACCAGGAGATTTCTTAAGTTTTAGATTCTCGATCTCATGTTTGAGTTCCCTTAGCGTTGCAGTTGTGAGCGTTAAATCGTCAGATGGTAAATCCAGCCTATTTCGGTTATCGTAAAGCACTTGACCATCGTAGGGTTTAAATGTTTCTTCCAGGTGGGCCGCAAAGACGTCCGCTTTTTCTTTATCTTCCCTCGCCCATTCATTTTGATTTAATTTGATTAGCGGCGCGGGGACTTTGGGCCTTTTCGTACCTTTTACAGCTTTCCAAAGTGAATAATTGGAATCTTTTTTTAGTTCAACATTATCTGCAATTTCGTTCCTAAAGCCTTCACAGTTAGTTGTTCGACCAGTTAATCTCGCTGGCTCTAGGTTATAGACTAGTTTTTCGCTGATTGTTAAAATAACCGGGGAATGATCAGACGACAAATCAAAGCTCTCTTTGACTTTTATGTGGTTGGTAGATATTCCTTTCACAACGAAAAAATCGATCAGGTCAGGTATTTTCGAAGTATCAGTTGGCCAATAAGTTGGTTTACCCGTATTTTTGAATTTACTAAATTTCTTAATCGACGAAAAGTATCCTGAAATTCAGGAAGCCTATAACGTTTCCATTTAGTAAAAGCGGCATCACGTTTATTTTTGAGCTCATTTATTTCAGAGGAAAACCACGGAATAGAGAAGTATCTAGAAACTTTAGTTTTGAGAGGCACATCGAAAAGGTACAAAACTAAGTTTTGGAGATAGTTAACCTGCCTATCGGGTGAGGTTTCATTGTAAATATTGCTCTAGACGCTCAGCATTAATGTTCTTAAAATCCCTGTATATAAACTTGATTTGCTGTGTATTACAGCCAAAGTTAAATGTGTGGAAAATAACTTCGTGCTTGGAGAAAGCTGGAGCAGATGCTTGGCTGTAAAATCCGTCTTCGGGGTCACTGGTCAAAAACAGATCCAAAAGAGTGCTTGTACTTTCAGTGAAGTGCGTTAGGAGAGTAGAGTTAACAACCTTTAAATCTAAGGTATTCAGCGAATTGACGAACGATTCAGAGCATTTACGGTTTAAAATATTGCAATTAAAATCTCCACAGATGATTGTTTTTGCGAAAGAGAGGGAGGCAATTTTAAATACATTGTAGAGGAGGGGCCTATAAATAACCACAAGCAGGCATTTCTCTCCTCTTTTTGTTGAAATCTCAAGTGAACAATACTCAATAGGGCTATCAGCAGGTGAAATTAAATGGAAATGGTATTGCGAACATAAATAGCAACACAACCTCCTATTCTATGATGCCGGTCGGCCCGAAAAATTCTGTATCCTTTTAAGGAGTAATGACTACTTGGTTTTTCAATGTCGAACTTCCATTCTCTTACGTCTATGTGCGGTGTGCATGAGTGTATAGAGAATGTCTGTAGGCCAGGGTCTCATCCAACAAACCTTTCCAACCGAGCTCGGCCATTAGCCAGCTGCCTCCAGTTGCGCGCACCAAGTTGGTTGAGGTCCCCTTCCAATCGTTCGGGCCACCTAAGGTAACGCCTTCCTCTATGGTGTTCGCTCTAAATGCCCTAGCCATCTCAGTCGCTTTATGCTTACTCTTCTGGCTAAGTCTCTCTACAGCCATACAGTTTTTGATTATATCTTCTCCTCCACTCGCCGTCTACGCAGGCGGGTCCATAAATCACTCCAAGAACAAAGTAGCCAAGGGTATCCTCATTTACTACTTACTCGTAATTGCTTTTATAACCAACAAAAAAAAACCAAAGATTGGCAAGTTTGATTTCCCTACTGAAGTCACTGCTCGAGTTTATAGCGGAGCCTAGGTAGACAAAGTCCTTAACTACCTCAAAGTTGTGACTGCCTATCGTGACATTCTGTCGATGTTGATTACCCTTTTTTTGTTCACAGCATGTACTTTTTTACCATCGTTCGCCGTTAAACCGATTTTTGCCGCTTCTGCTTCAATACTCATGAAAGCACCATTGACATCACGCTCTCTCCTTCTAATTGCGTCAATGTCGTCCGCGTAGGCGAGTAATTGTAGAGACTTGAAATATTTGTCCTCTTAAGTTGAGTTGCGCACAATGCGTTCAAGTACGATATTGAAGAAATCACATGGCAGAGCGTCACTTCACCTAAAGCCTTTTTTTTACATCAAAGGGGCCCGTGAGGTCGTTACCGACCTTGATGGAGCACCGTGAGTTCTCCATTCTTTTCTCGCATAATCGAAAAAGTGTGGCAGGAATGTCAAAACAAGACATAGCTCTGCATGCTCGTAGCACGCTGTCATAGGCGGGTTTGAAATCGATAAAAAGGTGCTGGGTATCGATTTTATGTTCCTGAGTTTTTTCCAAGATCTATCGTAGTGTGAATATTTGGTCGATGGTCGACTTTCCAGATCTAAAACCACACTGCTTGTTAACAAATAGTTTTAGGCGTTCACACAGCGTGGCGAATAAGATCTTGTAAGCAATGTTTAGGAAACTGATGTCCCTGTAATTGGCGTAATTTAGGGGGTCCCATTTTTTGAGGATCGAGCAAATGATGCTAAGATTCCACTCATAGAGCATACTTTCGTCCGACCATATTTTACAGATGAGTTGATGTATCCTCCCCACCAAATCATCTCCCGCTGCCTTAAAGAGTTCGGCGGCTAGGCCGTCCGCTCCAGCAGCTTTATTTGACTTTAGCTTAGATATCGCTACCCTCACCTCGCGAAGATCGGGTGGACGGAAGTGCTGTCCACCATCGTCCAGATTGAATAAGTTGTTCTGCCTGACAGCGGGATTCAGGGGGTCATCATCGCCGTTTAACAGTCTGCAGAAGTGTTCCTTCCATATCCTTAGCACCGACTGTGATTCTACCAATAGGTGTCCGTCTTCGTCCATGCAAGCTTCTGTTCTGCCTTTAAGGCCTTGGCATGTTCCTTTTACCGTGTAATAACATTTTTAACGGTTTTGTATTCCTACGTTTTAGGAATGTATCTCCTCGATACATTTATGCTTTTTTTTTATCTATACGTGTACATACATAAGACAGCGATTTATAAAAAATGATGGACCACCAAAGCTTTAGAAACTCCGGAGGGAATGTACAGATATCTTGGGAGATTTTTGTTATTTTTGTCTACTCGTGTGCTTCTGATTCTCTAGAAGTCTAGAAGTTTGAGGATGAATTGGAGAGAATTAAGGCGTGTTGTGGAACTCCAAACATGCCAGTTGGCGCGCTGTGTCCCACGAGGGGTGACAAGACCTGAAGAAAAAGAAGATATGTTTGATGAAACTGAGAGTCGCCCTTCCCTTAGTTTATACTTTAGAAACCTCCAGAAACCGACAGACAGACGGATAGACGGACAACACTGCCAAAGTAATAAGGTTTCCATATTACTTATAAATATGTATGTACAAAACCCCTGAAAACCTGAAAGCAAGGTGTGACTGTTCTACTCAAATATTGTGCAGATTTGATTGCTATGAAAGTCAAAAACAGAATCCCTAGGAAACATTTTCAGAGCTAGAACTAACTGGAAGGACGTAAAATAAAACAAATTTCATATCTAGTCATAACTGCCAATGCAGCAACACTACGACTATTACATTATTTACGTCAATTGCTTATCGTACAATCCCAGCATCTTGTCTATAAGTAGTGTGTTCCAAGGTGCGTTACCAGTTCAAGTAATAGGATCCTTTCGATCTATCCTCTCCTTCTTCCGCCTTCTACAGCAATCTTTTGTAGCTACCCCTTTAACAGATGCTCCCAGTTTATCGTTAACATATTGAATGGGTATCCTGAATAATTCACGAACAATCAATCCACTGCCTTGAATATTTTTGCACTTTACACCAAAGTCTTTCATTCATCATTTCGTTTCTAGATTATCTAACTTCCTATTGTCAGGATGCCAGTTTCATTTAAACTAGATTTATCTCTCAAATGGATGATGAATTATAAAAACAATGCCTATACGTCTCAGAACAGTGCGTAAATAATTTCTCTTTACCATGAGCTATTTCTGACAATTCAATTGTTCCATTTAATTGTTTAAATGGTTATCTATCCTGCAAAAAGTAAATACCTAGCCATCTTCTCCTTCTCTTTGTTTATTCTCATAAAATCGATAAAATCTTTTCATTGTCCTAAATGAACTAACTAAATATATCTGATTTCAATAAATACAATAAAAACCATCACACAATACAGTTTTCTTCCTTTATTTATGTCATCAGCATAAACAGCACACACACAAAATGGTATGTTTTAGGGTGGCGGAGGACCTAGGGTGGTGCAGAGTAAACAACACAATTTCAACGCAAACTGAACACAAACCCAACACTCAATTTATTGACCCAGAGTACGAGATATTCACCAAACACCTTCAAATTGGGGTACTTCCCTTACCATCTTGGTCCATTATCATCGCCTTCGCCATCCTTGCCGCCACCGTTTTCATAGTCGTCGTAGTAGTCGCCGTTGTAGTCCTCATCCTTCGTCATCATTTGAGAAACAAATAATGGAGCCCGCGGCCGGGGGGTGTTTATAACAGAGCACAAAGAAAAAATGTATCTGTAGATACAAAAGCCAAATTTTGTTATTTCCCCATCCATCCCCATACCCACATAGTACAGGCTCGCAGTTTCCTTCATTTTTTTTTATGAAAATAAAATCGAAGAACGAAGCCGAAACAGCGCCATTGGGCTACTTTTGGAATACATATCCCCTAAACTGCACCGAGACGAAGATAGGCGACGACTACGACGACGATGGCGACGATGGCGAACGTTGAATCCAAGAAGATTCGCCTCTGACCTATTCAGCGCCATTGCCGGGCGGATATACCCGTATACACGGTACCGGGAACGAGAATCATAATAATGACAATAATAATAATAATAATAAAGAAAACAGCTTTTGTAGCTCATCTCATGGATATCCTCGCAAAAAAAAAAGAAGGAGCGCTCCGCAATAGCATTCCCGAACTGCTCAACTGCTGCCCCCTCAGCATCCATTCGGTTCTGTGAAACATAAAATAATAAAACAAGAACTGCGAACAGTCTCCTGCGGGTACTAGAATTTTATTTATTTTATGCAGTTGGAATTTTTATGAGTTAATTTAATTTATAGTTTTATTATGTCCCACATAATCCGGATGGCCTCCGTGGCGCTCAACTGTGGAGCTTATGGCCGTGCCAGTGTTGGGGTGGAATGGGGTATCGCCTATCACTTTTTTATCCGGTGGCCCTATTCGTCTTCGCTTTTGCTTTTTGTGTTGATTTATTCCCTCGGACGGATGAGTGCGTAGAACAAAATTAGACGAACGGTAGTGAGAGGGGTGAGTGGGGAGTAGGTGCCTACGCGTATGACAATGTTGATGAAGATGTTCATAGTGGATGGCGGCGGTGTCGACGGGATTAGCCGATAATCGGGGTGCAAACATAACCAGGAAGGGGTGTGCTGGATATTTATGTATGTTTGTGTGTGCGTTTGTGTGGGCGGGAGCAGTATGAACGTGTGCGCTCGCTTATATTTACGGGTTGTTTGAGATGAAATATTGGAAGGACCCGAATGAGTTATGTGGGCTTAATAATTTTATGGCTATCCAGGTGGATCATGTATTGGATACAGATGTGAGAACGGTTGTAGGGTGAATTTTTATGTGAACTGTCCGCACCACGGGACGATAGCATTGGACACTACTGGGAATTGTAACAGGAATGTCGTTGAGAGATTAGAGGATAATTTATAAGTTCACTCATCATAGATTCTTCGGTGGAATGAAACACACAGTAGGTAATGAAAGATTGTGGAGCGAAATGATTAGTATCATTTGTATTTTTAGTAGAGATGTTTAAAAAGGACAGAAGAGATTTGATTGATTTACTAGTTGCTTCGAAGTTATTTGTTTATTAGAGATATGAACATATTTGTAGTCGTTGTATGTTTAGTTAGTTTAAGCATCGGATGGAGGACCAAAAATCATCTCCTCTAGTTTACACTTGTAGAACATGAATAGGAAACGGGTGCATGCCATACAAAAACTGAGACGTGAATTATCAACAGGGTTCACCTGTTACTAACTCGTAAGAAAAAACAGAAATAATATCAGTGGGCGTTCGAGGTCTGAGGCAGACCTAGGGAATAATCTGTAAGGATTATGTGCAGTGCATGAACTTAATTAATACCATTGACGTATACAAAACATTGATGAGCACATCTTTAAATTATTGCCTGATCGAAAGTCCTCAATCCACAATAACAAGCAATGAACGGCAAAACAGGAGAGGGATACAAATCGCATTCTGCTTCGCGCATTCCTTAAAGTCTATTAAAGAACGCTGAAAAGGAATAAGGCAAATCAAAGACGGAATCATTTGAAAGAGCCGCGAACTGCCAAAGAGCGGGTTAGCCCCCACTTTTAATCGTTAGGGTAAACGCACGAGTTCCCGAAACTTTTTTTTTTGTACTTACTCTAAATTGCGTGGGGGTACTGCCACTATTGTGCCGCAAGGCTAGTGTTAAATAAGGCGACATTCCAACTTCTTAATGAGAGGGAGAATAACTCCCGCAGAGGATTTTTTTCAGTCTATCGGAAAAAAGATATCCATTTCGGTCCGAACGAGACATATGTGTCTCGGTACATGTTCATTCAGAATTAAATTTAAAAATTGTTAATTTGCAGTAAATTACTAATAAAATATATTTTCTGTGTCAAAGTAAGATTTTACTTGGAGGCTGCTGGTTTTTGATATAAGAAAAAAACTGGAAAATATTATTTGCGAGTTTCAGAATGTTGTACAGAATGTTATTTTAAATATCGATTTCGATAACAAACTATTCCGAATCGTGCCAACCTATATCAATTGCAACCATTGGGAAGAAAATTTCAGAAATTTAGGAAAAAATTATGCTTTGCCATTTTATTACAAACGTTGCGATTATAGGAGATCTTAATGCTAGAATTAGGGAGGACGGCTCGAAAACTCTTTAGCCGGCATAACCAGGAAATTGAGGGACAAAATCAGCAATGCTAAAGGCACAAAACTTCTGGAAATGTGTAATGCATTTGGACTCCACATTTTGAATAGAAAAAGTGTAATGGACGCATGTTGCGAATTCAAATTTGTTGATAAAATGGAGTGATAAGGAGGATATTACGTATAGACAGAACCTTAGTCAACTTTTGGAATAAAGGCAGTCCATGAATTTCGGTCAACTGGGAGATGTATCAAGGCAGCATTCCAAAGCGGCGGACAAAACGCAAGAAAGAAAACCTGTAACGACAAAACTTGGTAGGACGCGGAATGTGAAACAGTAAGAAAGCGCTCATTCGGATGGCTCAAATTATTTCGAAACACTAGTAATGACTTCTTTAGGAGACTATACGTTAAAGCAAATTCGAAGTATAAATATATATGCAAAAAAAAAAAGAAATTGTACGATGAGGCTGTGAGCTGGCCGAATGTACAAATTCAGCTGATTTTTGGAGATCCGTTGCGAAGCTTAATGGGAAAAAGTTAAGCATCAGTGGAACTTTAGAGCCCGATACCTTTTGGTAGCACTTTAGGCAGCTCTTGAACCCCATAACGGATCCATGAAAGTTTCACTTTGCACAACCAGCTTTCGAAAACGAAGAATTGTATGCACCAATAACTGTACCGGAGATAATTGCTGCATATAGTAATCTAAAAGACCGCAAAGTGCTAGGGTCGAACGGAATCCCTACAGAATTCTACAAATACGGAACACCTGAACCGACTAAGACAGTGGAAAGCTTATTTAATAATGTTTTGGAACATAATGTGGTGCCGCCACAATTCAAAGAAGCGCTGATTTCCCCGGTTTATAAGAAAGGTTGCCGGTCACAGCCATCCAATTATCGAGGCATATCATTTCTAAATGTATCTTATAAAATATTTACTACTGTCATGCAAAAGAGATTAACTACATGGATAAACACAAATGGTCTGCTCAAGGAATTTCAGGCTTGTTTTAGGTCAGGATATTCAACGGTTGATCAAATCCTCGTACTCAGAAGCATTGCGGAATAATATGTAACTTAAAGTAAAAAAGCTATACGGATTTTTTTTTTTTGACTTCAAAGCAACTTCCGACTCGATAAATAGAGGTTCCTTGATGTATAAGCTCTTTGTCGAAGGAATATCGAAGAAACATGGAAAGGTAATACAAAACATTTATGTAGAGATGCTGACAGCCGTCTGGAACGGAGAAAATGCCTCGAACTGGTTTCAAGCGAACACAGGCGTTAGACAAGGATGCACTTCAAGCCCATTGTTATTCGCTTTCTTTATAAATGACATCGTTGATTCGCTTCCTGGAGGTGTTGAGTTTGCAGGACTCGTCATAAAGACGTTACTTTTTTGTACACGATATAGCAATGCTGGCTAATTCCCCAGAGACATTACAGCGCCTGATTAATCGTTTCTATGAATTTTGTAGAATGTGGAGCCTTACAATTAATCTGAAAAAATCAAAGGTGTTAATCTTCAAAAAGGGTGAAGGAAGAAGACGTAACAACGAAAAATGGATTTTGAATGGCGATCAGATCGAAATCGTTAAAGAAAGTACAACTATCTCGGTATGCTTTTCACACAAAACCTAAGCTTGGAAGGTTACTTGACGGAAGCTGCTTTGAGGAAATGGAAACATGATTGAGGTTCTTCATGAAAAGCATATTCCGTTTACCCCCCAACACCCCAAACTATGCCATAATGCTTGAGACTGGACTTGCTCCACTGACTACAGAAACGTTGAATCTGCAAGTAGCATACATTTTAAAAGTAGTTAATGTGCCTGTGGAAAGACTACCAAGGAAAGTGGCACTGGATGCGCTACGTTGCAAGAAAAGGAGGTACAGAAGGTAAGCTTGGATCTGAATGAAGCAAACGTGGAATCATGGAAGCCAAAGTTTTACCAGTTAATTTCAGCAGTGGGTCTTGAGTACAGTCAGCAATTCGAAAGAGAAGCAGCAGAGTCACTTCATCGACCTCTTTATAGTCAGCTGAATTACAACTTGGGTGATCGGGATTACTAACACGATAATCGTACCTGCGAAGAAATATTTTTTATGATGAAACTGCGAGCTGAAGTACTCCCATTAAATTAACAACCCCATAGAGAAGATTTACTGGTCTTCTGTAACATATGTAACCTGGTGGAGAGGGAGTATGTATTTCATTTCTTGGGAAGATGTCCTACGCTCCAGGAAACCAGACGGCACTTGTTTGGCGTAGTTCGCATTTCAAATGAAGAAGTTATATACCATCTCAATGAAATGAATGTGGCCATCCTGTTTCACTGTTTACAACATCACTAAGGAGCTCATTGGTGGTCGAAATTCCAAACAACATCCAGTGAAGAGTCTAGACGGTAACCTTCTGATTTCGGATGAGGATCAGCTCACTAGATGGAGAGCACATTTTGCTACAGTGCTAAATCACTTAGACGATGGCGGTATGATCTTGAATTCGAATGAGCAGTTCGAAGCAACAAATTCCCGAATTCGCACCGTACCTCCCAGTAAAACTGAAATAATAACAGCAATCAAGTCCCTCAAGAAAAACCAAGCGGTGGGTATTGATGGCATCCCGGCCGAGCTATTTCAAGCGGCGCCAAATACATCGGCAGATTTGCTGCATCCGCTAATACCGAGAGCTTGGGATAGTGAACAATTTCCACAGGAGTGGAAAAAGGGGATGATCATTAAGCTTCCAAAGAAGGGTAACTTGATGGAGTGCGGTAACTGGAGAGGTATATGTGTTCTTCCAGCTGTAGCCAAAATAATAGCTAGAATAATTCTAGAACGAATTAAAGAACATTTAGATTCAACTCTCGATGTCGAACAGGCAGGCTTTCGCGCTGGATCCTCCTGCATCGACCACATAAACACCTTACGTATCATTATCGAACAATGCGTTGAGTATAAGTCTTCGCTACATTTACTGTTTATCGACTTCGAGAAGGCTTTCGACAGCTTGAATCGAGATGCTATCTGGTTGGCCTTGCGCAGGAGAGGCATTCCAGAAAAGCTTATAGCTATTATCAAGGCTACATATGAGGGCGGCTAGTGTCACGTCGTGCACAATGGTAAGATGTCGGAGGATTTTGAAGTCCAAAGTGGAGTACGTCAAGGGTGCATACTGTCCCCACTATTGTTCTTGGTGGTTATCAGCGATGTACTCCGTGTAGCATTGACGGAAGCTAATTATGGAATTCGTTGGACGATGACATCTTACCTTAAGCACCTAGATTATGCTGACGATGGTTGTCTACTTTCACATTGGGTAATGGATATTCATTTGATGGCCCAAAACCTAGAAGCTGAGGCAAACAAAGTGGGGCTAAAAATAAACACAGGCAAAACAAAAGCCCTGAGTACTTCCAATACCCGCGCTCAACTTAACATTGCCGGAAAGCAAGTCAAGAAAGTTGATAACTTTCTATATTTAGGAAGTGTCGTCTCGGCTAATCGCGGTGGCACCGAACTGGATGTGTGCAGCAGAATCGGGAAGTCTAAAGCTGCATTCGGAATGCTGTCCAAAATCTAGAGAAGCAATGTTATTAGCTTAAGAACCAAGCTACGACTGTTCCGCTCCAACGTAGAATCAGTGCTGCTTTATGAGTGCAGTACCTGGAAGGTGGACACCATTAACACAAGCAAGCTGCAAGTCTTCGTAAACAATTGCTTAAGAATCATCTTGAGGATTTTTTGGCCGAACCGCATCTCCAACGAACAACTTTATCTGAGAACGGGCCAAGAACCTATAATCATTACTATACGGAGAAGAAAGTGGCAATGGATTGGTCACACCCTACGGCGCGAAGACAACTCCATTGCGGAATACGCCATGCAGTGGAATCCGCTCACCCAGGCAGGCAGAAAAGCGGGACGCCCTAGGCAAACGTGGCGCAGAACAGTTGAGGAGGAATCGAGCTCTTTAGAAATGAGTTGGAGGCAGCTCAAACGCGTTGCAGAACTCCGAACACGATGCCGCGCAGGCGTGGTTGACGCCCTATGCCCCCCGAGGGGTTAAAGGATATAAGTAAGTAAGTATCCTGTTTGCTTATTAAAAGGCAGCGGTGGCATATCGGCAAAGAATCGTTACGAAAGCTTTCAATTGTGGTGCGAAAATTTGTTTTTATTTTATTAAATTGCAACTTATGTTAAATATATTAAAAGAAATCTAAGAAATGGTAAAAATTAATTTCAAAAATTGTCAATCAGCAGGCGGCTTAAAGCCATGCAAATATTGATTTTTTTATGTACATAGACATACATATGTAAATTATTGTTTATAATAAATAAATGAATGTAATCAATTTAAATCTAGTTGATTTTGTGTTGATCAAGTGGGAATTTTGTGCTTTGTCCTTTGTTTAGCCAGTCAAATACTTTGTTGGGGGTACTTTTCACGAGATGGTGCATATTGCTTTCATAGGTTTGCTTTGTTAACTATTTCCAACTCCGTAGCTTATAGCGCCTTAGCTTAGGCCACTAAATCGCAGCTCTAGATCGTTTACCACATCTGAGAGGCGAGATGACACCATACTGGGGGTCGTCTTTTGCCACTGAACCCACTTGGTTGTTGAATGATCCGTTTCTCTACTCCTATGGCACTTATGATAGATACATAACGAATGTTGTGTTGTAAGGAGCACCATCAATATTATGAAAGGCACAACCTCTTTTAAGGCTGTTTTTATTTGTGTGAACTAATAATGCCCAGGCTTATTGATTACAGATCAGAAATTTACGATTTTCAAGAACACCTCTAGTACGCCGGTTAATGAAAGCTAGGGCATATTACCTAGCTTAGAAATAACCTCTCGAGTGCGAGTTCGAAGATCCGTGGAAGCCTTCACGTATTGCCACGTTCAAAGAAGACATCATTTGAACCCTGTTAAAAATGAAATATCAATTAACGTGTCAAAGACATCGCGATGCAGGAGAGGCAGGCCTATAAACGCCTGGATCACACAAATGCGACGACATCGCCATTGCATTGGCCTCAGTAACCGAGTGATCCAAAATCGGGAGGCCTGCCGATATTTTCTGAGGTCCAATAGGCGAACCGCTCAGACGGATCAGTAGATACGCGGTGAAATGAGATGGTTATGATCATACTTACTTACTTAGATCGTTTAACCCCTCGGGGGGCATAGGGCGGATGATCATAATCTAGCCAAAATAGGAAGAAGAAGAGGAATAACCTCTCCACAAATCTGTGGAATTTATCTCAAGTTGAAGCTTCCAATAAATAAGATTCGCAGTGAGGGAAATATGTAATTAATGCCAGTTTGGATCAGGGCCAGGAGGACACCGTCCATTCCAGTGGGTTGAATGGTTTAACCGCGCCAATTTTCTAGACAGTCTGTTATTCTACTGCGGCTACCAAATATGGTGCAGCTGGTACTAACAATTAATTTATCACATAGCCCAACTTTGAAAGTATAATACTAGCAAAATCTCTAAGGTTAACGATAATGTATTTAGACTCTTAGTCGGCCGATACCTATAAATCACCTATTACCAATCATCGACGCAAAGACAGAAGTAGTTCTCACTCTCAACGATGGCACAAGGTCTTAATGTCTAAACGTGACAAAAAATATTCAAAAGAGACCTTTTTGGTTTGACTCGAAACCAACATCACATTACTGTCCTAGGTGGCGGCATTAGGATTCCACTGGTAAACTTCAACCAACGAGCGCGGTGAAACTTTCACAAAGCAACACGGCAAGAATTCACCAAAGAGATTGACTTAAATACCAGCTAGAATCAACCGACTATGAAGACTTGTGGACTATTTGTCAACACTATATTAGCCAAAATGATATATTACGCAGTTTCTGCAAAAACTATATTCCTGTTTGGAGGCCACATAGCGACAGATTCTAACTAGAATTTTAAAGGAGTCGAGACGCCAAAAATCTCTCGGGCACTCCTACAATCCTTGACGAGTAAGTACATTCAAGTAAAATTGAGAGAAATCAACATAAGGCTTAGACTTCAACGGATCAAACAGAAAGTTCAGAAATATTATTCGAAAGCAGCTGCTTCGTAGAACATATTAAGAAATCATTATATAACATCCAAATAACATTTTCATCACCGAGCACTGAATCCTCGGCTAAATCTTAACAAACCGAACAGGACCTGGACTGCTGAAATCGATTGCTCTACCAAGAGGAGTAGATAGCAATAGAAAATTCTGCTTCATGCTGGTATCACAAGTGCAAGGCCAATGTCATGGTTGGCTAGTTCTCAAATGTCAGACAAATCTATAGGAAATCTAAAAATGTAGGGCCGTTTTTTTTGCCAGATCCGGGTATCCTGATCGCTACCTTAATGTCGAATGAATACTTGAACCTTAACAGAATGCATAAAGAACTTTGTTTATTTCTAATGTACCAAAAGTAAACCCACTGACCCAACAAAATCTCATCGCAATAAAATAAATATTCCAATGACCCAATTCGCTGTCTTGCCCATATGCACCACAAAAATTCCCCAATACCAAATAACACTATTACCAGTATCATTCCAAGCAGTGCATGTACATCCATAACTAAGTTAGATACACCCAAAACCAAAAAAAAAAAAAAAACTCAAAGATAATCAGAGATAATAAGTTCATAATGAAATAAGTTCATTTAGTTGCACAAAAGCCAATATTGTCCTGCTCCGAGTTCTCAGGAGCCTGAAAGTTACCTCTCTGTCGTCCCTAGTTTTCTTCATTCTGTACCGCACTGGGATGCAACCAACCATCAGACCATTCCGCCACATTCTAGTTCTTAAATAACTTAGTGCAACACCTCCTCCTACAGGTAGGATAATGTACAATGCAGTGTCGTCCTGCTGCAGGTACCTAGAAACTACAAGCATGTATTGAAAGTTTCTCTCTCACTTCTATCTATTTTATGTGCGCATTCGAAGGATGCAATACGATTTTAATGTCTTGTGGCAAATGCAATATAATCTGCGAGGGCAATGTTTAAATTATTTCGATACTTGGCAATTTGCCCGAAAAAGGATTTTGTACGAGTACAAAGGCAAATGACAATGACGACGACGCAGGCACTCAGTTGTCGAGAATTGAAATGAAATGAAAGAGTTTTTGCTGGCGAAATGGATTTCACCCCTGATTGTTGATCTACTGGAGGAAGGATATTCCTATTCTTGAGAAAGTGAGTGCAATAGGAAGCTCCATGAAATGGAGGCATTTGCATGGCAAATACTACTCGTAAATTGTTGCCATGCAATCGATTGAACGGTCAGGCTGACAATATCCTTTTCTAATGTACTCTTTGGGACAATGGCTGAAGGTTTCTTGAGTTTAATGGATTTTTGAAGGCGCTTAATACGAGTTTTATTAAAGTGAATCTGTGAATCAGAAAAAACTCAGCTGACTTTAACAAAACTTGGTATTTAAATTAATGTGGATGTTTCATATGCAATTTTTTTATTTATATGCCTAAGAAAGAAATTTTCGTCCGAGAAAATGCATCCACAGCCAGACCTTAGCGCGAGAAACTTCGAATTGAAATTTGCAAAGCAGGGGGAGCTCTGTACGAGAACAATCATAGGATAAGTAGTAATAGGACAAGCAGCATTGTTCGTGGAAACCCTATTATTATATCGTATTATCCAACGCCAGGTCAGGGTCTATATTTTTCCTTGGTAAGCTATATCAGGGATGTACGAAGCAGCGGCTGGATTTTGAGTATTTGATAAGCCACGTGAAATATTATAAAATGACGGATATCTTGATGATAATATAAGGTACATATATTTCATAGAAATATGGAAGAGAATGTGGGATAAATGCCGTCGTCGACTTCTATAAAATTGATAGTGACTACTTACGACTTTTTACGCAGCTCTAGAGAAAGAAGTCCATTGATGTCAAATCAAGAGATTTCGGCGGTATCTGAGCTTTGGTCGCAGTAGAGACCTTCTGTATCCTATTGTGTGATATATCTAACTGTCTTATTAAAACGACATATTTTCCAAGTCCATACAAATTAATTAACGCCATAAAAATTGGGTTACAATGTTTCGATATCAGACAGTCTCTAGGCATGATTCCACAGGAAGTGTGGCAGCATTATCCGTGTATGCCTGGGCGGTGTAGATCGCACAGCTGCTGAAAGTCATTAGCAGGGTGTCGACCACCAAAGCAGTGGAAACAAAACGATCTTGCGGACAACTCCTATTAACCCTTACAATTACATAATCGCACCCTAACCACAATTTCAATCCATGCCTCAAGCTCTTTTTTGATATTTATGATTTTTTCCACTGAACACATCAGATAAACGCATCTGCTAAAGGCACCTTTTTGATTTGTTTTTTTAAACCCAAGTCTCGTCCGGAAGTTGAGTTACATTTAGACATATTTGCAAAGGCCCTCCCTTAAGCGTATAAATTTGCCTTCTACGGGATCTCAATGCGTCCTTAATCTGGTTACCAAATCAGAATTTGCTATTAAAAATGCGTTTTTCAAGCCTTTTCTTCACCAACTAGGTAAAGGTAAAAGCGATATCTGATCCAATAATGGTATCGAAACTTGTTAAATTGTCAGGAAGTGCTTAGGTATGCTTTTGAACCGACAAAGAAAAGCTCCGCACAGCAGTCGAAGCAAGTCTTGAACACTTGGGCAACAAAATAAAATAAATAAACTATATTCACTGCTTGGGCAATAAGCAGTGAATAAAGCTCTAATGGAATAAATAACCAACAGAGTTATACAAAAAGAAAACAAAAAATCACTATCTACTCTTATATTATTATTTATAACATAGCATACAATACGGTGGCACCACATGAAAGAGCTACAGCTCTTGAAGGTAGTCTTGGGAGAGGTGCATTGAATCGAAGAAGTTTGATGTGCTTCTTAAAAAACTTCCCCATCTAGCTATTCCCAAGAACAAGAGCTTAGTAAATTCAATTCTTAAAAGAATTCTCATGCAGAGGTTAGCAATAAAAAGAACTGAACAATGGGATGAGAACTGATTCAGGAAATGGCGTAGGAGTATTTTGAACAAGAGCGGAAGTCTAGTGAGAATCCGGAACATTTTCTGGAGTCCTTTGGGGCACTGACCTACAAAAGAAAGAAATATTTGTATATACATAAGTAACAAATACATGATAAGGATATGCTGACCATAGACCTGATTCTCATGCTCAGTTTCCTTATAAAAACTGGACTGGAGAGTGCTGTAGAGTCACTAATCTCAGAATGGGAGACTGTCAAATTCAAATCTGAAAAGCATTGTAGGGCAAGGGAGACTTTAGTGAGGATCAAACCTCCAAAGACATTAACAAGGGGCACAATAGACCACTAGGTCGCATAGCAACATATCAATCGCACAAAATATAACATAGGGGAACAAACAATTTTTTTTTTTTTCTGCGGCCGTAGTTTTTGCTGTAGATTCAGTTTCAGTAAGGTTATTAAATACTCTGTGTATATTTACACTACTTGAAAAAAAAAAAAAATAAAAAGAAAAACGCGTGATTCGATTCGTGGTCGCCGAGTGCAGTGGTGATGTCTGCACATCGATATAGCGTTCGTCGTTTAAAGTAATTCAGTAATTTCAAAGTCGGTTGTAAACGTAAATTATAAGTATTATTAAGCCTAGAATCAAATGAATAAAGTTAGTAACTTGTACCAACATTGTTTCACACATCCGATTGTAACTCCCTCCTCAGTAGTCCCACCACTGCCACAACCGTGAGTGACGTGTGCTCTTATCATCACTGTTTTTTTTTTCGCTGTGGAAAATATATAATTTTTCCTATTTCATCCTACGCTTTAAACCTAAGTGTTTTCGCGTTTCAATCCTTTGAGGAATTCTTTCTTGTTTTGAGTTTACCTCAAGTAAACATATTAAAACAAAGAAAAAAAAAAATATTTATAAATAGATTTATTTTCAATCAATAAATCCGTTGGGAGTGTATATTGAGTGGGTTGCGCTTTCCCTCCCTCTCTCCAGCTCCAGCCGTCTGAGTGGAAACTCTGTCGCTCTTTACTTTTTCATTTTCTCACTTCGCCGGAAACGTCATTTGAGTGATTGAGAACAACATCTTCTGCCCCTCTTGCATGAGTGAGTACAATATTTTAGTACATGTTCTGCCATTCATAGCAAATTAATACTAACTGTCACCAATCTCTTGACTTTCATACTCCATTCAACGCCGTTAACGTCACTTTTGAGTGGAACCGAGCTTGGCTGCTTTCCCATCATCATTTTTGATCTTCTGCCTCTCTGGCACGAGTGAGTACGATTTTTTAGTACATGTTCTGCCATTCATAACAAATTGAGACTAACTATCACCATATCTCTTGACTTTCATACTCCAATCAACGACATTTAACTCTAATTTTGAGTGGAACCGAGCTTGGGCACTAACCATAGTTCAGCGATTTATCGAAGAGATTTCTGGGGATAATGGATAATTACGAGTGCTCTTTCTGCAAGAAAAACACTAATGATGTGAGTGTTTCATGTGCAATTTGCCTTGAATCATTTCACACAAAATGTATTGGTATAAAAGGGAGAGATGCAGATAAAATTATTGCTATCCCAGGCCTTTGCTACTATTGCGAAAAACATCGTAAGATATCTTTTGATGTCTTACACTGGAAGATTATAAAGCTAAAAAAGACTTTTAAAAGTTTAGTTGCAATATTCGCAGAATTGCAAGACATTTTTGAGTTTGATGTTTCCGAAATCGAAAGAATGTCAGTCGGTTTTACCAACATTGATCGATTACTTCAAACACCTAATGATACTGAGCGTCATCAACTGAGTCAACAACAGGACCAAATTAATAATCACCAACAGCAGTTACAGCAACTGCAGCTGCAGTTGAAGGAACATCAACTACAACGAACTGAGCCAGTCCAACTGCATCCGAAATCTGTAGTTGATCAACCTGTAGATGATCAACAGGTAGATGTTCAACTAAAAGAACAACCGGTGAAAGATCCTCATCTGCTGCAACTTCAACCTCAACAACCTCAGCAACCTCAACAACCTCAGCAACCTCAACAACCTCATCAACCTCAACCACCTCAGCAACCACAACAACCTAAGAATTCTCAACAAATCATCAGCAATGCCAGAACCTTACGTTCCAATAAAAAAAAGGTGATTTTGCCTAATGCAAACGTTACTCCTTCTACCCCCTTAATCATTTCCTCTCCCACTGTGCCGTCCACCACTGACAACTCCTCATTAACGAGTGATGCGGTGTGCAATCGTGCATCTAGCTCTGCCATTTCGGTAGCTAGCTCTGCTATTTCGGCAGCCAACTTGCCGTCATCTCATGACAGCACTTTAAGGGTTGTTCCACCTCCATTTGTTGTGTTCTTGTCTCGTTTAGAATACGGAACTAAGTCGACGGATATAATGAATTATTTGTCAAATAAAGGCATTGAAACTAATAATATTAGGTGCCATAGTTTAACACCAGCCAATCTAACTGGACGATTATCAGCGTCGTTCAAAATAATTGCTCCGTCTTCGGTTGGGAAGACAATTGTGAATCCAAGTTTTTGGCCCATTAATATGATAGTTAAGGAATTCACTAACCGTCCAAGCACTAAAAGCAATAAGCCAAAAAACTTAATGAAATAGCCTTCTATTACCAGAATGTTAGAGGGCTAAGAACTAAATGTACTCGGTTCTTATTAAATATGCTTTGCTCTTCTTCAGACATTATTATACTCACTGAAACGGGCTTAGATGACTCTTTCACCAATGCCGTTATTTTTCCCCAAAATTTCAATGTTAATCGTTGCGATAGGTCACCAGATAATAGTGATTACAAAAGATTTGGTGGTGTTCTAATTGCAATCAAAAATGCCTTTCAGTCTTTTGAAGTAGATCTCAATGATTTTTCAGATATTGAAATTTGTTGTAGTAAAATTGTCTTGTCAACCTCGACTAACATTTTTATAGTATGTGTATATATTCCGCCTAAGTCCTTGTTACCTGTTGTAACAAGGTACCTAGAAGCATTTCGCTTTATTGAAGGTCTCATATCCACGTCGGATTTATTTTATATTTTCGGGGACTTCAATCAAACTAAAATTGATTGGGCCTCAGGAGATGCAGATTGCACTTTTCTTAATCCTGTAAATGCCTTATCTGTGATTGGGTCGGAAATCATTGATACTGTCCAATCCCTCGGTCTTCTTCAACTAAATCCGGTTAAGAATCATCAAAATCGTACGTTAGATCTTATCTTCTCTAATAACAACGATGAAAGTTTTGTTACTAGAAGTTTCTCACCTCTCGTTTCCGAAGATATTTATCATCCTTCCCTAATCCTTTTTTGCAACTTGAATATTAATGAAGCTAAATCCTTTAACTTTTATAAATTCGATTTCAAAAATGGTAATTACATTGATATATGTGAGGAGTTGAGCAATTATAACTGGGTCCCACATCTATCGTTAGATATTGATGATTTATGTTCAGAATTCTATCGGGTTATTACTAAAATAATTTTTAGTTTTATTCCTGTAGTTTTAGTCAAAAACTCTACTCTGGGGTCTTGTCCATGGGACAATGAGATAACCCGCAATTTAAAAGTACTTAAAAATAGAGCTTATAGGATATGGCGCTGTAGCATGGAGGATGAGCACTTTGTGTTATACAGAAAACTAAAATCCGAATTTAAAATTTCTTTACACAATTCGTATTTGATTTATTTAAATGAAATGCAAAACTCTTTTAAATCGAGTCCTAAAAAATTGTGGCAATTCATAAATACTAAAAATAAAAGTGACGGTTACCCTGCCTCATTTTCATTTAATGGACAGGCAATGGATACACCTATTTCTATCTGCAACTCGTTTGCATCCTTTTTCCAGTCAGTCTATTCAAAAGTGGACTCAAATATTGACAATTCATTTTTTAGTTACCTTGGGAATGCACCTTTTTCCGCGTTCCATAACATTGAGATTTCTCCCGATAGTACTTTAAAAAGCCTAGTCGAAATGGAACTCAACTTTAATCCTGGCCTTGATGGCCTGCCTTCTGGTTTCTTAAAAATGTGTGCTATCCCATTACATGGAATATTATGCCACATGTTCAATTTATCATTAAAATCAGGTATTTTCCCCTCTGTATGGAAAAACTCTTTTATTATACCACTTTTTAAAAGTGGTAGGAAAAACAAAGTTGAGAACTACAGGGGTATATGTAAACAATCGTCAATCCCTAAATTGTTCGACAAATTAGTTTCTGAAAATTTGAATTTTTATTGCAAATCTTTATTGTCCAACAACCAGCATGGTTTTGTAAAGAAAAGATCCACAGTGACCAATCTGCTTGAGTTCACAAATTTCGTGATATCGGAAATTAGTAAAGGAAATCAAGTTGACGCAATCTACACTGATTTCAGTAAAGCGTTTGACCGTGTTGACCACAAAATTCTGCTTTATAAACTGGACAAACTAGGATTTCCATGTTCCTTTTTACGCTGGTTATCATCCTTTTTATCGGAAAGATGCCAATTTGTCAACTTTCGAAATTACATTTCTAGTAAAATTTGTGTGACATCTGGGGTTCCCCAAGGTAGTCACATTGGTCCTATTTTGTTTATCCTCTTTGTAAATGATGTAGTCTCATTTTTGCCGGAATGCAACATTCTAATGTTTGCTGATGATTTTAAAATTTATTTATCAGGCAATGAGTATCATACATTTCAACTCTTAAACGAGTATCTTTTTAAATTTCATCTATGGTGTTCAAAAAATTATCTCTCCCTTAATGTTGGCAAATGTTCAGTAATTACTTTCTCACGACGTATTTCGCCCATTTTATATAATTACTCACTTGGTGGTGAAGCCGTGTCTCGTGTTACCTTAATAAAAGATCTAGGTGTATTGTTAGATACTAAGTTATCATTTAACAATCATATAGACCACATTATAAATATAGCTAATCGATCTTGGGGAAGAATAAGGCGTTATGCCGGTGAATTCTCCGACCCTTATGTTATTAAATCACTATACCAAGCATTTGTTAGGTCTCTGTTGGAATATGCATCAGTTATTTGGTGTCCGTATTACAAGTTCCATATAACCAGAATCGAAGCTGTCCAGAAAAGATTCTTGAGATTTGCTTTACGTGGGCTTCCATGGTCTGACATTTACAACCTCCCGTCCTATCAATCAAGGCTAAAGTTAATTAACCTTGACTCGCTTGAGGGTAGGAGGATGGTTGCTAAAGTGGTTTTTGTTCACAGAGTGCTTACAAATGATATTGATTCCTCCGGAATTTTGAACTGTATTAACATTAATGTCCCATCGACCAATCTACGTAATAATAGATTTTTTACTATTACACATTCGCGCACTAACTACGGTCGCTCATCCTCTATTAATGGATTATTGATAACTTACAACGCTAATGCTATTTTGATTGATTTTAATATATCTTTGGTATCTCTTAAAAAGAGATTGATAGGTAATATTCAGTCATGATTGCTAACTCTACGGATATGCTTCAAAATGTTCTTGTATTTATAACATATCTTATTTGATTCGTTTTGTATATCACTTTATTGTTTTTCTTTTTTTTTATTCATACTTTTGTAACTACGTCTAAGAAAGAAATTGCTCTTTGTTGACAAAATAAATAAATAAATAAATAAATAAAGGAATACATTTCACTCCCTTTAAGATATGTGGTAAATTTTGTCAAGAAAAACAACGAAGAAATGATAAATGAAAAAAACTGGGAAAGATTGGCCGTCGAGAATAGATATGATTGTGGGAAAAGCTAACATCGTTCATGAATAAGCATCGAATATGTCCTGCTTTTCGCAGGATACTCCTCTTTTTCCAACCCAAAACCTGCAAAATTTTCAATCCTCCGTTTTCGTATAAAATCCTCTAAGACTCACGGTCTTTTACTATTTTTCCGTCAATTTCATAGCAGTCGAGGCAAGTTGAGGCAGTAATGATGAATTTGAACAATCAAAAATTGTACTTACTTACTTACTTATGTCCTGTATCCCCTTGTGGGTCCTAGGGCATCTACTACGCCTACGCGCCATCGTGTACGGTTTCTGGCAATGTGTCTGAGTTCTCCCCAACTTTCCCCAACTGCCGTGTCTCCTTCTCGACTGTTCTGCGCCATGTTCTCCTCGGACCGCCAGGTCTTCTGCCATCCTGAGTTAGAGGGTTCTATTGCATAGCATGGTTCGCTATGGAGCTGTCATTGGCTGTAGCTGTATTGGTTCCTGACCCGTTCTCTCGTAAAGGTGTTCGTTAGAGATACAATTGGGCCAGAAAATCCTTAAGATATTGCGCAGACACCTATTAACGAACATTTGCAGCTTTCTGGTGATAGTAGTGGTCACTCTCCACGTGCTGCAACCATATAGCAGCACGGATTCAACGTTGGAGCGGAACAGTCTTATTTTGGTGCTCAAACTGATTGCATTGCTTCGCCATATTTTGGACAACATCCCGAACGCGGACTTTGCTTTGGCGATCCTGTTGGCTATATCCAGTTCGGTTCCACCATCGGTCGAGACAATACTCCCAAGATACTGGAAATCCTCTACTCTCTCTACCGGTTGTCCAGCAATGCATATTTGAGCCGATGAGTTTGTTCCAATGCTGATAGTTTTAGTTTTTGTCGTATTAATTTTCAGCCCGACGACACCTGCCTCCCTCTCCACATCTGCTGTCATTTGGTGGAGGTCCATAATTCTGTGGGAGAGTAAGCATACATCGTCTGCGTAGTCAAGATGTTTCAGTTGAGATGTAAGAGTCCATCGAATTCCTCCGTTTCCCGTCGACAAAGCTGCATGAAGCACATCGCTAATCACCAATAGGAATAATGTAGTGGTTCCACCTATGCTATGAGCGGAGGGGTTTGGTATTTAAGCGTACCACGCTATATTGACAGGCGATTTCTCGCCGCAACTTTGAGACCTCAATAGAAACAAGGCATTACTGCCGATTTGAATTCCAAGATAGATCTAATTTTATTCTTGACATTTCATACCTTAAATACTATTAACATAACTGTTATACTTATCTTCTATCTTACTTCTACTTACACTAGTGATTATGGATATCTTATTCTAGATTCTTATTGGCTGTACACTATTCGATAGGATCTTATTACTATTGAGTGACGTTCAGTGCAATTGAGTGCATGCCACACCAAGAATGTGTGACACAAGAGGAATGAACTGGATTACACTTCACATGCTTCGTCACTTTGTTATTGTTTAGGTTTTGGGCAGTGGCGTCAGTCAGTGGATACACTACACCCTGGCCCTTAAGAAAAATTTTAGGAAGTAAATTAGCTAGGTTTCTGTTTTTTTTTTTGATAATTTATGAACTAAAATTTTTTTTGTTGCTATCTATTAATTGGCTTATAGGCTTTCAGTAGTTTATTATGTACTTCTTTATGCAATCCGTTCTGGTTTATAATTGAATTAACTCCTTTTCTTTCTAATATCTTGAATGGACCAATATATGGTGCTTGATGTGCGCTGTGCACCGATAGGGGCACAGATGGACTCTCTGAGATTCGACAACGGCATAGACTTAGGATAGGCACATGGAACGTCTCATCGCTCACAGGGAAGGATCTTGAGCTTGTTGGGGAGGCTGTTAAAAGTCGACTAGATATAGTTGGCGTCTCTTCAACAAAGCAGAGAGGTTCTAAAACTGTGGACCTTTCGGGTGGGTGGAAGCTCTTCCTGTCAGGAGTCGCACCCTCAATGTCTGCTCGGGCGGGAGTGGGGATACTCACAAGTCCCAGGTCGACAGACAGAGTATTGGAGTGGATACCATTAGGAGGGAGAGTTGCGATCTTAAAGCTCAAGCTTGAAAGATCAACTCTGGCATTGGTGCAGGTGTATGCACCGAACCTTCAGTCAGAGTACGCAGCTTTCTTAGATGAAGTTGATGTTGCCCTTGAAAAGGTTGCAGATATGGATCCTTTTGTCCTGATGGGTGACTTCAATGCTCATGTGGGTATAGATGTTATGACATGGGGGAGTGTGATTGGGAGGAACGGTGATCCTGATCAAAACGCGAACGGAGAGAGGTTGTTGGATTTTTGTTGTGAAAATGGCTTATCCATCATGAACACCATCTTTCCACACAAAGATATTCACAAATACACGTGGTACCGTCAGAGTCTTCAGCAGAAGTCGCTGATCGATTTCTTTGTGGTACCATCGTGTCTGAAGAGAATGGTTTGTGATGTTCGCGTATTGAGAGGGGCCGAACTGTCAACTGATCATCACTTAGTGCTGTGCAAATTGTATCTTAGCGAGAGAGTGCCTCCCCTACCAAAGCGTAAACCAAGGATGGTTACACGCATACGATGGGAGAGGTTACAGGACGGTGAGATACGGGAGACATTTGCGCGGCAAATATCTGAGAGGTTTGAACGAATTCCAACTGTTCCATCAAATGTAGAGGAAGAATGGCAAATGTTTTCAACAGCGGTTATTGCCTCTGCGGGAGATGTTTGTGGAGTGAAGCGGCTTGGTGTGGCGGCTGGTGGTGAGAAAAGAACTGCTTGGTTTAAAACGCCCGGAGTTCAAGAAGCCATCAGAGAGAAGAAGAGAGCCTTTAAGGTGTGGATTCACTTGGGGAAATCCGATTCTCAAAATCGGTACACTGAGGGGCGAAGAACTTGCAAATTAGCTGTGAAAACAGCGAAAGAACAGTCTTGGAAGAAGTTTGGCGAGAAATTGGAACGTGACCACAGATCTGCAAATAAGATGTTCTGGCAGACCGTCCGCCGACTCAGAGGAAAAAAGTTGAATATCGTTGAAGGAGTCAAATCCAAAGACGGTAGACTTCTTTCCAATGAGGAGGACATCTTACGCAGATGGAGCGAGCACTTTTCAGAATTGCTCAATCCCGAACAGGGCACCGAAGATGACAGACCTATGGTCGAGAGTTGGGCGGAAAGCAGTCCTACGGTAGAGGAAGTAACTTTGGCGATCAAAGCGCTAAAAGTTGGTAAATCTGCTGGTGTGGATGAAATTCGGCCAGAAATGCTCAAGGCTTTAGGTAAAGAGGGAGTTCAATGGCTCTCGCGTGTCATTAAAGTGGCCTGGGAATGCGGTGAAACACCTGGTGATTGGCAAATGGGGGTGATAGTTCCTCTTTTTAAAAAAGGGGACAAAAGAGATTGCGCCAACTATAGGGGTATATCTCTTTTAAGTCTCCCTGGAAAAGTCTTCGCTAAGGTGCTAGAAAAGCGTTCCAGAGCTGTGGTTGAGGACAGTTTGGGGGATGAGCAGTGCGGTTTTCGTCCCGGTAGAAGCACAACCGACCAGTTGTTCACTCTCAGAATGGTTCTTGAGAAGGCCTGGGAATATGCCAAACCTGTCTACACTTGTTTTGTGGATTTGGAAAAAGCATATGATAGGGTTCCTCGAGGCAAACTCTGGAGTGTTCTGCAGGAGTATGGGATTGCTGGTTCCCTGTTAAGGGCGATTCAGTCGTTATATACAAACTGTAGAAGCTGTGTTCGGATAAACGGTGTTAAATCAATACCCTTCACTGTGGGCGTTGGACTCCGCCAGGGGTGCGTTTTGTCACCTCTCCTCTTCATTGTATATATGGATTGAATGTTGCAGCGCAGCCGTGGCGGGGAATGTTTCAAAGTGGGAGACCTAAGGATTAGTCATCTGCTCTTTGCGGATGATTTGGTCATCCTTGGGTCCTCTCAAACCGAACTTCAGCGCGCACTCGAAAGGTTTGTGGCCGTTTGTGATGATGCTGGAATGAAGATCAACGTGAACAAATCGGAAGTAATGGTCGTTTCCAAAAAAGCCATTCAGTGCACTCTGCATGTTAGTGGAGTCCCACTGAAGCAGGTGGAGAAGTTTAAGTACCTCGGGGTTTTATTCACGAGTGATGGGAGGAGCAATGCCGAGTTATCCTGTAGAATTGGTCAGGCTGCATCAATTTTGAGAGAGCTTGGCCAATCTGTTATAAAGAAGGTCGAACTTAGTGTTCAAGCTAAGCTATCGGTTTCTAACTCTGTGTTTGTTCCAACCCTCGCCTATGGTCACGAAATTTGGGTAGTGACCGAAAGAATAAGATCGCGGATACAAGCTGCCGAAATGAGGTTCCTTCGCGGTGTTGTTGGAATAACTCGTAGGGATCGAGTGCGCAACACCAGAGTACTCGAGGCGCTCAACGTTGAGCAGCAACTTCTCCGAACGGAACGATCCATGCTTCGATGGTTTGGTCACGTAGTGCGTATGCCCCCAGACCGGCTTCCAAGACGCGCCATGGTTGGCGTGCCATCAGGTAGGCGACTTCGCGGAAGGCCTAGAAATAGATGGTTGGATCAAGTCCGACATCTCTCCTGGAGCCGCTTAGGGATTCCCCCTGATGAATTAGAGTCAATGGCGAAGGATCGAGAAGAATGGAGAGTCCACCTGAGCATCCTACCCCGCGACCCTCATGAAGGATTAGCGGGCCATTGAAAATGAATGAAAAAATGAATGATGTTTTTTTCTATTTTCTACTTTGAGTAATACTAAATCGTCTACATCTAAATCTAAATTGTTGTCATGTTTTTGGTTTTCATTTAACGTTCTTTTATCTTTTATTCTCATTGTCATTTCTTTCGCTTTAGCGAGTGCATATTGTAACCTTATTCGTAGCTCGTGAGCATAATTGTCATAGTCATAAATTCTTGTTTTGTTATTTATGGTGTCAGAAGGTAATAATGGTAATTTGCCATAAACGAGTTCATATGGTGAATACCCGGTATCTACATGTGGTGTCGTATTATAAGCAAATGTGAAGTATGGGACCCATTTATCCCATGCATTCTCATTGACAAATGACAACAAAAATTCGTTAAGTGCACTGTGATTTCGTTCAAGTGCCCCTATCGTTTGATGGTGGTATGGAGGAGATAATGTTTGGTTGATCTTTAATAGTGAACATATATTTGTTATCAGTTCGTTTTTGAATTTGAATTTTTGAATGTCCATATTTAAGAATAAATTCCTCTACTAAAGTTTTAGCTATTGTCGTTGCAACTTTTGATGTCATAGGATATGCAACAACGAATTTCGTTAGCTCGCACTGCATTGTGAGAATGTATCTTTTTTCATTCGATAATCTTAATGGTCCGACAGTGTCAATTGACACCACTTCAAAACTGTTGTTGGGAGTGTCTGTTATTGTCTGTGGTTCTTTCGTATGTCTTATTTGTTTATTTCTTGCGCATGAGTCGCAGTTTATTATGAAATTCTTTACCATTTGGCTCATCTTTCGCCAGATGTATCTTTGTTTTAGTTTTGTTAGAGTTTTTCGTACACCTAAATGTCCTCCGTGTACCGAGTTGTGGAATTCATCGATGAGTTTGTATTTGGTAATATCATCAAGTATTTGTTTGGGAGCGTTATATATTATGATTTTCAGCTTAGGATTCTGGCCATTTATTTTTATATTTGCGTACGTTTCTTTTAATTTTTCTTTTTCAAAATGCTTAAATATTTCAGCATCGTTCATTATAGCTAGCTCATTTATATTTTCTTTCTTCAATCTGGATGCTAATTTCTTCAGTGTCGACTCTAGTGTCGCTGAGTTATCATTAGATCCTGTATACATAGTATTTGTTTCTACTCATACATCTGATGTATGCTTCCTCGAATTCGAATCTGGATTCGTTGATTTATCGCTACATCGTACGTGCACAAGATTGTTATCAATCGTAATTTTTTAATTCCTAGCATTTTTATTAATATTGAATTTTAATTTCTTCGTGTTTTTGACGTCATTAATGGATATACTTTCCTAAATCTGAAATTTATCAGGCTTCTGCTGAGAGTTGCACTCCTCCTTATTATTGTCCGTTTACGTATTCTTGGACATGCTCCTTGTGATGATTAGTGTTCTTTTTGAGTTTTCATCGATTTCTATTGGTATCCGATATCTTGTATGCGTTTAATTTTGGCTTTCTGGAGTACTCACGTATTCCGAGCCACGTTCGTTTCCCTCGTATTGGTCGGCATTTGATACCCGTATTTGATGTGTCATATTTCTATATGCGCTTTGATTGTTGTTGTCGGAAGTCGTTGGAGGTGTTGTTTGTATTGTTGTAATTGTTTTGGTTATTGTTCCAATTATTATTGGGTCGGTGCGAGTTTCGGTTATTGTTCCAGTTATTGCTAATATGTGGGCCATTTCGATTTTGGAGTATCGAATGTATAAATCGATGGCTACATTCCCTGTGAATATTGTTATGGCTTTCATAGCCATTCTTAGGTCAAAATCTGACATGTTGTTTTCCTGTTTTTCTTTTCCCTTAAACTATTTATTTGTCTTGCTATATCCCTAAAATATGTTCTTGCTTCTTCTAATTCCTCGGTTTCTATTTCTTCTAGTAGTCCGTCTCAAATATGCGATATTTCTTATTGTCTTTTTTTTTATGTATTCACTACTATATACTCTATTTGGAGTTTTTTTTGTATTATTCCTTAGGATTGCTAACAATAATTTAAATTGGTGAATATTACTTTTGGTTTTTTATTTATACATTGCTTATTCTATTTCTAATTATTTGCTTGGGTACATATTTTATAGCAAGTAGGTATTTATTTTCAAATATTCATCATCATTCATAAACGTGGGTTGTTTTTGTTCTTCTTGTAATACCATTGATCACGTTGATAATGATTCACACTGGTTGGGTATGATCCCCTGGTGTAATCCTGTGTGGGCTGTGTTGGGGTATCGTAACTGGTTGAGCCATCTGCAATTGCTGGACTGTTTGACTACTGTTCTGGCATCTGGAATTTGCTTCGGATAGACTACTCGTCTAATATCTTGCAAACCAACAGACATCATATTAGCTCTATAAAAGTATGCGTAGGGAATACTAAGCATTGGACCGCTAAATCTCTTCTGATGCGACATCGTACTGTTGTAAAAAAACAAACTCAACTCACGCATAACTGGGATCGATGGATTGGGCGGCAGTAGCAGTAACAACAGGAGCAGCAGTAACAAGAGCAGCAGCAAGAGAACCGGCATTTACATAAATGACTCTCTTACAAAATATACACAAGCTCTCTTCATGAAGGCGAAAGAAACAATAAAGCAGAAAGGTGTTAAATACGTTTGGTTCAAAGACAATAAAATTCTTGTCAGAAAGGTTGAGGGAGGTAAAGTCATCTCTGTTAGATCTTTTAATGATCTTACTCTTATTTAGTGTTTTTTTCTTTTTCTCTTTTTCTTGCCAATAATATGATTGAAATGAATGATCTATTTGATGACTTTTCCTCCGCTAATCTTTGTAGCTCTAACGCTGATATTGATGTTACTGATAGTTTCTGTAGCCAAGATAGATTCTTTATTGTACACCAGAATGTCAGAAGTCTTAGAGAAAATTTTGCCGCTCTTGTCACTCATGTTGATTCGTTTTTGTGCGTTCCAGATATTGTTTTTTTGTCCGAAAAAGGTTGCAGATATGGATCCTTTTGTCCTGATGGGTGACTTCAATGCTCATGTGGGTATAGATGTTATGACATGGGGGAGTGTGATTGGGAGGAACGGTGATCCTGATCAAAACGCGAACGGAGAGAGGTTGTTGGATTTTTGTTGTGAAAATGGCTTATCCATCATGAACACCATCTTTCCACACAAAGATATTCACAAATACACGTGGTACCGTCAGAGTCTTCAGCAGAAGTCGCTGATCGATTTCTTTGTGGTACCATCGTGTCTGAAGAGAATGGTTTGTGATGTTCGCGTATTGAGAGGGGCCGAACTGTCAACTGATCATCACTTAGTGCTGTGCAAATTGTATCTTAGCGAGAGAGTGCCTCCCCTACCAAAGCGTAAACCAAGGATGGTTACACGCATACGATGGGAGAGGTTACAGGACGGTGAGATACGGGAGACATTTGCGCGGCAAATATCTGAGAGGTTTGAACGAATTCCAACTGTTCCATCAAATGTAGAGGAAGAATGGCAAATGTTTTCAACAGCGGTTATTGCCTCTGCGGGAGATGTTTGTGGAGTGAAGCGGCTTGGTGTGGCGGCTGGTGGTGAGAAAAGAACTGCTTGGTTTAAAACGCCCGGAGTTCAAGAAGCCATCAGAGAGAAGAAGAGAGCCTTTAAGGTGTGGATTCACTTGGGGAAATCCGATTCTCAAAATCGGTACACTGAGGGGCGAAGAACTTGCAAATTAGCTGTGAAAACAGCGAAAGAACAGTCTTGGAAGAAGTTTGGCGAGAAATTGGAACGTGACCACAGATCTGCAAATAAGATGTTCTGGCAGACCGTCCGCCGACTCAGAGGAAAAAAGTTGAATATCGTTGAAGGAGTCAAATCCAAAGACGGTAGACTTCTTTCCAATGAGGAGGACATCTTACGCAGATGGAGCGAGCACTTTTCAGAATTGCTCAATCCCGAACAGGGCACCGAAGATGACAGACCTATGGTCGAGAGTTGGGCGGAAAGCAGTCCTACGGTAGAGGAAGTAACTTTGGCGATCAAAGCGCTAAAAGTTGGTAAATCTGCTGGTGTGGATGAAATTCGGCCAGAAATGCTCAAGGCTTTAGGTAAAGAGGGAGTTCAATGGCTCTCGCGTGTCATTAAAGTGGCCTGGGAATGCGGTGAAACACCTGGTGATTGGCAAATGGGGGTGATAGTTCCTCTTTTTAAAAAAGGGGACAAAAGAGATTGCGCCAACTATAGGGGTATATCTCTTTTAAGTCTCCCTGGAAAAGTCTTCGCTAAGGTGCTAGAAAAGCGTTCCAGAGCTGTGGTTGAGGACAGTTTGGGGGATGAGCAGTGCGGTTTTCGTCCCGGTAGAAGCACAACCGACCAGTTGTTCACTCTCAGAATGGTTCTTGAGAAGGCCTGGGAATATGCCAAACCTGTCTACACTTGTTTTGTGGATTTGGAAAAAGCATATAATAGGGTTCCTCGAGGCAAACTCTGGAGTGTTCTGCAGGAGTATGGGATTGCTGGTTCCCTGTTAAGGGCGATTCAGTCGTTATATACAAACTGTAGAAGCTGTGTTCGGATAAACGGTGTTAAATCAATACCCTTCACTGTGGGCGTTGGACTCCGCCAGGGGTGCGTTTTGTCACCTCTCCTCTTCATTGTATATATGGATTGAATGTTGCAGCGCAGCCGTGGCGGGGAATGTTTCAAAGTGGGAGACCTAAGGATTAGTCATCTGCTCTTTGCGGATGATTTGGTCATCCTTGGGTCCTCTCAAGCCGAACTTCAGCGCGCACTCGAAAGGTTTGTGGCCGTTTGTGATGATGCTGGAATGAAGATCAACGTGAACAAATCGGAAGTAATGGTCGTTTCCAAAAAAGCCATTCAGTGCACTCTGCATGTTAGTGGAGTCCCACTGAAGCAGGTGGAGAAGTTTAAGTACCTCGGGGTTTTATTCACGAGTGATGGGAGGAGCAATGCCGAGTTATCCTGTAGAATTGGTCAGGCTGCATCAATTTTGAGAGAGCTTGGCCAATCTGTTATAAAGAAGGTCGAACTTAGTGTTCAAGCTAAGCTATCGGTTTCTAACTCTGTGTTTGTTCCAACCCTCGCCTATGGTCACGAAATTTGGGTAGTGACCGAAAGAATAAGATCGCGGATACAAGCTGCCGAAATGAGGTTCCTTCGCGGTGTTGTTGGAATAACTCGTAGGGATCGAGTGCGCAACACCAGAGTACTCGAGGCGCTCAACGTTGAGCAGCAACTTCTCCGAACGGAACGATCCATGCTTCGATGGTTTGGTCACGTAGTGCGTATGCCCCCAGACCGGCTTCCAAGACGCGCCATGGTTGGCGTGCCATCAGGTAGGCGACTTCGCGGAAGGCCTAGAAATAGATGGTTGGATCAAGTCCGACATCTCTCCTGGAGCCGCTTAGGGATTCCCCCTGATGAATTAGAGTCAATGGCGAAGGATCGAGAAGAATGGAGAGTCCACCTGAGCATCCTACCCCGCGACCCTCATGAAGGATTAGCGGGCCATTGAAAATGAATGAAAAAATGAATGATGTTTTTTTCTATTTTCTACTTTGAGTAATACTAAATCGTCTACATCTAAATCTAAATTGTTGTCATGTTTTTGGTTTTCATTTAACGTTCTTTTATCTTTTATTCTCATTGTCATTTCTTTCGCTTTAGCGAGTGCATATTGTAACCTTATTCGTAGCTCGTGAGCATAATTGTCATAGTCATAAATTCTTGTTTTGTTATTTATGGTGTCAGAAGGTAATAATGGTAATTTGCCATAAACGAGTTCATATGGTGAATACCCGGTATCTACATGTGGTGTCGTATTATAAGCAAATGTGAAGTATGGGACCCATTTATCCCATGCATTCTCATTGACAAATGACAACAAAAATTCGTTAAGTGCACTGTGATTTCGTTCAAGTGCCCCTATCGTTTGATGGTGGTATGGAGGAGATAATGTTTGGTTGATCTTTAATAGTGAACATATATTTGTTATCAGTTCGTTTTTGAATTTGAATTTTTGAATGTCCATATTTAAGAATAAATTCCTCTACTAAAGTTTTAGCTATTGTCGTTGCAACTTTTGATGTCATAGGATATGCAACAACGAATTTCGTTAGCTCGCACTGCATTGTGAGAATGTATCTTTTTTCATTCGATAATCTTAATGGTCCGACAGTGTCAATTGACACCACTTCAAAACTGTTGTTGGGAGTGTCTGTTATTGTCTGTGGTTCTTTCGTATGTCTTATTTGTTTATTTCTTGCGCATGAGTCGCAGTTTATTATGAAATTCTTTACCATTTGGCTCATCTTTCGCCAGATGTATCTTTGTTTTAGTTTTGTTAGAGTTTTTCGTACACCTAAATGTCCTCCGTGTACCGAGTTGTGGAATTCATCGATGAGTTTGTATTTGGTAATATCATCAAGTATTTGTTTGGGAGCGTTATATATTATGATTTTCAGCTTAGGATTCTGGCCATTTATTTTTATATTTGCGTACGTTTCTTTTAATTTTTCTTTTTCAAAATGCTTAAATATTTCAGCATCGTTCATTATAGCTAGCTCATTTATATTTTCTTTCTTCAATCTGGATGCTAATTTCTTCAGTGTCGACTCTAGTGTCGCTGAGTTATCATTAGATCCTGTATACATAGTATTTGTTTCTACTCATACATCTGATGTATGCTTCCTCGAATTCGAATCTGGATTCGTTGATTTATCGCTACATCGTACGTGCACAAGATTGTTATCAATCGTAATTTTTTAATTCCTAGCATTTTTATTAATATTGAATTTTAATTTCTTCGTGTTTTTGACGTCATTAATGGATATACTTTCCTAAATCTGAAATTTATCAGGCTTCTGCTGAGAGTTGCACTCCTCCTTATTATTGTCCGTTTACGTATTCTTGGACATGCTCCTTGTGATGATTAGTGTTCTTTTTGAGTTTTCATCGATTTCTATTGGTATCCGATATCTTGTATGCGTTTAATTTTGGCTTTCTGGAGTACTCACGTATTCCGAGCCACGTTCGTTTCCCTCGTATTGGTCGGCATTTGATACCCGTATTTGATGTGTCATATTTCTATATGCGCTTTGATTGTTGTTGTCGGAAGTCGTTGGAGGTGTTGTTTGTATTGTTGTAATTGTTTTGGTTATTGTTCCAATTATTATTGGGTCGGTGCGAGTTTCGGTTATTGTTCCAGTTATTGCTAATATGTGGGCCATTTCGATTTTGGAGTATCGAATGTATAAATCGATGGCTACATTCCCTGTGAATATTGTTATGGCTTTCATAGCCATTCTTAGGTCAAAATCTGACATGTTGTTTTCCTGTTTTTCTTTTCCCTTAAACTATTTATTTGTCTTGCTATATCCCTAAAATATGTTCTTGCTTCTTCTAATTCCTCGGTTTCTATTTCTTCTAGTAGTCCGTCTCAAATATGCGATATTTCTTATTGTCTTTTTTTTTTATGTATTCACTACTATATACTCTATTTGGAGTTTTTTTTGTATTATTCCTTAGGATTGCTAACAATAATTTAAATTGGTGAATATTACTTTTGGTTTTTTATTTATACATTGCTTATTCTATTTCTAATTATTTGCTTGGGTACATATTTTATAGCAAGTAGGTATTTATTTTCAAATATTCATCATCATTCATAAACGTGGGTTGTTTTTGTTCTTCTTGTAATACCATTGATCACGTTGATAATGATTCACACTGGTTGGGTATGATCCCCTGGTGTAATCCTGTGTGGGCTGTGTTGGGGTATCGTAACTGGTTGAGCCATCTGCAATTGCTGGACTGTTTGACTACTGTTCTGGCATCTGGAATTTGCTTCGGATAGACTACTCGTCTAATATCTTGCAAACCAACAGACATCATATTAGCTCTATAAAAGTATGCGTAGGGAATACTAAGCATTGGACCGCTAAATCTCTTCTGATGCGACATCGTACTGTTGTAAAAAAACAAACTCAACTCACGCATAACTGGGATCGATGGATTGGGCGGCAGTAGCAGTAACAACAGGAGCAGCAGTAACAAGAGCAGCAGCAAGAGAACCGGCATTTACATAAATGACTCTCTTACAAAATATACACAAGCTCTCTTCATGAAGGCGAAAGAAACAATAAAGCAGAAAGGTGTTAAATACGTTTGGTTCAAAGACAATAAAATTCTTGTCAGAAAGGTTGAGGGAGGTAAAGTCATCTCTGTTAGATCTTTTAATGATCTTACTCTTATTTAGTGTTTTTTTCTTTTTCTCTTTTTCTTGCCAATAATATGATTGAAATGAATGATCTATTTGATGACTTTTCCTCCGCTAATCTTTGTAGCTCTAACGCTGATATTGATGTTACTGATAGTTTCTGTAGCCAAGATAGATTCTTTATTGTACACCAGAATGTCAGAAGTCTTAGAGAAAATTTTGCCGCTCTTGTCACTCATGTTGATTCGTTTTTGTGCGTTCCAGATATTGTTTTTTTGTCCGAAATTTGGATTTATGAGTTTGAAAAGGAAGATTACTTTATGCCCGGTTTTAAATTTTATGCTAACACTAATGAAAATTACGCTGCAGGTGGTGTTGGTTGTTTTATAAAAGAGAAAGAGGAATGTTTTATTCACGAAGTCGTTTGTGTTGATTTTTTGTGTGCAGATGTATTAAAAGTTTCCATTGAAATGAACCATGAGATCTATGTCTTTTTATGTGTTTACTGTTTCTAGGTTTGTAGAAGAATTTGCTCGTCTCTTAGAAAATGAAAAATCAAAAAATTGAATTGTATTAGGGGACTTTAACATTAATATTTTAGAAAATAGTGTGATTGCTTCGAGCTATATGGCATTATTAGCTTCACATGGTCTAGCAAGCTTTGTCAATCAACCCACTAGACTTGTCTCAGGTAGTTGTTTAGACCATATTTATGGAAGGTTTAGAAATGATTCGATCAGTAATTGTAAGAAATGCGTTCTAGATTTTATGATTACTGATCACTGTATGACTGGGTTTTTGTTTAGCATTTGCAATAGCAAGATTAATAATCATAGTTCCAAGTCTCCAAGCAGCGTAGTGAAGATTAACTACAGCAAGCTCAAATACAACCTTTCATTTGAGTTTTGGGAAGATGTTTATATGTGTACGGATGCCTCAACTTCCTATTCAATGTTCATCTCTTCTCTTAAGAAGCATATTCTTAGTTGTTCCTATACTTTACGTCCTAAAAGTTATTTAAAGAGAATTAAACCTTGGATTTCTATGTACTTATTAAAAAAAGTAAAGGCTAAGAACAAACTCAGAATTCAGTGCCATAAGTACCCTGGAAATCTAAGACTAAAAATCAACTACAACAAACTGTGCACTGAACTTAAAAGGGAAATTCCAATTTGTCGAGATAACTACTACCGTTCTCAATTCAGTTCTGCTAGAGGTAACTTAAAAAATGAATGGCAAATAGTTAACAATATTCTTAATAAGTCCACAGTTAGAAAAAAGCCGAGTGTTATTCGTGTCGATGATTGTGTTGTATCTGAGAAACCGGTTATTGTAGATGCTTTTAACAACTATTTTACAAAGATAGCGACTAATTTACAACCAGGTCTTGCCCAACCTTATTCTCTTACCTGTCTAACAACTGGTTTCTGCGCTGATCCAATCTCTTGTAGCCTTTTTTTTATTTGAACCCATAACTTCACTTGAAGTGTTAAAAGTTATCGGTACTCTAAAAAATACAAACTCGTGTGGTGCTGACGGTATTTCGAATATCTTTCTTAAAAAAGTTGCATGCTGTCTATTGGACGTACTATCACATATTTTTAATCGCTGTATTTTTGAGGGCGTTTTTCCAGAAGAGCTTAAGTGTGCAGATGTTGTTCCGTTGTTTAAAAAGGGTTCTCCTATAGAAATGTGTAATTATAGGCCTATATCTCTTCTTCCAGCTATAAGTAAAATTTTCGAAAAGCTGATAAAGAATAGGATAGTGAGTTATCTTTCAAAAAACAAGTTTTTTAATTCATCTCAATTTGGCTTTCAAAAAGGGAAATCAACCGAAGATGCACTTCTACAGTTTTGTGGTAATGTGATGTCTAACCTTGATGGTAAAAAGTCCACTGCTGGTCTATTTATTGACATCACCAAAGCGTTTGATATGGTCGATCACCTCATTCTTCTCAATAAACTTGAAAAAGCAGGATTTCGTGGCTTCATGCTAGAATGGTTCAGGTCGTATCTGAAAAATAGGTCTCAAAGAGTGAAGATCGACGAAATCAGGAGCGACCTTATAGTCTTCAACTTAGGGGTACCTCAAGGCTCTGTCTTAGGTCCTATTCTCTTTCTTATTTATATCAACTCTCTTTTTGCACTTAATTTCAAAGGCACACCGACTGCTTTTGCGGATGACGTAGGCTTCTCATATGGATCTGACAGCCGCCTAGACCTGATTTCAGACATTAATATGGACCTTCATCTTCTAAGAATCTGGTTCTCCAAACACAACCTGGTCATAAGTCCCAAGACTAGTTTGTGCTCTATTCCGGATCTTGAAGTTAATGTCTACTTTCATTCACCAGAGTGCCAAAAATTCAAACTTCCTGTCTGCAATTGTAATTCTGGCTTATCTTCTCGTACCTTAAATGATAGTCTAAGCTGTAGTTATAAATGTTTTCTGATTGAAAACGTAAGTGAATTTAAATATCTGGGGCTTATCATTGACTCGAAAATGAGCTTCTCGAATCATGTAGATGCTTTGAGGAATTATTTTCGTTGTACACTTAGGCATTTTTTCCATTTGCGTAATATCTGTTCAAGTATGCTCTTAAATATTATTTATTATGGTATTGTTCACTCAAAATTACAATATGGTATTGCTTGCTGGGGAGGTACTTTTAGGAACAAAATATATCCTCTGTTGATCTTACAGAAGTATATCCTACGAAAATTATGCCGTAAACCTGTGAGACATCCTAGTTACCCCTTGTTCTGTGACCTAAAAATTCTTCCTGTTCGTCATTTGTATTGTTTTAATGTGCTAAAGTGTTTTTTTATGAAATCTGGTAATCGTAATTTCCGTTTAATTTCTAACTATAACTTACGTGGAAACTTTTTGTACTCTGTATCTGTTCCTACTTTCCATACTACTGCCTATCGTAATTTTTATCACATTTCGTCTCATCGTTTATTCAACAAACTTCCTCAGTCGTTCAGAACAATCACTTTACCTGGAATGTTTCTGAAACTAGTAAAAAATTGGCTTCTTAGATTCTATTCTTTCTGACTATCTGGTTTAAATTAAATCTTAAGTTTTTTTTTTCTTACACACTTTTTGATGTTATAGAGTAAATGCTTTCTTAATATTGTTTAATAAAAATACAATTTTTCTAATTTTCTTTAAGGGTTACCCCACCCAAATAAACTAATTTTTGAAATATCTAAATACATATTGAAGTGGTACTCAACACTATTTTTATTACTTACGTATAAAAAATGCAGAATACCAAATGAATTTCTTATACTTTATTACTTTATATTTATTTTAAGTTCTATTATCATGTGTATTTTTCGAATTGTGAAGTAATGCTGAATTTATATAAGGAATTTTTGAATAATAAATCTAATCTAATCTAATGTCTTCCTTCTGGTCTAACTCTCATCCTGACGTCTGGTATCAATCAATCAAATCTATCGATTTCATTGTCGGTCAAAGTAAAGTTACTACGTCGTCTTTGATAAATAGAAAGATTGTTTTGAAGGAAAAATAGAACTTAGACCGTAAGGTTCTGGCCCTTTTCTTCGCTTCTTATTTCCTTGTGCGAAGCTGGCAGGATCGACGTTTGCAGGATCGCCATGTAGTGGTTCTACCTATGCTATGAGCGGAGGGGTTTGGTATTTAAGCGTACCACGCTATATTGATAGGCGATTTCTCGCCGCAACTTTGAGACCTCAATAGAAACAAGGCATTACTGCCGATTTGAATTCCAAGATAGATCTAATTTTATTCTTGACATTTCATACCTTAAATACTATTAACATAACTGTTATACTTATCTTCTATCTTACTTCTACTTACACTAGTGATTATGGATATCTTATTCTAGATTCTTATTGGCTGTACACTATTCGATAGGATCTTATTACTATTGAGTGACGTTCAGTGCAATTGAGTGCATGCCACACCAAGAATGTGTGACACAAGAGGAATGAACTCGATTACACTTCACATGCTTCGTCACTTTGTCATTGTTTATGTTTTGGGCAGTGGCGTCAGTCAGTGGATACACTACAATAATATTGGTGAAAGGATACAGTCTTGTCTTACCCCACTTTGGATTTCAAATTCCTCAGACAACCTTCCTCTGTGCAGAACGTGACATTTGGAGCCTTCGTATGTAGCTTTGATAATAGCAACTAGTTTATCGGGAATGCCTCTCCTGCGTAAGGCACGCCAAATAAAATCCCTGTTGACACTATCGAACGCCTTCTCAAAATCGATGAACAGCAGGTGCAGTGGCGATCGATATTCGATATGTTCGATGATAATCCGCAGGGTTTTGATGTGGTCGGCACAGGAGGATCCAGAGCGGAAACCTGCTTGTTCGGCATCGAGTGTGTCTTCGAGATGTTGTTTGATTCGCTCAAGGATGATTTTAGCTATTATCTTAGCTACAGCAGGCAGCACGCAGATACCCCTCCAGTTACCGCACTCCATTAAATTTCCTTTCTTAGGAAGCTTGACGATCATTCCCTTTTTCCACTCGTTAGGAAAGCTCTCAGCTTCCCAAGCTCTATCTATAAGTGGAAGCAGAAGCTCAGCCGATGTTGCTGGCGCTGCTCGTAAGAGCTCTGCTGGAATACCGTCAAGTCCTACCGCCTTGTTGGTTTTGAGTGCCTTGATCACGGTAATGATCTTATCTGTACTGGGAGTCGTGGTGCGTATTCGGGAACTTCTCATCTCGGGCATCTCAGTCTGATTTGGGAGCATATCGCTAGCGAATACACGGTCCAAAACCGTAGCAAAATGCTCTTTCCATTTCTTGAGCTGGTCCTCATCCGAAATGAGCAAGGAGCCGTCTAGGCTTTTCACTGTGTATTGGCTGGAGCTGCGACCATCTGTCAGCTCTTTCGTGATTCTGTAGACAGTCCTGCTGTCGCACCTCCGTGAAGCTTCTTCTGCTTCTGTAGCCAGCGCGTTGATGTAGTTGCGCTTGTCACGTCGTGCGCTACGCTGAACTTCTCTCATCTTCATGCGATATAGGGACTCTAGCTCGCTTCTCCCTGCTGCTATGGTAGCTGCAACGCGAGCTTTTAACTATTTTCGTTCGTCAATCCGTCTCCAGGTATCCTCGGAAAGCCACGCCCTATGTCTTCCCTGCGATCGACCGACAATTCTTTCAGCACCAGATGTAAAAACATTTTTCACAGCACACCAATGGTCTTGGATGGTTGCGGGCATTGAGCTGCTGATTGCTTCCACACCTTGCGAAAAGTGCTCCCTTAATTGTTGGCGCACTGAGGGATCACTAAGTCTATCGATGTTGAACCTGGGCATTCTTGTGTTGTCGTGGGATCTTCGGACCTGCATTGCGATTGATCGGGAAACTACTGACTGCCCAAAACTTGGCTTGGGCCAGTAGCGCAACAATCAAGTTCGTGATGAAGTGCTTACTTTACCTCCTAGTGGTGGTCCCCGGGCAACTATACGTATAAACCCTTATACGTATAGGCCAAAATTGTAAGTGCGGGTTGTCTAGGGCCTTGATTCTAGGCTAGGTAACGTGGGCCAGCAACCTGCGTTACTGAAACCAGCTCGCTACTGAAACCGACACTATGCCTCGGATAAGGACTGATCACATGTTGACGACTTTTGGCTATTGTACCCGGACAAAGATAGGTTTCTGGAATGTAAAGACGCTCCTCGACTCGGGAAGAGAAGGTCCTTACAATGCCAGATTCCTCCAACTGGAAAAGGAATTCATGCGATATAAACTGGACATTTTGGGGGTAAGTGAAGTAAGATGGTTAGAAGCGGGCGAGTACCAGTCTCCAACGCGTAACACTGTACTACTCTATTCTGGAAGACCATCCGGAAGTCCGCGGGAATATGGAGTCGGACTACTGCTAACAACAACAGCACGCAAGGGTCTGATTTCCTGGCAGCCTCATGGTGATAGGATTGTGACGGCCAGATTCCGGACTAGAGTACGACGCGTCACCATCATACAGTGTTACGCCCCAACGAATAGTTCGTCTGAGGACGAAAAGGAGAGCTTCTACAATCTCTTAAGCGCCGTCTTCAACACAACACCAAATGGAGACATTGTCATAGTGATGGGGGATTTGAATGCCAAGGTAGGCAGCGACAACGAAGGGCTCAAGCATGTAATCGGGAAGCATGGACTAGGCAACCGCAATGACAACGGCGAAAGGTTTGTGGATTTCTGCAATGCCAACCGCCTTGTGATAGGTGGCACCATGTTTGAGCACAAGACCTGCCACAAAGTCAGCTGGGTTTCCAATGACAGGCAAGCAACCTCCAACCAAATTGACCATTTTGCTATCAGCCGCCGCTTTAGAAGCAGTCTCCTGGACGTCCGAAACAGACGAAGGGCAGATGTGGGGATAGTACGTGATCACCATCTTATGATAGCTACTCTCCAACTACGCACTGCTGCAGTTCGAAGATCCCACGACAACACAAGAATGCCCAGGTTCAACATCGATAGACTTAGTGATCCCTCAGTGCGCCAACAATTAAGGGAGCACTTTTCGCAAGGTGTGGAAGCAATCAGCAGCTCAATGCCCGCAACCATCCAAGACCATTGGTGTGCTGTGAAAAATGTTTTTACATCTGGTGCTGAAAGAATTGTCGGTCGATCGCAGGGAAGACATAGGGCGTGGCTTTCCGAGGATACCTGGAGACGGATTGACGAACGAAAACAGCTAAAAGCTCGCGTTGCAGCTACCCCAGCAGCAGGGAGAAGCGAGCTAGAGTCCCTATATCGCATGAAGATGAGAGAAGTTCAGCGTAGCGTACGACGTGACAAGCGCAACTACATCAACGCGCTGGCTACAGAAGCAGAAGAAGCTGCACGGAGGTGCGACAGCAGGACTGTCTACAGAATCACGAAAGAGCTGACAGGTGGTCGCAGCTCCAGCCAATACCTAGTGAAAAGCCTAGACGGCTCCTTGCTCATTTCGGATGAGGACCAGCTCAAGAGATGGAAAGAGCATTTTGCTACGGTTTTGAACCGTGTATTCGCTAGCGATATGCTCCCAAATCAGACTGAGATGCCCGAGGTGAGAAGTTCCCGAATACGCACCACGACTCCCAGTAAAGATGAGATCATTACCGCGATCAAGGCACTCAAAACCAACAAGGCGGTAGGACTTGACGGTATTCCAGCAGAGCTCTTACGAGCAACGCCAACAACATCGGCTGAGCTTCTGCTTCCACTTATAGATAGAGCTTGGGAAGCTGAGAGCTTTCCTAACGAGTGGAAAAAGGGAATGATCGTCAAGCTTCCTAAGAAAGGAAATTTAATGGAGTCCATGCTTCCCGATTACATGCTTGAGCCATTCGTTGTCACTGCCTACCTTGGCATTCAAATCCCCCATCACTATGACAATGTCTCCATTTGGTGTTGTGTTGAAGACGGCGCTTAAGAGATTGTAGAAGCTCTCCCTTTCGTCCTCAGATGAACTATTCGTTGGGGCGTAACGCTGTATGATGGTGACGCGTTGTACTCTAGTCCGGAATCTGGCCGTCAAAATCCTATCACCATGAGGCTGCCAGGAAATTAGGCCCTTGCGTGCTGTTGTTGTTAGCAGTAGTCCGACTCCATATTCCTGCGGACTTCCGGATGGTCTTCCAGAAAAGAGTAGTACAGTGTTACGCGTTGGAGACTGGTACTCGCCCGCTTCTAACCATCTTATTTCACTTACCCCCAAAATGTCCAATTTATATCGCATGAATTCGTTTTCCAATTGGAGGAATCTGGCATTGTAAGAACCTTCTCTTCCCGAGTCGAGGAGCGTCTTTACATTCCAGAAACCTGTCTTTGTCCGGGTACAATAGCCAAAAGTCGTCATCATGTGATCATTCCTTATCCGAGGCATAGTGTCGGTTTCTGTAGCGGACAATATTCGGTAACGCAGGTAGCTGGCCCACGTTACCTAGCCTAGAATCAAAGCCCTAGACAATCCACACTAACAATTCTGGCCTATACGTATAAGGGTTTATACGTATAGTTGCCCGGGGACCACCACTAGGAGGTACAGTAAGCACTTCATCACGAACGTGATTGGTGCGCTACTGGCCCAAGCCAAGTTTTGGGCAGTCAGTAGTTTCCCGATCAATCGCAATGCAGGTCCCCAAGAAAATTGTACGACACCACGGAAAATGCAGCGCAATTGCACACCAAGTTCACCTATTTGATGAAATATTGTGAACAGTATAAACTTGGGTGGTCAAACGGTAGTGCATGCGATCATATGAAAACACAAGCGTTTTCACTCAGCTGAGGCCTACCAACTCCTACTCTCAACCTCCACGCGGTGACAGCCGGGTGCCTAGTACCTTAATCCAAGAAATGGGTAACCAACCCCGTTTGGCGGATTCTTGGTAGCAGCAGATGAGAGAGGGGGCGAAGAGTGCTTTTCTCACTAGAGCACTTCTTCCTGTTCCAGGCGGCAGCGGACGAATTCCCTAGACGGAGTCAACCGTGGCGTCTATAGTTCCAGTTAGGTTGAACTTAGTGAATACCTTGTGCGAGCTGCTTCGACGTATTCGGATCACAGGTCGGTAAGGAATTTCCAATGTTGGTCAGGACATTGGAATAGAGATGGTGGCGGAGGAGCCCTTAATGGGCCAACGGCAGCGCTCATACTCCCGTAGTGGACTACTGGCACCAGTGTACCCGGCCCCTCGTCCTAGGGGAATAATTAAGGAACTGGCCCTCCAGGTTGGGGGTTGTGCCGTCGGGGTAACTTCCCTACCACGTAAAAAGCGCATGGTTCCGAAACAACCAAAAGCCTCGGATAAGGATGACTCAACTAATGACGACCCCAGCAAACGAAATAAGGACAACGACCTTCGGATCTGTACGTGGAATGTTCTGTCCCTTTACAGACCACGTGCAGCCGAACAACTAGAAGAGGCCCTAGACTGCTATAAAGCAGATATTACCGCCATCCAGGAAGTGCGATGGGATGAGCCGGGCAAAAAGAGGATGAAAAACTGTGACATCTACTACGGTGATTGCTACAGAGGCAACAGGCAACGCTTATTCGGATGCGGATTTGTCATACGCGGCAGACTTAGGCAAGAAGTCTTAAGTTTCCGACACGTGAGCGAGCCTATTATGACTATCCGGATCAAGGCTAAATTCGCTAACATAAGCCCAATATGTGTTCATGCCCCCACAGAAGAAAAGGACCCTGCCACCAAAGAGTGTTTCTACGAGCTCCTCGACAAAACATACGAGCAATGTCCTAAATACGACGTTAAGATCGTATTGGGCGATTTTAACGCCAAAATAGGAAAGGAGGACGTCTTTGGTAGGGCAGTCGGTAAGCATAGCCTACACGACACCACGTCTGATAACGGACTAAGGCTAATTGATTTCGCTGTGGAGCGAAATGTCACCATAGCAAGCACATGGTTTCCTCATCTCGATATTCATAAGCAGACATGGCGGTCCAATGATCATGTCACGATGAACCAAATTGATCATTTTGCGATCGACGCAAGGCATGCCTCCAGTATTCTGGATGTCCGGACCTTCCGAGCGGCCAACATAGACTCGGATCATTACCTTGTTGTAGCCAAGGTACGAATGCGGATATCCCAATCTGAGCAACGAAGAAGAATCCCTGTCAGAAAATTTAACGTCGAAAAGCTACAATCGCAAGAGACCGCCAGACTCTTCGCTGAACGCGTATCCCAAAATCTCTCAATCACCCCTTTACCGCCAGCATCAAGTACCGAAGACCAGTGGCAACGCTGCCAACATGCCATCCGAAACGCCGCGACTGATGTGCTGGGTCTCGATCGCCCACCACCGCGAAACCCCTGGTTTGACGAAGAATGCCGGCGAGTGCATGCAGCAAAACAAGAGGCATACAAAGCGGCGCTGCAAAGGAAGACGAGAGCTGCTCGTGAGCTCTACGAGCAAAAGAGACGGGAAGAACATCGGCTTCTCCAAAAGAAGAAGAAAGAGCGTGAGAAGCGTGCGTTTGAGAATATCGAGAGCCTATACTCCAGGAACAATGTACGGAAGTTTTACCAAAAGGTAAAAAGAACGTGTCAGAGAAGTAATACACGTACAGAAACCTGTAGAGATGAAAATGGAAACCTCGTAGTAGAATCACAGTCGGTGCTGAGAATATGGAAAAACTACTTCTGTATAACGGCAACGAAGACCAACATCCCGCTGTCAGGCAGAATGAACCATTCAACATAGACGATGATAGTCAAAATTGATTTTATCCAAGCTAAAATCGAACAAGGCTGCTGGACCTGACGGCTTACCGGCCGAACTTTTCAAGGCAGCTGGTGATGAATTGGTAGAGTGCATACACCAACTCATTTCTAATATTTGGTCAGACGAGTGTATGCCTGATGAATGGAATCTCAGCATCGTTTGCCCGATCCACAAGAAAGGAGACCCCCTCAACTGCGCCAATTATAGAGGCATCAATCTCCTCAACATCGCATTCAAGATCTTTTCTGCGATATTGTGTGAACGCCTGAAACCTTTTATCAACAGCCTGATTGGACCCTATCAGTGCGGTTTCAGGCCAGGAAAGTCCACCATCGATCAAATCTTCACACTTCGGCAGATCTTGGAGAAAACCCAAGAATTCCAAATCGATACTCACCACCTCTTTATCGATTTCAAGGCCGCCTATGACAGCATCTATAGAGAAGAGCTTTATAGAGCCATGTCTAGTTTTGACATCCCTGCCAAACTTGTCCGTCTGTGCAGGCTGACGATGGATAACGCTCGCTGCTCCATCAAGGTCGGTAATGACCTCACCGAGACCTTTGATGTCAAAAAAGGCTTTAGACAAGGTGACGCGCTGTCATGTGACTTCTTCAATATTGTACTTGAACGGATTGTGCGGAACTCACAAGCCAACACCGGAGGCACAATCTATTACAAGTCTGTGCAACTGCTTGCATACGCCGACGATATAGACATTATCGGAAGATCTCAGCGGGCTGTCACCGGTGCTTTTGTCAGCATTGAGGCGGAAGCGGCCAAAATGGGTTTAGCGATAAACGAGGGCAAAACCAAGTATATGCTGTGAACTAGAAGGGAAAACTAACACCGACGAATTGGACAAAACGTCACCGTGGGCAGCTATAACTTCGAGGTAGTAAGGGACTTTGTCTACCTTGGCTCTGCTATAAACTCGAAAAACAAAATCAGTGCAGAAATCAATCGAAGAATAACTCTTGCCAATCGCTGTTTTTTTGGGCTTATAAGGCAATTCAACAGTAAAGCCCTATCTCGAACAACTAAGGAGACTCTATATAAGACCTTGATCATCCCAGTCCTGCTTTACGGCGCTGAAACATGGACTTTATTAAAAGAGGATGAAGATATCCTTGGTCGCTTCGAGAGAAAAATTCTTCGTAAGATTTTCGGTCCCGTTTGCGTTGACGGGTTTTGGAGGAGAAGATTCAATCACGAACTATACGAGCTGTACAGCGACATCGATCTAGTCAAAAAACTGCGTATTGGACGTCTGAGATGGCTAGGACATGTAGAGCGAATGGACACCAACGCTCCGGCCCGCAGAGTCTTCGAATCTAATCCCGAGGGACGACGCAGTAGAGGGAATCATCGCCATAGGTGGCGCACACAAGTTCAAGGGGACCTCGACCAACTTGGAGTGCGCAACTGGAGGCAATTAGCTAAAGACCGAGCTAAATGGAGAGGCTTGTTGGTTGAGGCCCAGGTTCACCCCGAACTGTAGCGCCACCTAGGTAAGTAAGTAGTATAAACTGGAGCAGTGGAGAACCGATAAGGTTGCGGTTGCGATGCGATAGATGGATATATTAAAGCATCAAATGAAGACTACGACTATAAACATAAATTACGAAAATCGTCGAATACATTCTGTTTACCTGGATCCACCGCATCCGTTGAGAGAGTTTTCGCTGGAATGAACAAAACTTGGACAGAGGATTGAAAGTGCAAACTCTCAAAACCGTTTTAACGGTCAAAATCAATTTGAAATTGACGTGTCTGGAGATTTGCGACTTCATAAAAAACAGCATGATATGCTCCGACAAATTTCATTGAAAGAGATATGCACTACATAAACACGACTCAGATGACGAAGCCGACGAATAAAATGATTCTGGATATATTATATACATATAATATATATATATATATATATTAAAAATATATTCTGTTTTTATCCTGTTTTAAAAAAGTCCTGTAAAATGCCGAATTTTCGCAGAATTTTCCTATTTTCAGCGAAAATAAGATATGGACTTTATTCATGAACCATTGATGTCTCGAGAAAAAATAATTTTTCCGCAACTACATATAAAACTTGGGCTTATTAAACAATTTGCGAAAGCGTTAGACAAGAATGGTGATTGCTTTAAATATATTTGTCAATCGTTTCCTGGCCTCAGTACGGAGAAATTAAAAGCAGGCATCTTTTATCTACCACAAATCCGTAGTCTTATAAACAACGATGATTTTACAAATGACATGACGCCGGTTTAAACGGAGGCATGGACAAGCTTTGTGTCAATTGTCAAAAACTTTTTGGGCAACTACAAATCTGCAAATTATTCCGAAATAGTCGCAAATTGCTTGAGAATTTTCCAAAACTGGAAGCCAATATAAATACCAAATTACATTATTTGCATAGCCATTTGGATAGGTTTCCAGACAGCCTGGATGATTACAGTAAGAAACAAGCGGAACGGTTGCACCAGGATATAAAACCATGGAAGAAATATATCAAGGCCAGTGGAATCGCCATACGACGGCAGACTACTGTTGGAACTTTCTAGGGAGATGTCCTGATGAAACATGCAGAAGAAGGTTACGTACAAGAAGTTTTTCCTAACTTATTTATATGAATTTAAGTTTATTATAATCACTATAATCATTTAAAACATGTTTCCATTTTCAAATAAAAGTTTTTGAATATATTCATCATATTTATTTAAGTTTTTACCCATATTCGATAGATTGTCTGTATGTCAAAAAGTAGAGTCAATTCAGAAAATTTATTATTATTATCGTAATTAGTAGACCAGAATTACCCAGCATCAACCCCGAAATCCACGCCGCAAAATCTTTGTTGCCCTGTGTAATAACATAAGTCAAGCATAGAAAGTAATCAAAATTATTCACTGGGTATTGAACGATCCGCGAGCAAGGGATATTTTTCCCCAATGATAGAAAAGCTTATATCCCCCCTAAAAAGGATACTGCATCGAGGACTTTTAGTCAGTAATTAACTTGAATTGCCTATTAGTTAAGTCAGCCGCCTCCCAAAATTCGGCTGGTAGCCAACATTATTAATACATACTTACGTCACACGATAGTGCGAAATAAGAGAGATGGTTGGCATATTGCACTAATTGGTGCCCCAAACAGAAGATTAGTCCCACACCCCTGCTTTCATAATACCTTTTGAATATTACTACCAGTATTACCCTTGGTGAGAATGAAATCAGCAAGATTTTTCTCTATATCAAGAAATCAAGAGATTTAGTTTTTTCAACCGACCCTGACAACTGTGTAGTTACCGTTAGTAGCCACCTGCTCTCTAAACTCGACGCATATCACCCCCCGTTATTTTTAACATTTTCATATACGAATGAAAATATTAATGTTGTCCCTTTGACGCAGCGTAAATTTAGTTTTCGTAAAGCAAAGTTTGACAAACTTAACAACCTTGTTGGTAATGCCTATTTTGATTTTATCTTTGACAAAACCAGTAACATTGATTCAGCCATCAATTCTTTTTACTTGTACATCTATGACTGTTTCCTTCAATCCGTTCCTCTCACACAACGTAAAAATGTCGCATCTTCTCGCCCTTGGTACAGCAAGAAATTACGCTCACTTCGGCATAACCGAAATAAACTATGGCAGGCATATCTTAGTTCCAGATCTGAATCTGACCTTTCTAATTATCTTTCGGCGTATAAGAACTTTTCCGCGTTGTGTGAATCACTTTACTCTGAATACCTTGATCATATGCAATTCGATCTTATTTCCAACTCCAAACGGTTCTTCCATTTTATTAACACTAAAGGGAAATCTGACGGTTATCCTTCTACATTAAAATTTTTAAGTTGCGCGTCCGCGGATCCCAAAATAATTACCGAACTTTTTGCTGATTTCTTCAGCCAGTCGTTTTCAAATGTCACTGCTGAGCCCGATCTTAATTATTTTACTTACTTGAGTGGCTGTGGTCAAACCTCCCTAACATCTCTGAATATTAACGAGTCAATAGTGGTTGACATGATGAATCTTCTCAAGGGCGATTACTCCTCTGGCCCAGACGGACTTCCGGCCATAGTTTTGAAAAAATACGTCAGCAATTTAGCTCGATCTCTCACTGCTCTTTTTCAACTATCTATCTCTAAAGACTCGTTTATCATCCCCATCTATAAAAAGGGCTGCAAGAGCGAAATTTCAAACTATAGACCTATTGCTAAGCTTTCATGTATACGCAAGCTTTTTGAGCGTATCGTTTATGACTCGATCTACTTCCATTGTAAATTGATTTTCTCCCCTAAGCCCCATGTGTTCCTAAAGGGTAGATCTACTACCACCAACCTCACCGAATTCATTTCTTCCACATTATGCGCAATGGAAAGTGGCAAGAAGTAGACGTTGTGGCTACTGACTTCCGTAAAGCGTTTGATAAAATCTCCCACAAAATAATACTCCTCAAACTTTCAGCTGTTGGTTTTCCGCCACCGATTATTTCATGGGTTAAGTCCTACTTAGAAGATCACCAATACAGTGACCTTTTCAGATCTTCCGTTTCAAACCCAATCATTGCGACATCAGGCGTACCTCAGGGTAGCCATTTAGGACCTCTGTTATTGGTATTGAACATAAACGATGTCGAGCTTATCATTACGGAATGCGACCTGGCGATCTACGCAGACGATATGAGGATCTCAAAACAAATTCCCTGCACTACTGATTCTCACTCGCTGCAGGCTGACTTAGATCTCTTTCTCACCTGGTGCAAACAAAACTTTTTAGAACTCAACGTCGCAAAATGTCAATCTATCACTTACTCTCGCAGACGCCCTCCCCTGCCACCAAGAACTTATTTTTTCAAAAATGAACCTGTTCTCAGAGTTAGTTTTATTCGTGATCTCGGCATTATTTGCGACACTGAACTTAACTTTCGTTCTCACATCGATAATGTAATCAGCAGAGCTAATTCAACACTAGGCTTTATAAAACGTTGGTCTAAGGAGTTCTCCAACCCTTTCGTAACCAAATCTCTTTACATGACCTTCGTCAGACCACTTCTCGAGTATGCCAGCCAGGCTTGGTCGCCTCACCATCAAGTCCACATTCAAAGAATTGAAGCTGTTCAGCGCAGATTCATCCGCTTTGCCATGCGAGGTCTTGGGTGGAATGACCCCTACAATTTACCTCCCTATGAGAATCGACTAAAGTTGCTAAACTTACAGGCCTTGGAAACACGTCGCGTTATCGCTGATGTACTTTTTGTGCACCAATTATTAGCCGGAATTATTGACTGTCCTCACCTACTGCAACTGATTTCGCTTAATACAAACCCTCGACGCTTAAGACCTGCACCCCTATTCCGCCCTGCCTACCACCGCACTGAATACGGCCAATATAAGCCTATGAGCAGAATCCTACGTAATGCAAATAAGTTCCCTAATGTCTTCGACATGCACCGTAGCAAATCCATCCTTCGAATTTCCCTACGCAACTTACCTCCCTACTCCTAACTTTAGCCTTAGTAGTAGTTTAATTAATTTTAAGTAATAATAAAGTACAAATGACATTAATAATAATAATGAGAATTCACATAGTTTGAAGTTATTAAATTATTGTTAGTTAATTAGCCTCTTAATATTGTTCTGCTTATATTAAGCTTATAAATAACTAAATAAATAAACACATGGCGCAGTTATAACAAAAGCTACTAAACAAATTAAGACTAGTTATTGCAAGAATGGTAGGTATAAGTAAAGGCCATTGGCAAAAGGGGTATCATGCTGCAAAGCTAGGTATCCTTCACAACACTTTCTGTCGTACTCTCAAGGATATTGACGAGAAGAAATCTCTAATTCATTTTCTTTGGCATGCCCGGCCCTAGCGAGGACCAGACATCGTATACTAGGAAACCTCTTTTCCGATGGCCTCAATGAGATATCTGACAAGGTTTAGATAACTCATCTTTACTTGACCTCCACATCTTGTTTTTTTGTTTTAGTTCTTAAACAACACCATCTAACAACCAAATCACACGAGTTGTGGTTCCAAACCGGCGCATCATAGCTCTAAAGGTCCATTCACAGCTCAGCGACCTGCGAATGCGAACGAGCGAATATTCTCAAATTTTGACATTTCATTCACAGCTGCTTTTTTATCTGGTCGCGGCAAACCGCGAATTTCAGTTGTCATTCATTTTGTAATTAATTGCCTAAACGCGGAACATGCATAAATACATAGCGTGGCTTTCATTCAGAAGGTAATATCTTACCTTCTTTCGATAAATTCAACCACGATCTTACCCACCAAGAACAACACAAAAGAGTTGTGAGGTTAAAGTCTCGCGAATGTTTTGGTCACGGGAATGTAGATTGCGTCCTACATGTGAATAAAAGTTGACAGTTCGCAAAAAGTATTCGCTTAATCGCGGAAAAATCGGCGAATTGTTAATTTCTTCGCAGAAACTAATTACAATTCAACTTTTTTTTTGTATTAATCGATAGATAAATTAACCTCCGTTCTTTTGGAATAGTAAAATTGCTAATGGCGTGCTTATAAATGTGTCAAAAATGGTTTGTTTGCAGTTCGGGCATTAGCAGGTCGCTGAGCTATGAATGGGCCTTAATTGGGTTTCTTTTCAATAAACCACCACTTCTACCTACGAGTACGTACTCCTAATATTTTCTACTCTTCACTGGTTTAGAAGCTTATAGCTGCAGCAACCTCATCTTGGCAACAAAAGGGTCAAATCTTAGCATCTAATTAGACCATTTAGATCATTTCTAAGTCTGTCGGAGAGTTTGTCATAGAGTACAGTGAACACACCACACATCGCAGACACGCTTTTCTACAACCATGGCTCCTATATTGACGCCTGAAATCTTTTCCAATTACAGTCGCTATCTTTACCCTAAACTTAGTTCAATTGACCTGAGCGGAGAACAACTTGCTACCTCTAGCAGAACCCTGATCAGATCGTGCCGTGAACAGAATTACAGGAAGCTCATAAATTCATGACTTTTATCTAATAAATCATATAGGCTAAACAATGGTCTATCTTCTACCTACTACTCCCACGAAAAAAAAAAACATGGCCACCCACGCCACTTGTACTCTTTGTTCATTCATATGCAACGGAGGGTAAGGTCAGGTTACACTCCGGATGGAATCGACCGTCCAGACTGGCTTATTGAGTACGCCCACCGAGATATCAATCAACTTTAGCCACTGGGAGGAGCGCGTGTTAGCAGAAGGCTCCCTTAAAATAAAAAATAAAAAAAAAGAATTTCGCCCATATACATAGGATTTTCTTTTCGTCCTTTTTTTTCTGAGTAAATCCTGTAATTTACGATAGGGCGCCATGCATTCACGGTTCGCATGCAAAGTTTTTTTTTTACACCATCTCCTCCAGACTTGGTGGTGTGGAGGGGTGGGATCAATCTTTCAAAAAATCTGGTAATACTTTGTGCGATTGGAAATTGTGTCCCCATGCAACCATAAATCAATTTTCAACAAAAGAACCAAAAAGGACCAATTTCGCATCTGAAAAGAAAGAAGAATTGCGTCGAGTTTTTGATTACCCACCTAGTTTACTGCCTGGCAGGCAGCATTCTGAATCCCTGGAGAAATGGCAATGGAAACGTGTTGTAGGTGGCAGTGTGCGGCAGCAGCCGGTGCGACATAAATTACCAAAGGAATTTCCTATTGACTCCTGATGGCTAAATTAGAATATTTCTTTGTTTGTCATGTCCTTGTTCTCAATACTGGGTTTTGTTCGTTTTGTTTGGGAAGTTGTACTTGTAGGCTATGAACTTCCATCTTCTGACTGAAAAAGGAGAATTATGATGTATCGGTGTATGTTTTCAGTCTGAACGATGTGGGAAGAGACTTTCAAAGTTTAGAACATTAAAAGGTTAGTATAATACACGGAACTTTTTGACAAGTGCCAAGGAAAAATGTTTGGTGTGGTGGATGTATATTATTTATGGCTGTTGTAGTTATGTTCTTTATATCAAATTGTCGGGTGTGTTTTATGTTTCTTCTGTGTGGGATTTTGTTTTGAAAAATGGTTAATTAATGAATTTTACTGTTTCAATGATGTCAGGATGAAGTTAAGGATAAACATGGTGTAATGGAGTTAAAGGCTGAGGCGTGAATATCAGAGGTGATGGCACTTGGTGAAACAAAGCTAACAACAAACTTTTAATCTTCAGATGAAGACTACCTAAAGTGTACTTTAGTGAAGTGTATTTAAAGAACTTTATTACATCAGGCAATATAGTCCATGGGACTACCAATGGCAGCAAACGAAAAGCCCTAAGGCACTCTTTCTTCTTCCAACCGCAAAGGGTTCTTCAGATGGGATGAACGGGGGCACCTACACACTCAGTAATTAAAAAAGTAAAATGGACTACTTCGACATATTTAAAGCTCAGGTCTGTAAGGATCGTCAGGCTCACATTAGGATTCCAGAGGAAAGAGACGATTGTGGATAGGCCCCAAATGGATCAACGGCAGTGCTTGAATCTCCCAAATGTGTTAGGGTTGGGGGCTATCCCACTGCGAAGCTTCCGACCATGTAAAATAAATAAATAAAATAAGTAAATATTTGGCGCAACAGCTCTTCAAGCGCCTACGCCTAGTTTCTCGCAACCACTCGTGTTGTGTGCGTTATATTTTTTCACACGAATAGAACAGACCGTATCCGAAGGGTAATTTGTTTTTAAAAAGCTTTCTCGTAACAACAATATTCTCGGATATTTGTCAGACGTTCGCGAGAGATGGGACCGTGAAAAACTAATCGGTGTTTTCCGGGATTCGAACATGGAACCTCACGCCCAGTGTTCCGACGCACTAACCTCTGCGCCACTGGCCACGGCACTCCCCATGTAAATGCAGGTGTGCTATTAAGTAACCGCAAGTCTCGAAATAGTACAATCTTTCCGTCGATGAAGTGAAATAAGACCAGCAGTTATTAGCGAAAGGCCTAGACTGCTATAAAGTAGGCACAAAGTGAGATAGAAAGAGCGAGGCACACGGAGAATAAAAAACTCTGATGTCTAGAATGAGCGGTAATTTGTATTTTCGTGACCCAAGATTGATTTTATGAACTAATCGACAAGACAGCTCTCTACTCTTGGAAAATGACCATTGGTAAGGAGTCCCCACTCCTGCAGTCTGATATAAATTACTGGCGCAATGTATCCCTAATCAGGCCTAAACTTATGCATAGCGTGATCGTTTGTTCGACGCGACGGTCTTTCCCTCCAGACATCAAGGCAAGAAGCAAAGATCAGCATATTTGTGCATTAGTGGTGTATTCGCTTCTATTTCTTCAAATATGCTAGATATTCTATTCCTCTGGTCTCGCTTGGCAAGCAAATGGCAACCAGTGCTGGAGTGATGACTGTTAAAGCCATGTCGCAGTGTTCAAGTATACGTACAGGTCGCTGCGAAATTATCTGCAATCATACCAGATTCATACCAGACTACATCGACTACACCCTCTCAACGTTTTCTTTTAAAACGAATTTTCAGACCACTATCCCGCTCAGAGAGTGGGAGGGGGCATGATATACCAAATATATAATTATAACCAGAAATGGATGTTTAGCAATTGTATCAATTGCACAACAGGGCCTCTTTTATACCATTTTCCATATTTTTTTCCAACAAAGCATTATGCTGAAAACTTCTTGGCGAATATCCTCCCTCAGCTGCTCTAGAAAGATTATTATCATTAAATTTACACAAAAGATGCCTGGCTATACCGCAGGCCATACCACATCGCCCAAACCTGAGATAAGGCGACCCGAGAATCTATGCTACAAAATCTCTATTGTTTCACAGGCTGTGAATACTGTAATGCAATCTCGCTGAAACCACAGGTTCTCCAGGCCCTGCTCTTCCATTTTGGTTTTCAAGAAGTCCTGCAACATGTCTATAACGCTGGCCAGTGACGGTGATGGCGTTGCTTGCAGCGTCCTCGAAAAAGTACGGCCCAGTCACCCGGCGAAACGGACTTCTTCGTTCATAATGATTAAAAATAAGCTGGAAATTTCTTCGTAGAGCTCTAAGAAGACCTAGGCATACTGTTATCGTTGTTGTTGGGCTCTTAGCAGTATCTGATAAGTAGCCTGTAACTCATACAGGACAGAACTTGATGTGAATCTTGCAACAGAAATCACAAAAAAATTGCAGTCTGCGTTGTCTTGTTTATATACCTAGTTGTTGCCTCCCGTTTTCGCTCACATCATTTACATTTTCCACCCAATTGTGGTGATCAATTTCCATGTGATGGGTACACAACAAAATAGGCTTCATATTAAAGCGAAACACAAGCTATGAATATATAAGCTTCGCAATTCTTTGACAGCATTCTGAACGCAGACTTTTTTTTATCCAGTTGATAACCTCTTGTTCCGTAGCACCATCAGCCGATATGTCTTAGATGCTGAATGCTGTCTACTCTATCGACCGACTGTACGAGTTGCAGGGGCTAAGATTTCTTTGTTTTTTCGCCATCCGTGATCATGCAAAAGAACCGATACGCATGCTAGAACAACAATACTAGATTTAACTGTTCTCCTCTATTAAACTGGCCAAACTGGCCAAAGCAGTGCGAATCTTAATGCTAATCCAAAATAAAAATAAGGCTTCAAAATCGATACTCCGCGGAATGCAATAACGATCGGCAACGTATCGGTAGGGCTAATGCAAGAAGATGCAGAGCGAAAACAAAATCCTTAAAAACGAGTTTCAGTAAAACTTAATATTTAACTAATAAGCGGGTAATTGATTGTATCATCAATATTGATTTTGATTTAAAGTCAACAGTGTGAGCATAACTGTTTTCACCTTGTGCTAAAAAAGCGGTCAACGGTTGAGTATCTTATCTGGAATCCTGCTTGACATTTACTTAGGCTGCCATTTGATTAAACAAATGCTTGTGAAAAGATTTGCCCCTATCATAGTTATGATTGTGATTGCTCTTTAGCTCAGGGCTGGTACGTACCGAATGGAAACGAAGTCGTTTCTTCTAGCTTTCATTTTGTGATATAGATATGCCTGCATTCAATGGGATAGAAATAGGTAAAAACTCTGCAGGTAAATCCATTATGAGTATACACTTCCCTTCACATTCTGAAACTAAGAGCCATTTCCATGGAGAAATTAATTATTAGGTATTAAAGCCAAATCCCAATTCTAGGATTAATTATAAAATCTCTTTCCCTCTAATAACATTTTTTGGAGGTACCTGCGCATAATTTTTCTTATTCCTCTTCCATGGAATTTTAAATTTTCCAAAAGAAAATTCCCTAGTGATATGCTGTGAATTATTTAAGACGAAGTACGCAAAAGTCCAATAATACTTCTGAGGAGAAGTTTTAAAAATATATGTTCTTTATTTTTGCTTTAGTACCAACACTATTTCTACAATTTGTAGAATTTGTATAAATGTGGAGCTATGGTACGTAAATAGCACTACTACAATAACACGAAAATTGGGACGAGGGGGCGACAAGTCAAGCCTTAATTTAAATTACAAATTCAGCGCTAACTTCTGGCGTTTGTAGCCCTTTGCTTTTGACTCTTTTGAAAGTTTTTAAGAGATCCTTTCTCTTTTTGGGCGAGTCAAAACTAAGAATGTAGAAAGCAAAATAAAACAGAAATTTTATCCTACATTATGACAAAAGTACATTCCACCAACGTCTAAAACTTTTTTAACGAGCGTAATTCTCTCGTTCCTTCTCTTCTACAGGTAGGTACATAGTGCTGCTCATACTTCTCCTTATCCTGGTCTCTGAGTTGTACTTTCTTAATGCGAAAGTAAGAATAACTTTGGATTATGGTTTATGTTGATGGTCAGCAAAAGTTGAAGAAACTTCTTGAAAAGCCAATGAGCAAAAGCCAATTGAAGTGGAAAGACAAAGTGGTAGATTTAACAGAGCGAATGAGGACGAATTATGTTAATAAGAATTTTGCATGCAAAAGTTATGCAAGGAATATAATCAAAACTTCATACATACAAATGTATGTATATTTATGGTTTTACTCGAAGTCAATATTAATTTTTTTTTTTAAATTGGACTCTAGTTCATTGTTTGGGTTGGAGAAACCTCTCGTAATGTAAAGGTAGCTTCACACGAAAATGCAAGCTTGACAGACATACATGTTCAATCTTTTTCTACTAGCATGATTGAGCGTCCATATGAGAATTTCGTGCAAGCATTTTAATTATACAAGCGGCTTGAAGATTGATCGAATTTCGATTATGCCAGCTTGCTCCAACAAGACTATGCAAACTTGTGTAAGTAAACGCCAGTTTTGAGATAGATCTGTCGGAGGAAAAATGACCCCAAAGCGAGCATATCATCGCCTGAACTCTACATTCTCCACACACAAACTGGTGCTTGTTTAAAATAATTGTACATGGTAGTGAAGAGGAATTGTACATGCTTGTACGAAAAGATAGAACATGTGCTTGTTAAGCTTGCAGTTACGTGTATAGCCACCTTAAGCCATATTTTTTGTAAGATGTCATGCGCCAAAAAGCCGACTTTAAAAATGGAGACATTTCACCTTTCAAGTATATCCCCTTGAAACATTTTTAAATCTGCGGAGCCACGGAGCCTCGGACTTAAAACGGCTGAGCTTAACAAGGAAAAAGTTTTGTCGCTGGTCCTTATTATCTGATATTGCTTACGCGATAAACCCACTTCAACAAAAATAAAAAGACCTTTCAGGGGGTAGACAATTGATTGATGTTTCGGAGATAAACTGTTGAAAAATTACTCTTTGTATTTTTTAGCTTGATTTTTTTTATATGTAAAGGTCTTAAGCTTAATATAAGAGAATCAGATGTCAAAAGCAAGCTGTTTAGAAAAAACAACATTTTCACGCAGGATTTGCGTTTTTCTTCTTTTGCTAAGAACATTAAACTCTTCTTATAATTTCGTCTGTCGGCCTGGTCTAACTGGTAGTAATGGTATTTCGAAAACTCTCTGAAGTCAAACATCGTTTTTTTTAAATATTGCATCTGTGCTGCGTGCATTTGACCATCTTAACATGAAATCATATCCTTAACATGTAGTAAAAAGTAATAAATTAAATTATGCTACAAATTATAAGCTTAGATTAGTAGCTAGTACTAAGATACCTTAAACTCGCAATTTTAAGCTTAAAATCATAAAATCTATCTCCCGTTTAAGCAGCCTTGCTTAAAAAGTAAATCTCAGGATAGTCCAATCTTGCATGAATGTCTTTCCCTTCATTCTCTCGTATTACGTGATATAAATGTTTTTTTAATTGCAATATACGGCCTAGAACTTATGCAAAAGTTTCAAAGGGCAAATATGACAGTAAATTTGCAACAAACTACACATATGTATGTACATTTCGGACGCACAAATCTTAAAAGACAAAAATAGGCAGGCGATACTAAAAATTTTATTTTATTAGCTTATACTGAAATTTCTGCAGAATAACGCTGAATTATTTAAAAAAAATATCCATGATTCACAAATAATAAACAAAATAAGGTTTTAGTTTTCATGTTATTTAAATAATTAAAATTTCAGTATGAAAAAAGCCCAATAGATCATTAAATTATGTTTATAATTAGGTGCATATCTGGCACTGAATTGGAGTAAAAATGTTATCACACAATAGGCGAAGAATGAGAAAATAAAATGATTCAAGTTTCGCGAAAAGCTTTTCATTTTAAAACATCAACTTGTGACCGGTTTTTTTGGTTTAACTACCCCTATGTGCGCCGGTCCATCCATGTTTGCATTTCGGTATGAGCCGATATCTCCATCTTTCCTTCGAAGACTGATTCCATCGGTATTGTCACGCTTCACTGTCTTTGTTCGAGATTGATATCTTTTATTGAAGCTCGGAGATGCTGAGTTTTGACTTCATAGGTCCTAACCTCGCCAAGATATATGCAGGTAGAAATCCTGTAATGACATCATCAGCATCATCTGACATCTTAACGCACAGCACACCCTTACCCTTGTTATCTGATTCAGTTTTTTTTTCTCTTGATCGAAGTTTTAGATATACCCGTGCATATGCATATCTCAAAATATATTAATATGTATGATAATAATTATAGCCTGACCTATATTAAGCATAGAATGTAAATGTTGTTTAAGAGCCTACTCCGGTGGTACATAATCTTTGCACACATATCCTCGAGGCATATCATTAAACAAAACTCATTAATATCACATCCACAAGTCGAGTACCTAACAATGTTTGCTGTGCCCCCAACCAAATAAGAAAATCAAATTTCTCATTAGCAATTCATCAGTCGCAATATTTCCCCGAGATATTATCGAGCGATCCACTTTAAGGCCAATTAATTAATTTTAAATTCAGGCCATCCTTTCGACTCCACTCTCGCACCTCATTTAAAGGGTAAGCTCCTGGCAAAACAAAAGCACATCGATCCGCGCAATGACAAATTTCCCCCCAATAAATCTTTAATTCGTCTTTATTCATCGGAGGATGAAATTGTTTGTCATCCGGCCTATCTAACGGTGATATTTTTCATTTGTCAGCTTATTTCAACAAAATCAATTATCAGTTGTCCTCCCAGTGTCGCGCTCGCTGCCTGCCGCCTTGTACACGATACAAATCCATTCTATCTCGAATTGAATCTGTGATATAGAGCGTCCTTCTGCCCCCACCACCAGGTTTCGATGGCTTGTATCAATATTCACTCAGTAACCGATTTTAATATTTAAATGAGGACATTTCCGAAAGCCGTTGCTCCTTTAATTAATCCTTTATTTCTTTATCACAATGGCAAGCAGGAGAATCCGACAACTACGACGACAACGTCGACGACGAAATATTCCATTGCAAGGATATTGATAAAATAGATACCAGAGGATGAATGTGGTGTGGTGGGCTGCAGCACAAAAACATAAGAAAAACGTGGCTAGAAACGGAAATCTTCTCTCGCTCGACTGTCAAGTTTGTGGCGGTCCATAGTAGTAGTACATTCACAGTTGAAGTAAACTGGAAGGAAGGACACTCAGAGAGTTAAGAAGCCGAAAAAGACCTGCTGCTAGCGGAAGGAGACAAGGAAGTCCTCACTCTACTCACTCTCTATGGACGGGTGTAAACTTAATGTTGATAGTGAGTATTAAAGTTACTTAGAGTTGTGTTAGGATTACAAAGGATTAAAAGTGTTTAAATAGCTAACGTTGTCGGAACAAAAGGGCTTTGCAGGGACTTTCTCCTTCTCTGTGTCTGCCGTACCACCGACCGACGGCAAAGGAAAGGGCGGATGGAATTTAATTACGTTGACTAAGGGCACATCTTTTGAAAAGATATTTTCACTTTTCGTTTCGTTTCTTTTTTTACCTTTTGTTTTTGTTAAATACATACCTGTTCCTTGTGGCTCTTTTTTTTTCTTCCTGTTTTTGTTACTTAAATCTTAGAAGTAGAAGACAAAGTAAACTTTTTTGTAAAGATTTACAAAAGACATTTTTTTGAGGTTCTGAAGTTTGATGAAGACTCAAACGAAAAGGTCTTGATAACGAAAATTTTCTAAAAAAAAAAGTTGCGATTTACAACCGAGTGAAATGAAGTATTTCTTTTAACTTTGAAGGTAATAAGATACTGCTACGTATTTAACATGTTATGAGTTTAATGGACCTATATCCTGGTAATGGAGGCATAGAAAAACTGAAGGGTGGACCAGGAAAATAATAATAGGTTGTTAAATTTAAGAACCTCAACTATGTTCATAAACAATCACTCGCTGGCGTTTAGTGGTCCCATAGGAGACCCCCAAAATGAACAAAAAAAAAAAAAGAATTAGCGAAGGTGCGCATGGGGAAAGTAGGTAGGTAGTACCCGGTGATTGCTCAAGTAGACCAAGAGTTTGGCTTATAGTTTTTTTTAGGAGGCAAAACATTTTGCATTTTTCTTCAATTTTAAGACAACCTTGAATCGGTAGACCGAAACACTCTACACTGTACGAAATGGAACTATGTTTAAAGTTTGGTTTGGCTATCTAGGGTGGCGGTGCGCCAACTGTTACTAAACATATACAACAGATGTTTAGAACACGGAATCTTTCCCAAAGCGAGAAAACCGAGATAGTCCTGCTGACGAGGAAGCGGATACCCACAATAAACAAGCTCTAGCTGTGTCCAGAACTCATATGCACTAAGGAAGCAGTAAAATATCTAGGAGTTAGGATAGATACGAAGCTCACGTTATGGGAACAAATTAAGTCCGCATCCGAAAGAGCCACGAAAACATGCCTATTGCTAAGCAGACTGATGGCGAACATAAGAGGTCCCACGGCAAGTAAAAGAAGACTCCTGATATCGGCTACGCACTCAATACTCTTGTATGGCTCCGAGATCTGGGCTGAGATATACAGGAAGAAAGTGGCCGCGGTGCAACGTATAGGAGCCCTTCGAATAACGAGTTCATACCGAATAGTGTCGGAGCCAGCAGCCCTAGTAGTCGCAAGAGTGACGACCATTGATCTCATAGCAGCAGCAAGGAAGTATGTACGTCCACGACAAGAAGGCGGAATTAGGAGCGGCAACAGCAGCTACAGAAGCGAAGCAACTCTCGAAGCAGAAGTGGCGTTATTATATCACCCAGTTCCTTACCGGACATGGTTACTTCAAGCGGTACCTGCATAAGATGAGAAAAGTAGGGAGCCAATACGGAGGCTGTTTGGAAGACGATGCGTATCACACTTTTTTTTACCTGTAACAGGTGGGCAGCAGAAAGAAATAACCTGGAATCAGAGATAGGCAATTTTTCTCCAAAAAATACCGTAAACAATATTGTCTCGAGTATCGAAATGTGGAATAAAATATCTTTATTCATTGAGACGGTACTCAGATCGAAAAAGAGAGAGGAGGAAGTAAATATACCCTCAGCAAGTTACCAAATTGATGAAAGCCTTACCGGCAAGATATTATAAGCCCGCACCAGGAGAAAATGTGAAAAAGCCGATTCCCAGAAGAGAAAAAACGACACCATTCTGAAGTAATGCTAAAGCGGTTCCGGAGTGGATGGTGTCAGGTTGAAAAGGGGTTAAAGGTGTTTTTTTTTACTGAATACGAGTCTCACACTACTTGAAACAGAGCGGGACTGTTTCTCGTGCGCATTAGAGTTCTTCCACAACCCCCAAGGCAAAACAAAAAAAATCTAAATTGGCAGCAAATTGTCGGATATTTGGCGCAACGGCCTATGAAGGTCTGGGACCGAACATTCAACCTCTCGCGCAGTGGTCCCACTGCACGGCGCCCGCATTATGGGATCATGGTAGAAAAAAATATATTGCATGTCGCATCTGATCATTTAAATTTTAAGTCTACGGATGGACTATGTGAATTATTTGTGGTTATTAAAAAAAAATATTGATTAGTCAAAATAGTTAAATGGGAGCCTAAAAAAGATAAATACAGAGTTTGAATCTGTTATGCGGTGTGAGTGGGGCTGAAGATAATGTTGCGTATATCATTATTCTTTGCTGTCCATAGGGCCAACATAAGTGAGGATTCTACGTCCCTGCAACGAGCACTTGATGTATGGGTGGACGTTTTGGAGGGAAATGGGTATCACATTAGTTCAAAAAAGACAGAGTACTTGTGCTGCCCGTTCTCTGATCCAATTAGGCCTATTTCAGACATTTATTTGAATGGAACAGTGCTTCCCAAGTGCGAAAAGATCAAACGTCTGGGATCTATGATCAATAGCAAAGCAACCTGTGATGACGACATCAATCATCGCGTAAGCGTAGGGAGGATGAAGTGGCGAGAAAACTTTGGTATCTTCTGTGACCGAAAAATGTCCCTAAGTTGAAAGGAAGGCTCTACACCGCAGTTGTGCGTCCAGCGCTCACATACGATTCACAATGTTGGACAATGTACAATAAGAATGAGAGTAAATTAACGGTAGCTGAGATGAAAATGCTTCGCATGACAGCAGAAGTAACAAAGCTTGATCGAATAAGAAGTTCGAAGATCCGTGGAAGCTTTCAAGTCAAGGAAACCATCTGACGAGAAATAGAGCACGACCGGCTCAACTGGTAATGCAACATTCAAAAAGAGATCTTTTTAACCCTGTTAAAAGGGGAATATCAATTAACATTCCATAACCTCGCCGAAATAGGAAAAGAAGAAGAGGGAACATTGGGCAGCGAGGTGTAAAAAAAATGTTCTTGACAATACCTTTTAAATGAAACCATTACTTTCAAATGTATTGCTTTAACATTAAACTTCTTTTTTTTGCGTATTACAACATAAATGTACATTAGGTATATTTTGTGCACTTGCAGTTTGGAAATCAATTTTATAATGTGACATCGACCCCTACAAGTACCTTCTACCCGATGATTATATTGGTTAAATTTTATGCTATCCATGGGTGCATTTACGTATGGCCGATGCCCTAAGAAGTTTGAGTTTTTGGACCATCTGGTTAAATATCTAATGTGGACTCAGAAGATATTTGAGAGGAATATGAACTATGACCTCTTCTGGCTTTCATTATTGGAATTTTTATTTTATACCCATAACCTATTTGTGTCTTGAGTGTGACTTGGGCTTCAAACTCAGATCTCTCCGATTCTGACTTCATTGCAATCCGAGCCTTGATTGCAGTGCGCTTTTGAAATGTCTTCAGGAGTTAGCCGATAGCCATGTGCTGTGACTTTTCTGCAATTTACGCGCTACCTCGAAAAGAGCCTTGCACCTGAGGATGCCAGGAAAAAGGCGGAGGAGCATAGGGCAAAGCCCGACTCCACTGCTGTGCCATCAGCTAAGAGGGGCAGTAATGCCATAACACCTATCTCAGCTGCTAGAAGCTGTGCTGTGGCTGCTGGGGCAGCCCCGGCTGGTGGAAGACATGCTGAGGCCGCGAAGGCTGAGCAGGTTGCGGTACTTCCTGTGAATTACCCACATGAAATGCTCGATGCTGAGGACCTCAAAGTACTCGAGAACGCCATCGTGGCGGAAATAGTCCTGGGATGGGAGCATAAGCTCAAGTTCCAGGGCGTTCATTTTAAGAATGGCATGCCACTGGTCGACTGCGAAACTCCGTAGACGGTGGAATGGCTGAAGACCGTAGCTCCCAAACTGAAGCGTTGGAAAGAGGTGGGCCTTACTGCATGTGGCAGTGCGGATATACCACGTGCCCATTCCTTTACCATCTTCCTACCACGCAGCGTGGATCAGGACTACCAAACCTCTTTGGTACTCCTAGAAGCGCAGAATGATGGCTTGAACATCAAGGCATGGAAGGTTCTGTATGGACGTATCGAGGGGGCTGGGTAGATACTGGCCCTGTAAATTGACCAATAGCCTTTTGAAGTCATTAAGGCTCAAAACTGCTCCCTGAGCTACCAGTTCGGCAGAGTGGCGGTGGGTGGACTCAAGAAGCTGAAGGAGAGTGCAGGGCATAGTACGAACTCGAAACCAACCTCAGAAGGGACACTACCGGAAGTGGAGCATCCAGTTCCGCTGACGGTCGAAGCACCAACTCCGACTGTAGAACAGGACGCTCGGAGCGCAGACGAATTTATGTCCATCTCAGTTGACTAGTACCTAAACAGTACAGTTATCTCCCTCCCTCTGGGCATTAACCTGGAGAAAGAAGAGATTCTGTTAACGGAGGGTGGGGCAATAGCCCCCGACGAGCACTAGCTCGATGACCTCCACCAGTAAAATAAAGGTCGCCCAGGTAAACATCCACCATGCCATAGCGGCATCAGCCACAATAGCTAGGATGTTTACCAAACAAAACATGGGCATTGTATTGATTCAGGAGCCATGGATCTTGAAAGGAGGAGTCAAAGGACTGTCATGCAAGGATGCAAAGGTAATTTGGGATATAAGGGTGACCAATCCAAGGGCATGTATCCTTATGAATAACAAAATTAACTTTCTCCTACTTTCACTTGGTGCCATTGCAGGTTTCTTTGAACATCTTCGGAGTACACCGCACCATCATCATCGCTTTTGCATATTGTGCTGGGGCTGTCCCAACAGAACTGCAGCGCTTAGTGGAGCACTGTAATAAGCTCCAAATGCCGCTGCTGATTGGATGTGACGCCAATGCTTACAATGTTATATGGAGGAGCACCGACACCAATACCAGGGGTGAGTCTTTACTAGAATTCGTTCTCTATTCATCCCTTGATATATATAATGTAGGGAAAACCCCAACCTTTGTTACTAGAGTTAGAAAGGAAGTTCTTGACCTCACGTTGAATAGCCCGATCATCAGTAGGTTAGTCAGGAACTGGAAAGTATCAGATGAGCCGTCATTATCTGACCATAGAATTATTATGTTTGAGTTAGATAGTGCATGTTCATGTATCATAAGAAATCCAGTTAGAAACCCAAGAAAAATGAATTGGGAGGTCTTCAAAGAAACTCTGGACAGTAATCTGGAGCATATCGATCATAGGAGGGCTCCAACCCACTATCTGTATTTCCTAATCATTACAACCTTCAAACGTTTAAAGATAATGGAAACCGGCATCTCCTCTGTCTTCTTCCCCCCTCTTCCTATCCGCCCGTGCCCTGAGAACCAGTATAAGGGTATTAATAAATTATAAAAAAAAAAAAAAATCTAGAGTTAGAAAACGCGGTAAGGGCATGTACCGCAATTACAAACGCGTTGGACTCGAGCTGTCCCATAAGCAACAGAAAGGGTAGGAAAAATGTACCATGGTGGAGCAGCAATCTAACAAAGTTACGTTCTGATACACGCAAGTTGTTTAATAGGGCAAAGCGTAATGGAGATTGGCAAAGCTACAGGGCGGCACTTACAAACTACAACAAAGAACTAAGAAGGGCGAAAAAGAAAGTTTCAGGAAGTTCTGTGAGACAATAAACACCACTCCTAAAGCGCTTGCAAAATCGGGGGGAATGCCAACATCCCTTAAAAAACCAGATGGCAGCTTTACTGAAGATGAGGAACAAAGAGCTTTATTTCTCTTAGAAACCCTCTTCCCCGGAAGTTCGCAGAACACCTGTGACGGAAGCATGACCAACACGACCAGACCTCGGAATGAAGATTGGGAGATTGCAGGGGCTATCTGTTCCAGAGGGAAAGTCGAGTGGGCAATTAGCTCCTTCCAGACCTTCAAGTCACCAGGTGTGGATGGTATTATACCAGCCCCTATTGCAAAGGAGGCAAGGAAAACTACTACCACACCTCGTCAGAATAACAAAAAGTAGTCTTGCATTGGGATATACTCCAAACCAGTGGAGACGGGCGAAAGTTGTTTTTATACCAAAAATGGGTAAAAGAGACTTAACACAGCCTAAGTCATACATACCGATCAGCCTAACATCGTTTCTTCTCAAAACAATGGAGGAAACAGTGGATAACCACCTAAGAGAGGATGTACTTAATACATCCCCACTGCATTACCGTCAGCATGTATACAGAGCGGGCATATCCACTGAAACGACTCTTTATCAGCTGACGGAAACCATCCAAAGAGCTCTCGAGACCAGAGAGATAGTAATTTGCGATTTCCTAGACATCGAATGGGCATTTGAGAACACTTCGCATAAAGCTATTAAACGAGGCAGACAGAAAGGGAGTTAGCAGATCAGTATCTAAGTGGATGTATGAGGTGCTGAGAACAAGATCAGTAGAGACTCAGACATCACGTACAATTATCAGGGTCAACGCAACAAGAGGATGCCTACAAAGCGGACTATTATCTCCCGTAATGTGGAGTCTTGTTGTGGACGGGCTTCTTGAAAAGTTAACAAACCTTGGAATTAAGTGTCAAGCCTACGATGATAACATTATACTGATTGCCAGGGGAAATTTGAGGAAACCCTATGTGATATTATAGAAAGGGGCATAATAGCAAATCAGGAATGCTGCAGCACGCTGGGCTCAATATAAACCCGGCTAAAACCACAATAGTACCGTTCGCGAGAAAGAGAAAACTTGAACTGAAGCCAATCCGACCGTCGGGCACGATACTGACACCGGTAAAGGAAGTGAAGTATCTAGGACTACACCTAGATAGTAAACTCTTGTGGAAGAAACACACAGAGGAGATATCCAAAAAGGCTACCCGTGCTGTAATGATATGCAGAAGCCTAGCGGGTAAGTTTTGGGGGTTTATTCCAAATATTCTAAGATGGATGTATATTGCCATTTTGAGACCAATGATCACTTATGGAGCAATAGCATGGACAAAGCGAGCTAGTCTAGTCACAACGAGGGAGAAACTCGCTAAAGTGCAAAGACTTGTCTGCCTCTGCATGACTGGGGCCATGCGAACTTGTCCAACTGCAGCCATGGAAGTACTCCTGGACGCGGAAAACATAACTATACAGTTTATTATGTCCAAGCATTTGAATAATTGGAGCAATTCTTTATTGATGGTTATATACAAATTAGTAGGTTGTGGGTACGAAAAATATAAATATAACACAATTTCATATTAACAAATGAAAATCAATTTATATTTAAGAGATCATCAATTTCAAGCGGATAAATAAGTGATATGATGTCATGAAAAAGAAAATTCATCAATCCTCTGAGTATAAAATAAACTGTCTCTTGAATAAAAATTCACGATCTTCAATAAGAGACAAAAATGCATAGAGCTTCATCTTTCTCAATTTCATTTTCCGCTTACCGCTTACAAGTTAGTTCACACGATCGAAAGATGCTCGCAATTCAACCTAGACAAATACTGTCAATACTGATCAGATCCAAACTGGTATGGGAATGTTTCACCAGGATCAAACTGGTAGAATCAAACAAAGTAACTCACTACTGGGTACCATGATATGTAGGAGTAACGAAGCAGCTAATGAACTAGCTAGAAACGGATCAGACACGCCTTTCCTTGGACCAGAACCCTGGGATAGGATCCCACAAAATACGGGAAGACCCAAGGAAAGAGGAAGAGAACAAACGGGCCAAACATTCGGACGATATCTCCCAAATAAGACAGGCAAAAGAACTTCTGGGGAAATACAACCAGAAAAGAAGCAGAGCCTGCCTAAGAGTTAGTAAAAATCCACTTCGCATCTTGGCAGGCATGTTAACGGGTCACTGCAGACTTAAGGAGCACCTTAGGAAACTGGGAAAACAGGGAGACGGACACTGCTAATTGTGCAGGGAATTCGCACCTACGTAGGTGCCTACCTCCTATCACGGATTTACTTTCGGTGGATCCACTGAAGATACTCCGGTTTGTTGTAGCAGTTGGACTGGAGGAAGTATTTTAGACCGAGTATATCATCGGCTAGAGCCGTAGTATAGGAGGCACGATAGATCTTTAAAAGGTCGCAGTGCATTTGCACCTCACTATCATTTACATCTACATCTACACTGCTTACAAATTTCAACAAAGAATACACATTTCACAGTAATAGTCGAATGTAAGAAAACACATTTGAATTTCGGCAAATTCCGTAATATCATATATGATGTCATGAGCAGGTCACAAATAAATTCTAAGAAATACAGCAATGTATCTCTATTTATTGAAAACTTCACCATCTATGGAAGATATGCTTTCTGCAAACTATGTGAAGATATGCTTTCTGCACCCAACATATTATATCAAATTAATCCTCTATAACATATTAAAATTTCAAGGTCATCGGAGGTTTGTCCCTTAATCTAGACAATTACCTTTTTTTTATAATTTCCGCGCACTAAAGGGGTTTACATTTACCACACTTTTTTCAATTCCAGGGTAAATGTGAACAAAGTAATAATTTCCATTGAACAATAGGTTGAATGTAATCGGATAGAAAAATCGTTCCCATTTACCCCAACGACCCCAATCTCTCAAGAAATCTGTCCTAACATAATAGTCCTTAAAAATGCTTAAAAGTTGAATTTGTGTCAAAAGTTCTTAAAACATAGCGATATTTATTTGCCCATACAGTCAACCGCATACTCACATTTAAAACCCAACTTTAATTCCAATCTTTCCACAAGGCCCACAAAACAATCACGAATTTCTGTATACCTATCAAAGGACATTTATTTGATTAACCGTGGCAGCCCTCAACCACGCCGGCCGCCACTTAATCCAATTTCAGGCACTGAAACAACACTGGGCCTAAAACATCCAGAACACAATTATGCAATCAACAACATCGTTCATTCATGAGGACTTAAGCAAATCTAATGCACTTTACGCAAACAGAATTATCCTTGTTAAATCCTTGCAAATGATCCCCAAGAAGTTTTAATTAACAAACTCATGGCAGCGCAATCAATAGACCCTTCAAAGTGGCAATAAAGGTGAACACTGTCTGCACAGAAAGTGAGTGTCTGTGTTTAAGTGGGTAGTACGCAGGGTGGAGGATGATAAGCACGACACAATGACAACGCTAATGAATACCCAACCAATAATTTGACAATAATTCTGTTAGTCTGACGCAGTAATTGTGTGCTTGTGCCTGCGTGGATAAACACACAACCACCGTGGGCCACTACTGTGTTGCACTGGAGGAACCCGATGAAAAAGCAGCCCACAAAAGTAATAAACAGAGTTCACTGTTGCTTTTGAATTGAAACTCTATGGTTTCAATTAAAGGATTCTCTGCAAAATCATCGTAGTTATGTCATGTCATGACGTCCCAGTGCAAAAGAATCAAAAGGTCCTGCAACATCGGCTACGAATTTGATTCTTGCCAAAGCACTACCTCCTGGCTGTTGCTTATATCTATGGTCAGTGGTCAGGTTATGGTGAATGCAGCTGCAGCGTCTCGGTTAGGGTCATGAGAGCCAAAATCCTGGAACGAGTCCTTATATCGATTTCTTGATTATTGCTTGTGTTTTTGGTACGCAAGAAGCTTAGCATAAGAGGATGGTAAAATGTTACAAAATAATTAGTCATTAATTAAGGGCGATCAGTGAAGTACACCATTTCCTTGCAATTATCTAATAATCTGTGGTATTTAAGTGGGTTGGGTGAGAGCGATTAAATTTGTTTGTACTCGTACTTTAATACGTGTAGGTGAGAATTTGATGAAGAGACTCCATGCAGTGTTGTTGTCGGTGTGGATAGAGACTACCTCTGTAACATGAACTAATTAAAACATGGACTGTTCATATTTTCGAAGGATTCACATATTTAAATAGAAAAATTCTATTGTTACATCTCTGGGGAGAGGGGTGGCGGCAACCCTGACTGTACCCTTCAACAAAGTTCAAACAAATACAAATACAAATATTTGGCGCAACAGCTCTTTGAAGTGCCAGGGCCTAGCGTCTCGCAACCACTCATGTTGTGTGCGTTATATTTTTGACACGAATGGAAGGGACCTACAGTTTAATGCCGAATCCGAACGGCGATTTGAGAAGCTTATTCGTGACAACAATACTCTCGGATGTTTGTCAGACGCTCGCGAGAGCTTCCCAGAATATACCAAATACTTTTTGGTATTTTCTGGGATTCGAACTTGGAACCTCATGCGTAGTGATCCGACACACTAACCACTTACGCCACGGCGCCCACAACAAAGTTCGCAGAACCCTAAACGAAGCACTCAGCGAAATCACTACACCACCAAATCCGAGAGGTACTCTTGGTTTTGGTGTTCTTTGTCGTTCGATATCATTTTGTATATGTGATCGTTGATAAGCGCTTATTCGTTGTGTTTCGTCCTTTTGGGTTTTCTGCATTTAGAGCAGCGACTCGCACAGTATTTATTAGGCTTCAAGCATATTAGAAAAATTTGGGGAAGATTTTGCAATCTAGGAAATTTCGGCAAGAACTCAGCGAGCTTATAGAAGATTCAGAACTCCTAATTCACCACGGAATTTACCCTCGTTGCCACTGGTTATCGTGGAATACTATCTTTGCCCTGGAAAATCGCAAAATTATGACGTTAATCTTCCAATTACTTTCCATGTTCTTCAAAAATTCCGTAGCCATATTGAAATTGGGTTTTCCACAAATTTTCATCCCAAGTTAGTTCACTAACCTCACTCACCTTAAAAATTAAGACGTCAGTTGCCGGGGAATATCCGAAGTTACATCTTCATTTCAAGGGTATTGATCGGTCCCATTAACACTCAGTTGTCACAGTTTTCTCATCTGTTGCTCACCATTTCATCCCAGTTACCTCATCTCCTTGTATGTCTTAACATAAATGTATCTCCACCTACACAAATTCTATGCCAAATCTGTGTTTTCAACAATCCTGCCATACCCGTTGTTACCCGTGGATACGTTTCGTCCGGTGAACTTTACCCATACCTGTTATCTGGGAACGTCCGAGCTCGGGCAAGAAATTTTTCATGTGGTGTTTTTAGCATGAATTTAGTGGCTTTCTGCGAAGTTTGAAGTGATTTTTCCTCGGTTAGCAATGCGTTTAACCATTCCCCACTTGGCCGTAAATATGCCGGAGGATCTCCTAGAAAATTATAGGAAAAAGTGCCATGAAGCCCATTGTCCGTTGTAGCTGTATGTCAGTGACCCTATTACTCTAACCGTAGTTTCTCTGGACTGTATACGAGTACATCCTTCCGAACGACAGTATTACATTCCTGGCTTGGGAACAGTCGGTTCCACCAGGAAATTTTATCCCTTCAGACTCAGTATAGACTGCACTGCGGCATTGCTTTTTGGCGGTGGTAGCAACTGGTACAAGGTCTGGTAGGTACACCAAGTAGGGTTCCATTTCAGTTTATTACCTCTCTTACAATGTTTCGGAGCCACGCAAGTGCATGGGAAGACGTGGTAGACCTAACTTACTTACTTACTTAGGTGGCGCTACAGTCAGTGGTGGACTTAGGCCTCAACCAACAAACCTCTTCAGCCAGCTGATTCCAGTTGCGCACGCCAAGTTGGTTGAGGTCCCATTTGACTCCACTTGTTTGCGCCACCTACCGCGAGGTCATCTTATACTGCGCCATCCAATAAATCTAAATCTAAATAAATGTCCTATAAAGAGTTACCTTAGTATTTCGAGATAGGGCTTTGTTACTCAATGGACTCTTTAGCCCATAAAAACAGCGATTGGCAAGAGTAACTCTTCGTTTGATCTCCCCACTGATGTCATTTGCGGATCTCACCATAGAGCCTAGCGTTAGATAAAGTTCATTACTACCTCAAAGTTATACCTGCCTATTGTGGCGGTCTATATTAAATTATACCTGTCTATAGACATGGCCCTGTATAACTCGTCTCTATACACGCTATCATAGGCAATTTTGAAATCGATGATGAGGTGATGCGTATCGATTTTACATTCATGGGTTTTTCCAAGATCTGCCGTAGTGTGAATATTTGGTCAATGGTGGACTCTCCAGGTCTGACATCGCACTGGAAAGGACATATCAGGTTGTTGACGATCAGGTTTAGGCGTTCACATAATACGGCAGACAAGATCTTATATACGATGTCTCCTTTCCTCAGGATCGGGCAAGCGATGCTGAGATTCCATTCATCGGGCAAACTTTCATCCGATCAGATTTTGCAGATGAGCTGGTGCATGCTCTTTACCAACCCATCTCCTCCTGCTTTGAAAAGCTCGGCGGCGAGGCCGTCGGCTCCAGCAGCTTTGATGTATCTAAATTAAGATATCGCTATCCTCACTTCAGTCTGATCGGGTTGACAGGAGTCTTGACTATCATTGTCTCTGTTGAATGGCGCATTCCGCCTAAAAGCGGAATATTGGTCATAATCGCCGTTTAACAGTCTGTAGAAGTGTTGCTTCAATATTCTCAACGCCGACTGCGATTCTACAACTATATTGCCATTTTCGTCCTTGCAGCCTTCTGTTCTGTTCTTCTACGGCAAAGTTTCGTCCCGCCGCAAAGTTAACTAGCCTAGGTCTTCAGCGGTAAAGCTGCAGATGTTTCGAGGTTCGTAATCGTAATTATGTCTGATCGCCTTCGTAGTAGTAGTCCGTAATAATAAGAGTAGCAATAGTCGTAGTACGATTAGTGTACCATAGACTTCCTTGCGTTACAGTACCTATTGGTTATTCTGTAAATATTATAGACTTGTCCTCGCCAAGGGAATTTCCCATTACGTGGACATGAAATTTCTTAAAAATAATGCTCTACAGCTTCCTAATTTGAACATATCTCCAGCGTACTAGTTTAAATTCCAAAATAATAGATTTCGGAAGGTTGTGGAAGGAGAGATGACCGAAATTCAGTCAAAGATTAAATCTTACAAGCATGGCGCTACAATCCGGGGTGAACCGGGCCTCAACCAACAAAAACCTACAGCTGGCTTGGTCCTTAGCCAACTGCCTCCAATTGCGAACACCAAATTAGTTAAGGTCCATTTCCACTTGTTCGCGCCACGTAAGGTAAGGCCTTCCTCTACTGCGTCGTCCCGATGGTATTGAAGACAACTCGAGTGTTGGTGTCTATCCGCTTTACATGTCCAAGTTATCTTAGTCGCTGTATGCATGGAATCCATTATTGCATCTTCACCACTGCTCCGAGCCTATACAGATGGAACCAAAAATCACCCGTAGAACTTTTGTCTCAAAATAACCAAAGCTATTATAACCCACTTTGAAAACTGTTCATGATGTTCTACAGCAGAACTGGGATGATTAAAGCCTCGTAAAGGGTTACTTTAGATAATATCGGCAACATGTACCTGGTTTTTTCTCCATTCACTTCAAGATCAACTTGTCTTATCTGGTCTTCAAATGACGATACTCTGAGTTCGTCCGATGATGTCAATATCGTTTACGTATTTCAGAAGCTGAACTCACTTGTAAAAGATATTGACTTTCTTTAACACTATATGTTCCAGCACGCGAAGACAGGACGTGGTGACTGTGCATCTCCTCACTAAAATCGGTTGCATGGTTGCTGCTTCCAAACTGCGCATTATCCTCTGTATTTTCCAGCGTTACGCGACACAGCTGACGACGATGAATGCTGTCATACGCGGCCTCAAAATCGATGTAAATGGGGTGCGTTTCTTGACTAAATATTCGTTGGTCTTTTACAGGATATGCTTAAGTGTGCAGTTTAAGTCGTTCCAGCTACACGGTTCTGTTGAAAAAAGGCTTAAGACATTCACACAGTAAGTTGGGTAGGGCATTATGTGCGAAATTTAACAGGGATACTTACTTACTTAGATGGCGCTACAGTCCGGGGTGGACCTGGGCCTCAACCAACAAACCTCTCCAGCCAGCACGGTTACGAGCCAGCTGCCTCCAGTTGCGCACGCCAAGTTGGTTGAGGTCCCCCTCCACTTGTTTGCGCCACCTACCGCGAGGTCGTCCTCTATGCGCCGTCCGTCCGGGTTGGATTCGAAGACTTTCTTAGCGGGAAGGTTGGGCTCCATCCGCTCTAAATGACCCAGCCATCTTAGTCGCTGTATGTGAACTCTTCTGGCTAAGTCGATGTCCTTGTACAGGCCGTATAGTTCGGCATTGTACCTTCTCCTCCACTCACCGTCTATGCAGACGGGACCAAAGATCGCTCGAAGAACTTTTCTCTCGAAATAACCAAGGGCATCCTCATCCGGTTTTTTCAAAGCCCATGCCCCTGCGCCATACAGCAGGACTGGGATGATTAATGTCTTATAAAGAGTTACCTTAGTAGTTCGAGATAGGGCTTTGCTACTCAATTGCCGTTTTAGCCCATAGAAACAACGATTGGCAAGAGTAATTCTCCGTGTGATCTCTCCACTCATGCCATTTGCGGAGCTGACCATAGAGCCTAGGTAGACAAAATCCTTTACTACCTCAAAATTGTATCTGTCTATTGTGGCGTTCTGCCCAAGACTCCGATGTTGGGTGTCCTTTTTTGTAGACAGCATATATTTTGTTTTGCTTTCATTGACCGCTAGACCCATCTTTGCTGCCTCGATCTCAATACTCGTAAATGCCCCATTGACGGCCCGCTGAGTTCTTCCGATTATGTCAATGTCATCGGCATAAGCGAGTAGTTGTACAGACTTGAAGAAGATTGTACCTCCGGGGTTGGCTTGTGAGTTTCGTACAATTCTCTCAAGTATTATGTTAAAGAGATCGCATGATAGCGCGTCGCCTTGTCTAAGACCTTTCCTGACATCGAACGGTTCGGTGATGTTCTTACCGACTTTGATGGAGCAGCGAGAGTTCTCCATCGTCATTCTGCACAAACGGACGAGCTTGGCAGGGATGCCAAGACTAGACATGGCTCTGTATAACTCGTCTCTATACACGCTATCATAGGCAACTTTGAAATCGATGAAAAGGTGGTGCGTATCCATTTTATATTCATGGGTTTTTTCCAAGATCTGCCGTAGTGTGAATATTTGGTCAATGGTGGACTTTCCAGGCCTGAAACCGCACTGATAAGGACCTATCAGGTTGTTGACGATCGGTTTTAGGCGTTCACATAGTACGGCAGACAGGATCTTATATGCGATATTTAGGAGACTTATACCTCTGTAGTTGGCGCAGTTCAGAGGGTCTCCTTTCTTCAGGATCGGGCAAACGATGCTGAGGTTCCATTCATCGGGCATACTTTCGTCCGACCAGATTTTACAGATGAGCTGATGCATGCTCCTTACCAACTCATCTCCTCCTGCCTTGAAAAGTTCAGCGGCAAGGCCGTCGGCTCCAGCAGCTTTGTTGGATTTGAGTTTAGATATCGCTATCCTCACTTCATTATGATCGGGTTGACGGGAATTTTGACTGACATCGTCACTGTTGAATGGCTCATTCTGCCTGACAGCGGAATATTGATCATCATCGCCGTTTAACAGTCTGCAGAAGTGTTCCTTCCATATCCTCAGCACCGACTGCGATTCTACTACTATGTTGCCATTTTCGTCCCTGCAGGCTTCTGTTCTGGCTTTGAAACCCTGGCATGTTCTTTTTACCCTTTGGTAAAATTTTCGAACATTATTCCTGCAATAAAGTCTCTCAATCTCCTCGATCGAGCGCTTCTCTAGCTCTAGTCCTTCTATGCAGCGCCGCCTTGTACGCCTCTTGTTTTGCTGCATGTGCTTGCCGGCATTCCTCATCAAACCAGGGGTTTCGTTGTGGTGGGCGAGAGAAACCCAGTACATCAGAGGCGGCATCTCTGATGGCTTTTTGGCAACGCTGCCACTGGTCTTCCGCATTTGCTGCTGGCTGCATAGGACTAAGATTGAGATTAGAAGAAACACGATCGACAAAGGTTCTGGCGGTCTCTTGCGATTGTAGCTTTTCGACGTCAAATTTCCTCACAGCATTTCGTTGATTTCGCTCCGTTGTGGATATCCGCATCCGTACCTTGGCTACAACTAGGTAGTGATCCGAGTCCACGTTGGCTCCTCGGAAAGTCCGGACACCCAGAATACTGGAAGAGTGCCTTGCGTCGATCGCAATGCGATCGATTTGGTTGACGATTTTTCGATCAAAGGAGAGCCATGTTCCTTTGTGAATATCGAGACGTGGGAACCGCGTACTAGCTACAACAAAGTTTCGCCCCGCCGCAAAGTCGATTAGCCTGAGTCCGTTGCCGGAAGTGTTGTCGTGCAGGCTGTGCTTTCCGACCACGCTACTAAAGACGTCCTCTCTTCCTAGCTTTGCGTTAAAGTCGCCTAGGATAATTTTAACGTCGTGGCTAGGGCATTGCTCATACGTCTTGTCCAAGAGCTGGTAGAAGTCATCCTTTGTCGCGTCGTCCTTCTCCTCGTGAGGGGCGTGAACGCATGTTAGGCTAATGTTGGCAAATTTAGCCTTGATACGGATGGTCATGAGGCGCTGGTTCACATGCCGGAAACTCAAGACTTCTTGCCTAAGTCTGTCTCCAATGACAAATCGGCACCCGAATAGACGCTGTCCTTTTTGTCTTTAGCAATCGCCGTAGTAGATGTCGCAGTTTTTCATACTCCTTTTGCCCGGCCCATCCCATCGCACTTCTTGGATGGCGGTAATGTCTGCTTTGAGACACTCTAGGGCCTCCGCAAGTTGTTCGGCTGCACGTGGTTTGTAGAGGGACCTAACATTCCATGTGCAGACACGAAGATCGTTGTCCTTTTTACGTTTGCATGGGTCGTCAACAGTAAGATCATCCGTATCCGAGGCTGTTGGTTGCTTCGTAACCAAAGGTTTTTTACGTGGTAGAGAAGTTAACCCGACGGCACAACCCCCAACCTGGAGGGCCAGATATTTAACAGGGATATGCTGCGGCAATTCTGAACAATACTGAACACAGCTTTCCCAAAGAAGTTCAGTATGTTGTTACGGTCGCGAACCTCACCTACCTACTTGATTCGGGAGACTGTGTAAGCTATCTCCTCCGTACGCAGTATATTCTTCTATTCCCATGTTCTGGTTCGAAACTGTAATCTCGCTGCACTAGTTGTTAGCGTTCGTAATAGGTGGTAGGCAGGAATTTTTCAGTCATGTGCTTTTTGCGAGGTCCAAGGTTCAGCTTCTTCTAGTCGGGCAGTCGAGGTCTTATTTTAGCTGGCGACAAGAAAATAGTCATAGTTGATGTTGGCAACTTTTTTACGTACGATCAACAGAAGTTGTAGTAAGAGCCATTTTTTGTCAGACAAAAATGGTCAAACAAAATTAAGTGAGAATTATAAACTAACGTACGAGTACCTACATATGAGTAATGCAGTTAACAATTAATTATCGAATAGGAAAAAAAAAGCGTAACAAAGAATTATCACAGATTTGCAAATGTACCGTAATTTTGTTTCAACTGATTTACAATCGATATTTTGCTTTGTAATGTAACAGCAGATCCCCACAAAATGCGTATCAGCGCCTTGTTGATACTGGGTCAGCTGCACCAAATAAAAGGGAACGACAATCAGACGCAGCGGCGGCAGAAGTTGAGAGTGGGATTTTGTGTGCTGTGGAAGTTCAGCCTTCAGTCAACGTCCCCAGACTAGCTGTGCATTTGGAACTTCCCAGAACCAGGACTCACAGAACTCTACAGAGTAATAGATTACACCCTTTCCATTTAACACCGGTACAGGATTTACTACCAGGAGATGTGCAAAGAAGAGTGGAATTTTGCCAATGGCTACTGCGCAAACAAGCAGAAAACGGGCACTTTCTCAATAACAGTCTGTGGACTGACGAAGCGCAATTCACAAGAGATGGGGTAACAAACCACCATAATTTGCACCATTGGTCACACTTCAATCTCTATTTAATACGCACAACAACTCTTCAAAGGTAAAAATTTAATTATTGTGAACAACTTCTTCAAGTATCTCCTTTTAAAGGATTATACCGCTTAACTGGGACACTGTATGTACGCCTGACCAGGAGATCATAAAATTCATTGTTGGTAGGTTATTCTGTACCCATGTTAGAGGCGTGTTCACATATCAGGCAGATGGTATAGATGTAGCCTTGATGCGGCTTAAAGTTATGCGGTCGCTTATATGTTTAAGCTCGATGACACTTGACCTCAGCGAAAAATCCTCATCCTAAGATGTTCACCCTTCTGTTACCACTGTAATGGATATCGCGGTATGTTCTTTTTTCCATCGTATTTCCTGTATCGGAGTAATGTTTGCACCGGACATATTTCATTTTTCGAGCAGCACCCAGAGTGTACACTCACGTAAGTTGCAGCTGAATACTGGTAAACAGTAGACGTTCCGGGTCGTGTTACCGTTAGATGATCCAATATACGAGACTGGTGTCTCCCTCGTTACTAAATTTTTTTTCGCGCTAAGACAGTTACCCCGACGGCACGACCCGTAACATGAAGAGCCAGTTTCATTGTCAGAACCCCTAAAATGAGTGGTAAAGTTGTAAGTAGGTCTGCCTTGTTTCCTGCGAAAGTTTATTAAATTTATATGTTTCGCACATGCTATCAGTCTTAAAATAATATAGAAATTCTCAATCAGCTTTTCGTCGATTCCAGTAATTTCTGCGGTTAATTTTGGAAGTGCAAAAAATCTTCTAGGGGTATTCCCATCATTAGTTGATCCAAATCCTGGTTTGGGTTTATCGACTATTAGACCCATTCTGGTTTTAAATAAGTTTTGAATTTCCTTTTTTTCGGTTTTCAAAGACAATTTTGTTTTTGGATGCACGCACCTGCAAAGTCTTAAAGGGTGTCCGTATGAAAAAAAACTTGAATAAAGAAATATGAAGCAACCATTCAAAACATCTAATCCAAGAATGACGGGTGGGAAGTCTAAAACGGTAATTTTCTTGCTTGGGTATTTTTTCGCTGATTGCTTCTTTATTCTTCCCCTTAGGAGCTGCACCACAAATGTAACATTTTGCCGCGGCATTCGTTCTTGATAAAATGTTACATACATTGTCGATCAAAGTGAACAGCATGTTATATGAAACTTCAATATCTGCTCCACTCTTCAAAAAGGAATATCTTCTAAGTTTATTGATCGATTCATTCAACTTGATAGGCCTGCAGTACAGCCTTAATGAGAATGCGTATTTTTCCAAATTTCATTACCGGTGAAGTTATCTACCAGTTTAAGAGGGCAAAACCCAATGAAAAATAGAAACTCGTCTGGATTTTCAGTGTTAGAAAATGTTTGCATGTATGTGCTATGCCCAGAGCTTCCATCAAAACCCCACTTGCAAGCCAAGGTTGTAATTGTACTTTGTTCTACCTTAGCTACTTCAAAAATATTTTCGGTGGTTTTGTCTAGAAGTTCTTGGAGATCGACTGGGGCTGTTGTCTCTGTTATTTCGTTTTCCTTCGGAGGTAGTTGCTTTTTTAATTTTTCCAGGCCGTATAGACTAGGGAAGAAGATTTTATGGATCGCGTCTACCGTCGGACCTAGTAATATGTATTTCCTCTCAGATAGATCCAAGTCAAGATACAAACTCAATGCTTTCTTTGGAGATAGAGCAACATTCTTTTCAGCTTTAGGTGACTATTTTTCAGTAGAGAACTAGATAATTTTGCTGCATAATTCAACTCTTGACTTGACCATCATGTTAAAACGACTTTATCCTACGCATTTTTGTCTTATAAGACGATTCTTCGAATGACTTTTTATGTATTCCACGACTAGTTCCAGGAAGTTCTTCGGGATTAAATTTGTTCAATAAACTTAACAAACTATCTGGTAAACTAAATTCAGTTTGCAACCAAAGGTGGTGATATTTTGCAAATAAAAAACGATTTCGAGAGCACTGTTTGCGCCACTTGCTCACATTCATGTTAAAAACGCTACATTTTTGAGCCAAATCACATTTTGAAAAATATTAGGAGATCCAAAACATGTTGTTATATTTCTTAAATTTTAATTTTTTTTTTTTTCTGCAGAGATCCATTTTTCAAAAATTTCCTTATTTTTAATAACTGAGCATATCCCTATAAAAAGTTAAATATTTTAAAAAGTCGCAAAAGTAGCAGAAAAACTTAGCGTTCTCATAAAGTACAACAGAGGACGAACCGATAACATAACAAATTTGAGGTCTATTTTATTAATTTGTTTTTTAAACTTGATTAAAGCTTTAATGTTGGCACTCACAAGGGAACCACTATTAATTAACAGTTTAAAACTTGTTAACGCACCAGTAGTGCAAAACTCCATTATCAATAAACAGCTGAAACAACATTTATTTTTTGTTTATATTTTTCCACAAACGAAAGTCAAAAGTTGCCTTCTCGGTGTATGAACCGCAACTAATGCAAAAATTGGCTGAAGTCGTATCGCAAAAACCGGTACTCCTGCTATAAAAACAATATAAGCGATGATCAAATGATAACGTACGCTCACTAAGTATTTGTCAATCAACTCTAAAATCTTTGCAGAGGTGTATGAAACATTCACTTTTTTTATTTTTGTACACTAGTCAACGCACAGTGCGCCGGTCCAAGTGTTCTGTCAGACTCAGCAAATACTCATCGTTAGTACCCAATTAGATACCTATCCTATTCAGCGAGCATCACGAAAGGTGTAGCTTAAAAGCTACCTTTTTTGAAGCGACACCCGGGCTTTAAAAACGGTTCTTAATTATTATGAAGTAATGTAACTAGAGCAATCCTCTGCTCTAAAGAGCGCTTTAAAGTAACAAGAACCACTTAGATAACAACTGCTTTTTGCCATCCATGTTAACGACTCCAAAATTAACAAAAGCAAACCCCTTTTAATTTGCATGAACAATTCAAATGCAAAACGACTCCTTTCCCATTTAATTTGAACCTTGCCAAAAAAATAAACAAATAAAATGAATTTATGGTTTCCCAATTTATGTTGCAACTGCATACACAAGGGATTACTGTCAGCACCGGCATCCTGTGTGCAGAGTCATTCTTCTTCCGCATTCACTTCTAAAGTACAGTAGGTACATTGTCCAAATTAACATTTGCCCAAAAAATGAATATTTATACTTTCTATCACGTATTTAAATTGCATCAACCAAAATACGCTACCAAATAGAGGCGCACCATATCCAACACAGTGGCGGCGTCGGTGGCGGTGGTGGCGGTGGTGGTGGTGGCGGTAGCGGGCGCACAAAATCAATACCGCCACACAGCTTCATTATGCAAATGGTATTCGTGGAGCAAGAGGAAGAAGAAGAAATGAGTGTACTCCGCCCGACAAAACGCCTCGCACACAGCCGCCGTCTTCAAAAATGACTTGCAAATGTAATTTGAAGTCAAAAATTGTTTCGCCGGCAACCTTACCCTGCAGCAGGGAGTAACGGCAGGAGCCAAAAATGCAGAATTAAAGAAAACACTGAGAACATACACAGCGAGTTGATTTTTGGAAAAGATGTCGCCTATGCCGGGGATGAAGGCGCGGGTCTTTTGGGGGGGTTTTCGGGCGACGCATAGAGAGTAAATGAAAAACTTTTACACTTCTTGTAAATTTCATTCCCCAGAATGTACTCGTATTCATACTTAAAATTTACATACTTATCTATCACAGAGGACCAACTATCTCGGGCGGGAATGTCATAAACAGGAGAGTTGCGACGCGAGGAACTAGGGTGGTACAAAAACTATTTCTTCAAACTACACAGATACATGCTGAAGATACAAATCACGGTGTAGTGTGATGGTTATAAATTTTCGTAAAACTTTTCAACCGATACTTCGTCCATGTATGATATGTAGTATGTATAGCGGTAGGTATGACGTGTGTAAGGTTAATGAGTTGCCTGAGATGGGAGAAGTTGTGCACTTGCTTGGGTGATATTTCATTAAATTTTCAATTTTCAGGATTTATTGAAATTCCAAGGAGCAGTTTCGGGATTTACATAGTGGGCGAGACGGGGTTTATTTGAATTTGGATTCTTTGGAATGGAGGTGTGAGAGGTGCTATAGCAAAACTTTTACTGTAAAGGGTGTCTATGGAGCTAAGAACATTTTTGTAGTTTTAAGACATTCCTTCAAAAGTTATCTTATAATGGAGTGATTCATTGGTAAATCTTCGGTGCTATGAAAAGTTATTGCATGAACAAGCTAAAGTGATATAGGAGTTTTAGAGGGGTTTATCCGAGCATGACGAGTTTTTAGAGTAGGTACTGGGGTGAAGTGTTTATCTTGTGATATAAATTAAACATTTAACTCAGCAAGGTGCATCAACAATTGGCTGTATCCCTACCAATTTTGATGAAATATAAAATTTAATTTCCCGGATAATTGTCTCCCTCGGTCTCAAATCGCAGAACATGTCCGAAGGGGTCGTTCGAAGGAACACTCCAATATTATTACACTGCTCATCAATTGTAATGGCAGGTGATAAGAAGGGAAGTTCGATCAAGACGATGGTTAAACGACGAAGAATCATATGCACCTCCAAAGGATCCTTGGATCCACTTGGATTAGAAAGCCAAGTGAGCAATTCGTCGCATGATAAGTAAATTCGGATGTCCGGATGGCGGTCTTAGAAGCTGTAACTAAGTTCTTTCTACTGTATATTTTGGTCAACAGATGACAATACGCACAGTAAGATTTCAAAAGCCGATAGATATGGGACCATGAAACCAAGCAATACCCATGAGATATCCGATTTCCCAGAGCCTGACATCTTTAGCATGGTTTCCGATATTATGCCTAAATTATTCTGCTTTGGGAAAAAATTTGAGACTGAGATCCCAAACGGTGGTGTTTAAGCTACTGGTAGTCAGTGGCTTAGTCCGCGTGCAATCGTGTGGTATTCTGATCCAGAAAAGTATTATGGAGTTGATGCAGGTTTCCAAGCGATTAATCCTCCAATTTCAGAACAACTTTAAAAATATCCTAGTGTCCCCACCCAACTTTACGCCATCAAAAATTATCTAAACTGCTAATTAGCAAGCGGGAAATGGTTTTTAGAATACTTTAATAGGTTACCTGGCTTAAAGTTGGTTCATTTGTATAAAAGATGTCTTAGTTCGTAGTAGCCATTATATCTTTTAATCCATTGCGACCATAGAATTTAATGGTACTTCTGATTATGGACGAGTCGCTGCTCGCATATTCTACACTGTATAAGGCGTCTTTAACTCCTGAATTTAAGAAATTCTCAGGAGTTTAACCTGCAAATCCCTTTACGACTTCCAGATACTTACAATGTGTTCCAGACAGAGGTTCTAGCTGTACTTAGAGCTGCGAAATTACTTAAAATAAAATCAATATCTAACAAATATATCACTGCGATCAATGCGCTAACATTTTCTTTCATCAACTCTGAAACAAGCGCTCTAGGGTTTATGTACCACGATGTGCCATGGTGTGACAAACTTTGTAACATAAAGTTCTCCTCGTGCGTAGGTGTCCTTTAATGGACGAACATTTAAGGGTCTAAAGCCGTTTAGCCCAATCGGTAAATGGGAGAAATAGTTATTATTTACTAGAAAGAGCACGACTAAGCAATAGGGATCCTCGCTGGTCACTGCTCTATAGGAAATACAAATTTTTCTTTTTCTTTTAAGATGACAAGGATGGCAGACATGAATGTATCCAGATACTACAATGACTTATGTGAGTGTCAAAGAATTGCCCGTGGCCGAATTAAACTCTTATGCATGCAGTTCTTCATCGACTTGGTGGCGGTAGGTTCTGTTATTCACAATAAAATACTCTGATTTTGCAGGAAAATTATATGTGCGTTTAGAGGGAATGGTTCATTTTATTGTTTTTTTTTTTATAAAGGTTCCCCGTGGATCGCGACTTAACTTAACCTAACCTAACACGAAAGTTGAATCAATGGTTAAAATTTAGTCACCAGTTAGCACACGAATTAAATGTGCTAAGCTTCTGCGTGCTCAAGACTACTCTTACATAGTTCTTCTCTTCGATGTTCAAACGTCCATCAGAGGTGGGCATACATTTTCAAAGGTCCATGACTAGAATCGCGGAGGTAAGATGCTCAGGTGGACCCTCCATCCTTCTCGATCCTCTACCATTGACTCCAACTCATCAGGAGGAATCCCTAAGTGGCTCCAGGAGAGGTGTCGGACTTGATCCAACCATCCAACCTTATTTCTATTTCTAGGTCACCTACCTGATGGCACGACAATTATGGCATGTCTTGGAAGCCGGTCTGGGGGAATTCGCACTAAGTGACCAAACCATTGACACATACATATATCGTTCCGTTCGGAGAAGTAGCTTCTCAACATTTAGCGCCTCACGTACTCTGGTTCCGCGAAGGATCCGTGATCTCATTCGGTCATTACCCAAATTTCATGACCATGGGTGAGAGTTGGAACATACACCGAGCAAAAACCGATAATTTAGCTTGAACACTAGGTTAGGTTAGGTTAGGTTAGGTAGGGTTATGAGGTTATCATAAAACACTAGGCACCAAAGTGGGCCCATCGCGATCCCTAGGGAACCTTCACGGCAGAAGACCTAAACCCATTCTCCCTACAGAATCTGAAAAGATCCTTGTTATGGTTTAGGGACCTCACCTCTTCAAGGTTATCGAAGAAGTATCTTCCAAGATGCTTTAGCCTTGTCCTGGCAATTCCTTGACATTCACAGAGTATATGAGTTATATCCTCTGAGACATGTAGGTCGTCGCAGTACCTACAAACATCCGTATCGGATAACCCTAGTCTCATGGCATGCCTCCTTAGGAGACAGTGGCCAGAGAGTATTCCTATCACTGTTCTTAACCTCGATCTATTTAACTTGATTATCTCCCCAGATTTTTTGCGATCTAGCACAGGCCACAAGGTCTTAGACACCCTGTGACCATCTATGTTTGACCATCTTAGATTAGCCGTGTCAATGATTTTATCCCGAATAATTCCCTTGGCCACGCACCCTGGTGGCTTAATACTACCAATTATATCGCTACGTGGGAGCCCCGCTCCTCTTTTAGCCAGCGCGTCGGCCTGCTCGTTGCCTTCAATATCGCAGTGTCCAGGTGCCCAGCATAATCTGACTCGGTTCTGCGTACATAATGCCCTAAGCATTGTGCGGCAATTCCTGATTATATCAGATTTGGTGACGTAAGACTCTAGCGCCTTTAGCGCAGCCTGACTGTCAATGTAGATGGCGATATTCTTATCGGATATTGATCCCATCTCAAGTAATTCCGCAGCTTTAAGTACAGCTAGAACCTCTGCTTGGAACACACTGCATGTGTCCGGAAGTCTCAGGGCCACCTGTAGGTTCGTATCTCTCGAGTAAATACCTGACCCCGTGCCCTCGTTGGTCTTAGAACCATCTGTGTATATTGCAATCTCGTTATGGACAGAGACTGTCTTCCTTCGCCAGTCCTCTCTAATTGGATACAGTACTTCGTATGGTGTGTCGAAGTCTAAGGTGCCAAGGATATCGTCCGATTCGTCAGGGATTCCGGGAAAAGATTCCTTGAGAATGGAGCTGTGTCCTATGTTATTAGTCCTGAAGAGACCAACGTTAGTGAGCCGAAGCGCACTATTGCCCGCTTGAAATTTAATTTGTAGGTCTAATGGTAAAAGATACAGAAAGATCTCGAGTGCAGCCGTAGGTGTTGTGCGTAGAGCACCCGTGATGGCAATGCAAGCTGTTCTTTGTACCATGGCCAACATATCCCGTGTGTTTTTCGTATTCGTTGCCTTCCACCACACAAGAGCCCCATACGTGAGTATGGGTCTGACTACCATGATGTATAGCCAGTGCATCATTGCGGGCTTCAGGCCCCATTTTTTCCCCGCGGTCCGCTTACAGATGAAAAGAGCATTATAGTCTTTGCGGACCCTTTCCTGTATGTTAAGTTTCCAATTTAGTTTCCTATCTAGCAATATCCCAAGATATCTAGCGCGATCCGAAAGGGAAAGCTCCACCCCTGCTAGCTTAGGCAGTTTGAAGGGTGGTATCTTGTATTTTTTGCTGAAGAGTACCAATTCGGTTTTATCCGGGTTGACGTGTAGTCCACACCCTCTAGCCCATTTTTCTAGACTATTAAGAGCTGATTCCATAATTTCACTTAATGTGTCAAGGAACTTGCCTTGAACTAAAATCACCACGTCGTCTGCGTAAGCAGTGACGCTTATGCCTGTGTTGCTTAGTTCTTTAAGTATCTCATCGATGACTAGAACCCAGAGGAGGGGTGAGATAACGCCTCCCTGGGGAGTCCCCCTGGTAACGGATTTTCTTATTGAACTGTTTCCGATAGTGGAGTTAATGTTTCTAGTGCCGAGCATATTGCTAATGCTATGCTCGACGTTCATTGTTTCCAGAGCCTGTTTGATGGCCCTTCCTTCTACGTTATTGAACGCCCCTTCTATATCTAGGAAGGCTGCTAGTGCATATTCCTTATGGTGAAGGCTAGTCTCTATCTTCCCTACTACGTCGTGTAAAGCTGTTTCCACCGATTTCCCCTTCAGATATGCGTGCTGAGCTTTGCATAGAATCCCGTTGCAACACTTACTTCTGATGTGAATATCAAGAAGTCTTTCAAGTGTCTTGAGGAGGAATGACGAGAGACTTATGGGTCTGTAGTCTTCCGCTGAAGTGTGGCTTGGTTTACCTGCTTTAGGTATGAATATAACCCGCACTTCCCTCCATGCCACTGGTACGTAACATGACCTTAAACAATGTTTAAAAATTTCCGTAAGCCTGCTTCTGACCTTGGCTGGAGCTTTTTGCAGCATAGCTGGCAAAATTCCATCAGGGCCTGGTGCTTTGAATGGTGCGAATGACATAATGGCCCATCGCAGATTCTTCCATGTAATGAGATTCTCTACGTCGTCCCCTATTGACCTACCATTGTACGAGTAGCTATTAGTAGTAGAATCCATTGGCGATCTACTTCCTGGGAAGTGAGCTTCAATTAACGTTTCTAAAACTTCTTCGCTACTTTCTGCCCACAAGCCGTCAGATTTTTTGATGAAGCTTGGGACAGAAGTGTCTTTGGCTAGCATCTTGCGAAGTCTGGAAGCTTCACTAGTATCCGCAATGGACTGACAAAATTCCTTCCACGACTTTCTTTTTGATTGCCTGATTAAGTACTTAAACTCCCGCTTGCGGTCCATATATTCATCCCATGTGGTACCGTCTCCTATTTCTTTGGCCCTGTTGTAGAAATGCCTAACCTGTTTTTTCTTGGAGTTGATTTCCTTGCTCCACCAAGGAGGTTGGGACCTCTTGGACTTCTTTCTTCGTGGACAGGCCCTTTCGAATGCCATGTTCATTACTTTGCCTAAGTTATCTACCGCCTTATCTATATCTTGAGGATCGCCGTTGCAAATAGGCCCATCCTTAAGATGTTTCCTTACTAGCTCTGTATACATACCCCAGTCTGTACTTTTAGGGTTTCTGTAGCTGTTGCTAACCCTAGTCTCGAAATTAATTTGAAAGCGTATCCATCTGTGATCAGACAGAGATGCCTCCTCCAAAACCCTCCACTTTTCTACCGTTAGGTGAACAGAACATGAAGCTAAGGTTATATCAATCACTTCTTGTCTGTTCCTTACTACAAAAGTTGGCGTAGAACCCTTGTTGCATATGGTGAGCTTGGTCGAAAGGATGAAATCAAAAAGACACTCACCTCTTGTATTAGTATCACTGCTACCCCATTGTGAGTGATGCGCATTTGCATCACAGCCCACGATGAAGAGCCAGATGTCCTTCCTTACCAACTGCTTCAACTTCACAGATGGAATCTCCGCCTGCTCGTACGGGAGGTATGCAGAGACCAGACACAGCGGTTTACTTCCCTCTCTTTCACAGGAGACTGCTACTAGATCGCCGTCACTGAAATTATTCAAAATAAATGCCCTTATGTTGCTTTTTAAAAGCATACAAGCCCTGATTTTACCTTTGTTGGCTTTGTAGAACAACGTGTAATTCCTGTTTTTGAGCCCTTGGATCTGGTTGTTGTCGCTGATCCATGGCTCAGCTTAGCTTGAACACTAAGTTCGGCCTTCTTTATAATACAATAGGTTGAACAAGCCCTCTCAAAATTAATCCAGCCTGACCAATTCTACATAAGTTGGCATTGCTCTTTCCATCACTCGTGAATAAGACCCAAAATACTTAACTTTATCCACCTGCTTCAGTGGGACTCCATTAAGATTCAGAGTGCACTAAATGGGTATTCTCGAAACGACCATTACTTCCAATTCGTTCACGTTGATCTTCTTTCCAGCATCATCACAAACGCACCATCGACATGAAACCATCAATCCCATACTCCTGCAAAACACTCCAAAGTTTGCCTCGAAGAACCGTATCATATGCTTTCTCTAAATCCACAAAACAGATGTAGACAGGTTTAGCATAATACCAGGACTTCTTAAGAACCATTCTGAGAGTGAATAACTGGTCACAATGCCGTGACGAAAACCGCATTGCTCATCCCTCAAACTGTCCTCTATTACAGCTCTAGAGCGCGTTTCTAACACCTAAGCACCGCCTTTTCCAGGGAAACTTAAAAGAGATATACCCCTGAAGTTGGTGCAATCTCTATTGTCACCTTTTATAAAAGGAGGCACAATCACCCCCATTTGCCTATCACCAGGTATTTCACCGCATTCCCAGGCTACTTTAATGATACGCGAGAGCCATTTCACTCCCTTTTTACCTAAAGCCTTGAGCATTTCTGGTCGGATGTCATCCACACCAGCAGATTTGCCAATTTTTAGCGCTTTGATCGCCAAAGTTACTTCCTCTACCGTAAGACTACTTTCCGCCCTACTCTCGACCATAGGTCTGTCATCTTCGGTGCCCTGTTCGGGATTGAGCAATTTCGAAAAGTGCTCGTTCCATCTGCGTAGAAGCAGGCTCGAGCACCGAAAGACTACAAGGCGTTAATTAATAAATTATATGCAGAATATCCATTTTTCCTTTGAAGCCATGTAGTTCGATTTATACCGTAAGTCAAAACGATATTGAATACAAGTATCCCTTACTACAAATTTCGCAAAAGAGGAATTAATTCTTCTCAATTTGCCTTCTGTAAAAGGCAATTAACGCAGTCAAAGCCAATAACTTCTTGCGATATATAACCGTTGCATAAATAACGTTTCATTCAATTGTGGCGCAGCTACTGCTATAGTGAAGTATTTATTTTATTTATTTTTACATGATTGTTCTCTGAAAATTCACGATCCCTTGCAGGTAAAATATTACACTTTGTGCATAGCTGCAGAACGCCGCCAGTAGTGTTCGCTGTTTCTCGAAAAGTTTCCACCTCTCTTGTGAAAATTTATTGGCTCTTTTAAATTGATTGACACTCGATAAATCCCCTTCTGCGGTCGGTGTTGAATTAAAAGACCGTTGCGAAATCCACGATAGCAAATAAACTCAAGCACTGCAATCGATTTCATTTTTATGCATCTTCGCTAGCCCATTAATTTTGTGAGCCCCATTTTTATGGTTTTTCTGTGGTTTTTAATCTGGGACGATGTTTTTATATCCAATCATTTAAGGTTTGTTGATTTAATACTATGGTTAGGCGCTTTGTGTGGAACTATGAATGTTTTTCCTTTAGCATTCTCATATACATATAATACGAGCATGTATGGGCGAATTTTATCACTGTTGACCAGTAACATCACTGTGTAAGTGTACACAGTTGAGGATTTTAGCTACGGCCGTGGTTGATACACGGTATAAAGAATTAAATGAGAATTAATATACTAACCTACTGCGTCATTAAGAAGTGTCTTAACAAGATACAAGATCTTCAAGGAGATTGAGAGTCCCACCCAAGCCTTAACCTTCCTATATAGGATTTAAGGACATTGAAGTAGGCTCCTTTGATTCTTCTTCTCACATAACCCCGCGCACATTGTTCAATTGTTTAAAGCTCTGGATGTACACTGAAATCCTGGACCAAGTACACCAGCTCCAGTGATGCATTTTTGAATTCTTAACCATCTGCGTACCAGATTTAAGAATCTAGTTATTATAAAAGAAATTCACTCCTTCATTCTTGGCGGTCACATATAACAACCTCAAACTTTCTGAAGAACCAAAATCTCTTGAGCACGATATCTGGCGTCTTGTGAATTTTGCCGCCCAGAATGTATTCCAGGATCGTCAGATGGCCCTTAAGGTCTGAAGTCGGCTTAGGACACTCAGCATAACTTCTTTTTCCATTGCAAAATGAAGCGGTGCGAAGTTAAGCATAGTTCCCACGGCTGCCTTGGCCACGCTTTCATTGCCATATGATACCCATGCTGACAGAACAGTAGAGATTTTGGCCTACATAATAATGGCGCAAATGTGATCATTGGTTTGATAATGGCGATATATTATAGCAACAGTAAATGTCTAAGGTTTCAGTCCTCAAGTTTTAAAGTGAAGGCGTTGCCACATAAACATTGCTTAGTCGTCTTGTTGGTAACCTTATTCAGATATCAGTTCGAGGTAAGCATTTTGTCAAAGATTACTCCAAGATGCTTCGGTTGTCTGGACAGGTCAGTGAAATTTTTTTGAAGTGGTGCATGTTTTCCTGAAAAGCGGTACAAGGAAAATATTCCTTGCGCTGTCCGAGGTTCTATGTATTGGGAAAGATAAACCACTTAAATCTTACATTGTGATTGATATAAGGTCGAAGACTTATGTAGAATACTGTGCTCTTCTGGTGGATTTATCGATCTATGGCTACAATTGACCCTTATCCACGTTACCTTTGCCAATTTTATACCTTATCCCATGTGGCATATTAGGTTTGACAAATATTTTGCGGCACAAAGAAATAATAACGAAACCGAAAAAGTGCACCTATGTACAGGGTGGGCCAACAACAAGTTTCTTTTTAAAAATGCAATAAAATGATCAAGATGAAATGTTGTCCATATATTGTGGCTTTATTGGTAACAGCAAACATTCCCATTAATTATGGAACACAACGTCGTTCAAGTGGCTTGAACCTTGTTGATGGTTTCGGGCTGTAGCTCACGGATTGCTTGGATGATATTGGCCTTAAGTGCTTCAATCGTTTCCGGATTGTTGGCATAACATCGGTCCTTCACGGTTTCCCACAAAAAAGTCCAAAGGGGTCAAATCGCAGCTCCGAGGCGGCCAATTGACATCGCCAAGATGGCTGATAACACGATTTGGGAATTTTGTGCGCAAAAGACCGATTGTGGCATGGGCTGTGTGACATGGCGCATCATCCTGCATGAACCAGAGGTCATCCAAATCCATGTCTTCAATTTCAGTAAAATGCTAACATGGCTCTTTAATGCCCACTGTTGACCGAAACGTTGTTCCCAGCCTCATTTTCGAAGAAAAATGGTCCAATGATGCCACCACTCCACAATCCGCACCAAACTGTCACTCTCTGTGGATGCATTGGCTTCTCGACAATAACGTGCGAGTTTTCCAAGCCCCAGATGTGGCAATTTGGTTTGTTAACGTAGCCGCTGAGATGAAAATGTGCCTCGCCAGAAAAGATGATTTTTCGCCCAAAATCATTGTCCAATTCAAGCTGCTCTAAGGCCCAAACTGCGAAGCTATAACGAAGCGGATGGTCGTGCGCTTTCAATTGCTGAATCAATTGGACCTTGTAAGCGAATAATCCCAGATCTTTGTACAGAATTCTCCCCAGGCTAGTGCGTGAAATGTTGAGCTGTTGAGATCGATGACGAGTTGATGTTCGTGAATTGAGTCTCACACTCTCGGCTACAGCAGCCACATTCTCGTCTGTGTGCACCGTACGACGACGGGGACCATGAGTGTTGTCCAAGGGCATACCAGTCTCACGAACTTTTTGCACAAACTTGCGTACAGCAGGCGCGGTGGGTGCTTCATTTCGGCCAAAACTTATTTTCAAAAAACGCACTGTTTGGGCTACACAGCACTCACTTCGGAAATAAGTTTTCAATATTTCCCAATGTTGTTCAAGCGTAAAGCGACTCATTTCGTTCCGCGGAGGTATGATACTAACTTTCTGTCAATATTTCGAGCGGGAAACAGCTGTCAGTGTCAAAATAACATATGATTTAAAAAGAAATCACTAGATGGCCCACCCTTTTATATGAAAATAATCACCATCAACAGCAGTCGATTAAGCCATGTCCGTCTATACGTACCTCACTCTTTCTGTCCGTTCATCCATCTGTCTGTATATCACCATTATTTGGGCTTTAAATCTTAACCTAACTTTATGAATAGTCGTACATAAGCTTTCTATAAACTTCCTTAAAAATTGTTGTGTCAGCAGTGTTTTTGTATAGTAAGTCGTTAAAAAAAAAAAAAAAAGTGTCAAAAAACATATGTAGGCCTCCATTCTTCACGATCGTGGTCTGAGCACAGCTTTATGTTTGAGGAAATAATATAAAATTTGACTAGGAATTTTTTTTCCTGGAATATTTAAATGTCTTGGACTAGGTCTTAGTCAAGAGAAAAAGAAGATTTTTTTTTCCGAGGGTAGGTGAAAAATCTTCCATAGACACTATGAGAATAGCAAGCGCGTGCTCATAGTAGTGTCAGATTCTCAAAAACAAAAACAAATAATTGGCGCAACAGCTCTTTAAAGTGCCAGGGCCTAGCTTTTCGCAACCACTCATGTTGTGTGCGTTATATTTTTCGCGCTAATGGAAGGACCAGTTTAATGCTGAATCCGAACGGCGATTTGAGAAGCTGTTTCGTGACAACAATACTCTCGGATGTTTGTCAGACGCTCGCGAGAGGTGGGACCGTGAAAAAACTTTTTGGTATTTTCTGGGATTCGAACTTGGAACCTAATGCGTAGTGATCCGACACACTAACCACTTACGCCACGGCGTCAGATTCTCACTGACTAAAAAACACCACCCTTCGATATAAATTTGTTAGATATCGCAACTAAGTATAAACTTATCAAGCAATTTTTCCATCACGAAATAAAAACGTTTGACTGGTTACTTTCCACTGAAGGATCCTGCATATTCCGCAATCTAGACGCGGTTAATCATTATCTCGCCAAGTCGAAAGGTTTCGTCATTTGTAGTCGGCGCAATAAATTGTTCTCATCCAAAATTTGTAGGACTCTATTGTTGACATGTCCGATTAGTCGGCTTCTATGTTTTCTCGCGAAACTTCTAGTTTCAGCTTCGATTGTCGGAATTCCGAGATCCCTGTGGATATCGTCGTTTCTACTATACCACGGTGCTGGACAATTTCTCTTAGCACTTTATTTTGAAAAGCTTGTAAAATATTTGCATTTGTTTTCTTGGTACAACCCCAAAGTCGTATACCGTAGGTCCACACCGGCTTTAGCACTTGCTTGTATAAAAACAGTTTGTTCTCAGTACTGAGCTGGGAATGTTTTTCGAGTAACCAGTACATTTCTCTATATTTGATTTTGAGTTCTTTACGTTTCATTTTCACGTACGAATTCCATTTCAGCCTTGCGTCAAGTGTCATTCCGAAGTATTTGGCCTCGTTTGCAAAAGGTATTCGGGCCGAGTTTAGGAAAATTGGCAAGTTATTAGTTTTCTTGTAAGTGAAATTCACGTGAACAGATTTAGATTCGTTGAGGGCGATCCGTCAGTCCCTCGTCCATTCATTTACATTATTCATTGCGTTTTGCAGTTTTGCAGTCGTGTCTTCGATTGTTTTACCTACTGCTAGGATAGCGGTGTCATTGGCAAACGTAGCAAGGATAGTGCCATCTACGTTCGGTATATCACGAGTATATAGCAAATAGAGGAGCGACCCAAGAACGCTTCCTTGCGGTACGCCGGCCGAAATTTCTTTGAGATCGGAGTAGTTAGTTAGTTAGATAGACTTTTTATTAACTTCATATAATTTTCACAAATAGTATATACATAGTCGTTTATGGTTTGGCTTAAGGCCGTCTACCAGATTGACAATATGGTTGCTATTTCTGTTTAAAAATCGCCTCCCAAAATACGGGCTCTGTAGCGGATTGCAGTTCTAGCATAGTTGTACAAAACATCCCAACCATGACTTCCGTTCAGTACGTTGATCACCTCATCCAAGTCTAGCGAAATTACTCCGAAGTATCTCGCGCGAAATTCTCCTAAAGTGGGACATCTTCCGATGAAATGGTAAGCATCCTCCCTCTCTTTAAGGTTGCACAGGTCACATAAAATTGGCAGATCGGGTCGATGTGGAATAAAATAAAGACTTGTTAGTTCACCTCTAAGTTTGAATATTGTGCTTATCATATGCAGAGAGTAACGATTGAGGAAGTACGTTGAGTCGCTTTTAATGTGGTTAAAATTCAGCCTACTGTAGATCAGCCTATGTTGCGATGAATGTGCTTCAGCTACAAATCTCTCATACATGGAATTACCAGCATTTTTGAAAACATTTGTAAGCATAGGTTTTATCATTGAAAGTTGCATATCAGATGAAATATTTAAGCTCGCGCCATAATTTGCTGCCAACTCCTCCCACTTTTGAACCAAGTGCCCTCTTGTCGAAAGTACATATATGCTTCAGAACAATCCTGGGCAGTCCTCCATTATCCATCTCCACTACTTTTACAATATAATCTATATGCAGCTTTAGGGTATCTAAAAAGAGAGGAGGGACTCCAGTTTCAAGATGCAGCATATAGTTCGGTGTACATATTGGAAGTCGAAAGATTCGTTTCAAAAAATACCTTAGAAATTTTTCAACTTCTTCAAAAAAGCAATAACCCCAAACTTGGGCTCCGTACAGCAGGATAGAGGCAGCAGTTGTACGAAATAATTTATTTTTCGCTGTGTGATCGATAAACTTATTGTCGATGCAACGTCCCCAAACTGATGAAATAGCTCTTTTAGCTGCTGCTAGTTGACATTCAAAGTGTTTTTTCATATCATATTGAGGTTGGATGTAATTAGCACACCTAAATATTTATACTCTTTCACTATTTCAACGTTTTCACCCCGATAGGACCACTTTTCGTTGCGAGAGTATCTTCCACCGCCATTTCTAAAATTATCATCATCTTTGATTTTGATAAATTCACCGTCAAATTCTATTGCTTACAGTAGTTTTCAAGACGGTTCATAGTAAGCTGCATCCCTTCAACTGTCTCCGATAAAAACACTATATCGTCCGCAAACTTTAGCGCCGGTATCCGCACACCACCAAGCTCCTCCTACTTCTCTTACTATGTCGTTGATAAATATGATGAAGAGTAGCGTGCTTAAGATGCATCCTTTCTTAATTCCCATTTGTGTTCCAAATTCTTCCGATACATTCTCTCCATTCCATACGTACGCCACGTTGCTCTCATATATCGCTTTTAGCACATTTATCACTTTACTTGATAAACCAATTTTGTACAGCTTATAGAAAAGAGATTCACGCGCTATGGAGTCAAAAGCTGCACGGAAGTCAATGAAGAAGACATATAGCTTTTTGCTACTTTGTTTAAAAAACTCTGCAATGTTGGTGAGAGTTAAAATGTGATCCAGTGTTGAATAATGCTTTCTGAACCCCGCCTGGTACTCGTTTAAAAATCTATTGTGTTAACCTATTAAATATCAAAGCACTAAATAGTTTTGCCGAAGTATTCAAAAAAGAAATACCTCTGTAGTTAGCTGGATTATCTAGCTCACCTTTCTTGTGCAATGGGAAAATGATCACTCTTCTAAAGCTTTCTGGGACACTGGCTGTTTCAAAAATTTTTATTAAATTCGTTTGTGAGTGCAGTGAGGAATTCTGTGGAACTGTTCTTGTAGAATTCGAAAGGGATCCGATCGTCACCTGGGGCGTTCCTCGTTTAGAGCAATCAACTGCGCAGTTTCACTTCCGAAGGAGTAAATGGTGAGTCTAAGAGCTCGCCTGTGAAGAAAGGGGCTGCATATTGCGGTAACGGAGAAAACTGTGGAGTGTTGAGTACATTTTTGAAATACTCCCTCAGCTTAGAAGCTTGTAAAGTCGGCGAAATCAAGTTAGTTCTTCCAGTTACAATTCGAAGTATTCGACCCCACGTTTAACACGAAAGAGTCTATTTCCGAGATATGATTTTAGAGAAAAAGAAGATGCAATGACGTTCTATGTGGTCTGTACAGCAACATTGACTTACGCAGTCACTAAGATAGCCTATGCATGTAGAGCGGATAGACAACCCTGTCAACACGACTGTCAACAGTCGAATCACCGATGAGCTGGAAAGTCTCTGTAAGATTAAAGTCTTTGAAATCATACCCCTTTCTCAGGTTCCCAAGATAATCCTTAGGAAGTACAATAGACACAAATATAGAAGGGGACACCCACCTACCTTTTCTAACTTACCTCGGTGGTATCTTGTAAACTTATAGTCTTTAGACTAGATGCGCGCAAATTATAAAAAAAGTAGCTGGCTAGGGACGATCTTTGGTAAGGTAACCAGAATAGGCTCCCAAGTCAGTTCTTTAACTATAAACATTCCCCTTGCCTCAAATTCCTTTTGCACATGAAAAATACCTTAAAGTAGTACCAACTTTAATTAGTTTTCATTAAAGATTCATTTTTTCCATTCACATTCCAGAATAAGTAAAAGTCCATTACCCAGAATGGAAGTTGCATTTTCTGCCACTCACAATAAGCCCACCCTCTTTGTCATAACAATAAACACTAATGCACCGCAGGATACTTTCAGACAGACTTGAATAGTTACTGGGTCACAAAATAGAACAGCCCAAAACACCATCTGAAGTTAATGGATACTATCTGCAGCCTAACTACCACTAATCACCGTCGCAAAAAAGAAAAACAAAACTTGTCTTAGATTCTCGTTATCTAAACTCTACCAAAAGATACATCCAACATTATAGAATGAAAGCCAAAATGGGACTGTGAAATTGCTGTAGACAAAACAAGAGCCGACAAAGAAAGAAGAAGAATCGAAGATAGAGTCGTAAATGGTATTACAGGAGTAATTTTCAAACTATAATTATATGGCTTGGCATCGGATGCCGTTAATGTTGCCAAAAATTGTCATTTTACCGAGAGTCCAAATATCTGAAGACCAAAAAATATTGTGGTCGCGGCTGTTCTTCCACAAAGTCATTGTATCTATGTGTACTTCTACACACATGTGTCCCGTCGAAGTTTGTGTCATAATGACACACAGACTGGATATACAGGTCAAAACCTTCAACTATCGAGAAATCTCTAAAATCTCTCTCTCCTTCTCTACCCACGCCCACACTCTTGGAATCTAAAATTCGAGAATATGTTAAAGGACATCCAATAGAGCGTACGTTTGATGCTTCAAAATGTGTCGTATGTGATTCCCTTGGATTTTGAGTGTCCAGTTAGATATTGAAAGACAGCTGTGGAAAGCCATTTCATGCAGCATATGTCCTTCTTGGTTCCATATTCACCAGAATCCTTTCGCACACACATATGAAGAACGTTTGGTCAATCACACACATCGCACATTGGCCATGTGCTTGTCCTCCACCCACCACCCCACACTCAGCAGCACTGATGTTTCTAATATGTGGCAATAGTGCAGAAGAAAATCAAATGAAATTAAATAAATAGAAAAATGGAAAAAAAAAACAACGGGAGCGAAGGACGAAAATGCTACATTCTGTTATAGTTTTCACATTGCACACACTTAAGTGCAGGTCCACCCCTACGAGAGTACAATGAGCAAATTACCGCCAGGGTTCAGTTGAGTGTAAAACGATTTCTGGATAATCCTTATGGGAGTCGGACATTAGAGACCAATATTGCATTTCTCATGTCCTTATTGCATTCGCAAAATAATGAGAATTGGCAAAAGTTTATATGGATTTGGCCAGATAGAAAATTATCTGTCTATCTCACTGTGTGTGTGTATAGTATACTTCTGTGTGCAAAGATATGTGCTGAGGCGTTTATGACTTTGCGAAGAACTACACCTAACCCCCGTATCCCTCACTCACTCTCTGGACTGGAGGCAGTCCAAGGCTGATGCAATTAAAAAATAAGTAATAATGGGAAAAACTTAAAACAGAAATGTGCAATAATTGTAAACTTTTATTAAACTCGATTTCCGTCTGGGAAATTATCGCTCTGGGTACACAGGCATTGCACAACATATACGACTACGAACGCATTCTGAGCTTAAGGACTCTGCACAGCAGGAAGTTATTAGATAAAATGGCCAGAGGAGGAAAATTTATTGTATGGAATAATTTGAGAATTATTACTGCCATAATAACATTAATTGCAATATTACCACATTTGCTGGTCACATAAGGGTTGGAATAATGCAATAAAAAAGGGAGACAATGCAAGGATAATGTTTCTAGCAACAGTGTATTGCCAAGTGTATTGCCCTGGACTGGAATGTTTTAAAAATGGAAGTAAAAGCACTGGATGATGTGGTAGGTGAAAGAGGTATTTTCGTTTAGAGACTTATACAATTAAAAACTATATTTATCAAGGTTCGTAGAGGGGTACTTCTGGCATCATGTGTGAAGAATCTTTTACAGGAGTCTGTATATTTTTTTAAATTTTAGATAGTTCATCGAATTATTACTAAATATGATGAGTCGCAAAATTGCCTTTTGAAAAAGCATTATCCATTCGCTCGAAATCAATAATTTTTAAGCCGAAGATTATTGTAAGTTCGAAAATTGGTCAACCTACCTACATTCTAACGTTCAAACTTTTAAAACTAAAGTCAAAAATATAACATAGAAATAAGTCACAACCTACTCTCAACTATTGGTACGGCTTTGCACACAAGCTTTTTTTCTACTTTTCTTAAACTCCTACTGGAAAATACGTGTACTGACCTACGTTTAAATCGTAGCCAGAAATAATGTATCTGATTTCGTAATTTTCAAACGATCATTGTATTAGCAGGGATGGGAAATAAAACATCGATTACCGATGTATCGACAATTATCGCCTCCTAGAGTCCGATATTTTATTGTTTTTTTTAATTCAATATATCGAGTAATCGATTGGAGTGCAAATAGTTGGTATCGATATTCTACAATAATGCATTACTTCTGTAAAAAAAAATATAAATATAGGAACACTGCTCTATCTCATAAATAAAGGAATACCATACATACTTTCGAAAATTTGTAGGGCTTCGCTTTGTAACTTCGAAACGTTTTTACGATATCTTACGTTAGTAGCCGCACAGTTCGAGGAGATGTGGTTTCTACTTTTGGGTTCAGAGCCAAGATGCTGTGTTGTTTAGATTGGGAACCGTTCGAAACAGTTGGGGAGATCGGTTGTGGTGCGGTAAAATCTACATGTTTGCTGGTTTCCTGGATGGGTGCCGTCGAGGATAAGCTAAGGTTGCCACCACCGACGATATGGGCATTATTTTTGTTAATTAATAGGTGAAACTTATACTTCTTCTACCTTAAAACAATCTTAACTAACCCAATTATGTTCTGTAATTAAATACACACTTTTTTTTGTAAGCGAAGTGCTGTGCTAAATTTTTATTTATTTATTTTTTTTTTTTATGGTTTTTTTTAATTTTTTTTGTTTTGCCATGAGATTTGTTTTTTTTTTTATTGCATACAAACTTAAGACTACCTAAAACCTATGTAAGCTGGCCATTATAAAAATAAAAAAGAATCAACCCGTTCTGTCCCGTTACAGGCTAACGCGGTCGTGCTGCCTACTAACGTGGCAGCAATTTCGTGGTCTGAAACTGCTCTACTGTACCGGAGATGCTCTACACTACTCTGTGTGACGTCTCGGTCGTAGTTGAGTCGACTATCCACAACTGTTCTGGCGACGTGAAGATTAGCGGCACCACTAAATTATCCTGGATCAGACCTCTTTGATCGAGATATAGGAACGCTTCTGGGGGCGATAAAGCCGTTAAGGCCATCACTCTCGTGATAGAGATTATTGGGGTAATAAGCCCCTAAAATCAGGCATTTCATCGAGATCAATGCTCTTGCAATGTGCCTTCAATTTATCTTGATCAAGAAATTGTCCACTCTGCTCAGATTCGCCCTGTTGTACATGTTGACCTTATTATAATAGAATTTTATGTACTCAGACTCTGGTGTTCTGTACAGACGAAGACAAACCCTCTTAAACACCCGCATCTTTTCCAACAAACTTGGACCCACGTTGAACCACACGGGACATGCATATGCGAGCATAGGCCGAATGAGGGCCATGTAGCAGATTACTTTCACCCTCGCATCGAGTTGGCTGCTATAAAACAGTATCTTTGTGAGGGCAAAAGCAACTTTGGCTCTGGCCAGAGCAGCATCTATGATATATGTTTGTTAAGATATAGATATTGATCTAGCCAGACCCCAAGGTACCAGACTACATTTCGACCCGCAAATAGCTGCCCGTACTGTCCCACGATAGAGAGGTAGGTAGGTAGGTGTGGTGGTTCTTCTTAAGAAAATAACCCAATTAGCACTAGGTGCCGTTTTGATACCACAAAACTCGTGTACCTGGATATAAAAGGTGTGTTGGTGTGGTGTCTCTAGATCCAGCCTGTGGAGTTTAAAAAGATTGTTAAATCTTTTATGTTTCTCTCTGAGACTTCCTCAAGGGAATCGAAAAAGGGTTTTCCTCCACCAAATGACAGCAGATGTGGAGAGGGAGGCAGGTGTCGTCGGCCTGAAAATTAATATGGCAAAAACTAAAATTATCAGCCTTGGAACCAACTCATCGGCTTAAATATGCTTTGCTGGACAACCGGTAGAGGGAGTAGAGGACTTCCAGTATCTTGGGAGTATTGTCTCGACCGATGGTGGAACTAGATATAGCCAACAGGATCGCCAAAGCAAAGTCCGCGTTCGGGATGTTGTCCAAAATATGGCGAAGCAATGCAATCAGTTTGAGCACCAAAATAAGACTGTTCCACTCCAACGTTGAATCCTTGCTGTTATATGGTTGCAGCACGTGGAGAGTGACCACTACTATCACCAGAAAGCTGCAAACGTTCGTTAATATGTGCCTGCGCAATATCTTAAGGATTTTCCCAATCGTATCTCTAACGAACAGCTTTACGAGAAAACGGGTCAGGAACCAATAGGCACAACCATTCAACGGCGGAAGTGGCAGTGGATTGGTCACACGTTCCGTAAGGGTGACAGTTCCATAGCGAACCGTGCTATGCAATGGAACCCTTTCACTCAGGATGGCAGAAGACCTGGCGGTCCGAGGAGAACATGGCGCAGAACAGTCGAGAAGAAGGCACGGCAGTTAGGGAAAAGTTTGGGAGAACTCAGACACATTGCTAGAAACCGTACACGATAGTGCGTAGGCGTAGTAGAGGCCCTAGGACCCACAAGGGGATACAGGTCATAAGAAAGAAAGCTCGTTGTCTGGCCCTAGCTAGTGCCGGACAGGCGCATAAAAAGTGAATAAGGGTTGCAACTGCGACAATGTGTGTTGTGCGGGATACCTAGTTTGACCGGATGGTCTCCTATAGGCCAGTGACCCATAGTGGTTGCTGTTATCCTAGCTATGTCCCTACGCGTTCTGTTTAAGAAGTCGGTTCTTTTTGATTTGCTGTAGTTTGGCCACATCTTTCTGGATATGACACAGTTTGTTAGCCTAGACCATCTGAGGTTGGCTCGGGCAAGGAATTTAGAGGATATTTCTGCTGTGGAAGGCTGAGCCATGCCTAGCCAGTTCATCTGCAAGTTCGTTTTCATAAACGTTACTGTGCCCTGAAGCTCAAATCAGGGTTACCTTGAATTGGCTATCTAGCGAAACTAGCTCATTTTGGCATTCAAGCATCAGCTTGGAGGATGTAGTAACCGATGCAATGGCTATGATGGCTGCTTGGCTATCAATAAAAAAAAGCGATCTTTTGCTTCCGCGTTATATTTGTGTGTGTTTTGATCTGACGGCAAGCTTCCCGGGCAGCGAGTAATTCTGCCTGGAGCACACAGGCAGAATCCGGGAGCCTAAATGATTTAGAGATGGTTAAGGATTCGGAGAACGCACCCGATAAGTCAAAAATACGACAGACCCGGCCCGTGCGTTAGAGACTGGTTTGACCCCCAGCCTTACATTCTTGGGCACGGTTTCCTGCATTAGAGAGCTCACACCACCACTGAAATCAGGTACCTCAATCCGATGGTCGAAAAGCATGTGTAGAGAATTAAACTATTGAGGAGTTAAGAATCATATAAAATGCTCTTTGACCTTATCTAACCCCATCTTGACATCGCGCAAGACTACTGTGATGGTTATTACCGGCTGGCACCCACGTGGAGGGTTAGGATGAGGATTTTTACCGACCCCCACGATAGAGAACTTTCGCCAATTCTTTCTGGTGCCCCAAGAGGCCCCAGATAGTGGCGTTCTGAACCGGATGCTCTCCGACTTCTGAAAGTGTATCTTCAGCTTCCAGTCGTCACAAAATCTCTTCTTCTAATCTTACCCGGAGAGACGACGCAGTAGAGGGCCTCCTTGCCGTAGACGGCGCGCACAAGTTCAAAGGGACCTCGACCAACTTGTAGTGTGCAACTGGAGGCAATTAGCTAAAGACCGAACTAAATGGAGAGGCTTGTTCGTTGAGGCCCAGGTTCACCCCGAAATGTAGGGCCACCTAAGTAAGTAAGTCGCAGTGTCTCTTAATCTTATCGAAGTCACGCTGCAAGAGTGTTTCAATGACCTCAAGTTTAGTCCCTGACCTGTACGCGACCAAGTTGTCTGCCTACCCTATGGCGTGGTGAAGTGAAATTATGAGATCGCTCGTGTGAATAATGAATAGGATCGGTGAATAACCCGCACCTTGTTGCAGACCATTTTTTATTTCAAAAGTTCCAGCAGACGTCACATTGCCATTCTTAACAATTAACTTCTTTGTGGTGAGCATGTCATAAACTATTGTATGTACAGCAGTGGTTTACTTGTGCCCAGTCTGCTCAACTTGTAGAAGAATCCCTCTAACCATACGGTGTCGAAGGCCTTCTCCAAGTCAACCAGACAGGCACCCGTGCATTGTTTCTTGCTTTTGTTCCACTGGATATCCGATACCAGTTCAGACGCGGCATGTATGGTATCAGGCCCGCCTTGAAACCGAATTGGTTATCCGGAATTATGTGCATGTCCTCAACCCACTTAGTCAAGGCTCTATGGATCACTTTTTCGAATACGTTGCTGGTGGTTGGAAGAAGACTTTTCGACCGGAAGTTGGATTGGAACTATATTTATTTTTTATTTAGGAATGGGCTGCACCATCGCTGTTTTCCAATGCGCTGGATATTGGGCATTATTTATTGCATTATTAAACAGGATGGTGTAAATGTTCACCGCTTCTGCAGGAAGATGTCTAAGTACAATGTTGGATATACCATCGATTCCCACGGATTTCTTTTTTCTCAGTGATCCAAAGATCCCTAGGAGCTCTGCCTTTGAAACGAACGGGTTATGTACCTTTTCATCGGCGATGGCATAGTTTGCCATATATCTTTCATTGAACATGGTGAAACAAGTGTTCTCAGATTGCCAGTGCCCCATATCATTTCGAAGGTAGAAGTTGTGTACAAGGACCCGATTTTCCAGGTCATGGCTCCGGAAAATACTATCATTCACCTTATAGCCTCTACCTTCTCCTATGGATCTATGGTCACAAAGAAATTGTCATCCTCAGCTACATTATCCGGACGTATACCTGCTGTCACTAGTATTTGTACATTTTGTACATTTGACAGGTCGTTTTGATTATTGCTCTGAAATATCTTATTTATTTGCGGGAACATACTCGGGTTGTTAGATTTTACAGCCCGCATTTTTCTTTCCCAGTGCAAGTTTACAGTAAGTCTGTTACTGAGGTTTCTAATCAACGACTTCAGCATTCTAACCTCCTCCGAATTTTGTCTGTCAGTAAACTGTCTGTATAAGGTTTTAAATCTCGACAGTAATCTACTTTTATGTTCGTGCAGTGCGTCAATCGTTGCATTGCGGTATATGTCTACGTTATCAGTGTGTTGATGCCGAGGTATCGTACTGTACAGGAGATGTCCGTACTGTAGAGATCGGCTTACCATCGAGCCAACTTACTACTCGGGGCTTAAGCGCTCGAACAACCAACGACCAGCTAAGAGTTAGTAGAGTATCCAAGCATGAAAAGGCGCGGAGAAATACTCACTCACACCTACGCAAATTTTCTTGGCGTCCTAGTATGTAAGACTTTCGGGAGTCCTTATCTCACAGGATTTTATTGGGAAACTAATGATTGGATCACATGTATTTTCAGCACATTCCTTAGAAAATGATTATGCTAGTTACAGATTTTGCCCAATAAAATCGCACCGGATAAAGGACAAACATAAGTGTCACGACATCCAATGCTAGCCATGACGGTCCAATATCGCTGCTCCCCTATAAAAGACCGACCCGGAGACAAGAAACGCTCTTTTCTGATTTATACGCGCAATAAACTGGTCGGTCGTCGTGGTTGGATGAAAATTCCCCAATGTGGGCACGGATCGGGTAGTTTTTTTTTTTTGTAAGAAAAGGACTTATATTTTTTCTATTGAACATTTTTTTTATTTATTTTTTTTCCGAGGGTAGGTAAAAAATCTTCCATAGACACTATGAGAATAGCAAGCGCGTGCTCATAGTAGTGTCAGGTTCTTACTGACTAAAAAAACACCACCCTCCGATATAAATTTGTTAGATATCGCAACTAAGTAATAACTTATCAAGCAATTTTTCCATCACGAAATAAAAACGTTTGACAGGTTACTTTCCACTGAAAGATCCTGCATGTTCTGCAATCTAGACGCGGTTTATCATTATCTCGCCAAGTCGAAGGGTTTCGTCCTTTGTAGTCGGCGCAATAAATTGCTCTCATCTAATATTTGTAGGACTGTATTGTTGACATGTCCGATTAGTCCGTTTCTATGCTTTCTCGCGAAGCTTCTGGTTTCAGCTTCGATTGTCGGAATTCCGAGAACTCTGTGCATATCGTCGTTTTTAATATATCACGGTGCTTGGACAATCTCTCTTAGCACTTTATTTTAAAAAGTTTGTAAAATATTTGCATTTGTTTTCTTGGTACAACCCCCAAAGTTGCATACCGTAGGTCCACACCGGCTTTAGCACTTGCTTGTATAAAAGCAGTTTGTTCTCCGTACTGAGCTGGGAATGTTTTCCGAGTAACCAGTACATTTCGCTATATTTGATTTCGAGTTCTTTACGTTTCATTTTCACGTGCGAATTCCATTTCAGCCTTGCGTCGAGTATCATTCCCAGGTATTTGGCCTCGTTTGCAAAAGGTATTCGGGCCGAGTTTAGGGAAATTGGCAAGTTATTAGTTTTCTTGTAAGTGAAATTCACGTGAACAGATTAAGATTCGTTGAGGGCAATCCGCCAGTCCCTCGTCCATTCATTTACTTTATTTAGCGCGTTTTGCAGTTTTTCAGTCGTTTCTTCGATTGTTTTACCTACTGCTAGGATAGCAGTGTCATCGGCAAACGTAGCAAGGATAGTGCCATCTTCTTTCGGTATATCACGAGTATATAACAGATAGAGAAGCGGCCCAAGAACGCTTCCTTGTGGTACGCCGGCCGAAATTTCTTTGAGCTGCGAGTATTCGTTTCCATGTCTAACTCGAAAGAGTCTATTCCCGAGATATGATACTAGAATATCGTATAAGCACACAGGGAGAACTTGTCGTAGTTTGCATTTCAAGCCATCATGCCACACCTTATCAAAGGCCTGCGAGACGTCAAGAAATACGCTTGAGCAAATCCCTTTTTCTTAAAATGCTTTTTCGATTACGTCAGTTCTATGCACCTGGTCAATCGCCGAATGCTTACTTCTGAACCCAAACTGGTGGTTAGGGATAAGATTATTTTCTTCTATAACCGGTTGGAGACGCCTTAATAATATCCTCTCGAAAATTTTCGATATAACTGGAAGAAGCGAAATTGGTCTATACGATTTTACCTCATTTGGCGGTTTTCCTGGTTTTAAGACCATTATTACTGCCGCAACTTTCCATTGGCTCGGAACGTGTTTTAATCTGAGCGCAGCATTTACAATATAGAGAAGCTTTATCAAAGCTTTTCTAGGTAAAACTTTGAGAATTTCTCCGGTGATTAAATCATAACCAGGAGCTTTCTCGATCTCATGTGTGAGTTCCCTTAGCGTTGCACTTGTGAGTGTTAAATTGCCAGATGGTAAATCCGGCCTATTGATGTTATCGTAAACCACTTGACTATCGTACGGTTTAAAGGTTTCTTCCAGGTGGGCCGCAAAGACGTACGCTTTTTCTTTATCTTCCCTTGCCCATTCATTTTGATTTAATTTAATTGGTGGCGCGGGGACATTGGGCCTCTTAGTGCCTTTTACGGCTTTCCAAAGTGAATAATTGGAATCTTTTTCCGCTGTTAAACTTTCAAGGTAAGAGCCTATTGCACGATTCTTAAAATCATTAATAGTTTTCTTCAACGAATTGCACAGACGATTCAAGTGTACTTTATGCTGCGGAGCACGACTCTGTTGCCATTTTTTTACGCGCTTTTCGTTTTTCCTTGACCAATTGCTTTATTTCCGGAGGATATCGTAAGCCGTATTTGTCCGGCGTTTTCCATGGAATGGGAGTATTATTCCAAGAGGCGAGCTGTACGATCTCAACGAAACGATCAACTTCAACATCAAGTTCATAGGGTGTCGTAAGTGGAACGCTCAGTTCAACATTATCTTCAATTTCGTTCCTAAAACCTTCCCAGTTAGTTGTTCTACCAGTTAATCTCGCTGGCTCTAGGTTATAGACTAGTTTTTCGCTCAATGTCAAAATAATTGGGGAATGATCGGACGACAGATCAAAACTCTCTTTGACTTTTATGTGGTTGGTAGATATTCCTTTCACAACGAAAAAATCTATCAGATCAGGTATTTTTGAAGTATCAGTTGGCCAGTAATTCGGTTTACCCGTCGAATGGAAATCGCAATTGTACTCCATACCTGCCATGGAGCATTCTACCTTTTTTCGAACTGTATCTTGAGCCCCAGAACGTATGTTTCGCGTTAAAGTCGCCGCCAATAATAAAATTAGGTTTAAGCGATTCAAACACGTTAGTAAAATCACCTTTTTTAAGCGCGGAAAGCGGTGGACAGTAGATAGACGAAATTTTAAGAGTACGCTGACGATTTTTAACTCGAATCGTGCAAAGTTGCAAAGTTTCAAGCTCTATCTTTAGGTCTTCCGATTGCTCGATACAGTCTTTAATAAGCAAGGATGATCCGCCTCTCGCCTCGTGGTAATCATTATAGCCTTTTATTTTTAAATGCGATTCCTTTTTTATGTGGGTTTCAGAAATCAAGCAAATATCAATATTTTTTTTGGCGCATAAATATTTCTTAAAGGTACGACGACATCGAAATTCAAGGTAACGTCACTCAGGAACAATGCGTGGAAAATTAACGTTGATGACTCCGATGGCTGGCTACCGAGCAATATCACAAAAATTAAACACGGAAAAGATCCAGTGGTATACTTATGAAAATAAGTCAGAAAGACCACTGCGTGTTATAGCAAGGGGTCTCCACCCCTCGTGCACAAAAGACGACGTAATGAACGACCTCAAAGCTAAAGGTTTAAAAATTCTTAATGCCGTCAATATTCTCAAAAAGGTGAAGCAACAAACGGAACAAGGCCAGGAAATCATGGTCAAGCATGGACTTCCGCTCTTTATGCTTACCTTTGACAGGAGCGAAAATGTAGACGATATTTATAACGTTAAAACTATTCTGAATATCGTAGTCAAGATTGAGCCTATGCGTACGAGTACGAGATCAATACCTCAGTGTAAACGCTGTCAAGGCTTTAATCACACACAGTCGTATTGTCAAAAAGAGCCGAGATGCGTAAAATGTGCTGGTAACCATCTCTCAGAAAAGTGTGACCTAAATAAGCAGGCCCCGGCTACCTGCATTAACTGCAAAGGAAAGCACCCAGCGAACTATCGAGGTTGCGAAGTGGCAAAAGAGCTTCAAAAAAGGCGAGACACATTTAAAAATATTCAACGCCAGAACGCAGAACCGGTTAAAAATAGTCGTGAAATCGCTAAGCCAAGGGTAACGACCGTCAGCAAACACGTCAAACTTAAGACGAGAGTCGAGCAAAGCAAAGTTCCTTCGGCAAAATCAAAGAAAAAGCCACAATCTCCAGAGACGCTAACATATGCTCAAGCTGCGTCGCTAGAAACCAAGCAAAGTGGTGTTACGATAGACCCAGTCTCCCAAGTCTTCTCTATAATTCTTGCGAAACTTGAGGAGCAAACGAAGGTAAATGAAGTCGTATTTGATAAATTGAGCAAGCTCGAGTTAAAACCTCGCCAAAAAAGAGCTCCCATATGAATATGAATCAGTTACTAAAAATTTTAACATGGAACGCAAACGGCCTTCTACAAAAAAACGCCGAATTAGAAGTATTCTTACGGAATGACAACATTGACATTTGCTTGATCTCTGAAACTCATTTGACAAAGGAATCCGGAGTAAAAATAAGAGGGTATCGTGCTTATCACGCATACCACCCTTCCGGAAGAGCTAGAGGCGGATCCTCCTTATTCATTAAAGACTGCATTGAGCACTCCATAAATACGACGATTGAAATCGATACAATGCAAACAAGCTCAGTTCGAGTTAAGAATAGGCACTCGTATTTCAACATCGCGTCCATTTATTGTCCTCCGCGATGCACGTTTAGAAGTAACGACTTTGTACGTCTCCTTGACTCACTTGGACCGAATTTCATTATAGGGGGCGATTTCAACGCAAAACACACCTTTTGGGGTTCCAGATCCAATTCACGGAAAGGCAGACTTCTGTACGAAGCCGGTATGCAATTCGGGGTTGATTTCTTTTCGACGGGGAAACCGACGTATTGGCCCTCTGATACAGCAAAAACACCAGACCTAATAGACTTCTTCGTAGCAAAAGGAGTATCTTCAAATTTTGCAAAAGTAGAGGAAAGCTTTGATCTCTCCTCAGATCACTCGCCGGTAATCTTGACAATAAGTGACCGACTAATGACAGTAGAAGGTGTGCCTAGATTAACTAACAAAAAAACTAACTGGCGCGACTTTAGAACTGATTGCGAAGAAAATATTGTCTTAAGTGTATCGCTCAAAACACCCTTCGAAATAGAAGATGAGCTCGGCAAATTTATTGAATCAATACAAAATGCCGCGTGGAAAAATACACCTTTAAGGAGGAAAGAAGTCCCATGCAATGAAGCTTATTATCCGCCGGAAATAAAAGAACTTATTCGAGAAAAGAGGAGAGCACGCAAAATATGGCAACAAACTCGCGCTCCCCAGCATAAAACCCACTCGAATTTCCTATGCAATAAGCTTAAAAAAGCGATACAAGACCTAAAAAACCGAGAGACTTCAGCTTATCTTGAAGGTTTAACCGCCGAAAAAAACACTAATTACTCGCTCTGGAAAGCTGTCAAAAGAATTAAAAAACCGCAAATACATTCGCCACCGATAAGAAAAAACAACGACGAATGGGCAAAAGGTGACAAAGAAAAAGCGGATCTATTTGCCGAGCACTTAGAAGAGACTTTTAAGCCATTTGATGGAGAAACATTGGTAGACGATTTTACCGGTACGACTACGACATCTGACAACCTAAGAATAAAAAGTGTGTCACTTATAGAACTTTGCCAGGCAATAAAAAACCTGAAGAACAATAAAGCTCCTGGCTATGATTTAATAACCGGACAAATCCTCAAGGAATTACCAAAAAAGGCACTACTAAAATTGCTTTATTTAATAAATGCTTCCATTAGATTATTATACGTTCCAAATCAATGGAAAGTAGCAGAAGTCATAATGGTTCCGAAACCGGGGAAATCTCCAAATGACAAAAAATCGTACAGACCGATATCGCTACTACCAATAATATCGAAGGTATTTGAAAAACTCCTTCTGAAACGGATTCTTCCGGTCATTGAAGAGAGACGCCTAATACCTGACCACCAATTCGGGTTCAGAATCAAGCATTCCACAATTGACCAGGTTTATAGAATAACCGACGAAATTGAAAAAGCCTTTGAGGAGAAAAAGATTTGTTCTAGCGCTTTTCTTGACGTATCTCAAGCCTTCGACAGGGTTTGGCACGATGGATTGAATTATAAGCTAAGACGAATCCTTCCGGAGCAACTTCATAAGATCTTAGAATCGTACCTTAAAAACAGACTTTTTCGTGTTAAGCACGGAACTGAATATTCTGATTTTAAAGAAATCGCCGCCGGAGTTCCGCAAGGAAGTGTCCTTGGGCCTATCTTATTCTTGCTGTACACTCGGGACATACCTCAAACTGAAGGCACTATTGTAGCTACGTTCGCGGACGATACGGCTATTCTGGCAACGGAAAGTTCAATCGAGTCAGCAACCATAAAACTCCAACGAGCTTTGGATAAAATCTGTGAGTGGACAAAAACTTGGCGCATTGTTCTTAACGAGACCAAATCGACGCATGTTAACTTCACTTACAAGAAAATAATCAACCTTCCCGTTTTCATTAACTCGGTACAAATACCGCATGCAAACGAAGCTAAATATCTGGGAATGACACTAGACGCGAAACTTAAATGGAAACCTCACGTTAAAAAGAAACGTGACGAAGTCGAAAATCGACTTAGAGAAATGTATTGGCTAATTGGAAGATATTCCAAACTAAGCGTATATAACAAACTGCTTCTGTATAAGCAAGTGCTTAAACCCGTGTGGACGTATGGTATACAACTCTGGGGTTGTACCAAACCAAGCAATAGGAATCTCATACAATCATTGCAAAACAAAATTATAAGAATAATCGTGAACGCTCCTTGGTATATCAGAAACAATGATATCCACAGAGACTTAGGGATAACTACCGTGGAGGACGAAATAAAAAACTTCGCTCGCAAGCTTCGTATTCGTCTTCATGGCCATTGCAACTGTGCCATACTCCAAACTTTGGATGTGACAAATCTTACACGCCGACTTCAAAGAACGAAACCGTTCGAATTAGCGCAATAAGACAAAAAGCCGCATGTCATGACGGTTTCAGCAGGTGCTTTTATTGAAAATCTACCTGCCTCACGCGAATATAAATCTGAAGCTTAAACTACTTGATAAGGTCAAACTTAGTCGTAGTAAACAAAACGAAGGGAAGGGTGTTTTTAGTCAGTAGAAATCTGACACTACTATGAGTACACGGTCTCATAGTGTCTCATGAAGATTTTCACCTACCCACGAAAAAAAAAAAAAAAAAAAAAAAAAAAAAAAAAAAAAAAATATTTCCCATTCGTCAAGTTTTTGCAAAAGTCCGTTTGCATTCCAAGTACCTACATATTTTTAACATTCAAGTTGAACATGCAAAGTTACCGTGCGCGAAAACTAAATTATAGAAGGAAAGAAAAAGATATAAATAAAAAAAAAAAAAGCGGGTACCGGAGAGTGAAATGAAAGAAAAAAACAATAGCGAACGAAGTCAAAAACGGTGTTTAACTAAAAGACAAGTATATATGCCCCGTGACCAATGTTGCCAGTTCGTGGGGAATTCCCCTTTTCGTGGGGAATTTCAGTCCAAAATTTGATGAAAGGGGGAATCTTCTCTCTCCTAGGATGAAATGTGGTGAAAGTAAGAAAAGTAGCTCAATAACTTGTAATTAGTTGTAAAGCAATAGCAAGAGGGCATGGTAATAGCTATGGGTAAACCCACACGCATGCATTTTTCGAGCGAAGGATGCTCCTATGCCGAAAATTTTTCGAAGTAACCGAAATGAAGGATTTTGAAGGAAAATTCTTATTTCTGAATTTGAGTCTAGATGTGCTATACTCTGTTCAATTTATATTTTCAGTACAGGGCTTATGGAAGAGCTTTTTCAAACACACTGGTGCCTGCTGCTGTTTGCATGGTACTCTACTTAAGGAATTGCCACTGAAATTAAAAACAGAACCCTGAGTTACATGGAAATAGTTTTTGTAATATTCCATAAACTCACATACATTCCACTATAACCTGTCTGCTCCCCGGCTGTGAGGAGACTGATCGCCAATTTGCCTCTTGCTTATTGTGTTTATTAAAAAAAAACACATTGATTCAGAGTTACCATTCGTCCGTTGATGGAAATTATAATACCCTTTTCTTTGGTTTTTGCTATGGAGATTTCAGAATTGAAGCTTCCTTAGAGCTTTTGGGAGCATATATTTTAAGTTTAAGGAAAAAGGTGTAAAGGTGTTGTCGCTGTGTGTTTTTCTGCTTACATCTTTTCGTTTTTTTTTTTCTTGAAAAAACGGTTCAAATGCAGCTATACAATATTTGTTGGCTATTTGTTTTAAGGAAGAATTACTATTTGAGCCAGTTTTTGATGGAGTTCGGTTCATTAATTAACTGCAATTTTGATTTTGAACTGCCAAATAGTTTTTTTGTTCATGAAAATAAAAATAAAAAGAAGAGGGTTTCGTGTATAATATTTAAAATAGTGCAGTGCAATTAACATTTACATACATTACATACATTTAGGTTTTTTTACGATTTTTTTCCTGTGAATTATTTTTACGCAAAAAGAGATTAGGCCTTTTGGGGGACTCTTAAAAAAAGGTGCCTACTATCTTACTTCTTGGTGGTGTGGAAAAAGATATTGTAGATTTAATTTAGTTTAGATTTAGTTTAATTTTTTTAGATTTAGTTTACGGTCTACATGTTTCTCTTCATGAAATCTTAATAAACAGTAGGTAACCCTACCGACATTTGTGAGAGAATTGTGCCAATTTATAATGCTCACTATGGCAACCATGTGAGAGCTTTGAAATGGAGATAGCTTATTGAAATCCATAATAGTAAGAGTGAAAGGCAAATACCCTATCTTCCCTGTACTGAAAATATAAATTGAGCAGAGTATAGATATACACTTACATTTCCACATTCAAATGCCGATGCTGGACGCTTGTTTTCTGTAGTAACTGACGTAAAAAAGAAAAACAAAATCGGTTAGGTGGATCTTGTTTAAATTTTATCTGCTTCATAAGATCAGACTTCAAGACTAGAAATGTGGAGTTCTTAATTTAACACAATACATATACAAATAATGTACATAAGTAACTATCCCTATAATTTCCTTGTTCTTTTTCGTAATGTTCGCTAATTTTTATTTATTTTTCAGAAATGACATTTTACAATTCTATGATTTAATTTGTACTAGTCTGTTTTTTTTTATTACGTTTAATCTTTATTTGGAAATGAAGTCTGATTAAATTTTTGTTTCTTGTTTTTAATAAAAAATGCAAAATCGTTTTCTCTGTAATTTTTAATTATAATTATACTAACTAGCAATATTGCTTTTTGAAAAATGATTGTGGGGAATACATGGGGAATGTCACCACAAAGAATGTGGAAAAAGGAGGATTTTAAGGTCTGCGATGGGGAACTTGGCACGATTACGATTTCCGTGGAAACGCGTTTTGAAGACGCAATTTTTATTTCCTCGATGAAATAAGCATAAAATATAAAGAACCAAAATTCTCGTTTTCGCCTAGTTTAGGAGATATTAAGGTTTAAAAGTTTATTTTTTCCTATGGGATCTCTCATAGAATATTATTTTTTTTAGCATGTGGGACAGAATTTTGCTTGCATGGTTTTATGTATGAATATTTTTGCGATAACATGATGTTGCATAACTTTAGAAGTGTCAATATGAAACCTACATGCATAAATCTCAATGAAAATGTAGGCATACTTTTAAGAGTAATCAGTAATCGAGGTACATATCTACCATTTATTTGTTTGCATATTGATGGATAACTACAAAGTCGGTTAAAGCGAGCGCACTTTTGATAACAATACAATTTCTGTTACAAAGTTCAGACTGCAGTACTGGATGCTGGGAAGAAATTCAGTACTTTCAGTTGACAACAAGCTTCTCATATACAAGACAATCATCAAACCAATCTGGACATACGGTCTACAACTCTGGGGTGTAACCAGCAAAACAAATATTGACATTATCCAAAGACTTCAAAACAAAATTCTACGCACAATAGTGAATGCAGCCTGGTACGTACCAAACAAGAATATACACAAAGATCTCAACATACCGACAGTACTCGAAGAAATCCAAAATTCTAGTCAAAAACACCAAATTCGACTGCTTAACCATGAAAACTACGAAATTATCTCTCTTCCCGCTCAAGAATACGCTCATATACGAAGGCTGAAACGAATAAGACCATCCGACTTACTAATCAGGATATGAACTAAAAAGTAATGTGTTTAAATGTATCTATATGTACCTTTTGCCAATTCATGTTAATACTTTAATTTTTAAACTTCCGTCTTAGCTGAGAAATGTTTTATGTTCATATGTATTTACTGTATAACCAAAGAGGTTCTTAAAGGCAATGGCCTTATGACTGCTGTAATCCTAATTGTAAAACCGATTACTTAATGTCCAGTGGACAGATGTAAAACAATAAAGGAAGAAAAAAAAAAAATAAATAAAAATAAATATATATAAAAACGTCTACACATCCTCAACTGCAATATTTCAGTAGAAACTACGTCCAGTATTGCCAACAGTGGGTAAGTGCCACGCCTCGCTCGATTCATTAATTTAAACTCCGCTTTCCGGAGGGGTGTAGCCGCTTCGTCGCTCCGCTAAGGGTATGTTAACAACTGTCAGGCAGGAGCCTGGGGCTAACAACACTGAAATTAGTTTTTTTTATTCACTTAATTCCCGAAATGCACCGGTATTAACTTTTACTTAGATCCTTTAACCCCTCGGGGGGCATAGGGCGTCAACCACGCCTGCGCGCCATCGTGTTCGGAGTTCTGCAACGCGTTTGAGCTGCCTCCAACTCATTCCTAAAGAGCTCGATTCCTCCTCAACTGTTCTGCGCCACGTTTGCCTAGGGCGTCCCGCTATTCTGCCTGCCTGGGTGAGCGGATTCCACTGCATGGCGTATTTCGCAATGGAGTTGTCTTCGCGCCGTAGGGTGTGTCCAATCCATTGCCACTTTCTTCTTTGTATAGTAATGTTTATAGGTTCTTGGCCCGTTCTCAGATAAAGCTGTTCGTTAGAGATGCGGTTCGGCCAAAAAATCCTCAAGATGATTCTTAAGCATTTGTTTACAAAGACTTGCAGCTTCCGTGTGTTAATGGTGTCCACCTTCCAAGTACTGCACCCATAAAGCAGCACTGCTTCTACGTTGGAGCGGAACAGTCGCAGCTTGGTTCTTAAGCTGATAACATTGCTTCTCCAGATTTTAGATAGCATTCCGAACGCAGCTTTAGCCTTCCCGAATCTGCTGCACACATCCAGTTCGGTGCCACCGCGATTAGCCGAGACCACACTTCCTAAATAAAGAAAGTTATCAACTTTCTCGACTTCCTGTCCGGCAATGTTGAGTTGAGCGCGGTTGTTAGAAGAAGTGCTCAGGGCTTTTGTTTTGGCTGTGTTTACTTTTAGCCCCACTTTGTTTGCCTCAGCTTCTTGATTTTGGGCCATCAGATGAAGATCCATTATCCGATGTGAAAGTAGACAAACATCGTCAGCGTAATCTAGGTGTTTAAGGTAAGATGTCATAGTCCAACGAATTCCATAGTTGCCTTCCGTCAATGCTGCACGGAGTACATCGCTGATAACCACCAAAAACAATAGTGGTGACAGTATGCACCCTTGACGTACTCCACTTTGGACTTCAAAATCCTCCGACACCTTACCATTGTGCACGACGTGACACTTACCGCCCTCGTATGTAGCCTTGATAATAGCTATAAGTTTTTCTGGGATGCCTCTCCTGCGCAAGGCCAACCAGATAGCATCTCGATTCAATCTGTCGAAAGCTTTCTCGAAGTCGATAAACATTAAATGTAGCGGAGACCTATACTCAACGCATTGCTCGATAATGATCCGTAAGGTGTTTATGTGGTCAATGCAGGAGGATCCAGCGCGAAAGCCTGCCTGTTCGACATCGAGAGTTGAATCTAAATGTTCTTTAATTCGTTCTAGAATTATTTTAGCTATTATTTTAGCCACGGCTGGAAGAACGCATATACCTCTCCAGTTACCGCAATCCATCAAGTTTCCCTTCTTTAGAAGTTTAATGATCATCCCCCTTTTCCACTCCTGTGGAAATTGTTCACTATCCCAAGCTCTCCGTATTGGGGGATGCAGCAAATCTGCCGATGTATTTGGCGCCGCTTGAAATAGCTCGGCAGGGATGCCATCAATACCCATCGCCTTGTTCTTCTTGAGGGACTTGATTGCTGTTATTATCTCGGTTTTACTGGGAGGTGCGGTGCGAATTCGGGAATTTGTTGCTTCGAACTGCTCATTCGAATTCGAGATCATACTGCCATCGTCTATGTGATTTAGCACTGTAGCAAAATGTTCTCTCCATCTAGTGAGCTGATCCTCATCCGAAATCAGAAGGTGACCGTCTAGACTGTTCACTGGATGTTGTTTGGAGTTTCGACCACCGATGAGCTCCTTAGTGATGCTATACACAGTCCTACTGTCACACCTACTCGCTGCTTCGTCAGCCCTTGAGGCCAGTGAGTTGATATATTGACGTTTGTCACGTCTCACACTACGCTGCACTTCTTTCTTCTTCGCACGGTATTGGGCTTCAAGCTCGGTTCTCTCTACTGCTGAGGCCGCTGCAATCCGAGCCTTGATTGCTGTACGCTCATCGATCCGTCTCCAGGTGTCTGTAGAAAGCCATGTGCGGTGGTGTTTCTGCTTTTTACCGACATACGTGCGTGCCCCAGTCGCAAAAGCATTTTTCACAGCACTCCAGTGGTCATCCATGTTCTCTATGCTGCTGATTGCTTCTGCTTCTAAGGCAAGATGGTCCCTGAACTGGTGCACTTGGGGAACCTTGAGCCTGTCGATATTAAACCTGGTGATGTTAAGTAGGTTTGAGCGATTGCTGTTGACGGATGCAGTACGAAGGCGTAAATGAGCTACCATAAGATGGTGATCTTGTTCTAGTCCGACGTCAGCTCTACGTCTGTTTCGGACGTCCAGGAAACAATTTCTAAAGCGGCGACTGATCGCAATGTGGTCGATCTGGTTGGATGTTCGTTGCCTATCAGTAGTGACCGGTATTAAGGCTATTGAAATATCGGTTGTCAAAAGTCAATTTTCAAAGTTCGATATCCCGCAAACTAAGCCAGATACAAACAAATTTTACTTATTATGTTTTGTTCAGTGGGTCAAGATCTATTAGAAAACATCAAAACATAGTGGCGCCACGGTTATCGTAATATCCCCTCTGAGGATTCAGTCGCGATGGTTTCTTTTAAATATTTAACCTGAATACAGTCCGCTTAAGAATTACTATTTCCTAGCGAAACAGTATGTACATATTTACATAAAAACTGCATATGTGTACATAAAAATAAAACATCTCGTAAAATTATGCAACGTTCTTTTATCGCAGAAATAGTGTCTTTGTGCTACTTTAACCATGCAACATTTTGTTATTGCAAAAATTGTTCATGCCCATAACTATGCAAACTAAATTCTGTTCCACGTGCAAATAAATTAATATTCTAAGAGAAATCCCATAGGAAAAAATACATTTTTAAATCTCGATATCTCCTTACTTATCCACTTAAAGTGGCTGGCAACGCTGCCTGTGACCCAAAGAAGCGCGGGCTAAGAAACAGTTTCCGGCTGAATGGACGATCCCGCAAGGCGGTCGGGACAAGCGCCGGAACACACGCTCCACATTTCGGAAACACCCTTTCATTCGAATCGGTGATAGATTGCCTCGAAAAACGAAACAGTGAACCGCGAAGTGCACCAACCCAAATAAAATGAGTGGGTCAAGTTGAGCCCATGTGCAGTGCATGACCGGAAAAAAAAAAATATATTCTCGTACATACTGTAATATTCTTGCTGGGGTTCGTTTAAATAAAACCGTCTTTTGTGTATTTCAATCGTTTATTTATTATCAAACACTAACTTTACTTCAACACAGTATTCAATCACTTTATTATTTATTTATTTCAATTCAAACGGTCGCCACAGACTTATTTTCGCAATGTCGCTTGTTTTCACTACTGGTCTAATGTCCCTCTTGTAATCGCTGTATTCGCTTATAAACAACTGTGTCGACGTTGGTTGTGGTATGGGTATTTATAGGAAATTGCAAGGGGTTCTAGAACATGCTAGATGTTTCTCCGGGTGAATTGAGGATCATGGAATATTGGGATATTGTGTGGAACAATTGTGGAACGTAAGCACACCAGGTTGGAACGTAAGCACATCAGGTTGGAATATTTACTACTAGTAGGCAATAGATGTCGTTGCACAGTTTGAGATACAGTGTTTTAGTTTTTGGTACACAAACCATCCTGCAGTCAATGCTACACTGCCCCCATCTTAAACTTGTTCGTCCCGAACAAGATCATCTGGGTTACTGCCATCGTAACGATGAAGACGATCCAGGTGGACAATTTTCATCTTGCCTCTTACTCCACGCTGGATCCGGAAGACGACGTCATTGATGCGTGTGACCACTTTATAAGGGCCCTCCCAGTCTTGCTGCAGCTTGGGTGACCTCCCCTTTTGCCGGTGTGGGTTGTACAGCCATACTAGGTCTCCCTCGTGGAAGCTGGACGTTGTTGCCTTTGTGTCGTACCTGGTTTTCATGCGGTCACTCGCTATCCTTATCTTCGTCCTGGTCCTCTGATGTATATCTCGGATCCTTTCCCTGAGGTCTGCCACATAGTCCTCTTCACATTTGGGCTCATCGTTAGGGGATCCAAACTTCACCTCACTAGGTAGCCGAACTGTTCGACCAAACAAGACTTCGGATGGAGTATTCCAGTAGTGCTGTGCACTGCATTTCGGTAGGCCATCAAGAAAAGAGGAATTTGTCGATCCCAATCGCGCTGGATGTCTTCTACGACCTTGGAGAGATGTTCGTTTAAGGTTCTGTTGAAGCGCTCTACCATCCCGTCGGATTGTGGATGAAGCGGGGTAGTTCTCGTCTTTTTGATTCCTAGTTGTTGACATACCTCTTGGAATATCTTCGATTCAAAGTTTCGTCCCTGGTCAGAATGCAGTTCCATGGGCACGCCAAACCTGCTCACCCAGTTGTTGACGATCTGTTCCACGATGGTCTTCGCTTCCTGGTTAGGGCCATTTGCTGAAGTAGTCCATGACGACTAGGATGTAACGGTTACCATTGTCGGTTTCTGGAAATGGACCAGCGATGTCAGCGGCAATCCGTCCAAAGGGTGCGCCCACGTTGTACTGTTGCATCTTGCCTCGCGTTTTCGTTCTGGGTCCCTTGCTGGCGGCACACACGACGCATTTTCGGCACCAACTCTCTACGTCTACCCTTGCGCTGAGCCAATAGAAACGTTCTCGAACCTTCTTCAGCGTCTTGTGTGCACCCAAATGACCTCCGGATGCTCCATCATGCACTCCCGTAGCACCTCGTGTACTTTTGATCGCGGCAAGACAAGCTGCATTATGAAATCTTTCCCGTCCGGCCTCTCCCATTTCCTTTTCAGTACATCATCTTGCACATGAAGGGCGTCCCACTGAGCCCAGTATGCCTTGAGAGTGGGGCTCCTGTCCGAGATATCTTGTCCATTTGGCTTTTCCATAAACTCCTTCCACGCTAATATCGGCTCGATGTCTGGGTCTTCTTTCTGAGCGTTGCGGATTTCTTCTGCACTCCAACCAGCGATAGGCTCAGCTCTTACCCTTTGGATGGAAAGAAGGTTCTTCTCTTCCTGCCGCACACAATGCTTGCAGTCGCTCTTACATGGTCGCCGGGACAAGGCATCCGCATTAGAATGAAGTTTCCCTTTACGATGCTGTATTTCATAGTCGTACATCTGCAGCCGTTCAATCCATCTTGCGGCCTGGCCCTCCGGATTCTTGAACTGCAGCAGCCATTTTAGAGCCGCGTGGTCTGTACGCAAAAGGAACTTTTGGCCGTAGAGGTATTTATGGAAGTGTTTTGTCGCCAGAAGCAGCGCCAAAAGTTATGGCCTGGTCACGCAGTAGTTCCTTTCGGGCTTGGAGAGCACTTTGCTGAAGTATGCTACTACCTTCTCTTGGCCATTGTGTACTTGCGAAAGAACCGCTCCGACGCCGACGTTACTTGCATCTGCATCCACGATGAACATTTCTCCGGGAATTGGATATGCTAGTGTTGGTGCTTCGCATAGTTGTTGCTTAAGGTTTTTGAAGCTATTGTCACACTCACCTAACCACTTGAATTACCTTCCTTTTTCCGTCAGCTGGTGCAAGCTCTTCGCGATTCCGGCAAGGTCCTTTACGAACCGTCGGTAGTACGTGGCGAGGCCCAAAAAGCTCCTGAGTTCGTGTTTGTCTTTTGGAACTGGCCAGTTTTTCACAGCTTCCACCTTGTCTGGATCTGTTCGCACTCCTTCTGATGAGATAACGTGGCCCAGGTACTTAACTTCGGATCTGAAGAGGTCACATTTCTTGGGGTTCAGCTTCAGGTGAGCGCTTCGAAGCCGGTCTAGCACATTCTTCAGGTTGTCGCGATGTTCCTCGAATGTTTTTCCTATCACGACCACATCGTCCAGATACACCAAGCAAGTTTTCCAGGTTAATCCACGTAGGACGTGTTCCATTAGGCGCTCAAAAGTTGCCGGAGCGTTGCACAATCCAAATGGCATTACTGTAAACTGCCACAGCCCATTTCCTGCAGTGAACGCAGTTTTCTCTCGGTCCTTTGGATCGATCTGTACCTGCCAGTAACCGCTCTTTAAGTCAAGGGTGGAAAACCATCGAGCTCCTGAGAGTGTGTCCAATGTGTCATCGATCCGTGGCAGAGGGTAGCTATTCTTTTTTGTGACATCATTAAGTCTGCGATAGTCCACGCAGAATCGTGTGCTGCCGTCTTTCTTCTTAACCAGTACTACAGGTGAGGCCCACGGACTCTTAGAGCTTTCGATGAGCCCTTCCTTCTCCATCGTTGACACCATATCTGCAACCTCTGTCCGATTTGCCAATGGTAGTCGTCTGGCAGGCTGGCGAATTGGTCTGGCATCCCCAGTGTCTATGCGATGTTGCACCAGATGTGTTCGCCCATACTCTCCATCTTGTGAGGCAAATATATCAGCGTACTCACCGATTAGATTTTCTACCATGGCTCGCTGATCCTGATCCAGTTCGCAGTGCTTGAGGATCATGTCCCTTACTTCGGCCAACCTGCCTGATGAAACGGGCCTCGCAGATACTTTTTCAGTTATTGTTGAGATTGAACATATCGGAACACATTCACCAATAACCTCCCCTTGTTTTAGTTTGACGCTGTGGATCTTTAAGTTCATGAGCCTTACTGGGACCAGGCTATTCTTTGGCTCCACTAAAACTTTTCCCACGATGCAGTTTGGGGAAATGCTTCCTAAATCCGGCTCCAATAGGTAGAATCGGTGGCTTCCAGGATCACCCTCTAGTTTTGTCCAAATGATAGTCTCGGAAGATGGTGGTAAAACTTCGTCCTTGCTGAGTATTGTCCTTAAATGTGCTGCATTCTCGTTCCCGTACACCATTGGAATCTCTACGTTCCCGTACCGCAGAACTTGCATCCCGATGTCGATGATTACGTCATGTTCTTTTTATAAAGTCCACTCCGATGATGCATTCATCACATATGTCGGCCACCAGGAACGCATGAGAAAAGGCCAACCCTGCTAGTTGTAACGTGAGGCGAACTTCTCCGTATACTTTCGCCGCTTCCCCTGTCGCAGTTCTAAGACAGTAGCAGCTGGTGTTGTGCAGCCAAGACTTCCGGACGAGATCTCTTCTTACAATGGAAGCCGTGGCGCCGGTATCGATAGTAGCCACGCACTTGTTTTTGCCGATGAATGCTTTCACTGTGAGACTCTTGTTGCATCGTTTGGTTTGAGAGACCTGGATGGTGGTCTTGGGGGCGTCGATTCTATTAGCCAACTTCTGCCCCGCGAAGCTGGTCCTTAGGCGTTTCCCGACTCTTGGTTTCGAGAAGCCTGGCCAACAGGATGGATGTTGTCCCTGTAGGATGGTTCTTCGTTGCGTCGCATATTCGCACAATGTGGACAGTTTCCGCGTCTGGGTGGATTTCTGCATTGGCGTTGTAGGTGTCCTATTTTGTTGCAGTTCAAGCAACGAATTTGTCCTCCGCGAGCGTTGTTTCGGTCTTCGATGTCCATCCTCTGGCAAGAGCATTCGATGGCGGCTACTTCCCTCACACGGTGGATTCCCTGACAGGCCTGGTCTGCGGCCTCCATTGTCAGAGCAAACGCCAAAGCTTCGGCGAGCGTTTTCTTTCCAGCCATTCTTACCGCCATTTGTAGTTTCGCATCAGCTATGGCATGGGTGAAAGCTTCGGTTGCCATCTCGTTAATGATCTCCTCGCCGGCGTTTGGATAGGACAAATGTGCCAGCCGCTCGATGTCCGCTTGTAACTGCTGGAGCGTCTCACCCTTCATCTGGGACCTTCTGCGCAACTGGACCCTATATACTTGCTGCATGTGGTCGTCCCCAAATCGCATCTCAATGGCTTTCACCAGACTGTCGTAGTTGCGTTGTTTGTCCTCGGGATTAGTTTGTAGTAACTCTGCAGCTGATCCTCTAAGCGCAAGCGTGAGGGCAATGGACCTCTCTTCATCGTCCCAGTTGTTCGTCATTGCCGCAGCTTCGAACTGCCTCTTATATATTGGCCATGATGTCTGTCCATCGAAAACGGGAGGCTGCATCTCTTTCCTTCTCGGGCAGTCGGTTGAATACTCCCGAACTTTCTGTTTCTTCACGCATTCGAGTTCATTTGCCAAATTCTCGAATCTTCCTTCAACAGCCTCGAATTTTGTTTCAACACTCTCGAATCTTCCTTCAATGGCTGTTTCAAATGTCTCAATTTTGGTCTCTACTTTTTCAAACTTCTCATCAATTGTTCCAAATCTTGTTTCCAAACTTTTATTTTGTTCATCGAATTTGCTTTCGAGAACACTCCTTTGATCGAATAGCTGATGTTCCAGAGAGTTCTTTTGTTCGTCAAGCTTAGCATCTAGAGAATTCTTTTGCTCATCGAGCTTAGCTTCTAGAGAATTCTCAAATAGTTTGTTCTGTTCATCGAGCTTGGCGTCTAGAGAATTCTTTTGTTCGTCGAATTTCTCAGATAGCAATTTCATTAAAGCCGACATGTCACTCGTCGTACTTACTTGTTCTTCTTCGACGTCAAACAAAGCTGTTTCAGGATCTGTACCCTCGTCCGTCATTATTTTCCGCAACTTAATGATCAATTCTCTCTTTGTACCAGTCGTAAGCTGATTCCGCTGGCTCAGTACTTCCTTTAGTTGCGGCACTGACAAATCTTCTAGCAATTTCCGAACCATTTTTATTTTTCACTTACACAAAAAGCAATACACAAAATTTGTCTTATTCCACTTTTCTGACACCAATGTAATATTCTTGCTGGGGTTCGTTTAAATAAAACCGTCTTTTGTGTATTTCAATCGTTTATTTATTATCAAACACTAACTTTACTTTATTATTATTTATTTCAATTTAAACGGTCGCCAGATTTATTTTCACAATGTCGCTTGTTTTCACTACTGGTCTATGTCCCTCTTGTAATCGCTGTATTCGCTTATAAACAACTGTGTCGACGTTTTTTTTGTTTATGATTAAGGTTTTTATTTAGTGTTTTGTTCTATATACAAATTGACTTAGAACTAGACTTATAACTAATAAATTAAATGTTGGCTCAACAATAGGGGCCCAACGTATTTCAAATGATATCTGTATTAAAATTTTTTACAAAATATTGTTAATGTCTTACTTAATCTAATACATGTGTTTTATTAAATACAAAAAATATTTATACTTGAAAATGAAAAAAAAAAGGGGGTTGTATCCGACTATCCTCGGTAGTGCTGGTTGTCTGCACGGTGGTAAAAGGGCGTTTCGTCGTTGTAAATGATATAATTAAAACGTCCATCGATGATCGCTCGTACGCTTAGGTAACGGTGGCTTGGCTCGATCTGTTGCTGGATGAATTCTTGGATCCCGTCATTTGGATGGTCAGCAAGGTTTTGCAGTATTTTTCTTGATAGCTGCATCATATGCTCGTCGATTGCGCCTACACCAGCGCTCTCGTAGAGCATCTTCTTTGAATAGTACTTCAATGTGACTGGATTTCGCCACAGTCCTGTACACATTCGAAGGACCTTCCTTTCGAAAACTTGGATCTTCTTCATCGTCGTTGGTGATGTCGTGAACCAAATGGGACAGCAATATGTGATGACTGGTCGTATCAACTGCTTGTATATAAGGAGCTTGGTCGCTTTACTTAGACCATTTCGCCTTCGCAGCAGTGGGTGCACTAGGTGGAGTGCGAAGTTGGCTCTTCTTAGGATAATTTCAGCATGAGGATTAAATTTAAACCTCTCACTGAAATTAATTCCTAGATACCTGGCTGTCGTCTTAGTTGGCACTTCGGTGCTGTCAGGAAGTGTGATCCTGATGTTACGGCACCGAGTTGCGAACGCACGGCGTCCTCTTGTGGCTGTTGTTGGTGGCCTAAAACAAATTAGCTCAGTTTTGTTGCTGTTGATCTTCAGTCCCCATTTGAGATAGTACTCCCAAAGTGTCCTAATGTGTGCTTCAACTCTTCGGGCTGCTATCTCTGGAGAGAGAGAGATTGCATACGTTAACGAGTCATCTGCATAGAGCAAAGTCCTGGTTCCTGTTGATGTGCTTGGCTGGTCAGCAGTGAAAATGTTGAACAGCATCGGGCCAAGCCTTGATCCCTGCGGCACTCCGGCGTTGGTCCTCTTTATTGCTGACTTTGCGTTGTCAATCTGCACGAAAAAATATCTATGTGTTAAGAAGTTATAAATTATTCTTACCAAGTAATTTAGAATTTGATTCTATGCAAATAAGCTCAGTCTCCGTAAAAATAAACCACTTAGACTACAACATCGGATCTAGTTACTTCCCTCCGGGATATAAGCTAGTAGAAGACGACCTCGTTCGTCTCTTTGACTCACTCGGACCTAATTTTGTCTTAGGTGGTGACTTTAACGCGAAACACACTTTCTGGGGATCCAGATGCAATTCGACAAAAGGCAGATTATTGTTCAAAGCCAGCATGAAACGTGGGGTGAACTTTTTTTCGACAGGAAAGCCAACTTATTGGCCAACTGACAAAAATAAAATCCCTGACCTCGTCGACTTCTTTATCGTAAAAGGGTTAACTAAAAATTTGACGGAAATCGAAGAATGCTATGATCTATGCTCAGATCACTCGGCAGTCACTCTGAAAATAGGTGGAAGTCTAGTAAAAAAAGGACCGCCTAGGTTAACTAGTAACAAAACTAACTGGGACGCTTTCAGAAGAGACTGCAAGGAAAATGTTGCTTTAAATGTACCGCTAAAGACACCGTTCGAAATAGAAGAAGAAATCGACAAACTCGTCGAAGCCATTCAGAGCTCAGCGTGGAAAAACACTCCTTTGCGAAAGACAGAAGCGCGGAACAATAAAGTCAAATACCAGCCTGAAATCGAAGACCTCATAAGAGAAAAGAGGAGAGTGCGCAAGAGATGGCAACAATCCCGCGCGCCACCGGATAAAACTTATCTGAACCATCTTTGTAACAAGCTTAAAAAAGTGCTGCAGGACCTAAAAAATCACGAGACTTCTACTTACCTCGAGGGTTTGACCGCTGATAAGTATTCAAACTACTCTCTATGGAAAGCCTTGAAGTCCATAAGGAAACCTGTAATGCACTCGCCGCCAATTAGGAAAGCTAACGGGGAATGGGCAAAAGAAGATAAAGAGAAAGCAGAATTATTTGCCGATCACTTAGAGGAAACGTTCAAGCCGTTCGATGGACAACCGTTGATCGAAGATCCGAATGATAATATGGCACCCGACAACTTTAGAGTAAAAACCGTATCCCTGTCCGAACTTCGAATGACAATACAAAAATTGAAAAATAACAAGGCTCCGGGATATGATTTAATCACTGGCGAAATTTTGAAAGAGCTACCGAAAAACGTGCTGGTTAAGTTGCTCTACATTATAAATGCTTCCTTAAGACTATTATATGTCCCAAGGCAATGGAAAGTCGCCGAAGTTATTATGGTTCCGAAACCAGGGAAATGTGCAAATGACAAGAAATCATATAGACCCATTTCACTTCTACCAATAATATCTAAGGTCTTCGAGAAACTTCTGCTGAAACGATTGCAACCAGTAATTGAAGAAAGACACTTGATCCCGGATCATCAATTCGGGTTTCGGGTCAAACATTCCACAATCGATCAGGTGTATCGAATAACGAACGAGATTGAAAAAGCTCTAGAAGGGAAAAAAATATGCTCTAGCGCTTTTCTCGACGTATCGCAAGCCTTCGACAAGGTATGGCACGAAGGCCTAAGGTATAAGCTAAGGGTAATCTTACCGGAAAAGTTGTACAGAATATTGGAATCTTATCTTGAAAACAGACTTTTCCGTGTTAGACACGGGAGTGAATATTCGGATTTCAAAGATATCTACGCCGGTGTTCCACAAGGAAGTGTTCTCGGTCCAATCCTGTTCTTGCTCTACACAAGAGATATACCACAAGATGAAGGGACCGTTGTAGCAACGTTCGCAGACGACACGGCTATCCTCGTAACGGATGAGTCAGTCGAATCATCAACGGGAAAACTCCAACGAGCTTTGAACAATGTATGCGAATGGACAAAAACCTGGCGAATAGTCCTCAATGAGATAAAATCAACGCATGTCAATTTTACGTTGAGAAAGATAAACAACTTACCTATATCCATTAACTCGGTACAAATACCTTACGCAAACGAAGCAAAATATTTAGGAATGACCCTAGACGCAAAACTTAGGTGGAAACCACACGTTAAAAAGAAGCGCGAAGAGCTCGAAATCAGATTTAGAGAAATGTATTGGCTACTCGGAAGATACTCGAAGTTAAGCGTATACAACAAACTGCTTCTGTATAAGCAAGTGCTAAAACCGTCTTGGACATATGGTATACAACTTTGGGGTTGTACCAAACCAAGCAATATGGCTCTACTGCAAGCATTTCAAAATAAAATGCTAAGAGCAATCGTGAATGCTCCTTGGTATATAAGGAATAGTGATATTCACAGAGATCTAGGAATTGCTACCGTGAGGGACGAAGTAACAAACTTTGCTCGCAAACTTCGTACCCGTCTTCGTGTTCATTGCAATAATGAAATAATCCGTACTATGGACGTGACAAGCCTTGAGCGCCGACTACAAAGAACAAGACCTTTCGACCTAGCGCCGTAAGGAAAAACCGCATGTAATGACGGTATTAGTAGGTGCCTTCACTGGAAAGCTACCTACCTAACGCGATTAACACTACAGAAGCGTAAACTACTCGTTAAGGCAATTTAGTCGTAGTCATCACAAAAAATGAAAAAATGAGAGGAACGAATTTCCTACTACTATGAGTACGCGCAGCCGGTTCTCATAGTGCCTCTCTGAGGGGGTGAGGTTTAGCCCGTAGGCATATACTGACTAGCACTGATGGCATTGTCAGATATATGAATCGGGCATAACCAATGGTACGGACCATTGGTATCTTTTGAAGATTCCTGTACCTCCAGGCGCAACCAAAAAAAAAAAAAAACCAAGTAATTTGGGAATCCTAAATTTATAATCTTGAACGTTAGACCCTTCGTCCAGACGCTGTCAAAGGCCTTTTCAATATCCAGAAGGCATGCTACTGTAGTCTCCTTCTTGTTGAGTCTGCGGGTGACGTCGCTGTGTAGCCTAAGCAGAGGGTGCACGGTGGAGTGTCTCGCCCGAAAACCATACTGGTTGTTGGGGACTATCCCACGCTCCGTGCAGAAATGGTTAATTCTCCGCAAGATTACCGACTCTAGGATTTTGCTAACGCAGCACAGTAGGGCAATGGGCCGGTATCCGTTTACATTTGAGCGGTCGGTTTTCTTTGGCACCGGAACCACTTTCGCAACCTTCCATTTTGACGGGAAGTAGCCGTTGTTAATACAGTTATTGAAAATAACCGTCAGCAGATCAATGGCCAAACTTGGCAACTTTTTAATTAAAAAGTTGGAAATTTGGTCAATTCCCGCCGATTTTTTGGCATTACCGCTTTCAACTATATCCACCACTTCCTCAGTGGTGGTGAAGCTTCCGTCGCTGGTTGGGTCATTCGCCGGGTTGTCCTCGCTAAATGTTGTGATCTGTGTACCGGGTTCAGTTGCCTCGCAGACTTGTGCTTCGGCTTCCTCTAAGAAATCAGGCAGATGAACAGGTGGGCGGTCGACGAAGTTTCCCTCGAAGTAGGTTGCAAAAGCTTCGGCTTTCTCGGCCGGAGTTGTTGCAGTTACCTGGCCGTGGCTGATATTCTCCGGTAAGGAATGTACTCTTCCTACCAGAGAATTTATTTTCCTGAAGGCATCAGGCCCAGGCTTGATGTCTTCGAGTCGCTTGCTGAACTCCTTGTCTTGGTAGTCCTTGACCGCCCGGATGAACATCGTATTGGTGCACTGTAGCTGGGAAGATACACTGCGATATTCATCGTTGACTCTGTTCAGTGTCCGCCGCATGATCCTCTGGAGCCTTTTACGGAGCCGCTGCCTATGGGCGTAAATAGCCTGGATGTGTCGCGGCAGGTTCTCGTACCTGTCTCGACTGGTTTTGGGTGTCTTCTGCCTTTCCAATGCATTGCAAATGACGGATTGAAAACGGTTGATGTTTTCATCGATCTCTGCATTGCTCAGGTTTCTTGTGGTTGGCGCTTGAGGGAGCTCCGCCTCGATTTCCGATTTAAGTCGTACCCAGTTCAATCGGTTAAACCTGATGTGGAACTCGGGTGTAGGGTGCTCGGTCAAGATACGCCTCATCAGGCGAACTTTGAGTTCCACTGCCAAATGATCAGAATCACTTGGGTGCGCAAGGCACGAATAATTCTGAAATTCCGGCAGTATGTTGACGAAATTGGATGTCGCCAGGAAAAAGTCCAGCGTTGATGGTGTACCTGGGAATGTTCTTTGTCCTTGTGATACAACAACAAAGGAATGCAGGTGGCTGTTTCCATTTAGCCAGTTGACAATTGCCAGTCCCTGTGATGAGCACTCACTGTCATGCCAAAGTGTGTGCCTAGCATTGAAGTCACCTCCGGCAAGGCAGTATGTGTGTTGATTGGCGATGTTGGTGATACTTGTGAGGTCTCGGTGGATGTTCCCCCTCGTTGCCCCACAGTGGTTGTATACCGAGACTACCAGTAGAGTCTCAAATTCGGAGACCCTGATGCTGACCGCTGTTGCTTCCATTGATGTTAATCCATGTATTATAACTTCTTCAGCCTTGAAGAAGTTGCGTAAGAGGATTGCCGTTCCTCTCCCTCCTGTTACTTTGTCAACTCTGTATACTCGGTAGCCGGGAATATTGATCCTATTCCTTGCCGTGACCATAGTCTCCTGCAATAGGAGAATGTCAGGACGTTTCGCCTTAACGAACAAGTTCAAGGCAATACGTTTAGCGACCGAGTACACAGAGTTGACGTTGTATAAAAAAAACACTTATTGTATTTATTGTGAACATAGTTCACAAATAAGTGCTCCCAGGATAGCTGTCTTGGCCTTATCGTCCAGTAAGGCATAGTTTTTGGGCACAACCTTGCATGCTTTTTGAACCAGAGTCAGGAGATCTGTTCCAAAAAGTCGCTCGGTGTCCGCAAAGATGTTGTGTGAGCTAGGTGCATACGTGGGTTTCTGGGCCCTTGTTGGCGCTGCTGTGGGTTTTGGTGGGGCTGTAACGGATTTTGATGGCACCGCTTGTTTCGCCGCAATTGTTTTAGGTGGCTGCTGCTTTGTAGTTGCAACTTTCTGCTTTACCGAAGTCCTCAGAGCGACGACATCGGCGAAACTTAAGCCAGTTTCGATGGCTTTCGTGGCTGAAATTTGGGCGAATTTATGTTGCTCCTGTTTCTTGAGAGCAGACTTGGCTTTGCTCGCCAGCTTCTCCCTATACTTAGGGCAACCTTTGTAGTTTGCTGGGTGACCGGTCTTCTGGCAGTTTGCGCAGAAAACCTCTTCGTCCTTGGTGTCAACTTTGGACCTCTTGCATTCACCCGGCCCATGCTTGCTGTTGCACTTCACACATATATACGGCATGCCGCAGTTACTTGCCACATGACCGAACTTCTGGCAGTTCTTACACTGCGTTATTCCACTACTTTTAAAACGCTCCCAATGAACCTTTTGGTTCATTAGCAGAGTCCTCTTGTAGATTGCTGACAGGTCGGTGCCGTTTGGAACTTGCACCACGAAGTTGTTAAACTTCCGATCGGTCCTGTTGGTCTTATAAGGGCTGACGTCAACCGCTGGGATACCAGCTTGGCACAGCTCCTCTTTTATTTCAGCTACCTCGTAGCTGTGGTGGATCCCTTTCAAGACAAGGAGGGTCTTCCTGTCCTCCTTTGGGGTGTATGTGTTATACCCCGTTTTTCTTGCTGCTAAAAATTCTCTTATTTTTTGATGATGGTCCTTGGTCTTGGTGGTGACGACTGACTTGGTGGAGTTGATGTTGTGTATTCTCAACTCCATTTTTGCTTCCTTTGAGAAGCGGCTTAGCTCAGCTACATTCAGGTTGTAGCAAACTATTGGGGGCATAACTGTACCCTTGATTGAGGATGCGGCCACCGGATGTGATGTTGCCGGAGCAGCTGTCACTATAGATGACGTCGATGGAGTCGATGGAGTCGATGGAGTCGATGGAGGCGATGGTGGTTGTGGTGTTGGTGTTACCTTAGGCAGTTTAGCCTTAGCTTTGGGCAAGGAAGAAGTCGACGAATCTGACTTCTTCCTTTTCTTGTTTGTTACGACGCTGAAGCCGTTTTCTCCCGGAGCGCATTCCTCCTCGTCAATCAAGCTTATGACTTCGTGATCGCTTCCACTTTCGTTTCCGCTCTCATCTTAGTCGTCTCCGACCTCCATCTCTACCTCTTCGTCGGACGAGCTGTCGATGCATGGCTGATCCGGGTCGAAATTGGTATCTTCTACCATCTCGTAGAGGTCATTGGAGTTGACCATCATCTCATGTATATGAGATATGACCTCCCTTCCATGGGTAGCAGCCTTCTGAGAGATCAGTTCGACGATCTCGTCCCATGCTGATGAAGCTACCTGCTTCAATTTTTGTTTTTTACCCATCCGAATTGGGTTTAGTTCCTGGAATTTATTAATGAACGATAATTAAATTTTAATTATGTATATATGAATGAAATCTTATGGATGTGCACTATTTTCATAAAAACGGTAACACAATAATAAAAGAATAAAGTATTATAACTGAATTAAGGCTGGGGTTTTTCCACTACTAAAACACTCATTAGAGATTTTATTGCAGTGATAAAACAAGCAAAACGGGTTTCGCGTAATTAATTTTCACTAAATAACACAAGTATTCTGCGCGAGCTGCACAACCGTATTGCTCCGTGGATGGTTCGCTACTGATGATGATGGGGACTGTGTCGACGTTGGTTGTGGTATGGGTATTTATAGGAAATTGCAAGGGGTTCTAGAACATGCTAGATGTTTCTCCGGGTGAATTGAGGATCATGGAATATTGGGATATTGTGTGGAACAATTGTGGAACGTAAGCACACCAGGTTGGAACACAAGCACATCAGGTTGGAATATTTACTACTAGTAGGCAATAGATGTCGTTGCACAGTTTGAGATACAGTGTTTTAGTTTTTGGTACACAAACCATCCTGTAGTCAATGCTACAATACAAATGAAAGAAAAAGTAAAACAAAAAAGGGGGTAATACAAAAGTGCCCGTCCGTACCCCAGTGCCCCCTAGAGCTGCCTACCAACCCCGTCTCAGTATTCGTCCCCACCCACCAAACATTTATTACGGCGAACAGCCTACCGCGAAATCGACGATCTACTGCACCTCGTCACCAGCATCAACAACCACCACCTAGCCACCACATCAAACACACAGCAGAGCACTGACATTCTTCAAGCCATCGAACCAGTGGAGTACATCCCTCAACTCGACAATCTGGCTTAATTCACCCTCCCACACCTACATATATCATCCCATTTCCTTCGATCCGTCCCCTTCACTCTATTATAATATCTTTTTTTTTTCCTTTTTGATTTCCAATGAAAAATAAATAAAAAAAATATATATAAAAGCGTTAATGAAACTGTGTAAAAATGATTAATTAAATTATTAGTTTATTGTTAAAATATTATTGATAAAAGATGTATTAGAGTTTCCTAGTGTAGAAATGATATCAAAAGGGTCGTTCAGATTTGTTGGCGCCTCTTTGCGTTCCCGAGTTGCTGTGCACACCATCCGGACAACGTCATCATACGGGGTAAGTGATTTTGGATTGATCCAATTTTAACCGAGTTGTCATTACATACATGTTATATATGGGTTTGAACGAACTTACGCTATAGGTTAGATTGGTGTTTCTATTATCTTTTTTTTCTTGTTCTTGGCTTATCAGTAGCGCCGGGAAGTATGCTATGAATAGGTGAATTATTTTAGATTTTCGTTTGCCCCCGGCGTGCTACTACATATTTAGCGTTTGGAAAGATCGCATACGAGTATCTGTATGTACAACATCTAAGTTCTCATCAGACGAAATTTATTCTTGCCTTCCTTATTTGCTAGGTGGCGTGTGCTTGCTTCTCACAGAAAAGTGTATATCGAAACAAAAAGGACAAAGCACAAAGAAGACGAGAAAATAAACAAAAAAACTCTTCAAGGCAGTGTACATATGTATGTAGGTACGTGTTGGTGTGGGTATTATTGTGTGGGGTGAGTGAAGAGCATGTTTTTGAGATAGTACGTTTGGTTGTACCTTTCGTATTTTTTTTATATATTTTTGTGTTTAACTTAATTACCAATCAAATTATTTAGCAATATGCACACACTAAAATGAGTGCAGTGAATTAACGCCGAGCGAAATAAGGCCGAATTTCAAAATTCGGCTTTATTTCGCATTTGAAAGCGAAATAAGGCCGAATCTCGAAATTCGTCGTTATTTCCTTTTCAAATGGTGGGCAAAATCGCATCATCACCTCCACGCGGTGCCCGCTGGATAGCTGTCTGATAGTGAACTAACGAACTCAGACCTGCGTAAGCACATCTGGGTGAACTTCAGCGCGCATATGTCTAACCGGACGAGGCATCTCTTGTTGACCTGATCGGCTGAAATATGCGTCTCAGAAGTCTAGCAAGAGGTCCTCAGAAGGACGACGTGCGGCGGATGAATTCTCTCGATGGAACCAACGGTGACGTCTACAGACCAGCGGATACCTTACCGGAGCTACTTCAACATATTTGGAGCTGAGGTCTGTAAGGATTTTCAATACTACGTCAGGATATTGAAAAAGAGATGGTGGCGGATGAACCCTTATTGGGCCAACGGCAGCTCTCATATCCCCAAAGTGGGTTACTGGCATCGGTGTATCCGGCCTCTTGTCCTAGGGGTACAAAAAAAAGGATCTGGCCCTCCAGGTTGGGGGTTGTGCCGTCGGGTTAACTTCCCTACCACGTAAAAACCTTTGGTTACGAAGCAACCAACAGCCTCGGATACGGATGATTTTACTGTTGACGACCCATGCAAACGTAAAAAGGACAACGATCTTCGTATCTGCACGTGGAATGTTAGGTCCCTCTACAAACCACGTGTAGCCGAACAACTTGCGGAGGCCCTAGAGTGTCTCAAAGCAGACATTACCGCCATCCAAGAAGTGCGATGGGATGGGCCGGGCAAAAGGAGTATGAAAAACTGCTGACAAAAAGGACAGCGTCTATTCGGGTGCGGATTTGTCATTGGAGGCAGACTTAGGCAAGAAGTCTTGAGTTTCCGGCATGTGAACGAGCGCCTCATGACTATCTGTATCAAGGCTAAATTTGCCAACATTAGCCTAATATGCGTTCACGCCCCTCTCGAGGAGAAGGACGACGAAAGGATGACTTCTACCAGCTCTTGGACAAGACGTATGAGCAATGCCCTAGCCACGACGTTAAAATTATCCTAGGCGACTTTAACGCAAGGCTAGGAAGAGAGGAAGTCTTTAGTAGCGTGGTCGGAAAGCTCAACCTGCACGACAACACATCCGGCAATGGACTCAGGCTAATCGACTTTTACAGGGGAATATCCTTTTTGAATACCTCCGCTAAGATATTCGCAGGTTTAATTTTTAACAGGCTTAACCATTGCGTCATGAATACGAATATTTTGTCGGAATTCCAAGCGGGATTTAGGAAAAAATACTCAACGGTCGACCAAATATTCACGCTATTGAATATCGCCGAAACATACAAGCGAAACCACAAAAAGTTATACGCCTTTTTTGTAGACTTCCGCGCAGCTTTTGACTCAATACCGAGAGAAGCGCTTTTCTACAAATTGCATACGATCGGGATTTCAAACAAAGTCGTTAATATCTTAAGAGCACTGTACGACAATAATGTAGCATATGTGTGGGATGGTAAAACTCTACCCGATGAGTTCGAAACGACAATGGGCGTGAAGCAAGGATGTATTTTAAGCGCGCTTCTCTTTATATTGTTTATCAGTGACATCACGGAGGCGGTACGAGGCGGAATAGAGTTCAACCGGGAAAGGATTCCTTGTCTGATATTTGCGGATGACATTGTATTTCTCGCCGATACAGTCGAAGGTATGCAGTTGATGATGAATAGGCTAAGGGATTATTGTCACCGTTGGAACTTGAGCGCTAACTTAAATAAATCTAAAATGATGGTCTTTAGAAGCGGTGGTGGTAGATACTCACGAAGTGAACAATGGACATACAATGGCGAAGGAATTGAGATTGTACGGGAATACAAGTACCTGGGAGTGTTGATATCAGCCAACCTTAGTATGACTAAACATCTTGAATATAAACTCTCAGAAGCTAAGCGCGCGATTTCTTCGGTTTGGGGCCGTTGTATCACAAACAAATACATAACGCATTGCTCTAAACAAAATTGTTTCACTCAACTGCAGCGTCTATTCTCTTATATGGTGCCCAAGCTTGGGGTTACCGTTCTTATGACTGCGTCGAGAAGTTCCTTCGGTACTTTTTAAAACGAATTTTCCGTTTACCGTCTAGTTCCCCGAACTATATGTTGCACTTGGAGACTGGGACTCCGCCTACGTTTTTAAGCACTTTCAAAATGCATTTTGAATATGTGGTAAAAGTTATGGAGATGGACGAGCATAGGCTACCAAGAAAAGTTCTCACACATATCATCAGAACGAGAGGTGGCTTAGTACGTGAATGGGAGAGGTTAGCAAGCGATTATGGCATAAATCTAAGCATTGCACCCGAGGAACATCCTTCCACCCTATGAGCACAATTGAATAGTATTTAAAAAAAAATGGGTTACATATTATATGAGAAATATTCCAATGATGCAAAATCTTCGCAATACAGGGAAATCTACAGTAAATTAAAATATCATCTTAAGGAAAGCCCGTACTTCTTGAACTGCTACTCAACCGAAAAAATAAGCACCATCTTTAAGATTAGAGGCGAACTTTTGGACCTAAACTTCATACTACACAGACCAGAGCTTCCAATTATGTGTAGTCTTTGTAACATGAAAGTAAGAGAATATGTGTTTCATTTTCTCGGTGTTTGCCCGATTTTAAAGGAGTTCCGTATAAGACACTTCGGAGTACACCCCCTTGATATGGATTCAACCTTAAGATTTTTAAACGGCGAAAATGGATGGGATCAACTTTTTAGTTATACTACAAATGCATTGCACTACAGGAAATGTATCAATGAGGGTAGTTTCTAAGTAATACATTTTTTGAGAGTATCTCTTTTGTATATATATATATTTTTTTCTTTTTAAAAACTATCAATTTGTCAATCTGGTAGACGGCCTCAGGCCAAACCAAAACAGACATAGTTTTATTTATACCAATATTATACGAATTTTTTTGTGAAATAATAGTCTCTATAAACTAACTAAAAAAAACTAACTAATCGACTTTGCGGCGGGGCGAAATTTTGTCATAGCTAGTACGCGGTTCCCACGTCTCGATATTCACAAAGGAACATGGCTCTCCTTTGATCGAAAAATCGTCAACCAAATCGATCACATTGCGATCGACGCAAGGCACTCTTCCAGTATTCTGGGTGTCCGGACTTTCCAAGGAGCCAACGTGGACTCGGATCACTACCTAGTTGTAGCCAAGGTACGGATGCGGATATCCACAACGGAGCGAAATCAACGAAATGCTGTGAGGAAATTTGACGCCGAAAGCTACAATCGCAAGAGACCGCCAGAACCTGTGCCGATCCTGTTTTTTCTAATCTCAATCTAAGTCCTATGCCGCCAGCAGCAAATGCGGAAGACCAGTGGCAGCGTTGCCAACAAGCCATCAGAGATGCCGCCTCTGATGTACTGGGTTTCTCTCGCCCACCACAACGAAACCCCTGGTTTGATGAGGAATGCCGGCAAGCACATGCAGCAAAACAAGGGGCGTACAAAGCGGCGCTGCATAGAAGGACTAGAGCTGCTTACGAGCTCTACGTGCGCAGGAGAAAAGAGGAACATCGACTTCTCAGAAAGAAGAAAAAAGAGCATGAGAAGCGCTCGATCGAAGAGATTGAGAGACTTTATTGCAGGAATAATGTTCGAAAATTTTACCAAAGGGTAAAAAAAACATGCCAGGGTTTCAAAGCCAGAACAAAAGCCTGCAGGGACGGAAATGGCAACATAGTAGTAGAATCGCAGTCGGTGCTGAGGATATGGAAGGAACACTTCTGCAGACTGTTAAACGGCGATGATGACCAATATTCCGCTGTCAGGCAGGTCGAGCCATTCAACAGTGATGATGACAGTCAAGATTCCCGTCAACCCGATCAGAATGAAGTGAGGATAGCGATATCTAAACTCAAATCCAACAAAGCTGCTGGAACCGACGGCCTTGCCGCTGAACTTTTCAAGGCAGGTGGAGATGAGTTGGTAAGGAACATGCACCAGCTCATCTGTAAAATCTGGTCGGACGAAACTATGCCCGATGAATGGAACCTCAGCATCGTTTGCCTGATCCTGAAGAAAGGAGACCCTCTGAACTGCGCCAACTACAGAGGTATAAGTCTCCTAAATATCGCATATAAGATCATGTCTGCCGTACTATGTGAACGCCTAAAACCGATCGTCAACAACCTGATAGGTCCTTATCAGTGCGGTTTCAGGCCTGGAAAATCCACCATTGACCAAATATTCACACTACGGCAGATCTTGGAAAAAACCCATGAATATAAAATCGATACGCACCACCTTTTCATCGATTTCAAAATTGCCTATGATAGCGTGTATAGAGACGAGTTATACAGAGCCATGTCTAGTCTTGGCATCCATGCCAAGCTCGTCTGTTTGTGCAGAATGACGATGGAAAACTCTCGCTCCTCCATCAAAGTCGGTAAGAACATCACCGAACCGTTCGATGTCAGAAAAGGTCTTAGACAACATTGTACTTGAGAGAATTGTACGAAACTCACAAGCCAACCCCAGAGGTACAATCTTCTTCAAGTCTGTACAACTACTCGCTTATGCCGATGACATTGACATAATCGGAAGAACTCAGCGGGCAGTCAATGGGGCATTTACGAGTATTGAGAACGAGGCAGCAAAGATGGGTCTAGCGGTCAATGAAAGCAAAACAAAATATATGCTGTCTACAAAAAAAGACACCCAACATCGGCGTCTTGGACAGAATGCCACAATGGACAGATACAATTTTGAGGTAGTAAAGGATTTTGTCTACCTAGGCTCTATGGTCAGCTCCGCAAATGACATCAGTGGAGAGATCACACGGGGAATTACTCTTGCCAATCGTTGTTTCTATGGGCTAAAACGGCAATTGAGTAGCAAAGCCCTATCTCGAACTACTAAGGTAACTCTTTATAAGACATTAATCATCCCAGTCCTGCTGTATGGCGCAGAGGCATGGGCTTTGACAAAACCGGATGAGGATGCCCTTGGTTATTTCGAGAGAGAAGTTCTTCGAGCGATCTTTGGTCCCGCCTGCATAGACGGTGAGTGGAGGAGAAGGTACAATGCCGAACTATACGGCCTGTACAAGGACATCGACTTAGCCAGAAGAGTTCACATACAGCGACTAAGATGGCTGGGTCATTTAGAGCGGATGGAGCCCAACCTTCCCGCTAAGAAAGTCTTCGAATCGCAGTGCTTCTGTAATTCAGTTCAGAGGCAACTCTTAAACATAAGAAATAGTTAATTTCCTAAAACTCCCACATCGGCTTCAGAAGTATGCGCACTTTTCAAAAGTCTGATTTTCATGAATGATTTCGGTATGTCTCGTTACAAAAGTAATGAGCCATTTTACAGATGCACTGTTATCGAGCAAAGCTTTTCATACTCGATCTTCATGTCACCGATAATTGTTTAAATTTTGTCCCAGTTCTTTCGATTTTGCAGGCAAATTGTTCAATGTACCACTCAGGTATGTTGTTAAAACTCGGGTATTCTCAGCTTCTACTTCCTGGAATTTACAAAAAAATTATAGAAACTTGTTTTAATTCCATATCCTTTTTAAGTTATTCTGGAATACATGCATATAATTCGTTTCTTTTTATTTAATCACATATGTATATGTATGTATTATTATTTATTTTATCACATATATGTATGCAGCTACTAGATTCTTGAAAATGACAATAATTAGTGTTTCTTCGTTTTTGGAAGTTGATATTAAATAAATTTTTCCTGATCAATTCTTTACATAATATGTATATGTATAATTTAATTGGAAATGTTAAATTTTCTAACCCAACTAAAAAAATATATCATTATTAAATACATGAAATAAAAAAACAAGATGTTGAATGTGTTCGAAGAATTTGTGAATACGTTCTCATGATAAATTTTCTGGTGTGGACATATGAAAACAGGTACTTCTGTCTAAACGTATGTATAAATTCAAAGCGTAATAAGGCCGACTTGGCTTTATTTCGCATTTGAAACCGAAATAAGGCCGAATTTCAAAATTCGGCGTTATTTCTCATTATGGAAGCGAAATAAAGCCGAATATTGAAATTCGGCCTTATTTCGCTCGGCGTTATTTCAGGGCACCACTAAAATGTTGTCACATTTCATTATTTCTATGTGGTAATATAATAAATTAACGTTGTTATATTTCGGATTTTGATGCGTAAATATTTTTCTTCGTGTTGATATACTTATATATAGGTATGTATATGTATGTACACATAGCATAAAAAGTCTGCGTTCACTTACTAAAACAATTGTTTGCTGCATTAAAAGAAACAGATTAATGTAAGTTTTTGAATTTTAATTATGCCCATTTAGAAACAACAACAAAGACAATGTATTACGTATTTACACTGCTTTATGGAAAGGAATTTTTCTTATGTTGCACTTTACTATTTGTACTTGGAGACGTCTGCTCCGTATTGCACTTGCACCACAGATGTTGCGGCCTGACTAACAATTTCATGGGTTAGTCAGGCCGCAACATCTCCCAACAATCCCTCTATTTTGAAAATCATCCGATCCTGGAAAATATCTGCTCTCAGAGAATATTTCACCCCCTTACCCCCTAGCTCCAGTAAATTATTCATATCTAGATAAGTTGTAAGTCACCCTGTATCTGTACACTTTTGGATTCTGAACAAATTTACTGCCAATTGCCATTGTTAAGGTGACAGAAGGAGACAAACAGATAGAAAAGGAACCAAAAAAAGGTTTGGCAAACAAATATCAACAAAATATTTATGCCAAGGTAAATTCTATTTTCACTTTTTATTCTTATTTTCCTTTCAATATTTTTATTATTTGTCTTAACTTTCAGGTGACTCAGAATAAAAACAATAAGATTAAAGGAGGGGATATTAAAACAAGGCAGCATACTGGTGTTGCCAGGAAGTTTTGATAAGCACAGAAAAATGTTGTATGAATTGATGAACTTACAGATCAAACATGGCAAGTTTTCATTAAAGAACAGACCAACATTGAGACCCGTGAAAACTTACGAAGTTTGGTCTGTAAATTTATCAATGCTTATCAAAGCACTGCTAATCTTCTTCTTCTTCTTCTTCTTCCTTTTATCAGCGAGGTTATGATCCGAAAACAAGGGATCACAACCCTCCCACTTCACCGCATTTCTACTGATCCGCCTGTGGGGTTCGCCTTATCAAAGCACTGCTAATTACGTGTGCAATGTATGTATTTGGTGGGATCTATTTTTCTATTTTTATACCTTTTTTTCCTAAGTTAATCTAATTACTGCTATTTGTCTAATTAAATGTCAAACAGGCAGATGGCAAAGCCATGCGCAAATTATTTTTGTAATTCAAATTTCCAATACTTACATACAATTATAAATTGAAGACAAATAATAATTAATCAAATTATCTATCTATATAAATATCTATCCATTTATATATATCAATTATGTAGACTTAGCGCGTTAAGTAACCGCGTCTAATCTGCGGAGCTAGCAGGAACTTCTAATGGGAAGATCCCTGCAATACGTCCTTATTTCGTGAAACGAAAACTACTTGATAAGTCGAATGTAGTAAAAAAATATAAACAAGTCTGTTTTGAAGGGAGGTCTTTTAGTGGGTAAGAATCCCACACTATTATGAGCACGCGCTGTCGATCCTCATAGTGTCTTGTTAAAGATTTTCACCTACCCTCGGAAGAAAAAAAATAAATTATGTACAGCTATAATGGCATATTAACACCAAACCGATTTGGAGCACACATTCATTGCTTATTAGTATTTCATAACTCCACAGAAAAATTAACTCAAAATCCGTCGGAGTCGACAAGTTAGCACTCGTAGATAAGCGGCAGTCGGTGCGGACTTCAATTATCTAATGACAATGCAGAAAATTTTCCCCTCGAATGGGAAAGATATACTGACTTAGTCCGTCTATAAAAATGTCAGTTGTTCTTTTGAATCGCTACTGGACAAATCGTTTACCGAGTAAAATTGGTCTTCATATTTTTATACGTCGCGAAGTGCCTAAAACTACAATATATACATACTCGTTTCTACCTATAGTGTCTCGATTGAGCAGAGTATAAACTGAATGAATCATAATGTTTGATAAGAAATTATGTTGGGCAAGTGTTTTGCTGTTTGTCGCGATAATTGGTGGTGCAAATGCATATAAAATTCTCGGAGTATTTCCAACAGGGGCTAGATCACACTTCATTGTTGGCCATGCACTGATGAAGGGCCTGGCAGATAAGGGTCATGATGTCACAGTGATCTCACCATTTCCAATGAAAAACGCCCCGAAGAACTATCATGATGTTGAAACTCCAGCTATACTAAACTTAATGAAACGTAATTATATTTTCTTAACAAATTCACACGCAAGCTTCACCTTGTCAATAATGTTTTTCTGTTAATTGAAAACCATATCCAAACCGGTTTGGTGAAACAATTCATCATTAGTTTGGAATGTGAAAACCTTAAACCTGTCGTAGAGCGGCGACAATGTTGATAAAGTTTATCATACGAGTAGTATTTGCATATCTAAGTGTCAAATACTATTGTGGGCGATTATATAAAAATAGATGGCAGCTCAGGTATAGTTGGGGAAATAAACTTCTATGGAAAAGAGAGATATTCAGATATTTTCTGGGGGAATTTGGCTTGGGAATGGCGGTCTTAATAGGCATGGAATTTAAAGTACATATGTATTTATTTCGATTTCTATAAACAAAATTCGCCAGGGAAAAAGATCAATTACCACTAATGGCTTCTGAAAGCTTATTCATGCCAATATCAGTCCCAAATTCATTTCATTTATGTGCTGTCAACTAATCATACACATTTGAGATGGTTATCCGATTTCTTTCTATTATTATGGATGTACCTTAATATCAATATATTGAGAATAAAACATGCAAAAGTAATGCACATAGGTACTCTGTAATAAATTTGATACCAAATACTAAACCCATTTGCTTTTGCTTTTGTTAGAGAGCTACCCATTCTATTTACCACCAGCAAAAAGATTTTCAAAATTCAGTTTCTTCGAATGGTATCAATAAAGCTAACATGTATGGGTTGCTTTCAGTTCATCCACTTAGTTTTTAGAAAGCGAAGTGAGTTTTTGAAGTCAAGTCTATAAAATGGTTCTATTTCAAAAGACACAGTACGTCACTGATCATTTCTCTCAAATTTGTAGGGTTCTTCCTATTCAAACAAAAGGAAGTTTATTACTAGCTTAATCCAGTGGTGCCAGATTGTTTACGCAGAATTCTATATATCCTTAATTATCAGGGCAAAAATTGCAGTTGAATAAATAAAACGATAAATAAATTTTTCCGTACATAAAATGTATACATAACCTAATAAAACCATTATTGCATCCTTGTTAGTTACCATGTTAGTTTTCCCAATTAAATCATTTTATGGCAATTATAAGTTCAATAAAAAATATAATAGAATATAACGAGACCAGCAACCTCCTCTGCATATCTTCTTCTAACCTGCTCATCCAGCTTCATGATGAGGTCCTATAATTTAGGCTTCCAATTCCCAAGGTCATCTTCGCTAAGTTCAATCCCGCATCCGACAGCTGGTTTGAAACCATTCTCTATACCAACCCTTGTTTGTACATGTACTTAGTAGCATTAACATGCTTTCTTTAAGAAAAATTTGGGCAACCTAACATAACGTTTGGTGCCTCCCACAGCACCAGTTCTGCTTACCAAAAGTGGCCCACTGGGCACAATATATCACAACCTAAAAATTCTCATCAAGAAAGGCTGGGTTCTTACCCATTTAAAGTTTGATAAATGGTTAAGGTCGTTTCCACCCTAATGCTTCTAATCATTTGATTTCTAGTTCCCTTCTACAAGCTAAGTCTAAGGCTATGAGCCCCACATTCATCCTACCCTTACACAAATTTTTAACACAATTATCGTGACATCTTTTTTCCTCCTTGCTGGACGATTGCTGAGGTTATACCGTAAACAGCCTGCTACCCATTTATCACTACCCGAGTTTCGACCTATTTCTATTCTCCCGTTTTTATCCAAAAGTCTTTGAGAGTAACGCCATAGTGCATATTTAAAGACATAAGCTCTGATGGTGGAAACCGCACCAAATGTTACATTTCTCTTTATGTAATGGGGCACGACAATTTTGCTTATTAACAAACCCGTTAAGCCAACAATTATTTAACTTCCTGCACCGACTGCCCAAAATGAGCATCATATGTGAACACAATTTGGTGATAAAACAACGGGTCAGCTTGCAACTGCTATAGAGCCCAATCAAGCGATGGTCTCGTCTTGTGGCTGCATTAATTCTTGCATCACTTGGATCTAATACGGGTACAGGCCAAGATCTTTGTGCAAAATTTTCGACGTAGTGGATCGACAGAGCCCAAAATATTGCCAACGAGGAGTCGATAAGTTTTGATCTTCTTGCACACTTTTGTTTACAGAGGCGATATTCTCATCAGTACGCGCTTCGTTTATCGTGTTGTATGTGGTACGAAATCTATCCACAGTACATCGAATAGCTTGTTCAGATGGAAAATTATTTCTCACAAAGAAATCACGAAGTGGTCTATAAGCTTAGCTAATCGAAAACCGATTTTTAAAGCAAATTTGGATGATTTGGCAGCGTTGTTTAAGCGCGGGTCGATTCATGAAGATTTTCCAGACAGTATAAAATGTATTTGGCACAATCAGTTCATGAGGACCCTAGAGCCTAGCTTCTCACAATCACTCGTGTTGCGTGCGCTATACTTTTCGCACGGATGGTAAGAAAGTACAGTTTTATACCGTGTCAGAAGGGCAATTTGTATATTAATGCAACAATACTCTCTTGAGGTTCCGAGTTCGAATCCCAGAAAACACCAAAAAGTTTTTTTCACGGTCCCACCTCCCACGAGCGTCTGACAAACATCCGAGAGTACTTTAGTCACGAAAACGCTTCTCAAATTGCCGTTCGGATACGGCACTAAACTGTAGGTACCTTCCATTCGTGTGAGAAGTATAACGCACACAACATGAGTGGTTGCGAGAAGCTAGGCCCTGGCATTTAAAGAGCTGTTGCGCCAAATATATATAGGTACATATATAACAATACTCTCGGATCTTTGTCAGACATTTGCAAGAGGTGGGACCGTGAAAAAAGCAGTAGATACGAGTGCAAGGGTAAATTTGTGAGGTTTCTCCAAAAACTTTAGATTGTAAATTTATTACTTGGAAGAAGCTTTAAAATATATTTTTACATAATTGTTGGAATCATTAGCAACGTTATCATTGATAAATTGGTAAATATAATGTTGTAAATGTAAAACCAGGGGCCTACTTCACAAACTACAAATTACAATCACAAACTTTTTTTTTTTTTTCGAGGGTTGGTGAAAATCTTCAACAAGAACTATGAGGATCGACAGCGCGGGGTCATAGTAGTGTGGGATTCTTACTAAAAAACCTCCCTTCAAAACAAACTTGTTTTCATTCTTACTACAACTAAGTATTCGACTTATCAAGTAGTTTTCGTTTCGCGAAATAATGACGTTTTGCAGGTACCTTCCCATTAGAAGTTCCTGCCAGCTCCGCAGTTTAGACGCGGTTACTTATCGCGCTAGGTCTAAAGGTTTGGTTCTTTGTAGACGGCGCAGTAAATTTCTTTCTTCCAAAACTTGGACGTCTGTAATATTTACGTGACTTTCTAGTCGCGCGTAGGTTTGAATTTCGTCTTCTATAGTTTTAGTGCCAAGATCTCTATGGATATCGCTATTTCTGATATACCATGGCGCATTAACAATACCTCTTAACACTTTGTTTTCAAAAGTTTGTAAAATTTTAATATTAGTTATTTTGATGCAAACCCTGAGTTGTATACCATATGTCCATACAGGCTTTAGCACTTGCTTATATAAAAGTAGTTTGTTCTCTATATTAAGCTTGGAATATTTTCCAAGTAACCAATACATTTCTCTATATTTATTATCTAGTTCTTTGCGTTTTTTCTTAACGTGCGTTTTCCATTTCAGCTTTGTATCAAGTGTCATTCCAAGATACTTAGCCTCGTTTGCAAACGGAATCTGAACCGAGTTTGAAAAGATCGGCAAATTATTTATTTTCCTATAAGTAAAATTTACATGAACAGATTTGATCTCGTTAAGTGCGATTCGCCAAACCTTTGTCCATTCATTTACTCTATCCAAAGCTCCTTGCAGTTTTTCTGTAGTATCTTCGACCGTTTTACTTACTGCCAAGATAGCAGTGTCGTCGGCAAATAAGGCTAGCTAGCTCAGTGCCTTCTACTTGCGGTATATCACGGGTGTATAATAGATACAAGACTGGACCAAGAACGCTTCCTTGCGGCACCTCAGCCATTATTTCCTTGAAATCTGAATATTCGTTTCCACATTTGACGCGGAATGGTCTACTCGTAAGGTTGTTATTCAAAATAGTATATAGGTGCTCTGGCAGAACTTGTCGTAATTTAAACTTTAAGCCTTCGAGCCAGACCTTGTCAAAGGCTTGAAAGACGTCAAGGAATACGCTTGAACAAATCTTTTTTTCTTCAAGTGACTTTTCGCTTACATGTGTTATTCGATGTACTTGTTCAACTGTAGAATGCTTACTTCTGAATCCGAATTGATGATTCGGAATGAGATGCCTTTCTTCTATTACCGGCAGTATTCGCCTAATCAATATTCTCTCGAACACCTTGGATATAATTGGAAGAAGCGAAATCGGTCTATAAGACGTTTTTTCATTCGGCGGTTTTCCGGGCTTAAGGACCATTATGATTTCGGCGACTTTCCATTGACTGGGAACATATTCTAGTCTAAGTGCGGCGTTTATAATGAACAGAAGCTTAATTATAGCTTTTCTTGGTAGGGCTTTAAGAACCTCTCCCGTAATTAGGTCGTATCCAGGAGCCTTCTTAGTTCTAAGTTTCTTTATTTCTTCCTTAAGTTCGGTAAGTGTTGCATTTCTTATTACGCTATTGGGTATATAAGACGTATTTATATTTTCAATAAGAGCTTGTCCATCAAACGGTTTGAAAGTTTCTTCCAGGTGGGTGGCAAAAACTTGCGCTTTCTCTTTATCATGCCTGGCCCATTCGCCTTGACTTTTTCTAATTGGTGCGGCTTGAATTTAAGGTTTTATAATACCTTTTATAGCCTCCCAAAGCGAGTAATTAGAATTTTTTTCTGCCGTTAAGCTTTCTAGGTAAGTTTGCATTTCATTATTTTTAAGGTTTTAAATATAACTTTTTAGTGAGTTGCACAAACGGTTAAGATGTGCTTTATGTTGCGGAGCCCGAGTTTGTTGCCATTTTTTGCGTGCTTTTCTCTTCTCCTTAATCATCTCTTCTATTTTCTGCGGATAAGTTTGAATGTAGCTTGCCGGCGTTTTCTTTGGTTTGGGAGTATTCTTCCACGCGGCATTCTGTAGGATTTCGACGAAGCGATCAACTTCAACTTCAAGTTCATGTGGCGTTTTAAGTGATACGCTCAGCTCAGTATTTGCTTCAATATCGTTTTTAAAGCCATTCACAAACTTGTAGCCAAACTTGTTCCCAATTACAAATTTGAGTTTTTGTTTCACAAAGTACAAATGTGTACTCCTCAAATTTGTAATAGGAATGGCAAGCGAATTGTAAAAAAAACACTTGATAATCACAAATTGTAAAAATTAGCGTTGCACTGGGTTTTTGTGCGACTTGTAATCTACAATCGTTTTTTCACAAATGTGTGGAATAACAGTTCGAAAACACGTTGGCTATGAATAATCAAAATATTATAAGATTTTGGTTGGGTATCTTATTAGAGAAAAAAGCGTGGAAGTACGTATACTAGAAATACCTTGAAGATATTATGTGGCAAAATTTAAAATGGGGAGCCATGGTAAGGACATAATGTACTTACGTTGGTACGTATCGAAATATCAAACAAGTTGGCCCGGGTGCTTCAGATAGTCCTTTAATGTTTTTATTTTTTAAATATTATATTATTTCTGTTTTTTAACAAAAACTGATTAATGCTTAAACGATTGGTTTTGTACGACATTTTCAAATAGTGAGTTTAAAATAACGCCAAACACATCTGCATAAGCTCGATTTAGATATTCTATGCATGGCTGCAGTTCCCTATAACTGCCCACTATTACCAATCCCGTGTAAAACAGTAATTCCTGCCTTGGGGATAAAAAAAAAAAAAAAAAATGGCGAAAAGCTCTTTAAGCGCATGGGCTTAGCTTCTCGCAACCTTGGGGATGCCTTAGGGATAATCCACTTTTTTTCAGTTATGTGACAAATTTGTTCCCCACAAACAAAAATTATTTCTTCCGCTTTCCAGTGGTTGAAAGAAAAAGGCTCTGTAAAATCAAAATATTGGGAAACGTTTTAGTTTATACACGGATGGTATACTTTTCTACTCACATTTAGAACAATTTTATCGCTATCACTACAATCACTTGTACCTACATCGCCTACATGCCTACATCGTAAATCAATTCGATCGCTTTTTGATGCAAAACAAAATTTGTATTTAAAATTATAGACCCTTTGCTCGTGTGAACAATTTTCACAAATCACACAAAACTTGTGAATTCAATTTCTTTGGTGAAACAAAAACGTACAAAAAACCTGAAAATTCGCAAATTTGTGACTTGTAAACTACATCAATAAATTATTTTTGGTGAAACAAAACGTGAAAAATTCCCACAAATTTCCCCTTGTGAAATACAATTAAAAATATGTGAAGCATAAAATGTAGTGCAACCAAATTTGCCACTTTTTCTACAAATTTTGTGAAAAAACGTTTGTAAATCACAATTTGTAAGTTGGTGAAACAGGCCCCAGGTAGACCAATCGTTATCTTCCTCATAATAATCAGGCTAGCTTCTTATCGAATTTTAGCCTTTCTTATCACTCACAAAAACATGTTGTGGGTTGTTTTTTATTTGTGTATTACAAATCTTTCAGATCAGTGATGAAATACATTTCAGTAGATATCTGCAGTAGTTCCTTGAAAAATACACCTATGGAATTATGAAATATATAGCTTATACGAATAGCTTCAGCTTCAATCAAAAACTATTTGATTCGACTACTGCCCAATACATTTATACAGTGCTGAAGTGTAGAGCTACAGTTACTTCGTTGAAAAGATTCCCGCAACCACTTCTATTTACACGCTGTATCTGAAACTAGGACATCGCCAATGTTATAAGATATTTTGAGGATGCACTTGATCTATAAAGTGATGGCGTTGGAAGAAGAAAAGCTATCCAGGATAGTACAGAATACTTCTACAGAATACTTCGCATACCAGGGTCAGCTTAACCTTCTTTTAAATGTATAAAGTCAGTGGTAAATTAAAAAATGTAAAATATTAAGTTCCATACAGTAAATAAATTCCAAACAGCGTAAAGTGGGTGCTCAGAATGCGTATAACGCTTTAAAAACAAATACCATGTGAAATATTGAAAGCTGTTTTCAGAGCTGGCGTAGCGAAAATCCAGCAGAAGTTATCAACAAATTGTTACTAGAAATGAAACTTGGGTTCATTCTTATGATCCTTACTCAAAGCAGGAGTTCATACAGTGGCTGAAATGGGGTGTGATGCAGCACTCAAGAAGTTGGCGTTGTCGCGGAGTGGTAAGTGTATCGGACCACTTCGTGTGGGGTTCAATGTGCGAATCCCACAAAGTACCAAGAAGCTTATTCACGGCCCCACAACTTGCGAACGTCTGACAAACATCCGTATTGTTGTCATGAGGAAGCTTCTTAGAAAACAAAAATAAAAAATTGCTTTTTGAACACAGCATAAAACCATAGGTCCCTTCCATTCGTGCGAGAAATATAATGGATTACCTAGGCTCTGGCCGTTTATAGGATGTTTGCGCCAAATATGTACATGTGTAAGAAGTTTAAGATCGTAGCAAGAATTGCTTGGGACGCACAAGGAATCCTGTTAATAGATTATAAACCAAAAAGCGACAGCATCACCGTAGAATACCAGCTAATATTTTATGAGGCTTAAGATAATTTATTAAAGTAAAGAGGAGGGAGAGATTAACAAAAACGGTGCCCTTACTTCATGACAACGCACCAGTTCACAACGCTCGAATTGCAACGGATGGTATAAAGGCATGTGACTTCAAAGAATTAGCTCAACAGCCTTACAGTACTGACCTGGTACCTAGTAATTAGAACATGTTCCCAAATTTGAAGAAAGACTTGTGTGGGTGTGAAACTTGTTGATTATGATGAATCATGACGGGTCGTAAACGACCGGCAAACCGGAGAATTATTTTAAGAGGGCTTAGAAAAGTTAACCTACAGATCTAAATATTGTATACATATATGGTACATGTCTCTTTCTGTCCAATTTCGCGAACTTAAAAAAATTCCTTCCGTAAATCTCAAAGTAGGAAATTTAACCTTTTACTAGCGAAAACTCCCCAGAGAGAGAAATATGCCTTTAAACTAGGTCTTCACAATACAGGTTGCACTGCTGTTAAATGAGTCAATTTTAAAATGAAGTATATTTCATTAATTACAATTCGATTGATAAAATAAGCATTTGTTTCAAAGTGAGAGGGGAGCTATTAACACTAAGTTTCATACCACACCAATCTAAACTATCAACTTTATTTAGACTCCGTAATTTAATTGTAAGAGAGGATGTATTTCACTTCCTTCCAATATTTTCACTTTTAAAGATTAAAGATTAGATCACGATAAACGATACACCATATTTTAAGTTAGACTCACTGAGATGAAACTGCAGGAACCCCATTCAATTTCGTATAGTAGTTTTTGTGTGATGACTGTTCAAATAAGCATGCAATGAGAACATTTACATTGTGAAATATATACCAGAATTCCCATACAATTTTCGCGGCGGGAGTCCACCCTTTTCTCGGTAGTATTTAGCCCCTCACGAAACTTCGTTGTTCCGCTAAGAGTATGTAAGTGTTTGTCGTCTGACAGACGCCTACATATGTCTTAACAGTACTTGGGTACCCCGCTTTGCTGGTAAAAAGAATTTCAAACTATGGGGTATTCTTCGACTCATACACCGGACGGAATTCGGTGGTGCATAGGCGCCACTATGCAGCATGTAGATCTTGATGATTCGAATTCCATCGGACTAGGGAAAAACTTCGACAAGGGTTTTTGAATTATGGAGGTTTCAGAGAAAAACAAAAAAGATTTTTACAAAACTTAATTTTATTTCTACTGTATGCTTACTTTTATGTAATATGTACTTCCCATGGTAAAGAAATTATAATTTATACATACATACATTTTCAACGACCCGCTAATCCTTCTGAGGGTCGCGGGCGACTCCAACTCAACAGGAGGAATCCCTAGACTGCTCCAGGAGAGATGTCTGACTTGGTCCAACCGTCTATTTCTAGGCCTACCGGGGAGTCGCCACCTGATGGCACGGCAATCATGACACGTGTTGGAAGCCAATCTGGGGGTATACGCACTACGTGACCAAACCATCGAAGCATAGATCGTTCCATTCGGAAAAGTAGCTGCTCAACATTGAGCTCGTCGCGTTTTCTGGTGTTGCGCACGCGATCCCTTCGCAACACCGCAAAGGAACCTCACTTCGGCACCTTATGTCCGCAATCTTACTCCACCCAAATTTCATGACCATAAGTGAGAGTTGGAACATAAACCGATAGCTTAGCTTGAACACTAAGTTCGGCCTTCCTTATAACTTATTGGCCAACCTCTCTCAAAATTGATCCAACCTGACCTGATAATTCGGCATTGCCCTTCCCATCACTCGTGGATAAGACCCGCTTTCCAAAAGGCCGAATTTATTTTTGTTCGCCTTATATCACGGCACTCGGCGAAAGCTATTTGTTCCAAAAGAGAATTATAAATTCACACTGTATCAGCACCAAGATCGATAATTCAGTCTTTTCAAGTGAGGTGTTCGAAAGCCCTATCTTAAAGACACCATAAGGCCCGACCGCACGTGCTTATGGTAGTGTGAGATTTTTACTCACTAAAAAACACCTCTCTTCAGAACTAATACTACAACTAAGCCGACGCTTATCCAGCAGTTTTATTTTCGCTTACAAGACTCGTTATTTTTGGAAAAAGAGGATCGTATGTAATTAACAAAAATGTAGAACTTTAGATAGGTTAAATTCCAATGAAAGTTCCTGCGTTTTTCATGACCGGCATATACTATGACGAGGTCAAAAGGTTTTGTCCTTTGTAGACGACGAATTGAATTGTCCGCGTCAAGTAGTTGAGTGACGGTACGGTTACAATGGGCGTGATCTTTGTGTTTACACGCAAATTTTGTTATCTCTTCGACGACGCTGAGAATTCCCAGATCTCGATGAATATCTTCGTTACATACATACCACGGTGCGTTGACGATCAATCTAAGAACTTTATCTTCAAAAGTATGAATGATGTTTCTATTGCTTTTCTTGGTAGAACCCCATAGTTGTATACCATACGTCCACACAGGCTTTAGCACTTGCTTATAGATAAGAAGTTTGTTATGTAGGCTCAACTTCAAATGTTTTCCGAGTAGCCAGTACATTTGTCGGTATTTGTTTTCGAGCTCTTCGCGTTTCTTTTTTACGTGCTTAACACGAAAGAGTCTTTCAGTAAGGTACGATCGCAAGATTAGAAAGAGTTACAGTGGTAATAGTAGTCGCAATTTATACTCCAAGCCTTCGTGCCAAACCTTATCGAAAGCTTGTAAGACGTCAAGAAATACACCACAACAAATCTTTTCTTCTTCGAGAGCTTTCTCAATCACGTCCGTTATTTTGTGGATTTGGTTGATTGTAGAATGTTTGATTCTAAATCCACACTAATGGTCAGGAATGAGACGTCTTTCGTCGATTGTAGACGTTTTAAAAGTAGTTTTTGAATATTTTTGAGATGACCGGCAATAGGGAAATAGGCCGATATAATTTCTTTTCATACAGAGGTTTGCCTGGTTTCGGGACCATTATAATCTCGGCGGCTTTCCATTGTCTCGGAACATAGAGCAATCTGAACGAAGCGGTGATCAAGTAGAACAGTTTGATAAGAGTTTTATTCGGCAATTCCTTGACCATCTGCGCCGTTATCAAGTCGTAACCGGTGCTTTTTTCGTCTTTAAATTTTTGACACTTCCCTCAGTTCAATCAATGCAACTTTTTTTACTTTAAAGTTGTCAGATGTCGTGACTGGGGAGTTGGGCGTTAACGAAGGGCCGTCGAACAGCTTAAACGTTTCTTCTAAGTGCAAAGCAAAGAGTTCTGCCTTTTCTTTGTCGCTCTTGGCCCAGTTTTCATTGATTTTCCGAATTGGTGGTGCTTGCATTTGAGGTTTCCGGATGCCAATTAGCGCTTTCCAAGGCGAATAATTTATTTCTCTTTCACCGGAGAGATTTTCAAGGTAGGTGGCTACTCGCTATCTTAGTGCTTTTAAATTCCCGAATGTTATCTCTAAGGCTATAGCATAATCGGTTAAGGACCGTTTTATGCTGCGGTACACGAGTGATTTGCCATTTCTTTCGTGCTTTTCTTTTCTCTCTCACCAGTTCAATGATTTCTCTGGGATACTTTTCGATGCGGTTGATCTTATAGCTTCTAGAAAGAGTGTTTCTCCACACCGCTCTTTGAATTGATCCACGAAACGATCAACTTCGTCCTCTAGTTCACAAGGTGTTTTAATTGATACATTTAAGGCGATATTTGTTTCGCAATCATTTCTAAAGCCCTCCCAGTTTGTTCTATTGCTAGTAAGTCTTCGAGGTCCTTTTTTCTTGGTCAGCGCTTCTCCAGGTAGTAAAATTACCGGCGAGTGGTCAGAAGAGAGATCAAAACATTCTTTGACTGTAATAAACTTCTTGAAAATGCCTTTTGTACCGAAAAAATCGATAAGATCGGGAATTTTTCCTGAGTCGGTTGGACAATAGGTCGGTTTTCTTTTCGAATAAAAACAACCAAATTCATTTGCCACTTCCTTTAGAAGATGTGCATCTTGAACCCCAGAAGGTTTGCTTCGGGTTGAAATCTCCACCAATAAGGAAATTTGAACCAAGGGCATCGAAGTCAAGAAAGTAGTCGTCTTGTTCTAGCGAGCATCGCGGCGGACAATAAACAGATGCTATATTGTAGCTCAGCTGGGGGACTAGGAGATGGGATGATTATCATTTGGTTTTACTTCGAGCCTCTTCAAGTGAATCGCTCGCCGTTGCGGCAATACGTCCTGAGCTCTAGTGTAAGCCATCACACCACGACAAGGTAGATAATCAGATAATCAGGTGATGGTTTACTACTAGAAAGTACTTAAGTTTTATGCATATGACGCATTATTTGTACTCTCAATAAGATTTCCAAACACATTTTCCTCAATAAATTTCGTTAAGGGCAGCATTTTGATTTGTTCAGAAATGTCAAATGCGCTTGCAAAACAAATCTTGACAAAAATCATCTGCATACATGCATATACCAAATGTTTGCAAATCTGATGTTCGCAACTCTTGTGTCTTGGAACGACGATCAAATGACTTTTTTTTTTAGGTTTTCGAAAACAGCCATAATTCCATTTCATATAATAATAAATGCAATGCAAAGCCGCTGACTGGCTGGCGGCTAGCACACTATCAACACCTGATATTGTTATTTATGTCGACAGTCAGGCAGCCATCAAATCCCTCGCATCCAGCACTACGAGATCTAAGGCAGTGAAAGACTGTCGCATATCTCTTAACGAGATAGCTGGTCAGTACAACCTCACCCTTTGCTGGGTACCAGGTCACTGTGACATACCGGGGAATTGTGCAGCCGACGAACTAGCACGACAAGGCTCCTCTGGTACAGAAAGCATAAGCATCACCGACATCGAAGCGCCAGCGTCTTATGTTAAGTACCTTATTCAAACTGATGCCGAGAAAGTAGCCAATCATCGATGGCAACATCTAGACCAATGTCATACCGCCAAACAGCTCTGGCCGACACTCAATAAATCCAGGTCCATCGGACTCTTGAAGCGCAAGAGAGGAACCCGCTCATAAATAAAAAATGTCCTCACTGGACACTGCGTCATAGGAAGACATGCCCAAAGATTAGGTATCCCTCATAATGACTTCTGCAGAAGCTGCAGAGGAAGAAGAGACCATCAGTCATCTCCTGCGCGCCTGTCCTGCGCTCGCCAATATCAGGAAGGCCACTCTGGGTGAATACTTCTACAATGATCTTAATGACCTCGGCAACGCCTGCACGGTTAAAATTCACGACTTCATTCAACGAAGCAAATGGTTCCAAGAGTAAGAGGGTGACCCACCCGCCTTACACATCGGCAGTACAATGGACCTACTTTCTGGTCTAAGTACATCCTCATTGTTTAAGAAATGAAAGAAATTGAGTTCCTATATTCCGATTTAATTAATCGGCCGGGCAATGTGACACAAGAAAAAAGAATACCCAAATATACCGACCAACACGAGCAACGAAAAGAAAACGACGATTCTTCCAATGTACAACTGTTTATTAGGTGTTACCTCGATGATGGTCCAGTAGCGAAAGAGGCAGAGAAAATGTAAAATCTAATTGCATTGGAATTACAAGACAGTGGACTTTTAACTGTTCATTGTTTAGAATTTACAGCATTAGCAGATAGGGTATATAATACAATGTTTGGTATAAAAAAAGCAAGAGTTAATACAATTCAAATAATTTCAATATGTTACGTTACTGATTAAGTAATTTTCAAGAACATACAGCCCCCCTGAAAGACCGCCAGATCTTTCAGCTATAGGCAATGGGGCAATTTTTACGATGGGTCGGACATATTCTCCAACCTGCGTTTTTATGGTGACTACCCGATGTTTATTGTCCTTTCCAGGGTAGATGTTCGTAATGCGACCAAGAATCCACTTGGAGGGTGGGATGTTAGGCTCCTTTAAAAGAACGATGTCGTCAATTTGAACGTTTGGCTGAGAATTATGCCACTTGGGACGTTGCTGAAGGGACGTCAAGTATTCTTGGTGCCATCTTTTCCGAAACCCTTGCATGAGTGTCTGTAAAAGGTACCAATTAGTTTTAAGAGAACAATTCGATTTTAAAAATTCAGGTTGAGGAACTGTTGTGTATGGTTCCCCAATCATAAAGTGAGATGGTGTGAGTGCAGAGGGCTCACTATCTGGATTAGACCACATTGGACGTGAGTTAAGCAAGGCCTCAATTTTAGTTAGAAGAGTGTATAGCTCTTCGTACGTCAGTTTATTTTCCCCGATGACTCGACTTAAATGTTTTTTGACGGATTTCACCCCTGCCTCCCACAGTCCGCCAAAGTGGGGTGAAGAAGGAGGAATGAATCGCCAAGCGATGTTGTCTTTCGACAGATGATCAGCGACTATTTGTTGATGCTTCTGACTATGAAAACTGTCGTAAAATTCATCTACCAGCTTCCTTGCTCCGTGAAAATTTGTGGCATTATCGCTCCAAATCTCTATAGGTTTACCGCGCCGCGAAACGAATCGATCCAATGCCATTAGAAACGAGGTTGTTGTCAGATCACCAACGAGTTCTAAGTGAATGCCCTTTGTGACGAAGCAGACAAACACCGCGATATATGCCTTTACGAAACGAGGATTTCTTCCACGACACAAACGCAATGTGATTGGGCCAGCATAATCACAGCCAACCTTGCTAAAGGGTCGCGAAAAACGTATCCTTTCTGCCGGCAGATTACCCATTAGCTGGGTTGACGCGTCTTTACGTTGTCGAAAGCAAGTGACGCACTTATGTATGTACTACATTACGTACTAAGCTTCTACTGCCGAGGATGTAGTAGCGCTGCTTAAGGAGAGCAAGTAGTTGCGAGATACCGACATGCAAATGTTTTTTGTGAGTATACTCAACGATCAGACGCGATATTGGGTGCGTTTTATTCAAAATAATTGGATGTTTTGTAAAGTATGATAAGTCCGATTCATGCAAACGGCCACCGACCCGAAGAAGGCCATCTGAATCTATAAACGGGGTTAAGGAATTAAGTTTCCGTCCGTTTCGCAATTCACCTTGATTTTTAATAATTTCGATTTCAGACGAGAACATTGATAACTGAGCACATTTTATTAAAAGAGTCTTAGCTTTCGATATTTCTATAGTCGTTAATGCTGAGTAAATACGTGAAGTCTTTTCCGAACGAGCATTTGAAATAAACCGAATGAGATATGCTATAACGCGAACCGACCGAATCCTATTTGATGACCTAGTCAGAACTTCATTAAATGAATTAATTGTGCTAGTTTTAGATACAAGTACTTGAATTTTAGTGTTACTTCTCTCTTCTAGCTCTTGAGAAGCTATAGTGTTTAAGCACGGATCTGATGAGGGCCACTTATTTGGCTCTTTGCAAAGCCTTGCAGGGCCTTTCCACCCAATCTCGTTGACTATTAAAAGAGAGGGTGAAATTCCTCTCGTAGCACTATCGGCTGGATTATCTGTGGATCGTATGTGATTCCAGCACTGGTATGGTATCGATGTAAGTACCTCCGACGTCCGATTCGCGACGAAAACCGACCACTTTTTAGGTGGTGCCGACAGCCAATGAAGAACAATTGATGAATCTGTCCACGCGTATAGTTTAATATCGCTTAACTGTAAGGATCTTTTCAGTTTGGTCACGAGTCTAACAAGAAGTAGGGCTCCGCAGAGTTCAAGGCGAGGTAGGGACAACACTTTAATAGGGGCCACTTTGCTTTTAGATGTCACTAAGGAAATATTTACCGAACCGTTAACATCTACACTTTTGCAATAAACCACGGCCGCGTATGCATCTAGTGATGCATCACAAAATGCATGAAATTCAATGTTTTGTCGATTTGTCCACAATATTCTTGGAACGTTTATACCTTCCAGAATGTGAAGTTCACTGCGAATGTTTTGCCAACGGTCGGCAAACATTTTGGGAAGTTCATCATCCCATTTAAGCTTTTCGCACCAAAGGTCTTGAAAAATGATTTTAATGCCTATGATCACTGGCGCGAGAAACCCGATTGGATCAAAAATTCGCGAGGATTCCGATAATACGCGACGTTTAGTGGATACAATTGATTTATTTAACCGCACTTTGTACGAAAAACAGTCTTTTGAGGGGTACCATTGTAAGCCCAGAAGCTTAATTGAAGACGATTCTTCAAATTCCACTGGTGACAACGCCCTTTGGTCTTTCGGTAAAGACAACAGCAACGGCCAACAGTTGGTTGTCCATTTTCTCAAATGGAAGCCTGCTTCCTTTAAGAGACTTACAAGTTCTGAATGTAAGGTGATAATGTTTTCCACAGTGTCAGCACCAGTTATGACGTCGTCAACGTAAAAGTCGTCCAGCACAACCTTTGAGGCACGAGGGAATCTTTCCGCAATGATAAATACTCATTTATGAAATTTGAGTATTCTTGATGCAATTGCGGATTCGATTTGAATCTACGTTCGACTACTAGAAAACGATTAAGAGCTAGATCAAACGAGTTCCCGTAGTCAACGCTATCAGCTTGTTTGAATGGTAGTTCAACTACATAACGACCATCTGAACTTCGGGAGTAGGTTGTTGAGAAATGATCTTCAGCTCTTTGCTCAGCAATGGTTAGTGTTTGTTCAACATGCACTTCCTCTATGCGCCAAAACCTTTCGAGATTGAATTCTTGGTCAAAATCTAATTTCGTACAAAGGATTTCAGTTCCTTTTCAGAAGTGTTGTGAAATGTAGTTCCAACCAAAGACTATTGGAACCATACTGGGACAATCTTGCCTAGCTTCTTTTGCTGGTCCACGAATTATATTAAAAATCTTATTTGCACCTATCAAGATGTCGATGTGACCTGGTTCGTTGAAATGAAGATCGGCGAGTTGAAAGGAGAATATGCTGTTAGGAATTAGTGCTATTGAATGCGAGGGTAGCAAAGAAGTTATCTTAGGTAGAACATAGCAATCAACTTCGACGACTTCAGAATTATAGCAAGACATCAAGCGAATTGATACTAATCCATTGGTAATCCCTACGGATGTGGATGCGATTCCGCTGACTGGAATCCGTATGGGTTTGCGCTTAAGTCCCAGGCGTTGAACAGTTTGTTCAGTTATAAGTGAGACTTGGGACCCCGAATCGAGTAACAGTCTTACAGTTTGAGTTGATCCTTGCTTGTCTTGAATCCGAGCGATAGAGGTAGGCAAAATAGCACACGAATGATTATTTGATTCAAGTGAATGGTTGACAACAAACGAAGGGTTCGAAGAATCAGGTAACGATGGCGAAGCTATAGGTGGTTGATTTAAATTGCTTCCACTGAGATTGATTGAAGGAGATATCTTATCATTAGTCGGATGTACTAGTGAGTGGTGTTTTGAGTTGCAAACTCTACATCGAAAATTAGATCTGCATTTGTTTGAAACATGTCCTTGACGGAGACAATTAAAACATACCGAATGTTCTTTCACAAATTTGCGACGTGTTTCAACATCAAGATTAGAAAAATCAGAACAATTTGATAGTGTATGATTTAAATTATTACACTTGGGACAAGCCGATTTTTTCTCTACGAAGTGTGTTCGTATAGGGACCTGGGTTTTTATTCGAGTTTGGACGGGACGGGAAAGTGAAAAGCATGACTCCAAGCAATCACATCGCGTATGTAAAAACTCAATGAGATCTTCGATAGTTGAGTCGTCTCGTGAGCCAATTATTCATTCATTTTTAATGCATTTTATTACTTCAATTCATTATATCTTACATGCTAACAAAAATGCTTAAAACTAGCTTAATTAACTTATGTAACTATCTTATTCTAACTTACTGGCCCCTTGCGGGCGCTCTAAGCTAAACTTAACTCTTAACCTATGTCTTTCGACGTAACCTAACTAAATTTATTTATTACTACTTAAGTAATTAACAAATTAAGAACTAAGAAAAATGTTTGTTGTATAAAAACTTAGTACATGGACTGTTTTTTTTTCAAACTATTGTAAACTAGATAAAACTTATAACTACCTTAAAAATAAACTTATGCTAACTTAACTACGAAGTGTAATTAAATACACTCTTTTTTTTTTTTTTGTTAAGCCAAGTGCTGTGCTTGATTTTTTGTTTTTTGTTTTTTTTTTTTTTTTTTTTTTTAGCCAAGTGCAGTGCTGTTTTTTTTTTTTTTTTTTTTTTTAATTTTTTTTTATATTATACAAACTTAAGACTACCTTAACACTATGTGAGCCGGCCATGGCAATAAAAAGACGACCCACTCTGCCTACGTTACAGGCTAACCCGGATTGGGGGGAAACGACGACGGCGTTCCCTCTTCTTCTCTAAGCCACCAAAATTGGTCATGCTGCCTGCTCACGTCCTCAATGTCGCGGTTGGAAACCGCCCTACTGTACCGGAGACGCTCTACACTACTCTGTGCGACGTCTCGGTCGTAGTTGAGTCGCCTATCCACAGCTGTTCTGGCGACGTGGAAGATTAGCGGCACCGCTAACTTATCCTGGATCAGACCTCTCTGATCAAGGTATAGGAATGCTTCTGGTGGGATAAAACCGTTAAGGCGCACACTCTCGTGATAGAGATTGTTGGGGTAATAAGCCCCAAAGATCAGGCTACTCATCGAAGTCATTGCTCTTGAAATGTGCCTTCGAATCATCTTGATCAAGAAATTATCCACTCTGATTAGATTCGCCATGTTGTACAGGACCTCATTAGGATAGAATTTTATGTACTCAGACTCTGGTGTTCTGTACAAACGAAGGCAAGCCCTAAGGCAAGCCCTCTCAAACACCCGCATCTTTTCCAATAAGCTTGGCCCTACGTTGAACCACACGGGACATCCATATGCGAGCATAGGCCGAATGAGGGTCATGTAGCAGATTACCTTCACCCTTGCATCGAGTTGATCTAGCCAGATCCCAAGGTATCTGACTACACTTCGACTCGCAAGTGGCTGTCCGTGCTGTCCCACGATAGAGAATTTTCGCCAATTCTTTCTGGTGTCCCTAGAGGCCCCAGACAACGGCGTTCTGAACAGTATGGTCTCCGTCGTCGCAGTATCTCTTGATCTTATCGAAGTCACGCTGCAAGAGTATTGCAATTACCTCAATCGTACGCCCTGATCTGTACGCGACCAAATCGTCTGCGTACGCTATGGAATGGTGAAGTGAACATATGAAATCGCTCGTGTAAATATTGAAAAGGATCGGCGAATTAACCGCGCCCTGTTGCAGACCATTTTTTATTTCAAAAATTCCAGCAGACGTCACATTGCCATTCTTCACAATGAACTTCTTACCAGTGAGCATGTCATAAAGTATGTACAGCAGTGGTTTACTTATGCCTAGCCTGCTCAACTTGTAAAAGAGTCCCTCTAACCATACGGTATCGAAGGCCTTCTCCAAGTCAACCAGGCAGGCACCCGTGCATTGCTTCTTGCTTTTGTTCCATTGGATATCCGATTCCAGTTTAGACGCCGCATGTATGGTATCATGCCCCGCCTTGAAACCGAATTGATTATCCGGAATTATGTGCATGTCCTCAACCCACTTAGTCAGGGCTCTATGAATAACTTTTTCGAATACCTTGCTGATGCTCGGAAGTAGACTTATCGACCGGAGATTCCCCGGATTGGAACTATCTTTATCCCTTTTGGGAATGGGCTGCACCACCGCTGTCTTCCAATGCGCTGGATAATGGGCATTATTCATTGCATTATTAAACAGGATGGCGTAAATGCTTACCGCTTCTGGAGGAAGATGTCTAAGCACAATGTTGGGTATACCATCGATTCCCACGGATTTCTTGTTCCTCAGTGATTCGAAGATCGCTTGGAGCTCTGCCTTCGAAATGAACGGGGGATGTACCCTTTCATCGGCGACGGCATTGTTTGCCATGTATCTTTCATTGAAACGGTGAAACCAGTGTTCTCAGATCGCCAGTGCTCCATGTCATTTCGAAGGTAGAAGTTGTGCACAAGGACCCGATTCTCCAGATCGTGGTTCGGGCAAACACTATCATTCACCTTATACACGTCCTGGAAGGTCGCTCCTATAGCCTCTACCTTCTCCTGTGGATTTTCGATCACAAAGAAATTGTCATCCTCAGCTGCGTTATCTGGATCTATACCTGCGGTCACTAGTATTTGTACATTGTTCGTAGTTCGGGGGATTTTAAGACGCGGAAGATCGTTTTGATTATTCCTCCGAAAGATCTTGTTTATTTTCGGGAACATACTCGGGTTGTTGGATTTTACAGCACGAATTTTCCTGTCCCAGTGCAAATTTACAGAAAGTCTGTAATTGTCTTTAATTAATTGCGAGAGATTTTTAATCAGCGACTTCAGCGTCCTAACCTCCTCCGAGTTCTGTCTGTCAGTAAACTGTCTGTACAAGGTTTTTAATCTCGACAGCAGTCTACTTTTATGTTCGTGCAGTGCGTCAATCGTTGCATTGCGGTATATGTCCACGTTGTCAGTGTGTTGATACCGAGGTATCGTACTATCCATCGTTCGTTTTATTATCTCGTCCATTTGTTTTAGATATCTATCAATCTCCTCGTTTGACAGATTCCTATTAGACGGTAGGTTGAGCAAGTTCGAGGAGAGTGCTCTCGTCAACTGTCTGGAGAAGCGAGTCCAACGCGTTCTACTGTAATTGTAGGCGTGCAATTGGACAAACTCCTCCAGTTCCGCAATTTCGTTGGGAATCGTTATTTCGGCACTGAGTCCGCAATGGTCACTGTCATACACAAAAGTGTGTAAGCAGTTTATCGTTTGTCGGTCCATGTCGGTCAGTTGTAACCGTACATCGAAGAGCATTAGATCCAGATAAGATCCGCTTCTAGGATACGATGGACTATCCGTCGCTTTTAAATCTAGTCGATATTCAACACTGTGCCGACCCCACCAATTGAATAGTAGGTTCCCTCTAGAATTTGGTGTGTTATTTCCCCAATCTCTATGTTTGGCGTTTAAATCACCGGCTAAAATTTTTTGGTTCTTTGTACCGGCTAAAATGTAAAAGTTCTCTTCCGACTCCAGCCTAAGTATTCGAAAACGCGTTTCGAGCTCTGAAATAAAACAAGTGGATTGAGTAGCTTCAGGAGCATAGCCAGCGACCACATACATCCTCTTTCCACTATGGAGAGGGATATACACGATACATGCTTCCAGCTCCCGGAATCGACGCACTTTACCGCAGTCCAATACTTTATGACGTAACTCTTTTCTAATGAAGATTGCGACACCTCCTCCTTGTACAGAGTTGGGTCGGTCTCTTCTTATAATATTATAACTACTGTGCCTCAACTTGTGTTTCTGGGATAGCTTAGTTTCGCTAACCAAAAGCACATCGGGAGAATGATCTTCAAGCAACTTGAAAAGTGCGGCTCTTCGTTCGATCCTAATCAGTGAATTCACATTCACCGCAAGGATCTTTAAGGATTGCTCCGCCATGTTCGTACCCATTACGATTGGTGGTGCGTTAGGCCCGGCAGAAGCGCGTAGATCTGGTCCACCCGCTTCGCCTGCTCCTGAATTTGTCGCTGAAGTTGGCCCATCTGCCCCTGGATAGAGAGCAAGATAGCCAACAAATCAGGTTCAGCCTCCGGTGATCTCGGCTTTGGAACCTGCGGAACAACCTTCGGCTGCGACTGTACCGTATTCCCCCGGCCTGACGCCATTTGGGCGTAGGTCACTTGGGGAGTGACGGATTGTGCAGGAACAATTGGAACGGGCGGACGCTTCACTTCCACCGTCTGCTGACGAGCCAGATTTATTATTTTAATGTACTGGAACTTAGGGCAACCCCGATAGTTTGCGGTGTGCCCCGTGTTCCTACATAATGCGCACGTGAGCTGACTTTTTTCAGTCGCGCCTTCCCTACCTAGCGCGCATTCCTCTGCTTTGTGGTCTTTTCCACATTTTACGCATCGAGGCTGCATATCGCAGTTCGACGCAGCGTACCCAAACCTTTGGCAACGAACGCATTGTAACATGCCTTCGCTCCTCTTTACTCTTTCCCAGGTGATAACCTGGTAGTCTAGGACTTTAATACTCCTTAGACCATCCAGTTTGCTGTTGGGTGACAGCTGAACCAGGAAGAACGGTAATTTCCGCTTCTCCCTTTTGGCCTTAGCTGTGGTGAACGGCTTAACCCCTACAAAAATGAGATCAACGCACTCCTTCTCTTTGAGTAGCTTCAAGAGCTCCTCCGGTGCGGTGGACGGTTCCAACCCCTTTAGCAGCATGGTTTGCAGCTTTTCCCCCTTCGGGGTGAAGGAGAAGAACTCCGTCGTCGAAGCCCTCAATAAATCTTTGATTTGGTGATACTGATCCACTGTATTACAGTGGATAGCATGCCTATCTGCACTAAGTCTTTTAACATAAAAATGATTTCCTATGGCCGACTTACATAGTTCGATGGTATCCTTAAGCTCCATCTTGAAAGTGTTTATTGGTGGCACCCTTTGCTTCTTCTGCTGCTGTTGCTGTTGCTGCTGCTGCTGTTGTTGCTGCTGCTGTTGTTGTTCTTGTTTTTGTTGTTGTTGTTGCTGTTGTTGTTGTTGTTGCTTTTGTTGCTGCTGTTGCTGTTGCTGCTGCTGCTGCTGATGATGTTGTTGCTGCTGCTGTTGTTTCTGCTGCTGCTGTTTTTGCGGCTGTTGTAGTTGCAGCTGTTGTGGTTGCTGCTTTTGCTGCGGCTGCTGCTGCTTTGGTTTAGGCTGCCGTTGGGCCTTTGGCTGTAGCTGTTGCTTATGCTGCTGTGTTTGCGGCAGTTGTTCTTGCTGCTGCTGATGTTGCGGCGGTTGTTTTTGCGGCCGCTATTGCGCCTGTTGTTGCTGTTGCGACTAATGTTGTTGCTGTTGCTGCACTCGATGAAGCTCCAGCTCTCGCTCCTTCTCTCTTCGGGCAATTTGTTTAGCCTTGATGGCATTCAACCTCTCTTGGAGCTGCCTTATAGCATAGTTTAGAGTACCGACTTCTTCCTCTTCATCGTCTGACTCAGAGGTTGCTAGATCAGCAAAGCTGTTGCTGCCTCCGGTGAAGCGGCCTTCTCCACCGTCAGTTCGTATTTTTTTCGGTTTTGGAGCTGCCACTGTTGTTTCCGTTGGCGCCCCTCCCTTCACTCCAACCGGCAGCTTTTCGGTTGAAGCTGACAGAGAGGCGCACTTGACCAAGTTGGCAGCCGGCCTTAGCCTTCTCCTTCTTTTCGAGGTACCCTCAGCCGATCCTGAAGCCATATGGTCTGACGCCATGACTTCGTCGTCGGCCGATGTTGTACAGTCCGCTGATCCCGTAACAGGGATAGCGAACCGCTGCTCAGACGCCATCGCCTGATGTTGTTTGCGAACTAACTCACTCACACTATAGGTTAGGTTAGGTTAGGTTAGGTAGGGTTATGAGGTTATCATAAAACACTAGGCACCAAAGTGGGCCCATCGCGATCCCTAGGGAACCTTCACGGCAGAAGACCTAAACCCATTCTCCCAAGCAATTAATCTCCCTACAGAATCTGAAAAGATCCTTGTTATGGTTTAGGGACCTCACCTCTTCAAGGTTATCGAAGAAGTATCTTCCAAGATACTTTAGCCTTGTCCTGGCAATTCCTTGACATTCACAGAGTATATGAGTTATATCCTCTGAGACATGTAGGCCGTCGCAGTACCTACAAACATCCGTATCGGATAACCCTAGTCTCATGGCATGCCTCCTTAGGAGACAGTGGCCAGAGAGTATTCCTATCACTGTTCTCAACCGCGATCTATCTAACTTGATTATCTCCCCAGATTTTCTGCGATCTAGCACAGGCCACAAGGTCTTAGACACCCTGTGACCATCTATGTTTGACCATCTTAGATTAGCCGTGTCAATGATTTTATCCCAAATAATTCCCTTGGCCACGCACCCTGGTGGCTTAATGCTACCAATTATATCGCTACGTGGGAGCCCCGCTCCTCTTTTAGCCAGCGCGTCGGCCTGCTCGTTGCCTTCAATATCGCAGTGTCCAGGTACCCAGCATAATCTGACTCGGTTCTGCGTACATAATGCCCTAAGCATTGTGCGGCAATTCCTGATTATATCAGATTTGGTGACGTAAGACTCTAGCGCCTTTAGCGCAGCCTGACTGTCAATGTAGATGGCGATATTCTTATCGGATATTGATCCCATCTCAAGTAATTCCGCAGCTTTAAGTACAGCTAGAACCTCTGCTTGGAACACACTGCATGTGTCCGGAAGTCTCAGGGCCACCTGTAGGTTCGTATCTCTCGAGTAAATACCTGACCCCGTGCCCTCGTTGGTCTTAGAACCATCTGTGTATATTGCAATCTCGTTATGGACAGAGACTGTCTTCCTTCGCCAGTCCTCTCTAACTGGATACAGTACTTCGTATGGTGTGTCGAAGTATAAGGTGCCAAGTATATCGTCCGATTCGTCAGGGATACCGGGAAAAGATTCCTTGAGAATGGAGCTGTGTCCTATGTTATTAGTCCTGAAGAGACCAACGTTAGTGAGCCGAAGCGCACTATTGCCCACTTGAAATTTAATTTGTAGGTCTAATGGTAAAAGATACAGAAAGATCTCGAATGCAGCCGTAGGTGTTGTGCGTAGAGCACCCGTGATGGCAATGCAAGCTGTTCTTTGTACCATGGCCAACATATCCCGTGTGTTTTTCGTATTCGTTGCCTTCCACCACACAAGAGCCCCATACGTGAGTATGGGTCTGACTACCATGATGTATAGCCAGTGCATCATTGCGGGCTTCAGGCCCCATTTTTTCCCCGCGGTCCGCTTACAGATGAAAAGAGCATTATAGGCTTTGCGGACCCTTTCCTGTATGTTAAGTTTCCAATTTAGTTTCCTATCTATCCCAAGATATCTAGCGCGATCCGAAAGGGAAAGCTCCACCCCTGCTAGCTTAGGCAGTTTGAAGGGTGGTATCTTGTATTTTTTGCTGAAGAGTACCAATTCGGTTTTATCCGGGTTGACGTGTAGTCCACACCCTCTAGCCCATTTTTCTAGACTATTAAGAGCTGATTCCATAATTTCACTTAATGTGTCAAGGAACTTGCCTTGAACTAAAATCACCACGTCGTCTGCGTAAGCAGTGACGCTTATGCCTGTGTTGCTTAGTTCTTTAAGTATCTCATCGATGACTAGAACCCAGAGGAGGGGTGAGATAACGCCTCCCTGGGGAGTCCCCCTGGTAACGGATTTTCTTATTGAACTGTTTCCGATAGTGGAGTTAATGTTTCTAGTGCCTAGCATATTGCAGAGCCAATTGGTAATGCTATGCTCGACGTTCATTGTTTCCAGGGCCTGTTTGATGGCCCTTCCTTCTACGTTATTGAACGCCCCTTCTATATCTAGGAAGGCTGCTAGTGCATATTCCTTATGGTGAAGGCTAGTCTCTATCTTCCCTACTACGTCGTGTAAAGCTGTTTCCACCGATTTCCCCTTCAGATATGCGTGCTGAGCTTTGCATAGAATCCCGTTGCAACACTTACTTCTGATGTGAATATCAAGAAGTCTTTCAAGTGTCTTGAGGAGGAATGACGAGAGACTTATGGGTCTGTAGTCTTTCGCTGAAGTGTGGCTTGGTTTACCTGCTTTAGGTATGAATATAACCCGCACTTCCCTCCATGCCACTGGTACGTAACATGACCTTAAACAATGTTTAAAAATTTCCCTAAGCTTGCTTCTGACCTTGGCTGGAGCTTTTTGCAGCATAGCTGGCAAAATTCCATCAGGGCCTGGTGCTTTGAATGGTGCGAATGACATAATGGCCCATCGCAGATTCTTCCATGTAATGAGATTCTCTACGTCGTCCCCTATTGACCTACCATTGTACGAGTAGCTATTAGTAGTAGAATCCATTGGCGATCTACTTCCTGGGAAGTGAGCTTCAATTAACGTTTCTAAAACTTCTTCGCTACTTTCTGCCCACGAGCCGTCAGATTTTTTGATGAAGCTTGGGACAGAAGTGTCTTTGGCTAGCATCTTGCGAAGTCTGGAAGCTTCACTAGTATCCGCAATGGACTGACAAAATTCCTTCCACGACTTTCTTTTTGATTGCCTGATTAAGTACTTAAACTCCCGCTTGCGGTCCATATATTCATCCCATGTGGTATCGTCTCCTATTTCTTTGGCCCTGTTGTAGAAATGCCTAACCTGTTTTTTCTTGGAGTTGATTTCCTTGCTCCACCAAGGAGGTTGGGACCTCTTGGACTTCTTTCTTAGTGGACAGGCCCTTTCGAATGCCATGTTCATTACTTTGCCTAAGTTATCTACCACCGTATCTATATCTTGAGGATCGTCGTTGCGAATAGGCCCATCCTTAAGATGTTTCCTTACTAGCTCTGTATACATACCCCAGTCTGTACTTTTAGGGTTTCTGTAGCTGTTGCTAACCCTAGTCTCGAAATTAATTTGAAAGCGTATCCATCTGTGATCAGACAGAGAAGCCTCCTCCAAAACCCTCCACTTTTCTACCGTTAGGTGAACAGAACAAGAAGCTAAGGTTATGTCAATCACTTCTTGTCTGTTCCTTACTACAAAAGTTGGCGTAGAACCCTTGTTGCATATGGTGAGCTTGGTCGAAAGGATGAAATCAAAAAGACACTCACCTCTTGTATTAGTATTACTGCTACCCCATTGTGAGTGATGCGCATTTGCATCACAGCCCACGATGAAGAGCCAGTTGTCCTTCCTTACCAACTGCTTCAACTTCACAGATGGAATCTCCGCCTGCTCGTACGGGAGGTATGCAGAGACCAGACACAGCGGTTTACTTCCCTCTCTTTCACAGGAGACTGCTACTAGATCGCCGTCACTGAAATTATTCAAAAGAAATGCCCTTATGTTGTTTTTTAAAAGTATACAAGCCCTGATTTTACCTTCGTTGGCTTTGTAGAACAACGTGTAATTCCTGTTTTTGAGCCCTTGGATCTGGTTGTTGTCGCTGATCCATGGCTCTTGTACCAGTATGGCCGAGACGTCATGCTTGATGATATAGTTGATTAAGCATGCCGTCGCAGCCTTACTGTGATGCAAGTTTATCTGCATCACCTCCATCATCTTTGGGTTCCTCCTCCTCCTCAACACCCTTGGTCATGATCTTTAGCATGACCTTCCCCATGCTATATCGCACCATCCCTTTGGTCTTTTCAAGGGGTGGCAGCGATTCCCTATTTAGGGCCAGCAAGAAGTGCTGACCAAACTGCTTCCTAGGCCCAGTCTTGAGCACCCTCCATGTATTGGCCTTCAACTCCCTGTTCTGCATGTGGAGGAGACCAAGCAGCTTTTCTGGGTAGGTGTATGGCAGCGGAACCCAGACCCAAGCTTTGGGCGGAGTGTATCTCGCCAACTCCGCCATAGTCACGCACTTGAGCTGAGACCCGCTCCACACTTCCCCAACCTCCGAAATAAACTGTCTGAGGAAGTCAGCAGAGGCTTTGTTCCCACAGGCAACAACCTTCCGGCCCCCTTCCCATCCAGCACCGTCGAATTGAAGGTCACTATCCTCAGTGGAAGACATCTTCTTCCACAGAGCATCCTGAAACTTCTCCTCGACGGCAATCCACTGGTCCATGGTCAGGCGACCGCAGGGCTCCTGCTCGTTGACAATAGCAACAAGGAGCTCATCCTCCGGGTCGTAGTTCGGGCGCGCCGAAGGCGAAATACCAGCCTTCACCTTTTTCGCCGCGCTCGGTTCCACGACATCGTCGGACCTGCTCCTTTTGCTTTGGAACGCCACCCTACTGGCCCCCGCAGCTGAAGTCTCCCCCTCCCTGCCTGTGCCCTCAGTTCTGCTGGGAGGCTCTACTCCACTCGTAGAGGCCCCCAGCTCCTCCCTACTTCTAGCCTGTTCTAATAAGATGGGAGTACTAGCCAACCCACTATCGCCCTTAATTATAGAAGTGAGAGTGCTAGCCTGCTCACCTCCCACTGCGCTAGCGTCAGTGAGTGTGCTGTCCGCATCCTCGCTGTCGCTAGCCAGTAAAACGTCCTCTAACTCCTTCTCTAGCCCAGACACGGAAGACTGTGGGGATGACACTACGACATCGCCCCCCAGTTCCATCCCTGTCTGTCCAGAGAGTACTTCCCCAGGTAAAATTAAATTTTTTGTGTTTTTTGTAAATTTATATTTGTTATTTGTTTGTTTAGGTTTTCATTGTTCATTTTGATTCCCACGAGTAGGCACGGAACAACTGGTCGATCTTAGTTTACCGGCATGCTAAGATAAGGCGCAACTTACTGTGGGCCCTGCCAGGGCGCCCACAGGAGCTCGTTAGGACTGGTTTAACCCCCAGTCTTCCATCCCTCGGCACGGTTCTAAATCTCACACCACCAGGGAGTTAGGTATCTGTTGTTACCTCATTCTCGATGACCACTGCGCACGATTGATGCGTGCGTGTTAGTCTTAGCTGACACTAACCTAGCGAACTAGGATTAGCCATTTCCGGCGGGCGCCCACGGGGAGGACTAGAGAAGAGGATTTATGCCCACCACACACACGGTCTGATATCTCACACCTCATAGGTTGACCGCATTCCTTAATTGTGGCATCGATACAAGTGTAAAACCCCCTAAAGCGAGGTAAACAACAAAAGTTAAGTAGCACTCACACTATAAGTCTCTTTTAATTTAATTCAAAAAAAAATAAAAATTTTAGGCCTGGCCGGGACTTGAACGAGTGCCCCTGGCTTGACTGACTGCTAACACTTCGTCTAGGCTAACTTGCCGCTTACGAAACCACTTTCTAATTTTCTTCTTAAATCAGTTACTGCTATTTAAGAAGAAACCAAAACACATGTATACGCCGCGGAGGTCTGTGAACGACTGGTCTCGTGAGCCAACTTCTGCCGCCCATGCCTGTTTTGTATCAGCATCAATTTTCTGTAACAAGAAAAAAAAATGAGCCACGGATCCCGACCTGATGAATTTAAGGTATTCAGACTACGAATTACTTCGTCAGCTCCTTCGGCTATCTTTCGAAGGGTCTGTAAATTTCCCGTAGTAGTTGGTAACGATAAAAACGCCTGTACGAATGATTGCACTATCAATTAATTCCTATCATAACGCCTCTCTAGTCTCTCCCACGCTTCTAGATAATTTTGTTCCGAACTGCTCATGTGTTTCATGAGACTTGCAGCGTCACCGCGTAGGAAAGACTTCAAATATTGAAGCTTCCGAGTTTCAGTTAACGACGTATTTCTATCGACCGATCCGATGAACAAATCCTTAAATCTCGGCCAATCTTTATAATCGCCGGTGAATATCGGAATTGAAGAATGCGGTAGATCTATAAAACTGCGACGATTTACCTTTTCTGAACATGCACTGTGCTGATCAGATGATTTATTGGCTACCAGAGTATGAACTAAGGCATCTTTTCGTTTGCGAATAGCATCGGTCAAGGTAGAGTGAGCCTTAAAATATTTGACCTCGTATTCGAAATATTCGGGCTCAGGATCAACATAATCCTTTTCTTCACAAAATTCAATAAGCTTGTGTTGAAGGACACCGAATTGAGTCCATGCTTCTTCTAATTTCACTAATCTGTTTTCGAGAAAAGAGGTTGAAATGGATTTGTCAATTGACGCTGCAAACGATTCCGCGCGCGTTATGCATCCTTTCACCTGACCACGTTTTTGCTTTATGGTGTTCATTCTATTTAAATGCGATTAAGCAAAATTTCAATTAAGCAACGAACACGTATATCATGCAATATATACTCAATGATATATATAGATTTAAATATATACATATATATGATATGTATTGTCCAACAGATTTTAAGTCTTCACGCACATATTTCCCGAAAATAATTATATTTAATTAAAATGTTTTCAATGCCCACAACATAAAGTTTTAAGATGCTTCCACTCAAGAGCAATCTCGATATGATTACCCAAATATACCGACCAACACGAGCAACGAAAAGAAAACGACGATTCTTCCAATGTACAACTGTTTATTAGGTGTTACCTCGATGATGGTCCAGTAGCGAAAGAGGCAGAGAAAATGTAAAATCTAATCGCATTGCAATTACAAGACAGTGGACTGTTAACTGTTTATTGTTTAGAATTTACAGCATTAGCAGATAGGGTATATAATACAATGTTTGGTATAAAAAAAAGCAAGAGTTAATACAATTCAAATAATTTCAATATGTTACGTTACTGATTAAGTAATTTTCAAGAACACTCATCGAGGGCCGATCCTAACCTAACCTAACCTAACCTAACCTAATAATAAATGTAAAAATGTTGCTTGAATTTAAATTTTTATTTGTATTCTTTTTTACAGAAGCTGCTGGCAAAATCCTAGACATGAGAGAGCTCGATATTTTTAGAAAATTCCTACATATATACGGAATGGGCTTAATGATCACAAACTCCACTTTAAATGAACCATCGGTCCAGAAGTTAATGGCATCAGGAGAGAATTTCGATGTCGTCATTGTTGAAGCATTTGTATCCGACGCGCTATATGGTCTGGCTGAACATTTCGGTGCTCCTCTTATCTCCATAAGCACATTTGGCGCCTCCCTGTGGAATACAGACTTGGTAGGATCACCATCGCCGCCGTCGTACGTGCCGAATGCATTTCTGCCATTGACCCATCGTATGTCTCTCTATCAGCGAATCCAAAATTTAGCTGTAACAAGTTATGAATATATTTCCTTCAACAACTTTTTTATGCCACGGCAACGTGACCTATTTAACAAGCATTTTCCGAAATCAAAACTTGGCCTAGATAACATTCGTAAGAACACCACATTGGTTCTGCTGAACTCTCATGTTTCACTTGGCTTCCCTCGTCCATATGTGCATAATATGATTGAAGTCGGAGGAATGCACATCAATCGGAAGCGCAAGCCACTACCCGACGATATGCAAAAATTCTTGGATGAAGCAAAGGATGGAGCCATCTACTTCTCCATGGGATCGAATCTAAAAAGTACATTTCTCCCACCGGAAAAACGACAGATTATCCTTCAAACGTTCAAGGCCCTGAAGCAGAGAGTTCTGTGGAAGTTTGAAGATCCTGATCTTCCTGGCAAGAGTGACAATGTATATATCAGTGATTGGTTCCCTCAAGATGATATCCTGGCGCATCCAAATGTTAAACTATTTATCACCCACGGAGGACTGCTCAGCACCACAGAATCGGTTTACCATGGCAAGCCGTTCGTTGGAATGCCAATGTTTGGTGATCAATTCCTGAATATGGCACGATCTGAAGCCGGCGGCTATGGTGTTATGGTAAGCTACAATGAACTGACTAAAGAGACCTTCTTGGCTGCAATCAATAAGGTACTAAGGAATCCCTCGTACACGCAACAGGTTAAAGTGATGTCTGAAAGGTTTCGCGATCAACCAATGAACCCATTGGATTTGGCCACATATTGGGTGGAGTACATAGTCAGGCATAAGGGTGCTCCTCACCTTCACTCTGCGGGTCAGGATCTGAGCTTTGTTCAGTACCATAATCTTGACGCAATTTTAATTCTGTATGGTGGAATTCTTTTAGTCCTATTAGTTGTTCTGAAAATAATATTCAAGTTAGTATTACGTTTTCTTGGATTGCCAAAAACGCGAACGAAGGTGAAGAGGAGTTAAAGAGGTGGAACTACTCACATGATACTATTGTATGTTGTAAAATTAAGAGTCAATGCTCCGAAATAAACGTAAATATAAAATAAGAATGGTTTCTGTTATTGTCTTTGCATTCTGAGTGGGTTATATAAACAAAGGTATTCTTCTTGGCTGCAATCAATAAGGTGCTAAAGAATCCGTCATACACGCAACAGCTTAAAATGATGTCTGAAATAATCGCGATCAACCAATGAACCCATTGGATTTGGCCACATATTGGGTGGAGTATATACTTAGGCAAAAGGGTGCTCCTCACCTTTACTCTGCGGATCAGGATCTGAGCTTTATTCAGTACCATAATCTTGGCTCCTTTTTAATTCTGTATGGTGGAATCCTTTTAGTCCTGTTGGTTGCGCTGAAAATAATATTCAAGTTAGTATTACGTTTTCTTGGATTGCCAAAAAGGCGAACGAAGGTGAGAAGTTAAAGAGATGGAATTACTGACATGATACTAGGTTGTGAAACTAAAAGTCGATGCTCCTAAATAAACGTAAATAAGAATGGTTTCTGTTATTGTCTTTGCATTCTGAGTGGGTTACTCGTATGTAAACAAAGGTATTGTATAAAATGTTTCTTCGTAAATACTATTCTGAAACCATACTGCTCTGAACTAGAATTTTTACAGATTAGCAAATAGAACTCTCTTGACCAAAAGTGCAAGACTAGCATCATAGGAGGTGGATTCCGAAAGACCCTGAATGCATTTTGGCGCTTTGACAATATCATAGCACATAAGATGCTTTTTTATTTGTCGAGATAGCAAACGCTTCACTGGAGCACTCAACAGAAACTGGTCAATTGTACTACCAAAGAGCAAAAGACTAATGTCCATTTAACTAAAATTTTCTTGTCTTTCATACAAAGAGCTTTCAGAATCAAAACTTATCGCTTATGGTGGTGTCTTCTTTGTTGGGATCACTCACAAGCGACTCGTTTATACAACTTTATTATTGTAAATTATTTTCAATGCCGACGTCCATCCGCCATGACCACCTTTCTTCAAAATGAAGTGTTACATTCTTCTTTATTTGTCGATAATGTATGTAATATTCTAGCTGGGTTCGTACAAATAAAACCGTATTTAATGTATTTGAACTGTTTATTTATTATCAACGATCAACGGCACTTCAACGCAATATTCGAATCACTTTAATCTCTATTTATTTCAAATTAAACTGCCTCTACAAATTCAATTTCAGTTACAATATCGCTTATTTTCACCATCGCGTTTGAATCTCTTTTTCAATCACTATATTCACCTTATTATCAACTGTGTCGCCTGTGGTTGTGGTCGGTCTAATGAGTGTGGTGAAGGTGAGATATGGAGTAAACTGATGGGCACGCTAGCAGCTTTGGCGAATAGGTGGCGTTGTTACAGTTACTTTGTGGCGCATGCAATCGAGTGGCGCGCACTCTAGAAGCGAGCCGAACCAAATTCCTCCGTGATCTCCGTTTCCGTAGTAAGTGGAACAACTAAAACGGAGCTGAACTCAACCATTCTTGCGAGCCAACTGCACACGTCCGCAGTTGTGAAATAGTTTCGACTCTCGTTCAGCTCAATTCAACCAACTTCGACTTTTGTTCGTCTCAGGAGAAACCATCTCGTCATCCAATAATTCTTCGATCGTCGTTCACCGCCATCGGACGGACTCGTTGAATCATCCATCATCATTGTCATTTGTCTTTCCCCTTTGAACTTTTATAATAAAGTAATTTGTAATTATGTGGTGGCATTTGTCTCTTTTGGGTTGGTCCCGCGACGAACGAACCTCAACAATTGGCGACCCATCGCTCGCTATATTGGGCCACCCCAACGCGAGTACGTCGACGCCACACACTGGTCACCCGACCGTCGCCATTGTCTGGTTCCTCCAACGCGGACACGACCGTCGCCGACATCCACACGACATCTAAGTCCCCACAAGTTTGGTACACAAACCATGCAGTGCAGTGGTACTTTTTATCGATGCTACAATAATGTTTTATGCTTTACTCGCCTCCTATATTTGCATTTGAGAATGACAGGTTATTAAATTACATGTTATATTATTTTTTATCACCATCTCTTTCTTCCGGTTATCTAGTTTATCTGTTCTAGCTAGATTTCCACAATCTCCTTAAGAACATCCCAAAGGAAGAGTTTCTGTTTGTTGGAGGAGATTTGAATGGACATGTCGGGAAGTCAAACGAAGACTTTGAAGACTGCCATCGAGAACTGGGATACGGCACCAGGAATCTTCCTGGTGAAGGCATCCTAAGCATGTGCAAATCACACGGTTGTATCGTGTTAAATACCATGTTCATCAAACAAAGCTGGCACCTGATCACTTACAGCAGTGGTGGAGATGAAACCCAGATTGACTACCGTTTGGTAGCCAATTTCGTAAAGCCTCGGATAAAAGATTGCAAAGTGATCCTGGGAGAGGCGATCGCTCGGCAACACCGACATCAAAGAAAAGCAAAAAAAAAAACAAGAGTCCCTGAGAAAATCAAGTGGTACAATTTCCCTACAGCGAACTTGCTTAAAGAAGACCAAATCACTGCTAGGAGCTTCAAAAGGCCATCACCAAGACGCCAGAGAAGCTTGGTGGCGAAGTGATGAAGCTAATGAAGTGATAAATGAGAAGAAAGCTGCTTTCAAAGCTTGATCAAAGTACCCCTCTAATAATAGAAACGAAAAGCACAGCTCGAAGTGGAATACAGATGCTGCAAGAAAAAAGCGAAGAAGAAGTGCGCCCAGCTTCAAGCAGAGAACACGGAGGACCTGTATCGGGAGCTGGAGAAAAATTCTTCCCCGGTGGCTGGGGACTTTTGAATGAACAGTTTCCCCGACTATACTTTCCGAGAGCCACCCCTAACTGTGAAGAAATACCCGACATTACAGTCGAAGAAGTTAGTGAGGCGGTCAAATACTCCAAAAAACGAAAAGCGATTGGGCCAGACGAGATGCCCTCTGAGTTCTGGAAAAAGATATGAGACATCGGGTCTAAATGGCTCAGAATTCTTATCTCCAAATTCATACCAAATTAATGGAGGGAAAGCTACCTTCTCCCTGTATACAAACGGAAGGTTGATACGTGAAACTGTAATAACCACCGTTCAATGAAGCTAATGTCGCACACCATGAAGATCGTTGAGCGGGTGTTAGGTGGCCGATTGCGAAAAATAGTACGGTTATCTGATGATCAGTGCTGGTTTGTCGCGGGTAAATCAACCACTGATGCAATCCAAAGTATAAGGATCATAATGGAAAAACATCGTGATTCGTTAAAGGATTTGCATATCGACAGACAACCACGAGATCTGATATGGGTGGCGCTAAGACATCGAGGTGTTCCAGAAACCTATGTGCAGATGATCATGGACATGTACGAAGGAGCAAAGACAACAGTAAGATGCCCAGCTGGAGTAACCAAAGAATTCACAATCAAAGTCGGGGTGCAGCAGGTAAGCGCCTTAAGTCCTTTGCTCTTTATTATAGTACTTGACTATCTGCTTGAAGGTAAAGTGACGGACCAGGATATATCAATTATTCTTTGCTGACGATGGAGCCATTATAAGTGAAGATCCTACATCCCTGCAACGAGCACTTGATGTATGGATGGACGTTTTGGGGGGAAATGGGTACCGCATTAGTTCAAAAATTACAGAGTACTTGTGCTGCCGTTTCTCTGATCCACCACACATTTATTTGAATGGGGCAGTGCTTCCCAAACGTGAAAAGTTGAAATATCTGGGACCTATGATCAATAGCAAAGCCACCTGTGATGACGACATCAATCATCGCGTGAGCGTAGGGTGGATGAAGTGGCGAGAAAATTCCGCTATCTTCTGTGACAGAAAAATGCCACCTAAGTTGAAAGGAAGGCTCTACACCGCAGTTGTGCGTCCAGCGCTCACATACGGTTCACAATGTTAGACGCTGTACAAAAACTATGAGAGTAAATTAACGGCAGCTGAGATGAAGATACTTCGCATGACAGCAGGAATGACGTGGCCTTCATGCCTTCATGTTAAGGAAACCATCTTACGAAAGATAGAGCGCGTCCAGCTCAGCTGGTATTGCCACGTTCAAGGAAGAGATCATGTGAACATTGTTAAAAAGGCAACATCAACCAACGTTCCAAAGACATCGCGAGGCACGAGAGGCATGCCTGTTAACGCCTGGATCACACAAATGCGACGACATCGGCATTTCATTGGCCCCAGTAACCGAGTGATCCAAAGTCCGGAGGACTACACATATTTTCTGAGGTCAAATAAGCGAACCCTACAGACGAATCAGTAGAAATGAGGTGAAGTGGGAGGGTTATGATACCTTATTTTCGGATCATAACCTCGCTGAAATAGGAAGAAGAAGATCTAGCTCATCTATTTTATGTTTTGCCTGCAATCTGTGATTTAAAGCGCTACACATTCACACATCCACACCTTCAAGCAAAGGAAAGAAAGTAGCACTCTCTCAATAATCATCGCAGACTATAGTGTCACTTAAGCGAGATATATTAAGATGTTGAACAAAAGCGAAGTGGCCTATCAAGAACTAAATAAGTTGTCTGCAGTTTTTCTGTAAGCCACCCACAATTGTGTTCGTGAGAAACCCTATCCGAGTACGCAGGAAGACCCAATGCAGTTTCAGGTCCTGAGAAGTCCTGCTCTGAACATCGCCTAGCAATCTCTTTAAAGATCACATTCCCGAAGATCTCAATGTGACCCTGACAGAATTCAGAAAATTCAGTCTTGCGACTGAGTTCAAAGAGTTCTCATATTTACAAACTATTTTCAAAGTAGATATAGGGCTGACTGTCGTTATAGACGCAAATATTCTCACTCGAAGGATAAGTCTAACGCAGAAACCACCCTGCCTAAGACGGTGGATGGATGAGGCCAAAGAAGGCTGCTCTGCATCTTTTCTGTTGACTCTTAGTCAGGATCTTATCAGAGTGCGCCGTTTTAGGAGCCTGTTCAGTCATATTGATCCCCCGAGTCAAGCCGTCATCAGCATCACTTTGATCTGTTCCCTGTCTATTAGTACAGAGATTCCAGCCGGATTATTTCCGCCACTTTTTCCAAAATTCCAGGCCAATCTACCGATAATGTCGGAGAGAGAATGCTATTATAGGAATCTTTAGAGGCAAGCTACTTCAGGTACTTCAGTAGTAGGTACTTGTAGTAATCAAATCATTAGGCATCGACATTCTGCACGTCAACAGGTTTTATATCACAATCGAGACGCCTTCAGCCTTTTGTTCGATGTCTCGCCTGGGGTCTCTTCAGATTCTTAGGATCTTTGGCTTTCAAGCCGTTTCGCTACAACAGAGCAACCGAGTAAGGGGACGGTTTCTTGTGCTTGCACAAAATGTATGCCATGCTAGGTAGGATTGTTGAGAATTTGCATCCACCGTAATTATTGTAGAATTTTGCATTTTTAAATCTACCTTCTGTAATTATTCGACCGAGATTATGTAGCGATTATCATCATAAACTTATTGATCAGGCTGAATTTGAATATAATATACTTAACTTCGATGTTAAGAACTCCTATTTGTGTGCTGAGTGTCCCATACCCATTGTACTTGATACCCTTGTTTTTCGCCAGCACTTTGTGCAGGTAGATTTGGCTATATTTTGATTGCCTGCAGAATTCTTGTGTCGCATGTGGTAATGCGAGGTATGCATGTTTGTTTCAATACTTCACAACTACTGCACTACCTTAGATGGTGTTCGAGTAGCATCTCTAATGTTTTATAAAATTTTCGCTGCAATTGTTCAATGTGTGCTTGTCACTTGAGGTACGTATTAACAACTTCATATTATGTAGGTGCCGCATTAGTCGTATGGTTTGCTGCTAGTATTGTTACAGATGTTCAGGCATTTTGTACCGTGAAATTGGATCTGAATGTTATGATACCAGATATGAGATAATTTGATGTGGGTAATCTTCGTATTCTAAGCGTTTATTGTCAGCCCGAATTTTTGTAACATCCAGTTTTTTTCTGCATAATTGCAGTTGCCCCTTGAATGTCCCTGTGACACACCACAATCAGCGTGTCACCTGCGTATGCGTCACTAAGCTGTTTGCATATACATATGTATGTACATATATATGCTGACCCAATTTCGAAGGTTGGGGAACACAGTGCGAAATACTAGCTTTATCACCGAAACTTTCACTGACTTTCACGCGATGTGTTCGAAGAGTCAGGCAGCTTTTCAACCATTTAATACATTCACTGCGACCCCCTTTACTTTGCAATGACGCCAGCAGTGCTTTATGTGACAATGTGTCAAACGCCTCACCGAAATCAGTGAATAAAACTTAGTTATCGTGGTTTTACTGCAATTTTCATCAAATTTTTCCGAAATCTGGTTTATGTACTTACCCTTTTTCTTGGTCTCCTGGCCACGATTTCTTCGTTGATTTTGGGACTGGTCTCCAACATGGGAAATTCGCAAAAAAAATATTTTTTTTAGTGTAGAAACGCCTAAAATCAAAAAAATATATATAAATTTTGAGAAAAAAAAAACTATTTGTTTTCTTCGAAATTCTAACTTTAATTCATGTTGCTATTGCTTAATAACTATAAACAAATCAAAAACCATATAAATTCACTCGGATGGAACGAACAAAAAATCGCTTTGAGCGCTTCATTTATTTAAACTCTGCTTTCCGGAGTGGAAAATATATATTTATTTATTTATTTAGCTTAATACAAGCAAGCTTAAATCTAAACTTAAGAACTAACAACGAGGGACCTTAACTCTAAGCTTAACAATTTTTTTTATTTTTTTTTTTTTTTTTTTTAATTTTTTTTTTTTTTTTTTTTTTTTTTTTTTTTTTTTTTTTTTTTTTTTTTTTTTTTTTGTTGGGCCCCAGGGGGCCCACACATTTTTTATTAAACTAGGTCTTAAAATCTATCTTAAAAAACTAGAGAGGGAACTGGGACTGGTTAGTTCATGAAGAGGTGTACAGGGACTTTCTAAGGGCGGATAGACTCGAATGAAAGTCTAGGGTGTTCTGTGAGTTATTTGCCAGGCGTAACATTCTGGAAATTGGTTCGAAATTTCCGTAGTTGGTGCGGTGGTGAGGGAGAAGAAAGAGCGGTACGGACCTGAGGTTTCGAGGGTTAGTGCGAAGGGAAATCATTTCCAGTAGTGCGGTGGAATCGATCATACCGGTTAATAATTGGTGCACGAAAAGTATGTCAGCGACTTCGCGACGTTTTGTAAGGGTTTGCAGGTTAATCAATTTTAGCCGGTCTTCATAGGGAGGTAAGATATAGTTGTCGGCCCATGGGAGACCGCGTAAGGCAAACCGGATAAACCTACGCTGCACAGCTTCGATTCTAAGGGAGTGTATGTTGTGATAAGGTGACCAAACTTGGCTGGCGTATTCCAGGAGTGGTCGGACAAAGGTGATATAAAGGGATTTAGAAACGTAAGGGTTTGAAAATTCTTTAGACCAGCGTTTTATGAAACCGAGAGAAGAATTGGCCTTGTGTACAATATGATCAATGTGTGAACGGAAGTTTAGCTCCCTGTCACAAATAATACCCAAATCGCATATAGAGGAGACTGAGGGAACGGGCTCGCTAAGAAAGTAATAGGTTCTGAGGGATGGGGGGAGGCGTTTACGGGAGAATGTTATGGATTGACATTTGGCGACGTTAAGTTCTAGAAAGTTTTTGTCGCACCATGTGTGGAATGAATTTAGATCGATTTGAAGTAAGAGAGAATCGGTGGGGGTAGATATTACCTTAGTGATTTTCATATCATCCGCGTAAATAGACAGATCAGAGTCTTTTATGACGTGACCAACATCGTTTATAGTTAAGACAAAGATCAGCGGACCAAGATGACTGCCTTGAGGAACCCCTGAAGTGGCGTTAATGGGGTCAGAGACTGAAAATCTGAAGAGAACCCTGTACTGGCGTTTTTCTAGGTACGATCTCAGCCATGAAATGAAAGAGGGTGGGAAACCGAGGGCTTTAAGTTTAAGGTAAATAGTTCGGTGACAGATTTTGTCAAAGGCCTTGCTGAAGTCGGTGGTAATGACATCCATTTCATTACCTTTCTCTAATGCTTGTAGTGTTTTGGAAACGAATTCGGTCAGGTTAGTCGTAGTGGACCTACTTTTTAAGAAACCATGCTGTTGTGGGGAAAAAATGGATTTGCAGTGGAAATACAGTGAGTCGTAGACAATGCTTTCGAAGAGCTTAGGGATAGAGGAAAGTTTGGCTATGGGTCTGTAGTTAGAAATGTCGTTTTTACTGCCTTTTTTATGGATAGGGAAAATAAAAGAGTCCTTCCATAATTTTGGGAAAACGGCTTGAGAGAGTGAGAGACGAAATAGAGTTGTAAGGGGCTGACACAGGACATCTACACATTGCTTTAGTAAGATGGCGGGCAGACCATCGGGACCGGGGGAGAAGTCATCTTTGAGCCTATTAATTTTTTCTCGCACAATATCAGACCTAATGACGACTGAAGCTAGAGAGGTTTGAGGACAGTTATTCAGGTAGGAGAAAAAATCTAGGTCCGGTTCGTGTACATGGTCACTATACGATTGGCTGAAAAAGGTTGCAAAGAGGTTGGAGATTACTTTAGGGTCAGCAGATGAAATATTAAGTAATTTTAGAGTGGAAGGAAAGCCGTCGGACTTTCTTTTGACGTTGATAAATTGGTAAAAGCGCCTAGGGTCAGTGATTATACTAAATTGCATTCTATCGAGGTATTCGAGATAGAGGGATTCGCAGAGGATGGAAAAGCGGGAGTAAGCTTGCTGGTAATATGCGTAATCTGAGGCAGATTTGGATACCAGGTAAGTTTTCCATAATTTGTTTCTGACGTTGCGAAGAGTACGCAATTCCTTATTATACCAAGGAGGTGATGATGAGCAGTTTTTTCGAGGCAGATAAGGGACAGATTGGAGAAGACAGTCAAAGATTGCTGTGTAGAAGAATACGAGAGCGATATCAATGGGTGTGTTAATGTTTAGGAAGAGGCTGAAATTTATGCTATTGAGTAGGTTGTTAAGTTTAACGAAGTCAGCTTTGCGGAAGTTGAAAGAGAGAGAGTTCTCAGAATCAACGGTAATGTTGACGTTTTCATACGAAAAGGCAAGAGCTAGAGGAGGGTGATATTGGTCTAGGGTGCAGAGAAGATGGTTACTCGCGGTAACCAAGGAGTTATGGGGGTCGGATGAGAAAATCAGATCTAGCTGCCTACCTAAGTTGTTGGTAATGCCACTGATCTGAAAAAGGCCGGAGTCAAAAAGACGATCAGTAAGGAGGGTTTCCTTTTCTGAGGAGGAGTTAGTAGGAACAAATGATGATTCGTCCTCAGATGGAGACCATTGTAAAAGGGGAAGGTTGAAGTCGCCAACAATTATAAAATCGTCATCAGGATTAGCGATATCTAACAGAGAGTCAACTGTATCAACGGCCAGCTGGTATGCTTGGACGGGTTGAGAAGGGCGAATATAACAGCAAACAATATATACGCTCCGTTTGGATACAGATAATTTAGCTGATACGAATTCAAAAGAAGTGGAATTTGAGAATTTGAAGAGGGTTGCATCAAGACGATTATGTATGGCTAAAAGAACACCGCGGCCGAAGGAGAGGTCTTCATGTTTCTGGCCGTCAGCGCGAAAGACTACGAAGTCAGAAGTGAATAATTCACAGTTAAGAACGTTGGGACAAAGGTTGGTTTCAGTTAGGGCAAAAATGTCGTAGGGAAGTGATTGTGATTTCAGGTGCACCATCGGGGTTTTGGTGCGAAGTCCTCTGACATTCTGATAGTAGAGGGAAAGGAGCTTTGGTGCAATTTCAATGGAGTGAGATGGATCGACTGTGATGGAGTTAGGGACGAAAATATTTATTATGATTGCTGCGAGTTTTTTGGAGATACGAGAGACGTTTGGAACCAATATGAGAGCCATAGGTTGATAGGTCTTTAGCCACAGTGGAAGAGGAGATATTAAAACTCTCATAAATTATATTCGCGACTTGGTCGCTCCGCTACTAAGGATATGTCAACAACTGTCAGGCAGGCGCCTGGGACTAAGTCTATTCGACAATCGAGAACAGTTTTGTGCCGGCAACCAACAGGTAAGTGGCGCGCTTCGAGCGATTCATTTATTTATACTCCTCTTTCCGGAGTTGGCGCCGCCGTGGCGTAAGTGGTTAGTGTGTCGAACCACTGTGCGTGAAGTTTCAAGTTTGAATCCCAGAAAACACCAACAAGTTTTTTCACGGCCCCACTCCCACCTCTCCCGAACGTCTGACAAACATCCGAGAGTATTGTTGTCTCGATAAAGCTTCTCAAAACAAATTGCTCTTCGGATACGGCACTAAACTGTAGGTCCCTTCCATTCGTGTAAACAAAATTAAGCACACAACATGAGTGGTTTGAGTGGCCCTCCAGGTTGGGGGTTGTGCCGTCGGGGTAACTTCCCTGCCACGTAAAAAACGCATGGTTCCGAAACAACCAAAAGCCTCGGATAAGGATGACTCAACTAATGACGACCCCAGCAAACGAAATAAGGACAACGACCTTCGGATCTGTACGTGGAATGTTCTGTCCCTTTACAGACCACGTGCAGCCGAACAACTAGCAGAGGCCCTAGACTGCTATAAAGCAGATATTACCGCCATCCAGGAAGTGCGATGGGATGGGCCAGGCAAAAAGAGGATGAAAAACTGTGACATCTACTACGGTGATTGCTACAGAGGCAACAGGCAACGCTTATTCGGATGCGGATTTGTCATACGCGGCAGACTTAAGCAAGAAGTCTTAAGCTTCCGACACGTAAGCGAGCGTATTATGACTATCCGGATCAAGGCTAAATTCGCTAACATAAGCCTAATATGTGTTCATGCCCCCACAGAAGAAAAGGACCCTGCCTCCAAAGAGTGTTTCTACGAGCTCCTCGACAAAACATACGAGCAATGTCCTAAATACGACGTTAAGATCGTATTGGGCGATTTTAACGCCAAAATAGGAAAGGAGGACGTCTTCGGTAGAGCAGTCGGTAAGCATAGCCTACACGACACCACGTCTGATAACGGACTAAGGCTAATTGATTTCGCTGTGGAGCGAAATGTCACCATAGCAAGCACATGGTTTCCTCATCTCGATATTCATAAGCAGACATGGCGGTCCAATGATCATGTCACGATCAACCAAATTGATCATATTGCGATCGACGCAAGGCATGCCTCCAGTATTCTGGATGTCCGGACCTTCCGAGCGGCCAACATAGACTCGGATCATTACCTTGTTGTAGCCAAGGTACGAATGCGGATATCCCAATCTGAGCAACAAAGAAGAATTACTGTGAGAAAATTTAACGTCGAAAAGCTACAATCGCAAGAGACCGCCAGACTCTTCGCTGAACGCGTATCCCGAAATCTCTCAATCACCCCTATACCGCCAGCATCAAGTGCCGAAGACCAGTGGCAACGCTGCCAACATGCCATCAGAAACGCCGCGACTGATGTGCTGGGTCTCGCTCGCCCACCACCGCGAAACCCCTGGTTTGACGAAGAATGCCGGCGAGTGCATGCAGCAAAACAAGAGGCATACAAAGCGGCGCTGCAAAGGAAGACGAGAGCTGCTCGTGAGCTCTACGAGCAAAAGAGACGGAAAGAACATCGGCTTCTCCAAAAGAAGAAGAAAGAGCATGAGAAGCGCGCGTTTGAGAATATCGAGAGTCTATACTCCAGGAACAATGTACGGAAGTTTTACCAAAAGGTAAAAAGAACGTGTCAGAGAAGTAATACCCGTACAGAAACCTGTAGAGATGAGAATGGAAACCTCGTAGTAGAATCACAGTTGGTGCTGAGAATATGGAAAAACTACTTCTGCAGACTGTATAACGGCGACGAAGACCAACATCCCGCTGTCAGGCAGAATGAACTATTCAACATGGACGATGATAGTCAAAATTTCCGTCCACCTGACCAAAATGAAGTGAGGATAGCAATATCCAAGCTAAAATCGAACAAGGCTGCTGGACCTGACGGCTTACCGGCCGAACTTTTCAAGGCAGCTGGGGATGAATTGGTAGAGTGCATACACCAACTCATTTCTAATATTTGGTCAGAGGAGTGTATGCCTGATGAATGGAATCTCAGCATCGTTTGCCCGATCCACAAGAAAGGAGACCCCCTCAACTGCGCCAATTATAGAGGCATCAGTCTCCTCAACATCGCGTACAAGATCTTTTCTGCGATATTGTGTGAACGCCTGAAACCTTTTATCAACAGCCTGATTGGACCCTATCAGTGCGGTTTCAGGCCAGGAAAGTCCACCATCGATCAAATCTTCACACTTCGGCAGATCCTGGAGAAAACCCAAGAATTCCAAATCGATACTCACCACCTCTTTATCGATTTCAAGGCCGTCTATGCCAGCATCTATAGATGCTTGACAGCATCTACAAAGCCATGTCTAGTTTTGACATCCCTGCCAAACTTGTCCGCCTGTGCAGGCTGACGATGGAGAACGCTCGCTGCTCCATCAAGGTCGGTAATGACCTCACCGAGACCTTTGATGTCAAAAAAGGCTTTAGACAAGGTGACGCGCTGTCATGTGACTTCTTCAATATTGTACTTGAACGGATTGTGCGGAACTCACAAGCCAACACCGGAGGCACAATCTATTACAAGTCTGTACAACTGCTTGCATACGCCGACGATATAGACATTATCGGAAGATCTCAGCGGGCTGTCACCGGTGCTTTTGCAAGCATTGAGGCGGAAGCGGCCAAAATGGGTTTGGCGATAAACGAGGGCAAAACCAAGTATATGCTGTCAACTAGAAGGGAAAACCAACATCGACGAATTGGACAAAACGTCACCGTGGGCAGCTATAACTTCGAGGTAGTAACGGACTTTGTCTACCTTGGCTCTGCTATAAATTCAGCAAACAAAATCAGCGCAGAAATCAATCGAAGAATAACTCTTGCCAATCGCTGTTTTTTTGGGCTTATAAGGCAATTCAACAGTAAAGCCCTGTCTCGAACAACTAAGGAGACTCTATATAAGACCTTGATCATCCCAGTCCTGCTTTACGGCGCTGAAACATGGACTTTATTAAAAGAGGATGAAGATATCCTTGGTCGCTTCGAGAGAAAAATTCTTCGTAAGATTTTCGGTCCCGTTTGCGTTGACGGGTTTTGGAGGAGAAGATTCAATCACGAACTATACGAGCTGTACAGCGACATCGACCTAGTCAGAAAACCGCGTATTGGACGTCTGAGATGGCTAGGACATGTAGAGCGAATGGGCACCAACGCTCCGGCCCGCAGAGTCTTCGAATCTAACCCCGAGGGACGACGCAGTAGAGGGAATTATCGCCGTAGGTGGCGCGCACAAGTTCAAGGGGACCTCGACCAACTTGGAGTGCGCAACTGGAGGCAATTAGCTAAAGACTGAGCTAAATGGAGAGGCTTGTTGGTTGAGGCCCAGGTTCACCCCGAACTGTAGCGCCACCTAAGTAAGTAAGTAACATGAGTGGTTGCGAGAAGCTAGGTCCTATCGCTTAAAGAGCTATTGCTCTTTATTTATTTTTTATGTTTCCGGACTGGTTTAGCCGCTCAAGCGACTTCGCCGCTCCGCTAAGGGCATGCCAACAACAGTTTTGTGCCGGCCAACAGTGGGTAAGGGGTTTAAATTAAATATGTAAGTATATCAAAATTCTCAGAAAAATGCCGGATGTTACCCACTGTTGATTGTATGCTAAGTTTTGAAGGGGGCCTCCCCTTTAGCTGATCATAAAAGCTGATGCATGTAAATTCCAAATTGATTTTCACTGTTAAAATATCTTTCAGCGTCGATATCTGAAGAGCAGTGCTTTCCTTTTCCAAACTTTCTTCGCCTGCGAAAACATATGCACGTTCAACCGGAGCTGGAGAACCAGGGAGCAGATGACTAACTTAATGATTTGAGGAAGTTCGACGAAAGCCACGTGTTGAGCGTCCATATGTAGGAAGACTTCCACCCAACCTTCAACAGTGACAAATTTTCGGAATTCCGCTTGGTGAATTTTTCTTCAGTGCAGGTATTTTTTAATGCAATTTTGTACTTATCAAGTGCATTCAAAGAATGTTCGAACTCGTCAAACGAAGTCTTTTGGGACACTTTTTCCATGTTCCAGACAGTTAGGAAAATTTCACGTGACAGAAGTTGTTTATAGTGAATGGATGCGTTTGATGTAGACAATACGACGGATAGAGTTGTGTTCTATATATACTATTTTTTCCTTGATTTCGGGCCGAAAAAAGAACCCACAAAATAAAGGAGTGAGATCAAAAACAATTTGGATCCGAAAAAAAAGGATTATAATAAAGTATAGTTGGCTGGACTAGCCATGATCCTTCCACTATGAAACCCGCACCAGCAAATCGATGATCGCTGCTGTTTCTTGAACATAAAACAGCCCTTTGAAACAGTACGAGTAAATCGAATGCTATGTATAAAATCTGTTAATCTTAAATAGTGTAAATCCTTTATTACAGGGCGAACGTAACGCACTTCCGTAAATTGTAAAATATTGTCGCCAATCCCTGTCTGCGTCGGAATACCACTAAGCACAATGCTGGGAGTATGGTTATTCCTTATAGTTATTAACGATATGGCCAAGATTTTACAATTGTCTAAAATCATGTTGTTTGCTCATGTTGGGTTGCGAAGTACAATGCAATAAATGAAATTACAATAAATATAAGTGTATCTATAAACGATGAATAAATTGAACAAGTGAGTTCTTAAAGGAACAACTTAACTTTACCGAATTATCTATTTATGTATGTATGTAAAAGAATATCTAAACAAAATTTGCTGTATTGCGTAAAGTAAGGAAAAATATTTCTATAAGTACTGCTGTGGATGTATATAATGTCTTGATAAAATCTCATTTTGATTACTTTTGGATCTTTTTGTACTCTTGACCCTTTCGTGTTAAGCACGGAAATGATTACTCTGACTTCAAGGAGATTGCGGCCAGAGTCCCACAAGAAAGTGTCCTTGGCCCACTTCTATATGTACCCTACACGCGTGATATCTCCCGCAGGAAACAAATTGCGGCGTCGCCACGTTTGCGGACGATACGTCGATATTGACAACGGGCGATGCTATTGAAGCAGGAACTGAAAAGCTTCAACGTGCTATTAATAAAGTCCACGCTTGGACGAATTCTTAACGTATTGTGCTGAACGAAAGCAAATCTACTCACGTCAACTTTACCTAGAAACAAGTGGATAGACTGCCTGTATATCTAAACTCGGCTCAAATACCGTTCGCGAACAAAGCAAAATATCTAGGAATGACTCTAGATGTTAAGCTTAAATGGAAATCGCACGTAAAACAGAAACGCGATGAGCTCGAAAACAGATGTACTGGCTACTCCGAAAACATTCGAAGTAGAGCCTACATAACAAACTGCTTATCTATAAGCAAGTATTAAAGCTAGTGTGGACGTATGGTATACAACTATGGAGATGTACAAGGAAAAGCAATAGAAACATCATACAAACTTTTGAAAATAAAGTTCTTAGAACGATCAACGCACCTCGGTATGTAGGTATGTACATACGTAACGAAGATATTCATCAGGATCTGGGAATTACCAAAATCGTCGAAGAGATAACAAAATTTGCGTGTAAACGCAAAGATCGTGTTCACGGCCATTGTAACCGTACCGTCATTCAACTACTTGACGCGAACAATTCAATTCGTCGTCTGCAAAGGACAAAACCTTTTGATCTCGCGTCATAGTATATGCCAGTCATGAAAAACGCAGGAACTTTCATTGGAATTTAACCTATCTAAAGTTCTACATTTTTGTTAATTACATATTTTTCCAAAAATCACGAGTCTCGTAAGCGAAAATAAAACTGCTGGATAAGTGTCGACTTAGTTTTAGTATTAATTTTGAAGGCAGGTGTTTTTTAGTGAAGATTTTTCACCTGCTCTCGACAAAAAAAAAGAAAAAATTGTATATATGACAACAAAGTCACAAAGATAGGTTACAATTAATGCAAAACAAGACAATGCGAGTTATTTTAAAATGTGGTATTGTATTATTGTATTGGAAATTGACAACAGCTATGATTTTCAGAAGAGGTGAGGGTAGACAGACAAGAGCGGAAAGGTAGACATTTAATGGCGACGGTATTGAAGTCGTAAAGCAATACAAATACCTTGGATTTATAATTTCCAGCAACTTATATATGGAACCGCACTTGGCTGAAAAACTTCGGCAGTCCAAAAGTGCGATAACTTCAACATGGAAAAATTGCTTTCAAAACCGCAGCATACATATGCGGTTTCAAAGTCAATACTCCTGTACGGGACCCAAGCATGGGGTTATAGGTGCTATGATAAAATAGGAAAGTTACAGAGATTCTATCTACGAAGAACATTCCTATTACCTATAACTGCAACTAACTACATAATCTTGATTGAAACAGGTCTCGCCCCGTTGTTCTTACAAACACTCAAACTGAATATTGACTATAATCGCTCTCTCAGCGCACTCAAGAATGGAGAAGAGCGATTGTCAAGGAAGGTTATTAAATACGCAGTTCTTCCTCGAGGTCTGTGGTATAAAAAGATGATAAATTTGGCGGAAATTACGACTACCCTTTGGAATTAGACTGGAATGTGCGAATCAGTTGAAAGTGTAATCTTTATGACTTCCTGTCGCATTTACATACACTAGTTCGGTAAAAATTTATTTGCGCCAGAATTTTTTTAGTTCTGTCGAAATTGTTACTCCTATCGTGAATCTCCATTGGAATTTATTTCCCGCGGAATTTGTTTTTCGAAATTGTGTTCGAATGTCTTGATAGTTGGCAATCGCGGTTTTTTTTTTGTTGTAATTACAGCTCATATTTGGGAGTTTTTTGAAAATATCTGCTCAAAATCAGAAAATTGTGTCGATTTACTCAAAAATAATAAAATGAAAAGCCTCGATTTGCGTTGCTAGCCAGGGAATAAAACCGACGAGATAAAAATGAGAAAAAAATTATAATAAGAAGTTTAAGAGACAAGCCCAAGACTTTGGAGTTATCACAGACGCTCTAATTACAGGGTGAGTCAAGGGTCTGTGACGTTATTGCAAGGGCTGTAGCTCCACCCATGAGTGGGCTAATGTTTTTGAAATGGTTGATATGCACTCCTTATTATATGTCTTTTTAGTTGTCGTGTAGCTTCGGAAGGTTCATCATCGCCTCATTCCACTACCAGAAGACGTTAGGTGGCAAATGTTAAGATTTCTTACGTATTCGCTCTCTTCCACAAGCTGAATGGACTTCTTCCCGTGGGGACAAACAGCTGGATGATGCTTCAGGCTACCACAAGCGAAGCATGCTCCAAGCTATCTCTTCGGGTTCTTGCAGTCAACGGTAAAATGTCACAGAGAGTTATAGTTGTAACACCTCAGCTTCATATCTGGAACTGGTTCTCCTACCTTTTCACTTGACGACGGTGACCGTTCTAACGATACACGTGGCTTCAGCATAATTTTTGAGAACGCCTGCAATAGCTGCAACTTGGTAATATCTACAAGGGTTTCAGTGGGTTGCCACTTGCGTGACTCGAATTTGTACCGCAACTCGAACTTGTTTGCTTTGGAACTAAACAGTTCTCGCAAAAAAACTGACCTGATGCTGCACCATGCTGTCCGCGCTCTTGTCGACTCAGTTCGGTTTGGAATGAAGCCACCACTGTGCCTTGCCCTTTAGTTTTTTCGTCATAGTGTATTTTCATTCAATTGCCGACTTTTCCTCAACTGCGAGTCGCAAACGTCTGGACACGCACCACCGCACCGTCGCAAACTGGCACCAAATGTTTCACTATGTTGAACGAACTAGAAAACGGATTTTTTTTTTTTCCTGAGGGTAGGTGAAAAATCTTCCATAGACATTATGAGAATAGCAAGCGCATGCTCATAGTAGTGTCAGATTCTTACTGACTAAAAAAACACCACCCTTCGATATAAATTTGTTAGATATCGCAACTAAGTATAAACTTACCAAGCAATTTTTCTATCACGAATTAAAAACGTTTGGCAGGTTACTTTCCACTGAAGGAACCTGCAAATTCCGCAATCTAGACGCGGTTAATCATTATCTCGCCAAGTCGAAAGGTTTCGTCCTTTGTAGTCGGCGCAATAAATTGCTCTCATCCAAAATTTGTAGGACTGTATTGTTGACATGTCCGATTAGTCGGTTTCTATGTTTTCTCGCGAAGCTTCTAGTTTCAGCTTCTATTGTCGGAATTCCGAGATCCCTGTGGATATCGTCGTTTCTGCTATACCACAGTGCTTAGACAATTTCTTTCTTTTGAAAAGCTTGTAAAATATTTGCATTTGTTTTCTTGGTACAACCCCAAAGTTGTATACCGTAGGTCCACACCGGCTTTAGCACTTGCTTGTACAAAATCAGTTTGTTCTCAGTACTGAGCTGGGAACGTTTTCCGAGTAACCAGTACATTTTTCTATATTTGATTTCGAGTTCTTTTCCATTTCAGCCTTGCGTCGAGTGTCATTCCCAGGTATTTGGCCTCGTTTGCAAAGGGTATTCGGGCCGAGTTTAGAAAAATTGCCAAGTCATTAGTTTTCTTGTAAGTGAAATTCACGTGAACAGATTTAGATTCGTTGAGGGCGATCCGCCAGTCCCTCGTCCATTCATTTACATTATTCAGTGCGGTTTGCAGTCGTTTCTTCGATTGTTTTACCTACTGCTAGGATAGCGGTGTCATCGGCAAACGTAGCAAGGATAGTGCCATCTTCGTTCAGTATATCACGAGTATATAGCAAATAGAGGACCGGCCCAAGAACGCTTCCTTGTGGTACGCCGGCCGAAATTTCCTTGAGGTCGGAGTATTCGACTGCATGCCTAACACGAAAGAGTCTATTCCCGAGATATGATTCTAAAATATCGTATAAGCATACTGGGAGAACTTGTCGTAGTTTGCATTTCAAGCCATCATGCCACACCTTGTCAAAGACTTGCGAGACGTCAAGAAATATGCTTGAGCAAATCTTTTTTCCTTCAAATGCTTTCTCGATTACGTCAGTAATTCTATGCACCTGGTCAATCGTCGAATGCATACTTCTGAACCCAAACTGGTGGTCAGGGATAAGATTATTTTCTTCTATAACCGATTGGAGACGCCTTAATAATATCCTCTCGAAAATTTTCGATATGATTGGAAGAATCGAAATTGGTCCATACGATTTTACCTCATTTGGCGGTTTTCCTGGTTTTGAAACCATTATGACTTTCGCAACTTTCCATTGGCTCGGCAAGTGTTTTAATCTGAGTGCAGCATTTACAATATGGAGAAGCTTAATCAATGCTTTTCTAGGTAAAACTTTGAGAATTTCTCCGGTAATCAAATCATAACCAGGAGATTTCGTAGGCTTTAGATTCTCGATCTCATGTGTGAGTTCCCTTGGCGTTGCACTTGTGAGCGTCAAATCGTCAGATGCTAAATCTATTGCGGCTATCGTAAGCCACTTGACCATCCTACGGTTTAAAGGTTTCTTCCAGGTGGGCCGCAAAGACGTCCGCTTTTTCTTTATCTTCCCTCGCACATTCATTTTGATTTAATTTAATTGGTGGCGCGGGAACTTTGGGCTTCTTGGTTCCTTTTACGGCTTTTCAAAGTGAATAATTGGAATCTTTTCTCGCTGTTAAACTTTCAAGGTAAGAGCCTATTGCACGATTCTTAAAATCCTTGATAGTCTTCTTCAACAAATTGCACAGACGATTCAAGTGTGCTTTATGCTGCGGAGCACGACTCTGTTGCCATTTTTTACGTGCTTTTCTTTTTTCCTTGGCCAATTCTTTTATTTCCGGAGGATACCGTAGACCGTATTGTAAAGGTCTTTTTTATCGAAGACTGAGGTGAGCTCGCCGGCTCCAGGGTCAGCCCCAAAGAAATGCCCTAAAACGTTGGGAAAGAGGTACTTTATTAGAACTATAAGACTAATATTACAGTGTTCCTTTTAACAATGCAAGATTCTTATACTAACAAATCTTAAACTTAACAATTCATGGATAAGCTTAATTCTACACTACAATAATACTTAAACCCCTAGCTCAGGCTTGGACTGGCCTCCTTGGCGGGTCTCTGGGGTTGCGGTGTCTTGGAACGGCTTGACAGGTCGTGCGGTCCACACGCGGTACTGGTACGGGCTTGTCCGTGCAGGGCACGGGCAGATTGGGTGTCCGTGCAAAGCACGGGCCCCCTGGCTGGTCCGAGCAAGGCTCGGGCCGGCTGCTCGTCCGTGCAAGGCACGGGCCGGCTATCAGTCCGTGCAGGGCACCGGCTGACTGGCTATGTCCGTGCAGGGCACGGGCAGGCTGGGTGTCCGTGCAAGGCATGGGCCCCCTGGCTGGTCCGAGCAAGGCTCTGGCCGGCTGCTGGTCCATGCAAGGCACGGGCCGGCTATCAGTCCGTGCAAAGCACGGGCTGACTGGCGAGTCCGGACAGGGTCCGGGCTGCTGCTCAGGAAGGGGAGCCAAGCGTAAGGTTGGAGCGGGAAAGGCTGCGGCAAAACTCCGCTAAATGCCGGTCTGGAGGATTTGTCCCAAAGGAATGTGGACACTAAGGGATGGGCCGGCTGTGGTCTAAACGGACCCTTAGCTGAATACCCACTCACTGGGGTGAAGGCACGAAAACCAAACCCAAAATGTTGGTGACCGAATTAGGGTGAGAGTCTGTTTCAGGTACGCTGGGTTGGTACACTTATCACCACTGAGCAGACTCTCCTGACTGCCACTTACGTTCTCTTACTTATGCGATATCCTCGTAAGAACGAAGTGTGACTTTTTAAAACTCCTTCGTGTTTTGTTGTTGTTTGTGACTCGTTGACTTTCTGGCTTTATTATATATTGGCGTGCCTTAGGGTATACCATACTTCCTTATGAGTTGGTCGTCTTTGTAGTAGTTGTACCCGAAAGTATTCAACCCTTTTGGTGGCATGGGTCGTCCTCTGCCAAAACACCTGGCTGTATACCCTGTTTCCTTTCGCGGTTGGTAATTGAAGGTAGGGAAACATGTCAATTCGTTACAGTATCTATCCGTCGTTTTCCTTGGATTGGGCGTATTATTCCAAGAGGCGAGCTGTACGATCCCAACAAAGCGATCAACTTCAACATTAAGCTCATAGGGTGTCGTAAGTGGAACGCTCAGTTCAACATTATCTTCAATTTCGTTTCTAAAGCCTTCCCAGTTAGTTGTTCGACCAGTTAATCTCGCTGGCTCTAGGTTATAGACTAGTTTTTTGCTGATTGTTAAAATAACGGGGCAATGATCAGACGACAGATCAAAGCTCTCTTTAACTTTTATCTGGTTGCTAGATATTCCTTTCACAACGAAAAAATCGATCAGGTCAGGTATTTTCGAAATATCAGTTGGCCAGTAAGTCGGTTTACCCGTCGAATGGAAATCACAACTGTACTCCATACCTGCCCCATAGAGTATTCTACCTTTTTTCGAGCTGTATCTTGAGCCCCAGAACGTACATATGTTTCGCATTAAAGTCGCCGCCGATGATAAAATTAGGTTTCAGCGATTCAAACAAGTTAGTAAAATCAGATTTTTCAAGCGCGGAACGCGGTGGACAGTAGATAGATGAGATTTTAAGAGTATGCTGACTATTTTTAACTCGAATCGTGCACAGTTGCAAAGTTTCAAGTTCTATCTTTAGGTCTTCGGATTGTTCGATGCAGTCCTTAATAAACAAGGATGATCCGCCTCTCGCTTTTCCCGAAGGTTAGAAAACGGATTGACTCCTGAATTTCTGGAACGCTCTGTCACAGCAACTGTCGATGTGTTGTGGTCCAGCTACGCAACCTTTGTTAGTAGCTCGTTTTCTCTTGCCAGCAGCTATTTTTCTCATCTAACTATTTCGAGCTCGCGTCGCCAAAAATCGAGCTCCCTGTTATGTACGAGTACGTCATTCAAATTATTATTTGCTATTATTATTTGCTATATCTCCCGCTGTTGCGGTTCCTTCTGCTGTCGTTGGGGTAGTGGTTCTTCTATTTATTGCTGTTCTTCCATTTGTCGTTGTTGTCCATCCAGTTGTAACGGTTCTTCCGCTTGTCGCTGGGGCTGCTGTTCATCCCGTTGCAACGGTTCTTCACTCATCGCGAGGACGGGTTTCATCCAGAATGTCTGCAGATTTAACCGCTGCAACCACCTGCGTAGTTGCAGCGCACTGTAGTCACTGATGTTGATTTGGTTATCTATCTGCTTACTTTTAACTTTTCTTTTTTAACAAATCTTTTATCAAGCCGTTTTCTTTTTATTTTTCCTATAGTTTTCTCATACTTTTTATTTCTGCAATCCCACTTCTGAAGACTTTAGACGATTCTTTTTTGTAGAATAAGTAAAACTCAGATCCTTACTCGCTGAATGTATTCATCATTCTGCTCGTTTTTCTTTGTTTAAATTCGAATTCAGCATACTCGTACATTCGTTATGTTTACATTAGTTGTCAAGGAAGAGTGATGTTAGCTGAATAAACATAAGTGTACGTGAATAATGCGATTGCTTCCAAGAGTACAGTAAGATACGAAATTCACACTTGGTTACTATGAAATACTCGTAATAATAATTGCTACAATAATTATATGTATAAGCAAGTCTATGTAAGTACATACATATGTAAATACGTAGGAATTACGACCCAGGCGTGCACTTTATTGAATAGTTTCACAAAACATATTTTACGAGTAAGCTGGTTTTGCTGCTTTGCTATTTATTTGCAGGACGTATTAGTCGTGATTATCGTATGTATGTATAATACAATATATACCAAGAAATATAGTCATTAAAGTTATATTTTCCAGTACCATAAACATTTTATGACCAGCTCTACCTTCTACCTCCTAAAAATTTCTATAGTGATTTAACTCATATAAATACCTGCACGCATTTAAACACCTATAAATAGGTGCACGATTTACATATCTAAGTGCATCAGTGCTGCTTTTATTATTTAAGATTTTACAGTAAATTCTATTAAAAAAATGGATCTTGCCAGTTCTGCAAAGACAAAGGATATATTCACCAACGCAATGAAAATACTATATTGCGTCGAAAAGATGTGCGATGATTACTATGAAATTATTGTCGAACCGCAAGGATCAGATCTGGGCAAAACGGTACGATATACAGTCGACCAGGGAATTGGAAAAACTATTCGAAACGCAAATCAAAACGAGATTGACTGTCTGAGAGAACGAATGGAGCGCATTAAAATGTTACAAAAAAACTACGATATATTATCGACGGAAGCAACCAAAGGACTAAGAAAAGTCAAACAATGGTATAAAGGAAAGAATTGTAAAATAACTCTTGTAAAAAAAAAATTAAAAATGTAAATGCATTAAAATAAAAAATTGGAAGTAATTTGTTGTACAAATTTGTCTTTTTCTTAATTTATACCAGACTTCGATATTTTTTATACATTTACTATACTTTGTACAAATCGTAATTTTCATTCGATAATGCTGCATAGGTGCATCTATAAGAAGTATTCAGCAAGACGGCTGCTACATGTCTTTATTAATAATCGTAGGAGCAAAGCGAGGAAGCTAAACAATGGTCTGCCTCAGAGTTTATATTTGATCATTGCTACCCTAGATAATGATACGAACTTTCAAATTATCCTGAACCTTGAGCTCGAGCATTGCGATGTAAATATCAAACAGTGGAATTGTTTCCCGCTGTTTTCGCTCAGCCAGCCAACTTGTAAGCTACCAGTTCAATATGCAGTTTCACAACGCCCCAATCAACCACAACCGAAGCCCGAAATACCTACGCGTGGGTTAGGTTAGGTTCGGTAGATGGGTGCCTTGTGACAAGGAGTCACTGCTCACTCAGACCAACAGTACGGGTCCATTGTGCCCAATCATTTAACACTGGAAACGCTGTAAAGAAAATCCGCCGTTAGAACCGCCCAAAAAGTGATATGAATCACAGGAGGTCCGCTAGCTCAACACTACCCAAGTCCTCCAGCTCCGAGAAGAAGTAACTACCAAGAGTCCTCATTCTTCTGACGGATAGGGCAGGACAGTCACACAACAGGTGACGAACAGATTCAATTTCTTCTTCGTCCCTACAGCTTCTGCAATAGTCATTATGCAGCACACCGAGTCGTTCCGCGTGAACGCCAATGGCACAATGTCCGGTAATTATGCCAGAAATGACCCGTGGGTTATAACGACTAAGTTTTACCAGAGAGGTTGATCTCTTCTTGCTGTAGGCCGGCCATAGCGCCCTGGCCGTAGCGCATGTTTCCAGATGAACCCAGCGTCTGTTTGCTCGACCGGTGGCTTCATCCTCTATTTTTTTCCGCAAGGAGCTGATCGGGATTGCTACAGAGGGGAGGGCCCGCGATAAGTGCAGCGCCGACCCTTTCCTAGCAAGCTCGTCAGCCCTTTCATTACATTCGATATCCATATGCCCTGGTACCCAGCAGAGGGTCACCGCATTGGCTCTGGATATCTCGTTTAAGAGTGATTTACAGCTTCTCACGAGCCTCGACCTAACTACAACAGAGTCCAGAGCCTTAACGGCTGCCTGGCTGTCTATATAGACAGTGATCATTTCGCCAACGATATTACTCTCGCGTATAATTTCCGCAGCCTGTATAATGGCTGCGACCTCGGCCTGGAAGACGCTGCAGTCGTCGTTTATTCTAAAGGAGCGGGTAATTCCTAGGGCCTCACAATAAACTCCGGCTCCCATGCCAACGTCCATCTTAGAACCGTCGGTATAGAGAGCCAACTCCTTTTTCTTCATGGTTCTACGATTCTTCCAGTATATTCTATCGGGAATTCTTGTAGTGAATCTCCTTTCGAATGCTAGCGTCGGATTCATGTGATCAGTTCCCGTCAATCCGCTGGTGATCCCCCATCGGGACAGAATGGAGGCATGGCCGTAAAATACCTACGCGTAACATTAGGCAGATTCGTCACATACAAACTCGCAACAATATCATCCGGAAACTAACTGGATCTACCTGGGGTTGAAACAAATGAATACTTCGAACTGCGGCGCCTCCTACTATACTGCAAAACGCAAAGGTTATAATGCTATAATGCTCCTGGCACGTCAGACGAGACTAAAATCACAAGTACAGTCTACTGCCCTGCCCTATGCACTTTCCGTTGCTTAACAAAATCAGTTTCCTTTGAGTTATTAAAGAATATAAAGAGATATTTTACCACTTCAGCTAAGTGTGGAAATTCCTTTACTGAATTCTGTTGTTAACTAACGTAAATTACATCCAAGAGATTTTTACATCAAGGGATTAAGGGATAATAACACAGAAGGCTGCTTGGTTAATTTATGGCCTCGCGAAATCTCCACATTCTACCTACTAGGCGCAAAAAATGTTTCTTGAATATAATATTTTATGACCTGGTATACATTTTTACCCGCACTACATTTCCTTTGCCTGCCCTTCCTATAAAAGCCGCACTTATGCAAGCAAGTCACACAGTTTAAATTATGTTTGGAAATCATCAACATCGAGATCAACAAAATCATGGCTAATCCAAATTTTGATATCGAGCTCAGGGAGAGGATCTTAGCTCTTAATGATAGAGTTGAAAACCTTTTCGGAAATGTACATCAGATGTGTTATCGTGCCTTCTTCGAGATAGTGGTAGAACCACATGATCCAGGATTGGGACCTTCAATGATATTCACTATCCATCCTTTACACGTCGACGACGATAATATTGATGTGCCTATAAACTTTCCTGATATGGTTCCTTTTCTCGAAGAACGACTTGTTCGAATGGAAAGGCTTCAACAAAGTTATCAAGGCCTATTAAACATAACACTTGCAGTATTAGATAAAATCAGAGAGTACTACAATCCTGAAAACTATAGAATCGCAATCGTACAAAAAAGGCGAGAAGCTGGAGATGAAACAGATTCAGAGGACGAAGAAGATTCTGATTGGCCTTCAGAATCTGGTATAGACTCGGAACTGGATTGGCTATCGGATTTCGACCTCGAGTCGGATATAGACTATGAACCCGACTCTGGAATAGATTAAGAAATTAAGAAGATAAAACTTGAGAGCGTGCGTTGCAGGAACAAACAAAGACGATCGAAACAAGGTCTAATGGGCTCGTTTTTAGTAAAGAAATGTTGTAAAGTCTGCTTTATTATTATTCTCGTAACATGTAAAAATAAAAAAAATAAATATTAAATAAATTATTAAATTATTATAAATTTTGCTTTTATTATTTTTACAAAAGAAATATTAAAACCTCTATTTTGGGATGCTCTTTCTACAAGGGTTCGAAACATGCTGTTATTATTGTGTGAATTAATAAATTTGAATTGAATTGAATTGAATTTGAAAACCTGCCAAATTTGGTCTTTTTTAAAGAACTGAGCAATATCGAGACCCTTGAAAACTTGCCGTGCTTGGTGTGCAAATTTGTCAGATCACACAATACTTGCCTGTGCTTATCAACACACTACTAACAGCATGTGGAAGGAACTAGGTATTATTACGTTTAAGTCATTTTTTGCAGATAACAAAACACAGTCCTGATGAGAAATTGGCTTGTTTTTTACATATATTATGTATTTTTGGCGGGATTTCATACTTTTAAGTTCAGATACCTAAAAAAGCAAATGGCATTTAGTTACAGCATCTAAAATGCCTGTTACTGTTTCCTTTCTTTTATCACTCTAAGAAGCTGACTTTCGTTTCGTAACCACTTTTCTTTTCACAGAAAATATGTGGGGTGATTGTCCATTTGCTAGATTTGGATGCAAAGCCGATTGCCTATCTGCGGCTTTCCTAGCTCTATTTCTTTGCTAAATTATCAATTCTAGATCTTTTCGGAATATCGATCTCAGCGTATTATATTCTTGAAATGCATTTTCACGCCACAATCAACATAGGCGTGCGTACATTGTAAGTAATAATAATGGTAGGCAAAAATCCTCTTCTGAGCAGTCGCACAGGATAGAGGTACCTAATGTCAGTGGTAGTGTGAAGATAGTGCAACAATCTGTGCTCCAGAATGGAAGGCTAGGGGTATATCTAGTCGCCAACAAACTCCTTCAGACACCCGGACAAGGTCGGTCACAAGAAATTGCCTTATCCTTGCATTTCGGCTCTGTAAAGACGGGCCACTCTTTTCCGATTTAGTTGTGAGGGCAAAAACTAAAAAATGTAAACACAAAGAAAAAACGACAAACCACTACAACGACCTAGGTCTATGCGATAATCACAGTTACAAACTTCAGATGACGACCTTAATAATAAAGCAAACAGCAGTTCGTACTCACTAAGAACACATCTCTTTTCTTTTGATACTCTGCATATCGATATGACGAAGGAAGACTGTTTTCCTCCTTTCGAACCAATCGACGTAGGCCCTGGCACGGAGAACGAACTACTGAATGAAACAGACGATCCTGACTCAAGTCAAAAAAATGAACTATCTAGGACTATACCCAGACAGTAAACTCGTCTGGAAAAAATATACAGAAGAGTTATCTATGAAAGCTACAGGCGCTCCTATGATAAGCAGAAGCCTTGTGGGGAAATCTTGGGGATGCAGTCAAAGCATTCGAAGATTGATGTACCTCTCCATTGTGACGCCAATGATCACATATGGAGCCATAGAATGAGCAAAACGAACCAGTTTAGTTACAACAAGGGAGACACTCAATAAAGGACAATGACTGGTGTGCCTCTGTATTACTGGAGCCATGAGAACTTGCCCAACTGCAGCCATGGATGTACTCTTAGAAATCACTTCGTTGTACCATGTGGTTGAGGATTGCGCAAGCAATACCATCTTACGTATAGCGAAAGAATGAAGAGGAAAGTGCATCGGAGCAAGAGAATTCGAAGTGCTTAGTAAAAAAAACTTCCTCTCCTACAGATCTCTAGGAATGACAGCATTAGGAAATTCAACTTTGAAAAGAAGCTCAGCAATAAAAAGAACTAGAGCAATATATCCACAGTCTACAAGCTGAACAACCACACAACAAGGTGGTATACAGATGGATCAAGAACTGAGGCATAAACTGGGGCAGAAGTATTCAGGCCAAACGCAAAGTACACTGAACCCATGGACAAGAGCGCCAGCATCGTTCAAGATGAAATATATGCCATGGACAGATGCGTCCAATTCAATCTTGAAAGAAACTACAGAAATTTTGCACCCGATGTGGCGTGAAAAGAACATTGTCTTCCCGTATTAAATTTTCCATATTTTGTGGTCCGAATTTCTTTTCTTTGTTTCTAGTTACGACTTCGGTTACGAAGCAACCAACAGCCTCGGATACGGATGATTTTACTGTTGACGACCCAAGCAAACGTAAAAAGGACAACGATCTTCGTGTATGCACGTGGAATGTTAGGTCCCTCTACAAACCACGTGTAGCCGAACAACTTGCGGAGGCCCTAGAGTGTCTCAAAGCAGACATTACCGCCATCCAAGAAGTGCGATGGGATGGGCCGGGCAAAAGGAATATGAAAAACTGCGACATCTACTACGGCGATTGCTAAAGACAAAAAGGACAGCGTCTATTCGGGTGCGGATTTGTCATTGGAGACGGACTTCGGCAAGAAGTCTTGAGTTTCCGGCATGTGAACGAGCGTCTGATGACTGTCCGTATCAAGGGTAAATTCGCCAACATTAGCCTAATATGCGTTCACGCCCCTCACGAGGAGAAGGACGACGCGACAAACGATGACTTCTACCAGCTCTTGGAGAAAACGTATGAGCAATGCCCTAGCCACGACGTTAAAATTATCCTAGGTGATTTTAACGCAAAGCTAAGAAGAGAGAACGTCTTTAGTAGCGTGATCGGAAAGCACAGCCTGCACGACATCACATCCCACAACGGACTCAGGCTAATCGACTTTGCGGCGGGACGAAACTTTGTTGTAGCTAGTACGCGGTTCCCACGTCTCGACATTCACAAAGGAACATGTCTCTTCTTTGATCGAAAAACTGTCAACCAATGCGATCTTCCAGTATTCTGGGTGTCCGGACTTTCCAAGGAGCCAACGTGGACTCGGATCACTACCTAGTTGTAGCCAAGGTACGGATGCGGATATCCACAATGGAGCGAAATCAACGAAATACTGTGAGGAAATTTGACGTCGGACGGCTACAATCGCAAGAGACCGCCAGACCCTGTGCCTATCGGGTTTCTCTTAATCTTAATGTGAGTCCTATGCCGCCAGCAGCAAATGCGGAAGACCAGTGGAAGCGTTGCCAACAAGCCATCAGAGATGCCGCCTCTGATGTACTGGGTTTCTCTCGGCCACCACAACGAAAGCTCTGGTTTGATGAGGAATGCCGGCAAGCACATGCAGCTAAACAAGAGGCGAACAAAGCGGCGCTGCATAGAGAAGCGTGAGAAGCGCTCGATCGAGGAAATTGAGAGACTTCTATTGCAGGAATGATGTTCGAAAATTTTACCAAAAGGTAAAAAGAACATGCCAGAGTTTCAAAGCCTGCAGGGACGAAAATTGCAACATAGTAGTAGAATCGCAGTCGGTGCTGAGGATATGGAAGGAACACTTCTGCGCACTGTTAAACGGCGATGATGACCAATATTTCGCTGTCAGGCAGAATGAGCCATTCAACAGTGACGATGGCAGTCAAGATTCCCGTCAACCCGATCCGAATGAAATGAGGATAGCGATATATAAACTCAAATCCAACAAAGCTGCTGGTGCCGACGGCCTTGCCGCTGAAATTTTCAAGGCAGGAGGAGATGAGTTGGTAAGGAGCACGCACCAGCTCATCTGTAAAATCTGGTCGGACGAAAGTATGCCCGATGAATGGAACCTCAGCATCGTTTGCCCGATCCTGAAGAAAGGAGACCATCTGAACTGCGCCAATTACAGATGTATGAGTCTCCTCAACATCGCATATAAGATGCTGTCTGCCGTATTATGTGAACGTCTAGAACCGATCGTCAACAACCTGATAGGTCCTTATCAGTACGGTTTCAGGCCTGGAAAGTCCACCATTGACCAAATATTCGCACTACGGCAGATCTTGGAAAAAACCCATGAATATAAAATCGATACGCACCACTTCTTCATCGATTTCAAAGTTGCCTATGATAGCGTGTATAGAGACGAGGTATACAGAGCCATGTCTGGTCTTGGCATCCCTGCCAAGCTCGTCCGTTTGTGCAGATTGACGATGGAGAACTCTCGCTGCTCCATCAAAGACGGTAAGAACATCGCCGAACCATTCGATGTCCAGAAAGGTCTTAGACAAGGTGACGCGCTATCATGCGATCTCTTTAACATAGTAAGTAAGTAAAGTGAAGTTATTATTTATTTATATATTTAATTCATCTACAAGTAATATAACTTAACAGATTGAGATAAAAAAGAGATTCATGATGATGAAATGGTTTCATCGTTTAGTTTTTCTTTACAATATTCAAGTACAAAATTCTATTAGCATTGGTAAATTTTTTTTTTTTTTTTTTTTTTTTTTTTCCGAGGGTAGGTGAAAATCTTCAAGAAGACACTATGAGGATCGACAGCGCGTGCTCATAGTAGTGTGGGATTCTTACCCACTAAAAAACCTCCCTTCAAAACAGACTTGTTTTCATTTTTACTACAACTAAGTATTCGACTTATCAAGTAGTTTTCGTTTCACGAAATAAGGACGTTTTGCAGGTACCTTCCCATTAGAAGTTCCTGCTAGCTCCGCAGTTTAGACGCGGTTACTTATCGCGCTAAGTCTAAAGGTTTTGTTCTTTGTAGACGGCGTAGTAAGTTTCTTTCATCCAAAACTTGGAGGACTGTTATATTAACGTGACTTTCTAGTCGACTTTTATGTTTTCTCGCGTAGTTTTTGATTTCGTCTTCGACTGTTTTAATGCCAAGATCTCTGTGGATATCGCTATTTCTGATATACCATGGCGCATTTACAATACCTCTTAGAACTTTGTTTTCAAAAGTTTGTAAAATTTGAATATTACTTATTTTGGTACAACCCCAGAGTTGTATACCATATGTCCATACAGGCTTTAGCACTTGCTTATATAAAAGCAGTTTGTTCTCTATATTAAGCTTGGAATATTTTCCAAGTAACCAATACATTTCTCGATATTTGTTATCTAGTTCTTTGCGTTTTTTCTTAACGTGCGTTTTCCATTTCAGCTTTGCATCAAGTGTCATTCCAAGATACTTAGCCTCGTTTGCAAACGGAATTTGAACCGAGTTTGAAAAGATCGGCAAATTATTTACTCTCTTATAAGTAAAATTTACATGAACAGATTTGGTCTCATTGAGTGCGATTCGCCAAACCTTTGTCCATTCATTTACTCTATCCAAAGCTTCTTGCAATTTTTCTGTAGTATCTTCGACCGTTTTACCTACTGCCAAGATAGCAGTGTCGTCGGCAAATGTAGCTAGCTCAGTGCCTTCTACTTGCGGTATATCACGAGTGTATAATAGATATAAGACTGGACCAAGAACGCTTCCTTGCGGCACCCCAGCCATTATTTCCTTAAAATCCGAATATTCGTTTCCACATTTGACGCGGAATAGTCTATTCGTAAGGTAGTTCTTCAAAATATTATATAGGTGCTCTGGCAGAACTTGTCGTAATTTTAACTTCAAGCCTTCATGCCAGACCTTGTCAAAGGCTTGAGAGACGTCAAGGAATACGCTTGAACAAATCTTTTTTTCTTCAAGTGACTTTTCGATTACATGTGTTATTCGATGTACTTGTTCAACTGTAGAATGCTTACTTCTGAATCCGAATTGATGATCCGGAATGAGATGCCTCTCTTCTATAACCGGCTGTATTCGCCTAATCAAAATTCTCTCGAACACTTTGGATATGATTGAAAGAAGCGAAATCGGTCTATAAGACGTTTTTTCATTCGGCGGTTTTCCGGGCTTAAGGACCATTATGACTTCGGCCACTTTCCATTGACTGGGAACATATTCTAGTCTAAGCGCGGCGTTTATAATGAACAGAAGCTTCATTAGACCTTTTCTCGGAAGTGCTTTAAGAACCTCTCCCGTGATTAGGTCGTATCCAGGAGCCTTCTTAGGTTTAAGTTTCTTTATTTCTTCCTTAAGTTCGGTTAGTGTTGCATTTCTTATTTTGCGATTGTCAATATACAACGTATTTATATTTTGAATAAGAGCCTGTCCATCAAGCGGTTTGAAAGTTTCTTCCAGGTGGGCGGCAAAAACTTGCGCTTTCTCTTTATCATGCCTGGCCCATTCGTCTTGATTTTTCATAATTGGGGCGGCTTGAATTTGAGGTTTTTTAATACCTTTTATAGCTTTCCAAAGCGAATAATTAGAATCTTTTTCTGCCGTTAAGCTTTCTAGGTGAGTTTGCATTTCATTATTCTTAAGGTCTTTAATAGATCTTTTTAATAAGTTACACAAACGGTTAAGATGTGCTTTATGTTGCGGAGCCCGAGTTTGTTGCCATTTTTTGCGCGCTTTCCTCTTCTCCTTAATCATCTCTTTTATTTCCTGCGGATAATTTTGAATATATCTGGCCGGCGTTTTCTTAGGTTTCGGAGTATTCTTCCACGCGGCATTCTGTAGGATTTCGACGAAGCGATCTACTTCAATTTCAAGTTCATAGGGCGTTTTAAGTGATACCCTCAGCTCAGTATTTGATTCAATATCTTTTTTGAAGCCATCCCAATTCGTTTTCGCGCTGGTTAATCTGGCCGGACCTACTTTTTTAATCAGAGCATCGCTTATCGTCATAATGATTGGAGAATGATCAGAGGAGAGATCAAAGCTTTCTTCAACTTTTATACAGTTGCCAGATATACCTTTAACAACAAAGAAATCGATCAGATCTGGTATCTTATTTCTATCAGTCGGCCAATATGTTGGTTTACCGGTCGAGTGAAAATCACAACTATATTGCATACCCGCATTATAAAGCTTTCTACCTTTCTGAGAGGCGTACCTTGAACCCCAGAAGGGGTGTTTCGCGTTGAAATCGCCACCAATAATAAAATTTGGTTTAAGGAAGTTGAAGATGTTTGTGAAATCACTTTCTTCAAGTTTACATCGCAGTGGACAATATATAGACGAAATGTTGAAAGCAAAATGTCTATTTCTAACGCGTACCGTGCTTATTTGCATTGCTTCTAATTCAATCTTTACTTCCGCTGAGTGTTCGATACATTCTTTTATAAACAAGGATGATCCGCCTCTGGCTCTTTCCGATGGGTGAAAGGCGTGATACACGCTATATCCCCTTATCTTAACATTCGATTGCTTTGTCAGATGAGTTTCGCAGACCAAGCATATATCAATATCTTTTTCTCGTATAAAGATTTCTAACTCGTCGAGTCTTCGTATAAGCCCGTTGGCGTTCCAAGTAAGAATTTTAAGCGTTTCTTTCATATTCTGGTTGTAGTGCGCCTGTTATGAATGTTGTTTTCTAAAGCAACTAGTCTCTCGAAAATAAGTTTGTTTGTTTTGGATTGCTCTTCAAGTTTCGCAAGAATTAGGGAAAAAACATGGGATACATGATCTTGTGAGCTACCTCTATCACCGTTTTCCAATGTCGCAGCTTGAGCAGGAGTCTTTACGTTAGAAATTGGATGATTTCTTGCTTTGATCTCCCGCGAGCTGTCGGTCTTGTACTTGCCGTTAGCTGTCATCGCCGCTTGAGCATAAGACTGCACGCCAAAATTCGAGGATTTAGTTCCGTTCACTTTTTCTCTACTACGTTTGGGTTTTTCTTCATTACCCGATCTTAAGAGAATATTGACGGATTTTTTATCTTTCGCTGCTTTTTTCGTAGCTATTTTGGGTCTATTCTTAATTGGTTTTGGATTCGTGCCCATGGAATTTTTAAGCGTATCGCGCCTTTTTTGGAGCTCTTTCGCCACTTCGCAACCTCGATAGTTCGCAGGGTGTTTTCCTTTACAGTTTATGCAAGTGGCTGGGGTTTGCTTATTTAGGTGACACTCATCTGAGAGATGTTCACCTGCGCATTTGACGCATCGCGGTTCTTTCTGGCAGTAAGTCTGCGTGTGATTGAAACCTTGACAGCGCTTGCACTGCGGGATCGATCTGGAGCTCTTACGCATAGGTTCGATTTTGACCACGATATTTAGAATAGTCTTAATACCATAAATAGCATCTTTATTTTCGTCTTTATCGAAACTTAGCATGAATAGTGGAAGACCACGCCTTACCAATTTTTCCTGATCTCCCTCCGACTGTTGCTTCTCCTTCTTGATAATATTGACGGCATCAAGAATTTTAAAGCCTTTATCTTGAAGGTCGTTTATAACATCTTCTTTGGTGCACGAGGGGTGGAGTCCCCTTGCTACAACACGCAGTGGTCTTTCTAACTTATTTTCATAAGTATACCACTGAATCTTTTCGGCATTCAATTTTTGCGATACTGATCGGTAATCGTCGGCATCATCGACATTGATTTTCCACGTATTATTTCGCAGAGATGTCACCTTAAACTTCGATGTCGCAGTTCCTTTAAGGAGGCAATGCAACTTGTTGTAGTCCGTAATTCCAACGACGTTTATCGGTGGCGGAGGACGTATTTTTTGTTGTTGTTGCTTTTCCTGCAACTCCTTGCGCTTTTCATCCTTTTGTGGCTCGACTTCCGGTGAGGAACCAGCTTTGCGTTTTTTGCTAGGTCGTTTCTTTTCGATCCAATTCGTTTCACGTGTTAGCTCTTCTTCGTCCGTCTGGTATTCGCGACTAGGTGAGCGCTGTGGGCTAAGTGTATTTTCTTTTTGTAGATACGACTTTTTTAAGGCATTATTTTCTTGCCTGAGTAAATCTACTTCTTTCTTAAGCTCACGATAGAGTACCTCCATTTCGCTAAGCTTGGTACGGAGTACGTCGTTTTCCTCCTGAATGCTTTTTGATTTCGCTGAGTCCCGTTTTTCACGCGCTTGCGCTTCCGGCGGACTTCTTTTTCCGGACACGTTCGATCTTGTTGGTGGAGATCGAGATACCCTTGTACTTTTTAAGAAGGGATTTATTAGGTGCAATAAGTGGCTCTCCCCAGAATCCGTAGAGCCGACCTCCGAAGAGGGTGGATTTTCCAGTGTACCTGGACTGCCACCTGGGGTATTAAAATCTTTCGTTTTGTTCATTGCATGTTTTTGTATACACCATACTCGGTATACGGAGGTTGGATTTTAGTCGCCTCTTACGACAGGCATGCCTACCTCGGGTATATTCTGACCCCTACCCGAAGGGGGTTGACGGGTAAATGCCGTCAGCCAGATTGACATTTCTAATGAAAAATAAATAAAATAAAGTTACTCTACTTCTTTAAAGTCCAAATCAAGATAATGTTTCTGTATATTGCTTCCTACACTCCAAGGCATCCCGAATATAATAAGCGAGCGCTATCCAGTTTTCTCCATTAAGAATCGAGATTAATTCTTCCAAAGATAAAATACTTCGGTTAAAATACAGCCATCTAAATTCCTGCAGAATTGGGCATCTGCCTATAAAGTGATAGGTATCTTCGCGTTCCTTCATAGCAAATAGCAAATAGCTTGCAAATCATTTTGATGTGGCCTATAATTAAGCGGTAATAGCTCTCCCCTTGACTTAAAGATCAGGCTAATTTGGTGAATTGTGTACTGCTCATTAAAATAATTGCTGGCCAACAGAGTATGATTAAGTAGCTTGGCTCTCCGTTTCCGAGGCTCTCTGCAAAAATCCAGCATGAATCTTCTCCTCTAGTTTAGATAGGATGTTTTTTAAAGATATACTCCACGTAAGCCTGTCTTCCCATCTCAGCGACAATTCTACACCGCACTCCTCACTAATATGCTGGCGTTTCTGAAAAAATGTGGCTTTTCTGTTTAAAAGATAGCGCAGAACAATATTTGAGAGACGCTGATTGGGCAGGTCTAGTATTTTTAAGATATAATTGAAATGTAATCTTAGAGTATATAAACGGATAAGAGGGATACCGGTTTCTGCATACAACATGTGTGTGGGTGTATTCGGTGGTAGCCTAAACAAATGTTTCAGAAAGTACTTTTGCAGTCGTTCAACCTCATCGTCTTCATCATAGCCCCACACCTATTCAGCGTATCACATGATTGACCTGGTTGTTGCTTCATACAGTTTGTACTTTGCACTTACTGGTACATCAGGTCTGCAATCACTTTCCTCCATGCGCTGTTTAAAGCCTTCTTTGCTTCTCCTAATTTCGCATGCAGATGAATCGAAAAAAAACAATTTTGGCGTAAGCGTAACCCCTAAGTAACGGTATTGCTTCACCACTTCCAATCCTTCCTGACCAAATCTCCATTTCTCCTCTCTCGTATACCTCCCTGGACTATTTCGAAATATCATTATTTTTGATTTTACCGTATTGACTTGAAGGTTCTCCAAAGTACAGTATTGTTCCAGATTGTTTATCACAAGTTGGAACATATTTGGTATTTCCGTCAGAAGAACAATATCATCAGTATATAAGAGGGCTTTGATCACCACGTTACCAAAGTTTATTCCTCCTTTCAAGTGCATCAACAGGTCGTTTACTTTAACATAGTACTTGAGAGAATTGTACGAAACTCACAAGCCAACACCGGAGGTACAATCTGTTACAAGTCTGTACAACTATTCGCTTATGCCGATGACATTGACATAATCGGAAGAACTCAGCGCGCAGTCAATGGGGCATTTACGAGTATTGAGATCGAGGCAGCAAAGATGGGTCTAGCGGTCAATGAAAGCAAAACAAAATATATGCTGTCTTCAAAAAAGGACACCCAACATCGGCATCTTGGACAGAACGCCACAATATACAGATATAATTTTGAGGTAGTAAAGGATTTTTTCTACCTAGGCTCTATGGTGAACTCCGCAAATAACATCAGCAGGGAGATCACACGAAGAATTACTCTTGCCAATCGTTATTTGTATGGGCTAAGACGGCAATTGAGTAGCAAAGCCCTATCTCGAACTACTAAGGTAACTCTTTATAAGACTCTAATCATCCCAGTCCTGCTGTATGGTGCATAGGCATGGATTTGACAAAACCGAATCAAGATGCTCTTGGTTATTTTGGGAGAAAAGTTCTTCGAGCGATCTTTGGTCCCGTCTGCATAGACGGTGAGTGGAGGAGAAGGTACAATGCCGAACTATACGGCCTGTACAGGGACATCGACTTAGCCAAAAGAGTTCGCATACAGCGACTAAGATGGCTGGGTCATTTAGAGCGGATGGAGCCCAACGTTCCCGCTGAGAAAGTCTTCGAATCCACCCCGGATGGACGACGCAATAGAGGACGACCTCGCGGTAGGTGGCGCAAATAAGTGGAGGGGGACCTCAACCAACTTGGCGTGCGCAACTGGGGGCAGCTGGCTCGTAACCGCGCTGGCTGGAGAGGTTTGTTGGTTGAGGCCCAGGTCCACCCCGGACTGTAGCGCCATCTAAATAAATAAGTTATGACCAAGAAGTGTGCTGTTCCTAGATTAATAAGGGTCGTTTGAAAGTTACAGGCTTAAATTTACTTGCGTCGTGATCTTTGAAGCCATGCTTAAAAGTTAATTTTCATATATTTCAAAAACAACTTTTTTGGTGTTTCAGTTTTTTTTTTTAATTTGCGCGCACTCAAAGGGCTATGAATACGTGTTTATGCTTCAGAGATTCTCCGGGGGTGGCATCCAGTTATCACTGGGGAGATTTTTGTTATTTCTTGTCTTTGCTTCTGATTCACAGTACATTTTCCCCACAACCGATGTCAAGGGCAAATCACCATCACCATTTTGCAGAAAAGATAGACTAAATATACCATATATGATAATACGAGTATATTCAAAGTGATGATTTCTAATGATAAATTGTGAATTGCGACTTTTAGGGATATTGAAAGTTTGACGTAGCGTTGGTGCATTTAGAAGTACCTAGTATATTAAATTGGTATACTCGCTGTGGACACAATTCATTACAATAATTGAAAAACTGATATTTACACACGGAAAAGGAGCTGGTTTCATCAGAACGAGGCTTTTACGATTATAGAATTGAGCGAACCTACAATATTGGACCGCGTGGTAACAGGTGGAAGTTAAAATGACAATTCGAATAAATAAATTAGGAAAATGGTGGACTCGTCGCAGATGGATTGGTGTCGCTCTCTTGCGGTGGATCCGTGATGCAGCGTATAATTTATTTGCATTTTTAATTTGAATATTTGGCAGGCGATGTTTGTTGGCTCCTACAACCTTGACGAAGTCACCACTAGGAGAGACATCTGCGAAGCTATCAAGGCTCAGTACAACATTGAGTTTGCCGGAGCAGATGTGCTCAGCCTTAGGAAGGCCCACGGTGGCACGCAGATCGCGACAGTCGGGCTGCCGACAGAGAAGGGGACCAAGCTGCTGGAGTCCGGCAAAATCAAAGTCGGCTGGGTGAACTGCCGTATTCGTGTTCGAAAAACCCTTACCAAATGCTTTAGGTGTCTGAAGTTTGACCACACGGTGCGTCAATGCAAGAGCAAGCATGACCGATCCAAGCAGTGCAGAAACTGTGGAGAGGAGGGTCACATAGGCAAAGAATGCAAAAAGGACGCATTATGCTTCTGGTGTAAGACGGTTACGCCAGAAAACGCCGGACACGTAGCTGGTAGCAGCAAGTGTCCGGTACTCAAGAAGGCACTGGCCAAACTAATATGCTGAATGCCGCCCAGATAAACCTAAACCACTGCGCAGCCGCGCAGGGCCTTCTGGCGCAAACAGTAAGAGAGAAAAAAGTCGACGTAGCCCTAATAAGCGAACAGACTGCGTCTCACCCTAACAGGACCAAAGTGGAGGGACACGCTCTTCGACAAAGACATGTTCGAAGAAATGTTAAATACCAGCGCTACAACGGATAACGTATCGGCTGAGGCCCTTTCGCATCAGCTGATCCAGGTCATTACCACAGCGTGCGACACAGAAATGCCCAGAAGGTCTGTCAGTAAAAGAGGCGAGCCCTGCTACTGGTGGACCGACGAGATTAAACGGCTCAGAGCGAAGTGCCTACAAGCACGACGCAGATCTCAGAGACCCAGAGGCAGACAAGGTTTCCAAGAGCAGCTAACCACATTTAAATTGGCGAGGCTAGAACTGGAAAGGGCCGTTAAGGAGAGTAAGTCAAGGAGCTTTAGGCGGCTCTGTGACAAGGCCGAATTAGACCCCTGGGGCATAGCGTATAGAGTGGTGATGAAGAAGCTTAACAGCAGCAGGTCTCCACAACTAACATGCCCGGCAATGCTAAGAACCATAGTAGAGCATCTATTCCCCCATAGACCAACTACTATGGTCTCCATCACGAGGGAGACCAGCATGGAGCATATCCCGGCAATCACGTCAGAAGAACTCTTTGGGACATGCAGAAAAATCGGAGACAGCAAAACACCTGGACAGGGTGGCATCCCAAACAGGGCAATCAAGGCGGCTATTAAGACGAGACCGCACATCTTTCTAACAACGATGCAAAGGTGCATAGAGGAGGGGGTATTTCCTACGCCATGGAAATTGCAACATTTAGTGGTACTTCCAAAGGGCAATAAGCCGCCCGGACAACCATTATCGTATCGCCCAATATGCCTGCTCGATATGCTGGGAAAGATACTAGAGCGTATCATCTATGACAGACTGCTTGCGGTGGCGGAAGAAAACGGAGCACTGTCAGACTGTCAGTACGGCTTTAGAAAATCACGCTCTACCGTCGATGCCATAAAGGCGGTAGTAGATATAGCAACTGAAGCAATACAAGGGAAAAGGTGGAGATGGGGGACGAAGAAATACTGCGCAGTAGTAACGCTCGGTGTCAAAAATGCGTTCAACTCGGCAAGCTGGTCATTCATTAGGAGATCCCCGGCCAGGATGGATACACCATACTACCTGCTGAGGATAGTCACGGATTACTTCAGCAATAGGAAGCTAAGATACCATACTGACGATGGGGTTAGGCACTGCAGTGTTTCCGTGGGAGTCCCGCACGGGTCGATTCTGGGACCTCTATTATGGAACATTATGTACGACGGAGTCCTGCGACTAACACTGGCCGAGGGAGTTAAAGTAATTGGCTTCGCTGACGATATCGCAGTGGTTACAGTAGCCAAGCACGTACACGAGGTGGAGTCTGCCACGGATGAGGCAGTTATAAGAATAAAGGAATGGCTGGCGTCTACCGGTCTGGAACTAGCTACCCACAAGACGGAAGCTGTCCTAATAACCAGCCGCAAAAAGGTGGAATATGCCAGCTTCCGAGTCGGAAACCAGACAATCAGGTCCAAAGAATCCTTGAAGTACCTTGGAGTCATGCTCGACAACAGGCTGCGCTTCAAAGCCCACGTCGAGTATTTTACTATAAAGCATCGCTAATGCAGGCAGCACTATCCCGAATGCTCCCGAACATCGGCGGGCCTGGATACGCCCGCAGGATCCTGCTGTCCAGAGTGGTCTGCTCGGTACTTCTGTACGCTGCCCCGATATGAGCAGGTGCACTGGCGACAAATGAGTGCAGGAAGAAGCTATCATCAGCTCACGGGCTCAGCGCAATCCGAGTGATCAGCGGCTTTCCAACTATCTCCGACGATGCAGCCTGCGTTTTAGTTGGGATGGACCCAATCGACATCCTCGTGGATGAGATGCAGAGGGTATACCTTAGACGTCCCTCGAACCGACAAGAGGTAAAAAGGATTAAAGAGGAGGAAAGGGCAGCATCAGCAACGCCGTGGCAAACCAGGTGGAACAGCTTTACGAAAGGCAGGTGGACCCACAAGCTCATTCCCACTATAAAATCATGGACAGAGAGAGCGAGGGGGAACTGTAACTACCACCTCACACAGTTGCTTTCCGGACATGGCGGCTACCGGAAATACCTCCATAGATTTCGGCAGGATGTCCAAACGAAGAGGAGGACGCGGATCATGCAGTGTTCTACTGCAGACGCTTTGCAGAAGATAGAGCAAACCTGACAAGTCCAGAAAATCTTGTAAGTCACATGACAGGATCAGAGGGCGAGTGGATGGAGATCTGCTCATTCATAGTATGTGTGCAGAACGCGCTGCGAAGAGCCCAAGAGGCGGCCTCGGAGACTAGAGCATAATTGCTAACCAGCCCCGCGAAGAAATACCTAACGGCAATACCGCAGGGAGATGGGTTGAAGTGTTTAGGGTGTGTGTTTAGTACGTAGGCATATTCCTGAAATCGATTACTCAGGTTTGCGAATCGTGCATGCTAGTAGCACTTGGGCTATTAGTATCTATGAAGATTAGACATCCTTGGAGCAACCTAAAAAAAAACAAATGATGGAACACAATGGTGTCGCTGTCGCTGTCGTATGTCGCGTTCATATGTAAATCGAGTTGTATGTCGCATGCTTCTCAAAAAATGCGTCCACAATGAAGACACATATTTATGTTATTTAAATATCAACTGGATTGGAAATATTTTTATTAAATTCAAATAAAAGTCTGGGAAGTTTTTTTTAAAGTGGATTTGATAGATTCCACCATATTTCATATGATTTCACTAATCCAATCAAATTTTCAGATTGCTGCTCCTCCATTGCCTACTACTTGTCAGCTTTGTCGGGTGACAAATAATAAAAGTTGACCAACTCACGCGACGACGAGAGTGATTCATTGTGTTCACTTCTATTCATTTGTGTGTATTTCAGCTTTTGACACGACGTACGACAGTGACAGTGTCGGCGACAGCGACATCATTGTGTTCCAGCAGTAAATTGTAACTGACTGAACACAATGCACGCAGCTGTGGTGTAGCAGTAGCGTAGTACGTAAAGCTGTCAAATGGCGTGGTGCTTCACTCGCAAAGTTCACCCACAATAGGCGTTTCGAAAAAATTCGTCTTTCTTTTTTAGCTCAGACACATCAGAGCTCTGAATTCGTTTTTCTCTTTTCGTTCAGAGTATGTTCAGAGCGCACTCTATGAGCTTAGAATAAACTGACCGAGCGTTCAGAGCAAAATCCTGAGCACAGCCATTTTTCATATTTGACACGAGAGGACAAGAAAAAAAAAATTCCAAAACGATTGAAATTGCAGACGAAATATGTTGTTCTGGTGCAAAAGGTAAATATAACATAAAAAATAACTATCTGTAGATATTTTGACAGCTCAACCTCTGATTGCAAATCAAATTACATCAGAGTGCTCAAGTGTGTTTCATAAGCAAATCAGAGCGCTCTGGGCACGCTCGGTTCAGATCACGTTCAGAGCACGTTCGATGTGCTCGAGCTCTGCTCTGAACGATAAAGAAAAACGCCTGGTGTAGCGCGTAGTAATGTCAAATTAAGCCAGCTGTATGCCATTACTGCAGCGTTACCATATTGACAGATTAATCTGAAAATGGAAGTTTTTTTGAAGTCGTGCAGTTTTTAAGTTTTTTTTCCAAAATTAAAGTTTTTTTTCTAAATTTTAGCAGTTTTAGCAAGTTTTAATTATTTTTGCTTATATTTTTCTTCAAATATAGTCGTTTTTCGGAGTGTAAAAGATATTTACTTAGGTGCAGAAGTATATTTAGCATTGGGATCTACACATACATATATTGTCAGCAGCTGAAGAGTTAGACTTCAGAGAACATTGTCTGCAATATTACATAGGAGTGTGCAATCGTTTATTAAAAAATTTGATTTCGAAAACGAATTCTTGAAGTCCGTGGAAATATTAGCGCCAGCCAATGTAGTCAAAAAACACATTATGAGTATATCCCAATTATGTAATTTTTTGCCAAACGTTCAAGATATTGATAATGAGTGGCGGGAATTGCGTCACATAAGTTTTTTAGATTCTCACTTATCTGAAGTGACAGAAATTGAACAATTTTGGTCAATAATTTTCGATTTAAAAAGGGGCGATGGATCAGTATCGTTCCCATTATTAAAGAAATTAGTTTCAGCTATTTTATCGATCCTAGTATCCACAGCTAATGTAGAACGCATTTTTTTACGGATAAATATCAATAAAACAAAAATCCGCAATAAATTAGAAATAACTACATTATGTGGTATTTTAAAAACAAAAGACCTACTAAGGAAAAATAATATGGATTGTACAAATTTTCTTCCTACAAAGGAAATGTTTCAGAAATTTACACAAGAAATATATACAAAATAAATGTATAAACTTTTATACTTAATTCAATGAGTAAATTTACATACTTATTTTCTATAATGCATGGAATGGGCAACAACGACTTTGTTCATTTGTTTGTTACTTTATTTATTGTATCATATAATATTTTGTTAATGAATTGAATTCTCTATATAAACAAAAATAAATATTTTCTTTTTTTTTAAGTGACAGTTTTTTTTATTAGGAAAACAGTTTTATTTTCTGTTGTAGACAGTTTTCCGCAGAAATAATATGGCAACGCTGCATTACTGTTACAGTTACTTACGAAAGCCACCACTCTCTTAAAGAGCTGTCCTGTTTCTCTTTCGGAAAGTTGCTTACATTAAAAAGTGATGCCACTTATGTGCAAATATTAAAAATGAATGCCATTATAATATATTTGATTAACCAGGATGCGGTCGAATTCGTCCGCTTAGCCCACTAGTCAGTATTAAAACTCCAAAAATGCTTGTATTGTAATTGCACGATGTTGGATTTCTAATGTAGAAGGAACTTTGCGTAACCATTGAAAAATAAAATATTTTGGAATTGGTTAGCATGGAAAGCGTGAAATAGGAAAAATGTACTAAGGAGTTTTCTTTGAAAAAACAAATATGAAAAGTATAGTATTCTATGTAACAATTTTATTATTTAAGTCCTTACACTGATAAGAAAAAAAGAATTTGTTTGTTTAGAAAAAAAGAAAAAGCAGAACTTCGGTCACAGTTTTTGATAAAGTCAGATTCTATCTTGTGATAAATGTCAACATGAACTAAAAATTCATCATCAAGACACGTAACGAAATAAACAAGATCTTATTCGTGCTATTTCGGCCCGAGCATTAGGGTGTTCATTACAGAAGCCGCGCCTCTGGCTATTAAACTACATGCAGATCCACCAGTTGTCCGCGTCATTGATGTCAAAGTTTCATTAGGAAATCGTTGGCACCTAATTACGCAGATGCGTCCAAACTTTTGGAGAAGGTGGAACAGGGAGTACTTGGTCCAATTGCAGCAACGCGCCAAGTGGACGAAACCAACTCCTAACTTCACCGTGGGAGATCTCGTGGATTTGCGTGAAGACAACATTCCCCCTAGTAAGTGGAAGATGGGAAGGGTAGCGGAAGTACATACTGGTGCCGATGGCAGAGTTCGAGTTGTCTCCATAAAAACTGCTGAAGGAATGCTGCTGCGCTCGATCGTTGAGATCTCTCCGCTTTAAACATTCAAGGATAACAGCGACGTACCAAATCATTTGAACTAACCTTCCAGTTGGTTCAAGGTGGGCGGGATGTTCGAGCCTAAATCAGCGCTAGCTCCCCATAAGTTGATCCAATTAATATCCCACACTCATTGCTGTGTCTGTTAATCACTAAATGGCTTTAAAAGTAGTCTAAAGCACATGTGAGTTCCTATGAAGAACGTTCAGCACGTTCAGCGTGGACCCATTATCGTACAGTGAAAGCTCAGTTCCATTTAACAAGCTGGGCACGTCAAGCACTCTCCTTGAAGTTGATCTCTGTATGTGTGCCTTCCTCTGTCTCTATTACAAAGCATTTGCCCTCTATCCTCACCCCGGGGCCTATCTTTATCCCGATTAGCTCATCCTTCAGTTCCTTTAAACAATCTCTATCTAAAGGGGCCTGGTAAGATCAAATTCAAAGTCCATTTCAGTTGCCTCAATGTTTCCTGTACTTAAAGTTGTCAAAGATGTATTCCAGCGTTGTTCTGACTTCTGTCTGATGAATCTCCAGCAGTCTCATCCTTGGCAAGTAGAGCCTTTGGCATGGCATCTCAATAACGATGCCTAGCGTTGGAATGCGCTCGAAAAACGTGCTCTCCGTTCTCAGCACAGTGCATTGCGATCCATCCTGCGAGAGCATGGATATTGTAGGCAAAGATGTTGTGTTTATGGTCACTTGCTAAGCATTTCCAGTCCTCAGAAGCCAGTCGAGCAGCTTGCAGCTCTCGGGCGCAATTGTGCAGTCCATTTGAGGACACTGAGAAAATCATCTAACATATATAATAATAATAATAATAATAATAATAATAATTATAATAATAATAATAATAATAAGTGTTCTTTATTTTTTCAAAAAGGATATTTACGAATACTACTTTTTCATGGGTACCGTTTAGCAATAGCTTTGCAGTCTGTTGTAGATTGACAACTTTTTAATTTTTAAAAATATTATTAATTTAATAGATAGATAGATAGATTTTTATTTCGTATATAAATTTTGCTGCAGAATTTGTGTTACTGCACATTTAACAGAGTTTTGATAATAGGAATATTATCGTTCAACTGAAAAATTATTTATATTTATTAAGAGCGTATATAGGAAAACGAGGCAGGCTTGAAGGAAAATACGAAAAACAAACATTCAATAGAAAAAAAAAAAAAACTAAAATTAATAAAGCAAGTAAAATTAGTGAATAAATAAAAATAAAAATAAGTAAATAAATTTATATATAAATAAATAATAAACAAGTAAGCCATAAGCAAATACTTAAGCAAGAATAATTAAATAAATGTATATTTAAATAAATAATAAAGAAAAAAACAAGAAACAAATAAATACTCAAACAAGAGTAAATAAATAAACAAATAAATAAATAAATAAATAAATAAATAAATAAATAATATAAATAAATGAATAAATAGATAATAAAAAATAATAATAAATAATTACATAAATAAAAATATAAATAAATAAATAGCATAAATAAATAACTAAATAAATATATATAAATAAATAATATAAATTTGTTCGATAATGAAAAGACACTGATTCTTTTAAACGATTGTAAATTTATTCAAAAGGATTATGCACAAGAAAACGTGATGTGTTGTCGAAGGAAAAAAACGTCGCGAGACCAGAGCAGGCCGGAAAATGAGCGCTAGCACGAACATGAACTAGTTGCGTTCGATGAGGTCCAGCGCGCAGGTTGCGTTCATGGAGTTTCAGCACGTGTGTTGCATTCAGTGGAAGCTAGCATTGATTTAGGCTCGAACAAAATAAATAATAAACAAATAATTACTTAAATAATAAAAAATTTAGGAAAAGCAAAGATACATACATATATATACACAGATAAATCAATAAATAAGTAACAGAAATGGTAAAGAATTTAATATAAAGTACATAACTAAATAGGTACAAAGAAGTAATTGCATTTACATTCTAACAATCTTAAATATTCAATGCATTCACTAGCGGATTGTTAGCAAAACTGCATCTTGTTTTAAACATGTTATTGAGTTTAAGAATTCTATTAGCTATCAATTCAACATTCGCTCTTGGGTGAATATCAAGAGTTGCGTGGTGACAAGGTAAGTCTAGTATCATTTTCAAGAGCTTGTTTTGTGACACTTGCAATTTTTTATATGGCACGCTGCCAAGTCGCCCCATACCTCACACCCATATAGCAGAATTGCCAGAAAAATTACTCTGTTGTCAGTGGGAAGAAGTGATTTCTATTAATGAAAGGGTACAGCGTCTTTATTGCTATTCCGAATTTCTTTAAGGTTTTGACGATATGGTCTTTAAATGTCAACTTGGTATTTAGATAAATACCCAGATATCTAACGGCGGACTCCCAATTTATGTTACAGTCAACTCCGCTTATCTGAAATACGCTTTACTGAAAAAATCGGTTAACTGAAACACAAAATTCGTCACGGAGCATTTTCTCACAATTTTCATACAAATTACTGCGCTTAACTGAAAAACCTGTTTAACTGAAAAAACTTTTACAACATAAATTATTAATTTATACTCAAACTACTCCGCATAAATGAAATCAAATAACTGAATACGCCTATCCCTAAAAGTGACCTGTAAATTAGCATAAAAATATTTATTTTTTCTATTTTTGTTTTTCTTTATTTACACGTTATCGAAGTTTTGTTTGATTTGGAGTTTTTTTTTTGATAAAATATTGACATATTTATTTATTTATTTATTTCAAATAATTTTTAAAGATAAATTTATAAAACTATTTACAAAAAGACATCTGGGCAGCAGGGCCATGTGATGTCGTCTTTTAGTGTAAACTTAATAAAGAGAATTATTTTTTACATATTTACATTCTTAATTACACAGTGATAAAGGATAGAACTTAGAATGTACGTTTACAATGAATTCAATTGAAAAAAAGTATGCAAATTAGTGTTAAATGTCATTGAACTTATTATGAATGGATGTGGTATGTTTAATATTCTGCAGGGATAGTGGATTTGCTGGATTGAGGACTTCAGCTAGTTGTTGTTGTATGTCTCCGGAACCGTTCTGAATTTGTCCCGATAAAGGGCATGTGACTAGGATATGCCAGATAGATAAAACCGTCCCACAATGTTGACATACTTCTGGAGATTCGTGGTTATAGAAATGTTGGCTGGTAAAGAGGGTTTTTCCGAGTCTAATTCGTAGCAGTCGAATACAGTCCTCTCTTGCGAAATTGACGTGATATGGGATACGAGAGATTTGGGGGTGGTGTTTTCGCAGAAAAGTTTCACAGTTTCGCCATGACTCTACTAGTTCTTCTTGCTGTATTAGCACGTGTGTTCGCCTGGTAAGATGGAAAAAATTCGGTGTTTCAAACGTCAAAGGATATCGGATAGCTTCCTTAGCAGCTATATCTGCCATCTCATTACCTTGGACTCCAACATGACCAGGTACCCAAGCCAAAGAGATTTTATTGGAATTGTAGATAAGGTGTCTAATGAACTCTAAAGAAGAGCATTTGTTGATCTCGCTTACAAGCCCCGATAGGATACTCAGATTATCTGTAATTATCAGCGTAGGCGTATTCCAATTTTGAGCAATAGATATTGCTTTGTGGATTGCCGTAAGTTCTGCAATATAGCTACCAGCAAAATCCGGGAGTAGCCCTTGGTGGGCAATGGATGTCTGTCCATTTGCTTTTAGTTCTATGACAGCGTAAGAGGAGTTGCTATCTTTGTGTGATCCGTCTGTGTATAAAATGTGATCTGGCTCAGCCGATGCTATTAATTCATTATGCAACATTTGAAAAACTCTATCCGGTGTTTCAGTTTTTCTATAGTTTGCAAGTGTAGTGTCAATGTGTAGCAAATTTCTTTTCCAAGTCGGTGGCGGGTTAAAATTCAAAGAAACATTATGATGCTCAAAGGAGATTTTATGGGTGGATATGAGTGATGCCATGTTACTAATTGCGGAGATCGATCTTATCCGAATTTTCTTCCTTCCCAATAGGACTTTCCTTACTGCGTCGTGAAGCGGATGCCTGACGTCAGCTAGCGTTTTGCTTGCTAAGTTAATCGCTCTTATTCTCCCCAGATGTTTGAAGGATGTGTAACCAGCTTCTATACGAAGAGCTGCAATTGGTGTCGTTCTCAGAGCACCAGTCGCTGTCCTATAACATTCATTTATTAAAGCATCAATATTTTCACAATTTTTGTTAGTAGTCCACATGAAGACCGTCAAACCATGTTGAAGAGTACCTTCCACCAGTGTTTTGGCTATTTGCAACGCTGTTTCCAGATGTGGTCCCTTACGCCGTGAACAGATCATTTTTAAGGCATTATTGCGCAATTTTAGTTGTTTTAGTACTTGTTTTGTGTACAGGTCCCATTTCAAATTCCTGCTGAAGCGAATCCCTAATATTTTTAGTTCACTTTGCAGGGGGATTATTTCTCCACGGAGAACAAGTGCAGAACTGGTACATTTTTTTTTTCTGCAAAGGTGTAAAGCTTCTGTTTTTGCTGTTGGCACAACTGCACCTCGTTCTTGTGCCCAATTATAAATAGCTTCGTCTGCTGTTTCCAAAGTTGCTTTTACGAGAACATGGTCTCCTGACGCTAGTACGTAGATGTTGTCGGCATATATCCCAATAAAATCAAGATTATATCTTCTTGAGGACAGTTCAGCTAACAAGGAGTCGATGTATGCATTGTATATGACTACCGAGAGTGGAGATCCTTGTGGTATCCCGTTTTCGAGTTTAGCTAACGAGGAGCTGTAGCCATCAACATTGACTTGGAAGGTTCTTCCAGAGAGAAAAGATGAAATAACTTTCAGGATCCCCTTCGGCACCCCCCAGGAATGAAGCTGTTTAATAACTGGAAAAGACATTACCCGATCAAATGCCTTTTCTAGGTCCGATGACAAGATCACACTGTGCTTTGATGCCGACAAGTTTTCTGCTATTTTGTGCTCGAGCAGATGTAGAAGAGTGTGAACACCTGATTTTGGTCTAAAAGCATGCTGTCCTGAACTCAATTTTTCCTCCATTAACCAACCGATTCTTCTCGAAATGATTTTTTCAAAAATCTTGGAGAGCACTGGAAGAAGAGAAATGGGGCGATACCCATCAAAAGAATGACGCCTTCGAGAATCTTTGGGGATGGGCTTGAGCAGTGCTCTTTTCCAATCATGGGGGAAGTTCCCGGAACTCAGGATGTTATTGTAGAGGTTACAAATTCTAATTTTAAGGGTTTCAGAGCAAGATTTTACCATGTTGTAGGTAATTTTATCGACCCCCGGTGTAGTTCCCTTAGCCGTTTGTAGAGTCATTTCAAGTTCAATTCGGGTTATTTGTTCCATCAAATATCCCGATTGGCTCGTTAAGGTAGGGAGGTCTTTAATGTCAAAAGCTTGTTTTTTCTGAAACACATTATCAGGATAAGTGCTGTCAGCGCTTTACCGAGCCCATTTGTTTGCAAAGATGTTGGCAATTACCTCCGGGTCATTCTGTAGCGAGTCATCCAGAAACATGTAGGGGAAGGTTTGAGGAGGCTTGGAAGAGCGAATGGATTTTATTCTATTCCATAAAGTTCTCGAATCTAAGGATGGGTCCATTGTGTTAATGAAATTATCCCACGATGATCTTTTTGCCTGAATAGATTCTCTCCGAAGCTTTGCACAAGATTTTCTGTACGCTATACAATTCTCTGTTGTTGGGCTCCTACGCACTTTGGTCCACGCTTTATGTTTGTCTTTTACTAATTGTAATATGGTTTCTGTGAACCATTTGGGGTTGGATTTGCCACACTTTTGCTTTGTTATTGGTATTGATTTCGCTGCTGCTGTTCGAATAATTTTTTTTATCCTTGCAGCTTCTTGGTTGGTGTTGCCAGACGTGGGTATTGTAGAAGCCATAACTCTGGTAGTGGATTGAAATAAATTCCAATTTGCTAATTTTTCTTTGAAACGTGTCGTAAGCTTTTTCGCTGGCCTTATTTCCGGAGTTCGTATTATTATGGGAATATGGTCCCTGCTACCTGAGTGCGAAAGTACCTCCCAGTGAAGAAGAGGCGCCAGATCATCAGACGCGAAGGTTACATCAATTGCCGTGAAAGTATTCCTTGTACTGAAAAGAGTTGGTGAACCATCATTTAAGACAATTAGTCCGCGATCATTAGCGAACTCTTCGAATCTTAATCCTGTGGTACTTGTTGTATTCGATCCCCATAGTGCATTATTGGCATTGAGATCTCCAAGTATAAGATGGTGCGAACTGTTACTTGCGGGAATACTATCAAGAACATCTGGAGTAACAACAACATCATGCTCTCTGTATAGATTTGTAATTTGTATAGGTCTTTTTCCTGGAATTTCAATCGTTTGGTGAAGTAGATTGGTAGTGGATGTGATGTGCGAAGTTATGGGAATAGTGTTTTTAACTAAAATACCTATACCTGATTTGGCGTAGTTAAAGTCTTTATTAAAGTGATAAGATTTGTAATTTTTCATATTAAATAGATTTAAGTTTTTGGCTATTATATGAGTTTCCTGGAGGGCGATGATGTCTGGGTTGTATTTAGCGATTAAACGTTCTAGAGCATGTTTGTTGTTTGAAAAGCCTTGGAGGTTCCATTGGAGAAGGAGAATATCCATTTCCAATAGAGGCATTATTGTTGTTTATGATTTTTTGCTGAGAGTGATGTATGAGGTGTCAACGTAGGTTTGGGGAGTGGGTTCGAGGGATTTTTTGTATGTGACTGTGAGAAGTGTGGTTGTTCAGTGAGAGAAAGTATGGTAGCTTGAGAGCAGTTATCTGCTCCAAAGTCCATATCCATACAAGTCATTTCTGAATCTGATGAAGAAGATAGTAGTAATTGTTCCGATAAAGATTCTGTTTCATTATTTTCTTCTGTATGTTTCGTTACAGATTTGTTGATCGTTTGATTTGATGCAGATGGTGTTTGATCTATTAAATTTGGTGTTACGGGAGAAGTTTGTATGTTTTGCTGAGATTTTTGTGGCATATTGTTGGCAGTTATTGTGTTTTGTGAGGAAAGCATTGGTATTGGCTCGGGTTCAGAGTTTGAAGAGAGGTTTTGCGGTGGAAGGGGATCGGCTTCTTTAGCTGTTGTGGAGATTGAGAAAGGGTTATGGTTGGAAACATTCGCTGTGGTCTTCTTATTTTCATTGATCCGAATTTTTATTAATTCAGCCATCGTTGGTTTTCCACTATTTCGTTTCGTGGGAGCAGATAATTGGTGAAGAGCGGGATTATCATTATATATTTCCCACGCGTCGCGCACTGTACAACGACGGTCGGCCTTTATTTTATTAACGGATTTATAACGTAGGAACGCCGGGCAAGCGGGATCATACGAAGTATGATTTTCGTCGTTGCAGTTGATGCAATATATACGTGTGCAGCTCGAGTGTGGTGGTGGAAGACAGCATTCTTTGCAGATCGCGGCATTAGTGCACCGATTTTTTGTGTGACCTAGCCTCTGACATGACACGCATCGCATAGGGTTTGGTATGTACTCTTCTACCTTACAATTTAGCCAGCCGATCTTAATTTCGTTAGGACGGCGAATGGAGTCGAATGTAATGATTGCTGCACCGGTGGGAACTAAATTATCATTATCTTTCTTCATCATTTTTCTTACCTCAATCACTTTAAACCTTTTAATTTCTTCCAATAATTCATCTTCTGGTATGTATATGATGTGTTTTGAGAAGATTCGACCTTGTACGGAGTTAAGGCCAATGTGGTTTGTTACCTTTACCGGAATCGAGTCGATGAGCTTGGCTTTTAGGAATTTTTCAGCTGTCGGTACATTTAACACTTTTAGAAGAAGGTCCCCTGACCGCATGGCCTTAACCTCCAAAATATCCTTGGATATGAACTCTAGACCACGGTTTATTTGGATGGGATTATACGATGAAAGTGGGCGAACGCTGTCACCAACTTTTTCCATTCCAGCGATGACAATGTAGCGTGGGATGTTGTCGTCGTTCTTTATCGTAGGTAGTTGTGGAAATTCATCGTCCAAGAGTTTTCGCTTTGCTTGTTTTTTTGACCGGTTTAAAATGACCTCAGACTCGAGGCCTTTAAACCGGTTGTGAAAGGGGGGGGGGCATACCCCCATTCATTTTTCTCTTACCGTATGCAGATGTTAGAGGTTTATTTCCCAGTTAATAATAATATTCAGCAAATAAAACTGTTATTATTCACTTACCCTGGTGGGCAACCGTACAATAAGAAGAAAGAAACTAACTGTAAAAGTGAATGTTATTACTATTAGCACGAACACGTCTTCACGTGGCAATTGCCTGACTAAGACTGGTGAAAATATTGACATATTAAAAATGATGTTGTTGGTATTTTTTTGATTTTCAGGTTGGATAAGTGAAATTGTTTTTCAGTTATCCGAACTCCGGTTAAATGAAATTTTTTCAGTTATTTGAAGTCCGCTTAAGAGAAAATACCGCTTAAGTGAAAAATAGTTGTGGCAAATTGGTGTTTCAGGCAAGCGGAGTCGACTGTACTTCCATTAAGCCGAAGCTGACTACTGGGAAGACAGCAAGATTTTATTTTTCGGGTGAAAAAAATTGCTTTTGTTTTCCCTTCGTTCAGCTTGATTTTCCATTTGTGATAGTATTTTACTAATATCTCCATTTCATTTTGAAGATTCGTCTCAATATTGACAGCGAGTTCATGAGATGAAAATATTGCGGTGTCATCTGCAAAAATGGCTATATCACAGTGGGGTAACTTTGGAATATCAGATGTATAAATGTTATACAGGATTGGGACAAGAACTGAACTTGTGGAACACCCGATCGAAAATATTCGAAGTCAGAAACACTACTATTAACATGAACTTTGAAACGACGAGTGGACAAGAAACTTTGGACTAGTTTACAGATATAAAAAGGAAAGTTATACTTATCATTTTGTATATTAGGCCTTCATGCCAAACAGAGTCAAACGCCATTTCAATGTCTAATTAGACCAAACCTGTAGATTTCCCTTGTAACCGATTTTTTTTTAACACAGTTGGATATTCTCTGTGCCTGATGGGTTGTACTATGATGAGGCCTAAACCCAAACTGTTCGTTGGGGTAAATTTTATGAAGTTCTATGAACTTTACGATTTGTTCTTTTAGTACTTTTTCATATACTTTACTAAGGTTGCTTAGTAGACTGGTAAGTCTATAACTTTCGGGGCTTTCTTGAGGCTTACCAGCTTTTAATATTGGTACCACTTTTGCAAGTTTCCATATATCCGGAAAGTATTGCATTTTTAGACACGCGTTTATAATAAATTCTATACATTTTATACCTGCTTTAGCAATTGCTTAAGGTAAATGTTTCTTAACATATCGAGACCACCTGTTTTCCGAGGACGTAGGTTGCTTAATATGAACTCGATGTCTTCTTCGGTAACATAAATTATTGAAGAAGAATGATTTGTTTCTTCTGCCACAAAAGCTTGAATGGAGTTGCTCACGAGGGTGTTGGTGTGTGCATCACCTAAATTTTGTGAGACAACATGATTTTTTGAAAAATATACGGCAAGTGCACTGGCTTTTTCAATATCGGTAAAGTATGTGCACCACGAGTTTTTGAGGTAAGGTTTTTTTTTTTTTTTGGTTGCGCCTGGAGGCAGGAATCTTCAAAAGATACCAATGGTCCATACCATTGGTTATGCCCCCTTCATATATCTGACAATGGCATCAGTGCTAGTCAGTATATGCCTACGGGCTAAACCTCACCCCCTCAGAGAGGCACTATCAGAACCGGATGCGCGTACTCATAGTAGTAGGAAATTCGTCACTCTCATTTTTTCATTTTTGTGATGACTACGACTAAGTTGCCTTAACGAGTAGTTTACGCTTCTGTAGTGTTAATCGCGTTAGGTAGGTAGCTTTCCAGTGAAGGCACCTACTAATACCGTCATAACATGCGGTTTTTCCTTACGGTGCTAGGTCGAAAGGTTTTGTTCCTTGTAGTCGACGCTCAAGGTTTGTCACGTCCATAGTACGGATTATTTCATTATTGCAGTGAACATGAAGACGGGTACGAAGTTTGCGAGCAAAGTTTGTTACTTCGTCCCTCACGGTAGCAATTTGAGGTAAGGTAATTTTTTTTTTTTTTTTCCGAGGGTAGGTGAAAATCTTCAACAAGACACTATGAGGATCGACAGCGCGTGCTCATAGTAGTGTGGGATTCTTACTTACTAAAAAACCTCCCTTCAAAACAGACTTGTTTTTATTTTTACTACAACTAAGTATTCGACTTATCAAGTAGTTTTCGTTTCACGAAATAATGACGTTTTGCAGGTACCTTCTCATTAAAAGTTCCTGCTATCTCCGCAGTTTAGACGCGGTTACTTATCGCGCTAAGTCTAAAGGTTTGATTCTTTGTAGACGGCGTAGTAAATTTCTTTCATCCAACACTTGGAGGACTGTTATATTAACGTGACTTTCTAGTCGACTTCTATGCTTTCTCGCCCAGTTTTTGATTTCGTCTCCGATTGTTTTAATGCCAAGATATCTGTGGATATCGCTATTTCGGATATACCATGGCGCATTAACAATACTTCTTACCACTTTGTTCTCAAAAGTTTGTAAAATTTGAATGTTACTTATTTTGGTACAATCCCAGAGTTGTATACCATATGTTCATACAGGCCTTAGCACTTGCTTATATAAAAGCAATTTGTTATCTATATTAAGCTTGGAATATTTTCCAAGTAACCAATACATTTCTCTATATTTATTATCTAGTTCTTTGCGTTTTTTCTTTACGTGCGTTTTCCATTTTAGCTTTGTATCAAGTGTCATTCCTAGATATTTAGCCTCGTTTGCAAAGGGGATTTAAACGAGTTTGAATAGATCGGCAAATTATTTATTTTCTTATAAGTAAAATTTACATGAACAGATTTGGTCTCATTGAGTGCGATTCGCCAAATCTTTTTCCATTCATTTACTCTATCCAAAGCTTCTTGCAGTTTTTCTGTAGTATCTTCGACCGTTTTACCTACTGTCAAGATAGCAGTGTCGTCGGCAAATGTAGCTAGCTCAGTGCCTTCTACTTGCGGTATATCACGAGTGTATAATAGATATAAGACTGGACCAAGAACGCTTCCTTGCGGCACCCCAGCCATTATAATAATCAATTCGTAAGGCAGTTCTTCAAAATATTATATAGGTGCTCTGGCAGAACTTGTCGTAATTTAAACTTTAACCCTTCGTGCCAGACCTTGTCAAAGGCTTGAGAAACGTTAAGGAATACGCTTGAACAAGTCTTTTTTTCTTCAAGTGATTTTTCGATTACATGTGTTATTCGATGTACTTGTTCAACTGTAGAATGCTTACTTCTGAATCCGAATTGATGATCCGGGATGAGATGCCATTCTTCTATTACCGGCTGTATTCGCCTGATCAATATTCTCTTGAACACTTTGGATATAATTGGAAGAAGCGAAATCGGTCTATAAGACGTTTTTTTATTCTGCCGTTTTCCAGGCTTAAGGACCATTATAACTTCGGCGACTTTCCATTGACTCGGAACATATTCTAGTCTAATCGCGGCGTAATTAGAGCTTTTCTAGGTAGAGCTTTAAGAACCTCTCCCGTAATTAGGTCATATCCAGGAGCTTTCTTAGGTTTAAGTTTCCTTATTTCTTCCTTAAGTTCGGTAAGTGTTGCATTTCTTATTACGCTATTTTCTATATACGACGTATTTATATTTTCAATAAGAGCTTGTCCATCAAACGGTTTGAAAGTTTCTTCCAGGTGGGCGGCAAAAACTTGCGCTTTCTCTTTATCATGCCTGGCCCATTCGTCTTGATTTTTCTTAATTGGGGTGGCTTGAATTTTAGGTTTTTTAATACCTTTTATAGCCTTCCAAAGCGAATAGTTAGAATCTTTTTCTGCCGTTAAGCTTTCTAGGTAAGTTTGCATTTCATTATTCTTAAGGTCTTTAATAGATCTTTTTACTGAGTTGCACAAACGGTTAAGATGTGCTTTATGTTGCGGAGCCCGAGTTTGTTGCCATTTTTTGTGTGCTTTTCTCTTCTCCTTAATCATCTCTTTTATTTCCTGCGGATAAGTTTGACTGTAGCTTGCCGGCGTTTTATTTGGTTTGGGAGTATTCTTCCACGCGGCATCCTGTAAGATTTCGACGAACCGATCTACTTCAACTTCAAGTTCATATGGCGTTTTAAGTGCTCAATATTTGCTTCAATATCTTTTTTAAAGCCATCCCAATTAGTTTTCGCGCTGGTTAATCTGGCCGGACTTACTTTTTTAATCAGAGTTTCGCTTATCGTCATAATGATTGGAGAATGATCAGAGGAGGGATCAAAGCTTTCAAAGAAATCAATCAGATCTGGTATCTTATTTCTATCAGTCGGCCAATATGTTGGTTTACCCGTCGAGTGAAAATCACAACTGAATTGCATACCCGCATTATAAAGCTTTCTACCTTTCTGAGAAGCGTACCTTGAGCCCCAGAAGGGGTGTTTCGCATTGAAGTCGCTACCAATAATAAAATTTGGCTTATGGAAGTTGAAGAAGTTTGTGAAATCACTTTCTTCAAGTTTACATCGCAGTGGACAATTTCTATTTCTAACGCGTACCGTGCTTACTTGCATTGCTTCTAATTGCAGTGAACATGAAGACGGGTACGAAGTTTGCGAGCAAAGTTTGTTACTTCGTCCCTCGCGGTAGCAATTTGAGGTAAGGTAATTGTTTGTTTTTATTTTTTGCCAATTTAATTATATTCCAGAAAGGTTTATCGTTATTGTCCAGTGTATTGAGTTTTTTGTTCCACTGATTTTTACGGTGCCCTAAAATTTGTTTGGCTATTTCTTTATTTAGATATGCCATTTGGACGAAAAAAAGGGTTGACGATACCTCAGCCAATTTCGTCTGCAAGTATTTCTGAGTTTAATTAAGAACAAATGTGGGAAGGTTTCTTTTAACAGTAGTTCTTTTTTGTAATTTTTGGTATACTTGCGTCGACCGAACATAAAACGTGTTCTGAGAAATCATTTACAAGGCAGTCAATGTCTTCCTTAGTTAAAATGTCGTCAATATTCAGGGGAATGTTTTGAAGCTTTGATTTAACTTCTGAACGAAAACGTGTACTTTTATTTCGCCTGACCATAGAAGACGACAACAAACCGGATTATGATCCAAACTAAGTTCAGTTATCGATATTGGATTTGTTATGTAACAAGGAACATTTGTAACAAATAGGTCAAAGATGGAAGGACTACCACGAGAACTAGCTGGAATATAAGTTGGACTAGGAGGAAACAGAACAGAGAAGGGCAACATGACAAGAGCATCAGCAAGCATTAGCTCTAACACAACCCCAATTCCTATGTCTGGAATTGAGATCGCCTCCAATTAGGAAATAATCGCTTAATGTGAAGAGTCTTTTCAAGTCATTTTAAAAACTAGTTACCCGGGAAATATACACAAAAATCTTGACTGACTTCTAATTCCTTAATTTTATGTCAATTCCCACATTCTCAATATAATGTGTTCTAACAACAGGCAAAAGCGAATGTTGAATTGATCTTCTGACAAGACTCGCAACACCGCCACCAGTACTATCAACCTTAACATTCCGATAACACTTAAATTCAGGAGTTGACAAATACCTTGCTTGAGCCAAGTCTCTGTAATCAAAGCAACGTCAATGTTCCTGTTATTTCAAAAGTTTAAAAACTCAACAGTTTTGTTGCGAATGCCTCTCGCATTCCAAATTACAATATTTAAATATCTATCTATCATATTACTTGTCATTAGTATACAAAAACTTAGTTGCTAAATGTGCAAAAACTGTTCTAATTTAGATTTACATGTAGATAAACTTGTAATCATTTCCCTTGCTAACGAGTTAAGTTCCTCAATCGTGAACAGCGTACAAGTAGAGTGTTGATTCGAGATGTTGCTTGGAATGACTCCAGGAATGTTGCTGGCAGCGTTAGTGGAAGAACTGCTCTCATTGTAGTTCTCCTTCTCCTACACATTACGCACTTCCGCTTGTGCTTGAGCGTGAGGGCAGCAGCTAGTGCTAGCATAATAAATGCTCTCTTGTCGCCGGCCCTGCGGCTGCGGCAGCAAAGGAAAATCGGACATAGAGGTGAACGAAAAATAATTCTGTGACTGTGTGACACGTGTGAGCACGGGCAGCAATCTATGGTGTGTTGTTGTAAAAAGCTTTTGGTTTAGAAGATTTCTCTTTCATCTTGGAGTATTTAATTCCATTGGCACAGGTAGGATCAATAGATTTATGACAACCGTTGCAGTTAACACATTTATTTACGGCAACATTATTGCAAGATGCAATCTTGTGTTGACCGGCACAAATAGCACAGTACGCTTTAATATGGCAATTTCATTCGACGTGACCAAACATTTGGCAGTTGTGACATTGAGTCAGTTTGCCTTTAAGTTTTCTTTGAATACTCCAATTCACCTGTGTATGCAAAATTGACCGGTAATTTTTTTTTAAATCGAATAATTTTATTCAACTATTTTCAAACGAAATTTCATAGAAAACATCGCTGTAGCGTTCGTATATTTTCGTTGTCTTTTTAATATTGATACAATCTAAACCAATTTTAATTAGTTCACTTTTTAATATATTTGCGTCCATTTCGCCCATACCATAGAGAACCACTTTAAAAGCTTTCTCACTGCGGAGATCATGTGAGAAGAACTGACAGTTTTCAGATTTAAGCTGTCAGACACTAGTTTATAAAAAGCAAGAGACTCACAAATTATTTGTATCCCAATGGACATTAGTTTTATGTAATAATCAGTAATATTTAACGATTTCATAAGACCGTGAACATAATCACTAGATTTTTGGAGGAGTTTGATTGGTGGTATATATTCGCTTTTTACACTAACCGTGTCTACTTCGTCCATATCGTCGTTATTGTCACTATCAGGTAGACATTGTAATGGACTCCAGTAATTAACACTAGAGTCCTTTTCATATGAACTATTCGCGTTGTCCGGCGAAATTTACTTACCGAGGACAGACGATTGTCCTCGGTCTCAGGTGATCTATATCTTTATGTTTCGTAAATACTCTACGGAGAAAGCCGATTTGAGAAGTCATGCGCAGACAAAAGCTCCGAGAAGACTGATTAATTTAATATTCCAATATACTCGTACATAAAATCAAATCAAAAGTCTCCCTGAACAATTCTCAACCTATAGTCGTAGGCTTTTCTGCAGTACGATGCTAATGTCTGCCAGTTAGCACCATTTAGCAGATCCAATACAACTTCTACTCTAAATGAGTTTTCCCCGAAATGAGCTCTTCTTATCTCCAATAGGGAACCAATAAAATGTAGGACATCTTCTTATTCTCTGGTATTACAGAGTTTACATTGTGTAGGTAGGTCGATGCAATGCAGAATAAAAAAAAAATATTTGGCGCAACAGCTCTTAAAGTGCCAGGGCCTAGCTTCTTGCAACCACTCATGTTGTATGCGTTATATTTTCACAAGAATGGACATACAGTTTAGTACAATACTCTCGGTTGTTTGTCAGACGTTCGCGAGAAGTGGGACCGTGTAAAAAGCTCACACGCAGTGGTCCGACACACTAACCACTTACGCCACGGCGCCCACAGCATAAAGTGCAGCTTTAAAAGTTCACCTCTTGTACATACGAGTATAATTGAAATTTCATCTATCCCTAAAATATTAGGAGAGGCTGTAAGATACAAAAATTTCGCGTTTAGAAAGCTGTTTAGATCCAAAGTTTTATAAAGCTGGATTTGGCGTAGAGAATAACTCAATAAAGGCAATGAGTGCCAGATAAGTTGAGTTTTTTTTTTTTATACAAAATGGTAGTAGGTAGTTTGAATTCGGATGAAGCCTATTCAAATATTACGCCAGAAACAGAGCTCAAGTAAATAAATAAAGAGTTATTATTATTATTAAACAATATCTCGAACTTCCAAACCTAAACAGAAAAAAGATTCACTGAAGTTCTGGCACCAGAGAAAAAGTATGTTCCCTTCCTTATACAGACTTGCAATGAAGTATTTATGTACACCAGTGACATTTTAATTTAATGTGTTCTGCGTGTTTTTGTTTGACTTTTCTTTACAGGCATTTTTACTTACAGGCATGTAAATAGAGTCGCTCCTACTCGAGTAGAACTCGATTATTTTCATAAATGAAAAAAATCATTCGAGTCCCATCAGTACTAACAATCTTATCATCCAAACCATAATCAGCTCAGCGTCGATTCGTTAAATATTCGTTCACTTTTGCAAACATGATGAAGAGTACTCTCGGGCGCTCCATTGCATACATATGTAAGTCTAGTTGTCGTGTGTGATGACCAAACACCCTGCACTGTAGGTAGCAGAAATCAGAGTATATCCATTCAATGAGTAGGTACACTTTTCACGTTTTCTTTATCAGTGCTTATCAGTAAGTCACACAGACACGAGAAGTAGACGGATATAAGAAGTCTTGTAGAAAGAGAGATAGAAGAGGAGTGTCTTTTCGGAAAATGGCACAGGGTGCCCAATTAAAAAAAGGCAAACATTTACTTGTTCATACTTTTTTTTCATTAAGAATTACAATTACATACAGTTCTGGAAATAAGTATAAAATTTTACAATTTTTGTAAATAATTCAAAAACAAAAGGTGGAACAAATTAAAATCCATTTGTTATCGTAAATACTTCTTACATTCTTGTTTGTAGAAAAATAAGAATTGAATTATTAACTACTGTTTTTAAGATAAGACAAAAAATTTCAAAATGATGCTGGAAAAAAAATATAAAAATTTTGCATTTCTTCATAACCTGCCAGTATAAAAGTAATTTTAAATGAAATGAAAAAGCTGCAATCAGTCATTTTTAAAATTAAAAAAAAAAATAATAATTGGTTTTTATAGTCAATTTTTCGTCCTTTTGATTTAATTAAATTGAGAAGACGACGACGCTTACTATTAACAAGATTGTTAAGTGTGTCGTTGATTATATCATTCCAACATGCTATGATTGCCTGCTTCAATTCAGGAATAGTTCTAATATCCGATTTTTCCTTAGCATAGACATTTCTTGCAAGAATTGCCCAAAGATTCCCTATGGGGTTTAATTCCGGGCTCAGCGCAGGCCACCCCAGTAATTGGTTGTCAAAGCTATGAAACCAATTCATAGTTGATCCTGCAGCATGGATCGGGGCATTATCCTGTTGGAACATGATTTCTTGATCTGCAGCAAGTGTCATAGACGATAATAGGTAATGTTCGAGCATATTTTGGTAGTCCACGACCTTGAGTTTTCCACTTAAAAATGCGATTTCCGACTTCAAGTTTGGTTTTAAATGCTACCTAAATTATTACAGATCTGCCACCCCCCGCTGTCTCTGAAAAAGTTTTCTGATCGCGTTACAGATCATGCCAGTAATAATTAAACCCATCCAAATAAAAATGATGTGAGTCCATATTTCTGGTTTTGGACAAACTTTTCTGCAAATTAGAGACAAGCAGTTTTGTGTACTGAATTGAATTTTTTCATATTTTAAATGATCGGTACGTCCAAACCACATTCTTAAAAAAAGTACAAATTACACATGGAGCCCTTCCTAATTTAATTCCGATATCTTTCTGTGACAATCCCGCTATTCAATATCACTAAGATGAGGTCCTGGTGGCATAATGAACTCTTATTTTTTATCAGTTACCTGTATTAGTTTTGGATAAATTATTATTTTTATTATCTTTTAATATGATACCTTGAAAATCTTACACAATTTTGAACTCGATTTGACTCGCTATCACGTCTTAGACACTCAACTGATCTGAACTAAATGGGAAATTTGTATACTTTTTTCCAGCAACATTTTCGCATTTGCGATATTATCTTAAGTACCGTTACTTGGAATTAGCCACCGAATTTCCATAAAATAAGAATATAGTCCACACCCAAAATAGTGAACAAAATTTAATCATTTGAGTTTTAATTTTTTAATAAAAACAAAAAACATGAATTTTTATACTTAGTTCCAACACTGTATGTGTTACGTTGAGATATTTTTTTTGTTATTGGCTTTTTCATAGTTTTATTGAATTTTTTGATGATATGATACACTCGACCACGTACCATATATAAAATTTTGTAAGAAATTTTTGTTTTGATTTATGCAGCAAAAGTAATCAAATTTCTGATTTATTATATCATACATTTTCAATTCAAAATTAGTCAAGAAGTACATATTGGGAAAACGAGAAATAAACTTTTGCTCCAGAGCCTCTAATGCATCTACAAATTCTTGAGGCGAATGTGTTAAATACGCACCCTCATATTCTTTTAAATCTATAGATAAGGAGGAAACACTAGGTTGCTGATTTAATTCCAACTCACACTTATGTTTTTGCCGGTATTTTTTTTAAATGTAGCCTGTAAAATAATAAAAGGCATTTTCACTACCGAAATCAACAGTTTTTTAGTCAGATTCAGTTTTGAAAAAGTCAATCACTTCGTCGTTCTTTTTTGGTGGTTCTAACTGCATTTCAATGTGGGGAAGCTTTAAATTTGCAGTTGATCTCTTAAACGAACAAATAAATTGAAACGGAGTCAGCAACTTATTATTTCCTCCATGGTTGCGTAAAACACCAAAGGTGTTTTCCAAACAATCTTGGCTGAGGTTTCTAGTTAAAAGGAACGGAATACCATCTGCCCTTAAGTCCCTTCAAATACCAATAAGAGCATTTATATTCTGCTGCGACCCTTTTACAAATCGCATCTTTTTAGTTATATTGGCAGACTTATTACAAAATTTTATGTTTTGCAAGCAAATATTCGTTTCGTTTAAGAAATTTATTTGTTCATTTCCCAAAAATGGCCTTCTGGATTTTTTTGGGTTCTTTGAATTTAGAAGAATTGAACATGTCGTATAACTCGTCTAATTTCCCTATTATTTCGGCAGTATTAATAGCGGTTGAGGATGCAGCACGTACACTGGCAAGAGTATAAATACCAGCTGAAACTGTTGCACTTAATGTTTGCGTAGCAAGCCTCACCCACATGTTCTGGAAATTATTTGGAATAATATGTTCATCAGTCAACCTGAACAAACGATTTTTGACCCACAAGTAAAAATTAACTAGATCGTTCCAGTTTACTTTCTTGTTATCAAGTACAATATCGTACTATCATATAATTACGCCAGAAGGATTAATAATAAATCGTTTTTGTTGGCACCGAGAATTGTCACGCGTCACCCTTTATTACGTTTACTTGACTTCTTCGCAAGACCAATAAGAATTCAAGTCAATACGCCTTCGCATATGCATCGGCAAAAAAAGGAAAGCTATACCAAACCCAGCTTAATTACAAAACCAGTGTAACCAGTTACCACGAAAACTATCACTTAAGGAGTCAAATTATTTTTTCTTATTACAACGCCGAACACTGGATTGCATTATTTTTAGGGAGGTCAAATTATAAAAGAAACATTTATTTTCATATTTTAGATTGAAGTGTTAATTGTAGGGGTTCATAATTAGCTTTAATTAGTGAAAAAAAAAATCATAAAACTAATCATAAAACCATATTCAACAAAGCAAGTCAGGTCGCATTGCCCAAAGTTAAAACATCCACACAACAATGATCAAGTCGATACGCCTTTAAAAAAGCATTATGAAAAAATCCACTCTCATTAGTCATTGTGTACCCTTTTTTTCACAAGTGGTCGTTGTATAAGGGTCAAAATCAGTGCTGTCACTTTGCCACAATTGCGGTATATCTGCCACAATTTTGAACGTTTTTTTTAAATCTACCACATCGACAACGGAATGCACAAATTCTACGGCGTTTTTAAATTCTGTCCTAGAAATATTGAATCTACCAATTCAACTTGGTTCCCTTGGAAAATATGTATATATATACATCTTTCTAATCCGTTTCCAAAATTCAACACATTCCCACTTTCAATGAATTTTTCATTCATTTGTGCGGAAACCTTTTCTCGTCATCCTTATCCGCACATCATTTAATGCAATGTACTCGTTTTTCATGGTGTAGAGTGTAGGCCGTAACAGAGTGACGTGAATGCGAATACTTACATCGTCATCGTTCCAGTCTAATTGAAAAAACAACACTTTGTTGTTATTATATCCTCTGGATTTAGTTTAAATTACTATTTCTTTAGCAGAAACTAATCGTACTCTTTTTGATTTTGCTGAAGGCGAATCGAAAAATACAATAGTTCTCAATAAATGTTTCTATTGTTGAAATTACTACCAAGGACAATTATTTTGAATTAGTAGGAACACTTTTTTTTCATATATACATATGTATATGGGGAGGGGTACCGACGTCCAAAGTCACTGTTATCACATCTTGCTTACTTACTAAGATGGCGCTACAGTTCGCGGTGAACCTGGGCCTCCACCAACAAGCCTCTCCATTTAGCTCGGTCTTTAGCTAATTACCCCCAGTTGCGCACTCCAAGTTGGTCGAAGTCCCATTGAACTTGTGCGCACCTCCTACGGCGATGATTCCCTCTACTGCGTCGTCCCTCGGGGATAGATTCGAAGACTCTGCGGGCCGGAGCGTTGGTGTCCATTCGTTCTACATGTCCTAGCCATCTCAGACGTCCAATACGCAGTTTTTTTTTACTAGGTCAATGTCGCTGTACAGCTCGTATAGTTCGTGATTGAATTTTCTCCTCCAAAACCCGTCAACGCAAACGGGACCGAAAATCTTACGAAGAATTTTTCTCTCGAAGCGACCAAGGATATCTGCATCCTCTTTTAATAAAGTCCATGTTTCAGCGCCGTAAAACAGGACTGTATGATCAGGGTCTTATACAGAGTCTCCTTAGTTTTTCGAGATAGGGCTCTACTGTTGAATGCCTTATAAGCCCAAAAAGCAGCAATTGGCAAGAGTTATTCTTCGCTTGATTTCTGCGCTGATGTTGTTTTTCGAGTTTATAGCAGAGCCAAGGTAGACAAAGTCCGTTACTACCTCGAAGTTATAGCTGCCCACTGTGACATTCTGTCCAATTCGTCGGTGTTGGCTGTCCCTTCTTGTTGACAGCATATAGTTGGTTTTGCCCTCGTTTATCGCTAAACCCATTTTGGGCGCTTCCACCGCAATGCTTGCAAACGCACTGGTGACAGCCCGCCGAGTTCTTCCGATAATGTCTATACCATATCGTCGGCGTATGCAAGCAGTTGTACAGATTTGTGATAGATTGTGCCTCCGATGTTGGCTTGAGTTCCGCACAATCCGTTTAAGTACAATATCAAAGAAGTCACATGACAGCGCGTCATCTTGTCTAAAACCTGTTTTGACATCAAAGGTCTCGGTGAGGTCATTACCGATCTTAATGGAGCAGCGAGCGTTCTCCATCGTCATCCTACACAAACGGACAAGCTTGGCAGGGATGTCAAAACTAGACATGGCTCTATAAAGCTCTTCTCTATAGATGCTGTCATAGACGGCCTTGAAATCGATAAAGAGATGGTGAGTATCGATTTGGAATTCTTGGGTTTTCTCCTGGATCTGCCAAGGATAAGGATTGCAGAACACCAATTATCATTCCTAAGGCGCAGCGCATAACCTTTTTAATTGTGGACTTTTACCATCGCAAATATCATCACTGCAATCATCAAACACTACTAAACGATGTTCCACAAGGATTTTAAATTTTTATCCTAAGGATTCTGCTGAAATTGGTGAGAAAATGCTACCAGGTGTGCAAAACTCAAAACCCCCGTCCTAGAGTTTCGGAGATGGCTAATTTGACTCGTGCGAGAATAAGTGCTTCATCAGGCGCACAATCTTTCAAAAGCCCGTACAACTGCTTACATGCGCCGACGATATTGACATAATTGGAAGAACTCAGCGGGCTGTCACCGATGCGATTGCAAGCATTGAAGCGGAAGCGGTTAAAATGGGTCTAGCGATAAACGAGGGCAAAACCAACTATATGCTGTCAACAAGAAGGGACAATCAATACCGACGAATTGGACAGAACGTCACAGTGGGCAGCTATAACTTTGAGGTAGTAAGGTACTTTGTTTACCTTGGCTCTGCTATAAACTCTAAAAACAAGATCAGTGCAGAAATCAAGCGAAGAATAACTTTTGCCAATCGCTGTTTTTCTCCTTTTTTTATTATAAGTATTCATATTTGTACTGCACACTTAATCAATGGCCAAAGTAAGTTTTGTTTTTACTTTATATATAATATTGCAAGATGTTCATGTGTCCGACTTCCTTCTTAGGCTTGCTTGTCTAAAACTGAACTCTCATGAATTTGGGTAGTGGTTCAAATCTTGGGGAATTCACGGTAAGAAATAACAATGTACGCCTATTTGATATGATTAGCGTGATCAGAGCACAAAATACAGGAATACATTTATGCCACCTAAATTCACAAAGTCTCAATCCTAAAATTGACGAGTTTCGACATCTTTTCATTGAGTCAAAGGTCGATGTCATCTGTGTTTTAGAGACTTGGTTTTGCTCAGATATTTCCGACCTGACTTATAGTGTAGACGGATACAAAGTTTTTCGGGCCGATAGGGTGGGCCGTATTGATGGTGGCGTTGCAATCTATGTGCGTGAACCACTTAAATGCAAAGTCATTCGTATGTCCTATCCAAAGTGTCCCATTGAATTTGTATTTGTTGAACTAACATGTTTTTCCGAAAAACTTCTGGTAGGAACAATCTACAGGCACCACAAGCACATTAGTTTAACACCGGTGTTCAATGTCTTAGAAGATCTGGCTTGTACTACCACTAATATCGTACTATGCGGTGGCCTAAATTCTTACATCTTAAATATGCCTAGAGCGACATTTCTGTTGAACCATATGAAGTCTCTTAACTTAGTTCCTGTCAACTCATCCGAACCTACTCATTTTTCTGACAACTCATGTTCACTACTCGACGTTGTCTTTGTGAGTGATATTGGCAGAGCTTTACTCTACAGCCAGCTTTCAGCTCCTGGCTTCTCAAAACATGACCTGGTTTACTTAGCCCTTAATTTAAACAGTGCTTGGCATAAACCGGAAGTACAGCTTAGAGATTTCTGCCGCATCGAATATGGCGCCTTATTACAGGATATCAATCAAAATGAATGGGATCGTATTCACTAGATGAATTCGATAGATGAACAAACGATGTTTCTGCAACAACAAATATCGTCTCTCTTTGAAAAGTACGTACCCCTAAAAACTATAAAAAAACATCCTTCATCACCGAAGTGGTTGACCACTGACATACAATTTCTTATGCAATAACGGGATGTTGCTTACCAGAATTGCAAGAAATACCGTTTACATGAATTTTTAAACAGCTATCGCTATCTGCGCAATAAAGTGGTTATCAAATAAGGTCGACTAAGTTCAACTATTTTAGCGCTAAGCTCGGCTCTTTTACGTCAGGGGAAAAACTCTGGAAACTGCTTCGTCAACTTGGTTATGGTAAACAAAAACTCGAGACTCCGACTGACATTGATTGCGACAAGCTCAATTCCGAGTTTATCACCCTTCCCACATTACTTTCGAGTTCGACATTTACTCCTGATATTGATTCTGAAGGTGAAAATGAAAACCTTTTTAACTTTAAAAGGATACGCGAAGAGGATATTGTACAAGCAATTCTCTCTATAAAATCCAATGCTATGGGACTCGATGGCTTAAGCGTAAAATTTATCAAATTGTTACCATTCATACTTCCATACATTACGTATATATGTACCTATATTTAACAATATTATAACGATGTCAGTTTTTCCATCCGAGTGGAAAAAAACCAAGATCGTCCCTACACCAAAGAAAGCAAGCGGTAATGCAAAGGAATATGGGCCAATAGCTATTCCTCCGTTTTTGTCAAAAGTTTTTGAGAAAGTAGTCTTGTCGCAAATATGTGAGCACCTAACAACAAAACATCTTCTTTGCTCTCATCAGTCCGGTTTTTGCCCATAGAGAAGCTATAAAACAGCATTAATCCATGTAGTCGATGGAATTAGGAGGGCCCTAGACAAAAACCACCCCACATTTCTAACTCTACTTGACTTCTCTAAAGCATTTGATACTGTTGGCCATTCCAGTTTGTGCAACAAATTAAGTAAGGAGTTCAAGTTTTCGACTCTTTCTACAAAGCCCATTTTTTCTTATTTGAACGGAAGGAAACAATGTGTTACAACTGGAGAACGGTCGTCGGGATTTCTTAGTGTCCAATGTGGAGTACCACAAGGATCTATCCTTGGGCCTTTACTCTTTTCACTATATGTGAATGAACTACCCGGCGTAGCAAGCCATGGCTCTGAACACATATTTGCAGACAATGTCCAACTGCTGTTGAGCTGCCCTCTAAATGCGATTAATACCACAATATCCTCACTAAATGAATATCTCTCAGGCATCTATGAGTGGTCGCTTAAACATAACTTACGGCTTAACCCGAAGAAATCAAAAGTTCTTCCAAGTCATAGGAAACCTATTGATGCCACAGTTATTCCGAAAGTTCAGCTTGCACAGTGCTCAATAGAGTGGGTTGTTCCCGCCAAAAACCTTGGTATCGTTTTTAATAGAACCCTTTCATGCGATACTTATATTAATTCTACTATCGGCAAGGTTTATGATGGGCTTCGTACTCTTTGGTCAACTCAGCGCTTCCTACCAACTACCACCAAATTAATGTTAGCCAAAACACTACCTTTACCGGCTCTGCTCTACGGATGCGAAATCTTCTTCACCACTGATTATAATAGCAGGAGAAAACTTAATGTTATATGGTATATAATAATATCGCTCGTTACATTTTCAATTTAAAGAGACGGGACCATGTTTCCTGCTTTTTAAAACAAATAAGCGGATGTACCTTCGATAATCTTTTAAAATATAGGTCATTATGTCTCCTAAATGACATCATATGTACAAACGCGACAGCCCGACTATCTCTTTGACAAATTAGAATTTTTCAATCACGTAGGTCGCTAAGGTTAATCCAGCTTAAATATTCCTGTGTTCCCTCTGAACGCCAATTTTTCGTACAGGTGACTCGACTGTGGAATTCCCTGTCACCAAATCTAACAAGGATCGGAAACATGAACAATTTTAAATCTTCTCTCTTAATGCATTTGGCCTTGTTGTAGAGTGTGCGTGGAATCAAACGTCCAATTAAATTTATTGCTTTATTATAATTATATATTTTGTGTCATTTTTCTTTTTTCAATGTAAAGTCTTCATCCTTCAGTTTTTGAAAGCCTTGTAATATTTTCCTAATTTGTCCTAATTTCCTGACATAAATCTTAAAACTTGCTAAATTGTTAATGTCTTACGAAAGTTATATAAGATTTGTATCTTTAATTGTAAGAAAGAAGTAAAATAAATACAATACAATACAATAAGGCAATTACACAGTAAAGCCCTATCTCGAACAACTAAGGAGACTCTATATAAGACTCTGACCATCCCAATCCTGCTCTACAGCATTGAAACATGGACTTTATTTAGAGCGGATGAAGATATCCTTGGTCGCTTCGAGAGAAAAATTCTTCGTAAGATGTTCGGTTCCATTTGCGTTGACGGGTTTTGGAGGAGAAGATTCAATAACTAACTATACGAGCTGCACAGCGACATCGACCTAGTCAAAAAACTGCGTATTGGACGTCTGATATGGCTGGGACATGTATGTAGAGCGAATGAACACCAATGCTCCGGCCCTCAGAGTCTTCGAATCAAACCCCAAGTGACGACGCAGTAGAGGACCTCCTCGCCATAGGAGGCGCGTACAGGTTCAAAGGGACCTCGACCAACTTGGAGTGCGCAACTGGAGGCAATTAGCTAAACCATTTTCCATTGTAGGAGTGAATTTTGTTGGTCCGATCTTGGTCACTGTTGGGCGGCGCAAAAAAAAAAGGTGGGGTGCCATTCTTACATGCCTCACTATCCGTGCGATCCACATCGAAATAGCGCACAGCTTGACCACTGATACCTCCATTATGTGCCTAAGGAAATTCATGGCCCGTCGTGGAACTCCCCTAGAAATATATAGTGATAACGCGACGAATTTTCGGGGTGCAGAATGCGAATTGCGGAAAGAGCTAAAAAAGGTTAATTTGGGGCAGGTTGCAAATAATTTTTTTTCGGCGAATTAAAAGTGGAACTTTAACCCTCCGAGTGCCCTCACATGGGTGGCGCGTGGGTGAGGTTGGTGCGATCTATTAAGACCCTTTTATTTTAGATTCTTCCATCAAATAAGTTTAGTGTGAGACATTGCTTAGCGTGCTTATCGAAATCGAAGTCGAGAATATGCTTAATTCAAAGCCGGTGACCTACATACGTGTCGTTAGAATCAGCAGCCACTCACACCAAATCGTTTCCTCCTTGGGAGCTCTAATGGATCTTAACCGTCGTGCTATTGAGAGACAACATGTATTCGAAAGAGTCGGAAGCAATCGCAGTTACTGGCTGACATGTTCTGGAAAGGTGGATCAAGGCTTATTTGCCAACTTTAAACAGAAGGGCAAAATTGTTTCAAAAGGTATTAATAAGCGGGACACTGTGATTCTAGACAACACACTAGGTACTTGCATAACCTATATAAATCTTTCTTCTTCCTTTTCAACTTTGGCGCCGACCCGGTGGGTCTATTTAATATTTTTATTTTTTTTTTTGCTTATCTTTTGTACATTAAGGTAAAGAATTATTTTGTAAATTTTAATGTTTTTTATATTAATTGAATAAAGTTTGCAGAATTTTTCAAGCCACAGCAAAACGAAAATACTTATCTTTAAAACGCTTAGGCAATTATAAATTATAAAAACGATTTAAATGACAATCTCTCTACGAACTTTTCGTTAAGGAGCAGTCTACTGCGCGACTTCTGCTTATTCCTAAAATTTTTTAGTTGTTCCGGTAAGAGGGGAAAGGTTACATGCTTGCACAATCTGCCATCAATATTGCAAAATAGCTTTCCCCTTAGAGCTGAATTGCAGTTAGCTAGAGTACTTACTTTACTTATGTCCTGTATCCCCTTGTGGGTCCTAGGGCCTCTACTACGCCTACGCGCCATAGTGTACGGTTTCTGGCAATGTATCTGAGTTCTCCCCAACTTTTCCTTAACTACCGTACCTCCTTCTCGACTGTTCTGTGCCATGTTCTCCTCGGACCGCCAGGTCTTCTGCCGTCCTGAGTTAGAGGGTTCCATTGCATAGCATGGTTCGTTATGCAACTGTCACCCTTACGGAACGTTTGGCCAATCCACTGCCACTTCCACCGTTGGATGGTTGTGCTTATTGGTTCCTGACCCGTTCTCTCGTAATGGTGTTCGTTAGAGATACGATTGGGCCAGAAAATACGTAAGATATTGCGCAGGCATCTATTAACAAACGTTTGCAGCTTTCTTGTGATAGTAGTGGTCACTCTCCACGTGCTGCAACCATATAACAGCACGGATTCAACATTGGAGCGGAACAGTCTTATCTTGGTGCTCAAACTGATTGCATTGCTTCGCCATATTTTGGACAACATACCAAACGCGGACTTTGCTTTGGCGATCCTGTTGGCTATATCCAGTTCGGTTCCACCATCGGTCGAGACAATACTCCCAAGATACTGGAAATCCTCTACTCTCTCTACCGGTTGCCCAGCAATGCATATTTGAGCCGATGAGTTTGTTCCAAGGCTGATAATTTTAGTTTTTGCCGTATTAATTTTCAGCCCGACGACACCTGCCTCCCTCTCCACATCTGCTGTCATTTGGTGGAGGTCCATAACTCTGTGGGAGAGTAAGCATACATCGTCAGCGTAGTCATGATGTTTCAGTTGAGATGTAAGAGTCCATCGAATTCCTCCGTTTCCCGTCGACAAAGCTGCATGAAGCACGTCGCTAATCAACAATAGGAATAATATTGGTGAAAGGACACAGCTTTGTCTTACCCCACTTTGGATCTCAAATTCCTCAGACAACCTCCCCCTGTGCAGAACGTGACATTTAGAGCCTTCATATATAGCTTTAATAATAGCAATTAGTTTATCGGGAAAACCTCTCCTTCGTAAGGCACGCCAAATAAACTCCCTGTTTACACTATCGAACGCCTTCTCAAAATCGATGAACAGCAGGTGGAGTGGCGATCGATATTCAACAAACTGTTCGATGATAATCCGCAGGGTGTTGATGTGGTCGACACAGGAGGATCCAGAGCGGAAACCTGCTTTTTCGGCATCGAGTGTGTCTTCGAGATGTTGTTTGATTCGCTCAAGGATGATTTTAGCTATTATCTTAGCTACAGCAGGCAGCATGCACTCCATTAAATTTCCTTTCTTAGGAAGCTTGACGATCATTCCCTTTTTCCACTCGTTAGGAAAGCTCTCAGCTTCCTAAGCTCTATCTATAAGTGGAAGCAGAAGCTCAGCCGATGTTGTGGGCGCTGCTCGTAAGAGCTCTGCTGGAATACCGTCAAGTCCTACCGCCTTGTTGGTTTAGAGTGCCTTGATCGCGGTAATGATCTCATCTTTACTGGGAGTCGTGGTGCGTATTCGGGAACTTCTCACCTCGCGCATCTCAGTTTGATTTGGGAGCATATCGCTATCGGTTTAAAACCGTAGCAAAATGCTCTTTCCATCTCTTGAGCTGGTCCTCATACGAAATGAGCAAGGAACCGTCTAGGCTTTTCACTGGGTGTTGGCTGGAGCTGCGACCACCTGTCAGCTCTTTTGTGATTCTGTAGACAGTCCTGCTGTCGCACCTCCGTGCTGCTTCTTCTGATTCTCTAGCCAGCGCGTTGATGTAGTTGCGCTTGTCACGTCGCACGCTACGCTGAACTTCTCTCATCTTCATGCGATATAGGGACTCTAGCTCGCTTCTCCCTGCTGCTGGGGTAGCTGCAACGCGTGCTTTCAGCTGTTTTCGTACTGTAGCTAGAGTACAGCTACAATATATGTACTATTCTTCATTCTGCTCAGTATCCTACTCTAAACTCATTTACCAAACCCATTACTCAAGTGATAATTATATGCAAAGTCTAGCCAACCATCTAAAAAAGAATTTTATGTTTGAAAATAAATACATATGTATATATTTGCACGCATAGTACTAATTATATAATTATAGTAATCGTTAATCTATTTCATCACTAAAACGAATTTATCAGCAATGCAAAACCGACAGCCAGATAAATGTGTGAAAATAAAATAAAATACATCACTAATTTCAAAATGGGGAGGTACTATTTCAACACCAGGCAAATTTCGCATTCTCATTCCTTAATGTTTTTTTTATTTCATAACTCCGCAGAAAATTGCTTCCTCGAATCAACCCGAATTCCATTAGAATCAACCAACGCAGGGCATGTATTTTTCACAAATATGTAGCTGACCGTAACCAGCTGATAGATAAGTATTCATTGGCGCACTGTGTTCTGAAGACGACGCAGAAAGAGTCACATTAATTGTTGATCAACTAACGCGCCGATAAATCGACTATAAGTGTCAGTCGTTCTTTTGAATCGCAACTGAACAGATCGTTTAAGCAATAAATAAATCTCGCTTTTCATATTCGTGGCGAAGTATCCGAAGTATACTCGTACCTTGTATCAAGTTGAACGTGAATTGATTTAACCATAATGACTGATAAGAAGTTTTGTTGGGCAAGTGTTTTGCTGTTGGTCGCGATAGTTGGTGGTGCACACGCGTATAAAATTCTCGGTGTATTTCCGACAGCGGCTAGATCACACTTCTTTGTTGGCCATTCACTGATGAAGGGTCTAGCTGCCAAAGGTCATGATGTCACAGTGATCTCACCATACCCAATGAAAAACGCACCGAAAAACTATCGTGATGTCAAGACGACTGCTATAGTGGAGGCAATGAAAGGTAATTAGATAATTTTCAAATAAACTTACACGAACACACGTCCGGCTGAATATTGTTTAGTGTTAGCTGAAAACTATAGGCGAACCGGTTTGTAGATATGATACAACAATTCATCGTTAGTTATCTTTTAACCTCTCGGAAGGCCCCGATAATGTTGACAAAGTTCTTCGCGCACAGATTTGTTTGCCTTATCATAATATTTATTTGAGATTTCAATGTCAGTTATGACAGATTATAGATGCACAATTCTTGTCGTGCAATATACATACGTATAATCCAAATTTTAGTGAATTACAAAATATTTAAATATAGAAATGTCATACTTCTTATAAAGCCTTGGGACTCAAGTGAATTTTGGAGTTCCGCGTTGAATCGCCTTTATTTGCTGCGTACTATATTTAAAATAAATCATTTCGGCTGCTACACGATAAAAATACCTTCAAAGCACTGGAAGCATGATGAGCAGTCAGTATCAAGACCCAAAGAAGCTGATTATGGAGGAGCACAAGAAACTGACAAAATAGAGTGCGATTTTAATCAGATCTTACACAAAGGGTCCAACAGCTTCAAGCTACATCTTAACCTTGTACTTCAACTCGATATGACAATAAATTGCCACTACTCAACGAATAAATTGATGAACTGGAGCGAGAAAAAACTTCGACAGGAGCAACCATATGTGGTATTCCGCAGATGGAGATGTTTTTCAAGCTATGCCACTCTGAAAAATGCACACCAACACCTGATTTAATAAAAAATTCTCGGGCGAAGTTTCGTACGGATGTTAACAACAACACAATGGTTATTTTAATGTCCAAATCCGCCTCCGATAAAAATAAATAATTATTAAAATCCAATCAAAATCGCTGGACTACAGAAAAAAAAAAGAAAATTGGCTTATATGATGTGGACCTTCAATCTGACAGCTCCATTTATGTAAATGAAATTCTGAGATCATCTAAACATATGATTCTCTTCGAAAAACTGTGAAATCGAAAAGAAGCAAGAAGGTGCTGAGTACGTTCACCTTGAGTGGGAATGTCTACGTTCGAGTTAATGCGGCCGAAATAGCTATTCTAGTGAAATCAATAGAAAGTTTGAATTTATTGATTGCCCATATAAATGCACCAATGGATAACGGAGATGATAACGCGAGAAGAACATCATAAGCTCTATTAAAGCGTCTCATGTTTTAGCATTTGTAAATTTAAAGTTTTTATTTTCTTGTTTTTATTTTATATTGCCTTTGAACTTAAGCCGATTATATTGTCTTTCCTGTCCTCTGTCTTTGAGTTAATTATGTTTTGTATTTTTTGATAATGGCTAATAATACTGTTTCAGCATGCATGCGTGCTTAGATTGAGATCTTGTGTAAGCAATATACCTGCCTTCGAGCATGTCACATAAACGCGCAAAGTCTATATCCAAAAATTTATGAATTTAGATACTTGTTCGAAGGGTCAAGTGTCGATGTTATATGCATATCTGAAACATGGTTTCAGACTGACAGGCCTGACGTACTTTTTAGTCTACATAGCTACAGACTGTTTCGCACAGGTAGAACTGATCGGAAGGGTGGTGAAACGGCAATATGCTTTCGAAACTGTATTCGTTGTAAGCTAATAGCTTGCACTGATCCTATTACTCCCGTCGAATATTGCTTTATTGAAATAAATAATGGTACAAATATATGTTTGTTAGGTGAGTTGGAGGCAGCTCAAACGCGTTGCAGAACTTCGAACACGATGGCGCGCAGGCGTGGTTGACGCCCTATGCCCCCCGAGGGGTTAAAGGATCTAAGTAAAAGTAAGTAGGTTTAATTTACATGCCTAGTAGTGACCTTGATCTTTCAGATATCTTCTCTGCTCTGAAAAACATGTCCACTCTTTACTCCGAAGTAATTTTGTGTGGCGAATTTAACTGCAACCTGCTTTCAAAAGACAAAATGAGTACGCTAGGATTGGTCACGGTTAAAAAAGACTATCCAACACACTTCACTAATTCTACATCCACTTTACTGGATCTGTTTCTTGTCAACAGTCCCAAAAATACCATCTTTTATGGTCAGAATGCGGGAACTGCGTTCTCAAAACATGATCTCATTTCCACCTTATTTAAAGTAGTACCGCAAAAAGTACCGAGATTTGAAGAGAATCGATATACATATGTGTATGTAATTCAGTTGGATATGGATATCTTTTAGATGAATTGGCAACAAATTTATTTTATGCAGCCAACGACGGATCAGGTAAAGTTTCTGCAAGATTCCATTGAATTTCTGTTTGAAACAAACGTACCGCTAACAACAAGAACTCTGAGGGATGTAAGCAACTCTTGGGTTACACCTAAAATTCGTCAAGCTATTAAGCTCAGGGATATGGCCTATACGCGATGGAAGCGTTTTAGACTCCCTGAGCTTAGTGCTGAGAAGAAACTTCGTACTCTAAGAAACGAAAGTCAGTATTAAAATCAGGGAGGCCAAGGGTAATTTTTATACAGAACTGTTTGACAAAGACTTACCACCCAAAACATTGTGGGAGAACGTTCGTGAGCTTGGTGTTGGGCGGAAACGAGAACAGTGGTCTGTGGATCTAAATGCTGATGCTTTAAATGTTGAGTTCGCTCCCATAGAGAACACTTCACAAAAGTCGCCTCTGCTCAATGCAAGCGCGCCATTGTTCTACAACAATAATGATTCTCAGATATTTAATTTCACGAGATTGGAAGAAACTGGTGTTGCTGAGGCAGTATTAGATAGCAAATCTAAAGCTGTTGGTTTTCATAAGCTACACCCTCTTTTTATTAAAATAATCTTACCATACATGCTACCTGCAGTTAAACACGTTTATAACACAATTATATTAGCAAGTTATTTTCCTGTGGATTGGAAGTTCGCTAAGGTCATGCCACTTCTTAAAAAAAAAAAAAAACAGACAGCAAAATGCTTATCTCCTCCAAAGTACAGACCTATCTCTAAACTTTCATTTGTATTCAAGGTATTGGGAAAGCTACTTATAAAGTAGCAAGTAGCTAGATTTATTTAACAAAACAAATTGTTGAGTGCTCATCAATTTAAGGAATTTAAGGGAACCTCTGCGCTTCTGAAAGTCACTGATGGCATACGAAAATCCTTGGCCCTCATCTGGTGTCTTTCACCTCATCTTGATTTCCAAATTAGTAAGCCAATTTTTATTTTCCAAGTCAGCAGCTGACTTAATGATCTCATACTTAAATGGGAGGAGACAAACTGTAGTTGTCGGCAAGAAGTCGTCTTTTTTTGTTTTTTTTTTTTTGAGTTATTTTCAGTAATACCTCAGGGATCAATTCTTGGGCCATTGTTGTTTAGTACTTATGTTCATCATCGATCTTTTCAATGTCATTGAAAACTCGTCGGTACATAATATGCATGCCGACGATGTTCAAATCTGTATTGACTGCAAATTAGGAATGATCGAAGGTGCAGCAGAAAGACTGAACAGTGACCCGAAGAATATTTTGAACTGGTCCAAGATTAATAAACTCTGTTTAAACCGGAAAACATCAAAGCGCTTTGTAGTTTATAAAACTAAACTTCATCTTTGCTATTTTCCTGTTCTCTATCTTGGAGACACAGGTCTGGAATATGTGGAAAAAACCAATAACAGCTAAATTCTACCCTTGAAGGCTTAATTTACCTGCATTGCGATTGATCGGAAAACTACTGACTGCCCAAAACTTGACTTGGGCCAGTAGCGCAACAATCAAGTTCGTGATGAAGTGCTTACTTTACCTGCTAGTGGTGGTCCCCGGGCAACTATACGTATAAATCCTTATACGTATAGGCTAAAATTGTAAGCGCGGGTTGTCTAGGGCCTTGATTCTAGGCTAGGTAACGTGGGCCAGAAACCTGCGTTACTGAAACCAGCTCGCTACTGAAACCGACACTATGCCTCGGATAAGGACTGATCACATGTTGACGACTTTTGGCTATTGTACCCGGACAAAGATAGGTTTCTGGAATGTAAAGGCGCTCCTCGACTCGGGAAGAGAAGGTCCTTACAATGCCAGATTCCTCCAACTGGAAAAGGAATTCATGCGATATAAACTGGACATTTTGGGGGTAAGTGAAGTAAGATGGTTAGAAGCGGGCGAGTACCAGTCTCCAACGCATAACACTGTACTACTCTATTCTGGAAGACCATCCGGAAGTCCGCGGGAATGTGGAGTCGGACTACTGCTAACAACAACAGCACGCAAGGGCCTGATTTCCTGGCAGCCTCATGGTGATAGGATTTTGACGGCCAGATTCCGGACTAGAGTACGACGCGTCACCATCATACAGTGTTACGCCCCAACGAATAGTTCGTCTGAGGACGAAAAGGAGAGCTTCTACAATCTCTTAAGCGCCGTCTTCAACACAACACCAAATGGAGACATTGTCATAGTGATGGGGGATTTGAATGCCAAGGTATGCAGCGAACACGAAGGGCTCAAGCATGTAATCGGGAAGCATGGACAACGGCGAAAGGTTTGTGGATTTCTGCAATGCCAACCACCTTGTGATAGGTGGCACCATGTTTGAGCACAAGACCTGCCACAAAGTCAGCTGGGTTTCAAATGACAGGCAAGCAACCTCCAACCAAATTGACCATTTTGCTATCAGCCGCCGCTTTAGAAGCAGTCTCCTGGACGTCCGAAACAGACGAAGGGCAGATGTGGGGATAGTACGTGATCACCATCTTATGATAGCTACTCTCCAACTACGCACTGTTGCAGTTCGAAGATCCCACGACAACACAAGAATGCCCAGGTTCAACATCGATAGACTTTGTGATCCCTCAGTGCGCCAACAATTAAGGGAGCACTTTTCGCAAGGTGTGGAAGCAATCAGCAGCTCAATGCCCGCAACCATCCAAGACCATTGGTGTGCTGTGAAAAATGTTTTTACATCTGGTGCTGAAAGAATTGTCGGTCGATCGCAGGGAAGACATAGGGCGTGGCTTTCCGAGGATACCTGGAGACGGATTGACGAACGAAAACAGTTAAAAGCTCGCGTTGCAGCTACCCTAGCAGCAGGGAGAAGCGAGCTAGAGTCCCTATATCGCATGAAGATGAGAGAAGTTCAGCGTAGCGTACGACGTGACAAGCGCAACTACATCAACGCGCTGGCTACAGAAGCAGAAGAAGCTTCACGGAGGTGCGACAGCAGGACTGTCTACAGAATCACGAAAGAGCTGACAGGTGGTCGCAGCTCCAGCCAATACACAGTGAAAAGCCTAGACGGCTCCTTGCTCATTTCGGATGAAGACCAGCTCAAGAGATGGAAAGAGCATTTTGCTACGGTTTTGAACCGTGTATTCGCTAGCGATATGCTCCCAAATCAGACTGAGATGCCCGAGGTGAGATGTTCCCGAATACGCACCATGACTCCCAGTAAAGATGAGATCATTACCGTGATCAAGGCACTCAAAACCAACAAGGCGGTAGGACTTGACGGTATTCCAGCAGAGCTCTTACGAGCAGCGCCAACAACATCGGCTGAGCTTCTGCTTCCACTTATAGATAGAGCTTGGGAAGCTGAGAGCTTTCCTAACGAGTGGAAAAAGGGAATGATCGTCAAGCTTCCTAAGAAAGGAAATTTAATGGAGTGCGGAAACTGGAGGGGTATCTGCATGCTGCCTGCTGTAGCTAAGATAATAGCTAAAATCATCCTTGAGTGAATCGAACAACATCTCGAAGACACACTCGATGCCGAACAAGCAGGTTTCCGCTCTGGATCCTCCTGTGCCACCACATCAACACCCTGCGGATTATCATCGAACAGTGTGTTGAATATCGATCGCCACTGCACCTGCTGTTCATCGATTTTGAGAAGGCGTTCGATAGTGTCAACAGGGAGTTTATTTGGGGTGCCTTACGCAGGAGAGGCATTCCCGATAAACTAATTGCTATTATCAAAGCTACATATGAAGGCTCAAAATGTCACGTTCTGCACAGGGGAAGGTTGTCTGAGGAATTTGAGATCCAAAGTGGGGTAAGACAAGGCTGTATCCTTTCACCAATATTATTCCTATTGGTGATTAGCGATGTGCTTCATGCAGCTTTGTCGACGGGAAACGGAGGAATTCGATGGACTCTTACATCTCAACTGAAACATCTTGACTACGCAGACGATGTATGCTTACTCGCCCACAGAATTATGGACCTCCACCAAATGACAGCAGATGTGGAGAGGGAGGCAGGTGTCGTCGGGCTGAAAATTAATACGACAAAAACTAAAATCATCAGCCTTGGAACAAACTCATCGGCTCAAATATGCATTGCTGGACAACCGGTAGAGAGAGTAGAGGATTTCCAGTATCTTGGGAGCATGGTATCGACCGATGGTGGAACCGAACTGGATATAGCCAACAGGATCGCCAAAGCAAAGTCCGCGTTTGGTATGTTGTCCAAAATATGGCGAAGCAATGCAATCAGTTTGAGCACCAAGATAAGACTGTTCCGCTCCAACGCTGAATCCGTGCTGCTATATGGTTGCAGCACGTGGAGAGTGACCACTACTATCACAAGAAAGCTGCAAACGTTTGTTAATAGATGCCTGCGCAATATCTTACGTATTTTCTGGCCCAATCGTATCTCTAACGAACACCTTTACGAGAGAACGGGTCAGGAACCAATAGGCACAACTATCCAACGGCGGAAGTGGCAGTGGATTGGTCACACGTTCCGAAAGGGTGACAGCTCCATAGCGAACCATGCTATGCAATGGAACCCTCTAACTCAGGATGGCAGAAGACCTGGTGGTCCGCGGAAAACATGGCGCAGAACAGTCTAGAAGGAGGCACGGCAGTTAGGGAAAAGTTGAGGAGAACTCAGACACATTGCCAGAAACCGTACACGATGGCGCGTAGGCGTAGTAGAGGCCCTAGGACCCACAAGGGGATACAGGACATAAGTAAGTAAGTAAGTACCCTTGAATGGACTTGCATATTCAATTAGTAATTGGAAAAGTACATACTCGTATATGGCTGCCTAAGAATTTTATCTCTTACCAAAAACTTTACATCGCAACCCATTGAATTATGGCTTGTCAAAAGACTCATAATGCCAATAGTAACATATAGTTGCCAAGTCTTTATCTGCTCTAATTCCGAAACAAAAGAAAACTAACTGTGGCTTTCAACAATGTTACCAGAAATGTATATATATAATCTGAAACGATTTGGCCATATCTCGCGTTAAAAAAAAAAGATCTTAAGATGTGATCTGTATAAGTACAATACATAATCGCGCACTCAAAACGTTAAACACCTCCCTAATGAGCAAAGAGCAGTATTATATCTATGAAAAAACTGAATGTCCAACCTTTACGTATCGCTCGTATAGTTTTCCAACCAAAAATTACATGTACTAATTTTGAGCGTTAATTTGTTGTGTGTGTTATTAGAGAGCTTAACGCATTGCCTCTAGACATTGTCTCTTCCTGTTACCAAACATTTTGAGGTTTTGTTCAGATATTTGGCTGACAATTTTTTAGTCAAAATTAAAGCTATACACGTTTTTAGTTAAAACTAATATTATAAGGTTTATATACATTTCTCTCTTTTTTCCCTTGAAAGTATTGCTTATTTACGTAACCGATTTTAGTTTTACTTGTAAAAACTGTTATCTAATGTAAAAGATTATATTGAATTAATAAATAAAAAATGTAATGGAATGAAAGTACAGAACATCAAATACTGCTACGATGGGTAAACGATAGAAACACTATCAGATACCTTGAAGTCGGGGAAAGAAATTTCAATCGAAAGTTTGATATTCTGGTTGATGGTATCTTCTCGGGAAATAAATAGTTGAAGAACATGTTGATTGTTGTCTTAATAAAACAGCAAATCGTCGGTATAAGATCTGAACTAAGACTTATACATAATAACAAAAAAAACATAAACTTTGAAATCCACAGTTAGAGATATTATAACTTTCGTGAAATAACTTTTGATAACCACGCGCCGTGATAATTAGAAATTCTTTTATTCTTTGCACTTACCTGTACCTGCATGCATAAGTACATATAGGACAAGTATATGTCTCTCTTGAAAATGTGCATTTTGGATTCGATTTGCCACCCACCTGGGGAAACTTTTAAACCGTTTAATGGACAAGCTCTTATTCAAAATATAAATACGTCATATATAGCCAACAGTGCAACAAGAAATGCAACACTAACCGAACTTAAGGAAGAAATAAAGAAACTTAAGCCTAAGAAGGCTCCTAAATACGACCTAATCACGGGATATTTTTTTAAAGCACTACCAAGAAAAGCTCTAATTAAGCTTCTGTTCATTATAAATGCCGCGCTTAGACTAGAATAGGTTCCCAGTCAATGGAAAGTCGCCGAAGTCATAATGGTCCTTAAGCCCGGAAAACTGCCGAATGAAAAAAACGTCTTATAGACCGATTTCGCTTCTTCCAATTATATCCAAAGTGTTCGAGAGAATATTGATTAAGCGAATACAGCCGGTAATAGAGGAAAGGCATCTCATTCCGCATCATCAATTCGGACTCGGAAGTAAGCATTCTACAGTTGAACAAATGCATAGAATAAAACATGTAATCGAAAAATCTCTTGAACAAAAAAAAAAAGGATTTGTTCAAGCGTATTCCTTGACGTTTCTCAAGCCTTTGACAAGGTCTGGCATGAAGGCTTAAAGTTTAAATTACGACAAGTTCTGCCAGAGCACCTACATATATAATATTTTGAAGAACTACCTTACGAATAGACTATTCCGCGTCAAATGTAGAAACGAATATTCTGATTTTAAGGAAATAATGGCTGGTGTGCCGCAAGGAAGCGTTCTTGGTCCAGTCTTATATCTATTATACACTCGTGATAAACCGCAAGTAGAAGGCACTGAGCTAGCTACATTTGCCGACGACACTGCTATCTTGACAGTAGGTAAAACGGTCGAAGATAGTACTTTCTGCAAGAAGCTTTGGATAGGATAAATGAATGGACAAAGATTTGCAAATCGCACTCAACGAGACCAAATCTGTTCATGTAAATTTTACTTATAAGAAAATAAATAATTCGCCGATCTTTTCAAACTCGGTTCAAATCCCATTTGCAAACGAGGCTAAGTATCTAGGAATGACACTTGATGCAAATCTGAAATGGAAAGCGCATGTAAAGAAAAAACGCAAAGAACTAGATAATAAATATAGAGAAATGTATTGGTTACTTGGCAAAAATATTCCAAGCTTAATATAGAGAACAAACTGGTTTTATATAAGCAAGTGCTAAAGCCTGTATGGACATATGGTATACAACTCTGGGGTTGTACCAAAATAAGTAACATTAACATTTTAAAAACTTTTGAAAACAAAGTGCTAAGGTAGGAGGAAATGAGTTGGTAAGGAGCATGCAAAGTATGCCCGATGAATCGAACCTCAGCATCATTTGCTCGATCCTGAAGAAAGGAGACCTTCTGAACTGCGTCAATTACAGAGGTATATGTCTCCTCAATATCGCATGTAAGGTCCTGTCTGCCGTATTATGTAAACGCCTTAAACCGATCGTCAACAACCTGATAGGTCCTTATCAGTGCGGTTTAAGGCCAGAAAAGTCCACCATTGACCAAATATTCACACTACGGCAGATCTTGGAAAAAACGCATGAATATAAAATCGAAACGTACCACTTTTTTACAATCTTTTACAAGTCTTTACAACTACTCGCTTATGCTGATGACATTGACAGAATCGGAAGAACTCAGCGGGTAGTCAATGGGGCATTTGCGAGTATTGAGATCGAGGCAGCAAAGATGGGTTTAACGGTCAATGAAAGCAAATCAAAATACATGCTATCTACAAAAAAGGACACCTAATATCGGCGTCTTGGACAGAACGCCACAATAGACAGATATAATTTTGTGGTAGTAAAGGATTTTGTCTACCTAGGCTCTATGGTGAACTCCACAAATGACATCAGTAGGGAGATCACACGAAGAATTTCTCTTGCCAATTGTTGTTTGTATGGGCTAAGACGGCTATTGAGTAACAAAGCCGATCTCGAATTACTAAGATAACTCTTTATAAGACACTAATCATCACAGTCCTGCTATATTGCACAGAGGCATTGTCTTTGTCAAAACCGGATGAGGATGCCCTTTTTTATTTTGAGAGAAAAGTTCTTCGAGCGATCTTTGGTCCCGTCTGCATAGACGGTGAGTGGAGAAGAAGGTACAATGCCGAACTATACGGCCTATATAAGGACATCGACTTAGCCAGAAGAGTTCGCATACAGCGACTAAGATGGTTGGGTCATTTAGAGCGGATGGAGCCCAACTTTCCTGCCAAAAAAGTCTTCGAATCCATCCCGGATGGGCGGCGCAGTAGAGGACGACCTCGCGGTGGCGCAAACAAGTGGAGTGGGACCTCAACCAACTTGGCGTGCGCAACTGGAGGCAGCTGGCTCGTAACCGTGCTGGCTGGAGAGGTTTGTTGGTTGAGGCCCAGGTCCACCCCGGACTGTAGCGCCACCTAAGGAAGTAAGTTGGCAATTGCTTTGTATTGATATAGCTCTATTTTAAAAGTCAGCAGCACGTGGTTGTTTATTTCATCCACTGAACTATTTATGGTTACACTATAGCTCTTTCGCAGAACTAAGAAAATGGTCTTGATTCTAAAGCCTTCAGATCTCTGTGAATCTACTTAGTGAGTTCTTCTGTGCTATAAATGATTGAAATACAAGTATATTCTCCACACCTGACCGAGTATCATTCAATCAGCAATTTTTAGTAGAAAAGATGCGAATTTGGCATCGATATTTTTAGCTAGCTTTGCTTTTATATTGGTTTGACGCTGAAGTTCTCGGACATGCTGCCAAATAGAAGAAGCCCTAGTAGCTAGTGCTTACTATATTACCATTGTAATTTAATTACATGTTAATAAAGTTATAAATAAACAAAAATAGGTAATTTAAGGTAAACGGTGATGTGATAGGTTCGAGTGCGTCTGGGAATAACTGGCATTGTTTGACAAAAATCACCCGAAAACACCGATATTACTTCACCCATAAGCGTCTACAAAGATCTTAAATCCTTTAAAACTCTATTCACAGCACCAATGTGAGCTTAATTAATCATAGTATACCCCAAATGATAAGCACAGCTTTTGTTAAAACCCATAGGTTAGTTGTTGGTTAGGTTAGCTGTCCGCACGAGAGTGCGCACACACTTAGAGCAGTGAAGGCCATTTGAGGCCCTTTGGGGCCACTAACAAAACCAAGCCGAGCTTTCGATAAAGCGACGGATGCACATGGTGTCTAAGGACGCCAGATCGTTAAGGTCTTCAAGGAAGGGGGACCCTAGATGGAGCATTCTTTTATGCGATAGGGCTGGGCAAGTGCGTAGGAGGTGAAGGATGGTTTCCTCCTCCTCCTCGTCCCTCAGCTTCTGCAGAAGTCGTTGGAGAAGAGGCCAAGTCTTCTGGCGTGTTGGCCTATAAGAAAGTATCCAGTGAGAACACCGACAACGCAGCTGATCTGTAATCGCTTTAGCTTGACCAACTCGCCACTACTTTTTGGTCCAGCCTAGGCCAGATTTGTCTCAGAATGTGACACGTTGACTCGTTTTCTCATCTGACGTTGGTCTTGCGAATAGTGAGCTCTTTAGTAGATGCTTACATGTAGCGAGGGGCATACCAAAGGCTTGCCTATCAGGCAGAATCTTTAGAGTAGACCCTTGGTATCGAACTATATTTCGAGTGGAGCACGTAGCTCCTTGATGAGCAATAATGTTTACTGGCGGTTTAACCGCGGAATTAGCAGCTCAGCCTACATTAGCAAGGTTACTGCGATCCCTGAAGAGGCTACAACTGCCTTTTGACCCATATGTTGCAACCAAGAATTTTATAAAAAAAAAGTTTTCCAAGCCATTAATCATTCAACATTAAGACATTAGCCGTATTTTATTATCACTCATGATCCATATGGATCATTGGTTTCTATGCAATACAACAACAACACGAGATCTTGCTTTCTATCAGGATCAATTTCGTGATCTATTAATTTTTTTTTTTTTTATTCCTTGGTAGGTTACACAACCACACTACAAGACACAAGGAAAATAATTCGTTGATCCAGATCCGGATCGTTTTATTTTCTTCGTGTGATCTATGTATATGGATCTTGGGTGATAATAAAATATGGCTATTGTCTTCATTGACGATTTCAACAGAGAATGAGAGCAATGATTTAGTACCATTCGCGTACAAAAATATTGTCGATATTGAGTGTAGATTCAGAATGCTGCTTGATAGATTTCCTTCGAAAGAAACTAAATAATTTTTAACAGGCTTAAGGTGGGTTTCCACATGTCAGTTAATTGACAAAGTTTGACTGCTCTCTTTATGTCATTAAATGACACCACTGCCAGTTCATTTCCACTTATGTTAATTATTGACAAAAAATATTGTAGTTTGTCAGTTCACTGAGAATGAAATTTTAACAAATGTCTTTGTCTGTTTGCTAAAAGCTATTTCCACTTGCACTGCCAATTTGGAACAGTCATCTCATTGTCAATTCAAAAAATACAAAAATATTCTCCACAAAATGTTCGTGCAAGTGGAAATGGAAACGTAAATATTTAATATTATATTGTCGATAGGTGCATTCCACCTCAACATAATTCATGTTTCAAAATGCCAAGGGTTTTAGATATGGTGGTCCATGAATTATTATTCATGTGTCCGTTTTTATAGTATTTGGTGTTGGAGTCCTAAATGTTTTCGAATTGTTCCACTTGATGGATGAGAACAACTGAGGACTCCATGCTCCATTCCACAGATGCCTTTCTAAACCTTTTTTTAGCTTCTCTACGGCCTTCCTCTGAAATATTTTCTTATGATGTGGATTTTCCATTACATCCATACATACATACATTTTCAATGACCCGCTAATCCTTCATGATGGTCGCGGGGGTAGGGTGCTCAGGTGGACTCTCCACCCTTCTCGGAGGATCTCCGCCATTGACGCCAACTCATCAGGAGGAATCCCTAGACGGCTCCAGGAGAGATGTCAGACTTGGACCAACCATCTTTTTCTAGGCCTACCGGGGAGTAGGCAATCATGGCACGTCTTGGAAGCCGGTCTGGGGGCATACGCACTACGTGACTAAAGCATCGAAGCATAGATCATTCCGTTCGGAGAAGTAGCTGCTCAACATTGAGCGCCTCCCGTCCTCTGGTGTTGCGCACTCAATCCCTACAAGCTATTCCAGCAACACCTCGAAGGAACCTCATCTCGACAGCTTGTATCCGCGACCTTATTCTTTGGTCACTATCCAAATTTCATGACCGTAAGTGAGAGTTGAAATATACCATATACCGAGTTAAAAGCCGATAATTAAGCTTGAACATTAAGTTCAGCTTTCCTCATAACTCTCTCAAAATTAATCCAGTCTTAATAATTCTACCGATAAATCGGTATTGCGCTTCCCATCACTCGTGAATAAGACCCCGAGGTACTTAAACTTATCCACCTGCTTCAGTGGGACTCCACTAACATGCAGAGTGCACTGAATTTGTATTTTGGAAACGTACATTACTTCCGATTTGTTCAAGTTCATCTTCATTCCAGCATCATCACGAACGGCTGCAAACCTTTCGAGTGCGCGCTGAAGTTCAGTTTGAGAGGACCCAAGGATGACCAAATCATCCGCAAAGAGCAAATGACTAATCGTTAAGTCTCCCACTTTGAAACATTCCCCGCCACGGCTGCGCTGCAACATCCAATCTTAAATACCATAAAAGCAAAATCGATTTTCCTTGTGAACACCGTTTCTCGAAAACTACTAGCCGTACGTACTTGAAATTTTGCTCAGTTATTCCATAATTTGCCTAGATGCGAGATAAAAAGGAATTTTCCGAAATTCAAGGCCTAAGTGGCATAAAAGAAGTTGAGATCGAATTTTCCATCTGTAAATATTGATTCCACAGCCATAACTCAGTACTAGCTCTCCGGATTAAAAAAATAAAAAAATGAAAAAATGAAGAAAGTGAATTTAGTAAATTCACCGCTGATTCATTTAAGGTATAAAACATCCTTCTGCGTTGTCCTGAAGCTGAGCAATACTAAAAACAATTAATTAAATCATCGCCCACAATTTTCCTTCAGTGGAAACCACGGCCAGCAGTCATGCAGCAGTGGCTATCATTGCAATAGTATGTGTGTGTGAGTATATAGGCGTGCTATTCCAAGATTATGTTTTGATCTTCAGTGTGCGATCTCTTCTAGAGTTAAAATTGAAAAAAAAAAAAAATCATTATCAGTGCCAAATCTAAGATATTGTAAATTTTATTAATTAAGATATCCATGTGCTGCCAAAACTTCATGAAGTTAAGAGATTTGGGTATATACGCTTAGGTACATATGTACATGCATATGCATGTGTAGACATAGAACTATTTTGTTAGATAAAATGTTGATCGTTGGATTTGTCCACATTTTAGAATGTTTTAATGAATTTAATATAAATTGTGTGTTGGAAGCGGTTTTGCGTATGCTCTGGTTGGATTCCCACGGGGGAAGTTATAATTGAGTTTACACATTTTCGGTATTGTATTCAGTTGGCAATTATATTTCAATAAATAAATAACCGTCAAATAAAATGCGGGCGAAGCAAGGTGAGCATTAGTCTACTCCCACGGCAAGTGCAAGGATCGGGAAAATGTGGAAGGCTCTTCGCTTGTTGTGGGTTTGATCTTGGCTTTATGGAGGTCTTGAAGTCTAGGTATGACATGCGTCCTTACCTGCATCTTGGAAGGATTCATTTCCGCTTAATTTCCAAATGAGTGCAAGTAATGGGCGAAAACCACCGACTATATCTATGATATTTTCGCAGATTAACCTGCATCACTCCAAGGCTGCTACCGCTCTCTTAAGTGGTGCGTACAAAACCTCACATAACATCTATCCAGGAACCATATGTGCGGAACAAGCGCATATGTGGACTTGGTGGTGTTCGTGGAGTAACGGTGCTATGTGACGAGCGATCTGAAAGACCGAGAGCTTGTCTAATTGTGCCGAATTTCCTCTCAGTAAGCAAGCTTGGACAATTTTGTGGTCAGGACTTGGTTGCTACAGCTGTGAGCTACGAAACAAACGGAAGTGGGAAAACTTTCGTTGTTGCGTCGGCTTATTTCCCTTATGATTCGGTAATGCCTCCACCACCGAAGGCGGTTGCCGAACTCATAAAGTATTGTGACACTCGGGAGACGGGACTAGTCATATGCTGCGATGCTAATGCTCAGAATACAGTCTGGGGCAGCAGCAAATGCAGCATACGAGGAAACCATCTCCTAGACTTTATACTATCATCTGGTATGACAATAAACAATGTTGGCTCCCAGCCAACTTTTGTTACGGCAAGGAGGCAGGAGGTAATTGACTTGACTTTATCTAATAGGTACTTCAAGTCGATTACTAACTGAAGGGTACTGCCGGAAGTGTCCTTATCAGATCATAGATACATCGTTTTCCAAATCGAATGGGAAGCTTTAACTTTGCAGGAGAGGAGGAATCCGAGGAAAACCAACTGGTGCGGTTTAGGAAAGAGCTAGACAGATCTGTCAAAACTCCAACTAAACTCAGAGCGAAACGAAAGGTTGAGGAAGCTGTTCAAAACCTGACCAGTGTCCTTACCAACTGTTTTGAACTGGCGTGTCCAATGACAAAAAACTCCTGCAGAACGCCGGTTCCCTGGTGGATCCCGGAACTGCAGCGGCTTAGGAAAGAATCCAGAAAACTTCTGAATAGGTCTCTTAAGACAAATTTAGAAGGTGACTGGGATCTCTTTAGATCGAAGCAAAAAGACTATAAGAAGTTAATTCGTTCGTCGAAAAGTGCTTCTTATAGAGATTTTTGTGAAAAGATCGAGACACTCGGTGAAACCAGTAGGTTGGTTAAAGTCCTCAAAAGAGGTAAGCCGACCAAACCGGAGTCACTCAGACGGTCTGATGGCAGGTTTACTGAGACAAAAGCGGACACTTGTAGTCTTCTGCTGGAGACTCACTTTCCTGGCAATCGGATAATCACTAGGTCGTAGCTTGGCCCGCTTACCCAGGCTGAGCTTGATCTAAGTCAGAAAACTCGGCGCAGCTGGTATATTGCATCAGCGGTGGTAACAGATGAGGCCATCAAATATGCTGTGGCATCTTTTGATGGTTTCAAATCGCCTGGCACCGATGGAATATATCCAGCTATGCTGCAACAGGGTATAGATCAGCTATTGCCAACTCTGAAAAGAATTTTCACCGCTGGCTTGGCGCTGGCATATATTCCTACACCTTGGCGGACAGTCAGAGTAGCTTTCATACCGAAAATTGGTAAGGAAGACTATTCGCTCCCCAAGAGTTTCAGACCTATAAGTTTGACATCCTTCTTACTGAAAAGTATGGAGAGACTGGTAGAATTTCACGTGCGCAAAGTTGCTTTGAAACTGCATCCACTATCGGAGATGCAGCATGCTTACCAGCGTGGGAAATCCTGTGAGACCGCACTTCAAAATCTAGTGGCCAGAATTGAATGCGCGCTTGATAGGAGAGAATACGCGATGGGTATCTTCATTGAACGTTGGTAGTGGATGCGGATTGTGGCCAATATGTTATGACAGGGGTAAACAGGGGCTGTCCGCAAGGTGGCGTTCTGTCTCCATTGTTATGGTGCATGGTGGTCGACTCTCTGTTGAACACTCTAAATAGTTCTAACGTCTACGCTCAGGCATATGCGGATGATGTCGCCGTACTTTCTGTCGGGCCATGCCTGGCGACGGTCTGTGCTAACGCGCAGACGGCGCTGGACATGATCGATGAATGGTGTACTAGGAGTGGGCTTTCGGTTAATCTTCTTAAAACTGAGGTTGTTCTTTTTACGAGAAGGAGGATTTTGACCGGTCTGACTCAGCCAGTACTAAAAGGCGTCATTCACATTTCCAATGAAGCCAAATATCTGGGAGTGATTTTAGATAAGAAACTTCATTGGTCTAAACACGTCGAGTCTAAAACATCCAAGGCGCTCCCAGTCTTCTGGCAGTGTAAGGGTGCTTTTGGCAAGACTTGGGGCTTATCACCGAATAAGGTTCTCTGGATCTACACGGCTATGATAAGACCATTCCTCGCATATGCGTCGGTTGTTTGGTGGAAGGGGCTCTCGCGTAAATATGTGGTTGCTTTTTGCTCGAAACTCCAAAGAACGGCTTGTCTCGGCTGTACGGGAGCTTTCCCGAGTACGCCTGGCTCTGCTCTAGACGCTTTGCTGAACTTACCTCCCCTTGATACTTATATCATGGGTTGCACTATCAAAGCCATCCATCGTCTTAGGCGGGGCGGTTTTTGGTATACTCCACACTGGAACATTGATGAACTTGCGCGACACTTATCTTACGACTCCTGTCTTATGGATATGCCGTCTGATGCAATGACACCAGAACTCCAGCTGATGCGCAAATTCAGAGTCGACTTTCCTTGTGTCCAGGACTGGCTTCGGTCAGAGTCTGAGCCGGGAATGGAATGTAGTCGTATTTTCACGGATGGTTCCAAAACCAGTCAAGGGTCTGGCGCTGGGGTCTTCGTGGAAGTCGACAACATTAGACTTCACTTTTCGGTAGGCAAATATGCGTTTGTTTTCCAAGCGGAAACTTATGCAATCCTAATGGCCATGAACTATGTTGTGAAGAACAGGTGGAAGGGACGTAGCATTTGTGTCTGTAGTGACAGTCAGGCTGCGCTTAAGGCCTTGCTTAACCCTTTAACCACTTCCAAAATAGTTCGTGAAACCAAAAACACTTTGAACTCAGTCGCAAGGCTGAATTCTCTGTCTCTTATCTGGGTCCCAGGTCACACTGGGATCTTAGGGAACGAGATCTCCGATGAGATTGCTAGACAAGGCTCAGAGGAGGCTTTCTCAGGTTCCGAACCCGTGTTGGGTCTTCCAGCGTCCTCGTTCAGGGCTTCCATTGACGATTGGGTCTCTCACGAGCACAATTGTGTGTGGCATGACTCTCCAGGTTGCAGGTTGACTAAACGCATGCTCCCGGACGTCTGTAAGAAATCAGCGGCATTCTTGCTGTCTCTCAGCAGAATAGACTGTAGACAACTTATCGGCGTCTTGACAGGCCACTTCGCCTTTGCCAAGCACCTTAACGTGTTAGGCTTAAGTGACACTACAATTTGCGACGCTTGTGGAGAGAGCGACGACACCGCGGAACATTATCTCTGCGAGTGTCCGGCCTTTGCTCGTATCAGGTGGCAGATGTTCGGTGCGGGTGTGGTGAGTGCTGGTACTGTAAGCTCCTCATCACTGAAGTGCTTGCTTGGCTTTCTTCGAAAGTCAAGGAAATTCCAACAAAATGGGTAAATCAGGGTTTGCTCTCTGGCAAAACAATGGACCAGTACCAGTGTGTCTGAGTGCTCCAGTCGAGTGTTTCCTATCCCGACAAAAAAAAAAAAAAAGGTAAAAAGGTGAGCGCTGATAAGCTAGTCCATATATACAATGAAGAGGAGAGGTGACAAAACGCACCCTTGGCGGAGTCCAACGCCCACATACATACATATTGATTAAACGCTGTTTGCCCGAACACAGCTTCTACAGTTTGTATATAAAGACTGAATCACTCTTAACAGGGAACCATCAATCCCACCTGCAGAGCACTCCAGAGTTTGCCTCGAGGAACCCTATCATATGCTTTTTCCAAATCCACAAAACAAGTGTAGACAGGTTTAGCATACTCCCAGGCTTTCTCAAAACCCATTCTGAGAGTGAATAACTGGTCGGTTGTGCTTCTACCGGGACGAAAACCGCACTGCTCATCCCCCAAACTGTCCTCAACCACATCTCTGGAACGCGTTTCTAGCACCTTAGCATTTTCGATTTTACAAATGGAAACTAAATTTATTTATTTTTTCCGGTTAAAAAGAAAATATGTATAAATAAAATATTTGATTGACAAACATTTAAAAATGTATGCCAATTCATTTTCACTGTCAATTAAATACAAAGTGACATTTTATTTGCCAATTCAGCTATTTCCACATGTCAAGTAAATTTTTTGTCAGTCATTAGGGGGGTTCACATTCTCAAATATGCTTGACAAGCATGGCTTGATGATGTTTGATGGATTGAAGCCATTTTCCGTTCACATTTGTCAAACATCAGTTTTCTTTAGCCATTTTTCTTTTTTTTTCTTTTCCTTGATGCGCACAGGTTGACAACTTTTTTTAGAATGAAATTTCCTCCTGGTTTGACAAGAATGCGTTCATATTCTCAAACATGTGTGTCAAGCAAGCAAAATATCAAAATATTTTGATATCCATCCAACATGCTTGTCAAACTGTTTGATGGAGTGTTCACATTTTCAAATTCGAGTCAAACAAACCATGCTTGTCAAGCATATTTGAGAATGTGAACCCCCCTAATGACAAACGCTGTTAGTCAATTAAATGACAAGCAATTTTTTATTATTTCCACTTGCCAATTTTCTAATTGACGAAAATTTCGTCAATCGTCAATTTCAAATCGACAAGTGGAAACCTAGTATAAGTTTTCTTGCAAAAAATAAAGTCATCAAGATAGGCCGCTTTACGCCATCTATGAAAATAAACTATAGACGTAAGGATGGTTTTGTTAAACATTTCAATAAGTCTCTTTACCAGAAATATTCTTTGCTCACTGGTAGCTACATATGATATAAAATTTTTTGTTTTCCATGTCTTCTTCAATTCTTTAGCGTTCGGAGTCGTACAGGTTTAACAGATATAAATAATATAGTAAACTCTTCAAAGAAGCACATTCAAACAGAAAAGCTGTTTATGCTTGCATAGTTTTCGCGCAAATCGCATTGAAACGTCTTTGGGTAATAGGTATGAAGCTCACAATAGAAAAGTGGATGGATTTAATGAAACGTTTTCAAATGTTAAGTGACCCTAAAGAATTGGATATTGGCACACTTTTTATGGCCGAAAGATTACTACACGTTGTATTAGCTAGCTTCTGAGCGAGCTAATCCCTGAAAGCACCGCTATCTTACTTTTCAGTGTTTTGCATATTTTTTTGTAATGACATCGCTTTATGATTTAATGTTACATACTTGTATACATAGCAAATATTTTGTAATTTAACTAGATCTTTTATTCTTTTATTGCAGGAACCCTCAACAATATGCTAGATTTTTGCGACCAAAGTATTGTTTCCTCATTTCTGCAAATATACGACATGGGAGTTATGTTTACAAACTTAACTTTGAATGAACCATCAGTGAAAAAGTTAATGGCGTCAGGAGAGAAGTTCGATGCCGTGATTGTTGAAGTGTTTGTAACAGAAGCGCTATTTGGTCTAGCTGAACACTTTGACGCTCCTCTTATCGCTGTCAGTACATTTGGTGCCACCCAATGGAATACCGATTTGGTAGGCTCACCGTCACCACCATCATACGTGCCGAATCCATTCCTGCCATTTACTCATCATATGAGTCTCTCTGAGCGAATTATAAATCTAGCTTTAGCTACTTTCGAACATATTTACTTCAACAATTTCTATCTGCAAAGACAGCGTGATCTATTTAACAAGCATTTTCCGAAGTCAAAACTTGGTCTAGATAACGTTCGTAAGAACACCGCATTGGTTCTCTTAAATTCGCACGTCTCACTGGGCTTCCCTAGACCGTATGTGCACAATATGATTGAAGTTGGAGGAATGCACATTAATCGGAAGCGAAAGCCACTCCCCGACGATATGCAAAAATTCTTGGATGAAGCGAAAGATGGAGCCATCTACTTCTCCATGGGATCAAATTTGAAGAGCACAATTCTTCCACTCGAGAAGCGTGAGGTCATTCTTCAAACGTTCAAGGCACTGAAGCAACGAGTTCTGTGGAAATTTGAGGATACTAATCTGCCTGGAAAGAGTGACAATGTATACATCAGTGATTGGTTCCCTCAAGACGATATCCTGGCGCATCCAAACGTTAAACTGTTTATTACCCACGGAGGACTACTCAGCACCACAGAATCGGTTTACCATGGAAAGCCGTTTATTGGAATTCCAATGTTTGGGGATCAATTCCTAAATATGGCACGTGCTGAAGCCGGCGGTTATGGCATTACGCTTAACTACAAAGAACTATCTAAAGAGACCTTCTTGGCTGCAATCAATAAGGTGCTTAGGAATCCCTTGTACACGCAACAGGTTAAAGTGATGTCTGAAAGGTATCGCGATCAGCCAATGCAACCATTGGATTTGGCCACATATTGGGTGGAGTACGTAGCCAGGCATAAGGGCGCTCCTCACCTTCACTCTGCGGGTCAAGATCTTTGCTTTATTCAGTACCATAATCTTGATGCCATTGTTATCCTGTACGGTGGAATCCTTTTAGTCCTGTTGGTGCTGCTGAAAATAGTCTTTAAACTAGTCTTGCGCTTCCTTGGATTGCCAAAGACACGGACGAAGGTGAAGAAGAATTAAGAAATGATTACGGCGAAGACTCAGGTACATGATTTAGGACATAGTAAATTGTAGAATTAGTATTGTAGTTCAAAATGTGTAAATATAAAAAAAAATTAAATAATTTTTTTTTCTGTGTTTATTTTTACACGAACGATATTCAAATGGTAAAGTATAGTACCTAATGGGGAGTACTATTACGACTGCTTTGGCTATTATTAGTGCATGAAGTGCTTAACATTTCGGCCAGAGAAGGATGCAATTTTAAAAGCAGCGCTGCAGGTGAAAAAAAAATCGAAATATAAATTTTTATTTTGATGAGTGACACAGCCCTGGATGACCACATTATGACGATTCAAAAAAGTGTGCATGAGGTAAGTACTTAATTATCGGGCAGTTGCTAAACTCACATGCATATCTAAGTTCTTCGAGAGCATCGTGTACGATGCAATGCTTTTTCTCTACAAGCCAATCTTTTTCACAAAGCAATATGGATTCCTTAGAGACAGATGAACAAGGACTAACATAACAAAATGCGTGCCTTGGAAACTGAACACTTTAGAGAATGGTAATGAAGTTGATGTCGTCTAAACGGATTTAAGTAAGGATTTTGACGAAATTCGTAACTAAACTTGTTCTTCTTCCTATATCGGCGAAGTTATAATCAGAACTCAAGGGATCATAACTCTCCCACTTCACTGCATTTCCACTAATCTTCCTGGGGGGTTCGCCTGATTGATTTCTGAAAATATTGGCAGGCCTCCCGATTTTAAATCACTTCGTTCCAAATGCTAGTATCATAACATTTTGTTTGTATATATTATTTGCGCGCACTCTAGGGAATATGAATGCCATTAAAATGTTTTACATAGTGCGACCGTTCGAAAGCACCCAGAGAGAGAGAAAGGTTGGTGTAGTGATTTGAAACTAAGATGATTATATTTCAGAAAAACTCCGGGGGTCCCAGATAACTGGGAAGATTTTTGTTTTTTTCGTCTTTGCTTCTGATACACACTAATTTTTTTTTGCGACCACCTGACGTCATAGGCATATCACTCATCCAACAGAACGAACATTTTTCCAGCCATACCACCAAGCCACTGCCAGTGTTATGCCTTTGCAATAATATACAAACAAGCTTTCGCAATTGATCGGACTGACTCTCTGTTTCATGAGACATAAATAAATAAATGCTTGCCAACATCAGAACTCGAACTGTGAACCATCAGCGTGGCAATCGATGATGTTACCATTACACCACTAATATGTGATCCAGGAGCTTTTAGGCCTGCCTTTCTTTTGCGATATCTTTGGAATGTTCATTAATATTGCCTTTTCAATGGACTTTATATGATATCTTCTTTGAACATGGCCATATCAGCTGAACCGGTCGCGCTCTATTTTTCGTGAGATGATTTCTTCCCTACGAAACTATATTTTATAAAACTGAAAACCCTTGTTTTCCAACAGCGGTTTATTTCATGGGTCAAATTGTAACTAGTAGGCCACCAATACAAAGTCCGTTTTAGATTTTCAGTATGTATATGTATAATTCTCTGCGGTCCTTTAAGGCAACCATTTGGGACCAATGATCTTTATCCTTGGGTTACGTAAGGTTAGAATGGTTGTTTGTTCCAAGATAAGAGCACACTTAGACCAGAAGGGGTCCACTGCAATACCCCTGAATCTAACACTGATCGGCTTCTCAAGAATAACATGAATGAGCTGGAGGTTTTTATAAAGCGAAGTATGCTTCTGACGTGAGTGTTCGTCAAATCGACGAAGTCATGGAAGAGAAGAGCTCCAAGATGGAGTAGGAGCTGGACAGGGGCAGATGAAATAGAATAAGGTTTCTTCCTCCTCTTCATCCCTGCAATTACTGCTACTGAAATCGTTTGAAATGCAACCTAGCGTTTTTAAGTATAGGTCTTTTGGAAAGTGTCCTATGAGATCACCGATAATAGAGCTGATATCTGATCGCTTTGGCAAGATAAAACCTTTTGAGCGTTTCTGATCCAGTCTAGGCCAGATCTATCCAGATGTTTGGCAACTTATGCTGGCTTAGTAGTAGGTATTTTGCTTTCCTTTTTTCCTATGAGAGTTCATCTAGTTTCTTAGGTCCCTGATGTCCACATTCATAATAATTTGGAATGAATCTGTATCTTTTTCGCTGAACATTGAACAAATGTCATCGGCATACGTGAAGAACTTTGCTTTTGTTAGAAGTTGGTGCTGTTTACATATGTGCAAAAAAATGTCGGTACAAGTACGCTGCCTAGGGGCACACCATACTCCACAGATGAATTTGTGCCCCTTAAGCCATTGACTTCAGTGAATTGTGTTCGGTTTGTTAGATATATGGTAAACTAAACCATTTGAAGATAGTTCTTCACACCCATTGACATCAATTTTTGTAATTAGATTCTCTAGTACCTATTCTTCTTCTTCCTTTTATCAGCGAGGTTATGATCCGAAAACTAGGGATCACAACCCTCCCACTTCACCGCATTTCTACTGATCCGCCTGTGGGGTTCGCCTATTTGACCTCAGAAAATATCGGCAGGCCTGCCGATTTTGGATCACTCGGTTACTGAGGCCAATGAAATGCCGATGTCGTCGCATTTGTCTGATCCAGGCGTTTATAGGCCTGCCTTTCCTACATCGCGATGTCTTTGGAACGTGCATAGATATTGCCTTTTTTACAGGGTTCAAATGATCTCTTCTTTGAACGTGGCAATACCAGCTGAGCCGGTCGCGCTCTCTAGTACCTATACTGTATCGAAAGCTTAGGATAAATCAATGAAGAGTAAGGCTACCATTTTTTGCATCTTTCTGCTCTTGAATGCAGGACATTATACTTCTAAAGCGGTATTGTCTTTCAAAGGTAAGATTATGCTTTGTAAGGTGATTTTAGAGCTTTTCTAGAATATTAGATATAATGTACATGCATACATATGTACATGTACATATTTGGCACAAACAGCCCATTGGTGCAACAGTCAATGATTTTTTTTTTTTTTATAATTTGCGCGCACTCAAAAGGTTATGAATACCTTTAACATGTTTACATACATTGCAGGCATTGGAAAGGATAGATAGATAGAGAGAGAAAGATTTTGGTGTAGTGGTTCTTGAAGCTCAGTTGTTTATGCTTCAGAGATTCTCCGGGGATGGCGTCCAGATAACTGGGGAGATTTTTGTTATTTTTTGTCTTTGCTTCTGATTCACAGTACTTTTTTTTCCCGATAGCCAATGTCAAGGGCAGATCACCATCAACAGGGCGAACAATTTTCCCAGCCACATGAGCAAGCTACTGCCAGTGTTATATGCCTCCGCAGTAGTGTTCACACAAGCTTTCGCAAATGATCGGACTGACTTGTATATTTCATGAGAAATAAATAAATGCTTGCTGACATCAGGATTTGAACCATGAACCATTAGCGTGGCAATTAACAACGTTACCACTACACCATTGCCAACCTGGTTCTAGGACTAGGTTCTTGCAACCACTCGTGTTGCATGCGTTATATTTTTCGCACGATTGCAAGGAGCTATAGTTTTGTGCCTAATTCGAAGTCAATTTTTATTATGTTTTTGAGAAGCTTTCTCATGACAACATTACTCTCGGATATTTGTCAGATGTTCACGAGAGATGGGACCGTGAAAAAACTTCTAATGTTTTCTGGGATTCCAACATTGAACGTCACCCTCACGTCTAACACACCAACCACTGCGCCTCGGTTCCCACCTCCATTTAGCTCGGTCTTTAGCTAATTATCTCCAGTTGTGCATTCCCAGTTGGTTGAGATCCTCGTGAACGTATGCGTGCTATTTACGGCGGAAAGACGTTCTACTGCGTCGTCCCTATGGGTTAGATTGGAAGCCATGTCAAACGTCTAATACGCAGTTTTTGTGTAGGTCAATGTCTTTGTCGGGGTCGCTGTCGATGTCGATGTCGTCACTGAATCTTTTTCTCCAAACCCCGTTAAAGCAAACGTAACCAAATATGTACACATCTTGCGAAAAAATGTTCTCACGAAGCGACCAAAGCTATCTTTATGTGCCTTCACTAAAGTACATCTCTCAGGACTTTCAAAGCTGGACTGGGATGATCAGGATGATGTGCAAGCTGACAGCGGTCAGTCTTCGTTGCCGTTATAGTGTCTGCAGAAGTAGTCTTTTCCATATTCTCAGCACAGACATTAGTTCCACTACGAAGTTTCCTTCTGCATCTCTACAGGTTTCTGTACGAGTTTTGCTCTTTTGAAGCTGTCTTTTTACTTTTAGGTTATTCCATACAAAGTTCTTGGAGTATAAGTTGTCAATATCTTCGATTGGTTTAAAATCCCCTTCTACAAAAATTCATATAAATTTGTTCCTCTGATTTTGCCTGATATCATCGAGACTTTTGAGGCGAAAGCGCAAAAATCCAGACATCGGGAAACCTGAATGTGCCAATGGAAAGATATCCACAAATTGCTTAACTGGCAAAAAATTTAGCTATAAGACCGTAACTGGTGACTTACCATTTTAAATCTGTTTGATAAATTGGGGTATAAAAGACCGTTTAAACGTTTTAAGCAACGATTGAAGAGTGGATAGGTTAAGTAAGACGGACATTTTTTTCATCACAATAAAAGGCCGTACACTATCATGATGTAAAATACATTCCACGATAGGCCGTTCGTCAATAGATAAGTACACTAAGGCAATGAATTATTCGGAATAGGGAAAATAGGAGATTAGCTTTTACCAAATCTAGTTCGGATATAATTAGAATTAGACCTCGTATACAGTGATAATAAGACCCATCCTGGTTTATAGTCTAGTGGCCAGTACTAGACCCCAGAGGGACCTAGGGCGTCAGGTTTGGAGTTCTGCGATGCGCTTAAGCTCTCTTCAGCTCTTCCATAAATACCCCGATTCCTCCTCAACTGTCCTACGCCACATTTCCTTAGGACAACCTACCTTTCTACCTGACTGGATATGGATAAGAGGATTGTACTGCATAGCATATTTTGCAATTGCATTTTCTTTGCGCCATAAGATGTGATCACCGCCACTTTCTCCTCCGTATGATGATGGTTATAGATTCTTGGCCTTTCTCTGACAAATTAATCTTAAATGTTAATACGTGAACACGAAATTTATCATGCATTTTTTTTAGTATTTATTATGTGATAACTACCGTTCGATCAAGCTGATGTCACACACCATGAAGATCATTGAGCGGGTATTAGGTGGCCGACTGCAAAAAATAATACGACTATCTGATGATCAGTGAGGGTTTGTCTCGGGTAAATCAACCACAGATGCAATCCAAAGGATAAGGATCTTAATGGAAAAACATCGTGATTCCTTAAGGGATTTGCGTATTGTATTGGTTGACTTTGAAAAGGCATTCGACAGACAACCACGGGATCTGATATGGGTGGCGCTAAGACATCGAGGGGTTCCATAAACCTATGTACAGATGATCATGACATGTGCGAAGGAGCAAATACAAGAGTAAGATGCCCCGCTGGAGTAACCGAAGAGTTCCCAATCAAAGTCGGGGTGCACCAGGGAAGCGTTTTAATTCCTTTGCTCTTTATTACAATTCTTGATTATCTGCTTGAAAGTAAAGTGATGGACCCCAAGGTACATCAGTTATTCTTTGCTGACGATGGAGCCATCATAAGTGAGAATCCTACATCCCTGCAACGAGCACTTGATGTGTGGGTGGACGTTTTGGAGCGGAATGGGTATCGCATTAGTTCAAAAAAGACAGAGTACTTGTGCTGCCCGTTCTCTGATCCACTCAAGCCTATTCCAGACATTCCCAAGTGCGGAAAATTCAAATATCTGGGATCTATGATCAATAGCAAAGCAACTTGTGATGAAGACATCAATCATTACGTAAGTGTAGGGTGGATGAAGTGGCGAGAAAATTCCGCTATCTTCTGTGACAGAAAAATGCCACCTAAGTTGAAAGGAAGGCTCTACACCGCAGTTGTGCGTCCAGCGCTCACATACGGTTCACAATGTTGGACGATGTACAAAACGTATGAGAGTAAATTAACGGCAGCTGAGATGAAGATGCTTCGCATGACAGGAGGAGTGACAAAGCCTGATCGAATAAGAAGTTCGAAGATCCGTGGAAGCTTTCACATCAAGGAAACCATCGTACAAAAAATAAAGCGCGACCGGCTCAGCTGGTATTGCCACGTTCAAAGAAGAGATCATTTGAACCCTGTTAAAAAGGCAATATCAATGCTCGTTCCAAAGACATCGCGATGTAGGAAAGGCAGGCCTATAAACGTCTGCATCAGACAAATGCGACGACATCAGCATTTCATTAGCCTCAGTAACCGAGTGATCCAAAATCGGCAGGCCTGCCGATATTTTCTGAGGTTAAATAGGCGAACCCCACAGGCGGATCAGTGGAAATGCGGTGAAGCGGGAGGGTTGTGATCCCTTATTTTCGGATCATAACCTCGCTGATAAAAGGAACAAGAAGATTATAAAAGGAGGGGGATGAAACTTACGAGTATATCATTCGAAAGATACTGTGCCATAGATATGCAGAAAAAAAATCATGCGCGTTAGGTCAAGTAAAATAACGTGAAAATGCACACATGATTTCCCCATACAAAACGCTTTAACCAATTAAATGAAAGCATTTTTCCTTCCCTGCACGGGAGAAAATTACAAAAAAAGTTATGTAAACAAGCACATAGCGTTGTTTCTCTCGCTGTTTGTTTATTTCTCCTCGGTCGAATTTCGACCACTCGCGAATCTATTGGACATACGTACATATTGTACATTTTCAATCGCCCACTCATCCTTCATGAGGGTCGCGGGAGTAGGATGCTCAGGTGGACTCTCCATCCATCCCTTCGCTATTGACGCCAACTCTTCAGGAGGAATCCCTAGACGGCTCCAGGAGGGATGTCAGACTTGGTCCAACCATCTATTTCTAGGCCTACCGGTGAGTCGCCTACCTGATGGAACGGCAATCATGGCACGTCTTGGAAGCCAGTCTGGTGGCACACGCACTACGTGACCAAACCCTCGAAGCATAGATCGTTCCGTTCGGAGAAGTAACTGCTCAACATTGTGCGCCTCGCGACTCTGGTGTTGCGCACTCGATTCCTACCAGTTATTCCAGCAACACCGCGAAGGAACCTCATTTCGGCAGCTTGTATCCGCGATCTTATTGTTTTGGTCGCTACCCAAATTTCATGACCATAGGTGAGAGTTGGAACATACACCGAGTTAAAAACCGATAATTTAGCTTAAATACTAAGTTTGGCCTTCCTTATAACAGATTGATCAAGCTCTCTCAAAATTGATCCAGCCTGACTAATTCTACAGGATAACTCGGCATTGCTCTTCCCATCACTCGTGAATAAAACCCCGAGGTACTTAAAATTATCCACCTGCTTTAGTGGGACTCAACTAATATGCAGAGTGCACTGAATGGGTGTTTTGAAACGACCATTACTTCCTATTTGTTCAAGTTGATCTTCATTCCAGCATCATCTTAACAAAAGGGACTTACCCACTTACCTTCAGGAAGGTTGTCGCAAGGTTGATTTAATATTACAACAAGTACAAGAGTATAAAGAAATTACGCAATGAAACATAAAAGCAAGAGTTCTACGACGATTCTTTGAACAAATTATTTGATATAGCGACATGTAAATGCATTTCAAGAGAAGTGTGCAAATGTGTGATCAAAATACCTATTGCAAAAGAAGACTTTTTAAAGACCAACCCTGTAGACGACCTAAGAAACAAAAAGAAACGCAACATATGAGAAATAAGCTACACAATCTAGCAACAGCTTGTGATAGAACTGGGGTTTCTGATCGATCGGCAGCATTCATAGTAAACTCTGCAATGCTTGATTTAAAAGTAATCAGTAGTGACAACTCGTCAAAAGTAATAGATAGAAGTAAATTACGTCGAGAATTTGAGATATTTGTGCATGTGGGATGATCTGAAGAGCATCGTCTTAAAAGCGATTCAAAAAAATTAATTCTTTGTACAGCGAGAAAAGTTGTTGCTGGCTATGTTACAAGACGATGAGTCACACATTAGGGAACTAGCACTGCGAAGATTAGTAAAGGCAAGAAAACAGAACAACGGTAAAAAATTACGCGAGTTTCAGCTTCCTCTGCTTCAAATCGGGGCATCTCATTATTATGAGTTAATTGATTGGTCGAAAAAAAATTACCGAAGCACCAATGACAATGAAATGCAGTAACGCAAAAATTAAAAAAAATTATTTCTTCAGGAGACAATTTGCTGTTTTTCCAGAAGTTCCCTTGCCACACACAGGCAGTAGAACGGTGTGTTAAGCTTGTAACAGAGGCTGCATTATGTGTTTGTGGTTCAGAAGGAAGAGATGGCTACATAAGAACCTAGATTAAAGCTAGCCAAGACTTACCACTTTTTGAGACAAAATCTCAATATTTTTGCCCAAGAGAAGGTCCAGAAATTCCTGATAGCGGCACTTAAACTTACTTATGAATGTATGTACTATTTTGATGTTTATTGCTTTAATATGTTGAATAATTTGAAATACAAAATGTTTATTTTGTTATTTTATTTACATCTATCTGCAACTCATCTCTTTTTTTACTGTTAGAACTTCAAGTCTAGTGCGCCACCTGAAGATATTGACGTAGCAAGCTGAAATTTTGCGTTTATGTATCTTAGGCCATGGATCAACAATTGGTAATACAGGAAAAAAAATTTTAAAAAAAATGTTTGCTCCACCCTAATGTAACGGGTGGGCCATCTAGTGATTTCTTCTTAAATCATAGGTTATTTTGACACTAACAGCTGTTTCCCGCTCGAAATCTTGACAGAAAATCAGTATCATACCTCCGCGGAACGAAATGAGTCGCTTTATGCTTGAAAAACATTGGGACATATTGAAAACTTATTTCCAAAGTTAGAGCTGTGTAGCCCAAACAGTGCGTTTTTTGAAAAGAAGTTTTGGCCGAAATGAAGCACCCACCGCAAGTTTGTGCAAAAAGTTCGTGAGACTGGTATGCTAGTGGACAACACTCATGGTCCCCGTCGTCGTACGGTGCGTACAGACGAGAATGTGGCTGCTGTAGCCGAGAGTGTGAGACTCAATTCACGAACATCAACTCGTCATCGATCTCAACAGCTCAACATTTCACGCACTAGCCTGAGGAGAATTCTGCACAAAGATCTGGGATTATTCGCTTACAAGGTCCAATTGATTCAACAATTGAAAGCACACGACCATCCGCTTCGTTATCGCCTCGCAGTTTGGGCCTTAGAGCAGCTTGAATTGGACAACGATTTTGGGTGAAAAATCATCTTTTCTGGCGAGGCACATTTTCATCTCGGCGGCTACGTTAACAAACAAAATTGCCGCATCTGGGGCTCGGAAAACCCGCACGTTATTGTCGAGAAGCCAATGCATCCACAGAGAGTGACAGTTTGATGCGGATTGTGGAGTGGTGGCATCATTGGACTATTTTTCTTCGAAAATGAGGCTGGGAACAACATAGACATATTTGGTGGAACGTTGGAAAAATGTCACAGATGTAAATGCAGATTATTTTTTGGTATAAACTTTTTTTAATTTTTGAAATAGCGTTGTTTAAGTTTCCACATAAAAATCGGCAACTTCATATGTAACGACCTAGTAGATAACTTAAGTAATATTGCCAATACTAAAAAAAATGTTTTAGTTTATAAAACTTAGTAAATGGATGTTATTTTTATTAATCAATATAAATAAAACCTATAAACTACCTAAGAATAATGTAAGGCTAACTTAACTACGTTGTGTAATTAAATACACACTTTTTTTTATAAGCGAAGTGCTGTGCTTTTTTAGGTTTCTGGATTTTTTTTAAGCCAAGTGCTGTGCCTTTTTTTTACCCTAACTAAGGGCTACCTAAACTATGCAAGCCGGCCATGGCTATTATGTATAGAAATGCTTGGGCTATAATCATAAGCAAGAATATTGCACAAGTCATAAAATCTGATTTAAATGTGGTGAAAAAGATCACGAAATTAAGAATTGTACAAGTGAAATAGGTTAATGTGTTAATTGTTATAAAGCTAAAAGCAAAATAAACATTTATAGCATAGATTTTAACCATGACGCTAGAAGTATCAACTGTCCAATTTACAGAAGGCAATTATTATCAGAGAGAAATAAAATAAATTACTAGCAATTAAGTGAATTGCGATGCATATATCTAAATGTGCAAGATTTAATTAATAATTTTTATGAATTAGAATCACTTATTAGTGAACAACATTTTGGTTTCATATGTGCTCCTGAAACTCATACAACAAGTTTAGATGAAAATAAAATTATTGAATTGAAAGATTATAATATAATTAGATGTGACTCTGCATCATCGTATACTGGTGGTATAATATTTTATCTTAAAGACTATTGGAGTTTTGAAGTGCTAGAAAATATATCAAATGACATAAAACTGTGGTGGTGTCTTACAACAATTTAGTTTTCACACTAGGTGGCATATATCGATCCCCAAGTTACTCTGAAAGAATTCTAATAGATCATTTTTCAAACTGGTTGAAAAATTATGGTCATACTAATGATTTGATACTAATGGGTGATATAAACATAAATTGGTTAAGTAATAGTTTATATAAAAGGCAATTAAGTTCACTAATAATGGACAATGCTCTCTGCCAAATAGTTTCTGAACCTACTAGGATTAATAGGAGTACAAGTTCCTTAATAGATTATGTGCTTGTAAGCGATATAAATTATGTTAAAGCAAATACAGTGAGTGACTTCAAAATAAGTGATTACGAGAGTATATTACTTAAAATCAACATATTCACTAATATATTAAGAGAAGTCTTTAAATACAACTGTGATCAATTTTGTGACGAGCTTCGAAACCAAAATTTTGAAGTGGATAGCATTACATAGGATAGCATTAGTAATATCGAATCTCTGGCTTATGTGTTTAATAACAATTTTATTCAAACTATAAAAAAATTCTTAACATTAAAAAATATTAAAAGTCATCAAAACGAATGGTTTAACCATAATCTGAGAGCGATGAAAGCTGAAAAAGTAAGAAGATACGAGATAGCCAAGTGGTCTTCGGGATGAGAGGGATTGGAATGCATATAAAACAGCAAGAAACCGTTTTAAGTCTACAATAGAGAGTGCAAAAAATAATTTTATTAGATAAAAAATTAATAATTCTAGTAATCAAGCTGCAATGTGGAGAACATTAAAAAAGTTGGTATTGAAAGAAAATGTAAAATTGATCAATGAAATTTCTTACAATGGCAGATTATATAAAGGTAACTTTGAAATGGCAAATTTATTAAATGTATATTTTGTTGATAGCATTGATGAAATTAGAAGGCAGGTGAAAGATATTGAGTATAGAAATTTAATTGATGATTATCACTATATAAATTTTAGATCCAAACAAATAAGTATAATTGAATTAAAAGAACGGCTAACTATGAATAATAAAAAAGATATTAACTATGCGAATATAAAAATGTATCTGGACTCTTTTGAAATCTGTGGAAATTTATTATTGCAAATAATTAATAAATCTTTAATTAATGGGATATTTCCTGATTGTTGGAAGGAGGCAGTTATTGTCCCAATATCAAAAAAAAAAAATACTAATGAAGCTAAAGAGTTTAGACCAGTCAGTATGTTACAGCTTGAAAGTAAAATAATTGAAAAGGTTACATACAATCAACTGCAAGGTTATTTGGAATCATATAACTTAATCTCTCATTATCAATCAGGGTTTCGAAAAAATCGTAATTGCGAATCGTTAATAAATTTAGTAATAACGAAATGGAAAATTGAGCTTCATGATAAAGAAGTAATTGTTGCAATTTTTTTAGATCTAAAAAGAATATTCGAAACCCTGGACAGAGCAATCTTACTCCAAAAATTTAAGCAATTCGGCATAAAAGGCATAAAACTCTTATCTTTCGAATAGAAGACAAAAAAATAAACTAAACAGCATCGTTTCAGAGTCAACTGTTGTAACTTTTGGAGTCCCCCAAGGATCATTGCTTGGTGTCTTATTATTTCTAACTTACATAAATGACATAGAAAAGGTAATTGATTATTCAAAATTGGTTTTATTCGCTGATGATGCCCTGTTGTTTATATCGGGTGATTCCGCTGATGACTGCATTGATAAAAAAATTGCGAAGAAAATACACTTTTTTGCTAGAATTGGGAATCCAATACAATCATAAAACCTCACTCTGAATATTGTTCTAGTATTTTATTTATGTGCAATAATGAAATGTTATATCGTCAACAAAAACTACAGAATAAAGGTATGAGGATTATTTTACTATATAATAGATTAACTCATGTATGATATGTTGAGAAAACTGTCGTGGATGAGCATCAACCAAAGAATTATACTAAATGTATTAGGTTTTATTTATAAAATTAAATTTTATTTGTTGCCTAGTTATTTAGGCGTAAATTTAACATATGTCAGTGAAGTCCAACCGTATCCATTGAGAAATGCCAGCGATTTTAGATTGTTGAATTATAGAAATGAAAGAACTAGAAATATGGTGATGCATAAGGGATTATCTATTTTTAATGACTTGCCAAGTGAATTAAAAAATGATTTAGTTGATAATTTTGTAAAAAATATTGTATCTAGTAATAGCATTTTCTTAATAAATAAAACTTAACTTAACTTAATTTAACTTAACTTAACTTAAATAAAATAGTCAACCCGCTTTGCCCGTTAGAAGCTACCCCGGATTAGGGGGAAACGATGAAGGCGTTCCCTGTCCTTCAGTAAGCCACCAAAATTGGTCGTGCTGTCTTTTCATGTCTTTAATATAACGCTCTACACTACTCTGTGCGACGTCTCGGTCGGTCGGATTGAGTTTCGATTCGCGTTTCCGCTGTAACTGGATTGAGGAAACGAATTAAAATCGAATGACCCAGATGATTACATTGTGTGATGCCATAAGTTACTTTTATTACGCGAGATGTAAATTATAGACCTTTACCAATTGCCTTCCATCACTTAAATAATTAGAAAACCACTTTAGCTTTGAAGAGTGAAAACTCATTAAATTCAGCTAGCTTTTGAAAAATCTGTGTGGACGACGAGAACCTCTCAGCGTGGTTGATCGTTTCATGTTTGATTTTTATGTCGAGGTCATTCTGATCCACTAGTCTAGCTAAAGAAGTTTTCCTTCAAAATTTCATTACAAATATACTGGATAATCGTTACGGAGAGGGTTTCCAATATAGGAAATTCGCTAAAAAAAATGTTGTCACTGTAAAAAGGCTTTGGGCCTTTCGGCATAAAAAAAAAATATTTGAGAAAAATTTTAATAAAATAAATTCCGACTTTAATTCATATTTCTATTGCTTAATAGCCATAAACAAATCAAAAACAAGATTAAATTCACTGGAATGGAATGAACGAAAGAAAAAAATTCTTTTTCTTTCAATTATATATTAAAATCCCCGTAAACATGAAGAACGGGGAGAACTCCTCAAGAGGATCCAGTCAATTTTTTTAATCATTCTCCTCCATTGGGATGCTACTCTCATTGCAACTACAAGGTACAGCGTACTCCCTGTAATTAGGTCACTTTACTTTAATTATTTTAATCCAAAACTGAATATATGGCTAATTGTATTTGGATGATTTTTTGTAATTATTTCAAAAAACCTCTCCTTCAAAACTTACCATACTGGGCAAGTGGCGTGCTTCGCGCGATTTATTTGTTTAAATTCCGCTTTACGATGTGGTTTAGTTTGTGACCAGCTCAGTATCTCCACAAAATTCAGAAATATTAAACCGTCTATTTTCAAGATAAAACATTTACATATCGCTGCTTGAAATTATAAGTGCCACAAATCTTATACATACGTATTAATACCTGAACACGAAACGAATCGTACGTTTTTTTAGTATTTTTTACAAAAGGAGTTTACTTATTTATTTATTTATCTACTCTTCTTTGAGTATTTATTTGTTTGTTGTTTTTTTGTTTATTATTTATTTTAATTTATACTTATTTAATTACTCTTGTTTAAGTATATGCTCATGGCCTATTTGTTTATTATCTATTTAAAAATAAATTTATTTATTTATTTTTATTTTTGTTTATTTACTTACTTTATCAATTTTTTATTTTTTTTTTTTTTCTATTGAAGGTTTTTTTTCGTATTTTCCTTCAAGTTTGCCTCGTTTTCCTATATACGCTCTTAATAAATATAAATAATAATGTTTCAGTTGAAAGATACTATTCCAATTATCCAAACTCTGTAAAATGGGCAATAAAGCAAATTTTGTAACAAAATTTGTATACGAAATAAAAATCTATCTATCTATCTATCTATCTATCTATCTTTACAAAAGGAGGGGGATGCAGCTTATATCATTCGAAAGGTACTGTGCCAGAAAAAAAAAACATCATGTGCGCATGTTACCGTTAAGTTAGGTAAAATATAGTGAACATACACCCATTACCAAATTAATGAAAGTATTTTGAACACCTTCATGGCTGTAAAGCTTAATGCCTAAAACGCAATAGGCATGTTTTAGTGAGAATTATCCAAAGCAAAGTGGAAGCTTTATAACAAAACGGTTCACAGTCAATCTGGTTTATATTTTTTTTTATTTATTTGAAGATTGGTGATTGAATTGATATTGAAGTGAAAAGTATGAAAAAGTTGTGCTTGAATTTATGAAATACAACTGAATCATTCAACTTGAATCAAATTGAATAAAAAAGGTCTTTTCAGCGTCCTCTGAAGTTGATTGTTCCAAACTGTGTATCGCAAGTCACTTTTGACTGGAGAAAAAAGCTAAAGTGGTTGCCACTCATTTTTTGTTGTTGTACTCCGTGCTAAAGCTTACTTCACCGAGAAGCAACGTCTCACCAAAACACGCCTAATATCACCTCAACCTCGGCTTCACCTGACGTCTATGAGTTAAACCATAGGAAATCAATGTATTCTATCACAATGTCGCTTCCGCCTGGACCTCACGTTTTCCATTCGTAAAGAAAAACGTAATGCTACGTAACGACACTCTAACCCGAGGCAGAAGTTGAGATAAGCTTAACTTTTGCTTGCTTTGACAGCTAACAGCTGTAAACAACAAATGGAAACTAACATTCAACACGCTCTCAAGGTAGATGTGACGTAACGGGAGCAAAGCCGAGCTTGACGTGATATTAGCCGCATTTTGGTGAGAATTATGCAAAGCAGAGTGAAAGCTTCGCAGCAACACGATCCCCAGTCAATATGGCTTATAGATTTTTTTATTTTTCGAAGATTGGTGATTGATTTTTTTTTTTTTTTGGCGAGAGCAGGTGAAAAATCTTCCAAAGACACCTTAAGGCCCGACCGCGCGTGCTTGAATTGAAATTGAATTGAAAAATATGAAAAAGTTGTGTTTAAATGTTTGTAAATACTGCATTTTCAGCATCCTCTGAAATTGAGTAGCGCAAACTAAACATCCCAACTCAGTTTTGACTGAAGAAAAAAGCTAAAGTGGTTGCTAGTTATTTTTTCTTGTTGTACTCCGTGCTAAATCTGACTTCACTGAGAAGCGACGTCTCACCAAAACACGCCTATTGCGTTTTAGGCACAAATCCCTTTGCCTTCCCTGCACGGGAGAATATTACAAAAAAGAGTTATGTAAACAAACACATAGCGTTGCTTCTCTCTCTGTTTGTGTATTTCCCCTCGGTCGAATTTTGCCCACACGCGATACTAGTTAAACAAATTCATTGGATGAAATGTCTACCTTTTGTTGCCATTTTTTTTTTTTTTTGTTTAAAAGCTTCAGTTTTTATAAATAAAAACTGTTTGAGTTGCACGCGCACCTCCTAATAACCACTTAGCGGATTGCACTGTTGCACAGTTTATGTGCTTAGAAGTAATCTGAGGTATGTATCAACTCGATACAGGAAGCAAAACAACTTAGGAGGGCTTCTATTGCTTAGAGTATTTATCGCCAAAGCCATAAATCATTTTCGTACGGTGTCAAAGTTGAGAAATAGATAAATGAATATAAGCATTATACGTTAATGAAACATGAACAGAGCTAGTTATCAATGATAATAATTAGTATAATAGGTACATATGTATGTATATAGGTAGAAGTGGTGGTTCAGGAGAGGAAACCCAATTAGCAACAAGGTATCATTTTGATAACACAAACTTACGTGACATAATGGTTTGCCTAATGCACGTTGTCTAACACTAGCTAGTGCCGGATAGGTAACAGGTGCATATAAATTCTTTTCCAGTCCCGATGTGATGTGAATTATGGGGAATGTGAAGTTTGGCTGCGTCGTCGTCTATAGGCCAGTGTTCCGTGCAAATCTGTTAATCTGGTGATATCTTGCTGTTTGGCCATATCTTACTTGATATGAAACTGTCTGTAAGGTTATCCCATCTGAAATTGGCTTTTGGAACCCAAGTTGAGGACTGCCTTGACTGCTCCAAACGGAATGTATACTGCTTCAATAAATGTGTAGCTAATCTTAGCCTTGCCTAGCCAGTTCATCAACGAACTCTACTTATACAGGGTGGGCCAACTACAAGTTTCTTTTTAAAAATGCAATAAAATGAACAAAATTAAATTTTTTTCGTGTATTATAACTTTATTAGTAAGAGTAAACATTCCCATTAATTACGAAATACAACGTCGTTCAAGTGGCTGCCTCGGCTGGCCTCGCAGTAGCGCATTCTATCACTCCAATTTTCCAAGACCTTGTTGATGGTTTCGGGCTGTAGCTCACGGATTGCTTGGATGATACTAGCCTTAAGTGCTTGAATCGTTTCCGGATTATTGGCATAACATCGGGCCTTCATGGTTTCCCACAAAAAAAAAATTCAAAGGGATCAAATCGCAGCTCCGAGGCGGCCAATTGACATCGCCAAGACGGCTGATAACACGATTTGGGAATTTGGTGCGCAAAAGACCGATTGTGGCATGGGCGGTGTGGCATGGCGCGTCATCCTGCATGAACCAGAGGCCGACCAAATCCATGTCTTCAATTTCAGTAAAAAAAAAACATGTTAACATGGCTCTGTAACGCCCACCGTTGACCGAAACGTTGTTCCCAGCCTCATTTTCGAAGAAAAATGGTCCAATGATGCCACCACTCCACAATCCGCATCAAACTGTCACTCTCTGTGAATGCATTGGCTTCTCGACAATAACGTGCGGGTTTTCCGAGCCCCAGATGCGGCAATTTTGTTTGTTAACGTACCCGCCGAGATGAAAATGTGTCTCGTCAGAAAAGATGATTTTTCGCCCAAAATCGTTGTCCAATTCAAGCTGCTCTAAGGCCCAAACTGCGAAGTGATAACGAAGCGGGTGGTCGTCTGCTTTCAATTGCTGAATCAGTTTGACCTTGTAAGGGAATAATCCCAGATCTTTGGGCAGAATTCTCCTCAGGCTAGTGCGTGAAATGTTGAGCTGTTGAGATCGATGACGAGTTGATGTTCGTGAATTGAGTCTCACACTCTCGGCTACAGCAGCCATATTCTCCTCTGTGCGCACCGTACGACGACGGGGACTATGAGTGTTGTCCACTAGCATACCAGTCTCACGAACTTTTTGCACAAACTTGCGTAGAGCAGCTTCATTTCGGCCAAAACTTCTTTTCGAAAACGCACTGTTTGGGCTACACAGCACTCACTTTGGAAATAAGTTTTCAATATTTCCCAATGCTGTTGAAGCATAAAGCGACTCATTTCGTTCCGCGGAGGTATGACACTGACTTTCTGTCAAGTTTTCGAGTGGAGACAGCTGTCAGCGTCAAAATAACCTATGATTTAAAAAGAAACCACTAGATGGCCCACCCGTTACATATTAGAGGTGAAAGAATACCTCTCTGAGGTGTTCCTCTGTCGGCAAATTTGATTACATAACTGTTTCCTGTTGCCTGAATAATTCTTCTGCTAACCATTGAAACAATCCATTGACTTCAAGCACAAACCAAGCAAGCACTTCTGTCACTACAGACACAAATGCTACGTCCCTTCCACCTGTTCTTCACAACATAGTTCATTGCCATTTAGGATTGCATAAGTTTCCGCTTGGAAAAAGCGCCAGACCCTTGACTGGTTTTGGAACCATCCGTGAAAATACGACTACATTCCATTCCCGGCTCAGAATCTGACCGAAGCCAGTCGTGGACACAAGGAAAGTCGACTCTGAATTTGCGCATCAGTTGGACTTCTGGTGTCATTGCGTCAGACGGCATATCCATAAGACAAGAGTCGTAAGATAAGTGTCGCGCAAGTTCATCAAAGTTCCAGTGTGGAGTATACCAAAAACTGCCCCGCCTAAGACGATGGATGGCTTTGATATGATGACCCATGACATAAGTATCAAGGAGAGGTAAGTTCAGCAAAGCGTCTAGAGCAGAGCCAGGCGTACTCGGGAAAGCTCCCGAGCAGCCAAGATGACTTATATAGCTTTCCATTCCTAGCTCTGTAAGGCATTCCAGAATTGCTTCAGTGCATGCGTTATTAAAAGCTCCTTCTATGTCTAAGAATTTGGGTGGTAAACCACTGTTGGTCCGATAAGTAACGAGAAAGAACCACGGCAGCCGAAAACCTAGCAGCTCTGTTAGTAACCCCTACTCCCACCTTCGGAAATTGCTAACGGGAGAGGACGAATGGCGGGCTTCCTGTGCCAAAAACAGGATAATTGTCGGTTGGTCTGGGGGCCAGCGAACCTCAACCGTAAAAGACCATACTACTCCGTAACCTTTGGCTATCGGACAACGATCGGATTCTGAAACGATAAGACTCTACTGCACTCACTCCAGGAAGGGCCTTATAACGCCAGATTGCTCCAATTAGAACGCGAATTCGCCACTATAAAATGGATATCTTAGGGCTGAGCAGAAATACCACCGCACATGGCTTTCTACAGACACCTGGGACGGGTCGATGAGCATACAACAATCTGGGCTTGGATTGCAGCGGCCTTAGAAGTAGTAAGAACCGAGCTAGAGGCACAATATGGTGCAAAGAAGTAGGTAGCCGCGAGCGAACAAAATTTTTTTTTTTTTCATTTTAGTCGAAATTTGAATACAAATAAGCACTCCAGTTTACGCAACTAATTTGTAATTTCACTTCGACAATGGCTTAGACTTCCAAACGCCATAGCGTCCACCAAAAAAAAAATAAAAAGTTTTAAATTTATTCGAAGGAAAGTTCTGACAATTGATCAGTTGTTGAGCTACATACATACATACATATATCTGTTGTATATTATGTAGATCGAACTCAAAAATGAACGATCAAAACTAGATTTGGATTTAGATTTTAGATTTAGATTAGACTTATTATTCACATTACATTACATTTCAGGTAAAACATTCAAGTTTCATTCTCGAGCAAAAACCAACGGGAACCCGGCTTTGCCGTCTGCCTGATTGACAATTAAATTCTCTATTTATTTATATTATTCCAATTTTTAATATTAACTAGTTCTTAAAAGTTTTCACTCATTATTCTTTGACGATTAGAAGTGTTATTTTACAATAACTGAATAACTTTGTAACGTTTAATACATTAAGCGAGTGCACTACTTCTTCATCGGCCAGAAAATCATTTCCTAGGATGTATCTACGAGTCTTTCGGAGAATAAGATATTTGCTTACGAAATGTAATACATCTCGCACAGAAAGATTGCATATACTACATAATATTGCTAAGTCCTCTCTATGTAGAATATAATTTAGTCTTAAAAGGTCTGCTCTCTGCCGCAACGAGATCATCGAGGTTTCCTCTACTTTGCACTTATCACAGAAATAATTCCTTTCCTGTAGGAGATCAAAACTTTTGTCTGATCGGATATTAGATAAATCGTATCGAAAAATGTAATTTCAATCATACATACATACATTTCCAATGGTCCGCTAATCATTCATGAGGATCGTGTGGGTAGGATGCTCAAGTGGACCCTCCATCCCTCTCGATTCTCCGCTATTGACTCCAACTCATCAGGAGGTATCTCTAAACGGCTCCAGCAGAGATGTCGGACTTGATCCAACCATCTATTTCTAGGCCTACCGAGGGAGTCGCCTACCTAAATTCAATCAAACATTATTTTTATCCTGATCGTCGTGATCGTAGCGACGACAGTTTTCGATAAATTTGCAGTCACTTACAACACTGACACACACATAATACCCGTATATTTGAACGAAGCTGGTATTATAGATCGTTTTAAATGAGTATGCAGTAAGTTCGCGCATGTTTTCTCTTTTCAACTATTTCCACACAAAACAGAAGAAAAATCGCATATACCCTTACTTTCCTGTTTAGTGCGTGAGTTCTCAACGCAGACTGATGAATTTCTTGAATACGATTGGTCGATAAGGTGTTAAATGTATAGAGAAAAAAAGAAGCCGCCGTTGCCAAATGTGAAAAATGAGTGTAAAGAGAATGTGCGGAGTATGCATTCATTATTTTTTTAGTGAAGTGGGTAATGACAATTTGATGGAAGAATGGGTAGTTCTCAGTTATTGTGTTAAGGGGGAAGAAACAATGTTTTGCTAATATGAATTTGGCTTGAAAATATGGGTATGGAAAATTTGAAAAAATTAAAGCATGTGTTTTCTTTATTAAATATGTACATTTATTTATTAGATGTTTTTTTTTTTTTTTTTAATGCAATAGCACTAAATCATCGTCGGTATCATCATCCTCATCCTCAACATCATTTATTTATTTATTTTTACTTGTGCTCCTTGCAACTTACTTACTTACTTAGATCCTTTAACCCCTCGGGGGGCATAGGGCGTCAACCACTCCTGCGCGCCATCTTGTTCGAAGTTCTGCAACGCGTTTGAGCTGCCTCCAACTCATTTCTAAAGAGCTCGATTCCTCCTCAACTGTTCTGCGCCACGTTTGCCTAGGGCGCCCCGCTATTCTGCCTGCCTGTGTGAGCGGATTCCACTGCATGGCGTATTTCGCAATGGAGTTGTCTTCGCGCCGTAGGGTGTCCAATCCATTGGCACTTTCTTCTTCGTACAGTAATGCTTATAGGTTCTCAGATAAAGATGTTCGTTAGAGATGCGGTTCGGCCAAAAAAATCCTCAAGATGATTCTTAAGCATTTGTTTACGAAGACTTGCAGCTTGCGTGTGTTAATGGTGTCCACCTTCCAGGTACTGCACCCATAAAGCAACACTGATTCTACGTTGAAGCGGAACAGTCGTAGCTTGGTTCTTAAGCTGATAACATTACTTCTCCAGATTTTATATAGCATTCCGAACGCAGCTTTAGCCTTCCCGATTCTGCTGCACACATCCAGTTCGGTGCCACCACGATTAGCCGAGACCACACTTCCTAAATAAAGAAAGTTATCAACTTTCTCGACTTCCTGTCCGGCAATGGAAAGTTGAGCGCGGTTGTTAGAAGAAGTGCCCAGGGCTTTTGATTTGGCTGTGTTTATTTTTAGCCCCACTTTGTTTGCCTCAGCTTCTAGATTTTGGGCCATCAAATGAAGATCCATTATCCGATGTGAAAGTAGACAAACATCGTGAGCGTAATCTAGGTGTTTAAGGTAAGATGTCATCGTCCAACGAATTCCATAGTTGCCTTCCGTCAATGCTGCACGGAGTACATCGCTGATAACCAGTCGTTCACAGACCCCCGTGGTGTACACACGTGATTCGGCTTTTCTTAAATAGTGTTTGCGTTTTAAGAAACAAATTATACAGTGTATAGAAAAGAGGCGAGATAGCCCGCTGGTAGTGGTACTGTTCAGTTAAACCAGGCTTACTGGTTCGACTCCCAGCCGCGAAAAGCTTTTTTTTTTTTTAATTAATTAATTAAAAGTGAATAACAACATAAAGCGAAAAACTCACAAATATCAGGTGATGAACTCTGATGAGCGGTCCGCGCTCCCAGTAACGGGTACGGCGGGCGAATCAACATCAGCCGATGACGAGGCAGTAGAATCTGGCCCCCCAGCAACGGAGGATGGAAACAGAACTACAAAGAGGAGGAGGAAGCTGAGGCCGACTCCCAACCCAGTCAAGCGCCTCTCTCTATCAGCTCCAGTCGAAAAGCTGCCGGGTGGAGTGAGGGGGGAGGCGCCAACAAAAAGTACAGCGGCAGCTAAAAAACAACGTCAGATTAAAACTGACAAAATGAAATACGTCTCCGACGGCGAAGAAGGCCGCTACTTGGTAGACAGCAACAGCTTCGTCTTACTGTTTTCTTCCGAGTCAGAAGATGAGGAGATCGAAGTGGAGTGCTTAAGCAATAGCATCAGACAGCTCCAAGAAAGAGTGAATGCCATCAAGGCCAAACAAATGGCCAGACGTGAGAGGGAGCGACAGCTGGAGCAAGCTCAACAAGAACATCAACAGCAGCAGCAGCAGCCTTCACAAAGCCAGTTGCAAACAGAGAAGCAACCGCAACAACAGCAACAACCACAACAGCAACAAGCACAACAGCCAAAGACTCAACGGCAGCCAAAGCTGAAAAAACAACAGCAGCAGCAGCAACCACTACGGCTGCATAAACAGCAGCTAGCAGAACACCACCAACAGCAACAACTGCCAAAACAGCAGCAAGCAGAACACCACCAACAGCAACAACTGCCAAAACAGCAGCAAAAATTGCAGCAGACGGCCATAGTCAATAATTTCTTTATAAAACGTCTAAGCGTAGATAGGCATGCTATCCACTGCAATACAGTGGAGCAGTATCATAAGATAAAAGATTTATTGAGGGACTCGACGACGGAGTTCTTCTCCTTCACCCCGAAGGGGGAAAAGTTGCAAACTATGCTACTGAAGGGGATGGAACCGTCTACCGAACCGGAAGAGCTCTTAAAGCTACTCAAAGAGAAAGAGTGCGATGGGGTTGGGGGGGGTTGCCCTAAGTTCCAGTACATTAAAAAGTAAATCTGGCTCGGCAGCAGAAGGTGGAAGTGAAGCGTCCGCCCGTTCCAAGTGTTCCTGCACAATCCGTCACTCCCCAAGTGACCTACGCCCAAATGGCGTCAGGCCAGGGGAATACGGTACAGTCACAGCCAAAGGTTGTTCCGCAGGCCCCAAAGCCGAGAGCACCGGAGGCTGAACCTGATTTGTTGGCTATCTTGCTCTCCATCCAGGGGCAGATGGGCCAACTTCAGCGACAAATTCAGGAGCAGGCGAAGCGGGTGGACCAGATCTACGTGCTTCTGCCGGGCCTAACGCACCACCAATCGTAATCGGTACGAACATGGCGGAGCAATCCTTAAATATCCTTGCGGTGAACGTGAATTCACTGATTAGGATCGAACGTAGAGCCGTACTTTTCAAGTTGCTTGAGGACCATTCCCCCGATGTGGTTTTGGTTAGCGAAACTAAGCTATCCCAGAAACACAAGTTGAGGCACAGTAGTTATAATATTATAAGAAGAGACCGACCCAACTCTGTACAAGGAGGAGGTGTCGCGATCTTCATTAGAAAAGAGTTGCGTCATAAAGTAGTGTACAGAGGTGAAGTGCATAGGTTCCAGGAGCTCGAAGCATGTATCGTGTATATCCCTCTCCGTAGTGGAAAGAGGATGTATATAGTCGCGGTCTATGCTCCTGAAGCTACTCAAACTACTTCTTTTATTTCAAAGCTCGAGACACTTTTTCGAATACTAAGGTTAGAGTCGGAAGAGAATTTTTTCATTATAGCCGGCGATATAAACGCCAAACATAGAGATTGGGGAAATAGCACACCAAATTCTAAAGGGAACCTACTATTCAATTGGTGGGGTTTGCACAGTGTTGAGTATCGACTTGATTTAAAAGCGACGGATAGTCCGTCGTATCCCAGAAGCGGATCTTATCTGGATCTAATGCTGTTCGACGTAAGGTTACAATTGACCGACATGGATCGACAAACTTTAAACTGTTTACACACTTTTGTATATGACAGTGACCATTGCGGACTCAGTGCCGAAATAACTATTCCCAACGAAATTGCGGAATTGGAGGAGTTCGTCCAATTGCACGCCTACAATTACAGTAGAACGCGTTGGACTCGCTTCTCCAGACAGTTGACGAGAGCACTCTCCTCGAACTTACTCCACCTACCGTCTAATAGGAATCTGTCAAACGAGGAGATTGATAGATATCTAATACAAATGGACGGGACAATAAAACGAACGATGGACAGCACGATACCTCGGTATCAATACACTGACAACGTGGACATATACCGCAATGCAACGATTGACGCACTGCACGAACATAAAAGTAGACTACTGTCGAGATTAAAAACCTTGTACAGACAGTTTACTGACAGACAGAACTCGGAGGAGGTTAGGACGCTGAAATCGTTGATAAGAAACCTCTCTAAGTTAATTAAAGAAAATTACAGACTTTCTGTTAATTTACACTGGGACAGGAAAATTCGGGATGTAAAATCCAACAACCCGAGTATGTACCCCCAAATAAATAAGATATTTCGGAGGAATAATCAAAACGATCTTCCGCGTCTTAAAATCCCCCGAACTACGAACAATGTACAAATACTAATAACAGCAGGTATAGATCCGGATAACGCAGCTGAGGATGACAATTTCTTTGTGATCGAAGATACGCAGGAGAAGGTAGAGGCTATAGGAGCGACTTTCCAGGACGTGTATAAGGTGAATGATAGTGTTTGCCCGAACCACGACCTGGAAAATCAGGTCTTTGTGCACAACTTCGACCTTCGAAATGATATGGAGCACTGGCGATCTGAGAACACTGGTTTCACCGTGTTCAATGAAAGAAATATGGCAAACAATGCCGTCGCCGATGAAAGGGTACATCCCCCGTTCATTTCGAATGCAGAGCTCCAAGCGATCTTCGAATCACTGAGAAAAAAGAAATCCGTGGGAATCGACAATATACCCAACATTGTACTTAAACATCTTCCTCCAGAAGCGGTGAACATTTACACCATCCTGTTTAATAATGCAATGAATAATGCCCATTATCCAGAGCATTGGAAGACAGCGGTGGTGCAGCCAATTCCGAAGAAAAATAAAGATAGCTCCAATCCCGGGAATCTAAGGTCGATAAGTCTCCTTCCGAACATCAGCAAGGTATTCGAAAAAGTGATCCATAGAGCCCTGGCTAAGTGGCTTGAGGACATGCATATAATTCCGGATAACCAATTCGGTTTCAAGGCGGGGCATGATACGATACATGCTGCGTCTAAACTGGTATCGGATATCCAATGGAACAAAAGCAAGAAGCAATGCACGGGTGCCTGTCTGGTTGACTTGGAGAAGGCTTTCGATACCGTATGGTTAGAGGGACTCTTCTACAAATTGAGCAGGCTGGGCATAAGTAAACCACTGCTGTACATACTTTATGACATGCTCACCAGGAAGAGGTTCATTGTGAAGAATGGCAATGTGACGTCTGCTGGAACTTTTGAAGTAAAAAATGGTCTGCAACAGGGTGCGGTTAATTCGCCGATCACGAGCGATCTCATAGGTTCACTTCACCATGCCATAGCGTACGCAGACTATTTGGTCTTTGGTCGCGTACAGGTCAGGGCCTACGATCGAGGTCATTGCAACACTCTTGCAGCGGGACTTCGATAAAATCAAGAGATACTGCGATGACTGGAAGCTGAAGATTAACTTTCAGGAATCAGAGACCATCCTGTTCAGAACGCCGTTGTCTGGAGCCTCTAGGGACACCAGAAAGAATTGGCGAAAGTTCTCTATCGTGGGACAACACGGACAGCCACTTGCGAATCGAAGTGTAGTCAGGTACCTTGGGGTCTGGCTAGATCAATATCTATATTTTAACGAACATATAGATGCTGCTCTGACCAGAGCCAAAGTTGCTTTTGCTCTCACAAAGAGGCTGTTTTATAGCAGCCAACTCGATGCGAGAGTGAAGGTAATCTGCTACATGGCCCTCATTCGGCCTATGCTCGCATATGGATGTCCCGTGTGGTTCAACGTGGGGCCAAGCTTATTGGAAAAGATGCGGGTGTTTGAGAGGGCTTGCCTTCGTTTGTATAGAACACCAGAGTCTGAGTACATAAAATTCTATCGAAATGAGGTCCTGTACAACAGGGCGAATCTGATCAGAGTGGATAATTTCTTGATCAAGTTGATTCGAAGGCACATTGCAAGAGCAATGACCTCGATGAATAGCCTGATCTTTGGGGCTTATTACCCCAACAACCTCTATCACGAGAGTGTGCGCCTTAACGGCTTCATCCCTCCAGAAGCATTTATATATCTTGATCAAAGAGGTCTGATCCAGGATAAGTTAGCGGTGCCGCTAATCTTCCACGTCGCCAGAAAAGCTGTGGATAGGCGACTCAACTACGACAGAGACGTCGCACAGGGTAGTGTAGAGCGTCTCCGGTTCAGTAGGGCGGTTTCAGTCCGCGATATTGAAGATGTTATTAGGCAGCACGACCAATTTTGGTGGCTTAACGAAGAAGAGGGAACGCCGCCGTCGTTTCCCCCTAATCCTGGTTAGCCTGTTAACGGGACAGAGCGGGTCGTCTATTTGTTTCATACAATAGCCATGGCCGGCTTACATAGTTTTAAGATAGTCTTAAGTTTGTATAGTTTGTATATAATTAAAAAAAAAAAAAAAAACAGCATAGCACTTGGCTAATAAAAAAAAATAAAGAACAAAAAAAAAAGGCACAGCACTTCGCTTACAAAAAAAAGTGTGTATTTAATTACACAAGGTAGTTAAGTTAGCTTAAGTTTTGTTTTATATTGTAAGGTAGTTTATAAGTTTTATTTATACACGTAGCAATAGCTAAAAAAAAGTCCATTTACTAAGTTTTTTTTTTTTTTTTCTTACAAAAACAATTTTTCTTAGTATTATCAATAGTCATTAGGCAAGTCATAGTAAAATAGTAAATACATTTAGTTAGGTTACGTCGAAAGACATAGGTTAAGAGTTAAGTTTAGCTTGTAGCGGAGACCTATACTCAAAGCATTGCTCGATAATGATCCGTAGGGTGTTTATGTGGTCGATGCAGGAGGATCCAGGGCGAAAGCCTGCCTGTTCGACATCGAGAGTTGAATCTAAATGTTCTTTAATTCGTTCTAGAATTATTTTAGCCACGGCTGGAAGAACGCATATACCTCTCCAGTTACCGCAATCCATCAAGTTTCCCTTCTTTGAAAGTTTAATCATCATCCCCCTTTTCCACTCTTGTGGAAATTGTTCGCTATCCCAAGCTCTCCGTATTAGGGGATGCAGCAAATCTGCCGATGTATTTGGCGCCGCTTGAAATAGCTCGGCAGGGATGCCATCAATACCCACCGCCTTGTTCTTCTTGAGGGACTTGATTGCTGTTATTATCTCGGTTTTACTGGAAGGTGCGGTGCGAATTCGGGAATTTCTTGCTTCGAACTGCTCATTCGAATACGAGATCATACCGGCATCGTCTAAGTGATTTAGCACTGTAGCAAAATGTTCTCTCCATCTAGTAAGCTGATCCTCATCCGAAATCAGAAGGTTACCGTCTAGACTCTTCACTGGATGTTGTTTGGAGTTTCGACCAACGATGAGCTCCTTAGTGATGCTACAAACAGTCCTACTCTCGCACCTACTCTCTGCTTCTTCAGCCCTTGAGGCCAATGAGTTGACATATTGACGTTTGTCACGTCTCACACTACGCTGTACTTCTTTCTTCTTCGCACGGTATTGGGTTTCAAGCTCCGTTCTCTCTACTGCTGAGGCCGCTGCAATCCGAGCCTTGATTGATGTACGCTCATCGATCCGTCTCCAGGTGTCTTAGAAAGCCATGCATGGTGGTGTTTCTGCTTTTTACCGACATACGTGAGTGCCCCAGTCGCAAAAGCATTTTTCACAGCACTCCAGTGGTCATCCATGTTCTCTATGCTGCTGATTGCTTCTGCTTCTAAGGCAAGATGGTCCCTGAACTGTTGGCGCACTTGGGGAACCTTGAACCTAACGATATTAAACCTGGTGATGTTAAGTAGGTTTGAGCGGTTGCTGTTGACGGATGCAGTACGAAGGCGTAAATGAGCTACCATAAGATGGTGATCTCGTTCTAGTCCAACGTCAGCTCCGCGTCTGTTTCGGACGTCCAGGAGACAATTTCTAAAGCGGCGACTGATCGCAATGTGGTCGATCTGGTTGGATGTTCGTTGGCTATCAGTAGAGACCCAACTGATTTTGTGGCAGGTGTTATGCTTAAATAGCGTACCTCCTATGACTAGCGGTTGGTATTGCAGAAGTCCACAAACCGCTCACCGTTATCATTACGGTCTCCCATCACATGCTTAAGCATGGTGTTGTCGCTACCCACCTTGGCATTGAGATCTCCGATCACCATTACGATGTCCCCATTAGGCGTTTGGTTATAGGCGGCGCCTAAGTGGCTATAAAAATCATCCTTCTCGTCCTCAGTCGCGTCTAGAGTCGGAGCATAACACTGTATGATGGTAATTTTTCTAACTCTACTCTGGAACCTCGCCGTCAATATCCGGTCACTATGGGGTTTCCAGGATATGACGCTACTACGTGCTGCTGGAGTTAGCATGAGTCCTACTCCGGAACTCCGTGCACTTCCAGCTGATTTACCAGAGTAGAGCATGACAGTGCTTTTTGTTGGGGAGATGAATTCCCCAGCATCGAACCATCTTATCTCGCTCAGCCCTTATTCGCGTTCTAATTGGAGGAATCTGGCGTTATAAGGCCCTTCCTTGATCTCCTTGCAAGGTTTTTAAAAACTAAATCATAAATTATGTACATGTTCGCATTTTTATATACGCAAAAAATAGTTAGAAAATATTATTTTTACCTAACCCACATACATGCATACATAAAAAAGGGATATTTCAGCTTAATTACTTCCTGGAATAATTGGGTAAAACTTAAAAAAGGGTTAATTTTATTATCCATACATTTATTGCAGGATGTAATTAAATTTTGTCAAATAGATAACGCGCAGGAAAAACCCACGCTTGCCCATTGAGTACTGTAAGTAAAAATCGTTATGATAAAATATCAATGAGAATGGAGAAAGTTCAGCCGATTTGTAAATATCATTTTCCAGGCAGCAAAGGCGTGGCAAATATTTCCATGTTCTCTCTGTGCAGTTTTCCAATTGCATAGTGATTTAAAACGAACTATAGGTAATTGCACCATCGCTGACACATTTTTAAACTAGTAGCTATATATTTACCCACTAATTTGTTTACCCCTAAAATTGTTCACTATCATGCAATAAATTCAGTGTTATCGTCTATCAACATTTGTAGCGTCACTATCATATAACAGATAAACAATGAGTGTTTACTGTAACTTCGGTGTAGCAGAAGTAGAGAGAGAATGCGCCTGATTATTGTATAGTAAAAAGCTTATTTGTCTTATTTGCTAGACAAACTTCTGAAAAAATTAGCAAAATATGACAAAAATATGTGGAGTGTGTTATTTTTTGCTGACGATATGGAGATAAAAATCAACCATAACATAATACGAAAAGAAACACGGTTGAGAATGAGAGAAAGAAGTGCATGAGGTTCTTCCAAAGCGAAACAGAGATTCTAAGTCAATTGCCATAATAAAAACCAAAAAAATATCAGAGAACCTTGCGAGGATTATAACATGCAGTCAAAAAGGACTGAAGGACTGAAATGGAATAGATCAATTGTGAAATGAACTACCGCCGTCGACGACCCTATAGCCTGTGAAAGAAAACCGAACTATAATAAAAGAACTAAAAGGAGGAGGAAAACTTCTGCCACATTTCTACGTAGCATCAACAAAACATCGCTCTCAACGCTATACATATCTATGTACGTCAGCCGGCGCAAATGCTTTAGAAAAGTTGAAGCAACCTCAAAATAGTTGTGTCCGATAATCCAAGATCGTGGAAAGCGTCGTCAGTTACCACCTTAGGAGTTACATATATCGAGAGAAATCATCTTCTCTATTACCGTCAGTATGGTTTCGGGCAGCAGTGTTCCAATTGAAAGTCAATGGCCCCAGAGCCTGCGATATATTAAAAGCTATCGATAGAGTGTGACATAGTATCCTTTTAAACAAGCTCCAAGCCCACGGTGTTGGTGGCACTTTCTTCAAATGGATTGCTAGTTTTTTAAGTAGTCGATCAACACAAGTTGTATTAAATGAATGATTTTTAATTTCCATCAAAAACTTTCTATCTGCTACTCGCAATCCAATCCGTTCCTTCGCGAATAATCTAGACTCTGTTAGTCATAAGCGTTGACAAAGGGCCCAGCCTGTGAAGTCCCAGTGGCAGCGAATATCAACGGAACTCAATTTCAATCACCGATTGAGGTTCCAAAAAAAAAAAAAAAAGAGTTGAGTTCAGCGCGTCGAAAACCCAGCAGATAGCTGCTTTCTCTGAAGCGGGATACTACGGTATCCAAACTAGACATGAATAAAGTTGATATTGAAGAATCCGATGGCTTATCAATGCTTGATGTGCATATTATCCGAAACCTTCTCTGGAATCAGCAGATTACTGAAGCAGAAAAAAAGGAGTACTACTTGCCTCGGATTCCGCAAAAGACGTTGCAGCAAAAAAGTGTTTCTCATCTGAGAACATTTTCGATTTCCTGAATTGAAAATTTTCGCTCAAACGACCCTTTGTAAATTTAAGTTGTTCTTGTCGTTTGAACTTTATAATGCATATTTCCTTCCTAAAAACTCTGCTGCTGTTGCCAGCTTCCATAAAGTAGTTTTTTGCAGGTATCGGTATTTCAATTTTATTAAATTTTTCCAGTGCTGCTATCAAAAATGAAATTCTTATTGAACATTTTAACAACAGATCTTTGTAGTTAAGCATTCAACTTCTTAGAAGATTATTTAATTTCTTAATATCTTTATAGCATTTCACTGTATAGGGGCTCTTATTAGCGACTTCTCAAACGTGCTAAGTGATTTAATCCTAGAACGAAAATCCAGAACTATGTACATATATACACTTCCGTATACATGTTCTTCAACTCTCAAACGACAAATTTCAAATGACTAACGCCAAACATTTGAATTGGATTTCTTGATGTTTCTCCTTGAACGCTTTTGCTGCATTTTTGTAATAAAATGAGTTTCAGAGATCCTACCATGCTGAAAATATTCTTGCAGCTTCATTGAAGTGAAACCAAATTTCATAAAATTTTTGGGATTTCAAGGAAATGTACACAATACAAAGTCAACTTGTATTAAAGGCTTTGAGAAGCGATAAAGGCAATGCAATGGTATAAAACGATTGGATTTTAGCTTTTCTGTACGTTTCGCTTACGTGTTCATGTGAAGAAAAAATTTTGATTTACTGTACTCAATTCTGCCAAGTATAGAGATTTAATATTTGTTTTCGTATCTTTAACTGAAGTATTATTTTTGGTATTATAAAAAAAAAAAAAATATAAAAAACCAAGTTTTCCTTCGTTCAAACTAAAAGAAAAAAATATATACATACATACACCAGCTTAAACACTAGCTAGCCTGGTGCCAGGCACACAAAAATGTCAATGTTTTTTTTTATGTTTTTGAATGCTTTTGTAATTTTTTTTCCCTATCACCTTTGTACCGTAATTATCTACATTCAAAAAAAAACCAAATAAATTGGTTGAAATTTACGGGCGGTAGAGGGAAACATACGTATTTTGCCACTTAGTTTTATATTTACAGATATATACACAAAACATTGCAGTAATAGAGATAAACTAGCTGGTGGTACCCGCTTCGCTAGATGTTTTAATAACTGGTACATGCACTTTTAGTTCGTTAATTTTTATTTTGACAACAATCAAACGTGGGCAGTAGCATCCCCTTATTTCTGCCTGCTCATCCAGTTGAATATTGTGACATGTTGCATTTTCGGCAGCGGCCAGGTCACCTTTAAGAGTCTTAAATTCCCCATAGTCTACTCAAATGGTGCTGAAAATGACATCAAATCTAAAAGTAAACGTATCTTAATGAACAAGGTGATAGAGAAACTCCATAATCTCACTCAAACATCGTTGTCTCGTGTCTTTCCCTATTTTATTGCTTTTCTATAAAAAAAATGCTTCAGCGAAATAGCCAGTTGCATTCCTCCCTTTCAAAACTTCACCCGCAATACGGGTCATGCTTAAAATTCACATCAATTCACCCTCAAGCCCAACTTCGGACGTACGCTCAAATATAGGGATTCGTATATAAGCCGTACAATACGTGTCTGGAACGACCTATCAGACTCTGTATTTCCTAATAATTACAACCTTTAAACATTTTAAGCCAACGCAATCCGGCTGAGTGAGAAGCTTTCTCGTGACAACAATACTGTCGGATGTTTGTCAGACGTTCGCGATAGGTGGGGCCGTGAAAAAACTTGTTGGTGTTTTCTGGGATTCGAACTTGGAACCTCACGCGCAGTGGTCCGACACACTTGCCCCTCGGCGCCCATTAGTATTAAGAAATGGCTTTTAGCAAAAGGTCTGGCAAGCATGTTTTAATTTTGCATTGAATGAACTTTAACAAATGCTTGATTTATCAAACTTGCTTGATATATCGAACCACATACTAAGAATATATAAATATTTTCTAATTAAGAATAGGTAAATCGTCGGGGACATCATTCAGAGGGCCCGGCCAAACATGCGTATTACATACATATGTACATATATTTAAGTTTCGGATGAATGTAAGCTTTATAAACTGTGGCCAAGTCCGAGGCATCTAACATCACCTTTCGCAACTTACGTAATCTGCTAGACATGTACATGCCTTGATAAGCCATCGGTTTCTTCCACATCAACTCCATTCATATTGTAGGAGCCACAAAAGTACTTCAGCGCAATATGATTAACGAATTTAATGTGAATCTGGCAACAACTGTCATCATCATCAACGGTCATTGCACAGTTCTTCCATAACCATGTCTCGATTAGCCTGAAAATTCACCGCAAAGCTAGTATTTTCGAAAATATTCTGGAGGTTCCTATATATGATATAAATATTGGAAAAAAGGAAATATATAAAAAAAAATCGAAGAAAGCTTTTACTTAAAAAAAGGTACTCCGCCATCTTGGAGCGTCCATCATATTGGGGCATATAGCTTGCCATATTCCACTCGCAAAGCCCTTTCATTTGATACCCAAGGAAAAGGAAGAGAAAGGTTATCCGCCATCATCAACCGTCCGCCATATTACGGCCGGAATATCGTCATATAGCTTAACGTATTATACTTGTCAAACCATTTCATTTGACATCGATATCAATTTTTGCAATAAATTTTTATTGAATAAATTCACATAACTGTTATTTAATTCAATTGCTGAAAAACTATTCATTTGATTCGATACGAATAGGCTTTGGCACTTTTATTTCGATACGCAATAGGTATCGAATGGATACCGCGTTTTGAATGCTGTAATAAGTACTAGTGGGCGCCGTGGCGTAAATGATTAGTGTGTCGGGCCACTGAGCGTGAGGTTCCAAGTTCGAATTCCAGAAAACACCAAAAAGTTTTTTTTTCACGGTCTCACCTCTTGCGAACGTTTGACAAGAGTCAAAACGTATTGTTGTCTCGAAAGAGCTTCTCAAACCAAATTGCCCTTCGGATACGGCACTAAACTGTAGGTCCCTTCCATTCGTGTGAAAAATATAACGCACACAACATGAGTGGTTGCGAGAAGATAAGCCCTGGCACTTAAAGAGCTGTTGCGCCAAGTATTTATTTTTATTTTCAATAAGTACTAGTATCGATACGTCCCTGCTTTCAAATCAGCCCTAAACACATGTGCACACACTATATTTTTTGAAATGCATCGCATCGGTTACTGTTTTTCGCTGATTACAGCTGAAGTGTTTTTGTTTTTGTGTTTGTTCCAATTGGTGAACATTTCTATCCCATTCCATTTTTTGCGATTTGGTAGCATTGACTCATACAGCGAAACTAGAAATGGAGACATCATGTAGATCTGCGCTGCATACAGATCTCTGTTGTTGATCTGTTGCACGAAGAAAAGACACATAAAACAAAAACATTTCGGCTGTAGTCAGCGAATGATGCGACGCGCAGAACTTTTGCACATATATTTCTGGCATACCTAAGCCTTTTCTGGGCAAAGCCTTGTATATTTCTCTGACTGATCTTAAATTTGATTGGTAGAAATGGTAATTAGTTCCTCAGAGACGTTTCGACATAAAGCTTTTACTTTGTATTCTTTGGTTAAATGACAACATTTATCAAGCGACTTTTCTGGATACTGTCTAGGAATCCATTTGGAAATTCCTAGTTTGTTGTCCATAAGGGTTCCTATGGGATCTTAAGAGAAAGAGAACGCATTTGTCATTTAGTTCAAAACGAAGTATACCAAAAATTCGTTTAGTTTTCGTGTAACCAATTCATAATTTTTCAGATTTTTCGCATTGATATATTTGAATACAGAGAGGGAGAACAGTTTTCTAAAATCATTCCTAATCAACATATGTATATAAGTTATGACACTGGTTCATCTAGCAGGCAAATTAATAAACTGTATCAATAACGACCACTTAAGAACCACATCTTATCTGACAAATAAAGCAAGATTGTGTAACTTCAACACAAAATACAAGGGAATGTGCTCCTGATAACATACGATGGACCTTCTTTGTTGAACTTCAATATCATCATTTCCCGATTAGATTTTGCCTACGCGGACAAGAGACCAGTTCATGTAATAGAACAGGAACTGAGTATTCTTAGACAAGGTTCAATGTCTTTAATAGACTATTATAACACTGTTGGTGGTCAGGTTCGGACCCTTAGGGTAAAGTTTCTGGACGATCCCTATTGGGTAACCGCAACAAGAAAACTCACTGCCTCCACGTGGCGGCCACCGGGCAACGAATGCTACAGCGAGATAACCGGCCTAGCATTCCTTGCTTGTTCAACCGAATTCTTGTATTCTTTTGCGCCTGCTTGCAATGCACGGCCTGCATTCACGACTGTAAGTATTCGGCTAAAGTGAGCGACGTGAAGAGTAAACCTCTAGAAAAATCTCTAATCCAAGGTGGAACAGCATACGCCGAGGGATGCATGGCTAAGAGAGTGCTTAGTCGCTAGTATGTGGACTCCGAATACCCTGGCGACCTCCGGTTTCAATCCAGCCTTCCCATGGTACATCGGGCTCTGCCGTGGGTGATATCCCTTTCTCAATTACTTGTGGGTCCCTAATTCTAAACTCTATTAAAAAAACTATGAGACAGGTGTATCTCAAATCACACCAGCTTCTGTTACTGCTAACGAGCATACCGTTGCACCTAGTCGCGATGCTATAGAGCTTCCGAAGGCCACTTCATCTTCGGCCATAACCACTCGGCTTGGTGACAAGCAACCCAAGTCCTCGGATGGCGTCCACATGTGTCTATCCAGAAGTAGCGGATACCGCCGCCTCTGACTCTGACACATCTACTCTCATGGATACGTGCAGCGTTGCCACAGAGAAATCTGGGTGCTCCTCCATTGGGAGGAGGTTAGACGAGCTGCGAATTCAACCCGATGGTTTCGTTGGGTTCGATTTTGCCGAAAGGAGGCGGTTCAAGTTTGCCATTCGCAGAGCGATACTAGGGAAAGTGCCCTAGCTTATGCCAAAGCCCCTCCTATTGCAAAAGATACCCCACCAGCAACAGCCGCCAAGAAAGCCAAGGCAGGACCTACACCTGATGCTCCCACCTTCAGTCAGGTGGCTAGTATTGTCAGGTTAGGTATCGTCCCAGCGGACTTGGAGAACAAGCCCGTAACATCGAAGCAGATGACACTCACCCAAGAGGCCGTCATCGGTGTCTCAATTGAGCTGAGGAATAGAGGCGTATGGCCGAAATTCTCAGGCTCACAGCACAAGGCGGGATGGCTGGTTTTCGTCTGCTCAGACAGTGCTACTGCTAGGTGGATGAGCTCGAATTTTGAGACAATAAGAGCCAAAAGTGGATTGGATATCTTATTGGTAGAAGAGGGATCATTCCCTAAGACCCATATCATCCACGGTTTCTTCCCACAAAGTCTCGAGCTCCCGTCGACAAAAATTCTGGCTTCATTGGAAGCTCAAAACGAAGGCCTAATGGCAACTTCATGGAAGGTCATGCAAAAGGTGAAGGAATGTGCACTCCTCTATCTTGTGCTGGCGATCGATGACTCTTCCTTGAGGGTACTGAAGGCCCTCAATAACAAAGTGTCCTATCGTTTTGGTCAGATCAAACTGATCCCAAACACCACTGACAAGGGTCAGGAGTCTGGTCACGGTAGTTCGAAGAAGGTGGACGCAATTGGCATGACAACTGCTACTGCGACGGACCTCTTATCATCCATCTCCACCAGTAGTGCCTCCGGGCCTTCCCCGAACACCAGTTCCACTGCCAGAGCCGCTGCCACGACTAATGAGTCGCTAAGTAGCACCAGTCGTCCAAAAGCTAGTACCAGCACCACGGGAATCCGATCAAAGGATCCAGCCCGCCCTAGCACATTAGTCCCTAGACTTCCTAAGACTGGCAACGTGGCCGGTTTGTCGTTTACGACCAGCGGTGCCCTGGGCACGTCTCTTGAAGACACGAGGAGTCGGTTGCGAACAGACCCCTGGGTCATCGAAACCTAACCGCTTGCCGTAGAGTAAAGGGTCCCAACTACCCCGACAAGCTCGATCCTCAGCGGAGGACCGATGAGCACAATCAAGGTGCTACAGGCGAACTTCCATCATGCTAAGGTCGCATCCGCTAACCTGGTTCGCCGAAGAAGATATAACCCTTAATCTCATTCAGGAACCCTGGGTCATTTGCGGACAGGTAAAAGGTCTTCGGAATAGGGCAAGTAAGTTGATTTCCAAGTATGGAGAGCTAGCGCCAAGAGCGGCCTGCTTAATTAGCAAAACCGTTCTGGTGCCATTTACAAGGAAGACACAGGTCAACCTTGAACCTATTACAATCAAAGGCACCACACTAATTTATTCCAGCGAGGTCAAACATCTTGGTGTAATTCTTGACAAACGACTTAACTGGAATTCACATATCAAGTCCGCCACTGAGCACGCTACTAGAGCACTATGTGCCAGTAAACGCCTATACGGCAGAACTTGGGGTCTCTCTCCTAAGATGATACATTGGTTGTACATAATGATGGTTAGACCCATTATCACATACGCGGCCATCGTCTGGTGGCTAAAAACTCTCCAGCAGGCAACGGTAAACAAGTTGCAGAAGTTGCAAAGAATTGCCTGTCTTGGCACTACAGGTGTGATGCGCACCTGCCCTACGACAGCTCTGGAAGCTATTGTTGGGCTTACACCCTTACCAATCTTCATTAGGAAGATGGCTGCTAGATATGCCATCAGGCTGCAGCTAGATCACGAGTATAAACCAGGTGACCTTGTGGGACATTTAAAGGTACTCAACTCAATCCCTAAAAGAGACATGTTTTGCACTTTACCAGATATTCTGGTTAGGCAACACTGCTTTGGTAGGTTATTCAAGGTTGAAATATTGGACCGCGAAAACTGGTCCAATGGTGCTCCAACACTGGATCCTAGAAGTCTGGTCTGGTTCACCGATGGTTCGAAAATGGATTCTGGAGTTGGAACTGGGGTTTTTGGACCCAATACAAAGATGTCGGTACCTATGGGTACGACTCCCACTGTATTTCAGGCTGAAATCCATGCCATTGAGACTTGCGCCAGACACAATCTCCGCAAGGGGATCAAAGGCGCTAGAATACATATCTTTTCAGATAGCCAAGCAGCACTTATAGCACTGTCGTCCAACCAAATAGACTCCAGAACCGTGAAATGCTGCTACAACGCATTACAAGACTTTGCCAACTACAACAGGGTAAAACTCGGTTGGGTACCTTGACACCAAGGGATTGTGGGCAACGAATCCGCAGATGAACTTGCTAGGGCTGGCTCAGAATCTGTGTTCATAGGTCCTGAACCTTATTGTGGCGTCAATTGGGCGACAGCTACAACGCTGATTAACGAATGGGAAAACAAACTTCGTCTAGACCACTGGACTAGTGGGCTAGGTCTAACACAATCCAAACGATTAATCAAGCCTTACTCCTATAAGGAAATCCTTAACTTAGATAGGGAAAGCATTAAAAAGCTTGTGAGCCTTCTTACTGGCCATTGCGGCTTGAGATACCACCTTAACGAGATGAACCTGTGCCAAGAGAAGGACTGTCGGTTCTGTTTAGAGGAGGATGAAACTTCGGAACACATTCGTTGTAAATGCCCGGCACTGCACTGGTTAAGGAAACGTATTCTCCACTAGATTTTATGTCATACCCAACTTGGAGTATGAAGCTTTAATAGGGACAAATTTACTAAATAAAGTTAACGCTCAACTCGACTTCCAAACAATTATCCTTAGCTACGGCAATAAGAAGGGGAAAATGTATTTTGATAGTGTTGAGAAATTAAATAATATTACAGAAGAAAATATTGGTTCACTCACCGAACCAATGATGAATAAAATTAAAAGTATTCATGGTGGGATTGATACGACTTTACCCTTCAGGACAGATATCGTTGCGGAAATCTGTACTAATAACGAGAAATCTGCTTGAAGTAAACAATACCCCTACCCTCTCTCTACCAATAACTTTGTGAATAAAAAAAATAGAGAAACTTTTCAATGATGGCATCATTAGACCATCAAAATGTCCTTACAACTCCCCAGTATGGGTCGTACCCAAAAAAGGCCTTAATGAGGACGATAGCCAAAAAAATAGGTTAGTCATTGACTACAAAAAGCCCAATGAGAATATTGTATCGGATAAATACCCGATAGCCGACGCGAATGTCATATTATTTTACCAAATCAACAAATCAAGATGAAACCAGAAGATATAGAGAAAACAAGTTTCTCAGTAAATAATGGCAAATGCGAGTTCTTGAGTATGCCATTCGGACTGAAAAATACACCAAGCATCTTTCAGCGTTCTTAAAGATTATGTAGGAAAAATATGCCACGTCTACATAGACGATATTATTGTATATTCTCACAGTTTGGAAGAACACACTGAACACTGTCTTATCACAGGCCGGCAAACCCATAACGTTCATATCTAAAACATTAGGGAAAACAGAAAGAAACTACTATGCGGCAAATGAGAAGGAACATACAGATCACCAACCACTAACGTTCGCAGTTTCACCCAGAAACCCAAATGCTGAAATGAAACGACAGCGTTGCGTTAACGATGCGTTAATTGGGGAACATGCACCTAAAATGGTTTTTAAACCTGAAGCTACAAATGTAGTGGCTGACGCCCTATCGAGACAAAATCTCAACCAAATTTCTGTCAAATCCTCTTTAGCTACGCAACACTGTGTGGAAAGCAGTGATGAATATTAGATCGAAGTAATTGATCGTTCAGTTAACCAATATAATCAACAAATTATCATAGCAAAAGGTTTTGAAACTAAACATGAACATTTTAAACCATTTCCTTCTAAAACAAGACATATTATTACTTACAATAATGTTAATGATTTAGTACCAATATTCAAAGAATACATAAAAGAAAGATTAGTAGCAATGTTTGCAACCCGAGAAACTATCTATGATATTAAAAATACATTAAAAGAAAATTTTAAAAATAAATTTATTCGAGCGAAGTATTTTGTTAATGACATTGCAATAAAGACGACCAGGTATCAAAGATACACATACTGGAGCTCACACAAACTTTCGTGAGATCATGAAGCAAGTACTTGATACGTATTATTGGCCTGGAATGTCAAATAAATTGCAGCAATTTGCCCGAAATTGCAAGGTATGTAATGTCAGTAACTATCACAGACATATCAATAAACAACCAATCCTATCAATAAAGCGCCAATTCCCGTAAAAGAGGGCTAGTGCTTACATATCGATATTATGTACGTTGAAAAAACTAAAATTCTAACTTGCTTAGACGCATATTCAAAATTCTTGGTAATTAAAATATTGCATAACCGCCAAGATATGCCAGACAAAGTCTATGAAATTTTACAAGCCTTTCCTGAATGTAAAATCTAATATGTGATCAAGATGCAACATTCACTTCAGCTTCCTGTGTAACATTGATGCAAAGATCCAAAATTACGATTTATTATGCTCCAGCCCACAACAGTATAACCAACGGTCAAGTGCAACGCATTCACAGCACCCTGCAAGAAATTGCCAGATGCTTAAAGAAGAATTAATGATCACAGGACACTGGTTGTTAGGTAGATACGCCACTAGAATGGGAGTCCCAGCAAATGATTTCTGTAGAAGCTGCAGAGATGAAGAGGAGGAGGAGAACAGTCTCTACCTCCTCAGCACATGCCGCAGCGCTAGCTACCCTAAGGAATAAACTATTTGGTGAATACTTCTTTGAAGACCTAAGTGACCTGTCTAACATAGGCATTATAAATTTATATAGATTCATATTGTTGCGGCACTTAGCTCGCAACGAGACCATCTGTGAATCCCCGTAAAATGAAAGGCAGGTTTCCTTGGTGAAGGGGGGGATTACAAAACCTATATATATGTATATTTTATTGATTTCATATAAGTTAATTTCATGTAAATTGTGTTGTACTTACAATGTCTCTTAATTTTTAGGTTTAGTTAATTTTAAGTAAAGTTAGTTAGTTTTTAAGTTCGAATATGTGCTTAATGCAACACGTGCGGTTGCCGGTCCGAGAGAATATGACAAGAAGCTCTAACCTGATTAGCCACAGTGATTGACAGTCGACTTGTTGCTTTTTTTTGTTTTTAGCTTTTAGCCGTAAGGGTGCTTGTTACATTTGCGTGCAGGGCTCGTTCACAACACTCGCCTTCGGTAACAACACCCGCTGGCCCGCTTCCGGAAGGAATCCCTATGTCAAGAACCGCCAGCTTTACCGCGGGTCTTTCGTACACGCCACATTGGGTTTGGATCGTCGCGCTTCTCACTTGTCCGTCCTTTGATGTTTTGGTCTGAACTACTCTTCCTTTTGGCCAGGAGTTTCTTGGGTCGTTTGGGTCCACAATAAGGACGATATCTCCCACCTTAATCGGCTTCACGGACGTAAACCATTTCGTCCGTCTTGTTAGTGTGGGAAGATATTCCCTTACCCAGCGTCTCTAAAAGCCATCCGCAAACTGCTGCGAGGTAAACCAATTGTTTCTAAGCACCCTGATATCGTCGCTAAATACTGCGAATGGTTTAGAACCGTTGGATGATCCCAGAAGAAAGTGGTTGGGAGTAAGCGCCTCTTGATTCTCGTTGTCTAGAGGTATATAGGTCAACGGTCGCGAGTTTACGATGAGTTCTGCCTCTATGAGCATACTTCTCAGAAGCTCATCTGTTGGATTGCGAGTAGGCATTATAGCGTAGAGAACTGTTTTAATAGACCACACCATCCTCTCCCAACTGCCTCCCATGTGTGGTGAACCTGCTGGGATAAACTTCCACTTGGTGATGGTTGAAGTAAAGGTCTCTATCATCTTTTCTCTGTTGAGGTTTTTGAAGGCTTCCTTTAGTTCCCTTTCAGCTCCCATTGTCACTATGAAACTCTATTGGAATTCCTCGTCTCGCAATGAAGTTACGAATGGACAGAATACAAGAATCGGTTGTCATAGTATGTGCGATTTCCATGTGAACTGCTCTTATAGTCAAAACAAAAAATAAATATTTGGCGCAACAGCTCTTGAAAGTGCCAGGGCCTAGCTTCTCGCAACCACTCATGTTGTGTGCGTTATATTTTTCACACGAATGGATGGGACCTACAGTTTAGTGCCGTATCCGAACGGCGATTTGAGAAGCTTTTTCGTGACAACAATACTCTCGGATGTTTGTCAGACGCTCGCGAGAGGTGGGACCGTGAAAAAACTTTTTGATGTTTTCTGGGATTCGAACTTGGAACCTCATGCGCAGTGATCCGACACACTAACCACTTACGCCACGGCGCCCACGCTCTTATAGTCAGGCAGGTTAAAAGAACTCCCCATCTTTTCTCCGTTCTTCTACCAACAGTCACATGTAAGGGGCCAAAGTAATCGATGCCGACATATGAAAAGGGCCTACAAAATGCATATAATCGAGCGGGCGGCAACTGAGCCATGATAGGTTTTTGTGGTCGAGCGGTGGCATTCTTGCACTCTTGACATTCTTTTCTGATGGCTCTAAAGGCGGCTCTCATGCGGGCAATATGGAACTTCTGGCGAAGCTCATTGATAACCGTTTCATGGTTTCGATGTTTGTACCGATGATGATAGTCCTTTATGATTAGAGTGGTAATCGGATGCGCTTTAGGGAGAATAATTAGCTGTCCTACATTCAGCCCTACTTCCTTCGCGAAACGAGTTCTGCCATCTGATCGAATTATATTATTCTTATCCAAAAAAGGGCACAGGTTAAAAAGGGCTCTGTTTTTTTGCACAACTCGATTTGCTTCCAGATCTGCAATTTCCTCCTGATACTCGCTGCACTGTGCGATTTTTAGTAGCACATTCTCCGCTTGCTGAAGCTCGTCTTGGGTTAATGATTTACCCGCCTTGTATGGTATCATTTGCTTTCTCAAAGCATATTGGGATCTCCACCTGAGGACGTAGGCTGTACTCCTAAGGAGCAACCTCCAATTCGAGATTTCGTTAAAGCGCAAGTCGCTTCCTTGCTGCATTGTGTAGGTATGGACGTTGACAAACTGAGTTTTTAGCTCTTCGAGGGTGGAGTTGGCTGATAGCGTTTCTTGTAGCCAATTTTCCAGAGGAGACTTGAGAAATTGGGGGCCGGAGAACCAGCGGCTTGAATCCTTAAAATCGGAGAGTTTCTGCCATTTGGTGGCGTCATCAGCTACGTTCAATTTCGTTGGAATCCAGCGCCATTCGGATACTTCGGTGGAGTCCAATATCTCACTGACGCGGTAAGCAACAAATTGCCGGTACCTGCGATGATCTGAACGTAGCCAGCATAAAACATTCTTTGAATCCGACCAGAAGAATTTTTTGGAAAATTTAATGGTATGCGACTCAGCGATAGCTCTTGCGAGTCGTGCACCAAGTACTGCTGCTTGGAGCTCAAGGCGGGGAATAGATAGAGACTTCAGCGGTGCTACCCTTGTCTTTGCCCCAATTAAGGTACATTCTATGCGCTGATTTTCAGTGTTTCTAATGTATGCTACGGCGGCAAATCCATTTTCACTGGCGTTGACAAAGACATGTAGCTGTGTCTCGTTTCCCCATGCCGTGTGAGATATGTAGCACCTTGAAATCCTCAGCTTTTCCAGTTCTGGTAAGAAGCGTACCCATCTATAGCCATTTCTCGTGTTCGGCGTCTTGAATCTCTGCGTCCCAGTCAATTTTAGAACGTCAAATTTCCTGCAGAAGTACCTTTATATACATAAGAAAGTGTGCCAGTAAGCCCGAAGGATCGAAAACGAAAAAGAACCTCACGATTTGTAGGGCGCCGGGAACCAAGGAGAAAGGCAGCACGGCTAGAATTGACGGTGAGCTTGTACGTAAAACAATCCAAAGATGTAAACCACCACATGCCAAGGACTTTTTCTGTTCCTAACTCGATGTCCGCGTTCAAATTCATTTTGTCTATGGGCTCGGAATTAAGCGCTTTAAGGACTGCTGGTGAATTTGAGATCCAGTTCCGAATATGAAAGCCCGCTTGTTCGTGTATGTGTGGAATTTCTTGGGCTAGTTTGATCGCCTCGGCTTCTGTAGGCACGCTATCCATCAAGTCGTCCACGTAGTGGTTGTCCTTAATAGAACGAACCGCCCTCGGAAACTGCCTTGCGAAGAGTTCGGCATTCGTATTCTTTACGAATTGAGCTGAGCATGGTGAACATGTCGCTCCGAAAGTCATCACCAACATCACGTAAGTATCTAGGTTACCGTCATCACTACTGCACCACAGAAATCGTTGGAAATGCTGATCCTCTTTTCTTATACGGATTTGATGGAACATTTCTTTAATATCCCCACAGATAGCTATCTTGTGCTCTCGGAACTTCAAAATTACGGATGTTAATGGCGTAAGTTGGTCGGGACCTTTAAGCAGTACCGAGTTGAGTGAAATGCCATGAACTGCAGCAGCTGCATCCCAAACCAGCCTCAGTTTTCCTGGCTTATTAGGGTTTTGCACGGGAAATATTGGAAGGTACCACGACTTGTGATTGTTTTCAATAATTTCTGTTGCTGAGAGCTTACGCGCGTAACCCTTTGACACGTATTCGTCTATTTTCCTATTGAGGATTTCGGCTAGGTCTGGATCACCGCGCATACGTTTTTGAAGGCACTCTAATCGCCTTTTAGCCATAGGAAAACTATTTGGTAGCTGAATTTTGTCGAATCTCCAGAGCAATTCTGTTTCAAATCTACCATTTTTACGGACTGTATGCATTTTTAACATGTCCAGAGCACGCGCATCTTCGGTGGTCATAAGTATGTTCAAAGAATTAGATGCTCCAAAATTGTCCGTGCATATAAAATCTTTTACAAGTTGTTGCAAATCCGCATCGTTACAGTCGCAAGCGTGGAAACTATAAATTTTGGTTGGGTGTACGTATCTTCCATATTCGGTAGAACCAGGTCCATGTACAATCCACCCAAGACGAGTTTTAGTTGCGACGGGCTCTTTAGAACCTCCCTCTTTGGATCTCAATGGAAGTCCGAGCTTGGCATTGTTGAACCCTATAAGCAGTCGTGGCGCTCCTTTACTGTAAGCTACAACCGAGAGCCCTCTTAGGTGTTCATACTTTCTTTGCAAATCGCATGGGTTTAGAGCCTGGGATGGCAGCTGCAGGTTTTCAACTGTATGTACGTCCGTAAGGGTGTACCTCTGTGCGTTGGGTGCTGTGCTAGAAATTTCAAGACTGAAAACCTTGGAATTATCCTCATTCCTGGAAGTGTTTCCAGTCCACCTTATACATAATGGTTGCGGCGTACCATCCACATGCAGCTGTCTTGCAATCTCTTCATCCATCAACGTTAGGGATGATCCGTCATCCAGGAATGCAAGTGTATGCAGTTGAGTTCCTTTGCCGTACAAAATCACTGGGACTATGCGGAATAAAATGGGATTGTTTTTTTGAAATTTAGTATTTATGTCGTTTTGCGAATGTAGCCCAACGGTTCCGGTATTCTGTGGGTGCTTGGAAAGATTTTCTTGCTTGTTTTGACATAGTAATACTGCGGCTTCATCGTTATGCTGTTGTGCAAGACTACGGTTTTGCGTACGATAGTTGTGGAGCAGCCTATGGTGCTTAAAGGCGCAGTTATTTATTCCGCAAACCGATGTTGAGTTGCATTTATTATTGCCATGTTTTCTTAAACAGCATCGGCATAGATGATACTTCCTTACTTCCAGCCACCTTGCGGTGCGGCTCAACTTCTGGAACTGCGTGCATACCGCAAGAGAAACACATTTTTCACCGCATACGCAACATGTGCTTCTGGGAGCCGGATGTTTATTGTGTGTTTCTTGCGTCTCCTCATCGTGGTCATTTATAAAGTTCCTTGCCTGTGTCTCTTCATAGTGAGCATTAACATAACCCTTTTCTTTAACACTCCTGCCACTGTATCGGTTTTCACCCACGACTGACGTTGTAAGTGGGATAAGGACTCCGCTGGCAGCCTCAGCAATCTGGTAGATCCACCTACTAAAATGTAAGAGACTACAAGTAGAAACTGGTAGCGTTTGCTTGTAGATCGCCCAATTAAGCCGTATGGTAGGAGGGAGTTTATCCACTAGTTCCTGTAACAAGGTAGGGTTATTTAAATGCTCAACCAAACCACAAGCCTCAACAGTAGCACAAAGGTTTTTTACTGCAAGGGCAAAGGCCACGATAGTCTCTAGTTTCTCAGCTTTGGGCGGTGGCGTGGACCGAATTTTTCGAAGCTGTGAATGTATAATTATTTCTGGTCTTCCGTATAGCATCTTGAGTGTTGAAATTACTTGCTGAACACAGTTTGGCTGTATCAGCAGACTTCTGACAGCAGTTAATGCCTCACCTCTGAGGGCTCTGCTCAGACGAACCATATTCTCTGCGTCGTTGTATGCACAAAGCTCTGTGTTTCGGTTAAAATCGGCGATAAAGAGTGGCCACTCATCAGGGTTTCCCCCGAAAGGATGCAGATCGCGTGACATTAGGTGACGTGCAGCTATTTGGCTTCTATTTAAGGTGTTAGCACTTGATTCGTTTAGGCTCGGATGAGGGTGAGTCGAAAATGGTGGAGTTTGGACGTGGCTTTGTGCTTGATAGTACTGAGGCATCCTGATATTCGAATTGTCGGGCATCACATCATTCGACGGTGCATTCTCGTATTGGGTTGGCTGAAACTCCATTGTAGATCCAATTCTCATCCTGTTGAGGGAGTCCACTAGGAGCCCATTCGCTGAATTCACCTGAACGGTCTGTTGGTCTTGCGAAGATGGGAGGTGACATTGTTGTTGATGGTATTGATGGTGTAAAGGCTGTAACGGAAGTGGTATAGTATGACTTGGCGGCATTCCATTCAAGTTGTGCTCCTGAGATTCGTGTGAGTTCATGTTGTAGTGGATATTCGTCAGGTTTGTTATAGTCGGAAACGAAGGCTGGCATTGCCGTTGGTCGTGTTGTATGTCATTTTGTCTGCAGCACTGAGTTGCGAAAACTTGAGGCGGCAAACTCGTGGCGCCTGCGTTTATCATCTCCGTAGATTGTAAACGATTCCAAGACGATTTTCCAAACCAGCCGCTGACATTTAATTTAGATGCGTTTGCTTCTTCTTGCTCCTCCTCACCGCCACTCTCTGAATCATGAAGCTGCGTCAACATCTCGTATTTCCTTGATAAATACTCAGCATCTCTCCTTTTCTTGCGCTCCGATTCCTCACTCTCGCGTTTCTCTTCCAAGGCCCTCTCCTCCTCTAGTTTTTGCAGCTCCAGTTTAACGCGTCTTGTGAGGGAAGCCTTGGATGATCTGGAACAATGTGACACTATAGAACTCCTTCGTTGTAGAACACCTGCGGGCTGAATAGCGCTAGCTTTGAATAAATTGGTAGCGGTACATGCATTATCTTGATCGCGTGCACTACTAACTGCGACGACGGGAGTGGTGAAGTGTGATGGTATAGGATGAGCAAAATGGGTAATTTGCGAGGAAAGAATTGGAGCCGAGCTGATCGCCATATCCCCGTTGATTTCATTTGAGGTCAACACCATACCTGTATCGACCGTATTGAGTGACCTATTAGGAGCAGTAATATATAGGTCTAAGCCTAAATTTGTTTTTGCGACCGAACTCAGAACGCCATTCTCGGCGCCTCCACCTAACGTAACTTCATCCTGTACGACGTTTCTTATTGTGTCTTCTCCGTCATCAAAACTGGACGTAGGAGGAGCAATGCTGGGTAAGTTTGTTATTGCCGAATTGCTGACGGCAGCAGCAAGTGAGGTTAAAACGTCGTCTGAAGCAAAGGCAATGTGCGCTGCGGGAGTCGGAGTTAATTTACCCTCAATACCATGACCTGCTGTCGTTCTTGTAGCTAAGTTAGCAGTTTTTATTGCAGGGTGCTTAGAGTTATTGGAGAATGTCGCAGTAGTATAGGTGCTTACAGTTGTAGATGCAGCGCATGCAACAGAAATTGCTGCGGCATGTGCGGCACGGGTTTTGGGCTTAGCTCCGGTACTCAGAGCGGAGGTTTTGGGCTTATTCGCAACAGACGCGGGTGTGGCTTTCGAAAGACTACTAAGTAAAAAATAACTCTTACCTTCACACGTGGAACATACCCAATTTTCGTCACTGATGTAGCTATCCACGTTGACGCAGGCGTAATGGTACCAGGAAGGGCAGCGGTCGCATTGCACCATGTTTCCAACACTGTTTGGTTTGTCACAGGACCGGCAATCGTATCCCTCTGGTGACTTCGTCGACTGATCTCTGATTGGTGATCTTGACAATTTCCTCGATGGCGCAAATGGCGGAGGTGGAGATGGTATTCCCTTTTTAGGCGGCATTTTGGTGCACTCATTAAATAAATCCAAATTGTTTTGTAAATTGTTGCGGCACTTAGCTCGCAACGAGACCATCTGTAAATCCCCGTAAAATGAAAGGCAGGTTTCCTTGGTGAAGGGGGATTACAAAACCTATATATATGTATATTTTATTGATTTCATATAAGTTAATTTCATGTAAATTGTGTTGTACTTACAATGTCTCTTAATTTTTAGGTTTAGTTAATTTTAAGTAAAGTTAGTTAGTTTTTAAGTTCGAATATGTGCTTAATGCAACACGTGCGGTTGCCGGTCCGAGAGAATATGAAAAGAAGCTCTAACCTGATTGGCCACAGTGATTGACAGTCGACTTGTTGCTTTTTTTTGTTTTTAGCGTTTAGCCGTAAGGGTGCTTGTTACATTTGCGTGCAGGGCTCGTTCACAACACATATTAAAATCTAACTGGTTTAGCTGGGGCAACAGCTTACACTACCCCCCCCCCTGAACCAGTCACCAACCAAGAGGTACTGTAACAGACACCCCCCACAAGATCGATAGTTATCCTTCTCAAATACTACTAGACTAACACTAGTAAATACAGATAACACTACTGCATAAGAGCAACAGAGATTGATTGCGTCAATCAACTCTATTACTCCCATGCACCCTGCCTTCACGGTGTAACTAGGTACTAAGGGTTCTATTGAATCAGTCACCCTACCTATTCAACACTAGTCACTCTCAGTCACTCTACGTATATTACGCTTATGCCCATCTACAACTAGGTAAAGCTGAAATATTTATCAGAGCAGCTAAGAAATACAACAAAACTATACACTCCGTAACTGGAAAGAAACCCATCGAGGTATTATTTAACAAAACACCTCATAACGAACTCCCTCTCAAATTAGTAATTGCACAAGACAAAATGTTAGATACACATAACAAGAAAAGAAAGTCAAGATAAGTCAAAACTGACGATATAATATACCAAAAAACCACAGCTGCCCATTGGGGTAAATTACAACCAAAATATAAACCTCAGAAAGTAATGAAAGATTTAGGCAATAAAATAGAATTACAAAACGGTAAGATTGTCCATAAAGATAATCTGAAATTTTAATTTCAGACAATGGACCTCGTATCCATACTACTAACCCTCATCTTTACGATTAATGCCGAGATCATCGATTACACTCGAGACAACTACATATTGGTCGAAACCGGTGACGTACTATTGTATGAAAATACATCAAGTATCTTTCATGTGAAAAATTGAACATACATACGTTCAAGATTTTCTAGACAAAACTAAACGAGAACTAGAACGAAACTTTTACGAAACAAGCTATGTTGACTCATCAAGAGATAACAGACATGATAATAATTTTAACATCATACAAACTCTTTTAGATCAACTCATTGTATATCACGCTTTAAACGATCAATAGAAACAAAAGGGACTATCGAGAAATGTATAGCAGGATCCCCAGATCATGATGACGAACTTACCATAGAAAATAAATTTAACGATCTAATTGCAAATAACATAAACAATTTGTAACCAATTCCAAATCACTTGAAGCCAATAAATCAGTTAAGCATACCATTAAATATGAACTTATTGCTGAAAAAAGCAAACTAATAATTTTTGAATTACAAAATAAGATCAATACTTTTTTTTATTAAAACTAAGAATTTTATATCCAGCCGTTTTAAATATTAATAAAATTAAATCATAAGTGACTTAATTGATATTTCGAATTTTAGAATTTTACAGAAAAATGGAATCATTGTAATTTATATTAAATACCCCATCAATTATAAAAAATGTGAATTATACGAAAGTAGGGCCATAAGCCAAGAAGATGGGATATTAATTTTAAGTAAAGAAATCATCAAATCTAACAGTAAATTTATTAATGTAGAAACTTGTAAGAAGGAACTAAAATATACATTTTGTGAAATTAGCAAGAATCAGACATGTTTGTCTGAACTACTTAATAATCAAAGAATAGTTTGTAACAAAACTAAAGAGAAAAACCTAAACTTAGAAATAATCAAAGACGGTGCAATCCTACTATCCGGAGAACACATTATGGATGACGAAATTTTAAATGGAGTCTACCTTGTGCATTTTGAGAACAACAAAACTATGGTACTATAGATGGTAAAGTGTACGAAAACCCAACATACTTGATTCAGAAATATTTGACGTCTTACACGAACGGCAAATAAGAGATCGCACAGTATTTTTGAGTCTCTCGATGACCAATTAAAATTTTACAACATAAACTTGTTGGAATACTTACAGATCGAAGTTACTAACAGCCCGACCATATCCACTCTAGGATTAATGTTACTAATAGTCCTCATAACAACATTTGTGATTGTCCTTTATAGAAAGAGAACCCCCAGATTGACACCAGAACAACTCATGGACCAAAGGGTAAAACGAATTCAAATGCTTGTGAAACAATACTAAGCTGCGGGGCAAGCTTCTTAAAAGAAAAGGGGAGTTATCACACTGGTTCATCTAGCAGACAAATAAATAAACTGTATCAATAACGACCACTTAAGAACCACAACTGATCTGACAAACAGATCCACATTGTGTTACTTCAATACAAAGTCCAAGGAAATGTGCTCCTGACAACAAACGAAGGACCTTTTCTACCAACCTCGTTATCGTAAACAAACACAGCTGCGATGACACGATACAAATACGCATCGAAAACGAACATAAAAGAGGAAACCAACAAGACCCCTACGTTCCTTTTTGCTACACTCGTTGCTACGCTGACGTTCATACGTCGAAATCCTCGAAACAGTTTTCCTTAAGTCCACACTAGTATTTAAAACAAATGAAAGTTTTTTTTTTACAATTAAACCGATTTAAACTTTTTAATTTATACTTCGTTTGACATGGCCACATGCCCCAAAAAGGAACACCCAATAGAGTTTCTATCGCCATCTGGGTAGGCACGCTGCAATGATGTCAACTGATTACAGGCAGACGGACAGCAGAACAGACACCGTTTTGAATCCACAAGTATTCCATTTTTATCCTTCAGGTCCGGAACACTAAAAATGAAAACCAAAATCACATTGCATTGGTGCAGTGGTTTTAAAAACATCGATGTTATTACACTGGGGCTCGCTGCACAATAGCACATTTGCTACCCTGACTATAATTCTTTCATTTTTTTTATATGTATAATAAATACTAAGTTACGTATAAACCAACAGATAAAGATCTAGGAAGTACACATAGTACCCATCAATTCAATTGCTGCCTTCACATATAATAGTTCTCCGCGCATTCAGACAAATTCAGTTGTCATTTACAATCGTTTCTTGCCAGATCGTTAAGTAAATTCTATAGTTGTGTGCCCATTCTAATAAATTACTTCATATTTGTACAATGCGCAACATTAGATTTATTTCCGTGTCTTTGTTGATCTTTGCTGCTGTGTCGAACATTGCTGCTGGCTACAAAATTCTTGGTATCTTTCCAACTGCATCCAAGTCACACTTTATCATTGGTGATGCATTAATGAGTAGTCTTGCAGAGAAAGGTCACGATGTGACAGTGATTTCCCCATATCCGATGAGAGATAAAAAATATCGCGGCATAGAAGTATCTTCCATGATATCAGCAATGAACGGTAGGTACCTAGGGTGGAGAGTAGGGTGATGCAAGGGTTCTCTAGGACGACAATCAAAGAACTTCGACCTACAAAGTGATCTTTTGTACCTAACTATATAAAAAAAGTGCTCTTCTGAAACATCTATGTGCACAGATTAGTGTTTGAAGTATATATGACAAGTTCAACTTTGACCAAGTGATTTGCAATTTTTACTTGTACTAATTGCTAAATAACGATGGGTTATTATCTTGAAAATTTCGTAAGCATGTCTGGGAAATTTTAAGCCGAATCATTATTGATAAGGTAATCAGTGTTCTGTCAGTGTATCATTTTAAGTGAGTAATGGCGACTACCTTTAATTAAGTAGTTACTTAGATCGGATTCTTATCTTTATGGTGGTCTAGAATTTTAAGTGGGATAGACTTCTTATCACAAAAGCATGTTGCGGATCGTTTGTGCATGCATGAGTTGGCAATTTTAAGATTTTTTTTTTTCTAATTTTTTTAAATATTTTATTACGACTGAGATACATTGTCTCATCTATCAATTTGCATTTCATAATTTATCAAATTGCCGTGGTAAAAATTAGGCCCTTTGGCTAATCATTAACAACATTTCACTATTTTAATACATAAAGTAATACGGGTATATTTTAACTTAAATAAAAATGATATAATTAAGTCTATTGGTGTTGTCGTATGCAGTCATCTTGGCTCAGCTTAAGTATTTAACATTTACTAGATCTCACTGTATTGATGCTGGCGAAGGTGCTGAATTTGAAGATTTGAATGAATAAAAATATTCCCGGTGTTATGATGAAATACTATTCAACTGTTATCAAAACGACAATGAACTTCAAACTATTAGCATGATATCTGCTGATAGAAGACAAACTGACTAGATACAAATTAATTTCAATTAGAATGCACCTATCATGTACATATAATGATAATAGATAGATATCTTTATTGTAGCTAGAATAATACATTTCTTATAGACAATTGCAATTTAGCACAATTTTTAGAGATTTGGTTTATTGCTACCTTACTGCTGAAAAATTGATTAACAATTGCTACAATTATCACAGATTCATACAGATATGTACATTAAAAAACATTCATTAAATTAAAGTACATACTACGGTATTAGATATATGCATACATAATGTTTGTAAATCGAACTTGAGAAGAGAGAAGGGGAGAAGGGAAGAACCAATGCAGTAAATATATTCAAACTTCGTTGATTGAAGATGTAAGTAAAAAAATAAGTAGATGGCAACATAAAGGAAAAGATAAATATGTAAACAAATAATCAATAAATAACAAGTAGAAAATAAATAGCAAATAACAAGCAATAAATAATAAATAATAAATAATAAATAATAAATAATAAATAATAAATAATAAATAATAAATAATAAATAATAAATAATAAATAATAAATAATAAATAATAAATAATAAATAATAAATAATAAATAATAAATAATAAATAATAAATAATAAATAATAAATAATAAATAATAAATAATAAATAATAAATAATAAATAATAAATAATAAATAATAAATAATAAATAATAAATAATAAATAATAAATAATAAATAATAAATAATAAATAATAAATAATAAATAATAAATAATAAATAATAAATAATAAATAATAAATAATAAATAATAAATAATAAATAATAAATAATAAATAATAAATAATAAATAATAAATAATAAATAATAAATAATAAATAATAAATAATAAATAATAAATAATAAATAATAAATAATAAATAATAAATAATAAATAATAAATAATAAATAATAAATAATAAATAATAAATAATAAATAATAAATAATAAATAATAAATAATAAATAATAAATAATAAATAATAAATAATAAATAATAAATAATAAATAATAAATAATAAATAATAAATAATAAATAATAAATAATAAATAATAAATAATAAATAATAAATAATAAATAATAAATAATAAATAATAAATAATAAATAATAAATAATAAATAATAAATAATAAATAAATAAATACATACACTAGAATAAATATATAGATTCTGCGATATTTAACAATGTAAGTTTGAGATCAGGATGTTATCAGATGAAGTGCAAGATGAAATGTGACGATCGCGTAATTTAGTAATTTTGATCGACACTTTATCTACATTAGCAAGTTGGTGCAATTCTACAGTAGAAAAGTACCGGGACCCGTAAAATATTATAGCTTGGAATATAAATTTAAAAATGATAAGTTTGTTTTCGTTGCTCAATTTTGATTTCCGATTGATGAACGAGTAAAGAGTTTTGATGGTGATGTTTACTTTGTTTATAATTTCCTGGATATTTACGCTATATGTTAATGTTTTATGAAGGTGGACCCCAAGATATTTAACGTTCGACTTCAACTCTGCCTGAGCACCAGCAATGATAAGTCTACTGCTTGGTAAGAAACAGGTTTTTCTTTTCCTTGTAAAAAAAGATAGCCTGAGTCTTAGAAGCGTTTATTTTTACTTTCCAATTATTGAAATACGTTTGAATTGTACTTAAAGCGTATTGCAGATTGGTGTCAATATTGAAACCATCCGTATCAGACGAATAAATACATGTATCATATGCGAAAATAGCTGATTCACAGTTTCTTAATCGGGGAAAATCGGACGTATATATATTAAATAAAATTGGGGCAAGGATTGGTCCTTGAGGTACATCTGCATCGATAGAAAATACATCAGATAGGCAGTTATTGACAGATACTACGAACGATCGAACAGTTAAAAAGGACAGTCCCATTTTCACAAGGTATGTTGGTAAATTAAAATTGATTAATTTATGCAACAGTCCATGGTGCCAGACTGTGTCAAATGCCTTCTCTACGTCGAGTAGCACCATAGCCGTGCTATTACCCAACAGCAAGTTACTTTTTATATGTTTCGTCATGAGGTGGATTTGATGGAGCGTACTATGGCGCTGCCTAAAACCAAACTGTTCTGGTGGCAATATTTTATTGTCGTCGATGTGAGTATCTATTCTCTTTTTTATTAATTTTTCTAAGCATTTGCTTAACGCACTTAGTAGACTGATTGGCCTATAACTTGAAGGCATATTGGCATTCTTTCATTCATTAGGTGGCGCTACAGTTCGGGGTGAACCTGGGCCTCAACCAACAAACCTCTCCATTTAGCTCGGTCTTTAGCTAATTGCCTCCAGTTGCGCACTCCAAGTTGGTCGAGGTCCCCTTGAACTTGTGCGCGCCACCTACGGCGATGATTCCCTCTACTGCGTCGTCCCTCGGGGTTAGGTTCGAAGACTCTGCGGGCCGGAGCGTTGGTGTCCATTCGCTCTACATGTCCTAGCCATCTCAGACGTCCAATACGCAGTTTTTTGACTAGGTCGATGTCGCTGTACAGCTCGTATAGTTCGTGATTGAATCTTCTCCTCCAAAACCCGTCAACGCAAACGGGACCGGAAATCTTACGAAGAATTTTTCTCTCGAAGCGACCAAGGATATCTTCATCCTCTTTTAATAAAGTCCATGTTTCAGCGCCGTAAAGCAGGGCTGGGATGATCAAGGTCTTATATAGAGTCTCCTTAGTTGATCGAGATAGGGCTCTACTGTTGAATTGCCTTATAAGCCCAAAAAAACAGCGATTGGCAAGAGTTATTCTTCGATTGATTTCTGCACTGATTTTGTTAGAAGAATTTATAGCAGAGCCAAGGTAGACAAAGTCCCTTACTACCTCGAAGTTATAGCTGCCCACGGTGACGTTTTGTCCAATTCGTCGGTGTTGGTTTTCCCTTCTTGTTGACAGCATATACTTGGTTTTGCCCTCGTTTATCGCCAAACCCATTTTGGCCGCTTCCGCCTCAATGCTTGCAAAAGCACCGGTGACAGCCCGCTGAGATCTTCCGATAATGTCTATATCGTCGGCGTATGCAAGCAGTTCTACAGACTTGTAATAGATTGTGCCTCCGGTGTTGGCTTGTGAGTTCCGCACAATCCGTTCAAGTACAATATTGAAGAAGTCACATGACAGCGCGTCACCTTGTCTAAAACCTTTTTTGACATCAAAGGTCTCGGTGAGGTCATTACCGACCTTGATGCAGCAGCGAGCGTTCTCCATCGTCAGCCTGCACAGACGGACAAGTTTAGCAGGGATGTCAAAACTAGACATGGCTCTATAAAGCTCTTCTCTATAGATGCTGTTATAGGTGGCCTTGAAATCAATAAAGAGGTGGTGAGTATCGATTTGGAATTCTTGGGTTTTCTCCAGGATCTGCCGAAGTGTGAAGATTTGATCGATGGTGGACTTTCCTGGCCTGAAACCGCACTGATAGGGTCCAATCAGGCTGTTGATAAAAGGTTTCAGGCGTTCACACAATATCGCAGAAAAGATCTTATATGCAATGTTGAGGAGACTGATGCCTCTATAATTGGCGCAGTTGAGGGGGTCTCCTTTCTTGTGGATCGGGCAAACGATGCTGAGATTCCATTCATCAGGCATACACTCGTCTGACCAAATATTAGAAATGAGTTGGTGTATGCACTCTACCAATTCATCCCCAGCTGCCTTGAAAAGTATTGGCATTCTTGCCAGACTTTAAAATCGGAATAATTTTTGCTCGTTTCGAAGCCTCATCTCCTATGCACTTGTCCAGCCCTGTCGCATAAAAAAATGCTCCATCTAGGGCCCCCCTTCCTTGACGACCTCGGCGATCTGCCGTCCTTATACGTCATAAACCTCCATTACTTTATCAAAAGCTCCGGTTGGTTTTGTTAGTCCCTGAGTGGCCAAGTGGTTGATGCATGGTATCACAAAGGACCTTCACTGGTCTAAATGTGTCTGCACTCTCGTGTAGACAGCCAACCTAACCTAACCTAACCTAACCTAAGCCTTAGGAAAATACCCCAATTTAATGCAGCCATTAAAAATATTTTGAAGGAATCTCATTCCAGCTACAGGTAAATTTCGTAAATATAGATTTTTGATGCCGTCTAAGCTCGGAGATTTAGTTGGTTTCAGAGAACGAAGAGCCGCTTGCACTTCATTAAGTGATAAGCTATCAGTGTTGTCCTCAATATGGTGTGAAAGAAGGAAACTCGAAAGCAATACTGTGTTACTTGTGTTAAATGCAGGAATATGACTTTGTTTTCTTTTGATTACCTTTACTATATTCCAGAAAAGTTTGCTTGATTTATCTAAGCCCTTCAGTTTACTATTCCAAGCTCGATTTCTGAACGTTGTGATGTATTCCTTAATCAATGCGTTGAGGAGTTTAGTCTCCGAAAGATAGACGCTATTTCGTGTTCTCGTCCACCAAGACATATATCTATTTCTAGTTCTATTAAAGTATATTATATAAGGTGGGAGCACGTTAGCGCTATTGTAGAACCTGACTTTTTTAGGAACAGATTGTTCCACACTCTCGCGAACTGCAGTAGTAAAGGCGTTTACAGCTTCGTCAATTTGTGTTTGATTAACAGCAGCAGGAACTACTCCTTGCATTTCCCTTAATCTTATCATGTACATATACTGTAAGATTTCCTGAAATTATAATGACGCGTTCATGATATTGCCGGCAATGATTTAAGTTTTTTTTTTATCAAAATGCAACAGAATGATAAGTCCGTTTTATGTCATAGTTTTTATTTATTTCCCATATTTTTCTACAACTTTTCTGTTAATTCACCCAAGATAACTAATAGGAAGTATTTTCCCATCCGTGCTAAGGTTATATGTATATATACTTTTTTTCTTGATAGTGAAATTTATGTGTAAACCCGTAACCTTATGTAAAATACAGCTTGTACTAATTATGAACAATTTTTCTGTTAGCTTAACAATTGTTCTACCTGTTTGAAGTAGTATTTAATAAGCATGCTATTTTGTAATAGAGCATTACATATTATTATTTATTTATCATAACAAACCTAAATATTGTGGCGTATTCCCGGTGGAAATAAATGGATTAAGGAAGTCTTGTCTTGGCTGAAGAAGAACGTGATATCCGTTAAAGATATCTGCATCTTTTTACATACCCAAGCAGCAATCAAATCTTTGAAATCGATCTATATAAATTCATTAGTAACTCTAGATTGCCGATGATATCTTACAGAGATGGCGCAGCAGTTCAATATTCACCTGTGTTAGGTGCCAGGGAATAGGGACATTCCGGGGAATTATAAGGCTGGTGAACTCGCCAGAATAGGAACAAGAATACGTATCCTCCAGATAAAAGTACTCTAGGTATACCGATCGCTACTTGCAAACTTAAATTTAAGCGTGATGCTATTAAAAGAACAAATCCTAGGTCGACAAGTAGAACAACATGCCTAGCAACAAAACACATTTAGCTCAAGCATTTCAGTTTTTCCCGATTTTTTTAACGTTCGTGGCAACTTTTCCAATTTTTCTTTCCGTAAAACCTTATTCGGATTATTATGAACATATAAAAAGAAAAATGAGGCAAATCGGTCCAGCCGTTCTCAAGTGATGCGATGACCAACGAACAGCATTTCATTTTTATTTATATATAGATGAGATTTAGTAATTTGATTTAATTTAAGATTCGTTGAAGTTTACATTTTTTTTTTGTCTTTGTTTTCGTACATTAATTTGGTTGATGTTTCTCAAGTGTTGAGAAAGATTTTTCAATACATTCGGCACAGTGTACATCAGTCGTGGCCTTGATAATGGATGGGAGTTGATACATTCTTCCGGGTTGTGTTCTCGTACCAAACTGATGTCTAATTGTTATCCGGAAACTTGCATCATCGTAGAACTCCAGTGCCACACTCATGTTGAAAATCAATCTTTACTTTCAGCACCCTTACGTTAGAGGTGTTTCTTCTCGATAGCAATTTGACCGCACTATTTTGAATATTTTTCAATTTTTCGATGTGATCTTGCACTGCACCTCCCCACACGCCATTTCGTTGCCTCGACTCTATAAGTGCGTGGTACACTTGCGTTTGTACATATTATACATCTGCAGACAAGCGAACGCAAACAAGGACCCTCTTAGATTATTTCGTCGATGATTTATGTGGCTACTAAAATAACAGTCAATGATGATGCCCAGAAACTTTTAAGTATCTACGACCTAGATGGGCTCACAGTCAGACGCACTGGGATATTTAAACGTCTTCAAAACAATTTATGACGCTGGATACATCGAGATTCGAATGTGCATTCGTTTTATTTTCGACACGTTTATTAATAGCCCCTTATAACTATTCTGCATCATATTTAAATACATGGCACCAATGACTGTAAATGCAGTGCGGGCCTCATTTTCGAAGAAAAATTGTGAATGCCCGCCAAACCAAAAACCACTCCAGAGTTTTTCTGAAACATAACATCTGAGTTTCAAAAAACAACTACAACAATCTTTCTCTCTCTCCCTCTATCGATTCCAACACTCGCACTGTGTATAAATACAATATGAAGGGTGTTTCTTTAGCCCATTATAAAAAAAAATAAAAATAAAAACAATATCTTTTTGAGCATGTCTCTCATGAATCTCACTAGAATTTTCCAAGCTCCAGATCTGACAATTTCCCTTATTTAGAAATCCGCCAAGATCCACTAGAAATCCAACCATTCCACTTCGCACTGCTCTAAGAACCAACTGACGAACTTTCGACGTTCCAAATGATCAGTAGGTTGTAGCTCTTCGGTAATTTTAATCTCGTATGCCTTAAGTTGCAAATCCTTCCACTGCAATGAGCGCCATTCTGGTAATATTCTTGGCTGACATTACACCAAACATGAGGAGTTGCATAAATCACTGAACCAGTTTCCCCAAATTTCTTGATTAATCGCCGAAGAGAGGACTCATTTTGTACACTTCGCCGACCGAATACCGAGTTTACAAATTGTCTCAGCAAAACTTCCATAATTTTTGTAATAAGTTTTAACAATAATAATGCATTGTGCTTTCGTATACTTACTTACTCGTATTTAGGTGACGCTACAGTCCGGGGTGGACCTGGGCCTCAACCAACAAACCTTTCCTGCCAGCCCGATTACGAGCCAGCTGCTCAGGTGCGCACGCCAAACTGGTTAAGGCCCGCCTCCACTTGTTTGCGCCACCTACCGCGAGGTCGTCCTATACTGCACCGTCCATCCAGGGTGGATTCGAAGACATTCTTGGCTGACTTTCTTGCGCCATACAACAGGACTGGGATGATAGTGGCTTATAAAGAGTTACCCTAGTAGTTCGACATAGGGCTTTGTTACTCAATTGCCTTCTTAGCCCATAGAATCCGCGATTGGCAAAAGTAATCCTTCGTTTTCTTTTCGGCGGGGTGGCAGTGGTGCAGTGGGTAGTGTGTTTGCTCGTTAACCGATGTGTGCAGGTTCAAGCCCCAGCTGAGAATAGCAATCATGAGCCGCCCGAATATAAAGGAAAACGAATTACATCGAAATTTTTCCAACCACTGCACGAAAGAAAGGTTCCTGCCTGGTAGTACAATGGACTAGAGAAGTCTGAGTGCTCTAGGATTTGGGTTTCCTTTTTAATATAAAAAAAAAAAATAATAATAATCCTTCGTTTGATCTCCCCTCTGATGTCATTTGTGGAGCTAGCCCAGGTAAATTTTCGAAATCTCTTTATTACAGCTAAATTAAAACAGGGTTTCTGGCGCTTACTATTTTGTCAAACTCAAGAAAATTAAACAAGTTCAGATTTTTATGTTCAATAAAAGAATTTGAAAGGTGGTTATTTTATATTCCGAACTAACTCTACACGAAATATTTACAAATTCTTTTTTACTTCAAAATTTGGTTGGTATATTGGGGATTGCTTCGACAGCATAATAAGGCATAATAGTACACAAGAGGGATTGCATTTTATTCGCATTGGCTAAATCTATATATATAAAACTAAGTGGCAAAATGCGTATGTGTCCCTCTACCGCCCGTAATTTTCATACAAAAACATGCAGACTTAGCCCCAGGCGCCTGTCTGACAGTTGTATTTTTTTTTGTTAGGCGCAGCAATGCACGCCGGGTGCCCGCTAGTTTTATATAAATTCAATTGGCAAATGAATACCCATCTGCATTTCTAATTCTGTTGTGAAAGCAGCCAACCATAGTTTAAAACACGTGCGTGCCTAGGTATATTACCAACCACAGCAGTGATGATTAGATGTTTGCATGATTAGTTTCCGTAGCACCTAGGCTAATAATCTACAAAAAAAGGTTTCTAATTCTCTTTTCCCAATTGTAAAACGTAAAATACGAGTAACAATGCAATTACATATACATATCTTTTATTTTATCTCGCAATCCAACTTTTCACAGCTTATGATTATAGTGCGTGAGCTCATTAGTCAGATATATCCACAATATAACTCACTGCATGTTTACTATAGCTTCTGATGAATTGAGTGTGTAAGTTAACAACGTCAACAGTAAATTCTATGCAAATCACGCGCAGAAACGTCAGCAGTAAATTCTTCACGAATGCACGCGCAACTTAGAAATAACATAGCATGGCTCCAGACGGCAATATGACACCGGTGACACCGGATCCAGTTCCACAGCGGGAAACACATTTTTCATTGGTCCCCATGGCATTTCTGGCAGAGTAAAGCTTAGGTAGAAATAAGAAAAGAATTTGTAGATTAGTTCTAAGTTTGAATTCAGTGAATTAAGATTTATTTTTTTAATAAATACCGGGAAATTAATTTAATTTGTACAAGCATGTCTATTGCTTATTTTGAAATCATAAGTAAACAGGTAGCTGTGACACAGCAACACCACGAACCTCGCAACACATGCAATGAATAAAGTTGCAACGCAAGGAACTAGCGGAGAATGTTTGACGTTACGTTCGTGGTATTTACGTGCCGCCACAAAATTATTTGATGAAGTAAGGATCTTTAGAGTTTGAGATGCAGATGTTAATTACAAAAATCTATCATTAATTCCCAATTAGGCATGCAGATTACAGATTGGCTACAATCTACCTGAAACAGAACATATTCCTGTCCAGCAGCCGTGCAAATTTTTTTAAGTTCTGGTTTCTCTTAGGAAAGTCCAACCCAAGATTGGGCAAAGCAAACATGATAAAAAGATTGTTTGACAACTTTCTACATATACCTATATGTGTAACACTGTTCGACACAATTTCATATTTTTATGCACTGTCAAACAGTTTTAAATACCTTCGTGTTTAACAACTTATGTAGATAATTATCACCGTTTGACCATTTGCTTTCGATATAAAGAATTTTAATTTCCAAAAAGTTTTGTTTTAACAAAATTTCTTATGTATACAAAGTTCTGTTGGAAAATTTATAGTTGTCCCAGCTAACCAATCTTTAGTGGACCGCTTCCAAATCTTTAATTCTAGCTGTCAGGCTGGAACACTAACAATAGTTGCGTTCTAAAAACGGAGTTTTAGACTGCTATGATTCGAAGACGTTCTTCGGCCAAGCGATGTTATCTTATGAAACTGCATTCGTAAAAGTGATCAATTGTACTTAAACTTAAAGTCAGCACGAAATGATACATATACTCGTATGTTTGCGTACTCTAAGTGAAACGTAGCGAAAGAGATCCGTTGCATCCTCGCTTTCGAGGCAAGACTCGCACATGCAGTTCAACCATAGTTCCGCAAATCTTTCGGCTTAGCCCTTTCAGAAAACGCTTGGTGATTGTGCGAGATTGTGAAACGTAGCGAAAGAGATCCGTTGCATCCTCGCTTTGGAGGCAAGACTCGCACATGCAGTTCAACTAAAGTTTCGAAGATCTTTCGGCTCAGCCCTTTCAGAAAACGCTTGGTGATTGTGCGAGAATCTAAGCCAGACCATTTCTCATTACGTATAGACAACATATGAAAGTCGATCCAGTTCATGATTTTTGCCAAATTAGCACCAATTATAGTTTCCAAATTAAAAGGAAGAGTATTTGAACCCTTTTCCGATAAAGTGTCAGAAATGTTATTGCATACAAATTCGCTATGACCTGGTACCCAAACCCAACCGGGGCTTGTAAGCGGACCTTACATTCCAAGTGCAGACTCAAATATCGTTGTCCATATTCTGTTTGCCAGCGTCATCAATAGTTAAATTGTCTTTATCCGAGGCTGTTGATTGCTTGGTGACTAAAACTTTTTATGTGGTAGGGAAGCTACCCCGACGGTACAACCCCCAATCTGGAGGGCCAGATTCCGTTTTGCAACCCTTAGGACGAGGGACTGGATATACAGATGCCAATAACCCATTTCGAAGATATGAGTGCTGCCGTTGGTCCGTTAAGGGTTCATCCGCCATCATCTCTTTTGCAATACACTAATCCAGTATTAAAAATCATTACAGACATCAGATATCAAATATGTCGTTGTATCTCAGGTAAGGTATCTGCTGGACTGTACGCGTCACCGTTGATTTCATCAGCGTTTACTTATTTTAAAATGAATCCCTTCTTTGAAGCTTTTCCAGAACTTAATTTCATTCAAAACACTGCTGTTGAGAATTCATTGACCTAGATTTCTTTTTAGCATTTTTCATAAACGACTTCAAGAAATAATGGCAAAGAACATTTCTTTCTAAAAATTTTTCCAAGTTTGGAGATTAGGTCAGGAATACTTGGACCTTACTATGTAGGTACATGGGTTGAGTAGTAGAAAGGATGAATATATTTTTTCAGTTCTTTTTTTTCTTTTCATCTAAGCAATCAACATCCCTTTGTTCAAGACTTTTCATGTGCACGTGTGTCGAAGTATTTAGTTTACGGAACTATTGTGTACTTCTCTTCCGGTATTTTTTATATGGTCAGTTTAGTTACTTGTAAAAATTTTGCACAAAAACCTTTCGTTTTCCGGAATCACACCTAATTCTTTCTCCAAGCGCAACGTTTCCAAACCACTATAACATCTTTGAATTTTTCCTCATTATTTTTATCCAGATACGTGGCCACGTATAAATAAAATAAAATAGCAGCCCACTTCTTACGCGGCATACATATTTGCGAAACGTCAAAAACATCTGTTGTGAACATGTAGCTTTGCAATACACATATAGTGTAATATACACATTATATGGTTCGACACATTTGCACCACGTACCGCATACGTAGCTGTTATATTGTACTTTTCATTGACGTTAAGGGTACATAATTATGTAGTTTTTGCATTCCGTCTTCTTCTTCTTTCTTCTTTCTTCTTCTTCTTCCTTTTCCAACGAGGTTATGATCGATCCGAAAACAAGGGATCATAGCCCTCCCACTTCACCGCATTTCTACTGATCCGTCTGTGGGGTTCGCCTATTTGAGCTCAGAAAATATCTTAGCTTAGCATGTCTTCGATATATACAATAATATCATATGTATTGTACATCTAAATAGTAAGCTAGCATTCTGCCAGTGATGCTGCAAGAGTCTCCTGACAATGTCAGAAATAAATTCAGGGATGTCTTTAAGAAATGTCTTCAGCAGGCAACATTCAGTTAGCATGGAGAAAAGTAAACGTGCTAATTTGAACCTAAAGCGAAAGAAAAGAGAAGGGTGATTTTACACTTGAATAACATTCGTTCGTTAAAACTGAACAGTAAAAGTAGGGGCCCCCAAAAAAATCTTGCCTCAGGTCCTCCGAAATTCAAGAAGCGAAAGTGCTGTGGATTGTACTTTAATCCGAAAAAAGCGATCTGATTCTTTTTACCTGAAAGTAAACGATACCACCCTTCAAACTACCAAGAATAGCCGGAGTAGAGCTATCGATTTCGGACCACACGAGGTATCTTGGGGCCATTCTGCACAGAAAATTTAGTCAAACAATTAATATACAGAAAAGAGTTAGAGAAGCCCTTATAGCCCTCTTCATCTACAAGAGTTGAAAGCAGCAGTGATACATTGGTTATAGGTACTATAACATAATAATGTTATTCAGACTCATACTTACGTATGGGACACTTTTCAGGTGGAAGGTAACGAACAAGACAACCACACTGGAAACATAGCGGTAGTATAAAGGACAGCCGGCATTGCTATTACCGGTGCTCTATGCAGAACTCAGCGTGTTTGGAACTTCTGCCGTTTGCTTTATAAAAAATACTTCAAGCTGAAAAAAATGCAGTCAGACTCTATTCATATGGAATTTATTACTCGTCATCCATACAGCATAGGAAATAACATACCCGAGAGAGAGGATTGGCCAAGGGCGATTCATATGGGTGGTTCTCAAACATATGAGGGAGCGGGGTCAGGTATTCACTCTCAGAACTTAAGCCTACAAATAACGTAAAACCCGCCTCGTATGTAGGCTAGGGAACTATTTGAAATAATACAGTCCTTTGGCCGATACTAGGCCGTCGGAAAACTGGTGAAATTTCTTAACTAGGAAGGTTACAATAAAGACCAGCGAATCCAATCTGACCAATCTTTTTGTTTTTGTTTTTTTTTTTTTTTATAATTTGCGCGCACTCAAGGGGTTATGAATACCCTTAAAATGTTTACACACAGTGCGAGCGCTAGAAAAAATCGGAAAAGAGAAAGATTGGTGTAGTAGTTTTGAGACTCATATGTTCAGAAAAACTCTAAATAACTGGTGAGAGTTTTTGTTATTTTGTCTTTGCTTCTGATTCACAGTATTTTTTCCCGGCTGCCTGATGCCATAGACATATCAATCACCGAACAGAGCGAATAATTTTTTCCAGCCATATGACCAACTGCCAGTGTTATACCTTTGCATTAGTGTTCACACAAGCTTCGCAATTGATCAGACTGACTCTTTTTTTTATGAGAAATAAATACTCATAAATTCTTGTTGACATCAGGATTTGAAACATTAGTGCGGCAATTGTTGACATTATGCAGATACAGGAAGAATATTACACTTTTATTATATAAGTGCCTTATAAATACACGTACACGAAGGAAAAACTAAGATAATTACATAAAATGTTTCAAATAACATTCTAGCTACCCCGATCACCCCAGCTCACACCAATTCATAAAATATCTTCTCCTAGTTTTTACTAATCAGAAATACAATTTCTCTTTTCTTTTAGAATTAGTTAAAGACTTCCTCGAATTACGAAACATAACAATAGTGCAATCATTTTTACAAATCTACGACATTGGAGTTCTTACAACCAACATCACACTAATCGAACCATCCGTACAAAAGTTTATGACGTCAAAAGAAAAATTCGATGTCATCATCATGGACATATTTCTCAACGAAGCACTTTTTGGCTTCGCTGAACTCTTCAATGCACCTATGATTGGTATGGGTTTATTTGGGGCTATAAAATGGAACACTGACTTAGTTGGCACTCCATCACCTCCGTCCTATGTTCCGAATCCCTTAAGCTCCCTAACAAATCGTATGAGTTTGGTCGAACGGATAGGCAATCTAGCCATTTTATCGTTTGAACAAATTTTCTTTGACAATTTCTACATTCACCGTCAGAACCAAATATTCAAGCAACACTTTCCGAATTCCAAGAACAACCTAGAAAAACTGCGAAAAAACACGGCACTGGTCTTGCTAAATCAACATGTCTCACTGAGTTTCCCTCGACCATATCTGCCAAATATGATCGAAGTTGGAGGGCTACACATCAATCGCAAGAGGAAACCACTCCCTGCAGCTTTGCAGAAATTTTTGGATGAAGCTACGGATGGAGCTATTTACTTCTCAATGGGATCCAATTTGAAGAGCACGAATCTTCCTGCAGATAAACGTGATGCAATTCTCAAGACTTTCAAATCACTGAAGCAAAGAGTTCTGTGGAAGTTTGAAGAAACCAATTTAGCTGGCAAAAGTAAGAATGTATACATCAGTGAATGGTTCCCACAAGATGATATTTTGGCACATCCAAATGTTAAGCTGTTCATTACCCACGGAGGCTTGCTGAGCATAACGGAATCTATTTATCATGGAAAACCGTTCATTGGAATTCCTATCTTTGGAGATCAATTCTTGAACATGGCTCATGCTGAAGCTAATGGTTTCGGAATTGCGGTCGACTACAACATTCTGAGTGAAGACATCTTTAAGTCTGCAATCACAGAGATGTTAGAGAATCCGAAATATACCAAACTTATTCGAGGAATGTCAGAAAGGTACCGCGATCAGCCAATGGAGCCGATGGATTTAGCCACATACTGGGTTGAATATGTCGCCAGGCATAAAGGTGCACCTCATCTTCATTGTCCTGCTCAGGATTTAAGTTTCATCCAATATCACAATCTTGACGCTATTGCTATACTTTTCTGTGGAATTCTATTAGTAGCTTACATTTTGGTTAGATTAGTAATTACATTTGTTTCGCATTCACTTGGAGCTTCTAAGAGCAGATCGAAGCTAAAAACTACTTAGTCGTATCATGGTATCTTCTGGGGAACATTACTGTAAATATTTGTGAGTGAAGTAAGATTTTTGTATAAACATTGTTAATAAATTTAGAAACCAATAAAGCATCTCCTTTTTTAATGAGCAGAACATCAAAGATATACAAAGTTGTAGGTACATAGGTACAATTCGGATCAAAAGAGATGCCAAAACACCTGTATTCCTGAGGCCGACTGTGAATACAGCCTACACGAGGCGAAGAAATGCATATGGTAGTATAGACAAAATGTTCGTATGCCTACAGCAGCATAAGGGTATCCTGACCAAGGGTCCTTTAGCTCACGAGATGTCCGAACGATTAGACGTGCGAACATTGCTGCGGACTGTTAGATGCCAGCAAAACTGAATAAGCCACACCCACTTGACCTTCGCTGCCTCTATAATAATGCCGCCGCCTGATAGCACCGAAATCGCAACAGGTATATTCATGCAGAGGTGAATCGTTACCAGACCAGATATAAAATCTAAAATTTCTCTCAAAAGCGCCTCCTGCACAAAGCGTAACAATTAGATTCAAGCGTAACAATCAGATCCCCATACATTTGTCTCACTCTTTATCGCACTAGTCAGATCTGTACTAGAATACGCTGATGTTATTTGGAATCCGTTCTATCAGATCCACTCGGACCGTGTTGAAAGAGTGCAGAGGAAATTCTCAAAATATATTTTTTTTAAAATGCATTGGGATTTCGAACCTTCGTATAATGCTAGATGTAAACTATTAGGTATAATGACCCTTGAGTCTAGAAGACAGTCCCATGATACTATGTTTGTAAGAGACGTTCTGTGTTCCCACATTAATAGTCCGGTTCTTTTATCTATATTCCCAATTTATGTTCCCGAACGGGCGTTAAGGGAGCGGAATATTTTCTTCCAAAGGGCGCATAGAACAAACTATGGTCAAAATGAGCCGATTTCTAGAGCTCTAAAATCTTTTAATGAAATATGGCGACATGTAGATTTTCACATTTCGAGAGAGCGCTTCAGAAGTATTTTATTTAGCTTACTAGTAAATTCATCTTTTTTATATTTATGTCATCTATTATCATATATGTATTTACATCTATTATATTTTTTCTTCCTTCATATCTGTTTACTCTTTTTTGTACCCTACATTAATTTGAATTTTATTTTACGTGTAATCTGTTAAGCTAAGCTTGTTGATGAAATAAATAAATAAATAAAAATAAATTAGACCCATCGTATACGACATACGATAATAGTAAGTAACAATAGTAGCAATAAGTAGTATTCTGCTCTTCTTTACGAATGCGAATATGTATTGGCATATTACGGTCCACTGCAAAAACTTGCAAGTCCAGCTTAGGGTGTGCCTTCAAGGTGTTTTCTTCATTCAGTCTGCAATATTTATACTATTACCTTTACAACTGCAAGCAACTGGAAGCATTAGGTCTCTCTTTTGTCCTGGAACTCGTCTAGTCACTATGTTCAATCCGATTTGGTAGGCCCAACAGTCAGTCCTACCAAGTCAGATGTTGCGAATACTCTACTTGGCTTAATACTCGATCTCGTCAGTTTCTACGCAAAATGCATGCAGTAGAGAACTTGTACACATTTTTTTTTTTTTTTTTTCGAGGGTAGGTGAAAAATCTTCCATAGACACTATGAAAATAGCAAGCACGTGCCAGATTCTTACTGACTAAAAAAACACCACCCTTCGATATAAATTTGTTAGATATCGCAACTATGTAATAACTTATCGAGCAATTTTTCTATCACGAAATAAAAACGTTTGGCAGGTTATTTACCACTGAAAGATCCTGCATGTTCCGCAATCTAGACGCGGTTAATCATTATCTAGCCAAGTCGAAAGGTTTCGTCCTTTGTAGTCGGCGCAATAGATTGCTCTCATCCAAAATTTGTAGGACTGTATTGTTGACATGTCCGATTAGTCGGTTTCTATGCTTTCTCGCGATGCTTCTAGTTTCAGCTTCGATTGTCGGAATTCCGAGATCCCTGTGGATATTGTCGTTTCTACTACACCACGGTGCTGGACAATTTCTCTTAGCATTTTTTTTTTAAAGGTTTTTAAAATATTGGCATTTGTTTTTTTGGTACAACCCCAAAGTTGTATACCGTAGGTCCACACCGGCTTTATCACTTGCTTCTATATTAAATGAACTAGCCACACAACCATGCTACACGCAAAACAACGAACGAATTTGGTCGGCTTTTCGGTCACCTATCACCGACTACTCGGTCTTCTGGTACTGAAGCCAGTGTGTTCTTTTTGTACGAGTATTTATCACGCCACGCGTCACCCAACATTGAGATTCCCTTACTTTCATGCCGTATTAGGCCTCAAGCTTACTCCTCAAGGTATTCTGAAGAGTAGCCTTTGGGAAACACCCGTAGCAACTCCTTTGTTGATCAACAGCGCCAACTTGTCATCGTTTTTGGATGCATACAAGAAGCCTAAAAGATTCTACAACACATTCCCAGTGTTCTAGGACCCTCCTCAACCATTAAACCCCACATCCACTCTTCTAACAGCTCGGATAATTAAGTTCCATTTCATGTCGTATTTGATAACCGAACAAATTTATTCAACTACTCTCTTACGCGGCATGTGGAAAGCGCAGAGGGATGTAAGTGATTACTTACTTACTTGCGCAGCGCTGCAGTTCGGGTTAACCTGTGCCTCAACCAACAAGCCTCTTCATTTAGCTCGGTCTTTAGGTAATTGCCTCCAGTTGCGCACTCCAAATTGGTGGAGGTCCCCATGAACTTGTGCGCGCCACCTACGGCAAGGATGCCATCTACTGCGTCATCCCTCCGGGTTGACGTCCAATACGCAGTATTTTGACTAGGTCGATATCGCTGTACAGCTAGTATAGTTCGTCGTTGAATCTCCTCCAAAACTCGTCAATGCAAACGTGACCGAATATCTTTCGAAGAATTTTTGCTCTCGAAACGACCAAGGATATCTTCATCCGCTTTCAATAAAGTCCATGTTTCAGCGCCATTAAGCAGGACTGAGACGATCAGGGTCTTCTATAGAGTCTCCTTAGTTGTTCGGAATAGGGCTTTACTGTTGAATTGGCTTATTAGCCCAAAAAAAAAGAGCGATTGGCAAGAGTTATCCCTGGCTTGATAGCGCTGGTATCATTGTCAGAATTAATAGCAGTCAGGGTAGACAAGGTCCCTTACTACCTCGAAGTTGTAGCCGCCCGCTGTGACGTTCTGTCCAATTCGTCGATGTTGATTGTCTCTTCTTGTTGACAGCATATACTTAGTTTTGCCCGCGTTTATCGCTAAACCCATTTTGGCCGCTTCCGCCTCAGTGCTTGGAAATGCACCGGTGACAGTCGGTGTATGCAAGCAGCTATACGGACTTTTGATAGATTGTGCCTCTGGTTTTGGCTTGTGAGTTGCGCAAAATTCGTTTAAGTACAATATTAAAGAAGTCACATGACAGCGTGCTACCTTGACTAAAACCTTTTTTGAAATCACAGGTCTCGGTTAGGTCATAACCGACCTTGATGAAGCAGCAAGCATTCTGCGTCGTCATCCTGCACAGACGAACAAGTTTGGCAGCAATGTCAAAACTCTACATGGGTTTATATAGGTCTTCTCGATAGACGATGCCATAGGGGGCCTTGAAATCGATAAAGAGATTATGAATATCGATTTGGACTTCTTGGGTTTTCTCCAGGATCTGACGAAATGTGAAGATTCGATCGATGGTATAATTTCCTGGCCTGAAACCGCACTGAGAAGTGTCAATCAGCCTATTGACAAAAAAGATCTTGCTGCGATGTTGAGGAGACTGATGCCTCTATAATTGCCACAGTTGTGGTGGTCCCCTTTCTTTCAGATCGGGCAAACGATGCTGAGATTCCATTCATCAGGCATATACTCGTCTGACCAAATCTTAGAGATGAGTTGATGCATGCACTCTACTAATTCATCGCCGGCAGCCTTGATAAGTTCGGCTGGTAAGCCGTCAGGTCCAGCAGCCTTCGTGGATTTCAGCCTGGATATTGCTATCTTGATTTCGTTTTGGTCAGGTGGACGAAAATTATGAATACCATCGTCTATGTTGAATGGTTCATTTTTCGTGACAGCGAGATGTTGATTTTCGTCGCCCTTATATAGTCTGCAGGATTAGTTTTCCCATTCTCAGCACCGACTCTGATTCTACTACGAGGTTTCCATTTTGATCCCTACCCCCTTCGGGTAGGGGTTAGAATATACCCGAGGTAGGCATGCCTGTCGTAAGAGGCGACTAAAATCCACCCTCCGTATACCGAGTATGGCGTATAATATGCAATGAACAAAACAAAAGATTTGAATACCCCAGGTAGCAGTTCAGGTACACTGGAAAATCCACCCTCTTCGGAGGTCGGCTCTACGTATTCTGGGGAGAGCCATTTCTTGCGTTCATCTCACTCTTTTAAAAAAGATACTAGGGTAGTTAGATCTCCACCATCAAGATCTACAATAAAAACGTCCGGAACTAGAAGTCCGGCGACATCGATAGTATCGGCGCACGAACAACGGACTTCAGCGAAAATTCAAAGCCTTACGGACGAAAATATGGAACTCCGGACCAGGCTAAGTAAAATGGAACTTCTCTGCGAAGACCTAAGGAAAGAACTAAATGTACTTAAAGCAGAAAATAAGGATATTACGAAACCTTGTAATGAGTCTACTGCGAGTTCAAACGTTTCCGATTACACTGATTATCAAACGGATGAAGAAGAACTAAGTCGGAAAACCAACTGGATTCTAAAAGAAACGCCCAGTTAAGAAACGAAAAGCTGGCTCTTCGCCCGAAATGGTAAGGAGGCAAGAAAACACGCAAAATAAGCGAAAAGATAAAGAACAGCTCGACAAAATAAACACATGTGCCGAAGAAAATCCACGAACTAAGGTACGACCACCGCCACCAATAAACGTAATCGGAATTGCAGACTATAATAAACTGTATTCTATTCTTAAGCCTCTGTTGCTATCCGATTTTGAAATAACATCGCTCAACAACAACAAATGGAAAGTAAACGTGAAGGACTCAAACAGTTACCGCTTAGTATCAAATAAACTAAATACTGAAAATATACAGTGGTATACTTACGAAAACAAATCTGAAAGACCGATACGAGTCATAGCTAGGGGTCTTCATGCCTCATGCTTAAAGGAAGATGTTCTTTACGATTTAAAGAACAAAAACTTTAAAATCGTCGATGCGGTAAATTTATTTAAACGGGAAAAACAAAAATTGGAAGGCGAGGAAACTACGGTAAAGCGCGGGCTTCCTCTTTTTATGCTAGCCTTTGATAAAGCTGAGAGTTTAGATAAGATTTACGAAATAAGAACAATTCCGAATGTCGTAGTCAAAATCGAACCCATGCGCAAGAATACAAGGTTGATACCTCAGTGCAAACGATGCCAAGAATTCAATCATACACAAATGTATTGCCGAAAAGAACCGCGATGTGTGAAATGCGCCGGAAATCACCCTTCCCAAGTTTGCGGAGTAAACAAACAAACCTCTGCAACATGTGCTAATTGTAAGGGAAAGCATCCGGCAAATTATAGAGGCTGTGAAGTAGCTAAATATAAAATCAAAACTGCAAATTAAGCCAAAGCGTAAGATCGCGCTGGAGAAAGTAGGCAAACTAAAACTACCTGGTTCAGAGCCCAAAAAGGTGAGGGAAAAAGTGACAACAGAGAAGTCCTCGACCTCTGTTCTTATAAGCAACGGTGCTGAATAGTTAAAGTTGGAAAAGCCACCGGGTAATGAACCTCGGACAGCAGGAGTGCCGACTTACGCTCAGGCCGCGGCATCCGAAAAACAAAAAAATTGAAATCTCTCATGTATTCTCAGTTATTCTCAAGAAATTCGAAGAACAAAGCAAAATAAATAAAATTATTCTCGATAAGCTGCTTAAGCTTGAAAATAATTCACGGTAAACGCGTACTTCAACTAGAATTTGAATGAAAACGAATGTTAAAGATATGTACGTGGAATTCAAACGCACTTTTGCAAAAACTTGACGAACTGGAAATATTCATGCGAGAAAAAGAAAGATATTGATATTTGCTTGATTTCTGAAACCTACGCAAGAAACGAATCGCATTTAAAAATAAAAGGCTTACCACCCTTCGGGAAAAGCGAGAGGCGGGGTCATCCTTGTTTATTAAAGACTGCATCCAACAATCTAAAGATCTAAGGATAGAGCTTGAAACTTTGAAACTGTGCACGATTCGAGTTAAAAGTTTTGAGCGTACTCTTAAAATCGCATCTATCTACTATTTACCGGGTTCCGCGCTTGAAAAAAGTGATTTTACTAATTTGTTTGAATCGCTGAAACCTAATTTAATTATTGGTGGCGATTTTAATGCGAAACACACGTTCTGGGGCACAAGATACAGCTCGAAAAAATGTAGAATGCTCTATGGGGCAGGTATGGAGTACAGTTGTGATTTCCATTCGACGGGTAAGCCGACTTACTGGCCAACTGATACTTCGAAAATACCTGACCTGATAGATTTTTTCGTCGTGAAAGGAATATGGTATCTACCAACCATATAAAAGTTAAAGAGAGCTTTGATATGTCGTCTGATCATTCCCCGGTTATTTTAACAATCAGCGAAAAACTAGTCGATAACCTAGAGCCAGCGAGACTAACTGGTCGAACAACTAACTGGGAAGGCTTTAGGATCGAAACTGAAGATAATGTAGAATTGAGCGTTCCACTTACGACACCCTATGAACTTGAGGGTGAAGTTGGTCGCTTCGTTGAGATCGTACAGCTCGCCTCTTGGAATAATACGCCCAATCCAAAGAAAACGCCGGACAGATACGGTTTACGATATCCTCCGGAAATAAAAGAATTGGTCAAGGAAAAAATAAAAGCGCGTAAAAAATGGCAACAGAGTCGTGCTCCGCAGCATAAAGCACACTTGAATCATCTGTGCAATTTATTGAAGAAGACTATTAAGGATTTTAAGAGTCGTGCAATAGGCTCTTACCTTGAAAGCTTAACAGCGAAAAAAGATTCCAATTATTCACTTTGGAAGGCCGTAAAAGGCACCAAAGGCCCAAAGTTCCCGCGCCGCCAATCATATTTAATCAAAATGAATGGGCGAGGGAAGAAAAACAAAGAGCGGACGTCTTTGCGGTCCACCTGGAAGAAACTTTTAAACCGTACGATGGTCAAGTGGTTTACTATAACCGCAATAGGCTGGATTTAGTGCAACGCTAAGGGAACTCAATCATGAGATCGAGAATCTAAAACCTAAGAAATCTCGAGGTTACGATTTGATTACCGGAGAAATTCCCAAAGTTTTACCTAGAAAAGCATTGATAAAGCTTCTCCATATTGTAAATGCTACGCTTAGATTAGAACACGTGCCGAGCCAATGGAAAGTTGCGGAAGTCATAATGGTTTTAAAACCAGGAAAATCGCCAATTGAGATAAAATCGTATAGACCAATTTCGCTTCTTCCAATCATATCAGAAATTTTCGAGAGGATATTATTAAGACGTCTCCAACCGGTTATAAAAGAAAATAATCTTATCCATGACCACCAGTTTGGGTTCAGAAGTAAGCATTCGACGATTGACCAGGTGCATAGAATTACTGACGTAATCGAGAAAGCATTTGAAGAAAAAAAAATGTGCTCAAGCGTATTTCTTGACGTCTCGCAAGCATTTGATAAGGTGTGACATGATGGCTTGAAATCCAAACTACGACAAGTTCTCCCTGTATACTTATACGATATTCTAGAATCATATCTCGGGAATAGAATCTTTCGTGTTAGACATGGAGTCGAATACTCCGAGCTCAAAGAAATTTCGCCCAGCGTACCGCAAGGAAGCGTTCTTAGGCCGCTTCTCTGTTTGCTATATACTCGTGATATACCGAACAAAAATGGCACTATCCTTGCTACGTTTGCCGATGACACCGCTATCCTAGCAGTAGGTAAAACAATCGAAGAAACGACTGCAAAACTGCAAAACGCACTGAATAATGTAAATGAATAGACGAGGGACTGGCGAATCGCCCTCAACGAATTTAAATCTGTTGACGTAAGTTTCACTTACTAGAAAACGAATAACTTGCCAATTTTCCTAAACTCGGCCCGAATACCCTTTGCAAACGAGGCCAAATACCTGGGAATAACACTCGACGCAAGGCTGAAATGGAATTCGCACGTGAAAATGAAACGTAAAGAACTCGAAATAAAATATAGAGAAATGTATTGATTACTCGGAAAACATTCCCAGCTCAGTACTGAGAACATCCTGCTTTTATACACGCAAGTGCTAAAGCCGGTGTGGACCTACGGTATACAACGTTGGGGTTGTACCAAGAAAACAAATGCAAATATTTTACAAGCTTTTCAAAATAAAGTGCTAAGAGAAATTGTCCAAGCACCGTGGTATATAAGAAACGGCGATATCCACAGGGATCTCGGGATTCCGACAATCGAAGCTGAAACTAGAAGCTTCGCGAGAAAGCATAGAAACCGACTAATCGGACATGCCAACAATATAGTTCTACAAATTTTGGATGAAAGCAATTTATTGCGCCGACTACAGAGGATGAAACCTTTCGACTTGGCGAGATAAGGATTAACCGCGTCTAGATTGCGGAACATGCACGATCTTTCAGTGGAAAGAAACCTGCCAAACGTTTTTATTTCATGATAGAAAAATTGCTTGATAAGTCAATACTTAGTTGCGATATCTAACAAATTTATATCGAAGGGTGGTGTTTTTTTTTAGTCAGTAAGAATCTGATACTACTATGAGCACGTGCTTGCTATTCTCATAGTGTCAATGGAAGATTTTTCACCTACCCTCGGGAAAAGGAAATAAATCTCTACAGGTTTCTGTACGGGTATTGCTTCTCTGACACGTTCTTTTTACCTTTTGGTAAAACTTCCGTACATTCTTCCTTTAGTATAAACTCTCAATACTCTTGATCTTCCCGTCTCTCTTGCTCGTAGAGCTCACGAACAGCTCTCGCCTTCCTTTACAACGCCGCTTTATATGCCTATTGCTTTGGTCCACACACTCGCCGGTATTCTTCATCACATCAGCTGCGGCGGTCGTTTCTGCTGGCATGTTGGCAGTATTGCTACTGGTCCTCAGCACTCGATACGCGTTCAGCGAAGACTCGGGCGGTCTCTTGCAATTGTAGCTATTCGACGTTAAATTTTCTCACAGGGGTCTTTCTTTATTGCTTAGTTTGGGATATCCGCATTACCTTGGCTATAACAACATAATGAACCAAGTCTATGTTGCCCGTTCCGAAGGTCCGGATATCCAGAATACTGGAGGCATGTCTTGCGGCGATCGCAATATGATCAATCGTTACATGATCATTGGACCTCCATGTCTGCTGGGGTCGTGAGTTGAATCATCCCTATCCGAGCCTTGTATTTGTTTCCGAACCAGTGTTTTTTACGTTCTAGGGAAGTTGCACCGATGGCTCAACCCCTAACCTGGAGGGCCATTTCCTTTTGGTATACTCCTAGGACTCGGAGCCGGGTACACCAATGCCAGTAGTCCACTACGGGAGTATGAGTGCTGTGATCCGAATATGTCGAAACAACTTGCGCAAGTGTTCGCTGAGTTCAACCTAACTGGAACTGTAAACGCCACCGTTGACTTCATCTAGGGAATTCATCTGCTGCTGTCTGGAACAAGAAGAAGTGCTCTAGTGAACGCGTGGACTCTTTTATGCATAGATGTAAATTTCCCTTAAGAACACAGTTAGCATAATGTAAAACAAAGCAAACTAATCGCAAGGAACTATCAAACTATCGAACATAAACACCACAAAGTTAAAAAAAAAATAAAAAAAAAAAAAGACCGACGCAACACATGCATATCTAAAAACACTCGCGTCAAAAACAAAGTTCTTGAGATGTTCCCTACCTAAAATCATATATACCTACACAAGTGTATACAAAGAGACAGCAGTCACAATCACAATCGAAATCACATCTATGCATATACAGTTTTGAGCACGTTGGGGGTATACGTATGGGTGAATGGGAGAAGAGTGAAATATATGTTTACATTAGGTGTTTTTCTTTTTTCGTTCAGAGCAGAGCTCTGAACAGAGCTTGAGCACATCGAGTATGCTCTGAACGTGCTCTCAACCGAGCGGGCTCAGAGCGCTCTGGTTTGTTTATGAAACACACTCGAGCACTCTGATGTCATTTGATTAGCAATTATAGGTTGAGCTGTCAAAATATGAATAGAATATCTATTAATAGTTGTTTTTAATCTTATATTTACTTTCTGCACCAGAACAAAAAGTTTCGTTCGCCATTTTAATTGTTTTGCATTTTTTTTTTTTTTGTCCTCTCCTGTCAAATATGAAAAATGGCTATGCCCAGGATTTTGCTCTGAACGCACGGTGAAATTATTCAGAGCTCATAGAGTGCGCTCTGAGCATACTCTGAACGAAAAAGAAAAACGGATTCAGCGCTCTGATGTATCTGAGCTAAAAAAGAAACACAACTTTTTTTTTGCAACTCGGGCTCTGCTCTGAACTAAAAAAGAAAAACGCCTTTTGTGAAGTAAACTATGGATTGGTAGGTGTAAGCCTAAGCAGTGTGTGCGTTATGAAGACAGCAGTTATACTACTGAGCAATCATGACTACTCCCTGGTCATTGAGAAGAACAGAGTGATTACTAACAGTGCTCGCAAACGCAGTCTCACCTCCAACTTTTCAGGATGATCGGCAGCATACCTAATCGAGTTCAGTGCCACCGTTGTTAACCTTCTCGATCTGCTGTCCAGCAATGTCTACTTGAACCACGGAGTACTTTTGTCGTGACCATATTAAGCCTTAACTCCATTCTGTTCGCTTCAGCTTACAGACTGTTGACCATTTAATCCAAGTCAATTATCAAAATGTGTATAGTTACTTAATAATACCTACTTCAATTTTTTCGTCTCCTTCTGAAAGCATACTAAATAAACAAAAAACTAGATCTACATAAATTCAAAACAGTGCTCTATGAGAATCCGCAAGATGCTTATATGGTCGATGCAGGGGGATCACGAGCAGAGGCCTGCCTGTGCTCTGGCAATTAGGGTCAAATCGTCGTGTTTGCCACATGAACGTTTGACCAGTTTCCGCCCGGCAGTGTTTAATACACCACTTCAATCACATTATTTACTACATACATACTTGTATCTTTCGTCCAATCCGCTGTTTAATACCTAGCGTAGTGATCCAATGTAATATATTATACAAATAAACATTGTGCAGGTTAACTTTCATTACTGGTATTTACCAGGAACTAGAAGAATACCTTTAGCAAGTTGTAAAAATTCATCGCTTCTCAATTGAATGAATCTATTTGAAGCTTTAAATTGATTAAAATTTTATTTGAATTTAATGGAACCACAACGAACTTGATTCGCGCTCCAGTTGTAGATATCAGTCCATTTTATGTGTGCAGTTACATACAGTGAGAGTTCATAGCTAAGGACAAATGTGCAACCAAGCCCGCCTACGCTGACGCTACAAGCAAAAACGTGAGCCCCGCAGATGTAAAAAAAAAAAAAATACTGCGCGATAAAAACCCAGCTCCAATGTAATTTAGCATTCACGATCAAACACACATGACTGCATAACCAAACAAATATCCGATGGTCAAACATCAATATTTTATATTTAACGTGAGCAAACAAACAATGCAAAGGCGCATTTTCAATTTCGTCAACTTTTCACAAGGCCAAAGGAAAAAAAGTTCAAAACGTACACTTACCCTCTACTAGTGTGACCAGAGTGAAAGATTATATTTCACTAAAGGAATGTTTCATATTTTTTTACTTGCAAATATATGTAACAAACTGCAGGCGCTCCGCAAAAGGAAGAATGAACGTACCAAGCCTAGAGCTTCCCTAACGAGGAAAGGGAACGACTGTCTGGAGACCTGTTTCTTCATAACGAGCGTTCAGAACGAGCTGAGAAGAGTCGAAAGACTAAGAAGAGCCGAAACGGCAAATGCAGATGATATAGTAGGAGGCGCATATAGGATAAGGAGGCGGACTCCTGGCATTAGTTATTCGAGTTTGCGAATCGTGGATGCTGGTATCCTTATGTCGTTTTCCATTGGTTTGACTCCCGATGTCACTCCTTTTTGATTCCAATGGAACATGTGAAATCGTCTTCTGCTTATTTCTGTGTGTGTTAGTGAATGTCCTATATTTTGTTTACATTTTTCTTAGCAAAGCAAAACATTGCTTCTTCTTGCCCTGTGAAAAACGAAATTAGCAATCCCATCATGTTTTATTAATACTCGTATACTAGCGGGTACCCGGCGGGCGTTGCTGCGCCTAACAAAAAGAAAACAACTAAGGCAGGCGCCTGGGGCAACAACCGTCACGCAGGCGCCTGGGGCTAAGTCTATTAGAGAACAGTTTATTGCCGGCCAACAGTGGGTAAGCGGTCCAACCTTAAATACATACATATATCAGAATATTTTTAGTACTAAAGTACTATAATACTGAAGTAGTGGGCAAACTGCTGGACCGATAGTACCCGGCGTGCTTTGCCGCGACCAACAAAATAGAATTTTGTTTAGTACTAAAGTACGATTATACTAAAGTAGTGGACAGATTTTGACCAAACTTCACCGGAATACTCTCTCAATACCGAAGATTGCCTGAAAATTTGAGCTCAATCGACTACGCGGTTTTGGAGTCCATAGCACACAAACATAGGTACACACATTTGTTCCCATGAAAAAAAGCACTTTCAGTTTTTCCCGAATTTTTCAATTTTCCGGGCAACTTTTCCAATTTTTCTTTCCGTAAAAACATTATGCGGACTATTACGAACATTTAACAAAAATGAACAAAATCGTTCTCAAGTGATGTGATGACCAACGAACAGCATTTCATTTTTATTTATATAGATTAATAATTTGTTAATTATAACTACATATGTAAAATATGTTTCCGGTAACTTGTGTACCGTTCTGTACCATATGGCTTTGACAAGTAATCCGATGTAAGGGTTTATATGTGTGTGTGCATTTTGAGAGCACTCCCAAATGAAATCCGGAACAGAAAAACACTCCCGGAACAGCACTCCGAACAGCCAATGGAACATGATTAGGAGTGCTTTTTCTGCACCGAACACAAAAAGAGTATAAAACGCGATATCGGTTTCGTAAAACTGTACGATATCGAGATTTTGCTGGTACAAATAGAGAAACTGCAAAAAGCCTTAAAAACAAAACAAAAAACGAAAGACAGTCTTCTTGTTGACCTATTTTCGAATATGTATTGGCTGCTTCTCGGCCATTTATCAGCCGATTTTGTATAAAATTGATATATAGACAGTGTTTTGTAAGATGATTGCATGACCTAGTTTCAAAAAAAAATGGAAAAAAATGTGTTTTCTCGAAAACGACTACCACGATTTTGTTAAAATCTAACATTCGAATTTCTTGGAATATGTGATAAGAAGTGCCGTACCAGTTGGTAAAAAAAGGAACTTCTTCTCGGGCACACAGTTTTTGGAAAAATGTAAAAATTGCTGGAACTCATTTACCCTATCAAGTCTTGCTATATATAGCCCCGATTTGGAAAGTTTTCATCAGCAAATACCAAGTTCTGGTAAATGGTTCTTGAAGGATGCATTGTTTTTATTTTAAGCTCTTCTTTTATGGTGAATGTATATTTTCTGTTTTTAGTACCTTGTTGTGCTAAGAGCAAGGCAAACTTTAGGAAAAACCCAGGCATTTGCAACAACAATCTGATATTTTATGGGGATATTCGCTGTGTACTCCGGAGCGGTAATTTAAAAGTTCCTACAAGATCTACTTGGGAAAACGAAGCCATCTTCGTTTTGATCCTGATTTTTGTTTCAGTTCATTTATGTTGATATTTGCTCAAGTTTCATGTACGCAAAATTTGTTTACCACTTCTGCTAGACTATACAATAAAAGTTCATATTTAAGAATAATACTTTACTTCATCCCACGTGGGCGCCGTGGCGTAAGTGGTTAGTGTGTCGGATCACTACGCATGAGGTTCCAAGTTCGAATCCCAGAAAACACCAACAGGTTTTTTCACGGTCCCACCTCTCGCGAGCGTTTGACAAACATCCGAGAGTATTGTTGTCACGAAAAAGCTTCTCAAATCGCCGTTCGGATTCGGCATTAAACTGTAGGTCCTTTACATTCGTGTGAAAAATATAACGCACACAACATGAGTGGTTGCGAGAAGCTAGGCCCTCGCACTTTAAAGAGCTGTTGCGCCAAATATTTGTATTTGTATTTGTATCCCACGATGTTCGAGATTCGTATTTTCAAAATAAGATTTACCATGCTTCCGCACTGATATGCTGCAATGCGACACTGTGCATATGAACGGTGTTAATTACAGCTCGCGTCAAAGTAAATTAGCCAGAGTCCGTTTCCAGGCATAGTAACGTGTAGGCTAAACTTTTTGATTGTAGTACTAAATGCGCTTTCTATTCGGTCATCAGGCTTATCCAGACTTCTTGCCTAAAGCTACGATTTTCTTGATTGGCATGAAAATGTTGGCACAGATTTCAATCAACCATTTGACGCTGTGTGTCTATATGACATATTTCAGAAGTGTCAAATTTTCGTCAAAAGATACAAAAAAAAAAAAAAATTTTAATATCAAAATCCTTCAACGATATTTACACCAACATCAGTATGCCGAGTCATTACGACGACTTCATCTTCACACACAAAAGATTTTCTGAACTCAGTTTTGGCACAGATTTCAATCAACCATTTGACGCTGCGTGTCCGTATGACATATTTCACAAGTGTCAAATTTTCGTCAAAGGATTTTAAAAATATATATATAGAACAGTGGCCAGCAACAGGCGGACCGTTTCCGGACCGCGGAAGGTTAAACCTTGGACCTTCAAATATTTTTAAATATGCCGACCACCTATTCAATTCAATTACATATATTTTTTATAACTAGCCGACCATTCATACATTCAACACCCATACCTGCACCAAACAATACAGTTGATATGAATCCAAATCGAAGTTCGGAACATTATTTTATTGGTTTAATGCTAATTATATAACAGTAAATTTCTTTAGATTATATCAGGTACTTCTAGCTAATGGTTTTTTTTAAAAAGCTTTAAGATATGGGACGAAAAGCTCACTACACCCAAAAAGAGTGAAATTTGGTAAGTAGGCGGGCATAACGTACAGTTTATAACTGAGGCAGGGTGCTCTGAAAACTTTGTAAATAATGCCCTCAAGCCTTTAAAAGTCACAGAAAATCGGGGAAAGCAGAAAAAATCTTCACCGACTATTGACCGTCGCATTATGTTACTGTCCAAATCTGACCCTTTTGCGTGTTGAAGGGGCATTTGTGCACAAATTGGAAATGTAGTGAGTGCGCGCACAGTTCGCCGAAGACTCCAAGATGACAATTTGCCAAGAAGAATCGCCAGGAAAGTTCCACTCTTAAGAGGTCAGAACTTAAAGTTTCGCAAAGAATTCGCTTTAAGCCACAAAGAGTGAACCGGACCTAAAGGATGAATAAATTGCCATAACATCCTTTGGAGTGACGAAAAAAAATAAATTTGTTTCGCTCGGACTCTGGACGTAACGCGCGAAGACCAAAAGGTAGAGAGTTTGAAGCGCGCTACACAAGAAAAATGGTAAGGCACGGAGGGTGCAATATCATGGTGTGCGGTTGCTTTTCGTGGCATCCTATATTTCGAATAAATAATACCATGACCAAGTTCGAATACAAGGACATTTTGGAGAATATTATGCTTCCATATGCCAAAGAAAACATACCCCTTCGATGGCACTACCAGCAAGATAATGACTCGAAACACACATCGGGCCTTGTAAAGAATTGGTTTAGAGATAATAAGGTGTCTGTAATCCCGTGGCCCAGTCAGTCCCCTGATCTTAATCCTATTGAGAACTTGTGAAATGAGCTCAAGCGGATATTAGCGGGTCAATATTTCAGGGGATCAGTTATGGGAAGCGGTACAAGGATAGTGGTATGCTATACCCTTGGCAACATGTTGAAAACTTATCAATTCAATGCCACGAAGAATTGAGAAAGTTTTAGCAAATGATGGAGGATATTCAGGATAATAAGGTAAGGAAACGAAAAGCGTTCGAATTTTTGAAAACATGTTGGTGAAAATGATAAATTTCATTGTTTTAGCTCAACACACCTATTTCATTGGCCACGCAAAAAACATGAAATTCAACGAATTTTTTCATTTTATCTATTAATTTCTTAATTTTAGAGTTGTTATGTATATAAATCATTTGTTTATTTTATTTAAATTAATTTAAACCCGAAAAACATTAAAACTAAATGAATTTTTTTAAGAACAAATATCGTTCGAGATTATCAGACGCCCACCTTGACGACTCTTCGCATTTGCTGTTCTCCGCGTGAACCAAATTTTACAAAACTGGCTCAAGACTGTCGTTGTAATTTCTCTCATTAATTTTACCTATTGTGTTTTCTACAGTTACTTAAATGAAGCCAAATAAAAAAAAAAATAAAAAGCATTAGAGTTTTTTTTCCTGGACCTCGATAAAAGTTTTCAACCATATCTGGACCGCACTTAAAATTACTTGCCGACCCCTGATCTAGAATATCAAAATCCTTCAACAATGTTTACACCAACATCAGTATGCCGAGTCATTACGACGACTTCATCTTCACACAAAAGATTTTCTCAACTCACTTTGGAATTTTCCGATGTATTGCAGTTTTCGTACTTTTCGTTTTTTACTTTAACTGGACTAGATAAAGTACCTGTTTTTCAAATATACGAATTTTGATATATTTTTAAAGCGTTTCTATTTTACACAGTATTCTGAAAAAGGATAGAACTTAGTTTCGACAAAAGTAGGAGTAGGCGCACTGAGGCAAGGGTGAGCATCATCTTTCGTAATTCTGCGAGCTCAGTTCTAAAATTAATTAGGAACGGTCTCTAGGGTTAATATTACCAACGTATGTACTGGAAAAGGAAAAGGAACAGGAAACGGTTTTATGGAATTCTATAGCTGACGCTGCATCATTAGAAGGTATGTCACCCTCTTTGACTTTTTTCAAAGTTCTTGTTCTCACTTATCACCTTGGCTTTTCAGAAAGTGTGAAACATGGTGAAATACTGCCACTCCCAACAACTCCCCAAACTAATTACATTCTCGGTGTACTCAGGACGGGTGATGAAATGCTGACAAGGAGATCGGTTATGTTCGCAGTGATTGCGCAAAGTCAGTGGGTACAAGGGCATGCTAAATCTCCGGGAGACTTATGGATACGACCTTACCTTAGACTGGAATGCTCAGGCTAATTGGAAGGGGATACTCTACGACTTAATATCTCACGTAGATATCGTCGATCCAAATGCAAACTATCGAATGATAAAATCCCTGGTTTTTAGGAAAGGCGAAAAACAACTACTCTGCGCATTGTATGTTCATTTGCATATCTGTGCATGAAATAAATAAAACAATCAATGCTTTTTTGTTCGTCCTTGTATTGTGGATACTTTGCCACCACAAAGGCGTCTAGAGTGCAATTGCAATAAAGCGAAAAAAAAAGCATTTTTCATTTTTCGATACTTTGCATTTGGATCGACGATATGTATGCTTAACAAATATATATAGGAAGCAGAGGCATCAACACACAGGAAAATCTACAGGACTCTGCAGTTCAACCTAGGTCCCCTTAATTACTTTAAGGATTCTAACAGCGTAAGATGTATCTCTTTAAATTGTCGTGCCAGAGGAGAGATATTGCTACTCAACTTCGTGCCACACAGGGTGGATCTTCCAGTTCTCTGCTCAGTTTGCAACTTAGCTCAAAGAGAGAACTCTATACACTTCTTGGGAATGTACCCAATTTTCCGGTGTATCAGGAGATTTCACTTTGGAAAAGCCATATTGTCGAGCGAAGAAGTAACTGAGTTATTAAACGGTTCTAATTGGAAAGCTCTAATATCATACTGTGAATCAACGTTAGGTTATAGAAGAATGATCATTGAAGAAGATTTTTAATATTAAAAAGTTAGAAGTAAACATTACTAAAAAATTATTTAACTTGTACCAAAATGTTGATAGTCTTTGGCAAACGGCGTTGAGCCATGTCTTTAAGATTTAAGTATTTTTGTTTTATGTAAATCTTTTACAATCTGAAAATTTAATAAATCTACAAAATCGAATCTACTGCCAAACGATTTGACACAATAACTTTGTACCCAATCGCACTGTTTGACAAAACGTCAAATTTTCATTTGCTGTCAAACCCTATCAAATGACCAGAAATCAAACGTATAACACAGAAAATTTGGCAAATGCACAGTGCGGCATCGCTTCAGATCGAAAAGTGTCAAATGTTTGATATTTTGCAAAAAAAAAATGTTTTTTTTTAATGAAGGTGAAAATCTTGAAAGTCACTGTGGAGCTAGAAACCCAGAGTAATGTGGGACTCTTACCGCACTAAAAACACCTCCTTAATCATGACCAATCAGAGAAAGATCGACAAATGATTTTAATTTCAACGTTTAGTTGCGTTTGAGAAGGTATTATAAATTAAATACGGGTTTTCATAATTGTCAAATTATAAGTTCGTGAGGTTTTTGCAAAATGCTGCCACCATTCTGTACAGCAATTGCTTTACAAAACATCGCAGGAGCTTAGCCTCGTTTAACCCATAACATGGACGGAAATGATGTCTGCCTTATAGCAGTTCGGGACATCCTATAGCTGTTCGCGCTGTTTGTGATCCTTATCACCATCCGTAGTGGGACAGTTACCCCGACGGTACAGCCCCCAATCTAGAGAATAAGGTATACCATCCAGCAAAGTTCTGCCGCAAACCTTCAGAATTCCCACATTTTTCTAATAACGAACCGAATTGAATCAAAACTTCATTTCCATGAGGTACGAGTAGTGGTGCATAGTGCATGTCTGCATATGAATGTATCTAGATTGGAATACAATTTCCGTTTAACGTTTCTCTCTTGTTTTTCTTTTTTTTTGTGGTTCGAATGATGTTAGAGAAAATACTGAGGGACAAGCAAATATACAAGGTAAACAATCAAGGACAACAAAAAGCGAAGCGAGGAACGCTAGAAACGGATTTTTCCTGTAACCGCGATGTATCCAGGGTATTCCGTGTGGTCTACCCACAGGAGGATGAATGGAAAATTGCTATGTAAACAGAAGACTCCCCTCTTTCGCCACTCCCTCACTAAACTTAATTTTATTGTTTAAACAAAAATATTGTGACTAAATTGTTTTCCATTTGGTTGATGGCCTGGACATTACTTTCAAGCGCTGGGTACGTATGTATTATACATTTAAAGTTTGACTTTGTTTTTATTTTTAAAATCGTTGAAATGAGAGGTACCTCTATCTCGGAAGTGCTCAATCTTGGCCATCTACCTTTCGGCCCTCCCGCTGCCGGCCCCTTATCACTTTATTTATGTGTTTATCTGTCGGGCTATAGCAGAGGGAGTCGCATCGTACGTAAAGCTTCGTTGTTACGTGTTGAAGTAAAATCCATAAAAAACGATGTACTTTTGAAAACCTTCAGGGTATGGGAAGGAGAATCTACTTGTTTAAGAAATAACGAAGGCAATGTTGAGACAAAGTTAAACGGCAAGAGGACGTTGATGGTAACACTTTTTTTTTAAGTGTTACGATAGGGTTCTTTAAGGAAAAAAATGTATTTTGTGAGGTAGAGATTGAGCTTTAGTATATCCGATTCCTATAACTTTTAAGAAGATTTATGCAATATAAATGCAAATCCTGCAATGTCGATTGCTTGAAACTTAAGAATGGTTGGCAACATTTTACTTTCAAATAAAGTCATCAGTAAGGATAAGAGGAAATCTTTCAATCGTAACGAGATAGCTGGTCAGTACAACCTCACCCTTTGCTGGGTACCAGGTCACTGTGACATACCCTGGAATTGTGCAGCTGATGAACTGTGCAGCAGACTATTCGCTGAACGTGTATCCCGAAATCTCTCAATCACCCCTATGCCGCTAGCATCAAGAGTCGAAGACCAGTGGCAACGCTGCCAACATGCCATCAGAAACGCCGCGACTGATGTACTGGATCCCGCTCGCCCACCACCGCGAAACCCCTGATTTGACGAAGAATGCCGGCGAGTGCATGCAGCAAAACAAGAGGCATACAAAGCGGCGCTGCAAAGGAAGACGAGAGCTGCTCGTGAGCTCTACGAGCAAAAGAGACGGAAAAAACATCGGCTTCCCGAAAGAAGAAGAAAGAGCATGAGTAGCACGCGTTTGAGAATATCGAGAGTTTATACTCCAGGAAGTTTTACCAAAAGGTTAAAAGAACGTGTCAGAAAAGCAATACCCGTACAGAAACCTGTAGAGATGAAAATGGAAACCTCGTAGTAGAATCACAGTCGGTGCTGAGAATATGGAAAAACTACTTCTGCAGACTGTATAACGGCGACGAAGACCAACATCCTGCTGTCAGGCAGAATGAACCATTCAACATAGACGATGATAGTCAAAATTTCCGTCCACCTGACCAAAACGAAGTGAGGATAGCAATGTCCAGGCTGAAATTCAACAATGCTGCTGGACCTGACGGCTTAGCGGCCAAACTTTCAAGGCAGCTGGTGATGAATTGGTAGAGTGCATACACCAACTCATTTCTAATATTTGGTCAGACGAGTGTATGCCTGATGAATGGAATCTCAGCATCGTTTGCCCGATCCACAAGAAAGGAGACCCCCTCAACTGCGCCAATTATAGAGTCATCAGTCTCCTCAACATTGCATATAAGATCTTTTCTGCGATATTGTGTGAACGCCTGAAACCTTTTATCAACAGCCTGATTGGACCCTATCAGTGCGGTTTCAGGCCAGGAAAGTCCACCATCGATCAAATCTTCACACTTCGGCAAATCCTGGAGAAAACCCAACAATTCCAAATCGATACTCACCACCTCTTTATCGATTTCAAGGCCGCCTATGACAGCAACTATAGAGAAGAGCTTTATAGAGCCATGTCTAGTTTTGACATCCCTGCCAAACTTGTCCGTCTGTGCAGGCTGACGATGGAGAACGCTCGCTGCTCCATCAAGGTCGGTAATGACCTCACCGAGACCTTTGATGTCAAAAAAGGTTCTAGACAAGGTGACGCGCTGTCATGTGACTTCTTCAATATTGTACTTGAACGGATTGTGCGGAACACACAAGCCAACACCGGAGGCACAATCTATTACAAGTCTGTACAACTGCTTGCATACGCCGACGATATAGACATTATCGGAAGAACTCTGCGGGCTGTCACCGGTGCGTTTGCAAGCATTGAGGCGGAAGCGGCCAAAATGGGTTTAGCGATAAACGAGGGCAAAACCAAGTATATGCTGTCAAGAAGAAGGGAAAGCCAACACCGACGAATTGGACAAAACGTCACAGTGGGCAGCTATAACTTCGAGGTAGTAAGGAACTTTATCTACCTTAGCTCTGCTATAAACTCTAAAAACAAGCGAAGAATAAATCTTGCCAATCGCTGTTTTTTTGGGCTTATAAGGCAATTCAACAGTAAAGCCCTATCTCCAATAACTAAAGAGACTCTGTATAAGACCCTGATCATCCCAGTCCTGCTTTACGGTGCTGAAACATGGACTTTATTAAAAGAGGATGAAGATATTCTTGGTCTCTTCGGTCCCGTTTGTGTTGACGGGTTTTGGAGGAGAAGATTCAATCACGAACTATACGAGATGTACAGCGACATCGACCTAGTCAAAAAAAAATGCGTATTAGACATTTGAGATGGCTAAGACGTGTAGAGCGAATGGACATCAAAACTCCGGCCCGCAGAGTCTTCGAATCTAACCCGGAGGGACGACGCAGTAGTGGACCTCTGCGCCGTAGGTGGCGCGCACAAGTTCAATGAGACCTTGACCAACTTGGAGTGCGCAACTGGAGGCAATTAACTAAAGACCGAGCTAAATGGAAAGGCTTGTTGGTTGAGGCTTAGGTTCACCCCTAACTGTAGCGCCACCTAGTAAGTAAGTAAGTAAGTAATGAACTGGGTCGACAAGGCTCCTCTGGTGGAAACAGCGTAAGCATTATCGACATTGAAGCGCCAACGCCTTGTGATAAGTACCTTATTTAAACTGACGCAGAGAAAGTAGCCAATCTCCGATGGCAACATCTATACCAATGCAACACCGCCAGATAACTTTGACCAGCACTTAACAATTCTAGGTCCATCGGGCTCTTGAAACACAAGAAAGGAACCCTCTCCAAAATAGCATATGTTCTCACCGGACACTGCGTCATGGGAAGACATGCCCAAAAGACTAGGCATCCACTACAACGATTTCTGCAGAAGCTGTAGAGATGAAGAGGACCAAGAGGCCATTATTCACTTCATATGCGCTTGTCCTGCGCTCACCTACATTAGGAAAGCTACCCTGGGTGAATACTTTTTCAACGATCTAAATGATCTCAGCAACGCCTGCACGGCTAAAATTAGTACATTTATACAACGAAGCAAATGATTCCTAGAGTAAGAAGGTGACCCACCCGGCAGTACAATGGAACTACTTCTGGTCTAAGTGCATCTTCACCGAGGACCGATCCACTTCAACCAACAGATTGAAGTCAAAGAATTTTTAAATATGTTGTTCACCTCAATAATAAATGAAAGAGGACCTAAGTGGCTTCCTTAGGGTACACCGGATGTACCGAAAATGATGTTGAAAGTTATTCGATACGGTTTTGTGTGGGTTAATCTTCTATTCATAAACCCATTCTGCTTGGTTGAAAGCAATGGTTTTGCAAACAAAATAAAAGCCCCTGCAAACCATAGTCTCAAATAGTTTTTGTAGACACGACAGCTTCGTTTGAAACTTTCTAGTAAAATTCGTCATAAGAGCGGAAAAGAAGTATGGTGTAATCTGTTTTCCCTGAGGTGTAAGACATAGTAGGTAGTCAACATAGCCTACGTCCTGCAACGTCGATTGCTTGAAACTTATGTAAGAAAGGTTGGCAACATTTTGCTTTCGAATAAGTCATCAGAAAGGATAAGAGGAAAGATTGGAAGCTTTGAATCGCTTCAATATCGGTAATGCTTATGCTGTTTGCACCAGAGGAGCCTTGTCGACCCAGTTCGTCAGCTGCATAACTCCCCGGTATGTCACAGTGATCTGGTACCCAGCAAAGGGTGAGCTTGTACTGACCAGCTGTCTCAGTACGATTGAAAACTTTCCTCTTATCCTTACTAATGACTTTATTCGTTAAGAGATACGCGGCAGTATTTCACTGCCTTAGATCTCGTATTGCTGGATGTGAGGGATTTGATGGCTGCTTGACTATCGACGTAGATAGCAATGTCCGATGTTGATAGTGTATTAGCCGCTAGCCAGTCAGCGGTAACAGCCAGTGCATAGTGCTCGGTTGTAGGCCCCAAGTGGAGCCCACTGCTTTCTTGCAAATGTATAGGGCAGCCAGCGATTTTCTGGCACCATCAACGACGCTTCTTTCCAAATTAGCTTTAGGCCTATATAGCTAGCGCTATTTGAAAGTTTGAGAGCGGATCCTCTTATTTTGAGTGAAGTGATGTCAGGGAGTTTATGTTTTCTTGTAAATAGAACTAGCTCAATCTTCGCCGGGTTAACGGAAAAGACACATTTGTCTGTCCAACTGAGCAGTTCGTTAAGAACAGATTGCATGATATCGGCTAGCATCTGTGGATATTTGCCTGTTATTAGGATAGCGACATCATCTGCGCAGGCAACAATCTTGCATCCAGTTTTTTTGATTTTCAGAAGAGCTTCGTTGAGCACTAGATTCCATAGCAGTGGAGACAGTACACCCCACCGACGGATGCTTCGATGCGCATGTCGTTTGACAGTGGAACTTCCGCAAGATGCTGTTATTATCCTGTTCTTTAGCATATGATCTATGAAACAACAGATGGGTTCGCAGATGAGAGTGATTTTCCGATGGGGTGGATGATGGAGTATAAGGCAGTTTCAAAAGATTTGCCTTTTTGGTAGGCGGGTTGTGACGTGCATAGTAAGGTGCTTTCAATGTTGCCCTTGATGTATAAGTCTATGATTCTTTCCAGAATCTTGAGAAGAAAGTACGTTGGGCTGATTGGTCTAAGGTCCTTTGGAAGCGTATGCGATGTCTTACCTGCTTTGGGTATAAAAACCACTTTCACCTCGGTCCAGGCAGTTGGCGTTGTTTCGAGCTCGAGACACCCCCTCAGAATGCAGAAAAGATTTTGCCACACAATGCTGAAGGCCGTCTGAAGCTCTGCCGGAAAGATACCGTCCGGTCGCGGGGATTTGAATGGTTCGAGACTGTTCACTGTCCATTTCAGCTTATCCTCACTGATCAGATGAGAAGATACCGGTGGGCGTGCAACATTTACCGGGGCACGGTCATCGCTGGAGATAGGTGTGCAGCCGGGAAAGTGCGTGTCCATGAGCAGGTTGAGCGATGATTCGTCTGATTCTGTCCAGTTGGTGTTTTGGATAGAACTTTTCGCAGTCTAGAGAATTGAGACGTGTTGCCAATGCTCTGGCAAAAACTGAGCCAAGATCTGCGTCTGGCCTTCCAAACCTCTGCTTTGAAGTTCTTCAGGCTTTCTTTGTAGATCTCTCAGTCCAGAGATAGCCTTGTTAGTTAGGCTTTCTCAAAGTTTTTCCTGCTTATGCAGCGGAGGTTATTAAGTTCTGCGTTCCACCATGGCGGACAATTGCGTTCCTTCCTTCTTGTTATAGGACAGGATTCGTTGAAAGCTCTATTAAGTGCAGAGATTAGAACGGGGTTAAGCTTATCCTGTTCCAATTGTGGGGTTGGTGTTGTGAACACATGATTCGATAGTTTAGAAGCGAGGGATTCATTGTGTTTGGAACAGCCGTGGCGCACCCTAGTATGATACCTTCTCTTCTCCTCCTTGCTTACTCTACCGCTACTTCCACTTCCTTGGATGGCGCAGAGTCGGGGTCTTGGTAGGGTAGGTATCATAACGCCAGGCAGATGGGGTGGTTTTTGATTTTAGCAGCGTTACTGCTAGGTAGGTTGTGTCGTGATTGGGAAGAAAAGTTGGATTTAAGGAAGTCTTAGCAAGAATGCAAGCTCGAATTTTAGCTACATCCTTACCGTGGTATAGCGTGTAAACTGGAACCCTCAGTCCTGTGACGATGTATTCTCTTATCCAAGGTTCTTGGATAACTTCAATCTGTGCTGACGATAAAAATCTTTAGACTCGTCCGCAGTCAGTCCAATTGTATCGCTTTGCAGAATGATTAGAATATTTAAGTTTTCCATATACGAGTATCTACACACTATTCGGTGATATTTTCAAGGAAACATCCTCCTATGACATAAGGTGGCAAGCCAAATTTTGCCAGGCAATTAGTATAACGGTACTTGATTCTTGTTTATTTGCATGAGCTCACCAGCACTCTTTGTGGTGGCCTGGAGAAGTCTAGCGCATCAGAACTGGCATCTCTAAGGGCTTGTAGGCCACGCTACGACTGGTTTTCTAAACGCATCCTCTATAAGCCCATTGACACAGATGATAGAAATGCCAACCTAAAATACTGCGTAAGCATACCAGATAGTGATACTGGTGACTTGACTGTATGTAAAACAAATGTAAAAAACAAAGTGCATGCAAAAGTCATAGTACATATATTGAGAACCATTCAGCTCAATTAATTTAAGCTATAATTATTGTACTTTAAACTCTCAAAATGTGTTTGACTACTGTTCTGACTGTCGTCCTTCTATCTTTTCCGAATGCAATAACGAGTGATGTTTTTTTATTGCAGTACTTGAACTTATTTTTACTTATGCAAGCAATTTGCTTATCGTGCCGTAAGCAATTTAGACAAAGTTTAATTGGCCTTACTTGTTCATAGCGTTCCTTGGCTGTCCAACACATGAACTTATCCTTGACAAAAAAACACAATTTGATTTGGGTGGGACATAGGCGTTTCGCGTTATATGTTTTATGTCGTCTCTGGCTTTAAAATATGTATCTTTGCTTATTGGAGGCTAACACATCCAATGGCTGATATCTTCTTGATAAAAAATCGTATAGCGTTGGAAGTGATGGCATCTTGTTCGGTTGTTCCAGACTTTGCTCACAAAGATTTCTGCTATCTTGGTCCAGCGCTTTAGTATCCAGGTGTACAATGATGTGATCCATGATTTCTTGTTGAACCCCGTGTTATTGATTGGTGATAATCCTTCCTTCGTTGCATCTAATATTACTTTGATAGACTTCGCTGTCGACTGGGTTCCTTGATGGCCAGCCCTTAGCATTTTCTCTATATGCATTGACACGATATTTCGTTCTTTGTCATATTTGGCCTTTAATGTTTCTCATGCATTGGCTCACCTTCAAAAAATGTTTTTAAGAATTCCATCTTTTCCGTTGTACTTTATGATGACTTGTTGCGTACTATGGTTGCGAAAATATCAGCAAATGATCGCCATTCAAGATAATTTCCTTTAAATGTTGGAATTTTTAGAGGTACTTACTTACTTAAATCTGATTGCTCTTTTATCTTCACTTCTTGAGACTTACCTAATGCCGAGGCCATTCTGTGGACGCATTGGTTTATACCTCCCCTTATGTCGTTGTACTTTTTGCTTGTCACGTATGTGGTCTTCATATCTTACTCTGTCGTACTTGACATGAAATCTTCCTTTAACTCTTTCATGTTTTTCAATTGCTCCAACAATATTTTGGTATTCATACATCTGTGATGAATACTGTGGGAGGGTGTCTTAAAATTCACTCCAAATTTCCTGAGTTTTTTTTCAGACGTTTTCTTTTTTAAGTTAATTGATTATCTCTCTAGGTCTTCTGCTGATGCATTTTGCTTCGCAACCCTTTTGCTTTCCACCTCATCACCCATAATAACACTTTAATTTCACTCATACCGAACTTCAGCGCGCAGTTGAAATGTTTGTAGCCGTTTGTGATGATGCTGGAACGAGGATCAACCTGAACAAATCGGAAGTAATGGTCGTTTCAGGGAAAACCCTGCACTCTACATGTTAGTGGAGTCCCAATGAAGCAGGTGAATAAGTTTAAGTACCTCTGGGTTTTATTCACGAGTGATGGGAAGAGCAATGCAGAGTTATCTTGTAGAATTGGTCAGGCTGGCTCAATTTTGAGAGAGCTTGTTCAATCTGTTATAAGGAAGGCCGAACTTAGTGTTCAAGCTAAATTATCGGTTTTTAACTCGGTGTATGTTCCAACACTCACCTATGGTCATGAAATTTGGGTAGTGACGACCGAAAGAATAAGATCGCGGGTACAAGCTGCCGAAATGGGATTCCTTCGCGGTGTTGCTGGGATAACTGGTACGGATCGAGTGCGCAACACCAAAGTACGCGAGGCGCTCAATGTTAAGCAGCTACTTCTCCGAACGGAAGGATCTATGCTTCGATGGTTTGGTCACGTAGTGCGCATGACCCCAGACCGGCTTCCAAGAGGTGCCATGATTGCCGTGGCATCAGGTGGGCGACTCCCCGGTAGGCCAAGAAATGGCCTAGATGGTTGGATCAAATCCGACATCTCTCCTGAAGCCGTCTATGGATTCCTCCTGATGAGTTGGAGTCAATGGTGGAGGGTCGAGAAGGATGGGGTGTAAACCTGAGCATCCTACCCCCGCGACCCTCATGAAGAATTAGCGGGTGTAAAATGAATTACATTTTTTTTTTTCGCACTGTTTTATTTTTTTTCACTACCGGCTACAGATGTAATGTTTTAATGTAATTGTTTCTATCATTGTTTTCAGCCTTGGTAACGCATTGGTTGGTGGGCAAAATCGCATCATCACCTCCCAGTGGTGCCCGCTGGATAGCTATCTGATAGTGAACTAGCGATGAGCGTATGCTGAGTCTGACGATATATGTGTAGCTGAACACTCGGACCTGCCTAAGCACATCTGGGTGAACTTCAGCGCGCATATGTTTAACCAGACGAAACTTTGTCGTAGCTAGTACGCGGTTCCCACGTCTCGATATTCACAAGCGAACATGGCTCTCCCTTGATCGAAAAACTGTCAACCAAATCGATCACATTGCGATCGACGCAAGGCACTCTTCCAGTATTCTGGGAAGTCCGGACTTTCCGAGGAGCCAACGTGGACTCGGATCACTACCTAGTTGTAGCCAAGGTACGGATGCGGATATCCACAACGGAGCGAAATCAACGAAATACTGTGAGGAAATTTTACGTCGAAAAGCTACAATCGCAAGAGACCACCAGAACCGATCGTGTTTCTTCTAATCTCAATCTAAGTCCTATGCCGCCAGCAGTAAATGCGGAAGACCAGTGGCAGCGTTGCCAACAAGCCATCAGAGATGCCGCCTCTGATGTACTGGGTTTCTCTCTGCCACCACAACGAAACCCCTGGTTTGATGAGGAATGCCCGCAAGCATATGCAGCTAAACAAGAGGCGTACAAAGCGGCGCTGCATAGAAGGACTAGAGCTGCTTACGAGCTCTACGTGCGCAGGAAAAAAGAGGAACATCGACTTCTCAGAAAGAAGAAAAAGGAGCATGAGAAGCGCTCGATCGAGGAATAATGTTCGAAAATTTTACCAAAAGGTAAGAACATGCCAGGGTTTCAAAGCCAGAACAGAAGCCTGCAGGGACGAAAATGGCAACATAGTAGTAGAATCGCAGTCGGTGCTGAGAATATGGAAGGAACACTTCTGCAGACTGTTAAACGGCGATGATGACCAATATTCCGCTGTCAGGCAGAATGAGCCATTCAACAGTGACGATGACAGTCAAGATTCCCGTCAACCCGATCAGAATGAAGTGAGGATAGCGATATCTAAACTCAAATCCAACAAAGCTGCTGGAGCCGACGGCCTTGCCGCTGAACTTTTCAAGGCAGGAGGAGATGAGTTGGTAAGGAGCATGCACCAGCTCATCTGTAAAATCTGGTCGGACGAAAGTATGGCCATCGTTTGCTCGATCCTGAAGAAAGGAGACCCTCTGAACTGCGCCAACTACAGAGGTATAAGACTCCTCAACATCGCATATAAGATCCTGTCTGCCGTACTATGTGAACGCCTAAAACCGATCGTCAACAACCTGATAGGTCCTTATCAGTGCGGTTTCAGGCCTGGAAAGTCCACCATTGACCAAATATTCACACTACGGCAGATCTTGGAAAGAACCCATGAATATAAAATCGATACGCACCACCTCTTCATCGATTTCAAAGTTGCCTATGATAGCGTGTATAGAGACGAGTTATACAGAGCTGTCTAGTCTTGACATTCCTGCCAAGCTCGTCCGTTCGTGCAGAATCACGATGGAGAACTCTCGCTGCTCTATCAAAGTCGGTAAGAATATCACCGAACCATTCGATGTCAGGAAAGGTCTTAGACAAGGTGACGCGCTATCATGCGATCTCTTTACCATAGCCAACACCGGAGGTACATCTTTTACAAGTCTGTACAACTACTCGCTTATACCGATGACATTGACATAATCGGAAGAACTCAGCGGGTCGTCAACGGGGCATTTACGAGTATTAAGATCGAGGCAGCAGAGATGGGTCTAGCGGTCAATGAAAGCAAAACAAAATATATGCTGTCTACAAAAAAGGACACCCAACATCGCCGTCTTGGACAGAACGCCGCAATAGACAGATATAATTTTGAGGTAGTAAAGGATTTTGTCTACCTAGGCTCTATGGTGAACTCCGCAAATGACATCAGTAGGGAGATCACACGAAGAATTACTCTTGCCAATCGTTGTTTCTATGGGCTAAAACGGCAATTGAGTAGCAAAGCCCTATCTCGAACTACTAAGGTAACTCTTTGTAAGACATTAATCATCCCAGTCCTGCTGTATGGCGCAGAGACATGGGCTTTGACAAAACCGGATGAGGATGCCCTTGGTTTTTTCGAGAGAAAAGTTCTTCGAGTGATCTTTGGTCCCGTCTGCATAGACGGTGAGTGGAGGAGAAAGTACAATGCCGAGCTATACGGCCTGTACAAGGACATCGACTTAGCCAGAAGAGTTCAGATACAGCGACTAAGATGGTTGGGTCATTTAGAGCGGATGGAGCCCAACGTTCCCGCTAAGAAAGTTTTCGAATCCACCCCGGATGGACGACGTAGTAGAGGACGACCTCGCGGTAGGTGGCGCAAGTGGAGGGGGACCTCAACCAACTTGGTGCGCGCAACTGGAGGCAGCTGGCTCGTAATCGTGCTGGCTGGAGAGGTTTGTTGGTTGAGGCCCAGGTCCATCCCGGACCGTAACGCCATCTAAGTAAGTAAGTAAGTAACGCATTGGTTCTTTATGTAATGGATCGAAGGCCCAAATGTTGAATATAGTATTTTAGCTAAGGACTCCTTACCACTGGTGGGGGGAAGTCTAAACTTAAACTCTCAAAAAGTTTTTGACAACTAAGTCATTCCGTTTTATTCACTATCTCAAATACTAAAATATTACTTATTTTACAAGTATATACAACACTTAAATTACAAAAAGATTGCTTACTAAGTCAGCAATTATGAGTATAAATATATTTATTTTACTAACTTAGCTGGAAACGAAATTTGAAATAGAAGACGGAAGTTGGAAATTAACAAATCACATAAAAATAAAACAAAAACTGTCTAGTCTCATTACCATTAATTTTGGGTCCAGTTTTGGGTCAATAGAGATCATATGGCGCGAATAGCATGAACAATACTAGCTTCCAAGGCGTCAATTGTTGATGAATTATCAGCGACTTCGCGCAGTCTCACACAAAACATTCGAGAGGTGTCAAGTCTTAGGATCTTGGAGGCCAATTTGAAGGTCCATTCCTCGAAATGAGCATGTCTGCAAATTGCAATTTCAATAAGTTACCGTCCAAATTTTCAAATAAATATTCATCGATAATGACCGTGTAACTATCTGCACTGACCTTTACGCGAACTCCGGCCTAATTTTCAAGAAATAAAGTCTGATGATGCTACCAGGTTTGAAACGGTGCATTTTTCTTGATGATTTCACACGCGAATGTTTTGCTTATTAGCAAACCAGTAAAGCCAGTTAAAAATGAACCTTAACGCTAAACACAATTTTGCGATAAGACAACGACGCAAATGTTGGGGCCAATATCTTCACCTATTGTGGACGGATAGAGCCTTAATTGCTTGCGGATTAGGTGCGCCATAAAACCACGAAGTCGTCTATAAATTTCGTAAAATCTATAATAACGACGGAAAATTTGGACACGTTGGCAGCTTTATTAAAACGTGGTTTGCCGGAACATACATATGTAAATTTCAAAAAGAGAGGGCAAAATGACATCTCTCTTTGACAGTTATCACTTTTAAAAATTATATCTACGAAAAAAAACACCATATACATATATATTATGTTCATATGATGATATGAAGGACAAACTCGCAGGATAGGAGCAAAGGGCGAGGTGTCTAACCAAATCTTCTGCGTCTACGAACCCATCATATAACAAAACGCCTCTACCGCTTCATAGAATAATCTATTTAATCAACAAATTTTTTAACTTTATGCGGCTTTTCGAGTAAATAAAAATTGAAGCACAAAAAAAAGGAGAAAAAGTTCTAACAGCACTCTAACCCTGTGCCAACTGAATCCCTCTGGCAGCTCCATAATTTCAATTTTCTTCAATTTACTCCTCCAACTCGCTTCTCCTTTTCTTCGTTCTTCTTCCTTCGCTTCTGTAAATAATACAATTTGATGACATTTAACTTTTTCCTTAAAAAGTAATAAATTATGTATGACCGTGCAATTAGGATTAAAGTCTGATCCAGAAAGGGGATCTAATAACGTGAAAACCTGACACAACACACAACAGAGGAGCTGGGTTCACAGTGGTGTAGTTGGGTAGCTACAGTAGCAACAAAGTCCTTTTGCAATCGAGACACTTTCAAAAAAGTTACGCAGGGATGTTCAACATTGGTTCGGGGGGGGCAGGGGTTAGACAGCAAAGTAGCGTAACCGTTGAAAAGTTCATCTTCCTTGTTGAGTTTGAAGTTTTTTTTTGTTTTAAATGTTTTGCAACAAAAAGAGAAAAATACAACCTCCACATCCTCCTTTGCTTATGTCCTTTTCTTCTTCTTATACTTCTGCTGTCCCGAGGGGATCTCTCCAGAGTGTGTTCCGCTTGCATGTTCCTGATGAAATTCTTCCGCCACAAAAACGTCTTTTTACAAAGTTTTTCACCCGCAAGTTTTTCTTTGCCCTGTTTTTCTTGTTTTTGTCCGTCGTCCTTGTTTTTTGTGTTTTTTTTTTGTTCTCAACAATGTTCTCTTTGTTCGTACAGTTTATTACATTTTTTCTGGTCCAAGCGCGTATGGAACTCTTGTAACTTCTGTGTTAAAGTTTTCCCACTTTCGTTGGAGGAAAAACGCAAACAAGCGGTAGCTTTGAATACTGTTCGGCGGTGGTGTTGGATGTGTGTGGGCGGGATGAGTGTGTGTTGTTTTTTCGTGGGTGTATGTGTGAGCTTGTGGGATGTGAAACATAATGAAGTAAATTAACTAATAAGTAAGTGTTAGCTGAACAAACAAACAAACAAGTCGACCAAGTGACGAAGGGAGAAGATTGTTTTATACGGTTGCATGAGCATGAGATGGTTTTTATTAAACGGTTGGGAAGTGTTTTTGTAGCTTAGTGGTTTAGCATGAGTTCCAAAGGAAAGTATTTGCTGACAAGTGCAACATGGTATTTAAGCACTTCTTACGAGTGCACGAATCGAAAAGAAATAGTGCTATTGACGGCTAAGGATAAGCAGAGCATCTAAAGCCTGAACACCTGTAGACATGAGATCCAAACTTCTTAGGTTTGTATCTGTCAATTGAATATAGAAGCCATTAGCATATCTTAACGCGATCAACTATTAAGACTGCTTGTCGACAGTAAAGTGGATGTGGCTCTAATCCAAGAAACATGCGAAAAACGATTCCGACCTAGCGTCAAGAGGCAAAATGGCAAGCTACTCTGCAATTTGAGTCCTTCACCATAAACACCATGGTATAGCAACGTATGTACGTTCAAGCATAGCCAACGCCAGCCTACTATTAGAAGATTCAGTATCGATGTATACTCAGTCACCATCACTGTTGCAGGCATTGTAGTTGTTGACATCCATAAACCGCCAAATTCGCTCTGGCCTAATCCACTCTTACCAGTCCATTCCCACTTTTCAGCTTACTCCAGAGACTTCAAAAACCAACACACCTAGTCGCGAATACCAGACGGATGAAGAAGAGCTAACACGCGAAACGAATTGGGTCGAAAAGAAACGACCTAGCAAAAAACGGAAAGCTGGTTCCTCACCGGAAGTCGAGCCACAAAAAGATGAAAAGCGCAAGGAGGTGCAAAAAAAGCAACAACAACCAAAATTACGTCCTCCGCCACCGATAAACGTCGTTGGAATAACGGACTATAATAAATTGCATTGCCTCCTTAAAGGAACACTGGCATCGAAGTTTAAGGTAACATCTCTGCGAAACAATACGTGGAAAATCAATGTCGATGATGTCGACGGTTACCGATCAGTATCTAAAAAATTGAATGCTGAAAAGATTCAGTGGTATACTTATGAAAATAAGTTAGAAAGACCACTGCGTGTTGTAGCAAGGGGACTCCACCCCTCGTGCACTAAAGAAGATGTAATGCACGACCTTCAAGGCAAAGGCTTTAAAATTCTTGATGCCGTCAATATTATCAAGAAGGAGAAGCAACAGTCGGAGGGAGATCATGAAAAATTGGTAAAGCGCGGACTTCCACTATTCATGCTTAGTTTTGATAAAGACGAAAATAAAGATATTATATTTGGTATCAAGACTATTCTTAACATCGTGGTCAAAATCGAACCTATGCGTAAGAGCTCCAGATCGATCCCGCAGTGTAAGCGCTGTCAAGGCTTCAATCATACGCAGACTTACTGCCAGAAAGAGCCGCGATGCGTTAAATGCGCAGGCAAACATCTCTCGGAAGAGTGTCATCTAAATAAGCAAACACCAGCCACCTGTACAAACTGCAAAGGAAAACATCCTGCGAACTATCGAGGTTGCGAAGTGGCGAAAGAGCTCCAAAAACGGCGCGATACGCTAAAAAATTCGATGCGTTCGAATATGAAACCAATCAAGAACAGACCCAAAATAGCTACGAAAAAAGCAGCGAAAGATAGAAATTCCGTCAATATTGACTTAAGATCGGTTAATGATAAAAAATCCGAAAGTAATAGAGATAAGGTGACAGAAGCAAAATCTCCGAATATTGGCGTGCAGTCTTATGCTCAAGCGGCGAAGACAGTTAAGAGTGCGTACACGACCGACAACTCACGGGAGATCAAAGCAAGAAACCGTCCAAACTTTAATGTAAAGACTCCTACTCAAGTTGCGACATTGAAAAATGGTGATAGAGGTAGTTCAGAAGATCATGTATCCAATGTTTTTTCCCTAATTCTCGCGAAACTTGAAGAGCAATGCAAAACAAATAAACTAATTTTCGAGAGACTAGTTGCACTAGAAAACAACATTCATAACACGCGCACTTCAACCCGAATATGAAAGAAACGCTTAAAATTCTTACTTGGAACGCCAACGGGCTCATACAAAGACTCGACGAGTTAGAAATATTTATACGAGAAAAAGATATTGATATATGCTTAGTCTGTGAAACTCATCTGACAAAGCAATCGAATATTAAGATAAGGGGATATAGCGTGTATCACGCCTTTCACCCATCGGAAAGAGCCAGAGGCGGATCATCTTTGTTTATAAAAGAATCTATCGAACACTCTGCAGAAATAAAGATTGAATTAGAAGCAATGCAAGTAAGCACGGTACGCGTTAGAAATAGACATTTTGCCTTCAACATTTCGTCTATATATTGTCCACTGCGATGTAAACTTGAAGAAAGTGATTTCACAAACATCTTCAACTTCCTTAAACCAAATTTTATTATTGGTGGCGACTTCAACGCGAAACACCCATTCTGGGGCTCAAGGTACGCCTCTCAGAAAGGGAGAAAGCTTTATAATGCGGGTATGCAATACAGTTGTGATTTTTACTCGACGGGTAAACCAACATATTGGCCGACTGATAGAAATAAGATACCAGATCTGATTGATTTCTTTGTTGTTAAAGGAATATCTGGCAACTGTATAAAAGTTGAAGAAAGCTTTGATCTCTCCTCTGATCATTCTCCAATCATTATGACGATAAGCGAAGCTCTGATTAAAAAAGTACGACCGGCCAGATTAACCGGCGCGAAAACTAATTGGGATGGCTTTAAAAAAGATATTGAAGCAAATATTGAGCTGAGCGTATCACTTAAAACGCCCTATGAACTTGAAGTTGAAGTAGATCGCTTCGTCGAAATCTTACAGGATGCCGCGTGGAAGAATACTCCCAAACCAAAGAGAACCCCGGCCAGTTACATTCAAACTTATCCGCAGGAAATAAAAGAGATGATTAAGGAGAAGAGAAAAGCGCGTAAAAGATGGCAACAAACTCGGGCTCCGCAACATAAAGCCCATCTTAACCGCTTGTGCAACTCACTAAAAAGATCTATTAAAGACCTTAAGAATAATCAAATACAAACTTACCTAGAAAGCTTAACGGCAGAAAAAGATTCTAACTATTCGCTTTGGAAGGCTATAAAAGGTATTAAAAAACCTCAAATTCAAGCCGCGCCAATTAGAAAAAATCAAGACGAATGGGCCAGGCATGATAAAGAAAAAGCGCAAGTTTTTGCCGCCCACCTGGAAGAAACTTTCAAACCGTTTGATGGACAAGCTCTCATTGAAAATACAAATACGTCGTATATAGACAACAGCGTAATAAGAAATGCAACACTTACCGAACTTAAGGAAGAAATAAAGAAACTTAAACCTAAGAAAGCTCCTGGATACGATCTAATTACGGGAGAGGTTCTTAAAGCACTACCAAGAAAAGCTCTAATTAAGCTTCTGTTTATTATAAACGCCGCGCTTAGACTAGAATATGTTCCCAGTCAATGGAAAGTCGCCGAAGTTATAATGGTCCTTAAGCCTGGAAAACCGCCGAATGAAAAAACGTCTTATAGGCCGATTTCGCTTCTTCCAATTATATCCAAAGTGTTCGAGAGAATATTGGTTAGGCGAATACAGCCGGTAATAGAAGAAGGGCATCTCATCCCGGATCATCAATTCGGATTCAGAAGTAAGCATTCTACAGTTGAACAAGTACATCGTATAACACATGTAATCGAAAAATCACTTGAAGAAAAAAAGATTTGTTCAAGCGTATTCCTTGACGTTTCTCAAGCCTTTGACAAGGTCTGGCACGAAGGCTTAAAGTTTAAATTACGACAAGTTCTGCCAGAGCACCTATATAATATTTTGAAGAACTACCTTACGAATAGGCTATTCCGCGTCAAATGTGGAAACGAATATTCTGATTTTAAGGAAATAATGGCTGGGGTGCCGCAAGGAAGCGTTCTCGGTCCAGTCTTATATCTATTATACACTCGTGATATACCGCAAGTAGAAGGCACTGAGCTAGCTACATTTGCCGACGACACTGCTATCTTGACAGTAGGTAAAACGGTCGAAGATACTACAGAAAAACTGCAAGAAGCTTTGGATAGAGTAAATGAATGGACAAAGATTTGGCGAATCGCACTCAACGAGACCAAATCTGTTCATGTAAATTTTACTTATAGGAAAATAAATAACTTGCCGATCTATTCGAACTCGGTTCAAATCCCGTTTGCAAACGAGGCTAAGTATCTTGGAATGACACTTGATACAAAGCTGAAATGGAAAACGCACGTAAAGAAAAAACGTAAAGAATTAGATAATAAATATAGAGAAATGTATTGGTTACTTGGAAAATATTCCAAGCTTAATATATATAACAAACTGCTTTTATATAAACAGGTGCTAAAGCCCGTATGGACATATGGTATACAACTCTGGGGTTGTACCAAAATAAGTAACATCCAAATTTTACAAACCTTTGAGAACAAAGTGCTAAGGGGTATTGTTAATGCGCCAGGGTATATCAGAAATAGCGATATCCACAGAGATCTTGGCATTAAAACAATCGAAGACGAAGTCAAAAACTACGCGAGAAAGCATAAAAGTCGACTAGAAAGTCACGCTAATATAACAGTCCTCCAAGTTTTGGATGAAAGAAATTTACTTCGCCGTCTACAAAGAACCAAACCTTTAGACTTAGCGCGTTAAGTAACCGCGTCTAAACTGCGGAGCTAGCAGGAACTTCTAATGGGAAGCTACCTGCAAAACGTCATTATTTTGCGAAACGAAAACTACTTGATAAGCCGAATACTTAGTTGTAGTAAAAATAAAAACAAGTCTGTTTTGAAGGGAGGTTTTTTAGTGGGTAAGAATCCCACACTACTATGAGCACGCGCTGTCGATCCTCATAGTGTCTTGTTGAAGATTTTCACCTACCCTCGGAAAAAAAAAAAAAAAAAAAAAAAAAAAAAGTAAATTAGGAGAATGGAATGAAACTCACTGAGTAGGCTGATATGAACCACCGTCGCACACAGGCAAATTTTCCCAAAAACATGGCCAAAATTATTTTTTGTGTATTTTCGATTTATTATTGCATAAGAATATCAAAAGTAGATATTTTCAATAAAAAGGACAATTTTCAAGTAAATTTACACGAAAATTCGTTAAAAACTGAAAAAAAAATTATAAAAAAATGTGGTCATAGGGTTTCTCGCATTTGACATTTAATAATACGATATTCATACATTTAATATATTGAAAAAAAAAAATCAGTAAAGTTATTATAATTATAAATAAATAAATAAGTTAATTAGCTGAAGGCCTTCGACGCTCTGGCTACACAGCTAACTTAGAATTCTAATTATAAATTCGTTTTTTAAATAATAATAAATAATAAATAGAGTTAACGTAAGTAAAAAAAACATAAATAAACATGTGTACATACATCATTGAATGACTTATGAAACTGGAACGAAGTCTGCTTGCTCGACCTCTGGTTCCACTAGAAACTGAAGTACTTCAGATGGAAACGCATTTTTTGTTTTAGGGTTTAGTTTTCTCAAATCACTTATAAATGGGTCAGAAGAAACTAAAAGGTTCTGAAACACATCTTCCATATTTTGCTGCCTCGAAAATTTGCTTGAAAAACTTTCTGGAAAACGTTTTATATCTTTGTTCCGTGATTCTTGGGCTTCTTCGCCGAGCTGCCCAATCGGGAGAAAAGCTTCAGATATAATTTCAGGGCTATGTACTAAGATTTTATGTACAGTTGTGGGCATATTATACCATGGGTATAGTTGCACAAACAAGTTTGCGGTATCAATACAATACTCCTTAAATCGACCGATTTGTTAATAAAACAACCCGAAATCGGCATATGATGTTTTCATCTATGTTGGTTATATCCGATGAAGTAACAGAGTCATGGAAAAATCGACGAGCAGTGTTGCCATCGTTCGCACGACCATAACCTGGTTTTGGTTTGTCAACTAACAGTCCCATTCGGCTTCTGAATGCTTCTTGGATCCTTTTCTTGTTTTCTTCGACTTCTCTTTTATTTTCCTCACCACGAGCTTGCCATTGTCCTATAGGCAGTTTATAGGAGACATGGAGTAAACATTCAAAAAATCTTATCCACGCATGCAAGGAGGATAACCCAAACCTCAGCTTTGACTTGTCTTGAACTTGCTTGCTCAATACCAAATCTATTTTGTTGAAATCTTTTGATGTTAGACCACAAAGATAACACCTTTGAGTTGAAGAGGTTTCAATTATGGCATTGCAGACCTTTTCGTCAATCATTGTAAGAAGCATTTTAAGCTTTACTGAAATACTTCCGTTAATATGATCTATCAAAGCTTCATTCAAAGAAGCTATTTGGTTTTTAATGTAATCGAATTCTCTTACAGTTACATCTGTTGTTTCGTGAAGGAATTGAACTCGTATTGGTCTACAGGACCTTGTCGATGATGGACGAAGATTTTGCCACAATATAATTTTATTATGTGATTCTGGGTCACCTGACACTAACTGAATAGTAACAAAAGATGTTAAGAAAATACTAGCATCTGAAATGCTGGGGTCTAAAAATCGTTGTTTATATTCACTCATGCCTGAGCTTCCATCACAACCCCATTTGGAAATAAGGTTAATGTTGCACATTTCATTAATAGGCAATGTTTCTATAACATCTTCAATTCCTTGAAATATACGTCGAATTGTGTGATCTAGTAAACTTTGAAGACGTGTTTCTGCGACTGATTCGGTTATGACCAAGTTTTCAGGATAATATTTTTTTTTGCTTCTATAATAGCTGCATAGTTTGGATATATATGGTTATTATGTTTTATTGCAGAATCTCTAATAACTTTGTATTGGAACTTAGTTAATTTTTCTTCAACAACTATTGAAAGTGCTTCCTCTGCTGTATATGGAATAAGTCCACTTTTTCAAAAGCTTTTTGGTACTTTTCAGCGCGTGAAGGAGTTGAAAAGATTATGTTTTCATCACATTTGAAGAGTAAAGTTTTCCTTGCTCTCGAAGTTGCATCTGCACAGCATAGCTTAATTCTTCGGTAGTGTAATTAGAACGCAAATCTTCTGTTTTACGTGTCTTTGATCGTTCGCTTAGGCCCGAAAAATTCATTTGAGGCCGTCCAACAAAACCGTGCGCCCGGCATGGAAACGAAATTTCACCTTGTAACCAATTTGCATTTTGTTTTAAGAAGTTGTTGTAGTTCCTTGACGCTCTCAGCCATTTTCTTTTATGTTCATGAGCAAAATCAGTTAAAATTTTCTTTGTTTGCTCTGAAGTTTCAATATTGGTCTCATTTTTCACCTTTTCAACGAAAAAAATATTTTTTTCTTTAATGTCACGAGATGTTCAGTTTTTAAAAAATTCAGAAAGTTGATTTCTTGAAAGAAAAATGAAACTTGATCGCGTTCCTGTGTCAAAAGAAAGACCTAATTAAAAAAAAAACCTTTTTTTCCAGCGTCCTTAACACCTTTTAGAGCCAATATTTTAAAAAGTCGCAATGTTTAATACTTGTTTCTTAATTAGAAAACATTAGTCTTACTTTAAAGACTATTTTCATTACAAAGCAATTTCAATTAACTTAACTTTTACATTATCAAAGAAAAACAAAAATTTTTTTTTACTGCTCAAATACATTATCTTAAATAGCTTGAAAATTCATTTCACACTTAAAATATTGCAAAAAAGGGCCATCACTCTTTTTTTACATACAACTCGAAACAGAATACATGTTAAATTATTTTACAAAACGCCCAAAAAATATTAAAAGAAAAACAAAGCAAAACTACTTCTTATCACAAACCAAACTTGCTACTGCACTCGTCAATAGGTGCGTTTTGGTGAAACCTCGCTTCTCAGTGAAGTAAGATTTAATACGGAGTACAACAACACAAAGTGACTTGGAACCACTTTAACTTTTCTTCTCAGTCGAACATGAGTTGGGATGGATGGGAAGAGCTTTTTCCCTGAGAAAAGCTATTTCGTTGAACTGGAATGATTCAGTAGTATTTCATACATTTAAGCACAACTTTTTCATACTTTTTACTTCAATTTCAATTCAATCACCAATCTTCAAACAATTAAAAAAGTTTTTTTTCAGTTTGACTAAGAATCGTTTTATGGAGAAGCTTTCACTCTACTTTGCATAATTCTCACCAAAACACACCTAATAAAGTTTACACTTTAGAAGCGCCCACTGATTAAACAGTTACAATCTGCATCGCATGATCAATCACGTTCAAAGCTCATGTTATTTGTAAACAACTTTGCATTAAAAAAAAACAACAAAACGGGTATTTTTTTCTTATAGTTTTGGCCATGAGTTTGGGAAAATTTGCCTGTGTGCGTCGCTTAGTAGATGGAGAAGGGGATCTAATCCTAAACTCTGTTTCGTCGCTTCGGATAATAGCCACCGTATCATGCAAACATATAGGCAGGTCCTTCAACATAAACCTGTTTTCTTGAAAATATGCCTTAATGTTTCCTTATTTAATTCTACTGCCCGCTCCAAATGGAACTTTAACAGAGCGAAGTGGCTGCAATTCTCAAGCGAACTGAATGTTTTCAGACTCGTATGCTTTTTCCTTCCATTTCTAGAAACTATGACCTACTTGTTGGAGCTCTCATCAAGCTGAGCGTAACTTCTAGATTTTTCTGGTAGAGCTAGATTGGAGAAATGGAGATCAAAAACTGAACAATTGGGTTCTACTCACACCAGTTCCAAACCATGGAATCTTCAAAGGAAACTAGATGGTGGTAATTCCTTACAACTCGCCGAGTCAAATATAGATCCTAACATTATTGCCAACCGAATCGTGGATATTTCCGAAGTTAAATGGGATCAACCTTAAGGGAACTAAAAACCTCATCACATCAATGCCAAGACTTATCCAAACTTTCCTCGTTAGCCGAAATCCAATCAGATTGACCATATTGCGATAAGCTGACGATTTAGAAAATGTTTTTGTGCATATGTGCACATAGCTCCAAACCACACCCAGTGAACAGTTTAGAAGACGGTAATTTGCTCATTATATGTTTTAATATATTTGGCGCAACAGCTCTTTAAGTGCCAGAGCCTAGCTTCTCGCAACTACTTTCATTTCATTTCATTTACACGAATGGAAGGGACCTACAGTTTAGTGGAGTATCCGAAGGGAAATTTGTTTTTTCGGTTTTTCGAGACAACAATACTCTCGGATGTTTGTCAGACGTTCGCGAGAGGTGGGACCCTGAAAAACTTTTTGGTGTTTTCTGGAATTCGAACTTGGAACCTCATGCGCAGTGATCCAACACACTAACCACTTACGCCAGGGCGCCCACTTTGCTCATTCAGATGAGGATAATGAGGGTGGAGAGAACATTTCCCAACAGTACACACAAACCAAGCTGCGACCACTCCGTTGCAACGTCAGATCAGTACTACCACGTGGATGTAGTACAGTAAAGGTGACTGCAACTCTTACTCGCAGGCTGCAAACTTTCGTAAACGTCACAATACGGCAGTGCGAAATGAACTCTTCTCGTTTAGGGTGAGTTCTGATCGCCTGTGGAGAACGAATTGAAGCTGGAACTTGATGTGACGTGACGGATGGATCTCTTCTTGCTGGCGCTGGTTTCTCTGCCAGTGATGGAGTCGACTAAGTAAATGCGGACAGACATCTCGAAGAGGTTTTTGCTGGAGATGCCTGCTGAGAAGTTGACCGTCTCAGCGACGTTCCAGGAGTCAGTTGACTTGTACTTTCAGGTGTTGGCAATGGGTCAACTTCTGGACTCCCAGAAGTATTGTGAGTAGCGATCTGCCTTGACAATGTTGTTGGAGTTTCGTCCGTAGAGCGCATGTTGATGGGCTGCTCAAGGTGTTCAAAGAAAGCTGGTTTCAGCCTTTCCGTCGATATTGCCGTGGGAACACCCTTCAGATTCACCTTGTAAACCCAATCCGATATCCTGTCGAGCACTTCAAACGGTCCCTCGTATGGTCGTTCGCAGGGCTTTCGTACCGACGAAGATGTAGGTGCACGTGAGAAGCGTCATATGTGCGAAAGGTTTGCGCTGCGAATTATGTGCTGATGGGGAAGATCGATCGATCGATCTGTTCACCGAATTTTTTCAACAAATATCTGCGGGTCAGGTGAAACTTCCTTGTCGAGGAAGAACTCTCCGGGTAACCTCAATTATGTCCCGTAGACTAGCTCGGCAGTACCTAGGTATCGTTTTAAGGATTTTTTGACCCAATCGTATCATTTTCATTATGATACATATCTCTTATGAGCAGCATTATCAGAGATCGGGCCAGGAGCCTATAGGCATCACCATACGGAGAAGAAAGTGACAGTGGATTGGTCACACCTCACGACGCGAAGACATTAAGAAATACGCTATGCAGTGAAATCCACTCACCCAGGCAGGTAGAAAAGCTGGTCGTCCTAATGAAGCGTGGTGCAGAGCAATTAAAGCGGAATCCAGGTATGAGCTGGAGTGAGCTTAAAAGCAGAACGCCGAACAAGTTTACGCGCAGGCATTATTGAGGCTCTATGATTTAAACGAAAAGAAAATAAGATTGTGTTCAGTAATAAAAACAAACATTGTCTGCTGTTTTGTTTGAACATCTTAAACCACTCGTCGTGAACAACCTGATTGATAAAGTCTTAGACCAAGTAAGTCTACCATCGACCCAATATTCACTCTACGGCAGATCTTAAAATCCACCGAGGAACACCAAATCGATACCCATCACCTTTTTATCAATTTTAAACCCATCTACGACAGTGTCTATAAGAAGAAGCCATGTCTAGTTTTAACAACCCTGCCAAGTTTGGCTATCTGTGCAAGATGGCGTTGGAGAGCTTACGCTCCTCTGTCAAGGTCAATAATAGTCTTATGTTAAAAGGGCTTTGACAAGGAGACGAGACGCGCTGTCATGTAACTTTTTCAGCATCTTGCTCAAAAGTACTCGTATCTTGAGCAACTCACAAGCCAACATAAAAGGCACGAGTATATACAGTTACTCGCTTACACGGACGACATTGATATAATCGAGAGAAGGGAGCTGTCGCAAAAAAAGGATAATCAAAATGGGCACAATGTCATGATACAATTTTGAAGTAGTTAAGGACTTTCTCTGCATAGGCCCCGCCATAAATTCCAACAGCGTGGAAATCAAACGAAAATCAATATTGCCAATCGCTGTTTCATTGGGTTAAGAATGAACGTGAGGAGTCAAACCCTCCCTAGAACAACTAAGGTAAGCCTGTACAAGACTCTAATCATCCCAGTACTGCTATATGGAGCAAAGTCATGGACATTCCTAAGAGCAGATAAGGATCCCCTTGCTTACTTTGAGAGAAAAGTTCTTCGAGTAAGAGGAGTGGAAGATGCAACAATGAATTGTTCTGCCTGTATCGCAAATGTCACCTGAGATGGCTTGGACATGAAGAGCGGATGGACACTAACCATCCGGTCCCGAAAGTCTTCAAACCCACCTTAAAGAGACAACGCAGTGTATAAAGGAAGACGAAGGCACAAGTGAAAATGATCTAAACCTACTTGGAGTCCACAAATGGAGGCAAATGGAGCTAACTAATAACCGCACTGGCTGGAGTGACTTTTTGGTTGGAGCCCATGTCTGTCTTGGACTCTAGCACCATCCAAGTAAATCCTGCTGATTCACAAGTTCTCTTTATCAATAGCTGCTCCTAATCAATTGCATACGATCTGCTCTGGAATTTTGCTCACTCTGTTCAGCAGAAATAAAAGGAGGACGTTTCATCAAACGGCCTGTTGGCTTTGGATCGTATCTCTTAACGTTATTTTTTTCCAATTTATTTGAGAACCTACCTTCCTGTGGGTCAAGAACATAGTGAATCGTGAACTTTTATGACTTTGTTCTAACGACTAACTTACATGCAGCCGCGGTTGACCTCATTTCACTAATAAGTTGGCACTCGTACACACTACATTAGACTTGCGCTAAATTATATACAGATTGGTACCCCTAACCAGCTTTTGTCGCATAAACAGAGCGTTTTTGTTTTTGTGTCTTAGAAATCGTCAACAAAATAATAACCCTTATCTCAAATATCCTATCTATGACGCACGTCTTCCTTCATCTTATTCAAAACTTTGACGAGATCCCTGTTGTAGAAGCCGTCTCAAGGTCAATCGTATTCCAACGCGTATCCTAGAAAAGTAATCAAACGCCTTAAATTTTTAATTTCATTCCCCCTCGTACAACCACAACCCTTAATGGTTTCGGTATTCCTTCAAACAAGTAAAAGTAGAGGAGGATATATCCCGATTAACTTCATAGAAGTTTATGCTTCGTTAAGTTTGAAAAAAAACCAAACCCATCCATAATATTGTATTTTGCTAACCGAAAAGTTTAGGTACTCCGGCATCGAAGAAAGGGATTAAAACTAACCTTCCCTCTCACGATAATCCCTCCATACATGCGAATATTGATGCGGATACCTAGTAAGCCCAAAAATAAAACTTCAACCTTTCAATGAGCATATCGATGCTCTCGCCTATTCTCCTCAGCTAATAAGGGTTGCAGGTGCTGAAAACATCCCCTACATATAGACAGATAACGAAAGGGTATGCGTATGTATAGTAGTCTTCTCCTATCAATACTGATTAAATTCCAGTTCAAGAACATCATCATGTTAAAGAAAGCAAGACTTTGATGGAATGGAGACGAAGGACGAACGAAAAAAAAAAGAACAACATTGTATCTGCAGCGTGTCGATAGGATAGGTTATTCGAGAAGTTACACGCTTTATCAGGACGCCCACGCCCCACGCTTCTACTGCGCTGTCAGTGTCAGTGTACAGAGCCGGTTCTTTGTCGATAAAACGGATTTTCCTTCTTCAAAATTACTTTTCGTTCATCCTTTTATTTATGACCTTGCCTTGGGTATACAGATAGAGGTACAATGCCCCTCCCCTTACACACGTATATAGTAGAATATTATCCTCCAGAAATCAAATTATTCATTACTCAACTTAATTCGCAGTCCCTGTGGAAGTGGATGATCGGACGGATGGATGGCTGGATGGATGGATGAATGGATGAATGATGACTGCCCAAGGACCCAAGACACAAACGAGCCAAAATAAAATTTGACCATCCAACATTTCATTACGCTCAGCATTTCATGCGGGTCATTGCTTCGGATCTGATATCTGCCACGTTACATGGGGGGAAGCTGCGCTATATGGGTGTGTGTGTGTATGTTGTTGAGGATGAGACCACCACCGTTCTATCAAATTTTTAGTTAACTAATTACAAGGATACGTTTATTAGGCTCAATAGCATCCGATATGTATGTAAGGTAAATACGGCATAAAACGCCCCATATATCCCGTTTTGGTATGAAGTGGTAAACAACAACAAGGCTAACCGAAAATCTGTCTACGAGGCAAAGCTGATAGTCACTATGTGGAGGGGAAGTCCGAAATATGGGTCTTCCTTCACGACTTTTGTTCTTGAATCGTGATTAATTTTTATTTTTTTCTGCTCCCCATTCTTAGTTTTGGCCTACTCTCCCTGCTCTGGAACATGAAAGCTTTTAATTAGACCTTCTGTTGTTTAACGATCTCATTGCCTAAGTCGTATAATGAAAGTGGAACGGTTTTAATTAATTAGGCAACTCTTCCTTTCGTCCTTTTCTTTTCGTTGTTTCCGCATAAACTTATGGATGTGCGTGTGTGTCCTGCATGTGAGAGGCATGTAATGGGCGGTGTGTTACAGATGGCTTGTACCAGATAATCAAGGTCGATTCAGAATGGTGGTAGTGTGGTTGGAGTATGAGGTTGGTCGTTCGCTTATGTCCGAAGGAAACGAAGAGAGGCGGGGGTAGGGTAATTAAAGTGTAACCTTGTTTTTGATGCAGAAATTAATATTTGGCCTTTATGGTAAAGTACTCCTACGTATATATATATTCATGAAGGCCAACAAGGACCTTTTGTTTTCTTCAGTTTAACTTTCACTTTTTAATGGCGTTGAGAAACTAATGGCGTAAGGACAGGCTATTAAGTAATGTTTTGAATTATGAATATGGGGGAGTACTCGAATGGGTTGAATTTGACATTTAACACGCGCGTGGCTTTAGATATGACACTTAAGCCGTTAGTGCACTTGGCCAGTGGTTTCATTTAGTACTTAAAATACATAAGAGATAAAGCGTTTGGAATTCACACAAGGAAACTGGGGAGATTCTGCAGTAAACAGGATCTATTGAATCACGCCTCCATTGCTACAATTAGCAATGCAGTCAAATAAAAAAATTAGCTCAGCTTGATTAAGATTTCGATTTCTGGTTCTGTTTTAGCTTGGGCATGGCCTTCATTAAATTTAATTCGCTGCAACCTTCGTTTTACTTAGACGCGAAACGCGTCTGCAAAACCAGGAAGTTTGTGAAAATTGAAGCAAAGAAAGTGAATCTCAGGAGTTCCATGGCGGTCGTCAGAATTGGACTGCTGATTGATCCAATTTTGAACCCTATTCTAAAAGGATTATCGGTCGACTTTTCGTAGAGATCAAGTTTGTAGCTATATTGTTGTCTAAACTAAGAGACTAAATCCTGGCAACACTGTTAAGTGCAAGGAATAACTTCGCCCTAAATTTAATCTCTGCCATTTTTCCTCTTCCATTTTCGAATCGTGTCACACATCTGCGAAATGAGAAAAAAACTGGCCAAATCCCCAAATAACAAAGCCACTCAAACGTTTTAATACAATCAAACGAAGGAATACAATGGCTCGCCGGAAAATTCGCAATAAATTTTCTGGACCAGAAGCCAAACTGGAGCAAGCCCGCGCAATGTGGTGCAAAGCGGCTTAAAATGTTTACACCGTTCGCACAGTAGGAGTATACTCGTATAAGGTTGATACTTCAGTTATTATTCATGGTTTCGTCTATTATTATCGGTATCGGTGGCTATTATTTCGAAGAACATACTTTGCGATTTTAAAGAGCTGTTAAAATCTCCCGACGTTGTTGTGATCGCGGCCTTCTTTGGTAACATTGAGTTGGAAGCCCTCTCCAAACTCACAGTCACCCCGCAGATTTTTCTCAGAGGATACTGTTAGCCCAAAGTACATTAAGCTACCTCTATCATGATGGGGTGGCACTGGGTCCACTGATCGTTGATCCACTGCTCGTCATGACGCTAGGACCGTTAGATCAAAACCAGGCTCGCCCTCTTGATTCTGCTAAAAGGCCAACTGAATCCAACACCTCAACAACACCTAGCTCTGTTTCTGCTGTTGCTGTTCCTCTTTCTACTATACTGGCTCATCATTTGGCTTATGCTAATGTAGCCGACGTCTCCTCAATTGTTTCAACTGAGATAAGCAATCTTACTACTTCTAGTTACGTTACGTTAAAACCATTAAGAGTAAGAGCGATGTCTCCACAAGTAATGATTCTATCTCAAAAATTGTGTGCGTCAAATTTACTTCTCTCGCGTGTAAAGAGCGAATAATAAATACTCTATGTTGCGGGCGAATAAAGTTAAATTGTTTGCTAATATATTTGGTTAGAATCATAAAACTTACTTACTTAGGTGGCGCTACAGTCCGGGGTGGACCTGAGCCTCAACCAACAAACTTCTCCAGCGAGCACGGTTAGAAGCAGGCTGCCTACAGTTGCGCACACCAGGTCGGTCGAGGTCCCCCTCCACTTGTTTGCGCCACCTACTGCGATGTGAACTCTTCTGGCTAAGTCGATGTTCTTATACACACAGGGTGTCCCAGTTAAGCAGTATAATCTTTTAAAAGGAGATACATGAATTTCCGCCGAACAAAAAATTGTATGTCAGAGGGGGTCTATTCTCACCACATTTCAAGTTATAGCCCATCAAAGTGGGTGACCTCTTATTTGGAGGTGTAACCACTTTAAACGCTATAACTTCTAAACTATTATAGGTACAAAAATAATCCTATAGATTTTGAAAAGACAATTTAGTAGCACATACATGTATGCGTATATGTGTTTTTTTATAGTTGTGCAGCTATAAAAAGGTATAGCTCCCTTAACTTAAAACAATGAAAATTTGTTGTTCCAAAAATTTGTTCGAAATTTTTATCCCTAAAAAATTTCCTTAAAATTATGTTAAGCAACTTTCTTACGTACGATCAACAGAAGTTGTAGTAAAAGCCATTTTTTGTCAGACAAAAATGATCAAACAAAATTAAGTGAGGATAATAAACTAACGTACCTATGAGCAATGCAGTTAACAGTTAATTGTCGAATAGAAAAAAAAAGCGTAGCAAAGAAATATCACAGTTTTGCAAATGTACCGTCATTTTGTTTCAACTGACTTACAATCGACATTTTGCTCTGTAAGGTAACAGCCGATCGCCACAAAATGTATTCAAAACGTGAATACGCGGAAATAGAGTTTGTATACGGGTTCTGCTATGGAATCGCTTCATTGGCAAGATTGGAGTACCAACGACGATACCCAAATCGTAGAACACCATGTAGTCGGATGTTCGCTGATGCGTATCGGCGCCTTATTGATACTTGGTCAGCTACAGCAAATAAAAGGGAACGACATTCAGACGCAGCGGCGGCAGGAGTTGAGAGTGGGATTTTGCGTGCTGTGGAAGTTCAGCCTTCAGTCAGCGTCCGCAGACTAGCTGTGCAGTTGAAACTTCCCAGAACCAGGATTCACAGAACTCTACAAAGTAATAGATAACACCCTTTCCATTTAACACCGGTACAAGATTTACTACCAGGAGATGCGCAAAGAAGAGTGGAATTTTGCCAATGGCTACTGCGCAAACAAGCAGAAAACGGGCACTTCTTCAATAACATTCTGTAGACTGACGAAGCGCAATTCACAAGAGATGGGGTAACAAACTTCCATAATTTGCACCATTGGTCAGACTCCAATCCCCATTTAATACGCACAACATCCTTTCAAAGGTAAGAGTTTAATTATTGTGAAAACCTTCTTCAAAATGTTAGTTAGTTTAGTTAGTTTTATTTATTCGGTAATATTTTCATATAAATTTAACAAAAACAAATTAGCTTGGCTTTTTTGCCGTCTACCAGATTGACAATTATAATTCAATAATTATATTTCTGTGATTTTTTTTTATAATTGAAACAAATTTTAATTTACATGTGAGAAAAAAGAAAGTAAGAAAAACATACGTATATGTACTGAATAATATTCTAAAAGCTTCCGCTCATAATTCTTTCCCTATACGCTAGAGCAGTTTTAGAAAAGCTGTACAGTTTGCAAACATCTAGTTCATTTAGTGCACTTATACTTTCTTCATCCGAAAGATAGTTTTTGCCAAACACATGCTGTCTCGTTTCACGAAGTACCGGGCATTTTCCAATGAAGTGTAAGACGTCTTCTCGTTCACCTAGGTTGCATAATTCACACAAGCACGGCAGGTCCTCCCTATGTGGTATGTAGTTCAGCCTCAAAAGTTCTCCTCGTAACTTCATCATCATTGATATTTCCTGTACACTATTTTTATGATGGAAATAATTATTCTCTGATAAGTTGTGGACCAAGCGGCTGTAAATGGCTCTATGCATTGACGACTCGGCTTCCTCTCTGTATTTCGCTGCGTAAAGGTCATCCATGCTTTCGATTAATCTATATAAGACTGGCTTCCAGTTTGCCACGTTATCAATACTCAGATCCAATTCTATCTTACATTGGCTCGCAAGATCCAGCCATTCCGCGTACCAGCTTGTTTTACTTGCAACGGTCTTTAGAGCTGCTTTCTTTGGAAGTCGTGCGTCTGGCATATTCATCACTTTAAGAATATAGTTGACCTGGAGTCTTAAGGTTTTGATGAACAAGGGAGAAAGGCCAGTTTCAATCATTAACAGGTAGTTTGGCGCATTAGAGGGGAGATGAAAAATACGCTTGATATAAAATCTCAGAAGTTTTTCAACCGCTTCGTACTGTTTGTATACCCATACCTGAGCAGCATAAAACAAAATGGATTCAGCAGCGGCTTCAAATACCTTATATTTACTGCTATGGGCAATAAAACGATTGGCAAAACATCCCTTCCAAGTTGTGTTGATTGCCGTCTTTGCCTTTGACAATTTCTCCTGTAGGTGTTTATCCATATTAAGGTTTTTTGTTAAGAGCACACCAAGGTACTTAAATTCACTCACCACTTCCAATTCTGCACCGTTGTTATGCCACTTTTCCTTTTTGCTACGCCTCCCGCCACCTTTCTTAAAAACCATTACTTTGGATTTCTCTAAATTCACGACAAGATTCCAGAGCTTACAGTAATCATGCAGGCGATTTATCATTAATTGTAAGGATTCCGGATAATTGGACAGCAAAACAACATCGTTCGCAAACAGAAGACCTTTGATACTAGTGCCCGCGTACTCCTTACCTCCAGGTAACTCGTCCAGCAAATCATCTAGGAATAGGGCAAAAAGATCTGGACTAAGAACGCATCCCTGTTTTACTCCTGACTTAGTCGCGAACCACTCCGATAATTCTTCTCCATTCCACACTGCTGGTCGAGTATCTATATACAAGTTTTGGAGAACCCTTCCGAACTTTAGCGACATTCCCTTTTCGTAAAGTTTGTAAAACAATGAATTTCTGTCTATTGAATCAAATGCTGCCCTAAAATCTACAAAAAATGTATAGAGCTTTTTATCTCGCGTCTGAAATGACTCTGCAATGCTTTTAAGAACAAACACTTGATCCACGGTTGAGTATCCTGGCCTAAAGCCAACCTGGTATTCCTTGAGCAGATTCTCTTGGTTTATCCACATCGTTAATCGTTTTTTAAGCACTGTCGTAAAAATTTTGTAGAAAGCGTTCAAAAAAGAGATGCCTCGATAATTTTCCGGGTTGGCTAAACTTCCTTTTTTGTGGATCGGGAAAATTACTGCGGTATGATCCCGGATTCTAGAATTCCATTGAATAATTGAAAGAGCTTATCCACCAATAAATTAGTTCCGTACTTGTAGAACTCTGTCGCTATAGAGTCAGATCCTGGCGCTTTCCCGTCTTTAAGGTCATTAAGAACCTCCGTTATTTCCTTCTGCGTAATAACAGCGTCAAGTGTATCATTTAGCAGACCCGGTGTCGCGTTCTGGAAGGATTCGATTGCTTTAATGGGGTTGAGCAAGCCATCAAAATATCTGCGAAGAACTTCCGGGCTAAGATTTCTGTTGATGACCGTTACCGCTCCATTGAGTTTTTTCGCTAGCTTCCAAAATTGGGTTGAGTTTCTGCAGGCTGCCATCCTCGAGGCTTCTTCTTCAAAATGTTTCTCCTTCTTTTCTTTACAGATATCTTTATATCGGCGATTAGCTTCTAAATAAGATTTTTTAAAGAAAATTGTGTTGTTTTCTCGAAAAAGTTTAAGCCACTTAAAGGACTGGTTTCTTGCTTTAGTGCAAACCTTATCAAACCATGGTGCCACTTGAATTTTTCGTGCAGGATTCGGACTTGGCCAGGAATTCTTGATGACTATTTCCAATGTGCGAAAACTAATTTGGTCTTGATTTGACAACTGTATGTTTAATTTTGCTCTATAGGTTTCACCATTTGCATCCATCCACTTTAGCCTAGGAAGAGGTATAAGTGCACGGTTTTCTTCGACTATTTCAACTTTTTGCCCAAAGTTTACCACGATCGGTAAATGGTCGGAGTAAGGGACATGATCTACTTCAAAATCAGCTACACACTTATTCCAGATTCTACCTAATAAACAATAATCAACCACTGAAGTTCCTTGCTCGCTTACAAAAGTAAATTCACCGTTTGGATCACCTGCACTTGTTCCATTCAATATTCGCAATCCGAATGTATCACATAAATCCAATATTTTTTTCCCTCTCGCATTCACAATGCTGTCCTTCGAACGCCGGATTATACCCGCTATTTCGTTACTTGTCCCGTCCTCTGCTCCAACTCTTGCGTCAAGGTCTCCTATTACCATAATATTTGGATTATCTGATAGCGCCATTAATTCTTCGGTCGGTTTCCCAATTATTGCAGTTTAAATATGCTGGATAAATCTTGAAGTTTTCGCTATCAAATTGTAAGTCCAAAAGAATAAGACTATTAACACTCCGCCATACACAATTTATGCCTTTGCTTTTCAGCTCCTTTTTAAACCCAAAATAACAGCCCCCACTGGCCCTTCCACGGTTTTGAATTTGAGATGCAGGTATCCATTTAAACATATAATTTACAAAAACTCTTCCAAAATTGCTTAGCTATTCTTCAGTCACGAAAGTTTCATATAAAAAAATTATCTCAAATTGATTAACATAGTTATAAAATTCAGTAAATAAATTCTTATTACTTAATCCATGAACATTATAGGACAAAATTCTAACTTTAAATAATTCATTTCTTTTAGTGTTAACTACTATACTACTATGGCAGACGGCATTACAATTAAAAATAAAGTGGTACCCCTGAATTAGTTTGAGAGTCACTGAGTTCATTATTTTCGCCAATGATCTGCTGCAGTAGTGTTGTTCCGTTTTGGCCTTCATCACACATTAAGTTATTGTAGCTGTCATAATAAAATGAATGATCGCCGACTTTCAGATTGTGCCCGTGGATTTGTGTTTTTATATGTTTGTTATTTTTCATAATTTCATTGTTTAGTTTTTGTAATCGTCTTCTTCGTAGTCGTGCTGCCACGGGATAATCCCTATGCAATGATATACCAGTGACTTTTAATTTATTTGCTGCTTTTAGAACAAAACCGACGTGTTCTCTATTGTGCATTTCCACTATAACATCTGAAAATGCTTTGTTTTTTGTGTTCAGAGTTCGTGCTGTTAAAATTAGTTCCGGGTTATCTGACTGCAATAAATCCAAGCACAGTTTCTTTGCTCTTGCTGTTGGGTTTTCATTTAAACTATGATGATTATTCGCTGGGATATGAATAACGATGTTTCTTTCATTTGATTTAGTTTCCAAAAACTCCACCTGATGTTCAAGAGCCATACATCTCGTTTCTACCTGTTGCGGTTGTTTTTGCAATGCCTCATTTGCTGCTTGCAGTGATTGGATCTGCTGAGAAAATGCCTCCATATCTGCCTTGGTAGGCAAATTTTTCATTTTTTCATCCAGAAGAGATGCCATCGTATTAGCAATTAATGCATCTAACTCAATTACTGGCATATTCACGCTTGCGTTGGATTGATGAGGGCTATTTGTCCTTGAAAGCAACAGCATTCGGTGATATTTCCGTTCTTCAAAATGTGTTGCTTATTTTCAAGGAGGTTTTGCGTAAATGTTTGGGCTGCATTAAAAGGAAACACTTAAGTAGGCCCGCACGTTCTTCCACGAAGAATTAATTCCCATTACTACTTGGAATTTCTTGGAGAACGATTGCCCGAGCTCCTTGAAGATTTTCCTCTTGTTCAGAGAAGGGCGATGTTCTTTCAACAAGATGGAGCACCTTGTCACTGTAGCAGCGGAGTAACTTCGTTCCTCAACCATACTTTTAACGAACAGTGGATTGGTCGATTTGGCCCCAACCCTTGGTCACCTAGATCTCCTGATCTAACACCCATGGATATCTTCTTCTGGGGTGCTATGAAAGAAAGAGTTTATTTTAGAGAAATGTCGAGTCTGGAAGAGCTCCAAGAAAAAATTAGTGCCGTTTCAGAAGAGATGAGAAGAAGTTTGTTGCTCGTTAATCTGCCATCCGAAATGCATAAACGGGCCCGAAAGTGTATTTAAATGGAAGGAAGGCACTTCGAACAATTAGGTACCTACACTTCTTTTTGACCATTTTTGTCTGACAAAAAATGGCTTTTACTAAAACTTCTGTTGATCGAACGTAAAAAATGTGCTTAACATAATTTTAAGAAAATTTTTTAAGGATACAAATTTCATAAAAAAAAAGAAGAAAAATATTAAGTAAAAATTTTGAGAAAAATGCATTTTAAGTGAAAAAATGGAACATCAAATTTTCATTATTTTGAGTTTAAGGAGCCATAACTTTTTTACAGCTACACAGCTGTACCCAATGCGCTACTAAATTGTCTTTCCAAAATGTATAAAATTATTTTTGTACCCATAATAGTTTAGAAGTTATAGCGTTTAAAGTGGTTACACCTCCAAATAAGAGGTCACCCACTTGGACCGGCTATAATTTGAAATGTGGTGAGAATAGACCCCCCCTGCCATACAATTTGTTACCCCATCTCTTGTGAATTGCGCTTCGTCAGTCTACAGAATGTTATTGAAGAAGTGCCCGTTTTCTGCTTGTTTGCGCAGTAGCCATTGGCAAAATTCCACTCTTCTTTGCGCATCTCCTGGTAGTAAATCTTGTACCGGTGTTAAATGGAAAGGGTGTTATCTATTACTTTGTAGAGTTCTGTGAATCCTGGTTCTGGGAAGTTTCAACTGCACAGCTAGTCTGCGGACGCTGACTGAAGGCTGAACTTCCACAGCACGCAAAATCCCACTCTCAACTCCTGCCGCCGCTGCGTCTGAATGTCGTTCCCTTTTATTTGCTGCAGCTGACCAAGTATCAATAAGGCGCCGATACGCATCAGCGAACATCCGACTACATGGTGTTCTACGATTTGGGTATCGTCGTTGGTACTCCAATCTTGCCAATGAAGCGATTCCATAGCAGAACCCGTATACAAACTCTATTTCCGCGTATTCACGTTTTGAATACATTTTGTGGCGATCGGCTGTTACCTTACAGAGCAAAATGTCGATTGTAAGTCAGTTGAAACAAAATGACGGTACATTTGCAAAACTGTGATATTTCTTTGCTACGCTTTTTTTTTCTATTCGACAATTAACTGTTAACTGCATTGCTCATAGGTACGTTAGTTTATTATCCTCACTTAATTTTGTTTGATCATTTTTGTCTGACAAAAAATGGCTTTTACTACAACTTCTGTTGATCGTACGTAAGAAAGTTGCTTAACATAATTTTAAGGAAATTTTTTAGGGATAAAATTTTCGTAAAAAAAAGTGAAAAAATGGAACAACAAATTTTCATTGTTTTAAGTTAAGGGAGTATACCTTTTTATAGCTGCACAACTATAAAAAAATACATATACGCATACATGTATGTGCTACTAAATTGTCTTTTCAAAATCTATAGGATTATTTTTGTACCTATAATAGTTTAGAAGTTATAGCGTTTAAAGTGGTTACACCTCCAAATAAGAGGTCACCCACTTTGATGGGCTATAACTTGAAATGTGGTGAGAATAGACCCCCCCTGACATACAATTTTTTGTTCGGCGGAACTTCAGGTATCTCCTCTTAAAAGATTATGCTGCTTAACTGCGATACCCTGTACAGGCCGTATAATTCCTTATTGTACCTCCTCCACCACTCACCGTCTATGCACATAGGACCAAAGATCGCTCGAAGAACTTTTCTCTCGAAATAACGAAGGGCATCCTCATCCGGTTTTGTCAAAGCCCATGCCTCTACGCCATACAGCAGGACTGGGATGATGATTAAAGAGTTACGTTAGTAGTTCGATATAGGGCTTTGTTACTCGATTGCTTTCTTAGCCCATAGAAACAACGATAATTCTTCGTGTGATTTCCCTACTGATGTCATTTGCAGAGTTCACCATAAAGCCTAAAACCTTTCCTGACATCGAGCAGTTCGGTGATGTTCTTACCGACTTTAATGAAGCAGCGAAAGTTCTCCATCGTCATTTTGCACGAACGGACGAGCTTGGCAGGAATGTTAAGACTAGACATGGGTCTCTGTAACTCGTCTCTGTACACGCTATCATAGGGAACTTTGAAATCGATGAAGAGGTGGTGCGTATCGATTTTATATTCATGGGTTTTTTCCAAAATCTTCCGTAGTGTGAATATTTGGTCAATTGTGGACTTTCCCGGCCTGAAACCGCACTGATAAGGACCTATCAGGTTGTTGACGATCGGTTTTAGGCATTCACATAGTACGGCAGACAGGATCTTATATGCGTTGTTGAGAAGACTTATACCTCTGTAGTTGGCGCAGTTCAGAGGGTCTCCTTTCTTCAGGATCGGGCAAACGATGCTGAGGTTCCATTCATTGGGCATACTTTCGTCCGACCAGATTTTACAGATGAGCCGGTGCATGCTTTACCAATTCATCTCCTCCTGCCTTGAAAATTTAGCATCATAAAAACGAAGGCAAAATATTTATCAACGATAGGCTTACTGCGTATACACGATATCTTCTGCTAAAGGCTAAACAGTTGAAACAAAATACAATAGTACACCTAAATCTGCTTTATTGTTTGAGTTTTGGGATGATGTTTTTAGTGCTGAGGATACATCAATTGCTCTCGGTCTATTTCTGAGCAAACTTTAATTGATAATTTCGAGCGATAAACACCTAACATGTCTAAAACCGTGAATGAATTTATCTCTTTTCAGAAAAATAAAGAAAAAGAAAAAGCTTTCTACCTGTGTTAAAAAACATCAAACAAACAAACAAACACCAAGGTAAATATTGTTATTAAAACTTTTCTCCCCAGCCGCTTTTTCTCTGAAAAAATCACTTCATTGGGAATAAATAAAATGATGATGTCCTTAAAATCCTGAAACTCATCACCTGAGGATATGATTTCTCGTGTAGTTTTAATCTCTTTTTATATTTCTGATATATTATGTTACATTTTTAATCCCAGCTTGTTAAAAGAAACTTTTCAAGAAATACTGAAAGTAGCAGTATTTAATTCACTACATAAAAAATATGCAACTACGTGTTTAAACAATTATCGCCCCATATCTCTCCTTTCAGCTTTTTCAAAAGTCTTTGAGAGAGGCATGAAGCCCAGAATTATCAACTTTTTAAATAAACCAAACTTTTGAGTGTTTACCAATATGGTTTTAGGAGTGGCAGATCCACTGAGGATGCGGTTTTAAAAGTTAGTGGTAAAATTTATAATAGCTTGAATGATTCGGAAGTATCTGCTTCTCTGTTCATTGATATAACGAAGGCTTTTGAAATGGTGGAGCATGCTTTGCTGCTTGATAATTGTTTAAAGTTGGTATTCGAGGTAAAGTCCATGATTTGTTTGCGCCTTATTTAAAGAACGGAAAACAAAAGGTTAAAATTCAGTATATTTTAAGTTCAGAAAGGCGTATAAATTTAGGTATACCACAAGGCTATCTTATTCTTGGTTTTTGTAAACTTGCTTTTGAGCCAACCCTTTAAGTGCAAAATAACAGCCTTTGCTAATGAAACTGTTCTAACTTATTCTTCAAAAAATAATTCCCTTTTATTGTATTTTCTGATGTAAATTATGATTTCGAAATATATACTGCGGAAATGATGTTACGTGCATAAGTGGCAAGACGAAATTTATGGTTTTCAATCTTATGGGTACAATCTGTGAAGATGCTGTACTGTATTATCTTTCACCCAACTGTCTTAAGTTTCGTCTAAATAATGTTAATATACATGATAATGTTATTAGCACAACTTATAAGGACAACTTCAATTGCTCAGATAGTTGCTTTGAAATTGAGCGTGCTGAAAGATTCAAGTATCTTGGCATTATGTTGAATTATAGGATGAGCTGGAAATAGTACACTTCTGACCTTAAAGAATATTTTAACGTTGTGAGGCTAATCTAATCTAAGCTAATCTACCATTCTCAGTATTTACCGTAGTCAACCTACTTTAAAGTTAGTTTACAACGGTTTATTTAAGTCTAGACTACAGTATGGTCTAGAAGTTAAACTTCTAATTAACAGGTTAAAATAAATCGTGAGAAAGTGCAAAGGTAGCTTCTCAGGGTGAATCTGTTGAGGTGAAAGTCTAGTCTGTTATGTTCATTATTTCAAAGGAAAGCAGTGAATATTTTAGCCATCTAAACTAACTTACTTAGGTGGCGCTACAGTTCGGGGTGAACCTCAACCAACAAGCCTCTCCATTTAGCTCGGTCTTTAGCTAATTGCCTCCAGTTGCGCACTCCAAGTTGATCGAGGTCCCCTTGAACTTGTGCGCGCCACCTACGGCGATGATTCCCTCTACTGCGTCGTCCCTCGGGGTCAGATTCGAAGACTCTGTGGGCCCGAGCGTTGGTGTCCATTCGCTCTACATGCCCTAGCCATCTCAAACGTCCAATACGCAGTTTTTTGACTAGGTCGATGAAGCTGTACAGCTCGTATAGTTTGTGATTGAATCTTCTCCTCCAAAAACCCGTCAACACAAACGGGACCGAAAATCTTGCGAAGAATTTTTCTCTCGAAGCGACCAAGGATATCTTCATCCTTTTTTAATAAAGTCCATGTTTCAGCGCCGTAAAGCAGGACTAGGATGATCAAGGTCTTATATAGAGTCTCATTAGTTGTTCGAGATAGGACTTTACTGTTGAATTGCCTTATAAGCACAAAAAAACAGCGATTGGCAAGAGTTATTCTTCGATTGATTTCTGCACTGATTTTGTTTGTAGAATTTATAGCAGAGCCAAGGTAGACAAAGTCCCTTACTACCTCGAAGTTATAGCTGCCCACGGTGACGTTTTGTCCAATTCGTCGGTGTTGGTTTTCCCTTCTTGTTGACAGCATATACTTGGTTTTGCCCTCGTTTATCGCCAAACCCATTTTGGCCGCTTCCGCCTCAATGCTTGCAAAAGCACCGGTGACAGCCCGCTGAGATCTTCCGATAATGTCTATATCGTCGGCGTATGCAAGCAGTTGTACAGACTTGTAATAGATTGTGCCTCCGGTGTTGGTTTGTGAGTTCCGCACAATCCGTTCAAGTACAATATTGAAGAAGTCACATGACAACGCGTCACCTTGTCTAAAGCCTTTTTTGACATCAAAGGTCTCGGTGAGGTCATTACCGACCTTGATGGAGCAGCGAGCGTTATCCATCGTCAGCCTGCACAGACGGACAAGTTTGGCAGGGATGTCAAAACTAGACATGGCTCTATAAAGCTCTTCTCTATAGATGCTGTCATAGGCGGCCTTAAAATCGATAAAGAGGTGGTGAGTATCGATTTGGAATTCTTGGGTTTTCTCCAGGATCTGCCGAAGTGTGAAGATTTGATCGATGGTGGACTTTCCTGGCCTGAAACCGCATTGATAGGGTCCAATCAGGCTGTTGATAAAAGGTTTCAGGCGTTCACACAATGTCGCAGAATAGATCTTGTATGCGATGTTGAGAAGACTGATGCCTCTATAATTGGCGCAGTTGAGGGGGTCTCCTTTCTTGTGGATCGGGCAAACGGTGCTGAGGTTCCATTCATCAAGCATACACTCGTCTGACCAAATCTTAGGGATGAGTTGGTGTATGCACTCTACCAATTCATCTCCAGCTGCCTTGAAAAGTTCGGCCGGTAAGCCGTCAGGTCCAGCAGCCTTGTTCGATTTTAGCTTGGATATTGCTATCCTCACTTCGTTTTGGTCAGGTGGACGGAAATTTTGACTATCATCGTCTATGTTGAATGGTTCATTCTGCCTGACAGCGGGATGTTGGTCTTCGTCGCCGTTATACAGTCTGCAGAAGTAGTTTTTCCATATTCTCAGCACCGGCTGTGATTCTACTACGAGGTTTCCATTTTCATCTCTACAGGTTTCTGTACGGGTATTGCTTCTCTGACACGTTCTTTTTACCTTTTGGTAAAACTTCCGTACATTGTTCCTGGAGTATAAACTCTCGATATTCTCAAACGCGCGCTTCTCATGCTCTTTCTTCTTCTTTTGGAGAAGCCGATGTTTTTCCCGTCTCTTTTGCTCGTAGAGCTCACGAGCAGCTCTCGTCTTCCGCTGCAGCGCCGCTTTATATGCCTCTTGTTTTGCTGCATGCACTCGCCGGCATTCTTCGTCAAACCAGGGGTTTCGCGGTAGTGGGCGAGCGAGACCCAGCACATCAGTCGCGGCGTTTCTGATGGCATGTTGGCGGTGTTGCCACTGGTCTTCGGTACTTGATGCTGGCGGCAAAGGGGTGAGATATTGATATTTGCTTAACTTCTGAAACCCATGTAAAAAGGAATCGCATTTAAAAATAAAAGGCTATAATGATTACCACGCTTGTCACCCTTCGGGAAAAGCGAGAGGAGGATCATCGTTATTTATTCCGCGCTTGAAAAATCTGATTTTACTAACTTTTCTGAATCGCTGAAACCTAATTTTATCATCGGCGGCGACTTTAATGCGAAACATACGTTCTGGGGCTCAAGATACAGCTCGAAAAAAGGTAGAATGCTCTATGGGGCAGGTATGGAGTACAGTTGTGATTTCCATTCGACGGGTAAACCAACTTACTGGCCAACTGATACTTCGAAAATACCTGACCTGATAGATTTTTTCGTTGTGAAAGGAATATCTACCAACCACATAAAAGTCGAAGACAGCTTTGATCTGTCGTCTGATCATTCCCCGGTTATTTTAACAATCAGCGAGAAACTAGTCTATAACCTAGAGCCAGCGAGATTAACTGGTCGAACAACTAACTGGGAATGCTTTAGGAACGAAACTGAAGATAATGTTGAACTGAGCGTTCCACTTTCGACACCCTATGAACTTGAGGTTGAAGTTGATCACTTCGTTGAGATCGTACAGCTCGCCTCTTGGAATAATACGCCCAATCTAAGGAAAACGTCGGACAGATACGGTTTGCGATATCCTCCGGAAATAAAAGAATTGGTCAAGGAAAAAAGAAAGGCGCATAAAAAATGGCAACAGAGTCGTGCTCCGCAACATAAAGCACACTTGAATCGTCTGTGCAATTTGTTGAAGAAGACTATTAAGGATTTTAAGAATCGTGCAATAGCCTCTTACCTTGAAAGTTTAACAGCGAAAAAAGATTCCAATTATTCACTTTGGAAAGCTGTAAAAGGCACCAAAAGGCCCAAAGTCCACGCGCCGCCAATCAAATTAAATCAAAATGAATGGGCGAGGGAAGATAAAGAAAAAGCGGACGTCTTTGTGGCCCACCTGGAAGAAACATTTAAACCGTACTATGGTCAAGTGGTTTACGATAGCCGCAATAGGCTGGATTTACCATCTGACGATTTGACGCTCACTAGTGCAACGATAAGGGAACTCAAACATGATATCGAGAATCTAAAACCTAAGAAATCTCCTGGTTATGATTTGATTACCGGAGAAATTCTCAAAGTTTTACCTAGAAAAGCATTGATTAAGCTTCTCCATATTGTTAATGCTGTACTTAGATTAAAACACGTGCCGAGCCAAGGAAAGTTGTGGAAGTCAGTCATAATGGTTTTAAAACTAGGAAAACCGCCAAATGAGGTAAAATCGTATAGACCAATTTCGCTTCTTCCAATCATATCGAAAATTTTCGAAAGGATATTATTAAGGCGTCTCCAACCGGTTAAAGAAGAAAATAATCTTATCCCTGACCACCAGTTTGGGTTCAGAAGCAAGCATTCCACGTTTGACCAGGTGCATAGAATTACTGACGTAATCGAGACAGCATTTGAAGAAAAGATTTGCTCAAGCGTATTTCTTGACGTCTCGCAAGCCTTTGATAAGGTGTGGCATGATGGCTTGAAATTCAAACTACAACAAGTTCTCCCTGTATGCTTATTCGATATTCTAGAATCATATCTCGGGAATAGAATCTCGTGTTAGACATGGAGTCGAATACTCCGAGCTCAAAGAAATTTCGGCCGGCGTACCGCAAGGAAGCGTTCTTGGGCCGCTTCTCTATTTGCTATATACTCGTGATATACCGAACGAAGATGGCACTATCCTTGCTACGTTTGCCGCTGACACCGCTATCCTAGCAGTAGGTAAAACAATCGAAGAAACGACTACGAAACTGCAAAACGCACTGAATAATGTAAATGAATGGACGAGGGACTGGCGGATCGCCCTCAACGAATCTAAATCTGTTCACGTGAATTTCACTTACAAAAAAACTAATAACTTGCCAATTTTCCTAAACTCGGCCCGAATACCTTTTGCAAACGAGGCCAAATACCTGAGAATGACACTCGACGCAAGACCGAAATAGAATTCGCACGTGAAAATGAAACGTAAAGAACTCGAAATCAAATATAGAGAAATGTACTGGTTACTCGGAAAACATTCCCAGCTCAGTACTGAGAACAAACTGCTTTTATACAAGCAAGTGCTAAAGCCGGTGTGGACCTACGGTATACAACTTTGGGGTTGTACCAAGAAAACAAATGCAAATATTTTACAAGCTTTTCAAAATAAAGTGCTAAGAGAAATTGTCCAAGCACCGTGGTATAGTAGAAACGACGATATCCACAGGGATCTCGGAATTCCGACAATCGAAGCTGAAACTAGAAGCTTCGCGAGAAAGCATAGAAACCGACTAATGGGACATGTCAACAATACAGTCCTACAAAGTTTGGACGAAAGCAATTTATTGCGCCGACTACAAACGACGAAACCTTTCGACTTGGCGAGATAATGATTAACCGCGTCTAGATTGCGGAATATGCAGGATCCTTCAGTGGAAAGTAACCTGCCAAACGTTTTTATTTCGTGATAGAAAAATTGCTTGATAAGTTTATACTTAGTTGCGATATTTAACAAATTTATATCGAACTTACTTACTTAGGTGGCGCTACAGTTCGGGGTGAACCTGGGCCTCAACCAACAAGCCTCTCCATTTAGCTCGGTCTTTAGCTAATTGCCTCCAGTTGCGCACTCCAAGTTGGTCGAGGTCCCCTTGAACTTGTGCGCGCCACCTACGGCGATGATTCCCTCTACTGCGTCGTCCCTCGGGATTAGATTCGAAGACTCTGCGGGCCGGAGCGTTGGTGTCCATTCGCTCTACATGTCCTAGCCATCTCAGACGCTAGTTACGCAGTTTTTTGACTAGGTCGATGTCGCTGTACAGCTCGTATAGTTCGTGATTGAATCTTCTCCTCCAAAACCAGTCAACGCAAACGGGATCGAAAATCTTACGAAGAATTTTTCTCTCGAAGCGACCAAGGATATCTTCATCCTCTTTTAATAAAGTCCATGTTTCAGCGCCGTAAAGCAGGACTGGGGTAATCAAGGTCTTATTTAGAGTCTCCTTAGTTATTCGAGATAGGGCTTTACCGTTGAATTGCCTTATAAGCCCAAAAAAAGAGTTATTCTTCACTTGATTTCTGTGCTGATCTTGTTTGTAGAATTTGTAGCAGAGCCAAGGTAGACAAAGTCCCTTACTACCTCGAAGTTATAGCTGCCCACGGTGACGTTTTGTCCAATTCGTCGGTGTTGGTTTTCCCTTCTTGTTGACAGCATATACTTGGTTTTGCCCTCGTTTATCGCTAAAGCCATTTTGGCCACTTCCGCCTCAATGCTTGCAAACGCACCGGTGACAGCCCGCTGAGTTCTTCCGATAATGTCGATATCGTCGGCGTATGCAAGCAGTGGTACAGACCTGTAATAGATTGTGCCTCCGGTGTTGGCTTGTGAGTTCCGCACAATCCGTTCAAGTACAATATTATAGAAGTCACATGACAGCGCGTCACCTTGTCTAAAGCCTTTTTTGACATCAAAGGTCTCGGTGAGGTCATTACCGACCTTGATGGAGCAGCGAGCGTTCTCCATCGTCAGCCTGCACAGACAGACAAGTTTGATAGGGATGTCAAAACTAGACATGGCTCTATAAAACTCTTCTCTATAGATGCTGTCATAGGCGGCCTTGAAATCGATAAAGAGATGGTGAGTATCGATTCGGAATTCTTGGGTTTTCTCCAGGATCTGCCGAAGTGTGACGATTTGATCAATGGTGGACTTTCCTGGTCTGAAACCGCACTGATAGGGTCCAATCAGGCTGTTGATAAAAGGTTTCAGGCGTTCACACAATATCGCAGAAAAGATCTTGTATGCGATGTTAAGGAGACTAATGCCTCTATAATTGGCGCAGTTGAGGGGGTCTCCTTTCTTGTGGATCGGACAAACGATGCTGAGATTCCATTCATCAGGCATACACTCGTCTGACCAAATCTTAGAAATGAGTTGGTGTATGCACTCTACCAATTCATCCCCAGCTGCCTTGGAAAGTTCGGCCGCTAAGCCGTCAGGTCCAGCAGCGTTGTTGGATTTTAGCTTGGATATTGCTATCCTCACTTCGTTTTGGTCAGGTGGACGGAAATTTTGATTATCATCGTCTATGTTGAATGGTTCATTCTGCCTGACAGCGGGATGTTGGTTTTCGTCGCCGTTATACAGTCTGCAGAAGTAGTTTTTCCAGATTCTCAGCACCGACTGTGATTCTACTACGAGGTTTCCATTTTCATCTCTACAGGTTTCTGTACGGGTATTACTTCTCTGACACGTTCTTTTTACCTTTTGGTAAAACTTCCGTACATTGTTCCTGGAGTATAAACTCTCGATATTCTCAAACGCGCGCTTCTCATGCTCTTTCTTCTTCTTTTGGAGAAGCCGATGTTTTTCCCGTCTCTTTTGCTCGTAGAGCTCACGAGCAGCTCTCGTCTTCCGCTGCAGCGCCGCTTTATATGCCTCTTGTTTTGCTGCATGCACTCGCCGGCATTCTTCGTCAAACCAGGGGTTTCGCGGTAGTGGGCGAGCGAGACCCAGCACATCAGTCGCGGCGTTTCTGATGGCATGTTGGCGGTGTTGCCACTGGTCTTCGGTACTTGATGCTGGCGGCAAAGGGGTGATTGAGAGATTTCGGGATACGCGTTCAGCGAAGAGTCTGGCAGTCTCTTGCGATTGTAGCTTTTCGACATTAAATTTTCTCACAATAATTCTTCTTTGTAGCTCAGATTGGGATATCCGCATTCGTACCTTGGCTACAACAAGGTGTTGAACCGAGTCTATGTTGGCCGCTCGGAAGGTCCGGACATCCAGAATACTGGAGGCATGCCTTGCGTCGATCGCAATATGATCAATTTGGTTGATCGTTACATGATCATTAGACCGCCATGTCTGCTTATGAATATCGAGATGAGGAAACCATGTGCTTGCTATGGTGACATTTCGCTCCACAGCGAAATCAATTAGCCTTAGTCCGTTATCAGACGTGGTGTCGTGTAGGCTATGCTTACCAACTGCCCTACCAAAGACGTCCTCCTTTCCTATTTTCGCGTTAAAATCGCCCAATACGATTTTAACGTCGTATTTAGGACATTGCTCGTATGTTTTATCGAGGAGCTCGTAGAAACACTCTTTGGTGGCAGGGTCCTTTTCTTCCGTGGGGGCATGAACACATATGAGGCTTATGTTAGCGAACTTAGCCTTGATCCGGATAGTCATAATATACTCGCTAACGTGTCGGAAGCTTAAGACTTCTTGCCTAAGTCTGCCGCGTATGACAAATCCGCATCCGAATAAGCGTTGTCTGTTGCCTCTGTAGCAATCACCGTAGTAGATGTCACAGTTTTTCATCCTCTTTTTGCCTGGCCCATCCCATCGCACTTCCTGGATGGCGGTAATATCTGCTTTATAGCAGTCTAGGGCCTCTGCTTGTTGTTCGGCTGCACGTGGTCTGTAAAGGGACAGAACATTCCACGTACAAATCCGAAGGTCGTTGTCCTTATTTCGTTTGCTAGGGTCGTCATTAGTTGAGTCATCCTTATACGAGGCTTTTGGTTTGTACGTGGTAGTTGAGTTTTTGTACGTGGTAGGGAAGTTACCCCGACGGCACAACCCCCAACCTGGAGGGCCAGTTCCTTAATTATTCCCCTAGGACGAGGGGCCGGGTACACCGGTGCCAGTAGTCCACTACGGGAGTATGAGCGCTGCCGTTGGCCCATTAAGGGCTCCTCCTCCACCATCTCTATTCCAATGTCCTGACCAACATTGAAAATTTCTTACCGACCTGTGATCCGAATACATCGAAGCAGCTCGCGCAAGGTATTCACTAAGTTCAACCTAACTGGAACTATAGACGCCACCGTTGACTCCGTCTAGGGAATTCGTCCACGGTGCTCTAGTGGAAAAGCACTCTTCCCCCCCTCTCTCATCTGCTGCCACTAAGAATCCGCCAAACGGGGTTGGTTACCCATTTCTTGAATTAAGGTACTAGGCACCCGGCTGCCACCGCGTGGAGGTTGAGAGTAGGAGTTGGTTAGGCATTTCTACAACAGGGCCAAAGAAATAGGGGACGGTACTATATGGGATGAATATATGGACCGCAAGCGGGAGTTTAAGTACTTAATTAGGCAATCAAAAAGAAAGTCGTGGAAGGAATTTTGTCAGTCCATTGCGGATACCAGTGAAGCTTCCAGGCTTCGCAAGACACTTCTGTGCCAAGCTTCATCAAAAAACCTGACGGCTCGTGGGCAGAAAGTAGCGAAGAAGTTTTAGAAACGTTAATTGAAGCTCACTTCCCAGGAAGTAGATCGCCAATGGATTCTACTACTCATAGCTACTCGTATAATGGTAGGTCAATAGGGGGCGACGTAGAAAATCTCATTACATGAAAGAATCTGCGATGGGCTATTATGTCATTCGCACCATTCAAGGCACCAGGCCCTGATGGAATTTTGCCAGCTGTGCTGCAAAAAGCTCCAGCCAAGGTCAGAAACAGGCTTAGGGAAATTTTTAAACATTGTTTAAGGTCATGCTACGTATCAGTGGCATGGAGGGAAGTGCGGGTTATATTCATACCTAAGGCAGGTAAACCAAGCCACACTTCAGCGAAAGACTACAGACCCATAAGTCTCTCGTCATTCCTGCTCAAGACACTTGAAAGGCTTCTTGATGTTCACATCAGAAGCAAGTGTTGCAACGGGATTCTATGCAAAGCTCAACATGCATATTTGAAGGGGAAATCGGTGGAAACAGCTTTACACGACGTAGTAGGGAAGATAGAAGATAGCCTTCACCATAAGGAATTTGCACTAGCAGCCTTCCTAGACATAGAAGGTGCTTTCAATAATGTAGAAGGTAAGGCCATCAAACAAGCCCTGGAATCTATGAATGTCGAGCATAGCATTACCAATTGGCTCCGCAATATGCTCGGCACTAGAAACATTAACTCCACTATCGGAAACAGTTCAATAAGAAAATCCGTTACCAAGGGGACTCCCCAGGAAGGCGTTATCTCACCCCTCCTCTGGGTTCTAGTCATCGATGGGGTACTTAAAGAACTAAGCAATACAGGCATAAGTATCACTGCTTACGCGGATGACGTGGTGATTTTAGTTCAGGGTAAGTTCCTTGATACATTAAGTGAAATGATGGAATCAGCTCTTAATAGTCTCGAAAAATGGGCTAGTGGGTGTGGACTACACGTCAACCCGGATAAAACTGAATTGGTACTCTTCAGTAGAAAATACAAGATACCACCCTTCAAACTGCCTAAGCTAGCAGGGGTGGAGCTTTCCCTTTCGGATCGCGCCAGATATCTTGGTATAATGCTGGATAGGAAACTAAATTGGAAACTTAACATAAAGGAACGAGTCCGCAAAGCATATAATGCTCTCTTCATCTGTAAGCGGACCGCGGGGAAAAAATGGGGCCTGAAGGCCGCAATGATGCACTGGCTATACATCATGGCAGTCAGACCCATCCTTACGTATGGGGCTCTTGTGTGATGGAAGGCAAAGAATACGAAAAACACACGTAATATGTTGGCCATGGTACAAAGATCAGCCTGCATTGCCATCACAGGTGCTCTACGCACAACACCTACGGCTGCACTCGAGATCTTCCTGTATCTCTTACCATTAGACCTACAAATCAAATTTCATGCGGGCAACAGTGCGCTTCGGCTCACTAACGTTGGTCTCTTCAGGACTAATAACATAGGACACAGCTCCACTCTCAAGGAATCTTTTCCCGGAATCCCTGACGAATCGGACGATATACTTGGCACCTTAGACTTCGACACACCATACGAAGTACTGTATCCTATTAGAGAGGACTGGCAAAGGAAGACAGTCTCTGTCCACAACGAGATTGCAATATACACAGATGGTTCTAAGACCAGTGAGGGCACGGGCTCAGGTATTTACTCGAGAGATACGAACCTACAGGTGGCCCTGAGACTTCCGGACACATGCAGTGTGTTCCAAGCAGAGGTTCTAGCTGTACTTAAAGCTGCGGAATTACTTGAGATGGGATCAATATCCGATAAGAATATCGCCATCTACATTGACAGTCAGGCTGCGCTAAAGGCGCTAGAGTCTTACGTCACCAAATCTGAGATAATCAGGAATTGCCGCACAATGCTTAGGGCATTATTTACGCAGAACCGAGTCAGATTATGTTGGGTACCTGGACACTGCGATATCGAAGGCAACGAGCAAGCCGATGCGCTGGCTAAAAGAGGAGCGGGGCTCCCACGTAGCGATATAATTGGTAGTATTAAACCACCAGGGTGCGTGGCTAAGGGAATTATCCGGGATAAAATCATTGACATGGCTAATCTAAGATGGTCAATCTTAGATGGTCACAGGGTGTCTAAGGCCTTGTGGCCTGTGCTAGATCGCAGAAAATCTGGGGAGATAATTAAGTTAGATAGATCTAGGCTAAGAACAGCGATAGGAATACTCTCTGGCCACTGTCTCCTAAGGAGGCATGCCATGAGACTAGGATTATCCGATACGGAGGTTTGTAGGTACTGCGATGACCTGCATGTCTCAGAGGATTTAACTCATATACTCTGTGAATGTCAAGGAATTGCCAGGATAAGACTAAAGTACTTGGGTAGATGCTTCTTCGATAACTTGGGGGAGGTGAGGTCCTTGAACCATAACAAGGATCTCTTCAGATTTTGTAGGGAGATTAATTGCTTGGAGAATTGGGTTTAGGTCTTTTGCCGTGAAGGTTTCCTAGGGATCGCGATGGGCCTACTTTGGTGCCTAGTGTTTTATGACAACCTCATAACCCTACCTAACCTAACCTAACCTAACCTAATTCACTACATAAAAAATATGCAACTACGTGTTTAAACAATTATCGCCCCATATCTCTCCTTTCAGCTTTTTCAAAAGTCTTTGAGAGAGGCATGAAGCCCAGAATTATCAACTTTTTAAATAAACCAAACTTTTGAGTGTTTACCAATATGGTTTTAGGAGTGGCAGATCCACTGAGGATGCGGTTTTAAAAGTTAGTGGTAAAATTTATAATAGCTTGAATGATTCGGAAGTAGCTGCTTCTCTGTTCATTGATATAACGAAGGCTTTTGAAATGGTGGAGCATGCTTAAAGTTGGTATTCGAGGTAAAGTCCATGATTGGTTTGCGTCTCATATAAAGAACGGAAAACAAAAGGTTAAAATTCAGTATATTTTAGGTTCAGAAAGGCGTATAAATTTAGATATACCACAAGGCTATCTTATTCTTGGTTTTTGTAAACTTGCTTTTGAGTCAACCCTTTAAGTGCAAAATAACAGCCTTTGCTAATGAAACTGTTCTAACTTTCAAAAAAAATTATTTCCTTTTATTGTATTTTCTGATGTAAATTATGATTTCGAAATATATACTGCGGAAATGATTTTAGGTGCATAGATTTGTCATAAGTGACAAGACGAAATTTATAGTTTTCAATCTTATGGGTACAATCTGTGAAGATGCTGTACTGTATTATCTTTCACCCAACTGTCTTAAGTTTCGTCTAAATAATGTCAATATTCATGATAATGATATTAGCACAACTTATAAGGACAACTTCAATTACTCAGATAATAGTTGCTTTGAAATTGAGCGTGCTGAAAGATTCAAGTATCTTAGCATTATGTTGAATTATAGGATGAGCTGGAAATAGTACACTTCTGACCTTAAAGAATACTTTAACAATTTTATGAGGCTAATCCACCATTCTCAGTCTTTACCGTAGTCAACCTATTTTAAAGTTAGTTTACAACGGTTTATTTAAATCTAGACATTCTTAAATCTCTGCCAAGAAAAGCATTACATAAACTTCTTTATATAGTAAACAGTATGTTTTGAGTCAATGAAAAGTCGCCGAAGTTATAATTGTGCCGAAACCCGGAAAACCGCTGAATGAGATTAAGTCGTATAGACCCAATTCACTTCTCCCAGTCGTCGTATTCAAAGTTTCTAAGAAGATATTACTTTGGTGATTACAACCGATTATATGGAGGTTTTCTCCTTGGTCACCAGTTCGGATTCAGAATGCAAGCATTCTACTATTGACCAAGTATCACACGTATACATAGCATAACTGATGTAATTGGAAAAGCTCTTGAAAGAAAATGTATTTGTTCAAGCGTATTTCTTGACGTTTCTTAAGCAATTGACAAGGTATGGCAGGAAGGCTTGAAATATAAATTAGAGCAGGTGCTGCCTGAGTAGCTGAATACAATTTTAGAGACATATCTGACGAGTAGACTCTTCCGTGTTAAGCATGGAAACGAATATTCGGAATTAAAAGCAATAATGGCTGGGGTACCGCAAGAAAGCGTTCTTGGTCCGATATTGTACCTATTAAACACTCGTGATATACCGCAAGAAAAATGCACCGTTCTGGTTACATTTTCGATGACACTGCTCTCTTGGCAATGGGGAAAACTGTTAAGGAGAGAACAGAAAAGTTGCATAGAGTAAACGAATGTACACAGATTTGGCGTACCAGCCTTAACGAAACCAAATTAGTCCACTTAATTTTCACCTACAAGAAAACGAATAACTTTTCTAAAGTCAGAATCCCGTTTGCGAACGTGGCTAAGTACCTCGGAATAACCCTCGACGTAAAGCTAAAGTCGAAGGTTCGCGTGAAAAAGAAACGTCAAGAACTGGAACATAAATAGCTAAGCGTAGAGGACAAACTGCTTTTATACAAGCAAGTGGACATACGGTACATAACTCTGGGGTTACACCAAAAAAAAGTAACCTTTACATTCTACAGACGTTTGAAAATAAAGTGCTAAGATCAATTGTTAATGCACCGTGGTATATCAGAAACGATGATGTCCACAGAGATCTCAGAATCTCGTCAATAGAAAACGAGCTTAACAACTTCACGCGAAAGCATAGAAATCGCGTATAGGGACACGTTAATGATGCAGTCCTTAAAATTGTGGACGAGAGAAATTCATTGTACCGCGCATCTACAAAGGACAAAACATATCAATCAAGCGCGATAAAGTATATTTAACCGCGTGTAATTTGCGGAACAAGCAGGAACGTTGCAATGTATATCCGCAACACTATATTCATTAAGGTTTTAATCAACTCACCTCCCGATAGTCCAGTAGAGTATTGTTTTGTTGAAGTTGTTCGAGAGAAGAAAAAATGTCTTCTAGGTGTTGTCTACCGACCTCATAGCCATTGTGATTTATCTCCCGTATACAATGTCATAGAAAATTATTCTCCTAATTATTGGAAAACCATTGTTTGCGGTAATTTTAATTGCAATTTGTTAAATCGTGCGGGCTCTACATTATTTCTTGAGACAATGCAAACACTTAGTCTAGATATTATAAACAAAACTGTTCCAACGCACTTCACTCACACTAGCACTCTTCTGGACTTGTTTCACACCAATGATACTCAAGACCTTTTTTATAGGCAGTTCTCAGCTCCTGTGTTCTCGAAGCATGATGTTATATTTGCCACATTTAGCTTCCCCTGTGGTGGACAGCGCTTGAAACATACCTACCGAGATTTTAGAAACTTAAACACTCAAGCATTGGAGCATGATCTACAAAGAGTGAACTGCCAGCCTATGTACTGTGAGAGTTCAAGTGAAAATTAGGTAAATTTCCTACATAGTGTTATACAGCATCTTTTTAATTGCCATGTTCCTCTTAAGACCAAGGTTACCAGGTACTTCTACAACTTGTGGTTTACTCCCGAAACAAACACTACTCGACTTAAAAAACAAGCGCGACGCAGCTTATAAGAGATGGAAGCAATTTAGACTTCCTGAATTTTATAATGTTTTCCGCCAGCTAAGGAATCTAGAATTCAAAAATCAAGCAAGCCAAGCGCGACTATTACGATACGCACTTAAATCACAAGCTGCCAACCAAGAAACTCTGGAAAAATTTGCGGGAGCTGGGTATCGGTTGCAAGAGTAACATCACAAATGACAACATCGACATTAAACGTTTAAACTGAGAGTTTGTAGAAGTTAAAAGGTCTTCTAGTGCTTGTACTGCACCTAATCATTTGATAGTAAATAACTCGTTCGGGTTCACCTGTATTGAACAAGCGGATGTTGTTAGTAGCACTTCTCAAAATGAAATCTAGAGCTGTTGGAATTGATGGAATTCATCCACTTTTTATTAAAATCATTTTACCTTACCTTCTGCCAGCAGTAACCCATGTTTTTAAGACAATCCTAACAACATCCGCTTTTCCTATTGCCTGGAAAGTCGCCAAGATTGTACCAGTGCTAAAAAACAGAGCAACCCCTAATTCGCCAGCTGAATACAGACCTATTGCAATCCTCCCTTTTCTGTCAAAGGTCTTGGAAAAGATAGTTCATCATCAAATATCGGTCTATCTCTAGCGTAATAAGTTACTTTGTGAGAATCAGTCTGGATTCAGCCCATTTCATAGCTGTACATCCGCATTGCTAAAAGTGACTGATGATGTACGCGCTGCGTTAGATAGAAACCGAATAAGTTTTCTTATTCTGTTCGACTTTTCCAAGGCATTTGACACAGTAAACCATCATCAGCTTTTATTAAAACTTGAAAGGCTTTTCGGCTTTTCCTCGTTTGCCTTGAAGCTCATAGAAACATACCTTGGTGGAAGGAAACAAGCGGTTGTTCTTGATGATAAAATGTCGAACTTCGTTGTAACCTCACTGCTTTTTACCACTTTCATTAATGACCACCCGGCTATAGTTCAGCACTCATCATTGCACATGTATGCAGACGATGTTCAACTATATATCAGCTGTAAGCCCGACCTTTTACAAGATGTGGTTCATGAACTCAACGATGACCTTGATAAAATTCTCACATGGTCTGTACAGAACTCATTAATGTTGAATCCATCCAAGACCAAGTGTCTCGTTATTAGCAGAAGCGGAATTGTTGATTGTGACCTACCCATAGTGTGCCTTGGAGATGAGCCAATTGAATTCGTGGACAAAGTTAAAAATCTTTGTGTATGGTTCAACAAGACTCTATCCTGGGATAACCATATATCCACAGTTATAGCCAAAATCTATTATTCCCTTAGAAATCTGTCATTGTCACAATCCCACACACCGCTGCATACTAGGTTAATGTTAGTAAAGACATTGCTTATACCAATCATCACGTATGGCTGTAAAATTTTCTGTTGTTGCAGTGCGCTTATAAAGCGTAAGCTCTACGTTGCATTTAACAACATCACTCGCTACGTTTATGGTTTGGCACGGCATGACCACATTTCATCATATGTCAAAAATATACTCGGTTGCACACTAGACAAGTATTTGGAGTTTTGTGTACTCAAGTATTATCAGCAAACAACCTCCATATTTATTTGAAAAAATTAAGATCTCACGCTCGCACCGGTCCCCAAGTTTGATTCAGCCGCGCGTATTTTATCAAAACTCAGAGCGAAAATTTTTCATTCATGCCACTCGTCTTTGGAATTCCTTTCCTCTTGGGGTGAGAAGGCTTTGTAATACGAATAGTTTTGGAGAATCTCTCTTTCGACATTTGGCTGGCTAATGGTAATACAATTATATACATTTAATGTTTATAGATACGCTATAGGCAAACTTTATAAATAAATAAAAATCATTTGACATTTAAAATTATATTCTAAATAACTGTTCATTATAGCAAATAAAATTATCCCAAACATATGTATATATATGAATTTAAGTTAAAACTTTATTATATATTTTACATTGTATAAATTTCTAATTTATAGCTTAAAGGTGATATAAAGCCTATTATGAATGATGTTAATAAAGTAAATAAATAAATGAAATAAATGAAAATGAAATGAAATGGAAAGATACCTGCCAAACGCTTTAATTTCGTGAAAGACAAACTGCTTGATAAGTTCAAAACTTAGTTGTAGTCGCGAACTTGTATTGAAGGGAGGTATTTTTGGTAAGTAAGAATCTCACACTACCGTGAGCACGCGCTGCTGGTCCTCATGATGTCATGGAAGATTTTAACATACCCTCATAAAAAAAAAAATAAAAAATTGCGTTATTGGTCAAAGGCAACAACAAGGACATGGATTCAAAATGACCGTGATAAGTGCGGTGCAGAGCGGTGCCGTGAAATAAAGCCCAGTGAAATAAGACCAACTTTTAAAAATTGGCCTTTTTTCGCTTATTTCGCTAATAAAGCCAAATTTCAACAGTTGGTCTTATTTCACTTTGATAAAGTGAAATAACGCCAATTTGGTCTTACTGCGCTTTCCATTGATAAAATTGGCTTAATTTCGCTTCAAGTCAGTGAAATAAGACCAAATGTTGAAATTTGTTCTAAGTGTATTCTTGTTTTTGCAGGTAGATAAGTAGAAATGCTGAAACATATGGTATATAATTAGCGCAAAAGCTCTGCACAACTCAAGTGACCTGTCGGATGTAAAAACGGGCGCTAACTAATAACGAAAAGGAACAGGAGTGAGCATTATTCCAATCCATCCCGTTACGTTGAGGAAACTGATAATGTCCCAAATGCTAATCTCCACTAACTCTGTTACTTACTTACTTACTTACTTACTTAGATGGCGCTACAGTCCGGGGTGGACCTGGGCCTCAACCAACAAACCTCTCCAGCCAGCACGGTTACGAGCCAGCTGACTCCAGTTGCGCACGCAAAGTTGGTTGAGGTCCCCCTCCACTTGTTTGCGCCACCTACCGCGAGGTCGTCCTCTACTGCGCCGTCCGTCCGGGTTGGATTCGAAGACTTTCTTAGCGGGAAGGTTGGGCTCCATCCGCTCTAAATGACCCAGCCATCTTAGCCGCTGTATGTGAACTCTTCTGGCTAAGTCGATGTCCTTGTACAGGCCGTATAGTTCGGCATTGTACCTTCTCCTCCACTCACCGTCTATGCAGACGGGACCAAAGATCGCTCGAAGAACTTTTCTCTCGAAATAACCAAGGGCATCCTCATCCGGTTTTTTCAAAGCCCATGCCTCTGCGCCATACAGCAGGACTGGGATGATTAATGTCTTATAAAGAGTTACCTTAGTAGTTCGAGATAGGGCTTTGCTACTCAATTGCCGTTTTAGCCCATAGAAACAACGATTGGCAAGAGTAATTCTCCGTGTGATCTCTCCACTCATGTCATTTGCGGAGCTGACCATAGAGCCTAGGTAGACAAAATCCTTTACTACCTCAAAATTGTATCTGTCTATTGTGGCGTTCTGCCCAAGACGCCGATGTTGGGTGTCTTTTTTTGTAGACAGCATATATTTTGTTTTGCTTTCATTGACCGCTAGACCCATCTTTGCTGCCTCGATCTCAATACTCGTAAATGCCCCATTGACGGCCCGCTGAGTTCTTCCGATTATGTCAATGTCATCGGCATAAGCGAGTAGTTGTACAGACTTGAAGAAGATTGTACCTCCGAGGTTGGCTTGTGAGTTTCGTACAATTCTCTCAAGTATTATGTTAAAGAGATCGCATGATAGCGCGTCGCCTTGTCTAAGACCTTTCCTGACATCGAACGGTTCGGTGATGTTCTTACCGACTTTGATGGAGCAGCGAGAGTTCTCCATCGTCATTCTGCACAAACGGACGAGCTTGGCAGGGATGCCAAGACTAGACATGGCTCTGTATAACTCGTCTCTATACACGCTATCATAGGCAACTTTGAAATCGATGAAAAGGTGGTGCGTATCGATTTTATATTCATGGGTTTTTTCCAAGATCTGCCGTAGTGTGAATATTTGGTCAATGGTGGACTTTCTAGGCCTGAAACCGCACTGATAAGGACCTATCAGGTTGTTGACGATCGGTTTTAGGCGTTCACATAGTACGGCAGACAGGATCTTATATGCGATATTTAGGAGACTTATACCTCTGTAGTTGGCGCAGTTCAGAGGGTCTCCTTTCTTCAGGATCGGGCAAACGATGCTGAGGTTCCATTCATCGGGCATACTTTCGTCCGACCAGATTTTACAGATGAGCTGGTGCATGCTCCTTACCAACTCATCTCCTCCTGCCTTGAAAAGTTCAGCGGCAAGGCCGTCGGCTCCAGCAGCTTTGTTGGATTTGAGTTTAGATATCGCTATCCTCACTCCATTCTGATCGGGTTGACGGGAATCTTGACTGCCATCGTCACTGTTGAATGGCTCATTCTGCCTGACAGCGGAATATTGGTCATCATCGCCGTTTAACAGTCTGCAGAAGTGTTCCTTCCATATCCTCAGCACCGACTGCGAATCTACTACTATGTTGCCATTTTCGTCCCTGCAGGCTTCTGTTCTGGCTTTGAAACCCTGGCATGTTCTTTTTACCCTTTGGTAAAATTTTCGAACATTATTCCTGCAATAAAGTCTCTCAATCTCCTCGATCGAGCGCTTCTCATGCTCTTTTTTCTTCTTTCTGAGAAGTCGATGTTCCTCTTTTCTCCTGCGCACGTAGAGCTCGTAAGCAGCTCTAGTCCTTCTATGCAGCGCCGCTTTGTACGCCTCTTGTTTTGCTGCATGTGCTTGCCGGCATTCCTCATCAAACCAGGGGTTTCGTTGTGGTGGGCGAGAGAAACCCAGTACATCAGAGGCGGCATCTCTGATGGCTTTTTGGCAACGCTGCCACTGGTCTTCCGCATTTGCTGCTGGCGGCATAGGACTAAGATTGAGATTAGAAGAAACACGATCGGCAAAGGTTCTGGCGGTCTCTTGCGATTGTAGCTTTTCGACGTCAAATTTCCTCACAGCATTTCGTTGATTTCGCTCCGTTGTGGATATCCGCATCCGTACCTTGGCTACAACTAGGTAGTGATCCGAGTCCACGTTGGCTCCTCGGAAAGTCCGGACACCCAGAATACTGGAAGAGTGCCTTGCGTCGATCGCAATGTGATCGATTTGGTTGACGATTTTTCGATCAAAGGAGAGCCATGTTCCTTTGTGAATATCGAGACGTGGGAACCGCGTACTAGCTACGACAAAGTTTCGCCCCGCCGCAAAGTCGATTAGCCTGAGTCCGTTGCCGGAAGTGTTGTCGTGCAGGCTGTGCTTTCCGACCACGCTACTAAAGACTTCCTCTCTTCCTAGCTTTGCGTTAAAGTCGCCTAGGATACTACTAACTCTGTTAGGTTATTAAAAAAGGGCTTACCTAGTGTGCACTGTCTGGCGCTGCCTTGAGCCGGACACTTGCAAAGGAAGTGAAGAATTGTTTCCTTATCGTTAGTATTCTTGCAGCTGCCACTTGTTTAGGTTTTTACTTACATCTTATATGTTTGTGTGTCAGAAGAGAGTTGAAAAAACTTAATTTTAAATTCTTTGTAGTAAAAGCTTACGGCTGTTCCACTTAGAATTTTAGAATACTATATAATAGTTCAGAATTCACGAGAATTTTAGGTGCTTGGCTTCTGGAATGTACTGACTACTTCCTTTCCTAAAACCCTCGCAAAATTCAAATGGAATTACTAAATCACTACTACTTTCCATATTTTACTAACGTACTTTGTTATCTCACCTAACTTTGTTTTGCAAATGAACTAACTTCAAGAGCCAACCTTAAAAACTATTGTGTTGTCAATTCAATGAACGATAAATTCTTCTGTTATGTCGACCAGTAGGTACACTGTTATGTTGCAATCTTACTTACTTACTTAGGTGGCGCTACAGTTCGGGGTGAACCTGGGCCTCAACCAACAAGCCTCTCCATTTAGCTCGGTCTTTAGCTAATTGCCTCCAGTTGCGCACTCCAAGTTGGTCGAGGTCCCCTTGAACTTGTGCGCGCCACCTACGGCGATAATTCCCTCTACTGCGTCGTCCCTCGGGGTTAGATTCGAAGACTCTGCGGGCCGGAGCGTTGGTGTCCATTCGCTCTACATGTCCTAGCCATCTCAGACGTCCAATACGCAGTTTTTTGACTAGGTCGATGTCGCTGTACAGCTCGTATAGTTCGTGATTGAATCTTCTCCCCCAAAACCCGTCAACACAAACGGGACCGAAAATCTTACGAAGAATTTTTCTCTCGAAGCGACCAAGTATATCTTCATCCTCTTTTAATAAAGTCCATGTTTCAGCGCCGTAAAGCAGGACTGGGATGATCAAGGTCTTATATAGAGTCTCCTTAGTTGTTCGAGATAGGGCTTTACTGTTGAATTGCCTCATAAGCCCAAAAAAACAGCGATTGGCAAGAGTTATTCTTCGATTGATTTCTGCGCTGATTTTGTTTGCTGAATTTATAGCAGAGCCAAGGTAGACAAAGTCCCTTACTACCTCGAAGTTATAGCTGCCCACGGTGACGTTTTGTCCAATTCGTCGATGTTGGTTTTCCCTTCTAGTTGACAGCATATACTTGGTTTTGCCCTCGTTTATCGCCAAACCCATTTTGGCCGCTTCCGCCTCAATGCTTGCAAAAGCACCGGTGACAGCCCGCTGAGATCTTCCGATAATGTCTATATCGTCGGCGTATGCAAGCAGTTGTACAGACTTGTAATAGATTGTGCCTCCGGTGTTGGCTTGTGAGTTCCGCACAATCCGTTCAAGTACAATATTGAAGAAGTCACATGACAGCGCGTCACCTTGTCTAAAGCCTTTTTTGACATCAAAGGTCTCGGTGAGGTCATTACCGACCTTGATGGAGCAGCGAGCGTTCTCCATCGTCAGCCTGCACAGGCGGACAAGTTTGGCAGGGATGTCAAAACTAGACATGGCTCTATAAAGCTCTTCTCTATAGATGCTGTCATAGGCGGCCTTGAAATCGATAAAGAGGTGGTGAGTATCGATTTGGAATTCTTGGGTTTTCTCCAGGATCTGCCGAAGTGTGAAGATTTGATCGATGGTGGACTTTCCTGGCCTGAAACCGCACTGATAGGGTCCAATCAGGCTGTTGATAAAAGGTTTCAGGCGTTCACACAATATCGCAGAAAAGATCTTGTATGCGATGTTGAGGAGACTGATGCCTCTATAATTGGCGCAGTTGAGGGGGTCTCCTTTCTTGTGGATCGGGCAAACGATGCTGAGATTCCATTCATCAGACATACACTCCTCTGACCAAATATTAGAAATGAGTTGGGTTATGCACTCTACCAATTCATCCCCAGCTGCCTTGAAAAGTTCGGCCGGTAAACCGTCAGGTCCAGCAGCCTTGTTCGATTTTAGCTTGCATATTGCTATCCTCACTTCGTTTTGGTCAGGTGGACGGAAATTTTGACTATCATCGTCCATGTTGAATGGTTCATTCTGCCTGACAGCGGGATGTTGGTCTTCGTCGCCGTTATACAGTCTGCAGAAGTAGTTTTTCCAGATTCTCAGCACCGACTGTGATTCTACTACGAGGTTTCCATTCTCATCTCTACAGGTTTCTGTACGGGTATTACTTCTCTGACACGTTCTTTTTACCTTTTGGTAAAACTTCCGTACATTGTTCCTGGAGTATAGACTCTCGATATTCTCAAACGCGCGCTTCTCATGCTCTTTCTTCTTCTTTTGGAGAAGCCGATGTTCTTCCCGTCTCTTTTGCTCGTAGAGCTCACGAGCAGCTCTCGTCTTCCTTTGCAGCGCCGCTTTGTATGCCTCTTGTTTTGCTGCATGCACTCGCCGGCATTCTTCGTCAAACCAGGGGTTTCGCGGTGGTGGGCGAGCGAGACCCAGCACATCAGTCGCGGCGTTTCTGATGGCATGTTGGCAGCGTTGCCACTGGTCTTCGGCACTTGATGCTGGCGGTATAGGGGTGATTGAGAGATTTCGGGATACGCGTTCAGCGAAGAGTCTGGCGGTCTCTTGCGATTGTAGCTTTTCGACGTTAAATTTTCTCACAGTAATTCTTCTTTGTTGCTCAGATTGGGATATCCGCATTCGTACCTTGGCTACAACAAGGTAATGATCCGAGTCTATGTTGGCCGCTCGGAAGGTCCGGACATCCAGAATACTGGAGGCATGCCTTGCGTCGATCGCAATATGATCAATTTGGTTGATCGTGACATGATCATTGGACCGCCATGTCTGCTTATGAATATCGAGATGAGGAAACCATGTGCTTGCTATGGTGACATTTCGCTCCACAGCGAAATCAATTAGCCTTAGTCCGTTATCAGACGTGGTGTCGTGTAGGCTATGCTTACCGACTGCTCTACCGAAGACGTCCTCCTTTCCTATTTTGGCGTTAAAATCGCCCAATACGATCTTAACGTCGTATTTAGGACATTGCTCGTATGTTTTGTCGAGGAGCTCGTAGAAACACTCTTTGGAGGCAGGGTCCTTTTCTTCTGTGGGGGCATGAACACATATTAAGCTTATGTTAGCGAATTTAGCCTTGATCCGGATAGTCATAATACGCTCGCTCACGTGTCGGAAGCTTAAGACTTCTTGCCTAAGTCTGCCGCGTATGACAAATCCGCATCCGAATAAGCGTTGCCTGTTGCCTCTGTAGCAATCACCGTAGTAGATGTCACAGTTTTTCATCCTCTTTTTGCCTGGCCCATCCCATCGCACTTCCTGGATGGCGGTAATATCTGCTTTATAGCAGTCTAGGGCCTCTGCTAGTTGTTCGGCTGCACGTGGTCTGTAAAGGGACAGAACATTCCACGTACAGATCCGAAGGTCGTTGTCCTTATTTCGTTTGCTGGGGTCGTCATTAGTTGGGTCATCCTTATCCGAGGCTTTTGGTTGTTTCGGAACCATCGATTTTTTACGTGGTAGGGAAGTTACCCCGACGGCACAACCCCCAACCTGGAGGGCCAGTTCCTTAATTATTCCCCTAGGACAGGGGGCCGGGTACACCGGTGCCAGTAGTCCACTACGGGAGTATGAGCGCTGCCGTTGGCCCATTAAGGGCTCCTCCGCCACCATCTCTATTCCAATGTCCTGACCAACATTGGAAATTCCTTACCGATGCAATCTTCAATGTTGCAATCTTCTCGTAAGAAATTTGTTATTTACAGTTTGCAGTTGATCTTAATGCTCTTTTGCAAAATGAAAAAAGGCCAACTTCAAACTTATATGTATATCCTACTTGTACGAGTAGCTTGATAAGCCGGATAGTTTTAAATTATTAAAGTTGGCCTTATTTCACTTTGAGAAGGAGAAATAAGGTCAAATCGGTCTTATTTCCCAACATCATTCGGCGTTATTTCACTTTATCAAAGAGAAATAAGACCAACTGTTGAAACTTGGCTTTACGAGTATTTCACTTTTCGAAAGCGAAATAAGGCCAATTTTCGAAAGTTGGTCTTATTTCACTTGGCCTGATTTCACGGCACCGTGGAGAGCAGATCTACATTTACTGACATTCAGCTCTAGAAAATAATGTTTGTGCCATGCGTAGAACGAGTGCATATCTAGGCCAAGAGGACATGAAGATATAACCAAAATATTTTGTCTCCGACTCTCTTTCTCATTTTTATAAATGACCTCTTGCCTGCTACTTCTAATCCAATCCATTCCTTCGCTGATGACAGTATCCTCAGTTTTTCATATTCGTTCCCTAGCTCACGTCCCTGCTCTTCGGCCGTAGAATAGGAACGACAATGTATGTTAAACACATTAAATTCCGACCTGGACAGCATTACCAAATGGGGTTCAATCAATAGAGTGGAATTTAATGTATCCAAAACTCAATGCTGTCTTCTGTCTCTCAAGCGAAACCAAAACCCTCAACCATTATCCCTGAATGGTACTTGTATCGCTGAATCCGAAAGACTTGCCATTCTCGGTATGTGTATCAATAACCGTCTTCGATGGAACGATCACATATTCGAAGTCGCCAAAAATGCTGCAAAATGTCTAGGATTCCTTAAGCGGTGCAAGAAATATTTTACCCCGTCTGATCTGGACTCCATCTATAAGGCATTCATCCGCCCAAAGCTGGAATATAACGCCCACATCTGGTCTGGTGCACCCAAGACCGTTCTGCACATTCTAGATAGGGTACAGAACCGCGCGTTAAAACTAATAGGTGATAGAGACATTGTGAACTCCATAGTCTCATCTAGAACATCGTAGAAATGTCTCGTGTCTTTCCCTTTTTTATCGGTTCTTTTACAAAAAATGCTCCAACGAAATAGCCAGCTGCATTCCTCCCCTTCAAAACTTCACCATCAATACGCGTGATGCTTCGAATGCACATCAGTTCACCCTCAAGCCCAACTTCGGACGTGCTGTCAAATATAGGGATTTGTTTATAAGCCGAACAACACGTTTGTGGAACAATCTACTAGCCTCTGTGTTTGCTCAACATTACAACCTACAAACATTTAAAGCCAACGCAAACCAGCATCTCCTCTGTCTCTTTCCGCCCTTTTCCCAACCGCCCGTGCCCTGAGAGCCAATATAAAGGTATTAATAATCCATTTGGCACGCGCAAATTATATCTTAAGGATTTTTTCATCATCCGCGTACATGGATATAAATATTAGAATCTTTTAAGATTACACCAATATCGTTCTTCTTCTTCTTTTTCTTCCTTTTTCAGCGAGGTTATGATCCGAAAACAAGGGATCATAACCCCTCCACTTCACTGCATTTCTACTGATCCGTCTGTGGGGTTCACCTATTTGACCTCAGAAAATATCGGCAGGCCTCCCGATTTTGGATTACTCGGTTACTGAGGCAAATGAAATACCGATGTCGTTGCATTTGAGTGATCCAGGTGTTTATAGGCCTGCCTCTCCTCCCTCGCGATGTCTTTGGAACGTTCATTGATATTGCCTTTTTAACAGGGTTCAAATGATCTCTTCTTTGAACGTGGCAATACCATCTGAGCCGGTCGCGCTCTATTTCTTGAACGATCGTTTCCTTGACGTGAAGGGCTTCCATGGATCTTTGAACTTCTTATTCGATCAAGCTTTGCCGTTCCTGCTGTCATGCGAAGCATCTTCATCTCAGCTGCCGTTAATTTACTCTCATACTTTTTGTACATCGTCCAACATTGTGAACCGTATGTGCTGGACGCACAACTGCGGTGAAGAGCCCTCCTTCCAACTTACGCGGCATTTTTCTGTCACAGAAGATAGCGGAATTTTCTCGCCACTTCATCCATCCCACGCGATGATTGATGTCGTCATCACAGGTTGCTTTGCTATTGATCATAGATTCCAGATATTTAAACTTTTCGCACTTGGAAAGCACTGTTCCTTCTTCTACCTTTTATCAGCGAGGTTATGATCCGAAATGAGGGATTACAACCCTCCCACTTCACCGCATTTCTACTGATCCGCCTGTGGGGTCCGCCTATTTGACCTCAGAAAATATCGGCAGGCCTGCCGATTTCGGATCAATCGGTTACTGTGGCCAATGCCGATTATAGGCCCTTGCTTCGCCACTTCATCCACCCTACGCTTAAGCGGTGATTGATGTCGTCATTACAGGTTGCTTTGCTATTGATCATAGATCCCAGATATTTGAACTTTTCGCACTTGGAAGGCACTGTTCCATTCAAATAAATGTCTGGAATAGGCCTGAGTGGATCAGAGAACGGGCAGCACAAGAACTCTGTCTTTTTTTTAACTAATGCGATACCATTTTCGCTCCAAAACGTCCACCCATACATAAAGTTGCAGGGATGTAGGATCCTCACTTATGATGGTTCCATCCTCAGCAAAGAATAACTGATGTACCTTGGGGTCCGTCACCTTCCCTTCAAGTAGATAATCAAGGACTGTAATAAAGAGCAAAGGACTTAATACACTTCCCTGGTGCACACCAACTTTTATTGGGCACTCTTCGGTTACTCCAGCGGGGCATCTTACCCTTGTCTTTGCTCCTTGGTACATATCCACGATCATCTGTACATAAGTTTCTGGAACCCCTCGATGTCTTAGCGCCACCCATATCAGATCTCGTGGTTGTCTGTTTTCAAAGTCAACCAATACAATATGCAAATTCCTTAAGGAATCACGATGTTTTTCCATTATGATCCTTATACTTTGGATTGCATCTGTGGTTGATTTACCCGCGACAAACCCGCACAGATCATCAGATAGCCGTATTATTTTTCGCAGTCGGCCACCTAATAACCGCTCAACGATCTTCATGGAGTGCATGCATGATCGAACGGCAGTTATCACAGTTTCGCGTATCACACTTCCCTTTCTATACAGGAAAAAGGTAACTTTCCCTCCATTGATTCGGCATTGGATCACCTCTCACAAATTTGAAGATGAGAATTCTGAGCCATCTGAACCCGATGTCTCCCATCTTTTTCCAGAACTCAGAGGGCATCTCGTCTGGCCCAACCGCTTTTCGTTTTTTGGAGTATTTGACCGCCTCACTAACTTCTTCGACTGTAATGTCGGGTATTTCTTCACAGTTAGGGGTGGCTCTTGGAAAGTATAGCCGGGGAAACTGGTCATTTAAAAGTTCTTCACAATACTGCCGCCACCTCTGCAGAATTGTGTCGTCATCCACAAGAAGCTGGCCATGAGCATTGTTAATGAACTTTGGCGAACGAATCTCCTGAGCATTCCTCCTTCTTTGGGCTGGTTGCTCTCTTGTTCATATCGGAAAAAAAGACATACCACCAAGCACCAAATTCAAAATTTTTGAAGCAACTATGAGATCGATCATGTGCTACGCTGCCCAAGTTTAGGGTATCTCTCAGTATGAGGAAGTAGAAGGATTGCTTAGATACTTTCTAAAAAAGATTTTCAGATTGCCGGGAAATACTCCGAATTACATGCTGCACCCGGAAACAGGCTTACCTCCTTTATATGTCTTTACCTTAAGGTTGCACTTCCTTTACATTCTAAAAGTTATGGAGCTCCCCCGCCATAGCCTTCCCCATCTTATCGCAAAACTCCTGATACACCGAAAACAGCAATTTTTCGGCGAATGGTCTACGCTAAGCAGGGAATACAATCTCCCCATAGATGAAAATAGCACGGAAACACGGAAGCGTACCCTACAGGAGCTGTTGATGAATATTGAAGATTCCACCCGAGCGGCATTTAGAGTGAAAGCGCAGCATAGCGAGACGAGAATCACTTATCGTTTACTCGATCATGATCTGGGGGATAGAAATTATTTCCACGATCGCAACAGCCTAAATACAATTTCCACCATCTTCAAGGCCAGAGGCGAACTTCTTCGACTAAACTTCATGCCCTACGTAAGCGATGGGAATGAGGAATGCACTATATGCAACCTTGGTGCGAAAGAAGACGTTCTCAACTTTATTGGAATATGTCCCGTATTAAAGGAGATTAGGCGAGTCTACTTGGTTAAAAATATACTTGCAGAAAATGAGGTAATCGCGCAATTAAATGGTCAAGACTGGAATCTGTTAGCCAACTATATCAGATCTGCATCCAAATACCGTCAACAAATACTAAACGAAGCATTTTAGATATATTCGTAAAACCAAAACTAAAACTGTATTTTTATTTTATTGGAAAATTTGTTTTTAATTATAAATATGAATCAGAATTCTCTCTTTTTTCGGCTGACGGCAATTGCCAATGTCATTTACTGTGAATTATTGTAACAGACCAAACTTTTGTTAAATAAAAATCACAAATTACTACTACTACTACTATTGTGTCTTCGCAGCTCCTGGATAGCCTGGTTTGCATCAGCAACCGGGAAAGATATCTTCTCCAGCTCCCGATACAGGCCCTCCGTTCTCTCTCCTTGAAGCTGGGCGCACTTCTTCTTCGCTTTTTTCGTCGCTGAACTTCGAAATGCTCAAGACGTTACCAAGTAGCTCTGCCGCAAGGATGATACCGTTTCGGTTCTTAGTCTTTTCCGTTCCGTAGTAGAACATTTTGTAATCTTTTGTCCTAACGTCCAAGAAACACGCCCGATTTCCGGTATTTTTCCATTTCGTCTCTTGGACACACAAGATACCCACCCGCCTTCTATTCATCGTCTCTTTCAGCTCGTAACTTCGGCCGGTCATACTTGCAACGTTCCAACTCGTGACCCTCAAATTTCTTTCAAACTATTTCACTATTTTGCTAGCCCCCGGAATCCGTATAGCTCTGACCCGAACATTTCTGCTCGATCCAGGATCAGTACCATGCACAGCAGTGGTAGTGCCTGGCGGTGACTTAAGTAGTGCCTTTCCTTTTAGCAAGTATTACCATAATGATACAGTTTTGCAATTTTACCATATTGCGTGTTTATTGTTTAACACGTTCCATTCAAATAAATGTCTGGAATAGGGCTGAGTGGATTAAAGAACGGGCAGCACAAGTACTCTGTCTTTTCTGATCTAATTCGATACACATTTTGCTCCAAAACATCCACCCACAAGTCAAGAGCTCGTTGCAGGGATGAAGGATCTTCACTTATGATGGCTCCATCGTCAGCAAAGAATAACTGATGTACTTTGGGGTCCGTCACTTTACATTCAAGCAGGTGGTCAAGGACTGTAATAAAGAGCAAAGGACTTAAAACGCTTCCCTTAGACCAACATCGTTCGTTTATTATTAAGACAAAGATCAGTGGTCCAAGGTGATTGCCTTGAGGGGTCCCGGAGGTCACGTTAAATTATCACTAATTGTCAATTCTTCGTCATAAGGGCGGTGGTGACGTAGAGTTTTTTTGAGTCATACTTACTTACTTATGTCCTGTATCCCCTTGTGGGTCCTAGGGCATCTACTACGCCTACGCGCCATCGTGTACGGTTTCGGGCAATGTGTCTGAGTTCTCCCCAACTTTTCCCTAACTGCCGTGCCTCCTTCTCGACTGTTCTGCGCCATGTTCTCCTCGGACCGCCAGGTCTTCTGCCATCCTGAGTTAGAGGGTTCCATTGCATAACATGGTTCGTTATGCAACTGTCACCCTTTCGGAACATGTGACCAATCCACTGCCACTTCCGCTGTTGGATAGTTGTGCCTATTGGTTCCTGACCCGTTCTCTCGTAAAGGTGTTCGTTAGAGATACGATTTAGCCAGAAAATCCTTAAGATATTGCGCAGGCACCTATTGACGAACGTTTGCAGCTTTCTGGTGATAGTATTGGTCACTCTCCACGAGCTGCAACCATATAGCAGCACGGATTCAACGTTGGAGTGGAACAGTCTTATTTTGGTGCTCAAACTGATTGCATTGCTTCGCCATACTTTGGACAACATCCCGAACGCGGGCTTTGCTATGGCGATCCTGTTGGCTATATCCAGTTCGGTTCCACCATCGGTCGAGACAATACTCCCAAGATACTGGAAATCCTCTACTCTCTCTACCGGTTGTCCAGCAATGCATATTTGAGCCGATGAGTTTGTTCCAAGGCTGATAATTTTAGTTTTTGCCGTATTAATTTTCAGCCCGACGACACCTGCCTCCCTCTCCACATCTGCTGTCATTTGGTGGAGGTCCATAACTCTGTGGGCGAGTAAGCATACATCGTCTGCGTAGTCAAGATGTTTCAGTTGAGATGTAAGAGTCCATCGAATTCCTCCGTTTCCCGTCGACAAAGCTGCATGAAGCACATCGCTAATCACCAATAGGAATAATACTGGTGAAAGGATTTTTTTTTTTTTTTTTTTTTTTTTTTTTTTTTTTTTTTTTTTTTTGTCGGGATAGGAAACACTCGACTGGAGCACTCAGACACAACTGGTCCATTGTACTGCCAGAGAGCAAACCCTGATTTACCCATTTTGTTGGAATTTCCTTGACTTTCGAAGAAAGCCAAGCAAGCACTTCAGTGATGAGGAGCTTACAGTACCAGCACTCACCACATCCGCACCGAAGATCTGCCACCTGATACGAGCAAAGGCCGGACACTCACAGAGATAATGTTCCGCGGTGTCGTCACTTTCTCCACAAGCGTCGCAAATTGTAGTGTCACTTAAGCCTAACACGTTAAGGTGCTTGGCAAAAGCGAAGTGGCCTGTCAAGACGCCGATAAGTTGTCTACAGTCTTTTCTGCTGAGAGACAGCAAGAATGCCGCTGATTTCTTACAGACATCCGGGAGCATGCGTTTAGTCAACCTGCCACCTGGAGAGTCATGCCACACACAATTGTGCTCGTGAGAGACCCAATCGTCAATGGAAGCCCTAACCGAGGACGCTGGAAGACCCAACACGGGTTCGGGACCTGAGAAAGCCTCCTCTGGGCCTTGTCTAGCAATCTCATCGGAGATCTCGTTCCCCAAGATCCCAGTGTGACCTGGGACCCAGATAAGAGACAGAGAATTCAGCCTTGCGACAGAGTTCAAAGAGTTTTTGGTTTCACGAACTATTTTGGAAGTGGTTAAAGGGTTAAGCAAGGCATCCCGTGCAGGGACGGGTTAAGAATATCACTGCAGCGCCCCCCAACAACTAGCGCTTGTCGTAAAAGGCGACTAAGGGGACAAATCAGATCTAGGCAATATAACACCCAAGTGAGCCTAGCGACACATATACTACCATAAAAACCCTCCCACAAGTGTGCATGCGAGTCCGTGGGTTGACACGACTGGAGATCACCGGTGTCATAAAAGAAAGATCAAACAATACTAAAACAGGAGCATGCACGTGTCAAACAACAAACACCATCCCAATATGGTGCAAAAATTGTATTGCAAAACTGTATCATTATGATAATACTTGCAAAAAGGAAAGGCACTACCCCGCCAGGCACTACCACTGCTGTGCATGGTACTGATCCTGGACCGAGCAGAAATGTTCGGGTCAGAGCTATACGGATTCCGGGGGCTAGCAACATAATGAAACAGTTTGGACGCAATTTAAGGGTCGCGAGTTGGAACGTTGGAAGCATGACCGGTCGAAGTTACGAGCTGGAAGAGATGATGAATAGAAGGCGGGTGGACATCTTGTGTGTCCAAGAGACGAAATGGAAAAACACCGGGAATCGGGCGCGTTTCTTGGACGTTAGGACAAAAGATTACAAGATGTTCTACTACGGAACGGAAAAGGCTAGGAACGGAATCGGTATCATCCTTGCGGCAGAGCTACTTGGAAACGTCTTGAGCATTTCGAAGTCCAGCGACCGTTTGATGTCTCTCAAACTAGTAATACAAGGAGAGGTGTGGAATATTGTCAGTGCATATGCTCCCCACAATGGGTGCAATCAGATAGATAAAGATGCATTTTGGCTAGATTTCCACAATCTCCTTAAGAACATCCCAAAGGAAGAATTTCTGTTTGTTGGAGGAGATTTGAATGGACATGTCGGGAAATCAAACGAAGACTATGAAGACTGCCATGGAGGACTAGGATATGGCACCAGGAACCTTCCTGGTGAAGACATCCTAAGCATGTGCAAATCACACGGTCTTATCGTGTTAAATACCATGTTCATCAAACAAAGCCGACACCTGATCACTTGCAGCAGTGGTGGAGATGAAACTCAGATTGACTACCATTTGGTAGCCAGTTTCATGAAGCCTCGGGTAAAAGATTGCAAAGTGATCCTGGGAGAGGCAATCGCTCGTCAACACCGTCTCCTGCTAACAGAAATTTTTATGAAAACACCAAAGAAAAGCAAACAAACAGGGGTCTCTGAGAAAATCAAGTGGTACAATCTGGACAAAGAAAAAGGCGATGCTTTTGTTTTCGTAATGAAAAATTACCTCTCTCACACCATCAACGGAGCTGAGGATGAAGAGTGCAGAGCACAAAATATGTGGGATTCCCTACAGCGAACTTGCTTAAAGAAGGCCAAAACACTGCTAGGAGCTTCAAAAGGCCACCATCAACACGCCAAAGAAACATGGTGGTGGAGTGATGAAGCTAAGAAAGTGATAAATGAGAAGAAAGCGGCTTTCAAAGCTTGGTCAAAGTGCCCCTCTAATAATAGTGACGAAAAAGCTCGCCTCGAAATGGAATACAGATGCTGCAAGAAAAAAGCGAAGAAGAAGTGCGCTCAGCTTCAAGCAGAGAGTACGGAGGGCCTGTATCGGGAGCTGGATAAAATATTTTCCCCGGTTGCTGATGCAAACCAGGCTATCCAGGAGCTGCGAAGACACAATATGAACAAGAGTGCCACTATCTTCAAAATAGCCGCCCAAAGAAGGAAGAATGCTCAGGAGATTCGTTCGCCAAAGTTCATTAGCAATGCTCATGGCCAGCTTCTTGTGGATGACGACAAAATTCTGCAGAGGTGGCGGCAGTATTGTGAAGAGCTTTTGAATGAACAGTTTCCCCGGCTATACTTTCCAAGAGCCACCCCTAACTGTGAAGAAATACCCGACATTACAGTCGAAGAAGTTAGTGAGGCGGTCAAATACTCCAAAAAACGAAAAGCGGTTGGGCCAGACGAGATACCCTCTGAGTTCTGGAAAAAGATGGGAGACATCGGGTTCAGATGGCTCAGAATTCTCATCTCCAAATTCGTGAGAGGTGATCCAATGCCGAATGAATGGAGGGAAAGTTACCTTCTCCCTGTATACAAAGGGAAGGGTGATACGCGAAACTGTGATAACTATCGTTCGATCAAGCTGATGTCACACACCATGAAAATCGTTGAGCGGATATTAGGTGGCCGACTGCGAAAAATAATACGGCTATCTGATGATCAGTGCGGGTTTGTCTCGGGTAAATCAACCACAGATGCAATCCAAAGTATAAGGATCATAATGGAAAAACATCGTGATTCCTTAAGGGATTTGCATATTGTATTGGTTGACTTTGAAAAGGCATTCGACAGACAACCACGAGATCTGATATGGGTGGCGCTAAGACATCGAGGGGTTCCAGAAACCTATGTACAGATGATTATGGACATGTACGAAGGAGCAAAGACAAAAGTAAGATGCCCCGCTGGAGTAACCGAAGAGTTCCGAATCAAAGTCGGGGTGCACCAGGGAAGCGTTTTAAGTCCTTTGCTCTTTATTACAGTCCTTGATTATCTGCTTGAAGGTAAAGTGATGGACCCCAAGGTACATCAGTTATTCTTTGCTGACGATGGAGCCATCATAAGTGAGGATCCTACATCCCTGCAACGAGCACTTGATGTGTGGGTGGACGTTTTGGAGGGAAATGGGTATCGCATTAGTTCAAAAAAGACAGAGTACTTGTGCTGCCCGTTCTCTGATCCACTCAGGCCTATTCCAGACATTTATTTGAATGGAACAGTGCTTCCCAAGTGCGAAAAGTTCAAATATCTGGGATCTATGATCAATAGCAAAGCAACTTGTGATGACGACATCAATCATCGTGTAAGCGTAGGGTGGATGAAGTGGCGAGAAAATTCTGCTATCTTCTGTGACAGAAAAATGCCCCCTAAGTTGAAAGGAAGGCTCTACACCGCAGTTGTACGTCCAGCGCTCACATACGGTTCACAATGTTGGACGATGTACAAAAAGTATGAGAGTAAATTAACGGCAGCTGAGATGAAGATGCTTCGCATGACAGCAGGAGTGACAAAGCTTGATCGAATAAGAAGTTCGAAGATCCGTGGAAGCTTTCACATCAAGGAAACCATCGTACGAAAATTAGAGCGCGACCGGCTCAGCTGGTATTGCCACGTTCAAAGAAGAGATCATTTGAACCCTGTAAAAAAGGCAATATCTATGCACGTTCCAAAGACAACGCGATGTAGGAAAGGCAGGCCTATAAACGCCTGGATCAGACAAATGCGACGACATCGGCATTTCATTGGCCTCAGTAACCGAGTGATCCAAAATCGGCAGGCCTGCCGATATTTTCTGAGGTCAAATAGGCGAACCCCACAGGCGGATCAGTAGAAATGCGGTGAAGTGGGAGGGTTGTGATCCCTAGTTTTCGGATCATAACCTCGCTGATAAAAGGAAGAAGAAGAAGAAAGGGTTAAGCAAGGCCTTAAGCGCAGCCTGACTGTCACTACAGACACAAATGCTACGTCCCTTCCACCTGTTCTTCACAACATAGTTCATGGCCATTAGGATTGCATAAGTTTCCGCTTGGAAAACAGACGCATATTTGCCTAACGAGAAGTGAAGTCTAATGTTGTCGACTTCCACGAAGACCCCAGCGCCAGACCCTTGACTGGTTTTGGAACCATCCGTGAAAATACGACTACATTCCATTCCCGGCTCAGATTCTGACCGAAGCCAGTCCTGGACACAAGGAAAGTCGACTCTGAATTTGCGCATCAGCTGGAGTTCTGGTGTCATTGCATCAGACGGCATATCCATAAGACAGGAGTCGTAAGATAAGTGTCGCGCAAGTTCATCAAAGTTCCAGTGTGGAGTATACCAAAAACCGCCCCGCCTAAGACGATGGATGGCTTTGATAGTGCAACCCATGATATAAGTATCAAGGGGAGGTAAGTTCAGCAAAGCGTCTAGAGCAGAGCCAGGCGTACTCGGGAAAGCTCCTGAGCAGCCGAGACAAGCCGTTCTTTGGAGTTTCGAGCAAAAAGCAACCACATATTTACGCGAGAGCCCCTTCCACCAAACAACCGACGCATATGCGAGGAATGGTCTTATCATAGCCTTATTCGGTGATAAGCCCCAAGTCTTGCCAAAAGCACCCTTACACTGCCAGAAGACTGAGAGCGCCTTGGATGTTTTCGACTCGACGTGTTTAGACCAATGAAGTTTCTTATCTAGAATCACTCCCAGATATTTGGCTTCATTGGAAATGCGAATGGTGACGCCTTTTAGTACTGGCTGAGTCAGACCGGTCAAAATCCTCCTTCTCGTAAAAAGAACAACCTCAGTCTTAAGAGGATTCACCGAAAGCCCACTCCTAGTACACCATTCATCGATCATGTCCAGCGCCGCCTGTGCGTTAGCACAGACCGTCTCCAGGCATGGCCCGACAGAAAGTACGGCGACATCATCCGCATATGCCTGAGCGTAGACGTTAGAACTATTTAGAGTGTTCAACAGAGAGTCGACCACCATGCACCATAACAATGGAGACAGAACGCCACCTTGCGGACAGCCCCTGTTTACCCCTGTCATAACATATTGGCCACAATCCGCATCCACTACCAAAGTTCTATTCATTAGCATTGCTTTAATCCACAACACTAATGTTTCATCTACCCCGTGTTGTCTGGCAGAGTCGCACATGCAGTCAAAAGTTGCATTGTCAAAAGCACCCTCAATGTCGATGAAGATACCCATCGCGTATTCTCTCCTATCAAGCGCGCATTCAATTCTGGCCACTAGATTTTGAAGTGCGGTCTCACAGGATTTCCCACGCTGGTAAGCATGCTGCATCTCCGATAGTGGATGCAGTTTCAAAGCAACTTTGCGCACGTGAAATTCTACCAGTCTCTCCATACTTTTCAGTAAGAAGGATGTCAAACTTATAGGTCTGAAACTCTTGGGGAGCGAATAGTCTTCCTTACCAATTTTCGGTATGAAAGCTACTCTGACAGTCCGCCAAGGTGTAGGAATATATGCCAGCGCCAAGCCAGCGGTGAAAATTCTTTTCAGAGTTGGCAATAGCTGATCTATACCCCGTTGCAGCATAGCCGGATATATTCCATCGGTGCCCGGCGATTTGAAACCATCAAAAGATGCCACAGCATATTTGATGGCCTCATCTGTTACCACGGCTGATGCAATATACCAACTGCGCCGAGTTTTCTGACTTAGATCAAGCTCAGCCTGGGTAAGCGGGCCAAGCTGCGACCTAGTGATTATCCGATTGCCAGGAAAGTGAGTCTCCAGCTTTTGTCTTAGTAAACTTGCCATCAGACCGTCTGAGTGACTCCGGTTTGGTCGGCTTACCTCTTTTGAGGACTTTAACCAACCTACTGGTTTCACCGAGTGTCTCGATCTTTTCACAAAAATCTCTATAAGAAGCACTTTTCGACAAACGAATTAACTTCTTATAGTCTTTTTGCTTCGATCTAAAGAGATCCCAGTCACCTTCTAAATTTGTCTTAAGAGACCTATTCAGAAGTTTTCTGGACTCTTTCCTAAGCCGCTGCAGTTCCGGGCTCCACCAGGGAACCGGCGTTCTGCAGGAGTTTTTTGTCATTGGACACGCCAGTTCAAAACAGTTGGTAAGGACACTGGTCAGGTTTTGAACAGCATCCTCAACCTTTCGTTTCGTTCTGAGTTTAGCTGGAGTTTTGACAGATCTATCTAGCTCTTTCCTAAACCGCACCCAGTTGGTTTTCCTCGGATTCCTCCTCTCCTGCAAAGTTAAAGCTTCGCATTCGATTTGGAAAACGATGTATCTATGATCTGATAAGGACACTTCCGGCAGTACCCTCCAGTTAGTAATCGACTTGAAGTACCTATTAGATAAAGTCAAGTCAATTACCTCCTGCCTCCTTGCCGTAACAAAAGTTGGCTGGGAGCCAACATTGTTTATTGTCATACCAGATGATAGTATAAAGTCTCGTATGCTGCATTTGCTGCTGCCCCAGACTGTATTCTGAGCATTAGCATCGCAGCATATGACTAGTCCCGTCTCCCGAGTGTCACAATACTTTATGAGTTCGGCAACCGCCTTCGGTGGTGGAGGCATTACCGAATCATAAGGGAAATAAGCCGACGCAACGACGAAAGTTTTCCAACTTCCATTTGTTTCGTAGCTTACAGCTGCAGCAACCAAGTCCTGACCACAAAATTGTCCAAGCTTGCTTACTGAGAGGAAATTCGGCACAATTAGACAAGCTCTCGGTCTTTCAGATCGCTCGTCACATAGCACCGTTACTCCACGAACACCACCAAATCCACATATGCGCTTGTTCCGCACATATGGTTCCTGGATAGATGTTATGTGGGGTTTTGTACGCACCACGGAAAGTCTACTACTTAAGAGAGCGGTAGCAGCCTTGGAGTGATGCAGGTTAATCTGCGAAAATATCATAGATATAGTCGGTGGTTTTCGCCCATTACTTGCACTCATTTGGAAATTAAGCGGAAATGAATCCTTCCAAGATGCAGGTAAGGACGCATGTCATACCTAGACTTCAGGACCTCCACAGAGCCAAGATCTAAACCCACAACAAGCGAAGAACCTTCCACATTTTCTCGATTCTTGCACTTGCCGTGAGAGTAGACGAACCATTCGCTCGTGTCGAGGCCAGGATTCTGGGTACGGAGACGCGTCAGCACATCCGCCGTTTTCCTGAGTTTCCCCGGGATAAAGCAAATGGCGCGCGTTCTCTTGATGGGCATGAGAACCACAAAAGAAGTGGTCCCCAAGGGTGGTATTTTCGGCACCGCATTGCTTAGCCATTCAAGGGTTTGCTGCGAGGAGCACTTCACCACGAAGGTTCCGCTCTTTAACGCACAGCCCTCCACTTGAATGCAGGCATTTGCTGCCGAAGCCAACTCCCACAGACGATCTTCGCAGTGTTTGCACTCCGCGTCGGTCATCTTGTGATCATTGCCAGCTCTTGCGATTCGTAGCGTAAGAGCGGAGGAAGCAGTTTCACTATACAGAATCTGCTCCCTTCGCTCCTTCGATCCGGATTGCTTCTTACCGAGGGTCTTATCCACGTCAGCCAATTTCTGTCCGCAGGTGCTAGAGCTTTTAGAAGTTCCAGTACGCGCATCACCCAGATTTTGTGCGCGGGTAATACCTCCGGTTCGAGGCTTCTTGGTAGAAGGGCGAGCACCTGATGCACCCACGCTTCCGCCGAGACGAGCACCCTTACCCGTGGCTTTGCCTGCGTCTGCCATTTTCTGTCCACTAGTGCTGGGACCTTTAGGGATAACAACACCAGCATCACTCAGATTTTGTGCGCAGATAACGCCACCGGTAAGAGTGTGTCCAGCAGAGGGGCGCGCATCAGATGCGCACACGCTTCCACCGATGAAAGTGGGCGAAACTTGCTTCGTCCGCTTTGACCTGTTCGAGCCAACTGAAGGGGAGCCGGCGTTGGGTCCGAGGGATAGACCGACTCCAGTTGGAGTACTTTCTGTCGACCTAGGCCTCTTTCCCGCCGCCATTGAGGGATGACTGCTACCAGCGCTTGCGCCTTCAGCTAACTCTGCAGCCTCTTTGCACCGCGCCGTCGCCGCCTTCCTTCTTCTCCTCTTCAACTGACTCTTAGTCAGGAGCTTTTCGGAGTGCGCCGTTTCAGGAGCTCGTTCACCTTTTTCGGTATCCCGAGTCAAACCGTCTTCAACACAACTTCGACCAGCTGCCAGACTATTAAAACAGAGATTAGACGTTCCAGCCGAAGCCTTTCCGCCACTTTCTCCGTCATTCCAGCCCAGTCTACCAAACGAGTCGGAGACAGAGCCGCAGGATTCTTCAGAAGCAAGCATCGCTACTACTTCCGGGTCAACGCCAGAGGCGGGGGGTTTGAGTATGTTGGTTGGGACCTCCAGAATCCTTGTCCCGGCCGGGGTCGAAAAGACCACGGGTGGATTGTCGCTTGCGCGAGTACCACCTGGAGTATATACCGTGAATGTTTCTTCCATCATACTTTTAACAGGTTTTGCGTCACAGTCAAGACGTCTTCAGCCTTTGGTTCGATGTCTCACCTGGGGTCCTTTCGGATCCTTAGGGTCATTGACTCTTAAGCCGTTCCGCCACGTCAAGGCAGCTGAAGAATGGGAACGGAAGGTGAAAGGTGATACAGCCCTGTCTTACCCCACTTTGGATCTCAAATTCCTCAGACAACCTCCCCCTGTGCAGAACGTGACATTTGTAGCCTTCATAATTGGCTTTGATAGTAGCAATTAGTTCATCGGGAATACCTCTCCTGCGTAAGGCACACCAAATAAACTCTCTGTTGACACTATCGAACTCCTTCTCAAAATCGATGAACAGCAGGTGCAGTGGCGATCGATATTCAACACACTGTTCGATGATAACCCGCAGTGTGTTGATGTGGTCGGGACAGGAGGATCTAGAGCGGAAACCTGCTTGTTCGGCATCGAGTGTGTCTTCGAGATGTTGTTTGATTCGCTCAATGATGATTTTAGCTATTATCTTAGCTACAGCAGTCAGCACGCAGATACCCGTCCAGTTTCCGCATTCCATTATATTTCCTTTCTTAGGAAGCTTGACGATCATTCCCTTTTTCCACTCGTTAGGAAAGCTCTCTGCTTCCCAAGCTCTATCTATAAGTGGAAGCAGAAGCTCAGCCGATGTTGTTGGCGCTGCTCATAAGAGCTCTGCTGGAATACCGTCAAGTCCTACCACCTTGTTGGTTTTGAGTACCTTGATCGCGGTAATGATCTCATCTTTACTAGGAGTCGTGGTGCGTATTCGTGAGCTTCTCACCTCGGGCATCTCAAACTGATTTGGGAGCATATCGATAGCTTTTTTGAGTCATATATTAGATTGAATGAGGCAGTAAAAGATTTAGGCATAAATTTACTCGAGGGCGAAGTCTATAGAAGTATGCATGCCAAGGGAGAAGTTAAAATTTATGTTTCTGAAGTCAGCTTTACGAATTTGAAGGAGATATCAAATAGATAGCCAGCAGCTACTGCGGTAGATGGTGATGCGATTTTGGAACACTGCACCCTCTCACATCTTAGCGTAGTTTGCTAGCTGGTCATATCTTAGATTGTATAGCTCTAACCTCTTTTTCGCAAGGAAATATACTTGTCATGATGTTTGCTTTGAAACTGGAAATTGCACTCTGGCGTTGAAGAATGAAGAGCGCATGTGCCATTATCTCTTTGACACACTTCTTTCGTTGAAGCTATAGGCTTAAGTTTCAAAGTAAATGAGAATTCTAAAAGTTCTTTTGAAGTTTCTGCCAAGAGGCTTATGGATATTAATCCGCCGCCATCGAAATTAATAACTTCTACACGAATTCTATTATGGTTAGCCTTAGGCGATGACATGAATTTCCTTCTAGCCAAATGAAAACCATCCACTAAGACCCACTGCCGCCTAACGCTTTCTAATAAACATGCTCCCATTTGTTGGTAATCCCCCTTGTTACCCTTAAAAGAAAATCCCCAGTTTCTCATTTCGACTTTCCCATAAAAGCACACAGATTCTTGCAGACTTTCTTCCAAATTAAAAAGAAAAAAAATACGACGACGAAGATAACAACAACAAGAACGCCGCCCAGCAACCGAAAAACCCTACCCGCAACTCTGTTACCAAATTATCACATCGGCTGTGACAAATGGCCTTTTCCATCTCCGTTACTTTTTTTTTATCATCCTCACGAGAAAATCCTTCCGGGTGAAGGAGCTACGAATTCATGTGAAGAAAGCTGCCTTGGCCGCCGTAGGCGGTTGACTTTAAAGCATCTCATCCACAAGAGGGATGGCGGCCAAAAAAAGTTTTCTATCTCATTCAGCTTCTTCCGCTTTTTTTCTTTTTTAATTCACTTCTCTTGGTCTAAGGACGCGCGAGTAGAATAAATCTCCAAGGATCCCACCAAAATGCGCACTAATTCTTCGCGTGTTCTTTTACTACCGCAAACAAAAATGTAATTTTTATCATCGTCACCTTTGCACCGAAGCACAATAGAATGGAATTCCCTTTCTTATAATTTCGTTATATTTTTTTATTATCCTTGTGATTTATAAAAAAACAAGAAAAGAAAAAAGACGCGTCTCTTATCTTATTTATTTCGATTATCCAAGGGGTTGGGTGAGGGGGTGTGCTGCAAAAAAAGGAGCAGAAAGTTGCAATGCCATATTTTATGTTTGAAAAAATAAGGCAAAAGGATAATGGAAGAGGGATGTCAGCGACGAAAGAGAGAGCGGATGGATACAACAAGAAAAAAAAACCCTGAGCAAACGGATTTGATGGCAACGGACAAAAATCTTTTTATGGCCTATAAAAATGTCCTTCTGGTATTTATATATTTACTGCTGCTCATGTAATTCTGTAATATCCATCCAAAGCATCCATCTAGGGTGATTGGGTTCTTTTTTTTTTTTTTTGGTTCAAACTCAAATGCATAATATTAACTTGGAAGGATCGCTCAATTTTAACAGTGAATATACTCATTCAAGGGCTTTAAGCTGCCAATTAAGAATTGCAAACAGAAGGGAGCCTTTGTTACTACAGATTCTCCGCTGGCGTGTGCAAATTTTTACGACATCATAGTATTTATGTTTTTATTCATATTTTAGAGGCATTTGATGTCCTGAGGCACAATTGTTCAAAATGTACACTCATACCTTGTAACATGGCAAGTCGAATACGAATTTAAAAAAAATTTTCTATCATTTTGTCCACCGATAAAGCCGGGAGTCGGTCCGCCGTATCCGTGAACGGATGACCGGTCAAGTAATTTGTGTTGTGTTGTTGGTAGATATGGTTAGCAACAGCATAAGTACATACAAATTACGGGACAAGTTTTCCATTCACGGATACGACGATTCGATCCCTGAACATCGGTTGGAGAATATCTTAAATACTGGCATTACAGTTTTACCAATACATGCAGTTTTTTCTTAAAATGTTCTTGGACTATTCTGTCACGAAAGACCAAAGCGATGTTGCAGTACTTCAATAATTGTGGAACGTTCAGCTCTTAAGTTAATCAATTATATTTGGTCGCCCGATAGATCATCGGTGCCGAAGACATTACGCTAAATTTCTTACAAAATGTTGCGTACATATCTATGGGATTTATATGTAGTTCAAATTTACCAATTCTCAGCTTAATTTGACAATCATCGATATTTCCTCCACATTTGCAATTACAGTGGACTCCCCCTAAGTCGAATTTTCACGGGATACCATGATTTGTTCGAGTTAGAGGGAGTTTTGGAAAAATTCGAGTTAGAGAGAGAAACATTTTTTTTGTAAACGTATTTAATAAAAAAAACGTTAAGATAATTTAAAAAAGTTAACAAACAAAATAAATAAAAAATGGCTTCTTGCTTGGTTTAAATTAAATAAGGACACAGTAGTTCATCAAAATAAAAAAAAAAATAATAAATAAAATAAATAAAAAACATCTTATTGCTAAATTAAAATTAAAATAAGGCACATAAATTCATTGTTATATCGTCAAAAACTTATTTAAATAACTTTACTTAAAAAAATTTGTTTGTTGTTTTTTTTTTTAAATTACTCTAGTTTAAAAAGATAGTTTTGAACTTCATCCGGTACTTGGTCAGTTAATTCTATTGCAGATTGCAGAATTTCAATCGCGTTCTCAATTTCGGTTTTTCCTGGCATTTCTATGTTAATTAACTCGGGTTCTTCTTCATCTTCACTTTCGTTTGCGTTATTTTCAGCATTAATAATTTGCGCGATATTTTGCAATCTTCTTTTTTGGTTTCCCAAATCCTTAAGGTTTTTGCTAGTATACGGCGCTTATAGTGGACTTTTAAAACTTGTATTATTCCCATGTCCATTGGCTGAACTATTGAAGTCATGTTGGGTGGAAAGTACTCAAGCTTTATAAACTTTAATTTATCTTTTACTTGTTTAGGGTGAGCGGGCAGTTATCGATGATAAATAAGACCTTTCGCTTTGAAATTTTGCGTCGAGCTTGAAAAGCCAGCTCGTAAAAAGATCTGCCGTCGTCCAAGACCGTTTGTTGGCCACATAATCCACCGGCAAAGATTTTATTTTTTGAAAACAGCGTGGATTTTTGCTCTTGCCGATAATTAAGAGTTTTAGTTTTTCTGATCCTGTCATGTTGGATCCTACAAGACATGTCACTCTTTCTTTGCTGTGTTTGCCTCTAAAACATTTTTCGCCCTAAAAACAATTCATTTTAAGTAAACAAAACTTTTGACCACATGGTTCGCTTTGCAATAATTCCGTAACATGTAACTTACAATTTTTTTAATTGATCTTACAACCAACTTGCACAAAATAACTGCATCAGCTCTGTTGAACTGCCAAGAATCAACTGATTTTCGAATTCCAACTGGAATTTCACTAAAACGAGATCTTTTTTTAGATAGATTTCCATTGCTTTGAAATAAAAACTGTTTTGAATCCAACGAACAACACAAGGAAAAGGATAACATTGTTTTTTTTTTTGCCCTGCAATTTTTGTACAAATTGTATCTTTGTAGGTAGGTACCTAGACGCATTATGTATTGGATATGGGTAGGTAGAAACACAACGCACTTACGATGATGACATACGCGATGCTACAGATTTGTAGGTACTTTATGTTTAGGTAGTTATAGTTATATAACTAAATACTAAATACGAATTGTGAGAGGGTAATTTTTTTTTATTTTTTTTTTATGCAAAAAAAAAAAATTCGAATTAAAGGGTGAAAAAAGAGGCCAAGAATCAAAAGAATGTGTACGAGTTAGAGGGAGTTTCGACACTTAGAGGGAGTTTGACTTACTTACTTACTTAGGTGGCGCTACAGTTCGGGGTGAACCTGGGCCTCAACCAACAAGCCTCTCCATTTAGCTCGGTCTTTAGCTAATTGCCTCCAGTTACGCACTCCAAGTTGGTCGAGGTCCCCTTGAACTTGTGCGCGCCACCTACGGCGATGATTCCCTCTACTGCGTCGTCCCTCCGGGTTAGATTCGAAGACTCTGCGGGCCGGAGCGTTGGTGTCCATTCGCTCTACATGTCCTAGCCATCTCAGACGTCCAATACGCAGTTTTTTGACTAGGTCGATGTCGCTGTACAGCTCGTATAGTTCGTGATTGAATCTTCTCCCCCAAAACCCGTCAACACAAACGGGACCGAAAATCTTACGAAGAATTTTTCTCTCGAAGCGACCAAGTATATCTTCATCCTCTTTTAATAAAGTCCATGTTTCAGCGCCGTAAAGCAGGACTGGGATGATCAAGGTCTTATATAGAGTCTCCTTAGTTGTTCGAGATAGGGCTTTACTGTTGAATTGCCTCATAAGCCCAAAAAAACAGCGATTGGCAAGAGTTATTCTTCGATTGATTTCTACGCTGATTTTGTTAGAAGAATTTATAGCAGAGCCAAGGTAGACAAAGTCCCTTACTACCTCGAAGTTATAGCTGCCCACGGTGACGTTTTGTCCAATTCGTCGGTGTTGGTTTTCCCTTCTAGTTGACAGCATATACTTGGTTTTGCCCTCGTTTATCGCCAAACCCATTTTGGCCGCTTCCGCCTCAATGCTTGGAAAAGCACCGGTGACAGCCCGCTGAGATCTTCCGATAATGTCTATATCGTCGGCGTATGCAAGCAGTTGTACAGACTTGTAATAGATTGTGCCTCCGGTGTTGGCTTGTGAGTTCCGCACAATCCGTTCAAGTACAATATTGAAGAAGTCACATGACAGCGCGTCACCTTGTCTAAAGCCTTTTTTGACATCAAAGGTCTCGGTGAGGTCATTACCGACCTTGATGGAGCAGCGAGCGTTCTCCATCGTCAGCCTGCACAGACGGACAAGTTTGGCAGGGATGTCAAAACTAGACATGGCTCTATAAAGCTCTTCTCTATAGATGCTGTCATAGGCGGCCTTGAAATAGATAAAGAGATGGTGAGTATCGATTTGGAATTGTTGGGTTTTCTCCAGGATCTGCCGAAGTGTGAAGGTTTGATCGATGGTGGACTTTCCTGGCCTGAAACCGCACTGATAGGGTCCAATCAGGCTGTTGATAAAGGGTTTCAGGCGTTCACACAATATCGCAGAAAAGATCTTGTATGCGATGTTGAGGAGACTGATGCCTCTATAATTGGCGCAGTTGAGGGGGTCTCCTTTCTTGTGGATCGGGCAAACGATGCTGAGATTCCATTCATCAGGCATACACTCGTCTGACCAAATATTAGAAATGAGTTGGTGTATGCACTCTACCAATTCATCCCCAGCTACCTTGAAAAGTTCGGCCGGTAAGCCGTCAGGTCCAGCAGCCTTGTTCGATTTTAGCTTGCATATTGCTATCCTCACTTCGTTTTGGTCAAGAGGACGGCGATTTTGACTATCATCGTCTATGTTGAATGGTTCATTCTGCCTGACAGCGGGTTTTCGTCGCCGTTATACAGTCTGCAGAAGTAGTTTTTCCATATTCTCAGCACCGACTGTGATTCTACTACGAGGTTTCCATTCTCATCTCTACAGGTTTCTGTACGGGTATTACTTCTCTGACACGTTCTTTTTACCTTTTGGTAAAACTTCCGTACATTGTTCCTGGAGTATAGACTCTCGATATTCTCAAACGCGCGCTTCTCATGCTCTTTCTTCTTTTTTTGGAGAAGCCGATATTCTTCCCGTCTCTTTTGCTCGTAGAGCTCACGAGCAGCTCTCGTCTTCCTTTGCAGCGCCGCTTTGTATGCCTCTTGTTTTGCTGCATGCACTCGCCGGCATTCTTCGTCAAACCAGGGGTTTCGCGGTGGTGGTCGAGCGAGACCCAACACATCAGTCGCGGCGTTTCTGATGGCATGTTGGCAGCGTTGCCACTGGTCTTCGGTACTTGATGCTGGCGGCAAAGGGGTGATTGAGAGATTTCGGGATACGCGTTCAGCGAAGAGTCTGGCGGTCTCTTGCGATTGTAGCTTTTCGACGTTAAAGTTTCTCACAGTAATTCTTCTTTGTTGCTCAGATTGGGATATCCGCATTCGTACCTTGGCTACAACAAGGTAATGATCCGAGTCTATGTTGGCCGCTCGGAAGGTCCGGACATCCAAAATACTGGAGGCATGCCTTGCGTCGATCGCAATATGATCAATTTGGTTGATCGTTACATGATCATTGGACCGCCATGTCTGCTTATGAATATCGAGATGAGGAAACCATGTGCTTGCTATGGTGACATTTCGCTCCACAGCGAAATCAATTAGCCTTAGTCCGTTATCAGACGTGATGTCGTGTAGGCTATGCTTACCGACTGCCCTACCAAAGACGTCCTCCTTTCATATTTTGGCGTTAAAATCGCCCAATACGATTTTAACGTCGTATTTTGGACATTGCTCGTATGTTTTGTCGAGGAGCTCGTAGAAACACTCTTTGGTGGCAGGGTCCTTTTCTTCCGTGGGGGCATGAACACATACTAGGCTTATGTTAGCGAATTTAGCCTTGATCCGGATCGTCATAATACGCTCGCTCACGTGTCGGAAGCTTAAGACTTCTTGCCTAAGTCTGCCGCGTATGACAAATCCGCATCCGAATAAGCGTTGTCTGTTGTAGCAATCACCGTAGTAGATGTCACAGTTTTTCATCCTCTTTTTGCCCGGCCCATCCCATCGCACTTCCTGGATGGCGGTAATATCTGCTTTATAGCAGTCTAGGGCCTCTGCTAGTTGTTCGGCTGCACGTGGTCTGTAAAGGGACAGAGCATTCCACGTACAGATCCGAAGGTCGTTGCCCTTATTTCGTTTGCTGGGGTCGTCATTAGTTGAGTCATCCTTATCCGAGGCTTTTGGTTGTTTCGGAACCATGCGGTTTTTACGTAGTAGGGAAGTTACCCCGACGGCACAACCCCCAACCTGGAAGGGCCGGTTCCTTAATTATTCCCCAAGGACGAGGGGCCGGGTACACCGGTGCCAGTAGTCCACTACGGGAGTATGAGTGCTGCCGTTGGCCCATTAAGGGCTCCTCCTCCACCATCTCTATTCCAATGTCCTGACCAACATTGGAAATTCCTTACCGACCTGTGATCCGAATACGTCGAAGCAGCTCGCGCAAGGTGTTCACTAAGTTCGACCTAACTGGAACTATAGACGCCACCGTTGACTCCGTCTAGGGAATTCGTCCGCTGCCGCCTGGAACAGGAAGAAGCGCTCTAGTAAGAAAAGCACTCTTCCCCCCCTCAGGCCTCAGCTGAGTGAAAACGCTTGTGTTTTCATATGATCGCATGCACTACCGTTTGACCAGCCGGAGTTTGACTTAGAGGATGTTTTTGTATGGAAAATTGAGGGGAATGCTAAAATATGGCGAAAAAGTTCGAGTTAGAGAGAAATTCGACTTAGGGAGAGTTCGACTTAGGGAGAGTCCACTGTAGTTGGTACAGCATTTGCTTCCAGTTCGTAAATTCCGCTGCTTGCAAGTTTGATTCCATCACACATTCTTGAGCTAAATCTATTTACCATACCAGCTGCTCCATTGGATATGCTCTTTCAAGCTACCTTTCTAGGAAGACTTTTAAGACATAGTCCATCTGCAGTTTCAATGCATTTATAAAGGGAAGAGCTAACAATGTTTCCAGCATAAGGTAGATCGACGTACTAGTACTAGTTGTTTTATAGTTTAAGAAAGGGAAAAAGTTCTTCAAATTAGCGGCGGTAATATAAACTTGCAGTTATTTCCCTTCTTCATTCCGTCTCCGAGAATACCCTTTTTTTTTTTTTTATAATACGCGTGCGCCGAAGGGATTATTAATACCCTTATACTGATGCTCAGGGCACGGGAGGATAGGAAAAGGGGGGAGAGGAACGAGGGAGATGCCGGTTTACGTTGGCTTTAAATGTTTGAAGGTTGTAATGACTGGGAAATACAGAGGCTGGTAGATCATTCCACAAACGTGTTGTTCGGCTTATAAGCGAATCCCTATATTTGACAGTTTGTCCGAAGTTGGGCTTGAGGGTGAACTGATGTGCATTCGAAGCATGACGCGTATTGCGGGTGAAGTTTTGAAGGGGAGGAATGCAACTGGCTATTTCGCTGGAGCATTTTTTTTATAAAAAAAGCGGTAAAATAGGGAAAGACATGAGACATTTGGGACTATGGAGACTATGGAAATTCACAATGTCTCTATCACATATAAGTTTTAATGCGCGGTTCTGTACCCTATCTAGAATGCGCAGAACGGTCTTGGGTCCACCAGACCAGATGTGGGCGTTATATTTCAGCTTTGGGCGAATGAATGCCTTATAGATGGAGGCCAGATCAGACGGGGTAAAATATTTTTTGCACCGCTTAAGGAATCCTAGACATTTTGCTGCATTTTTGGCGACTTCGAATATATGATCGTTCCACCGAAGACGGTTATTGATGCACATACCGAGAATGGCAAGTCCTTCGGATTCAGCGACACAAGTACCATTCAGGGATAATGGTTGAGGGTCTTGGTTTCGCTTGAGAGACAGAAGACAGCATTGAGTTTTGGATGCATTAAATTCCACTCTATTGATTGAACCCCATTTGGTTATGCTGTCCAGGTCGGAATTTAATGTGTTTAACATACGTTGACGTTCCTCTTCTACGACCGAGGAGCAGGGACGTGAGTTAGGGAACGAATATGAAAAACTGAGGGTACTGTCATCAGCGAAGGAGTGGATTGGATTAGAAGTTGCAGACAAGAGATCACTTATAAAAATAAGAAAGAGAGTTAGAGACAAAACGGAGCCCTGGGGAACATCAGCATTTATGTGGTGAATTGCAGACTTGAAGCCATTCAATACAACTTGTATTGAACGGCCCGAAAGGTAATTTCTAATCCATTGAAGAAGAGACTCATCGATGCCATATGCACGCATTTTCGACAAAAGAGCCTGATGCCAAACCTGTCAAATGCCTTAGAAATATCAAGCGCAACCATCTTTGTTTCATCAAAGTGATGGAGAAATTGATTGCACTTCTCGGTGAGATATGCCATCAAATCACCAGTGGACCTGTGCTACGAAAACCATATTGCCGGTCATTGAGGAGTTTTCGTGAATCAAGATATTTCATAAGCTGACGATTTATCAGCGTTGTCATGACCTTGGAAAGAAGGGACGTTAGTGCAATGGGTCGGTAGTTGGACGGGAAGGAAGATTCGCTTTTTTTAGGGACGGGCTGGACAAATGCTGTTTTCCATCTTCTCGGAAAGAGCCCAGAAGAGTAGGACAGACAGAAAAGCTTACGCAGAGGTTTTGCCAGTGTGAAAGAACACCTCTTCAGAGCTGTGGGGGAGATACCATTTGGACCAGCGGATTTGTGTATGTTAAGAGCTTTGAGTACTCCTGCAACTGTACGAGTGCGAAAGTGGACTTGTCCCATGGAAAATTCGAAGCTCTCAAGTACAGGCGGAGACAAAGTACTATCTGGCAGGGTGGAGTTCGCTGCGAAGTGAGCAATAAGCAGATTGGCCTTGTCCAAGGAGCTGACAGCTGGAATGCCATTGAAAATGAGCGTTGGGATGGCGGGCGAGGCAGAATTTTTAATATTTTTGACGAATGACCAAAAATGTTTATTACCTTTGGGACATTTTAGAATTGTTTGCCTCAATTTTCGGTCATATAAAAATTGTACACGTCGATATGAGCATTGCAGTCATTTCTGGCTTGTTTAAACTTCTTTCGGTTTTCCTCAGATTTATTGGCTTTATAAGACCGAAACCTACCTCTTTCACCCTGATAGCCTCTTTGCAGCTCTGGTCAAACCACGAGTTTGCGTTAGGTTTGATGCTTTTTGTTCTGTTAGGAATAAAGGCATCCATACCTAAGAGGATGGTGTCAGTAATCATATCAGCGGCGGCATCCACGTCGCTATCGAGGAAGCATAGCGACCACTTAAAACTCCTAAAGAAACTATTAAGGCCGCCCCAGTTGGTTTTCTCGTAACGCCACACTTTCCTTCTTGGAGTTTTTTCTTTAACTGTGTGGTCAGAGTACGAGAATTTAGCCGATATGATGTTGTGGTCAGACCGGCCTAGAGGCGCTAACACATCAATGATGTATTTATTAGGGTGTAAAGTAAGAAATAAGTCCAGAGTGTCGGCAGAATGACTTGCAATATCCGGTATGCGTGTAGGCTCATTTACAAGCTGAGTCAAATTGTTTATCTCAGCGAAAAGTTCAACATACCGTCCTTCGGGTGTTGTCTGGCCAGAATGTCGAAGCTACTCCAAATTGTGTATATTGAAATCGCCCGCAATGACGATTTCAGTATGAGGATACATGGAGACAATTCGTGTGATGGAATCGGACAGCGCATCAAATTCGTTAAAAGTCGAGTTGCTATGCGCACTAGGGCTTCTGTAGATAAAACAGTAGTAGATTATTTGCTTACGGACGGCGAATTTTAGCCATTTGAAATTAAATTCCGGATTGGAACAGTGGCCATACTGTGGCGGAACCCTGGTCCAGTTACAAGTACGTGCAAATCTAAGGTTGTCTATGTTCGATGGCGTGAAACTGATGATTATATCCGACATTTGGACGAGATTATTTTTAAGCTGTTGGCAGACTGTAAAATCCTTCGGTCACAGTAGTCGATCGACGCATAAAGTTGGTCCACACCAGTCTGGTTGGTGTTGCACAAAAGTTGGGTACCATTCTAACGCAGACTCACGCTGGTCAGATATTCCCTGGTTATATTATATATTAATATTCTAAATAGGTACACTAAAGGAGATGAAGAGGGAAATTTAGCATTTATATGTGACGTTGGTAGCTCAATAAATGATATATTTTCGGTTTCAAAGGAGCTACTGTCCAATATACAAAGCTTTACAGTTGAACAAAAAATGTGATCAGACCATGTGCCTATAGTGCTATCCTTACTAATCGAAGTGAACTCTAATGGATAAAAGAAAGAGAAATGATTGAGAAAATTACTCTGGAAGCAAGCAGAAAGAAGAAGAAGAAAGAAATCTACACACCATTAAAAGATCTAGGAATGAATTGAGTCCAACAGATTTGACCAATACAATAACTGCTTTGGTGGACTAGCAACAAATAGCCACTAGCTATTTTACACAAAAAAAAAGACAAATAGTTTGACAGCAGCTGTTTCTTAGCGAGAAAGAAATCATTTAAATGGCAGAAAATATTTAACAAGACACAGAATCTAATACACAAAGAAAAATACATATATAAGGAAGTGTGTAGGTAAAGAGGCAACTGCTACTATAATCAAATAGCAAATCAAATAAATAAGGTAAACGACTGTAAGGACTGGTGTGAAATAGTGAAGGAAATAAGGAACCAACCGACTCAATTCGAGTCAGATATTGAACCTGCAGCTAAAAAAAACATTTCGCAAGCACTACCAGCTCCTAGACAAGACGTATGAGCAGTGCCCTAGACACGACGTTAAAATCATCTTAGGCAATTTTAACGCATCGCTAAGAAAAGAGGAAGTTTCTAATAGTATGGTTGAGAAGCACAACCTGCACGATACACTAGCTAGTATGTGGTTCCTGCAGTGGGGACCTGCATTGTGATTGATCGGGAAACTATTGACTGCAGAAAACTTGGTTTGGGCCAGTAACGCAACAATCAAGTTCGTGATGAAGTCCTTTACCTCCTAGTGGTGGTCCCCGGGCAACTATACGTATAAACCCTTACATGTAGGCTAAAATTGCCAGTGCGGGTTGTCTAGGGGCTTGATTCTGGACAAGATAACGTGGGCCAGCAACCTGCGTTACTGAAAACCGACCGCTACAGAAATCGACACTATACCTCGGATAAGGAATGATCACATGTTGACGACTTTTGGCTATTGTACCCGGACAAAGATAGGTTTCTGGAATGTAAAGACGCTCCTCGACTCGGAAAGCGAAGGTCCTTACAATGCCAGATTCCTCCAATTGGAAAAAAAAAATAATTCATGCGATATAAACTGGACATTTTGGGGGTAAGTGAAGTAAGATGGTTAGAAGCGGGCGACTATCAGTCTCCAACGCGTAACACTGTACTACTCTATTCTGGAAGTCCGCGGGAATATGGAGCCGGACTACTGCTAACAACAACAGCAGGCAAGGGCCTAATTTCCTGGCAGCCTCATGGTGATAGGATTATGGCGGCCAGATTCCGGACTAGAGTACGACGCGTCACCATCATACATTCTTACGCCCCAACGAATGATTCTTCTAAGGACGAAAAGGAATATTTCTACAATCTATTAAGTGGCGCCTTCAGCACAACACCAAATGGAGACATTGTCATAGTGATGGGGGATTTGAATGCCAAGGTAAACAACGACAACGAAGGGCTCAAACATGTAATCGGAAAGCATTGACTAGGCAACCGCAATGACAACGGCGAAGGTTTGTGGATTTCTGCAATGCCAATCGCCTTGACACTTTGAGTCTATTTTCCTAGTTTGAGACTGCAAATGGAAAAGGAGAACTTCTACAATCTATTAAGTGGCGCCTTCAGCACAACACCAAATGGAGACATTGTCATAGTGATGGGGATTTGAATGCCAAGGTAGGCAACGACAACGAAGGGCTCAAACATGTAATCGGAAAGCATGGAATAGGCAACCGTAATGACAACGGCGAAAGGTTTGTGGATTCTGCAATGCCAACCGCCTAGTGATAGGTGGCACCATGTTTGAGCACAAGACCTGCCACAAAGTTAGCTGGGTTTCCAATGACAGGCAAGCAACCTCCAACCAAATTTACCATTTTGCTATCAGCCGCCGTTTTAGAAGCAGTCTCCTGGACGTCCGAAACAGGTGAGGGGCAGATGTAGGGATAGTACGTGATCACCATCTTATGATAGCTACTCTCCAACTACACAGTGCTGCGGCTCGAAAATCCCACGACAACACAAGAATGCCCAGGTTCAACATCGATAGATCCCTCAGTGTGCCCACAATTAAGGGAACACCTTTCGCAAGGTGTGGAAGCAATCAGCAGCTCAATGCCCGCTACCATCCAAGACCATTGGCGTGCTGTGAAAAATGTTTTTACATCTGGCGCTGAAAGAATTGTCGGTTGATCGCAGGTAAGACATAAGGCGTGACTTTGCGAGGATACCTGGAGACGGATTGACGAACGAAAACAGCTGAAAGCTCGCGTTGCAGCTACCCCAGCAGCAGGGAGAAGCGAGCTAGAGTCCCTATATCGCATGAAGATGAGAGAAGTTCAACGTACCATGCGACGTAACAAGCGCAACTACATCAACGCACGTGCCACAGAAGCAGAAGAAGCTGCACGGAGGTGCGACAGCAGGACCGTCTACAGAATCACCAAGGGGCTGACAGGTGGTCGCAGCTCCAGCCAATACCCAGTGAAAAGCCTAGACGACTCCTTGCTCATTTCGGATGAGGACCAACTCAAGAGATGGAACGATAATTTTGCTACGGTTTTGAATCGCGTATTCGCTAGCGATATGCTCCCAAATCAGACTGAGATGCCCGAGGTAAGAAGTTCTCGAATACGCACCACGACTCCCAGTAATGATGAGATCACTACCGCGATCAAGACACTCAAAACCAACAAGGCTTTAGGACTTGACAGTATTCCAGCAGATCTCTTACGAGCAGCGCCAACAACATCGGCTGAGCTTTCGCTTCCACTTATAGAGAGAGCTTGGGAAGCTGAGAGATTTCCTAACGAGTGGAAAAAGGGAATGATCGTCAAGCTTTCTAAGAAAGGAAATTTAATGGAATGCGGAAACTGGAGGGGTATCTGCGTGCTGCCTGCTGTAGCTAACATATTGGCTAAAATCATCCTTGAGCGAATCAAACAACATCTCGAAGACACACTCGATGCCGAACATGCAGATTTCCGCTCTGGATCCTCTTGGGTCGACCACATCAACACCCTGCGGATTATCATCCAACAGTGCATTGAATATCGATCGCCACTCCACCTGCTGTTCATTGATTTTGAGAAGGAGTTCGATAGTGTCAACAGGGATTTTATTTGGCGTGCCTTACGCAGGAGAGGTATTCCCGATTGCTATTATCAAAGCTACATATGAAGGCTCCACGTCCAATGTCAGGTTCTGCACAGAGGGATGTTGTCTGAGGAATTTGAGATCCAAAGTGGGGTAAAACGAGGCTGTATCCTTTCACCAGTATTATTCCTATTGATGATTAGTAATATGCTACGTGCAGCTTTGTCGACGGAAAACGGAAGAATTCGATGGACTCTAACATCTCAACTGAAACACCTCAGTCGACTCAAATATAGTATGCATTGCTGGATAACCGGTAGAAAGAGTAGAAAATTTCCAGTATATTGTGAGTATTGTCTCGACCGATGGTGGACCGAACTGGATATAGCCAACAGGATCGCCAAAGCAAAGTCGGCGTTCGTGATGTTGTCCAAAATATGGCGAAACAATGCAATCAGTTTGAACACCAAAATAAGACTGTTAAATCCGTGCTGTTATATAAATGGAGCACGTGGAGAGTGACCACTACTATCACCCAGAAACCTGCAAACGTTTGTTAATAGGTGCATGCGCAATATCTTAAAGATTTTCTGGCCCAATCGTATCTCTAATGAACACCTTTACGAGAGAACGGGACAGGAACCAATAGGCACAACCATCCAACAGCGGAAGTGGCAGTAACACGTTCCGTAAGGGTGACAGTTCCACAGCGAACTATGCTATGCAATGGAACCCTTTAACTCAGGATGGCAGAAGACCTGGCGGTCCGAGGAGAACATGGCGCAGAACAGTCGAGAAGGAGGCACGGCAGTTGGGGAACAGTTTGGGAGAACTCACACAAATTGCCAGAGAACGTACACCATGGCACGTAGGCGTAGTTGAGGCCCTAGGACCCACAAGGGGATACAGGACATAAGTAAGTAAGTAAGTAGTACGTGGTTCCCACGCTTAATATCCACAAGAGACATTGCTCTCCTTAGATCAAAAAAACTGTCATCCAAATTAATAGTTGTAGCCAGAGTACTGATGCAGATATGCAGAATGGAGCGAAACCAACGAAATAATGTGAGGAAGTTTGACGTCAGATGGATAAAATCGCAAGAGATGTCCAAAGCCTTTGCTCGAGTCTCTTTTAAGCTCAGTGGTAACGTTTCCAACAAGTCATTAGCAATGCCGCCTCTGATATACTCAATTTCTCTCGGCCATCACAATAAAACCTCTGATATGTGACACTAATATTCTCCGAGACCCGTGAGGATCCCACCTCCCGGTGAATGATGCTCTTCCTAATCATACATTTTCATTTTGTTCCATCCTAATAACATAACATAATAATTAGATTCTCTCAATAATTGGAGCTACATAACTAACAGAACTTCGCTGGCAGAAGGAAACTTAATGCCCCTGAAAGCTGTTGTGATAAAATTCGTAAGGTGAACTGTTAACCACAACCAAACCCAAACTTACTCAGTTGAATCAGATGTTCAATCATCCCTCTTCATAAATATCAAAAAATTGAATACATAGTAAGATTGAAAAAAATACGTTAGGATAAAAACAATCGGAAATATGTACGATCTGTCACATATGTATCGTACAATGCTATAGATGGAGAAACATACTTCAACAGCAGCAATGCGATACAAACCTTATTGACCAATTCAATCTTAAAAATCCGAAAGTCATAAAACTAATCCGATTCCGCTTCTATCTCATTTCATAATACGAACCATAAATTTCATAACCCTCTTTCGTGGTGTAGCCAGAAGCCGCAAATTTTACCAATTAACCCGAATCCCGAACAAAGGATATACAACCAAAACTCCACTGATTTAGAGGTTCGATAACATTTCACCTCAGAATGTCAATGAATTTATGTCCTGACGTTTCAGAACTTTATATTATTTAAGATGGCTTTTAGTGTCCTCCCAAACCGTGTCTTCCCCGCTCAAGAGCAATGCATAATTTACTTTGAAACGAGCTTTTTATACACTCCACCACCTGGTTCATAAACATTATCGGTAGTAAAGATTAAGGAGCACACTGATGGTAATGGTTGTTGGTATTCTTATTCCCCTGCGGATGTAGTTCATCCATGGCATTCCATAGCGATGCAGGTGATGGTCAATGGTCTTTGTCTGTTGTACGTTGAAAGATGGGTGGCTATACTGAGGGGTTGTTGTCTTCTTTTCACTATCCACGATGCAATTTCATTTTTACGAGTGTCGATCATTAAATATTCATGGATCCAGAAATGCGCCATCACAGGGAAAGGTTTAATGAACAAGGAGAAGCATGGCATAGTAAAGGTCATAAGACCGAAATAACAAAGATAGACTAAATTAGGGGCATTTCCTGGCAACAATACAAAGCTTATATTTATTTACAATTTAGTACCTTAACCTATCATTCTTTCTTTGGCTTGAAAAATAGTCTGAAAAACCTAGAGATGTACCTCTTTAGGAATCTACATATAAGGTAGACTATTAGCAGGGTTCCTCCATGATAAGTGAGACCAGTGTCTAAGCTATTGTACTGAACGAAATTCAAATCTAGCGCCGCCGACCGCAGGTGTGGCGCTCCTTTGTGCTGCAGGACATACTCCACCCAGTATACGGCGGTCTCTAGAGGTTCCATTGGTTGGTCTCGATATCGTTTAGAGACCAGTTCAGCCCTTGCAGTGTACTGTGGATTTGTAAGTAATTCTAAAATGGTTGATTTGAATTTCTCTTCACTGAGCTCTGAGTATGGCACCTTCAAGGCATATCCTCCCGATGTGGCTTTTGCCATATTCACAAATTGATCGCAAAACATTGGAATCCCCAGCAGGGGCTTGGCATGGTATATAGCTTCCGTGATCCCAAGCATCCCTCCGTGGCTTATGAATAGCTTAACATTGGGATGCGCTAAAATTTCGTTCTGTGGAAACCAGTCACTAATTAGGACGTTATCACTCCCACCGGGTAAGCTTGCGTTCTCATACTTCCACAGAACCCTTTGCTTTAGAGACTTGAAGGTATTGATAATGGACTTTAGTTTGTCCTCGCGTAAGCTTTCACTTTTTAAGTTCGTACCCAATGCAAAGTAGATAGCTCCGTGGGTTGCATCATCAAGAAATCTCTTTATCTTCTCCGGAAGCGGGTCCAGCTGCCGTTTGATATGAAGCCCTCCAACTTCTTTCATACTATGCAACAGCGGCTCTGGATTACCAATTGAAACATGTTGATTAATCAAAATTAGGGACACATTTTTCAAAACATCTTTAAGGCTAACACTTGCATTCGGGAAGAACCTGTCATAGACCTTAGCCTGATGTGGCATCCAAATGTAATGGTAGCCCACCTGTTGGACTGTAAGCGCTGCTAGATTCAAGACTCTTTCCAGAAAACTCATGCGATCCGTAAAGCCAAGGAATAAGTTTGGCATATATGATGCTGGTGTCGGGGATCCACTTAGAGCGGAAGTCCACATACTGTTTCCCATCGGAGTAATCCCAATCACAGATGCATTGAAATGCTGCGCGAATCCAAAGAGAGCATCGGTTATAAAGATTTCACATATGACCAAATCGAAGGTTCGATTTGATCTTGTGAGGAGGTCCTGTACGATTGGTTGCTCTAGAATTTTCGCGGATAAAGTGCGACCAATTAGAATTGTTTCTATGTGGCTTCTGAGGATGAACTGGTCGCCTATTCGCTGGAGGTTTGCATGGTAATCTGAAAAAGAGAAATGTTTTAAATTAGTAATGATGCATGTATTAGAGATGCGTATATGCATGTCCCAGGAGACCTACTGACTAGCTTTCTCTACTGAACTAACGATAAATGTCTACAAAGTCTGAAAGTCTTAAGCTAAGGACAAGCGACGAATTGTAAACGTTGCATCATAAACCGGATAGGAGCCCGTGCATCCATAGATGAATGAGACTACCAAAGAAAGCTTCTTGGAACTCCTTAAGTTTAGATAAGATGCTTATCCTCCATAATTGGTAGGATTCATTTAGACCTTATGACGTCCATTCTGTTACGTCATGGGTCGGTTACTTTTAGAACCATTTTGATTTGTAGATTCGTTTCCAGATTTGATTAATATCCACGTTGGCAATATTTGTAGAAGTATTCGCCAATGATCTGCTTCCTAACTGAGGATTAGAGGCTGCATATTCATAATAAGAATGTAAAGTAAGAATGTAAGAATGTCAATGGTAGTATTCCGCTAGGCGATATCAAAGTCTTAATAGTCTTCTGCAGATATGCAATAATAAAAGTTCAACTTTAAGCCCTTCCTTTTCTTAGGTAAAGAGTTTTGCGGCTAGGTGTCTTTCGTTCACAGTAAAAATCCTTGAAGTGTTTGTACGAAACTCTTCCCTCTTGCGTTTATGGAAATGAGAAAAATTCTGTAATTATAATTGGAGAACATTTGCTTATACAAACCATGGATGAGGTTTTCAGTTAAGGTCCATTCACAGCTCAGCGGCGTACGAACTGCGAACGAACGAATATTTGCTAATTATGACATTTCTTTCCCAGCGACTTTTTCATTTAGTCGCAGCGATCTGCGAATTTTAGTTGTCATTTGTTTTCTGATTAATTGCCTAAACATGGAAATGCATAGGGTCAGTTGAGATAAATGTGAATACTTTTTGCAATTCAACTGAAGACCAAATTTCGAAACGGTGTTAAGACAAAAGTGTACTTCCTTTCTTACTTTTAATGCAGCAAATCGTTTTAAAAAAAAGGCCATAAATTGTATTGCTGTTAAGTTAATCGTATCTTATTAATACATGAACACGAAACTTCTCGTACGCTTTTTTAGTATTTATTATAAAAGGAGGGGGATAAAACTTATAGCACCCCTGGCAGCTGACCTCCACGTGGTGGGGGGCGGGCAACGTGACTGGGATGTGCGGATAGGGTAACTTAAATAGTTATTCCCATCCATACAATCCAGTCACAGCTAACAAAGCGCACATCCCATGATGACAAGAAGAAGACGACCGGCCTCGGATACTGCCAAGCCTGGTAAGCCAGGGCATCCTTTGGAGCCAGGCCTGAAGGGTGTCAGGATGCGAGCGTCAGGTGGTCGGCTTGTCCCACTCGGCAGCCGGCCGGGTCAAACCCGAAATGGCTAGGAGCTTCCTGTCAATGGTCTCGCGAACCATTACGGGGGTCAAGGGGTGAGCGCGCTGTGCACCGATAGGGGCACAGATGGACTCTCTGAGATTCGACAACGACATCGACTTAGGATAGGCACATGAAACGTCTCATCGCTCACAGGGAAGGATCTTGAGCTTGTTGGGGAGGCTGTTAAAAATCGACTAGATATAGTTGGCGTCTCTTCAACAAAGCAGAGAGGTTCTAAAACTGTGGACCTTTCAGGTGGGTGGAAGCTCTTCCTGTCAGGAGTCGCACCCTCAATGTCTGCTCAGGCGGGAGTGGGGATACTCACAAGTCCCAGGTTGACAGACAGAGTATTGGAGTGGATACCATTAGGAGGGAGAGTTGCGATCTTAAAGCTCAAGCTTGAAAGATCAACTCTGGCATTGGTGCAGGTGTATGCACCGAACCTTCTGTCAGAGTACGCAGCTTTCTTAGATGAAGTTGATGTTGCCCTTGAAAAGGTTGCAGATATGGATTCTTTTGTCCTGATGGGTGACTTCAATGCTCATGTGGGTGTAGATGTTATGACATGGGGGAGTGTGATTGGGAGGAACGGTGATCCTGATCAAAACGCGAACGGAACGGATTTTTGTTGTGAGAATGGCTTATCCATCATGAACACTATCTTTCCGCACAAAGACATTCAAAAATACACGTGGTACCGTCAGAGTCTTCAGCAGAAGTCGCTGATCGATTTCTTTGTGGTACCATCGTGTCAGAAGAGAATGGTTTGTGATGTTCGCGTATTGAGAGGGGCGGAACTGTCAACTGATCATCACTTAGTGTTGTGCAAATTGTATCTTAGCGAGAGAGTGCCTCCCCTACCAAAGCGTAAACCAAGGATGGTTACACGCATACGATGGGAGAGGTTACAGGACGATGAGATACGGGAGACATTTGCGCGGCAAATATCTGAGAGGTTTGAACGAATTCCAACTGTTCCATCAAATGTAGAGGAAGAATGGCAACTGTCTTCAACAGCGGTTATTGCCTCTGCGGGAGATGTTCGTGGAGTGAAGCGGCTTGGTGTGGCGGCTGGTGATGAGAAAAGAACTGCTTGGTTTAAAACGCCCGGAGTTCAAGAAGCCATCAGAGAGAAGAAGAAAGCCTTTAAGGTGTGGATTCACTTGGGGAACTCCGATTCTCGAAATCACTACACTGAGGCGCGAAGAACTTACAAATTAGCTGTGAAAACAGCGAAAGAACAGTCTTGGAAGGAGTTTGGCGAGAAATTGGAACGTGACTACAGTTCTGCAAATAAGATGTTCTGGCAGACCGTCCGCCGACTCAGAGGAAAAAGTTGAATATCGTTGAAGGAGTCAAATCCAAAGACGGTACACTTCTTTCCAATGAGGAGGACATCTTACGCAGATGGGGCGAGCACTTTTCAGAATTGCTCAATCCCGAACAGGGCACCGAAGATGACAGACCTATGGTCGAGAGTTGGGCGGAAAGTAGTCCTACGGTAGAGGAAGTAACTTTGGCGATCAAAGCGCTAAAAGTTGGCAAATCTGCTGGTGTGGATGAAATTCGGCCAGAAATGCTCAAGGCTTTAGGTAAAGAGGGAGTTCAATGGCTCTCGCGTGTCATTAAAGTGGCCTGGGAATGCGGTGGAGCACCTGGTAATTGGCAAATGGGGGTGATAGTTCCTCTTTTTAAGAAAGGGGACAAAAGAGATTGCGCCAACTATAGGGTATATCTCTTTTAAGTCTCCCTGGAATAGTCTTCGCTAAGGTGCTAGAAACGCGTTCTAGAGCTGTGGTTCAGGACAGTTTGGGGGATGAGCAGTGCGGTTTTCGTCCCGGTAGAAGCACAACCGACCAGTTGTTCACTCTCAGAATGGTTCTTGAGAAGGCCTGGGAATATGCCAAACCTGTCTACACTTGTTTTGTGGATTTGGAAAAAGCATATGATAGGATTCCTCGAGGCAAACTCTGCAGTGTTCTGCAGGAGTATGGGATTGCTGGTTCCCTGTTAAGGGCGATTCAGTCTTCATATACAAACTGTAGAAGCTGTGTTCGGATAAACGGTGTTAAATCAATACCTTTCACTGTGGGCGTTGGACTCCGCCAAAGGTGCGTTTTGTCACCTCTCCTCTTCATTGTATATATGGATTGGATGTTACAGCGCAGCCGTGGCGGGGAATGTTTCAAAGTGGGAGACCTAAGGATTAGTCATCTGCTCTTTGCGGATGATTTGGTCATCCTTGGGTCCTCTCAAACCGAACTTCAGCGCGCACTCGAAAGGTTTGTAGCCGTTTGTGATGATGCTGGAATGAAGATCAACGTGAACAAATCGGAAGTAATGGTCGTTTCCAAAAAACCCATTCAGTGCACTCTGCATGTTAGTGGAGGTCCACTGAAGCAGGTGGATAAGTTTAAGTACCTCGGGGTCTTCTTCACGAGTGATGGGAGGAGCAATGCCGAGTTATCCTGTAGAATTGGTCAGGCTGGATCAATTTTGAGAGAGCTTGGCCAATCTGTTATAAGGAAGGCCGAACTTAGTGTTCAAGCTAAGCTATTGGTTTTTAACTCTGTTATGTTCCAACTCTCACCTATGGTCATGAAATTTGGGTAGTGACCGAAAGAATAACGAGGCGCTCAACGTTGAGCAGCTACTTCTCCGAACAGAACGATCTATGCTTCGATGGTTTGGTCACGTAGTGCGTATGCGCCCAGACCGGCTTCCAAGACGCGCCATGGTTGCCGTGCCATCAGGTAGACGACTTCGCGGAAGGCCTAGAAATAGATGGTTGGATCAAGTCCGACATCTCTCCTGGAGCCGCTTAGGGATTCTCCCTGATGAATTGGAGTCAATGGCGGAGGATCGAGAAGGATGGAGAGTCCACCTGAGCATCATACCCCCGCGACCCTCATGAAGGATTAGCGGGCCATTAAAAATGAATGAATGAATGAAACTTGTATCATATCAAAAGGTACTATGTCATAGATGTGCAGAAATAGAAAATCATGTGCGTATGTTACCATTAAGTCAGGTAAAATGAAGTGAACATACACACATGATTTCCGCATGCAAAACGCTTTAACCAATGAATTGAAAGCATTTTAATCACGTTCAAGTCTGTATGAGCTTAGATCCCTGTGCCTTCCCTCTACGGGAGAATATTACAAAAAAAAACACATGTAAACACATAGCGTTGTTTCTCTCGCTGTTTGTTTTTTTCCCCTCCGTCGAATTTCGACCACACGTGATACTATTTATAATAAATGCGCAGGGTATTAGTGTAGCGTTTACATTTCCCCTTCAATGTTTACATTTGCCCCACTTTTTTTTATTTCCGAGATAAGTGTGAACAAAGTAATCACTTCCACTAAACAATAGGGGCATAAGAATCTGGTGAATGTAAACGGACGTTCTTACAACTTTTCCGATATGTTCTGCGTATAACTGAATTTTCCATTGACAACTGGACAAAATGGACCAGTGTAACCACAGTTAAACAGTTTAAACGTTTCTCCTCTTTAAATGTGGGCCATACAAATTAATTCTAACCAGATATAACCGCCGTTTCCATTTACCCCATGTTTACATTTACCCAACTGACCCTAAATATATACATATCGTAGCTTTCATTAGTTTCATTAGACTAAGGCTAATTGATTTTAATATGGAACGAAATGTTGCTATAGCAAGCACGTGGTTTCCTCATCTCAATATTCACAAGCAGGCACGGCCGGCGGTCCAATGATCACGGCCGAACTTTTCAAGGCAGCTGGTGATGAATTGGTAGGGAGCATACATTAACTCATCTCTAAGATTTGGTCAGACGAGTGTATGTTATGCCTGATGAATGCCAGCATCGTTTACCCGATCCACAAGAAAAGAGACCCCCGCAACTGCGCCAATCATAGAGCATCACTCTCTTCAACATTGCATACAACACGTTTTCTGCGATATAGTGTTAAAGCCTGAAACCTTTTATCAAGGGCCTGATTGGCCGCTCTCAATGCGGTTTTAGGACAGGAAAGTCCACCATCGATCAAATCTTCACACTTCGACAAATCCTGGAGAAAACCCAAAAAGTCCAATTCGATACCACCATCTCTTTATCGATTTTAAGGCCGCCTATGACAGCATCTTAGCCAAGAGCTATACAGAGCCATGTCTATGCAAGATGACGATGGAGAACGCTCGCTGCTCCACCAAAGTCGATAATGACTTCACCGAGACCTTTGATATCAAAAAAAGTTTTAGACAAGGTGACGCGCTGTCATGTTACTTCTTTAATATTTCACCAACTTTCACAACTATCTCACCCACCAAGAGCATCTGGCGAATGTGAATTGCAGCCTACGTTTGTGAAATATGGAGGAGTGGCAATGGTGTAATGGTAACGTTGTAAACTGCCACGCTAATGGTTTATGGTTCAAATCCTGATGTCAGCAAGCATTTATTTATTTCTTATGAAATATGTGTATAAAGTCAGTCCGATCGATTGCGAAAGCTTGTTTGAACATTACTGCAAAGGCATAACACTGGCAGTAGCTTGGTCCTATGGCTGGAAAATTGTTCGGTATGTTGATAATGATTTTCCTATGACATCGGTTATCGGGAAAGAAATACTATGAATCAGAAGCAAAGACAAAAAAAGTAACAAAAATCTCGACAGTTATATCTGGAGGCCACCCCAGGAGTTTCTCTGAAGCATAAACAACTGAGCTTCAAAAGCCACTACACTAAAATAAAAGAAAAATATGAATAAAAGTTACAACCTAGGTCCTAGGTCACTCGTGCTGCTATAAATTTGCAACAAATTATTTGTTCTCAGTGTACGCGTTTCCGGTTCGTGCATTCGCAGGTCGCTGAGGTGTCAATGAACTTTCAAAGGTGTGGATTTTTTTTTTAGAGAGACATGAAACCGTGAAAAAATTATAATTTCAATGGAATGATTTCGTTACACTTTGTGTCAACTGTTTAGAAAATTAAATTACTGTACGCAAAACTACACAATAGTTTTCTGAAGAAAGCCACAATTCAACTCTGAATTGACCATAATTTTTTATGTATGAGTGCCCTTAAAGTAGAAAACACATCTTTTTAATATTACGTTGGTCATGGGGACGTCCAAAACTCATAACTGGTAGATGTTTATTGCAAAAATCACAAGCTATACATTTAAGAAATACATGCGTATAAACTGAATACTTTCTATTACTGATCATTTTCACATACTTTGTGCTGTTTTCATATGACAAGTGCATTCTTAACATTCTTAACTCAAAATCTTCTAAAGTGCTGCCGATCCGTTTCGTGGCGTAAAAGTAAGGATCCCGTATGATTCGTTTACAATTTTTTTCAAATAGTACCTTCTGTCACTGTGATATAGATAATTGCGTAGTAAGCAGATTCTAAAAACACGACGATGAACGTGAATTTTGTCGAAAATATCACCACCGTTCGGCACCGACTGGTTGCACATTTCGACGCACCTCAACTATTAACAAGACAATTTTGCTTCAGAATTAATCAGAAGTGAAGCAGATTACTCACTTCTGTTGTATTGCAACCACATATCATTCAAGAATCGTTTTTACAACCACTGAAAGTTACTGTGTAGTACGGCGTCTGCGCTGAAAGGGTCTTTCAGCCCTAATTTTTGAAAGACGCTGCTAGCAGTGCGATAACTTTCACTGGAGAGCGCTGCAGAGCCATGTTACGAGAACGTGGCTTTTTGATACCCGAATTAGATGAGCACATGTGTACAGTGGCACCAGTGAGCAACACAATGGACTTAATGTAGGACAAACGAAAGAATAACGAGGCGCTCAACGTTGAGCAGCTACTTCTCCGAACAGAACGATCTATGCTTCGATGGTTTGGTCACGTAGTGCGTATGCGCCCAGACCGGCTTCCAAGACGCGCCATGGTTGCCGTGCCATCAGGTAGACGACTTCGCGGAAGGCCTAGAAATAGATGGTTGGATCAAGTCCGACATCTCTCCTGGAGCCGCTTAGGGATTCTCCCTGATGAATTGGAGTCAATGGCGGAGGATCGAGAAGGATGGAGAGTCCACCTGAGCATCATACCCCCGCGACCCTCATGAAGGATTAGCGGGCCATTAAAAATGAATGAATGAATGAAACTTGTATCATATCAAAAGGTACTATGTCATAGATGTGCAGAAATAGAAAATCATGTGCGTATGTTACCATTAAGTCAGGTAAAATGAAGTGAACATACACACATGATTTCCGCATGCAAAACGCTTTAACCAATGAATTGAAAGCATTTTAATCACGTTCAAGTCTGTATGAGCTTAGATCCCTGTGCCTTCCCTCTACGGGAGAATATTACAAAAAAAAACACATGTAAACACATAGCGTTGTTTCTCTCGCTGTTTGTTTTTTTCCCCTCCGTCGAATTTCGACCACACGTGATACTATTTATAATAAATGCGCAGGGTATTAGTGTAGCGTTTACATTTCCCCTTCAATGTTTACATTTGCCCCACTTTTTTTTATTTCCGAGATAAGTGTGAACAAAGTAATCACTTCCACTAAACAATAGGGGCATAAGAATCTGGTGAATGTAAACGGACGTTCTTACAACTTTTCCGATATGTTCTGCGTATAACTGAATTTTCCATTGACAACTGGACAAAATGGACCAGTGTAACCACAGTTAAACAGTTTAAACGTTTCTCCTCTTTAAATGTGGGCCATACAAATTAATTCTAACCAGATATAACCGCCGTTTCCATTTACCCCATGTTTACATTTACCCAACTGACCCTAAATATATACATATCGTAGCTTTCATTAGTTTCATTAGACTAAGGCTAATTGATTTTAATATGGAACGAAATGTTGCTATAGCAAGCACGTGGTTTCCTCATCTCAATATTCACAAGCAGGCACGGCCGGCGGTCCAATGATCACGGCCGAACTTTTCAAGGCAGCTGGTGATGAATTGGTAGGGAGCATACATTAACTCATCTCTAAGATTTGGTCAGACGAGTGTATGTTATGCCTGATGAATGCCAGCATCGTTTACCCGATCCACAAGAAAAGAGACCCCCGCAACTGCGCCAATCATAGAGCATCACTCTCTTCAACATTGCATACAACACGTTTTCTGCGATATAGTGTTAAAGCCTGAAACCTTTTATCAAGGGCCTGATTGGCCGCTCTCAATGCGGTTTTAGGACAGGAAAGTCCACCATCGATCAAATCTTCACACTTCGACAAATCCTGGAGAAAACCCAAAAAGTCCAATTCGATACCACCATCTCTTTATCGATTTTAAGGCCGCCTATGACAGCATCTTAGCCAAGAGCTATACAGAGCCATGTCTATGCAAGATGACGATGGAGAACGCTCGCTGCTCCACCAAAGTCGATAATGACTTCACCGAGACCTTTGATATCAAAAAAAGTTTTAGACAAGGTGACGCGCTGTCATGTTACTTCTTTAATATTTCACCAACTTTCACAACTATCTCACCCACCAAGAGCATCTGGCGAATGTGAATTGCAGCCTACGTTTGTGAAATATGGAGGAGTGGCAATGGTGTAATGGTAACGTTGTAAACTGCCACGCTAATGGTTTATGGTTCAAATCCTGATGTCAGCAAGCATTTATTTATTTCTTATGAAATATGTGTATAAAGTCAGTCCGATCGATTGCGAAAGCTTGTTTGAACATTACTGCAAAGGCATAACACTGGCAGTAGCTTGGTCCTATGGCTGGAAAATTGTTCGGTATGTTGATAATGATTTTCCTATGACATCGGTTATCGGGAAAGAAATACTATGAATCAGAAGCAAAGACAAAAAAAGTAACAAAAATCTCGACAGTTATATCTGGAGGCCACCCCAGGAGTTTCTCTGAAGCATAAACAACTGAGCTTCAAAAGCCACTACACTAAAATAAAAGAAAAATATGAATAAAAGTTACAACCTAGGTCCTAGGTCACTCGTGCTGCTATAAATTTGCAACAAATTATTTGTTCTCAGTGTACGCGTTTCCGGTTCGTGCATTCGCAGGTCGCTGAGGTGTCAATGAACTTTCAAAGGTGTGGATTTTTTTTTTAGAGAGACATGAAACCGTGAAAAAATTATAATTTCAATGGAATGATTTCGTTACACTTTGTGTCAACTGTTTAGAAAATTAAATTACTGTACGCAAAACTACACAATAGTTTTCTGAAGAAAGCCACAATTCAACTCTGAATTGACCATAATTTTTTATGTATGAGTGCCCTTAAAGTAGAAAACACATCTTTTTAATATTACGTTGGTCATGGGGACGTCCAAAACTCATAACTGGTAGATGTTTATTGCAAAAATCACAAGCTATACATTTAAGAAATACATGCGTATAAACTGAATACTTTCTATTACTGATCATTTTCACATACTTTGTGCTGTTTTCATATGACAAGTGCATTCTTAACATTCTTAACTCAAAATCTTCTAAAGTGCTGCCGATCCGTTTCGTGGCGTAAAAGTAAGGATCCCGTATGATTCGTTTACAATTTTTTTCAAATAGTACCTTCTGTCACTGTGATATAGATAATTGCGTAGTAAGCAGATTCTAAAAACACGACGATGAACGTGAATTTTGTCGAAAATATCACCACCGTTCGGCACCGACTGGTTGCACATTTCGACGCACCTCAACTATTAACAAGACAATTTTGCTTCAGAATTAATCAGAAGTGAAGCAGATTACTCACTTCTGTTGTATTGCAACCACATATCATTCAAGAATCGTTTTTACAACCACTGAAAGTTACTGTGTAGTACGGCGTCTGCGCTGAAAGGGTCTTTCAGCCCTAATTTTTGAAAGACGCTGCTAGCAGTGCGATAACTTTCACTGGAGAGCGCTGCAGAGCCATGTTACGAGAACGTGGCTTTTTGATACCCGAATTAGATGAGCACATGTGTACAGTGGCACCAGTGAGCAACACAATGGACTTAATGTAGGACAATTTGCTAGGTATTATCTTCCGTTTTAGCGATTTGCGTTTTGGTACGTAAGTTCACTTAATCTAATAATCTCATATCATTGGTTCATTGGTTTATGTGAGCAAGCCACGGACTCTTGCAGCCCTCAAAGGCAACAGTAGACAAGAAATACCGACGGAAGTATTGAGAAAAGTGATGGAAAATAATAAAATATAGGTTAAGTTAGGTTGAGTAGGGTTATAAGGTTATCATAAAACACTATGCAGCCAAGTGCGCGCATCGCAAATCCTAGGGAACCTTACCGGCAGAAAAGCTTCTCCAATTCACCCATGCACTTAATTTACCTACAGAATTTAAATAAATTTAAATATGAGTTTAAATATGTTCTTGAAATGTCTGCTTGGTACAAACATTGGCTAATATGGTGCGTGGATATCACTAACGCTTTCTCTCACTGCTGCAACAATTTTCATTGACCGGCCACTACCGTGACGCGTTGGCATGCGTACATCCAAAAAGGGTTTGTTGCTGGCGCACAAATACACTTCCCTCCAGAAATGAACACAATTCACATAAAATCAGCAATAACATTTAAACTACTCAAACATTTTTAACTATTTTTTGACTTTTAAGGAATGTTTGGTGCATAATGTTTGCCGATGACAAAATGTATGTCATCACTTCAAATCTGGAGAACAAATATAGAGGAAGTTTCGACAATATTCAATTCTATGCAGCAGTTATTATTACAAAATCAAACCTATTAAATCTGAAATCGATTAAAAAACCCGTAAGTTCAGATTTTTTGTAAATTTTGTTAGCGTAGTTCTTGTTTCTTTCAGCTGCACCAACTTTGGCGGCGGCCACTCGACCGATATTTTCTTCGCAACTTATTGGAAAAGATGTTTTGGCAATCTTTTTGCCCATAGCAGCAAATATGCAGTATTTGAAGCGTTTGCTGAATCTTTTTTTTTTGCTGCTCAGGTATAGGATATGTTTCTCTTCCCTAAGACCGTCCATACGTGATGAAGAGCCACACCCTACACGAGGTGCCGCTGTTGTTAACGGAATATGGCGGATTTAAAGAGCAAAACTCGAAAAAACCCGGAATCCCAGGTGTAAACTACCGTGCCTATGGGATGAATGGCACCACGTTACGGTGTCTTCTAACGGTGAACTCTGGATACCTTGGGGACCTCCAGTTTCAATTAATTCGACTTACCTGTATACAGGGGGTGAGTACAGGCCGACATCTTCTTCCCCCTTACTCGTGGGCCCCTTCATGTCAAATTTAAATACAAATACCATAACTCAAAAAGCGAAGAGTGAACCGGTCGGGCACTCCTAGCTCTATAAAAACCGACCGGACGATAGGAGATATGGAGGAAGCTCTGCTTCGAACTTCGAATGAAGAAATCGTTGGAGCAATCGACTTGAACCTGGAAAGGCTCTTTCTAGATGACGCTTGCTCCATCACTAGCTCATCCCTCTCTAATGCGTCAACTAGCTCCAGATGAGCAAAAAACTGTAAGTTAACTGTCAAGAGACTAGGGACAAAGAGATAGGAAGAGCTTTCAGAGTCAGATAGGAAGAGAGTCCACAGCGCACGGGCATACCTGCAGGAGCTGGCCTTATCGGAGCGCTCGTCAGTGACAGGCTCACCGATGGGGAAGACCCCTGCAGCTATTCCGATAAGCCTGAGGCGATCACATTGGCAATCTCGGAGCAGCCTCCCATTGCAGCAGAGCCACAGAAACCATCCGAGGACAGCAATGTAGATGTTGATGTCGAGGTGGCGAAGACGGATGATCCGAACGGGACAAGCTGCAACCAGCCTCGTGAGGAAAATCGGTCAGCACCCATACCGGATGGTGAATGTAGCCCTGCCGACAATGGTAATTCTACTACCTGTAGTTTCGCGACAGTAGTCAGCGCGGGTGGACTTGGCCTTGGAATAGCCCGACCATCATCCACGTCCGAGAAGACTAGGGAGGTAAGGACGCAGAACAGGACAACGACGCTCAGGAACAGAAAGCGCAATTCCATTAGGCTAATTCGGCGGCTTAAAAAGCGTGATCCGAAGTCCTTCACGGACAAGGAAAGGGAGGCTCTGGACAGGGCCAACAACAGGCTCAAGCTCGCAGGATCGACTAGGTGCACTGGGAAGTCGGGAAGTCGTCAACTCCCCATCTCGACCGTAGCTGGTCTTCAGTCATCAACCGACTCTAAGCCATCTGCGGTAGGGCCGGCTGCAGGCTGTTCCAAGAAGGCAACCTACTGAAAGGACGACGACACAGCACTACGAGCGGGCAGGGGTCAGATTGCGTTGAGGGAGGAATGCCGTTTGCCGACCTCCTCGACTCCGAACAAACCTGCGCCGCTCTCGACTGTTCGGGGTAAAGTGGTACAACCCGTTCCCATCGTGAGAAGTTCTAGGGCATACGCAGACGCTAGAGAACGCAGCGCAGGTCAGATTAGGGGGACAACAATACAATCTCGCCGCCTACAAACACTACCAGAAAGAAGGCCAGGCTGGCCGCATCTGCTAGTGCTGGTCTACAGGTGGCGATTGTAGATTATAACAGCCCAGATAAAAAAATAAGCAAAGATCAGTGGAGGTTCATCGAGTTGCGCATACTCAAAGGTATCAATTAAACCATTGTCCAGAAGGAGGGACAATCCCCCTTCTTTGAGCAACTGACCACATTCAGAGGTTTTAAGCTCCTTTCATGTGATAATGAGTTCACGCTTAAGTGGCTCACACGCAGGCTCCATGGGCAAATGCCGACATTCGACTCGTCGAAAAGAAGGACCTAATAGAATTTACCAATCTTATCTATCTCCTAGGCGAAAAGAATATAGATATAGCTCTCGTACAAGAGCCATGGATCTCCCGTGACAAAATTAGTGGACTAAATCACAAAGATTTAATACTGTACAGCAGCGAACCGCTAAACGCGGACTGTAAGAACAGAACTTGTATCGTAGCTAGGAAACATATTAACTTATTTCTTCTATCTACCTATAGCAACTCAGACCAGACAGTAGTAAGGCTTGACCGGAAGGGGGCTTCCCCCACTGATTATCTCAGCCGTGTACATGCCTTACGACGGAAATGATGGACCGCCATCCAGGAAAGCGGAGCTCGAGAGATGGGACCTACTACTAGACTGCGATGCGAATGCACACCACGCGCAATGGGGCAGTGGTGATACAAACCCACGCGGTGAGTTGATTTTCGAATTTATTATCGAACACAATCTTTTAGTAGCCAATAGGGGTTCTGAACCCGCAGGAGCTAATTGATATTACACTAGCAAGTAACTCAAATACCCTCTCTATAGGCAACTGGAATACTTTGGGAATAGAATCCTATTCCGATCACAGATTTATTGAATCGATCGTAGTTAGAAACAGGCAGGAGGTAATTGATATTACACTAGCAAGTAACTCAAATACCCTCTCTATAGGCAACTGGAATACTTTGGGAATAGAATCATATTCCGATCACAGATTTATTGAATTTAATCTTAATGATAGATGCGACTCTCCCAAACCCCATAGAAACCCAAGGAAGACCGACTGGACTACCTTCAGTTACGAGGTGCGGAAGAACAAGAATCTACTACAAGAATGTTACTTACATGAGCTAGCGGACATTGACCGAAAAGCCGAGGAAATCACTGCTGTCTTCAAAGAGGCTTTCGAGAAGGCATGTCCCGTATCTAAACCTAAGACAAAAGTCTCACCCTCATGGTGGACCAAAGAACTAGCCAGAATAAGGAGAGAAACAAGGAAACTCTTGAATCTGGCGAAATCAACGGGAGCTGACTCGGACTGGGAGCTATACAAAGCCAGTCAGAGGAACTTCAAGAGCGCAACGCAAAAAGCCAAAAGACAGTCGTGGCAACGCTTTTGCGACGAGATAAAGGGTACTACAGAAACGGCTAGATTGAGGAAAATCCTCTCCAGAGAATCGAAAACTCTTCGCTCCCTAAGGAACACCGAAGGAAACTGGACCGAGTCTTGTTTGGAATCCCTTGAATTGCTCATTAAAACACACTTCCCGGGGTGTAATACCATACCATGTGGCAGTACTAATAACAGCAATCATAGCATATCGGAACCCCCTGCGGGTTTGGTAACAGAGCATAGATTAGAGTGGGCAATAAGATCGTTCTCCCCCTTTAAATCCCCAGGACCTGATGGGATTATACCGAACACGCTGCAAAAAACTGCACCAATTATTATCCCAGTTCTCAAAAAGTTATTTGCCAGTAGTCTTAAACAATGTCACATACCAAGAACATGAAGGGAGGTAAAGGTAGTTTTTATACACAAGGTGGGCAAGGCTAGTCATATCACCCTGATGGACTTCAGACCAATAAACCTTACCTCTTTCAACTTGAAAACAGTTGAAAGATTGCTCGACATTTACATACGTAGTAGAATACGCCCGGCGGACTTATCCCCAGCCCAACACGCTTACACAAAGGGTAAATGTGTGGAAACTGCCCTACATCATGTTGTCGGCTCTATAGGAAAATCACTTAAGGATAAAGAGTTCACACTAGCTGCTTTTTTGGACAGCAGTCTAATTAACTGGATTGTTAGCATGGTCGAGGAAAGACATATAACCACCGAACTTAAGCTCGAAGCATACGCCTCGAGGGGTACCCCTCAAGGCGGGGTAATCTCCCCACTGCTTTGGGTCATTGTTCTTAATGAGATACTACAAGAACTAAGGTACAGTGGGGTCAGAGCTACAGCGTACGCGGATAACGTTGTGCTGCCTACCCTTAGCGAACAACTTGACGGAGCTCTAAATACTCTTAGCATATGGGCCAGGAGCTGAAGTCTAAAGGTTAATCCCCAAAAAACCGAACTCGTACTTTTTACGAATAAGAAGAAAATACCAGAATTTGGAACACCTTCTGTTGATGGTATCCCACTCAGATTGTCCGATAGAGCAAAATACCTGGGCCTTGTACTTGACAAAAAGCTCAATTGGAGATTAAATATAGAGGAAAGAATTAAGAAAGCAACAATAGCCTTTTACTCATGTAGTAGAATTTTTGGTAGAACCTGTTGACCCTCCCCCAAAATCCTACTATGAATGTATACGGCTATAGTTAGACTTATACTGACTTACGGCAATCTAGTATGGTGGCCAGCTGTCAACAAATCCACCAACTTAAGGGCAATCACCAAAGTTCAAAGACTAGCGTGCATTGGCATTACCAGTGCAATGAAGACAACCCCAACCGCAGGATTCGAGGCTATTCTCAACCTGCTCCCGCTAGACATCTTTATACGCACATCAGCAGCCATTAATGCTATGAGAATCAGTCGTCAGCGGACTGGAAACCAAATAGAATAGGTCACTCGATGATCCTACTCGATTACCTTGACCTCGTCCCCGTAACGGATTATATGACGCCATATTTAGACTTAGACCTTCCTCTACCGCCTACCCTAACAGGGAAGCAGTTATATACCTAATGCCGAATCTATAGCCATCTACACAGATCGTTAAAAAATGAGCACTGGTGTAGGATCAGGTATCTTCTCCGACCCTCTAGGTGTATCAAAATCCATACGACTTCCAGACCACATCTTTATCGACAGCCATGCAGCTATAAAAGCGATTACTACCATAGAAATTAAATCGAAGCTTGTGAAGTGTTGTCGAGAAGAGCTCAGGGTTCTTGGAACGCAGCACAAGGTATCGCTTTGTTGGGTCCCTGGACACGAGGGTATCCCAGGCAATGAGAAAGCCGCCGAGCTGGCGAGAATCGGCTCAGCAGCCCTACCAGAATAAGTGCACACTCAAGTTCGCTGCAGGGAATAAAGCCATTGAGGAGGCGAACACAAGATGGAGCTCCATGGAGACTTGCGCCATCGCTAGGAAGCTATGGCCATCTTTCGAAAAAGGAAGGACCGAGAGAATTACTCGGAAAGATAGGAAATCCCTTTCCATCATCGTGGGCATCATCACGGGGCACAACACTCTGCGGTACCACATGAAGAAACTGCGCCTGACGGAGGAGGAACTCTGTAGAGGCTGTGGTGACGAGGAAGTTTTTGAGGACACTACCCACTTCCTGTGCCACTGTCCCAGTCTTCAACACTCCAGGAAAAAGTTCCTTGGTAAATATTTCTTCCAGGATCTCGGAGGACTCTCCGGCGTTTGGACAGAAAAGATGCTGAACTTCATCAAATCATCAGAAATGAAGTAAGTGACTGAATTAGTAGTTTTTAGTTTTATTGGGTAAGGGATTACTCTTTCCCCCATGGGTACCACAATGGGTCAACGCTGACCTGAGTGTGGCAGAGAGCGTCCCTCCCTGCCAGCCCACATACCTAACCTAACCTAACCATAGTGATATAAGCAGTATAAAGCGATTGAGAAACTTCTCAGATTCTATATCAAGAGCATTTTTCATCTTCCAAACAGGTCTTTCACTCTAACGAGTATTCATAAAATCTTTAAAATTACAGGTCGACTATATTCTTAAAGTGATGAATATACCAGATGCACGACTTCCAATAAAATCAACTTTAAAGACAATTGCCAGTAAAACAACCAATTTTGTATGAAACAAAGCAAACAAAACCAATTCTTTTTAATTACAAACAAAGTTACTGCCTTAGGAAATCGAATGAGGACTTTTGCTAAACCTTTGGACATCCTACCAGGAAGGCAACAAGAGTCCATCACCTACAGTTTCACCTGGCATCCGTGCGAACATCTCTCTATCAAAAATCATTTTGCTACAGACCAAGCAAACTATAGAACTCACTGCTTAAAATGATATTTACAGAAGCCTTCAATCTGCAGCTGTTCAAGAACAGAATCAACGGACATTGAAGCCACATATAACCGTTTAAATAAATAAATAAATATTTGGCGCTACAGCTCTTTAAGTGCCAGAGCCTAGCTTCTCGCAACCACTCATGTTGTCTGCGTTATATTTTTCACACGAATGGAAGGGACCTACAGTTTAGTGCCGAATCCGAACGGCGATTTGAGAAGCTTTTATAAACAACAATACTCTCAGATGTTTGTCAAACGATCGCGAGAGGTGGGACCGTGAAAAACTTGTTGGTGTTTTCTGGGATTCGAACTTGGAACTTCATGCGCAGTGATCCGACACACTAACCACTTACGCCACGGCGCCCACCATATAACTCTTTATTCAACTGTAAATATCCATAATTGCTTTTTAATTCGAAACTAATATAATCATTGAAATATCGCAGTCTAACTTAGGAAATACGATTGAGAGTACATTATCAACATTTTCGCATTTCAACAAACCATTAAATTCGCTGATAAAAACATGTAAACTTAATCCCATACCTTTAAAATATTCCACAATCTCTGGAACTGGAAGCTCTTCAAAATTCTTAATCCGCTCATTGCAAGGAAACGCAGTAATTGCAGTTACTTCATGTCCTCTGGCAGCTAGTCCTTTCATCAAGGCCAATCCGACAATATAATGCGATCGCGAAGAACTTGGAAATACACCCAAGATCTTGTATCCTTCAGCACCAATATGGAAAAAATAACAAAAGACTAACACCGTAGCAAAAACCGACTTCTCCATAATATCGTTGTTTCCAAACCAAGCGCTCCGAATCACTGAATTCTCTTTGCAATCCGTAGTACAGGTTAAGCAGGTGACTTAGAACACAAACAAATATGGAATCTGTTTTCAAGCAATTCAAATGCAATAAATAAGCTGACACTCGATCTCATTTGGTGGTTCATTATTAAAATAATAATTTTACATAGATGCAAGTTCGGGTGACTAATGTGACTACCTTTTGTAATATATTCGTAAGTGAGTTCATTTAAATCAATGAAGTTTATGTGGTGAACTATAGAAGTAGTGTAATGAAATTGTCTTGTGAGGGTTATAGGAACTCGAAAAAAATAGTCGTTTTTGCAGTAAAGCTTGTTAATTCAAAAATGTATTTTTTTGAACTTTTTTGGATAGTAAAATATACATTTAACGTCTAGAGTGTAAGGCCCAACAATAATTACTACAACTGGTAGACATTTGAGTACACCCAAACTGATTAGCTATTTTTTATCATTCATTCATAGGTACAAAGTACGAGTAGATATGTACATGCATACCTAAGCCATTGCTTTAAATTGTACTGAATTATGGATTGTAACTATAATTGAAATTAAATAAAGTACTCTAATTATATACGAGTACTTGCCATATTAGAAAAGTAGAGATGTGAATCGAGTGTGAATTAGGGTCGGGTTAACTAAATCGAAAACATGAAAATACAAAAACGTTTGCACCTTTCCAAATGGCATTTTTAAGCATTCAGAAGTATTTAATAAATGGCCTGCATAGCTTAAATTTTGTAGCATTTGCAGAAAAACGTGCATAGATATTATACCTACGGCTACGAGTATAGTCCGTCTGAGTAAAAGTTATGATTTTTTTTTTATTGAATAGTAATTAAATTTTGTTTTAGTATTTAGTATCTTATATATACTCTTACATAAAATATCTAATTTGTATTCTTATTCTTATGTTTTGAATAAAGTGAAGTTCTTGAAATATTACTCCTTTCTTTGCCGATATATATAATGCGTACATATATATACATTTTTTGCATACAGCTTCTAAACTTTCGATCACGAGATTGATGCAACGCACCATGAGTTGACCTGCATTGCGATTGATCGGGAAACTACTTGGCTTGAGCCAGTAGCGCAACAATCAAGTTCGTGATGAAGCTCTTACTTTACCTCCTAGTGGTGGTCCCCGGGCAACTATACGTATAAACCCTTATACGTGTAGGCTAAAATTGAAAGTGCGGGATGTCTAGGGCCTTGATTCTAGGCTAGGTAACGTGGGCCAGCAACCTGCGTTACCGAATATTGCCCGCTACAGAAACCGACACTATGCCTCGGATAGGGAATGATCACATGTTGACGACTTTTGGCTATTGTACCCGGACAAAGATAGGTTTCTGGAATGTAAAGACGCTCCTCGACTCGCGAAGCGAAGGCCCTTACAATGCCAGATCCCTCCAATTGGAAAAAGAATTCATGGGATATAAACTGGATATTTTGGGGGTAAGTGAAGTAAGATGGTTAGAAGCGGGCGAGTACCAGTCTCCAATGCGTAACACTGTACTACTCTATTCTGGAAGACCATTCGGAAGTCGGCGGGAATATGGAGCCGGACTACTGCTAACAATAACAGCACGCAAGGGCCTAATTTCCTGGCAGCCTCATGGTGATAGGATTTTGACGGCCAGATTCCGGCGCGTCACCATCATACAGTGCTACGCCCCAACGAATAGTTCGTCTGAGGACGAAAAGGAGAGCTTCTATAATCTATTAAGCGCCGTCTTAAACACAACATCGAATGGAGACATTGTCATAGTGATGGGGGATTTGAATGCCAAGGTAGGCAACGACAACAAAGGGCTCAAACATGTAATCGGGAAGCATGGACTAGGCAACCGCAATGACAACGGCAAAAGGCTAGGTGGCACCGTGTTTGAGCACAAGAACTGCCACAAAGTCAGCTGGGTTTCCAATGACAGGCAAGCAACGTCCAATTAAATTGACCATTTTGCCATCAGCCGCCGCTTTAGAAGTAGTCTCCTGGACGTCCGAAACAGGCGAGGGGCAGATGTGGGGATAGTACGTGATCACCATCTTATGATAGCTACTCTACAACTACGCACTGCTGCAGCTCGAAGATCCCACAAAAACACAAGAATGCCCAGGTTCAACATCGATAGACTTAGTGATCCTTCAGTACGCCAACAATTGAGGGAGCACTTTTCGCAAGGTGTGGAAGCAATCAGCAGCTCAATGCCCGCAACCATCCAAGACCATTGGTGTGCTGTGAAAAATCTTTTTACATCTGGTACTGAAAGAATTGTCGGCCGACCGCAAGGAAGACATAGGGCATGGCTTTCCGAGGATACCTGGAGACGGATTGACGAACGAAAACAGCTGAAAGCTCGCGTCGCAGCTACCCCAGCAGCAGGGAGAAGCGGGCTAGAGTCCCTGTATCGCATGAAGATGAGAGAAGTTCAGCATTGCGTACGACGTAACAAGCGCAACTACATCAACGCGCTGGCTACAGAAGCAGAAGAAGCTGCACGGAGGTGCGACAGCAGGACCGTCTACAGAATCACGAATGAGCAGACAGGTGGTCGCAGCTCCAGCCAACACCCAGTGAAAAGCCTTGACGGCTCCTTGCTCATTTCGGATGAGGACCAGCTCAAGAGATGGAAAGAGCATTTTGCTACGGTTTTAAACCGCGTATTCGCTAGCGATATGCTCCCAAATCAGACTGAGATGCCCGAGGTAAGAAGTTCTCAAATACGCACCACGACTCCCAGTAATGATGAGATCACTACCGCGATCAAGGCACTCAAAGCCAACAGGGCGGTAGGACTTGACGGTATTCCAGCAGAGCTCTTACGAGCAGCGCCAACAACGTCGGCTGAGCTTCTGCTTCCACTTATAGAGAGAGCTTAGGAAGCTGAGAGCTTTCCTAACGAGTGGAAAAAGGGAATGATCGTCAAGCTTCCTATGAAAGGAAATTTAATGGAGTGCGGTAACTGGAGGGGTATCTGCGTGCTGTCTGCTGTAGCTAAGATAATAGCTAAAATCATCCTTGAGCGAATCAAATAACATCTCGAAGACACACTCGATGCCGAACAAGCAGGTTTCCGCTCTGGATCCTCCTGTGTCGACCACATCAACACCCTGCGGATTATCATCGAACAGTTTGTTGAATATCGATCGCCACTCCACCTGTTGTTCATCAATTTTGAGAAGGCGTTCGATAGTGTCAGTAGGGAGTTTATTTGACGTGCCTTACGCAGGAGAAGTATTCCCGATAAACTAATTGCTATTATCAAAGCTACATATGAAGGCTCCAAATGTCACGTTCTGCACAGGGGAAGATTGTCTGCGGAATTTGAGATCCAAAGTGGGGTAAGACAAGGCTGTATCCTTTCACCAATATTATTCCTATTGCTGATTAGCGATATGCTTCATGCAGCTTTTTCGATGGGAAATGGAGGAATTCGATGGACTCTTACATCTCAACTGAAACATCTTGACTACGCTGACGATGTATGCTTACTCTCCTACAAAATTATGGACCTCCACCAAATGACAGCAGATGTGGAGAGGGAGGCAGGTGTCGTCGGGCTGAATATTAATACGGCAAAAACTAAAATTATCAGCCTTGGAACAAACTCATCGGCTCAAATATGCATTGCTGGACAACCGGTAGAGAGAGTAGAGGATTTCCAGTATCTTGGGAGTATTGTCTCGAGCGGTGGTGGAACCGAACTGGATATAGCCAACAGAATCGCCAAAGCAAAGTCCGCGTTCAGAATGTTGTCCAAAATATGGCGAAGCAATACAATCAGTTTGAGCACCAAAATAAGACTGTTCCTCTCCAGCGTTGAATCCGTGCTGCTATATGGTTGCAGCACGTGGAGAGTGACCACTACTATCACCAGAAAGCTGCAAACTTCCATTAATAGGTGCCTGCGTAATATCTTAAGGATTTTCTGGCCCAATCGTATCTCTAATAACGCATTGACGAGAGAACGGGTCAGGAACCAATAGGCACAACCATCCAACGGCGGAAGTGGCCGTGGATTGGTCACACGTTCCGAAAGGGTGACAGTTCCATAGCGAACCATGCTATGCAATGGAACCCTCTAACTCAGGATGGCAGAAGACCTGGCGGTCCGAGGAGAACATGACGCAGAACAGTCGAGAAGGAGGCACGGCAGCTGGGGAAAAGTTGGAGAGAACTCAGACACATTTCCAGAAACCGTACACGACGGCACATAGGCGTAGTTGAGGCCCTAGGACCCACAAGGGGATATAGAACATAAGTAAGTACCAAGAGTTGAGTGTGACTAGGAATAAGCCTTTTACTGGCTTCTGTAGCTAGACTATTTTGTGTAATGTCTTCTAAAGTGTCAATAGACAAGCTTGTAGCTAATGGAACTTCAAACTTAGAACCCTGTAACTTTCTCTGAACTTGTTTTCAAAATGCGTTAGTATGCCATTATTGTCAACTAAAATCACAGCTTAGAGAATGTTTTCAGGATGACCGAAATAAACATTCTTTTTGATTACTGGATAGATAACTTTTTTCAAGATTTAGTTTAATGATGGCCACAAGTGTTTTGTTTATTTGTATATAGCGGATGGCACTTGATTTCAAACCATATCCACTAAACTCTTTCATCACAAGGTTCGTTTAAATAAATATGTCAGTAAATGTCGGAAGGGTAATTCTTTCGAATGTAGTTAACAGAAGAACCAATCTAAAGGTTTAATAAATTCTTCCTTCCTTTGAAATTAGAAATAGAATTTACACATTTGCTCGCAACAAACCAACGGGCGAAATTTTTTGTATAGAATAAGATTATGCGAATGTTCGAAAATCGAATGCTCCTTAAGTGACTCACTTTTCATTCGTAGCAGAATATATTAGAAGAATTAAAGAAAGTATGCAACAACAAGAGCATAAACAAATTCTCGCATTTACTTCGCGAGGATTCTACAAACACTGGAAGGTAGACTAAGTTACACAAAAGCGCCCACTTAGGCAATGTAATACTAGAGACATGTTTAGATACACATTGGCATATGACCACACGCAGTAACAGTACGATGGCATCCTAAGGACACAAAGGCCGAATGGAGTAGACATAATCGGTTACGCCGACGATATTGCAGTTGTAGTAGTGACCAAAACATTAGAGGAAGTTAGGCAAAACTGCAATCAAACAATCGCAAACGTGAAGCTATGACTACAGACATCAGGTTTAGAACTAGCGGAGCACAAAACTGAAGCCGTTGAAAAAGTGAAAAAGTCCGCGGCACTGCGTGAAAATGAGCACGATGACAGAACAACGGTAGAAGCTTTAAAAGCCGAATGGCAACAACATCACAACCAAAGGGCGATTGACATACAAATTGATCCCCGAAGTTGATGAATGGATTAGCAGAAAGCACGGGGAGGTAAACTACTACCTTACACAATTTCTATCGGGGTAGGGATGCTTCCGGGGGTATCTCTATAAGTACAAGCACGCGCATGACCCATTCTGCCAACACTGTGAAGGAAAAGTGCAGAATGCGGAGCAGGTACTGATGGAATGCCAAAATTATATAAGGGCTAGGAACAATTGGCGGCAAGTGACCCCAAGAAGCCTGATCTCATTAATGCTGGCAAGAAGCGAATGCTGGGAAACTGCAAATGAAGTAACCACGAGTATGATGAAGCAACTGCACATAGAGGAACGAGCAACGAGAAGTACGCGAAATGAAAATCCTGCCAGCTCTGGCAGCTAAAAAGGAAGTGACAAAATGTCAAATCTATCCCTGTGAAGGAAAACCTTGGCGGTGCCGCAGGGGAGCAACAGGACAGAGAAACAGGAGTGGTTTTTTAGCACGTAACTATACAGGAGCATGGAGTCGGGCATAAATCGTAGCACGGACTACAAGTATCCCCCTACCCGCGCATAAAAAAAAACAGGCAGTAACAGAAATTGAAATGTGCAAATTGAGCTGCTGCAAAGCAGTAGAAGCATTAACGTATTATGTATGGACGGCTAGTGAAATGTCACTTTCATACTAGTTCTGCAGAAAAATTTGTTCCGACATCTCCAGCTCCCTTGTTTCAGTGCCGTATTAAACAGAAACAAAATATCCGCTATCAAAGATATGTCCCATAGAAACTTTCGCCATCTGTATTTGTTCAAGTGTACTGGCTGTAAAAAACTGTTAACATTTAAATACTTTCAATTTTTGCCATAGATGTCACTGCAAATATTTTCTTGTTTCCTACAGTTACAATTTTACGAATTTGAATTTCGTTGCAACACAATCTGTATTGTGAATCACAGCCAACCACATAGTTTCATTTAATCTCTACTCTCCTTTTTTAGTTAGACTTATTATTTGTTCCACAATTAAATGTTCCCAGCTTATTTTTCCACAATCAAAAACACAAATCAAAACACAACTTTTTTTTCCATTGGCTCGCGAACTGTCAAACATAGTACCAGTTTCCAATTTTTCCCGCCGTGAAACAAGGAAGCTTGAGGTGTTGGAACATGCGTGAAGTTGGGCACTAGCAGTCCATATATAATACGTCAATGAGCAGAAGCATAAGAAGCAGCAATAGCTCATACAAGATGAATAGCATAACATGCTTACCAGCTCCGCAAAGTAATACCTAACGGCAGTCCCACGGGGAGAGTGGTAGAAGTGTGGGGTATAGATTAGTACGTAGGCGCATTCCTGACATTGATTATTCGGGTTTGCGAATCGTGTGTGCTAGTAGCCCGGGCTACTAGTATCTTTACAAGACTACCCCACCCCTTGGCGCAACCAATAAAAAAAACATTTACTTCGCCTTTATATTAAAAGGCGATATTAATAATAGCATAACATTTGATTTTATTGTTTTAACATACTTTGTTTTTCTTTTATTATTTTCCACTGTCAATTAATCACATAAAGATTTGTCGACCAACAAGCCGAGAGAAGCACGATCACAAACGGATCACCAAAAAATGACAGGGTAATACTCTCGCACTACAAATTTAAAGATAGGAAACAAGACTACATGTATTCAAGGCATATTCTATCAAGAGCCCCAAGAGTTTACTTTGCTTTAATATTGCTGCTGTATTTGAACGTGCTTACAGTTTTTCAGTATGTAAATAAAATTAAACAAGAATGATTCGCATCTTGTTCTTTTGAATACTTCACTTGAATTCTTTTACACGATTCGTATTTCCATTCCATTTCGTACATCCATTTTCCTGTAGTATTCATGAGGACGGCAACTTTTTGACAATGCCACTGATTCACCTTCGATTCGCTTATAAGCTCACCGCGAATGTGAATATTCGTCAAATATAATCTAAATTGTTTAAAAATGTGATATAATGGACGTGAAGAAAACTTCGACAAATATGTATATGCAGGGTGGGCCAACTATACGTTTCTTTTTAAAAATGCAATGAAATTAACAAAATGAAATTTTTTCCCAAGGGATGTGTAATCTTCTCAGATACTAATAGCCCGAGTGCTACTAGCATGCACGATTCGCAAACCTGAGTAATCGATTTCAGGAATACGCCTACGTACTAAATACTAAACACACACCCTACACACTTCAACCACTCTCCCCGCGGAACTGCCGTTAGGTATTACTTCGCGGGGCTGGTTAGCAATTTATGCTGTACTTTCTGCTTCTCGACGTATTCGTTCTTGAATTCGAAGCTGCATTTGCACGTGCGTAATAAACGCGCAAATTTCCATCCATTTTTCCTCAGATTGTACCATATGATCTATGAGGAATGGAGGACTGGGAAGTTCGTTTCTCCAGTTTGTAAATAGCCTACAGTAGAAGACTGCGTGCTCCGTATTTTCCTCCTGGTCTGGACATTCTGGACACAACGGAGAGCTATCGTGTCCAAACCGGTAAAGATATTCGCGATAACCTCCATGGCCAGACAGGAACTGCGTGAGGTGGTAGGTGCAGTTCCCATGTGCTCGGTTTATCCAAATGTCGATGGTGGGGATTAATTTATAGGTCCATCTGCCTTTAACCGCATTATCCCATCGATCTTACCACACAGCTCTTGAAGCTGCTTTTTCTTCTTCTATAACCCTTCTTCTTTCGCTAGCCTCTTGATGGCTCGAGCCTCTCCGATTGTAGATTCTCTACATCTCGTTCGCGAGGATGTCGATAGGAACCATTCGTGCTATGACAAAGGCTGCTTCGAGATAGTTCTAAAACCACTGATGATCCTTATAGCGCAGAGTCTGTAGGCTGATGTAAGTTTCCTCCTTGTTTCTTTGGTCGCGAGAGCCCCCGCCCAAACCGGAGCCGCATAAAGAAGGACTGAGCTGACAACTCTGGATAGTAGGATCCTCCTAGCGTATCCAGGTCCTCCAATGTTGGGCATTATCCTTGAGAGTGCTGCCTGAAGTCGTGACGCTTTTTTGCTCGAATAATCAACATGCTGTTTAAACCGCAGTCTATTGTCGAGCATTACTCCTAGGTATTTGATTGCTTCTTTGGATCTGATGATTTGGGTTCCAACCTGGACATTCATATATTCCACAGATTTCCGACTGGTTATTAGAACAGCTTCAGTTTTGTGATCAGCTAATTCTAAACCGGCGGATCCTAGCCAGCTTTTGATTTGACTGATTGCCACATTTGTAGCTGATTCTACTTCACTGATTTGTTTTGCTACTGTAACAACAGCGATGTCGTCAGCAAATCCAATTATATTCACTTTAGGTGGCAGTGGTAATCGTAAAACTCCGTCGTACATTATGTTCCATAGTAATGGGCCCCGCACCGATCCTTGCGGGACCCCAGCTGTAACATCGTAGTACTTTACTCCTTCGTCGGTATAATACCTCAGTTTCCTGTTGGTAAAGTAGCTCGCCATTATCTGCAGCAAGTAAGGTGGTGTATCCATCCTAGTAAGAGATCTTCTTATAGTGGGCCAGTCTGCCGAATTAAACGCGTTTTTGACATCTAGCGTCACTACTGCGCAGTATTCCTTGGTGCCGTATCGCCATCTTTCACCTTCAATTGCTTCCGCTGCTATATTAACTACAGCTTTAATGGCGTCAATTGTTGAGCGAGACCTTCGGAATCCGAATTGCTGGTTGGACAAAGCCCCTTTCTCCTCCGCTATTGTGAGCAATCTGTTGTAAATGATTCGCTCCAGGATCTTTCCCATTGTGTCCAGTAGGCATATCGGGCGATACAACGATGGGTCTCCTGGGGGTTTGTTTCCTTTTGGCAATAAAATGAGATGTTGCAGTTTCCATTGCTTAGGGAAAATTCCTTCTTCTAGGCACTTTTGCATTGTTGCAATAAAGATGTCTGGCCTTTTTTGAACAGCGGCTTTCACTGCTTTGTTAGGGATGCCGTCAGGTCCGGGCGTCTTGTTGTCACCTATCTTTCTGGATGCGATTGTCAATTCCTCTGTTGTAATCACTGGAATTACCTCTGTAAAGTTTTCTCTGGTGATTGCGCACATAGTAGATGCTCTCCTTGTAAAAATATGTTCTATTATTGACTTCAGCATTATCGGGCATGTTATCTGCGGAGATTTGCCGCCCTTAAGCTTTCTCATCACCATCCTATACGCCGTGCCCCAAGGGTCTACGTTAGCTTCATCGCAGAGCTGCCTGAAACATCTTGCTTTGCTCTCCTTGATAACTCTGCTTAACTGTTTTCGCGCCAGCTTAAAGGACGATAGGTACTCCTGAAAGTTGGGTGTGTTTCGCGATCTTTGTACTTTGCGTCTTGCCCGTAGACACTCTGCTCTAAGTACCCTGATCTCGTCGTTCCACCAGTAGCAAGGCAAGCGTCTTCTACTTGGGGCCCTCCTGGGCATTGATGCATCGCACGCCATGTTGATGGACTGGGTGAGGTGGCGAGCTGAATTTTCTGCCGTTCCTTGGACTAGCGTGAAGGTGTCAACCACGTCCGCGAATGTATCTTTGTCGAAGAGCTTATCCTGCCATTTCGGACCAGTCGATGGGCGGTAAGTGCTTCTGGCGTTACCGATGTCAATTATAACAGCTTGGTGGTCACTGTGGGTATAATCTTCACTGACTCTCCATTTAATTCCCCGCAGGATGGAATTACTCGCTAACGTGATATCAATTATTGAGCCCATGCCTGCTCTGCGGAAGGTGTTAGCCCTACCTACGTTTGCGATGCCTACGTTGAGAGGTGCAAATGTTTCCAGGAGGGCATGACCCCTTGCGTTGGTAAATTGACTGCCCCATTCCGTCGCCCATGCATTGAAATCTCCGCCAATAATCACTGGAGTTATTTCCCGAGCATCGGCCACGAGGTTATCTAGCATCTCCTGATATTCAATTATAGTCCAGCTGGGCCGAGCATAGCAACTATAGAAGTGTATACCGTTGATGTTGGCCCGAACGAAGCCCTCTGACTCTTCATTTGCATCCTGGAACGCATGTCTCCCACATGACCATATTGCGGCCCGCTTCGATCGATCACTGAGCCAGATGCTGCTGTTGTCCGGGATTTTATATGGCTCGCTGATCAAGATTACATCTGCTTTTTCGTCCTTGATGGTTTGTGCCAGGATATCCTGAGCTGTCTCACAATGATTGAGGTTAATTTGGATAACCTTCATGGTTTCTTGCTGCAGATCGCTTTCTTGAGGACAGGGCATTTATTGCCGCCGGCTATGTGCTTTGCATTTTCCGGGTTGACTTTTCTGCAGAACATGCAGGATGGTTCCTCGTTGCAATCTCTCGCGATATGTCCCTCTTTACCGCATCTCCTACAGAGTTTGGAGCGGTCTTCTTCGCTCTTACAATGCTTGGCCAAATGTCCGAATTCGAGGCACTTGAAACATTTCTGTAGCAGCGCCCGCTCACGAATGCGACAGACTACCCGAACCTTGTAAGCGAATAATCCCAGATCTTTGTGCAGAATTCTCCTCAGGCTAATGCGTGAAATTTTGAGCTGTTGAGATCGATGACGAGTTGATGTTCGTGAATTGAGTCTCACACTCTCGGCTACAGCAGCCACATTCTCGTCTGTGCGCACCGTACGACGGCGAGGACCATGAGTGTTGTCCACTAGCATACCAGTCTCACGAACTTTTTGCACAAACTTGCGTACAGCAGGCGCGGTGAGTGCTTCATTTCGGCCAAAACTTCTTTTCAAAAAACGCACTGTGTGGGCTACACAGCACTCACTTTGGAAATAAGTTTTCAATATTTCCCAATGTTGATCAAGCATAAAGCGACTCATTTCGTTCCGCGGAGGTATGATACTGACTTTTTGTCAAGACTTCGAGCGGAAAACAGCTGTCAGTGTCAAAATAACCTATGATTTAAAAAGAAATCCCTAGATGGCCCACCCGTTATAAGACTTAATTTGAGAATCTTTCGAAGAAGAACCTGATGCCATCAAAACATCTAAAGAGTATTACGTAGTTATGTTTTTTATATTTAATGGCTAAGGAAAGAAAACAAGACATCCATTACAAGTTCCTTATACGTATGTAAATAAAGTTCAAATTTAAACTATGCCAGGATTTTTCGTTAGCCGATGCCTTGTATAGGATGTACAGCTCAGCATTTTACCTTCTCCTCCACTCGCCGCTATGCCGGCGGGACCAATGATTACTTGAAGAACTTTCTCTTAAAGTAACCAAGGGCATCCTTACCCGATTTTGATAAAGATCACTCCTCTGCGCCATACAGCAGGACTGAGATGGTTAGTGTCTTATGCAGAGTTACCTTAGTAGTTCGACATAGGGGTTTGTTACTCAATTGTCTTCTTAGCCCGTAGAACACCGATTGGCAAAAGTAATTATTTGTTTGATGATTTGCGGAGCTCACAATAGAGCCAAGGTATACAAAGTCTTTTACTACGACAAAATAATATCTCTCTATTGTGGCGTTCTGTCCAAGACGCCGATGTTGCATGTCCTTTTTTGAAGACACCATATATTTTGTTTTTATTAACCGCTAAGACCATCTTTGCTGCGGACCGCTGAGTTCTTCCGACAATGTCAATGTCATCGGCTTAACCGAGTGGTTGTACAGACTTGTAAAAAATGTTATCTCCCGTATTGGCTTAATTTTCTTACAATTCTTTCAAGTATTATGTTAAAGAATGGCCGCCATGGCGCAGTGGTCAATGTGTCAGGCCACTGCGTGTGAGGTTCAATGTTCGGATCCCAGAAAATACCAAACATTTTTTCATGGTCCAACCTTTCGCCAACGTTTGACAAACATTCGAGGATATTGATATCATTAAACAAGCTTCTCAAAAACAAAATAAAAATTGCCCTACTGATGGGGCACAAAACTATAGGTCCCTTCCATTTGTCGGAAAAATATAACGCACACAACACATGTGGTTGCGAGAAGATAGGCCTAGGCCCTTTATGGGGTGTTGCCCCAAATGTGTATGTATGTATTTGTATTATGTTAACGAGATCGCATGATAGCGTGTCAATTTGTGTAAGACCGTTCCTGTCATCGAACGGTTCGGTGGTGTTCTTTCCTGCTTTGATAGAGCAACAAAAGTTCTCCATCGTCGTACATCCTGATATGCATATAAATATATATGTTCATGTATACAGATACATAACACAATTTAGCGAGTAGAGCGCAGGAGAACCGAATTATCTGAATTTCGCCATCAAATTTACACTTAACTCTACTTTAATTTGACTTTTTTTTTTTTTAAACCAAGTATGTACATGAAATGATATTGTTATGCATAATTCGGTAACATGGAAGTCATGCGGATAAATCGTTCTAGATACTTATTTTTAAACTATGAAAGCTATTTGTTTCCCAATCGAATTATTCGATAGTCCAAAGTACCCCCCGTAGTAATTAACTCGGATCTGTCTGTCTTAACTGTTTCTCTGTGCTGGAAGCTATGAATCGTAATTAATATACCCTATGAAAATACAAAAACGCTTGTATTACCGGAATTGATTTTTTGATTTTTAATACGCACACGATTTCACATCTTTAGATCGTTCGTGTTTAGTATTATATAGGTAGAGATTTATTTTTTAATCTTAATCTTAGACACTCTGTGATATTACATTGAATTAAGTCCCAATTTGGGTTACGTCCGAAAAATACGAGGTAACAATACTAATGGAAAACAATTACGTTTTCTCAAATTTATTTTCAGTGCTCTATAGTTCATCACCTGTAATTCACAAGGTTACGTCAGTTCAAGAAGTAATAGTCTCTTAATAAGCGCACTCAGTTGAGTTGGTTTTTATTTTCCTCAATTTGCGCAAATGATTTTGTTTATGGGGCTTTGTCATTGAGATATGATACTAAGTCTGTTGAAGCTTGCGGGCTTGTTTTATTTCACTAAACAATAACATACATTAAAATATATTGTAATTAACTAAGGTTCAGAAAAGCAATGAAAAGAATTAAGAAAAATAATCGTAGAACGAAGTATGTACTCGTATTGTGAAATGGATTTTTCCCTCTTTGTAATAAAATTAAGCCGTAAGGTCTCGTATTATTTTATGGAAGAATCTGAGGCCTATTTGGTTAAAATTCTTGAAACAATTTTCTGCTATTTCCGTACGAAAGGAAAGAAAGAAAAGAAAAAACCTGAAGATTTTAATCCAAATGACTGCAAAAACTAAAATCGAAAATACCTTGCAATTAGCTGGGGTAGATGGTAAAATTGGTTGTGCCCTTAGATAACCGTTTGTTGTAAGTGCTATTATTGTGCAGCAACTCCCAAATAGATAAATAAAATAGACATTTGTTGGAGAAATGCTCTTACATTTGACAGTTTATCTCAGTTGCATGATGAGTATTTTATTTATCTGTCTTATAAGCTATACTTAAAAAAAATTAAATGATTGGTCAAGCGAAGAGAAAGCGCTGCTATTTAAATATAAAGTACGAGTACATGTTTAGGCTCAATTTAGGAAAAAATTCGCTTGATTGTACAATAGATACTCGTAGTCTCGAAGTAGCGGAAGTAAGATATCGAACGACAGGAGCACAGCCAGCAAATTTTGTATGATCTCGGCAGTATTTTATGGATAATTCCGTGCCAAGAACTTGCGAATCTAATACACGAGTATTGTTTGATTAGAATAACTATTAACTATTGATTATTCTTGAGACCGTGGAAAGCGATTTCTAGTCGTAAAGACACTTAAAAATATCAAAAAATAGCTTATGAACGATTTCGAGTTGTTTCTCATACCTGCTAAAAGACTTTTAAACTGTGCTTCGATCAAACATAATATGCTGTGTATAGTATTTAAACAAATATATACCAATATTGATTGGTAGTATGGTATAGCAGTAATGTATTCGATTATTGGATAGTGGGTTTTTGGGTTCAACTAGCAACCATACCCATTCAATGTTTCAAATACTAAAATTAAAACAATGCAGCTATTAGCAATCTAGCAAATGCTCGGAAAAATATTATGAATTAAAAACCAATAAAAAAAATTGCACCCGATCAAGTCGAACGCCACCCACACAATATGCAATAAAACCTAATAAAACCAGAGATTCATAAACAATTACAACTAAAAATATATACATCTCTAACACCTCTTTTGATTTCCGACTTAGGTTAGGTTAGGTTGGCTGTCCACACGAGAGTGTAGACATACTTAGACCAGTGAAGGTCCTAACAAAACCAACCGGAGCTTTTGACAAAGCGATGGATGCTCATGACGTCCAGGGACGCCAGATCGCAGAGGTCGTCAAGGAAGGGGGACCCTAGATGGAGCATTCCTTTATGCGACAGGGCCGGACATATGCATAGGAGGTGAAGGATGGTTTCCTCCTCCTTCTCATCTCTACAGCTCCTGCAGAAGTCGTTGGAGAAGAGACCAAGTCTTCTGGCGTGTTGGCCTATAAGACAGTGTCCAGTGAGAACACCGACAACGCAGCTGATTTGTGTACGCTTTAGCTTGATCAGATCGGCACTACGGTTTTGATCCAGCTTAGGCCAGATCTGTCTCGAAATGTGACACGTTGAGCCGTTTCCCCATCTGAGGTTGGTCGTGCTAATAGCGTTCAGCTTTAGTAGATACTTACATGTAGCGAGGGGCATACCCAGGGCTTGGTTTCAGGCAAAATCCTTAGAGTGGTACCCTGTCTGGCGAGGTCGTCAGTCCTGTAGTTACCTGGAATGTCTCAATGGCCCGGCACCCAGCAAAGCTGAATATTGAACTGCTCTGTCATCTCCATAAGAGATAGACGACAGTTTAAGGCAGCCTTTGAAGTGAAGGAGAACGATTCCAGGGACTTAATTGCCGCTTGGCTGTCAGTGAAAATGCTAATATCCCTGACAGATAATACGTTACATTTCAGCCAGGACAGGGCTTCCTTACTCGCCATGATTTCCGCCTGGAAAACGCTGCAATGATCAGGGAGTCGGAAAGAGATGTTCAGATTGAGCTGTTCGGAGAAAACACCACAACCCACCCCACCCTCCGTCTTAGATCCATCTGTAAAGAAGTGAACCGAACTACCATCGACAGGGGAGGAGGTGTCCCATACATCCCGGTTAGGGATGCTCGTACGGAGTTACGGTCAAATCTCAGTTTCGGCGGGGTGTAGTCCGTGTTTTCGTTTTTGAAGTTGAGAAGATCAAGGATCGAGGAGTGGCCCAAGCGACAGCTAGACCACTGAGCAGGCTTTCAGGCAGATGGCCGCACCGGCAGCCGAAAATATCTAAAGGTAGCAGGTTGAGCAAAATGTCCAGTGCCGCGGAGGGAGTAGTTCTCAGTGCACCACTGATGCAGATGCATGCAGATCTTTGCACCATAGCTAGTTGAGTGAGGTGGACAGCCCTGTCGAGAGCAGGCCACCGTACGATCACGCCATAGAGTAGTATAGGCCTGATAACGGACACGTATAGCTAATGAGTGATTTGAGGTTTGATACCCCAGCTCCTACCTATAGCCTTTTTACAGGAATAGAGAGCTACATTATCTTTCTTAACGCGCTCTAGTAGATTGGCCTTTCAGTTTAATTTCCAAAATAAGGCCCAGATATTTTACGTTTTCAGAGAAGGTGAGACTGGTGCCATTTATCATAGGAGGGTCTATGAGGGGAACTTTATGTTTCCTCGTGAAGAGAACGAGTTCCGTTTTATGGGGGTTAACCCCCAGTCCACATTTGGAGGCCCATTTGGTGAGCCGAAGGATAGCATATTGGAGGATATCCCTGAGAGTATCCGGGTGTTTACCGGAGGCAGCAATAGCAATGTCATCAGCATAGGCGATCACTCTACAACCTGACGTATCCAGGCCCATCAGTAGTTCATTAACTACTAGGTTCCACAGAAGAGGTGATAAGACTCCACCTTGAGGTGTACCGCAGCGAGCAATTCTTCTGGCCGATGCTCCGCCCAGCTGTGTGTTAATAATCCTGCATGTAAGCAATTGATTGATCAACTCTCCGAGCGAAGTATCCACTTTCAGATTTACAAGTGCGTCGGAAATCGCCTTTGGTTTGACATTGTTAAAAGCTCCCTCAATGTCAAGGAGAGCCACCATGGTGTATTCTTTGATACTCAATGATTTTTCGATGGTGCGCACAAGCGAATGTAACGCAGTCTCAACCGACTTGCATTTGCAGTACGCATGTTGGGACGGCGAGAGCAGAGCTGGGCTAATACTTTGCCGAAGATGGATATCAATTAACCTTTCTAGAGTTTTGAGCAGAAAGGACGATAGACTGATAGGTCGGAGATCCTTTGGTTCCACGTGCGAGCTCTTTCCTGCCTTAGGTATGAATATGACTTCAACCTCGGTCCATAGTTTGGGAATATAGACCAGATTTAGATAGCCCGACAAGATGACTTTGAGCCATGGAAGCACAATGTCCTCGCATTGCTGAATTTCAGCTGGAATAACACCGTCAGGTCCTGGGGACTTAAAGGGTTTTAAACTGCGCATGGCCCATCGGATCTTTTCTGTAGTTATCAAGACTAACGAATTGCTTCAAGGTTGAGGGGGTGATTTCCAACTTACATCTTGCAATTACCTCAATATTAAAAAAAAAATAAAAAATACTTATATCAATTATTTGCAATAATAATTCAAATAAAATACGAAACAATTCCATGTGGCCTACCACATTGCATTGTGGAAAAAATACAAATCGGCTCAATAGCAATGATCCCATATGAAGTGTCTATGTTTTTTGCAAATGGAGGCTCTTTACATTGAAATATTGGCGGTTATGCAGTAAATAGATGCAAAAACACGATTATGAGCAATGGAACGTTATACTCCTTAAGAACGTGGAATAATTGTGTTGATATCTTGCGAAATGATTCATCAGTGACAGGAACACAATGCGAATTTCGTCGAAGATGCCGCTACCGTTCGGCACCGATTAGTACGAATACTATTTGACAATTTTTTTAGGGACTGGCTCAACATAAAATAGGGCAAGAGCTGGCAGACCAAAAAAAGTCGTCTGGCTGAGAATATTGATGCTGTGCGTGAACATGTTGAGGAGTGTTCAGAAACATTTACGAGACGACTGGCAATGCATTTGGACATTTCCAGACGGTCTCTGCAGCGCATTTTGGTGAATGACTTAAAGATATTTCCGGATGAAACTTAGATGATACATAAGGTGCTACCCGCAGATCACCACCATAAGCCTCAACCATGAAGACAATGATTTTCCTTTACAATTAATCATGACCGACAAAGCACATTTCCTAGTAAAGTACTCCCTTTTGGGGTAGTGAAAACCCCTTATTATTCAAAAATCGCCTTTTCATCCACTGAAAGTTACTATGTGATACGGCGTTTATACTGAAAGCTTCGAAGACACTGCTGGTAACTCAATATTTGTCACTGGAGAGCACTACATAAGCATGTACATCAAACATATGGTTTCAACAAAATAATTCCACTGCATAGCGGGCGACACAATGGACTTAGTGATGGCCACTCTTCCAGCCCATATTATTTCCCGTTTTAGCGATTTGCATTGGTTCGCAAGTTCACCTAATCTGGCCATTCTAGACTTCTTTCTTTGGACTTATTCAAAGTTATTGGCCAATTTAAACAAGCCACAGACTCTCACAGCGAGAGAATGTGCCGACGAAAGTATTGAGAAATGTAGTGGAAATTCTATAAAAAGGGCTCAAATTTGCATAAGCGCTGGAGGCCAACATTTGAACGGTATCATTTTTAGTACTTAATGGAACAAAACTCAAGGTCCAAATAAATATAATAAAGCATAAAACTTTTTTTTTTAATTTAGAAGACAAGTTAAGAGTATAAATACATCTAATTGAGTCATTACTTTTCCATCCCAATGTATGTGCTGCTCACCTTTGTCTTACTACGGCATGCGAAGAGTTTGGAAGTGCAGGAAACTGCACAAAGTCATTAAAAACCGAACTCAAGAAATTAACAAAGTTCTCACTGTAGTATTTCGAAAATTGTAAAATGAATTCAGTGTAATAGAATTTACTTCGTGTAATTTTCTATTAGAACGCTTAGTGTTAGAGTTTAGTTTGTAGGCCTTCTGCTGCCGTGTTGAAAGTAACACAGGCAAACTGAGGAAGTTCACAGTGCTATTTGTATAAAGGAAACACCAGTCATATACAGTGTCTCCAAGACTTGCCAAATTAAAGAAATTGCTGTAACCAAATTTACTGATAGTTAGTTCCTTAATAACTTTCGTCCGAATTTTTTTTTAAAACTGTAACAACAGTGACCCAGGGAGCGCAGCCGAATCGATGACAGCTGATGCCGTAGTTGTCCCACTCTAAAAAAGGGACAGAGAGAGTCAGTTTTTAATTGATAAAAATATGTAGAGATAACTAAAAGTAAGGTTGAATAAAGAACACGCGGTTAAATGAACGCGCATAATTTCATTAGTCGAAGCTTTCTTGTTTTATTTCTTATTTTCTTCTCCCCGAATAGTCCGAACTCCGTAGGAGTGCAACAATACAGTGAATAGTTTTCGGGAAACTGGTAAAAAAAAAAACATCCTTGCCACCATTTTCCAAGGTGGCGATCTAGGCACAACTTTGTATTGAGTGTATACCTATATAATTTTTGTTTAAGGGCTAGAGAAAATATGTTTTCGAACTCATTTGCTTGCATGAAATATTTTTGTAAAAGAACATTTAAGCGAAGTACAATATAGTTTGACCAAATTGAGAAAAATAAAATCGCGTTCAATTGAATACGCTTACGAAGTGTATTTTCAAACTAAAATAGCCTCTGATTTATAAGCGATGGACCTAAAGACTCCTGTACACTATAGAAAAAAGTTGTAGGCTTAAAGGAAAAGTGGTAGAGTTAGAGAAAAACTAGCTAGGGAAGTGTAAACATCATGTAGAGCAAAAGTGTAGAGATCTGCAGCAGCCTTATGCTAGAATTTTTAGGCGAAATTTGTCTGTAGTGTAAATGTTTTTTGTAAAGCGCACTATGTCTCTACATTGTCTCTACACTCTATTTAACATGCTGAATAGAGCGTAGAGCTCTAAATATGTTTTTTTTGCGATGTTTCTATTGTGCTGATAGGATGGGGTGATATAATGTCCAGGGATTTTATGTCACCTAACTGTTGAAGAAGTGTCTGTTTTGTAGTACGTGCTACAGTAAATGTTGAGGCTTGATTTGTACTATAGAGCCCTTCGCCGTCCGATCGCGCTCCGCTCTTGCTCCAATCAAATGTTGTTTTATTCACACTAATCGCGCAGTACAGGTTTCAATTACGCTAAAAATAGTACTCTGATATTCAACAGTATTTAGTCTTGAGTCAATGAATTAACCTATCTACGTATGCACATACCTAACCATACGTATGCATACCGAACAAGGCCCTTAAATTAGCCATTAAAACAAATACGCAACCATTTGTGCAACTCTACAACAAGTGTCTAACAGAAGGAGTTTTTTCAGACCAATGGAAAAAGCAACGTCTAGTGCTGCTGTCTAAAGGGAAAAAACCACCAGACGAACCCTCGTCATACCGTCCCATATGCCTGTTAGACACAATGGGTGAAATACTGGAGCGAATCATATGCAACCGATTAGAAGTGGCAATTGATGAAGCCGGGGGACTTTCCAACCAACAGTACGGTTTTAGGAAAGCTCGTTCTACAGTAGACGCAATAAGAAGGGTAACTACAACCTTGGAAGAAGCTATTCAGGGCAGGAGATGGAGAGGCGGTGCAAAGAAATACGGTGCCGTAATAATATTGGACGTCAAAAACGCGTTCAATTCTGCGAATTGGGGACTCATAATGCAATCGCTTAGGTCAATGATGGTGCCATGGTTCTTAATTAAAATAATACTGAGCTACTTTGAGAAGCGGTTTCTGCTCTTCGATACCGACGATGGAGTAAAGCAGTACCACATATCTGGCGGAGTTCCACAAGGATTGGTACTAGGCCCTATCCTTTGGAACATTATGTATGATGGGGTTCTGAGGCTTGGAATCCCAAATGAGGCAAAAATCATAGGCTTTGCCGATGATATTGCAATTGTCGTGGTTGCAAAACATCTAGAAGAAATAGAGGATATTGCAAATGAATGTATCCGAAAAGTCAAACTGTGGAAGGCAGCAGTCGGGTTAGAGCTCGCCGAACATAAAAAAGAGGCAGTATTGGTAAGCAGCCGCACGAAAAGAGAAGAAATCACCATCAGAGTAGGAGATCATAATACGACTTCAAAATCAGTTATCAAATACCTAGGTGTGATGATCGACGAGAGGCTCACTTACAAGGAGCACCTTGAAAGAACGTGTGACAAAGCGGCTCGGGTGAGCGGTGCCTTATCAAGAATAATGATAAATATTGGAGGACCTAGGCAGCAAAGGAGACTTATTCTATCAAGGGTGGTGCAGTCCATCCTTATGTATGCGGCACCCATATGGGCCAAAGCTATGCTGAAAAAGACCTACGCAAGAAGGATAAACTCTGTCAACAGACTATGTGCGCTGCGAGTATGCTGTGCCTTTCGTACGGTGTCAGACGAGGCAGTATGTGTCACCGCGGGAATGCTACCAGCGGATATCTTGGCTATCGAGCTACAAAGGACCTACGACGCCAAAATTCAGGAACCTCAAGCGTCAGTCAAAAATATCAAGCTGGAAGAAAGACATGGCAGGAGCGATGGAACCAGTCCGCAAAGGGAAGATGGACCCATCGACTTATACCAGATATCCAAAAATGGATGGACCGGAAACACGGAGAGGTAGATTTCTATCTTAGCCAGTTCCTAACCGGACATGGCTGCTTTCGAGCGTATCTCAACCGGTTTGGGCTCGATGAATCTCCCAACTGCCCAAATTCCGGAGAGGCCCCAAAAGACGCTCAGCACGTATTTTTTCAGTGCCCACGTTTTCATATAGAGCATAGAGAACTGGAGGAAAAAATTGGAGAAATACCAACCCCCGAAAACATTGTGCACCATATGATAGCATCGAATGCAATTTTTATTTTTTTTTTTCAAAAGTCTTGACGTCCCAATGATGCCTATCCACTAACAAGAATGGGCGACGACAGACCAAGGTAAATAGCTCACACTATCGGTTCGTGCTGCTCCAGGTCCAGTCCAGCTACAGTAAAATATCCTTTTTTACTTAGCTCCCTGGCTGGAGCTGGATCGAAGCGATGTTTGATCATTGCGCTGGATCTAACCATTGTAAACAAGGTAAAAATATTTGACTGGATCGAGCGAAGCGTGAACATACCGTGAGTGGCTCTATAGTATGAATCAAGCTTAATTATATTTAATCTATTATAGTTTGCTTTGCCTTCTCTGAAGCACATATAACTACGTTTGCGGACGATACGACAATCCTATCAGACGGTAAGAACTCCGTAGAGGCAACTGGAAAACTCCAAGAAGCTACAAACAAAATAATCAAGTGGACAACAAAATGAAGGATCAAACTCAATGAAACTAAATCATGTCATACAAACTCCACAAACTTGAAAATACATAGTATTGATTATACACATGTTATTCCCATATTCATTGACACAAATAGAATTGCTTAAGTTAAAACCGCCAAGTATCTAGGCATGACTCTAGATGCGAAATTTAAATGGAAAGAACGGTGCCGTGATATAAGGCCAAATTTTAAAATTTAACATCGCTTTCACAAAGTGACATAAGGCCAAATTGTTTCGAGACATAAGACCAAATGTAGGTTTTATTTGTTCAGTGACAAAAACTTGTTTTCAAGCAACTTCGTTGCTCTGTTAAGAGTTTGCATTACGTTCAAGTTTGACATTTTGATCTTTACGAAACCATTCGATTTTCAGAGTTCCAACAGAGGTTTTTTTACAATAACTTTTTATTTTATTATTTGTTGCCTCTATGTCATATGAGGCCGAATTTTTAAACTATTACATTTTTCTCCCCAAATATTGCCTTCTCAAATTCTCAAAAATAAAATTCTTTCGTCATTTGGATTCCATTAGCCAGTCTTTTAAATATATTTAAGACAGTACAAAAAATCATTAAATAAGAATTTTTATTATTGCTTTTTTGTCCTGTTTTAATTTTTGTATTATGATATTCGGAATAATGTTATGCTGTGCTGTAAACTAATTCTCACATGAATTAATTTTTGTTCGTATTTCTACAAAATAAGAAGATTTGAAGCTATTGTAGATTTATAGCTATAACGGCCTAAAATTGTGGGACTTCTCAGAATGGTAAATGGATCTTTCCATAATCTGATCAGGTAATTTAGATATATTGGAAAGGGACATAAAGCCAAATTGGCTTTCATAAAGCGATATAAGGCCAAGTGTTAGAATTTGCCCTCTGTCGCTTTCCGAAAGCGTCATAAAGGAAAATTTTATTGTATAATTTGGCCTTATGTCACTTGGTCTTATGTCACGATACCGGACAGAACATGCCAAGAGAAAAGGGGAAGAACTGAATCTAAGATTTAGAAAATGTACTGGGTAATTGGGAGCAGTTGAGAGTTACACGAAGAACCAAGAGACAATGCAACGAAATATTTTGAGCGCCTTCTTCAGCACCAAAACAGTGAGACCCAGCAAATGCTAAACACCCCAGCTGAGCCGAGAAGACTACTGAGGACAACACCAATGGACTTTATTCTATAATTGTTACTAAGTTAATCTATATTACATTATGTATTAGTATAGTGAAATATTTTTAACGATTTAACCATATGGCTTAATGTTTACCCATATAATTTAACAAATTATGAAATCTCAGTAGCAATGACAAAAAAAAATATTACACAATTGATTGACAAAAAGGCAAATGTTACTGCGCGCTTTACCGTATATATCTACTCGAGTAATCCGGTTTGATAAAGAAGGTTTTTTTTCGGTAGAGTTCTACCAATTTTTATCTATAGTGGACACGAGGCTTTCGAGCACCGAAAATGACGTTTAGGCAGATGTAATTCTCTTCCCTGGCAATTATTACCCCTTTTTTTCGAACACAATCTAAAATAGAACTTTATTTAATGTTAACTCGCAGAGGGATCAAATTTAGATAACAAATAAAACTCTATAATATAAAACGCGAATGGTCGAAAAATGTAAAAACCTTGCCACATAATCCCAGAAGCAATATTGAAGTTTCTATAGACGTTGGAATCTAGACGCGGTACCAAAAGTCCCACCTCAGCGATGTGTATGCTCCTTAATTCAGAGAAAACAATTCCTACTAAGTGGAGATCAAATGGGGGTAGAGGTATGTAGTCTGTGGTCCCAACTTTTTATAATAAAGCTATGGAGGAATCCCTACAGAAAAAAATCAATAAACTCGCACCTGTATCATTCCAAACATCCTGTTAACACTACATCAAAAGGCAGGAGAAAACATTCCTTGTGAGTGTTCAGGAAATATTACTCTATTTACCCAATCAGCGGAAAGTTGAAACATGGAACTTAGAACCCCATTAAAGGTACCAAGAACGTCAACCTAGCTAATGGTTAACCATTAGATCTGATATGTAGCTTACATGTACGATTTTAAAATGGTTTGTTTTGTAAGCATTGTTTGGTTGCAACTTAAATTTTGTTATTTCCTCGCTTTAGGGGGTTTACATACACTTGTGAGGTGTGAGATATCAGACCGCCCTAGCTTACATGTAAAAAATACCTATAGTCTTCAAGACGAATATTGATCAATAAATTGGAAAAAAATCTATTGGCAAATCGAATTTAACTCATTTCGCATTGCAGGTACACACAAGCAAGAACGCCCTTACTTTTCATTACACCATGGATTCATCATCCCCTTATTCATCAATTACATGCTTTCCGGTCCAACATCCACTTTTATGAATGATTGCAGCTGTTTCTCATTTTAACTTTGATAGGTTGATAGTTCGAGAGTAATTTCCAATGATACATTGTAATCTGTGAGAGATGAGGACAAAAAAGGTTACGTATACGCCCGAGTTTAATTCTTTCTGTCCCTGTCTCAATAACACACACACCAACAACTGTGTGCAGTCCTGCACACGAAGATCGTTCTTTGCACAAAAAATTAAAACTAAGAATGAGAACGAAAACCAAAAAGGAACGAAGGAAATACATTTTGAAAAGAACTCCATTTCCCGGAAGGATAACAAGCAATTTCGGTTACAAGAATGCACATTCTTCGTTTGTAATTACCCGAAAAATAAATTTAAAAGTACCTCGGGCCTCATTCTCTCCTCGTTCGTTTGTTCTTCGTACTTTATGTTCGCTGGGTTGATGTGCTTTCAGGTTTTGAGCGTGCCAAAAATGGCATCAAAGAATTTACTCTCAAGGAATTGGCTGGCACAAGGAGTAGGGAATAGTAAACGGAAGACAGCTAACTAGTTACGCGGCTACCTTCACTGTTTGTATGTTTATTTGATTATTTAATATCTCTGAGTAATGAACATTTCACTGGATGACAGCTATGAACAGCAGAGGGAGATGATTGCGTTGACGGTATGCACCTTTAGAGTCTGAGCTGATTTGGTGTTGATGTGAAATGTGAAATTTCATAGCTGCTGTGAGTATATTCTAGGAAATTTTACATGAGTTGTGATAGTGCATTTTGATACTTCTGACATAAAGCAAATATTTGTTGCCACAAAAATATGTGTACTTACTGTGCGACTTACCGAGAAACCCAGCCTCGGGAAATCTGTACCCTTAGAGATTACGTCTGCAGGTGGTAGATAGGGGAACGCCTAGGCATCAGAAGGCTAGGATGGAAATAAGATGCCTCATGTGGACCAACAGGCCGATGATGGATATTTCATTATCACACCCTCAATACAGATCTTCCCAAAGTTTGTCTGGAGCAGAGATGGCGGAGTAGCCCTAAATGGGCAAATGACAGCGCTAACGCTTTCAAACAAAACTATAGGCTTGACGTCAGGTGGGCATAAGAAAAAAGTCAAAGTAAAATGTTCCCTCATAAAGTCAAAATGAAATGTTTACTTAGGTATACACAAGCAAGTATGATCATTGCAAAAGTTCGTGCCCGATTTGATAATGAAACACAAGCGATTACACTTTAAAGAAAACAATTTTATTAATCGATTATATAGTCCCCATTATTTTCTACAATTGTCTCCCAATGTTTTACAAGCTTATGGACTCCGTTTTCATAAAAACTGCGTGGTTTTCGTTCAAAAAATGTCGTAAGGTAGTTTTCGATAGCTTCGGGGGAACCAAATTTCTTTCCATTCAAACCGTTCTAAAGGGATCGAAATAGATGAAAATCTGAAGGAACAAGGTCTGGGGAATACGGTGGATGCTGAAGGATTTCCCAATTTAAATCCTTCAGTTTTTGCAGCGTTTGTCGGGCGACATGTGGCCTGGCGTTATCATGATGGAAGATGACGCCTTTTTGATTTGCCAAAACCGGACGATTTTCAACTTTCTCATTAAGCTTAGAGAGTTGCTCACAGTACTTATTCGCCGTGATTTTTTCGCCAGGTGAAAGATGCTCGAAAAAAGTTATACCCCTGGAATCCCACCAAACAGATAACAAACAGTACCTTCATTGGATGTAAGCCAGCTTTCCCACGGGTTCTGCACCTTCACCTGCTTGTTTCCAGCTTCTTTTTCGCTGCACGTTGTTGTACAGAATCCACTTTTCGTCACCTGTTACGACTCGATCCAAGAAAGGTTCGTTTTCATGGCGTCTAAGCAGAGATATGGCCACGGAAACGCGGTTCAATTTATTTTTTTCCGTCAAACAATGCGGCACCACGTATCGAGCTTGGAAGTGAATCCAAGCTTCTTTAAATGATGAACGATCAATATTAAGCCTATCAGCAATCTCCTCAGTTGAAATCTTCGGGTTATTTTTTACTAAGGTTCGCAAAATGTCGTCATCAATTTCGGAAGGCCGTCCAGAATGGGGTTGATCGTCCAAGGTCCAAGGTCATATCACGAAATCTACCAAACCACTTTGTAACGGTCCTAAGAGCAGGAGTACGATCCGAATAAACAATCTGAATGTTTTTGTTGCAGTTCCAACACTCACTCCTTCTCGAAACTCGTACAGCATTACATGGCGAAGGTGTAACTTTCCGTTCTCCATTTTAGAAAATTTTTGTACACACAATTTGACTTAACTCAACGGGGTCTAGCAATAAAATGACTTCTGATGCCACGACCTATCCATTGGTATACAACAAGTCCATAACACAAACAATGGTTGCGTCATACCGCAAACTTTCCGCCACGTATGAAGATCGGGCACGAATTTTTGCAATGATCCAATAGCAAAGAATACAAATTTGTTTTAGATACAAGCTAGGGCGTCTAAACAAGCGACGACGAGATTACTAATGCGTTCAATATCTAGGCTTAATTTTTCAATGGACTAAATTATTCGTGCTGTAAAGTTATCAGCACCATGGTATATGATATGTGCCGACGACATAGCGCTAGACACTGAATATTTAAGAGTACTGCAAAACTCATTCCACCAACGCGTGACAGAGCCGGAATGCCATGGACTGCGCAAAGGTATAAGTAGGACGACATAGAATGTGACTATGGGGGTGCGACAAGACGAGATACACTATTCATATAGAAACTAGTCTCTGCACAAGGTGTTGTAATTCAAATTTCTTGAGAAACTACTTGGCTTGGGCCAATAGCGCAACAATGTAAGTTCGTAGCACAGTGCTTACCTCCTTGTGGTGGTCTCTGCTTACTACGTATATGAATTTTTACTTGGTTAGCTCTTAAGCTGATCCCAATGGATCCTGGGCGGAATCGGACGAAGCATCGCTCAATCTGCTCATGGACACTCACTTCGCCGGCCGCACGCCTACCCCCACCGATGATCGCGCCCTGGTAAATGTTGCACGCCCACAGGCACCTCCTCATCTTATCAGCGAAGATAAGCTGAAATGGGCAGTAAACAGCTTCGAACCATTCGAATCCCCGTGACCGGATGGTATTTTTCCGCCCAGATTCAGACAGCCTTCAACATAGTATGGCAGCATCTTTCCTGCATTCTGAAGGCTTGTCTTGAGCTCAGAACAACACCAACTGCCTGGACCGAGGTAAGAGTGGTCTTTATACCCAAAGCAGGCAAGATATCACACACCCTCCCAAAGGACCTTAGACCTATTAGTCTAAAGTCCTTCCTTCTCAAGATTCTGGAAAGAATCCTGGACCTACACATCAAGGCCACTATTGATAGCACATTACTATCCACGTCACAGCACGCCTACCAAAAAGGTAAATCCGTCGAAACGGCTTTGCACTTCATCATCTACCCTATCGAAAAATCACTCTCAATCAAAGAGTTCACCCTAGTGTCATTTCTAAACATAGAGGGAGCCTTCAACAACGTTGAAACAAATTCGATTACCAGTGCCTTACGCATCCTCAACATCTGCGAACCCATCTGTTGTTTCATAGAACACATTCTAAAGAACAGGGTAATAACAGCATCCTTCGGAAGTAGCACTGTCAAGCGACATGCACATCGAGGCACCCCTCAAGGGGGTGTACTGTCTCCGCTATTGTGGAATTTGGTGCTCAACGAGGCCCTTCTAGAAATCGAAAAAACTGGATGCAATGTTATTGCCTATGCAGACGATGTCGCCATTCTAACAACAGGCAAATACCCGCAAATAGTGCTAGCTATTTAGGCCTAAAGCTTGACCGCAAGCTAATTTGGAAAGAGAATGTCGTCGAACGGGCCAGGAAATCGCTGGCCGCTCTATACATCTGCAAGAAAGCAGTAGGCTCCACCTGGGGCCTTAAACCAAGCATCATGCACTGGCTATACACGTCGATCATAAAACCGATTCTCATGTATGGAGTATTGGTATGGTGGCCCGCCTTGGAGAAGAAATCCAACCTATCCATAATGAAAAAAACTCAGTGAGTTGCATGTCTCAGTATTACCGGTGCACTGAGAACTTCTCCCACAACGGCGCTCCAAACCATGCTCCACCTCCTTCCGATTGACATCGTCAGTAAACAATTAGCTGTCAGCTCGGCAATAAGACTGAGAGGCTCCAAGCAGTGGAAGGAACAACACACGGGACATGCCAATAAACTTTCGATGCACCGTCATTTTCCCAATTCCACTGACCATCTGCCCACTGAATATGATTTTAACAAGGGCTACACGCACTCGATACCGGACAGAAGTGAGTGGACGCAACGCAATGTCCTTTACAACGAATCGCTGTCAATTTTCACGGACGGGTCCAAAACCAAGGACGGAGTCGGTGCCGGAATTTTCTCAGAAGATCTGGACATACACCTCTCCCTTAACCTTCCAGACCACTGCAGCGTTTTTCAGGCCGAAATCACCGCAGTTCGCAAAACCGCTGACTGGCTAGCGGCTAGCACACTATCAACACCTGATATTGTTATTTATGTCGACAGGCAGGCAACCATCAAATCCCTCGCATCCAGCACTACGAGATCTAAGGCAGTGAAAGACTGTCGCATATCTCTTAACGAGATAGCTGGTCAGTACAACCTCACCCTTTGCTGGGTACCAGGTCACTGTGACATACCGGGGAATTGTGCAGTCGACGAACTAGCACGACAAGGCTCCTCTGGTACAGATAGCATAAGCATCACCGACATCGAAGCGCCAGCGTCTTATGTTAAGTACCTCATTCAAATTGATGCCGAGAAAGTAGCCAATCATCGATGGCAACATCTAGACCAATGTCATACCGCCAGACAGCTCTGGCCGATACTCAATAAATCCAGGTCCATCGGACTCTTGAAGCACAAGAGAGGAACCCTCTCAAAAATAACAAATGTCCTCACTGGATACTGCGTCATAGGAAGGCATGCCCAAAGATTAGGTATCCCTCATAATGACTTCTGCAGAAGCTGCAGAGATGAAGAGGAAGAAGAGACCATCAGTCATCTCCTGTGCGCCTGTCCTGCGCTCGCCAACATCAGGAAGGCCACTCTGGGTGAATACTTCTACAATGGTCTTAATGATCTCGGCAACGCCTGCACGGATAAAATTCACGCCTTCATTCAACGAAGCAAATGGTTCCAAGAGTAAGAGGGTGACCCACCCGCCTTACACATCGGTAGTACAATGGACCTACTTTCTGGTCTAAGTACATCCTCATCGAGGGCCGATCCTTACCAACCAACCAGCTCTTAAGCTCTTATTTTAGGAGCAAACGGTACCATTATCATCCTTTTGTTTCCATTTGTTTATTTATCCACTTATACACTATTACATATTTTATTGTTTAAATAAACTCAAAAACTACAGCAAAAATTATGACTTTAAGTAGTTGACCTGAAGGGTTCTCAATACTTACACCCTGATTTTTATATATGTATGTACTTGGTATATGGTATTTTCATTATTTTTTTTTTTAATGCCTATTTTTATTCATTCTTTTTTTAAGGAGAAATGTGGGAGAACCTTGTACTCCATTATCATCCTAAGTCTTCAAAGATCAACAACAATTTCTGAGTCCGGAAATATGCATGAGTCAGATATTTTCTTCCTCACCGAATGTATACAAATGCACCAATTCTAGGAAGCACTTTTGTAACTGAATTTTAACAAACAGACTTAGGACGAGAATAAGTAAGATCACCAACATCCATTCTTTATGCGTTGGATGGAATGTGAAAATCTGAGCTCATACTCAATAACAGTGCTGGACTACTACCCACTAAACCTTCTATCTCTTTCACTTTGTGGAACCGCCGCGCCACTAAGCATTTCATCGCAAAGAAATACAAAAGGGGCCCAGCCCTCTTTTTTCGTCGAACCTTGAAGGTTTTTAATACGGAGTAAAGAAAGGGTTGGTGAAAGTGTAGAACCCTGTGGCACACCAGCTTTTACAGGGAATGCCAATGACCACAACTTCGTTTGATCTGAATTGGAAAAAGTTCTCCGTCCAGCTGCTGAACTCTTACGATAGTCCACAGAAACCAAGCGTGCTTTTAGCCTTTTAGCTATGCCGAGTAATGACTCTTGATTCCCCAAGTCTCTGCGTTGAAAACTTCTGCAGCTACTATGTCCAGCATTGCAAGTAGAGATATGGTGAGGTGGTTTATGGCAGGTATTTCTTCCTATTTTTTGGTATCAGTTAAAGGTGGGCAGTTTTCCAGTATTTAAAGAATTCTGCCTCGTATTATATCCCTTTTGAAGTCCTTTTCTTTTAAGAATCGCAAACTTGATCGAGGATTTACGTTTGGCATCAATTATAGCACTTTCAGCACACTTGATGACTCTACCTGCAACGAATCTGGTGCCAAATTTCCTATTGTGAAGTAGTTAAAGTTGTTGCTCATCACCTATGACATTGAGGATAATGACCGTCGAATAGTTTGTTATTTACTCAACCGTTGCATGTTCCAGTTCCCTGCGGATCCAACTTGTATCACATTATTTGAGGAGTAATGTGGGTTTCGGGCGGGGTGCTAACTAACGCTACCTAGACTAGATACACTAGCCCGGTCGCGCTTGCAATTTCAGTGTGTATAAAAATGTACATATATTTGTAGTTGTCCGGGGTCCACCGCAAGGAGGCAAAGCAAACACAATATCACTAACTTCATTGTTGCGCTTCAACCTCAAACTAAGATTAAATGCAGTGCAGATCCTCTTACTATTGCAAACCAATATAATACCCTTAAATTTATTATCGTACAATGAGTTCCCCACAGATTAGAACCAGTCCCCCTAAATCAGTGTCCAATAATAACCAAAACAAAACAATTAATCAACCAGAAAAGTGCTTTGACAAAGATAATAAAATACAATTTACGGGAAACACTTATTTTTAATAATTTCCCCGGACAAAGAGGATGAATAGGAAAATAAAAATAAAGTAATAAAAAACAGCAATTAAAACGCCTCACTGAAAAGAAAGCACCGCAGGACTCCTTTAATTTTCATTCGAATGAGCTTTCGATGGCCATCAAATAATTGCTTTGACTTCAAGATACATACAACCACGACGAGAAAGACGAAGTAATCAATTGCGAAGATTCCACTTAAATTTAGAGAAAAAAGTAAGAAAAACAAAATAAGCAGTAAGAGCCACCGTTGTTCTCCCTTCCCGACCGATTTCCATTGAAAACCCAATTTCTAAATCGCCTCCTTCCCACCCCTCACCGAAGGAGGCTTTTTTATTTAGTTGGCAGCGAAAAAACAGACAACGACGACGACAAGGACGACGCTCCTCAAACAAAACGCTTTCGAGATGGAAAAAGTATTATCTGGATATTTTCCAATTTTAATTACAAAACTTTTCATTTTCTGTGGTTGCGTCGTTCATCCTTTACCGACCTTTTCTCCTTCTGTAAGTTCACCCGGACATTTTTTTTTTATGGTATCCTGTTGGTAATAAAAGTTTTTTTCTCCCATCGAGCTATCGGTGCATTGTACTGATGAAGGATCGTTCAACCCCTCATCATCATCATCATCGACGTTGTGATGCTCTTAATTCGGCCAATTTTATTTCTTTTCATTACTTATAAATACTTTTCCAATAATAATGGCTTATCGCGCTTGAATGGCCAGGGGCCAGGTGGAAAAGGACACAATTAAATTGGACAAGCAAAAAAACTTATCGCAGCAATGACTAGACTTTCAGACGCTCTGAAATTTTTCAAAAGCAAATACTCACTTCTAGACAGGTTTGTCTGGAGAGAACTTTGAAATAAGTATTTGATTGGGAATTTAACTACTTGGTCTACAAAATGTTCAAAGAAGATGCATCAAAATTCAACGCAATACGCATAGTTGAAACGAAATCAAATATAGGTAAGCTATTTAATAAGGCTAAGTGCGATTGCGAACGGAGAAGTTAAACAGAAAGGCTAACTAAAACCCAGTACAGGAATTAGAAAGCTGAAAGTAAAAGCAATGGTTTTATTTAAGATAAGTAAGTGCTAATGATATACACCCCTTCACTTCTTACATATTTATTAAGATGACGCTACAATGTGACATGTTGGACCTGAGCCTCTGAGCCTTCCTTCACTGCAATGTCCCTTTGGATTGATTTAAAAACTTTCCCGTCCCGAGCGTTGATGTCCATCCACTTCAAATGTCCAAGCCATCTCAGTTGCAGTATCCATACATTGTATCTCCTTACAAAAAACCCTCGAGGAACCGTTCACTCAAAGTAAGCAAGGCCATCCTCATCCGATATTTATGATATCCATGCCTCTGCGCCATATACAGCACTGAGAGTGTTGGGGTCCTTCATATACGCATATATATATATATTTGGCGCAACAGCTCTTTAAGTGCCTGGGGCTAGCTTCTCGCCACCACTCATGCTGTGTGTGTTATATTTTTTCACACGAATGAAAGGGACCTATATTTTAATGCCGTTTCTAAAGGGCAATTTGTTTTGAGAAGCTTTCTCGTAAGAACAATACTCTCGAATGTTTGTCAGACATTCGCGAGAGGTGGGACCGTGAAAAAACTTTTACGTATTTGCGCCACGACGCACCTTCATAGGATTATTCTAATTGTTCGAAAGAAAGCTTTACTATTCAACTCATTCATTAAATTTATGGCGTAGCCTATGTGGCAAATTCTTTAACTACCTCAAAGTTGTAACTAATGTACTGAATAAATAAGACGACAAGACAACGGCTGCAGCGATACTGATCGTGATCTTTATTGTAACAATCATAGCATGAGTAATGGGTACTTAAGTAGATAATTGTATAACGTATTACATAAGTGTGCAGGGGTACATAACCTATTGTAACAGTAACCGTCTGTTGGCTCCAATAGATTTAAGGAACTCTTCCGCAGCCATAATCATAGCTTTCATAAGGAGAGTAGAAGTAGTGCTGCCCTAAAAGTGGCCTATGGCACAATAGATCTCCTTGGTCGCAGTGCCTACACACCATTTGGGCGTGGCCACACACCTGTTTAAAAAACAAAACCGTCTATTGGAACATTCCGTTGATGGTGATTATCTTTTCTTGCTGACAACATGTACTCTGCATTGCCTTCGCTTACCATTAAACTCATGTTTGCCCCTTCTTCCTGAATTCTTCTGAACGCACCATTCCGTGGATAATATGAATGACGACGGCTGCATAAGCAAGTAATTGCACCGACTTTTCAAATACTTTGCCTCTTATGTTAGCTTGTGAGTTGCGCTCAATACCATGTCTAAACCTTTTCCAACATCGAAGGTTATAAGATTATAGCCGACCTTGATGGAGCAGAATGAGTTCTCCAATGTCATCCAGGATTATTAAAATTAGACACGGCTTCACATAGCTTTTCTCTGTCGATAGTGTCTAAAGCGGCTTTCATCGTCGAGATTGAACATGCTATTCTACCTCACAACGGGATTTTGTTCAACGTCGCCGTTTAACAGTCTACCATATTTGCAGCACCGATTGCGATTCTACTACCTGAAGTCCATTTTCGTTCCTGCAGGCCTTCGTTGTGACTTTAAAATCTTAGCACGTTCTTGTTACCTTTGGTAACATTTTTTAGAAGCATTGACTCGTCGAGGAGCGCGTAAGAGGCAAATACAGCGCCATTGTACGCGTACAGACTCAAAGGTCGTTGTCCTTTTTCCGTTTTCCAGGGAAGCAAGCACGGCTATCATTAAATCAGGAGCGACAAAGATTTACATGTAAATGTGTAGATGTGTGGTTGATAGAGTGCAAGGGCTCTACGACCTAATAGATCTATTGTGCTCCCAAACTAGGACGCTGGTGGGTGAGATACTCGAATCTACCAACTTTCTCTAGTCCAACTGCATTGTTGAATCGATATATCTGAAGTAGATCTAGCGAAGGTAGATCCGTCTCTGGTAAAAAATGTGTGTATCAGTGGCTTGCTGGTGTTTCTTCGAAGTCCTTGCAGAATCTGCAGTGACTATTCTCTTTTCTGCCCAGTGGGGTGCGAAGAATAGACAAGCTCCTCGCGCTGCAACCTGGGTAACTCTAAAGGTCTATACACATCTGGATGCCGAACATATTCAACGAGATCCTGAACTCCCGGCAAATCTAACCTCAATAATTAAAAAGTATATTCAATGTATCAGATACACAATCAACCGGATCCCACCCAATTAACTGGCACTTCTCAGCGCCACCTGACAAAAGATATTGGACCCTCTGCCCGCATCTGCCAATTAAACATCGAAGGCATTAGTAGAGCAAAATGCGACCATCTCTGCCGATTACTCGAGGAGAATAAAATAGACGTCTTACTCCTCAAAGAAACACACTGCAATAACGAACCAAATCTGTCTGCCCGAGGGAAAATCAATGGATTCACACTCGTAGGGGCTCATTACCATCAGGCCTACGGCATTGCCTCATGTGTAAGATCTTCTATTCAAGAAGCAAACCTTGTTAAAACCAAAGACAATGGTAACATGTTCCTGGTGACAATCGTAGTATCTGGCTTCACAATTGTAAACACCTATAAACCCCCTAGAATCCCATGGCCTATAGGATGATCCCCGTATATCAGCATCCCGCAATTTACACAGGCGATTTCAACAGCCATAACACTCTGTGGAAGTATCAAGCAGATGATGAAAATGGAATAAAACCGGCTGACTGGGCGGAAACACATCGCCTTTCACTTATTTACGATGCCAAGGACAAAGGAACATTCTATTCAAGGAGGTGGCGTAAAAGCTTCAACCCCGACATGTGCTTTACTTCATCCAATCGTGGAGAGAGACGACAACAAATAGCCAGGCGAGTTCTACAGGACTTCTACCCTTTCGGAAAAATTACTTGGAGCGAAGAAAGCGATCGGCTACACCAAGAATTCACACAAAATGGTGACCAAGAGATTGCAGAAGAATTCCCACAATCCCTCGACAGAGCGCGCTTGAACCGATGGAAACAAACTACGGAAAACTTGGACTTCACTCGTTCTAGAAGTAAGGCATGGGGCTTACTTCGGAAACTAGGGGGCACCAACTCCATCTCGTCTCAAAAGCCCAAGATTGACCCCGAACTTGTGGTAAACCGCATTGTGAAAACCTCCAAAGCCAAGTCCGACAAAGCCAACATAAGATCCATCAAGAAGGCTTTAAAGGAACTTAAGGCGACGACGTAAGATCACTCTGAATACTGTCGAACCTTCTCAATCGTTGAGCTATAAGCTGCCATTGCCAACTGTAAATGCGGGAGCGCTGCGGGAACTGACGAGATCTATCCTGAATTCATAAAAAATTGTGGTAAAAATACAAAGGCTTGATTGTGTAAGTTCTTAAAAAACTCTGGTAACCTACCTAAAGAGTTTAAGAAAACCAAGATAATTGCTATTCTGAAACCTGGAAAACCAGACGACAGACCTGATAGCTATAGCCCCATAGCCCTCTTAAGCATTTGCTATGATCCTGGGGCGTCTCATCTATAACAGGATTGCTGGGGCCATAAATAATATAGTTCCAATTGAACAGGCAGGTTTTCGTCCAGGTCGCAGCAGCACGGATCGGGTCCTGGCCTTAGCCACTTATATTCAATACGGCTTCGAAAATAAGTTGAAAACAGGTGCTATATTTGTGGACCTTACAGCGGCTTACGACACAGTCTGGCGTACAGGCTGAAAGTGGTTCCATGTATAAAAATAGCTAACCTCATAAACAAGATGCTCAGTAATCGGTCATTTCAAGGTTTTATCAACGATAGTGCAAGTAAAGCTAAGCAACTTAATAACGGTCTGCCTCAAGGGTCTGTTCTGTCCCCACTGTTATTCAACTTGTACATCCATGATATGCCGGACACGCTGTCTAATAAATTCGCCTATGCAGATGACCTAGCTATTACCACACAGAGTCATAATATAACCTTTATCAAAGAAACGCTCACTAAAGATTTTGAAATCCTTCAGAAAATGGAGGCTAACACCCAGCCCAACTAAAACTGAATCATCGTACTTCCATCTAAATAATCAATTAGCTCACCATCCACTGGTGGTCCGATTCAACGGCGTTGTTCTTCCATATAACCAGCAACCAAAATATCTAGACATAACATTGGATAGAACCTTGACATTCAAACCGCATTGTTAAAAAACTGCAGACAAAATCAAAACCAGAAATAACCTGCTTCAAAAGCTTGCATCTAGCACCTGGGGCGCCTCCCATGGCACACTGCGCACAGCCGCTCTTGGCCTGGTATATTCATCTGCCGAATTTGGAGCTCCCATCTGGCTGAACAGTGCTCATGCCAAGACGATTAATAGCCAGCTTCATATCGCAATGTCATCTCCCAATACTGAGTTACATTCCCCCACCCGCATTAAGACGCCAAAACATGCTTGTAAGGCAATATATCAAAATCCAAAACAACCCAAATGATGGAGAACTTCTGCTTCCGCTTAAAATCACGGAAACTATCAATAAGATTAGCCAAAAAACTACACGACTCTAACTTCAGCGTCAAAGACAAATGGACAAAAGCTTGGAGAGAATTTTCGCCGACCCCACTATCCGCGTACCTGGGTTCCACTTACGAAGACCTGCATGGACTCAACTCTACAGGATAAGAACCAAACACGGTCGCTGCGCTGATTTTCTACACAAATGGGGCACGTTACCGTCGAGTGCCTGTGACTGTGGCGAACCTCGCCAAACTTTAAACCACATTGTGTCTGGATGCTCCCTTCATAAGTTCAATGGTAATGCAGAAGAAATACACAACTTGTCTCCCGAAGCTCTCCAATGGCTGGAAAACCTTAGAATAATCTTATAAATCTAAATATGTACATTTATGTAAATTTATGTTTAATGTTAACTTATTCCAATGTTTGTGCAATTACATTATATGTTATTATCACTATTGCTAAGGTACTTCCATACGATAAATAAATAAATCTGCCCAGTTTCCTGAGATTCTCCTTGAAACTGCAGTTACGCGTTTGCATGCCTGTCAAAATACAATTCTCTCGCTTAGTCCTGTTCTATTTTCTTTCTACGTATGGTTTCCCTGAAATTCTTAAGACAGCCTTAGTTGGGAAATATCGGCGGTATGCTTAACCCATTTGCTTTCTTCTTCTCTTCTCAGTTCTTTCCGTATTTTTCGTGATCTTGACCCACAGCGAGCGTCTGACAAACATCCGAGAGTATTGTTGTTACGAAAAAGCCTCTCAAATCGCCGTCCAGAGTCGGCATTAAACTGTAGGTCCCTTCCATTCGTGTGAAAAATATAACGCACACAACATGAGTGGCTGCGAGAAGCTAGGCCCTGGCACTTTAAAGAGCTGTTGCGCCAAATATTTGTTTTTTTTTTTTGACCCACAGAAAAGGACCTGTCCAAAAAATTCCGAGATTCCGTGCCGCTTCTTGCTACTCGTATTGCGTCAGAAGCTATATTTCCCTCAACTCCTACATATCTTGGTACTCAGTAGGAGGTCAATTTATTAGCCTGGCCCAGTTTGTTATCATACTTAGGCATTCCCATACCAGTCTGGATCTGATCGCTAATATTTGATGTTGTTTAAATTGGTACTTCTCCGATTCACTGCTCCGGCGGGTAAGAAGCTATAGCCGAGGTTGGTTAGAGAATGCCTTATAATCAATGGAGATTCATCACGTTAGCTTGGAGACCTAAAAGTCTCTTGTATTTATGTAGCCAGGAAAAGTCTGCCTCTCTTTTCTATTATGACATATACTACACGATACAATCGACGGCAGTAAAGATATGTCTGTCTCATTTATATTCATAGCCGACCCCAGTCATGCCAATTCATCCGCCTTTATATTCCCTTTTCTCTCATGTCCGAAAACCAACAAAGTTTGACTGTTACGTGTTTCACGTCCACTTAAAGTGTACATTTCCTAATTGCCTTTCACTTAATTGTACTAGATTCTATTGATTTTAAAGCCATCTTGCTGTCTACGAGGATGAATGGCTACGACGTACCATAGGTGTTATATTTTACACATCTTGCGCCTTTTCTATTGCCAGAATCTCAAATTGGAAGACATTTAATGCTTCTGGTAATCTGGAAGAGTTCCAGTTAACCAGAAGCGTTCTGAATAGAAACTAGTTGGTGCGCCTATATCCACTTTTTTGACCCCTCTCTTCCCTGATGGTGAATAGAATAAGAATATGTATTTTGACGTCCTTATGAGGCACCATATATCCGTAGTCCGGAATTTGTGCTTTTTTCCATTTTCCTTACTACTTTTTATATCGTCACATGTCCCTGCTTTCATAAGTTAAGTTTTCTTTTGGAGCTTGAGTAAGGAAAGTAGCGTGGCAAAATAACATCATCGCCTCCTCGCGGTGCCCGCTGGATAGCTATCTGATAGTGAACTAACGATGAGCGTATGCTGAGTCTAACGATATATGTGTAGCTGAACACTCAGACCTGTGTAAGAACATCTGGATGAACTTCAGCACGCATATGTCTAACCAGAGGAGGCATCTCTTGTTGACCTGATTGGATGAAATATGCGTCTCAGGAGTCAGATAACAAAAAATAGTTGGTATTATTAGATTGTTCTGAAGTTTCTATTTTTAAATGTTACCGTCTTGCAGGCTCTAGTGGGGGCAATGGTGAGTAATACTACATCAAAAATGCAGTTTTTTCGAGAGTACAAATAATTGGTATAACAACTTTATCATCATTTCAAAATGTAGAGTTTCGCGCCCTGATTGCAAATATGGTGGCCCAAGACGTTTTGCACGCGGCATTATCCCTGCAAGATGCGCTCAAAGTATGCTAGAAATCGAATTTTTAAATAATTTATCAGTTTTTATTCGAACAAATGATAATAATTGTAACAGTTAAGTAAAGTGAGTATGGAAAATGAAACACTTTATTCATGTTCACTTTCATTCGATGAGTCGCTACTGAAAACTTCGTTCCCGCTGTCAAATTCTCCTAGAGCATTTTGAACAATGTCATCCAATTTGTCCGGTGTAGTTTGACCTTCAAACCAATTAATCCTATACACATTATTTGTAAGCCTCCACCCACTTTCCGCAGGTGTGAATTGGACTTCCTCGTTTTCCACAGCATTTTTCCAAATTTTCCAGATATAATTGCTTCTTCGTACTTGCTGCAGACGAACGGACTTATTTGGAGGCAAAAGACTTCGTTCAAAACCTACAATAGACGAATTGGTGAAAGTAAATATTTAGTTCTAGTTTAGCCTAGTCGATTTCGCGGCGGGACTAAACTTTGTCGTAGCTAGTACGCGGTTCCCACGTCTCGATATTCACAAGAGAACATGACTCTTCTTTGATCGAAAAACTGTCTACCAAATCGATCACATTGCGATCGACGCACGGCACTCTTCCAGTATTCTGGGTGTCCGGACTTTCCGAGGAGCTAACATTGAATCGGATCACTACCTAGTTATAGTCAAGGTACGGATGAGGATATCCAGAACGGAACAAAATCAACGAAATACTGTGAGAAAATTTGACGTCGGGCGGCTACAATCGCAAGTGACCGTCAGAACCTTTGCCGATCGAGTTTCTTCTAATCTTAATCTAAGTCCTATGCCGCCAGCAGCAGTGGCAGCGTTGCCAACAAACCATCAGAGATGCACTGGGTTTCTCTCGGCACCAAAACGAAACCCCTGGTTTGATGAGGAATGCCGGCAAGCACATGCAGCAAAACAAGAGGCGTACAAAGCGGCGCTGCATAGAAGGGCTAGAACTTCTCACGAGCGGAGGAGAAAAGAGGAACATCGACTTCTCAGAAAGAAGAAAAAGGAGCATGAGAAGCGCTCGATTGAGGTGATTGAGAGACTTTATTGCAGGAATGATGTTCGAAAATGTTAAGAAAAGGTAAAAAGAACATGCCAGGGCTTCAAAGCCAAAACAGAAGCCTGCAGGGACGAAAATGGCAATACAGTAGTAGAATCGCAGTCGGTACTGAGAATATGGAAGGAACACTTCTGCAGACTGTTAAACTGCGATGACGACCAATATTCCGCTGTCAGGCAGAATGAGCCATTCAACAGTGATGATGGCAGTCAAGATTCCCGTCAACCCGATCAGAATGAAGTGAGGATAGCGATATCTAAACTCAAATCCAACAAAGCTGTTGGAGCCGACGCCCTTGCCGCTGAACTTTTCAAGACAGGAGAAGGTGAGTTGGTAAGGTGCATGCACCAGTTCATCTGTAAAATCTGGTCGGACGAAAGTATGCCCGATGAATGGAACCTCAGCATCGTTTGCCCGATCCTGAAGAAAGGAGACCCTCTGAACTGCGCCAATTACAGAGGTATAAGTCTCCTCAACATCGCATATAAAATCCTATCTGCCGTATTATGTGAACGCCTAAAACCGATCGTCAACAACCTGATACGTCCTTATCAGTGCGCTTTTAGGCCTGGAAAGTCCACCATTGACCAAATATTCACAATACGGCAGATCTTGGAAAAAAATCTTGAATATAAAATCGATATGATAGCGTGTATAGAGACGAGATATACAGAGCCACGTCTAGTCTTAGTATCAGTGAAAAGCTCGTCCGTTTGTGTAGAATGACGATGGAGAACTCTCGCTGCTCCATCAAGGTCGGTAAAAACATCACCGAACCATTCGATGTCAGGAAAGGTCTTAGACAAGGTAAGGCGCTATCATGCGATCTCTTTAACATAGTACTTGAATTGTACGAAACTCACAAGCCAACACCGGAGGTACAATCTTTTACAAGTCTGTACAACTACTCGCTTATGCCGATGACATTGACATAATCGGAAGAACTCAGCGGGCCGTCAATGGGGCATTTACGAGTATTGAGAACGAGGCAGCAAAGATGGGTCTAGCGGTCAATGAAAGTAAAACAGAATAGATGCTGTCTACAAAAAAGGACACCTAACATCGGCGTCTTGGACAGAACGCCACAATAGACAGATATAATTTTGAGGTAGTAAAGGATTTTGTCAAGAGGATGAAGATATCCTTGGTCGTTTTGAGAGAAAAATTCTTCGTAAGATTTTCGGTCCCGTTTGCGTTGACGGGTTTTGGAGGAGAAGATTCAATCACGAACTATACGAGCTGTACAGCGACATCGACCTAGTCAAAAAACTGCGTATTGGACGTCTGAGATGGCTACTGCATGTAGAGCGAATGGACACCAACGCTCCGGCCCGCAGAGTCTTCGAATCTAACCCCGAGGGACGACGCAGTAGAGAGAATCATCGCCGTCGGTGGCGCGCACAAGTTCAACGGGACCTCGACCAACTGGAATACGCAACTGGAGGCAATTAGCTAAAGACCGAGCTAAATGGAGAGGTTTGTTGGTTGAGGCCCAGGTTCACGCTGAACTGTAGCGCCACCTAAGTAAGTAAGTTGTCTTTTATACAAGTGTGCCAGGTCTATGCCAATAACCCAGCGAAAATTCATTATCTCAAACATAACATCCAAACTGGAATTGCGGCCATTGACCCACTTATTCTTCAAAAAGTTATCGATAATTCTGATCTTGGGATGGTCACTTGCAACAGAATCTGGGGTGGTGACATGAACGATGTTGGGTTCCATTCATAATTGCCAAGGACCGAACTTTAATTAATAAAGTTCTGTATTGATTTCATTATAAATGTGTGTTTAATTTAATGAAAACTTCCACACTAGGTGTTGACTCACCATTTTATACAGATAATTCGATGTAGTAAACTATTTCTGATATTTTTCTGTTAATATTGTACTTATGCATATTCGACTCAAAAAATGTATAATTTAATTAACGGCAAAAAATCGTGTCGACCAGTGTAATCATTACCAATTTCTAGGAATATTGTAATTGCCATAAATCCTTTTTTTTTGCTTAATTGTAATTTGCAAGTGGTTGAGACAGGATTGGGTTTTTTTGAAATAGAAACAAAATTTGTATTTTTATTACAATGGTTTTATTGTTTAGTATTGTTTACTTCGTGGGCGCCGTGGCGTAAGTGGTTAGTGTGTCGGATCACTACGCGTGAGGTTCCAAGTTCGAATCCTACAAAACACCAAAAAGTTTTTTCACGGTCCCACCTCTCGCGAGCGTCTGACAAACATCCGAGAGTATTGTTGTCTCGAAAAAGCTTCTCAAATCGCCGTTCGGATACGGCACTAAACTGTAGGTCCCTTCCATTCGTACGAAAAATATAACGCACACAACATGAGTGGTTGCGAGAAGCTAGGCCCTGGCACTTAATGAGCTGTTGCGCCAAATATTTATTTATTTATTTATTGTTTACTTCGCCCCCCCCTTACTTAAAGCTCTAACATTCTTGATGGAAGAGTTTTTAGTTTTGTGGGACTTTGTCCCATTCAGTTCCAATGGCGTCCTTAAGGTCGCCTACGACAACGACAAATTGGAAAATGCAAGAAAATTAGGGGAAAAAAGAATTTATGGTGATTACTATTTTCCTTAAAATTGGTAATGATTATATAACAGCAATATTTGCTGCTAGGGATTTCTATCCCGAAGCTAATTTTCAATCCCGGGATTCCGGGACAGAATAACAAAAAAAAAACAAAACAAACCAAAAACCGATACACACTTTACATTTTTTACATTGTGCACTTTTTCCATCTTTTGATGTGTAAAAATGATGCCAAACTGATGGTGATGGGTCAGATTCACAATCTTTTTTATGCTTGGTAAAATGAGTTTAACTTGACATTTTTGAAATCACACAATAATTATAGGGTCAGTACTTTATTTAAAATGCGTGCGGGACCATCACAAACACAATAGATACTAAACCATAACTACACTTGTTTCTCGTACAGTATTTTTATGACGCACTTGCAACATCGCTCACTCTTGTTCGAAAATATTTGTTTCTGTTTCTCCTTTAAACAGGTTTTCATGTGTCTAGATAGTGGAAACCACTCTTAGTTGCGTGCGCTGCGCAATCACTGTAGGTATTGCATGATTTTCAAAACTTGTTCCCCTTTCCTTGAATACTTTCTTCTTTTCTAAAAAACTGGTTTTCGTGAGTCTAGGAAGTGGAAATGCCGCCTTCGAAGTTCTAACATACACTTTAAGTTTGTATGCACATGCGCAATAACTGTACTGCATGCATGCGTGGTTCATGGAACCTATAAGCACTGAAGAAACCATAATACAAATAAAATAGATGAAATCATACCTTGATTTGCGCTTCAACGGCGCTAGATCTGTAATTAACCGTAATCTAACCTATTCTAGACATGTCTCTTTTCTGTACATAAGTTTTGGAAAACAGCAAGGTAAAGATTAATTCCGATCACAAAAAATTAATAATCTAAATTTTAAAAATCAAAAATTACTTAGGTATTTGCTTCAGAGACAAAGAGTATCAAATAAAATCAGCTTTCAATCCCGAAAATCCCGGGATTGGTGACTGGCAATCCCGGGATCGTTCAAGAGAAAAAACGTCCGGGATCCCGGGATTAATTTGCCTATTTGCAGCACATATGGAACAAAATTATCGAGTGTATATGAAAACATACACCGTTTGCATCATAAACATCGGCTTAAACCATCATAAATGCCCGTTTAAGTTAAACTCAGTTTAAACAATCGGTTATTTTTAAACCAGCACAGAAATATACCACTTCGTCTTAAACGTCAGTTTAATCTAGATTTTAAGTTAAACGGCTTTTAAACCTGCACTGTTTATATAAAACCGGGCATTAGTTATCTACTCAAGCAAATCGCATAAGATCACAGAACAATCTGTAGTAGCACATGGTTTACCTTAGCTTTTTCATTATTTAATAGGCAAAGCGCATATTTTTTTTATTTTTTTTCCGAGGGTATGTGAAAAGTCTTCCATAGAGACTATGAGTGTCAGATTCTTACTGACGAAAAAAACACCACTCTTCGATATAAATTTATGAGATATCGCAACTAAGTATTAACTTATCAAGCATTTTTTCTATCAGAAATTTTCCGACCTTTGTAGCCGGCGCAATAAATTTCTCTCATCCAAAATTTGTAGGACTGTATTGTTGACATGTCTGGTTATTCGGTTTCTATGCTTTCTCGCGAAGCTTCTAGTTTCAGCTTCGATTGTCGGAATTCCGAAATCCCTGTGGATATCATCGTTTCTAATATACCACGGTACTTGGACGATTTCTCTTAGCACTTTATTTTGAAAGGCTTGTAAAATATTTGCATTTGTTTTCTTGGTACAATCCCAAAGTTGTATACGTACCGTAGGTCCACACGGCCTTTAGCACTTGCTTGTATAAAAGCAGTTTGTTCTCAGTACCGAGCTGGGAATGTTTTCTGAGTAACCAGTGCATTTCTCTATATTTGATTTCGAGTTCTTTGCGTTTCGTTTGCACGTGATACAGCAAAAACACCGGACCTAATAGACTTCTTCGTAGCAAAAGGAGTATCTTCAAATCTTGCGAAAGTAGAGGAAAGCTTTGATCTCTCCTCAGATCACTCGCCGGTAATCTTGACAATAAGTGACCGACTAATGACAGTAGAAAGTGTGCCTAGATTAACTAACAAAAAAACTAACTGGCGCGACTTTAGAACTGATTGCGAAGAAAATATTGTCTTAAATGTATCGCTCAAAACACCCTTCGAAATAGATACAGAATGCCGCGTGCAAAAATACACCTTTAAGGAGGAATGAAGTCCCATGCAATGAAGCTAATTATCCGCCGGAAATAAAAGAACTTATTCGAGAAAAGAGGAGAGCAAAATACGGCAACAAACTCGCGCTCCCCAGCATAAAACTCACTCGAATTTCCTATGCAATAAGCTTAAAAAAGCGATCCAAGACCTAAAAAAACCGAGAGACTTCAGCTTATCTTGAAGGTTTCACCGCCGAAAAACCACTAATTACTCGCCCTGGAAAGCTGTGAAAAGAATTAAAAAACCCCAAATACATTCGCCACAGATAAGAAAAAACAACGACGAATAGGCAAAAGGTGACAAAGAAAAAGCGGATCTATTTGCCGAGCACTTAGAAGTGACTTTTAAGCCATTTGATGGAGAAACATTGGTAGACGATTTTACCGGTACGACTACGACATCTGACAACCTTAGAATAAAAAGTGTGTCATTTATAGAACTTTGCCAGGCAATAAAAAACCTGAAAAATAATAAAGCTCCTGGCTATGATTTAATGACCGCACAAATCCTCAAGGAATTACCAAAAAAGGCACTATTAAAATTGCTTTATTTAATAAATGCTTCTATTAGATTACTATACGTTCCAAATCAATGGAAAGTCGCAGAAGTCATAATGGTTCCGAAACCGGGGAAATCTCCAAATGACAAAAAATCGTACAGACCGATATCGCTACTACCAATAATATCGAAGGTATTTGAAAAACTCCTACTGAAACGGATTCTTCCGGTCATTGAAGAGAGACGCCTAATACCTGACCACCAATTCGGGTTCAGAATCAAGTATTCCAGAATTGACCAGGTTTATAGAATAACCGACGAAATTGAAAAAGCCCTTGAGGAGAAAAAGATTTGTTCTAGCGCTTTTCTTGACGTATTTCAAGCTTTCGACAGGGTTTGGCACGATGGATTGAATTATAAGCTAAGACGAATCCTTCCGGAGCAACTTCATAAGATCTTAGAATCATACCTTAAAAACAGACTTTTTCGTGTCAAGCACGGAACTGAATATTCTGATTTTAAATAAATCGCCGCCGGAGTTCCGCAAGGAAGTGTCCTTGGGCCTATCTTATTCTTGCTGTACACTCGGGACATACCACAAGCTGAAGGCACTATTGTAGCTACGTTCGCGGACCATACGGCTATTCTGGCAACGGAAAGTTCAATCGAGTCAGCAACCATAAAACTCCAACGAGCCTTGGATAAAATCTGTGAGTGAACAAAAACTTGGCGCATTGTTCTTAACGAGACCAAATCGACGCATGTTAACTTCACTTACAAGAAAATAATCAACCTTCCCGTTTTCATTAACTCGGTACAAATACCACATGCAAACGAAGCGAAATATCTAGGAATGACACTAGACGCGAAACTTAAATGGAAACCTCACGTTAAAAAGAAACGTGACGAAGTCGAAAATCGACTTAGAGAAATGTGTTGGCTAATTGGAAGATATTCCAAACTAAGCGTGTATAACAAACTGCTTCTGTATAAGCAAGTGCTTAAACCCGTGTGGACGTACGGTATACAACTCTGGGGTTGTACCAAACCAAGCAATAGGAATCTCATACAATCATTCCAAAATAAAATTATAAGAATAATCGTGAACGCTCCCTGGTATATCAGAAACAATGATATCCACAGAGACTTAGGGATAGCTACCGTGGAGGACGAAATAAAAAACTTCGCTCGTAAGCTTCGTATTCGTCTTCATGGCCATTGCAACTGTGTCATTCTCCAAATTTTGGATGTGACAAATCTTACGCGCCGACTTCAAAGAACGAAACCGTTCGAATTAGCTCAATAAGACAAAAAGCCGCATGTCATGACGGCATGCTTCACGCGAATATTCTCTTCTGAAGCTTAAACGACTTGATAAGGTCTAACTTAGTCGTAGTAAACAAAACGAAGGGAAGGGTGTTTTTAGTCAGTAGAAATCTGACACTACTATGAGTACACGGTCTCATAGTGTCTCATGAAGATTTTCACCTACCCACGAAAAAAAAAAAAAATAAAAAACTTTCACGCGCGAATTCCATTTCAGCCTTGCGTCGAGTGTCATTCCCAGGTATTTGGCCCCGTTTGCAAAAGGTATTCGGGGCGAGTTTAGGAAAATTTGCAAGTTATTAATTTTCTTGTAAGTGAAATTCACGTGAACATATTTAGATTCTTTGAGGGCGATCCGCCAGTCCCTCGTCCATTCATTTACATTATTCGCGTTTTGCAGTTTTGCAGTCTTTTTTTCGATTGTTTTATCTGCTGCTAGGATAGCGGTGTCATCGGCAAATGTAGCAAGAATAGTGTCATTTTCGTTCTGTATATTACCGCATATGATCACAGATCAGTCTGTGGTAGCATATATTTTTCTCTAGCTTTTTTGAATTTCGAGAAGCAATAAGTTTTTCGGCACAGACTGGGTATCTAGGAAGAATGGAGTGTACTGGAAACTAATGTCACATCACTAATTCAAGTTTTAGCAGCGCATCACTATATTCTACTAACATAAATGAGTTGTACTTAAATTACTACCATAATAACAGCATTGTACATAGTTTATACCTACTTATTATAATGTTATGAATTGAACATACAGATCAGTCTAACCTTGAACTTCAAGTCGGCGACTTATCTCTTTAGTATTTCGTAACAAATCAATCTGCTGTTTATCGAGTTCGAGAAAGCATTCGACAGTAAATATCCAGAAAAATGAATCCTTTGCTTATTGGCAGTTCTTATCAAATTAACCTATGAACGTGCTCGTTGTCACGTCTTGCATAATGGTAAAGTGTCTAGTGGTTTTGAAGTCCAAAGTGGGGTGTAGTAAAACTTCATGCTTTCACCACTGTTGTTTGTGGTTGTAATCAGTGATGTTCTCTATGCAGCATACAGTGGACAATGACATCTTATCTTATACACCTAGACTAAGATGACGACATACAGAATAAAAGATCTGTAATAACTGGTTCATTGTCCGGAAAATAAAGCGAAGACAAAACAAAAACTCTGCAATTAGGCAAAATAGCGAGGCACCCAAGAGATACTTGGCGCAGGACAGTTAAGAAGGAATCTAGAACTTTGAGGATGGTGTATTGGCGTATTCGCACCAGTATTCGGATTGCGTTTGGTAGTGATTCATCCTCCTTCAACGTAGCGTTCATCCTTTTTTTGTGTTATAATAAAAAGCGTTCTTGTGCGATTCTATTCATTGACGTACAGGAAAAGTCGGCCAGGCGATGACCTCTAACTCAACTCTTGGCCCAATTTCGTTGCAGTTGTTAACTGTTTCTGTGATGAAATTCAGCAGCTTTGGCTCAATTTTACAAATCAATTCCGTCAAAGTCTATATCGCTATAGCTTCTTTCTTCCTCAATCATCACACGCATAGCCGTGGTGCCTACTTCTCCCGCAAAGTATATTTTCGAACTCATTCTAGAAGAACTTTATAAAGAAAAGTGTATCTGGGAGAGTAACTTCATCCTACTCGACATTCGTAACTGAGAACCGCTAAAAAAGTATTATGTTTACTAGGAGAGCTTACAGCCTCGGACTTATATGGGCACTCCGGACTTAGGTCGGATCTAAAATAAAATAAGAAAGTTTGCACTTCAAAAGCCCCCCTTTCATACAATTAACTCTCTTTAACACAATATTGACACTGCGGTTAGTCACTGACACTCCCGGCGAAAATATCTCAGCCACACAAATAGCTTTTCATTGAAAATTCATTCACGCCATTGAAAAATAGCTCCAGTAATGCGATTTTTGTTATTCTATCATAGCGACACAATTCTTTATCTCTTTTGTTACACCCTTGTCCCTGGTGTTCTTGACATATCCCGTGTATGGCCAAAAGGAGTAAAATTTAAAATTCACAACATAACAGCGCTTCAAATATGCTCCAAAGGCAGCAGCACAAGACACAAAAGATACCTTCGCTGAATAGATGAACCGTTCAGACGCCTCAAGCCGAATAGAGTATGGTATGCCCTATATTTACGCCTCTTTTTATGGCCCATTTGCTAGGACAACGAATAGTTGTTGAAGGTCTTCTGCAGAACCCGGTTATACAACCCTAAGATACATGTATGTATACGCTGCTGCCTCAAAAAGCCGTTTAACATTGGAATTAAATTTGAATGTGATTCGGAGAACATTTGTTAACGTCTGCCTTGTGTGGAGGGTGCAGAGGGCCTATTCAAGGCGGAGAGGATACAAACATTCCTCCATTCTTCCACATTTCGTGGTACTAAATTGCTTGAACTGAAGGATTCACATCACGTGCGCATCTTAAACGCCACATGTCGGATTTTATTCATTTTTCAAGTTGTGCCATCAGTCACCATCAGTACACCCACTACCATCGGGGCCATTCGAATTGTCTGTTTCTTGCATCTTTTCTATGCGACTGTGGGTGTAGGTTTGTGGGTGAATACGGTAGGGCCTACATTATGTAAATATAAGAATGTCTTTTCGCCCTCGAGGGAGGAAAGAATAAAAATTGATTTTTGACGGTTCCTCATTGACCGGGCTTCAAGGGATATTACATGGCATGAGAAGGATCCTCCTCATCCAACTGATGAACTGTCAATAGGGGTGAATTATGTGATAAACGTGCCTAGAGAAGGCTTCTGGGGAATTTGACGCACCTGCTTATTTTATGATTCGCGAAATTACATAAAGAACGTCAATAAAAATGCAAAAAAAAAAGAAAAAAACCAGAGAGAGAGTGGGCGCAAAAATGGTTTTATTATCTTCTTAGACATATTGCAATAAGCATCCCATTTACGTGGAACCACCCCCAGCTTGCGATGGTGAGATAGAAAATGTATCTCGAAAGCTGTTAGAAACATAATCCATTTGGAGGTGGTAAATAAAACTGTTAATCATTTTGGATAATTGAAAATTTTATGGCACAGCCCGGATGACTCCAGGTGGTTGGTGGGAATTTTTTATTGCGCTTCTCCATAATTTCGCTCGACGACACGATGGGCACTAAGGTGACAATCAAGAGAAACTTTTCGGGATTCTTCCTTTTTTTTTGTCCTCATATTTTTCATTCTTATTTCTTTTCGGGGCCTGTGACAAGAATTTTTGATGACTGTTTAGAGAGTCTGAAGAAGTGAAAGTGCCTACGAAAGATGAGTGTAGCATATGACACTCGCTGAGATTAATGTCAGCAGTTAAGGTTTCCTTTAATAGGCATTTGTAACACCTTTCAAGACTCTTGATTTGTTTTTGTAAGATGTAATGTACATATACCTTCATAAAATTATTAGTCATTCACTTGTAACTCTGATTGCATTTATGACAGTCGAAATGTGTTGGTGATAAATCAAGTGATCTGCTCGACACTCTTGCCACATCTGTCACTATTACTAACGTTGTGTTTTAGTTCTATCTAACTAATTGTTTTAGCGGTATTTATGTTCAATCCCATAATATACGTCAGCTTTTCCAAACTTAACGACGTAGGTAGCCATCCATAATGCTGTGGAATGGTAATCATACGATATTGGTGTAGTTAGTATGTGGGGAGTATGTGAGGGTTCATCAAAATATTCTTCTTCTTTTTACTGGTATCAGAATTAAAATTGGTGCTGATGAAAGATGATGACAAAGGCTCCTTAGGTATACCAATCGCTACTCGCAAACTCGAATTTAAGCTGAATGCTGTCGAGAGTACAAATTTTAGATGGACAAGTGGGTCAACATGTCTAGCGACAAAACAGATTTGGCCAAAGCTGCATCTAAAACGTTTTAAGAATTTTATTTCTCTCAACAGATTGCATATCGGCACTACAATGGGTGTCATCACTGGACACTGTATAATAGGCAAGCATGCTACAGGGCTAGGCCGTTTTGCGAACGACAAGATGATCTCTAGATTTTGTTAGGGTGCGATAATGCTCCTTTTACTTTGGGAATTTCCATCAGCACATCATTTTTTGCCCTGCCAGCTAAAGCCATGACACTTAGACCAATGATAAGCCAATTGTGATACCACATGTATCAAGGGAATTTTCCCCATACCTACTTGTTGAACCAGTTGTGGCTGATGAAGTGTAGGAGATTTCTAATATCTGCTTTTATCACATCACCTAGGTCGTTATAATACAAAGCTGAGGCCCAATGATTACGCCTGTTGTAGCGCTAATATGCAATCTGTTGAAAAAAATCGAATTCTTAAAGCGTTTCAAATCCAGCTTTGGACAATTCCATTTTGTCGCTAGACACGTTGTACCACTTGTCCATCTAAGATAATAAATAGATAAATCCTTCCGCCCATTTAGGCCGCCTTCATCTATGCATACAGTATTACACACGGATAGGATAAGTAGACTCACTTTTTTGAGTTTCTCCACAATCGTAATATCAATTTTAATTAAAATCTTGGGACAATTTTTTTTACAAAACCAGTACTTGCGCTGTGCAAGGAAAAAATCATTTTAATTCAAGAAATTACAAGGAAGCATCATTATTTCCACTTCAATGCATACCGTCATATATTAAGGCGGAGCACATGAAAATTCCTGCCACCATTATAAAGAAGTTTCAATAGTTTATAAACGATGCCTACAAAATATTGTAAAGGTGTTGTTCCCCAACCATATCATGGAAACTTTTTTCAAAGATCGAGTCTGATCTAATAGCCATCAACATTTAACAACGAAAATATTTTCTCCTTTGAGTTATGGGTTATGTACCTATTTTTCATACAGCGATACCAGTCTGAATAGATTGTACGTTTAGCATCTGATAGTTTGATCGTAAGGTATTTGTCATATTCAAGTTCGCCGAGATCAAAAGTCCCAGATATTTGTACTCATGTACGATTTCTATGCCCTCCTCCTGATAGGACCACTTTTCATTACAAGAATCTGCCGCCACCACTTCTAAAAACCATAATTTCTTATTTTTCCAGATTCAGAAAGAGATTCGAAGATCTACAGTATGCGTCGAGCTGGTTTATCATCAGTTGCATTCCTTGCACAGTGTCCGCCAGGAAGACCATGTCATCTGCATACTTAAGGCCTGGAATCTTTTTCTGAGCGAGCTCGATACCACCTCCTATAACGTTTATTATATCGTTAATAAACATGATGAATAGAAGCGCACTTAAGATGCACCCTTGTTTTACCCTATTGTCGTTTTGAATTCTTCTACATATGATCACCATCCGCGTACATCGCTTTCAGCATATTAATGACTTTGCTTGACTTCCCAATTCTGTAGAGCTTATAGAAGAGCGCTTCGCGAGCTATGGAGTTAAACGCTGCGCGGAAATCTACAAACAAGGCATACCGCTTTTTATGCGTTCTTTTATAAATCTCAACGATGTTGACAAACGTAAAGATTTAGTCCACCGTTGAGTCATTCTTCCTAAATCTAGCTTGGAATTCATTTAGAACTTACTTGACCTCTACCCATTTTTAGATTCTGTTAAACTTAGCCGAAGTATTTCCCAGCGATGACTATCCACCTTGTCGTGGTGCTGGGGCTTAAGTAGGGCTGAAGGTTTTCTGCGAAGATGTGTTGGCGAGTGCTGGTGACTCCTAGACTACCTGAGGTCCAAAAAACCAAGAGATAGTCTCTCTAATTCTACCGATGGTGTGAGCGTTTTTAAAACCGTCCCGAAAGATGAAAGGTTGGGGGGATATATAAAACCAATCACTAACGAGCTCTCACGGACGCCCTGGCGAGGTCTGTGTATAATAAATGCCTTACCCCGGCATGGCGGCTCTGGCGGGGCGAACATCTATTCCGACCTTACTCGTGGGAACAAAAATGAACGACAACAAAGAAAAAAAACAAAAACCAAACGAAAGAATAAAATACCAGTTCGGAAGCTGACACGCTAACCGTGGGCGTACCGGAACTGGTCGAGCTGCAGCCACCATCGGCAGCCGGTTCGGATGAGGAGATCTCTATGGAAATGGAGGAGCGGCTATTAGCAGATCCATCCGAGAGTCCACGGAAATCAAAGGGGGGGGAGGAAGGTCTCCCCACGTCAGATGAGACGGCGGTTGTTCCGTAGAGTGACGCATGTCAAGTCGATGATGGACGCAAAAGACGCCTCTTCCTTCTCCGAAAAGGAAAAAAACTCCCTAGCCTGGGCTATTGACACAATAGCAAAGGACGCTCTGACGAGGCCTGCGCCTAAACAGAGCGTTGCTGGAACCAAGGCCAGCCGTAATGTCGCTGCCCATAAGGCAAACCTCAACGTGAAAGGAGTAGTGATCAATATCAAAACCACCAGCAAGACCACTGCCGCTAAGGCAGGTCCTGCTGCAGATAAGCCAGAAACCTCGAGGGCCGCTAAACATCGTCGTAGGATAGCCGAGACCAGGCGGGAGGATTTGTGTCAAAGAGGCTTAGGTCTTCGGAGGACACCAAAAACCCCTCCAAAAGGTCGCAGGCTGATACGGGGATGTTCTTCAGCAGGGCGATTTGAAGTTCACTGCAGCTAGCTGTGGTGGATTGCGACAACCGATGCAGGCAGTGCAAATCAATCTTCATCATAGTGCAGTCGCCTCCGACAATCTGAAGCTGCTCCTCCATGGAGGCCCTAATCCAGGAACCGTGGATTCATAACAATCGCGTGACGGGATTGGAGTCAAAAAACTATAATGTATATTATAAAAGCGACACTGGCAAGGTTAGGACGTGTATCGTGGCTTAAAAGAGTCTTAATATACTATGTTATCTCATTTCAGATCCGGCGACCTGACAGTGGTAAATGTGAGAGGGGTGAATGGAAACTGCACGGTGGCGTCTGCGTACCTACCTTACGATGACGGCATCAACGTCCCCTCGGAAAATCTGAGGTCGCTCATATCAGCGTCTCAAAAAGGTGAGAAAAACTTAGTCTTGGGATTTGATGCCAACGCCCACCATACTCTATGGAGTGGCACTGACATCAATGCTAGAGGCGAAGTTTTGTTCAATTATATTCTAGAAACCAATCTTATTATTTATAATAGAGGCAATGACCCCACCTTTGTAACGCCTAATACAAGGGAAGTCTTGGATATAACTTTTATTTCTGAACGGAGCTCTGTCGAAGTTGTTAACTGGGAAGTCTCTAACAAGGCATCACTATCTGATCATTGTTGGATACTCTTCAAGCTACAACTTTCTACTCGTAGGAGGAGGACTTCTTGAAATCCGCGTAGGGCTAACTGGTCAAAATTCACGAGAGAACTGAGGAAATCAGTGAATCACCTTACTGAGGACCTCGACTCAATTGAAGCAGTTGACAATGCAGTCGATGCATTGACTGGTTCCCTTACGCAATCCTTCGAGAAGTCCTGCCCGGTTAGTAGGCTTAGCGATAAAAGGCGTCCACCATGGTGGAGCGATAAAATAGCGGAACTCATTCGCATTTCAAGAGTAGGGTGGAACCTCGCTAAGGAGGGGGTCGTCGAGTGGTCCACCTATAAAGAAAGCGTAAAGCTCGTCAAGAAAGAGATTAGGTTCGCAAAGAGGAATTCTTGGAGATCCTTTTGTGCATCTATAGTATCAACAAATGAAGCGTCCCGCCTAAGGAAGGTCCTGGCCAAGACACCAACGCCGGAATCCAATATTAGGAAAAGCGATGGCACCTGGGAAACGAGGAAATGGGATGGTGAGGAAACGCTGGACATGCTACTGAGTACTCACTTTCCCTGATGTACATCATTCTCCGGAGATGATCAAACCACTCCAGAGACGACATCGGGAATAAGCGCGGAAGAGGTGGGTAATATAATAGATGATGACAAGATAGCTTATGCAATTATGTTCCTAAAGCTTGGCGAGAGGTCCGCGTTGTATTTATTTCCAAAGCAGGGAAAGCGAGCCACACAAACGCAACTGACCTGAGTCTGTCGTCTTTTATGCTGAAAACTTTGATTACCTTCTAAATCACAACATGCATACATCTGCGGCAGATCGGTAGATACGACCCTCCACTGCGTCGTATCGAGCATAGAAGGATCCCTCCATTTCAAGGAGTTCACTCTTGGGACGTTCTTAGACATTGAAGGGGCATTCAACAACGTAAGCTCTGACGCGATCCTGAGCAGTATGCACAGAGCACATCTCAACACCGGCCACTGAATTGCACAGATGCTTCAATCGAGGAATATATTTTCAACGCAAGGAGATGTAACCATTCGGAGAAGGGTCTGCAGAGGAACACCCCAAGGTGGAGTCTTGTCCCCGCTAATATAGCTTCTTGTGGTGGATGAGATCTTAGTAATACTGAAGGAAAACGGCTTCAACGTGACGGCCTACGCGGACGATGTCGTCATCCTGGTTTCGGGAAAATTTCCTCCAGTCCTAAATGAAAGGCTCGATTTCGCGCTACAACTAGTGGATAACTGGGTCGGCAGCAAAGGACTGGGAGTGAACCCTTCAAAGACGAAGGTAGTTCTTTTCACTAAGAAGAGATCAATTCCTACCTTCAGACCCCCAAATATCGGTGGCATTGAACTAAGTATCTCAAGTTCAGCTCGATACCTGGGCGTAATTCTAGATTCCAAACTAAACTGGAAGGAAAATATTGGCAAACGCGGCAAAAAAGCAAGCGTAGCTTTCTACTCCTGCAAAAAGGCATTCAATAATACGTGGGGCTTCAAACCAGCTGTGGTGTGCTGGATATACACGGCGGTTGTAAGACCCATTCTCACATACGGTTCAGTAGTACGGTGGACGGCACTTGAGAAACAATAACAAACAAAAACAAATATTTGGCGTAACAGCTCTTTAAAGTGCCAGGGCCTAGCTTCTCGCAACCACTCATGTTGTGTACGTTATATTTTTCACGCGAATAGAAGGGACCTACAGTTTAATGCCGAATCGGAACGGCGATTTCAGAAGCTTTTTCGTGACAACAATACTCTCGGATGTTTGTCAGACGCTCGCGAGAGGTGGGACCGTGCAAAGACTTTTTGGTGTTTTCTGGGATTCGAACTTGGAACCTCATGCGGAGTGATCCGACACACTAACCACTTATGCCACGGCGCAACAATACCAGCTTTCAAACCTCACCAAAATCCAGAGGGCGGCGTGCATTGGAATCATGGGATCAATGAGGACAACACCAACAGCGGCAATGGAAACCATGCTTAGTTTCATTCCGCTTGACATATACTGCAGCAGTCTGGCGCTGTAAGACTAAGAGACGGCCGATTGTGGTCATCAAGCCTTTACGGCCATGCCTCCATTCTGTCCCAATGGGGGACCACCAGTGGATCGACGGAAACTGATCACATGAATCCGATGCTAGCATTTGAAAGGAGATTCACTACAAGAATTCCTGAAAGAATATACTGGAAGTACCGAAGAACCATGAAGAAAAAGGAGTTGGCTTTCTATATTGACGGTTGGCACGGGAGCCGGAGTTTATTGTGAAGCCCTAGGAATAAACTACTCCTTTAGAATAAATGACGACTGCAGCGTCTTTCAGGCCGAGGTCAGAGCCATTATACAGGCTGCTGAAATTATACGCGGGAGTAATATCGTTGGTAAAACGATCACCGATATAGGAAGCCAGGCAGCCGTTAAGGCTCTGGACTCTGTCGTAGTTAGGTCGAGGTTTGTGAGAAGCTGCAAATCCCTCTTAAACGAGATATCTAGAGCCAATGCGGTGACCCTCTGCAGGGAATATGGATATCGAAGGTTACGAAAAGGCTGACGAGCTTTCTAGGAAAGGGTCGACGCTGCACTTATCGCGGCCCTCCTCTCTGTAGCAACCCCAATCAGTTCCTTGCGGAAAAAAATAGAAGATGAAGCCACCGATCGAGCAAACAGACGCTGGATTCATCTGGAAACATGCGCAACGGCCAGGGCGCTATGGCCGGCCTACAGCAAGAAGACATCAACTTCTCTGGTAAAACTTAGTCGTTATAACGCACGGGTCATTTCTGGCATAATTACTGGACATTGTGCCATTGCCGTTCACGCGGAGCGACTCGGTGTGCTGCGTAACGACTATTGCAGAAGTTGCAGGGACGAAGAAGAAATTGAATCTGTTCGTCACCTGTTGTATGACTGTCCTGCCCTATCCGTCAGAAGAATGAGGACTCTTAGTAGTTACGACAACACCTAGTGTTATGACAACCTAGAGTAAGTGCCTTAAGAACGACTGTTTTGTGGGAGCTACGTACATACCATATACTCATATACACCATGTCACTCCGTATCGCTCTAAAAATATAATACGTAAGCATTGATTACTTTTCATGGTTTTAGATAAAATCAACACCGCAAGATGCATTAAGCTTTTTTCAGCAGCCTGATTGCTTTGTATTAGTGTAGCCTTAAGTAATGCTAGCTTGCCACACTGCGCTAGATCTTGGAGAAAATTGATACTCACCTTCTTTTCATTGATCTTAGAATCGCCGGTAATAACATTTATAAAGATGACCTACGCAAAGAATCGCTACCAATCCTTAATCATCAAACAAAATAACCGGTAGAGCTATTACCTTAAGAGAATGCCTTTCATTTCTAACAGTCACACAAACGACTTCCTTCTTCCAATCCAGTTCATAGTCGGCAAACATAATTATTTATGCAGCTTCAAGACGCATGAATATATCCCAAAGATTGAACTGCAAACTTAATTGTTCCACCCTGGTTACTGTTGAAAATGCTTGATGAACAAGCGCATCACTTTGACAAAATTTTAGAGCTAGATACTCGTATAGCAATGCAATCGAATTTCTCCACAAAACCGTCATTACCCTTACATGCCGTGTATATTGTTAGATTATAGGACTCCAATTCCAATAACTATTGTCTCTTCCGATTGGAATGGAATTGGAAATTCAGAAAACCATGTAAATTACGTTGGTATTCTGTAGAAATGATTTGTTTTTCATTCATGCGTACCATACAGTAAACCGGAACGTCCACCCTATGATCAAGGAGTTTCTACATATATCTCTGTGTCGTAAATAGTGTCATCATGGACTATGAAACGTATCCTTAGTCAAGCAGCAAGCCGGTGGTATGCAGTTGGAAACGGGGTTACTGCAGAGAGGGTACTCTCTACGACAACATAATATTGAATTTAGATGAACTTCCTCCATGCATCGCCTAGCTTATACACTCCTATACCTTTTGTCTTTGGACACTAACATTCAATTTTGTGGTCACTAATAATAAATTCCTGAAATTTGGTAGGAATTCTGCACATCCACGTTGACGGTCCTGCTCCATTGAGGCTGGAGATTTTGATTACGTGTGTTTGCGGACATATTGGTTACATATTGATTATTATTTCGCAATATTGGTATTGAACTTGCCTTTGGTTCAAATATTTTGAATTGAAATTTCATGCATTTAAGGCCTAACTGGCTAGATACTTCTGTTACTGCTCCAAAGTGAACGGTTTAATTGGCCTTTGTTGCAGATACAGTCAACCAGGCAGGCAGGATGAACTGCTGGAAATGGAATTTATATTTATCTATTCCTTGAGATTGATTGTGTACGCATGGAAGTGGGGATTGTATAAAATGAATTGAAATTGAAGTTATTTTAGCTAAAATGGCAACCATAACTCCAGTATAGTTATGTTATTATTCAGAACTGAGAGAGATAGTAAAGAAACTGTAATAATTATTACCAGCAAGATTGTTATTGCAATAATTATGAAGATACATGTTCAACGTTGAGTTCGCAAATAGCATAACTGCATAGATTTCTTATTATTTAATTGATTAGATAGATTCAACACATGTACTTCAAGTCGGAACTAGTAAAGTTTTTATATTGCACGTACATGTATACACACTTCCCTGGTTTCTCCGAACGAAATAGCCTCCTAAATAAACAGTTTTTTAGCATCTGAAGTCCATTAAATTAATGCCTATCACTGACCGAGTGCTAACTGAAACCTATGAAGGGATAAAGCTCATGTCAAAAGAGCTGGGAAACGGTGTTTGACACGCAGTAACGAAGCATTGTCAATTTATGGGAAAATCAGTTTGTAAGCGCTAAGTCTACAACGGACGCCATCCACACCTTAAGACGTTTTCATTGGCCTGGAAAATACTTATACTCGCGTGCCATGGAAGTAGTCTGGCAATCACTGACAACCAAATTTGTACCAGAAAGACTATGCAATGGGTACAACATAACTACCACCATTCTATCATATATGTAATTTCATATAAAATGATACCACGCAGATACAACGCAAATTAAGAGCATATGCAGCTCGGCCCATAAGTTCAAACTCCGGGTAGGCGTATATCAAGGATCCACTCTAAGCCCTCTACTAAATATTAAGCCTAGTGAGGAATTTTCTTACGTGTGACTTCCAAGACGAAATTCCATGTGCATTACTATATGCCAATGATGTGGCCCTGCTGTCAGATGACTCAAAGTAAAGTATTATATCATTATATCAATATGGGAAAAGGTGCTAGAGACAAAAAGACTAAGAATAAGCCGCACGTGTCATTTAAAATTAATCGGCAACCAAATAGTAAAATGATCCGAAAGTTTCAAATATCTTGGCTCATATCTCAGCTTCGATGAAACCATAGATCGCGAAATTTCGTGACAAATCTCTTTGCATATCATCTTAGCAACTGCAGGAAGCATGCAAATGTATCTTTAGTTTTCTCACTGAGTTGAACTTTCTTTCTGAGGAAGCTTGTATATCCTTTTCTTTCTCATTCATCCACTCATTGTCAGTGTCCCAAGCTCTCTCCACAGTGGATGCAATAGCTCAACCGATGTTCGGCTTGTAAAACCTCCGCAGGAACTCGGGAAGTTTGTGCTTTTGGCCGGATTTGGGTGCATCTTATCGGCGAATACATAGTTCAAAACCATAGCAAAATGCTCCGTCCATCGTTTAAACTGGTTCTTATCTATGTCTACCTGTACACTCTTTCATGATTCTATGGACGATACGGCTGGCACCCCTACTTGCTGCTTCTTCCATGTCTGTGTTCAATGCGTTGATGTAGCTTCGCTTGTCGTGTCGCACACTACACTGAACATTTCTTATTTTCACACGATATTGGGACTCTATATCACCCCTATCTACTGCTGAGATAGCTGCAGTGCGGACTTTAAGTTGTTTACGTTCGTCAATTCGCCTCCAAGTAGCTTCGGTAAGTCAAGTTCGTTGCCTTACCTGCATTGTAGCGACAATGGTTTATGCTTTAGAAGTAAATACATTCTTTTAGACCACACTAATGGTCTTAGATGGTAACGGGTAATGAGCTGCTGATTATTTCCACCCCTTGCGCAAAGTGGTCCTTATCCGTTGGCGCACTGAGCGATTCTGCAGCATGTCGATGTTAAAGCTGAACATTCTGATGTTCAAGCGTAGTCTTGAAACTGATGCAGTACATAATTAGATTGTAGCTACCGTATGAAGGTGATCTCGTCCAATCTCATTGTCGACTCTCGGCCTGCTACGGGCGTCCTAGAGACAACTTCTCTATAATCAACTGATCGCCAAATGATCAATTTGGTTGGATATTGCTTGTCCGTCAGTTGACATCCAACTGACTTTATGGCAGGGCTTTTGCTCAAACATGGTTTCACCTATGACAAGGCAAATGACATTGCAGAAATCTACAAATCGTTTGCCATTTCGTTCGCCAATGCCGTGTTTCCCAATAACATGTCTGAGCCCTTCGTTATCATTGCCTACCTTTTCGTCCAAGTCCCCCACAACTATTTCAATGTCTTCGCTTGGAATTCCATTGTAACTTATGCCTAGCTGGCTGTAGAAATGTTCCTTTTCATCCCGAGATGAAAACTTTCTCAGGACTTAACTCTATACTATTTCTCCCTGCGGCTGCCAGAAGATAAGCTTTATTTGTACTTTCTGCGACAGCACCAGTTTAACGCCGTACTTTCTATTAATTCCGGATGGCTTTCCGAAATAGAACAACCCAGTATTACGCGTTGGGGATTGTAACTCTCCCGCACCCAATCATCTTATTTCACTTAAGCCCATTGTGTCCAATTTACATCGGACGAATTCTCTCTTAAAGTGAAGAAATCTGGCGTTGTAGGGCCCTTCACTCTATAAGGACCGTCCTCGCATTCCAGAAACCAACCTTGGTCTGGGTAGAATAGCCAAAAGTCATCAACGTGTAATTATTCCTTATCCAGGGCTTAGTATCGTATTCTGTAGCGAGCAGGATTCTCTAACGCAGGGTTCTAACCCAAGTTCGGCCGCACTTGCAATTTCAGCTCAATGTAGAATAATTTATACATGTAGTTGTTCGGAGAAAACCTTTATTAGATAAAAGAAGCACTAAATCACGAAGCTCATTTTTGCGCTACTGGCTCAAACCAAATTTCCAACAGTCGGTAATTACATCCAATCCTAGAACATACTCAAAATATCAGAGTCGTCCATACAGACTTTTTTATTTGTTCATTCATTTGCTGTTCAAAGGGGGATCAGGGTAAGACACGATGAGATTAAGTAGCCACTGTAAGCTTTTTGCACCTTCATCTTCTGACGGAGTCTAATCTCTGTGCGAAGTCAACTCAAATCCCATTTTCAGTTTTCTTGTATTGGATTGGCTTTAAATGTCACAATTCTTATAGAATCTCCTTCCCTATTCTATTTACGGCAAAAATTCCTCCCCATTTCCTTGACACTGATGATAAAAATCAAACATACTTGTGATGGCCACAAATTGCCATCCAATGGTGTTTTTCGGAATTCAGTTTCTGCCACCTTAGTAGCCCCATTAGTTAAGTGAGCTCTCCTCTTTGTATTCCATTTCCTTGACCAAATTCTAAGGAAACTTTTAAAAGCACTTAAGGGTCATATAAAGTTAAGCCTGTGATTACAGGCCAAACTTAAGCACTTTAGTAGCCCTTCACACCCTCCTTCCAAGACAGCTTCTTTATTATTATTATTTTTTTTTTTTTTAGCCTCCCATTCTTTCCTTCACCCAACCAGTCGGGCTAAGACAATAGACGGGAGGCCAATTAAAGTTGAAGACAATGCCAGCCAAGGTAATTACTTATAATAAAACAGTAAAGTGCCTACTATGGTATTATTATGGGGATGAGCCAAAAGACGACTCCTAGCCCAAGAAAAGGGGGCGACGAGGACGACCAACGACAAAGTGAACAAACCACAGACAGAGCAATAATGTGATAACAATAAACGAGTATAAGTACGGAGAAGGGTGGCCGGCTGGAAGGATGCAAGCCTTTTAGCTGTGGCTTTCTGGCGGCACAAGCCATTGGCTTGGGAACGAATAAGGAAATATATCTTTCTACTTTGGCAACTTTCCTGTTCGGTTTTGCTCCCCTTGTGCCGCTGCCGCCACTTCATATTTGTGTTAGATGAGCATAATTATTGGTGTTACCCTTCATTATGTGGGACTTTGGGAAGACATAAAGCAAAAGAAAAGAGATTTCCAACAATTTATGGGAGAGTTGTAAAATGTTGCCATAACTTTGGAAAATGGCAAATAAAGGATATTATCGCCATTAATTTCGTAATGATTTTATGTGCACACAGTTATTGACGACCGATCGACGAAGAAGGAGTTATTGGTGACCGACGCCATAGCTATGGAAACGGACTATCTTTGGGGCTTTTGATATTGTTTCCAATTAACTGTTGCTTCAGGATAGCGTATTGTGACTGAAGTATCTTGATTTAAAGGTTGTCATAGGAAAACTAAATAAACATACATACAATACGACGTAAAGGCAGCAGCCATAAGCAGCATGACGAATCTATACAGGGAACTTGTGGCATGGCCCCAACAAATGGAAGAGGAAGGCGGGGAGACAAAGAAACTACTTCCAGAACCACATGCAACTTCAATAGCCTATATCTTGGAAACGAAACCCGAGCGAGAAAGTTTTATAAGTTTCCATTCTAGAACTATCTCTAGATTATTTAATTTCCTACTCGATCCTATGTAAAAGCTCCTACGGTTCTTGAAAAAAAAGCAGAAGATATCATGGAAGAAAAACCCAAAAATATGTATCCCTGTGTGAAATCTCTGCCCACAGTCTGTGACAAAGAACACCTAGGACAACTATAACGTCGAAGAAGTTAAAAAGTAGTCAACCAAATTCTAAGGGTGGTGTGAGCGTTATGTAAACCGTACCCAGATATTTAAAGCTGAGGGTTTTATAAGTTACTGCCATAATAAGGGCTTTACCGCCAGTAATACCGGTTATGCTGCCGATTTCTTCTTTATCGGCTTACTCGTGGGAACATGCATAAAAGTGCAAAGCAAACATATGCATATGCTCTGTTGAACACTCTAAATAGTTCTAACGTCTTCGCTCAGGCATATGCGGATGATGTCGCCGTACTTTCTGTCGGGCCATGCCTGGCGACGGTCTGTGCTAACGCGCAGGCGGCGCTGGACATGATCGATGAATGGTGTACTAAGAATGGGCTTTCGGTGAATCCTCTTAAAACTGAGGTTGTTCTTTTTACGAGAAGGAGGATTTTGACCGGTCTCACTCACCCAGTGCTAAAAGGCGTCACCATTCGCATTTCCAATGAAGTCAAATATCTAGGAGTGATTTTAAATAAGAAACTTCATTGGTCTATACACGTCGAGTCGAAAACATCCAAGGCGCTCTCAGTCTTCTGGCAGTGTAAGGGTGCTTTTGGCAAGACTTGGGGCTTGTCACCGAATAAGGTTCTCTGGATCTACACGGCTATGATAAGACCATTCCTCGCATATGCGTCGGTTGTTTGGTGGAAGGGGCTTTCGCGTAAATATGTGGTTGCCTTTTGCGCGAAATTTCAAAGAACGGCTTGTCTCGGCTGCACGGGAGCTTTCCCGAGTACGCCTGGCTCTGCTCTAGACGCTTTGCTGAACTTGCCTCCCCTTGATACTTATATCATGGGTTGCACTATCAAAGCCATCCATCGTCTTAGGCGAGGCGGTTTTTGGTATACTCCACACTGGAACTTTGATGAACTTGCGCGACACTTATCTTACGACTCCTGCTTATGGATATGCCGTCTGATGCAATGACACCAGAATTCCAGCTGATGCGCAAATTCAGAGTCGACTTTCCTTGTGTCCAGGACTGGCTTCGGTCAGAGTCTGAGCCGGGAATGGAATGTAGTCGTATTTTCACGGATGGTTCCAAAACCAGTCAAGGGTCTGGCGCTGGGGTCTTCGTGGAAGTCGACAACATTAGACTTCACTTCTCGTTAGGCAAATATGCGTCTGATTTCCAAGCGGAAACTTATGCAATCCTAATGGCCATGAACTATGTTGTGAAGAACAGGTGGAAGGGATGTAGCATTTGTGTCTGTAGTGACAGTCAGGCTGCGCTTAAGGCCTTGCTTAACCCTTGAACCACTTCCAAAATAGTTCGTGAAATCAAAAACTCTTTGAACTCAGTCGCAAGGCTGAATTCTCTGTCTCTTATCTGGGTCCCAGGTCACACTGGGATCTTGGGGAACGAGATCTCCGATGAGATTGCTAGACAAGGCTCAGAGGAGACTTTCTCAGGTCCCGAACCCGCGTTGGGTCTTCCTGCGTCCTCGGTTAGGGCTTCCATTGAAGATTGGGTCTCTCTGTAAGAAATCAGCGGCATTCTTGCTGTCTCTCAGCAGAAAAGACTGTAGACAACTTATTGGCGTCTTGACAGGCCACTTTGCTTTTGCGAAGCATCTTAACATGTTGGGCTTAAGTACCACTACAATCTGCGACGCTTGTGGAGAGAGCGACGACACCGCGGAACATTATCTCTGTGAGTGTCCGGCCTTTCCTCGTATCAGGTGGCAGATCCTCGGTGCGGATGTGGTGAGTGCTGGTATTGTAAGCTCCTCATCACTGAAGTGCTTGCTTAGCTTTCTTAGAAAGACAAGGAAATTCTAGTAAAATGGGTTAATCAGGGTTTGCTCTCTGGTAGTACAATGGACCAGTTGCGTCTGAGTGCTCCAGTAGAGCGTTTCCTATCCCGACAAAAAAAAAAACAATAAACAAATGGAAGAAAACAACAACGGGCACAGCCTTTGAGAATGCTACAATAAACGACTCAAAGGAGGACAATCACAACCGACTAACTAATACACATACAAACACCACACCACAACAATAGCAGAACAATCGAGTTCCTCAGTAAGGCAATATCCAATATACAAAACATACGAGCAATGTCCTAAATACGACGTTAAGATCTTATTGGGCGATTTTAACGCCAAAATAGGAAAGGAGGACGTCTTCGGTAGAGCAGTCGGTAAGCATAGCCTACACGACACCACGTCTGATAACGGACTAAGGCTAATTGATTTCGCTGTGGAGCGAAATGTCACCATAGCAAGCACATGGTTTCCTCATCTCGATATTCATAAGCAGACATGGCGGTCCAATGATCATGTCACGATCAACCAAATTGATCATTTTGCGATCGACGCAAGGCATGCCTCCAGTATTCTGGATGTCCGGACCTTCCGAGCGGCCAACATAGACTCGGATCATTACCTTGTTGTAGCCAAGGTACGAATGCGGATATCCCAATCTGAGCAACAAAGAAGAATTACTGTGAGAAAATTTAACGTCGAAAAGCTACAATCGCAAGAGACCGCCAGACTCTTCGCTGAACGCGTATCCCGAAATCTCTCAATCACCCCTATACCGCCAGCATCAAGTGCCGAAGACCAGTGGCAACGCTGCCAACATGCCATCAGAAACGCCGCGACTGATGTGCTGGGTCTCGCTCGCCCACCACCGCGAAACCCCTGGTTTGACGAAGAATGCCGGCGAGTGCATGCAGCAAAACAAGAGGCATACAAAGCGGCGCTGCAAAGGAAGACGAGAGCTGCTCGTGAGCTCTACGAGCAAAAGAGACGGGAAGAACATCGGCTTCTCCAAAAGAAGAAGAAAGAGCATGAAAAGCGCGCGTTTGAGAATATCGAGAGTCTATACTCCAGGAACAATGTACGGAAATTTTACCAAAAGGTAAAAAGAACGTGTCAGAGAAGTAATACCCGTACAGAAACCTGTAGAGATGAGAATGGAAACCTCGTAGTAGAATCACAGTCGGTGCTGAGAATATGGAAAAACTACTTCTGCAGACTGTATAACATCAGTCTCCTCAACATCGCGTACAAGATCTTTTCTGCGATATTGTGTGAACGCCTGAAACCTTTTATCAACAGCCTGATTGGACCCTATCAGTGCGGTTTCAGGCCAGGAAAGTCCACCATCGATCAAATCTTCACACTTCGGCAGATCCTGGAGAAAACCCAAGAATTCCAAATCGATACTCACCACCTCTTTATCGATTTCAAGGCCGCCTATGACAGCATCTATAGAGTAGAGCTTTATAGAGCCATGTCTAGTTTTGACATCCCTGCCAAACTTGTCCGCCTGTGCAGGCTGACGATGGAGAACGCTCGCTGCTCCATCAAGGTCGGTAATGACCTCACCGAGACCTTTGATGTCAAAAAAGGCTTTAGACAAGGTGACGCGCTGTCATGTGACTTCTTCAATATTGTACTTGAACGGATTGTGCGGAACTCACAAGCCAACACCGGAGGCACAATCTATTACAAGTCTGTACAACTGCTTGCATACGCCGACGATATAGACATTATCGGAAGATCTCAGCGGGCTGTCACCGGTGCTTTTGCAAGCATTGAGGCGGAAGCGGCCAAAATAAGTTAAGCGATACATGAGGGCAAAACCAAGTATATGCTGTCAACTAGAAGGGAAAACCAACACCGACGAATTGGACAAAACGTCACCGTGGGCAGCTATAACTTCGAGGTAGTAAGGGACTTTGTCTACCTTGGCTCTGCTATAAATTCAGCAAACAAAATCAGCGCAGAAATCAATCGAAGAATAACTCTTGCCAATCGCTGTTTTTTTGGGCTTATAAGGCAATTCAACAGTAAAGCCCTCTCTCGAACAACTAAGGAGACTCTATATAAGACCTTGATCATCCCAGTCCTGCTTTACGGCGCTGAAACATGGACTTTATTAAAAGAGGATGAAGATATCCTTGGTCGCTTCGAGAGAAAAATTCTTCGTAAGATTTTCGGTCCCGTTTGCGTTGACGGGTTTTGGAGGAGAAGATTCAATCACGAACTATACGAGCTGTACAGCGACATCGACCTAGTCAAAAAACTGCGTATTGGACGTCTGAGATGGCTAGGACATGTAGAGCGAATGGACATGTAGAGCGAATGGACACCAACGCTCCGGTCCGCAGAGTCTTCGAATCTAACCCCGAGGGACGACGCAGTAGAGGGAATTATCGCCGTAGGTGGCGCGCACAAGTTCAAGGGGACCTCGACCAACTTGGAGTGCGCAACTGGAGGCAATTAGCTAAAGACCGAGCTAAATGGAGAGGCTTGTTGGTTGAGGCCCAGGTTCACCCCGAACTGTAGCGCCACCTAAGTAAGTAAGTAAGTAAGGCAATATCCAAATTAGACAACTTGTTGGCCAATGCTGACCTATCCATCGCTCATTGAAGCGACATTAAAGTCCATTCAAGATCCTGAACTTAGATTCCTCCAGATAATAATAAAGCAGATATACGTCTTATCCGTCTTATCCTCATTTAAAACACGGATCTGACAGCAGGAAATCGGAAGAAAATAAAAGCCGAAGAACCAGGTGAGGCAGGTAGGCTAGTGTCTTTCCTTTTAAATCAAGAATCCTTGGAGCTATTAAGCAAAAAGGGATTCAAGATTTTCCATGGAATAGACGAATTGGTTCTGAAGGTGCATACGAAGGAGGAAAGCTTGTCCCCAGTATGATAGATTTAGATTTAGATTTAAATGTGAAGTTATTTTCCCGCATTTTCCTAATTTTTGTGGGCGCCGTGGCGTAAGTGGTTAGTGTGTCGGATCGCTGCTCATGAGATTCCAAGTTCGAATCCCAGAAAACACCAACAAAATTTGGACGGTACCACCTCTCACGAGCGTACGACAAACATCCGAGAGTATTGTTGTCACGAAAAAGCTTCTCAAATCGCCGTTCGGATACGGCACTAAACTGTAGGTCCCTTTCATTCATGTGAACAATATAACGCACACAACATGAGTGGCTACGAGAAGCTAGGCCCTGGCACTTAAGGAGCTGTTGCGCCAAATATTTATTTATTTTTATTTCTTAATTTTACAAATTTCACAAAATAAGCATTGGCTATAGCCGTAAGCCAGGAAGAGAGTTTTATAGAAAATTTAACTAATATGCAAATAAAACATAACATAACCAATTAGTTGTCTACTTTAAGTAATATTATTCAAAATGTTCATGTACGATACGTTGCCTATCATCCTCATCCACATCCTCTTTCGCCCGTAAGTTGCAAAGCGAGCATTTCACATTGTGCTCTGTTCTATGGGGAATGTAGCTAAGATGTAGGAGCTCTCCTCTAGCCTTAAATATAGTAGAGATTGCATCTAAATAAATAATCACTAAAATAATTATTTTCTCCGAGGTCATATTGAAGTATTCGATAGATGCTTCTGCCTTCGTTTTGTTGCGCTTTTTCTTATATTTATCACGTATGGAGCCATCGATCGTGACCAACAAAGCCTGTAGAGCGCTCTTCCAGGGTGAAGTATTCTCTTCCAGTTTTGGGACATCATGCTCGCCAATTAGCCTCGCCCATTCGTTAAAAAATTGCAGTTTTTGGCGGAGAATGTGCGTAACAATGATTTTAAGAAGCCGATAGTTTGGCCATTCGCAAACTTTGCAGATGTAAGTTAAGTGCATCCTTAAGGTGAACATATATAGCGGAGGTAATCCAGTTTCAAGATGCAACATGTATGTTGGTGTGTTTACCAGTAGACGAAATATTTTCTTAATGAAGTATCTCAACAGCTTCTCAACATCCTTGTACTGCGAAATTCTCCAAACCTGAACCGCGTAACACATAATGGATCTCATTACCGCTTCAAACAGTTTATATTTCCCAATATCATTTTTCTTCTCGTGCGCATCGCCCAAACCCGTTTCTGAATACCATTATTTTGGATTTGATGATATTGACTTTTAGGTTCCACAATCTGCAGTACTGGTGCAACTTGTTGATCATGATTTGCATCATCGTTGGAATTTCCGCGAGTAACACAATGTCATCAGCGTATAGCAGGAGCTTGATGTTTGTACCATTTATCCCTCCAGGCAAAAAAGTTATGAGGTCATCTAGGAATATTGAAAAAAGTAAAGAACTCAAGGGGCAACCCTGTTTCACTCCCATTGTTGACTCGAACCAGCTGGATATTTTCTTTCCATCCCACACCGTCGTTTTGTTTTCCTTATAGACCCCTCGTACCACCTCCAGATTTTTTGTCGACACTCCTAGGATACTTAGTTTATAAAATATTGCATTTCTGTCGATGGAGCCGAAAGCCGCCTTGAAATGTACAAAGAATGCGTATAATTTACTGCTCTTATCTAAATAAGACCGCACGATGCTCGTTAACGTAAATACGTTGTCCACTGTAGAGTAATCTTTCCTAAAACCGGCTTGAAATTCGCTGAGCAACTTATTTAAACGTATTCACTCTGTCAGGCGTTTTAGAATTATCCCCATAAATATTTTTGTCGCTGAGTTCAGAACGAGATGCCTCTATAATTATTTGGATCTTCTGGGTCTCCTTTCTTGAAGATAGGGAAAATTATATTTCTTCTAAAACATCCTGACATTTTACCTGTATAATATATAATTATACGCTTCAGTGAGATTTTCCAGGAATTCTTCAGGAGCATCTTTAAAGAACTCATAAGGTACACGATCTACTTCAGGGGCTTTGTTCAAACTGCATCGGTGTATGACCATGTTGAACTCCTGTATTGCTATTACACGGTATAGAGTGGTGTTTTCCTGATATGGCAATGCATAGTGTATTTGTGTTAAGCAGCCTGGTGGATTTAGTAGACTTGCAAAATGTTCTGCCAGGACAGGAGCCTCAATTTGAATATCCCTTGCGCTAAAAGTGCCGTTGAGAGTTCTAACTAATTTCCAGAAACAACGACTGTCTCTGATTCCTGATAGCGTGCGTACTAGATACTGAGAATATAACTGCTGTTTTCTTAGGCGTATATTTTTGTACGCTTTGTTTGCTCCTTGTTACAGTTGTTTAGCCAGGTTTGTTCTCGTACATCTGATCAAACGCAGGTGAGCGAATGATTTTTTTCTAGCATCCTCACATTCTCTGTCATACCATCGCTGTTTTTTCTTCCTCCCTCTTGCAATAGACTCACAGGCGATCGCCTCATCCGATATGCAAGAGACTAATTTATCTGTGGCCCGTATGGAATTGAATTCACCTGCATCAACAGAACTGATTGGGCGATTCAAATTTAATTTGTACCGTGCTGAAAATCTTTTCCTCCACTGCAATTTCGAAAAATAGTAGCATGTCACGAGATTGAGATTCCGGCAATGCCACCAGGTTTACCGTTACAGTTAATGGTAGGTGATCTGAGTGAATCAATTCACTTACTTGCAGGTCTAATACACACTCTAGCCAAACTTCGCGAATAAAACAATAATCTACCGTTGAGGCCGCAGTTCCCCTGATAAAAGTAAAATGACCAAGTTTGTCACTTTTGGTTCGTCCATTCATCATCGTAAGGCCAACACATTTGCACAATTCAATTAACTTTCTTCCATTTCCATCAATTTTCTTATCTGTAGCGTATCGCGTAGCGTTTATCGATGTGGGTAAGAACTCAGGTTCCAGATTTAAAAGTTGCACTGTCCCGGTGGGCAAAATCGCATCATCACATCCACGCGGTGCCCGCTGGATAGCTATCTGATAGTGAACTAACGATGAGCGTATGCTGAGTCTGACGATATATGTGCAGCTGAACACACAGACCTGCGTAAGCACATCTGGGTGAACTTCAGCGCGCATATGTCTAACCGGACGAGGCATCTCTTGTTGACCTGATCGGCTGAAATATGCGTCTCAGAAGTCTAGCAAGAGGTCCTCAGAAGGAGGACGTGCGGCGGATGAATTCTCTCGATGGATTCAACGGCGACGTCTACAGACCAGCGGATACCTTACCGGAGCTACTTCAACATATTTGGAGCTGAGGTCTGTAAGGATTTTCAATACTACGTCAGGGTATTGAAAAAGAGATGGTGGCGGATGAACCCTTAATGGGCCAACGGCAGCACTCATATCCCCGAAGTGGGTTACTGACATCGGTGTATCCGGCCTCTTGTCCTGGGGGTACAAAAAAAGGATCTGGCCCTCCAGGTTGGGGGTTGTGCCTTACTGATCTTACTGTTGTCGACCCATGCAAACGTAAAAAGGACAACGATCTTCGTGTCTGCACATGGAATGTTAGGTCCCTCTACAAACCACGTGCAGCCGAACAACTTGCGGAGGCCCTAGAGTGTCTCAAAGCAGACATTACCGCCATCCAAGAACTGCGATGGAATAGGCCGGGCAAAAGGAGTATGAAAAACTGCGACATCTACTACGGCGATTGCTATAGACGAAAAGGACAGCATCTATTCGGGTGCGGATTTGTCATTGGTGGCAGACTTAGGCAAGAAGTCTTGAGTTTCCGGCATGTGAACGAGCGCCTCATGACTATCCGTATCAAGGCTAAATTTGCCAACATTAGCCTAATATGCGTTCACGCCCCTCACGAGGAGAAGGACGACGCGACAAAGGATGACTTCTACCAGCTCTTGGACAAGACGTATGAGCAATGCCCTAGCCACCACGTTAAAATTATCCTAGGCGATTTCAACGCAAAGCTAGGAAGAGAGGAAGTCTTTAGTAGCGTGGTCGGAAAGCACAGCCTGCACGACAACACATCCGGCAACGGACTCAGGCTAATCGACTTTGCGGCGGGGCGAAACTTTGTTGTAGCTAGTACGCGGTTCCCACGTCTCGATATTCACAAAGGAACATGGCTCTCCTTTGATCGAAAAACTGTCTACCAAATCGATCACATTGCGATCGACGCAAGGCACTCTTCCAGTATTCTGGGTGTCCGGACTTTCCGAGGAGCCAACGTGAACTCGGATCACTACCTAGTTGTAGCCAAGGTACGGATGCGGATATCCAGAACGGAGCGAAATCAACGAAATGCTGTGAGGAAATTTAACGTCGAAAAGCTACAATCGCAAGAGACCGCCAGAACCTTTGTCGATCGTGTTTCTTCTAATCTCAATCTAAGTCCTATGCCGCCAGCAGCAAATGCGGAAGACCAGCGGCAGCGTTGCCAAAAAGCCATCAGAGATGCCGCCTCTGATGTACTGGGTTTCTCTCGCCCACCACAACGAAACCCCTGGTTTGATGAGGAATGCCGGCAAGCACATGCAGCAAAACAAGAGGCGTACAAAGCGGCGCTGCATAGAAGGACTAGAGCTGCTTACGAGCTCTACGTACGCAGGAGAATAGAGGAACACCGTTTTCTCAGAAAGAAGAAAAAAGAGCATGAGAAGCGCTCGATCGAGGAGATTGAGAGACTTTATTGCAGGAATAATGTTCGAAAATTTTACCAAAGGGTAAAAAGAACATGCCAGGGTTTCAAAGCCAGAACAAAAGCCTGCAGGGACGAAAATGGCAACATAGTAGTAGAATCGCAGTCGGTGCTGAGGATATGGAAGGAACACTTCTGCAGACTGTTAAACGGCGATGATGATCAATATTCCGCTGTCAGGCAGAATGAGCCATTCAACAGTGACGATGGCAGTCAAAATTCCCGTCAACCCGATCAGAATGATGTGAGGATAGCGATATCTAAACTCAAATCCAACAAAGCTGCTGGAGCCGACGGTTTTGCCGCTGAACTTTTTCAAGGCAGAAGGAGATGAGTTAATAAGGAGCATGCATCAGCTCATCTGTAAAATCTGGTCGGACGAAAGTATGCCCGATGAATGGAACCTCAGCATCGTTTGCCCGATCCTGAAAAAAGGAGACCCTATAAACTGCGCCAATTACAGAGGTATAAGTCTCCTAAATATCGCATATAAGATCCTGTCTGCCGTATTATGTGAACGCCTAAAACCGATCGTCAACAACCTGATAGGTCCTTATCAGTGCGGTTTCAGGCTTGGAAAGTCCACCATTGACCAAATATTCACACTACGGCAGATCTTGGAAAAAACCCATGAATATAAAATCGATACGCACTACCTTTTCATCGATTTCAAAGTTGCCTATGATAGCGTGTATAGAGACGAGTTATACAGAGCCATGTCTAGTCTTGGCATCCCTGCCAAGCTCGTCTGTTTGTGCAGAATGACGATGGAGAACTCTCGCTGCTCCATCAAGGTCGGTAAGAACATCACCGAACTGTTCGATGTCAGGAAAGGTCTTAGACAAGGCGACGCACTATCATGCGATCTCTTTAACATAGTACTTGGGAGAATTGTACGAAACTCACAAGCCAACCCCGGAGGTACAATCTTCTTCAAGTCTGTACAACTACTCGCTTACGCCGATGACATTGACATAATCGGAAGAACTCAGCGGGCAGTCAATGGGGCATTTACGAGTAATGAGAACGAGGCAGCAAAGATGGGTCTAGCGGTCAATGAAAGCAAAACAAAATATATGCTGTCTACAAAAAAGGACACCCAACATCGGCGTCTTGGACAGAACGCCACAATAGACGGATATAATTTTGAGGTGGTAAAGAATTTTGTCTACCTAGGCTCTATGGTCAGCTCCGCAAATGACATGAGTGGAGAGATCACACGGAGAATTACTCTTGCCAATCGTTGTTTCTATGGGCTAAAACGGCAATTGAGTAGCAAAGCCCTATCTCGAACTACTAAAGTAACTCTTTATAAGACTCTAATCATCCCAGTCCTGCTGTATGGCGCAGAGGCATGGGCTTTGTCAAAACCGGATGAGGATGCCCTTGGTTATTTCGAGAGAAAAGTTCTTCGAGCGATCTTTGGTCCCGTCTGCATAGACGGTGAGTGGAGGAGAAGGTACAATGCCGAGCTATACGGCATGTACAAGGACATCGACTTAGCCAGAAGAGTTCACATACAGCGACTAAGATGGCTGGGTCATTTAGAGCGAATGGAGCCCAACCTTCCCGCTAAGAAAGTCTTCGAATCCACCCCGGACGGACGGCGCAGTAGAGGACGACCTCGCGGTAGGTGGCGCAAACAAGTGGAGGGGGACCTCAACCAACTTGGCGTGCGCAACTGGAGGCAGCTGGCTCGTAACCGTGCTAGCTGGAGAGGTTTGTTGGTTGAGGCCGAGGTCCACCCCGGACTGTAGCGCCATCCAAGTAAGTAAGTAAGTCCCAATTCTGCACATCACCAATAACCACTATGTTTTCTTGTCCAAACTCTAGTAGAAGGTCGTACAAGACCTCAAAATCATCCAGTCATGAGTTACAATTAGCGTAGATAGGAACTATGTAGGATTTAGTATTCCTCGTATCTATTTCAACCAAAGTTCTGTTAAACACATTTATGTAACGACATCCAATAGAGTTCTTTATATGTTTTCCGATACCAAATACGCATCCTTCGCTTGCTCTGCCATAGTTATGTGTTCTCGTAGCAGGGATACAGAGCGGTATATAATCTTTAAAGTGCTGGTCGTCTCCGGTATGGTATCCTTGCTAAGCTGTCATGGCCGGAATATCGAATCCCTCATCTCAATTACAACCGATGGCTACCAAGATGTCAGAGCAGGCCGAACAGTCAGCTGAGTCAGTTGACTACAAAACCACTAAGAGCCCCGAAGTTGAGTAGCATAGTGGTGAGCAGTCTTCCGAGTCAGAATATGGTGAAACCGCAGCTATAGACATCTGTACCAGTCAGTAATAATGCCCACTGGTACAGATTAATCTATAGACACCATATAAAAGCAGTACCTGATAACCTTAAGATGGTGGGCGCCGTGGCGCAGTGGTTAGTGTTTCGGACCTCGGGTCGAATGAGGTTCCATGTTCAAATCCCAAAAACACCAAACAGTTCTTTTCACGGTTCCAGTCCCACCTCTCGCGAAAGTTTGACAAGCATCCGAGAGTATTGTTCTCATGAAAAAGCTTCTCAAAAACAAAATGAAAATTGCCCTTCGGATACGGCACAAAACTGTAGGTCCGTTCTATTCGTGTGAAAAATATAACGCACACAACACGAGTGGTTGCGAGAAGCTGGGCCTATGCCCTGAATAGCCTGTTGCATTAAATATGCATGTACAAGTATGTATGTTACTTCCAATCCACATCTTGTGGTTTACTTGGAGAAGAGAAGAGCGTATTTAAAAAGTTCTCTAAGAGTATTTGAGTGTTTACCGGAGATAGCAAAAAAAACGCCAACTGCACATCCCTTCCTTTGCGGGTCGACCAGTAACTCATTTAGTACTAGATTCCAAAGAAAGAGCGACAAGACACCACGATGAGGTATACCACAGCTATCAAATTGTTGGTACTCCTGATCTGCGCTGCGTGGTAGGAAGATGGTGATGGAATGGGCGCGTGGTATTTCCGCACTGCCATATGGAGTAAGGCCAATCCCTTTCCATCTTCTCAATGTGAGTGCTACGGTCTTCGTAGTCAACCAGTGGCATACCCTTCTTAAAATGTATGCCATGGAACTTGAGCTTATGGTATGCTTCCATCTCAAAGCCTTTTCCGCCACAAAGGCACTGTCGAGTGCCTTAAGGTCCTCGGCATCGAGCATTTTCTGTGGGTATTTCGCAGGAAATACGGCAACCTGTTCAGCCTTCGCGGCCTGAGCGTGCTCTCCACCACCCGGAGCTGCCCGTCAGGGAGTCATCCTTGCCTCCCGGTTGCCCAGGTGGCGGCGTGGTCGGACAAGCTCGCTTCCTCGTTATAGGAGCAGCATTAGAATGGGGAACTGTTCGAAATGTTCGAGTCAGAGCTATACGAATTCCGGGGGTCGCGAGTTGGAACGTTGGAAGCATGACCGGTCGAAGTTACGAGCTGGAAGAGATGATGAATAGAAGGCGGGTGGAAATCTTGTGTGTCCAAGAGACGAAATGGAAAAACACCGGAAATCGGGCCCATTTCTTGGGCGGGATCGGTATCATCCTTGCGGCAGAGCTACTTGGTAACGTCTTGAGCAATTCGAAGTCCAGCGATCGTTTGATGTCTCTCAAACTAGTAATACAAGGAGAGGTGTGGAATATTGTCAGTCGTATGCTCCCCAAAATGAGTGCAATCAGATAGATATAGATGCATTTTGGGAAGATTTCCAAAATCTCCTTAAGAACATCCCAAAGGAAGAGTTTCTGTTTGTTGGAGGAGATTTGAATGGACATGTCTGGAAGTCAAACGAAGACTATGAAGACTGCCATGGAGGACTAGGATATGGCACCAGGAACCTTCCTGGTGAAGACATCCTAAGCATGTGCTAAGCACACGGTCTTATCGTATTAAATACCATGTTCATCAAACAAAGCCGACACCTGATCACTTACAGCAGTGGTGGAGATGAAACTCAGATTGACTACCATTTGGTAGCCAGTTTCATGAAGCCTCGGGTAAAAGATTGCAAAGTGATCCTGGGAGAGGCAATCGCTCGGCAACACTATCTCCTGCTAATAGAATATTTTTATGAAAACACTGAAGAAAAGCAAACAAACAAGGGTCTCTGAGAAAATCAAGTGGTACAATCTGGACAAAGAAAAAGGCGAGGCTTTTGTTTTCGTAATGAAAAATTACCTCTCTCTCATCATCAACGGAGCTGAGGATGAAGAATGCAGAGCGCAAATTATGTGGGATTCCCTATAGCGAACTTGCTTAAAGAAGGCCAAATCACTGCTAGGAGCTTCAAAAGTCCGCCATCAACACGCCAAAGAAACATGGTGGTGGAGTGTTGAAGCCCAGAAGGTGATAAATGAGAAGAAAGCGGCTTTCAAAGCTTGGTCAAAGTGCCCCTCTAATAATAGTGACGAAAAAGTTCGCCTCGAAATGGAATATAGATGTTGCAAGAAAAAAGCGGAGAAGAAGTGCGCTCAGCTTCAAGCAGAGAGTACGGAGGGCCTGTATCGGGAGCTGGAGAAAATATCTTCCCCGGTTGCTGATGCAAACCAGGCTATCCAGGAGCTGCGAAGACACAATATGAACAAGAGCGCAACTATCTTCAAAATAGCCGCCCAAAGAAGGAGGAATGCTCAGGAGATTCGTTCGCCAAAGTTAATTAACAATGCTCATGGCCAGCTTCTTGTGGATGACGACAAAATTCTGCAGTGGTGGCGGCAGTATTGTGAAGAACTTTTATATGAACAGTTTCCCCGGCTATACTTTTCAAGAGCCACCCCTAACTGTGAAGAAATACCCGACATTACAGTCGAAGAAGTTAGTGAGGCGGTCAAATAAATACGAGGCGGAAAAAGATGGGAGATGTCGGGCTCAGATGGCTCAGAATTCTCATCTCCAAATTCGTGAGAGGTGATCCAATGCCGATCTCCCTGTATACAAAGGGAAGGGTGATACGCGAAACTGTGATAGCTACCGTTCGATCAAGCTGATGTCACACACCATGAAGATCGTTGAGCGGGTATTAAGTGGCCGACTGTGAGAAGTAATACGGCTATCTGATGATCAGTGCGGGTTGGTCTCGGTTAAATCAACCACAGAGGCAATCCAAAGTATAAGGATCATAATGGAAAAACATCGTGATTCCTTAAGGGATTTGCAAAATATTTCGATGAATTTTGAAGATAATCCTAAGGTAAAGAATTTATAAAACAAACTGTTTCGTTTGATACCATCAAAAGCTATTTTGCAGACCACGAAGAAGACATAAAACTTCTCGCAAGCAATATTGCACTGAACATTTTCATTGCTGCATCTAGAGCCTTTTGAATAACTAAAATGTTATCAATTCTTAAAACTACTAGGCACCTTGCCATCATATATATGACTGTAAACTCATAAAAGCTTATCGAATAATTCAATATTTGCATTTTTGATGAATTCGCTTGGAATCCTATCTAAGCCAGGGCCATTGTTATTTTTTTTGCTAAACGTAACACTTCCAGTAATTAAGGCATAGGAAAGTCTTAGTACTTACTGGATGCTTCAATTTCATTTGTCACTTCTTCCATTGTTTTTCCCTATTTTTTTTTTTTTTATTTGCGCGCACTCAAGGTTTTATGAATACCCTTAATATGTTTACACATAGTGCGGGCGTTGGAAAGTTAGAGAAAGAAATATTGGTGTACTCAGATGGTATCTTCTTCTTCCTTTTATCAGCGAGGCTATGATCCGAAAACAAGGGATCACAGCCCTCCCACTTCACTGCATTTCTACTGATCCGCCTGTGGGGTTCGCCTATTTGACCTCAGAAAATATCGGCAGGCCTGCCGATTTTGGATCACTCGGTTACTGAGGCCAATGAAATGCCAATGTCGTCGCATTTGTCTGATCTAGGCGTTTATAGGCCTGCCTCTCCTACATCGCGATGTCTTTGGAACGTGCATAGATATTGCCTTTTTAACAGGGTTCAAATGATCTCTTCTTTGAACGTGGCAATACCAGCTGAGCCGGTCGCGCTCTAATTTGTGTACGATGGTTTCCTTGATGTGAAAGCTTCCACGGATCTTCGAACTTCTTATTCGATCAAGCTTTGTCACTCCTGCTGTCATGCGAAGCATCTTCATCTCAGCTGCCGTTAATTTATTCTCATACTTTTTGTACATCGTCCAACATTGTGAACCGTATGTGAGCGCTGGATGTACAACTGCGGTGTAGAGCCTTCCTTTCAACTTAGGGGGCATTTTTCTGTCACAGAAGATAGCGGAATTTTCTCGCCACTTCATCCACCCTACGCTTACACGATGATTGATGTCGTCATCACAAGTTGCTTTGCTATTTATCATAGATCCCAGATATTTGAACTTTTCGCAGATGGTATGTTGCAGAGAATCTCCTGGGGTAGCATCCAGATAACTTGGAAGATTTTTTTTAAGCAAGCTCGCGCTTGCAATTACATTTCAACTCACTACAGAAAATTTAAAAGCCCGAGCTAATGAGAGCTGTAAATTACATAAGTTGGTTTTGAGGTATCTACCCAAGTTCTGTTTTCATAATCTATCTTCAAAACCATAAATTGGATCACAATGATAAGGGTTTTTTTTTTAATTTTAATTTGCTAAATCTAAGTTTAAGAGTCCCGTTGTCATTCGCGAGTCGAACAAAAATTCCCACGAATCTGACTATAATATTTATTACTATGATAAGCAAAGTGGACAACTCTTATTCGCCTGCATCCGGCAAATACAAATTTCGTAGTTGTCTGTCAAATGCGTTTCCAAAGCCAACCAATACAATATGCAAATCCTTTAAGGAATCATGATGTTGGTGGCCTGTACTAGAAATAAAGTGCAACTTACCTACTTACTTACTTAGGTGGCGCTACAGTTCAGGTTGAACCTGGGCCTCAACCAACAAGCCTCTCCATTTAGCTCGGTCTTTAGCTAATTGCCTCCTGTTGCGCACTCCAAGTTGGTCGAGGTCGCACTCCAAGGTGTCGAAATAAAGTGCAACGCCGACTTCATCAAACGCGTAGAAAGGTCAGAATGCGTTGATATTACAGGTGCCCTCAGGTCTATCTCCACAACCGCTCTAGAAACTCTACAACACATTTATCCCATTGATATCTTCAAGAAGCTAATAGCCTCAAAGGCGGTCTTAAGACTATGAGAGTCCCAACAATGGTCGGGCTTTTATACTGGCCGCATGAGAATTATACTTAACTACCTACTTCCAATATTTTGAATGATTGCGCAATTGACATCTATAGGTATATGGATGGATCCAAATAATCGAAAGGTATGTACCGCTACTAAACGCAGCTCTCCGGCTTCTGGACCATTGTATAATAGCATATTTCAAGTGTAAATCATTTCAATGCAGGAGGCATTGCACAGACTCTCTTTGTGTTTGATATGTGGTAGATCTATTGTCCTGTAAATAGAAAGTCAGTCAGCAGTTAAAGATCTGAAAGCGCCAACAATAAGATCTGAGTTAGTTAAACAATGTCGCAAATCTATTAACGATGACAGACTTTACATTACTCTGTGATAGGTATCCGGACACAGAGATATTCCTGGCAACTGACCAAACAGGGCATCTTAGGTTCCTAGCTGTCAATAGAGAGGTACCGGCCTGTCCACCGAATCCATAAAAATCGTAAAAAGCAGGTGGAACATATATAGGTATGTACATATGTATATACGTCCATATCGACCAAACTTATTTGGCCTTTGTGGGATGTAAGGAGAGCTAGAAGACTTCTATCGGCAAATAGAAGAAATTTTAGCCTTACAGTAGGAATAATCATCAGGCACTGTATGCTAGATAGGCATACCAGAAGAATTGCTGATACCCCAAAACGTACACTTCTTCCTTTCTTTCTGTCTCGAGAAGAGAATATATTGCTGATTTAAGCTAACTATAGCAACAATAGGGTTCAATTGTATCAGTCGCCCTCTTCACCTTCTCTCTCTCCACCTTACATTGTCACTCCTCAACAACAACACGAGGTTAAAACTGAAACAGTCAACTTCCCATTGGCGGCAAGTGAAACAAGTAATAACGCCATCAATTGCCCGCTAATGGTTCATGACACCAAGTATTTATTTATTTATTTCTCATGAAATATATAAATAGTTAGTCTGATCAATTGCGAAGGCATAACACTGGCAGTAGAAACAAGGACAAAAATAACCAAACAAATCTTCCCAGTTATTTTGATACCATCCCCAGAGTTTTTTTGAAACCCAATGCCTGAGTTTCAAACCAATACACCAATCATTCTCTCTCTCTCTCTCTCTCTCTCTCTCTCTCTCTCTCTCTCTCTCTCTCTCTCTCTCTCTCTCTCTCTATCTCTCTCCCTCTCTCTCTCTCTCTCTCTCTCTCTCTATCCTTTCCAACGCCCAAACCACTTGGGTATGTGCAAATTATAAAAAAAGACTGCAAATTATCTTCAAACTACTCGTAAGCAGCTGGATACAATTGCATAACAGTACCAGCTGTTCGAATGCATCGGTGACCCCTACAAATCTGCGCACCACTACCACCTTAACGGTTCGTCTAAGACAATCATTCAGGGTTAGATTGAGTTAACCACCCTACTCAGCTATATCAGGCATATCTGTAATCAGATCCCTTAGGCCCACGTCCCACTCGGAGATAATCAAAGGTTTCCAAGTTACCCATTAACTTCTGGTCAAATTATGCGGTGTCACAATGGACCGAAACTTGGCCTAAGTGTGTCCTGACTTTGCCAAGACAGCTACGTCACCTAACCTAACAGTGATTTAATAACTCTTAAGGTCTATACTTTACTTTGGCTGGCGCTACAGTCCGGAGTGAAGCTGAGCATCAACCAGCACGACCTTTTGCTAGCTGCCTGCTATTGACAAGATTTGGTCTTCCCAGCCACCTAAGACCCAGTAACTGTGCATGAATTGCAATTGACAGGAGTGAAAGACAAAAAGATGGGCCAGCACGTACCAAAGTAGTACAGGAGCGAGCACTACAATGTGTACCCATGACATGACTGCCCACTACGGTCTATACTAGTGTCTGTATTAGAGTAGAGACATGAGTCACCCCGTCGATGGGCTAATCATTGAAAATTAGCTGTTGCTGTCATTTCTGGATGCTACTCGTACATATTATGTATCTACTAGCTGACCAGTGCTCGCCTTAGTTCGCCCGCATTTAAGTTGACGGTTATTTAATTATTGAAACATTATTGCCAACTCCTTACTTCACCGTGGGAATCGCCACCAGAGCACACTCAAACCCCCTCACAACAAACAATTTATTTTAAATCCATTAAAAGATTCAACATCTCATCTAACAAAATGGAAAAATATTGCAATGTTTCTATGTCTGTACATGCATATGTATGTTTGTACATATGTACGCGTATATTGCCAAATCTCTTAATTGCACGAAGTTTTGATAGCACAGACATATCCTAATTAATAAAATTTAAAATGTATTAGATTTGGCACTGATAATATTTTTTTTTAATTTTTACTCTAGAAGAGATCACACACTAAAGTTCACACATATATGGTAGTCTCACACACATGCTATTGCAGCGATAGCCACTGCTGCATAACTGCTGGCAGTGGTCTCCACTGAAGGAAAAGTGTGGACTATGATTTGATTTATTGTTTTTAGCATTGATCAACTTCAGGACAACGTAGAAGGATGGTTTTCGGAAATGGAAATGGAATTTCGGAAAATTCCTTCTTATCTCGCATCTAGGCAAAATAAAGAATAAGTATGCAAGATTTCAAGTAGCTACGTCTAGTAGTTTTCGAGAAACTGTGTTCGCAAGGAAAATCGACTTTACTTTTATAGTACAACAACTAGCTGACCAGTGCTCGCCCTGCTTCGCCCGCATTTAAGTTGACGGTTATTTAATTATTGAAACATTATTGCCAACTGAATACAATTCCAAAAATGTGTAAACTCAATCTTAACTTCGCCGTGGGAACAACGCTGACACTTTTACTACAGAGCTAGCAGATCTACTAGGTTTTCAGTCTTGCTACTACCTACTAGCTTTGTCCAAAAATCTACTAGCTTTTTACCTCATCTTCAAACTTCAATTTCATTAAATATTGAATTTAGAATTCAATTGCTCGTACATATATTGAGGTTTCTTTAAAACATTTGGAGTAATTTGGCACTACTTATATCGGTTTATTATTGGTCGGGACGCTCGATTTTCCATATGTTTCGCTACTCTCAAATGTCAAAAAATCTTAGGTTTTGCCTTTTTGCACTACGTAGTTATTAGTTCCTTGATTTGCATCAGGAAAATTGCTTTAAAGAAAATTAAGAATGAGGTCGAGGGTTTTGTATTTTTTTAACTAGCATCGCTTATGTTTAACCTTTATTGCCTTCCGCATAGCAGCTCTTCAGCTGAGCGAAAATTTTCAAATTTGAACATACATATGTTACATATATACATATGTTACATATACATATGTTACATTACATGTTGAAAACCTTTTCCTTTGTAAAGAACTTTTAAAAGGCAATCCAATTTTTGAACCATTGGATAAATTTGTTAATTTTGCTAGAAGATTTAAGCTTATTAATGGAAAACTTCACAAACCATAATTTATTTATTTTTGTTCATTGTTTATGTAGTGCCGTCACAAAGCCTTCTGCATCTTCCTATTTCGGTGAGGTTATGATCCGAAAACAAGAAATCATCACCCTCCCACTTCACCGCATTTCCTGTGGGGCTCGCCTATTTGACATCAACAAATATCGGCAGGACTCCCGAATTTGGATCACGTGGTTACTGAGGCCCATCAAATGCTGGTGTCGTTGCATTTGTGCGATCCAGGCGTTTATAGGCCTGGCTCTCCTGCTTCGCGATATCTTTGGAACGTTTATTGATATTGCCTTTTTAATTCGACAGACAACCACGAGATCTGATATGGGTGGCTTAAGACATCGAGGGGTTCCAGAAACATATGTACAGATGATAATGGACATGTACCAAAGAGCAAAGACAAGAGTAAGATGCCCCGCTGAAGTAACCGAAGAGTTCCCAATCAAAGTCGGGGTGCACCAGGGAAGCGTTTTAAGTCCTTTGCTCTTTACTACAGACCTTGATTATCTGCTTGAAGGTAAAGTGATGGACCCCAAGGTACATCAATTATTCTTTGCTGACGATAGAGCCATCATAAGTGAGGATCCTACATCCCTGCAACGAGCACTTGATGTGTGGGTGGACGCTCTGGAGGGAAATGGGTGTCGCATTAGTTCAAAAAAGACAGAGTTCTTGTGCTGCCCGTTCTCTGATCCACTCAAGCCTATTCCAGACGAAAAGTTCAAATATCTGGGATCTATGATCAGTAGCAAAGCAACTTGTGATGACGACATCAATCATCGCGTAAGCGTAAGGTGGATGAAGTGGCGAGAAAAATCCGCTATCTTCTGTGACAGAAAAATGGCACCTAAGTTCAAAGGAAGGCTCTACACCGCAGTTGTGCGTCCAGCGCTCACATACGGTTCACAATGTTGGACGATGTACAAAACGTATGAGAGTAAATTAACGGCAGCTGAGATGAAGATGCTTCGCATGACAGCAGGAGTGACAAAGCTTGATCGAATAAGAAGTTCGAAGATCCGTGGAATCTTTGACATCAAGGAAACCATCGTACAAAAAGTAGAGCGGGACTGGCTCAGCTGGTATTGCCACGTTCAAAGAAGAGATCATTTGAACCCTGTTAAAAAGGCAATATCAATGCATGTTCCAAAGACATCGCGATATAGGGAAGGCAGGCCTATAAACGCCTGGATCGGACAAATGCGACGACATCGGCATTTCATTGGCCTCAGTAATCGAGTGATCCAAAATCGGCAGGCGTGCCGATATTTTCTGAGGTCAAATAGGCGAACCCCACAGGCGGATCAGTAGAAATGCGGTGAAGTGGGAGGGTTATGATCCCTTATTTTCAGATCATAACCTCGCTGATAAAAGGAAGAAAAAGATTGATATTACCTTTTTAACAAGGTTCAAATTATCTCTTCTTTGAACGTGGCAATACCAACTGAGCCGGTCGCGCTCTATTTTTCGTAACATGGTCCATTGTCGGGAAATCTTCGGCTACTCCAGCAGAGCATCTTACTCTTGTCTTTGCTCCTTCGTTCATATCCATGATCATCTGTACATAGTGTCGTCGCAAAGCTTAATTAATTAACTTTTTACATTGTTTATTTTTTTTAATGGAGAGTTTAAAAGTCCATTTTGTTTGTTATTCATTACTTCTATTTTATTATTTATTTTTGCTAATATCACTTTAAGTGCAAATGGTTCATCGTTCAAATCCTGATGTCGGCAAGCATTTATTTATTTCTTATGAAATATATAAAAAAGTCAATCCGATCAATTGCGAAAGCTTGTATGAACACTACTGCGAAGGCATAACACTGGCAGTAGCTTGGTCATATGGCTGAAAAAATTGTTCGCTCTGTTGATGGTGATTTGCTATGACATCGGTTATCGCGAAAAAAATACTGTGAATCAGAGGCAAAAGACAAAAAGTAACAAAAATCCTCTCAGTTATCTGGACGTCGCCCCCGGAGTTCCTCTGAAGCATAAACAATTGAGCTTCAAAAACCACCACATCAAAATCTTTCTCTCTCTCTCTATCTCTATTCTTTCCAATGCCCGCACTGTGTGTAAACAAGTCAAGGGTATTCATAACCCCTTGAGTGCTCGCAAATTATAAAAAAAAAAAATTCCAAATTTTAATAAATAAATGAATGAAACTGTAGTGCTACCTATCGGTTGAATCTACTAGCTTTTTCTTATTGATCTGCTACAATACGCTATGCGTCTAGTGGCAGCACTGCGTGGGAATCGCCACCAGAGCACACTCAAACCTGCTCACAACAAACAATTTATTTTAAATCCATTAAAAGATTCTAAAATGTGGACAAATCCAACGATCGACAACATCTCATCTAACAAAATGGAAAAATATTTAAATGTTTCTATGTCTGTACATGCATGTGTATGTACATATGTACGCGTATATTGCTAAATCGCTTAATTGCACGAAGTTTTGATAGCACAGACATATCCTAATTAATAAAATTTAAAATGTATTAGATTTGGCACTGATAATATTTTTTTTTAATTTTTACTCTAGAAGAGATCACACACTAAAGTTCACACATATATGGTAGTCTCACACACATGCTATTGCAGCGATAGCCACTGCTGCATGACTGCTGGCAGTGGTCTCCACTGAAGGAAAAGTGTGGACTATGATTTGATTAATTGTTTTTAGCATTGATCAGCTTCAGGACAACGTAGAAGGGTGGTTTGTACCTTAAATTAATCTGCGGTAAATTTACTAAATTCACGTATTTATTATTTTTTCAATCTGGTAAGGCATTACTGAGCTAGGGCTGTATAATTACCTTTTAGTGACGGAAAATTTCAACTCAACCCCCTTTATGCCACTTAGACCTCGAATGTCGGAAAATGCCTTCATATCTCGCATCTAGGCAAAATAGTGAATAAATGTGCAAAATTTCAAGTACCTACATATACTAGTTTTCGAGAAACGGTGTTCACAAGGAAAATCGACTTTGTTTTTATATTATTTAAGATAAAGATAAGATACTCGTAATAGTACAATAGATGTACTCGTAAATCATGTTTTGGAGCTGAGTTCCAAACGTAACTTGTGATTTGTACAAGAGAAGTAACTGCGACGATGTAAAGTACTTTTTTGGTCTCAACACATAGCTCAAATTTATAGACGATCATTTGGCGATATTGGAATGTAGTCGTGCCATGTTACACCAGAGTCGACTGTGACACCAAGAAGATTCATATTCTCCTTGGGTTTGATTGCTTGATTATCTATTTGCAGTTATGATATAGTATTAGCACGTATTATAATATAGGATGTAGTTTTTCTGAAAAATGTAGTAAACTGGGTTTTCTTTGCATTGAAATCAACTAAATTTGGTTCTCCCCACTGCAAGATTTTGTGTAGACCTCCATTTAATGAATGGATTTGTTGGCATCTCTGATGATATGAAGTTTGCGTACTTATGGTCATGTTTTTCGAGCTGTTATGGTGCTGTCATCGGCAAAACTAAAAATCTTGTTATTTGTTAATTCTAGCAGGTCATTGATGTGAAGAAAAAATTAAATTGGAGAGAAAGAATAGACCCCTGAGGTACACCAGCGTCCTGAAGAAAGTTTTCCATCAATCCGCAACATGGTTGTGGTAGCCCATAGGAGGCTATTGTGCTTAGTAGGGCTCCATGCCTGACTCAATCGAATGCTTTGAGATGTCGAGGCCAACAGCTCCAGATTCCCTATTCCGTTTTTCTATGGCAATAGGTGAGTTTCATTTCCCAATAGGTCTTCAGTAGTATTGTAGCTTTTACGACATCCATACCGCCCATCGCTTACTAGTTCCTGTCACTTCACTTCAGATAGCAGAGAAGGCAAGGAGGATAACTTTCTGCCAGGAATTACTTTCCGTTTTTGGGAATCAGTTGAATACATGCAGATTTCCAGCACGAGGTTTACTTACTTACTTAGGTGGCGCTACAGTTCGGGGTGAACCTGGGCCTCAACCAACAAGCCTCTAAATTGAACTTGGTCTTCAACTAATTGCCTCCAGTTGCGCACTCCAAGTTGGTCGAGATCCCCTTGAACTTGTGCCCTCCACCTACGGCGAGGACGTCCTTTATTGCGTCTTCCCTCGGGGTAAGATTTGAAGACTCTGCGAGCCAGAGTATTGGTGTCTATTACGCAGTTTTTTGACTAGGTCGATGTCGCTGTACAGCTCGTATAGTTCGTGATTGAATCTTCTCCTCCACAACCCGTCACCGCAAACGGAACCGAAAATCTTACGGAGAATCTTCGCTCTCAAAGCGACCAACGATATCTTCATAAAGTCCATGTTTCAGCGCCGTAAATCAGGACTGGGATTATCAGGGTCTTATACGGAGTCCCCTTAGTTGTTCAAGATAGGGCTTTAGCATGAGTTATTCTCCGCTTAATTTCTGCGTTGATCTTGTTTTCCGAGTTTATAGCAGAGTCAAGGTAGACAAAGTCCCTTACTACCTCGAAGTTATAGCTGCCCACTGTGACGTTTTGTCCAATTCGTCGGTGTTGGCAGTCCCTTCTTGTTGACAGCATATACTTGGTTTTGCCCAGTTTATCGCTAAACCAATTTTGGCCGCTTCCGCCTTAATGCTTGCAAATGCACCGGTGACAGCCCGCTGAGATCTTCCAATAATATCAATATTGTCGGCGTATGCAAGCAGTTGTACGAACTTTTGATAGATTGTACCTCTGGTGTTGGCTTGAGAATTCCGCACAATACATTCAAGTAAAATATTAAAAAAGTCACATGACAGCGCGACACCTTGTCTAAAACATTTTTTGACATCAAAGGTCTCGGTAAGGTCATTCCCAACCCTGGTGGAGCAGCAAGCGTTCTCCATCGTCATCCTGCACAGACGGACAAGTTTTGCAGGAATGTCAAAACTAGACATGGCTCTATAAAGCTCTTCTCTATAGATGCTGTCATATTGGACTTTTTGGGTTTTCTCCAGGATCTACCGAAGTGTAAAGATTTGATCGATGGTGGAGGTTTCTGTACGGGTATTGCTTCTCTGACACGTTCTTTTTACCTTTTCGTAAAACTTCCGTACATTTTTCCTGGAGTATAAACTCTCGATGTTCTCGAACGCGCGCTTCTCATGCCCTTTCTTCTTCTTTTGGAGAAGCCGATGTTCTTCCCGTCTCTTTTGCTCGTAGAGTTCACGAGCAGCTCTCGTCTTCCGCTGCAGCGCCGCTTTGTATGTCTCTTGTTTTGCTGCGTGCACGCCCCGGCATTCTTCGTCAAACCAGGGGATTCCCGGTGGTGGGCGAGCGAGACCCAGCACATCAGTTGCGGCATTCAGATAGCATGTTGGCAGCGATACTACTGGTCTTCGGCACTTAATGCTGGCGGCATAGGGGTGATTGAGAGATTTCGGACTACGCGTTCAGTGAAGAGTCTGGCGGTTTCTTACTATTGTAGCTTTTCGGCGTCCAATTTTCTCACAGTGATTTTTTCTTGTTGCTCTGTTTTGGATATCCGCATTCGTACCTTGGCTACAACATCGTAGTGATCCGAGTCTATGTTGGCCGCTCGGAAGTTCCGGACATCCAGAATAGTGGAGGCATGAATTGTGTCGATCGCAATATGATCAATTTGGTGATCGTTACATGATCATTGGGCCGCCATGTCTGCTTATGAATATCGAGATGAGGAAACCATGTGCTTGCTATGGTGACATTTCGCTCAACATCGAAATCAATTAGCCTAAGTCCGTTATCAGACGTGGTGTCGTGTAGGCTATGCGTACCGACTGCCCTACCAAAGACGTCTTCCTTTTCTATTTTGGCGTTAAAATCGCCCAATACGATTTTAACGACGTATTTAGGACATTGCTCGTATGTTTTGTCGAGGAGCTACAGAAACACTCTTTGGTGGCAGGGTCCTTTTCTTCCGTGGGGGCATGAACACATATTAGGCTTATATTAGCGAATTTAGCCTTGATCCGGATAGTCATAATACGCACGCTAACGTGTCGGAAACTTAAGACTTTTTGCCTAAGTCTGCCGCGTATGACAAATCCGCAACTGAATAAACGTTGTCTGTTGCCTCTGTAGCAATCACCGTAGTAGATGTCACAGTTTTTCATTCTCTTTTTGCCCGGCCCATCCCATCGCACTTCCTGGATGGCGGTAATATCTGCTTTATAGCAGTCTAGGGCCTCTGCTAGTTGTTCGGCTGCACGTGGTCTGTAATGGGACAGAACATTCCACGTACAGATCCGAAGGTCGTTGTCCTTACTTCGTTTGCTGGGGTCGTCATTAGTTGAGTCATCCTTATCCGAGGCTTTTGGTTGTTTCGGAACCATAGGTTTATTACGTGGTAGGGAACTTACCCCAAGGGCACAGCCCCCAACCTGGAGTGCCAGTTCCTTAATTATTCCCCTAGGACGAGGGGCTGGGTACACCGGTGCCAGCACGAGGTTTGCAGAGAACAAACAAGTATTCCGTCTGGCCCCCCCGCTTGTCTTCCAGCGTCGTCAGTTCTGTTGAAAAATTAAACTTGTAACCAATTCGAGTTGTGAACGTTTAAGTCACCGAGGATAGTAAGTTTGACCATCTGGTTAAGAATCTGTATCCAGAAGGTCTTTTTGGATAGATGCTGAACTACTGTAAGCGATTAGTTATCATTCAGTGAGTGGTAAAAGTCGCAAACTGTAGAAGCGGCACACAGCCATAAATAACGAGCTTTAGCCATATATTATCAAAAACATCGGGCTTCATTGATTCACCCTTCTGACCTAGCAAATAAACAAACATTACCCTTAAATTAAAACCCATTGTGCAGTTCGTAGCCGGGGTAACAACGATATATGAAATCACTTGATGAGTTCATTTGGGTATTCATTAAGACTGGCATGTGCGGTTTTTCCAATTATACTCATATATAGGTGCTGATGGACGCAGTCTCGTTTACGGGGTGGAATCAGAGCCCTATAATATTACAAAACTCCGTTACAAGCATCTTATTTTGGTCTAAATAATTTGCATGTCCTAATTCCTGAAACAGTCCCCCGCTTGTGCTGCTCACTTTTGAGTCAAACCTTCTGTCTTAGCCATGTCTAGTCCAGAAGCAGAAGGCCTTCTCTCTCTTTATATGTGATGCTCTTTATGTGTTAATGTCTTAGAAAGCTCACTTTGAAATCGTTTATCTTCCTTCTAGAATCTGCACTGTACTAAGACTTTAAATCAAAAACTTAAATCATAAATTTTCGTTACAAAGGAAATGCCTCAACTCACAACATTCATCATCAATCGTCAACCAGTCTTTACAGTTGCCTGCACTATCACAATAATAAAACAATATCAAACGTCTGGTAATGTCCTAGATGAATGTCTAATTTGTAACGTTCACGTATCCACTGCAACGTGGAAGCAACATCATAACAATGCGCATCCGGCAGGGGTGGCGCAACCACACACACAGATCTCCCATGGCAGCCACAATCGCTCAAGTGAATTTAATTGGATTCCAGGTTGGCATAGGTAAACACAAAAATGTCTGTCTTCCTGAGCTATCTCACCATCACAGTGCACCCATACCACTGTTACCATCCGCCCGGGCATCTGAACCCCAAGTAATATAGCGCATTGCTGATCCTTGCTGACAGGGTATCAGCCGCAAACATAAATGGTGTAAGGCGGGGGTGTATGCTAAAGTGTCACAGTACTGCCAGTGCCGGTGTGTTGACGGAAACGAAGCGCCATCAATGGGCTACGAGGATGGGGAGGTGACAATGGCAAATCACGGCAATCAAATGGAGTGAGTACAAATTCTAGAAACGTTTCATGACAAATCACAGCAATAGTATGTCGCCTTTCGACGACGCTGACGACAACTGACAACAACAACTACGGTTTGACACAAACTCTGCGCCCAACAAAAGCAAACAGTACACTTATAAGTACAGCTCACACTGGGGCTACAAAATACTACTTGGAGCGATATAATTGCATCGAGTTGGCAGCCCAGTTGACAAAGTGCCTTGAGACATGAACTTACGTCATTTGCTTACTAAGAGGCGGCGGGTGGAAGGAGTTAAGAAACCGCCGTCGCTGGTAATTACCGTCATCGAGTATTGGATAGTGATGTTATTATAGAGGCATTTCTCAACCGCCTCGTCAGCAGTATATTCTCCGCATCCTCAGGTTAGTCCTTGTTGTGACTTGTGATACTCTTGTGATGCCTCATCCTTGCCAAAAGCAGACAAGATGTCTACCGCACTATAGGGGGGTTGAAGTGTGTAGCTTTGATTAACGTGGTTTCAATGCATAGATACTTATAAAGCTGCTGTTGATGACAGCAGAATCCCTAAAGTTCTGCGTCATGAATTCGGGAGGATTATTACCACTGAATCGAGTTGATTTAGGTTCGAGAGTCAGTCTAAATTAGATCCAGGCTCACTTAGACCACCAGTATAGCCCATTGTAATACCGCAAAGATCTGGATATTCTGCAGAACTAGCCGCAGAACCAACCGCAGATTGCTATAAAGCACTGGAGGCACCATGTATTTATGTTTGTCAGTTCGCCAAGGTTTTCGAAGAGGTTGGCTCCTAGTTGTGATTTCTTCGATAGGAAAGTGCCAGTCACGTGGAGAGAAAATGAATCGTTTCCTTCTCCTTTTCGTCCATGTAGCTTCTGCAGAAATTGGTAGAGATAGCCTTTTAACGTGACTGCCGTGTGTTGGGATTGAATGTAACAGATTATAGGGACTTAGTCGCGACCACATTGTACTTCAGCCAGAACAGGGTATCTTTGTTTACCACTATCGCCGTGTATAAAATGCTGCAGTGGTTGTGGAGGGAGTCTTCTCTTCTTAGATCCTTTAACCCCTCGGGGGCATAGGGCGTCAACCACGCTTGCGCGCCATCTTGTTCGGAGTTCTGCAACGCGTTTGAGCTGCCTCCAACTAATTCCTAAAGAGCTCGATTCCTCCTCAACTGTTCTGCGCCACGTTTGCCTAGGGCGTCCCGCTATTCTGCCTGCCTGGGTAAGCGAATTCCACTGCATGGCGTTGTTCGCAATAAAGTTGTCTTTGTGCCGTAGGGTGTGTCCAATCCACTGCCACTTTCTCCTTCGTATAGTAATGCTTATAGGTTCTTGGCCCGTCGTATAAAGTTGTTCGTCAGAGATGCGGTTCGGTCAAAAAATCCTCAAGATGATCCTTAAACATTTGTTTACGAATACAGCTTGCGTGTGTTAATGGTATCTACCTTCCAAGAAATGCACCTATAAAGCAGCACCCATTCTACGTTGGAGCGGAACAGTCGCAGCTTGGTTCTTAAGCTGATAACATTAGCCGTGTTTTTTTTAAACCTAGCCAGCCAGTTGTTGGTAGTAAAATCAAATTTTACACATAAAGCAAATACAAACACCGACTGACTACTACTCTTGGTTTAATCCCCAGCCAAAAGTGACTGGCTGGGAATTTGAATTTTCGTTTTATGCCTAATTTCAGTCGGCGCAAAAACGAATGTTTTTTAGTTATTTGTACTTGGTTCCTAGAGATATGTTCGTGTAAAATTGGCTGGCTTTGGCTGGCTTGCAAAACGCTTAAATGAACGACTGGCTGGCTAGGTTTAAAAAAAACAGAACTATTGCTTCTCCAGATATTGGAGAGCATTCCGAACGCAGCTATAGTCTTCCCAATTCTGCTGCACACATCCAGTTCGATGCCACCACGATTAGCCGAGACCACACTTCCATAAGTTTTTCTGGGATGCCTCTCCTGCGCAAGGCCAACCATATAGCATCTCGATTCAAGCTGTCGAAAGCATTCTCAACGCATTGTTCGATAATGATCCGTAAGGTGTTATGTGATCCATACAAACACCGAAGCTAAACACCATCCCAGCTGACAGAAAAGGCAGTATAAACAAATCTACGCCAACTGCTAACAAAACCCCATCGGCCGTAACTATGTTTGATTTCGAGGAACGACTTGCAAGGCTGACCGATGAAATCGTTGATCGTATCTCCGCCGAGATGAATCATTTGCGAAGTGATATAATTTCGCGCATTACTTCCATTGAAGAAAGGCTGTCCTCGCACGTTAAAGAGGTTGACCTTTCTCTTAATATCCTGAAAGAACGACAGGAGAAAGTTGAGATGCGTATTGGCGAATTTGAAAGGTCTATTCAAACTCTACAAACGCAGGAAGAAGAGATGAAAACGCGCTTAGCTGAATCGCAGACCCTCGAAGAGGAAGTGAATGATCTCCAAAAAAGATGCGAAGCCTTTGAACGACGGGAAATTGCAGCCGATGCCATTATTTTTGGTGTTCCACAACTACCAAATGAAAATTTAAAGACGATTTTCCATCATATTTGTCACAGCATTGACTGTATGCCTCCACCGTTGAAATGCATTTTTCGCTCTCAGCAAAAGCGACGAACGTATTCCAACACCATAAAAAAAGACTCTCCCATTGTAGTCAAATTCAGCTCTCCATTCGAAAGAAATACCGTCCTGCATGCAGTTGCTCTTTATTGCAAAAATCAAAGGCAGTTATGTCTCCAAGATGTGGATATCAAATCAGAAAACAACAGCAACATCTACATGTACGGTAGCCTAACCAGGAAGAACCGCTACCTTTACCAACAGGCTTTGCGTCTCAAGCGCAGTAAACAGCTGTTTTCTGTTTATACACATTTTGGTGCCGTTTATGTGAAAGAGAGTGCAGAAGCTGAATCTATACTTGTAGAGAATGAGAGAGTGATGAATGTTATTGCCACGAGATGTCAGACGAGGAATACTTAAGAAGAAGACGCAGAACAGCTGATCGAAATCGTCATCTATCAACAAGTATCATTCGAATTTTTAACTTTTGTTGTTTTATTTTTGTTTTTGTTACTTTTTTCTTTTCTTTTCTCTTTGTTTTTTTTTTTTTTTTTTTTTTGAAATTTGCCTGATGTTATTTTATATACCCCTGTCAATGAAATGTTGTTGCTCTAGAGAAGAAGAAGTTTCTTGTGATCGAAATGCGTCCTTAGGTTCTCGTACTATTTCTCTATTAAAAAATGGATTTGAATGAGAGTGGAGTGAGTTCCATTGATGGTGGTAGTGGCGGAGTATTACGACCTATGATAAGAGTATTTTGTAGTCATAGGGAAGGTTTTAAGATTTGTCATTTAAATGCACAAAGCTTAAACCCTAAATTAGATGAGTTTCGAGATATTTTTGTAGATTCTAAGGTTGATGCAATCTGCGTGACGGAAACTTGGTTTGTTGAAGGTGTGAAAGATGATGTGTATGCTATGAGCGGATACAAACTTTTTCGAGCTGATAGATCTGATCGTATTGGTGGTGGAGTTGCGATTTATGTTAGAAATGGTTTGTTTTGTAAACAGAAATGTCGTTCGCCAAATGGGTCACTTGTCCAATATTTGTTTGCACAAATCATACGCGACGAAAGGACTATTTGTTTAGGTGTTGTGTATAGGCCAAATCGAAATATTGATTTGACACCCATTTATGAAGTAGTTGGAGAGGTTTCGACGTGCTCAACAAATGTAATTATTTGTGGTGACTTTAATAGTAACTTGTTGTGTGAAAGTGTCTTAACCGAAAACATGCAATTATTTGGCTTACAACCGGTAAATAATGAAGTTCCTACCCATTTCACCAGTTTCTCCAGCACACTATTAGATGTGTTTTTTGTAAATAATACCGACAAGGTATTACTTTATGACCAAGTTGCTGCGCCAGCCTTTTCGAAACACGATTTATTATTTCTAACATATGATTTTGATATTGGTAATTCCGCAGACACATCTAGTTATACGTACAGGGATTTCAAAAATATTGATAGGCCTTCTCTTGAGCAGCATGTTAATTGTATTCCATGGAACCTCATTTATTTAATGCCCTCACCAGATGAGCAAATCGATTTCATAAACAGAAACATAAAGCTCCTTTTTGATACATTCATTCCAATCAGAACAGGAATTGTAAGAGACAGAACAAAAGCATGGTTAACGAACGAAGTTCGAGAGCTGATGTTGCAACGTGATCAGGCATATCGACTGTGGAAGCGTTTTCGGGTGGAACAGCTTCATCAAATCTATAAAAACTTGCGAAATAGCGTTGTTCGTGAAATAAGAACTGCTAAGATGCAATTTTATTCCAACCGCTTCAGTTCTACATCCGACGGTCGTAAAATGTGGAACAATATTCGTGAACTGGGAGTCGGTAAGCAAAAGTTTACTTGTTCTGCCAATATCGATCGCAACGACCTAAATCGCAAGTTTTTATCAAATCCAAGTTCAAGTGCCTTAGTTGCTAATTGTGTGTTTGATGATACTGTTTTACCACATGCAACGCCTTTTGCTTTTAAAAGGGTAGATGATACGGACATAGTAGAAAGTTTCCTGTCTGTTAGGTCCAATGCTACAGGAGTTGATGATATTCATCCAGTTTTTGTCAAAGCAATTTTACCAGCATTGCTTCCATTTATAACGCACGTTATTAATACAATTTTTATGACTGGCATTTTTCCTTACCAATGGAAATTGGCAAAAATAATTCCAATCCCTAAAAACTCTATAGGTGATGAATTCAGGCCTATATCAATCCTGCCTTTTTTCTCAAAAATATGTGAAAGGATTATGCATAAACAACTAAATGAGTTTCTTAATATCAATAATTTGCTGCTTCCGGTTCAGTCAGGATTCCGTGCGAAACATAGTTGTACTACAGCTTTGCTGAATGTAGTTGAAGACATAAGAGATAGATTGGATAGTAACAATGTTACGTTTTTAGTGCTATTAGACTTCTCTAAGGCTTTTGATATGGTAGAGCACTCTATTTTGATCAGTAAATTACAACACTACTTTTCCATTTCTTCTTCTTCAATTAAATTAATCTCGTCATACCTTAGTGAAAGAAAACAGGCTGTGTGCATAGAGGGTGTCCTATCCGATTTTCTTCCCTTAACTAAAGGCGTTCCCCAAGGATCGATCTTAGGGCCTCTCTTATTTTCAGTCTATATCAATGATATAGCTTCTGTAATACTGAACTCATCGAAACACATTTACGCTGATGACATTCAAATTTATAAAAGTTGTCCCTTAGGTCTCATTGGGAATTGCGCTAGTGATCTAAATGAAGAGCTTCAACGAATTTCAAATTGGTCGACAAAAAGTAATTTAGTACTCAATCCGGGAAAATGTAAATGTTTAGTTATTTCTAAAACTACTCTAGATATTTCCTATTTCCCACATTTAATGCTAAACGGCTCAAAAATCGAATTCGTTGACTCTTCGAAAAATCTAGGCGTAGTCTTCAATCGAACACTAACGTGGAACACCCATATAAATTCCATAGTGGGAAAAACATATGGCGTTCTTCGAACACTATGGACTGCCCAAAAGTACACACCAACTAAAACAAGGCTGCTACTTGCCAAAGCCTTAGTTATTCCCCAGCTAATCTACGGATGCGAAATTTTTTATGAGTGTGACGCTGAGAGCAAAAGAAAACTACAAGTTGCATTTAACACCACCATTCGATATGTTTATCGTCTCAAAAGATATGACCACGTCTCACACTTAGCTAAAAACATAGTAAACATGTCATTTCAAAATTATATTAAATTTCGCACGCTTCTACTTCTCTTCAGCATTATTAAGAGTAGGCAACCGACATATCTGTATGAAAAAATCCAGTTTCCGGTGTCTAGCAGATCTGCCTGTTTATTGCTTCCAAGATATTCATGTTTAACATCTGAGAGACAATTTTATATTGCTGCTATACGTCTCTGGAATACACTCCCACGTAACATACGAGAGCTAGATGACGCACGACGATTTAGAAACGAACTTCAACATTTCCTTAAAAATCAGAGCAACTAGGTTTACCCATCCTTTACCCTTCTTAGGCAATTTCAATTAATATCTAATTATTCAATTCAAAGACAAAATCTAAAACGAATAGTCATTTTAATATTAAATTTAACTTACTTTCACTTTAAATAAATAATCTCTCTAAAATTAAAATATAAATTCAAAATTAAAGCTTAAGCGCAATATTGTTTATCTTTCACAGATTTATAAGTGAATTCTTACTGTGTTAGCATGTATAAAATAAAATAAATAAATAAAAATAAATGGAAGAGGATCCAGCACGAAAGCCTGCCTGTTCAATGTGGACAGTTGAATCTAAATGCTCTTTGATTCGTTCCAGAATTTTTCTAGCTGTTATTTTTGGCTACGGCTGAAAGAACGCAAATGCCTCTCCAGTTTCCGCATTCCGTTAAGTTTCCCTTTTTCGAAAGTTGAATTATCATCCCCTTTTCCACTCCTGTGGAAAATGTTCACTATCCCAAGCTCTCCGCTGTTTTTATTTCGGTTTTACTGGGAGGTACGGTGCGAATTCGGGAATTTGTTGCCTCGAACTGCTCATACGAATTCGAGATCATACGGCCATCATCTAAGTGATTTAACACTGTGGAAAAATGTTCTCTCTATCTAGCGAGCTGGTTCTCATCCGAGATCAGAAGGTTAAGAGCCTAGAGCTCTTCACTGGGTGAGTTGATGTGCTGACGTTTGTCACATCTCACACTACGCTGCACTTCTTTCTTCTTCGCACGGTATTGGGCTTCTAGATCGGTTCTCTCTACTGCTGAGGCTGCTGCAATCCGAGCCTTGATTGCTGTCCGCTCATCGATCCGTCTCCAGGTGTCTGCAGATAGCCATGTGTGATGGCTTTTTTTGCCTTTTACTGACATAGGTACATGCCCCAGCCGTAAAAGAATTTTTCACAGCATTCCAGTGGTCATCCATGCTCTCCTGCATTGTGCTGCTAATTGCTTCTGCTTCTAAGGCAAAGTGGTCCCTGAACTGTTGGCGCACTTGGGGAACCTTGAGCCTGTCGATATTAAACCTAGTGATGTTAAGTAAGTTTGAGCGCTTACTATTGACGGATGCAGTACGAAGACGTATATGAGCTAACATGAGATGGTGATCTCGTTTTAGATCGATGTCAGCTCCACGTCTGTTTCGGACGTCCAGGAGACAATTGCTAAAGCGACGACTGACCGCAATGTGGTCGATCTGGTTGGATGTTCGCTGCCTGTCAGTAGAGACCCAACTGATCTTATGGCAGGTTTTATGCTTAAACAACGTACCTCCAATGACTAGGCGGTTGGTATTGCAAAAGTCCACATACCGCTCACCGTTATCATTACGGTGTCCAACGCCATGAACTCCCATCACCTATTTAAACATAGTGTTGTCGCTACCTACCTTGGCATTGAGATCCCCCATCACCATTGCAATGTCCTCATTAGACATTTGGTTGTAGGCGACGCCTAACTGGCTATACAAATTTTCCTTTTCATCCTCAGTCGCGTCTTGAGTCGGAGCATAGCACTTACTTACTTACTTACTTACTTAGGTGGCGCTACAGTTCGGGGTGAACCTGGGCCTCAACCAACAAGCCTCAACATTTAGCTCGGTCTTTAGCTAATTGCCTCCAGTTGCACACTCCAAGTTGGTCGAGGTCCCCTTGAACTTGTGCCCGCCACCTACGGCGATAATTCCATCTACTACGTCGCCCCTCGGGGTTAGATTCGAAGACTCTGCGGGCCGGAGCGTTGGTGTCCATTCGCTCTATATGTCCTAGCCATCTCAGATCTTATACAGAGTCTCCTTAGTTGTCCGAGATATGGCTTTACTGTTGAATTGCCTTATAAGCACAAAAAAATAGCGATTGGCAAGAGTTATTCTTCCCTTGATTTCTCCGCTGATCTTGTTTGTAGAATCTATAGCAGAGCCAAAGTGGACAAAGTCCCTTACTACCTCGAAGTTATAGCTACCCACTGTGACGTTTTGTCCAATTCGTCGGTGTTAGCTTTCCCTTCTTGTTGACAGCATATACTTGATTTTGCCCTCGTGTATCGCATAACCTATTTTGGCCGCTTCCGCCTCAATGCGCACCGGTGACAGCCCGCTGAGTTCTTCCGATAATGTCGATATCGTCGGCGTATGCAAGCAGTTGTACAGACTTGTAATAGATTGTGCCTCTGGTATTGGCTTGTGACTTCCGCACAATCCGTTGAAGTACAATATTAAAGAAGTCACATGATAGCGCGTCGGCTTGTCTAAGTTTTTTTTGACATCAAAGGTCTCGGTGAGGTCATTACCGACCTTGATGGAGCAGCAAGCGTTCTCCATCGTCAGCCTGCACAGACGGACAAGTTTGGCAGGGATGTCGAAACTAGACATGGCTCTAAAAGGCTCTTCTCTATAGATGCTGTCATAGGCGGCCTTGAAATCGATAAAGAGGTGGTGAATATCGATTTGGAATTCTTGGGTTTTCTCCAGGATCTGCCGAAGTGTAAAGATTTGATCGATGGTGGACTTTCCTGGCCTGAAACCGCACTGATTGGGTACAATCAGGCTGTTGATAAAAGGTTTCAGGCGTTCACACAATATCGCAGAAAAGATCTTATATGCGGTGTTGAGGAGACTGATGCCTCTATCATTGGCGCAGTTGAGGGGGTCTCCTTTCTTGTGGATCGGGCAAACGATGCTGAGGTTCCATTCATCAGGCATACACTCGTCTGACCAAATCTTAGAGATGAGTTGGTGTATGCACTCTACCAATTCATCCCCAGCTGCCTTGAAAAGTTCGGCCGGTAAGCCGTCAGGTCCAGCAGCCTTGTTGGATTTTAGCTTGGATATTGCTATCCTCACTTCGTTTTGGTCAGGTTGACGGAAATTTTGACTATCATCGTCTATTTTGAATGGTTCATTCTGCCTGACAGCGGGATGTTGGTCTTCGTCGCCGTTATACAGTCCGCAGAAGTAGATTTTCCATATTCTCAGCACCGACTGTGATTCTACTACGAGGTTTCCATTTTCATCTCTACAGGTTTCTGTACGGGTATTACTTCTCTGACACGTTCTCTTTACCTTTTGGTAAAACTTCCGTACATTGTTCCTGGAGTATAAACTCTCGATATTCTCAAACGCGCGCTTCTCATGCTCTTTCTTCTTCTTTTGGAGAAGCCGATGTTCTTCCCGTCTCTTTTGCTCGTAGTGCTCGCGAGCAGCTCTCGTTTTTCTTTGTAGCGCCGCTTTGTATGCCTCTTGTTTTGCTGCATGCACTCGCCGGCATTCTTCGTCAAACCAGAGGTTTCGCGGTGGTGGGCGAACGAGACCCAGCACATCAGTCGCGGCGTTTCTGACGGCATGTTGGCAGCGTTGCCACTGGTCTTCGGCACTTGATGCTGGCGGCATAGGGGTGATTGAGAGATTTCGGGATACGCGTTCAGCGAAGAGTCTGGCGGTCTCTTACGATTGTAGCTTTTCGACGTTAAATTTTCTCACAGTGATTCCTCTTTGTTGCTCAGATTGGGATATCCGCATTCGTACCTTGGCTACAACAAGGTAATGATCCGAGTCTATGTTGGCCGCTCGGAAGGTCCGGACATCCAGAATACTGGAGACATGCCTTGCGTCGATCGCAATATGATCAATTTGGTTGATCGTTACATGATCATTGGACCGCCATGTCTGCTTATGAATATCAAGATGAGGAAACCATGTGCTTGCTATGGTGACATTTCATTCCACAGCGAAATCAATTAGCCTTAGTCCGTTATCAGACGTGGTGTCGTGTAGGCTATGCTTACCGACTGCCCTACCAAAGACGTCTTCCTTTCCTATTTTGGCGTTAAAATCGCCCAATTTATTGGGCGTAACGTAGTATTTGTTACGTGCAAATTTCGCACGAGATCCTTGGTCCCCTCCATCCTACCAATTCTCACCCGTCCACCATTTTTGGCCTTCCAATTTTATTCCGTTGTCTTCTTGGAGCAGTGGTCTCGTTAAGCGTTCCTGGATGGTTCCGCCATTCAGTGCTTATACCTCTCCACACGCTTCAAGGGGGCAACAAAAGCAGGTACTCCGGGAGACAGAGCCCAACGGTCGGTTGGCAACCCTCTGATGCGGATGGACCGTCCGCCAACGATGTGAATTAAGTCAACGACGAGTGAGACGAGCGGCGATGAAGAGGAGGGTGGACTGCCCTAATATCTTGCCCACACCACCAGAGCGAGCCCACACATAAAGGACGAGTACACAGCAAGATACATCACGAACATCACACATTTACCCAAACATCCCAAACACACCAAACACAAACAACACAACTTGTACGACCATGAGCAGCGGTCAACGGACTGAAGGAGGTTCAGTCTAAATTCACAAATTCACCGATGGCCGAGAGTCCAACGTTTATACTTTATTATTTGTATGGGGTGGCACGTCATCGGCTAGTCCCTTTTCCCCAAATCTGCGTGAGATTCCACCGGGATAGCTAGCTTTCGCGGACTTAATAAAATAATAGGAATACGAGTGGGTACACAGGCTTCTTCCTCCTCAGGAGTGTCCAACGCAAGGCGTTGTTTGACACATTTACATTTTCAATAACCTCTTTTCTTCTTGCGAGGTCCAACGCCAAGCGTTGTTTGACAAATTTCCTCCTTCGTCTCATATTTCTTCGCTTTTGTATTTGTCGCTATATTTTTTCGAATCTTTAATTTTGCGTTCACTAGCCCCTCAGTTACTAGCGCTTGCTGTGAACGTGGCACCAAGGTAAAGAGCGAACCTTGGGAATGCGTAACCCGACCCTCTGAACTGCCAGTTGTTGGGGCGATTTCAGAGAGAGAGAGCATAGGAAGACTGGAAAGAGCTGCTAGATAGCGGCGTTCAAGGAACGGTTGCATGCTTCAGCAAAAGAGCGGAGTACTGCACATAAAGCCGTCCTTGAACTTGTAATGGCTGAATAAGCGGTAGGCCAATTTGAAGAGAGAGGCTCTCGGTCGGTTGAGCAAAGTGCTGAGGCGAGTTCAGCACTTCTTGGTTGACCACGAGCGAGTGCGAGCAAGCGCTAGTGTTCAAGGACGGCTTTATGTGCAGTACTCCGCTCTTTTGCTGAAGCATGCAACCGTTCCTTGAACGCCGCTATCTAGCAGCTCTTTCCAGTCTTCCTATGCTCTCTCTCTCTGAAATCGCCCCAACAACTGGCAGTTCAGAGGGTCGGGTTACGCATTCCCAAGGTTCGCTCTTTACCTTGGTGCCACGTTCACAGCAAGCGCTAGTAACTGAGGGGCTAGTGAACGCAAAATTAAAGATCCAAAAATATACCGCGACAAATACAAAAGCGAAGAAATATGAGACGAAGGAGGAAATTTGTCAAACAACGCTTGGCGTTGGACCTCGCAAGAAGAAAAGAGGTTATTGAAAATGTAAATGTGTCAAACAACGCCTTGCGTTGGACACTCCTGAGGAGGAAGAAGCCTGAGTACCCACTCGTATTCCTATTATTTTATTAAGTCCGCGAAAGCTAGCTATCCCGGTGGAATCTCACGCAGATTTGGGGAAAAGGGACTAGCCGATGACGTGCCACCCCATACAAATAATAAAGTATAAACGTTGGACTCTCGGCCATCGGTGAATTTGTGAATTTAGACCGAACCTCCTTCAGTCCGTTGACCGCTGCTCATGGTCGTACAAGTTGTGTTGTTTGTGTTTGGTGTGTTTGGGATGTTTGGGTAAATGTGTGATGTTCGTGATGTATCTTGCTGTGTACTCGTCCTTTATGTGTGGGCTCGCTCTGGTGGTGTGGGCAAGATATTAGGGCAGTCCACCCTCTTCTTCAGCGCCGCTCGTCTCACTCGTCGCTGACTTAATTCACATCGTTGGCGGACGGTCCATCCGCATCAGAGGGTTGCCAACCGACCGTTGGGCTCTGTCTCCCGGAGTACCTGCTTTTGTTGCCCCCTTGAAGCGTGTGGAGAGGTATAAGCACTGAATGGCGGAACCATCCAGGAACGCTTAACGAGACCACTGCTCCAAGAAGACAACGGAATAAAATTGGAAGGCCAAAAATGGTGGACGGGTGAGAATTGGTAGGATGGAGGGGACCAAGGATCTCGTGCGAAATTTGCACGTAACAAACCCCACCCTTACCTACGAAGAGAGGCAGTTGGCTTTTCGTAAGAAAGGCCGAAGTAACTTAAGATACATATTTTCCCCAGGGTCAAACAACACAACAAAGGAGAACGAAAAATAAAAAAGACAAGAACAACTAATTCATTTCGATCGCGCTTGGCGATCGCCAGTGAACATCACAGAGCACGGGGCTCTCAGTTCCTCTTAGCACAACTCCTTTTTCTTGTGCGACTAAGCCCGTCTTCTGGTCTTTCTTCAGGATCCTCGTAATTTGGCTTCAGGTCGGTAAAATTCCATGTTCCACGTACCTTGCCATCTTCATCAACCAGTTCGTATGTGTATGGCGATACCTTCTTATGAATTCGAAATGGGCCAACATATTTCGAAGCAAGTTTGGCCGTATAATAATTCGCGGCATCCGATAAAATAAAGTTTCTTCGCCAGACGAGTTCGTTGGGATAGTATTGTACATCCCGCCTGCGAAGGTTATAATTATGTGATGCCTTCTTGGTTGCCAACTCTAGCTTTTTCCCTATTTCTTCCCTAAGCTGTCTAAACCTTTCTCCTGTTCCCGGCGTATCACTCTCCTTATCATGCGGAATGGTGGTTAAGGGCGATCCTGATCGACCAGCAAAAGTCACCATTCCTCGACCAAAATTGGCGTAATATGGTGATACTCCCAAAACTTCGTGCTGAGATGTGCGTATACTACACGCAACTTTCGCCAACTGCGCATCCCAGTTTCGATGATTCTCTGACACATACGCTCTTAGTGTCGTCTTAATTATTTGGTTAATTCTTTCAGCCGGATTCGCTTGGGGATGATAATGAGCTGTAAACCTAATAGTCGACCCATACTCATCACATAATGTTTTCAATTCCTTACTCCTAAATTGCGGACCGTTATCGCAAACAACAAACTTTGGGACTCCGAACAAAAGAAAGACGTTATCCTCCAACTCCTTACAAACAGATTTAGCCGTTGCCGATCTCAGCGGAAATAAAAGTGGAAATTTAGTGAAATAATCGACAACGGTAAGAATGTAAATAAAACCCCTACTCGACTTAGGAAGTGGACCAACTAAATCCACACACAACATCTCCCACGGATTGGTTACCCCTTTCCTCTCCGTCATCAAACCCGCCGGCTTGTCGTTAACTGGTTTCACTTGTTGGCAAATTTTACAATTTCGGACGTACTTGGTTATGTCTGACCTCATTTTGGGCCAGTAATATTTTTCCCCTATCCTAGCAAAAGTTTTCTTCACCCCCATATGACCTGCTAAAGGGTGATCATGGCATTCCTCTAAAATCTTCGCCCTATCCTTCTTCGACACTACTCTCTTCCATTCACTGTTGTTATCGTGAACTATCACGTGGTTTGCCTTAACAAATTTGACCAAAGTTCCCTGCTCTACACGCCACGCGGGAAAGGACAGTGGCCTCGCCTCGACCTTTTCCATCATCCTTGTTACCCACGGATCGGAACTGTGCTCTGAAATCCCAGAAACCACTGGTACACTCTGTGAGAGCATATCAGGCACTACATGTTCCTTGCCTTTCCGATGGATGATATCAAAGTCAAATTGCTGCAACCGTACAGCCCAACGTGCCAGCCTACCTACCGGATCCTTCAACTTACTCAACCATATCAAAGAGTAATGGTCTGTTATGACCGTGAATCTCACCCCCTCTAGATAGGGCCTAAGTTTCTCGATAGCCCAGAGAACTGCTAAACATTCCTTCTCGGTGGTAGAATAATTCTGTTCGCATCTATTCAAAGATCTACTCAGGTAACTAATAACCTTCTCGCCCTCTTCGAACGTCTGACTAAGGACAGCCCCAATCCCAAAATCCGAGGCATCCGTCTGAACCACGAATGGCCTCGTAAAATCCGGACACGTCAGGATGGGAGCCGCTACTAAACATTCCTTAGCCTTCCTAAAACTTTCTTCACACTCGTTACTCCAGAAGTATTTCCTACTCTTTTTAAGCAAATCGGTTAGCGGTTTTACCAAACTCGCAAAGTTTGGCACAAATCTCCTATACCAGGAAACCGTTCCGATAAAACTTCTAACTTCCTTAACGTTCTTGGGCGCTGGAATGTCTACCATACTCTGAACCTTCTCAGGATCCACATGCAAGCCATGTCTGTCCACTATATACCCTAAAAATTTCAACGACGGCCTACACAAGTTACATTTTTGCTCACTAACCTTCAGCCCAGCCTCGCATAAACGTTTAAAAACCTCTTCCAATATCTTCATGTGTTGTTCGAAGGAGTTGGTTACGATGATTATGTCGTCCAGGTAGACGAAGACATTTGGTTCCAAGTCGGCCCCAATCACCGTATCAATAAATCGTTGCCATGTCGCTGGTGCATTATGCAGACCAAATGGCATTCTCTTAAATTGGAAAAGGCCCCTACCAGGGACTGTGAAAGCTGTAAAGGGTCGTGACTTCTCCTCTACTGGAATCTGCCAGTATGCGGATTTAATGTCCAAGGAGGACAGAAACTTCGCGTCCCTAAGCTTGTCTAACGTCGCTGAAATATAAGGGAGTGGATAAGCATCCCTCTCTGTTACTTTGTTTAACTTTATGTAGTCTACGCAAAACCTATACGTGTCGTCCTTCTTCCTAATCATAACGATTGGAGAGGCCCACGGACTACTAGACTTTTCTATTATGTCATCCTTTAGCATTTCATCTAGTTCCCTATCAATATGTTTTTGGACGGCCGGAGATACTGGATAGTATCGTTGCTTTATTGGCTCTGCACTAGTCTTAATTCTGTGCTCCACTAAGTGTGTGCACCCTAAGCCTTCAGGCATGCTCCTAAAAACTCTTTCCACCAGTGCCCCTAACTGCTGCTTTTGTGTCTCGTCTATCTCCGATAAATCCCGAGAATCGGATAACGAAGCCAACATGCTTTGACTTGAAAAATTCCACTCACCTGATCTAAGATCCGGGACAATTCCCGATAGAGCCCAAAAATCTGCTCCTAATATCAAGACGTGAGGAAGACTAGGAATAACGAGACACTCTAACAAAACAGTATTTTTCTCAACTGTAATAGGCAAAGAGACTACCCCTTCTACCTTTACTCCTGCACCATCCGCTAACATTACCCTATCTATTTGACCTTTGCCTAATTCTATCCCTAACTCTTGAAGGATTCTCCAACCCTCCTTGCATACTATCGAGCGTGAAGCGCCCGAATCTAAAAGCCCTACTAAATTTATCCCATAAACCCTAACACCAAGATACGGTCGCCTATCGCTACCATTTACCTCCAATGCGAAACCCAATTTAACCTCGTTGTAACAACCCGACTGGTTACCCGCAGGTGACCCAGAATGAATCAGCGACGCTCCCGTCCTGCGGACCCGAGAGTGCGTCGCGCGTTTCCCGAACATGCAGAACAATCCCTACGTGAAACACCTAACTTCCCACAACCAAAACAACGCCTAGGAGCGGAACAAGTGTTGGCGAAATGACCTTCCCCGTTGCAGTTATAGCACCTAACTTGTCGCCGGGGTTGGTTGTTCTGACTAACAACCGAAACCCGGGGTTCTTCAACACCTACATATGCGAGATCGGGCTCCAACAAATTCCGACCTCGATTGCTTGGTGGTGGAGCGAAAGTCTCAACGTTGGCGCGCACTGCTTCCAACTTTCGTCCTAATTCCACCAAGTCGCTGACACACTTGGGCTCCTCTAACCCAAGCTGTGTTTGATAAAATGGTGCCAGGTTCTTCTGCAGGATCGACAGCTTCCTGCGCTCCGAAAGGGGCTCTGAAAGTCTGCCGAACATATTCTGCATTGTCGCCACATACACCTCGATGGACTCATCTTTGCCTTGAGTCCGTCGCCCACGGTCCGGACATCCAGAATACTGGAGACATGCCTTGCGTCGATCGCAATATGATCAGTTTGGTTGATCGTTACATGATCATTGGACCGCCATGTCTGCTTATGAATATCAAGATGAGGAAACCATGTGCTTGCTTTGGTGACATTTCGCTCCACAGCGAAATCAATTAGCCTTAGTCCGTTATCAGACGTGGTGTCGTGTAGGCTATGCTTACCGACTGCCCTACCAAAGACGTCTTCCTTTCCTATTTTGGCGTTAAAATCGCCCAATACGATTTTAACGTAGTATTTCGGACATTGCTCGTATGTTTTGTCGAGGAGCTCGTAGAAACACTCTTTGGTGGCAGGGTCCTTTTCTTCCGTGTGGGCATGAACACATATTAGGCTTATGTTAGCGAATTTAGCCTTGATCCGGATAGTCATAATACGCTCGCTTACGTGTCGGAAGCTTAAGACTTCTTGCCTAAGTCTGCCGCGTATGACAAATCCGCATCCGAATGTGATCGATTTCGTCGACAGTTTTTCGATCAAAGGAGGGCCATGTTCCTTTGTGAATATCGAGACGTGGGAACCGCGTACTAGCTACGACAAAGTTTCGTCCCGCAGCAAAGTCGTCTAGCCCGAGTCCGTTGTCGGATGTGATATCGTGCAGGCTGTGCTTTCCGACCACGCTACTAAAGACGTCCTCTCTTCCTAGCTTTGTGTTAAAATCACATAGAATAATTTTAACGTCGTGGCTAGGGCATTGCTCATACGTCTTGTCCAAAAGCTGGTAGAAGTCATCCTTGGTCGCGTCGTCCATTTTCTCGTGAGGGGCGTGAGCGCATATTAGGCTAATGTTGGAAAATTTACGCTTGATACGGATAGTCGTAAGACGCTCGTTCACTTGCCGGAAACTCAAGACTTCTTGCCTACGTCTGTCTCTAGTGACAAATTCGCACCCGAATAGACACTGTCCTTGTTGTCTGTAGCAATCGCCGTAGTAGATGTTAGGTTAGGTTAGGTTAGATTGGCTGTCTGGCACCACGATGCAGACACACTTAGACCAGTAAAGGTCCATTGTGATGCCAAGGATCTACCATTAGACCACTCAGGGACTAATAAAACCAACCGGAGCTTTTGATGAAGCGATGGATGTTCATGACGTCTAAGGACGCCAAATCGCTGAGGTCGTCAAGGAAGGGAGCTCCTAGATGGAGCATTCTTTTGCGTGATCGAGCAGGGCATGTGCATAGGAAGTGAAGAATGGTTTCCTCCTCCTCCTCGTCCCTACAGCTCCTGCAGAAGTCATTGGAAAAGAGGCCAAGTCTTTTGGCATGTTGGCCGATTAGACAGTGTGCGGTGATGACACCGATAACGCAGCTGATCTGTGATCGCTTTAGTTTAGCCAACTCGGCACTACGTTTCTGGTCCAGCTTAGGCCAGATCTGCCTCGAAATGAGACACGTAGAGCCACTATCCCACTTAAGGTTGGTCTTACTAATAGCGTTCAGCTTCAGTAGATGCTTACATGTAGCGAGGGGCATACCTAGGGCTTGCCTATCTGGCAGAATCCTTAGAGTAGTACCCTGTCTAGCGAGTTCATCCGCCCTACAGTTTCCTGGAATGTCTCTGTGACCTGGCACCCAGCATAGGTGAATGTTGAACTGCTCCGTCATCTCTGTAAGAGATGAACGGCAGTCTAAGACGGTCTTTGAAGTAAAGGAGCACGATTCCAGGGACTTGATAGCAGCTTGACTGTCAGTGAAAATGCTAATATCGCTGACAGATAGTACATTACATTTCAGCCAAGACAGGGCTTCCTTAATCGCCATGATTTCCGCCTGAAAAACGCTACAATGATCAGGGAGGCGAAACGAGATGCTCAGGTTGAGCTTATCGGAGAAAACACCACAGCCCACCCCACCTTCGGTCTTAGAGCCATCTGTGTAGAAGTGCACCGAATTTCCATCATCAGGGGGAGAGCCATCCCACTCATCCCGTTCAGGGATACTCGTACGGAAGTGTCGGTCAAATCTCAGTTTCGGTGGGGTGTAGTCCGTGTTTCCATGTGTGAAGTTGAGAAGATCAAGGATCGAGGAGTGGCCAATGTGATAACTAGACCACTGAGAGGAGGCTTTAAGACGAATAGCCGCACTGGCAGCAGTCTGTCTGCCAAGGATATCCAGGGGTAACAGGTTGAACATAATGTTCAGTGCCGCAGAGGGGGTAGTTCTTAGTGCACCACTGATGCACATGCAAGCGGATCGTTGCACTTTAGCTACCTGAGAGAGGTGAACAGCCCTGTCAAGGGCAGGCCATCAAACGATCACGCCATAGAGTAGTATGGGCCTGACAACAGACACGTAAAGCCAGCGAGTGATTTCAGGTTTCATACCCCAGCTCCTACCTATAGCCTTTTTACAGGAATAGAGAGCTACATTGGCTTTCCTTACGCGTTCTAGTAGATTGGCTTTCCAGTTCAGTTTTCTGTCCAGAATAAGACCCAGGTATTTTGCATTAACAGTGAAGGTGAGACTGGTGCCATTAATCATAGGAGGGTCTACGTGGGGAACTTTATATTTCCTTGTGAAGAGAACAAGTTCCGTTTTATGAGGGTTAACCCCCAACCCACAATTGGAGGCCCACCTAGAGAGCCGAGAGAGAGCATATTGGAGGATTTCCTTGAGAGTGTCTGGGTGCTTGCCAGACGCAGCAATCGTAATGTCATCAGCATAGGCAATCACTCTACAGCCTGACCTGTCCAGGTCTACTAGTAGCTCATTCACTACAAGATTCCACAGGAGGGGGGACAAAACACCACCTTGGGGGGTTCCGCAGCAGGCAAGTCTTCTGGCCGATGCTCCACCCAGCTGTGTGTTGATAATCCTGCGTGTTAGCAATTGATTGATCAACACTCCGAGCGAAGTATCCACCTTCAGATTTGCAAGTGCGTCTGTGCTGTGATTGCCTTTGGTTTGACATTGTTAAAAGCCACCATGGTATATTCTTTGATGCTCAGAGATTTTTCAATGATGCGCACAAGTGAGTGTAAGGCTGTTTCAACGGATTTGCCTTTGCAGTACGCATGTTGGGACGGCGAGAGCAAAGACGGGCTAATGCTCTGACGGAGGTGAATATCAATCAGCCTTTCCAGCGTTTTCAGTAGAAAGGACGATAGACTGATAGGTCGGAGATCCTTTGGTTCCACATGCGAGCTCTTACCTGCCTTAGGAATGAAGACAACTTCGACCTCGGTCCACGCCTTGGGGATGTAGACCAGATTAAGACAGCTCGATAAGATGACCTTGAGCCATGGAAGCACAATGTCCTCACATTTTTGAAATTCAGCAGGAATAATGCCGTCAGGTCCTGGGGACTTGAAGGGCTTGAAGCTGCGCATGGCCCAACGGATCTTTTCTGTAGTTACTATAACAACCGTTCCCATTCTTCAGCTGCCTTGACGTGGCGGAACGGCTTAAGAGTCAATGACCCTAAGGGTCCGAAAGGACCCCAGGTGAGACATCGAACTAAAGGCTGAGGACGTCTTGACTGTGACGCAAAACCTGTTGAAGGTATGATGGAAGAAACTTGTACGGTATCTACTCCAGGTGGTACTCGTGAAAACGATAATCCACCCGTAGTCTTTTTGACTACGGCCGGGACGAGAATTCTGGAGGTCCCAACCACCTCTGGCGTTGAATCAGAAGTAGTAGCGACGCTTGTTTCAGAAGACTCCTGCAGCTCTGTCTCTGACTCGATTGGTAGACTGGGCTGGAATGGCAAAGAAAGTGGCGGAAAGGCTTCGGCTGGAACGTCTAATCTCTGTCTCAATAGAAGGGTAGCTGGTCGAAGTTGTGTCGGTGACGGTTTGACTCGGGAAACCAATAAGGCTGAACGAGCTCCCGAAGCGGCGCACTCCGATGGGCTCCTGACTAAGAGTCAACTGAAAAGGAGAAGAAGGAAGGCGGCGATGGCGCGGTGCAAAGAGGCTGCAGAGTCAGCTGAAGGCGCAAGCGCCAAAAGCAGTCATCCTTCAGTAGCGACAGGAAAGAAGCATAGGTCGGCAGAAAGTATTCCAACTGGAGCCGATCAATCCCTCAGACCTAACGCTGGCTCCTTTTCGGTCGGCTCGAACAGGTCCAATCTGATGGAGCAAGTTTCGCCTGCTCTTCTTGGTGGAAGCGTGTGCGCATCTGATGCGCGCTCTTCTGCCGGGCACACTCTTACCGGTGGCGTTATCTGCGCACAAAATCTGGTGGATACTGGTGCTGTTACCCCTAAAGGTCCCAGCACTAGTGGACAGAAAATGGCTGACGCAAGCAATGCCACGGGTAGGGGCGCTCGCCTCGCCGGAAGCATGTGCGCACCTGGTGCGCGCCGTTCTGCTGATAAAACTGCGACTATATCTTTGATATTTTCGCAGATAAACCTCCACCACTCAAAGGCTGCTACCGCTCTCTTAAGTAGCAGACTTTCCGTGGTGCGTACAAAACCCCACATAACATCTATCCAGGAGCCATACGTGCGGAACAAGCGCATATGTGGTTTCGGGGGTGTTCGTGGAGTAACGGTGCTATGTGACGAGCGATCTGAAAGACCGAGAGCTTGTCTAATTGTGCCGAATTTCCTCTCAGTAACCAAGCTTGGACAATTTTGTGGACAGGACCTGGTTGCTGCAGCTGTAAGCTACGAAACGACCGGAAGTTGGAAAACCTTCGTCGTTGCGTCGGCTTACTTCCCTTATGATTCGGTAATGCCTCCACCACCGAAGGCGGTTGCCGAACTCATAAAGTACTGTGACACTCGGGAGATAGGACTAGTCATGTGTTGCGACGCGAATGCTCAGAATACAGTCTGGGGCAGCAGCAAGTGTAACACACGAGGAAACCATCTCCTAGACTTTATACTATCGTCTGGCATGGTAATTAACAATATTGGCTCCCAGCCAACTTTTGTTACGGCAAGGAGGCAGGAGGTAATTGATTTGACTTTATCTAACAGGTATTTCAAGTCAATTACTAACTGGAGGGTACTGCCGGAGGTGTCCTTGTCAGACCATAGATACATCGTTTTCCAAATCGAATGCGAGGCCATAACTTTGCAGGAGAAGAGGAATCCGAGGAAAACCAACTGGGTGCGGTTTAGGGAAGAGCTAGACAGATCTGTCAAAACTCCAACTAAACTCAGAACGAAACGAAAGGTTGAGGATGCTGTTCAAAACCTGACTAGTGTCCTTACCAGCTGTTTTGAACTGACGTGCCCATTGACAAAAACCCCCTGCAGAACTCCGGTTCCCTGGTGGTGCCCGGAACTGCAGCGACTTAGGAAAGAATCCAGAAAACTTCTAAATAGGTCACTCAAGACAAATTTAGAAGGTGACTGGAATCTTTTTAGATCGAAGCAAAAAGACTACAAGAAGTTAATTCGGTTGTCGAAAAGTGCTTCTTATAGAGATTTTTGTGAAAAGATCGAGACACTCGGTGAAACCAGCAGGTTGGTTAATGTTCTCAAAAGGGGCAAGCCGACCAAATTGGAGTCACTGAGAAAATCTGATGGCAAGTTTACTGAGACGAAAGCGGAAACTTTTAGTCTTCTGCTGGAGACTCACTTTCCTGGCAATCGGATAATCACTAGGTCGCAGCTTGGCCCGCTTACCCAGGCTGAGCTTGATCTAAGTCAGAAAACTCGGCGCAGCTGGTACATTGCATCAGCCGTGGTAACAGATGAGGCCATCAAATATGCTGTGGCATCTTTTGATGGTTTCAAATCGCCTGGCACCGATGGAATATATCCAGCTATGCTGCAACAGGGTATAGATCAGCTATTGCCAACTCTGAAAAGAATTTTCACCGCTGGCTTGGCGCTGGCATATATTCCTACACCTTGGCGGACAGTCAGAGTAGCTTTCATACCGAAAATTGGTAAGGAAGACTATTCGCTCCCCAAGAGTTTCAGACCTATAAGTTTGACATCCTTCTTACTGAAAAGTATGGAGAGACTGGTAGAATTTCACGTGCGCAAAGTTGCTTTGAAACTGCATCCACTATCGGAGATGCAGCATGCCTATCAGCGTGGGAAATCCTGTGAGACCGCACTTCAAAATCTAGTGGCCAGAATTGAATGCGCGCTTGATAGGAGAGAATACGCGATGGGTATCTTCATCGACATTGAGGGTGCTTTTGACAATGCGACTTTTGACTGCATGTGCGACTCTGCCAGACAACACGGGGTAGATGAAACATTAGTGTTGTGGATTAAAGCAATGCTAATGAATAGAACGTTGGTAGTGGATGCGGATTGTGGCCAATATGTTATGACAGGGGTAAACAGGGGCTGTCCGCAAGGTGGCGTTCTGTCTCCATTGTTATGGTGCATGGTGGTCGACTCTCTGTTGAACACTCTAAATAGTTCTAACGTCTACGCTCAGGCATATGCGGATGATGTCGCCGTACTTTCTGTCGGGCCATGCCTGGCGACGGTCTGTGCTAACGCGCAGGCGGCGCTGGACATGATCGATGAATGGTGTACTAGGAGTGGGCTTTCGGTTAATCTTCTTAAAACTGAGGTTGTTCCTTTTACGAGAAGGAGGATTTTGATCGGTCTGACTCAGCCAGTACTAAAAGGCGTCACCATTCACATTTCCAATGAAGCCAAATATCTGGGAGTGATTTTAGATAAGAAACTTCATTGGTCTAAACACGTCGAGTCGAAAACATCCAAGGCGCTCTCAGTCTTCTGGCAGTGTAAGGGTGCTTTTGGCAAGACTTGCGGCTTGTCACCGAATAAGGTTCTCTGGATCTACACGGCTATGATAAGACCATTCCTCGCATATGCGTCGGTTGTTTGGTGGAAGGGGCTCTCGCGTAAATATGTGGTTGCTTTTTGCTCGAAACTCCAAAGAACGGCTTGTCTCGGCTGTACGGGAGCTTTCCCGAGTACGCCTAGCTCTGCTCTAGACGCTTTGCTGAACTTACCTCCCCTTGATACTTATATCATGGGTTGCACTATCAAAGCCATCCATCGTCTTAGGCGGGGCGGTTTTTGGTTTACTCCATACTGGAACTTTGATGAACTTGCGCGACACTTATCTTACGACTCCTGTCTTATGGATATGCCGTCTGATGCAATGACACCAGAACTCCAGCTGATGCCCAAATTCAGAGTCGACTTTCCTTGTGTCCAGGACTGGCTTCGGTCAGAGTCTGAGCCGGGAATGGAATGTAGTCGTATTTTCACGGACGGTTCCAAAACCAGTCAAGGGTCTGGCGCTGGTGCCTTCGTGGAAGTCGACAACATTAGACTTCACTTCTCGTTAGGCAAATATGCGTCTGTTTTCCAAGCGGAAACTTATGCAATCCTAATGGCCATGAACTATGTTGTGAAGAACAGGTGGAAGGGACGTAGCATTTGTGTCTGTAGTGACAGTCAGGCTGCGCTTAAGGCCTTGCTTAACCCTTTAACCACTTCCAAAATAGTTCGTGAAACCAAAAACTCTTTGAACTCGGTCGCAAGGCTGAATTCTCTGTCTCTTATCTGGGTCCCAGGTCACACTGGGATCTTGGGGAACGAGATCTCCGATGAGATTGCTAGACAAGGCTCAGAGGAGGCTTTCTCAGGTCCCGAACCCGCGCTAGGTCTTCCAGCGTCTTCGGTTAGGGCTTCCATTGACGATTGGGTCTCTCACGAGCACAATTGTGTGTGGCATGACTCTCCAGGTTGCAGGTTGACTAAACGCATGCTCCCGGACGTCTGTAAGAAATCAGCGGCATTCTTGCTGTCTCTCAGCAGAAAAGACTGTAGACAACTTATCGGCGTCTTGACAGGCCACTTCGCTTTTGCCAAGCACCTTAACGTGTTAGGCTTAAGGGACACTACAATCTGCGACGCTTGTGGAGAGAGCGACGACACCGCGGAACATTATCTCTGTGAGTGTCCGGCCTTTGCTCGTATCAGGTGGCAGATCTTCGGTGCGGATGTGGTGAGTGCTGGTACTGTAAGCTCCTCATCACTGAAGTGCTTGCTTGGCTTTCTTCGAAAGTCAAGGAAATTCCAGTAAAATGGGTAAATCAGGGTTTGCTCTCTGGCAGTACAATGGACCAGTTGTGTCTGAGTGCTCCAGTCGAGTGTTTCCTATCCCGACAAAAAAAAAAAAAAAAATAACCACGGAGCTGCTGCACGGTAGAGAGCAAGTACGGGTAATACCCGATAATGAAACAGCAACAGGGGAGCTACCAGGGAAGTGAGTACCCAGTAGGATGTCAATGGATTCCTTAGCAGAGGTGGTCCAGTGACCATCTGGATGTAAGAGGTAGCTAGGTGTTGAAGGGCTTTTTGAGAGGATTTTCCGCAACCTAGAGGCTTCCGAGGATTCTTCAATACTGTCGCAGAAAAGTCTCCAGGAGCGTCGTTGCTCTTTCCTCAGTGAGATTTTATATTTCCTGAGAGACAGTTTGTAGGTGTCCCAATCGGCCGTCTCGCGAGAGCTTTTAGCAATATTAAAGAGGAGTCTGCTGTCCTTCCTAAGAGTACTAAGATTTGCATTCCACCAAGGTGGTTTCTTCTTACCTCGAGGAGTGCGGTTAGGGTACGCCGCAGTCAAGGCACCGTTAAGTGCCGATGTAAAGGAGTTGACCAACCTGTCAAGATCATCCGTACTAGTAGGTTCAGTAGGCAGAGGGGAGGGAATAAGCGTCAATAAGCGCTTCTTGTATAGAGACCAATTAGTTTTTTTATAGTTTCTAAAAACTTTCTGATGAGGTAGATGGTCGTCGAGACTGAATTGGAGGTAGCGATGGTCTGAGAAAGAGTGCTCTTCAGAGACTCTCCAGTCCTTTACCAGGTTATAAATATGATCAGAGACGAGGGTAATGTCCAGGACTTCTTGTCGGTTACGAGTAATAAAGGTCGGTTTAGACCCTCGGTTACAAATAAGGAGATTAGTACTGAGGATAAAATCAAAAAGTTGCTCACCTCTTTCATTTATGTCGGAACTGCCCCAGATTGAGTGATGAGCGTTCGCGTCACAGCCAATGATGAGACCAGTCTTAAGGCTCTCTGCTTTCGCAATCAAGCTCCCCAAGATGTCCGGAGGGAGTGGGCCCACTTGATCGTGACCCAAATAGGCCGAAACCAGCCAGTAATTTTTTGAATGCAATTCCAGGTTGATAGCGACTATGTCTTGATTGCTGAAATTAGAGAGTAAAAAGATGTTAAGGTGGGTCTTCGCAAGGATACAAGATCTCGGTTTACCTTCCATCCTTGCGTAGATTAGTTTGTAGTTAGGAGTCTTGAGGCCGCAAACCCGGTTTCCAACAACCCATGGTTCCTGGATCAAGACTAAGTCGTCCCCGTTTTTAGCAAGCCGGAGAATAAGGGAGGCCGAAGCCGAGATGGAGTGATGCAGGTTAATCTGAAGGATCCGCAGCATTGGAGCTACTTCTCTGTTCAGATACCATTATCACGGTATTGTTGCCGTCCTCTGAATCTGATGACAGGAGGTCATCCTCAAGAGAAGGTCCATTTGGATCGCTATCCAAACCGAAGTCGGACTCACGGATAGATGGTGAGGGAGAAGGGGGACCGGAAAAGTCCAGTTTGAGAAGAGCGCCAACCATTTCCGTGTCCGTCGACGAAGAGTCGACCCTCAAGAGGGGTGGAACAGCGGAGGGGAGCGAGGGAATGGGCTCGGAAGGACAGAAACTCGCGACTGGTATGGAAGAAGCGTCCAGTTTGGAAGGGACTCTCTCGGGCTCTTTCTCATCGCATTTATATACTTTAAGAGTGATAGAGCTGAAGCCGTAGTTAATCACTCCATTTGAAGATGCCAAGGGGGCCAGGGACTCTTCATTGATGACAATTATGACGCTTCTTATGTCACCTCTCGGCTCGTCCACTTTGGCAATCTTCCAGTTGTGAGTAGGGAGAGAGCTGTTGCTGATCCTGAGGATATCCAGGATCACCCTAGGATCGGAGGGTTCGACCGGAATGGTAGCACGAGTTCTAGGACGATTAGGAATTTGGTCTTTTTCCACGACCTCTAACTGTGCACCTGGCCAAACCTGCCCCAATCTGGAGACAGCAATTTTGTAAAGATCCTTAGATCTTTGATCAGCACAGGCAATGATTTTTACGTGCCCTTGATACCAGCCAGCATCTCTGCAAGAAACATCAGGGCCGGGATGGTCACGTAAGACTTGGAGACAATTGGTGGCGAGCTTTATCTCCACCTTCCTCCATTTGTCAGCTGTGATGCTACCATCCGGATCGCTGTGGTCGACGACCGCGATCTCCAAGTGTGCCTTAAGTACTTGGTTGAATGAAAAGTCCTTGTTGGATGAGTCGGAGGGGAGCTGGACACGTTTAGTAGCCCAGCTTAAGGACGTTTTATGTTTTTGTGTTCTCTCTCTTTCAGGGATAGCCTGAATGCGGCGAATTAGCTTGTAGGCTAGCCGTCGATCTTGGTAAGAGATTTTGGAGGGAGCGACGTTCCGCGAGCTCGAAGCCGAGCTGTCCATCGCCCCTGAGAGAGATTTAAGAAGGGGATGTGGATCCTTCGAGGAGGAGGGAGCAGCGTGCTGTAAGCTCGAGGCCGAACAGTTAGCTGTCCCTGAGGGTAAAGAGCTAATGTGGGGGTTGACCCCACGCGCTACATGGTCTGGTTTTACGATGGGACCAGGTGTTGAGACCACAGTCCTATCCGCCAGCGTACCAGGCGCGCGTTCAGCAATCATGGGAGCGACCACTTGCTTACAACTGCTCGCATAGCTAGTGCTAGGCTTCAAAGCCAATGCGCCAGCAGGAGTTGCAATAGCAGAGCTTGCAGGTGTGCTTTCCAGGAGGCTGGAAGACGGTTTTTCAAGAGGACCGTCCTCTTTTTGAATATTTATTTTTGTTTTGGTTGTTTTGTTTTTTTGTTGTTCATATTAGGACCCACGAATGGCGGAGAATGGGAAGGTCGACCTGCACAGAGATCCGCATTGTGCAGGCAAGGCAGGCTAATCCGGAGGTCGCCAGGTATCCGGATACTCCGTTAGCGACTGGACTATTATTTAGAGTGGGCCCCCAGCCAGGCTGATCCTCGGCACGGGTCGTGTAACACCTTGAATCCGGCTCACCGGAAGGGAGAGGGGAATGGATAGGATATGACAGGGGGGGGTAAGGACGACTGCAACTTAGCTTCATGTCTCATCTGGGGATAGGTACCCGAGAATCCTTGACCTTTACTAGGCCCCTACACCACGGCGAGGTGTGCAGTCAGATAGGGGTGTAGTAGATGTTATTTATACTCCTTTTGCCCGGCCCATCCCATCGCACTTCTTGGATGGCGGTTATGTCGACTATGAAACACTCTAGGGCATCCGCAAGTTGTTCGGCTGCACGTGGTTTGTAGAGGGACCTAACATTCCACGTGCAGACACGAAGATCGTTGTCCTTTTTACGTTTGCTTGGGTCGTCAACAGTAAAATCATCCGTATCCGAAGCTGTTGGTTACTTCGTAACCGAAGGTTCTTACGTGGTAGGGAAGTTAACCCGACGACACAACCCCCAACCTGGAGGACCAGATCCTTTTTTGCAACCCCTAGGACAGGAGGCCGGATGCACCGATGCCAGTAACCCACTTTGGGTATATGAGCGCTGCCGTTGGCCCATTAAGGGTTCATCCGCCACCATCTCTTTTTCAATACCCTGACGTAGTATTGAAAATCCTTACAGACCTCAGATCCAAATATGTTTTGAAGTAGCTCCGGTAAGGCATCCGCTGGTCTGTAGGCGTCACCGTTGATTCCATCGAGAAGAATTTATCCGCCGCACGTCCTCCTTCTGAGGAGCTCTTGCTAGACTTCTGAGACGCATATTTCAGCCAATCAGGTCAACAAGAGTTGCCTCGTCCGGTTAAACATATGCGCGCTGAAGTTCACCCAGATGTGCTTACGCAGGTCTGAGTGTTCAGCTACACATATATCGTCAGACTCAGCATACGCTCATCGTTAGTTCACTCTTAGATAGCTATCCAGCGGGCACCGCGAGGAGATGATGATGCGATTTTGCCACGCCCGACGACTGGCTAGGTTTCAAAAAAACACTACTCATTTGATTCAAGTTGAATTATTCAGTAGTATTTCACAAATTTAAGCACAACTTTTGATACTTTTCAGTTCAATCACCAATCTTCAAACAATAAAAAAATGTTATCGATCGTTTTGTGGAGAAACTTTGACTTTGCTTGCATAATTCTCACCAAACACGCCAATTGACTGCCAAACCAATTTTGAGAAAATTTAACATAAATTTGTCATTACCTACACAAACCAACAAATAGAGTCCATGTCTTCGCTGTCATGACAGTACTACACGCCCTCTGTGTTCTTCCGCCTTTAAGAGCCGCTTAGTTAGGATATCAGCCCAGCAAATACCGACAGCAGTTCATGCTCCCATTAACCTATCAATTGTACCGGAGCTATGGCATACTTTTAGATGTGTTGTATAGAGAGACGTTTCCCACAGATGGGAACTGCCAAGGGTGATTTTTATGTCAAACTTAGGGTATGTGGACTTCTCAAGAAACTCGTGGAAACTTTCTTTAGTTGCGTCATCTTTCCTTCTATAAGGGTTAGCACTACACTGTTCCAATTTTGCTGAATTACACGTACTTCTGTCCGGCACGACTTTCTGAAACTTTGACATTTAAAACTAGTAATAAGTCCTTAAAACAAGAAGAACGTTGTTGTTTAGAGGTAGGCTTAAAGCTTATATTATATTATAGTTGTCAACGATTTAAATCATTCAATTTGCTTTAACTTTTAAAATGTACAAAATCTGTTTTTGCGATTACTTCAGAAAATATAGGGTTTAAAAATTAGCAATTTCTTAGTACCACTTGGCAGAGTTTTAAACATGTCATTTTATTCTTCACCAAACATTTTAGTATTATTATAGGACGTTATTTCTCTCATATTATTCAAGCGATTTGAAGTTCATATATTTTTCATTTGTATTGTAGCATTGACTACAGGATGGTTTGTGTACCAAAAACTAAAACACTGTATCTCAAACTGTAGCAACGACATCTATTGCAAAACCTGTTAGCAGTAAATATTCCAAACTGATGTGCTTACGTTCCACAATTGTTCCACACAATATCCCAATATTCCAGGATCCTCGATTCACCCGGAGAAACATCTAGCATGTTCTAGAACCCCTTGCAATTTCGTATAAATACCCATTCCACAACCACCGTAGACACAGTTGTTTATAAGTGCATACAGCGATTACAAGAGGGAGACTAGATCAGTGTAGCGACAGTTTAATTTGAAATAAATAAAGAATAAAGTGATTGAATATTGTGTTGAAGTAAAGTTGGTGTTTGATAATAAATAAACGATTAAAATACACAAAAGACGGTTTTATTTAAACGAACCCCAGAAAGAATATTACAGTACCTTAGACTTGGCACTGATAATTTTTTTTTTTCAATTTTCAATGTAGAGAGATCACACGCTGAAGTTCATGTTACAGCGCGGCTATATACTCAGACACACACTATTGCAACGATAGCCACTGCTGCATGACTGCTGGCAGTGGTCTCCACTGAATGAAAATTATGGGCGATGATTTGATTGGTTGTTCTTAGCATTGCTTAGCTTCAGGAAAACGCAGAAGGGTGATTAATACCTTAGATGAATCAGCTGCGAATTTACTAAATTCACCTATTTATTATTATTTTTAATCTGGAGAGCCAGTACTGAGCTACGGCTGTGCAATCAATATTTACAGATGGAAAATTCGATCTCAACCCCATTTATGCCTCTTAGACCTTGAGTTTCGGAAAATCACTTCTTATCTCGCATCTAGGCAAAATAAGGAATAACTGTGCAAAACTTCAAGTACCTACGTCTAGTAGTTTTCGAGAAACGGTGTTCACAAGGAAAATTGACTTTGCTTTTATAGTAGTTAAGATGTTAACTTTACTTAACATTATCATCATACTGTAATATTCTTGCTGGGGTTCGTTTAAATAAAACTGTCCTTTGTGTATTTTAATCGTTTATTTATTATCAAACACCAACTTTACTTCAACACAATATTCAATCACTTTATTCTTTATTTATTTCAAATTAAACTGTCGCTACACTGGTCTAATCTCTCTCTTGTAATCGCTGTATGCACTTATAAACAACTGTGTCGACGATGGTTGTGGTATGGGTATTTATATGAAATTGCAAGGGGTTCTAGAACATGCTAGATGTGTCTCCGGGTGAATTGATGATCCTGGAATATTGGGATATTGTGTGGAACAATTGTGGAACGTAAGCACATCAGGCTGGAATATTTACCTTTGCCTTTGTGCCTTTGTGTCGTTCCTGGTTTTCATGCGGTGACTCGCTATCCTTATCCTCGTCCTGGTCCTCTGCCACGTAGTCCTCATCACATTTGGGCTCATCGTTAGGGGATCCAAACTTCACCTCACTAGGTAGCCGAACTGCTCGACCAAACAAGACTTCGGATGGAGTATATCCAGTAGTACTGTGCACTGCATTTCGGTAGGCCATCAAGAAGAGAGGGATTTGTCGATCCCAATCGCGCTGGTGGTCTTCTACGATCTTGGAGAGATGTTCGTTTAATGTTCTGTTGAAGCGCTCTACCATCCCGTCGGATTGTGGATAAAGCGGAGTCGTCCTCGTCTTTCTAATTCCTAGCTATTGACATACCTCTTGGAATATCTTCAATTCAAAGTTTCGTCCCTGGTCAGAATGCAGTTCCATAGGCACGCCAAATCTGCTCACCCAGTCGTTGACGATCTGTTCCACGATGGTCTTCGCTTCCTTGATAGGGATGGCGAACGCTCCCGGCCATTTGCTGAAGTAGTCCATGACGACTAGGATGGAACGGTTACCATTGTCGGTTTCTGGAAATGGACCAGCGATGTCAGCGGCGATCCGTTCAAAGGGTGCGCCCACGTTGTACTGGTGCATCTTGCGTCGCGTTTTTGTTCTGGGCCCCTTGCTGGCTGCACACACGACGCATTTTCGGCACCAGCTCTCTACATCTTCCCTTGCGCTGAGCCAATAGAAACGTTCTCGCACCTTCTCCTGCGTCTTCTTTGCACCCAAATGACCTCCTGATGCTCCATCATGCATCTCCCTTAGCATCTCGTGTACTTTTGATCGCGGCAAGACAAGCTGCATTATGAAATCTTTCCCATCCGGCCTTTCCCATTTCCTTTTCAGTACACCATCTTGCACATGAAGGGAGTCCTACTGAGCCCAGTATGCGTTGAGAGTGGGGCTTCTGTCCGAGATATCTTGTCCATTTGGCTTTTCCATAAACTCCTTCCACGCTAATATCGGCTCGATGTCTGGGTCTTCTTTTTGAGCGTTGCGGATTTCCTCTGCACTCCAACCGGCGATAGGCTCAGCTCTTACCCTTTGGATGGAAAGAAGGTTCTTCTCTTCCTGCTGCACACAATGCTTGCAGTCGCTCTTACATGGTCGGCGGGATAAGGCATCCGCATTAGAATGAAGTTTCCCTTTACGATGCTGTATTTCATAATCGTACATCTGCAGCCGTTCAATCCATCATGCGACCTGGCCCTCCGGATTCTTGAACTGCAGCAGCCATTTTAGAGCCGCGTGGTCTGTGCGCAAAAGGAACTTTTGGCCGTAGAGGTATTTATGGTGTTTTGTCGCCAGAAGCAGCGCCAGAAGTTCTCGCCTGGTCACGCAGTAGTTCCTTTCCGGCTTGGAGAGCACTTTGCTGAAGTATGCGACTACCTTCTCTTGGCCGTTGTGTACCTGCGAAAGAACCGCTCCGACACCGACGTTACTTGCATCTGCACCCACGATGAACATTTCTCCGGGAATGGGATATGCTAGTGTTGGTGCTTCGCATAGTTGTTGCTTAAGGTTCTTGAAGCTTTTGTCGCATTCAATTGCCTTCCTTTTTCTGTCAGTTGGTGCAAGCTCTTCGCGATTCCGGCAAAGTCCTTTACGAATCGTCGGTAGTACGTGGCGAGGCCCAAAAAGCTCCTAAGTTGGTGTTTGTCTTTTGGAACTGGCAAGTTTTTCACAGCTTCCACCTTGTCTGGATCGGTTCGCACTCCTTCTGACGAGATAACGTGGCCCAAGTACTTGACTTCGGATCTGAAGAGGTCACATTTCTTTGGGATCAGCTTCAGGTGAGCGCTTCGAAGCCGTTCTAGCACATTCTTTAGGTTGTCGCGATGTTCCTCGAATGTTTTTTCTATCACGATCACATCATCCAGATACACCAAGCAAGTTTTCCAGGTCAATCCACGCAGGACGCATTCCATTAGGCGCTCAAAAGTTGCCGGAGCGTTGCACAATCCAAATGGCATTACTGTAAACTGCCACAGCACATTTCCTGCAGTGAACGCAGTTTTCTCTCGGTCCTTTGGATCGATATGTACCTGCCAGTAACCGCTCTTTAAATCAAGGGTGGAAAACCATCGAGCTCCTGAGAGTGTGTCCAATGTGTCATCGATCCGTAGCACAGGGTAGCTATCCTTTTTGGTGACATCATTAAGTCTGCGATAGTCCGCATAGAATCGAGTGCTGCCGTCTTTCTTCTTAACTAGTACAACAGGTGAGGCCCACGAACTCTTAGAATTTTCGATGAGCCCTTCCTTCTCCATCGTTGACACCATATCCGCAACCTCCATCTGCTTTGCCAATGGTAGTCGTCTGGCAGGCTGACGAATTGGTCTGGCATCCCCAGTGTCTATGCGATGTTGCACCAGATGTGTTCGGCCATACTCTCCATCCTGTGAGGCAAATATATCAGCGTACTCGCCGATTAGATTTTCTGCCATGGCTCGCTGATCCCGATCTAGTTCGCAGTGCTTGAGGATCATGTCCCTTACTTCCGCCAACCTGGCTGATGAAACAGGCCTCGCAGATTCCTTTCCAGTTATTGTTGAGATTGAACATATCGGAACACATTTACCAATAACCTCCCCTTGTCTTAGTTTGACGCTGTGGATCTTTAAGTTCATGAGTCTTACTGGTACTAGGCTGTTCTTTGGCTCCACTAAAATATTTCCCACGATGTAGTTTGGGGGATTCCTTCCTAAATCCGGCTCCAATAGGTAGAATCGGTGGCTTCCAGGATCACCCTCTAGTTTTGGCCAAATGATAGTCTCGGAAGATGGTGGTAAGACTTCGTCCTTGCTGAGTATTGTCCTTAAATGTGCTGCATTTTCGTTCCCGTACACCATTGGAATCTCTACGTTCCCGTACCGCAGAACTTGCATGCCGATGTCAATGATTACGTCATAAAGTCAACTCCGATGATACATTCATCACATATGTCGGCCACCAGGAACGCATGAGAAAAGGCCAACCCTGCTAGTTGTAACGTGAGGCGAACTTCTCCGTTCCCCTGTCGCAGTTCTAAGGCAGTAGCAGCTGGTGTTGTGCAGCCAAGACTTCCGGACGAGATCTCTTCTTACAATGGAAGCCGTGGCGCCAGTATCGATAGTAGCCACGCACTTGTTTTTGCCGATGAATGCTTCCACTGTTAGACTCTTGTTGCATCGTTTGGTTTGGGAGACCTGGATGATGGTCTTGGGGGCGTCGATTCCATTAGCCAACTTTTGCCCAGCGAAGCTGTCTCTTAGGCGTTTCCCGACTCCTGGTTTCGAGGAGCCTGGCCAACAGGATGGATATTGTCCCTGTAGGATGGTTCTTCGTTGCGTCGCCTATTCGCACAATGTGGACAGTTTCCACGTCTGGGTGGACTTCTGCATTGCCGTTGTAGGTGTCCTATTTTGTTGCAGTTCCAGCAACGAATTTGTCCTCCGCGAGCGTTGTTTCGGTCTTCGACGTCCATCCTCTGGTAAGAGCACTCGATGGCGGCTACTTCCCTCACACGGTGGATTCCCTGACAGGCCTGGTCTGCGGCCTCCATTGTCAGAGCAAACGCCAAAGCTTCGGCGAGCGTTTTCTTTCCAGCCATTCTTACCGCCATTTGTAGTTTCGCATCAGCTATGGCATGGGTGAACGCTTCGGTTGCCATCTCGTTGATGATCTCCTCGCAGGCGTTTGGATAGGACAAATGTGCCAGCCGCTCGATGTCTGCTTGTAACTGCTGGAGCGTCTCACCCTTCATCTGGGACCTTCTGCCCAAGTGGACCCTATATACTTGCTGCATGTGGTCGTCCCCAAATCGCATCTCAATGGCTTTCACCAGACTGTCGTAGTTGCGTTGTTTGTCCTCGGGAATAGTTTGTAGTAGCTCTGCAGATGATCCTCTAAGCGCAAGCGTGAGGGCAGTGGACCTCTCTTCATCGTCCCAGTTGTTCGTCATTGCCACAGCTTCGAACTGCCTCTTATATATCGGCCATGATGTTTGACCATCGAAGACAGGAGGCTAAATCTCTTTTTTCCTCGGGCAGTCGGTTGAATACTCCCGAACTTTCTGTTTCTTCACGTGTTCGAGTTCCTTTGCCAAATTCTCGAATCTTCCTTCAACCGCCTCGATTTTTGTTTGAACATTCTCGAATTTTGTTTCAACATTCTCGATCTTAGCCTGTACGTTTTCGAATTGTCCTTCAATTGTTCCGAATTTAGCGTCTAGAGAATTCCTCTGTTCAGCCAAGGAATTTTTTAGTATCTCGGACTTCTTGTTTTGCACATCCAGCTTAGCATCTAGAGAATTCTTTTGTTCATCGAGCTTGGCATCTAGAGAACTCTCAAATTGTTTATTCTGTTCCTCGAGCTTGGCATCTAGAAAGTTATTTTGTTTAGCCAAGGAATTTTCTAGCTTCTCAAATTTTTCATTTTGAGAATTCTTTTGTTCGTCGATCTTAGCTTCTCGAGAATTCTTTTGCTGGTCTAAAGAATTGTCTAGCTTTTCGAACTTTCTATTCTGATCGTCGAATTTTTCAGATAGCAATTTCATTAAAGCCGACATGTCACTCGTCGTACTTACTTGTTCTTCTTCGACGTCAAACAAAGCTGTTTCAGGATCAGTGATTTAAAAGACTTCAATGACTTCAGATGACTTCAATGATTTAAAAGACTTCAATGGCTTCAGATGACTTCAATGATTTAAAAGACTTCAATGACTTCAGATGACTGCAAAGACTTCAAAGACTTCAATGACTTCAAGTGAATGCAATGAATGCTAGTGACTTCATGGTGACTTCAATGAGTGCAGAGCATTCAAAATGATTGCATTCATTTTGACTTCAAAATTATGATTGCAGAAAATGATTGCTAAATCATGACTTAAAAATGAATGGTGATTTATTTTTTCTAAGTTGAAGTCATTATTGAAGTCATTGAATTGAATCCACGTGAATTCTTAGCATGACTTCAGTGAATGCATTCCGCAATGATTGCATTCTTTTACAGCCCTGCTTGATACTACAATGCGATAAGACTTTTATATAATAGTTGCGGAATTTATGTTCTGTTAAATAAAGTAAAACGAGTATGTATGTGCATATAGATTGTGCGTAAAGGGTGACACGTTACAAACAATAATTAATTATTTTTTTTAGTCAAATTGATTTCCTTACAGTTTAAAGCTGAAAGCATGGAAGTGCCAATGCTCTCAAACTCAGATGGAGGTAAAGTGCTCCAAAAATTAATTAGGTCCTTCGCAGGACAACCATAAAATATTTCTTTTAAATTTTATTGGTCATTTTGATTTAAGTAAATAGAAAATTCTAACAGAAAAACATGTTTCTCAATTTACATCATAGCTAAAGATGTTGCCAAAATGACACTTGAGGCAAGCGCCGCATATCCAGTTATGTAGACTTCCTTAAGAGTCAAAAATTTGCCAGTGGCCCACGACAGATGACGAAGCCCGGTGGAAACGTGGAAGGACATCGGGTACGCCAACATAGTTCTCATTACAAATAAAGAACCATCACTAAGCTCGAGTCCTTCCACCATGGTGACGATATGAGAAAAGTCATGCGGATTGAAAATAGCGTTGAGTCCAAACATAAAATTGCAACAACCTAGAAAAACCCCAGATATTCTGTGTGTAATTGAAATTAATGTGGTGATTTGCGGCTGATAGATGGACACAGGAGATAGTGGAAGCTTTCGGCGTGTAGATCTTTGATAAAGTGTTTCATATACTCGTTTGTATGGACGGACTTTCATTTTAATGTTCCTAACTGCAGCGAAGGGACTGTGCATTTGAAATGCATTCGACTTGAATAGTGCACTTCTAAGAGAATACCTAGGAAAAAAGAACATCAAAACAGTGACGAAATTAAGCGCGAATAGCTAATGACTTACATTTGGGAGACCTTTTTTTCTTTTCGGTAGTTTTGAAATTATTTAAGGAAAAAATAAACAAAACAAATCGGTGTCAACCTAAAACAAATATATTGTCAAAGCCACCTAGAAGTACTAACACAAAGTTGATAGAGCCTTTTCACTTTTGACAAACTGGTTAAATTAACTTAAGTAAGACCAGCTCCGTCAATAGACTAGAACACGTTGACGCTCTTTGCAAAAGTTTGATATGTGCTACTACGAGTATGTCTTGCAGGCCTGTTATAGCCAGTACAAAATCAGAAAGTTTCAATTGATTTCTGATACATAACAGAGGAATTATCTCTAGATTACTTACTTACATACTTAAGTGGCGCTACAGTTCGGGGTGAACCAGGGCCTCAACCAACAAACCTCTCCATTTAGCTCAGTCTTTAGCTAACTGCCTCCAGTTGCGCACTCCAAGTTGGTCGAGGTCCCCTTGAACTTGTGCGCGCCACTTACGTCGAGGAGGTCCTCTAGTGCGTCGTCCCTCAGGGTTAGATTTGAAGAATTTGCATGCCGGAGCGTTGGTGTCCATTCGCTCGACATATCCTAGCCATCTCAGACGTTTAATACGCAATTTTCTGACTAGGTCGATGTCGCTGAACAGCTCGTTTTTGAATCTTCTCCTCCAAAACTCGTCAACATCCCAAAAAAGCAGCGATTGGTAATAGTTATTCTTCGCTTGATTTCTACGCTGATGTTGTTTCTGGAGTTTATCTTACTTACTTACTTAGGTGGCGCTACAGTTCGGGGTGAACCTGGGCCTCAACCAACAAGCCTCTCTATTTAGCTCGTTCTTTAGGTAATTGACTCCAGTTCCGCACTCCAAGTTGGTCGATGTCCCCTTGAACATGTGCCCGCCACCTACGGCGATAATTCCCTCTACTACGTCTTCCCTCGGAATTAGATTCGAAGACTCTGCTGGCCGGAGGGTTGGTGTCTATTCGCTCTACTTGTCCTAGCCATCTCAGACGCCCAATACGCAGTTTTTTTACTAGGTCGATGTCGCTGTACAGCTCGTATAGTTCGTGATTGAATCTTCTCCTCCAAAACCCGTCAACACAAACGGGACCGAAAATCTAACGAAGGATTCTTCTCTCGAAGCGGCCAAGGATATCTTCATCCTCTTTTAATAAAGTCCATGTTTCAGCGCCGTAAAGCAGGACTGGGATGATCAGGGTCTTATACAGAGCCTCCTTAGTTGTTCGAGATAGGACTTTACTGTTGAATTGCCTTATAAGCCCAAAAAAAGCAGCGATTGGCAAGAGTTATTCTTCGCTTGATTTCTGCGCTGATCTTGATTTTAGAGTTTATCGCAGAGCCAAGGTAGACAAAGTCCCTTACTACCTCGAAGTTATAGCCGCCCACTGTAACGTTCTGCCCAATTCATTGGTATTGATTATCCCTTCTTGTTGACAGCATGTACTTACTTGCTTTCGTTTTCGTTTATCGCTAAACCCATTTTGGCCGCTTCTGCTTCAATGATTGCAAACGCACCGGTACTTACTTACTAAGGTGGCGCTACAGTTTGGGGTGAACCTGGGCCTCAACCAAAAAGCCTCTCCATTTAGCTCGATCTTTAGCTAATTGCCTCCAGTTGCGCACTCCAAGTTAGTCGAGGTCCCCTTGAACTTGTGCGCGAGTTACATGTCTGCACACTTAAGCTGCCATCATCATCATTATCAATCTTCATCGCAGACCATGTTACCAACATGCATACTGCATCTTACGGGAACATGTTTATGCCAACCTTACGGGAACTTGTTGGCGGATGAACTCTTAATGGGCCAACGGCAGCGCCCATATCCCCGAAGTGGGTTACTGACATCGGTGCATCCGGCCCCTCGTCCTAGGGGTTGCAAAAACAGGATCTGGCCCTCCAGGTTGGGGGTTGTGCCGTCGGGTTAACTTCCCTACCACATAAAAAACCTTCGGTTACGAGGCAACCAACACCCCCTTTTACTGTTGACGACCTAAGCAAACGTAAAAAGGACAACGATCTTCGTGTCTGCACTTGGAATGTTAGGTCCCTCTACAAACCACGTGCAGCCGAACAACTTGCGGAGGCCCTAGAGTGTCTCAAAGCAGACATTACCGCCATGCTGGAAGTGCGATGGGATGGGCCGGGCAAAAGGAGTATAAAAAAACTGCGACATCTACTACGGCGATTGCTACAGACAAAAAGGACAGCGTCTATTCGGGTGCGGATTTGTCATTGGAGGCAGACTTAGGCAAGAAGTCTTGAGTTTCCCGCATGTGAACGAGCGCCTTATGACTATCCGAATCAAGGCTAAATTTGCTAAATCGCTAACATTGCGATCGACGCAAGGCACTCTTACAGTATTCTGGCTATCCGGACTTTCCGAGGAGCCAACGTGGATTCGGATCACTACCTAGTTTTAGCCAAGGTACGGATGCGGAGCGAAATCAACGAAATACTGTGAGGAAATTTGTCGTCGGGCGGCTACAATCGCAAGAGACCGCCAGAGCCTTTGCCGATCGAGTTTCTCTTTATCTTAATCTAAGTCCTATGCCGCCAGCAGCAAATGCGGAAGACCAGTAGCAGCATTGCCGACAAGCCATCAGAGATGCCGCCTCTGATGTACTGGGTTTTTCTCGGCCACCACAACGAAACCCCTGGTTTGATGAGGGATGCCGGCAAGCACATGCAGCAAAACAAGAGGCGTACAAAGCGGCGCTGCTTACGAGCTCTACGTGAGCAGGAGAAAAGAGGAACATCGACTTCTCAGAATGAAGAAAAAGGAGCATGAGAAGCGCTCGATTGAGGAGATTGAGAGACTTTATTGCAGGAATGATGTTCGAAAATGTTATCAAAAGGTAAAAGGAACATGCAAGGGTTTCAAAGCCAGAACAAAAGCCTACAGGGACGAAAATGGTTACATAGTAGTAGAATCGCAGTCGGTGCTGAGAATATGGAAGGAACACTTCTGCAGACTATTAAACGGCGATGATGACCAATATTCCGCTGTCAGGCAGAATGAGCCATTCAACAGTGACGATGACAGTCAAGATTCCCGTCAACCCGATCAGAATGTAGTGCGGATAGCGATATCTAAACTCAAATCCAACAAAGCTGCTGGAGCCGACGGTCTTGCCGCTGAACTTTTTCAATGCAGAAGGAGATGAGTTGATAAGGAGCATGCATCAGCTCATCTGTAAAATCTGGTCGGACGAAAGTATGCCGGATGAATGGAACCTCAGCATCGTTTGCCCGCTCCTGAAAAAACGAGACCCTCTAAACTGCGCCAATTACAGAGGTATAAGTCTCCTCAACATCGCATATAAGATCCTGTCTACCGTATTATGTGAACGCCTAAAACCGATCGTCAGCAACCTGATAGGTCCTTATCAGTGCGGTTTCAGGCCAGGAAAGTTCACCATTCACCAAATATTCACACTACGGCAGATCTTGGAAAAAACCCATGAATATAAAATCGATACGCACCACCTCTTCATCGATTTTAAAGTTGCCTATGATAGCGTGTATAGAGACGAGGTATACAGAGCCAACTTGGCATCCCTGCCAAGCTCGTCCGTTTGTGCATAATGACGATGGAGAACTCTCGCTGCTCTATCAAAGTCGGTAAGAACATCACCGAACCGTTCGATGTCAGGAAAGGTCTTAGACAAGGTGACGGGCTATCATGCGATCTCTTTAACATAGTACTTGAGAGAATTGTACAAAACTCACAAGCCAACACCGGAGGTACAATCGTTTACAAGTCTGTACAACTACTCGCTTATGCCGATGACATTGACATAATCGGAAGAACTCAGCGGGCCGTCAATGGGGCATTTACGAGTATTGAGATCGAGGCAGCAACGATGGGTTTAGCGGTCAATGAAAGCAAAACAAAATATATGCTGTCTACAAAAAAGGACACCCAACATCGGCGTCTTGGACAGAACGCCACAATAGGCAGATATAATTTTGAGGTAGTAAAGGATGTTGTCTACCTAGGCTCTATGGTGAACAAGTGGAGGGGGACCTCAACCAACTTGGCGTGCGCAACTGGGGGCAGCTGGCTCGTAACCGCGCTGGCTGGAGAGGTTTGTTGGTTGAGGCCCAGGTCCACCCCGAACTGTAGCGCCATCTAAGTAAGTAAGTACGGGAACTTGTTTATACCAAACCTTATGGGAACTTGTTTACGCCAGAAGACATCTTACGGGAACATGTTTATGCCAACCTTACGGGAACTTGTTTATGCCAAACTTACGGGAACTTGTTTACTCCTAAAAAGACTTGGCTTGTAGGCAAGTTTAGCTGCAAGATAAATACCCTACGCCTAATTTTGGCAGCGGAGTTGTGTAAAGAGGTTTTAGTAAACCACATCGTAAACGCATTTAGTATAGTAGGTATGTAACTGGCGCAGTCAGTTGTCGAATCCAGCATCAGGCTGTGAAGTCGGGTTTACAAGTAACACACTACGATAGCATATCGAAGTGATAGATTTTAATCGTATAGTTACGTAAAGGAACCTCGCGGAAAATAATATAAAGGTAAAATATACAGTGAAAAAAAAAAACATAAATCAGTGGTAAAAACAAAAGTGAATTAAAAATACATTATTTAAAAAAAAAAGAAATAGTAGTGAAACCAAGAGCAAATTAAAATATGTAAAAATAATACAGTGGTAAGACAAAAGTAAATTTAAAAAAAAACAGTGGTAAATAAAACAAAACAAAAATTAAATAAAAAGAACAAAGTGGTCAAAACAAAAGCAAATTAAAACAAAGATAGAAAGAAAGAAACAAAAATACAGTGGTAAAAACAAAAAAAAATAGAAAAAAATAAACAAAAACAAACTAATACAGTGCTAAAAAAAAAAAACAAGGAAAAAAAACAAAATATTTTTGTGTTCCTGGTAATTTAATGGAGCTGAAGCAAAGCTGATAATCAACTTGAATTCAAAAGCTCAAAGCAAACTTAATTGACGAGGTAATTCCAAAATGTTGTTTTCTTATATCAGTTCTTCCTTATGGCCCCAGGCCTTAAAATATCTAAAAATCAACAAAATAAAGCTGGTTCCTTCCTTAATATCAAAAGTTGGAATTCGTTCGAAGCTGATTCGGGAAAAGTTATAAAAGGGCTTTTTAAGAAAAAACCGTGTAACATAGAATTAGTTGATGCAGACGATATGAGTCACGAAGCGATTGCGATGGATGACTTTAACTGCCTCAGGATGTGGTCCTGACGCTGTTAAGGACTTCCCAAGCTTTGATGGCAACCCGCGTTGCTTATTTGATTTCATTAGTAACGTGGAAGAAATAATGAATCTTATGCCGCACATAGCAGGTACCATGTATGAAAGAATTATTGTAAGGGTCATAAGAAACAAGGTTGTAGGATCAGCTAGTGAGGTTCTTAATATGTACGGCACATCAATTGACTGCAATGAAATAAAGGGTAATTTGATTGTTCATTATGCAGATAAACGTAATGAGACTAGCCTCATTCGTGATTTGCACCAGCTTCGGCAAAACCAAGCTACAGTAGAAAGTTGTTATTCTAAAATAATAGACATACAATCAGCTATAACGAGTCATGTTAAGGTACATGGAAGTGGTGTTAATGTTATCAAAGCTAGGCAATCACTCTACCAGGAAATATGTCTGAATAGCTTTTTATCAGGACTAAGAGAACCTCTAGGTTCCACAGCTAGGTCAATGAGGCCAAACAGATTAGCAGATGCATTCAATTATTGCCTTCAGGAACAAAATTGTTGGTACTATCAAAATCCGCAACACGTACAACCAGTTTTATTTAACAGACGAAATCAAAATAGATCAACTCAACCTAGCCAACCCAAAACCTTTCAATGACCTTTAGTAAACAATCATCAGCAGTTCTATAAAAAATCTTATTTCACTCACCAAAAACTTCAAAACATACAGGAATACTAATAGTTATCAATAAAGCTCTCAAGTACCGTATAACAACCAAAATAGGTCAGGTTTTAGAAGACTTCCCGCACCGGAGCCCATGGACACCTATAGCGGAAATACCTATAGAAGTTAAAACAATTCAAATAGATCAAAAAATAACTCACAGAATTATTGTCCCAATCAATTACATGCAATTGAAAGTGGTGGAACCTATGTATCTAAGAAAATTAACCAAAATCATACTTTAGGATATTAAGAACCTCAACTTAACTCGAATTTCTCAAATTTTGACAGACCAGGATCTTCAACCCAACCAATTCATACCGAAGTAGACGATGCAAATTTTCTTTAAAAAGCCTCGGAAATCAAATAGGTTATTTAGATATAAACAACTATAATTCCTACTTACTGCCATACATTAATATTAAAAGTTGCAATAATAAAAATCTTAAATTCTTAATCGATACTGGAAGCAACAAATCTTTTATTAGTCCAGGTATAGCTAATCCTAATGAAATAAAAACTATTAAGCCCGTCGAAATTAAAACAATATTTAATAACAAATTAATAAACCAAGAGATAAAAACTAATGGTCCCCGTGCAGGGACGGGTTAAGAATATCACTGCAGCGCCCCCCAACAACTAGCGCTTGTCGTAAAAGGCGACTAAGGGGACAAATCAGATCTAGGCAATATAACACCCAAGTGAGCCTAGCGACACATATACTACCTTAAAAACCCTCCCACAAGTGTGCATGCGAGTCCGTGGGTTGGCACGACTGGAGATCACCGGTGTCATAGAAGAAAGTTCAAACAATACTAAAACAGGAGCATGTACGTGTCAAACAACAAACACCATCCCAATATGGTGCAAAAAATTGTATTGCAAAACTGTATCATTATGGTAATACTTGCAAAAAGGAAAGGCACTACCCCGCCAGACACTACCACTGCTGTGCATGTGCATGTTCGGGTCAGAGCTATACGGATTCCGGGGGCTAGCAACATAATGAAACAGTTTGGACGCAATTTGAGGGTCGCGTGTTGGAACATTGGAAGCATGACCGGTCGAAGTTACGAGCTGGAAGAGATGATGAATAGAAGGCGGGTGGATATCTTGTGTGTCCAAGAGACAAAATGGAAAAACACCGGGAATCGGGCGCATTTCTTGGACGTTAGGACAAAAGATTTCAAGATGTTCTACTACGGAACGGAATCGGTATCATCCTTACGGCAGAGCTACTTGGAAACGTCTTGAGCATTTCGAAGTCCAGCGACCGTTTGATGTCTCTCAAACTAGTAATACAAGGAGAGGTGTGGAATATTGTCCGTGCATATGCTCCCCACAATGGGTGCAATCAGAGAGATAAAGATGCATTTTGGCTAGATTTCCACAATCTCCTTAAGAACATCCCAAAGGAAGAATTTCTGTTTGTTGGAGGAGATTTGAATGGACATGTCGGGAAATCAAACGAAGACTATGAAGACTGCCATGGAGGACTAGGATATGGCACCAGGAACCTTCCTGGTGAAGACATCCTAAGCATGTGCAAATCACACGGTCTTATCGTGTTAAATACCATGTTCATCAAACAAAGCCGACACCTGATCACTTACAGCAGTGGTGGAGAGGAAACTCAGATTGACTACCATTTGGTAGCCAGTTTCATGAAGCCTCTGGTAAAAGATTGAAAGTGTTTCTGGGAGAGGCAATCTCTCGGCAACACCGTCTCCTGCTAACAGAAATTTTTATGAAAACACCAAAGAAAAGCAAACAAACAAGGGTCTCCGAGAAAATCAAGTGGTACAATCTGGACAAAGAAAAAGGCGAGGCTTTTGTTTTCGTAATAAAAAATTACCTCTCTCTCATCATCAACGGAGCTGAGGATGAAGAGTGCAGAGCACAAAATATGTGGGATTCCCTACAGCGAACTTGATTAAAGAAGGCCAAATCACTGCTAGGAGCTTCAAAAGGCCACCATCAACACGCCAAAGAAATATGGTGGTGGAGTGATGAAGCTAAGAAGGTGATAAATGAGAAGAAAGCGGCTTTCAAAGCTTGGTCAAAGTGCCCCTCTAATAATAGTGACGAAAAAGCTCGCCTCGAAATGGAATACAGATGCTGCAAGAAAAAAGCGAAGAAGAAATGCGCTCAGCTTCAAGCAGAGAGTACGGAGGGCCTATATCGGGAGCTGGAGAAAATATTTTCCTCGGTTGCTGATGCAAACCAGGCTATCCAGGAGCTGCGAAGACACAATATGAACAAGAGCGCAACCATCTTCAAAATAGCAGCCCAAAGAAGGAAGAATGCTCAGGAGATTCGTTCGCCAAAGTTCATTAGCAATGCTCATGGCCAGCTTCTTGTGGATGACGACAAAATTCTGCAGAGGTGGCGGCAGTATTGTGAAGAGCTTTTAAATGAACAATTTCCCCGGCTATACTTTCCAAGAGCCACCCCTAACTGTGAAGAAATACCCGACATTACAGTCGAAGAAGTTAGTGAGGCGGTCAAATACTCCAAAAAACGAAAAGCGGTTGGGCCAGACGAGATACCCTCTGAGTTCTAGAAAAAGATGGGAGACATCGGGTTCAGATGGCTCAGAATTCTCATCTCCAAATTCGTGAGAGGTGATCCAATGCCGAATCAATGGAGGGAAAGTTACCTTCTCCCTGTATACAAAGGGAAGGGTGATACACGAAACTGTGATAACTACCGTTCGATCAAGCTGATGTCACACACCATGAAGATCGTGGAGCGAGTATTAGGTGGCCGACTGCGAAAAATAATACGGCTATCTGATGATCAGTGCGGGTTTGTCTCGGGTAAATCAACCACAGATGCAATCCAAAGTATAAGGATCATAATCGAAAAACATCGTGATTCCTTAAGGGATTTGCATATTGTATTGGTTGACTTTGAAAAGGCATTCGACAGACAACCACGAGATCTGATATGGGTGGCGCTAAGTCATCGAAGGGTTCCAGAAACCTATGTACAGATGATCATGGACATGTACGAAGGATCAAAGACAAGAGTAAGATGCCCCGCTGGAGTAACCGAAGAGTTCCCAATCAAAGTCGGGGTGCATCTGGGAAGCGTTTTAAGTCCTTTGCTCTTTATTACAATCCTTGATTATCTGCTTGAAGGTAAAGTGATGGACCCCAAGGTACATCAGTTATTCTTTGCTGACGATGGAGCCATCATAAGTGATGACCCTACATCCCTACATCGAGCACTTGATGTGTGGGTGGACGTTTAGGAGGGAAATGGATATCGCATTAGTTCAAAAAAGACAGAGTACTTGTGCTGCCCGTTCTCTGATCCACTCAGGCCTATTCCAGACATTATTTGAATGGAACAGTGCTTCCCAAGTGCGAAAAGTTCAAATATCTGGGATCTATGATCAATAGCAAAGCAACTTGTGATGACGACATCAATCATCGTGTAAGCGTAGGGTGGATGAAGTGGCGAGAAAATTCCGCTATCTTCTGTGAAAGGAAAATGCCACCTAAGTTGAAAGGAAGGCTCTACACCGCAGTTGTACGTCCAGCGCTCACATACGGTTCACAATGTTGGACGATGTACAAAAAGTATGACAGTAAATTAACGGCAGCTGAGATGAAGATGCTTCGCATGACAGCAGGAGTGACAAAGCTTGATCGAATAAGAAGTTCGAAGATCCGTGGAAGCTTTCACATCAAGGAAACCATCGTACAAAAAATAGAGTGCGACCGGCTCAGGTGGTATTGCCACGTTCAAAGAAGAGATCATTTGAACCCTGTTAAAAAGGCAATATCAATACACGTTCCAAAGACATTGCGATGTAGGAAAGGCAGGCCTATAAACGCCTGGATCAGACAAATGCGACGACATCGGCATTTCATTGGCCTCAGTAACCGAGTGATCCAAAATCGGCACGCCTGCCGATATTTTCTGAGGTCAAATAGGCGAACTCCACAGGCGGATCAGTAGAAATGCGGTGAAGTGGGAGGGTTGTGATCCCTTGTTTTCGGATCATAGCCTCGCTGATAAAAGGAAGAAAAAGAAGAAGAAGATAAAAACGAATGGTTAAAAAAAACTTAGTACAGAAGTTCAAGATCCATAGTTATTTGGATGGTCTTATCGGTACCGAAATGATGAAAGATCTTGACATTAAAATAGATCTCAAGTATTCATTTATAGAAACTGAAAAGTCCAAAATACCCTTAAGTTACAAGCCAAATTTAATATCAAAAGCATACACCATTCCAGGTCTGTGTAAAATGATTTGTTATCTCTCCCGTTGATACTCAAAATGACAGCATTTATATCAAACCAATTATCATTAAAGATAACTTGAAGAAGGGATTTATAACGCCAAAAATTGGTTTTGTTATATAGAAGTTATCAACACTTTAGACCTACCGCAGACTTTTGTAATCAAGCAACCACTTAAATCCGAGTAATTCTCTTCCGAATCGTATTTTGAGATTCGTAACCTTTCAATAAATAGCTCAAGCGAAGGCATAACCAATGTAAGTCAGTTACTTCGCACTGATCACTTGAACACCGAAGAAAACCGAGTAATAAATGAGCTTTGCAAATCTTATGAGGATATATTTTTTAAGGAGGGACAAAACTTAACTTTTTTGAACAACATTAAGCATGAAATTAACACCAAAGACAATGTTCCAATATACACAAAATCGTATCGTTATCGATACATTCACAGAGCTGAAGTCCAAAAACAAATATCCGATATGCTTCAACAGGGTATTATTCGACGTAGCTTTCTCCTGGATCTTCTCCAATTTGGCTAGTTCCAAAGAAAAAAAGACTCAAATGGAAAAGAAAAATGGCGATTAGTCATAGACTACCGAAAGCTTAATGAGAAGACAATAGGCGACAAATATCCTATTCCAAATATAACCTAAATACTAGACAAGTTAGGTAAATCTTTGTACTTCAGCACAATCGATCTCGCTTCAGGATTTTACCAAATCGAAGTAAAGGCCGAAAACATTTCAAAAACAGCATTCTCCATTGGCAACGAACATTACGAGTATGTTCGTATGCCTTTTGGGCTTAAGAACACTCCCTCGACGTTCCATCGAATCATGGACAATGTTTTGGATGGACTTCAGGGTAAGGTGACCATAATTTTTTCCTCACAAAGCGGGACATCTGTACATTTCTTTCGGCAAAACATATTTTTTTTTTTATTATTTTAAGTTAAAGTATAATTTTTCATTTTTTTTTTTGCCAAGGGGTAGTGGAAAAACGCTAATGCGCACGAGAAGTGCGAGACTTCTACTCTCTAAAAAAAACCAACTTTAACCCCTTTTCAACATGACACCATCCAATCCGGAACCGGATGGATTACTTCAGAGTGATGTCGTTTTCTTTCCCTCTGCGGACCGGCTTCTTCAGACTTTTCTACTGGTGCGGGTTTATAATATCTTGCCGGTAAGGCCTTCATCGATTTGGTAAACTTACTGAGGGTATATTTACTTCCTCCTCTCTCTTTTTCGATCTGAGTACCGTCTCAATGAATAAAGATATTTTATTCCACGTGTCGATACTCGGTACCATCTTGTTTACGGCACGTATCTACAAAAAGAAAATACTGTTAGCCCACATCGCTCACCTAGTACCAGACGGATGAAGAAGAGCTAACACGTGAAACGAATTGGATCGAAAAGAAACGGCCTGGCAAAAAACGCAAAGCTGGTTCCTCACCGGAAGTCGAGCCATAAAAAGATGGAAAGCGCAAGGAGTTCCAAAAAAAAAGACACAATAAATAAAATTACGAATAACGGCTATAATTAGTTGCATTGCCTCCTTAAAGGAACACTGGCATCGAAGTTTAAGGTGACATCTCTCCGAAACAATACGTGGAAAATCGATATCGATGATGCTGACGGTTACAGAGAAGTGTCTGAAAAATTGAATGCCGAGTAGATAAGTTAGAAACACCACTGCGTGTTGTAGCAAGGGAACTCCACCCCTCGTGCACTAAAGAAGATGTTATAAACGACCTTCAAGGCAAAGGCTTTAAAATTCTTGATGCAGTCAATATTATCAAGAAGGAGAAGCAACAGTTGGAGGGAGATCAGGAAAAATTGGTAAAGCGTAGATTTCCACTATTCATGCTAAGTTTTGATAAAGACGAAAATATAGATGTAATATATGGCATGAAGACTATTCTAAACATCATGGTCAAAATCTAACCTATGCGTAACAGCTCCAGATCGATCCCGCAGTGTAAGCGCTGTCAAGGTTTCAATCATACGCAGACTTACTGCCAGAAAGAACCGCGATGCGTTAAATACGCAGGTAAACATCTCTCGGAAGAGGGTCACCTAAATAAGCAAACCCCAGTCACTTATATAAACTGCAAAGGAAAACATCCTGCGAACTATCGAGGTTGCGAAGTGGCGAAAGAGCTCCAAAAAAGATGCAATACGCTTAAAAATGCCATGCGTCCGAATCCGATACCAATTAAAAATAGATCGAAAATAGCTGCGAAAAAAGCAGCGAAAGATAGAAAATCCGTCAATATTCACTCAAGATCAGGTGATGAAGAACGACATAAACGTAGTAGAGAAAAGGTGACAGGAGCAAAATCTTCGAATATTGGCGTGCAGTCTAATGCTCAAGCGGCGTTGATTGCTAATGGCAAGTATATGACCCACAACCCACTGGAGATCAAAGCAAGAAACCATCCAAACCTTAACGTAAAGATTCCTGCTCAACTTGCGGCATTGGAAAGCGGTGATAGAAACAGCTCACAAAATCCTGTATCCAATGTTTTCTCCTTAATTCTTGCGAAACTTAAAGAGCAATGCAAAAACAAACAAACTTATTTTCGAGAGACTAGTTGCACTAGAAAACAACATTCATAATAGGCGCACTTCAACCCGAATATGAAAGAAATGCTAAAAATTCTTACATGGAACGCCAACGGGCTCATACAAAGACTTGACGAGTTAGAAATATTTATACGAGATAAAGATATTGATACTATATGCTTGGTCTGTGAAACTCATCTGACAAAACAATCGAATGTAAGATAAGGGGATATAGCGTGTATCACGCCTTCCACCTATCGGAAAGAGCCAGAGGCAGATCATCTTTGTTTATAAAAGAATCCATCGAACACTCAGCAGAAATAAAGATTGAATTAGAAGCAATGCAAGTAAGCACGGTACGCGTTAGAAATAGACATTTTGCCTTCAACATTTCGTCTATACCATATATTGCCCACTGCTATGTAAACTTGAAGAAAGTGATTTCACAAATATTTTCAAATTCCTTAAACCAAATTTTATTATTGGTGGCGTCTTTAACGCGAAACACCCCTTCTGGGGTTCAAGGTACGCCTCTCAGAAAGGTCAAAAGCTTTATAATGCGGGTACGCAATACAATTGTGATTTTCACTCGACGGGTAAACCAACATATTGGCCGACTGATAGCAATAAGATACCAGATCTGATCGATTTCCTTGTTGTTAAAGAAATATCTGGCAACTGTATAAAAGTTGAAGAAAGCTTTTTTTTTTTTTTGCTTTTTTTTCCTCTGATCATTCTCCAATCATCATGACGTAAGTGAAGCTTGATTAAAAAGTAGGACCGGCTAGATTAACCAGCGCGAAAACTAATTGCGATGGCTTTAAAAAATATATTGATGCAAATATTGAGCCAAGCGTATCACCCCGTGGCGCCGTGGCGCCGTGTCGTAAGTGGTTAGTATGTCGGATCACTACGCATGAGGTTCTAAGTTCGAATTATTGGAAGAGGTAAAAAACTTTATGCGTTCTTTGTCGATTTTAAATCTGCTTTCGACACTGTGGAAAGAAAAGCTCTTTTTTATAAGCTGTACAGGATGGGCATGTCGATGAAATTTGGGCGAATTATCCAAAACCTGTATGCAGATACTAAGGCAGCGGTGTGGAATGGTGTGGAGTTGTCAGCATGGTTTCGTACGTGGTCGGGTGTTAGACAGGGATGTTCCTTGAGTCCAAGCTTATTTGCTCTATACATCGAGGATATGGTTGAAATTCTACCAGGAGGTGTTGAGTACGCAGGACTGCTGATCAAAGCATTACTGTTTGCTGATGATATAGTGCTGCTAGCGCACTCACCTGAATCACTGCAACTAATGATTAATAGACTATATGAGTATTGTAAGCTGTGGAACCTGATAGTTAATCTAAATAAGTCGAAAATCATGATCTTTAAAAGAGGTGGAGGAAAACGCAGTGGGAATGAGAAATGGCATTACAACGGCGAATATATAGAAGTTGTGAATGAATATAAGTATCTTGGCGTTTATTTCACTAGGAACCTTGATATGGGGAGACACCTAGAGGAAAAATTAAGCAAATCCAAAACGGCCATCAACACGGTTTGGAAGAATTGTCTCAACAACAAACACATTGCCCACAGTAGCAAATATAAGGTATTTATGTCAGTCTCTGAATCCATACTATTTTATGCTGCGCAAGTTTGGGGAGTAAGGAAGTACGAGAATGTGGAGAAACTGCTACGTTATTATATAAAAAGAACATTCCATCTGCCACCTAACACCCCAAATTATATGATAATGTTGGAAACAGGTTTATCTCCGCTCTTCATAAAAACGCTAAAATTACATGTAGATTACATTTTAAAGGTCTTGAAGATGTCAAATACCCGATTGCCGAAAAAAGCGGCAATGCAAGCCATGCGGTCCAAGACGGGGTGGTACAGTGAGTGGCTGGAACTTGCTAGTAGCTGTGGAATTGGGTTAAACCTCGATGACAGCAAGTGTTGGAAACGTCAACTTTACCAAATTATTGCAAGTGTGGACGAGCAGCTTCGAGCAGGATACGTAGAGCAGGCGACGGCGTCGCTACATAGAATAACCTATAGCCGTTTAGGTCATAACTTGCAGGAGAATAATTACTTCCGTGATGAAAACAGCATTGAGGAAATATCGACTGTGTTTAAGCTGCGGGGAGAGCTTCTTAAGCTTAATTATATTCCGCACAGAGATGACCTACCAATACTGTGCAGCTTGTGTAACTTGGCGGAGAGGGAAGACGTTATACATTTCGTTGGAAAGTGTCCAGTATTAAAAGAAACGAGGAGATATATTTTCGGAAGTGATATTCTGGCGACGGAACAAGTGTTAACAATTCTTAACGAAATAAACGTAGCAAAACTATTTCAGTACTGCAAAGTCGCACTAAAGTATCGTCTTGGAATAATCAACGAAAATTTATAATTTAATTAATTGCTATTTTATGTATTTATATAATTGTTGCCAATCTGGCAGACGGCAAAGCCAAGCTAATTGATTTTTGTTAAAATTATGTTTAAATATGAAGTACATTAATAAAAATCGAATCTAATCTAAAATCTAAAAAATCTAAGTTCGAATCCCAGAAAATACCAACAAGTTTTTTCACGGTCCCACCTCTCGCGAGCGTCTGACAAACATCCGAGAGTATTGTTGTCACGAAAAAGCTTCTCAAATCGCCGTTCGGATTCGGCATTAAACTTGCAGGTCCCTTCCATTCATGTGAAAAATATAACGCACACAACATGAGTGGTTGCGAAGATAGGCCCTGGCACTTTAAAGAGCTGTTGCGCCAAATATTTGTATTTTTTTTTCGTATCACTTAAAACACACTATGAACTTCAAACCGAATCCAACTATTTCAGTTTTAAAACAATTAAAGTATGTTTCGTTCGTTCATCATTTTTCTCATTCTCAAACAAACGATACATTATAGATACATAGTAGATACAGACATGGTACACGGAGCGACAGAGCACAAAGTACTTACGAGTATTAACTACCCAGTTATGTATTTCAATACCAAGTCTGTTTTTTTGCTGTTTTTGTTTTTAGTTTTTCTTTTTTTGTACTGTCTCTGGAAATCTATCTGTGAGCAATATTATTTTTAGTATATACATTTACTGAGAATGAGTTTAATGAACGAAACAAGTTTAATATGGGGTGGCCTTTCTTAAAGCGGGACATTTTGCGTTCTTTGGGGACAGCGGGACACAAAGCTCGAAAGCGGGACGTTACTTCAGGGTAAAGTCTGTCTCGTATTTATGGATGATATCATTTTGTACTCAACCTCTCTGCAAGAGCATATTGAAAGCTTGAATGCAGTGTTCAAAAGACTTAGAGAAGCAAACCTTAAAATTCAGCCTGAAAAATCAGAGTTTCTTTGTAAAGAGGTAGCATTTTTGGGACATTTAGTGACAGATAAAGGCGTAAAACCAAATCCCGACAAAATAGCTGTCATCAAAAATTATCCAATACCCAAAACAAAAAGACAAATTAAATCGTTTCTTGGCCTTCTCGGTTATTACCGAAAATTTATAAAGGACTTTGCTAATCTAACAAAGCCAATGACCAAATGCCTCCGCAAGGGTGAGATCATAAAGCTTAACGAAAGATATATTGACTGTTTTGAAACATGCAAAACACTTCTTTTCGATTGCCCCATTTTGACATACCCGAAGTTTTCAAAACCTTTCAACCTTACGACGGATGCGAGTAATGTTGCTATAGGTGCTATATTGTCACAAGGGCTCATAGAATTGGATGAACCGATTTGCTATGCAAGTCGTACCTTAAGTAAGTCAGAGCAGAACTAGAGCACAATTGAGAAGGAACTTCTTGCCGTAGTTTGAGCTACAAATATTTCAGGCCTTATCTTTTTGGTCGAAGGTTCTAAATTATAACCGACCACAAGCCTCTTACATGGCTCTTTTCCTTAAAAGATCCAAATCCAAAATTGATTCGATGGAGGCTCAGGTTGGAAGAGTTTGATTATTATATCACATATAAGAAAGGAAATCAGAACTCCAACGCTGATGCCCTATCCCGTATTGAGTTAAACGCGAATGAAATAAATCAAGTCCGCCCTGAAAATGAAAATCTAGACCATTTATCGACTCAATACAATATAGATGAAGAAGATAACCTATTTACAATCCATTCAGCAGAAGAGAATATAAATGACAGCATTCCGATTTCGGAACGTGCTATAAATGAATTCTCCAATCAAATAGTCCTTAAACAGGTAGACAATAAAACTAAACCGTGAAATTAAAAATTTTATTTAAAAGGAAGAAACGATTAACAATCATATCATAACGCAATTAGAGAAGATCATTTTATCGTTAAGATTTTTAGAGAATATACGGCTTCTAAAAGGCTTACAGCAATTCTGACGGATGACGCTATATTCAAGGTTGTCCAATCGGTGTATTCTAAATATATCAGCAGTAGCCATCTCAAACTACGATGTTGCAATATGTTGAAGATACTGATGGACAGGAAAAATTAGTTCGCGATTATCATAAAAATTCAACCCATAGAGGCATAAACGAAAGTTATGAACATCTGAATAGACATTTCTACTTTCCAAATATGAGACATTTGATCACACGTATCATCAATAACTGTGATATATGCCAAAAATATAAGTATGATCGAAAGAGACAGCGCTTAAAATTCGAAATTACGGAAACACCATCTAACCTTTAGAGATCCTTCACTTATATGTGTACTCTATTCTCAAGGAAAACTTTTTAACAATAATAGACAAATTTAGCTGATTTTCCAGCGTTTACTTACTGACGGCTAGAAATAGTATCAGTTTAATCAAATCCTTAAAACATTTTTTCTCCCACTACGGAATTCCACAAACGGTTATTACTGACAAGGGTAGTGAATTTATATCCACACTACTTAAAGACTTCCTAGATATATACAGTATAACCTTGCACACTATATGTGCCAAAATCTTAGCAGGAAATTCACCTGTTGAAAGATTTCATTCTACCCTGATTATTATTAAATCTCAAAACAAAATGAAATCCATCGGCGAAATAGTCGATGAAGCTGTTATCACCTACAACAACTAAATCCACTCTGTTACTAAACTGTCCCGCTTCGAAGTTTTAAACGGTCATATAACAAACAAAAACATATTTTCAATGAATGAAACCATTAAGACAGAACAGGAATACCTTCAAGAACATATAAAAAATAGAATGCTTTAGCAAAATTAATCCACGACCGTAACTTAGCTTCTAAGCAAAGTCTTATAAATAGACTTAATGATGATCGCATAAATCCACCTGACTTTCTAGAAAACGACAAAATCTTCGAATTAGACGACAGACGTAACAAATTAGCTCCTAGATACAAACGCAAACGTATTGTCAAAAAGAACCACGATGTGTGAAATGCGCCGGAAATCACCTCTCCCAAGTTTGTGGAGTAAACAAACAAACCTCTGCAACATGTGTTAATTGTAAGGGAAAGCACCCGGCAAATTATAGAGGCTGTGAAGTAGCTAAGGAGTTGCAAAAACGGAGAGATGCACTCCTTAAGCCACTAAATATAAAATCAAAATTGCAAACTAAATCAAAGCGTAAGATCGCGCCGGAGAAAGTAGGCAAACTAAAACTACCGGGTTCAGAGCACAAAAAGGTGAGGGAAAGATTGACAACAGAAAAGCCCTCGAACTCTGCTCATAAAAGAAACGGTACTGAAAAGCTAAGATTAGAAAAGCCACCGGGTAACGACCCTCGGACAGCAGCAATGCAGTCCTATGCTCAGGCCGTGGCTTCCGAAAAACCAAAAAACCTTGAAATTTCGACCGGCAAACGGACTTTTCCAAAAACTTGACGAATTGGAAATATTTATGCGCCAAAAAGATATTGATATTTGCTTGATTTCTGAAGCCCACATCAAAACGGAATCGCATTTAAAAATAAAAGGCTATAATGATTACGACACTTGTCACCCTTCGGGAAAAGCGATAGGCGGATCATCCTTGTTTATTAAAGACTGCAGCGAATAATCCGAAGACCTGAAGATAGAGCTTGAAACTCTGCAATTGTGCACGATTCGAGTTAAAAATAGCTAGCATACTCTTAAAATCTCATCTATATACTGTCCACCGCGTTCCGCGCTTAATAAAAGTCATTTTACTAACCTGTTTGAATCGCTGAAACCTAAGTTAATTATTGGCGGCGATTTTAACGCGAAACATACGTTCTTGGGCTCAAGATACAGCTCGAAAAACGGTAGAATGCTCTATGGGGCAGGTATGGAGTACTGTTGTGATTTCCAGTCGACGGGTAAACCGACTTACTGGCCAACTGATACTTCGAAAATACCTGACCTGATCGATTTTTTCGTTCTGAAAGGAATATCTACCAACCACATAAAAGTTAAAGAGAGCTTTGATCTGTCGTCTGATCATTCCCCAGTTATTTTGGCATTGAGCAAAAAACTAGTCTACAACCTAGAGTCAGCGAAATTAACTGGTAGAACAACTAACTGGGAAGGCTTTAGGAACGAAATAGAAGATAATGTTGAGCTGAGCGTTCCACTTACGACACCCTATGAACTTGAGGTTGAAGTTGATCACTTCGTTGAGATCGTACAGCTCGCCTCTTGGAATAATACTCCTATTCCAAGGAAAACGCCGGACAAATACGGCTTACGATATCCTCCGGAAATAAAGGAATTGGTCAAGGAAAAACAAAAAGCTCGTAAAAAATGGCAACAGAGTCGTGCTCCGCAGCATAAAGCACACTTGAATCGTCTGTGCAATTCGTTGAAGAAAACTATTAAGGATTTTAAGAATCGTGCAATAGGTTCTTACCTTGAAAGTTTAACAGCGAAAAAAGATTCCAATTATTCACTTTGGAAAGCTGTAAAAGGCACCAAAAGACCCAAAGTCACTGCGCCGCCAATTAAATTAAATCAAAATGAATGGGCAAGGGAAGATAAAGAAAAAGCGGACGTCTTTGCGGCCCACCTGGAAGAAACCTTTAAACCGTCCGATAGTCAAGTGGTTTACGATAACATCAATAGGCCGGATTTACCATCTGGCAGTTTAACACTCACAAGTGCAACGCTTAGGGAACTCAAAAATGAGATCGAGATTCTAAAACTTAAGAAAGCTCCTGGTTATGATTTAATCACCGGAGAAATTCTCAAAGTTTTACCTAGAAAAGCTTTGATTAAGCTTCTCTATATTGTAAATGCTGCGCTCAGATTAAAACACGTTCCGAGCCAATGGAAAGTTGCGGAAGTAATAATGGTCTTAAAACCAGGAAAACCGCCAAATGAGGTAAAATCGTATAGACCAATTTCGCTTCTTCCAGTCATATCGAAAATTTTCGAGAGGATATTACTAAGGCGTCTCCAACCGGTTATAGACGAAAATAATCTTATCCCTGACCACCAGTTTGGGTTCAGAAGTAAGCATTCGACGATTGACCAGGTGCATAGAATTACTGACGTAATCGAGAAAGCACTTGAAGAAAAAAAGATTTGCTCAAGCGTATTTCTTGACGTCTCGCAGGCCTTTGATAAGGTGTGGCATGATGGCTTGAAATCCAAACTACGACAAGTTCTCCCTGTGTGCTTATACGATATTCTAGTATCATATCTGGGGAATAGACTCTTCCATGTTAGACATGGAAACGAATACTCCGAGCTCAAAGAAATTACCGCCGGCGTACCACAAGGAAGCGTTCTTGGGCCGCTTCTCTATCTGTTATATACTCGTGATATACCGAAAGAAGATGGCACTATCCTTGCTACGTTTGCCGATGACACCGCTATCCTAGCAGTAGGTAAAACAATCGGAGAAACGACTGAAAAACTTCAAAACGCGCTAAATAAAGTAAATGAATGGACGATGGACTGGCGGATTGCCCTCAACGAATCTAAATCTGTTCACGTGAATTTCACTTACAAGAAAACTAATAACTCGCCAATTTTCCTAAACTCGGCCCGAATACCTTTTGCAAACGAGGCTAAATACCTGGGAATGACACTCGACGCAAGACTGAAATGGAATTCGCACGTGAAAATGAAACGTAAAGAACTCGATATCAAATATAGCGAAATGTACTGGTTACTCGGAAAAGATTCCCAGCTCAGTACTGACAACAAACTGCTTTTATACAAGCAAGTGCTAAAGCCGGTGTGGACCTACGGTATACAACTTTGGGGTTGTACCAAGAAAACAAATGCAAATATTTTACAAACTTTTCAAAATAAAGTGCTAAGAGAGATTGTCCAAGCACCATGGTATATTAGAAACGACGATATCCACAGGGATCTCCGAATTCCGACAATTGAAGCTGAAACTAGAAGCTTCGCGAGAAAGCATAGAAACCGACTAATCGGACATGTCAACAATACAGTCCTACAAATATTGGATGAGAGCAATTTATTGCGCCGACTACAAAGGACGAAACCTTTCGACTTGGCGAGATAATGATAAACGGCGTCTAGATTGCGGAACATGCAGGATCTTTCAGTGGAAAGTAACCTGCCAAACATTTTTATTTCATGATAGAAAAATTGCTTGATAAGTTATTATATTACTTAGTTGCGATATCTAACCAATTTATATCGAAGGGTGGTGTTTTTTAGTCAGTAAGAATCTGACACTACTATGAGCATGCGCTTGCTATTCTCATAGTCTCCTCCCTCGGAAAAAAAAAAAAAAGCTCCTAGATACAATTAGCACACAGTAATTAAGAACAATAAAATTACCTTAGAAACAAATAAGAGGAAGGTACACAAGCAAAAAGTAAAGCAAAAACGTAAACTCACTAGCTGAAAACTACAATGGTCTAAGTGTTTCTGCATTCTCGTGTGGACAGCCAACCTAACCTAACCTAACCTAACCTAAACCACATCGTAAAAGCATTTAGTATAGTAGGTATTTAACTCGCGCCATCTACGGCGAGGAGGTCCTCTACTGCATCGTCCCTCGGGGTTAGATTCGAAGACTCTGCGGGCCGGAGCGCTGGTGTCCATTCGCTCTACATGTCCTAGCCATCTCATACGTCCAATACGCAGTTTTTTGACTAGGTCGATGTCGCTGTACAGCTCGTATAGTTCGTGATTGAATCTTCTCCTCCAAAACCCTTCAACGCAAACGGGACCAAAAATCTTACGAAGAATTTTACTCTAAGTAAGTAAAAACCAACTAATAAAGTCCATGTTTCAGCGCCGTAAAGCAGGACTGGGATGATCAGGGTCTCCTTAGTGGTTCGAGATAGGGCTTTACTGTTGAATTGCCCTATAAGCCCAAAAAAAGCGATTGGCAAGAGTTATTCTTCGCTTAATTTCTGCGCTGATCTTGTTTTTCGAGTTTATAGCAGAGCCAAGGTAGACAAAGTCCCTTACTACCTCGAAGTTATAGCTGCCTACTGTGACGTTCTCTCCAATTCGTCGGTGTTGGCTGTCCCTTCTTGTTGGCAGGTTTTGCCCTCGTTTATAGCTAAACCCATTTTGGCCGCTTCCGCCTCAATGCTTGCAAACGCACGGGTGACAGCTCGCTGAGTTCTTTCAATAATATCAATATCGTCGGCATATGCAAGCAGTTGTACGGACTTTTGATAGATTGTACCTCTGGTGTTGGCTTGTGAGTTCCGCACAATCCGTTCAAGTACAATATTAAGAAAGTCACATGACAGCGCGTCACCTCGTCTAAAACCTTTTTTGACACCAAAGGTCTCGGTAAGGTCATTACCGACCTTGATGGAGCAGCGAGCGTTCTCCATCGTCATCCTGCACAGACGGACAAGTTTGGCAGGGATGTCAAAACTAGACATGGACCTATAAAGCTCTTCTCTACAGATGTTGTCATAGGCGGCCTTGAAATCGATAAAGAGATGAGGAGTATAGACTTGGAATTCTTGGGTTTTCTCCGGGATCTGCCGAAGTGTGAAGATTTGATCGATGGTGGACTTTCCTGACCTGACAGCACTGATAGGGTCCAATATATAAATGATATATATATAGATATTCCTATCCTCACTTCGTTTTGATCAGGTGGACAGAAATTTTGACTATCATCGTCTATGTTGAATAGTTCATTCTGCCTGACAGCGGGATGTTGGTCTTCGTCGCCGTTACACCGTCTGCAGAAGTAATTTTTCCGTATTCTCAGCACCGACTGTGATTCTACTACGAGCTTCCCATTTTCATCTCTACAGGTTTCTGTACGGGCATTACTTCTCTGACACGTTCTTTTACCTTTTGGTAAATTTTCCGTACATTGTTCCTGGAGTATAAACTCTCAATATTCTCGATCGCGCGCTCTCATGGTCTTTCTTCTTCTTTTGGAGTAGCCGATGTTCTTCCCGTCCCTTTTGCTCGTAGAGCTCACGAGCTGCTCTCGTCTTCCTTTGCAGCGCCGCTTTATATGCCTCCTGTTTTGCTGCATGCACGCCCCGGCATTTTTCGTCAAACCAGGGGTTTCGCGGTGGTGGGCGAGCGAGATCCAGGACATCAGTCGCGACGTTTCTGATGTCATGTTGACAGCGTTGACACTGGTCTTCGGCACTTGATGCTAGCAGCATAGAGGTGTTTGAGAGACTTCGGGATACGCGTTCAGCGAAGAGTCTGGCGGTCTCTTGCGATTGCAGCTTTTCGGCGTTAAATTTTCTCACAGTGTTTCTTCTTTGTTGCTCAGTTTGGGATATCCGCATTCGTACCTTGCCTGCAACAAGATAATGATCTGAGTCTATGTTGGTCGCTCGGAATGTCCGGACATCCAGAATACTTGAGGCGTGTCTTGCGTCGATCGCAATACGATCAACTTGGTTGATCGTTACATGATCATTGGACCGCCGTGTCTGCTTATGAATATTGAGATGAGGAAACCATGTGCTTGCTATGGTGACATTTCGCTTCACAGCGAAATCAATTAGCCTTAGTCCGTTATCAGACGTGGTATCGTGTAGGCTATGCTTACCGACTGCTCTACCACAGACGTCCTCCTTTCCTATTTTGGCGTTAAAATCGCCCAATACGATTTTAAAGTCGTTTTTAGGACATTACTTATATGTTTTGTCGAGGAGCTCGTAGAAACAATCTTTGGTGGCAGGGTCCTTTTCTTCCGCGTGGGCATGAACACATATCAGGCTTACGTTAGCAAATTTAGCCTTGATCCGGATAGTTAGAATACGCTCGCTCACGTGTCGGAAGCTTAAGACTTTTTGCCTGAGTCTGCCGCGTATAACAAATCCGCATCCGAATAAGTGCTGCCTGTTGCCTCTGTAGCAATCACCGTAGTAGATGTCACAGTTCTTCATTCTCTTTTTGCCCGGCCCATCCCGTCGCACTTTCTGGATGGCGGTTATATCTGCTTTATAGCAGTCTAGGGCCTCTGCTAGTTGTTCGGCTGCACGTGGTCTGTAAAGGGACAGAACATTCCACGTACAGATCCGAAGGTCGTTGGCCTTATTTCGTTTGCTGGGGTCATCCTTATCCGAGGCTTTTGGTTGTTTCGAAACCATGCGTTTTTTACGTGGTAGGGAAGTTACCCCGACGGCACAACCCCCAACCTGGAGGGCCAGTTTCTTAATTATTCCCCTAGGACGAGGGGCTGGGTACACCGGTGCCAGTAGTCCACTACGGGAGTATGAACGCTGCCGTTGGCCCATTAAGGGCTCCTCCGCCACCATCTCTATTCCAAGGTCCTGACCAACATTGGAAATTCCTTACCGACCTGTGATCTGAATACGTCGAAGCAGCTTGCGCAAGATATTCACTAAGCTCAACCTAACTGGAACTATAGACGCCACCGTTGACTCCGTCTAGGGAATTCGTCCGCCGCCGCCTGGAACAAAAGGAAATGCTCTAGTGAGAAAGCACTCTTACCCCTCTCTCACCTGCTGCCGCCAAGAATCCTCCAAACGGGGTTGGTTACCCATTTGTTGGATTAAGGTACTAGGCACCTAGCTGTCACCGCGTGGAGGTTCTGAGTAGGAGTTGGTAGGCCTTAGCTAAGTGAAAATGCTTGTGTTTTCGTATAATCGCATGCACTACCGCTTGACCAGCTATCTTTAGAAAACCTAACGACATAATCGGACATTGATTCTAATCATGCATGCTAAAAAGCATGGTCCTTTGATGATGAGAAGGAAGAGAGCACGCCCTCGGATTATCAAGACCCTCGCTAAGATATCTAGACTAGGCTAATATCTAAACAATCGCATTAATAACGTCAGCCATTTGCCCTCTACCTGTTATTCTTAGCGACATGCATTTTTTTTCACATAGGACACCCCATCGTTTATAGCTTAACACATCCCAATATAAAAGCATCGCAACTGTCATTCAACCAACTTACCAATGCGAATTTATTTTTCGCACTGAACTTCATATCCATGTTTGTAGTGTTAGTATATAATAGCAATGTAGCATATAACGGGAGGCAAAAAACTAGTACTAGTTCCGCGAATGGAAAATAGATGGTAAACACAATGCCACTTATTATTTTGACAACTCCACTTTTCTTACCCCTGGGTTGACTGCAAGTGCAGAGTAATTTCAGGGCGACTCCAGGTTTTTAAAAAAATGTTTTAGGCGCACCCCACAGGCGGATCAGTAGAAATGCGGTGAAGTGAGAGGGTTGTGATCCCTTGTTTTCGGATCATAGCCTCGCTGATAAAAGGAAGAAGAAAGTTTCAGAGGGAATTTACAGCGAAACTCGAGCGACTTGAGCTGTCAAAAAACTGGCCTATACCTGGTCCTGCTGCAAGTTCTGTTACAAATTCAAATCGTAAAAAAAAAATAAACAAAACTGGACTAATATTTGTAAAATTTTTTTACTAACATAGTAAAACAAAAGAGCGGTTTAATAAAAGTGCCTGCTTTTTGCTTAAAGGCAAGCCCTAAAACGGTGTGACCACTGGGCTACAGCAGCACGCACAGTTTCCAGGGGTACCTATGGAGAACGCTGCTGTGATTAAAGCACTTTTGAGGCTCTCCAAATTTCGGTGGAGCCCCTTGCAGGCCATACTCTCCAACGCTGACCACAAAGAATAATCCGAAGGATTCAAATCTAGACTTCCTGAAGGCTAAACTTCCGATGCAATAAAAGCAATAATATTCACCCTGATGGCGTTGGCGTTTGTCGCTTTCAACTATTGTCGTTTTATTTATAGCTACGACCTGCTGACCGTTAAACATTACTAAGCAATTTGTTCGTTGTGTAGAATACTATTACAATCTCTTTCACAGTGAAAAGTTATAAAAATGGATTCGTGCTACATCCGAACAATAAAACGACAATCGTCGAAAAGCGACAAGCGCCAACGACAATCAGGGTAATAGATCTTAAGCCAATTCTGGGTTGTTTTCTGTTTATTTGCTAGAGCAATCTTGTAAACCGTCTTGCTCCATTAAAAACTGTATTCGTCATGTTAAAGGCACCTTCAAGGGCATCTTCATGGTACACCTTTACTCCAGTTTACATATTAGGTACATACATGCATGCATTTTCAATGGCCTGTTCCCCCTCTCTCTCTCTCTTTAGACATCTGCATCTCCATCCTGCTCGATCCAATCCTCCTTGGCCCAGTCTTTATGTTCTTTGCAGAACTTTAACCCCGTGTTGATACTGTTTTTAAATGAAGCTGATTTTTCCTGCTTCACCGCCAACACAACTCGATCATTTTTTTTTATTTATATAATTTGCCCGCACTCAATGGGTTATGAATATCCTTAACGTATTTTTACACAGTGCGGGGGATGGAAAGGATAGATGGAGAGAGAGAAAGATTTGGTGTGAAAGGTTTGAAGCTCGGCTGTTTATGCTTCAAAGAAATTCCGGGGGTGGCGTCCAGAAAACTAGGGAGATATTTTGTTATTTTTTGATTTTTGCTTCTGATTCACAGTATTTTTTTCGCGATTACCGACGTCATAAGCAAATTGAACATCCATCAGAGCGAACAATTTTTACAGCCATATGACCAAGCTACTGCCAGTGTTATGCCTTCGCAGTGGTGAACACACAAGCTTTCTCAATTGATCGGACTGACTTTATATATTTTATGAGAAATAAATAAATGCTTGCTGACGTCAGAAATTGCACCATGAACCTCTAGCGTGGTGATTGATGACATTACCACCACACCATTGTCACCGCTAAGAGCTTTACGTTACTTGCGGACATTCTTGTTAATGCTCTTTACTGCTATTTTAAAGGTTATTGTTTGTCTAAACCTCATTCTTCTTCTTCCTTTTATCAGCGAGGTTATGATGAGAAAACAAGGGATCACAACCCTCCCACTTCACCGCATTTCTACTGATCCGCCTGTGGGGTTCGCCTGAAACCTCAGTAGCCGTTCTATTAGGCGAGCATCTCTATTAGTCAACCGTTTTGGGCTACCTCCAATATTTTATATTCAGGATTATCTTGAATAAATTTTCCCTCGGAATTTTTTCCCCGAACAAAAATTAGATATCTTCAAAAAAGAGGAAATAATTCCGAGGAAAAGGAATAGGTGTCATGAATGACAATTCAGTGGAAATTTCAACGCAATCGCTATATTTAATTTTTCCCCGATGAATTTTTTCCTTATTTTTGAAGAAACCTAATATTTGTTCGGAGGAAAAATTTCGAGGGAAAATTTATTCGCGATAACCCTCATTGTCTTTACTTTTCTTCTTTTTTTGGACCACGACAAAAGGATACATTCAATATAGTCTAAGAGCACGCAGTAATTCTTGGCTGTGAGAATAAACCGAAAGGTATGCACATTAATGTATACATACATATATAGCCCGAATAAAGATTTAAAATTTAATCGTCTAGCAGTAAATTGTGGCAACTAAACGGAATAACAGCGTATCGAAAAATGTTCCGAAATTTTAATAATTAGTGTAACCACTTGGTTCTATTCCTAAATAAGAGAACAGAATCCCCTGACTACAGATATATGGGTCCAAGAAGTTTTGGATGCAGCCAGACGTAGTGGAAGTGTGTAAAAATTCCCAATTTTGAATAATTCACGTAACCGTATAAATTTCTCATGAAGCATAGAGCATGGGACCCTGACCCAGAGCACAAATATGAAGGTCCAAGACGTTTTCCTTGTCGCCAAGTCCTTGCCAGACGTGTTCAAAATATCGGGAAAATGCCAATTTTGAATAATTTGTGTAACCACCTAATTTTTTTTGAAAAACATAGAACTGAACTCCCTGAATACAGGTATATAAGTCCAAGATGTTTTTCTTGGCACCAGATGCAACCAAAGTATCGACAAGCTCCAAAATCACTATATTCACATACCCAGACAAAACATGGAAAAAGATTTTAAAAAAATGATGTAACTATGTTTTTTCGCTATTTCGCGTGAAGACTGACCATTTTCAGACATCGAAACGATACTGTTTAGTAGAAATTCGTCGCTTGTTTTCCAAATTTTCAATGAATGCAACAGTTTATGGAGAAAATACGGGCTTTGCGAATAACCGCCCAAAACAAAATCGCCCAAATTCCAAAAATGAATAATCACCCAAAATTGTTGAGTGTTTGTGCATAATGAAAGAAAGCAAAAAAAAGGAACAACCGAAACAGGAGTGAATGGCTGTGCGAAAAATTGCCCAAAGAGGAATCGCCCAAAATCCGAAAATGAACGATCGCCCAAAAGTTTATATTATTTTTAAAATAATTTCTTAAAATCATGTCATATTGGGTATGTCAACAACTATCACTGCCGCCGTTGTGTCTGATATGGTTGTCGTCGTCGTCAGCATAAAGTGTTATAATTATTACTGCGTTGAAAATTCATTAGCGTTGCAGAAAATTTTATATAAATTGTGGTGTAAGTTACACCTGACTTTGAATTGCAAATGTTCTATTCGAGTGAACATAGTGACGACGATAATAGTATTTGTTCATACGCGTACAGTCCAGACCATTAAAATGCGTTTACCGAAGAAAGTTCAAGTATTTGCAGAAAACGATGTGGAGTTAGCAGAGGAGGCTCAAGAAGGCAGCGACAGCGAAGTAATTCATGTGGAGGTGGAAATTCCTTGTGGTCAAGTCGTGATTCCGAGCCAGGACCATGGAAAAGAGACTCAAGCTGTGATGGACGATCTGATGATGGTAAAGAAGAAATTTGCTCAAAAGAGTTCAATAAAGAAAGTTACAGAGAAAAAGAAAACAACAGACGAGATAATCAAGGAACGAGATCCAAATGACGACATGCTCAGCATTCTGGGTGTTGAGTTAGGTCAGTTCATTCCAACTGCAACGAGTGACGACAAGCCAACGGCCCCACAATGAAACCAGAAACCATTCATTCACCTCATTCATTACGGTCCACAACGAAAACCAGAAACCATCTATTCACCTTGAACTTAGCATGAATAATTGAATCGCCACTTTGTATTTTTTGTTATTCTTATGCTGATACTTTTTGCACTGTCATCAATATTTTCATTCTTTTTGTTATTCTTTGCACTTTGAAATATTTGTACCTTTTTAGTATTATTTGTAAATAGCATTATCATCAATATTTGTATATTTTTCTTACATTTGTTGTTATTCTTTTTAATATTGTAATCAGTGCTAAGTTAGCAATTTTTATGTGTAAATACTGTTAAATAAATTTCTTTTGTCACTTGTTTCTGAACAGTCAATCAAGACTTTTATTTTACTTTTCCAGGGAGTCTGCTTGGAAGCTATTCTGGGGTTTCAGTTTATGTACTGGCAATACCACTCTTAGATACGGTGCAAGAACCGTAATCTATTCAGCTCAATACAGTAAAAGAACTGTATTCACTGGGCCTGATCATAGTGATGTGGACGGACGACTTCATCTTAACAGCAGTGAGTGCCATGAGACTAATTGTGAAGGTGGCAATGAAGCAGAAGAAGTTTGGCACGAAGAAGATTACATTCGAGATGCGACAAGGAATTTCGTCTATCATCGGAAGCCTTCAACGCCTGGAGATAGATGTAAAAACTTGTTTGCTACAGGTAAGTAAAATTATTTTTTTTATAAATTAAATTTAATAATATATATTGTTTTACGATTTCGTCAAAGGCCTCTGCGAAAACGAATACTTCACGACGTTTACGGAGCGTTCCATGACAATGGACGAATCAGACTGGATTCTGGACACCTATATCGAAGTTTTACCGGAAACTTCCTGTGTATTGCTCACCACGACGACCCCTTCCACGTTATCCACGATTCCTCATACTCCAACTCTAGTTGTGGATGTGTATTTACCGAGTACATCAAAAAGTGCTCATATTTCGGAGGAGGTATTCTAGACAAGTTGTTTACCCATACGAATTCAGCCTCGGACACTAGGTCAATCTCACAAAGTATCTCCAAAAGGGACGGAGATATCTTTGCTACATGGAGCACGCCCGGAGAATGTGGGTACCGAGTAATCAAACTCGACATCTACAACTTCTCGAAGATCTCAGGAGTTCCGAAGGAGAGGTGGTGAAAGGAAGCAACCTACAGATCAACTTTCCTGACTTGGTCTCCTGTAGATCGGAAGGAAGCATTAATAACAAAACTTCTACAAACAGCAGCACAGGATCTCAAGAAAGTTCCGGGAATACGGAAGGAGGAAAAGGTGATAAAGTCATCAGGTTTCTCCTTTAACGGCCAACAGCACCAGTAACTCATATTTTTTCGACTAGTTCATGGCTTAGTTCTAATTATAAATTTTACGATATAAATAGTGTATTTTTAAGAAATTGCATCAAAATAGTTAATAACTATTATAACGAACAAAGTTTTGCTGAGTTATTTAAATTTTTTGAATCGTGTGAACCCCAACATTTATTGTTTAATGCCCACTGGGTAACATAAGAGAATATTATTACGAAATAGAACAATCAGTAAATATTTTAGATAGCTTATTAAAATTCCAATTTAATAATAATGGAATAAAGATTTTAGAATTTTTAAATAACTCATTAAACGTATGAGATAAGCGAGTACCAACAAAAATACTATATTTGTACTATCAGCTCCTATGCTGGTAAATTTTTTTTTTTTTTTTTTATACATTTATACATTATTTTATTAATTTCGGGCAAATGGGTGATTTTAATAGGTATTGTAGATTTCCAATTATTTTTAGAAAACGCATAATTAACATTGAATACAATCTTCCGTTCGCATTCAACTTTCCGATAAGAAGCACTATTTTTTTTTTTTTTTTCGTGGGTAGGTGAAAAATCTGCCTAGACACTATGAGAATAGCAAGCGCGTGCTCATAGTAGTGTCAGATTCTTACTGACTAAAAAAACACCACCCTTCGATATAAATTTGTTAGATATCGCAACTAAGTCTTAACTTATCAAGCAATTTTTCTATCATGAAATAAAAACGTTTGGCAGGTTACTTTCCACTGAAAGATCGTGCATGTTCCGCAATCTAGACGCGGTTAATCCTTATCTCGCCAAGTCGAAAGGTTTCGTCCTCTGTAGTCGGCGCAATAAATTGCTTTCATCCAAAATTTGTAGAACTATATTGTTGACATGTCCGTTAGTCGGTTTCTATGCTTTCTCGCGAAGCTTCTAGTTTCAGCTTCGAGTGTCGGAATTCCGAGATCCCTGTGGATATCGCCGTTTCTGATATACCACGGTGCTCGGACAATTTCTCTTAGCACTTTATTTTGAAAAGCTTGTAAAATATTTGCATTTGTTTTCTTGGTACAACCCCAAAGTTGTATACCGTAGGTCCACAACGGCTTTAGCACTTGCTTGTATAAAAGCAATTTGTTCTCAGTACTGAGCTGGGAATGTTTTCCGAGTAACCAGTACATTTCTCTATATTTGATTTCGAGTTCTTTTCATTTTATTTTTACGTGCGAATTCCATTTCAGCCTTGCGTCGAATGTCATTCTCCAGGCATTTGGCCTCGTTTGCAAAAGGTATTCGGGCCGGGTTTAGGAAAATTGGCAAGTTATTAGTTTTCTTGTAAGTGAAATTCACGTGATCTGATTTAGATTCGTTGAGGGCAATCCGCCAGTCCCTCGTCCATTCATTTACATTATTTAGCGCGTTTTGAAGTTTTGCAGTCGTTTCTTCGATTGTTTTACCTACTGCTAGGATATCGGTGTCATCGGCAAACGTAGCAAGGATAGCGCCATCTTCTTTCGGTATATCACGAGTATATAACAGATAGAGAAGCGGCCCAAGCACCTTCCTTGTCGTACGCCGGCCGAAATTTCTTTGAGCTACGAGTATTCGTTTCCATGTCTAACATGGAAGAGTCTATTCCCGAGATATGATACTAGAATATTGTATAAGCATACAGAGAGAACTTGTCGTAGTTTGCATTTCAAGCCATCATGCCACACCTTATAAACTGGTGGTCAGGGATAAGATTATTTTCGTCTATAACCGGTTGGAGACGCCTTAGTAATATGAAATAGCTAATATGGAATTGGGAAGGGAAATTGGTCTATACGATTTTACCTCATTTGGCGGTTTTCCTGGTTTTAAAACCATTATGACATGCGCAACTTTCCACTGGCTCGGCATGTGTTTTAATCTCAGCGCAGCATTTACAATATGGAAAAGCTTAATCAATGCTTTTCTAGGCAAAACTTTGAGAATTTCTCCGGTAATCAAATCATAACCAGAAGCTTTCTTAGGTTTTAGATTCTCGATCTCATGTTTAAGTTCCCTTAGCGTTGCACTTGTGTGCGTCAAATCCTCAGATGGTAAATCTAGCCTATTGCGGTTGTCGTAAACCACTTGACCATCGTACGGTTTAAAGGTTTCTTCCAGGTGGGCCGCAAAGACGTCCGCTTTTTCCTTATCTTCTCTTGCCCATTCATCTTGATTTAATTTAATTGGCGGCGCGGGGACTTTGGTCCTTTTGGTGCCTTCTACAGATTTCCAAAGTGAATAATTGGAATCTTTTTTTTGCTGTTAAACTTTTAAGGTAAGAACCTATTGCACGATTCTTAAAACCCTTAATAATCTTCTTCAACGAATTGCACAGACGATTCAAGTGTGCTTTATGCTGCAGAGCACGACTCTGTTGCCATTTTTTACGCGCTTTTCGTCTTTCCTTACCCAATTCCTTTATTTCCGGAGGATATCGTAAGCCGTATTGCCTGCCGTTTTCCTTGGAATGGAAGTATTATTCCAAGAGGCGAGCTGTACGATCTCAACGAAGCGATCAACTTCAACCTCAAGTTCATAGGGTGTCGTAAGTGGAACGCTCAGCTCAACACTATCTTCAATTTCGTTCCTAAAGCCTTCCCAGTTAGTTGTTCTACCAGTTAATTTCGCTGACTCTAGGTTGTAGACTAGTTTTTTGCTCAATGCCAAAATAACTGGGGAATGATCAGACGACAGATCAAAGCTCTCTTTAACTTTTATGTGGTTGGTAGATATTCCTTTCAGAACGAAAAAATCGATCAGGTCAGGTATTTTCGAAGTATCAGTTGGCCAGTAAGTCGGTTTACCCGTCGACTGGAAATCACAACAGTACTCCATACTTGCCCCATAGAGCATTCTACCGTTTTTCGAGCTGTATCTTGAGCCCAAGAACGTATGTTTCGCATTAAAATCGCCGCCAATAATTAACTTAGGTTTCAGCGATTCAAACAGGTTAGTAAAATGACTTTTATTAAGCGCGGAACGCGGTGGACAGTATATAGATGAGATTTTAAGAGTATGCTAGCTATTTTTAACTCGAATCGTGCACAATTGCAAAGTTTCAAGCTCTATCTTGAAGTCTTCGGATTGTTCGCTGCAGTCTTTAATAAACAAGGATGATCCACCTATCGCTTTTCCCGAAGGGTGACAAGTGTCGTAATCATTATAGGCTTTTATTTTTAAATGCGATTCCTTTTTTGCATGGGTTTCAGAAATCAAGCAAATATCAATATGTTTTTCACGCATAAATATTTCCAATTCGTGAAGTTTTTGGAAAAGTCCGTTTGCATTCCACGTACATATTTTTAACATTCGTTTGTCATTCATATTATAGTTGAAGTACGCGGTTTCTGTGAATTATTTTCAAGCTTAGCCAGCCTATCGAGAATAATTTTATTTATTTTCCTTTGTTCTTCAAGTTTCGCGAGAATAACTGAGAAAACATGAGAGACAGGGTCCGTCGAAATTTCAACGTTTTTTGGTTTTTCGGAAACCGCGGCCTGAGCGTAAGACTGCATTGCTGCTGTCCGAGGGTCATTACACGGTGGCTTTTTCGATGTTAACTTTTTTACCGTTTCTTTTAAGAGCAGAGGTCGAGGACTTTTCTGTTGTCACTCTTTCCCTCACCTTTTCACCTTTTTGTGGTCTGAACCCGGTAGTTTTAGTTTGGCTAGCTTCTCCGGCGCGATCTCACGCTTTGGCTTAGTTGGCAATTTTGATTTTATATTTAGTGGCTGTTTTTCTGAAGAATTTTAATTTAGATGATTAAAGTTTAATGAGAATTACCGTTGTTTATTTGATATCCTGAGGTAAGTAATTTTTATCCGCTTAGAGATTGGGAAATCGGAAAGTAACCAATATGGGAACATTTTAAATTTGCAGCTTCATTTTTGCTTCACTTGCTAGAAAGTAGTACGAACAACAGTTGACAAAATTTTGAAGAGAAATTTTACCAAGTTTATTGACATACATACATATGTGTAGGTATAACTGGTTGAAACGGTAGACAAAGGTTTTTTTTTTTTAGTGAAAAAATTAAAAATTACTAGGGGCGGCATAAATTGGGTCTGCCCCGGGCGGCCCCAACCCACGCTACGCAACTGGCCAGCATGCACCTGTGGCTGAGCTTTAAAACTTGTTGCACTTTTTGCTGGATGAAATGCGCCATAAGTTTCTATTTTACGATAATAATTTTCTACCATTTGATTAATTAACACGTACGGGAGTTTATCAGACCCAAGTCCTACGTCACCAATGACTGGTTTTCCACCTTGATTAAAAAACAGTAATGCCATTGATCTGGGTCTAGTATAAGTTGATTCAACAGGATCACCCCTTCGATTCCAAGGCACAAAATGATCTTTTGTAGCTTTAATTAAACCATATTTATAGTGAATAATCTCCTCCAATCGCTTGATTTAACAAAAATTGATGAACTTTTTCGTCCATTCTAGGAACACCATAATTAGGAACTTGATATTCAGGTGATCTATTAATATCTGGATTTGAAAATCTATTCCATTCATGAACATAATACTGGTCAAGTGGTTGAGGTACACATAAGGAATTACTACCAATACGAACGTAATATTTTTTAGCCATTTCTTTTGGATCAATACTGTTAAATCCTGTTGGTTTCATGGGATTTGTGCTATCAACTGAATATTGTTTATTCCGCCCGTAAAATTGAACATTGAGTCCTTTACATGCTAATCCAATTGGTCCATATTCTGAAGTAGTCGTTCGACTTAATGTTGTATCCGTATCAAAGGCAGTTCTCGTTCCTAAAGGTGTTACTTTACATGATACTTCAACAATTTTAGATCCAAATGGTAAACTTTCAAATTCTGCATTACTTAAATAAAATGGTAAAAAATCAACTGGAATTAAAGCCAATGGCGTTGTAACACATTCCACATAATCCGGTTCATCTAATTGAATATTTTCAGTACTATAGCCATTAATATGCCACTTTTTTTAAATTGCGCAACACTTGATGGAGAAGGAGTACTTGGATGAATCCATGTTAAATTTGAAATGGCTGACGATGACGATCCAGCAATTCCACTTGCTCCAGATCTTGCTCCCGTATTCGGCCCGCGCAACGATACACTTTTATTTCATATTTCATATTTTCATACTTATTTATTTAAATAGTTTCGCAGTAAGATTACAACATCTCATTATTTGTGAAAGGCTTAAGAAAACATTCAAGTACTAACATAAATAACAATTTAAAAATAAATTAAGAACTAAGAAGTACAATTCATATTTAATATTCAAAATTTCATTTTACAAACTACTTGAACTATCCTAAGATTGATTTAATTTAAGTTTGCAGTCAACATTGCAAAAGACTTCCCATCCATACAACAATACCGGCAAGAGCAGTGTCTTAACAAGTAGCATCTTGGTTTTAACAGGCACAGAGCTTTGGGTGAGCCATAACAAACGGAGACCATTATAAACTTTTCCGATTGTGGCAGTTGCATGATCAGTCCAAGATAGGGTATCATTGAATACTATCCCCAAGTTTCTTGCCGTATGAACGTATTCTATGGAAGATTGTCCCAATATTTTTATGGGCGGGAAGCTGGATGTATCTGATGTCTGTTTATAGATGCAAATAACTTTTGATTTTACTGGATTAAGGAACAAGTTGTGCTTTTGTGCCTTGTATCTTCGTTTATGTTGTCTATAGAACCATTTATTCTGTCTAACGGACAGCAAAGTTGGACGTCGTATGCAAACACGTGAACACAACAATGTTTTACTATTTGAGGGAGTTCATTTACATAAAGCAAGAACAATAACGGCCCAAGGATGGTACCCTGCGGTACTCCTGCAGCTAATCCAAGAAAGGAAGACATTTGATTTCCAATTGCCACACATTACTCACGATTTATAAGGTAGGAGTGCGTGCAGTCAAACTGCAAGAGGAGAGAATTCGAAATTGTACAGCAGCTTATCGCAGAATATTATGATCCACCGTGTCAAAAGCTTTTGAGAAATACAATAATAGGTCTGTTCCTTTACTTGCAAATTCGTACAAATTTGTATGAATTTGTACGAATTCTTACTCAACAGCGTTCCTTTACTCCAAAAAGTAGTAAAAGAGAGAGGCAACGAGAGAGTAAAAATTTCCCCTCAGTGAAAAATCTTACGAATTCTTACTCAAAAAATTTCTGCCGGTAAGAAGTGCACTTTCTGTCAAAGTCAGCTGTTACTTTGTTTGGATGTTTTCATTTTTCTTTTGTTTTGGGTTATTTTTCATTTTAGTTCAATTTGCAGCAAAAAGGCAAATAAAAAATGAAAAAAAAGAGGACCCAAATGAAAGTTGAATATTTTCCTAGGACATTCCTGCGCATTTAAATATGTAAATTTGTATTTAAAAGCAATAAAAACGAACTTCAAAGTTCAATGAAAATGGTTTACATAGATGTGGAGTACGGAAGAAACAGCTGAAAGCGTTGACGTTTAATTATGGGCAAGCTTTTTTGTCTAAAGCGTTCCTTTACTTTTTGTAGCTTCTCTCTTTGAGGCAGAATTTTACTCTTAAGGTTGATAATTTCTCTTTTACTATTTTTTGCCCAAAAAGTAAAGGAACAGACCTAATGTTAAAAATGTACGACAGTTTGCATCCATGGCTTTGCGGATATCGTCCACCACCAGTAAAAGTGCGGTTTTGCAGCTCCTTTTCGCTAGAAAGCCGGACTGGGAGGTACTTAAGAAGTGCTTGTTGGTTAAGTGCGCTTGAATTAAAAATATCCGCTATATATTTTAGAATAAAGGAGAGAATAAGTTTTAGAAATTTTGGATTTATTTCGTCTAGGCCTGACCCAAGATGTGTGTGCACAGAAGATAACTGCCCTTTTTTCTTCATACGTACTGCGTGTTGAAGAATAGTTCAATTCCGTGGGGTCAAACTCTCATTCACGAACACATTGCTGTTTGCTTCAAGCCCAAAGTCGCTTAACGAAATCGGCCGCTTTGACTTTTTGCGATAGTTAACGAGGGCTTTCAGCATTGAGTTTCTCTCTCCGACTCTCTTAAACTGGAGAATGACAGGTGGCTCGTCTTTGCTGTTTAGATGCTTGGTGCGAAAAATATTCTTCAACGCTGGTGGTGTTACGCCAATCGTATCGCAAAGTTTTTCGAAAAGATTGTATAAATTTTAGTCGGCGAGGTGTGGGATGCCAAAGACAACAGCGTCGGTCAAAAATTCTTTTCTTTCCAGGATATCACAGCGCTTCTGCAGTTCGGAAACCTCGTCACTTAGAACTTTGTTGACATTGGCTTCGATTTGGTTGACCCGCTGAGACAAATTAGAGATGGCTGAGTTGATGTTCTTGATGTTTGCACTTTTCGATATCGCGTACCTTAAGCAATAATTCTTTGTGTGTTTTTTCCATCTCATCTTTGAAGGTCGCTATAATAGAAACGACATGTTTTTTTTATCTCTTGGCTTGGAGTGCTCTTTTCGGAAGCTCCTGGTTAACCGTCAATGGGTTTGTGGTTGTTTGTTGAATTCGATGAGGTTGAATGTTGCTGTTGCGCTCGAGCTAGGTTTGCCCTGGTGTTGATTGAAGACGACATCGTGTGGTGCATGATTCAATATACGTATGTAAGTATGTTAATGTTAATATGGGAAATACAGTACAATTTTAGAATTTGGATTTTTCTTGTATATTAGAGTGGAAATGTAAAGTTTTTAATTCAAAATAAGGATTCAAAGCGTAGTGTTCTTGTCGTTTTATTCATAGCTACGACCTGCTGATTGTTAAACGTCACTAAGCATTGTTTTTGTCATGCGGAATACTATTACAACTCTCTCACATTGAAAAAGTTATGAAAATGAATTCTTGGTACATCTGAGGAATAAAACGACAATCGACGAAAAGCGTAAAACGACAATGGTAATCAGGGCTGTTGAACATTCACAGATGAACTCTAACAACTTCCAAGAGTAACGAACTTGCTGGCGAAAAGCAACATCCTCAGAGTTCTGCCGAAAAGGCATTTAAGGCCTCCAAACAGGGTTACATTTGAGATCCTTTGGGGTCAAATTGACCCTTTTTTGATGACACGGACCCCTGGACCCCCTTTTTGAAAATCAAGGAAATTTGACCCTTTTCGAAAATGATTACCCTTTTTGCAAATTGGAAGAGAACTGACACATTCAATAGAAAATTCCTGACAGCAGTCTCGCTTTCTCATATATCCAATTTGTGTCAACGCCAAATAATGTCCATTTCCCCGCCCTTGAAACAGGTGCATACATTCAAGTAATAATTGCTTTTCGTTTCGCATTATTCATTTATGTTCACATTTCTCTTCTATGTATGCTATCCCTTTGTATCTATTTTTTGTTGACCTGTGCAGTGTGGCGGTTGTGATTTGTAATTTAAAATAATGAGGAGGTAACAACAAAATTAATAATTTATAAATCTTTCTATTTTTTGTTAATATTGTAATATCCTTGCTGGGGTTCGTTTAAATAAAATTCTATTTTGTGTATTTCAACTGCTTATTTATTGTCAACTACTAACTTTACTTCAACACAATATTCAAATCACTTTATTCTTTATTTATTTCAAATTAAACTGTCGCTACAGATTCAAAATCACGATATCGTTTATTTTAACCACTTGGTCGAGTCTCTCTTGTAATCGCTGTATTCACTTATAAACAACTGTGTCCACGGTGGTTGTGGTATGGCTATTTATATGAAATTGCAAGGGGTTCTAGAACATGCTAGATGTTTCTCCGGGTGAATCGAGGATCTTGGAATATTGGGATATTGTGTGGAACAATTGTGGAACGTAAGCACATCAGGTTGGAATATTTACTGCTAACAGGTTTTGCAATAGATGTCGTTGCTACAGTTTGAGATACAGTGTTTTAGTTTTTGGTACACAAACCATCCTGTAGTCAATGCTACAATATTGTAGTATCAAGTACATCGTCAGGTACTACGTACAACGACATCTATTGCCTGCTAGCAGTAAATATTCCCACCTGATGAGCTTATGTTCCACAATTGTTCCACACAATATCCCAATTATTCCAGCATCCTCAATTCATCCCTGACGACATCTAGTATACTCTAGAAGAACTTGTATTTTATATAAATACCCATACCACAACCACCGTCGACAGTTGTTTATAAGTGCATACAGCGATTACAAGAGGGAGATTAGACCAGTGTAGCGACAGTTTAATTTGAAATAAATAAAGAATAAAGTGATTGAATATTGTGTATAAGTAAAGTTGGTGTTTGATAATAAATAAACGATTAGAATGCACAAAAGACGGTTTTATTTAAGCGAACCCTAGCAAGAATATTACATTGGTGTCAGAAAAGTGGAATAAAACAAATTTTCAGTACTGCTTATTGTGTAAGTGAAAAAAAAATTTAAATTGCTAGAAGATTTGTCATTGCCGCAACTAAAGGAAGTACTGAGCCAGCGGGAGCAACCTACGACTGGTACGAAAAGAGAATTGATTATTAAGTTGCGGAGAATAGTGACGGACGAGGGTGCAGATCCTGAAACAGCTTTGTTTGACGTCGAAGAAGAACAAGTATATAAGAGACAGTTCGAAGCTGCGGCAATGACGAACAACTGGGACGATCAAGAGAGGTCCTGGACCATGTGATCGTGATAGGAAAAACGTTCGAGGAACATCGCGGCAACCTGAAGAATGTGCTAGAACGGCTTCGAAGCGCGCACCTGAAGCTGATCCTAAAGAAATGTGACCTCTTCAGATCCGAAGTCAAGTACCTGGGCCACGTTATCTCGTCAGAAGGAGTGCGAACCGATCCAGACAAGGTGGAAGCTGTGAAAAACTGGCCAGTTCCAAAAGACAAACACCAACTTAGTAGCTTTTTGGGCCTCGCTACGTACTACCGACGATTCGTTAAGGACTTTGCCGGAATCGCGAAGAGCCTGCACCAGCTGACAGAAAAAGGAAGGCAATTGAATGCGACAAAAGCTTCAAGAACCTTAAGCAACAACTATGCGAAGCACCAACACTAGCATATCCCATTCCCGGAGAAATGTTCATCGTGGATGCAGATGCAAGTAACGTCGGTGTCGGAGCGGTTCTTTCGCAGGTACACAACGGCCAAGAGAAGGTAGTCGCATACTTCAGCAAAGTGCTCTCCAAGCCGGAAAGGAACTACTGCGTGACCAGGCGACAACTTCTGGCGACAAAACACTTCCATAAATACTTCTATGGCCAAAAGTTCCTTTTGCGCACAGACCACGCGGCTCTAAAATGGCTGCTGCAGTTCAAGAATCCGGAGGGCCAGGTCGCAAGATGGATTGAACGGCTGCAGATGTACGATTATGAAATACAGCATCGTAAAGGGAAACTTCATTCCAATGCGGATGCCTTATCCCGGCGACCATGTAAAAGCGACTGCAAGCATTATGTGCGGCAGGAAGAGAAGAACCTTCTTTCCATCCAAAGGGTAAGAGCTGAGCCTATCGCTGGTTGGAGTGCAGAAGAAATCCGCAACGCTCAAAGAAGACCCGGACATCGAGCCGATATTAGCGTGGAAGGAGTTTATGGAAAAGCCAAACGGACGAGATATCTCGGACAGGAGCCCCACTCCCAAAGCATACTGGGCTCAGTGGGACTCCCTTCATATGCAGATGGTGTGCTGAAAAGGAAATGGTTGAGGCCAAACGGGAAAAATTTCATAATGTAGCTTGTCTTGCCGCGATCAAAACTACACGAGGTGATACGGGAGATGCATGATGGAGCATCCGGAGGTCATTTGGGTGCAAACAAGACGCTGGAGAAGGTGTGAGAACGTTTCTATTGGCTTAGCGCAAGGGACGACGTAGAAAGTTGGTGCCAAAAATGCGCCGTGTGTGCAGCCAGCAAGGGACCCAGAACGAAAACGCGAGGCAAGATGCACCCTTTGAACGGATCGCCGCTGACATCGCTGGTCCATTTCCGGAAACCGACAATGGCAACCGTTACATCCTAGTCGTCATGGACTACTTCAGCAAATGGCCGAGAGCGTTCGCCATCCCTATCAAGGAAGCGAAGACCATCGTGGAACAGATCGTCAACGACTGGGTGAGCAGATTTGGCGTGCGTATGGAACTGCATTCTGACCAGGGACGAAACTTTGAATTGAAGATATTCCAAGAGGTATGTCAACAACTAGGAATTAGAAAGACGAGGACGATTCCGCTTCATCCACAATCCGACGGGATGGTAGAGCGCTTCAACAGAACATTAAACGAACATCTCTCCAAGATCGTAGAAGACCACCAGCGCGATTGGAATCGACAAATCCCTCTCTTCTTGATGGCCTACCGAAATGCAGTGCACAGTACTACTGGACATAGTCCATCTGAAGTCTTGTTGGTCGAGTAGTCCGGCTACCTAGTGAGATGAAGTTTGGATCCCCTAACGATAAGGCCAAATGTGAAGAGGACTACGTTGGAGACTTCAGGGAAAGGATCCGAGACATACATCAGAGGACCAGGACGAGGATAAGGATAGCTAGTGACCGCATGAAAAACAGGTACGACGCAAAGGCAACAACGTCCAGCTTCCACGAGGGAAACCTACTATGGCTGTACAACCCACACCTGCAGCAAGACTGGGAGGGCCCTTATAAAGTGGTCACACGCATCAATGACGTCGTCTCCCGGATCCAGCGTGGAGTAAGAGGCAAGATGAAAATTGTCCACCTGGATCGTCTTCATCGTTATCATGGCAGTAATCCAGATGATCTTGTTCGGGACGAACAAGTTTAAGATGGGGGCAGTGTAGTATCAAGTACATCGTCAGGTACTACGTACAACGACATCTATTGCCTGCTAGCAGTAAATATTCCCACCTGATGAGCTTACGTTCCACAATTGTTCCACACAATATCCCAATTAAGGTCGATTCACAGCTCAGCGACCTGCGAATGCGAATAAGCGAATATTCGCAAATTTTGACATTTCTTTCACAGCTTCTTTTTTATCTGGTCGCGCCAATCCGCGAATTTCAGTTGTCATTCATTTTGTAACTAATTGCCTAAATGTGAAAAATGCATAAATACATAGCGCAGCTTTTATTCAGAAGGTAATATCTTACATTCTTTCGATAAATTCAACCACCATCTTACCCACCAAGAACAACACAAAAGAATTGTGAGGTTAAACTCTCGCGAATGTTTTGGTCGCGGGAATGTGGATTGCGTCCTACATGTGTGGAATGTGAATAAAAGTTGACAGTTCGCAAAAATCATTCGCTTATTCGCGGAAAAATCGGCGAATTGTTAATTTCTTTGCAGAAACTAATTACAATTCAACTTTCTATATATTAATCGATAGATAAATTAAGCTCCATTCTTCTGGAATAATAAAATTGCCAAGGGCGTGCGTATAAATGTGCTAAAAACTGTTTGTTCGCAGTTTGGGCATTCGCAGTTCGCCGAGCTGTGAATGGACCTTTATTCCAGCATCCTCAATTCATCCCTGACGACATCTAGTATACTCTAGAGGAACTTGTATTTTATATAAATACCCATACCACAACCACCGTCGACAGTTGTTTATAAGTGCATACAGCGATTACAAGAGGGGGATTAGACCAGTGTAGCGACAGTTTAATTTGAAATAAATAAAGAATAAAGTGATTGAATATTGTGTAGAAGTAAAGTTGGTGTTTGATAATAAATAAACGATTAAAATGCCATACACAAAAGACGGTTTTATTTAAACGAACCCTAGCAAGAACATTACAATATAATGGGAATTAATTTTAAGGTTTGTAACCGTCACACCCAGCGCCAAAAAACATCATCTCAACCACACTGCTCCATAGATTTGGTTGCTGAAGATGAGATCGATCGCTCAGACTCAGACTCAGATTCTGATACGTCCTTTGATCCGAAAGTCATTAGCTAACAAAATGATTTCAATTGTTTCGCATTGGTTTCACCTGAGTTTGGTTTTGGGCACTTTATATCAAACCCCGAAGCAATACTATAAGAATATAAACTACTTGATATGAAAGCAAAAGATAAAAGTTTGCATTATACTTTTGAATTGATGTAGTGGAATTTAAGGTCGGAAATTCAAAAAAAAAAAAAAAAACCATTTTTTTTTTTTTTTTTATAACATTAACTATATTTCCGACTTAGTACTATAATTCGCAACCAACACAGACATCCTCCGACAAGTAACATCTAGCTGCATCCAGGAAACTGCTCCACCCTGTTCTTCCTCAAGATGAATTGGATTTTCTTGTTCATGTCTTCGTTGTAGATAGACTTGCACTTCTCGAAGTTCACCCTGCGACGAACTTGGAATGGTTTCTCGTAGAACCTGGTCCGCCGAAACTGGTCAAAGATTTCTTCCTTGCCGAGAATTCTGTTCAGCAACCGACAAGCTTCTTCAACATTATTGTTTTGTACCAAAAGGGTACGTGCGAGGAATAATCGATGTCTCATTGAAAATTGAAAATTATTTTCGTTTTAAAAATATTACCAAGCTTTTGGACTTGGAGAAGTATTTTTTTTTTTTTCTCTAGAAATGTCGAATAAAACGAATTAAACGAATATTTCTTTAAAAATTTATACGACTCTGTCGTTAAAATTCTTACATTTTCCCACAACAGCGCTTGCTCTGAACGAATATTTTACAAGCTCACTCGTCAAAAAAAATAGATTAACAAATAAAGTGAAAATAAAGACCTGCCAATCCATCTTCTCCGCGTTGAACGTTTTGGAAGAGGATGAATCAGAAAAGTGGGTCCCTCACTCCAGTTTAATCCAGAAGTTTCGGTCTTCGATTCCCAAAAATGAGGTGGGTACATATTTCAAATCACAACACAACAACTTTTTGTTTTGTTCGTTTTTTTTTTTGTTATTTACTTTAAAAAAAATTAAGTTATTTTTATTTTTTTTAAGCGTTTATTAATTTATAAACTTTATTTTATTATTAATAAACGAATTACGTTGAAATAAGGAAAATATTACTTTTCCTACCAAATGTTCTTCTTTAATTTTATACGGGACCCTTTTCAGGACCCTTCTGAAAATTTTCAGAGGTAGCCCTGCCTCCAAAAATATTGGTCCTAAGCTGAAACAAAAACATTCTGTTATCTTTATTTTTAAAGGGTTCATGTGCCAAATAAACCTAATGTGCTTACGGGGAATTGACCGATAGGTATACATCTCAACAGGTTTGACTCCTTTTCACATATTTCTATAGAATTTGTCTGTGACAAAGTGGTAGAAGACACTACCTCCATTTCCTTTTCACTGTTACTAGTTATGCTCAAAAGTAGATTTTTTGTCTTAAATATTAACTTGTCTTGGAATTTAACTGTTATAATTATATTACAAGATGTAATCTCGAAATGAAGATATAGTTATTTTTGGTGTGGTGGCCTGAAACTCCATGGGTGGTGTCCGAACTAGTCGGAGTGACTTTCCTGTGATTTTTGCATTCGGTTCCGATAGTTGATATTTGTTTCGAGTGTTCAATTAGTCTAGGTGATATATGATTTGTATCATTTTATTTTATTATTAGAAAATTCGAAAGGGCTTTGTTAGTACTTGAGCCGAAAACTACTTAGACCTCTTAATTATCTTCCATCTGATATTGTAAGCATGGAAAATCGAATGCATGATTTTAGACATAAGAAATCAAAGCCTACTCAGTTTTGAATTCCTCAATTCACAGAAAGAGATAATATTTTCTTAGAATCGTTTCGGGATTCACCGCTCTATTATGGATTCTTTTTTTGAGAAGCGCCCCTATAATAACTCTATAGAGTCAACGATCTCCCTGCATTTCTGGACATTAGCTTAGTCGAACCCTTGCTTAAACTTTAAAGTCTTCATCCAGCGTATTAGTTATCATCGAAGACATCGAAGTCCTGACCCACTCCATGGCGTTGTTATATGCCAACAAAATATTTAGTAATCTCAAAGCGCACGGTCTCTCTAAAAGTAAAGAAGTCTTAAGTTAGCTTACGTTCTCTCAAAGGTGGCGAAAGTACACTCGTTCAAAGTTCTTACTCCACAAGCCGGCAAAAAGCGAAAGCAGTTCCTACCCAATCAAAATCCAATTAGCACCCTTAAGACCAATTAATGTTTGCGTAAACTGGTGAAATTGCGATATCTCATTTATCTGAAGGATTATTAAAATTCCATTCGTGCACAGCTATACATAATTAAATACTAGCGAAAGAAGTAAACAAAACTGTTACGTAACACGACTCTGTTGTATAACTCGCCCGGGGTCGCCCCCAAAGCGATGCAAAAGCAAAACTTTTATTTTTCCACTTTCGGTTTCAACTTTAGAACTTCGTCGACATAAATCTACAAAAAAATATATATATTTTGTTACCGCTTAGAGCAGGGCGAGGATGCTAGCCAGAATAACAGAGGAGCCGACCATTACATAACCAGACGAGTAGACTTCGCTGATTTTTAGCAGTTTTCCGGTGTCCCAGAGGAGATGGCGTATTCCATTCGAAGCGTGGAAGCCGAACGGATAAGCTAGAACAAATTTTAAGGCAATCAGGGTGCCAGCACTCAGCTGTAGGCTCTCAATCATGGTGACGTATTGGGAGAAGTCGACGGGCGAAACAAGGGCGCCTAGACCTAAAACAGTCGCGTAGCCAGCCAAGGCCATGCCGGTCATTCTGTGTGTGATCGAGAGCATGCTGGTCAACTGTGGCTTGTAGATGGTCAAATGGGGCGACATCGCACGCTGGAGACGGGCATTCTTTTCGTCGTGGGACTCCACTTGAACCACTGGTGGTGGGACAATCTTGATGCTTACGCTGCGAGCAGCGCTGAGGGCGCCTGCATTGCGAAGTGCGTGTGTCTGGTTGAGTACTCGGGTCAGGGAATACCTGAAACGTGAAGTATAATAGATAAAATCTAAGTCGTAGTAGAAATTTCTGTTCCGACTTACATTTCGGCAAACTTTCGATTTATTTTTATTTTTTCACTTCTTTCTCCTCTGTACGTCAGCGAACAACTGATTGTAAAAGTTCGAATGGTTTGGCAGTACTAGCAGTGTGTGAAGTTGGGTATGGTACAAAAGTCGATGACAGGTATGCGGATGTTTTTACTTTGCACATTTCTCCTATTTTAATGCTACGTCTTTATAAATAAGTGATATGCTTTCTATATTTATGAATTTCGAAGTCCACTTTGAGTGTTCGGAGATTGTTTTGTTAAATGCGATTCTATTAATTTTGATTGTAGTAGAATACCAAAACTTGTAATAGGGCGGGATAATTAGAACCTTAGGCTGCATATGCAATGTTTATATAAATCAATTTGTTATGAGGTAAACGTTACACTAATAGCGTTTGCTATTCTTATTACACAAGTATTTTTCTCAAACAAAATCGGAATTTTTTTTGCAGGGACACAGCTAGTTTTAACACTATAGGTTTGCTGTGCATATAAGCAAGGCGAAGAACTAAAATGTCAAATAATGAATGGAAAACAAGCATTACTGGAATTAATTTTGTGCTACAAGGAAAAATCAAAATTTAGAATAAGGGGATAAAGTAAGTAAAGCAATAATTTCCGAGATTAATTATGTTCTCATCAAGTAGTACACACACTTTTTAGAAAGAAGGAAATATTAGAAAAAAAATGTTTCTTTTTTATTCTAATCTGCATTTTGGAAAAGCAGCATTTTTTTGTTAAGAAAAGAAAATGTCATTGGTCTAAGATAGTCGGAAGAACAATTGTACAATTATTTAGGAAAAAAACATAACCTAAGTGGTATTTAACTTGAAAATGCAAACTAGCAGCTTACCTTTTTCTTTTGTATGTTGAAAGCTGAACCAATTATTCCCCCACATTTCTATAACTCTTTCTCTGAAGTAAAGATTTCCAAAAGAAAGCAACAATAATTGCCGAAAGAAAGGGAGATAAATTTAATAACTCTGTTACATTCAACAACTTATGTGATACAAAAAGCCGAAAGCAAGGAAACCACCGCTTCTACATCATATAGAACACATAAAATAAAAGATTTCGTTGAATTTTATATTTATTACGTTTTCTTTTGATTGTGTTTGTTCTTGTTTATGTCACACCAGATACAATTTATCGAAAAACAATTTTTTTGCTATGAAACTAAGCATTTTGTACTACATTTTTAGCAAATGCTTTTGAACTCTACGAATAGTTTATGGAACATTATCGAAATTCGTTTAGTAATTGCCGAAATTCAATAGAATACTGGAATTTCGATTGGTAAGAAAAAGATTCCCTGGATACGGTAGTTGAATAATCGACTATATAATAATTGTCAGTGTCTGGTGTCCAGCCAAAAATATTTCAAGACTTACAAGGGCTAGAGTTGAAATATTACAGGAAGGTAAATCGGGCAGAAAATAGGAGCATGATTACTTTGAAAATTGTATACAATCTCCGGCTTGGTTTCCACATCCTCGAAATGACCGCACAATCGACATCCAATTTCTCGAAAACCAAAAGGCCTAGAGTGCCAGAATTTTGTGAAAGTTGTTATATAAGTTGGTTTATTTTTTTTTTATAATTCGCACGCGCCGAAGGTATTATCAATACTCTCTACTGATGCTCAGGGCACGTGCGGTTGGGAAAAGGGGAGCGAGGAACGAAGAAGATGCTGGTTTGCATTGGCTTTAAATGTTTGAAGATTGTAATGATTAAGAAATACAGAGACTGGAAGATCATTCCACGAACGTATTGTTATATATAAATCCCTATATTTGACAGTACATTCGAATTTGGGCTTGAGGGTGAACTGATGTGCATTCGAAGCATGACGCGTATTGCGAATGAAGATTTGAAGGGGAGGGATGCAACTGTCTATTTCGCTTGAGCATTCTTCTATAAAAAGAAGCGATAAAATAGGGAAAGACGTGAGACATTTCTACTATGTTCAAGTGAGACTATGGAGTCCACAATGTCTCTATCACCTACAAGTTTTAATGCGCGGTTCTGTACCCTATCTAGAATGTGCAGAACGGTCTTGGGCGCAACGGACCAGATGTGGGCGGTATTTCCATCTTTGGGCGGATGAATGCCTTATAGATGGAGGCCAAATCAGACGGGATAAAATTATTTGTACAGCGACTTCGAATATGAGATCGTTCCATCGAAAATGGTTATTGATGCACATACCGAGATTGGCAAGCCCTTCGGATTCAGCGATACAAGTACCATTCATTGATAATGGTTGGGCACCTTGGTTTCGCTTGAGAAACAGAAGCATTGTGTTTTGGATACATTAAATTCCATTCTATTTGTTGAACCCTATTTGATTATGCTGTCCAGGTGGGAATTTAATGTATTTGACATACGTTGACGTTCCTTTTCTACGGCCGAAGAGCAGGACGTGAGTTAGAGAACAAATATGAAAAACTGACGGTATCGCCACCAGCGACGAAATGGGTTGGATCAGAAGTAGCAGACAAGAGGTCATTTATGAAAATAAGAAAAAGAGTCGGAGACAAAACGGAGCCGTGGGGAACACCAGCATTTATATGGTGAATTGCAGACTTAAAGCTGCCCAAGACAATTTGTATTGAACGGTCCGAAAGGTAATTTCTAATCCAATGAAGAAGAGACTCATCGATGCCATGTGCATGCATTTTCGTCAAAAGAGCTTGATGCCAAACTCTGTCAAATGCCTTAGAAATATCAACCATGTTTGTTTTGTCGAAGTGATTGGGAGATTGGTTCCACTTCTCGGGAAGATACGCCATTAAATTACAAGTGGGCCTGTTACTAGGAAACCATGCTGCCGGTCATTGAGGAGTTTTCGTAAATCAAGATATTTCATGAGCTGAGCGTTTCCGTGACTTTGGGACGTAAGTTCAATGGGTCGGTAATTAGACGGGAAAGAAGATTCGTCTTTTGTAGGGACAGGCTGGACAAATGCTGTTTTCCATCTTCTCGGAAAGAGACAAGAAGAGTAGGACAGCCAGAAAAGCCTACGCATGGGTTTTGCCAGCGTGGAAGAACACCTCTTCAAAACTATGGAGGGAATACCATCAGGACCAGCAGATTTATATATGTTAAGACCTTTGAGTGCTCCTGCAACTGTACGAGTGCGAAAGTGGACTTGTCCCATGTAAAATTCGACGCTCTCAAGTACAGGCGAAGACAAAGCACTATCTGACAGCAAAGTTAGCAGCAAGCAGATTGGCTTTTGGAGCTGACAGCTGGAATGTCATTGTAAATTAGCGTTGGGATGGCAGAGGAGGCAGAATTTTTAATATTTTTAACGACTGACCAAAAATGTTTACTACCTTTGGGACATTGTTGAATTTGTTGCCTCAACATTTGCTCATGTAAGAATTTTACACGTCGAATGTGAGCATTGTCATTTCTGGCTTGTTTAAACTTCTTTCGGTATTATAAGACCATAAACTTACCTGATAAAAGAATATATATAATAATAATAATAAACTTACCTGATAGCCTCTTTGCAGCTCTGCTCAAACCACGAGTTTGCCTTAGGTTTAATGCTCTCTATTCTGTTAGGTATATAACTATATACCCAAGAGAATGGGGGCAGTAATCATATCAGCGGTGGCATCCACGTCGCTATCGATGAAGCATAGCGACCACTTAAATTTCCTAAAGGAACTATCAAGGCCGTCCCAGCTGACTTTCTCGTAGCCCCAAACTTTTCTTTAACTGTGTGGTCGGAGTACGAGAATTTAGCTGATGCGATAGTGTGGTCAGACCGGCCTAGAGGCGCTAAGATATCAATGGTGTATTTATCAGGGTGGGAAGTAAGAAACAAGTCCAGCGTGTTTGCGGGATGGCTTACAGTGTCCGGAATGCGTGTAGGCTCATTTACAAGTCAAATTGTTTGTCTCAGCAAAAAGTTCAACATACCTTCCTTCGCTCGCAATGACAATTTCAGTGTCAGGATACAGAGAGACAATTCGTGTGATCGAATCGGACAGCGCATCAAACTCGTTAAAAGTTGAGTTACTATCCGCACTAGGGCCTCTGTAAATAAAATTGTAGTGAATTATTTGCTTACGGATGGTGAATTTTAGCCAGTTGTAATTGAATTCCGGATTGGAACAGTGGCCATACTGTGGTGGAACTTAGTAAGCTATATCAGTACGGACATAAATGGCGAGACTGCGACGGTAAAAGAATAATGGCACTAAGTTATATTCAGGCAGCTTCAAATCGGACGATTCTTCAAATACCTCTGTTTTGCTAAGTGCCAAAACAGCTAGTTTATAGGAGTTAGCATGGGTGTACAAGTCGAAGAAATTCATTCGAAGCTCACGAATGTTGGTAAAATCAGCTCTAAATTCCCTCATCATTACAACATAAACACAAAAAAGAATCCAAATACAAAATTTGAACCAAATCGTTGGAGCTGTTTCAAGAATTTTTTTTTTTTTACAAAACCAATTCCGACAAATACTGCTAGTTTAATTTTTCAAAACTTGGTATGCCAAATTCTGACATGTATTAAGTGATATGCAGTATTCAATGATTGAAGATTTTTGACCAAATTAGTAAGCAATCTGGTACCATACACAACCCAAATACGAAACTTATGAAAACCATTGAAGCCGCTTTCTCGATTTTCCTCAAAGTCGGTAAATAAAGTACCGTCAATTTTGGAGTTAGGAGGACAGTTCCAATTTCTCTTCAAAATTTTCTTCACATGTTCTATGGTTATATCTGCGATGGTAGTATACAGAAGAGAAGATTAAATCACAAACCATATGGACTGTATAACAACATCGGTCAAGTGAAAAAGGTAAGAAATTTCTTCTTAGGTAGCTAGGTAATGTATAGCGGATGAAATTCAGTGCTCCGACACGGAGCAGGGGAGGCAGACCTAATCTTCAACGGCGTGCGCAGGTGTTACAGAACTACGCTATTGCCGAAAACTGGCAAAGGATCGTACTAGTTGGAGAGGAATTTTTGTTCAAAAAATATGTTTTCAACACATTGTGTCATCTTCAGCTATTAATACGGGAAATATCTGTGTAATCTATAAGTTGATCTCGCCTAACGTTTCGATCACACTCACAAGCTAAAATAGAAAACTTCCTTAAATAATATAGAGGTACCCAAACAAGTTTAGCGACATCTCTTTTAATATTCCATTGTAATGTCCATATATTTTGTAGTTTCATAATTAACCTGAATTACTTTTAGACCTATCTGGCATGGAGAAATATCATTCTTAATAGAACTAGCTTAGAAACCAAATAGGCGTCGTGGCTCAGTGGCTAGTGTGTCGGGCCACGACGGGTAAGATTCAATGTTCGGATTCCAAAATATGCCAAAATCTTTTTCACGATCCCTCTCCAGAACGTCTGAGAAATATTCCATGGCTTATGCCAAATATTCAAGTATATATATATATGTACATATATGTTTAGAAATCAAATATTTGTATCTTTATATAAGTTGATTTTTTTTTCAGCAAATTTAACTTTTGTAAGACTTTGTTATTAACTAATTAGCTCAAATCAAAATTGAAGAAGTCATAAATTATATATAAGTAATTCGTCTTCTCTTTTATGAACTGGCGTACCAGGTGGGAAGCTCAATTGGAAAGTAATGTCACCGAATCGAAATTTCAAATGTGTTGCTCGTGATTTTACCAAACTTGAGGATAATGTTTTAGAATATAAAGCATGGCAGTCACCATCAATAAATACTGCAACTGCATTGAACAAAATAATAACAGATCTGGTACATTTGAAAATGTCAATTTCTATTTCGAATACACACAAATGATTTGAATTAAATTTCAATTTTCTCTGCCGCTCACTGGGTGTATATTTAATCTTTGTTGTAATTTTTTTTTTTTCTACCATTTTATAAAATGGTTGGTGGTGTATACCGTGCTTAGAACAAACTATAAGTGTTTTTTATTTGTCGTTTGTTATATAGCAAGGTTAAGCCACCAATCTTAATAACACAGCTTAGATTTGCTCCCAGTAACTTCCAAAAAAATGTAAACTTTGATTGATTAAATAGAAAATAAGTTTTTAAATCATTAAAGAAACAACAAAGTTATAAATAAATGCGTCCTCACACTATTCTTATCAGTCCTATCAGCTGTACCCTCTGTAGTCCTTTGCGCCACCGAAATAAAATACTTACATAGTATGTACCGACAGCCTCTCAACTATAAAGGCCGTGACTTATACTAACAACCGGAGTCCAATTATCCAAGGAATCAGAGGTAAACTAGTGGAACACAACAACCGATTAAAACTGATCTGGATGCCAGGTTATACCTGTGTAAAAGGGAAGGAATTGGCTGATGGTACAGCAAAATTTTCAGGACAAGAACCATTGATCACTTTTTACATACCCAACCAGCTGTTCAAGAACTATAATCAAATGTTTCCTTCGACTACGTATGGGCCACTCCTATGCAGCACACAACTATTTGCTATCAAAAAGCAATCCACCACTATGCGCAAAGCTGAAACGCTCACCATACCTCATCTTCTCTCAAGGTGCAATAGCAATAAAATTATTTTAAGTAAGCATACTAATAATAAGACACTAATCGAAATTTTTAAAGATCCGACAGACCAAAATTCTAATTTAATTTTCCATCTATTAAAAATTACCAAATTTGATAAAATTATTTGAAAAACATAGTGTCTGGCATGAAGGCTCTCAGGCTCGCTCACATTCTCTTAGACACGTATTTTAAAATCTAGCCGATACCCCTGATAGTAATGCTAAATATGTAACATTATTTTCTAATTTATTTGCACTGTGATAAATAAAATAAATAAATAAAATAAATAAGTGCAATATGAGCAATGCATTACAATGATCGGATTCGAAAAAGCAAATTACCTTCTTTGTATTTATTGGCACGCAGAAAAAAAGAAGGTGTGTATCAAAAGTTGTTTCAATCATTTGGAATTTTTTTCCTCAAACTATTTAATCAACTGATCATCTATGCCATGCTTATCACTTCTACTATCATAAATTCTAATTATTTTTAAAATTTTAGGAAAGAGGAAGAAGACACACGTATTGTTAATTTTTCTGAACGAAACTGTATTCTCAGAAACTCGAATGCACATTTGTTGCACATTGCATATAAGCACGATGTAAACATAACTACCTACTAAATGCAATCAACCCCCAAGCAAGCCATTAGCACCCTAACCCGCCAATCTACTACTCGCAATCTGTTACCTGCGCTAATATTCATACTGTCGTGTAGCGCATAGAATTTCCAAAGGCCCATCACTTTTCGTTTTCCTTCTTTTTGCACAGCGCGTGGCATCGTGTCAGTCCGTTGTCGGTGTGACTCAAGTTTTTTTTACTCCGTAAATTTCTCGCATCACGAAAAAAATCACCAATTCACCATGAAATTGTACAAGGACCTCATCTCCGGCGACGAAATGTTCTCCGATACCTACAAGATGAAGCTGGTCGATGATGTAATTTACGAAGTTTACGGAAGTCTCGTCAGTCGATCCCATGATGACATCAAAATCGAGGGTTTCAATCCATCTGCCGAGGAAGCCGACGAGGGCACCGACATCAACGTAGAAACTGGCGTTGACATCGTCCTCAATCACCGTCTGCAGGAGTGCTTCGCCTTCGGTGACAAGAAATCCTACACCCTCTATCTCAAGGACTACATGAAGAAACTGATTGCCAAACTGGAGGAAAAGTCCCCCGACCAGGTGGACGTCTTCAAGACCAACATGAACAAGGTAATGAAGGAGATCCTAGGCCGCTTCAAGGACCTACAGTTCTTCACCGGCGAAACAATGGACTGCGATGGCATGGTCGCCATGTGTGAATACCGCGATATCGATGGCAAGAGTGTGCCCGTTTTTATGTTCTATAAACACGGACTCGAGGAAGAGAAATTATAAGGCCAGCACAATGGCCGATGTACTAGTACCATCAATTAATAAAATTTTTTTTCTTTTTTTCTATTTTAACGCCACATACATACTTTTAAGTAATTCAATTTTATATTTCGTTATAATTTTTCTTTATTTTTTTATTTTACATATAAATACGATGATGCTACTCAAATATTTAAGCAAGCGATAAAGAAAACTAGAATTGTACGGTGTTTATAGTATAAAAAATTATTTCTTTTTATTGTAACTGTTCATCGGTATTGATATAAAGGAAAACCTAACATGCGGACGGAATTAATTTGGTGTTTTTGTCTTCTTCCTTTGGTGTGGGGTGCCCTTCACTGGCTTAGGGTTATTGCTCTTGGTAGACTTGTTGATTTCAGCGCAGTAGAGTGTGAGATGACTCACGACATAACCTAATTTTGCACGATGACGGTGCAGCTGCAAAGGACATTGGCGTCAGGCGTGCTGCTACTGCAGGGTAAACGAGTTTGGGTCAATGATGGTGACGCTACAGAAAAAACGTGGGCTATGTATTTTGCTGCACTTTTCTTTTTCAGGAGGAAGTTTTTGTTTACGTGGATTATACGTGGAAAGATTTTTTTTTTCAGGAAAAGATGTTGCGGCAACATGGAATGCTGATAAAGTAAACAATTAAGGTCAGCGCAAGCGTGGTTGCGCTTTCCAGTTTTGGAATGGCATGTACTATTTTTGCGACGACAATTGATTAATAAGTCAGATAGGTACACGCTTCTATGTCGTTACCGATATAGAGAGCATAACGTGAACACCAGTTTGGTAACGAGTACTCAGTCTAGGCGTTTGTTTGGTAACTATTGCTAAGCCGTTGGCGCTTAGTAATTAGCTTGGAAATATAGATGATCTGGCGGTAGGCGAAAACAGATGTTGGCTTTAGCGTATGGGTGTGTGTTTTCTGCTGATATGAAGCCCACTCTGATGCGCAGTAATTTGTTTTAGAGGAGCCATCATTCATTGTTGTCAGGGCTTTTGTGGGCTGTTTATCTAACTACTTATGAACCGTGATGATTGATGGGGCACAGAACTTCACTCGTTGATGGCATTTGTTGTGCTCCTTTCGAACAAAAACAACTTACTAGGGAAAATCGGAGCAACCGCATATGGATGAAGGCAATGTGTGCAGAAACTAAATTCAATAGAAATTGGCATTGGCCTGGATGAAATAACACTTGAAGATCGAAGGAAATGAAAAGGCGCACAAACTGGCGAAACGGGGTCAGCTTCGAAATTTATTGGTCCCGAGCCATTTGCTGCACTAGGCAGAGGAAAGGTAAGGGGCTTGGTCCCTGTGGATGAACTGTGGACAGATATAGACAATGTCTATAGCCCGTACCAAATGAAATATGATATAAGCATGGAGCATGGTTAGTATCGTTGGTCACAGAACACAGTAACTTCAGATAACTTTTGAAGGAGATGAGTCTTCTGGAATATGATACCTGCAGACAGCGCCTGGAATACACGGAGACAGCAGCACATAAAATGTCGGTCACTAGCTGGCAGGAGAAGAGGAATATTGGGATATCACTGATTAGAAACGAGAGGATTAGCCAGATGAAGTTAAAAACATGCCACGATCTACCTATACCAGGAAGAAGAGGAATATTGGGATATCACTGATTAGAAACGAGAGGATTAGCCAGATGAAATTAAAAACCATCCACGATCTACCTATACCAGGAAGAAAATTGAGATTATCTCTTGCTAAGACAGCTCTGGAGAGAGACGAAAAGTATGATCTCGTTGTGGAGGAGTACTATCGCTCGATAGTACGGGTGGGCCACACTACAAGTTTCTTTTTAAAAATGCAATAAAATGAACAAAATGAAATTTTTTCCATGTATTATTGCTTTATTAGTAAGAGCAAACATTCCCATTGTTTGTTTGTAATTATGGAACACAGCGTCATTCAAGTGGCTGCCTCGGCTGGCCTCGCAGTAGCGCATTCTATCACTCCAATTTTCCAAGACCTTGTTGATGGTTTCGGGCTGTAGCTCACGTATTGCTTGGATGATATTGGCCTTAAGTGCTTCAATCGTTCCCAAGTTGTTGGCATAACATCGGTCCTTCACGGTTCCCCACAAAAAAACTCCAAAGGGATCAAATCGCAGCACCGAGGCGGCCAATTGACATCGCCAAGACGGCTGATAACACGATTTGGGAATTTCGTGCGCAAAAAACCGATTGTGGCATGGGCTGTGTGGCATGGCGCGTCATCCTGCATGAACCAGAGGTCGTCCAAATCCATGTCTTCAATTTCAGTAAAAAAAAAGTCGTTAACATGGCTCTGTAACGCCCACCGTTGACCGAAACGTTGTTCCCAGCCTCATTTTCGAAGAAAAATGGTCCAATGATGCCACCACTCCTCAATCCGCACCAAACTGTCACTCTCTGTGGATGCATTGGCTTCTCGACAATAACGTGCGGGTTTTCCGAGCCCCAGATGCGGCAATTTTGTTTGTTAACGTAGCCGCCGAGATGAAAATGTGCCTCGTCAGAAAAGATGATTTTTCGCCCAAAATCGTTGTCCAATTCAAGCTGCTCTAAGGCCCAAACTGCGAAGCGATAACGAAGCGGATGTCGTGCGCTTTCAATTGCTGAATCAATTGGACCTTGTAAGCGAATAATCCCAGATCTTTGTGCAGAATTCTCCTCAGGCTAGTGCGTGAAATGTTAAGTTGTTGAGATCGATGACGAGTTGATGTTCGTGAATTGAATTGCTCGGCTACAGCAGCCACATTCTCGTCTATGCGCACCGTACGACGACGGGGACCATGAGTGTTGTCCACTAGCATACCAGTCTCACGAACTTTTTGCACAAACTTGCGTACAGCAGGCGCGGTGGGTGCTTCATTTCGGCCAAAACTTCTTTTCAAAAAACGTACTGTTTGGGCTACACAGCACTCACTTTGGAAATAAGTTTTCAATATTTCCCAATATTGTTCAAGCGTAAAGCGACTCATTTCGTCAAAATAACCTATGATTTAAAAAGAAATCACTAGATGGCCCACCCGTTAAACTGCACTGGAAACTAAATCTTGAAGGACGAACCAGAAAAGTCACAATGCTACTCTACACATGCAACAGGATCTGTGGCAAATCTTGGGGACCAGCTTCACAAGAATGATTTTAACGCTGGTGTGTACCAATTTTGCCCTGTAAAGCTGCTGCATTTCCACTCCAACCAAGGTGAATTATAATTCATTAAAGAATAATAAAATTGCCCTTCCCCAGTTTTGAGAACCGTTTCCAAATTTGACTTTATTACGGAAGAGTTCATGCAGCTTGGTTAGGTCTACCCTACACAGACTACTGCAGGTCTGCAAATCAGAAGATGAAATTGAATTAATTCGTCACCTGTTGTAATTTCTTTACAGAGCTAGATGAGATCGAGGCAGCAAAGATTGGTTTAGCGGTCAATGAAAGCAAAACAAAATATATGTCTACAACAAAGGACACCCAACATCGGCGTCTTGGACAGAACGCCACAATAGACAGATATAATTTTGAGATAGTAAAGGACTTTGTCTGTCTAGGCTCTACAGTAAGCTCTGTAAATCAGTGGCGAAATCAAACGAAGAATTACTCTTGGCACTTGATGTGGGCGCCGTGGCGTAAGTGGTTAGTGTGTCGGATCACTGCGCGTGAGGTCCCAAGTTCGAATCCTACAAAACACCAAAAAGTTTTTTCACGATCCCACCTCTTCCGAACGTCTGACAAACATCCGAGTATTGTTGTCTCGATAAAGGTTCTCAAAACAAATTGCCCTTCGGATACGGCACTAAACTGTAGTTCGCTTCCATTCGTGTGAAAAATATAACGCACAAAGCATGAGTGGTTGCGGAGAAGCTAAGCCCTGGCATTAAAGAGCTGTTGCGCCAAGTATTTATTTTTATTTTTAATCGCTGTTTCTATGGGCTAAGAAGACAATTGAGTAACAAAGCCCTATCTCGATCTACTAAGGTAACTCTGTATAAGACACTAATCTTCCCAGTCCTGCTGTAGGGCGCAGAGGCATGGACTTTGTGAAAATCGGATGAGGATGCCCTTGGTTACTTTGAAAGAAAAGTTCTTCGAGTGATCTTTGGACCCGTCTACATAGTCGGCGAGTGGAGAAGAAGGTACAATGCCGAACTATACCGCCTATACAAGGACATCGACCCAGCCAGAAGAGTTCACATCCAGCGACTAAGATGGCTGGATCATATAGAGCGGATGGAGCCCAACGTTTCAGTCAAGAAAGTCTTCGAATCCACCCCGGATGGACGGCGCAGCAGACGACGACCTCGTGGTAGATGGCGCAAACAAGTGGAGGGCGACCTCAACCAACTTGGCGTGCGCAACTGGTGGCAGCTGTCTCGTAATCGAGCTGGCTGGAGAGGTTTGTTGGTTGAGACCCAGGTCCACCCCGGTCTCTAGCGCAGCTGAGTCACGCTAGGGCTAGCTCGACTGAGTGATAACAGGACACAACGTGTTAAGCAAACACTCAGAGAAAATGATGATAGTTAACTTGCACGACATGGATGTTTGGGTACGCGAAACTGTGATAGCTACCGTTCGATCAAGCTGATGTCACACACCATGAAGATCGTTGAGCGGGTATTAGGTGGCCGACTGCGAAAAATAATACGGCTATCGGATTTGCATACTGTATTGGTTGACTTTAAAAAGGCATTCGACAGACAACCACGAGATCTGATATGGGTGGCGCTAAGACATCGAGGGGTTCCAGAAACCTATGTACAGATGATCATGGACATGTACGAGGGAGCAAAGACAAGAGTAAAATGCCCCGCTGGAGTAACCGAAGAGTTCCCAATCAAAGTCGGGGTGCACCAAGGAAGCGTTTTAAGTCCTTTGCTCTTTATTACAGTCCTTGATTATCTGCTTGAAGGTAAAGTGATGGACCCCAAGGTACATCAGTTATTCTTTGAGGATCCTACATCCCTGCAACGAGCACTTGATGTGTGGGTGGATGTTCTGGAAGGAAATGGGCATCGCATTAGTTCAAAAAAGACAGAGTTCTTGTGCTGCCCGTTCTCTGATCCACTCAGGCATATTCCAGATATTTATGTGAATGGAACAGTGCGTCCCAAGTGCGAAAAGTTCAAATATCTGGGATCTATGATCAATAGCAAAGCAACTTGTGATGACGACATCAATCATCGCGTAAACGTAGGATGAAGTGGCGAGAAAATTTCGCTATCTTCTGTAACAGAAAAATGCCCCATAAGTTGAAAGGAAGGCTCTACACCGCAGTTGTGCGCCCAGCGCTCACATACGGTTCACAATGTTGGACGATGTACAAAACGTATGAGAGTAAATTAAGGGCAGCTGAGATGGAGATGCTTCGCATGACAGCAGGAGTGACAAAGCTTGGTCGAATAAGAAGTTCCAATATCCGTGGAAGCTTTCATATCAAGGAAACCATCGTACAAAACATAGAGCGCGACCGGCTCAGCTGGTATTGCCACGTTCAAAGAAGAGATCATTTGAACCCTGTTAAAAAGGCGGTATCAATGCACGTTCCAAACATCGCGATGTAGGAAAGGCAGGCCTTTAACCGCCTGTATCACACAAATGCGACGACATCGGCATTTCATTGACCTCAGTAACCGAATGATCCAAAATCGGCGGGCCTGCCGATATTTTCTGAGGTCAAATAGGCGATCCCTACAGGCGGATCAGTAGAAATGCGGTGAAGTGGGAGGGTTGTGATCCCTTATTTTCGGATCATAACCTCGCTGATAAAAGGAAGAAGAAGAAGAAGAAGACATGGATGTTTGAGTGAATACCGCACCATCTTCCAGGAATCAGTAGACCCCGTCGGAATTTGTTATGCAGGCCATTCTTTGATGACTCCGAAGAGCTGCCGGACATACCCATCTCATCGATCGTTAGTTCTTTTAAAGATTCCATTGTACGAAGTTGCTATTCGAGGCATAAATCACATAGTCAATTCACAGTACCTCTCCTACTAAATTCAATAAATTTTTCCATACGGACCTTAGCGATTAATTAGTTATACGCGATAACCATTTACCTGTTACATGAGTATCGGGAAGGGACTGCGTAGGCTTATGTGAGCCACCATCTCATCATCCATCTCATTCAAAGATATTCTTGACCAGAGATTTGCTTGTTAATACATATCAGTTTGTTCCAAAGCAACGTGTTTTGTGGAACTTAAGACGGCTGACCTAGTTATTACATGTTGCAGAAGTATTCAACTTATTTACGAACTTCTGGTGATACGAATAGCAGAAACTTACTTACTTACTTAGGTGGCGCTACAGTTCGGGGTGAACCTGGGCCTTAACCAACAAGCCTCTCCATTTAGCTCGGTCTTTAGCTAATTGCCTCCAGTTGCGCACTCCAAGTTGGTCGAGGTCCCCGGGAACTTGTGCGCGCCACCTACGGCGATGATTCCCTCTACTGCGCCGTCCCTCGGGGTTAGATTCGAAGACTCTGCGGGCCGGAGCGTTGGTGTCCATTCGCTCTACATGTCCTAGCCATCTCAGACGCCCAATACGCAGTTTTTTGACTAGGTCAATGTCGCTGTACAGCTCGTATAGTTCGTGATTGAATCTTCTCCTCCAAAACCCGTCAACGCAAACGGGACCGAAAATCTTACGAAGAATTTTTCTCTCGAAGCGACCAAGGATATCTTCATCCTCTTTTAATAAAGTCCATGTTTCAGCGCCGTAAAGCAGGACTGGGATGATCAAGGTCTTATATAAAGTCTCCTTAGTTGTTCGAGAAAGGGGAAAGGGCTTTACTGTTGAAATAGCAGAAACTGGCGATTTGTTTATGATTCAGTAAATTTCCTATGCAAGCGATCACAAAGGTTGATATTTTTATAAGGCGTTCTTCTGGTGTGTATTTTATGCATACATACATACTATGTACGAGTACATATTTCGACTTAGGAATGACCACTACAATACCATTATATACATAAATGAAGTAGCTTAAAACATACTAGCCTACTTAGTGTAGCAACTAGTTTTTTATCTAAAGCCAAAGTATATTCCCAACACCAAAATGTGTAAGGAAAGGTGAAACCTTTGCAAACAGAGAAAACAGAGATTGATTCATGAGTGTTTGAAAGTTTTTCTTTTTTATTTACAGGTTTATCAGTTAAATCGTTCGATTTATAGATATTTTGATTTTTTTTTTTTCGTATGACAAATGTAAAAAACAAAAAAAAATGCTTTAAGTTAACTACAGTTGACAACATAACTTAACTTAAGAATACAGCTAAGCTAATGTTTCACTTTTACTTATACCAAAGCTTAGTAATTAAAAAAAGTTCAACAAATGGTTCTTCGCTACGATCTTCCTCCTGGATTTGCATTGAATCTTGGATTTAGTATATTTGTAAAAAAAATAAATAGTTTTTTTCTTTTGTTTAAATCATGTGAAAATCTAACAACTCTGTGTTGGAATGATAAATTAATTAATATTAAGGGAAAAATATAATAATAATTTGCCCCAATCATTTTGAAAGTTTACGTTCGTTTTCAATAAAAACAAAAAAAGGTCAAAAGCATACAGACAGACCGAAATCGAAATGTGCCAACGTAAATTTGTTCAGTAATTTTGTTTTGTATTTTAATAATATACATAAACATATAATCAATTATTAAATATATTCCTATTTGCACTATCATCACACATAATCGAGCTGAATAAAAATTTGCTTCACACCTACTGATTCGAATATCATTCGCGCATGCGTTACTACATACTTGGGATCAACATTTTTCGAAACTTCCAATTTTATCGCGCCTACGTAAACATCCGAGCACAGTGTCCAAAAGTGTGGCTCTTGCACTGCATACACTCCAGCCAGTCCGGTTACTTTTTGATAACACTGAGGTAACGATCGGTCGAGTGCGTTGGGTTGTCGTTGCATCAGAATCAATATCGATTCCTTAATGAGACTTAAGACGCTCAAGGCAATCAAGAGCGCAATAAATATTGAGCAAATAGGATCTGCGATCATCCAACCAAACATCTGCATGAGCACAGCGGACACGATAACTCCCACTGATCCCAATGTATCGGCCAATATGTGCAGAAAGACTCCCCGCATAATCTGCGAGTTACTACCGCCCATATCGCTCGTCGCACTGGTACTGTTGCCATTGTGACTGTGACCATGGCCGTCGTGATCGTGACTGTGACCGTGGCCTCCGTGGCTGTGATGATCTTCAACTGTGATGCTATGCATATCTATGTGATTACTGTGACTATTGTGCGAGTGACTGTGACCATGACCGCCATGCGAATGTCCATGCGCATGTCCATGTTGGAATGCATAGATGCCCACGAGATTGACCAGAAGACCCAGTACAGACACAACAAATAATCGTTCGTGTTTTACTTCTGGCGGCTCGATAAGACGCTCTACACCCTCGGATAGAATGAAGAAAGCGATAAATAGGAGGAAAAGGCTATTTACAAAGCCGGCTAGGACTTCTGCTCGCACATAGCCGTAGGAGAATTTATCGTTCGCTTTCCACTTGGTTATAACGGAGGCAGCTAGACCGGCTAGTAGACCCGTACAATCGAAGAACATATGAAATGAATCCGAAATGAGACCTGAAATGAAAATTAAAATGATATAATGTAAAAACAGCTAGTAAATGCTAAAAAAAATAGGATGCAATAGTTTTATTATTTATTTCTCTTATTTTATGAATCTAGCATGCATCAATCTAACTTTTTACAAACCAGATGCACGACTATGGACAATAAGAAGATAGGCCCTTCAGAAGTAGAATGCAGTACAATTCAGCGAATGGATAGCCGCAGCCGCGACATAACATATGACAAGAAACTGAGACTAGCTGATTCTGATCTCCAACCACAAAAAAATATATTCACCCACTTAGGAGCACAGAAGGAGAATTCAAACTTAAAGCATCAGGGTATACGGTCTTTGAAATTGAAATGATTTTCCCTGACTTTCCATGATCAAAGCGGTAATTTTCCCTGGCCTAATAACCCCATTTTATGGATCACTCAGTTTTGCAAATTGGTAGTAATGATTCAAATTAATTCTATTCACAAAAACAGTCTTATTCTCCTTCTTCTTCCTATTTCGGCGAGGTTATGATCCGAAAACAAGGGATCATAACCTTCCCACTTCACCGCATTTCTACTGATCCGCCTGTGGGACTCGCCTATTTGATATCAGAAAATATCGGCAGGCCTCCCGATTTCGAATCACTCGGTTACTGAGGCCAATGAAATGCCGATGTAGTCGCATTTGTATGATCCATGCGTTTATAGGCCTGCCTCTCCTGTCTCGAGATGTCTTTGGAACGTGCATTGATATTGCCTTTTTTACAGTGTTCAAATCTCTTCTTTGAACGTGGCAATACCAGCTGAGCCGGTCGCGCTCTATCTTTCGTAAGATGGTTTCCTTGACGTGAAAGCTTCCACGGATCATCGAACTTCTTATTCAAGAGATCAAGCTTTGTCATGCGAAGCATCTTCATCTCAGCTGCCCTTATTATTTATTCTCATACTTTTTGCACATCGTCCAACATTGTGAACCGTGCGCTGGACACACAACTGCGGTGTAGAGCCTTCCTTTCAACAAACTAAATAAATAAATATTTGGCGCAACAGCTCATTAAGTGCTAGGGCCTAGCTTCTCGCAACCACTCATGTTTTGTGCGTTATATTTTTCACACGAATGGAAGGGACCTACAGTTTAGTGCCGTATCCGAACGGCGATTTGAGAAGCTTTTTCGTGACAACAATACTCTCGGATGTTTGTCAGACGCTCGCGAGAGGTGGGACCGTGAAAAAACTTTTTGTAGGATTCGAACTTGGAACCTCACGGGGACATTACGACATCCGTGGCGCCACGATGTTTTGATGTTTTCTAATAGATCTCGACGTACTGAACAATAATAAGCAAACATTTTTTATATCTCGCTTAGTTTTCGAGATATTGAACTTTGAAAATTGACTTTTGACAACCGATATTTCAATAGCCGCGGTGTATTTCGAGTATGAAGTGCATAAAAAAAACGAATTCCAGTGTTACTTATGTCCTGTATCCCCTTGTGGGTCCTAGGGCCTCTACTACGCCGACGCGCCATCGTGTACGGATTCTGGCAATGTGTCTGAGTTCTCCCCAACTTTTCCCTAACTGCCGTGCCTCCTTCTCGACTGTTCTGCGCCATGTTTTCCGCGGACCGCCAGGTCTTCTGCCATCCTGAGTTAGAGGGTTCCATTGCATAGCATGGTTCGCTATGGAGCTGTCACCCTTTCGGAACGTGTGACCATTCCACTGCCACTTCCGCCGTTGGATAGTTGTGCCTATTGGTTCCTGACCCGTTCTCTCGTAAAGGTGTTCGTTAGAGATACGATTGGGCCAGAAAATCCTTAAGATATTGCGCAGACACCTATTAACGAACGTTTGCAGCTTTCTGGTGATAGTAGTGGTCACTCTCCACGTGCTGCAACCATATAGCAGCACGGATTCAACGTTGGAGCGGAACAGTCTTATTTTGGTGCTCAAACTGATTGCATTGCTTCGCCATATTTTGGACAACATCCCGAACGCGGACTTTGCTTTGGCGATCCTGTTGGTTATATCCAGTTCGGTTCCACCATCGGTCGAGACAATACTCCCAAGATACTGGAAATCCTCTACTCTCTCTACCGGTTGTCCAGCAATGCATATTTGAGCCGATGAGTTAGTTCTAAGGCTGATGATTTTAGTTTTTGTCGTATTGATTTTCAGCCCGACGACACCTGCCTCCCTCTCCACATCTGCTGTCATTTGGTGGAGGTCCATAATTCTGTGGGAGAGTAAGCATACATCGTCTGCGTAATCAAGATGTTTCAGTTGAGATGTAAGAGTCCATCGAATTCCTCCGTTTCCCGTCGACAAAGCTGCATGAAGCACATCGCTAATCACCAATAGGAATAATATTGGTGAAAGGATACAGCCTTGTCTTACCCCACTTTGGATCTCAAATTCCTCAGACAACCTCCCCCTGTGCAGAACGTGACATTTGGAGCCTTCATATGTAGCTTTGATAATAGCAATTAGTTTATCGGGAATGCCTCTCCTGCGTAAGGCACGCCAAATAAACTCCCTGTTGACACTATCGAACGCCTTCTCAAAATCGATGAACAGCAGGTGCAGTGGCGATCGATATTCAACACACTGTTCGATGATAATCCGCAGGGTGTTGATGTGGTCGGCACAGGAGGATCCAGAGCGGAAACCTGCTTGTTCGGCATCGAGTGTGTCTTCGAGATGTTGTTTGATTCGCTCAAGGATGATTTTAGCTATTATCTTAGCTACAGCAGGCAGCACGCAGATACCCCTCCAGTTTCCGCACTCCAATAAATTTCCTTTCTTAGGAAGCTTGACGATCATTCCCTTTTTCCACTCATTAGGAAAGCTCTCAGCTTCCCAAGCTCTATCTATAAGTGGAAGCAGAAGCTCAGCCGATGTTGTTGACGCTGCTCGTAAGAGCTCTGTTGGAATACCGTCAAGTCCTACCGCCTTGTTGGTTTTGAGTGCCTTGATCGCGGTAATGATCTCATCTTTACTGGGAGTCGTGGTGCGTATTCGAGAACTTCTCACCTCGGGCATCTCAGTCTGATTTGGGAGCATATCGCTAGCGAATACACGGTTCAAAACCGTAGCAAAATGCTCTTTCCATCTCTTGAGCTGGTCCTCATCCGAAATGAGCAAGGAGCCGTCTAGGCTTTTCACTGGGTATTGGCTGGAGCTGCGACCACCTGTCAGCTCTTTCGTGATTCTGTAGACAGTCCTGCTGTCGCACCTCCGTGCAGCTTCTTCTGCTTCTGTAGCCAGCGCGTTGATGTAGTTGCGCTTGTCACGTCGTACGCTACGCTGAACTTCTCTCATCTTCATGCGATATAGGGACTCTAGCTCGCTTCTCCCTGCTGCTGGGGTAGCTGCAACGCGAGCTTTTAGCTGTTTTTGTTCGTCAATCCTTCTCCAGGTATCCTCGGAAAGCCACGCCCTATATCTTCCCTGCGATCGACCGACAATTCTTTCAGCACCAGATGTAAAAACATTTTTCACAGCACACCAATGGTCTTGGATGGTTGCGGGCATTGAGCTGCTGATTGCTTCCACACCTTGCGAAAAGTGCTCCCTTAATTGTTGGCGCACTGAGGGATCACTAAGTCTATCGATGTTGAACCTGGGTATTCTTGTGTTGTCGTGGGATCTTCGAACTGCAGCAGTGCGTAGTTGGAGAGTAGCTATCATAAGATGGTGATCACGTACTATCCCCACATCTGCCCCTCGTCTGTTTCGGACGTCCAGGAGACTGCTTCTAAAGCGGCGGCTGATAGCAAAATGGTCAATTTGGTTGGAGGTTGCTTGCCTGTCGTTGGAAACCCAGCTGACTTTGTGGCAGGTCTTGTGCTCAAACATTCCAGTGTTGCCAGGTATCGACGAAATTTTCGTATAGATCTCTGTTACAAAAAATGGGGATATAACACTTAGACTTAGCCCCAGGCGCCTGCCTGACAGTTGTTGACATACCCTTAGCGGAGCGACGAAGACGCGTGAGCGGCTAAGCCACTCCGGAAAGCGGAATTTAAATAAATGAATCGCGCGAAGCCCCCCACTTACCCCCTGTTGGCAACACTGAAGGTAGTTTCTACTGAAATATTGGTTGTCAAAAGTCAATTTTCAAAGCTCGATATCTCGAAAACTACGCGAGGTATGAACAAATTTTACTTATTATTTTTTGCTCAGTGCGTCGAGATCTATTAAACAGTCCCGATGTAAAACAATCTGATTGAGCATAGCGCATAATTTTCCAACCATAGAAGCCGACTTTCTCAGACGTGCTGTCTGCGTAGGTGGTATATGGATTTGTAGGTTCAGCTACACCGACCTGAAGAAATGCACAACTGAATTTTATTATATTTTTCCATATTACTTGACTTTTCATAGCTTTCTTTGACTAACATTTTTTTCCTAGACGTTCTCTGACTTTCCAGACCAATGAACATTCTAAGTTTCAGATTGCTGGACTCTCTTAACCTAATGAAAAATACATGGATCTAGGGGTAGCTGGGATGAACCGCCTTCATCTCCACAGTAAAAATACCCTAACTACATTATCAACAGTCACTTCAAAATAAAGAAGCTACGAAAACCCGCATTCGCATTCAATAAGTGGAGTGACTGGTATCTGCATCCCCGGTCCTTTACTCTTTTTTTTTTATATATAATTTTTTCTCAAAAAAGGTTTATAACGCTAAGATAGATAATAATGCTCTTAAATACCTAATGCATGAAACTCCTAGAAAAGTGTTTTCACGGAGTAAGTTCCAAAGATTGTTTGTTCTGCAATAAATGATATTTTGATAAAGATGTTCGTGAAGCAACACGTCCATCTTTCATGGTATATCTGAAGTATAATCATCTGCTATCCGCAGAAGCGTAGACTACATATATTCAAGTCCCGGTCTTACCTGACTTAAATAAGAGCTATAGCTTTATTGACGTTAAGTATATAATAGACGCTAATTTTGTAGTTTTGGATATGCGGTTGTGATATATTATATCGGAGTAGAATGCGATGCCAAGAAGATGCATGGCCTTGTTTTATGTTGGATTTTTTGGTGATCCATTTCTGGCCGTGATGCACTAGATGTGTTCTTTCTGGAAAAGGTGTAGAAATGAGTTTTCTTTGCACTCAAGTCGATTAAGTTAATTGATGGGCTTGCGTGAGATATTTGAGTTTATGCTTAGATAATATAAATTTATGGATAAATGCAAGCATAAGTTTCCTTAACACTGACTTGACATGCATATGATAGAAGTGAAACTGTTTAAAAATAAAATAGATATACATATATGTATATGAACAACGTTTTTCTGTTTCTATAGGGGTTTTTTATAAGCCCTTTAGCGTAGACCATAAGTCCGCGTACTTTTATACACTCCCGCAGATTGCAGTTTTTTTTTCGTTAACTACAAACAGTCGTTAAATAGTCGTTAGGTTAATTGCACATCAGTAAGTTATTCTTAGTTATTGTTATAAACGTAATAACGTTATTTCATTACTATTTTCATTTGCGTTTAAATTTTTCAATTTGCCTAGAACTGTGAATTTACATCTGAATATAATGTCGTTTAGTATAGTTTTAATTCATTTTCTTTTCATCTATAGAAAATTGTATATGAACAGAAGAGCAGAAATTAATTTTACTTTGTGAGGATTTGTACGTTAGGAAGGCACTACAACTGAATACCTCTCGATCTAAATGATTTCATCGTAAGAAGCGTTACTACTTAGTGGCAATAAAAGGTCTATCTCATCCATGATCCTAACCTCCATCAGCTAAGTAGATAAAGAATGATAGTCAAGAGATCACTTATAAAAATTTAAAAAGAGTTGGATACCGAACAGATTCTTATAGAAAATCAGCAGACTTGGACTTTGAACCGACCAAGGCGACTTGATTTGAATGGCCTCAAAGGTAGTTTTTAATCCATCTGTATCTAATAGACGCATTTCGATGTTTGGAATGGAGCTTTGTTAAAATCCCTGAAAATAGTAGTCGCAAACTTAAGGATCCCATAGTGCCCAACGAATTAAGGATCATCTTGTTAAGGAATAGAGGTAATCAGTAACGCAATGTCTCTTCTTCCTATTTCGGTGAGGCTATGATCCGAAGTACGAAACTCACAAGCCAACCCCGGAGGTACAATCTTCTTCAAGTCTGTACAGCTACTCGCTTATGCCGATGACATTGGCATAATCGGAAGAACTCAGCGGGTAGTCAATGAGGCATTTACGAGTATTGAGAACGAGGCAGCAAAGATGGGTCTAGCGGTCAATGAAAGCAAAACAAAATATATGCTGTCTACAAAAAAGGACACCCAACACCGGCGTCTTGAACAGAACGCCACAATAGACAGATACAATTTTGAGGTAGTAAAAGATTTTGTCTACCTAGGCTCTATGGTCAGCTCCGCAAATGACATCAGTGGAGAGATCACACGGAGAATTATTCTTGCCAATCGTTGTTTCTATGGGCTAAAACGGCAATTGAGTAGCAAAGCCCTATCTCGAACTACTAAGGTAACTCTTTATAAGACATTAATCATCCCAGTCCTGCTGTATGGCGCAGAGGCGTGGGCTTTGACAAAACCGGATGAGGATGCCCTTGGTTATTTCGAGAGAAAAGTTCTTCGAGCGATCTTTGGTCCCGTCTGCATAGACGGTGAGTGGAGAAGGTACAATGGCGAACTATACGGCCTGTACAAGGACATCGACTTAGCCAGAAGAGTTCACATACAGCGACTAAGATGGCTGGATCATTTAGAGCGGATGGAGCCCAACCTTCCCGCAGTAGAGGACGACCTCGCGGTAGGTGGCGCATACAAGTGGAGGGGGACCTCAACCAACTTGGCGTGCGCAACTGGAAGCAGCTGACTCGTAACCGTGCTGGCTGGAGAGGTTTGTTGGTTAAGGCCCAGGTCCACCCCGGACTGTAGCGCCATCTAAGTAAGTAAGTAAGTATGATCCGAAGTCAAGGGATCATAATCTTCACTGCATTTCTACTGATACACCTGTTTAACCTAAGAAAATACCGACAGGCCTACCAATTTTGAACCACTTCGTTACTAAGGTAAACCAAATTGTGTTGTTGCATTTGTGTGATTCATAAGTTTTTGGGCTTGCCTCTTTCGCGATATCTGTGGAACGTTCATTGATATTGTCATGTCATCGAACGTAGATAAGCACCGGAGTGCTATGAAAAATGTTTGTACTTTTAATAGGAGAAAAATATGAAACAAACTTGTGGGATTGAAGACAGCATCCTTAAAAACAAAATTCTTAGTAACTGTCATCCAAAAGCACTTTGAATTCTGTTCAGTAAGCTTACCTCTATGCGAACTCGCACTGAGCATAGCATTAAACGATGCATAGAAAGTGCGAGTGAATGGTCCGCTACTCGCATCTTTTCGGAGTTCCGAGATCTTAACCCCCCACGCAAAAGAATTCATTAAGCCATAGATATCTGACATACTTTAATTCCTCTACCTATTTTCACCATTCCGATGAATGATAAGTGTCTTCTACCACGCACACGGGTAACAATTTATTAAACATGTGCTTTGGATTGGAAGCATCGTGCAACTTTGACGTGACTTGATAAAACTCACCAGAGATAAGCATACAATAAAGAATAGATAGTAGAACCTATCACTCTAAATAGACAAGCCTAGGATGTTGATAACTTTATCAATATGCCAACATCCAGACTAATCATCTCCTCGGGGCCATAAAACTAATTTTCTAAATGATTTATGACTAAGTACTCACCCAAACTGTTTGTCAATATTCCATAGAATAACTCAACAAAAGCAAAACTTAGATTCAGCAACAGAAACAGGAATAAATTCCGGGAATTTCGATCCGAAAATATCAGCCGCTTCCAACTGTTTAGCTTTTCCTTAATTCTGTACGACAAATTTCGACCGTCCTTGTGTGAAAGTGGTAACATCTTACTACTGAGTCTCCTGGCAAAATACAAAGTCAAGTTTTATTAGCAACTGCAATTGTTTTAGAAAATATTTGGGCAGCAATGCATACGTGGTGTTATCTCTCAGGTTCGATGCAAGAGTTAACCTAGAATTATTTGTTTCAGTCGACGGCAGAAGACACGGAATAATTACTTGTTGTGTATTTCGATTAATTTACAATTTGTCGCGCTTATTTCATTATAAGTCTGGAGATATTAAATAAAATAATTACAAAAAAAAGTATGGAAAAGCTGAAGGGGATTTATGTTAATTCTGACGTATTGTTGACAACACCACAAACCAACACAGATGTCGGCAACTGACAGTTATGGTTCTGCGGCACTAGCCCGAAGCTAGATTCTAGAGATGTGCTGTTCGAATCTAATGACTACGAAGGAGGCGTTCAAAAAATTATCCTATTTCTGTTTGTAGTAGTTGGTGACCGAGAATAATGATGGGCGCATTCGAATTATATAATCGATTCTTCCAATACCTCGAGACAACGTCTGAAATCATTCGAATGATTTATTATTGTCGTTTTCCATTGGTTTCACTCCCGATTTCACTCCTTTTTGATTCCAATGGACATGTGAAATCGTCTTCTGCTTACTTCTGCGTATATTGGTGAATGTCTGACTTTTTGTTTACATTTTTCACAGAAATAGAAAGCAAAAAATGGCTTATTTTTGCCTAATGGAAGATGACATTAGCAATTTTATCATGTTTTTATTAATATATTATCAATTTGTTTGTAAAATTTGTCCCTAATAACTTGCCCCAACCGAGAAAATAAAATAAACAAAAGAATGAGACTTGTACCATATGACTTTGACAAGTAGTCCGATGTAAGGGTTTATATGTGTGAGTGCATTTTGAGAGCACTCCCAAATGAAATCCGGAACAAAAAAACCCTCCCGGAACAGCACTCCGAACAGCCAATGGAACATGATTGGGAGTGCTTTTTCCTGTGCGGAACACAAAAAGAGTACTCCTTTTGGCACAATGAAAAACGGCATATATCTACATACTTCTGTCGAAGCAGAGAGAAGCGAGAACAAGCGCACAGGCTGAACATTTCGAAAGGGTAAATATCTCGAGACATCGCCTGGAATCATTCGAATGATTTGCAATACCTACATACAATACTTCTGCCGAAGAAGCGAGAACCGAGAATGAGCGCAAAGAGTAAACACAAAACAAAAACTCGTATCTTATCTACTATGGCCGGTATTCACTGGAAACCTTCATAAACCTATTCACCAACCAATAATAGTGCAGATTTATTAGCGCTCATAAGACTTATGAGTGTTCCCACCCACTCTTAATTTATGAGTGCTCATAGCTTAGGAATTTTGAAAATCTTCGAAATCAGCTGTGAACTGTCACTCAGACCAAACAAGGGACAAGCTGCATTGGCGAAATACAAAAGAAGAAATGCTGACGAATTTAATGCCTCCGGCATTTCCGTCAAAAGAACTGCCAACCAAATAAAAAATAAAATGTGCCCTGATTAATTCTGACTAAAATCAGGAAAATACAATGTTTTCTTTTTCATTGGCATTTCTCCCAGTTCGAAAGAGAGTTCGGAAACTCGTTTTAGAACGCGTTTGGAGATCCGAAATTTAATTTTTCGCATATTCGAATTAGCACGAGCACAAACCTATTAGTGCTTGGTGAATACGCAGCAAAAATTTAAAACTAAGAGCTTCATAAAGTTAAAATGGATTTAAGAGCGCTTGATAATTACCGGCCTATGTCTCATGTCTATAGAGCAAGCCAGAGCCGCCTTCTGTAAAATGAAAAAAACTTCTAGGTAGCAGAGACATTAACATGGAAACCAAAATAAGGTTGGTGAAATGCTATATATGGTCGATCTTACTATACGGTACCGAAACTTGGACGCTAAAGAAAAGAACCATAAAGAAAATAGAAGCTTTTGAAGTGTGGGTGTATAGACGAATACTACGCATCTCTTGGACAGATAGAGTAACAAATGAGGAAGTATTAAGACGAGTAAATCGGAAAAAGGAAATAATGTTCCTAGTGAAGAAACGAATACTGGAATATTTAGGTCACATACTCAGAAACAACAAGTACCAACTACTGCATATCATTTTACAAGGAAGGATAGAAGGAACGAGGACAAGAGGAAGACGAAGAACAACATGGATAGCAAATCTGAGAGAGTGGCTAAATCTCTCAACATCGCAGCTATTTAGAGGAGTGATGAAGAAACAAACCCTAAAAACGATGATTTTCAACCTCCGGACCGGAGAGGAACCTTAAGAAGAAGAAGAAGTCTCATGTCTCAATTCCGAATTTGAATAATCATTCGAGATATGAATGCTATAATCATATGAGAACATACTCCCCAAGAATCGAAATATGAGATGTGTATCCGAGTAAAATTGTGTTGAAATAACTTCTTGGCTTGCGCAGGAAAAACCAGGTCCACTTCGTTAAGAGTATAAAAAAGGAAGTAGATTTATTGATATATGTAATAGAATACATAGAAACTACTTTTTAGGGGTGGTGCCAAATTCACAAAAATTCTATTCTATTTCAACACCCCCACTGTAGCTGTCCCTTTTAGGTAACGGAGGATACGCTTGACTGTTGTCCAATGAGCTCTTCTATAGTTATGGTTATAACGAGAGACTGCGCCAACTACAAAACTAATATCTTGATACCTAAACAGCAGACGTATGTTTTTGTACTTCTTTATATTTCACTTGTGTGTTGATTCTTAGATAAATATCCCCCTCTGAATGTTGTTCCGCTTAAAAATAATTCAACTGAGAAATTGTCGAACATGTGTCGTTTGTCGAACATGCTTACGCACACATGGAAAGGCAATAGACAAATGCCCTCAGCTGATAAAACATTCACCCCGTTTACCGTTGGCGTTTTACGCTTTTCGAGGATTGTCGTTTTATTCATTGCTACGACGTGTTGACCGTTAAACGTCAGTAAGCATTGTTTTTGTCATGTGAAATACTATTACAACTCTTTCGCATTGAAAAGGTTATGAAAATGAATTCGTGGTACATCCGAGGTATAAAACGACAATCGTTGAAAAGTGTAGAATTTCAACGGTAATCAGGGTGAATAATAAATTAACTTGATCGAGTCCCAAATCTGGATTCTTTTCGCTTATTTTGGAACGCACTCCTGATATCTTGATATCTATAAATGAATACCAAAGTAAACCAAAGCTCACACTGTAGGCTTGTTTGGTTTGACAACTTGTCACGGATGGATGAACTCGTTTGGTGGGAACATAGTACAAGGCACATTTGTATCCAGCACTTTTCGTATATATATAATTTTTAGATTTATACACTATGAAAAATTATGATATGCAGACTCATATACAAAACGTATCTTTGTCAAATTTAAAAACAGTTATATAAAAATCCAACCGCCCAGCCTTTGTTCATCGTTTATCCAAGCATAGTTGTGAGACATTAAAGAGTAAAATATTTAATATTTTATTTATTATATTAATATATATTTTTGCTCGAAATCCATTATATTATTTTAATAGATTTCGAACACAAGCAAAAGGAATGATTTGATATTGTCCAGCCTTGTGTGTCAACCCTTATCGGATATATCCAATCGCGTATTCAGAACGCTCTCTAAAGAAATGTCAACTTTTTCCGTCTGAGTTTTGGTAGCGCCGCATATTTCCGCCCTCCATCTTTTCGCATTTAACTTTTCGGAATGGTAAGTCGTGCCGAATGAAAATTCCTACTTTTCTCATCAAAATTAAACTCAAGCAAAACACAAGCTAAAGTTCAAGTGATACAGATTATTCAAATTATTCAAGAAAATCTAAATATCCTAAATTTCTTAGTGAATTTGTCAAAATAAACTGATCGCTTGCTCTGCACGTGTGTCGAACTGTGGTCCTGTGTTTTTGTTCTCGATGAGGAAACGAAAATGAAGTCTTAAATCGGCGGAAATGATTATATGTGAAATTTTGCCTCATTTTAGCCGCCTAAAAAGGATTCAAAGTCCTCGGCTAAACAGCCGCAGAAGACCCAAAAGAAGAAGGAAGGAGGTGGCGGTGGCAAGGCCAAGAAGAAGAAGTGGTCCAAGGGCAAAGTCAGGGACAAGTTGAACAACCAGATCCTGTTCGATAAGGCCACGTACGAGAAGCTCTACAAGGAAGTTCCGCAGTACAAGCTGATCACCCCTTCGGTGGTGTCTGAACGTCTAAAGATCCGCGGCTCGCTGGCCAAGAGGGCTTTGGTCGAACTTAGAGATAAGGGTAAGTACTTGGAGCTCTCAGTGACGAACTTGGACTAATCATTTGTTTGCTTTTCCTTCCAGGTCTGATCAAACAAGTTGTTCAGCACCATTCGCAAGTAATCTACACGAGAGCCACCAAGGGCGACGATGCGTAAATCCAGCTCGCCCTGAGGAGAGTGTTACAAAGTTACATTTGTATGTTTTAGGGAGAGAATAAATTCGTCGGAACTTTTTTTTTAATTAGATCTAAAGGTTTTATTGTTTTGATATTGACACCGGTTCCCTACCGGAATTTCATTTCTACCAGTTTGTAGGTAACGAACTCTGCAAAGTGCTCAGCCAATCATTGCTTTAATTAAATGTTTTGCCGACGCCCTTGTTACAAAAGTGAGATCTTGTACGGATTATTCCGCCATTGAGTAGTGTGCACTGCGAATTCTAGAATTTCTTAAACACTGGCTTTATTTTGTGTTGCGTTTCTATAGCAAATGTATACAAACTCAATTTCCAAGTAATTTAAGTGACGTTTGATGCCCTGGCAAGGAATGACTGCTCTGGAAGACCAGTTGGCATGGATAATAATGCACTACATAACATCCGGATGAAAAACCCATTCGCATCCGTTGAGGAATCAGCCCAGAATTTGAAGTTCCACATTACATAGACACCTAAAAGCACTTGGAAAAGTTTCTAAATTCGGCAAATGGATACCACATGGCTTGAGCAATAGAAATCTGCAACAATGCGGATAACAACGTGCTCTTCGTTGCTATTTCATTTAGATTTCAATTCGTTCCTTAAAGAGGTTTTTTACTGGGGATGAGAAATGGATTTCTTTAAGAATGTTCCAGGGCAGCGGCCGAGTCCTTCAGTTAAACCACAGCAAGTTAGCTTAGGCAGGTCTTAGCGTAGATATACTGGAGTGTAATCCTCTAAGGTGCTAGTTGATAGTCACGCTTTTGACAGTCAAAATTGTTGATCACGCTTTGTTAGTTCTCCGTAAAACGATCGCAAAGTCGCACAAAAGCGATAGCATAAATGTGATGATCAAGCTGATGGTCACCTTAGAGAGAGCAAAAGGGATGATTGTGATCGTCAGAAATCAACTATCACCTTAGAGGATCCCACTCCTGCTCTCTTGTTGGTGGGATATGCGTGGTTTTAGCCAAGCCATCACAAGAGGAAACAATTAGACCTATTGAACCAGCCCACCCACCCACCAGCATTTGTCAATCGCAGAGGGATGGTCTTCCATAAAGACAACCCCAGGTCACATTTCACAAGATAGACAACCCAGAAAATGTAGAGGTTTTACCCTCCACACCGGAGGGTGAGTGATATCCTTTTTAAGCACGTCTCATACATTTTTTAGAAGCATGCTCCTAAACAGGCTATCAAATTAGGTGCAACGGATGGTAATATTGAGTAAATACCAGCCCGGATTCCCCAAATATTATTCCACTCTTGACCATATATTTATATTGACAAGTTTGGCAAGAAACAGTAAATCTTGAGAAATCCAAAATTATGATTTTTAAGAAGGGGAATGGAAGACGGTCAAGACGGGCGGAGTGGGCATACAGGAATAAACCAAACGAAATAGTCTCGACCTTCAAATATATTGGAATGAATATCAGTTTCAATTTAAACATAACGCCACATCTAAAACTTAAACTAACAGAGTCAAAAGTGGCAATTAACACTACGGGGAAGACCTGCCTAACTGACAGAAATATAAGTGCCAGGGCGAAATAAAAAGTATTTCTTGCAACGACTAAATCAATCCTCTTGTATGGCGCGGAAGTTTGCAGATATAAAGAGTACGAAGACGTCGTGAGACAGGACTATCCCCATTATTCTCAGACATATGGTAGGTAGGTAGAAGTGGCGGTTCTGTAAAACAGAGACCCAATTAGCACAGTTGTGCCGTTTTGATACCATGACTCATGCGACCTTGGATGTTGATGTGTGTTGGTGAGGACAATCTAGAGCCAGCCTGTGGACTTTAAGAAGAGGGTTAGCTCATTTATGTTCTTACCCCAGATCTCCTCAAGTGAATTGTAGAAGAGTTTGTCTAATGCTTGATGTCTAGCCCTAGCTAGTGCTGGACAAGTGCACATGTAGTGGATAATTGAGACATACTAAAGAGGAATATAAATTACGTTCTCAGAGTAATGCAATTAGAAGATAAAAGACTTCCCAACCTTGTAGCTATGGAAGCAACGAGGCAAAATGCTCTTTGGTACGCTGGATGATTCAAATCGGCTTCAAAATGTGACGTTAATCTCAATCTAGTCATAAGAATCCCCTAAGTCTGCAAGATGCAGTTATATGACCTTATAAGCAATGTGGGTATAAAACTACAGCAACGAATGCGATACATACTGCTGGAATACAACTTGACAGATGTAAATTATTTTAATGAAAAGTACTCCGTACACACCATATCTGCAATTTTTTAAAGCCAGGGTGGAACTCTAACTAACTCTACTAAATTATAGAATTCTACCTATAGTTTGTAGTTTGTGCAATATGAGAGCAACCTAGGATACGATGCATTTCTTGGCGACATGCCCTATCTTAAAGGAAAAAAGATCTGTGTTGGGTGTAACAGTATCGAAAAAGAAAGAATACAAAGGATTTTATATGGCGAGAAATGGGAAGAGCTTTTTAAATATTTTAAATTAGCACTTAGATATCGTGAACAAATCATTGAGGAAAATTTCTACTATTCTAATCCTCAAACCTATATATATATATAATAATAAATTCGTTAGCAATTTATAGTGTATATATCGCCCATTTACTTGAAGACTGTCATAACTCGAAAAACGCTATTTTTGAGTTAATGATGCAGAATTATTCGTTTTAACATGCTTCATATTGTGTAAAAATTTCATATTAATATCTTGTATACTCTCCGCGTTAGAACTATAAGATGTCGTCTTTTTTCTGCAGGGTGTTAGGCAATTGAAAACTTTAAACGCTTTTTTTGAGTTATGACAGTCTTCAAGTAAATGAGCGATATGTTCTCGTAGTGGACGCCGTGGCATAAGCGGTTAGTGTGTCGGACCACTGCGCGTGAGCTTTCAAGTTCGAATCCCAGAAAACACCAAAAAGCTTTTTCACGGTCTCACCTCTCGCGAACGTCTGACAAACGTCCGAGAGTATTGTTGTCTAGAGAAAGCTTCTCAAAACAAATTCCCCTTCGGATACGGCAAAAATATAACGCACACAACATGAGTGATTGCGAGAAGCTATGCCTTGGCACTTAAATAGTTGTTGCGCCAAGTATTTTTTTTTTCTCGTATATCTGGCAGAGACTCAGTCTATTGCTTTAATGTTTTTATAAATTGTAAATTTGTTGGATAGCGGATACAAGCTGCCGAAATGAGGTTCCTTCGCGGTGTTGCTGGAATAACTCGTAGGGATCGAGTGCGCAACACCAGAGTACGCAAGGCGCTCAATGTTGAGCAGCTATTTCTTCGAAGGGAACGATCTATACTTCGATGGTTTGGTCACGTTGTGCGTATGCTTCCAAGACGTGCCATTGTAGCCGTGCCATCAGGTAGGCGACCCCGCAGTAGGCCTAGAAATAGATGGTTGGACCAAGTACAACATCTCTCCTGGAGCCGTCTAGGGATTCCTCCTGATGAGTTGGAGTCAATGGCGGAGGATCGAGAAGGATGGAGAGTCCACCTGAGCATCCTACCCCCGTGACCGTCATGAAGGATTAGCGGGCCATTGAAAATGTATGTATGCATGTACATATATGCACATATGTAAATTTGTTGAAAGAAATCTGAAATAAAAGCCTTATAATAAAACCTCCTTCCACTATTTCTAAATACCATTATTTTTATCTTGCCATGTTAAGATTCTAAAAGCAGAAGTTTTGTTCAAATTAATTATCACCAATTGTGGCACATTGAGGCCGGTTATTATCAAGCGCTCTTAAATCGATTTTAATTTTATGAAGCTCTTAGTTTTAAATTTTTGCTGCGTATTCATCAAGCACTAATAGGTTTGTGTCCATGCTAATTCGAATATCCGAAAAATTAGTTTTCGGATTTCCAAACGCGTTTTAAAATGAGTTTCCGAACTCTCTTTCGAACTGGGAGAAATGCCAATGAAAAAGGAAACATTGTATTTTCCTGATTTTAGGCAGAATTGTTCACGGCACATTTTATTTTTTATTTGGTTGGCAGTTCTTTTGACGGAAATGCTGGAGGCATTAAATTCGTCGGCATTTCTTCTTTTGCATTTCGCCAATGCAGCTTGTCCTTTGTTTGGTCTCAGTGACAGTTCACAGCTGATTACGAAAATGTTCGGAATTCCTAAGTTATGAACCCTCTTAACTTAAGAGTGGGTGGGACCACTCATAAGTCTTATGAGCGCTAATAAATCTGCACTATTATTGGTTGGTGAATAGGTTTATGAAGCTCTTAGTTTAAGATTGGTCGGTAAATACCGGTCTGAGTATCTGTACTAGAATGAAGATGTCATCAGCATACAAAAAGGTTTTGATCATTTTGATTCCTTCTAGCAGGTACAATATCAGTTCTGAGAACAAGGATAAGAACAAAAGTGGTAAATTTACTCCAGAGGTAGTAGGTACTAAACTTCTCTAATAGACTGCATCACACGTAAACTCTTCCGAGTCGGCAGTACTGCAGCTCTGGTGCAATTATGAATATGAACTCGGGAGAAGTTATAATTTTATTCCCGAATCAAGAAACAACTTTTCTAATGTCAAAGTAAAGAGGGAGTATAAGTGCGTGTGCCAGTTATTAAAAGACCCACCGAAGCGGGTACAACCAGCTAGTTTAATTAAATGGGATGATACGTTGAGGCGAAGTGGACTCGACTGCACCCCGAAAAGAATCCGCCCTAACGTTTACTGCGAGACGACAATCAATAGGCTCCTGAAAAACACAGAACCGAGCAACTCAGAACCCGTTACATAAAAGGATACCAAGCAGCTACAGAAATTAAGACCCGAAATTGGAGCGAGTTACCGCGTTAGTTTAATTATTTGGCTAATCTATATTAGGGGCGCCGTGGCGCATCTTCAAATCCCAGAAAACACCAACAAGTTTTTTAATGGTCCCACCTTCCGCGAACGTTTGACAAACATCCGAGAGTATTGTCATGCGAAAGCTACTCAAAAACAAAAATGCCCTTCGGATACGGTACAAAAATGTAGGTCCATTCCATTTGTGTGAGAAATCTAACGCACACAACACGAGTCGTTGCGAGAAGGTAGGCCAGACACCTAAACACCTACTGAACTCCTTGTTGTACCCTCTGTACATAGTATTAATTCAGTTTACAAGATATTAAAGGAACTTAATTTAGATGATAGCATTTAGATAAATTGTTTGCCCTCCGCTATGTGGCGATCTGGAACTGCCAGGCACATGTATACTCGTGGGCCTGTCAGCTCCAGATCGCCACTCCTTTTATTTTTTTTTATCTTTAGTAAACTACATAAAAAAAAAATAATAAAAAATCAAACAGCCAAAAGCCCTGGTAGCTAGCGCTGTACATTGTAATTAAATTGTAAATTTAATTTACCGTTTAATAAAAGTAATAATAATAGTAATATTGTTGTATATTATATAACCTATATTGGAAAGCTAATTATAGAGATACAATACACTTTCCATTTGTTGTCGTAGTTTTCTTTGGGAGATGCAGTAAAGAGAAGTCCATTTCACTTGATATAAAAGCTCTACAACTGCACATTCAATAGAAATGAGGATATTTATTCTAGTTGCTAATGCGTAAACTAACTTAGACAAGTAAATTACATTTAAAGATATCGATTAGGAGATACATTATTTGACATTCGAATCTAAGACTTGAGGGCGTCTTGAAGTTTTCGTCTAGCAACATTCACACGGTCCTCCTGGCGACGGATGTCGTCCTCTGATATGACAACCGACTGCATCAGTGGCTGATCGGGATTCAGAAATGCTCCGGAATTCTTCGTCAGCTCTGTCTTCGATGAGGTCTGGCCAGTAACGGGTTGATTTTGTACATGCAACGCAGTGGCCACCGACTGCAGGACCGTTTGTTCGTCGACATTCGGCCCGACAGACCTGATTCCACGTGGCAGCTCGATGTTATCGAACTCCTCGCCGGTAATATTGCACGCACGCAGTCCCTCCAGGCGTTTCTCCCAGAAAAGCTGTTTGGGCTTCTCCTGATTGCCGTTCTTCAAGTCGTGCTTTACTTTGCTGTTCTCGTGGTTGCGTACCACTGTCACGGGTTGCTTGAATATGGACGCGGTCTGCCGGATGGGTGGCACCAGCGAGATATCTGTGCGGATGGCGCGACTGTAACGAAGTGAAAGTGAGATTAAAACCAACAACAGCCCACACTAAGACAAAAAGAATAAACAAAGAATGAATCCAATTGGAGAATTTTGTTTCAGCACGAACTACTAGGTTGCCAATGGTTTGTCTTTTCATTTTGGACACAATAAACAAATAGAAAACAACATAAAGGCCAATTTCGGTTAGTGTGGGACAATAATGTAAAAAACAACGAAAATTGAACTACATGCGCTGGTACCTGAACTCAAGATGCTGTCTTAAAGCCGACGATGGAAGTGAGGAACTACCACTACCACTACTACTTGATGCTGAGATGCTATGGGAGGAACTAGAGGGCGGCACTCCACCAAATCCGCCGGCAGACGAACATGGTGGCGTAGATGGTGTCGCTGTTGTCGTCGCTATTATCGGCTGTTTGTACTTGCGTTTGAGGGAGCTCGACGCCGAGCCGGTACAGCGATGCAGAGAGATTGACGGCGGCGGTAGACTCTGTATGGTCTTTCCCGAATGAAAGTCAAATGCCGAGATATCGATAGTGTCGCCCAGTTGACGTGCTAGTTGGGGTTTACTATCAAATTTCTTACCACTGGGACTAGATTATATTTATAGATATAGGCGGTTTTAGAGGTATAATTGGATGCTAGAGTGTAAATGGATAATTAGGTGGAATGCGGGTGGGATAGCTCCCAAGTACCTGTAATAGTAAACATCAACTTTGCCCGCGGAGAGGCCCGACTTGCGGAGGACTTCTTCTCGTTGCCATCCTTTGGGTAGCGAGTTGCAATCGACGCGTTTACGTTCGATGGTTATGTTGGGATTCATTTACTGATATTGGGTGCTTGGCCAGCCGACTGGTAGTGAGCCGTTCGTGGGTGAAAGTCGCTGCGGGCGTACAGTTAAAATCAACTATTTTGTCTGGAGAAAAGCGTCTTTTTTAATTTTCTTACAGACATACATAAACGTCAAAATGTTGCTGTCAGCTGAAAAATTTCCCTGAATGGAGGGATTTTTCGAATGCGGAACTTAGTGGTTGCATTCAGGTGACAAAAATAATAAAAGTGAAAGTGTAGACTTTCGTGTCAAGAACAGCATAATGTATTTTTTTTTTCAATATGCAAGCAGTAGAACACTGGGAGAAAGAGAACTAAGAAGAAAATATTGTATAGCATGTATTCATTTAGTGGATATTACACTTTTAAATTCAATTAATAGCGAACCCTTTATTACTATGCGGTCTATTAATAAAAATCGTTTAATCGATTGTTGAACGGTCGTGGATTATTCGGTGAATAATCCATGTATTCATGGAATAACTTTCCCTATTAATAAATATCATTTAACAGCCAACTAGTTATTTGGCGTTTAAGTTTACTTACTCGTATTCAAGTGGAAGCACTTTTTGGAATTCTATTTAGAAATGCAATATTCGCAAGTCCTGTTATTTTGAATTTAACCTGTTCTTACCTTTTTGCGTTTTGCTTACATTTGATTTATTTGTGTTAAGGTGTCCCCAAATCAACGCGAATAATCGCTGTCACCGCAACGGCGATGAATCTCAGTGCCTGTTGTCACTTACCCAAGTTACATGGAGATATATGAGAGTGCCCCCACCAACGCGTTTATTTGTCGCCGGGGTGACAATTTTGCAACGTTCTTTTTTTTAGTGTCGTTTCATGCAGGATTTTTGTCGCAGTCGCCGTGACTGTCACTTAAGTTACATGGCGATATATGAGAGTGCCGCCGCGACGGCGATTTCGCAGTGTTTTTGTCACTGTCGCAGTTGAAATGAATATGGTGTTGGTATACTTGGAGGTTAATTAAATTTGTGAAAAAATACTCAATTTTATAGGATCTATCACACGGTGACACTGCGCCAAAACTGTCGTCTTGGTGTGGGCATACTCGTGAATTTCTTTGTTGCGTTGGTTTGGGGACACCTTTAAACCGGTTTAGATATACATTTATATTGATTATATATCTAACTAAATAAAATTCACAGATACCTTAATATGCACTTTGATTTCGCTGCGCCATGGCAGCTTTTTCCATAGTAACAACAAATTTACAACTTAACTTTATATAATTTGCCAAATAAAAACTTTATCTTCGAGTTACCCCTAATAGTCTATTTAACCAAAATTGTTTGAGCGGTTTTTTAGAAAAGTGGTTATCAGGCTAATTCTTAGACCAGAATTGAGACTCTGGTAGAAGACAATTCAGCTCTTTGTGTTAAGGACCGAAGTATAGATTGACAAACGAACAATATTACTAGACTTCTTGTTCCGCGCTTCGGAAAATGTAACCAATTAAAAAGGAAAATATTCACCATTAAATACGAGTATATGCTTAGTAGAGCTTTAAACAATTTAAGCATTTATTTGCGCTGTGTAATCTGTTCCAAAAAATGAGATAAGATAGGTAAAAGTGGCGGGCCTAAGCCGCACAGACGCGTCGAACACAAACAAGTTAATTGACAGATGTAAATTTACGACTGCTAGTTTGGGCGCCGTGGCGTAAGTGGTTAGTGTGTCGGATCACTACGCGTGAGGTTCCGAGTTCGAATCCTACAAAACACCAAAAAGTTTTTTCACGGTCCTACCTCTCGCGAGCGTCTGACAAACATCCGAGAGTATTGTTGTCACGAAAAAGCTTCTCAAATCGCCGTCCGGATTCGGCATTAAACTGTAGGTCCCTTCCATTCGTGTGAAAAATATAACGCACACAACATGAGTGGTTGCGAGAAGCTAGGCCCTGGCACTTAAAGAGCTGTTGCGCCAAATATTTATTTATTTTTTTAGTTTGGTAACACTGATGTGTGTTAATGGTGGTATTGCTATCCTTCAAAGTGCCCCCACAAACATCTAGAGTTTCTTTATTAAAGTAATGTCATTATCAATGTGTTTAGACAAACATGTATGATATACATATATTAAGATTTTGCGATAATTATTCTAGACATCTCTAATTGCTAACAAAAATACACATTATCAAAAGAGTTCCGCCCTTTGTCTAGAAGAAAATTTTAGCAACATCTAACGCAAATTACAAAAACAAAACACTTTCACCAGTTTGAACTCCAAATGGAGAGATAAACTTCTATTTATAATACTAGTGGGAACGATTTGAACTCAAATGGAGAGATAAACTTCTATTTATAATAGTAGTGAGAACGATTAAAACCAGCAATGCATTTTTTTATTTTACTTTCGATCATGAACGAAATATATTTTTTAAATTATTACCGTTTTCATTCTTCTAATTTTTTGGTTAATTTCGTTTTTTCGTTTCATTGTTTAGTCCTTGTTTACCGTTATCAACAAATCACCCACTTTATTTTATGTGTAATCAACCAAATAGGAATTTAAGCTTTAAGTAATGCATACGATATTTAACAAACTAGTTTCTTAATTATTTCCAGAAAATCAATTATTGAATATTAATTTAATTTTGGGCTAGAATCCAAATACTAATTTTACCTCAGAGATACAGTCCACGGATTTTAAATATGAAATAATTCCAGATATCCAAGTTTCATTTCGTTTTATTCTCCGTTTGTGTTTTTAACTAAGTATAGCTGAATACAGCCCCTCGACAGTGTCGCCCGTATAAGATTATGGAAGGACGTTGTGGTGAAAATTGGCGGCGAACCATTCCCTACCACGGATAAAACCAGGCTCTTACAATTATTTGAGATTTTAATTTACTAAATAATCAATCCATTCTTCGATGTAACTATGCCACTAAGCAATGCCAAGCAAACGACCTTTGAAAACAAAGCGGCAATGACATTTCATTTTGAAATTTTCTATGTGTCAGTTGCGAAATGTGCGCGTAGATGTCAGCAATTGAAGTTCGAAGATTCAGTCTGGAACATCTAAATTAAAACAAACCGGATTTGGAGGCGCTTTTAACAAATTAATTGACTAACTTAAGACAGAAATACTCGACTATTATATGTGGAACCTTCTCATCAACGAAGCAGTGTTAAAAGTAGACCATACGATAGATCATATGTCTGCGAGCGGATTAAGTTGCGAAATCTTGTGAAAATCAATCAAAACTTGTGAAAAAGTAACTTCTTTCGCAATAATAATGGAAAACTCATCGTTACGCGGGCGATTCAGCTTGAGTACGTCGAACCTCACAAGTCCAATAGCTGAGTCTACATGTCTGAATGGATCAAGGTAAGGAGACACCGACATCACTTGGGATGACTAACAAACACCTGCGCGATTTTTTTTTTTTTCAGCACACATCGGAAATTCAACTGGGGTGATGGAAGCATAAGCTCGAGAAGCCGAAACAACTCCCCAGTCGCCAACAAAAATCCTTCGATGTCGCGAAATTTGAACGGAATCCCACATAAGGTTACAATGTCTCCCGCTTCACGCATCGATCCAAGGTAAGCTTATGGGATGTGGCTAGGTAGCTCTGTGACTGTGTGAGGTATTGGTATAGGGCAGCAGTTCGTCTGTGTACCCGTAATAGTTAGGTGGGGCTAGGTTTGAGGGCTGTCGAGCGCATAGGTCAACGGATGCAATAGCCGTGTTTTTTTTAAAACCTAGCCAGCCAATAGTTACTAGTAAAGTCAAATTTTACAGATAAAAGAAATACAAACACCGGCTTGCTACTACTCTTGATTTAATCCCCAGCAAAAAGCGGCTGGCTGGGAATTTTGTGATGGTGATTTTTAGTTATTTGTTGTTGCTGTCACTGCGAAGTTGCTTGGTTCCTAGAGATATGTTCGTATAAAATCGGCTGGCTTTGACTGGCTGGCAAATCGTTTAAATGAACGACTAGCTGGCTGGGTTTCAAAAAAACACTACGTTCATAGCGTCCTCCAATTATATACAAAAAGTCTAAGAATCGTACAGTAGCCCATTTGTGCATTAGATTAAGGGGTTTGTCTACAAGCTCAGTAGATAATCAGTAGACAACCACTAAATAGTGTTTAGACTGTTCGCACTGTGTTGCTCGATGAACACCAAGGCTTTATATGATTTTAATTACTTACAAGCCTAGCCACCATCTCAGGACGAAACTCACTTTTTGAGTAGAGGTTACTCATTTTCTTATTTATTTCTTCAAAAAACAATTCGCTATCATTTCGTCTGTTTCAATGCACTGTTGAAGTGCATACGTCGTAAACGTTCCTTTTACTCTTACATTGCTTCGCTTAATGTGTGACGTTTCATTTTTTTTTTAAATATATCCGTACGAGGCTATATAGTTTCCACAAACGTTCAGGTCTGACAAGTTTGCAAAACAGCAACACCCTCAGAATACAGACATACCACAAAATTTAAGTATTCATTCATTCATTCATTCATTTTCAATGGCCCGCTAATCCTTCATGAGGGTCGCGGGGGTAGGATGCTCAGGTAGACTCTCCATCCTTCTCGATCCTCCGCCATTGACTCCAATTCATCAGGGGGAATCCCTAAGCGGCTCCAGGAGAGATGTCGGACTTGATCCAACCATCTATTTCTAGGCCTTCCGCGAAGTCGCCGACCTGATGGCACGGCAACCATGGCGCGTCTTGGAAGCCGGTCTGGGGGCATACGCACTACGTGACCAAACCATCGAAGCATAGATCGTTCCGTTCGGAGAAGTAGCTGCTCAACGTTGTTTAAGTATTCCTATAGTTAATTTATTGCAAACAATTGGTCATGCTGTTTGCAATAGGCCAATCACTCATGAGAGAAAGACAAGACATCCTTCAAAAATACCTAACCAACTTTAAAGAGCACTGTGTATTTTTAAGAAAAAAACTGGCTACCAGGGTGAATATTATAAAGTATCTCTCATCCAAAAAAGCAAATGTAATATTAACAGTATTATCAACGTAATTCAATCTGTTATACTGGGTAAAATCGACTATGGCCTTGCAATCTACGGGAAATGCTCCAGATCATCCATCCAGCTAGTAGCAACACCATACCATGAGGCTATCAGAAGAGCTACTAGAAGCTTTCGGACAACACCTATAGCTAATTTACTAACAGAAGCTGGTCTACCCAAACTTGGTGAAAGAGCTGATTACCTTACATCACTCATAGTACAAAAAATCAATTCCCCTGTACCACTCCAATTCATGATGACGTTAAAAAGATTTTAAAACAAAAAAAAGATAGAAAATATCCGTCAACAATTTCAAATGCCGTTTCATGGGCGAAAGATCTCAGCATCCCCATCACCACAAACACGAAAAAAAGATCATCGTACCCACCCTGGAACCTACCTACCAATTCCACATGCACTGAATTCACAAGATACTCCAAATCATCAACCAGTCACGAAGTTTTCCAAGCAGCGTTTTTAGAAATTAAAAACAAACACAAGATCCTAGGATGGCGATTCCTATTCACCGACGCTTGTGAACGAATATGGCACGGTAATGTCTAAAGGACTTCTCTCCAATCTCTCTTCAATATTTACAGCTGAGGCTTTTGCTATAGTAAAAGCCCTTCAAATAGCAGATAATGGGAAAACTATCATATTTACAGATAGCTTATCTTCAGTTACTGCAATTGAAAATATTAACAACTGCACAGACATCGTTAATAAGATTCGTGAGAAATTAATTTCCAAAAACGGCAAAATTAAACTCATGTGGATCCCTGGACACACCGACATAAAAGGGAACGAAGACGCTGATGCAGCTGCAAAGGCAGCGGTAAGGGATGTCTTATGCTGGTAATGTCTTATGTTTACAACAAAAAAGATATTAAAAGATTTTTAACCATAAATTGGAAATACAAGAGAAAAGTGCGCTGGAACACGTATGAACATCTATACAAAAAACTAAATCCGTCTGCTGAGAAAGGTATATACCCCAACAATATTCCCCATATGATGATTAAAAATTATATACGATTAAGGATGGGACACACCAACTTCACGCACAAACACCTATTCACCAAGGAGACACCACCACTATGCCACTTCTGCGAAGCCAAACCACGGTTTACCATTGCTCATCTACTTGAATGTAACGAAGTCAACGAAGCATACAAACAAATCTCAGATAAAAAACTTATTGAACTGCTTAGCGAAATTTCTGAAAAGAACATTAAGACTGTACATAATATCATGTTAGCAATTAATCTAGTAAATAATATTTAATTTTTAATTTAAAGCCGAAGGCCCTGGTAGCCAGTGCTTATCCCTTTGTATTTATATGTAATTTACTTACATGTTAATAAACTTATAATAATAATAATAATATATGTCCAAAAGAAGACACTATCTAAGAATACTTTTCTTTTATAACCTTGGAGACCTAGTGACTATTAACGTCAAAGCCAACCTTCACTTCTGGGTAGTTCAATTATTCCTTTATGTTATTAGCATAGCTGCACTCAAGCTGTCCGGTCCAACGTGCTACCAGACAGCTACTTTTTTGGTGTAGTAGTTGGGAAAACTTAGATACGATTAGATTCTTTATTAGTAACTTAAGTTTATTTTTAACTTACAATAGTTTTATAGTATTTATTAGACATTCTACAAATTAAAGTTTGAATAATTATAACACGTCCCTGTCAGGATACGTATTTTACTTTGCGACGTGAACTGAGTAGGGGGAAGGGTGGCCAGATATAATAGTCGAAGGACTGGGCTGGTGGCCGTGGAAGGTTTGGCAACCTTACCTCCTACTATGGGAGATTGTCACTGAGGTGCTGTCTTGGGTGCAAAAAAAGGAGGTGAAATTTATTACCTTCGTGGAATATTATTCGCCTGCAAAGCTACCCTCCAGGAGTTAATTGTATCACAAAGTTTTAGTTATGGCATTCTAAAGTTAAACCAGCACCTTACTTACTTAGGTGGCGCTACAGTTCGGCGTGAACCTGGGCCTCAACCAACAAGCCTCTCCATTTAGCTCAGTTTTTAGCGAATTGCCTCCAGTTGTGCACTCCAAGTTGGTCGAGGTCCCCTTGAACTTGTGCGCGCCACCTACGGTGAGGACGTCCTTTACTGCGTTGTCCCTCGGGGTCAACTTCTTCAAATTCTTTCTGTGCACTTCGCAGGCGGTCACACGATCAAAATGCTTTTTGTTTTTTTTTTTTTAGTTAAAGGGGGAAGAAATGCAGAGAATGACCCCTGGAGCACTGCCACCTAAAAGTTTTTTTGTGCTTAGGTTAGGTTAGGTAAGTGGGCAGGTGTAGGGGGATAGAAAACCTCCACACCACACGCAGGTCAGTATAGACCCATTGTGATACCCAAGGGGGGAAAGGAGATAGAAAAAGGAAATCCCTACCTCGTGGAAAAATACCGTCTTGTAAGTATCCTAAAGAAAGAACTAAGTACTCACTGTGTCCTAGATACAAACCATCCAGAGGATTTGATGAAGTTTGCGATGTCATTTATTGGTCTGTTGGACAACTCTTCTAGATCCTCAAAGAAGTGTTGCCCAAGGATCTTATTTCTCAAATGATAGAGGCCTGGGCAATGACAGAGAAAGTGGGCGGTGTCCTCCTGAGCCTCCTCGTCGCCGCAGCCTCTACAAAGGTCTTCGCTAGTCACACGTATTTTTTTCATGTGGTACCGCATGGTGTTATGCCCCGTAATGACTCCAATTAGAGTAGAGAGGGATTTTCTGTGCCTCTGTATGAGTCTATTGGTTCTTACTCTGTCAAAAGCGGGCCACAGCTTCCTCGTGGTGACACAAGTATCTAAACAGGTCCACCTATTGTTAGCCTCCGTTATGGCTTTGTTTCCTGCTACGAGCTTAAGGGCGCAAGGCGGGATGTACACCGAGGGGTCGTATTAGTCCGAGCTTAGTGCTGAGCCACCTCTAGCCAATTCATCGGCTTTCTCATTCCCTGGTATGCCTTCATGACCAGGGACCCAGCAGAGCCTTACCTCGTGCTGTGTTCCAAGAACCTTGAGCTCTTCTCTACAACACTTCACAAGCTTCGATTTTATTTCTATAGCAGATATTGCTTTTATCGCTGTCTGGCTGTCGATGAAAAAGGTGATATCCTCGTGGTATTGCCCTCATCGCAGTCTCACGAGCTGCTATTGTAACTGCTAGGACCTCCGCCTGGAAAACGCTGCTGTAGTTCGGAAGCCGAGCTGACATGGAGAGGCCAAGCGTTTCAGAGAAGATGCCTGCGCCTACACCTATTTCCATTTTGGATCCATCGGTGTAAACAGCTAAGGATCGCTCGTTAGGCGTTCTGTCATTTTTCCAATCTTCCCTGCTCGGATAAGTGCTAGAGAATGGTCTTAAGAAGTCTAGGTAAGGCGTTAAGTAGTCTGTATTAAATACACTGCCTAGATATCTCTGCAGGATCGTGGTGTGACCCATTGCATTTGGTCTCCAGCTATCTGTTTGGCTTAATCTTACGGCACTATGGGCTGCCGATACTTGTATAAAGATGTCTAGCGGAAGCAGATTGAGAATGGCCTCGAGTCCTGCTGTAGGTGTCGTTCTCATTGCACTGGTTGTGGCGATGCACGCTAGTCTTTGTACTTTTGTGATAGCAGCTAGGTTATTTATTTTGCTGGCTGCCTGCCACCATACAAGGCTGCCATACGTTAGTATTGGCCTTACTATAGCTGTATACATCCATAGGATGATTTTGGGGCTCGGTCCCCAAGTCTTCCCAAATATTCTATTGCACGAGTAAAAAGCTATCGTGGCTTTTTTGACTCTTTCGTTGATGTTTAGTCTCCAGTTCAGTTTCCTGTCGAGCACCAGGCCAAGGTATCTCGCACTATCGGAGATACTCAGGGGAGTACCCCTTACGGAAGGAGTTACGAATTGTGGAATTATTCTTTTGTTAGTGAATAGTACTAACTCTGTCTTCTGGGGATTAACCGCCAGCCCACATCTCTCCGTCCAGGAGTCAATGATTTCCAGCGCCCCTTCGATTTGTTCGCTCAGGGTCGGGAGAAATTTACCTGTTGCTAGCAGCACAACATCGTCCGCATATGCAATGGCCTTGACGCCGCTGTTTCTAAGTTTAAGAAGGACTTCGTTCAGGACAATAACCCACAGTAGTGGGGATATAACCCCTCCTTGAGGGGTGCCTCTTGAGGCATAGACTTCGAGCTTAGTACCTCCGAGTTCAACTTTGATATGTCTTTCCTTTAGCATATTGACGATCCATTTTATCACAGAATTGTGAATATTAAGGTTCGTTAGAGTTCTATTGACCGCTTCCGTTTTGACATTGTTAAAGGCTCCTTCAATGTCCAGGAAAGCGGCTAGTGTATATTCTTTATTTTTCAGTGATTTTTCTATTGAGCCGACTACACAGTGCAGCGCTGTCTCTACGCTTTTTCCTTTCGTATAAGCGTGCTGCGCTGGGGATATGTCACCTGGGCGTAGTTTACTACGGATGTATATGTCAGCTAGCCTTTCAAAGGTCTTTAGGACAAAGGAGGTAAGGCTAATTGGCCTAAAGTCCTTTGCAGTAGTGTGGCTTGCTTTACCGGCCTTGGGTATGAAGACCACTTTGACCTCTTTCCATGATCTAGGTATATACCCCCACATGAGGCTGTTGAGGTACAGTTCTTTAAGTACCGGGATGATTGTGGTTATTGTTTTCTGTAGCATGATCGGGATAATCCCGTCGGGTCCTGGGGATTTAAAGGGAGAGAATGATCCGATTGCCCACTCAATTCTTTCCTCTGTGATAAAATCCGTCGGAGTTTCCGTTACAAAACTACTGTTAGTTACGATGTTATTATCTGGATGGGCCGTACAACCCGGAAAGTGCGCTTTTAGCAGGGAGCTAAGCGATTCTGCACAGGATTCAGTCCACCTTCCGTCGGATTCCTTGAGAGATCCAAGAGTTTTTGATTCCCTGGATAGAATTTTTCTCAGTCTCGCAGATTCTGTCGTACCCTTGATTTCATTACAGAAGTGCTGCCAAGAGTGGCGTTTGGCCTTCTGTGTCTCGTTTTTGATATTTCTCTGACTGGACTTATATTGTTCCCAGTCCGCTTCTAGCATAGTTCTTTTGGCCTTATTTAGAAGGTGTCTAGTTACTCTCCTAATTCTAGCTAGTTCAGATGACCACCAAGGTGGTGATTTTTTATCTTTTCGTTTGGTTTCTGGACATGCTTTGACATAGGCTTCATTAAAAATGGATGTAATATCCTCCGCCTTGCGGTCAATGTCGGCAGGTCCGAGCCAGTTGCTATCCTGCAGGGATCTTACACCTTTCCTCACCTCGTTGTTAAATAGATCCCAGTTGGTTTTCCTGGGGTTCCTGTAAGGTTTGGGAGAGTCATAGTTGTTACCCACGAGGAATTCGATCAATTTGTGGTCGGAGTAGGACTCTTCCCCTATCAAGTTCCACTTGTCAATAGTTAGGGTGCTCGAGTTACTGGCTAAAGTTACATCTATAACTTCTTGCCTGTTCTTTACTACAAAAGTAGGTTCGTTACCCCTATTCGCTACAATAAGGTTATTTTCAATTATAAACTCAAATAAAGACTCACCGCGTAAGTTTGTGTTGCTGCTACCCCATTTAGAGTGATGAGAGTTGGCATCACACCCCAGCAGCAAGTCCCATCTTTCCTGTTCCGCCTTTTGCACAAGAGAGCGGGTCAGTGTGGATGGCGGTCCCTCCTTGGCATCAAAAGGCATGTAGACGGCTGATAGAATCAGCGGGGAAAGCCACCCCCGCTCAAGCCTTACCACTGTTTGGTCCTCATTGCTGTAGCTAGATAAAAGAAAAATGTTAATTTGTTTCCTAGCTACGATGCACGTTCTGTTCTTACATTCCGCGTGTAGCGGTTCGATGCTGTATGTAGTAAGGTCTTTATGCCTTAGCCCACTTATTTTGCCACGGGAGATCCATGGCTCTTGAATTAGGGCAATGTCTATGTTCCTATCTCCCATGAGATAGATGAGGTTGGCGCTAGCTGCTATGCTATGGTGAAGGTTTATTTGAGCAATCTTCATCATTGATTTACCTTATCACCCGCCTTCCTTCTTTTCTTTTCGCCCATCCCAACTAAAGGTCTGACCTTGCATCGGGTAATTCCAATGCGAACCTTATAGTTGTATCTCCTTAGGATGGGCATGGACTTGTGGTTAAGCAACACCACAATCTCAGTTCCGGCTTCTGTATGGGTACCCACTTCTAACACCTCCCAATTTTCGCTATATAGCTCGGGGTTGAGGTGTTGGAGGTTTCTTTCCAGCCGTTCTCTAGGAATGTGTGGGCCCGGAATGAGAATGCGGCCTTTAGGCCTAGTGAATTCCAGCAGATCTGTTTTTTCCACAAGTCGCAGGTCGGCATTCGCCCAAGGAGCCTGCGTGCTGGTTACAAAATTCTTGAGCCAATTGAGTGTTGTCTCGTTGTCACACGACATGACCTTGAAGCCTTTGAAGGTGGTGAGCTGCTCAAAGAAAGGGATAGTTCCCTGATTCTTGACTATGGCGTCGTTTACTCCGTCGAGTATACGCAGCTCCACCAGCCTCCATTGGTCTCCGGATAGCTTACGGGTTATTGAAATCGACGATCGCCACCTGAAGATTAGCTCTTTCTTTTCGTGATGCCATCTTGGCTTTTTTGCTTATTCTTCGTGTTGGCGGCGATGTCGTGTCGTCGTGCCTACCTCTCTTGGAACACCCCGCAATCGGCTCGGCCGTGAGCCTTGCGGCCCCATCCGAATCGGTTGGCGGGGGCTTGAGTCTGTCCGAGACTGAGGTGGAAGGCAAGAGGCTTTCCTTCCTCGACTCGAACAATCTCCTGCCTGTTCCCCTAATCTGCCCTATGCTACGTCGATTGTTGCCTGAGTCAGCAACAGAACGCCTCGCAGTCGACCTAGGTTTGGACTATGCGTCCTTGCTTGGATCGACTGAAAGCGGTTTAGGTCTGTCCCCGGCTGAGGTGGATGGCAAGAGGCGTTCCCTCCTCGCCGCGGTCAGTCCTACACCCGTTCCTGTTGCGGTCGAGTTCCGTGACGTAGTCGCCTTATTGGAACAGCCAGCAACCGGCTCAGGAGTTGAGTCTGAGTCGGTAGCTGGCCGAAGTCTCCTCGCGGCTGAGGCGGGGAGCAAGAGGCTTCCCGCCCCCGCCGCGAGGGGACTTCTTACCTTACGGCCCGTCCTGTCTTGTCGGGTGGATCCTCTCAGCTTAAGCGTGTTAGTGGCTCTATCCAGAGCCACTCTTTCCTTGTCCGTGTAGGACTCCGGATCACGCTTTTTAAGCCGCCGTATTAACCGGATAGCATTGCGTATACGGTTGCGCACCGTCGTCTGTCTTGGGTAGATGTCTACGTCGCTGGTCTTCCCTATTTTGGGTGGTCGGGCTAGTCCCAAACCATGGCTACCTAAGCTAACTACCGTCGCGAAGCTGCAGGCAGAAGAGTCAATCATAGGCTCAGCAGGACTGCAATCGCCAGGTTGCTGAGGTGTTGACGTATCCTTCCCGCGTGAGTAGCTGAGGCTTGACACGCTGGAAGTGTCCACCTTGACCATCTTGGCATCCTCCAAAGTCGCACTCTCACCTAACACTGGGACTACCCCAGTCGTCGAGTCAGAGGCTTTATCGGTAGGCTTTTGCAATACCACTGAATCACGATTGTGCTCCGGATTGGTCGATGAGATCACCTTGCGTCCTGACTGGCTAAGGCTTGTCGCAGACTTAGGTGGTCCCATCAACCCTTCCTCGCTCGTGACTTCCGCCGTCACTGTTCTTTTTGGAGAGCTAGCAATAGGCTTACACTCCGCCAAGGACTGTTCCTGCAGGAAGGCACGTGCGTTATGGAGCCTCTTCCGCTCGCATTCCGTTAACTCCTCCCATTTCTTAGTCCCTAATCTCCGGACTGTCAACTTGCAATTTTTTGACCGCTTGGAGGATGTTGACATATTGGAGAAGGATGAACTGGCAATGGAGCAAGTGTCGCTTGATTCCAGAAAAAGATTTTCAAGATTAACGTCAATTGCACCAACGCTTTCCTCATCCGACGTACGGAGAAGAATTGCTTCTTCCTCCACTCCTACACCTTGATCGGTTTTTATAGAGCTAGGAGTGCCCGATCGAATTACACTCTTCGCTTTTGGTTTATTATTTTTTGAAGTATTTTGCATTTGGATCCCACGAGTAAGGGGGAAGAAGATGTCCGCCTGCACTCACCCCCTGTATGCAGGTAAGAGGAATTAAAATAAAACTGAAGGTCCCCAGGTATTCAGAGTTTGCGCTCGCGACTGAGCTTCCCCCCCAGCCATGCAGGCCTCGGCGCGTCGTACCTTGCCTTGAGTGATCACCTTTTGGTCTCTAAAACCTCCCCTTTAGTCGAACCGATATGTGGGAAAACATCTAGCTGGACGCAGACTAGATTTAGTTATTCTCATCGGCTCGACCTTCGGTTCATAGGAAATAGATTAAGCCTCTCCACCACGACAAGGTAGGTAAGGGATGTGCTTACTTACTTACTTACTTAGGTGGCGCTACAGTTCGGGGTGAACCTGGGCCTCAACCAACAAGCGTCTCCATTTAGCTCGGTCTTTAGCTAATTGCCTTCAGTTGCGCACTCCAAGTTGGTCGAGGTCCCCTTGAACTTGTGCGCGCCACCTACGGCGATGATTCCCTCTACTGCGTCGTCCCTCGGGGTTAGATTCGAAGACTCTGCGGGCCGGAGCGTTGGTGTCCATTCGCTCTACATGTCCTAGCCATCTCAGACGTCCAGTACGCAGTTTTTTGACTAGGTCGATGTCGCTGTACAGCTCGTATAGTTCGTGATTGAATCTTCTCCTCCAAAACCCGTCAACGCAAACGGGACCGAAAATCTTACGAAGAATTTTTCTCTCGAAGCGACCAAGGATATCTTCATCCTCTTTTAATAAAGTCCACGTTTCAGCGCCGTAAAGCAGGACTGGGATGATCAAGGTCTTATATAGAGTCTCCTTAGTTGTTCGAGATCGGGCTTTACTGTTGAATTGCCTTATAAGCCCAAAAAAACAGCGATTGGCAAGAGTTATTCTTCGCTTGATTTCTGCACTGATTTTGTTAGTAGAATTTATAGCAGAGCCAAGGTAGACAAAGTCCCTTACTACCTCGAAGTTATAGCTGCCCACGGTGACGTTTTGTCCAATTCGTCGGTGTTGGTTTTCCCTTCTAGTTGACAGCATATACTTGGTTTTGCCCTCGTTTATCGCCAAACCCATTTTGGCCGCTTCCGCCTCAATGCTTGCAAAAGCACCGGTGACAGCCCGCTGAGATCTTCCGATAATGTCTATATCGTCGGCGTATGCAAGCAGTTGTACAGACTTGTAATAGATTGTGCCTCCGGTGTTGGCTTGTGAGTTCCGCACAATCCGTTCAAGTACAATATTGAAGAAGCCACATGACAGCGCGTCACCTTGTCTAAGCCTTTTTTGACATCAAAGGTCTCGGTGAGGTCATTACCGACCTTGATGGAGCAGCGAGCGTTCTCCATCGTCAGCCTGCACAGACGGACAAGTTTGGCAGGGATGTCAAAACTAGACATGGCTCTATAAAGCTCTTCTCTATAGATTCTATCGTAGGTGGCCTTAAAATCGATAAAGAGGTGGTGAGTATCGATTTGGAATTCTTGGTTTTCTCCAGGATCTGGCGAAGTGTGAAGATTTTATCGATGGTGGACTTTCCTGGCCTGAAACCGCACTGATAGGGTCCAATCAGGCTGTTAATAAAAGCTATCAGGCGTTCACACAATATCGCAGAAAAGATCTTGTACGCGATGTTGAGAAGACTGATGCCGCTATAATTAGCGCAGTTGAGGGGTCTCCTTTCTTGTGGATCGGGCAAACGATGCTGAGATTCCATTCATCGGGCATACACTCGTCTGACCAAATCTTAGAGATGAGTTGGTGTATGCACTCTACCAATTCATCCCCAGCTGCCTTGAAAAGTTCGGCCGGTAAGCCGTCAGGTCCAGCAGCCTTGTTCGATTTTAGCTTGGATATTGCTATCCTCACTTCGTTTTGGTCAGGTGGACGGAAATTTTGACTATCATCGTCTATGTTGAATGGTTCATTCTGCCTGACAGCGGGATGTTGGTCTTCGTCGCCGTTATACAGTCTGCAGAAGTAGTTTTTCCATATTCTCAGCGCCGACTGTGATTCTACTACGAGGTTTCCATTTTCATCTCTACAGGTTTCTGTACGGGTATTACTTCTCTGACACGTTCTTTTTACCTTTTGGTAAAACTTCCGTACATTGTTCCTGGAGTATAGACTCTCGATATTCTCAAACGCGCGCTTCTCATGCTCTTTCTTCTTCTTTTGGAGAAGCCGATGTTCTTCCCGTCTCTTTTGCTCGTAGAGCTCACGAGCAGCTCTCGTCTTCCTTTGCAGCGCCGCTTTGTATGCCTCTTGTTTTGCTGCATGCACTCGCCGGCATTCTTCGTCAAACCAGGGGTTTCGCGGTGGTGGTCGAGCGAGACCCAGCACATCAGTCGCGGCGTTTCTGACGGCATGTTGGCAGCGTTGCCACTGGTCTTCGGTACTTGATGCTGGCGGCAAAGGGGTGATTGAGATATTTCGGGATACGCGTTCAGCGAAGAGTCTGGCGGTCTCTTGCGATTGTAGCTTTTCGACGTTAAATTTTCTCACAGTAATTCTTCTTTGTTGCTCAGATTGGGATATCCGCATTCGTACCTTGGCTACAACAAGGTAATGATCCGAGTCTATGTTGGCCGCTCGGAAGGTCCGGACATCCAGAATACTGGAGGCATGCCTTGCGTCGATCGCAATATGATCAATTTGGTTGATCGTGACATGATCATTGGACCGCCATGTCTGCTTATGAATATCGAGATGAGGAAACCATGTGCTTGCTATGATAACATTTCGCTCCACAGCGAAATCAATTAGCCTTAGTCCGTTATCAGACGTGGTGTCGTGTAGGCTATGCTTACCGACAGCCCTACCAAAGACGTCCTCCTTTCCTATTTTGGCGTTAAAATCGCCCAATACGATTTTAACGTCATATTTAGGACATTGCTCGTATGTTTTGTCGAGGAGCTCGTAGAAACACTCTTTGGTGGCAGGGTCCTTTTCTTCTGTGGGGGCATGAACACATATTAGGCTTATGTTAGCGAATTTAGCCTTGATCCGGATAGTCATAATACGCTCGCTCACGTGTCGGAAGCTTAAGACTTCTTGCCTAAGTCTGCCGCGTATGACAAATCCGCATCCGAATAAGCGTTGCCTGTTGCCTCTGTAGCAATCACCGTAGTAGATGTCACAGTTTTTCATCCTCTTTTTGCCCGGCCCATCCCATCGCACTTCCTGGATGGCGGTAATATCTGCTTTATAGCAGTCTAGGGCCTCTGCTAGTTGTTCGGCTGCACGTGGTCTGTAAAGGGACAGAACATTCCACGTACAGATCCGAAGGTCGTTGTCCTTATTTCGTTTGCTGGGGTCGTCATTAGTTGAGTCATCCTTATCCGAGGCTTTTGGTTGTTTCGGAACCATGCGCTTTTTACGTGGTAGGGAAGTTACCCCGACGGCACAACCCCCAACCTGGAGGGCCAGTTCCTTAATTATTCCCCTAGGACGAGGGGCCGGGTACACCCGTGCCAGTAGTCCACTACGGGAGTATGAGCGCTGCCGTTGGCCCATAAAGGGTTCCTCCGCCACCATCTCTATTCCAATGTCCTGACCAACATTGGAAATTCCTTACCGACCTGTGATCCGAATACGTCGAAGCAGCGCGCGCAAGGTATTCACTAAGTTCAACCTAACTGGAACTATAGACGCCACCATTGACTCCGCTGCCGCCTGGAACAGGAAGAAGTGCTCTAGTGAGAAAAGCACTCTTCCCCCCCTCTCTCATCTGCTGCCACCAAGAATCCGCCAAACGGGGTTGGTTACCCATCTCTTGGATTAAGGTACTAGGCACCCGGCTGTCACCGCGTGGAGGTTGAGAGTAGGAGTTGGTAGGCCTCAGCTGAGTGAAAACGCTTGTGTTTTCATATGATCGCATGCACTACCGTTTGACCGTTTTTTTGTGCTATCCCCTGGTTGATTGTTTTGAGTTTTTTCAGCTAGCTGAAATTAAGTTCATTAATGAAGCTAAGGATAGAAGTTCACGCTGAGGAAGAGGTGACATCAGAAGGTGACGTGACGCCTTTATTAAAGTGCTTTCGCTTCAGTCTGGCTATGGCCGGGCAATCACAAAGTATGTGATGGGCTGTTTCGGTGTATTCAAGACACAGACGACCCATTTTCTTGAGATGGTAGTTGAGAGAGCAGTGTCCAGTTAGGAAGTCAGTAAGGATCTTAGCATTCTGATTGCTCATTGATAGAATGTCTCTAGTTCTATTTCTTGAAAAATGAATAAATTTCTTGGAATGCCTTAGGTCGGATTGTGCATTCCAGTGTGAGAGCATTTGTTCGCGTTCCCAGTGAAGTAGCTCTATTTTAATCTGGCTGGTGGGTAAACCGCAGAAGGGTTCAGGTCCAATGTAAGCAGATTGGGCATCTAGCTGGCAAGCTCATCAGCCGCTTCATTACCAGTGATGCTTTTGTGTCCGGGGACCCACATTAGTGTGATTTTATTATGTGCAGCAAGCTGCAAAAGTGTCTGGAGACAATCCCAAACCAGCTTCGACTTATAGTCAAAGGACGTGAGAGCCTTGAGTGCTGCTTGGCTATCTGACATTATATTAAAATGCAAAATGCTGCTTAGTACCAATATATCACACGATCACACGGTTACTCTGTACAATGACCCAGACAAGTTTATGAGTTACTTCTTAAGGTATGAATTCTATAATTACTTTTTCAATAGGACTTATGTGGATATCCATAGCAATGGACTCGCATCAAGAATTGTTAAGTACCATGACAATAGTGCTCGATTAAATCGAAGTCTTTCGATGGGGAACCTTTATAATAAACCCGGACAGTTCCCAGTTGTACATTTGAAGAAAAATGAAGTTCAGTATAAAGCGAAAAAGAGTAGAAACTTATCTATGACCAGAATAGCTGCACCAGGTAAGGATTATGGTGAATATGACTTTGCAAGGTATTTACGAATATTTTTACTTACTTCTTAGAGAAATCCGTTTTCCATGGGAATACACTGTCGAGTATATTGCGGTCAGGGTCCATAGTTGGACTGCAGAAAAGTGATGAAGAGATATCTCATGAGAATCGTCCGATATTACATCCCCCACCAACAGAGAATGAAATGGCACCGACCAGGAGTGTACTTGAAGTTCTTAAGGAGATCTCACGGAAGAGAATCAATAGCGATGTAAGTACATATAGCATTTAATTATATGCATACATAAACTGCGATAGATAGACAGGGAAGAATAAGAATACAAGAAAAAGCGTTTAGGAAAATATACATAATTACTTTAAGTGGTACTACAGGCAAAGTTGGACATATGCTCTTTTTATTTTCTGATACTTTATTCCCTGCAGATACATATGCTCTTTTTATTTTCTGATACTTTATTCTTGCAATACCAAGAGCTGTTACTTAAATGGCAGTAAGGGCCGCTGTGGCTCAACCAACAGCGCTCACCATGCAGCTCGATCCTTAGTTGACCGCTTACAGTTTTGCGCACCATTGATATCGATAACTTCTTTACTACGTTGTCTATCCGCGTTGGATTTCATGAACTTTCCGAGCTAGAGAGTTGATATCTATTCGTCTTTCGTATCCTAGCCATCTTAAATAGAAAGGCGATCTTTTGGTATAAAGTGTTCACTAAATTTGATTTGACTAGACTGTATGTACTCGTACGTACAACCTTGATTGGAGTATTTCGGCTGTTGTCTGGATGACCTTTGTAAAAGGATTGAAGCTCTATTCTTAGTCGAAGAATTAAAATAGGATAAATTCGAAAATTATTTCTTTTTACCATGGATTCACAATGATACACATTTCTTTGCACTCGTTGCTGCTCTATGGTTGCATAAATTTAATAATTCACCTTCTTTCAGGAGCTTGACGGAACGGAACTAATTAAAAAATACTGCAAGGAACCGGAATTCGATACAATTCCATACAATGGCCAGAAGACTCAAAGTAAACGCCAGCGAGAAATGTCCAGCTCAGCGACTTCCAACATACAAATTTCTCCCGAACAGCAAGCGGTGAAGAAACGCATGTACAACTACAATAATGACATAATGAGTTCGCTCAGTTCAAGTATCGTTAGTTCCAAAATCCAATCTCAGAAGCGAACTGCGTCAGATTTGGTCGCAGGTAATAGCCCAAGCACTAGCTCAACGGGGAATGGAGAACATTTGCGCAATGAGAAACAACGCTGTATAAGTAGTTTTGATTTGGAAAATTTAGCGCACCAAACTAAATACACACCAATCTCTCCTTTACCAAACACTCCCCAACAAAGTACTGCAATTTGTGATGACTTGGACAAAATTCAGAAAGGACTGATAACGCGAAGAGCTTCTGAACCTGTGATAAGCAACGCAAAGCCGAAACTAACTCTTTTCAATAGGGATTATGACGAAGTGCCTACTAAGGTACGCAATGATATTGTTGATCCTGCAGAAGATGGAGATTTGTGTGGGATTCAGTTTGTGAAACCCAAGAAGAGTAGTTCACTGTCATCTGGTGGAACTCTGCTATTGGAAAAGACTAAGAAGTCTAAGTTAGCTTTGATGCTAAGTGGACTGAAAGGTGAATTGAATGAAGAAGATGAAGTGGATGCAGTACCTACGGCGCAGCAGCAGAATCAGCTTGAGATGCCTGTGAGCTTGGCAGCTCCAAGTGTTCCATCCACACAAGCTGCGATATCTTTTGGAACGACTACAACAACAGCCACGACAATAATACCAACACCAGATGCAACAGTTAAACCAGCCACAGGGGCTTCTGTAGTAAAACCAACAGCAGCTAAGAGTGGATTACAATTCAACCCACCCGCGACTATAGCTTCAGTGAGTTCTAGTGCATCCAATGGATTACAGATTCCTGCTACAATAGTCACAGTCAGTACATCTTCAACTCAAGCGATTGCTGCGCTTCCGGCGACAACGACATTTGCTCCAATATCAACAGTCACATCAACTGCAACATCGATTCCAACTCTTGGTGGATTTAGCTTTGGCCTAAACAAACCTCTTACACTGCCAACGACCACGACAGCAGCAGTAAGCTTGCAACCTGCTGTGCCTCAAGTTACAACAGCAGTATCTACATCAACAGCAACTCAGTTAACTACAACAGCAGCAGTGAAACCATTTGCATTTGGTTTACCAACGACGCAGGCGCCCACATCTACTGCTCCCAATTACCTCCTTTTTGGAGCGTCAATTACCTCCTCGACGTCTTTTCCCGCAACACAAGCACCATCAGTTGTCAGTGCGTTTGGACCTGCGCCAGCAACAACTACCAAAACATCTTGCGCTCCTCCTCCTGTATTCGGACAAGCTGCTGGAGTAACTCAGCCTAGTTTTTCGTTTGGCTCGTTGGCGGCATCAAACTCTACCGCAATTACAAATACTATGACATCAGCAACAACTGCACCGCCAGTGACCAGCGCGCCAACTTTTAACTTTGGCGCAGTCAAAAGTTCGTGGACTCCATCAGAAACTCAATCTGTAGCTAATTCAAATTCCATCGTGGGTATAGGATCATTCGGAGGCGCTACAGCGTCAACTTCTGTACCTCAGTCAACATCAACATTAACTTCAACTACCTCAGCAGGGGGCTTCTCATTTCCTGGGTCCTCCACTGAAGCCCCAAAGTCGTTGTTCAGCAGCATGGCTCCAGCCACAACGACTACATCGAATTTAAACGCAACGTTCTCCTTTGCTGCCAACAAGAATCCCGCCGCACAGACAAATTCAACAAACACATTTACTTTTGGTTCCCCAGCAGCACCATCAGCAGCTACAAACAACCCAACTCAACCGCCGATGTTTGGAAGCATAACTCCCGTGAAACCATCGAACTCATTCTCATTTGGTGCACCAGCCCCTGTAGCGCCTCTTAAGGGCTCATTTTCATTTCCTTCGACCGATAAACCTGCAGTTCTAGCTACTACAACAGGTAGTTCCATCGGCGGTTTCTCCTTCAATGCCCCGGCTTCCAGTTCGCTTCCCGCTCCAGATCCAAATAAAAATATCTTTGGTAACGCCGCACCTACTGCTGTTCCTGCAAAACCTGCCTTCAGTTTTGGTTCAGCACCCAGAAATCAAGCGACTAATGAACCCACAATGTTTGGTGCCCCCGCCATCAAACCGACAAACCTTTTCGGTGCTACTGCCACCACAACTACACAAAGCCCTCCCTTTGCTTTTGGGTCATCGTCCGGGACATCAACAAATCAAGGAGCATCTACAGCGCCCAGTACGAACCTCTTTGGCACGGCACCTTCTTCCAATCAATCAGGCGGCTTAAGTGCGAACACTCACTCCTCAGGTTCAATTTTCGGAGCACCATCAGCAGCTGTAGCACCCCTACAACAATCTTCTACGTTTACCTTTGGCGCTAGCTCTAATAACACTACAGCAGAGTCTAATAAACCAGCTGGAGGCTTCGTATTCGGAAGTAGCTCCTCAATTGGTAGTAACGCCTCCAAACCAGCAACCGACATGAACAAAACCTTTGTCTTTGGAGATGGGAGTACAACAATTACCCCCGCCCCGCCGGGCACAACAAATGTTTTTGGTGGAAGCAACCCAACAAACAGTGGTGGTGCGGGAGCCCCAGAAAATAAAATGTTCGCATTTGGTGGAGCTGGTGCTACCACTGCAGGAAGTAACAACACATTTGGTGGTAACCGTCAAACTGTAAATCCGTCTCCAGTTTTTAATTTTGGAACAGCGGCACCGGCTCCCGCACCAGCACAGAATGGTAATCTTTTCGCACCGCAGCAAGGGGGCCCATCGGAGCGACCTATTAGGAAAGCCATGCGGCGTCTACATAAAACATAAGTTTTTGTTTCTATTTTTTATTTGTGCTTTCGGGTAAGAGTTCATAGATTTATTTTGTAAGTTCGTGTGTTGTTCCAATAAATTTTTTTGTTTGTAGATAACAGATTCAAACTTGGAGTATTTTTTTTATCTTTCTTGGCTGTTAGATTAATTTGTTCCAGTCTTGTCTCCTTTCTACAATAACCGTAATTTAATTTGATCCCATTTCGTCTTGCCAGCTTTAAAAATCTATTATTTAAGGTTTTTTTTGTCTAAAACTCTGTCAAGTAAAACAATTTCTAAATTTGTTATAGAAACTGCTTGCCAAATCGCAAATTCGACAATTTGACCCCTGAATTGTGGTGATTACATACCGATTCCGGTTCTCGTTTTCTGGTTGTCGCTTAGCTCGTCGGAAATCTCCAATTTTAAAAGTTGACAAAATGGCTATCGATAAAAATACAATCGTTGAAAAACGACAAGGGGAATTTCTCTACTCAGCAGGTGTTTTCGATTTCTGAAAAAAGTGGTCATGGCTTTCACCGTATGTAGTCAAAAATTACGAATTCTGACAAGATCTTCGAAAATAAAACTTAGAAATTACTCTAAATAAAGATTTGAAAAACAAAGTCTGTCTTTTAAGGAAAATACAACGCGTCAAGTACTGGGTGGAAGTCAGCATCCACAAATTTCATTAAATATTTTTAAAGCGGTTTCTTTTTTTTAATAATAATTGTATTACTGTAATTTTTAATAATTGTAAACTTGAACTTCGGATTACAAAAATCTGAACTCAAGGGATCATAACCCTCCCGCTTCACTGCATTTCTACTGATCCGCCTGTGAGACTTGCCTGCTTGACCTCAGAAAATATCGGCAGGCATCCCGATTTAGAATCACTTCGTTACTGAGGCAAACCAAATGGTGGTGTCGTTGCATTTGTGTGACTTGGGAGTTTTTAGGCCTGCCTTTATTTCGCTATATCTTTGGAGTATTCGTTGATATTGCATTTTTAACGGGGTTTAAATAATCTTTTCTTTGACCATGACAATACCAGTTAAGCCGGTCGTGCTCTATTTTTCGCCAGATCGTTTCTTTGGTGTGATGGCTTCCACGGATCTTCCTACTTCCTATTCGATCAAACTTTGTCACTCCTGCTGTCTTGCCAAGCATCTTCATCTCAGCTGTCGTTAATGCGTATGAGTGCAGGACGCACAACTGCGGTGTAGAGCCTTCCTTTCAGCTTAGGGGGAATTTTTCGGTCACAAAAGATAGCGCAGTTTTCTCACCACCCTACGGTTACACAATGATGGATGTCGTCATTACAGGTTATTTTGCTATTGATCATCCCAGATACTTGAAATGTTGCACTTGGAAAGCACTGTTCCATTCAAATAAATGTCTGGAATAGGCCTAAGTGGATCAGAGAACGGGCAGTACAAGTACTCGATCTTTTTTGGACTAATGCGGTACCACCCATACGTCAAGTGCTCGTTGAAGGGACGTAGGTTCCTCACTTATGATGGCTCTATCGTCAGCAAAGAATAGGACTGCAATAAAGAATGAAGAACTTAAGACGCTTCCCTGGTACACCTGGTGTTTAGGGAGGTGTTTAAAATGTGTGAACAGTTATATACGATCCATAGCCGGGTATTATGCCGGTGCTTCCCAATTTACGGGCACGAAAGCGTATTGAAGACGCAGTTTTTTTTTTCTCGATGAAATAAGCACAAAATATAAAGTACCAAAATTCGCCTAGTTTAGGAGATATTAAGGTTTAAAAATTCATTTTTTCCTATGGGATTTGTCATAGAATATTTTTTTTTAGCATGTGGGACAGAATTTTGTTTGCATAGTTGGCACGATTACGATATCCGTGGCTCCACGATGTTTTCTAATAGATCTCGATGCACTGAGCAAACATTTTTTTTGATATCTCGCTTATATTTCGAGATATCTAACTTCGAAAATTGACTTTTGACAACCGATATGAAATAAAATAAATTAATATTCTAAGAGAAATCCCATAGGAAAAAATACATTTTTAAACCTCGATATCTCCCAAACTAGGCACAAACGAGAATTTTGGTACTTTATATTTTGTTCTTATATCATCGAGATCTACAAAACTGCGAATTCAAAACATGTTACCATGGAAATCGTAATATCCCCAATTTACGCGCACTTTGGTACAAATTCTTTTTTGAGGTTCCCAAAACCCAAACCATAACTTAACCGCCTCCGTGTTTCACGGTTGGTCACATATTTCGTTTTCTCAGTTCTTCATGCATCTTTCTCCATACATATGGTATGTATGTTTGTCCATCGGCTATAAACAAGTTATAATTACTGTAATCTGAGCACAAAACGCATTTCCAGAACGAAAAATCTTTATGTTGATGTTGTTTAACAAATTTATTTCTCTTTATTCTGTTATTTTTGCTGACAAACGACTTTTTTCGGGCAACTTTCGAGCGAAATTGTGTTTTTGCAGCATTTTCCGGACAGTTTCCGGGTTAACTTCCTTCTTCTGACCTCTGTTGTCAAATTTAGTGCTTTTCATTAAGGATTTGTCTGCATATGTTTAGTAATCCAACGCTCATTTGTCATAGTGAATTTCCGTATTTTAGTAGGTTTTCTCTATCGATTTAGTTTTCTTATACCTGTGATGTTGTTTTTGCCAAGGCTGAGGTTGGCTCTTCGGGTTCAAGGGGTTGTCCTAAAGAAACACGTAAGCTCTGGGAAAAATGTACTTTATTCTTACGCTATTACGAAGTTTACAATAGGTCCGTTCGCTTTCTTTTTGCACTAAAATTCGTAGATTGTCGAATTTCAAAGAGTGGGAGTTAAATTACGAAAAAGTAAACGAACGCGTTGAACCACAAAAGTTGCCCACTTTTTAAACGTCAAACCCAATTTTACGCGAAAGAAAGAAAGAGAAAGAACCATCCAACAAAAATCACATTATACTTACTTTACTTATGTCCTTTATCCCCTTGTGGGTCCTAGGGCCTCTACTACGCCTACGCGCCATCGTGTACGGTTTCTGGCAATGTGTCTGAATTCTCCCCAACTTTTCCCAAACTGCCGTGCCTCCTTCTCGACTGTTCTGGGCCATGTTTTCCTTGGACCGCCAGGTCTTCTGCCATCCTGGGTTAAAGGTTCCATTGCATAGCATGGTTCGCTATGGAACTGCCAACCTTACGGAACGTGTGAACCAATCCACTGCCACTTCCGTCGTTGGATGGTTGTGCCTATTGGTTCCTGACCCATTCTCTCGTAAAGGTGTTCGTTCGAGATACGATTGGGCCAGAAAATCGTTAAGATATTGTGCAGGCACCTATTAACAAACGTTTGCAGCTTTCTGCAAACTTTCTGATAGTAGTGGTCACTCTCCACGTGCTGCAACCATATAACAGCACGGATTCAACGTTGGGGCGGAACAGTCTTATCTTGGTGTTCAAACTGATTGCATTGCTTCGCCATATTTTAGACAACATACCGAATGCGGATTTTGCTTTGGCGATCCTGTTGGCTATATCCAGTTCGGTTCCACCATCGGTCGAGACAATACTCCCAAGATACTGGAAATCCTCTACTCTCTCTACCGGTTGTCCAGCAATGCATATTTGAGCCGATGAGTTTGTTCCAAGGCCCTCTCCACATCTGCTGTCATTTGGTGGAGGCCCATAATTCTGTGGGAGAGTAAGCATACATCGTCAGCGTAGTCAAGATGTTTCAGTTGAGATGTAAGAGTCCATCGAATTCCTCCGTTTCCCATCGACAAAGCTGCATGAAGCACATCGCTAATAACCAATAGGAATATTATTGGTGAAAGGATACAGCCTTGTCTTACCCCACTTTGGATCTCAAATTCCTCAGACAACCTCCCCCTGTGCAGTACGTGACATTTGGGGCCTTCATATGTAGCTTTGATAAAAGCTATTAATTTATCGGGAATACATCTACTGCGTAAGGCACGCCAAAGAAACTCCCTGTTGATACTATGGAACGCCTTCTCAAAATCGATGAACAGCAGGTGGAGTGGCGATCGATATTCAACGCACTGTTCGATGATAATCCACAGGGTGTTGATGTGGTCGACGCAGGAGGATCCAGAGCGGAAACCTGCTTGTTCGGCATCGAGTGTGTCTTCGAGATGTTGCTTTATTCGCTCAAGGATGATTTTAGCTATTATCTTAGCTACAGCAGGCAGCACGCAGATACCCTTCCAGTTTCCGCACTCCATTAAATTTCCTTCTTAGGAAGCTTGACGATCATTCCCTTTTTCTACTCGTTAGAAAAGCTCTCAGCTTCCCAAGCTCTATCTATAAGTGGAAGCAGAAGCTCAGCCGATGTTGTTGGCGCTGCTCGTAAGAGCTCTGCTGGAATACCGTCAAGTCCTACCGCCTTGTTGGTTTTGAGTGCCTTCATCATTACTGGGAGTCGTGGTGCATATTCGGGAACTTTTCACCTCGGGCATCTCAGTCTGATTTGGGAGCATATCGCTAGTGAATACGCAGTTCAAAACCGTAGCAAAATGCTCTTTCCATCTCTTGAGCCGGTCCTCATCCGAAATGAGCAAGGAGCCGTCTAGGCTTTTCATTGGGTGTTGGCTGGAGCTTCGACCATCTGTCAATTCTTTGGTGATTCTGTAGATGGTCCTGCTGTCGCACCTCTGTGCAGCTTCTTCTGCTTCTGTAGCCAGCGCGTTGATGTAGTTGAGCTGGTCACGTCGCACGCTACGCTGAACTTCTCTCATCTTCATGAGATATAGGGACTCTAGCTCGCTTCTCCCTGCTGCTGGGGTAGCTGCAACGCGAGCTTTCAGCTGTGTTCGTTCGTCAATTCGTCTCCAGGTATTCTCGGAAAGCCACGCCCTGTGTCTTCCCTGCGATCGACCGACGATTCTTTCAGCACTAGATGTAAAAACATTTTTCACAGCACGCCAATGGTCTTGGATGGTTGCGGGTATTGAGCTGCTGATTGCTTCCACACCTTGTGAAAAGTGGTCACTTAATTGTTGGCGCATTGAGGGATCACTAAGTCTATCGATGTTGAACCTGGGCATTCTTGTGTTGTCGTGGGATCTTCAAACTGCAGCAGTACGTAGTTGGAGAGTAGCTATCATAAGATGGTGATCACGTACTATCCCCACATCTGCCCCACGGCTGTTTCGAACCTCCAGGAGACTACTTCTAAAGCGGCGGCTGATGGCAAAATGGTCAATTTGGTTGGAGGTTGCTTGCCTGTCGTTGGAAACCCAGCTGACTTTGTGGCAGGTCTTGTGCTCAAACGGATGGATGGCAAACGACTAACAAAGGCCTCGTAGGGGCAGCATCTCCCGATAGGTGCTGGTCCGCTAAGTAACGACTAGGAGCCACTGCAGCCGAAAACCTAGCAGCTCTGTTAGTAAGCCCTACTCCCACCTCCTCGTGATGCCATCTGGGAATTTCTTCGGAAATTGCTAACGGGAGAGGACGAATGGCGAGCTTCCTGCGCCAAAAAACAGGATAAGTGTCGGTTGGTCTGTGGCCCAGCGAGCCGCAACCGTAAAACAAACTATTGCTCCGAAACGGAAACATACGCCTCGGATACGGACTGATCATTTGTTGACGACCTTTGGCTATCGGACACGGACAACGATCGGATTCTGGAACGTTAAGACCCTCCTGGACTCACTCAAGGAAGGGCCTTATAACGCCAGATTCCTCCAATTGGAGCGCGAATTCGCACGGTATAAAATCGACATCTTAGGGCTGAGCGAGATAAGGTGGTACGATGCTGGGGAATACATCTCCCCAACAAAAAGCACTGTCATGCTCTACTCTGGTAAACCAGCTGGAAGTGCACGGAGTTCTGGCGTAGGACTCATGCTAACTCCAGCAACACGTAGTAGCCTCATATCCTGGAAACCCCATAGTGACCGGATATTGACGGCTAGGTTCCAGAGTAGAGTTAGAAAAATTACCATCATACAGTGTTATGCTCCGACTCTAGACGCGACTGAGGATGAAAAGGATAATTTTTATAGCCACTTAGGTGCCGCCTACAACCAAACGCGTAATGGAGACATCGTAATGGTAATGGGAGATCTCAATGCCAAGGTGGGTAGCGACAACACCATGCTTAAGCACGTGATGGGAGTTCACGGCGTGGGAGACCGTAATGACAATGGTGAGCGGTTTGTGGACTTCTGCAATACCAACCGCCTAGTCATCGGAGGTACGCTGTTTAAGCATAACACCTGCCATAAGATCAGTTGGGTCTCTACTGATAGGCAACGAACATCCAACCAGATCGACCACATTGCGATCAGTCGCCGCTTTAGAAATTGTCTCCTGGACGTCCGAAACAGACGTGGAGCTGACGTCGGACAAGAACGAGATCACCATCTTATGGTAGCTCATTTACGCCTTCGTACTGCATCCGTCAACAGCAACCGCTCAAACGTGCTTAACATCACCAGGTTTAATATCGACAGGCTCAAGGTTCCCCAAGTGCGCCAACAGTTCAGGGACCATCTTGCCTTAGAAGCAGAAGCAATCAGCAGCATAGAGAACATGGATGACCACTGGAGTGCTGTGAAAAATGCTTTTGTGACTGGGGCACGCACTTATGTCGGTAAAAAGGAGAAACACCACCGCACATGGCTTTCTACAGACACCTGGAGACGGATCGATGAGCGTACAGCAATCAAGGATCGGATTGCAGCGGCCTCAGCAGTAGAGAGAACCGAGCTTGAAGCCCAATACCGTGCGAAGAAGAAAGAAGTGCAGCGTAGTGTGAGACGTAACAAGCGTCAACATGTCAACTCACTGGCCTCAAGGGCTGAAGAAGCAGCGAGTAGGTGCGACAGTAGGACTGTTTACAACATCACTAAGGAGCTTATTGGTGGTCGAAACTCCAAACAACATCCAGTGAAGAGTCTAGACGGTGACCTTCTGATTTCGGATGAGGATCAGCTCACTAGATGGAGAGAACATTTTGCTGCAGTGCTAAATCACTTAGACGACGGCGGTATGACCTTGAATTCGAATGAGCAGTTCGAAGCAACAAATTCCCGAATTCGCACCGTACCTCCCAGTAAAGCTGAAATAATAACAGCAATCAAGTCCCTCAAGAAAAACAAAGCGGTGGGTATTGATGGCATCCCTGCCGAGCTATTTCAAGCGGCGCCAAATACATCGGCAGATTTGCTGCATCCGCTAATACGGAGAGCTTGGGATAGTGAACAATTTCCACAGGAGTGGAAAAGGGGGATGATCATTAAGCTTCCAAAGAAGGGTAACTTGATGGAGTGCGGTAACTGGGGAGGTATATGTGTTCTTCCAGCTGTAGCCAAAATAATAGCTAGAATAATTCTAGAACGAATTAAAGATCATTTAGATTCAACTCTCGATGTCGAACAGGCAGGCTTTCGCGCTGGATCCTCCTGCATCGACCACATAAACACCTTACGGATCATAATCGAACAATGCGTTTAGTATAGGTCTCCGCTACATTTACTGTTTATCGACTTCGAGAAGGCTTTCGACAGCTATCTGCTATCTGGCTGGCCTTGCACAGGAGAGGCATTCCAGAAAAGCTTATAGCTATTATCAAGGCTACATATGAGGGCGGCAAGTGTCACGTCGTGCACAATGGTAAGGTGTCGGAGGACTTTGAAGTCCAAAGTGGAGTACGTCAAGGGTGCATACTGTCCCCACTATTGTTCTTGGTGGTTATCAGCGATGTACTCCGTGCAGCATTGACGGAAGCTAATTCTGGAATTCGTTGGACTATGACATCTTACCTTAAACACCTAGATTACGCTGACGATGTTTGTCTACTTTCACATCGGATAATGGATCTTCATTTGATGGCCCAAAATCTAGAAGCTGAGGCAAACAAAGTGGGGCTAAAAATAAACACAGCCAAAACAAAAGCCCTGAGTACTTCCAATACCCGCGCTCAACTTTACATTGCCGGAAAGCAAGTCGAGAAAGTTGATAACTTTCTATATTTAGGAAGTGTCGTCTCGGCTAATCGCGGTGGCACCGAACTGGATGTGTGCAGCAGAATCGGGAAGGCTAAAGCTGCGTTCGGAATGCTGTCCAAAATCTGGAGAAGCAATGTTATTAGCTTAAGAACCAAGCTACGACTGTTCCGCTCCAACGTAGAATCAGTGCTGCTTTATGGGTGCAGTACCTGGAAGGTGGACACCATTAACACACGCAAGCTGCAAGTCTTCGTAAACAAATGCTTAAGAATCATCTTGAGGATTTTTTGGCCGAACCGCATCTCCAACGAACAGCTTTATCTGAGAACGGGCCAAGAACCTATAAGCATTACTATACGAAGAAGAAAGTGGCAATGGATTGGACACACCCTACGGCGCGAAGACAACTCCATTGCGAAATACGCTATGCAGTGGAATCCGCTCACCCAGGCAGGCAGAATAGCGGGACGCCCTAGGCAAACGTGGCGCAGAACAGTTGAGGAGGAATCGAGCTCTTTAGGAATGAGTTGGAGGCAGCTCAAACGCGTTGCAGAACTCCGAACACGATGGCGCGCAGGCGTGGTTGACGCCCTATGCCCCCCGAGGGGTTAAAGGACATAAGTTGTGCTCAAACATGGTGCCACCTATCACAAGGCGGTTGGCATTGCAGAAATCCACAAACCTTTCGCCGTTGTCATTGGGATTGCCTAGTCCATGCTTCCCGACTACATGTTTGAGCCCTTCGTTGTCGTTGCCTACCTTGGCATTCAAATCCCCCATCACTGACAATGTCTCCATTTGGTGTTGTATTGAAGACGGCACTTAAGAGATTGTAGAAGCTCTCCTTTTCGTCCTCAGACAAACTATTCGTTGGGGCGTAACACTGTATGATGGTGACACGTCGTACTCTAGTCCGGAATCTGGCCGTCATAATCATATAACCGTGAGACTGCCAGGAAATTAGGCCCTTGCGTGCTAGAGTTGTTAGCATTAGTCCGACTCCATATTCCCGCGGACTTCTGGATGGTCTTCCAAAATAGAGTAGTACAGTGTTACGCGTTGGGACTGGTACTCGCCCGCTTCTAAACATCTTATTTCACATACTCCCAAAATGTCCAGTTTATATCGCATAAATTATTTTTTTCCAATTGGATAACTCAGACATTGTAAAGACCTTCGCTTCCCAAGTCAAGGAGGGTCTTTACATTCCAGAAACCTATCCTTGTTCGGGTACAAAGCCGAAAGTCGTCAACATGTGATTAACGCAAGTTGCTGGCCCACGTTATCTAGACTAGAATCAAGGCCCTAGACAACCCGCACTTACAATTTTAGCCTACACGTACAAGGGTTTATACGTATATTTGCCCGGGGACCACCACTAGGAGGTAAAGTAAGCACTTCATCACGAACTTGATTGTTGCGCTACTGGCCCAAGCCAAGTTTTGGGCAGTCAGTAGTTTCGTGATCAATCGCAATGCAGGCCCCCAATGCATCACATAGCGCGTTTGACAGATTTGACAGTTTTCACAAACCAGCCCAAAAGAAATTTCTTCCACTAAAATTCGCACCATGGAGAAATTTCTTACACAGTGCCTCCACGAGCCATGAGTCATGCTTGGGCATATGTGAGACATCTGTCAGAAATGGTCGGAGGATAAAACCTCCGGAGACTGGAGTACACAAGATTGATACCGGTAAGAAAGTCAACTAATCAGACTCCGCCTGCCCATGGTTCCTGCTCGGCTCTGGAACATATTTTTCTGTGCGAGAAAACTGCAAACTATATGCCGTGGTTAATTTCCTCATTCTTTATGTCTGTGTGGAAGACTGATGAGCACAAAATGTCCTCCTTTGAACCAGGCATACGCTGAGCTAATAGGAAAAACAGCAACGACGAGCCTCGAACACCATACGCTGACAAGCGAAGCCGAAACAAATGTGCAGCAAAATGATGGAACATGGCTTTAGACCCTGTTTAGGTGTTAACTGATGAGTGCGCTATGTCGATAGTTTTTGGGTGAGAAGAGTGAGGGGTAAGGAGAGGGTGACAGTCATGAAAGGAAATATAAAAATCGAAAAGAAAGTCACGTTCCGCTCCCGAAATGTTCCATTCTCTTCCATTTTATCATCATTGGTTCGATCGTGGAGTAGTGAGTATCGAAGGTTGATATGAATATTTTGATGAGAGAACCCTCTCCGATACACAATTGTTTCAATTCACTCATTCCACTCCGAAATAGTGCAGCACTGAGCATAGCACATGTAGACACGACATGACTACCCAGTGCGCACTCGTCAGTTAACATCTAAACAGGGTCTTATACAAGAGGACACATGTATATACTGCAAGCCCATGTATTGCTGCAAGACCTCTGTATTTCTAATTTTGATGCAAACTCCCAGTAGTAGAATAACAAAATAGTACAATCTGGTACAATTTTTGTGATTTGACGTTTCATGTAAGTGAGAATGACAGCAAACTAATGTGATGAAATGTTAACAATTTACTGCACGTCTGTTTCAGATATGTATTGCTGCATATCTGTTTCAGACTTAAGAACAAGATGCGCGCAGAACACAAGCGGTAAACCCTTTACCGCATTTGCTGCAAAACATAAACGGATACAGAAAATGCGGCGTACAACACCCCGCACTTCAATGCTTCTACAGTGATTAAAGCGGAAATTCGCTGCTTTTCATTGCATCATACATTGAAGAATGCAATTTCGTGATTCTCTTTGCAGCATATAAAAAGAAAAGGTGTAGGACAATATTGGGCTAGTTTTATTTCTACTTAGGCAGGATACTTAATCATCTTTAACAAGTTCAATACTTCCGACTTAAATTCTATTCGCTGATATGGAGTCATTTCCTCCATTTCATGTGCACAACTTAATAAAAAGGCCACATTTGGATTAATTCCGTCAAAACCAGATCTTTCCTGACTTAGCTGCGCTGTCGTGTGTTCAGCTGGGGCGTCCTTCATCAGCAGCGGGATTACCGTCATAAACGGGCCAGGGTTCTCCTGCCATGATTGCGGTGTTTGTGGAATAATACAATAATATGATTCGTTCATTGATTTTGGACTTTGCTTAATTGTGTAATCTGCTGTATCGTCTTCGTGTTTTCCACACAGAATTTGATTAGATTCCTCATAAGGCGGAGTACCAAACGATTTATAGGTTTCACAGCTGTCTGAAATTTGTGCCTTCTCTGTATCGTCTCTGGAATTATTTTAAAAACTAGATTATTGATATTAAGGGCGTGTGCCAATTGATGTTTAAATTTGGTGTGTCCAGTTACATTTATTCACCACGATAGCGCCAAAATTTAACCATCAAAGCTTGGCTTTAAGATGATTATTGCAGCATCCAGGCTATAGCTATGTTAAAAACGTGTGTCGGCTTTTTACATACCTTTTTGCCGTGCCAAAAATTGGATCCAGAAATCTAAGTAAATCATAAAATACATATTTTCGTCTTTGGACGTATTGAGATTTCCTTTTTGAATAGTGTTTGTGCTTCAGCCTTTTTTCTCTTACATAGTAGTCCTTTATGTTGGACCATCTTTTCTTAAGGTCTGCGACTAAGAAAATATAATAATATATTAATTTTTGTCATTAGACGAATAAAGTTAAGACAGGTACATAGCAACATTGTAAATATAATATAATATAATATACACCCCTATTATGGTTAGCGAATCGAACGTTCGACTCAAGTCGAACTGTCAGCAAATTGCTTCTGTCGTGGTATTGCTGTTAGCAAACATTTTCATTCGATTAAAGAATAAGTGCTGACAAAGGAAGAAACAATTAAATGTCATCTATGAAGTGTATAAAGCGACAGAAGTAATTCGCCGGGAGGTTCGACTTGAGTCGAACGTTCGATTCGCTAACCATAATAGGGGTGATAATATATAATATATGTATACATATGTAGATATGTACATGCAGAATCGGTTGAACGGCTAGCACATGTGGTAATAGCAAGGTCGGATGTACATATAGCCCAGATAGCCCTCTGGCGCCAGGCTAAAAAAAAGACGACCAAGAGACTATGATACAGATATGTACATACATATATGAACGTCTTAAGAATATACACTAAGCCAACGTCTGAAGTGAAACAACCGTACTCACTATTCACAGACTTCTAACCGTAGTAGTGTTTTTTTGACGAATCTATATTCAGCTCACTTTTATTTTACACGCAAAGCAACAATAAATCAAAAATTGTCGTAGGTGGCTTTGTTCATCAAAATTGATGCCTTTGGTTAAATAAGCTATTGGAACAACGTTCATGGAACAAAATAGTTGCTGTGACTGTACTTTTTCTCAAAGGTTGTTGGCATTGATAAAATTCAAGTTCAGATGCCTTTACTTTACAAGAAATGAGTTAAAAGTGAGTACATGCCGTTTTTTGTGATTTTAAAAGTGAGTACAGTAAATCTTTAAAAAAAAATCCTTGTTATGTATGACGTTTATATGCAGAACCGAGAAGTCGAGTCGGGATGGAGTCGAAATTTCGATCCAGGCTTTTCAGCACCAGAGTCGAGAGGTTGAGTCCATGTGGGGTGTAGGCAAACACAGTCCGCCCCCTGGGCGTCGCTCCCTCTTCATGTTTTTATCGTTGCTTTAAAGTGTATCTACTATTACAGCCAACGACGTACGCTTGGCTGGAGAATTGTTTTTAGAAACTTCGTGTGGACCTGTGGAGAAACTCAGTTGGAAATAAAAACCACCTTAACATTTTTTTTTTCTAAAAACACTGACCATATATATATGCAAGTAGCAAATTTCACAAAGTAACAAACGTCAAAAATGTTACCTAAATTTAGCAGTCTTATATAATAAAATGTTGTTTTGCTCTAAGAGCGTACCGCAAGAGAAAATTCCAAGCAATAATTAATAAGATTTCCATTATGGTGGGAGAAATTTTGTACGGATTTTGTTTTGCTCAAGCCGCGTACTAGGCTTAACGAGTAAAAAACAACTACATCCAGACGTGTTTTTATTACCATTTCTTTGAAAATTGCTGTTCTTTTTTTCCTTTGGAGTGTTGAATATAACTGAATGCTGAATACAGAAACACTAAACCACAGCTTAGAAACTCGAAAGCATTCATGTGTGCTAAGGCTTTAAGCCTTTACTTTTCGATGCTTGACGCGCGCTAAATTCTTTATCCAGGAACAGACGTTTCAAAGAACATATGATCGATCTATCGGTTTACTAACTTGAAAGGTCGCGACTGAATGTTCCTTTTTTTTGCCAATTCTCCCATTATACAACCGGCATCCAGATATCATTTCTGTTTCACAATGCGATCGTAAAAGTGAGGCGCATAACGCTGAACCAGATGTGCAGCAGTGATACGTGCAGCAACGCATGTGGATAGACGTGCAGTAAATTGTTGACATTTTATCGCATTAGTTTGCTGTCGTTCTTACTTACGCGAAGCGTCAAATCACAAAAATTGTAATGAATTGTACTATTTTGTTGCTCTACTACTGGACGTTTGCATAAATAGAGACATATTGCAGTAATGCATAGCAGTGCAGCAAACACATGTGTGTTCTTACATGTAAAGGCACGTTCTCTAATTTTGCTGCACGTCTGTTTCAGGCTTAATAAAGTTCTTTTACTAAATAAATTCGTTGAAGAGACAGTATAATATCTCAGGACAAATCTTACGAATTCTTACCCACAAAATTTGAGTGGGCAAGAATCGGGAATCTTTTAAACTTATCAATTGGCGTTTTTGCTGCAAATTTCTTAGTTTTTGTAATTCTTATTATTTTAGTTTAAATTAAACTAAAATATAAGAAAATCGAAAAAAGTACCCAAATGAGTATAGAATGTTCTCCTAGGACATTCCGACGGACTTCAATAGGTAAGTTCATATTTAAAAGTACTAAAAAGGAACTTTAAAGTTCACTAAAAATGCTTTTCATAGATATGAAGTACCGAAGAGAAGCCGCTGAAAACGTTCTCTCTCTCAAAGAGAAGTAAAACAACGCGTTAAACGAGAAAAGTTTGCCTATAATTAAACGTGGGCAGCTTTTGTTGTTAAACGCGTTGCTTCACCTCTCGATATCGCTACTGCCAATAATATTAAATGTATTTCAAAAACTTATACTGAAACGTATTCAACCGGTCATTAAAAAAAAGACACCTAATACCTGACCACCAATTCGGGTTCAAGATCTAGCATTCCGCAATTGACCAAGTAATAGAATAACCGACGAAATTGAAAAAGCCCTAGAGGAGAAAAAGATTTGCTCTGGCGCTTTTCGTTATGCCTCGCAAGCCTTCGACAGGGTTTGGTTTGAAGTGTAAGCTAGACGGGTTCTTCCGGAGCACCTACATAAGATCCTAGAATCTTACCTTAAGAACAGACTTTTTCGTGTAAAACACATTCCGCAAGGAAGTATCCAATGGTCCAATCTTATTCTTGCTTTACACTCGGGACATATGTACCTCAAATTAAAGGCACCATTGCAGCTACGTTCGCGGACGATACGGCTATTCTGACAACGAGCTTTGGATAAAATCAGCGAGTGGGCAAAAACTTGGCGCATTGTTCTTAACGAGATCAAATCGACGCATCTTAACTTCGCTTACAAGAAAATAATCCATCTACCCGTTTTCATTAACTCGGTACAGATACCGCATGCAAACCAAGCTAAATATCTGGGAATGACACTGGACGCGGAACTTAAGTGGAAGCCGCACGTCAAAAAGAAACGCAACGAGCTCGAAAATCGATTTAGAGAAATGTATTGGCTAATTGGAAGATATTACAAGCTAAGTGTACATAACAAACTGCTCCTTTATAAAAAAAAAAGTGCTTAGACATTAAACCTGTAAGGACGTACGGTATACAACTCTGAAGTTGTACCAAACCAAGCAATAGAAATTTCATACAATCATTCCAAAATAAAGTTATAAGAGCGATTGTGAATGCTCCCTGGTTTATTAGAAACAATAATATCCACAGAGACTTAGAGATAGCCACCGTGAAAGACGAAACGACATACTTTCGCTCGCAACTGTGCCATACTCCAAACTTTGGAAGTGACAAATCTTACGCGCCCAAAGAACGAAACTGTTCGATTTAGCGTAATAAGAAGTAACCGCATGTAATGACAGTATCAGCAGGTGGTTTTGCTGGAAATCTACCTACCTCACGCGAATATTTTTGTCTGAAGCTTAAGCAACTTGATAAGGTTGTAAACAAGGACTTGACTTAGTTGTAGTAAACAGGGATGTTTTTAGTCAGTAGAAATCTGGCACTACACGACACGGTGTAGCATAGTGTTTCATGACGATTTTCACGTACCCCGCAAAAAACAGCGGTGCTGCTGTTGCACTGTTGATGTTGCCCCGCGGAATTTATTTTGATATATATGAATTGGTTTAAGTTACCTTTCATTCATTTTTTCACAAAGTACAGGTTAAACTGTTCGCGAACTGTTACAAACAAAAGCTTATCTAAAACAGTGCAGGTTGCTGTTCTGACGCTTGGTTGCACTAGTGTGGCAATAAAAAAAAAAACGCTTTATTTGAGCAGTACTGCCAAAATATTGCTTTTTTGAACTTGTTGCTTTAATGTTGCCTCAACACTGCATTTTTGAATTGGTCCAATCTCAGGAGGTTCTTTAGATCAATTTGAAGTAAATGCTTTGAATCCGTGAATATGTTATTACCAAGTCTGTATTCCTCTGTCGATGAGAGCAAGACCACACAACAGGTGACGGCCAGATTCAACTTATTCCTCGTCCGGGCAACGTCTGCAGTAGTGGTTCAGAAACACCCTAGACCAAGGCGGCGCAGTGCCCATTAATTTTGCCACAAACGACCTATGCGTTTCTGCGACTAATCTTCATCAGAGAAATGCACATATCTCCTCACGATCTGCCGCAAGGGTCTAGCCGTTGCGCATGTATACATATTTAGGTGAATATAGCGACTGTTGGCTTTACTAATGCTGCATCGTCAATCAATTTCTACACAATCCTGATAGGGACAATCACAAAGGGAAGAGCTTGCGAAATATGAAACACTTACACCTTGCATGAAAGTTCTCCTGCTCTTTCATTGCCTGGGTTATTCATGGTACCTACCATAGTCACCGTTTTGAATTTAGATATTTCATTTAGACCCCGTTTGCAGATTGATTCTTACTTGTCTTAATCTATTATAATTACTGTAGAGTCCAGATTGGTGTAAGTTCAGAGATAACATTTTTTTACTCTGAACTTACTCAAAAAAATGTATGGAGTAAAGCATTAAGGCTGCGGAATTACTTGAGATGGGATCAATATCCGATAAGAATATCGCCATCTACATTGACAGTCAGGCGCTAGAGTCTTACGTCACCAAATCTGAGTTAATCAGGAATTGCCGCACAATGCTTAGGGTATTATGTACGCAGAACCGAATCAGTTTATGTTGGGTACCTGGACACTGCGATATCGAAGGCAACGAGCAAGCCGATGCGCTGGCTAAAAGAGGAGCGGGGCTCCCACGTATCGATATAATTGGTAATATTAAACCACCAGGGTGCGTGGCTAAGGGAATTATCCGGGATAAAATCATTGACACGGCTAATCTAAGATGGACAAACTTAGATGGTCACAGGGTGTCTAAGGCCTTGTGGCCTGTGTTTGATCGCAGAAAATCTGGGGAGATAATTAAGTTACGATAGATCGAGGCTAAGAACAGCGATAGGAATACCCTCTGGCCACTGTCTCCTAAAGAGGCATGCCATGAGACTAGGATTATCCGATACGGATGTTTGTAGGTACTGCGATGACCTACATGTCTCAGAGGATATAACTCATATACTCTGTGAATGTCAAGGAATTGCCAGGATAAGGCTAAAGTACCTGGGTAGATACTTCTTCGATAACTTGGAGGAGGTGAGGTCCTTGAACCATAACAAGGATCTCTTCAGATTTTGTAGGGAGATTAATTGCTTGGAGGATTGGGTTTAGGTTTTTTTTTGCCGTGAAGGTTTCCTAGGGATCGCGATGGGCCCACTTTGGTGCCAAGTGTTTTATGACAACCTCATAACCCTACCTAACCTAACCTAAAGCCTTGGCAAAATTTTACTTTACCGGAAATGTCGAAAATTGCACTTTTTTTTTAATCTGATAGATTAGCTCACGGTGAGCACGATCTGCAAACATTTTTTGGCGCTCTCTTATCCTAGAGGCGTAACCCGCCCCCAAAGTATCAAAGGGGCTATATAGAATGAGCTCCTGAGCTCATTTTCTTAAGATTTGATTTTCTCACATGGTGGGTATCCGATCGACCGATGGTATATTTACTTTTACTATAACTTTCGTTTTTGTGGACCGATTTTGATGAAACTTTTTTTACGTGTTAATATAATTCTTTATCTTTGTAACAAAAGAATAATTCAAAAATTTGGATACTCCATTCCCGAAATTTTGATATCATTCTATATGGCTTTTTGAAACTTTGGGGGCGGGTTACGCCTCTCGTGCTCAGCATGCGCTAATGTATCGGTCTAAAAAAAAGTTTAATTTTCGACATTTCCGGTAAAGTAAAATCTAGCCAAAGCCTTGACGTCAGATTTAAAAAAAAAATATTATTGTTTTGATTCATTGCATAAAGGTTAGAATATAATATTAATAGTCTCAGCATCATTAATTTTGAGACAATTTCTTTTCAGTATTCCTTGATGTACACATTTTTGTTACATTTTTTTTTTATTTATTCTTAAGATACATACAATTTCCTATTTAGTGCCAGTTTCAAAGCAATTTTCGACAAAATATGGGAGTATATTTTCTAAAAGTAAAGTATAATCTGCCCTCTCACCAAACAAAGCTAAACTTATAAATGCAGTCATTCCGTAATTATTACTTTTTTACTTACTTGCTTTATCTTTGTCATTCTGAGTGAATTCATTCCATCCAGACCTCATTTGTCTGGCTATTCTGTTCCATGCCTCATTCTTAAATATTCTATTTGAAAAAGCTTCCGAATGAATGTTCCACAGACTTTCTTCGTTCTTAACTAACAATATAAGTTGCTCAGCCTCGTGCATTGCAACTTTTATGCGCACTAATTTGACTCCACTAAAAATAACCCGTCCCCGACGGAGGCCCGTCAAATACTGAAAAATTCAGACGAACTGGAAAATATACAGATTGAAAGTTTAACCTTTAACGTATGTTACTGGATTCAGTTAGTTGTGGTTGTTTGTCTGCATGTATGTTGTATACGCACATACACGTGCAGTTGGGGTATTTTTCGCATTGTGTTCGTGTGCGTCAAAGGGGAAAAAGCAAATATAACAAGGCTTGAGCATAATTTTTCATTCTTTTTTCGTGTGAATTATCAAACGACATAGGGTACATTGCATTATATCGACAGTTCGCAACGCTTAAGGCTTAATATGTGCATATAAATTATGTAGGTATAGGTATGTCTGTAAAATGTTTCAGAGAGAAAAAAACTTTTTTATAGAATAATTTGGAAAGTTGATATAACAAACGTTAACCCCAGAACCCTACCCATATTTTTCCCGATTTTTCCTGGCCTGGTGTTTGGGCACCTTGTACTTCAACTTCGCATCTAACAATTTTTTTTTTATTTTTCAAAGACGCAGGGTGCCCAGGTACCCTGGGTAGGGTTCTAGGGTTAAGCATTACCTGCTCATCAAAACGAGTTTCTAATATGTATTTTGCCATACATGAAATATTGTACAGTTTCACTTGAGTTACGAGTACGTACCTACATCTTTTTACAAAATATATGGTGTGACTGTAGAACTCGATAAAATAAATAAAAAAAATATTAAGTAAAAAATCTAGATATTCGTTTAGTTTTCGAAATATCAAGAGTAACTCCAATGACAAGTTAGGTTGGAGTCATTCAGTTACTGTCACTTCAAGTAAGGACAAATATTAGTTGTATTAGTAGTATCAGTAGTAGATATCTCTCAATATTTCGAACTATCGAAATTTATTACTTAATAAAAATTCGTTATCAAATTTTGACGCCACGGTAAACGTGAAATCCCCAAATAAATATCCAATGTATTTTAAATGTGATTCAAAAATGTTAAGCAACAACGGATTGGCTAATTCTGTAGTATTCTGCAATTTGTCCTGCCGAATTTTCTGAGTGTTGTGACTTGTCTCAGTTTCGGGAATGCCAGTTACCTCTTACATGATGTAAATTCTGCTTTCAAAATTTTGTCTGCATGACACCAGAAAAATATGTGCTAAGCGCGAGGAGAGCAATATAAAAATAGCTTCATTTATTTTCAACTACAATATAGACCTTTTGTAGAGACATATAAAATATTAAAAATATATAATATGTAGATCTATGATCATTCCTTCTCTTCAGTGAGTTTATGACTTTTTATGTAGGTACAGGTGAAAATTACAAGGCGAACCTCACAAGCGGATCAGTAGAAATGCGGTGAAGTGGGAGGGCTATGATCCCTTGTTTTAAGATCATAGCCTCGCTGAAAAAGGAAGATGTTTGCTCTCTTTAACCAACCAAGGCCTAAAAACACATACAACATGTATACAGGAAGAACCTGCTTCCCAATAAAAAATAATGTTTTTTTTTTATTTAAGTTTAACTATACCTACATAAATATTAAAAAAGTGATTTAGCAGATTGGAAAAAAAAAAACAAAAAGTAGTATAACAGGAGAAATGTTTGTGTTAAGAAGACTTTAGTTCATTTCGATTTTGACAGGATATTTAATCACTTTTAACAAATTCATCACTCCGCATTTAAATTCAATTCGTTGATATGGTGTCATTTCGTCCATTTCCTGGGCGCAACTTAACAAAAATGCTTCATTCGGATTTAATCCTAGGAAACCAGAATTTTGCTGTGTCGTTTTCGCAGTGAAGTTTTCAGCAGGTATATCCGGCCTTGTCTGCGGGTTTAATGTATTTAAATGCTGATGATAATTAGGTGACGGGATTTGCGTTATTAGGCTTTCGGTAGACGTGCTCTTACACCTTGGCGGGGTTCGCGTAATCAGGGGATCAGGTGCATCTTGCTTTATCTGTGTGGTTACTGTCATGAAGTTATCAAGTATGTCCTGACTTTCCTGCGAAGATTCCGCAATTTCCACTTTAGCTTCAGTATTGGACACATTTTTGGTAAGCAAATTCTGTGTCCTCACCCGCTGCCTCGCCAGTCTAAAGAAATTTTAAATATAATTTTTTTTAGATTTAATGTAATTTCAGAACTATATAAACATCATAGACATTTTCGAATTGCTTCGTTTCATTTCATATCTTCTTTGCATACTTACATGGAGCACATAGTAGGTAGGTAAATATAAATCTTTATTTTTGCTTTGTACGTACCTAGAGATGCCTAAAGAAGGATCGAGAAATCCAAGTATATTATTAAATACGTATTTTCTTCTCTCAACATATTCAGATTTTCGTTTGGAATAATATATCTTTTTCGCTAGTTTTTCCCGCTTGTAGTATTTCTTGATGTGGTTCCATTTTTTCTTAAGATTTTCAACTAAAAAAAAAAGTTATAAGCAATGGTTAGATAGCCTATAAAGCAAATTCGAAATATGTCTCAAATAATTAAAATTCAAAACTAAATATCTCTCAAAGGACTCACCACCTAGCGGTGGTTGAAAGACATCCGCGAAGGTATGGCAGAAGACGAAAGCAGTTTCAGTCAAAGAACTTTACCAACAAGCAAAAAGGGAGCAAGCATTTACGTTGCCAAAACCAAAATTGAAGCCTACGAAGATATGTACAAAAAACTGGGCACATCGGAAGGTGAAAAACTACGTACATACATACATTTTCGATGGCCCGCTAATCCTTCATGAAGGTCGCGGAGGTAGGATGCTCAGGAGGACCCTCCATCCTTCTCGATCCTCCTCCATTGACTCCAACTCATCAGGTGGAATCCCTAGACGGCTTCAGTAGAGATGTCGGACTTGATTCAACCATTTATTTCTAGGCCGTTCGATTCATTTTATTTTGATTCAGATTGTTTTAAATCTGGATTTTCCAAGAGATCAGGATGGTAATATTATAAGTATTGAATAAAAGTTGAAATAAAAATTATTTGATTAGATTAGAAAATTATTAATAATTTTTCGTATTTGTTCCGCTTTTTGTGAGTTTTGTACTTCCATTCTTTGAAATAGGAATTTTAGTATAAATAAAGGGGAAAGATCTACCGACATTTGTTGAGCAGGTTTTTCCAATGATTATGTATCCGTTATTGCCATCTACTCATTCGTACTCGTTACTTCCAAAGTATTCAGATTGAGCCATCGCACATTGGGGTAATGTTACCCCGGGGTAACACCGGGGTATCTTTTACTTCAATCGCACACTGGCTGAATAACGCCGGGTAAAATTGTGTATACATGAACCGATTTTTATTGTAGTGGTATGACATACTCATTCTTTGCTTCTAGAAATTGAGAAGTTATGTGTGTATTGGTTTACCCCGATGTTAAACCGCCTTATAGCTGGTTGAAGATTTTGCTCTGTTTCATTCCATTTCATTTCTTACTGTACACTTCACCTCCCTCTCCCGTAAACGCGGTTTAACCTCCGGGTAATTCCCCCAGTGTGCGATGGCTTATAGACCCTGTTTAGATGTTAACTGATGAGTGCGCTATGTTGGTAGTTTTTGGGTGAGAAGAGTGATGGGTAAAGAGAGGGGGACAGTCATGAAGAAAATATAAAAATCGAGAAGAAAGTCACGTTCCACATCCGAAATGTTTCATTATTAGTTCGATCGTGGAGTAGTGAGGATCGATGGATGATATTGATATTTGGAACGCTGCCCGATACACAATTGTTTCAATTCACTCATTCCACTCCGAAATATTGCAGCACTGAGCATAACACATGTAGACACAACATGAGTGCACAGTGCGCACTCATCAGTTAACATCTAAACATCGTCATACCTACTCATTCTATTTTGCACTACCAATACCCAACACACGTAACATTGCAAAGGAATCTTATTCGCCACAGATATGTATTCAAACAAGGGGCTAACTATGCACTTCGCTGCGAATCGTATAATTTGCGATTCATTCCGTTCGCCTCGCGGCGATGGTGGCAACTATGCACAACGATCGCTTGAAATATCGACTTTCCAAAATATTTCCATATTTCCACAAATATTTCCATTCATCTGTCAAAGTGTCATGGAAAGAATATACTTTGTTTTTTTGCTAAAACACCAATGGATAATTAGAACAATATTTTCATAAGTGCTTACTTAAATAAATACTTGTTTTTCTGCCCTAAATGCAATAAGAGTATAAGAAATCACTCCTTTTCACTGTTTTTCATTTATTTACATTTTCAGTTAAAAATCTACCACCAACAACCCTTGCGCCATCAAAATATCGATCGTATTTGAAGTAGTGGTGTAAAAAAAAAGTACTCATTCGATACAATGTATCCGTTATTGCCATGTACATATTCGTACTTGTTACTTCCAAAGTATTCCGATACCTACTCATTCCATTTTGCACTACCAATACCCAACACACGTAACATTGCAAAGAAATCTTATTCGCCACAGATATGTATTCAAACAGGTACTCATTCTCTCTTGCACTGCCCACACCACAAGTAGCATTTTAAGAGATTATCTTACCCACCATAAGGTAGGTGGTCCAAATAAGGCCCAGAACCTAATAAGGCCCAGTGTGCAAAAAGTGGCATAACCTACACTAAAATCGATGGAAATTTCCATCTGACGCAATCATGTTTTTTCTTACAGTCGATACAAGTTAGTGAATGTGCACGCACGCGCTTTGCTATAAGAAAGTGGTTTTTGTAATTGATTTTATTGCAAATAATAATTCGGATAAGTCTAGTTTTTACACTAAATTTATTACATATAAAACTAAGGTTTAGTATGGTTTAAGTATTATTTTAATCCTTTGAGTAGATTTTCGTTCAATTTTTTGTAAAGAAAAGTTTTTCATGTTCCTAAAAAGGCCCACCGAAAATATTGACGGGCCTTATTAGGAATATGAAAAATTAAATTTGTTTTTTTTTTTGGGCTGTTTTTAGACAAAATGTCAAAGGCGCGCAAATAAGGGAACAGAAAGCGGGCAGAATGGTCGTCAGATGATATGGACAGGGCCTTGAAGTCTATCCAACGTGGTTTTTTATCACAACATGAGGCGTCAAGGCGGTACAAAATTCCAAGAAGAACTTTGAGAAACCACATCAAGAGTGGTTCAGCTACAAGGAAACTAGGCAGGTCAACAACGTTCACACCCGAACAAGGAGATGATTATCTAGAAGGATCGTTAGACTCGCTGAAGTGGGCATGCCACTCACGCCAAAAATGTTGCAGCTCCAAGCCTCCGCATTTTATAGCGTCAACAATATTACCAGGAACTTTAATAATACTAACTTCTCAGCGGGTAGAAAGAGTTTATGGACAACCTTCCAGCTGGTTCAGTCGTAAAAATGACATTCAAGGGATATATGAATCACTCAACTTTTGTTGACTTCATAACTCATTTGAATAAGTATAAAACATCAGGACCTTGTCTTCTTACATTTGACGGCGCAGCATGTCACTTGGATTATAGTATTGTTGACGAAGCAGAACGACATGACATTACACTATACTGCCTTCCGTCAAATACGGCACATGAACTCCAACCTCTGGATAAGTCAGTTTATCTATCTTTCGAGCACCACTGGGATCAAGAACTACTGAAATATATCACAAAAAACCCAGCAAGAAAATTAATTAAAACCAGTTTTAATGTCATTTTTTCAAATGTGTGGTCCAAATGCATGACATAGGACAACATCACTGGAGGCTTTCGTGCAACGGGATTGTATCCTTTCGATCCTGACATCACTCCGGAAACTGCATTCGCTCCTTCTGCGCTTTCTAAAATACCGTGTCTGGAAAGTATTGAGAATTTGTCAGCATCAACTAGCGCCTCACCTTTACAAAGCAATCAAGAGCAACAGCAACAGGACCCTTACAGTTCCGATGCAGATTCGGATAATGTTCCGCTTTCTGCCTTAGTGCCGATTTCAGGCGTCGCGGTCGTAGAAGTTGGATCGAATTTTGAATTAGCTGCAACGCTACAAGCAGTAGAAAAGGAACCAGAAAATCTCCCTTTCAAAAGTTTTTACCAACTCCGAAATTTAAAATTAATAAAACAGCACCGCGGAAGAAGGTCCTTAATTTCAAAGGCCAAGAGGTTACCAAAGATTTATTCAATGACAAACGCCAATCGACATCTTCTAGCTCAACAACCTCGTTCAATCCTCCATCAGCCATCAGCGCAGCGTTAAGACCGGAGCATGGTACTGTCACTCGTGTAAAGAAGACCGAATGGAAGATATGAGACAGTGACAAAATTGTGGTGTTTGGTACCATGAACTTTGCATCGGACTAACGGAAGATTCGATTGTCCTGGTGGATGTACCCAAACTTAGATTTAACTTTAACCTAACTTTAAATTTAATTCTTAATAATAATCTCCTTATTTTAAATTTTTTATTTTTTTTTTAATTTTAACTTTTCTTTCTAGTCAAGAAGGCTGTGTTTGTTTTTTGTTTTGTATTAATAAATAATTAGATAATATATATCTGTGGCAACAAGGCATAACAGCATAAGTATACTTATGCCGTTATTGAAATATTTTTTGTTTTTAACATTTTTTATATAATATTCTCTCAGGAAAGCCGAACCTATAACGCTGAAACATTGCCTCGATATGTCTGGAATTCATTATCTGAAGCGGTTACTGAATTGGGGGCAGGGAAATGAGACGATAAAGACATCTTTGAATACGTTTTTAGGAATGTGTAAGGGCACTTATGCTGTTATTCCTTTTTGCCACAGATATATAAATAATGAACTACGTTGTTTTATTTGTTTCATGACAAAATACTTCTTATTTTAGTAGAATAACCAAAGTAATTGAATAAAATTATGTATGGGCCTTATTCGGAACAGTTGTTCGTAATAAGGCCCAGGTAAGTTTTTTAAAAATTTTTAAAAATTATATTTCAAATTGGGTTTTAACAAATAAATGTTGTGCTTTTATATAGATAACTGAAGTAAGGCTTATGCTAATGTCAATTTAGTAATTTTCTTTTCTGCAAGTTATTAACGAAAAACTATAAGGTGGGCCCTTATTTGGGTCACCCACCTTACACCAATACTATAAACGATTCATCCTCTTATTTTTCCTTCTTCTTTTCATTTTAGTGAGTGAGTATGACCATGTTTAGATGTTAACTGATGAGTGCGCTATGTCAAGTAGTTTATTGGTGAGAAGAGTGAAGAGTAAAGAGATCCCTCACTCTTCTCATCAATAAACTACTCGACATAGCGCACTCATTAGTTAACATCTAAGCACGCTCTATAGCAAGCAAATTATTTAGAATATTCTTTTCTCTGTTTCGCCTCTGCAAGTAATCGGCTATGACCGTCTATATGTATATGTTTTGTAGGTGGTACTCGCGTTAATACTCGTTACTTTTATCCGAGTACTTATGGAAAAGTAACGAATGAGTACGAGTAGTCAAATGTATTCACATTTTACGAGTAGGTACATCACTGCCAATGATGAAAATATTTTCCCCTCTCGTGAGAGTGTGTTAGTAAATTCGTTTTGACGTTGTATATACATACATCAAGCATGAGTCTTCAATCATTAATTTTTACGTAAATGTTGAGATGAAAGCACGTGCGTTTTCTGGTGAGATTTAAGCGATAAACACTTGAAATCAGTTAAAAAAAAAAAAAAATATGAGTGACACGGACGATTGATGCATCGCTGTGGGATGCGTTTCGTACTGCTCATTTTTAAAAATACGGTTGCTTTTACTCTAGCTTTAACGTTCCACAACGCTGGTAGAGAACGATAAACTTCTATAAATTCTAAAGTAAAATTTTTCTCTATCTTGCAAAAAATGAAAACTTTTTTCCGCTATCTGCTTTCTACTATGCTGCCTCGTTGCTGTACACGAGAAAATGAGGATATGCATGATCAGTCAATCACGCATATACACAACGTCGATGCTGGATACATGATTGAGCAAAAATCTAAACATTTTGATTTTGCTTCAAGCATACACAACCCATACGTGTGTCATTTTCACTTATACACTCTCGCATGCTTGATGCGCTTTTGACCTGTGTATGCCACTTTACCATTTTTTTGTACTTGGAAACAGAAATTGGAATAAAATTCGTAGGAATTTCCGGGAACGGGAACATACAAAAAAATAGTGTGAATAGTAATAGTAGTTTTCACTTTCGTTTCGTGAATCACGCATGAAAGAAAAAAAATAGTGGGTGAATTAGTTATTGTGAATTAGTATTTGTTTTGTTAACAGAATACAACGAAAACGACCCACCTCTGTCTTCTACTTGTGTCGAGTGAGATAGAATTTTGATTTTAAGTTCATATTTTTATTGTACTGAATGGTTTAGATTTCTAAATTCTCTGTAATAAATAAACTATATGAAATTATCCCTCAATTGATGTATGACTTGTTGGTATAGCTAGCCAAATGTTTTTTAATCACGAGCATGCAGTTAAAATGTATTGTAGATCCGATTAGACTTACATGTATAATTAACGGGTCATTAATGGACCTCTTAGAACAATTTAACAACTCAAAAACTAAAATGCATTCACCTAGTCGTAGTATTCGTCGACCCGAGATATTTATTTAAGTAACGAAAATCACCTACAACCCATTTATAAATAAGATCTTGCAATGACACTACAGTTACTCACTGTATACACACCATGTGGAATCAAGCACGAAATTCGATTTGATAAAACACACAATTTACTATTGATACATGCTACATAATATGTACAAACATGTGTATGTATTTGGGCATACAAGACAATACACCAGTAATCTACTCTCTCTCTCTCTTTGTACAAGAAAAAAAACCACCATCCCTCAACAAACCAAAAGTACTTCATTTCACCGACTCAAACTCACTTGTTTTATTTTGATCTTCCCGACTTAATTCCTTCCACCCAGGTGTCAATTTCTCTCCAATTCTATTCCATGCCTCAACCTTAAGTATCTTCTGTGTATAATCTTCCGAATCAATGTTCCACACACTTTCCTCTTTTTGAATTAACAAAATAAGTTCCTCAGTATTCGCCATCACAACCGCTGACAAAGCACATCAACAAAATACTGAAAAATTCCATGGGGTTGGAAAATATTCCCAATTGCTGTTTGGTGTTTTTTTCGGTTATAGACAGTGGGGAAAACGACTTTTAAGGAGATTTCCATACGCAACAGGGGAATATGGGAGGGTACTCTCAAAACGGGAAATAGCTGGCATTTAACATTTTTAAAATTAGAGAATTGCCTGATAATATTTTCACTAGTTTGCAAAAAGGCTGCACACAAATGAAATTTCGTGCAATGTTACTCTGTAGCGATATTTTAATTTAGTGGGAATACACTTAATTAATTTTATCGTTAATAAGTTTTCCCTCTAAAAATGCATACATATCTCCGCAAAGAGGAAAAAATTCTCCCTGGGGTAAGAATAGATATCACGAATACGATTTCAAGGGAATTTTTAACGGCTTCACGATACTTATTCTATTCCGAGAAATGTTTTCCTCTTATTAAGATATTTCAAAGGAAAGTACGTATGTACATACCTATACATATGTATTGGACGTATTTAGGTACAATGTTTCCCACAATCAAAAAATATTTCAATATTTGTGCGAGGTCGTAAGTTTGAAATACACTATACAACTGTTGTACCAACGGTTTGACAGCTTTGGTATTGTATGTGCATACAACGGTTGGACCGATGTCGGTACAACACAAGTCGGTACGGCAATTGTGTCGTGTATTTTCCACTTTACTAATAAAATTTAAACTGTCCCAGTTAACCGGCTTAGAAATAACAAAAGCATGAGACTGGCATTTAGGCACTACAGAATTCGGAAATATTCCGTTTTTACCTCTCAGATGCGTAAAATAATCACAAAAATTACGTAAAAAAGACTTTAAATTGGTCTATTTTCTACGTATTTTTTTCTTTATTTAAAAAGAGGGAAAAATAGACTGTGCGAGAATGTAATACAAATTAATACACAGGAAAGAAGGGGAAATTCATTTAGCAGATTTGAGAGCACTGGTTATATACTTGACTTCCAGTTTTCTGCAGCATACTTTACACATCCGCGAATTTCAATTCGTGATTCGAGAGTGAGCAAAGAAAAAAAAAAAATCGAATTCATTTGGGTTTTTTCGCTTTTCGGGATGTAATAGGGAATATACTCTGTAGGGTATGTACGATTTGATTCGTCATTCGTAACGCTTTGGCGGATGGAATTCTTTGTTCAATGCCTTTTGAATATTTCAGTAGTTTTGTATGATTAAATATACAATAATATAATAATATTTGAATAAGATAGTTGAATATTATAAGACAAAGGAGCAGTAAAGCTTCCCTGGAATTTGCATGCATAGGTATGACAGCTGATTTTTTTTAGGTATTTTGTGATGTGGAAGGGTAAGGTGTCGACCAAAAATACCGGCAGCGCAAATGGTAAGTACTCTGCTACTCCCAGTTTCTCTGAAGTCGCGTGTACAGGAAGTAGAAAGAACGCGCACCAATAAGGTCAGAGGAGCGTTCCAGTACAAAAGGAGCAGATATGATGACGTCGTCGAACCGAGCGCCGCGAAGAAGGTTAAGGCTGGAACTCTACCCTCGTCGCACCCGATATACGACCCAGAAGACGAGCTCCTTGTCACCATTATCAACGAGCAGGGGCCCTGCGGTCGCCTAACCATAGACTAGGGGATAACTGTCAAGAAGTTTCAGAATTCTCTGTGGAAGAAGAGGTCTGCCACAGAGGATAGTGACCTTCAATTCGACGAAGTTGGTTCGGTAGGGAACCGGAAGGTTGTTGTCTGTGGGAACAAAGCCTCAACTGACTTCCTCCGACATTTTATTTCGGAGGTTGGCTTCATATGCAGAGTTTGCTAAGTACTCTCCGCCGAAAGCATGGCTCTGTATCCCGTTACCATATACATACCCAGAAAAACTGCACGATCTACTCCATATACAGAATAGGTAATTGAAGGCATAGAAAGCAGTTCGGTTAACACTTCTTGTTGGCCTTAAATAGAGAATCGCTACCATTCCTTGAAAAGACCAAAGAAATAGTGCGACACAGCATGGGAAAGGCCTTTCTAAAACTCATGACCGAGGGTGTGGAGGAGTAGGAGAAGGAGCTCAAAAAGATGATGGAGGTGATGCAGATAGACTACACCACAGTAAGACTGTGACGACGTGCTTGTTTAACTACATAATCAAGCATGATGTTTCAACCGCACTGATACAAGAGCCCTGGATTAATGACAACAACCGTATTCAGTGGTTCAAAACCAGGAATTACACGTTATTCTACAAGGCGGACGAAGGTAAAATCATGGCATGTATCTTATTAAAAAACAACATAAGAGCGTTTCTTTTAAATAATTTTAGTGGCGGAGACTTAGCAATACATTATCCTGTGAAACGGAGGGAAAAAACACGAGCTATAGGAGATTCCATCTGCCAAAAGAAAATAGCTGATGGGTAAAGACTGATGGATCTATATTGTGGGCCGCGATGCAAATTCCTATCACTCGTAATGGGCAAGCAGTGATGCAGACATAGGACATAGGAGGTGAGTGTCGTTTTGACTTTATTTTGTCTACTAAACTCAGCATCTGCAACAAGGGCACTACGTCAAGTTTTGTGGTACGAAACAGACAAGGAGTACTAAACATTACACAAGCGTCTGATTACTTAAAAGTAGAGAAATGTAGGGTTTTAACAGAGAGATCTCTATCGGATACGCTTTCAGATAAACTAAGTAGGGGATAAGATTACAGAAATCTCGATGTAGCATGCATGCCATTTGTATCCTACTTTTCATATCACAAAACTATCATCAATAATCTTATAACGGAATAATAAGCTTGTTTTGGTGAAACGTTGCTACTCAGTAAGGTAAAATCTAGCACGGAGCACAACAACAAAAAATGACTAGCAACTACTTTAGCTTTTATGTTAAGTCAAAAGTGAGTTGGGATGTACAGTTTGCAACTCAATTTCAGAGGGCACTGAAAAGATTTTTTTTTCACAGAGCAAATATTTTGTCAGGCTGATAGCGAGCAGGTTCACCAATCTTCAAATATTAAAAAAAAGCTTTATATCCAGATTGACTGGGAATCGTTTTGATGAAAAGCTTTTACTTTGCTTTGCATAATTCTCACCAAACACACCTAATGATTTGTTTCTTTAATTTCCTTTTTTTATCGTTTATTTCCTACCTTCCATCCTTACCGATACCAATAGCAATAAAACGATCTCTTGGCAAATATTTTAGACGTATTGACATCATCTGTCTGTACCCGCGACACAGTCAACATTTTTTTGTCTTTTTTCTTCGCTTTTTTTATTCCATCCAGCCAAGACAAGCGCACGACTAGTTTATATACAGGGTTATCGTGAATAAATTTTACCTCGGAATTTTTCCCCTGAAAAAAAGTTGGGTATTTTCAAGAAAAAAGAAATAATTCGCCCGAAAGACATAGGTATCAAGAATGACAATTTAAAAGAATTTTCAATGCAATCCCAATATCTATTTTTCTCCCGATGAATATTTTTTCAGGGAAAATTTATTCACGATAACCCGGCAGTGCCTGGGTAGTAAGTACAACTACAAGCTTATTGATTGTTAATGCATGTTCGAAAAATTGTCTAAGTAGTGTTATGACTTATTTCGGTTTCGAGAATGCCTTCTCTCCAAATGTTGGACCTTTTGACTTCCTACTCTTTTTGTAGGACTACTCAGATAACATCGTGCAAGAGTAAGTCTGCCCCCGTATTGAGTGGTGTAACCGCCCTTTTATTTATGTTCAGTTAGCCAGTTGCCTTGTGCTTTGGTTTAAGTTCTGCTTTGTTACAGCGAGAAATTTCTGCCCAATTTATTACAAAAATTTGAGTCCACATATACATACGAGTACATTTATATTATAAATGATTTTATGAGCTTACAAAAATTGGAAAAAATAACTGGAAAAAGGAAATTGAAAATTTTAACTCTAGATCGTTTCCATTTTGACGGGATATTTAATCATTTTTAACAAGTTCATTACTTCAGATTTAAATTCCATTCGTTGGTATGGTGTCATTTCATCCATTTCTTGTGAGAAACTTAACAAAAATGCCAAATTTGGATTTAATCCTAAGAAACCAGGCCCTTGATATGCAGTTTGAGCGGTAAAGTTTTCAGCATATATGTCCTTCTTTGTTTGCGGGGTTAGTGTATTCAAGTGCTGAGGAGAATTGGGCAACGGCATTTGTGTCATCAAGTATTCAGTAGACGTTTCCTTCCATTGTGGCGGGGTTGACATAGTTGACTGATTAAGTGTATCCTGCTTTTCGTATGTGGTATTTGTCATCAAGTTATCAAGTATGTTCTGACTTTCCTCCGAAGATTCCATGATTTCCACTTTAGCTGCAGTTTTGGACGATTTATTGGTAACGCATTTACGTAAATTTCGCACTCTAGCTTTTTGTCTCGCTAGGCTGAAAAATATTATGTACCAATTACTTTAGATCCACATAATACAATTTCAGAAATAAGCGACATAAGATTTTTTTAATCGTGCCTACCTTATAGTGATGTCTAAGGTAGGGTCGAGAAATCCAAGAATATTATTAAATATGTATTTTCTTCTCTGAACATATTCAGATTTTCGTTTGGAATAATATATCTTATTCGCCATTTTTTCCCTCTTGTAGTAGTCCTTGATGTGGTTCCACTTTTTTTTAAGACTTTCAACTAAAGAAGATATGAAATAATAGTACACTTTTTTCGATATGAATTAAAATTATTTATAAAATATAATTAATGGTTTCATAAAATAGGTGTAGCAGTAGTGCTTTATTCTTCTTCCTATTTCGGCGAGGTTATGCTCTTAAATCAAGGGACCATAATCCTCCCACCTCTCTGCATTTGTGCTGATCCGTTTTTGGGGTTAGCGTAGCAGTAGCGCTATATATAAAAATTGTATTTCCATCCAGGATATACAAAATCTTTACCCTAATTTTAGTTAATTTACTTTCCACATATACCTACTTATACTTATTGTTGTTTTTAGATAAAGTTTTAGGTCTTAAAATCTGTTACACATGAACGAATCTTTATTATGATCAATACTATGCAATCAAAATGAATATACTCTTGCTTCGCTTATACTCAAGGAGCATAAACACAAGTATATAATTTTCGGGCAATCATCTGGTAAAGTCATTTATTCATCATCCAAATTTAATACTAGTACAAGGTGGCGCAAAATGAATCACCCTATCGGTGATTTTATAATTTTTGCAAATGGCGTCGCACGTCAATCATATTTGACATTTGTGAACTAGACAGCTGCAGTATACAAGCAGACAAGCAATGGAGCGCTATACTCCGCAAGAGCGTGGAATAATTGTGTCGATCATTTTTATTTAGTAAAAAAGTAATTCTTAAACAAAATTGGATGATTAATTTTGCGCCACCTTGTATATGGTAAGTAGTGGCTGGATTCCAAAATATAAAACAATGCACATCATGTTTGCAACTCGACTGGATTGAATCATGTTCGTCTATCAGTTTTTGGGCCTTCAGTTTTAAGCTAGAGGGTTAAAATTACGTATGTAGGCTTTTGGTCCCCGAAGCAGTCTAGTATACAATCATTTTTAAATCCGCGAGCAGATTTCTCGAAAAATTTACTCTTTTCATTCCAAAATATTGTGTTATGGTACGTTTCCACTGAGCTGAAATCAGAGTTTTCGCCAAATTCATTCCAAATATTTCATATTTACTTCTCCATACATTTTTCAGATTTCGAAATCTGGGATTTACATGAATTCCATTTGGCGTTGATAGTTCATTTCATCAAAACGAACAAACCTTCAAATAAATTTAGAATTATTCACCCCGATTCCCGTTGGCGTTTTACGCTTTTCGACGAATGTCGTTTTATTCATAGCTACGACCTGCTGACCGTTAAACGTCACTAAGCATTGTTTTTGTCATATGGAATACCATTACAACTCTTTCACATTGAAAAAGTTATGAAAATGGATTCGTGGTACATCTGAGGAATAAAACGACAACCGACGACGACGACAACAAAAGCGTAAAACGCCAACGGTAATCAGGGTGATTTTTTAAAGTGTTGAGAAAAAATGAACGGCAAAACAATTTTTTTTTTTATAATTTGCGCGCACTCAAAGGATTATGAATATTTTTAACATGTTTACACACAGCGCGAGCGTTGGAAAGGATGGTTAGAGAGAGAGAGAGAGAAAAAGATTTTGGTGTAGTGGTTCTTGAAGCTCAGTTGTTTATGCTTCAGCTATTCTCCGGGGGTGGCGTCCAGATGAATGGGGAGATTTTTCTTATTATTGTCTTTGCTTCTGATTTACAGTACTTTTTTCCCGATAACCGATGTCAAGGGCAAACCACCATCAACAGAGCGAACAATTTTTACAGCCACATAACCAAGCTACTGCCAGTGTTATGCCTTCGCAATAGTGTTCACAGAAGCTTTTGCAAATGATCGGACTGAGTTTATATATTTCATGAGAAATAAATAAATGCTTGCTGACATCAGGATTTGAACCATGAACCATTAGCGTGGCAATTGACGAAGTTACTACTACACCATTGCCACCTCCCAATTGCCAGTTGAAATGACTTCGTTGGATTTCTCTGAATGGTTTGCGATCATTTTTAGTAAATAAATTTTGGTGAATAGTTTTCTTTTACAACAAATTGCAACGACTTCTCAATTTTTTTTTTCAAAATTTGAAATGATTCATTTCTATTAAAATTCTCCTTTACACTATATAGCGCCACGCCCCACTACTTGGTGTCGTTTTCTTTAAAAAAATAATTTCATATAATATCTACAATAGATAACCAGAGAAAACAAAAGAAAAATAATTAAAAAATAAAATAAAATAAAGTTCTAGTTACGCAATGCCACGCCTACTTTTAGAGGTCTGAGTTAAAAGGCTAGTGGCAGGGTATCATACGATCCCACTCAGAGATTTTGTAACTTTTCTGTCTGTGTTTTTGTTTATTTCATCAGTCTACAAAAATGTTGGCTCCACGGAAATCGTAGAACATCTCCATATCTGCCTAGAAAAAATCACCTCTACGCCATGAAATCTACATGTTCTTGCTAAATTGATTGATTGACTCACTGTATATCATTTGAAATCAATCACGAAACATGAACACAAACAATTTACTATTCATTTGTACAATATAATTACGCACATATATACATACATATATATTTACATTTGCATATACGCTAATATGTACATATATGTATAAACCTAATTTCTCTGTTTGACAAAAACAACCCTCAACACCATAAGTTTTTGTTACATTTGACTCAGACTCACTTATTTTATCTTTCTCTTCCCGACTTAATTCCTTCCATTCAGGCGTCAAGTTTTCGGCAATTCTATTCCATGCCTCCATCTTTAGTATCTTATGTACAAAATCTTCGGAATAAATGTTCCACACACTTTCCTCTTTTTGAATTAACAAAATAAGTTTTTCAGGATCCGCCATTGCAACCACTGGCAAAGCACATTAACTAAATACTGAAAAATTCGGTGGAATTGCAAAATATTCCGAATGAATTCTTGGTGTTTTTTTCCGGTTATGTACTTGATTTCTTGTGTACATACTTGGTTTTTTGCAGCACACATGCATACTAATACGCACTTACACATGCGTGAGTCGGGGAATGAGCGAAGAAGAAAAAAGAGAAAAATGAAATTCATTTGGTTTTTTTTTTTTCGTTTTTCGAAATGAATATCTCTAGGGTGAACTCAATTTGATTGACAATTCGTAGCGTATTAGCAGATTAATACCTTTTGAATATTTGTGGTTTCTTATTTTTGATTACAGTAAGTACCTACTTAGTTGAATATTATTACAGGTGAAGGAACTGTGTGAAGTTGTGTGGGAATGTGTATGTAACATAATAAAAGTTGATATTTAATAGTTTAGGTTTTTATATAATAGGACGTAGAAAATGTAATTTTCCAGAAAAGGTTTGTGTTTGGAAACAGAGGTGGTTGATGTTTTACAAAATCGTCTTGTAAGTTTTCCCCTAATAAAGGCAGACATCCCGCCATTTTTTGTTTTACGGTTGATAGTTCCGGTTTTTTGATAGATGTTATACTTACGTATATCAGTGTGGTACGCTATACGAGAGAACAACGCTTTATTATTGTTTAAACCATTGACATACTATATATGGACGGCTAGTGAAATATTAGTTCCATACAATCTCTGCCAAACAAATGAGGCCAACATAACTAACCCTCTTGGTTCGAAGCAGAAAAATGTGGAATCAAAATGCCAATCCTTTTGAATTTCTCCATAGAATTGTAGGGACACCTCTTGGGTTTGTGTTGATTTGCTAAAAAAACGGTTGAGATTTAAATGATTGAGATATTTGCCGTGTTTTTTTGAAACCTAGCCAGCCAGTCGTTCATTTAAACGATTTGCCAGCCAGCCAAAGCCAGCCGATTTGATACGAACATATCTCTATGAACCAAGCAACCTCGCAGTGACAGCAACAACAAATAACTAAAAAACATTCGTTTTTGCGCCGCCTGAAATTAGGCATCACGAAATTCCCAGCCAGTAACTTTTTGCTGGGGATTTTTTTTTTTTTTTTTTCCTCACAACCCATGCCCGCGTGGCAACGACACTGCGACCTGAAAGATCTATTGTATCGGAGGGTTGGAGTTAATCTAACAGACGTACTACCTCCCTTATGAAAGTTTTTTTTTTTTTTGGTTGCGCCTGGAGGTGCAGGAATCTTCAAAAGATACCAATGGTCCGTACCATTGGTTATGCCCGATTCATATATCTGACAATGCCATCAGTGCTAGTCAGTATATGCCTACGGGCTAAACCTCACCCCCTCAGAGAGGCACTATGAGAACCGGCTGCGCGTACTCATAGTAGTAGGAAATTCGTTCCTCTCATTTTTTCATTTTTGTGATGTCTACGATTAAGTTGCCTTAACGAGTAGTTTACGCTTCTGTAGTGTTAATCGCGTTAGGTAGGTAGCTTTTCAGTGAAGGCACCTACTAACACCGTCATTACATGCGGTTTTTCCTTACGGCGCTAGGTCGAAAGGTCTTGTTCTTTGTAGTCGGCGCTCAAGGTTTGTCACGTCCATAGCACGGATTATTTCATTATTGCAATGAACATGAAGACGGGTACGAAGTTTGCGAGCAAAGTTTGTTACTTCGTCCCTCACGGTAGCAATTCCTAGATCTCTGTGAATATCACTATTCCTTATATACCAAGGAGCATTCACGATTGCTCTTAGCATTTTATTTTGAAATGCTTGCAGTAGAGCCATATTGCTTGGTTTGGTACAACCCCAAAGTTGTATACCATATGTCCAAGACGGTTTTAGGACTTGCTTATACAGAAGCAGTTTGTTGTATACGCTTAACTTTGAGTATCTTCCGAGTAGCCAATACATTTCTCTAAATCTGATTTCGAGCTCTTCGCGCTTCTTTTTAACGTGTGGTTTCCACTTAAGTTTTGCGTCTAAGGTCATTCCTAAATATTTTGCCTCGTTTGCGTAAGGTATTTGTACCGAGTTAATGGATATAGGTAAGTTGTTTATCTTTCTTAACGTAAAATTGACATGCGTTGATTTTGTCTCATTGAGGACTATTCGCCAGGTTTTTGTTCATTCGCATACTTTGTTCAAAGCTCGTTGGAGTTTTCCCGTTGATGATTCGACTGACTCATCCGTTACGAGGATAGCCGTGTCGTCTGCGAACGTTGCTACAACGGTCCCTTCATCTTGTGGTATATCTCTTGTGTAGAGCAGGAACAGGATTGGACCGAGAACACTTCCTTGTGGAACACCGGCGTAGATTTCTTTGAAATCCGAATATTCACTCCCGTGTCTAACACGGAAAAGTCTGTTTTCAAGATAAGATTCCAATATTCTGTACAACTTTTCCGGTAAGATTACCCTTAGCTTATACCTTAGGCCTTCGTGCCATACCTTGTCGAAGGCTTGCGATACGTCGAGAAAAGCGCTAGAGCATATTTTTTTCCCTTCTAGAGCTTTTTCAATCTCGTTCGTTATTCGATACACCTGATCGATTGTGGAATGTTTGACCCGAAACCCGAATTGATGATCCGGGATCAAGTGTCTTTCTTCAATTGGTGGTTGCAATCGTTTCAGCAGAAGTTTCTCGAAGACCTTAGATATTATTGGCAGAAGTGAAATGGGTCTATATGATTTCTTGTCATTTGCACATTTCCCCGGTTTCGGAACCATAATAACTTCGGCGACTTTCCATTGCCTTGGAACATATAATAGTCTTAAGGAAGCATTTATAATGTAGAGCAACTTAACCAGCACTTTTTTCGGTAGCTCTTTCAAAATTTCGCCAGTGATTAAATCATACCCCGGAGCCTTGTTATTTTTCAATTTTTTTTATTGTCATTCGAAGTTCGGACAGGGATACGGTTTTTACTCTAAAGTTGTCGGGTGCCATATTATCATTCGGATCTTCGATCAACGGTTGTCCATCGAACGGCTTGAACGTTTCCTCTAAGTGATCGGCAAATAATTCTGCTTTCTCTTTGTCTTCTTTTGCCCATTCCCCGTTAGCTTTCCTAATTGGCGGCGAGTGCATTACAGGTTTCCTTATGGACTTCAAGGCTTTCCATAGAGAGTAGTTTGAATACTTATCAGCGGTCAGACCCTCGAGGTAAGTAGAAGTCTCGTGATTTTTTAGGTCCTGCAGCACTTTTTTAAGCTTGTTACTTATGAAAGTGAGTATGTCCTTAGTAGCGGAGCATTTCAGTTCCACTGAAGTAAGTATCTCCTTGTGGAGAATACGTTTCCTTAACCAGTGTAGTGCCGGGCATTCACAAAAAATGTGTTCGGAGGTTTCATCGTCCTCTAAACAGAACCGACAGTCCTTCTCTTGGCACCAGTTCATCTTGTTAAGGTGGTATCTCAAGCCGCAATGGCCAGTAAGAAAGCTCACAAGCTTCTTAATGCTTTCCCTATTTAAGTTAAGGATTTCCTTATAGGAGTAAGGCTTGATTAATCGTTTGGATTGTCTTAGATCTGGCCCACTAGTCCAGTGGTCTAGACGAAATTTGTTTTCCCATTCGTTAATCAGCGTTGTAGCTGTCGCCCAATTGACGCCACAATAAGGTTCAGGACCTATGAACACAGATTCTGAGCCAGCCCTTGCAAGCTCATCTGCAGATTCGTTGCCCACAATCCCTTGGTGTCCGGGTACCCAACCGAGTTTTACCCTATTGTAATTGGCAAGGTCTTGTAATGCATCGTAGCAGCATTTCACGGTTCTGGAGTCCATTTGGTTGGACGACAGTGCCATAAGTACTTACTTACTTACTTACTTAGGTGGCGCTACAGTTCGGGGTGAACCTGGGCCTCAACCAACAAGCCTTAGCTCGGTCTTTAGCTAATTGCCTCCAGTTGCGCACTCCAAGTTGGTCGAGGTCCCCTTGAACTTGTGCGCGCCACCTACGGCGATGATTCCCTCTACTGCGTCGTCCCTCGGGGTTAGATTCGAAGACTCTGCGGGCCGGAGCGTTGGTGTCCATTCGCTCTACATGTCCTAGCCATCTCAGACGTCCAATACTCAGTTTTTGACTAGGTCGATGTCGCTGTACAGCTCGTATAGTTCGTCATTGAATCTTCTCCTCCAAAACCCGTTAACGCAAACGGGACCGAAAATCTTACGAAGAATTTTTCTCTTGAAGCGACCAAGGATATCTTCATCCTCTTTTAATAAAGTCCATGTTTCAGCGCCGTAAAGCAGGACTGGGATGATCAAGGTCTTATATAGAGTCTCCTTAGTTGTTCGAGATCGGGCTTTACTGTTGAATTGCCTTATAAGCCCAAAAAAACAGCGATTGGCAAGAGTTATTCTTCGCTTGATTTCTGCACTGATTTTGTTAGTAGAATTTATAGCAGAGCCAAGGTAGACAAAGTCCCTTACTACCTCGAAGTTATAGCTGCCCACGGTGACGTTTTGTCCAATTCGTCTGTGTTGGTTTTCCCTTCTAGTTGACAGCATATACTTGGTTTTGCCCTCGTTTATCGCTAAACCCATTTTGGCCGCTTCCGCCTCAATGCTTGCAAACGCACCGGTGACAGCCCGCTGAGTTCTTCCGATAATGTCTATATCGTCAGCATATGCAAGTAGTTGTACAGACTTGTAATAGATTGTGCCTCCGGTGTTGGCTTGTGAGTTCCGCACAATCCGTTCAAGTACAATATTGAAGAAGTCACATGACAGCGCGTCACCTTGTCTAAAGCCTTTTTTGACATCAAAGGTCTCGGTGAGGTCATTACCGACCTTGATGGAGCAGCGAGCGTTCTCCATCGTCAGCCTGCACAGACGGACAAGTTTGGCAGGGATGTCAAAACTAGACATGGGTCTATAAAGCTCTTCTCTATAGATGCTGTCATAGGCGGCCTTGAAATCGATAAAGAGGTGGTGAGTATCGATTTGGAATTCTTGGGTTTTCTCCAGGATCTGCCGAAGTGTGCAGATTTGATCGATGGTGGACTTTCGTGGCCTGAAACCGCACTGACAGGGTCCAATCAGGCTGTTGATAAAAGGTTTCAGGCGTTCACACAATATCGCAGAAAAGATCTTATATGCGATGTTGAGGAGACTGATGCCTCTATAATTGGCGCAGTTGAGGGGGTCTCCTTTCTTGTGGATTGGGTAAACGATGCTGAGATTCCATTCATCAGGCATACACTCGTCTGACCAAATATTAGAAATGAGTTGGTGTATGCACTCTACCAATTCATCACCAGCTGCCTTGAAAAGTTCGGCCAGTAGGCCGTCAGGTCCAGCAGCCTTGTTCGATTTTAGATGGATATTGCTATCCTCACTTCGTTTTGGTCAGGTGGACGGAAATTTTGACTATCATCGTCTATGTTGAATGGTTCATTCTGCCTGACAGCGGGATGTTGGTCTTCGTCGCCGTTATACAGTCTGCAGAAGTAGTTTTTCCATATTCTCAGCACCGACGGTGATTCTACTACGAGGTTTCCATTTTCATCTCTACAGGTTTCTGTACGGGTATTACTTCTCTGACACGTTCTTTTTACCTTTTGGTAAAACTTCCGTACATTGTTCCTAGAGTATAGACTCTCGATATTCTCAAACGCGCGCTTCTCATGCTCTTTCTTCTTCTTTTGGAGAAGTGCCATAAGTGCTGCTTGGCTATCTGAGAAGATATGTATTCTAGCGCCTTTGATCCCCTTGCGGAGATTGTGTCTGGCGCAAATCTCAATGGCATGGATTTCAGCCTGAAACACAGTAGGAGTCGTACCCATAGGTACCGAAATCTTTGTGTTGGGTCCAAAAACCCCAGCTCCAACTCCAGAATCCATTTTCGAACCGTCGGTGAACCAGACAAGATTTCTAGGGTCCAGTGTTGGAGCACCATTGGACCAGTTTTCGCGGTCCAATATTTCAACTTCGAATAGCCTACCAAAGCAGTGTTGCCTGACCATAATATCTGGTAAAGTGCAAAACATGTCAAGGTCACCTGGTTTATACTCCTGATCTAGCTGCAACCTGATGGCATATCTAGCAGCCATCTTCCTAATGAAGATTGGTAAGGGTGTAAGCCCAACAATTGCTTCCAGAGCTGTCGTAGGGCAGGTGCGCATCGCACCTGTAATGCCAAGACAGGCAATTCTTTGCAACTTCTGCAACTTGTTTGCCGTTGTCTGCTGGAGAGATTTTGGCCACCAGACGATGGCCGCGTATGTGATAATGGGTCTAACCATCATTATGTACAACCAATGTATCATCTTAGGAGAGAGACCCCAAGTTCTGCCGTATAGGCGTTTACTGGCCCACAGTGCTCTAGTAGCGCGCTCAGTGGCGGACTTGATATGTGAATTCCAATTAAGTCGTTTGTCAAGAATTACACCAAGATATTTGACCTCGCTGGAATAAACTAGTGTGGTGCCTTTGATTGTGATAGGTTCAAGGTTGACCTGTGTCTTCTTTGTAAAAGGCACCAGAACGGTTTTACTAGGATTTATGGATAGTCCTTCTTTGTTACACCATTCTACAACTTGAGATATTGCACTTTGCATGACGTTGGAAATTGTCGTGCTGTGTTTACCTCTGATAAAAACCGCCAAGTCGTCAGCATAACCGACGGTGGTGTAGCCTGATCTGTAAAGATCTACTAACAAGTTGTCGATGACTATAGACCATAACAGGGGGGAAAGAACTCCTCCTTGAGGACAGCCTTTAGCTGCAGTTATGGACACCGACACTCCCCCAGAGGAGGACGTAATGAATCGACTTACCAGCATGGCCCTGATCCATTGGTTGGTCGATTCTTCGATACCTCTGCTACTGATCGCCCTTGCGATCGAGTCGTAACCGGTGTTATCGAATGCGCCCTCGATATCAAGAAATGCACACAAGGCTATCTCCCTTGTTGGCATCGCATCCAATGTTGTAGTGGAGGTTGTTCTTCTGACAGTAGTCAACGAGGCTCTGGACGTCTTTCGGCGGGATATCACCACTGTCGTGAGGGAAGTACGCTGAGGCACACACGATGCTCTGTGTACCTCCTCCAGTGGGGATTTCTAGTAGTAGGGCTACCAGGTCTCTTGTTATAAATTCTGGAATAGGGAGAAAGTTTAAATTATTGCTAATTAAGCAGGCCGCTCTCGGCGCTGGCTCTCCACACTTGGAAATCAACTTACTTGCCCTATTCCGGAGACCTTTAACCTGTCCGCAAATAACCCAGGGTTCCTGAATGAGACCAAGGGTTATATCTTCTTCGGTGAACCGCTTGCTAAGGGTAGCGGACGCGCCCTTAGCATGATGCAAGTTCGCCTGTAGCACCTTGATTGTGCTCATCGGTCCTCCGCTGAGGATCGAGCTTGTCGGAGTAGTTGGGCCTTTTTGGGACCTTTCCTCCTTGCTGGGGATAATATCAAGAGTAGAAGCCAGGCGGTTGTTGTATGTGTTTTATGTGTAAAATTTTACTTTACTAGCAACTACTGGCTGGCTAGGTTTAAGAAAAACACGGTTATTGTTTGCAACAGGTGTCACCTAGAAAATGTGTTAGTTCAAATAATTACCGATAAATGGAACCAAACAAATTTGAATAAAAAATCGTTATACAATAGACGTCTAGTATAACGAATGCCGATATAGTGAATTTTCGATATAACGAACGCTTATTATTATTCCATTGACATTTCTAAATAGCGAACGTTCGCACAAACTTGCTCTCCGATATAATGATCATATTTATAACTGATTTCTTTCATGTCTATTCTTGCTTCATGCAATATTGTTATTCTCAGTATTTTTTTGCTAAGAAGCTTTTCTTAACAAATGCTTACCCGTAGACTATGCCTTTTCTAAGTCAGCTTGGATGGCAGTCAGCATTTTCAAAAAATGGTTCATGGACAACTTTGTGACACAGGTATGAAAATATTTTCCCCTTTTTCTCCAAAACCTTGAAAAATTGTAAATTATTTGCGTAAGTCGAAAGGTATTTATGTGCTAAAAATTTACCAAAAAAGCTCTTTTACTCCTGGATAACGCTCCAATTCACCCACTGACAGAAGAGCTTGTTAAAGAGACGGAAGATGGTCGAATTTGGGTATTGTTTATGCCACCCAATGTAACACCGTTAATCCAACCGATGTACCAGAACGCCATCCGTCTTACAAAACTCCATTACCGCAATAGCTTGCTAAATGGCGTTATGCGTTCCAACTCTACAGGTCCAGATATCACTGCTGCGCTGAAAGAGTTCAAACTCTTTGATGCAATTATGCTTCTGCATTAAGCATGGAATAAACTCTCCAGTGTAATGCTTCATAAATGTTGGAAAAACATTTTGATAAGAGACTCTGGAGATTTCGATGAAGAGGACAAAATTCCACTTTTATTATTGCGAATTAAGAAATTTTGGCAATGCAGCGTACATTGAATCTCGTAAACCGTGTTTTTCCAGAGGTAAGCAACTTTGTTTTTTATAAATCAGTCTCAGAATTAACTTCGCTTCTCTATTTTACTTCAGCGCCCTTCTATCGCAGACCTAGAAACTTGGAATAATGCTGAATCCAATTTACAAGAACTAGCGTGTGATGAAACTGTTGAACTGGGCTCAGCAAGCGAAGATGAGCTGGGTGATGAAAGCAACATTTTCGAAGCTCCAGTTAAGCATGCTGAAGCAGTGAGTTCTTTAGCCAATGTGCTAAGACGGGCAAAACAGGTTGATGTTGATATGTCTGCACTATATGGTCGTTTGGTTTAAAAAAAAGAGCATTAAACCTGATATCTCAACGTGAATTAAAGCAAACTTATATAAGCAATTTTTTTTTTCTAATGTGTTGAATTGAATTCTTAATAAAAGAACATGAACAGATGTAAAATATAAACTCATTTTTCAATTAATATTATAAAAAAAAATAATAATCGTGCGATATAACGAACACTTACGTTTTAGCGAACGACCTCAAACATTATATCATTCTTTATATTGGACGTCCACTGTATATGAATTGTATTGCCCCATAAATTGCACAATATTCGTATGTTTATTGCGAATAAGTTTTTATGTAATATGTCAATGAAAACACTGTCTTTGCACACCCAACTGCATCCAACAAAATCTCAAACAAGTGGGAGTTTCCATTTTTTTCCACTCTGAACCAAGAGGGCGGATATCCACAACGGAGCGAAATCAACGAAATACTGTGAGGAAATTTGACGTCGAAAAGCTACAATCGCAAGAGACCGCCAGAACCTTTGCTGATCGTGTTTCTTCTAATCGCAATCTAAGTCCTATGCCGCCAGAAGCAAATGCGAAAGACCAGTGGCAGCGTTGCCAACAAGCCATCAGAGATGCCGCCTCTGATGTACTACATAGGTTTCTCTCGGCCACCACAACGAAACCCCTGGTTCGATGAGGAATGCCGGCAAGCACATGCAGCAAAACAAGAGGCGTACAAACCGGCGCTGCATAGAAGGACTAGAGCTGCTTACGAGCTCTACGTGCGCAGGAGAAAAGAGGAACATCGACTTCTCAGAAAGAAGAAAAAAGAGCATGAGAAACGCTCGATCGAGGAGATTGAGAGACTTTATTGCAGGAATAATGTTCGAAAATTTTACCAAAGGGTAAAAAGAAGATGCCAGGGTTTCAAAGCCAGAACAGAAGCCTGCAGGGACGAAAATGGCAACATTGTAGTAGAATAGCAGTCGGTGCTGAGGATATGGAAGGAACACATCTGCAGACTGTTAAACGGCGATGATGACCAATATTCCGCTGTCAGGCAGAATGAGCCATTCAACAGTGATGATGACAGTCAAGATTCCCGTCAAACCGATCAGAATGAAGTGAGGATAGCGATATCTAAACTCAAATCCAACAAAGCTGCTGGAGCCGACGGCCTTGCCGCTGAACTTTTCAAGGCAGGAGGAGATGAGTTGGTAAGGAGCGTGCACCAGCTCATCTGTAAAATCTGGTCGGACGAAAGTTTGCCCGATGAATGGAACCTCAGCATCATTTGCCCAATCCTGAAGAAAGGAGACCCTCTGAACTGCGCCAATTACAGAGCTATAAGTCTCCTCAACATCGCATATAAGATCCTGTCTGCTGTATTATGTGAACGCCTAAAACCGACCGTCAACAACCTGATAGGTCCTTATCAGTGCGGTTCCAGTCCGGGAAAGTCCACCATTGACCAAATATTCACAATACGGCAGATCTTGGAAAAAACCCATGAATATAAAATCGATACGCACCACCTCTTCATTGATTTCAAAGTTGCCTATGATAGCGTGTTTAGAGACGAGTTATACAGAGCCATGTCTAGTCTTGGCATCCCTGCCAAGCTCGTCCGTTTGTGCAGAATGACGATGGAGAACTTTCGCCGCTCCATCAAAGTCGGTAAGGACATCACCGAACCGTTCGATGTCAGGAAAGGTCTTAGACAAGGTGACGCGCTATCATGCGATCTCTTTAACATAGTACTTGAGAGAATTGTACGAAACTCACAAGCCAACACCGGAGGTACAATCTTCTTCAAGTCTGTACAACTACTCGCTTATGCCGATGACATTGACATAATCGGAAGAACTCAGCGGGCCGTCAATGGGGCATTTACGAGTATTGAGAACGAGGCAGCAAAGATGGGTCTAGCGGTCAATGAAAGCAAAACAAAATATATGCTGTCTACGAAAAAGGACACCCAACATCGGCGTCTTGGACAGAACGCCACAATAGACAGATACAATTTTGAGGTAGTAAAGGATTTTGTCTACCTAGGCTCTATGGTGAACTCCGCAAATGACATCAGTAGGGAGATCACACCAAGAATTACTCTTGCCAATCGTTGTTTTTATGGGCTAAAACGGCAATTGATTAGCAAAGCCCTATCTCGAACTACTAAGGTAACTCTTTATAAGACTCTAATCATTCCAGTCCTGCTGTATGGCGCAGAGGCATGGGCTTTGACAAAACCGGACGAGGATGCCCTTGGTTATTTCGAGAGAAAAGTTCTTCGAGCGATCTTTGGTCCCGTCTGCATAGACGGTGAATGGAGGAGAAGGTACAATGCCGAACTATACGGCCTGTACAAGGACATCGACTTAGCCAGAAGAGTTCGCATACAGCGACTAAGACGGCTGGGTCATTTAGAGCGGATGGAGCACAACATTCCCGCTAAGAAAGTTTTCGAATCCACCCCGGATGGACGACGCAGTAGAGGACGACCTCGCGGTAGGTGGCGTGCGCAACTGGAGGCAGCTGGCTCGTAATCGTGCTAGCTGGAGAGGTTCGTTGGTTGAGGCCCAGGTCCACCCCGGACCGTAGCGCCATCTAAGTAAGTAAGTAAGAACCAAAAGGGCTAGCGCTAATTTTGGAACCAACGCGAAGTCGGCTACTAGCAGTCAATATATAGTATGTCAATGGTTAAAGCATTTTATAAAACTAGTGATAGTTTTGTTGAGACAATTCGCAAAATCGGTGTAATTTTCGGTTGGCGAAGTGTAGCAAATGAGTCCTCTCTTCGGCGTTAATTAAGCATAGCGCAATTGTGAAAAATGAGGTCGGCGATGCGGTTATAGTCAATGGTGTAGGTAGTGAAACATGCTGAAGGAGTTTTTTTTGCTGCAATTGAAAAGTATGGATCTCGATCGAATGTTGTTCCAACAAGATGGTGCCACATGTCATACAGCCGCAGAAACAGTGCCTTTTCTGACAGAAAAGTTAAATCTCGTTTAATCACAAGACGGTCGTATTTCAATAGATAATTTTATAATATATTTAAACGCATAATATATACCTTAATATTCAATGCAAGGTATTTGATTTAAATGCAAATAGTTTTTCTTTTATATATTTCAAGCTTAAATCCGGTGTACAATATGGGACACCTTTTAGAAGCAATCGCTTGCTTCTACTAACCATTCAAACAATTTCTACTAGCTATTATTTTTAACCAAAATTATAAGCTCATTTGAATGATTAGTTGAAGGTGAAGCGTAGGTTATCATGTACATGGTTATCGTGAATAAATTTTCCCTCGGAATTTTTCCCCCGAATAAAAATTAGGTATCTTCAAAAAAGAGGAAATAATTCCGCGGAAAAGAAATTCGTTTATTCTCTTCTAATGGATTTATTTATTCTGTTTCTTTTGGAACTCATTCCAGTAAACCGTTCCAATGTCTGTTGTGTTAATCAATTTGTTCAAGTTTCTCTTCTTTACCGTATGACTTTTTTAACCCGCGCATCTTGTATTAATATTTTAATTTGTAATTTGTTGCTCCTTCCTTTTGCTTAATTTCGATTCGCTTAAAAAAACGGAATGTACATACACCTGTCCCTCGAATTACACGGTTTCACTTTAACACGGTTTTCATTTTGAAAAATATAATATAAATAAATGTTGAGTTTATTTGATTGCTCAGTAAAGTGAGTGCGAGAGCGAGAGTTTATTTTTTAGTTTTCTTTGTGGCGGTGGCGATGGCGATGGCTCGGGTTTCGTCGGCGGAATGGCTAAAAAATGTTTTACTTTTCGGTTCTTTCCCTTTTCGAAAGTGTCACATGACCGTATTCCTGCACAGTTTTCACGCGCAAATGGGCACGTTCAGAATACGACTCAGGAATTTGCGCAACCAGTCTGTTTGTTTTACGAGCCCGAACCATCGTCACGCTCTATTACAAATGTCTTATTTTATAACACCCCACCCCCCGTGAGGCGCTCTGGTTCTACCGAAGCCTCACTAACATCCAGCACTGGCAGCTTCACTGACGGTCTTCTTAGAACTCCCGACGCAGTTTTGATCTCAGCTGAATGGATTCGACAAAATTGGCAGTTAGTTTTGTTTGCCATACTATGGTGCGGAGGCTCGGTACCCAAAACTTCTGTCGAACTTCGTTGGCTATCGTTTCATCATTCTGGTGATGGAGGCTGTGGTGAAAATGATTCACAATCAACTTTGCTAGCCCGTGGGCCTCTCGTCGGATTAAGATTTGGAGAAACATTTCTTTAATATCTCCAATTATTGCTACGGCCGGCCCGCATGTGGAAGTTAAAGAGGATTGCCACCAATGGCTTGGCAGCCGCGTCGAAGACCAGCCGAAGCTTTCCTGGCTTATTCGGATTCTGAACACCTAAATGAGGAAGATACCAGGTCCTTGAAGTAGTTGTATCTGCCTCTACAGCTGTGAGTTTCCTAGCGTATCCACTCTTATCAACTGGTGAGACTGACGATTCGGTTGGCATTTATATTTATATACCAAAGCTTATACCAAAGCTATCCAAGTCAATGAACTCACTGGCTAACTGGTCCAGACGTACTTGCTCCTCATCTCTAACTGGTCTACTGTGAAGAATAAATTCACCCTTGGGGTCTCTTACGTTTTCTTCAGACGATCTGCTATAGACAACCCATCCTAGCTTTGTTTCCATAACAAGTGGTTGATTCTCTGAGGACTCAATAATGCGTATTGGCGCTCCTAGATGGCAATGATCGAGTCAAATTAAAAGTTGGTTGCTTAGCATTGTCATACTCGGCAAGTGACATCAAGATTGAATAGTGAAGAGATGGCTCTACGTCGGCGATAGTAAGCGTTCGAATTGGTGGATTCAGCCCAGTGGCAGTTTGAACTCTGTTCAATGAAAATTTCCGGGCGTTATCTTGGTCAGCACTGATTTGAAGGTCAACAACTACTGATTCCTTGGTTGATGTCTCTTCGTCGAACCACTGTAGATTTAATAACTTCTTTTGGCCGCTTAAGCGAAGTTGTGCCGCCAAATCCGAATCTATAATTGCCACGGACGATCCTTCGTCCAAGAGCGCAAACGTTTTCAACACGATGTCGTCATTGTAGATCCTCACTGGAAGCACATGGAAGAAAATTGCTGGGTTGACGTTTGTGTTGCAACTCAACAATGTTCTGGGTGCTCTCTCGTTCTAATCTGCGTGTGATGATGGCTTCCGCGTCGCATTAGGCTCGTGAAGTGATGGGTGTCGAGTTCTGGGGCAGTCATTAATCCCACAGGCTTTCCGCTGTCTGCAGGTACCGACGTTGTGCCCATACTTCAAACAAGAGAAGCATAGCCTATTTTTCTTGATGAAGTCCCATTTTGCTGCGATCTCCAAGTTGACGAAGCTTCTGCAATTATCTAAGTGATGTGACTCCCCCTTGCAGTGGCGGCATACATCCTTCTTGGCGGTGGCTGACGAAGACTGTTCGGTGGCGTGCAGGACCTTCTTTACTGGTTGATTATTTTGAAATTGGCATTGGCATTGGTGCCGGTTTCCAGCAGGCTCCGAGGTTAATAGCAGATTTCTAAGCTTCGTCCTGTTGTCAGTTTTGACAGGTGGTTGGAGCGAGGATGTAGTGACAAGGCACACGAGTCGGGCAATTTCGCTCAACCATTCGTCGAAATGCTTCACTGTGGGATACGGCTTGATGTAGATGCTTCGTTGGGCCCATTCCAAGCGCTTACTCATTGGAAGCTTGCTTACAAGTTCGACGATTAGATTAGGATTAGTTAGGTGCTGATGCATTCCACTGGACTCAAGGAATGTGGACAGATTTTGGACCCTGGTGGCAAATGGAATAAGCATTTCTAATCTGCCTTCTGGAATTGGAACGATTTCTCTCATCTTGGATAGTTGACTGTGTAGTAAATACTCCGGGCGGCCAAAACGGAACTCTAGAGCTGACATTGAAATGTGGAAAAACTCCTAAATTGTGGTTTGAAAAAAATTGTCTGTCTTAAATAGTCCATATTGTCTTTACTTACTTACTTAGATCCTTTAACCTCTCGGGGGCATAGGGCTTCAACCACACTTGCGCGTCATCTTTTTTGCAGTTCTGCAACGCATTTGAGCTGCCTCCAACTCATTCCTAAAGAGCTCGATTCCTCCTCAACTGTTCTGCGCCACGTCTGCCTAGGGCGTCCCGCTATTCTGCCTGCCTGGGTGAGCGGATTCCACTGCATGGCGTATTTCACAATGGAGTTGTCTTCGCGCCGTAGGGTATGTCCAATCCACTGCCACTTTCTCCTTCGTATAGTAATGCTTATAGATTCTCGGCCCGTTCTCGTATAAAGTTGTTCGTTGGAGATGCGGTTCGGCCAAAAAATCCTCAAGATGATCTTTAAACATTTGTTTACGATGACTTGCAGCTTGCGTGTGTTAATGGTGTCCACCTTCCAAGTACTGCACCCATAAAACAGCACTGATTCTACGTTGGAGCGGAACAGTCGCAGCTTAGTTCTTAAGCTGATAGCATTGCTTCTCCAGATTTTGGATAGCATTCTGAACGCAGCTTTAGCCTTCTGCACACATGCAGTTCGGTGTCACCACGATTAGCCGAGACGACACTTCCTTCCTGTCCGGCAATGTTAAGTTGAACGCGGGTATTAGAAGTGCTCAGGGCTTTTGTTTTGGCTGTTTTTATTTTTAGCCCCACTTTATTTGCCTCAGCTTTTAGATTCTGGGCCATCAAATGAAGATCCATTATCCGATGTGAAAGTAGACAAACATCGTCAGCGTAATCTAGGTATTTAAGGTAAGATGTCATAGTCTAACGAATTCCATAATTAGCTTCCGTCAATGCTGCACGGAGTACATCGCTGATAACTACCAATAACAATAGTGGCGACAGTATGCACCCTTGACGTACTCCACTTTGGACTTCAAAATCCTCCGACACCTTACCATTGTGTAAGACGTGACACTTACCGCCCTCGTATGTAGATTTGATAATAGCTATAAGTTTTTCTGGGATGCCTCTCCGGCGCAAGGCCAACCACCAGATAGCATCTCGATTCAACCTGTCGAAAGCCTTCTCGAAGTCGATAAACAGCCAATGTAGCGGAGACCTATACTCAACACATTATACGATTATGATCCTTAAGGTGTTTATGTGGTCGATGCAGGAGGATCCAGCGCGAAAGCCTGCCTGTTCAACATCGAGAGTTGAATCTAAATGTTATTTAATTCGTTCTAGAATTATTTTAGCTATTATTTTGGCCACGGCTGGAAGAACGCATATACCTCTCCAGTTACCGCAATCCATCAAGTTTCCCTTCTTTGGAAGTTTAATGATCATTGATCATCCCCCTTTTCCACTCCTGCGAAAATTTTTCGCTATCCCAAGCTCTTGGTATTAGAGGGTGCAGTAGATCTGCCGATGTATTTGGCGCAGCATGTAATAGTTCGGCAGGGATGCCATCAATACCCACCGCCTTGTTTTTCTTGAGGGAATTGATTGCTGTTGTTATTTCGGTTTTACTGGGAGGCACGGTGCGAATTCGGGAATTTGTTGCTTAGAACTGCTCATTCGAATTAAAGATCATACCGCCATCGTCTAAGTGGTTTAGCACTGTAGCAAAATGTTCTCTCCATCTAGTGACCTGGTCCTCATCGACATCAGAAGGTTACCGTCTAGGCTCTTCACTGGGTGTTGTTTGGAGCTCCGATCACCAGTCAGCTCCTTAGTGATGCTATAAACAGTCCTACTGTCGCACCTGCTCGCTGCTTCTTCAGCCCTTGAAGCCAGTGAGTTGATGTGCTGACGTTTGTCACGTCTGACACTACGCTGCACTTCTTTCTTCTTCGCACGGTATTGGGCTTCTAGCTATTATTCTCTCTACTTCTGAGACTGCTGCAATCCGAGCCTTGATTGCTGTATGCGCATCGATCCGTTTCCAGGTGTCTGCAGATAGCCATGTGCGATGGTTTTTCTGCCTTTACCGACATTGTTGCGTGCCCCAGCCGTAAAAGCATTTTTCACAGCATTCCAGTGGTCATCCATGCTCTCCTGCATTGCGCTGCTGATTGCTTCTGCTTCTAAGGCAAGGGGAACCTTGAGCTTGTCGATATTAAACCTGGTGATGTTAAGTAAGTCTGAGCGCTTGCTATTGACGGATGCAGTACGAAGGCGTAAATGAGCTAACATAAGATGATGATCTCGTTCTAGCCCGAAGTCAGCTTCACGTCGGTTTCGGGCGTCCAGAAGACAATTTCTAAAGCGACGGCTGATCGCAATGTTGTCGATCTGGTTGGATGTTCGCTGCCTATCAGTATAGACCCAACTGATCTTGTGGCACGTGTTATGCTTAAACAACGTACCTCCAATGACTAAGCGGTTGGTATTGCAGAAGTCCGCAAACCGCTCACCGTTAGCATTACGGTCTCCAACGCCGTGAATTCCCATCACGTGTTTACGCATAGTGTTGTCGCTACCTACCTTGGCATTGAGATCCCTCATCACCATTACGATGTCCCCATTAGGCGTTTGGCCTAGCTGGCTACAAAAATTGTCCTTTTCATCCTCAGTCGCGTCTTGTGTCGGAGCATAGCACTGAATGCAAGATTTTTTTTACGGTTGCGGCTCGCTGGGCCACAGACCAACCGACACTTATCCTGTTTTGTGACGTAGGGGACTCGCCATTCGCCCTCTTCCGTTCGCAATTTCCAGAGAAATTCCCAGATGGCACCACGAGGAGGTGGAAGTAGGGCTTAATAGCAGAGCTGCAAGTTGTTCGGCTGCAGTGGCTCTTTCTCGTTATTTAGCGGACCAACACCTATCGGGATATGCTGCTCCTACGAGGCCTTTGTTAGTCGTTTGCCATCCAATTTCCATATTGTCTTTGACATGCCATTTTTTTGCGTAAATTTGTCGTTGAAATCAATGCTTTTTGTTATTTTTTTAACTTTTCGCCGTGTATTTTGCTTTGCAATTTATAAATATTTGTTGCTCCCATAAAGGATTAAGCATCACTGGCCATCCATCTAACTGTATGTGAGACGTTTTCAACAAAAAAAAAAACATCTAAATTCCTGAAAATCTAAGAAACTACATCTAGGTCGTGTCACAATTGGGTATTCATTTTTACTCAGATGTTAACTTTTGACGCTATCATAGTGAATGAATTAAAATTCCAGGTCTCTGACGTCGGCTCTATTGCCTGAAATATACTTTAAATTTCAACCTAATTGACACCTGGCATAAATAGTAAGTTTTCAGTATACAACGTCACGCCCAGTTTTATAGGGCTGGCTCTAACTCCTTTCGAGCGATTCGAGATTCGACTGTGTATTGCTGTCGAGTATTTATTTTGTTTTATCATTCACGTTCAGAACGATATAAATGCGTTATGGCCTTTGCAATTATTGTTAGGAAATACAGTCGAGTTAGATCGATCCCCGTGCAGGGACGGGTTAAGAATATCACTGCAGCGCCCCCAACAAGTAGCACTTGTCGTAAAAGGCGACTAAGGGGACAAATCAGATCTAGGCAATATAACACCCAAGTGAGCCTAGCGACACATATACTACCTTAAAAACCCTCCCACAAGTGTGCATGCGAGTCCGTGGGTTGACACGACTGGAGATCACTGGTTCAAATACTAAAACAGGAGCATGCACGTGTCAAACAGCAAAAACCATTGCAATATGGTAATACTGCAAAACTGTATCATTATGGTAATACTTGCAAAAAGGAAAGGCACTACCCCGCCAAGCACTACCACTGCTGCGCATGGTACTGATCCTGGACCGAGCAGAAATGTTCGGGTTCCGGGGCTAGCAAAATAATGAAACAGTTTGGAAGAAATTTGACCGGTCGAAGTTACGAGCTGGAAGAGATGGTGAATAGAAGGCGGGTGGACATCTTGTGTGTCCAAGAGACGAAATGGAAAAACACCGGAAATCGGGCGCGTTTCTTGGACGTTAGGACAAAAGATTACAAGATGTTCTACTACGGAACGGAAAAGGCTAAGAACGGAATCGGTATCATCCTTGCGGCAGAGCTACTTGAAAACGTCTTGAGCATTTCGAAGTCCAGCGACCGTTTGATGTCTCTCAAACTAGTAATACAAGGAGAGGTGTGGAATATTGTCAGTGCATATGCTCCCCAAAATGAGTGCAATCAGAGAGATAAAGATGCATTTTGGGTAGATTTCCACAATCTCCTTAAGAAGATCCCAAAGGAAGAGTTTCTGTTTGTTGGAAGAGATTTGAATGGACATGTCGGGAGGTAAAACGAAGACTATGAAGACTGCCATGGAGGACTAGGATATGGCACCAGGAACCTTCCTGGTGAAGACATCCTAAGCATGTGCAAATCACACGGTCTTATCGTGTTAAATACCATGTTCATCAAACAAAGCCGACACCTGATCACTTACAGCAGTGGTGGAGATGAAACTCAGATTGACTACCATTTGGTAGCCAGTTTCATGAAGGGTAAAAGATTGCAAAGTGATCCTGGGAGAGGCAAGCACTCGGCAACACCGTCTCCTGCTAACAATTTTTTTTATGAAAACACCGAAGAAAAGCAAACAAGCAAGGGTCTCTGAGAAAATCAAGTGGTACAATCTGGACAAGGAAAAAGGCGAGGCTTTTGTTTTCGTAATGAAAAATGAGCTCTCTCACACCATCAACGGAGCTGAGGATGGAGAGTGCAGAGCACAAAATATGTGGGATTCCCTATAGCGAACTTGCTTAAAGAAGGCCAAATCACTGCCAGGAGCTTCAAAAGGCCACCATCAACACGCCAAAGAACATGGTGGTGGAGTGATGAAGCTAAGAAGACGTTAAATGAGAAGAAGCGGCCTTCAAAGCTTGGTCAAAGTGCCCCTCTAATAATAGCGACGAAAAAGCTCGCCTCGAAATGGAATACAGATGTTGCAAGGAAAAAGCGAAGAAGAAGTGCGCCCAGCGTCAAGCAGAGAGTTCGGAGGGCCTGTATCGGGAGCTGGAGAAAATATCTTCCCCGGTTGCTGATGCAAACCAGGCCATCGAGGAGCTGCAAAGACACAATATGAACAAGAGCGCAACCATCTTCAAAATAGCCGCCCAAAGAAGGAGGAATGCTCAGCAGATTCGTTCGGCAAAGTTCATTAACAATGCTCATGGCCAGCTTCTTGTGGATGACGACAAAATTCTGCAGAGGTGGCGGCAGTATTGTGAAGAACTTTTAAATTAACAGTTTCGCCGGCTGTGCTTTCCAAGAGCCACCCCTAACTGTGAAGAAACACCCGACATTACAGTCGAAGAAGTTAGTGAGGCGGTCAAATACTCCAAAAAACGAAAAGCGGTTGGGCCAGACGAGATGCCCTCTGAGTTCTGGAAGAAGATGGGAGACATTGGGTTCAGATGGCTCAGAATTCTCATCTCCAAATTTGTGAGAGGTGATCCAATGCCGAATCAATGGAGGGAAAGTAACCTTCTCCCTGTATACAAAGGGAAGGGTTATACGCGAAACTGTGATAACTACCGTTCGATCAAGCTGATGTCACACACCATGAAGAGCGTTGAGCGGGTATTAGGTGGTCGACTGCGAAAAATAATACGGCTATCTGATGATCAGTGCGGGTTTGTCTCGGGTAAATCAACCACAGATGCAATCCAAAGTATAAGGATCATAATGGAAAAACATCGTGATTTCTAAAGGGATTTGCATATTGTATTGGTTGACTTTGAAAAGGCATTCGACAGACAACCACGAGATCTGATATGGGTGGTGCTAAGACATCGAGGGGTTCCAGAAACCTATGTACAGATGATCATGGACATGTACGAAGGAGTAAAGAGTAAGATGCCCCGCTGGAGTAACCGAAGAGTTCCCAATCAAAGCCGGGGTGCACCAGGGAAGCGTCTTAAGTCCTTTGCTCTTTATTACAAACCTTGATTATCTGCTTGAAGGTAAAGTGATGGACCTCAAGGTACATCAGTTATTCTTTGCTGACGATGGAGCCATCATATGTGAGGATCCTACATCCCTGCAACGAGCACTTGATGTGTGGGTGGACGCTCTGGAGGGAAATGGGTATCGCATTAGTTCAAAAAAGACAGAGTACTTGTGCTGTCCGTTCTCTGATCCACTCAGGCCTATTCCAGACATTTATTTGAATGGAACAGTGCTTCCCAAGTGCGAAAAGTTCAAATATCTGGGATCTATGATCAATAGCAAAGCAACTTGTGATGACGACATCAATCATCGCGTAAGCGTAGGGTGGATGAAGTGCCGAGAAAATTCAGCTGTCTTCTGTGACAGAAAAATGCCACCTAAGTTGAAGTGAATGCTCTACACCGCAGTTGTGCGTCCAGCGCTCACATACGGTTCACAATGTTGGACGATGTACAAAACATATAAGAGTAAATTAACGGCAGCTGAGATGAAGATGTTTCGCATGACAGCAGGAGTGACAAAGCTTGATCGAATAAGAAGTTCGAAGATCCGTGGAAGCTTCACATCAAGGAAACCATCGTACAAAAAATAGAGCGCGACCGGCTCAGCTGGTATTGCCACGTTCAAAGAAGAGATCATTTGAACCCTGTTAAAAAGGCAATATCAATGCACGTTCCAAAGACATCGCGATGTAGGAAGGCAGGCCAATAAACGCCTGGATCAGACAAATTTGACCACATTGGCATTTTATTGGCCTCAGTAACCGAGTGTTTCAAAATCGGCAGGCCTGCCGATATTTTCTGAGGTCAAATAGGCGAACCCCACAGGCGGATCAGTAGAAATGCGGTGAAGTGGGAGGGTTATGATCCCTTATTTTCGGATCATAACCTCGCTGATAAAAGGAAGAAGAAGAAGACAGTCGAGTTAGACATTCTTCGTCAAACCAGGGGTTTCGCGGTGGTGAGCGAGCGAGACCCAGCACATCAGTCGCGGCATTTCTGATGGCATGTTGGCAGCGTTGCCACTGGTCTTCGGCAGTTGATGCTGGCGGCATAGGGGTGATTGAGAGATTTCGTGATACGCGTTCAGCGAAGAGTCTGGCGGTTTCTTGCGATTGTAGCTTTTCGACGTAAAATTTGCTCACAGTGATTCTTGTTTGTTGCTCAGTTTGGGATATCCGCATTCGTATCTTGGCTACAACAAGGTAATGATCCGAGTCTATGTTGGCCGCTCGAAGGTCCGGACATCCAGAATACTGGAGACATGCCTTGCGTCGGTCGCAATATGATGAACTTGGTTGATCGTTACATGATCATTGGACCGCCATGTCTGCTTATGAATATCGAGATGAGGAAACCATGTGTTTGCTATGGTGATATTTCGCTCCACAGCGAAATCAATTAGCCTTAGTCCGTTATCAGATGTGTTGTCGTGTAGGCTATGCTTACCGACTGCCCTACCAAAGACGGCGTTCATTCCTATTTTGGAGTTAAAATCGCCCAATACGATTTATTGGTATTGCATTTAGGACATAGCTCGTATGTTTTGTCGAGGAGCTCGTAGAAACACTCCTTGGTGGCAGGTTCCTATTCGTCCGTGGGGGCATGAACACATATTAGGCTTATGTTAGCGAATTTAGCCTTGATCCGGATAGTCATAATACGCTCGCTAACGCGTCGGAAGCTTAAGACTTCTTGCCTAGGTCGTATGACAAATCCGCATCCGAGTAAGCGTTGCCTGTTGCCGTTGTCCCATTAAGGGCTCCTCCGCCACCATCTCTATTCCAATGTCCTGACCAACATTGGAAATTCCTTACCGACCTGTGATCCGAATACGTCGAAGCAGCCCGCGCAAGGTATTCACTAAGTTCAACCTAACTGGAACTATAGACACCACCGTCGACTCCGTCTAGGGAATTCGTCCCCGCCTCTCATCTGTTATCGCCAAGAATCCGTCAAACTGGATTGGTTACCCATTTCTTTGATTAAGGTACTAGGCACCCGGCTGTCACCGCGTGGAAGTTGAGAGTAGGAGTTGGTAGGCCTCAGCTAAGTGAAATCGCTTGTGTTTTCCTTACAGAGTAATTGTGTTAAATAATAAAGAAGCAAAAACAGTTCAATCTACAGTGATTGACAACATATCAAGAAAGTTGGATAACAAAGTTTTTGTAGACGGTGATACTATACATACGATGTTGTAATGAATGCGGTAGATCTATCAACAACATACATAGATACAAATTACGTGATGAGTCAAACCTTCACGGATAAGGCGATTGGACCCAACAATTCGATGCACTAAATAATAAGTAGTCAGATTCGCAAAGTTTAAGTTCAAATGGGGAATGTTAATGCGGTTCAATTAATTGTCTACCGTCTTGCTGGAAAGCTCTGGAGTGGAATCCTCTAAGGTGATAGTTGATTGTTGACGATCACGATCATCCCTTTTGCTCTCTCTTCTAAGGTGACCATCAGCGTGATGATCACCCTTTTGCGATCGTTTTTGTGTGACTTTGCTATCGTTTTACGGAGAGCTAACAAAATGTGATCATCAATTTTGACTGTCAAAAGTGTGACTATCAACTATCACCTTGGAGGATTCCACTCCTGGATCAAATTCCAACTTGAAGAATTATTGATTACCGGCCATAATCTCTAGTCTGTGTGTGTTGTTCAACCTTCCGCCCAAAATAGAGATAAGCTTTACACAAACCTTTGTATACATATGCTTGTTTTGTGTATATATATGTATTTTATTAATAAATTACATAAATGACTTAAATGTTGTACAATAGGAATATAATAAATTATTTTTTTTTTTTCACAAATTCGTATGCCATTTAAGCATACAATATTTTTGTAGTAAAATAAAAGCAATAAAGTTAATAATGATACATATTTCTAACTACGATGGAACTACAGAAAGAAGTCTTTAAAAATTCTCTGTGGCACAGAATTTTAGCATTGATTTAGTGTGTTTAAATTGTACACCTTGCGTCGCTGCTAACACTTCCTTCATGAAACTTTCTGAATTGTGAATGGTCGTGCCGCCCAAAATTACTTTGTAGCCGGAATTGTTCATTTGATGTACGGCCAACGCCTCTTCGTAGGTTGTACCACCAACAATAAATACAACTACATCCTGTGGCGGTCGACGAAAAGGTACTAGTTCAGAGTTAATTGCTGGATACAATGGGTCGACATCACGTCCTTTGAATATATCTTCGAGAGTCTCCTTTAGTAAGCAGGTATGCTGAGTGAAAACATTTTCGACTCCCTTTAGGCCCTGTTAACAGAAGGTGTGTAGTCTTCACATTAAGTTGACAAATGCTTAAAAATTACCTTAATTAGGTTTCTGGTAAGTTTAACAGCATCAGTGATTCGCACCAAATTGAAAAGTTCTCCCTGTCGAGCATGTTGTCCAGCATACTCAATCAGACTGGGCACCAATGAGGTACGTCCTCCGCGATTTTTAATTATTTGTAATAGTCCACATGTGTCACAGTTCGCATGCCTTTCATAACGTAGGGCGTAGAGTGCTACCAATTTTAGAGCATCATCAACGTTGATACGTTCATCGGCGATAATTTTCTTAATCCTTTGCACCTGTGCGGAATGTTCAGCTTTGCATGCAATCTCTTGTTCCAACTCAGATAGTTCAAAAAGACTGCGTTTGGTACACAGATTGGAGAGTTCACCCATTACACAAAGATGTTTAGTTACCGTTCCAGACATTTTCTTGAACTGCGGGTATGTTTCGATAAAGGTTTTCATGTCAGCAATACTTTCCACCTAGGATGGAGTAATTAAGAACTCATTATTATTAAGTTTAATTAAAGGAAAAGACACCTTTCGTGTACTAAACAAAGTCAGCTAAGGGTTGGCTTCAACTCAGCCCTCCCTTTACCCAATATAAATTATCCTAAGTACTCTTCTATCTAATCACATCTAATTTGTTATTCAATGTCGAGGTTTTTGAAACAGAATATGCTTTACGCGTATGTTTTACCTACACAATACATTCAGTTTGTAATCTTTTCAGGAAAAAAAAAGCATATGGGAGTTTTTTCTACAAATCGTGTCACCCACTTTTACTCGACATAGAATTTATGTTTGGCAATTTATGACAAACATTCTACATGCCGACTGGACTAATAAATAAAGCATATTCACTTAGTTCAAACTGGCTTATAGTATATGACAGTAAAATGAAATAAAAGAAAGTACTGGATAAAAGTATCACCAAAATTAGATCATTTGATAAAATCAACCTTTAAAGAATGTAGGAGATAGTAGAAAAAGCCACTTGAGTTCAATGTGTATTCAACACAACCTCAATCAAAGCATCATTGTGATGAGGTAGCCGCTATCGACCATTGAAAACGTACTCAATCAGCTCAAAGGCGGTTAGAGGGTGTATAGATAAAACAGCCTAGACAAGATGAAAAACGTCATAAACATATAAAATATGGTGAGAAGCTGGAGATGGCAGTCGCAGTTACTCTTCTGAGGAATAGCAGGGTACGAGAAGAGTTACGTGTAAGCAAGAAAAAGAACACATGTTAATCAACCTGAATCAAAAAAAGACTTATAATGCGGCATTTCAGGATTACAAATCGAGCAACACATTGCGTCGACCAGTTACAAAGGGATAACGACAAATGGAGAAAAGATTGAGAAGTCTCAAATCCATTGCTAGAAAACAGAATTACAAGTGGCACACGAAATAGAAGCTACCACCAGTTCGGTAAAAGCTTGTTGGTTCAAATTCCAATTAAAACGCCATAAATAATTACTAGCTACGATTCCTATCCAATTTCAATTTGTACACTTGATGCATGTGGTTAAATTGCGAGATAACTAGTTAAAGTTGTCTGGGGGTTTTAAGGTAAATTCTAAGAAAAACAATACAGCGAAGAATTAAAGATCTTTCTAACGATATATCACTTTTTTTTATAATTAACTTACGTCTAGGGGGCAATCACAGGATTATGTCGACGACATGACATGTCGTACGATTGAAATGATAGACATAGAAAATAAGATTGGTGTAGTGGTTTGAAAATCAGGTAATATTAAGTTTCAAAAAAAACTACGGGAGAGTTGGGAGTTTTGTTTTGTTATTCTATCTTTTGCTATTGATTCACTATATTTTTTCCCCAACCACCTAATATCATACACATATCAACTACCAGTGGTATGCCTTCCCGATAGTGTTGACATAAGCTTTTGCAATTGATCGGATTAATTTTTTTTTTATATCTGTGGCAATACGACATAATAGCTTAAGTCGACTTAAGTCAAAATTAAGTTAATTATAGCAAAATGTTCCCAATTACATAAAGTATTTTCCCTCAATTTTTTAGTGCAATTTAGAGGTGCAATTCAAAAATTTCATACGATTTTCGCGTAAGCCACAACTTTAAACCCTTCTCCTGAAAAATCGTACAAATCGACATAAGCTATTATGTCGTATTGCCACAGATATATTTCATGGGATATAAATAAAATAAAAAATTACATCACGATTTCAACAATGAACAATTAGCGTGGCAATCGAAGACGTTACCACTACACCATCGCCACCTTACATGTAAGTAAAAATTCTCAAGGAAAAGAAATTTTCGTCGCTCTTCTTGCTTGTACTGGAGCTGCTTTTTAAATAGCAGTTATTTCAAAAATGACAGAGTATGTGTGTCTTCATATTTTGCGTAATCAGACACGTAGCATATTATACAGTTTAGGCGATAGTGGGTAGTGACCGACAGATGGACGGAGGCCATGATAGAAGAAGAGCATGTGTACGATATCAGATTGTAGGCACGATATGATGGCCATGGTTTTCAAAATGTTATGTCACCTTAGTCATCTCAATAATTTTGGTCGAAGCTGAAAGAGAAAGATAAGTACAGTCGAATGTGGTTAAGTGCAATGTGGAGAGACTTTTATTTTAATTCCACATATAGAGGCGTTTCAGTTACAGAGATTTTCCACTCATCATGATGCAAAACCATTTGGGGTCACTAAGGGAGTTTTTACACAATAAACAAAACGAGCGACACCGATCGCACAAGCTCACGAAAACTTACGATTCTTTTTGAGCCCGCGGAAAATGAAAAACACACTGTATACGGGACAACAGGACGAATTTTTCTACCAAATACATAGTTATGAGATTTGAATCGCAAGTTTAACAATAGAAAAATTGCCAAACGGCCACATCCTTCGCCGTAAAGGCAACTTCATTGCAAAATACATCATGTAGTGGAATCCACTCACCCAGTCAGTTAGAAGAGTAATCGCATGGCAGAACAATTGAGAAGGACGGGTTATAGGATTTCAGTGAGTAGAAAAATCTTCTGTAAATGTGTATGTCAAGTATGTATTACCTTTTTCTGATCCTTTGCTTTCTTTTGGAACTCTTCCATGAGACTTTTAATTGTAGCACCGATCTCTCCATAGTTCGCGTACATGTTCTTTGCATAGAACTCATCCTGATCGCCAGAGAGAACAACTTCTTTGAAATCCTTGGGTATTTGGGCTGTTCCTGAGAGATCCACTCGGTTGTTCTTAATATTCAAGAGTTCGTGTACCATAGCTTGGTATGTCCATTGGTGTAGCATTGGCGTTACTGGATCGTCCATGCGATCCAAAATCAAAAGCAATGGTGGAGGCGCACCATTCTCATGAGTTCGGAAATCGAAAAGTGATGACTCCTTCGTAGTCTGTTCGTAAATTTGCTTGGCCAGTGTTTGTGCGGGTACACTACCAGCCCGATAGCGAATCACCGGATTCATCTTCAACGACAGAAGCACCGAAGTGAGTCCCTGAACACTTCGACTCAGTGCTTCAGGTTGCCACGCAAGCCGACTCAGGCATGTTGGTATGTTAAAAGAGAACAGATTTGGATTCACACTCAAGAAATCGGCATACACCTCCTTGACTTCACGCACTGATTCGCTTTCATCGCACTCGGCGAGTATTTTGATGTCTGTTCTTGGAATGATGTTACTGAAATCTGATGAGAGACAATTATAACAGGTTCCTATGTGTAAGGTATCCAACTTAAGATTTCAAAATTAAGAGCATTTTCTTGAAAAAATCAAAAAGGAACAAAAAAGAATAATAATACTTAACAGGACAATTTTAAAAATAATTCAAAATAAAAAAACAACAAAAATTAACTTCAATTTATTTTATTTATTTATATGAATTACGATATAGTAAACGACGTTAGACGACATAATATGACACCCTTTGTTCAATCCAACAAACCATCCCTGAATTCAAATGCAATGTTATCTTCTACTAAGAGGACGGTCTCTTAGTTTCTAAGAGGAATATCCCGAAAACTACTTAATCTAGTACACATAACTTCGTTGATACAACAATAAACAATAAGCAGTAGTTCCTCTGGATTAAAGATTGCGATCACTGCTAGTCATCACTCTGTTCTTCTCACTGGACAGGGAACAGCTATAAATGCCCTGTAGTACTATAATATAACTGCTCGGCTTTTACTGCTTCACTCCACATAATGTACACTTACTTACTTATGTCCTGTATCACATTGTGGGTCATTGTGCGCCATCGTGTACGGTTCCTGCAAATGTGTCTCAGCTCTCCCCAACTTTTCCCCAATTGCCGTGCATTTTTATCGACTGTTCTGCACCATGTTCTCCTCGGTCCGGCAGGTCTTCTGCTATCCTGGGTTAAAAGGTTCCATCGCATAGCATGGTTCGCTATGGAACTGTCACTTTCGCGAAACGTGTGACCAATCCACTGTAACTTCCGTCGTTGGATACTTGTGCCTATTGGTTCCTGACCTGTTCTCTGGTAGAGATGTTCATTAGAGATTCGATTAGGCCACAAAATTCTTAAGATGTTGCGCAGGCGCCTACCTATTAACGAACGTTTGCAGTTTTCTGGTGATAGTAGTCGTCACTCTCCACGTGCTGCAGCCATATAACAGCACGGATTCAACGTTGGAGCGGAACAGTCTTAGCTTGGTGCTCAAACAGATTGCATTGCTTCTTCATATTTTGGACAACATTCCGACCGCAGACTTTGCTTTGGCGATCTTGTTGGCTATATCAATATCGGTTCCACCCTCGGTCGAGACTATACTCCCAAGATACTGGAAATACTATACTCTCTCTAACGGTTGTCCAGCAATGCGTATTTGAGACAATGAGTTTGTTCCAATGCTGATATTTTAGTTTTTGTCATATTCATTTTTCGCGCAACGACGCCCGCCCCCTCTCCATATCTGCTGTCATTTGGTGGAGGTCCATAATTCTATGAGAGAGTAAGCATACATCGTCAGCCTAGTAATGTTTTTAAGTTGGGACGTAACCTCCCTTTGTACAGAATGTGACACTTAGACCCTTCATATGTAGCTTTGATAAAAGCTATTAATTTATCGGGAATACATCTACTGCGTAAGGTACGCCAAAAAAAACTCCCTGTTGATACTATGGAACGCGTTCTCAAAATCGATGAACAGCAGGTGGAGTGGCGATCGATATTCAACGCACTGTTCAATGATAATCCGCAGGGTGTTGATGTGGTCGACACAGGAAGATCCAGAGCGGAAACCTGCTGGTTCGGCATTTAGTGTGTCTTCAAGATATACATAATGTACACGCTGTTTGCTGTTTGTTTGTGGGCGCCGTGGGGTAAGTGGTTAGTGCGTCGGATCACTACGCATGAGGTTCCAAGTTCGAATCCCAGAAAACACCAAAAAGTTTTTTCACCGTCCCACCTCTCGCGAGCGTCTGACATCCGAGAGTATTGTTATCTCGAAAAAGCTTCTCAAATCGCCGTTCGGATTCGGCACTAAACTGTAGGTCCCCCTTCCATTCGTGTGAAAAATATAATGCACACAACATGAGTGATTGCGAGAAGCTAGGCCCTGGCACTTAAAGAGCTGTTGCGCCAAATATTTTTTTTTTTTTACACACTGTTTGCTTATTGCTTTACAAGTAGTCAAGTATGTTGGAGTGAAAAACCGTTTACATCTTTTGCTGAATCAGAGGCAACACCTTTCGCAGCTTCAGTAATCCGCTAATGCCAGCTAATGTCTAGGCAATCATGCATATTAAGCATTTACAAGCCATGGGTTTCTTCAATGCCAACTCCATTCATATTTAGTTCGGCTACAATAGAGTCCTCCATCAGAAGCAGAACAGTTTTTGATACATTGAACACAACACGGTTTTTGGCACTGATGTTATCGCTAATACTGGAGTTGAGTTAGGTTGACATTCACTATCACTGTGAATACAGTGAGGAGACTTTGCTGTAGTGTCGTTAATTAATAAGTGAAGTCAAGAGTCCTATCATAGAAGAAAGACGAGTAGTCATTTCAGCGATGAAGATCTCAGCGCTCACATCAACTCCAAATCGAGAACGTTGACATGCTTGGTGATGGTGTAGTGCCGTTTAAGAACGCTCAGTCAGGTGGCGACTGCTTTCTTTGCTGAAAGATGGCAAGAATGCTGCGGTCTTAAGCATTAAGGTCGAGAGCATTTGTTTAATCTGCCTGCATCCTGGAGTCATTACAAACACGATTGTGCTAATTGGCAAAGAAGGCCCTAACCGACAACGCATGAATACTTAAAGCAGTTCTAGGTCCTAAGAGCATTGCGTAAGCTCATCCGAAATCTCATTGAGACCTGAGACTCAGTAAGCTCAACATTGCGACCGAAAACAGGGCGTTCTTGTATTGTCCAACTATTTTGCAAGTCGTTAAAGGGTTTTAGAATGGTTTAACCGCAGCTGGCAGTCTCTCGTGTTCCTTACAATAAAGTTCATAAACATTATGATAACATAAGTCTCAGCTTGAAAGATAAGTGCATGTTTGCTTAACGAGAAATGAGTAGGACATTTATTTTCTTTAAATATTGGTATAACCAAAAAGACTAAAAAGCTGAACCGAAATAAAAATATAGATTCTAATATGGAAATAAGGAGTAGAAAACAGATCCTGCCAAACATTAGGAGACCATGTTTCTTTCAAAGCATATCAGATGGATACCCTACTTGTGTACTATGCCTACATATAATCACTTACAAATGTAGTATGATCCGTACTTAGGATTCCTGAGTTCGTCGGCTAATAAAGTGACGTTCTGCTTCGTTGGTCGCACGAAGACAATGCACTTCAAATGCTTCAGGCGTTCGTTTGACCGGCCAGAGTCGAGACGCTCGAAAAGGTACACCTCTCGCTGGAGCATATCGGACTGGCTAAACGCCATGGATATGATGCTAGTCTAAAGGAGGAAACGTAAACAATATGGACAACAGGAATTTATGAATCATACAGGTCCACTTACTGTTTCTTTGTCCAGAAGGATTATTTTCATACCGGGGCCAGATTCGTTTGTCATTTTCTCTACATAGAGCTTTACCGCAGTTATTACGTTCATTTTGATGGCGTAGGTACTGTATTTTTAGTGTAATTCTTCGTTAATTTAGTCGTTGCAGTCGTAAACCAATGTATTAAATTTTTCTCCGTGCACTGTTTTTGCTTTGCATTTCGTAGATATGTCAGTTTGACAGATAGTAGTGGAAAGTGGGATGTGGAATGCAAGTAAGGCTTTCCTTGCATCGCCGTTGAAGTTGAAATTCAAAGCTTTAATGCAAATCTCTGAACATTTGCTGCAATATTGGTATAACAATTCGATTTGATGACCTGATGAAAAACGTTCATATGCTTTTGTGCCATAAAAAAATTAAAACGTTCACATTAAAAAAAAATAAAGAGAATTCTTTCAGCACACAAATATAATAATAATTCTCTAATCGTTGGGCTTATACAGGGATCGTATAGCCATATCCGTGAACTTATGATTCGTCACGTAATTTGTGTGTATGTTGTTGCTAGATCTACCAACAACACAATACAAATTAGGTGACCATTCATCCGTGCACGGATATGACGACTCGACCCCATGTTTCCAAATATCCGGATTTTGCGTGTTCCTGATTGCGCAATTGCCTCAGAAATCTATGTGATATTTAATCATGTAAAATCAGAGAGCAAAGTACGAAATACACGATACAATGGTTGTTCCGACTTGCGTTGTGGCGATATCGGCCCAACTGTTGTATGAAGCACACACCGATATTGCATGTTCGCATGCTATCGAGTGAACACCCGCTGTAGCATGCACAGTTTGTATGGAAATTGTATGTTGTATATGTGTAAAATGAATGAATAAAATATCTGGTTGTGCCTAAATCGTACGCAGATTGTACAATGTGTGTGCTGCATACAGCAGTTGGGCCGAAGTCGGTACGACAACTGTATCGTGTATTTCCCACTCAATACAGAAGATACAGCACAAAGTAAACCGGAAGTAGGAAGCGAAGCCTCAAGGGAGCCATCATTCGTACATCTGACCGCTACCTTCAACTCGCGCATCAACAGGTAGATGATGATGATGGCTTCTGGCTTTGTTTCCTTTTACATTATTATTGCTTATTTTCATTTTTATAGTACAATGTATATATTGACTATTCGCGTAGTCAGTATCAACATTCTGTTGATACGTTAGTTAAAGGTATCTGTCAAGTGGGAAATACACGATACAACCACATAACCGTTGTCGCATGGTCTTGACTGTACAACTGTACTGCATACAACAGTTGGGCCGATATCGGTACGACGGTTGTATCGTGTATTTCCCATTTCAGATGTACGAATGATGACTCCCTTGTGACTTTGCTTCCTACTTCCGGTCTTTTCTGTATTAGCCACCAACTTACATAGTCAGAAATTTGAGTGTTCATAAAGTATTTGTTAAATCCTATTTTTATATTTGACTTTTTTTTTTATAATGCGACTAAAATATCTTCTTTCTAATAAGTTCGACCAACATTTTTCACACAGAACTTTATTTTGGTATTGACATTGTGACACACAGATGACGTGTATTGTTCTCCAGTCCGACACAACGTAGTCACGGCAAACGAGTTTTAATTTTAGGTTGCAAATTTTATTCAATCTTTTATGTTTCCAACTGCCTAGCTGTATATTTCAAATGACTATGAATACACTACACCCACACGTTTAATCACAGGTGAAGTGCATATAGAGAACTTCAATGCCTACATATTGTGGTGGTTAAAATCTTTCCCATGTCTTATAAAAAATATTGTTTGGAAATTTTTCTTGAAGTGGATGCGTTTTTAGGTGGTTTTAAAAAAAATTGTCCAGTTGAACAATTTTAGGCCTTGGAAAACATACATATTTACCAAATTTCACGCTCCTATCTTAACAGTAAGATAAGGACTATCTACACAGGGATTTTTTTTTTTATAAACTAAGAAAAAACTCGACTTTGTAAGACGGATGTACAAATTTTATTAATGAAAATGCATGTAAAATGTTTGATTTATATAAAAAAAAAAAACAGCAATAACTTCTTATGTTCATGCTGCTATGAAAAAGAACACGGAAAACTTGGCTTGTGCGTCTACTATTCCCGCATACTAAATACAAAGTCCAATTCGCAAAAAATAAGTCAACTGAGAATATGTCTCGATAAATGCATAAATCAACAGTTGTGAGAAGAAAAACCAATAAAAACTCGTGAACACGTGTTTCTAGCACACAACATAAAACTAAAAAAACAAAATTAAGTCCCGCTGTTTGGATGAGGCGGAATGTAACTAGTTCGCTATTCGGTTTTCTCTTTGGCACAATTCCTTATGATCCTGCCAAAATGCCAGTGGAGGAAGCATCCAATTACACGAAGAGGTCCTAACATTAGAGCGTGGAATATGTTCTGAACCACTCCACCCCAGGGAAACATGCCACCACAGAGGAGAGTCAGCAGCCAGCTTTCGAAGCCCATAATTGAAATGAATGATCCTTTCTGAAAACGAGAATGTTTAAAAAAAATGTTCATGCATTACAAGACCGAGTCCTCACCAATGCATCGTTGACGATACGCTTAGCCACATCATCGGGTTGAGCAAGTCCTCCAGAGCCAGAAATGATTTTCGTCTCTTTTGGTTTGGTTTTCTCCTCGTTCTCAAAGCCGGGAGTGTTGGTATCAGCAGGCAGAGCCAACGTCACTGAGACTCCCAGATGGCGGGACTCCATTGCAATGGTCTCCGCCATGCCTCGTAGAGCAAACTTGGTCGCAGAGTACGCCCCATAGCCATATATCCCGAATAACGCCGCCTGGGAGGCCGTAATAACAATGATTCCCTCTCCCGATGCTTTCATCTTGGGCAGTACGTACCGAGTACAGTTGTATGTGCCGAAGTAGTTGATGTCCATCAACTTCCTGGAATCCTCCACTGAGATTTCCTCGAACACCCCACAGATGGCCAACCCAGCGCAGTTGACCAGCATGTAGATCTCTCCGAACTCCTTCTCAATGTCAGCCAGACCTTCGGCGACCTTGTCGTAGCTCTGCGATATGTCTAATGATTTGTAATTGAACTTTTGCTCGGGGGACTGCCGAAGCACCTCCAAGAGGACTATGGCTCCAGCTGAAAATCGCCAATTTCGTTGAATGTGAAGTACAAGGCTTGTGCGTACTTACTCAGCATCTTCTCATCCCTAGCGACCACTGTGACATTGGCGCCCTTCATGGCGCATTCCACAGCGATGTATAGTCCAATCCCCTTGGAACCTCCAGTGATAACTACATGCCGACCGAAGATGGATTTCTGTTTCTTCCTCGTCACGAACACATACACGAGGATGTGGGCTGCTATTGCCACGGCAATGTAGCCTGCGATCTCCAGAGACAGGTTCATTTGCAAAATTGCGGGGGGTTTCTATTTTCAAATCAATAGAAAGCGCAGAGAGCAGATTTTCTTTTCAATAGATCCACCCCACTTTGAAATGAAAAAACGTATGAAAGTGAACGACTGTCAAAACAGCAGTGACAGATGTCACAGGTGATATGATAGGCAGGGATGTTTGAAAGGTTTAATGGAAAAAGAATGGGCGTACCAGGAACTCGACAAGATTAGTGAAGTCAAAAGAAATATATTAGAAGAACAAAAACAAAAATGAAACCGGTAAACATCTTAATAGTGTATTTCCTTTTTGATCGAAAACGAAATAAAAAAAACTTTATAACCGGTCTTAGCTGATTTCATTAGGATGATTTATTTTGAGATATACTAACCTTGGTAACAAGCGCGCTTTTATCTCTTTTTATGTGGAGTTTATACTGGTGAGTACATCTTTGTCGATTTGAGATACATACATATAGTATTATAGAAATCATAGACAGTTTAAGACTCAGTCACATGAAGGCAAAACATTGGCATTGTCATTTTTCAGAATCGGTATCTTGGACTCAATTGCAAATAAACCAGGGAAATTACAATGACGATATTGAACATCGAGTGAGTTTGGGGTAGTTAAAATGACGAGGAAACTCCGTACTCTCTTGTGACTGAAAAATACCAATTAAACTCAAAGTCATACATCCGGCTTTAATAAATGCAACGCAATGTAGGTTGTATAAAAAATAAAAAGGAAAAAATGACAGCGACGGAGATGAAAATGATACAGACATCAGCGGGAGTATCAAAACTAGACCCATTTAGAATTACGCGTATTCGCAAAAGCCCTCCTGTAAAGGAACCGATTGCGGAGGAACTCCATAATGAATACGTACGATAAGCAATACCGACTGAAGCTTCATTCAAAGTTGGAATGAAAGCAGAAGAAAATTAGTTATCAATCAAATGCAACAACAATAGCAAACTCTCAGCTTCAGTAATGATGTGATCGAAAATAGGGCAGCCCGTGCAATGTCAATGTCCCGAAACTTAGCCAACCCCACAAACGACACAGCAGCAAGGCAGATAGGTCAGAGAAATACTTCCACAGCATGTATTTCAGAATTTTTTTTTAAGAGCGTGCTCTGCAGCTTGACAGTTGTTCAAACATAACGTTGCCGAAATGTTAGTCTTATGAAAAGAACTACTATTTTTTCCAAATAAAAAAAAAGAGAACTTTTTACTTAAAATTAAAAGTTTGAAGATGTTGCTACTGCTTATCTCTAATTAGACGTAAACTTGTGTAAAAGTACATTACTTTCTATTAGTTAACAATTTAATTTAATTGGTACGGTTAAAAAGTCACAAGTACGTATTTATAACTGCTGTGTAGTTTGACCCAATTTTCCAGTGTAATAGCACAACTTTTGAAGTTTCATTTTATTTTTCCAATCGCGAATCTGCTACTCAAATAGTTTGCAATGACCATGGATTGACACATGACTGGGGTTTGCGTATACGATATTATTACGATAATCTTCGGTAGATATTATTGTAAATTATTTATATAACGTTTCCTAAATCTTTCTCTAAGTAAATAGCTACAGCGAAAATTCTGCTTTTGAAAGTTATTGCAAGGCTAATAGATAAAATTAATGAATCAATCTACATTAAAAACCTTTCCTACATTTTTAAAACCTTTCCGCAGTAATGGGCGGATGTATGGTGTGATGTAATCGAGGCTTAATAATCACCTGAGAGAAAAATTAGGTACTGCGATAATTACTGTATCATTTGCACCCTGTGTAATTTGCAAGAAAGGGATAACGTCTTTCAATTCCTGCGCAGTTAGCTCTGCTAAAGCAGCCCATACACACTTCAATTCGATTGTAAACTGAGTTGTCTATTGAATTGATACTTGACTACACTCTACGTCAACTGAATTGGAAGACTTTGCTTCAACTGTCAAAAGTATTCTTGAAAAAGTTCTTTCTTGAGAAAAAAAAAAAAAAAAAAAAACGCTTCAGAACTTTCTATTCGAATTTAACGTCATGTTTTTTTTCTCTATTTCTTTTCTTAACACCCAAGACAATTAAAATCATACATTACCACAGATCAAACACAACTGACACTTTATTTGACAGCCAATCAACTAATTCGGCTACACACGATTCAACTCAGTTGAAAAACATTTTATTCAACTTGGGAAAATCAAAATCTTTTGATTTTTTTCCAACCAACTTCCCAACCGTCAAATCGATCAAATGACTACGCCACACACGGGTTGATTTTGACTTAATTTTACTCAGTTTACAATTGAGTTGAAGTGTATGGTGCGCTTAAGTGTATGTGTACTCGTACTAATGTCAATTCTTTGTGTAGTGACTGTAAAAAGAAACGAATATTATGGCAGCTATTGAATGGTGCAGAAATAAATTTTATAAGTACTGAAAGAACCCCCAAACACAGAAGACCAACACTTGAAAGTTCATTTTTAATGACACCACGAACCACGAGGTGAAGACAATCAACCAACCTGGCAGGTGGAAACTATCAGGATACTTCTACCCTCAGGCTATTTCCAAAGAACACTTTCTGAAGTTTCCTTGGATATCTAATGCGCAAGAGACCTGGAAAACTTCCTCACTTAATGTTAAGAGTAGGCACAAAACCCTTGCTGTAATTCATTTTATAGAATATTTTATTACTGCTTTTTTAAAAAAAACTTAAATTTCGGTACTTTGTACTTTGAAAAATAAAAATGCTACGTTTCTTAAAACTGTCGCGGCAACGCTGCTAAAATATGACATTTCCATAAACTACTTTTCGTTTTGGTAAATATATTCAATTTCAAATTGGCCCTTTTCACAAGTTTAACGCAATTCTCAGTTAATTTCTTCTCCAATTTATAAAATTCTCCAGCAATTGATTAATACACTTCTCAGAGCAGATGGCATTAGTAAGCTATAGTTCTTCTTCAGATACCGAAAGCGACACCGAGCCTGAACCACCTAAATCAAAGATTCCGCAGAGGTTAGTCAAATTCTTTTTCTGCTTTTATTCCAGAAATAGATGTTATAACCCTCGCTATCTGTGAAAATAAGCGACCCTCTACATTCTCTCTGTGCTTTGAGTTGCCGTTTACATTTAATTCGTCTATTCTCGAAGTTGACAAGAACACTTCCAGATTTCCGTTCCGAAAAAAAGATGTAGGGTCATAAATAAGATAAGTAACCTGCTTCATTGGCTTCCGATCCATAAGGGTCTAACTGAGTCACTGAACATTTCCTTTCTCTAAGGGGTAGCAGAAGTAGGAGTAGAGGGAAACGAAGTAGCTGACGCACTTAGGTTTGGAAATCCACTTTTGGATTGGAACCTTTCTGTGAGTTACAAAATGTGGGAGGAACTGAGAAAAGAAGAGCAAATGGACCAAGCATTGGAACGGTATCCCCCAACTGAGGCAGATCAAAGAACATCTGGGGAACTATCAGGGAAGAAGCAGAACTTGCTTAAGCGTTAGTAAGAATCAATTTCGCCTCCTTACAGACGTGCTAACAGGCCACTGCAAACTAAAGGTGCACCTGAGTAAACTGGGCAAAGAAGAGACTTGATTAAACCCTAGAACCCCATAAGGAATGTGAAACACTAATTCACAAAAGAAGACCATCACAATAAAATAAAACGATCTTAATCAAAGCCTGTCACGGTCTCATATCTAACCCTTTGAGAATTGTAATCCCTTTAATATTGCTTATTCTTTTACTAGCGATCCCGTCCGACTTCGACCGGGTACAATTTAATTTTTACAGCGATACACTAATAAATAAATTGGGAAAGAGAATAATAATATATGATAGTAAATTAGTACATACACTTTTTATTCCTTATTATTATTAACATTTTGGGTGTAGTAGATTGATGAACTTTTTCCTTAACTTGATTCACTAATAAATGCTCAGCTCCTAAAAACTGAGCGCACACTGAAATACAAAATATAATCATGTTACTGCACGCGCATAATTTCGTAAATTATTATTTTGAGCATAACTCAGCTTCAGGACAATCCAGAAGGATGATTTATAGCTCAAACAAATCTTCGATGAATTTACTAAAACAATTTCCTTTGTTTTTAAATTCAATAAGCCATTGGGCTGTCTAATCACGGCAGAAAATTGGCTGATTTTAACCCCCTTTCTGCCACTTAGACCTCGAATGCTCAGCTCCTATAAGTGAGAGAGCAATTTTTAATACATATAAACCTTCCTTGAAAAATGCAAATCATAACAGTGAAAGCCAAACCCGTTCAGTGGTTCGAGATTAGCGCAGTCATACAGACAGACGGGTTTTGGGGACTTCTATTTATACTATGTAGTGATGTCGTTGAATCGTAGTTAACAGAATTTGTCAATTAATTTGACGGATTCCACTGTAGATCATATTGGTATCGCAAACCATATTCAAGTAAAAGCAACTTTACAGCATAGAGAGATGCGTTCTGTGACTATTAAATTATACTCATGGGCTCACATAGTACTTTTAGCAGACTCCCCTAAACAGCTGCAAGAAATGATCAACAAGTTGGAGAGGTACTGTGACACTTGGAACCTAACTATCAACACTAGTAAGTCCAAAATCATGATTTTCCAAAAAGGGCTCGGGAGATATGCTGCAAATGAAAAATGGTACTTTAAAGGACAAGATATGGACTTAGTAAAGGAGTTCAAGTACCTAGGTGTAACCCTTACAAGCAATATTAGCTTCAAAAACCACCTCACGTCTAAACTTTCCGAAGCCAAAGCTGCCATATGTGCATCCTGGAAAAGTTGTATGTCAAACAGGCATATTGGACATCCGGAAAAATACAAGCTGTTTCAAGCAGTTTCCAAATTCATCATGTTGTATGCGGCGCAAGTATGGGGCTATAAACAATACGAAGAAGTGGAAAAATTGCTTCGTTTCTTCCAAAAGCGGATCTTCAAACTACCATCCACAACGCCAAACTATATGCTACATATTGAGACTGGTTTGCCTAACATGTTTTTAGACACATTCAAGCTGCATTTTGATTACGTCCTCAAGCTCCTTCAAATGGATTCTTTAAGAGATTCTTTAAGAAGGTTTGCTAAATTCTTGGTCACAAACCATCTTAATTTCATAAATGATTGGACACTACTCTCTGTGTCCTACGGAGTTCCTCTGCGGCTGGTCGTGAATAATGCAACTGATCTACGTACACAGCTATATGAGCTGCTATCATCTATAGACGCAAAATCACGAGAAGAGTATATTAGTTTGGCAAGATCTTCGCAACAAAGGCAATATTACTCCAGACTGAATTTAAATTTGTGTGCAGAAAATTACTTTAATGCAAGTTATTCATTGTATATGATCTCAAGTGTCTTCCGAGCTAGAGGTGAAATATTGCGCTTGTATCATAGGCCAGACCTCCCACTCTACTGCGAAATGTGCAATATGCGGGTTAGAGAAGACATTTTCCATTTCCTTGGCCAGTGTCCAATATTACGTGAAATTAGGAGAGCTGTGTTCGAAACGAACTTCTTAGGAGAAGAAGAAATATTAAGCATTTTAAATGGAGCCAAAGGTTGGAGCACACTTTTTAGATTTATTCAGCACTCATTAATATATAGAAGGAAAATTTTACCAGAAAGTTTTTAATATTTTTATTTTTCCATTTTTTTTGTTCTCCTTTTTCTTATTCTCTGCTTTAACGTAACAATAACACTTAATTATAATAATTGAAATTGAAGTTATCTACATTACTTTGTATCTTTCTCATTTTCTGAACTTGATAAATTGTACTATTATTTTGCTTAAGTCAATCTGACCGACGGTTTCTATACCAGGTCACTAAAGACAATGTACCGTGTAATATGTATCCTGAATTTGCTAAATAAAGTCTTTTCTAATCTAATCTAATCTACTCATGGGCTCTAACTATGGATAGGTATACATAGGTACTACTATTACGTCTTCAACCATAACTCTTTGCTGTGGGAAACTACCTTTCTTAACCTCAAACAGTTTTATTTAGCTCTTTGCCTATATTTCCTTTCCAGACTTCCTTTACCTTCAGCTATCAGTTGCATGAATAAAGTCTTCCATGAGGCTCCTGTAAACGATCCATCGAAACATGACGGACGTGTTCGATCGTTTGAATATGAGCGAGGCAATTGGGCCACTCTCGTGTATATACCAAGTAAATTAAATATTTTTTCTTCACTAACACCTCTACTACTACTAGTTTCTTTTCATTGAAGTTAAACTAAGTATAATTGACGATGTACACACTATGGTACAAGATTTCTTCAAAGATGCGATTAACCTGAAGTGTTCAGATGATATTCATATTAGCCTTACGAAAACTGTAATCCTGAGACACCATTGGATAAAGTCTTTTGTAAAATCCATCCAGGAGGCCTTAGTTGCTGCTGAACAGTAAGTAGAACGCATGATTCTTTGAGATGTTGCAAACGTAAAATAATCAAGCTTTCCCTTAGATTTTCAATCGCTTAATGTGTACACAAACGAGGAAAGAACTAGAACCTTCATTGGTCTGGTTGCTGGTGATATTTACTTTGAAAAACTACACAAGCTGATGCTGAAGATGGACACTGTGATGAATGAGTTTCGCTTGAACACATTCTATGAGGTAAGGGCTATAGTTATGAGCTGCCCAAATTAATTAAGATTTTTTGATTTTAGAATCCATCATTTCATGCAAGTATACTCTGGTGTGTCGGAGATCATGAAAAGGTTATTGCAGATAAGCTACTTGAACTAAATGCAATGCTTTCTGATATTATAAAGACAAATTCTGATGACTTTCGAATTCGGGTTAAAGAGATTCACTGTAAGTCTGGGAACAGGAGCTATAATTTTAAATTAAAATAAATGAGTGCCTTACACTTTTGTTGTTGTTGTTGTTGTAGCAGCTGTGTAGCTGAGGTTGACGATCCTTGGTCGAGGTATTGTCCTCGAGTCGCTCCGGGACGTACGTACGTACGTAGAACCGATCGTCGTGAGAGCTCGTTGGTGCAGTGGTTGGAAAAACTTCGATGGTATTTTTTTCCATTTTATACTCGGGTGGCTGGTGATGCTGTTCCCCCGCTGGGGCTTGAACTTGCACTCATCGGCTAACAAGCAAACACTCTATCCACTGCACCATTGCCACCCCTGCCTTACACTTTTGAAGCTATTGAATTGCAAATGAATTAAGAAAGGTTCTGGAAGAGAAATTATTAGAAAGGAATTTTTTTTTAGTAACGGGATAGCCCAACAAGGATCTCTTCAAATTCTGTAGGGAGATTATTTATTTGGGAGAATTGGTTTAGGTCTTTTGTCATGGAGGTTCCCTTGGGATCGCGATGGGCCTACTTCGGTGCCTAGTGTTTTATGATAACCTCATAACCCTACCTAACCTAACCTAACGGGCTAGTCATGACCAGAGTAAGATCATAGTTTATACAATCAAAACAAAAATGGGTGGAGGTAATACGCATACGAGGACCTAACTTTGAAGAGACTGGTTAATGATAACTCATCGGTAGAGACTGCCCACCATGAACTGCTAAGAATCATTAGAGGTTTCCATGATGGTATCATTTCTACATGCAGGAGGAGCTTTAAACAGCTCTAAAGATCGACAGCTGTATTGAGTAAATTAAATCGAGTATCATGTTAAAAACTAGACGAATCTATTCTGAGCTAGGTTGCTGCTCTATCAAAAGATGGAACCGTACTCGGCAAGCACTCACACACTCTGGCTAAAGAAGGATAGTGTTAGTCATATAGCGCAATTTACCCCAATTTACTCCCAACAGTAACTGATGGAATCGGAATCAGTATTAACAGACAAAGTATTCACAAGGATCTCCAGATAAATTTACAGAAATGATAAGAATCCGATGAGTAGTATAGTGCCATATACTAAACGGAGGTTCACTTACTTACTACTTGCGAGGTTTTGTAACTTTCGCCAACACAAAAATATGACCGCATCGCCCAACAATTTTGGTCGTAGCCATTTGGTGAGTATTTTTTTTTTTAGCGATCTGAGCGAATTCAAATCTTGACGGATTAGTCACCGGTTCAAATGGTTTCGTAACACATTCAAAAGCCTGCAGACAATGACTTGCCAATTAAAGGTGATATGAATGGCTTATTTTAATAACGTGATACGCCACTTGTTTTTTGCATTGCATCCAGCAATTATATGAATAGCCACACTCTTTTACACTCACCCACATGCCAATAAATATGACCACTAGTCATACGAGTATAAGTAGCGCATTGGACTATCAGTTTTTCCCTATTTTGTACACTCTTTTAAACTTTAAACAGAATTTCTACAACTTTTTTAATTTTGTGGCTTATCATTTTATTATAATAAGCTCTTCATATGTACATATGTATAAGTAAAAATGTGCACTGTATGTAGAGTAAAGATCTTCCAGTTCTTCCTCGGACTTCTACCGTTCATTTAGTCGTATGTAGTATGACGCTTTGATGACAACGATGCAAAGCGGTGGACATCTGCGTTCTTTCTATAATTCCAATAGAAAGCAAGATAACGCGAGGCGTTAATGGAAGCAATCGTTTAGCGAAGATGAAGGTTAAGAAGGTAAGGCTAAGGCTATCATTTCCCCTAACCAGCACGGATTTCTTAAGGAAAGATTAAGAACCACAAATTTAACGGTATTCGTATCTAGTACTCTGTGTGCATTGGAGAATGACGAAAAACTTGATGTAAATGCTTTAAGTTAAGCCTTCGATAAAATTTCGCATGGAATAATTCTTTTCAAACTTGAATTTCAATCGGTGTTCATTGTGGATTAAATTGTACTATGAAGAACGGTAGTATAGAGTTCTCTTTAGATTTTCTGTGTCTGGCCCCATTAAAGTCACATCCGGAGTCCCTAACGATGGCCATCTTGGTCCTCTAATATTTATCTTGTCAATTAATGACGTTCATTGAATATTCTTACTTATCAGTCTGCCAAATCTTCGGGCATACCCAAAGCTACTGCAAAAGAGATTTTGCATGCTTTAAATGTGGAGGAAAACATCCAACAAATGAAATGTATGTAGCGAAATGTATCAACTGTCATGGAAATCACCCAGCCAGTTACAGAGGTTGTCCGGTTGCAATACAATATCAAGAAAGAAAAAACAGAGTTACTACCAATCACCAACAAAACTCACCGAAAAATAAAAACAAGCAACAAGTAAATATCGAAAACAAAGTAGACAAAATACCAATTGCTGTTAAAATAAACTCGCCGATTGTGAATAACAAATCGTATTCCCAAATTGTGAAAAATACACGTAAAGAAGAAGAAATTTCAGTAAAGGAAATGCTTTTTACTATTATTCAAAGATTGGATAATCAAGACAAAATAATTAAGCTACTAAGCAAAGAAGTTTCCACGGGAAAAAACCAACAAAATAATAACGATTAAAAATCTGAAAATCGCAACCTGGAATGCAAACGGTTTACTCCAACATATCCCTGAATTTTAGGTTTTTCCATGCAATGAAGATATTGATGTTTGCCTGATGTCTGAAACCCACTTCAAACAGGGAACAAAGATTAAAATTCCTGGGTACCTCTGTTACCACTGTGTTGAAAGTGCCAGGGGAGGTAGTGCTGTGATTGTAAAAAGTATTTTGGAACCTTACGAATTGCCAATAATAGCAAAACAAACCATGCTAAATAGCTGCCATATACTGCCCACCCAAGCATTCGCCTACAGAGGAATATCTTAATGACCTTTTTCAAATTCTAGGCAACAACTTTAGCATTGGAGGTGGCTTCAATGCAAAACACACCTACTGGGGGTCAAGATTAATAACGACAAAAGGCAGGGAGCTTTACAAAGCAGGCAACATTTTAACTGCGATTTTATTTCGACTGGTTCGCCCACTTATTGCCCATCTTACTTACTCACTTAGGTGGCGCTACAGTTCGGGGTGAACCTGGGCCACAACCAACAAGCCTCTCCATTTAGCTCGGTCTTTAGCTAATTGCCTCCAGTTGCGCACTCCAAGTTGGTCGAGGTCCCCTTGAACTTGTGCGCGCCACCTACGGCGATGATTCCCTCTACTGCGTCGTCCCTCGGGGTTAGATTCGAAGACTGCGAGCCGGAGCGTTGGTGCCCATTCGCTCTACATGTCCTAGCCATCTCAGACGTCCAATACGCAGTTTTTTGACTAGGTCGATGTCGCTGTACAGCTCGTATAGTTCGTGATTGAATCTTCTGCTCCAAAATCCGTCAACGCAAACGGGACCGAAAATCTTACGAAGAATTTTTCTCTCGAACCGACCAAGGATATCTTCATCCTCTTTTAATAAAGTCCATGTTTCAGCGCCGTAAAGCAGGTGTTGTGGCCACGTCTAAACGTGGTCAATTGCCATCCAAAAGACGTCACAATGTAAACGCATAAATTCCCCTTTTGGGAAATTTACCCAACAGCCTGTCATGTAAATGTCATTAACATAGCTTAATAAAATTACATTCTTTTGTTAACACTCAACCGACACGGTTGTTTTTATTATTGCGATCTGTTTAGAAAGCAAATTTGCGAAACAAAGGAAAAAACAGCAGGACTGGGATGATCAAGGTCTTATATAGAGTCTCCTTAGTTGTTCGAGATAGGGCTTTACTGTTGAATTGCCTTATAAGCCCAAAAAAACAGCGATTGGCAAGAGTTATTCTTCGATTGATTTCTGCACTGATTTTGTTAGAAGAATTTATAGCAGAGCCAAGGTAGACAAAGTCCCTTACTACCTCGAAGTTATAGCTGCCCACGGTGACGTTTTGTCCAATTCGTCAGTGTTGGTTTTCCCTTCTAGTTGACAGCATATACTTGGTTTTGTCCTCGTTTATCGCCAAACCCATTTTGGCCGCTTCCGCCTCAATGCTTGCAAAAGCACCGGTGACAGCCCGCTGAGATCTTCCGATAATGTCTATATCGTCGGCGTATGCAAGCAGTTGTACAGACTTGTAATAGATTGTGCCTCCGATGTTGGCTTGTGAGTTCCGCACAATCCGTTCAAGTACAATATTGAGGAAGTCACATGACAGCGCGTCACCTTGTCTAAAGCCTTTTTTGACATCAAAGGTCTCGGTGAGGTCATTACCGACCTTGATGGAGCAGCGAGCGTTCTCCATCGCCAGCCTGCAAAGACGGGCAAGTTTGGCAGGGATGTCAAAACTAGACATGGCTCTATAAAGCTCTTCTCTATAGATGCTGTCATAGGCGGCCTTGAAATCGATAAAGAGGTGTGAGGTGAGTATCGATTTGGAATTCTTGGGTTTTCTCCAGGATCTGCCGAAGTGTGAAGATTTGATCGATGGTGGACTTTCCTGGCCTGAAACCGCATGATGCCTCTATAATTGGCGCAGTTGAGGGGGTCTCCTTTCTTGTGGATCGGGAAAACGATGCTGAGATTCCATTCATCAGGCATACACTCGTCTGACCAAATATTAGAAATGAGTTGGTGTATGCACTCTACCAATTCATCCCCAGCTGCCTTGAAAAGTTCGGCCGGTAAGCCGTCAGGTCCAGCAGCCTTGTTCGATTTTAGCTTGAATATTGCTATCCTCACTTCGTTTTGGTCAGGTGAACGGATATTTTGACTATCATAGTCTATGTTGAATGGTTCATCCAGTCTGCAGAAGTAGTTTTTCCATATTCTCAGCACCGACTGTGATTCTACTACGAGGTTTCCATTTTCATCTCTACAGGTTTCTGTACGGGTATTACTTCTCTGACACGTTCTTTTTACCTTTTGGTAAAACTTTCGTACATTGTTCCTGGAGTATAGACCCTCGATATTCTCAAACGCGCGCTTCTCATGCTCTTTCTTCTTCTTTTGGAGAAGCCGATGTTCTTCCCGTCTCTTTTGCTCGTAGAGCTCACGAGCAGCTCTCGTCCTCCTTTGCAGCGCCGCTTTGTATGCCTCTTGATTTGCTGCATGCACTCGCCGGTATTCTTCGTCAAACCAGGGGTTTCGCGGTGGTGGGCGAGCGAGACCCAGCACATCAGTCGCGGCGTTTCTGATGACATGTTGGGAGCGTTGCCACTGGTCTTCGGTACTTGATGCTGGCGGCAAAGGGGTGATTGAGAGATTTCGGGATACGCGTTCAGCGAAGAGTCTGGCGGTCTCTTGCGATTGTAGCTTTTCGACGTTAAATTTTCTCACAGTAATTCTTCTTTGTTGCTCAGATTGGGATATCCGCATTCGTACCTTGGCTACAACAAGGTAATGATCCGAGTCTATGTTGGCCGCTCGGAAGGTCCGGACATCCAGAATACTGGAGGCATGCCTTGCGTCGATCGCAATATGATCAATTTGGTTGATCGTTACATGATCATTGGACCGCCATGTCTGCTTATGAATATCGAGATGAGGAAACCATGTGCTTGCTATGGTGACATTTCGCTCCACAGCGAAATCAATTAGCCTTAGTCCGTTATCAGACGTGTTGTCGTGTAGGCTATGCTTACCGACTGCCCTACCAAAGACGTCCTCCTTTCCTATTTTGGCGTTAAAATCGCCCAATACGATTTTAACGTCGTATTTAGGACATTGCTCGTATGTTTTGTCGAGGAGCTCGTAGAAACACTCTTTGGTGGCAGGGTCCTTTTCTTCTGTGGGGGCATGAACACATATTAGGCTTATGTTAGCGAATTTAGCCTTGATCCGGATAGTCATAATACGCTCGCTTATGTGTCGGAAGCTTAAGACTTCTTGCCTAAGTCTGCCGCGTATGACAAATCCGCATCCGAATAAGCGTTGCCTGTTGCCTCTGTAGCAATCACCGTAGTAGATGTCACAGTTTTTCATCCTCTTTTTGCCCGGCCCATCCCATCGCACTTCCTGAATGGCGGTAATATCTGGTTTATAGCAGTCTAGGGCCTCTGCTAGTTGTTCGGCTGCACGTGGTCTGTAAAGGGACAGAACATTCCACGTACAGATCCGAAGGTCGTTGTCCTTATTTCGTTTGCTGGGGTCGTCATTAGTTGAGTCATCCTTATCCGAGGCTTTTGGTTGTTTCGGAACCATGCGGTTTTTACGTGGTAGGGAAGTTACCCCGATGGCACAAACCCCAACCTGGAGGGCCAGTTCCTTAATTATTCCCCTAGGACGAGGGGCCGGGTACACCGGTGCCAGTAGTCCACTACGGGAGTATGAGCGCTGCTGTTGGCCCATTAAGGGCTCCTCCGCCACCATCTCTGTTCCAATGTCCTGACCACCATTGGAAATTCCTTACCGACCTGTGATCCGAATACGTCGAAGCAGCTCGCGCAAGGTATTCACTAAGTTCAACCTAACTGGAACTATAGACGCCACCGTTGACTCCGTCTAGGGAATTTGTCCGCTGCCGCCTGGAACAGGAAGAAGTGCTCTAGTGAAAAAAGCACTCTTCCCCCCTTTCTCATCTGCTGCCACCAAGAATCCGCCAAACGGGGTTGGTTACCCATTTCTTGGATTAAGGTACTAGGCACCCGGCTGTCACCGCGTGGAGGTTGAGAGTAGGTTGACCCAGCGAAAATACCAGTTCTTATTGACTTCTTTATAGCCAAGGGAATCAATAGAAAAGAAGTAGAAGTTGAAAGCAGTATGATCTGTCGTCGGATTATACAATAATAGAACAGATAAAAAACGTAAGACTTACCATCAAAAGAACGAACTGGTGTAAATTTAAAGAACTACTCGAAGGATTTATTAACCTTGGATCTCCATTGTTTCCAACAAACCATATTGACGTCGAAGTGGAACAATTCATAGCCGATATACAACAGGCAGCAGAAGATAGTACACCGACTTATCAACAAGAAAAACAAATATCGATAAAATATCTAATAGAAATTAGGGAACTAATATTAGAAAAGAGAAGAAGCTCACAGGAAATGGTAAATGACAAGATATCCTGGCGACAAAACTATATTTAATAGACTAAATAACAAACTTAAAAAAATTATCGGTGAATTTAAAAATAGATCTTTAAATAAATACCTTTGTAACTTAACAGCTGACAAAGTCACAGACTATTGCCTTTGGAATGCTGCCAAACATTTAAAGAGACCTCAAGCGCAAGATCCCCGTCTGATTGGAAATGGATCGGCGACCTAAAAGAAAAGGTCAAACTTTTTTCGGAGCACCTGACATTTTGTTTTTAAACCTTTTCCACCTAGCATGGCAAACGATGTTATGTTTCGCTTGCTTATGTTTGATTTGCTTATGTTTCGCTAAGAGAGATTAGTACATGCATCCACAAACAATCTAATAGAAAATCTCCAGGTTATGATTTTATAACTGCCCAAATCCTTAAAGAGCTACCCTTAAAAGCATTGTTAAAACTCAAGCTTATAATTAATACCTGTTTTAAACAAAAATATGTCCCACTTCACTGGAAGATAGCAGAAATTATTGTTATACCTAAACAAGGTAAACTTCTTTCAGAAGTTCCCTCATACAGGCCAATCTCACTTTTACCAGTATTATCAAAACTTTTTGAGAAACTGGATCTTAAAAGACTAGACAGAATCATACAGCAAAGACGGCTTATTCCCACCCATCAGTTCGGGTTTAGAAATGAACATTCGACAATAGACCAAGTGCATCATATAACTAATGTTATAGAAAAAGCACTAGAAGAAAAACAAGTTTGTAATATAATATTCTTAGACGTTGCACAGGATTTTGATAAAGTTTGGCATAAGGGTTTAGAGTATAAACTTCATAGGGACTTACCTAGACAATACCTTGAGATACTTAAATCTTATATAGCAATAGATTCTTTAGAGTTCGCTATGGTTCAGCGTATTCTGAACTTAAAGAAATTCAAGCACATGTTCCACAGGGAAGTGTTCTAGGGCCCACTTAATATTTATTATATACTTGGGATATATACCACATGCGAATGACACGACGATAGCCACATTCGCAGACGACACTGTTCCTCTATCATCTGATGGATGCGTAGCTAAAGCAACTGAAAAGCTTCAAAATTCAGTTGACGAGATGTGTGATTGGACGCAACGTTGGAAGAAAAGCTAAATATTAGATAGAAAGCTTTATTGGTTGTTAGGATATAATTCAGAAGTGTCCATTGAGAATAAAATCTTAATATATAATCAGATACTAAAACCTGTTTGGACATATGGTATCCAATTATGGGGTTGTACAAAGAAAACAAATGTACAAATAAAACAAACATTTCAAAACAAAGTCCTTCGGGGAATAGTAAATGTCCCATGGTATATTAGAAATAATGACCTGCATCATGATTTGCAGATTGATCATGAGACGGAAGTAATTAAAAAAAACACAATCCGTTACAACGAGCGTCTGCAGATGCATGTTAATCCTGCGATAGAAGACGTCTTAAATGTACGATATAATATTCGTAGATTAAGAAGAACTAAACCTCACGAACTTATAATCTGACAATTATGAGAACCCGTATTTAATTTATAATACCTTCTCAAACGCAACTGAACGTTGAAACCGAAATCATTTGTCGATCTTTCTCTGATTGGTCATGATTAAGTAGATGTTTTTAGTGCGGTTAGAGTCCTACACTACTCTGGGTTTCTAACCCCACAGTGTCTTTCGAGATTTTCAACTTCATTAAAAAAAATAAAAAATCTGTCTACGCAGATGACATGCAAATCTTCAGACACCCGCATCCAGATGATTTGAATAGATTTTCGACCTGGTGCCCAACATTTTTTCTTAAGCACAATGTCCAGCTATTACATATTTTCGAAAGCGTCTGTCCCTACCCCTTAGATGTGTAATCATGTCAGCTGCGGCATTAACGTCTCTATGTAGGAAGCATAGGTGCCAGTTAGAATGCATACTGAACAAAATGCGACCACTCCATTTGGAATTCTCGTATGTGCTATAGACAGATGCGTCAAAGTATATCTTGAAAGCAGCTACAAGAATTGCGATACAGCAATAATGTCAAACCGTCAAGCAGCTATCAAGGCATTTGTCGTCAAATCCAAACTTGTGTGAGAATGTCTACGCAAACTTAACAAATAGGGCAAAAGAAACAGGAACACTTGGGGAAATTACGAGTAAGTATAGCGGAAGAAGGAGTTTTTAGATTCCACAACGATTCCACTGAGATTCTAGAGCACATTTTGGTGCCTTGTGGGGCACTGATCCATAAAAGAATGAAATATATGGGCAAGTACGAAATAGCAGATGAGAGTACACCAACCACAAACCCGCTTCCCGTTCCCAAATTCCTTAGATAAACTGAATTGGAGAGGATGCTCTAAGCGCGATCTCTTCTCGCCGAAACTAAGTAAGAGAGCACGACTCTCAAATCTAATTATGGAAAGAATTTTGCCATTGGGGGTGGCAATGGTGTAGTGGTAACGTCGTCAATTGCCACGCAAATGATTCATGGCTCAAATCCTGACGTCAGAAAGCATTTATTTATTGTGATCTTGTGTGAACAGTGCTGCAAAGGCATAACACCGGCAGTGGCTTGGTCATATAGTATGACTAAAAAAATTGTTCGCTCTGTTGGATGATTGATTTGTCGAGACGTCGGCAATCGCGAAAAAATACTGTGAATCAGAAACAAGTGCAAAAAATAACAAACATTGTCCCAGTTATCTGGGCGCCACCCCTGGAGTTTCTGTGAAACATAGCAACTGAACTTCAAACCACTACAGCAAAATCTTTCTCTCTCTCTATCAATCCTTTTCAACTCCCGCATTGTATAAAAACATGTTAGGGACACAATATACCATTAGGTCGCAGTGTAATACACTCTTCTCACAAATAATAAATAATAATGGCCAAACGTTCTCGTATGGTATTTTTCTTTTAAACTGAATGCTGATGGGTGTATGAGAATTTTGTAACCAACAGAGAGTGATCCGACCTCCTAAATGAAAGAATATTGAATATTTGTTCGGGAGCTAGGTTAAAACCGGTCTAGAGTGTGTGCGATGATCGTCAACTTCGGGAAAGGTCGTCTATCTCAGAAAAGATATATCTACATAACGACCTACAGGTGTTTTTGGTCCAGTTTGGCGAAGCTCAATGAAATTACAGACATTAGTCAATAGTAGAGTCAAAACTCAATTTTCACTGCTACATTAGGTCTGTTCGCGTACTTTCTGCACCAAAATTCGCAGTTTGCCAAATTTCCACGAGTGGGGGTAAATTTTTCCCAGAGAGAGGTAAGATTACGAAAAAGTAAACGAACGAGTTTAATCACAGAAGTTGCACACTTTTTAAATATCAAACCTCAAACCCAATTGTACGCGAAAGAAAGAAAGAGAAGGAACAATCCAACAAAAAATCACACATACAGCGATTTGGCAGATTTGACAGTTTTCACAAACTAGCCCACAGAAATTTCTTGCAAATTCGCAGCATGGGGAAATTTCTTACTCTCTCGAGAGCGCTTTCTTCTGTCAAAAACTACGAAAATTCTCAGTACTCGAACAGGTTTTCGTAAAAATTCGTAACTTTTCGTAAAAAATCGCTGTTTTGGGAGGGTACGCGAACAGACCTATTATATTGATAACATTATCAGCAGAGCCAACCCAAACTGTTTCGTGAAACGCAGGGCAAAGCAATTCTAGAAGTCTTTTGTCACGAAATGCGATACTCCAAATTATTTCCCTTAATACCAACCCACGCAGGCTAATGTCTGTACTCCTCTTACGCCTTAATTTTTACCACATGGATAAGGCATTCCACTTTCTCCCTCTTCTCATTAGTTTTCAGTTTAGTTTCCTAGACTTTATCATATAGGTGGGCGCCGTGGTGCAGTGGTTTGTGTGTCGGACCACCGTGCGTGAGGTTCAATGTTCGAATCACAGAAAACACCAACAAGTTTTTTTCACGGTCCCACCTCTCGCGAATGTCTGCCAAACATCCGAGAGTATTGTTGTTACGAGGGGCAAAACTGTAGGTCCCTTCTGTTCGCGTGAAAAATAAAACACCCACAAAACGAGTGGTTTTGCGAAGCTAGGCCTAGGCCCTTCATGGGCTGTTGCGCCAAATACGTATGTAATGTGTACATATATTGGTGTTAAGTTTAATTCTTAGCACAGCTGGTATTAAGCTTAAGTTAAATAATTAAGATTAAATTGATACTCAACAATGTTTGCAAATAGTGTTCTGTTGATTTCAGCTTTCGAAGGAAAAAGTATTTTTAAAGCTAATCGAGCAAATTACCAAAATAATCGTGAGACGTGAAGACTCCTCTGCCTCCTTTCAGCTCGTAATGCTGAGAATATTCCTACAGAGATTGTATTCATCGATGTAACTGCTGAAAATGTGAATGTGAGCAAAGAGTATATGCTGGCGAACTGGCTGATGCTGTGTAAGAAAATAGGTTCGAGTTATAGCTGTCTCCAATTTCCCATGCCAAGTTGGTTGAGGTCTCTTTCCAAGTGCGCACTCCACCTGAGATGATGTCTTCCATGCGTCCTAGAGATCTCACATATTGTATGTAAATATATCTAACTTGGTTGATGTTGTACACTGACGTTTACTCAAAGGAGATAAAAAAAAAGTATTGAAGAACTTGTCTATCGAAAACAATGTGTATGTACATTTATCTGTTTTTGCAGCCGATATACAGCAAGACTGAGATAACAAGGATCTTATGTAGATTCTCTGCTCCTGTTTCTTGTAGGAGTTTCTGGAGTACATGTCGCAGTTTTTAATCCTTCTGCCTAGCCTATCCTTTTGTACTTCTTGTTGACAGTTATACATGTTTCATTTTAGTCTGGTGTTTTTGCTAATTGTTTGGCTGCACATGACCTATTAAGGGTCCAAACATTCCACGCGCGGACTCGAAGGTCATTCTCTCTACTTCGTTAAAGAGGTTCGTCAACAGTAAAATCCGAAGAACCCACACAGCTCATTCTCCATCAACTGTTTCATCTAAACTCCTGATGCAAGCCCTCGTCTTACAATTTGTCGAAGTACTTACTTATGTCCTTTATCCCCTTGTGGGTCCTAGGGCCTCTACTACGCCTACGCGCCATCGTGTACGGTTTCTGGCAATGTGTCTGAGTTCTCCCCAACTTTTCCTTAACTGCCGTGCCTCCTTCTCGACTGTTCTGCACCATGTTCTCCTCGGACCGCCAGGTCTTCTGCCATCCTGAGTTAGAGGGTTCCATAACGTAGCATAGTTCGCTATGGAGCTGTCACCCTTACAGAACGTGTGACCAATCCACTGCCACTTCCGCCGTTGGATGGTTGTGACTATTGGTTCCTGACCCATTCTCTCGTAAAGGTGTTCGTTCGAGATACGATTGGGCCAGAAAATCCTTAAGATATTGCGCAGACACCTATTAACGAACGTTTGCAGCTTTCTGGTGATAGTAGTGGTCACACTCCACGTGCTGCAACCATATAGCAGCACGGATTCAACGCTGGAGCGGAACAGTCTTATTTTGGTGCTCAAACTGATTGCATTGCTTCGCCATACTTTGGACAACATCCCGAACGCGGGCTTTGCTATGGCGATCCTGTTGGCTATATCCAGTTCGGTTCTACCATCGGTCGAGACAATACTCCCAAGATACTGGAACTCCTCTACTGTCTCTACCGGTTGTCCAGCAATGTATATTTGAGCCGATGAGTTTGTTCCAAGGCTGATAATTTTAGTTTTTGCCGTATTAATTTTCATCCCGACGACACCTGCCTCCCTCTCCACATCAGCTGTCATTTGGTGGAGATCCATAATTATGTGGGAGAGTAAGCATACATCGTCTGCGTAGTCAATATGTTTCAGTTGAGATGTAAGAGTCCATCGAATTCCTCCGTTTCCCGTCGACAATGCTGCATGAAGCACATCGCTAATCACCAATAGGAATAATATTGGTGAAAGGATACAGCCTTGTCTTACCCCACTTTGGATCTCAAATTTCTCAGACAACCTTCCCCTGTGCAGAACGTGACATTTGGAGCCTTCATATGTAGCTTTTATAATAGCAATTAGTTTATCGGGAATGCCTCTCCTGCGTAAGGCACGCCAAATAAACTCCCTGTTGACACTATCGAACGCCTTCTCAAAATCGATGAACAGCAGGTGCAGTGGCGATCGATATTCAACACACTGTTCGATGATAATCCGCAGGGTGTTGATGTGGTCGGCACAGGAGGATCCAGAGGGGAAACCTGCTTGTTCGGCATCAAGTGTGTCTTGGAGATGTTGTTTGATTCGCTCAAGGATGATTTTAGCTATTATCTTAGCTACAGCAGGCAGCACGCAGATACCCCTCCAGTTTCCGCACTCCATTAAATTTCCTTTCCTAGGAAGCTTGACGATCATTCCCTTTTTCCACTCGTTAGGAAAGCTCTCAGCTTCCCAAGATCTATCCATAAGTGGAAGCAGAAGCTCAGCCGATGTTGTTGGCGCTGCTCGTAAGAGCTCTGCTGGAATACCGTCAAGTCCTACCGCCTTGTTGGTTTTGAGTGCCTTGATCGCGGTAATGATCTCATATTTACTGGGAGTCGTGGTGCGTATTCGGGAACTTCTCACCTCGGGCATCTCAGTTTGATTTGGGAGCATATCGCTAGAGAATACACGGTTCAAAACCGTAGCAAAATGCTCTTTCCATCTCTTGAGCTGGTCCTCATCCGAAATGAGCAAGGAGCCGTCTAGGCTTATCACTGGATGTTGGCTGGAGCTGCGACCACCTGTCAGCTCTTTCGTGATTCTGTAGACGGTCCTGCTGTTGCACCTCCGTGCAGCCTCTTCTGCTTCTGTAGCCAGCGCGTTGATGTAGTTGCGCTTGTCACGTCGTACGCTACGCTGAACTTCTCTCATCTTCATGCGATATAGGGACTCTAGCTCGCTTCTCCCTGCTGCTGGGGTAGCTGCAACGCGAGCTTTCAGCTGTTTTCGTTCGTCAATCCGTCTCCAGGTATCCTCGGAAAGCCACGCCCTATGTCTTCTCTGCGATCGACCAACAATTTTGTCAGCACCAGATGTAAAAACATTTTTCACAGCACACCAATGGTCTTGGATGGTTGCGGGCATTGAGCTGCTGATTGCTTCCACACCTTGCAAAAAGTGCTCCCTTAGTTGTTGGCGCACTGAGGGATCACTAAGTCTATCGGTGTTGAACCTGGGCATTCTTGGGTTGTCGTGGGATCTTTGAACTGCAGCAGTGCGTAGTTGAAGAGTAGCTATCATAAGATGGTGATCACGTACTATCCCCACATCTACTACTAAAGCGGCGGCTGATAGCAAAATGGTCAATTTGGTTGGAGGTTGCTTGCCTGTCATTGGAAACCCAGCTGACTTTGTGGTAGGTCTTGTGCTCAAACATGGTGCCACCTATTACAAGGCGGTTGGCATTGCAGAAACCCACAAACCTTTCGCCGTTGTCATTGCGGTTGCCTAGTCCATGCTTCCCGATTACATGTTTGAGCCCTTCGTTGTCGCTGCCTACCTTGGCATTCAAATCCCCCATCACTATGACAATGTCTCCATTTGGTGTTGTGTTGAAGACGGCGCTTAAGAGATTGTAGAAGCTCTGCTTTGCGTCCTCAGACGAACTATTCGTTGGGGCGTAACACTGTATGATGGTGACGCGTCGTACTCTAGTCCGGAATCTGGCCGTCAAAATCCTATCACCATCAGGCTGCCAGGAAATTAGGCCCTTGCGTGCTGATGTTGTTAGCAGTAGTCCGACTCCATATTTCCGCGGACTTCCGGATGGTCTTCCAGAATAGAGTAGTACACTGTTACGCGTTGGAGACTGGTACTCGCCCGCTTCTAACCATCTTACTTCACTTACCCCCAAAATGTCCAGTTTATATCGCATGAATTCATTTTCCAATTGGATGAATCTGGCATTGTAAGGACCTTCTCTTCTCGAGTCGAGGAGCATCTTTACATTCCAGAAACCTATCTTTGTCCGGGTACAATAGCGAAAAGTCGTCAACATGTGATCATTCCTTATCCGAGGCATAGTGTCGGTTTCTGTAGCGGGAAATATTCGGTAATGCAGGTTGCTGGCCCACGTTACCTAGCCTAGAATCAAGGCCTTAGAGAACCCGCACTTACAATTTTGGCCTATACGTATAAAGGTTTATACGTATAGTTGCCAGGGAACCACCACTAGGAGGTAAAGTAAGCACTTCATCACGAACTTGATTGTTGCGCTACTGGCCCAAGCCAAGTTTTGAGCAGTCAGTAGTTTCCCGATCAATCGCAATGCAGGTCGAAGTAGCTCACTAAGTATTCACTAATAGTTCAACCTGACTGAAACTGTATGCCGCCATTGATTCCATTTGGAGAGTTCTTCCGCTGGAACCACTCTACCCTCTATCTAATATGCTGCCACTAACATCCTCCCAAATGGGTCAAAATATAATCTTCTATGGTGATACTCGGCAATCGAAGTTTACCGGGTGGAAATGAAAGTAAGAGTTGGTAGACATAACACAATGCTGGTGTCTCAATGTTCTGAAATTGTCTACCACTTTAACACCTCCACTAGTCTTAACATAGAAACTTAGCATTACTCTTGGCTATAATTCTAAACAGCAGCCGCATAACTTTAATTCAGACAGTCAGTATATCGTGCCTTGCCATGATGCCTTTATGCCTAAAATAGGGTGCGTTCGGATTCCTAGTTAGGAATACCTAGTTGGTAGGCAATTTTTAATGTGTACACATGTGAGTCAATTGACCTTTATAGCTAGGGACTAGGAGTCCGAACAAACCCATTGACTTTATTCCGCAGTACGGAGTACAGATGGCTGGAAGCATTCAGTTTTGTTGGTGCTCTAATGAGAGCAGAGGGGGATACATTAAAGATCCCCTTCGAAATAAAGGCTGCAACTGGTCATATAACAGATATAGAATGGCCAAACTGTCGACTAATGGTTTGGATTTAGCACATTGGATTTAAACATGCTATAACAGGACAAGATTTTTGGTAAACAGAAATTACCGCCTTGGTATATGTTACAACCACACTTTATGTCTTAAAAAACGGATAATAAAAGTATCAAGATATAGTGTTGAAATTAGGTCTTCTTCTTTCTGCTCCCATTGCCTTGTTTTGCTGATTGAACTTGCTCTTCCATTTTAGCCGCTTCCTCTTCATCTAACGCGCGCTGCCTTCGTCTACCTAATGGAGTTTTTGACCACCACGCTTCAAATGCTTCCTCCTCCTCACGATACACCGGTTCTTTTGTGCTGCAGATTATTAAAAAAGAAAAAAGGTCAAAAATACACCGCTCGTTGGAGTCGTTTACCATAGAGCGTTTATAAGTTCCACATGTGTCAAAGGCTGCGACCGTAACTGCAGCTTCCTCTTGCAGGTTAACACCTCCTGTATGCATGCATTTACAGCTCCAATTGTGTATCCGTCCGATATCTTCGCCATAACACTGCAGTCAAGCTGGGAAATCCCTCCACTACTTTCACTGAAAAAGAACAAGTTGCTTAGACGAAAGTTTCGTCTTCGGGAATAGTTTACTCTAAAAGCATTTTCCATGCAAACGACAGCGCTCCATAGTCCGGTCTGGGAATGTAGATGAATCGATTATAAGTCTGCTGTAGGAGCTTCTGATCAGCTTCCCATGGAAGGTTTGAAGTCCCAATGAAGAGTACTCGATCCTCTGGTGCTATGTTCTTGATCAATTTAGGCAGATCCTTTTTCAAACGTTTTGGATCACTTCGATCAGTTTTGGGAATCTTTTTCATGAATGGTCGCTCGGCATCACCCATGTAAATAACAGACGGTTGAAGAAGTCTTGATACCTTCAAAACCAAATGAATTAACATAATCAGTCCAGATTTCCCTGGATATTTTCCAACGATATTTGCAGGCGTTAAATCGAATAGTACCGCTCCTACCTCCGTGCATATTGCGTGCAAGAGAGTCTTCTTGCCGCTGCCTTTTGGACCGGATAGCAGCAAGGATCGAATGCAGGGGCAAGAGTTTCGAATGGTATGCGAGCCCAATGGTAGAATACAATACTCGATCAGTACTTGACGCACATCACCAGCAGATGGATTTAATCCAGTTCTGGCGGTGTATGACTTGTCACCGAGATATGCACTAAGTGGAGTCTCGGGATATTTTCTGATTATCCCATTTGTTACCAGCTCTTCGAAAAGAGATTCTGTGGTACGATCTGGAGTGAGGTCTTTCTCCTTTTTCTTTTTACCTTTCTTTCCTGAGCGACGAGTTTTCTTGTTGCTCTTCTTCGCCTTTTTACCAACTGCTGTCTGGGGAGATAAATTAATACAAGTCTTCAGTGAACTCCTCACTTACCTGCAGAAGATCCAATTCCTGCCTCATTAATTCGTCAACGATCTTGCGAAATTCCCGTTCAATTTCAGCATACTTCTCAGCATAAATCATTTCTTCGTTATGGGTCTGATGGAGGTTACCTATATCGTTATTATCCTTCCACACTTCACTGAATCTATGAAATAGACGACATTACACGATTATATATAGTTAGTTACGGTTCTGAAAAATACATGCCAGCAGTCTTAAAATAATAATCTAAGAGTTGGTGCATTTTTTTCATGATTATTTCGTCAACAGAATTTTGTTAATGTTTTGGTTGTCGTGGGCACAGAAGTGAAACTCTGCCGAACCTGGTGAGGGCGGTTTGGGGGTGAATGGTCTCAAAGTTGTAAACAAATTTAAAAAAAAAGTCATGGTGTCCAATCTGAATCTTTGCAAGATAATTTGAAAATCATAATGTTTTATATAATGGGCAGAGCGATAGGGCGGGTGCAAGGGTGTGGCAGAGCGGCCGAAATGTAAATTTTCAAGTCATTTTGTTATCTAATATATCCTACTAAATCTAAAACTGGAAGGGCGGAACGAAATTCTATTCATAAAACCTCGGGAAAGCATGCCAAAATGCATTTTACATAGATGCCCTTTTACATCGGCATTTCATTTGTCAACAGTAATCGTTTAAACTTGCTCAACATTACCAGGTTCAATGTCGACAGGCTCGGGGATCACAAAGTGCGCCAACAATTCAGGGCGCATCTTGCCTTAGAAGCAGAAACAATCAGCTGTACAATGCAGGAGAGCGTGGATGGCTACTGGAATACTGTGAAAAATGTTTTTGCAAGTGGGGCACGCATCTACGAGTACGTACAGAGTAATAAGATATTAAGTTAATTAAGCTTGTTTTAAGCGTTTTTGTTAGCATGTAAGATATAATGAATTTAACAAATAAAATGCATTAGAAATGAAATGAATAAAACGTACAGAGTAATCACTGCACATGACTATCAGCGAACGGATCGATGAGAGTACAGCAATCAATGCTCGAATTGTAGCAGACTCAACAGTGGAGAGAACAAATCTAGAAGCTCATTATAGCATGAAAAAGAAGGAAGTGGAGCATAGTGTAGTGATGGCTCAAAATATAGAATCTGAGGCAAACGAAATGTGGCTTAAAATCAATAGCGCCAAAACAAAATCCCCTGAACATTTCTAACACCCGCGCTCAACTCAACATTGACGGACAGGAAGTCGAGAAAGTAGACAGCTCTCTATACTTTGGAAGTGTAGTCTCGGCTAACCGCGGTGGCACCGAACTGGATGTGTGCAGCAGAATCAGGAAGTCAAAAGTCGCGTTCGAAACGCTATCTGGATGCTATTGAGAGTGGATATATACCACCTGAGGCATTCTTGCATCTGGATGCACACGGCTATTTATCGGACTCGACGAACGTGCCAATTATCTATCATGTTGCTAGAAACGCAACAGATAAACGTATTCTCAATAGCCCTATTGACTCGGGTGATCGAAATGCCGTCCTAAGACACTGCGTAAGCATACCTGAAAGGGATATAACTAACACCGACCGGTTTAATCGGGAGAAATACTGGTGGCTCGACTGGGCTGAAGCTAATGTCTAGGTTAAGTAGGACTGGGCCCTGGTATGTGATTCTTGTTCCGCCGGTAAAAAGGAGAATGACATTTGTCATTCGCTGGTCGTTTGTATAGACGGGCTGGTGATCGCATATCAGGGCCCAGTTCTGTCGTAAGTTAAGTTAGGCTAAGTTAGGTTAGGTTAGGTTTAACATAGGATAAGTTAGTTTTATTTGTTTTACCATCTAGTTTAGTTGAATAAAAATAATAAAGATTTGTACAAGGTTTTTCCACATTTCCCTTAAAACAAAAAAATAAAAATACGCATTAAAAAAAGAAATAAAATAAAAGAAAAAATAATGCAAACATACTAAGTATATATAAATCATAGTGAAATCATATTGAGAACCCTTCAGGTCAGATACTTTTCGTTATAATTATTGCTGTAGTTTTTAGTTTATTTAAACAATAAAATATGTAATAGTGTATAAGTGGATAAATAAACAAACAGAAAAAAAAAAGTTCGGAACGCTATCAACTTAAGAACCAAGCTGCGACTGTCAACTTAGGAACCAAGCTGCAAACCTTCGTAAACAGATGTCTAAGAATCATCTTGAAGATCTTTTAGCCCAATCGTTATTCTGCCCTTGAACGTTATTCTGCACCTTTTACCACTCGATCTTCACATTATGCATCTATCATCATGTAGTGCGGTCAGGCTATTGGTCACAACAGTATCCTGAATCTGCTACCGCAGGATCTGGTAGCTAATCTGACCGACTATATAACTCCCACAGTGAATTTTAGAAATGACGTCACGGTCAGATTCCCAACCAGGGCGGAATGGGAAACTGGCGTACTGACAAATGAGTTCGAATAAACAATTTTTACCGACCGTTCAAAAATGGACTGCGGGGATATTCTCTGATTCCCTCAATATTTCCAGGCCTTACCGGCTTCCTAATTCGTGCAGTGTCTTCCAGGGGGAAATTTTTGCCGTACGTGAGGCCTGCCGCCTACTTAAGCAAACCTCTACACCCCTAAATACCATTGCCATCCTCATTGGCAGCCAGGCGGCTATCAAGGCTATAGTATCTGCCACTACATCCTCAAGGCTAGTAGAGAAGTGCAAAAAAGAACTCGCCTCGCTTGGTCACCGGCTAAGGATCTGTCTCCTTTGGGTGCCGGGTCACAGCAACATTGAGGGGAATGAGCGAGCTGATGAACTCGAGAGGTAAGGACTTGCCCTTGATGATTCCCTAGCAAAAGAGGTGAACGTCCCGTTGAGGGTCCTTAAGGGAGGCATCTTCGCGCACTATCTGCTAAAGGCGGATAGTAGATGGCAGGGGTGCGGAACTGTGTCATCTCCAGGCAGATGTGGCCCAAATACTCCCGGAAAAGAACGCAAGATCTACTAAACAGAAACTGTGTAGATATCGCAACAATTCTGGCAGTTAGTACAACCCACTGGCCCATCGGGGTTCATGTGGCCAGAATAGGCATTGCATTTAATGCACACTGCCGCAGCTGCAATACTGCTGGCGCGATAGAAACAATCTTACACTTCCTCTGCAAGTGTCCGGCTTTAGACAAGGCCAGACAGCGCACCATAGGTAAACTCTTTTTCGACAACCTTATAGAGTTAGCAGAGATTAGCACTGGGGATATTATCAGCTTCCTCAATGTAACGGGGTGAATTTGAATAATCCTTACCCCTTTTTCTTCTTCTTTTCCCTAGTAGTTAACGTCCTTGTTACATCCGTTAGGTCACTTGAGTTGTGGCATTAAAACGGCGCTTCTGCGCTAATTAAGTATCGGCTTGGTTTGCTGACACAACCACTTCTACCTACCTACCTACCTATCGTATCTCCAATGAACAATTTTATCAGAGAACGGGTCAACAACCTATAGGCATTACTGTGCGAAGAAGAAAGTGGTAGCGGATAAGATACACTCTACGTCGGTCGCGAAGACAACTTCATTCCGAATCCGCTCACCCAGCCCAGCAGAATAGCGGGACTTCCCAGGAAAACGTGGCCCAGGACATCTGAGGAGTAATCACGCTCTTTGGGAATGAGTTGGAGGTAGCTTAAACGCGTTACAGAACTCCGAACAAGATGGCGCGCAGGCGTTGTTGACGTCCTACGTATGCCCCGCGAAGGGTGAAATGATTTAAGTAAGTAAATAAATCTTCTGTTGGTCGGATCTCCAGCTAAATCTGTTCTTTTGCGTTCAACAGAAGAATGTGTCCTAATCTAATTATGGTAGGAAAGACCCACAACTATTGGGTCTCGGTGTACTGGTAATGTGTTGTCACACGAGTAACTATTAAAATTTTCTAATAATTAAATTGTTCTAATAATTAAATGATGCGATATATAGTACCTAGAGTACACAAACACGTGCTTGAAAAAATAAAAACTAGAAATCAAAAAAATCTATGAAGTGCGAATTGGACGGATCATCATTTTCTGTAAGAAGGTAGTATGTATTCACTATTTGAAAGCGTACAAATTTTTGGTTTCCCGAAGAGAAACATCGGCTTTAAAATCTTTACATCGCTTGGGCCCGATGTCTATAAGTAACTGCTTTATTGAAATTTACGAAAACCGGACTGGGTAAGGTATGAGGGACGTGGTTTTAATAATTTTAAATCGCCTTTGTTATTCGTGGAAAAACTCAAATACTCAAAGAAAATCAAAATATCTACCAAACGGTTATTAAAGAAATTTTGGCTTTAAGCTTAGTTTAGCATGAAAGGGCTTGATCTGCGTACTTGGAATCCTTGTAACGTTATCTTTCATTTAATATGTCGCTTGATGGGAAACGGAAATATTTTTGTTTTGCCCTTTATACTAGGTACTTAAAAAAGTGTAGCCATATAATTTTTTATCACAATTTTGTGCGGGCACAACCAAAAGTACGAAAATTTCAGCTCTATAGGTCAAACGGTTAAAAAGTTACAAGTGCGCGAAAGACTGACAGACAGCTTGTAGATTCAATACGTGTTCCGGTTTTACCTTTCAGGTATTGACCACTAAAAATTTAATGCAAAAGTCACAAAAATGATCTTCGATTAGTTTGGATACGACCCATGGAGTAGTTAAATCTAATGGCGCAAAATTATAGTCATCTGATTTTAAAGAATGTTCGTAGCCACTAACTATCATCTCTTTAACTTTAAAGCCGGTACTTAACTTTGAATTGAATTATAAATAATTGTTAACCTACCTACAACTAGTATCGACCCAAACCCAAAAATTCAAAGTTTGAGAACAAAAACACAGTTTAGGGAACAATGTCGTATATGAATTTCAGCCGTTGGTTGGCTGAAATTTGAATTTGAAAAAGTGAAAAAGAATGGCGGATGACAGATGGTTAAAAGCCCACTCTAAAAGTAAAAGGTGCTTTTGGTTGTTTTAAAGTTAGCGCAAGGTGACAACTATAAAGTTGGTTTTATGTCGACTATAAATAGGAAAACACTAATATTGACTTTGTTACGTGCTAAAATCCTTTTAATGTGTACTTTTTGCGACTATAATTTTGCGCCAATGCCACTTGAGTTTCAAACCACTAAATGAAAACATCTCTCTTTTCCTCATTTTCACCTTACAGGGAAGACCCGAAGAGAGGTGAAGTACGTTGTCTGAATAATAGATTCTCTAAAATTACATTTTTTATAACTTCGTATTTGTAACAAGAGTTATGAAGTTAAATAAAGCTATGTACATTCTTCCCCTTTCCTCGATCAATCTAAGTCTACTTTAACAAGTCATCGACTTACTCCTCAATTTCACTCTTCAAATCACTCAAAAACACCGACTGACTAGGATGATATGCTCCATCCTGGTTATCAACCACATTTAAATCACCACTTCTAGCCGGAGACTTTGATTTATCCTTAGTCTTTCGGGATTCCTTAGATGATCGTGCAGATGATCGACTTATTTCACTTTCAGTTCCTAGAAGAAAAATGCAAGATTTTCATTTCCCCTATTCTATAGTTAAGCCTTTAGTTTCAACTTACCAGCTCTACTGAAGATGTGCAATGAGCCACCATTCTCCTCTGATGGAAATTCAGGCAGCTTTCCAGTTTTGTCGTAGCAGTCCTTGATCCATGCCCTGATTTCATCCGCAATATCATCCATCAGAACAGGCCCCTGTTTCGTTTTAATCTCTTCTCGGATATCATGAACCGCCTTTTCGTACTTTTCGCGAAATTCTTCCTGAGTCTTGTACCGCTCGAGGAACATCTAAAAGCAAGCAGCACTGAGTTGCAGACATGAACAAGAATCTATTCCTTACCTGATTCATTTGTTCCACAGCTTCGGACTTCTTTCGTTGTGGTGGGGGTATCATTCCGATTAGGACCATTTCCTCTACCTTCTTGCGCCGGGTCTTCCTTCGTGCAGTGTGACCACGCCACATTTTTTGAATTCTCATAGCAGCCAGCAGACCGGAATCGGTCTTTTCTTGGATGCTATCCGATTTACTTTTCTCTTTCAGAAGGCGAATTTCTTTCATAAAATGTGCCCTCAAGCGACCTTGTCTAGCACGCTCGTGAATTTGAATCAATCGAATCGCTTCAATTTCTGTTAACTTTTCCTCTTGTGGGTTCTCCTCCATCCAACCCAACTTGATGAGAATCTCATCCATGGCCGTTTTTCGAAATTGAATTTCACCTTGTCTCTCACGATAGAAATAACGTGGTATACGGAGTTCAGTGTCCAAAGGGGTTAACTTGAGCTTCTCCATTACGGTGTCATTGTAGCTGAATTCCATCATGTCGATGTTGACGAGATCGTGCTTTAGCTCGATTACTCGTCCCAAACAGGAGTCAAGGACACGTCTAATTAAAATTCGCTTCTGTGGATGAATCATTTTGTCGTAGACATCTTCCAATCTGTTAGCAACACAAATATATTTGAGGTACAATTCGTAGGTTGCAGTTTGTAAGAAGGATCTCTCAGGAGTGGTTTCTCGTGCTTGCTGATCAAAGTCGGTAATTGCTAAGAGTTCCAACTCTAGTTGGGTTTGATGCCAAATCTCGTTGTATAGAAGATTAGACATATTGCAAAGGTGAGCAAATAGTGTCTAACTGCCGCAAGGAATTATAGTTTGTGGATGGTACCTATTGTTAATCAATAACAAGGAAGTAGCTAGGCAATTTTAACTTAGTAACGATGAGGCATGGGCATTGTTTATGTAAGGCAGTGCATTGTTCGTGGTTGTTTACTGATTGATCGTCTTGACTACGGTCTTGCGCTCCATTTAGGAGACACATCAGTAATAAGTTAATTGTCATTCTATAGTGAAGATAAAAAGTTCTTCCGTTACACCTAGAGTATCCTTTCATGCATTAACACCAAGTCCTACTTTTTTTTAAGGAAACTCAAATCCCAGAGCACTGAAACTCTCCAATTCATAGTACTACCAGGCAGGAAGCTTTCTTTGGTGCAGTCGCCGGGAAAACTTAGATGTTATTCGTTTTCGTTTTTACACTTAGGTGGCTGATGATTGCTGTTCCCCGCTGGGGTTCGAATTTGCACACATCGGTTAACGAGTAAACATACTATCTGTTTCGGACTAAGGCGAAGCCGAAAATAATTTAAATTTTGGAAAACTAAGAGAAATAAGAAACTCAGTTTAACATGTTATAATTTTATTGGACGCTTTCTTTTCGCTTGATTGTTGATGAGTGTCGAATAGATTTATCGCATGCTACAAGCTAGCCTCGGTCTGAAACAGCTATTAAGCTTTAACATCTTACATGGGGTTGATGACCCTTTTACATACATCAATTTACAATAAAAATTTTGTTTTGAATTTTTGTGTGTCTAAATGGTATAATACTGTAATATTCTTTCTTGGGTTCGTTTAAATAAAACCGTCTTTTGTGTATTTTAATCGTTTATTTATTTATCAAACACCAACTTTACTTTAACACAACATTCAATCACTTTATTCTTACTTATTTCAAATTAAATTGTTGCTACAGATTTACTTTCACAATATCGCTTGTTTTCACCACTAGTCGAATATCTCTTGTAATCGCTGTATTCACCTTATTACAACTGTGTCGACGTTGGTTGTGGTATGGGTATTTATAGGAAATTGCAAGGGGTTCTAGAACATGCTAGATGTTTCTCCGGGTGAATTGAGGATCATGGAATATTGGGATATTGTGTGGAACAATTGTGGAACGTAAGCACATCAGGTTGGAACGTAAGCACATCAGGTTGGAATATTTACTACTAGTAGGCAATAGATGTCGTTGCACAGTTTGAGATACAGTGTTTTAGTTTTTGGTACACAAACCATCCTGTAGTCACTACTACACTGCCCCCCTCTTAAACTTGTTCGTCCCGAACAAGATCATCTGGATTACTGCCATGGTAACGATGAAGACGATCCAGGTGGACAATTTTCATCTTGCCTCTTACTCCACGCTGGATCCGGAAGACGACGTCATTGATGCGTGTGACCACTTTATAAGGGCCCTCCCAGTCTTGCTGCAGCTTGGGTGACCTCCCCTTTTGCCGGTGTGGGTTGTACAGCCATACTAGGTCTCCCTCGTGGAAGCTGGACGTTGTTGCCTTTGTGTCGTACCTGGTTTTCATGCGGTCGCTCGCTATCCTTATCCTCGTCCTGGTCCTCTGATGTATGTCTCGGATCCTTTCCCTGAGGTCTGCCACATAGTCCTCTTCACATTTGGGCTCATCGTTAGGGGATCCAAACTTCACCTCACTAGGTAGCCGAACTGCTTGACCAAACAAGACTTCGGATGGAGTATGTCCAGTAGTACTGTGCACTGCATTTCGGTAGGCCATCAAGAAAAGAGGAATTTGTCGATCCCAATCGCGCTGGTGGTCTTCTACGACCTTGGAGAGATGTTCGTTTAAGGTTCTGTTGAAGCGCTCTACCATCCCGTCGGATTGTGGATGAAGCGGGGTAGTTCTCGTCTTTTTGATTCCTAGTTGTTGACATACCTGTTGGAATATCTTCGATTCAAAGTTTCGTCCCTGGTCAGAATGCAGTTCCATGGGCACGCCAAACCTGCTCACCCAGTTGTTGACGATCTGTTCCACGATGGTCTTCGCTTCCTGGTTAGGGATAGCGAACGCTTCCGGCCATTTGCTGAAGTAGTCCATGACGACTAGGATGTAACGGTTACCATTGTCGGTTTCTGGAAATGGACCAGCGATGTCAGCGGCAATCCGTTCAAAGGGTGCGCCCACGTTGTACTGGTGCATCTTGCCTCGCGTTTTCGTTCTGGGTCCCTTGCTGGCTGCACACACGACGCATTTTCGGCACCAACTCTCTACGTCTACCCTTGCGCTGAGCCAATAGAAACGTTCTCGCACCTTCTCCAGGGTCTTGTTTGCACCCAAATGACCTCCGGATGCTCCATCATGCATCTCCCGTAGCACCTCGTGTACTTTTGATCGCGGCAAGACAAGCTGCATTATGAAATCTTTCCCGTCTGGCCTTTCCCATTTCCTTTTCAGTACACCATCTTGCACATGAAGGGAGTCCCACTGAGCCCAGTATGCCTTGAGAGTGGGGCTCCTGTCCGAGATATCTTGTCCGGTTGGCTTTTCCATAAACTCCTTCCACGCTAATATCGGCTCGATGTCCGGGTCTTCTTTTTGAGCGTTGCGGATTTCTTCTGCACTCCAACCAGCGATAGGCTCAGCTCTTACCCTTTGGATGGAAAGAAGGTTCTTCTCTTCCTGCCGCACACAATGCTTGCAGTCGCTCTTACATGGTCGCCGGGATAAGGCATCCGCATTAGAATGAAGTTTCCCCTTACGATGCTGTATTTCATAATCGTACATCTGCAGCCGTTCAATCCATCTTGCGACCTGGCCCTCTGGATTCTTGAACTGCAGCAGCCATTTTAGAGCCGCGTGGTCTGTGCGCAAAAGGAACTTTTGGCCGTAGAGGTATTTATGGAAGTGTTTTGTCGCCAGAAGCAGCGCCAGAAGTTCTCGCCTGGTCACGCAGTAGTTCCTTTCCGGCTTGGAGAGCACTTTGCTGAAGTATGCGACTACCTTCTCTTGGCCCTTGTGTACCTGCGAAAGAACCGCTCCGATACCGACGTTACTTGCATCTGCATCCACGATGAACATTTCTCCGGGAATGGGATATGCTAGTGTTGGTGCTTCGCATAGTTGGTGCTTAAGGTTCTTGAAGCTTTTGTCGCACTCACCTGACCACTTGAATTGCCTTCCTTTTTCTGTCAGTTGATGCAGGCTCTTCGCGATTCCGGCAAAGTCCTTTACGAATCGTCGGTAGTACGTGGCGAGACCCAAAAAGCTCCTGAGTTGGTGTTTGTCTTTTGGAACTGGCCAGTTTTTCACAGCTTCCACCTTGTCTGGATCTGTTCGCACTCCTTCTGATGAGATAACGTGGCCCAGGTACTTGACTTCGGATCTGAAGAGGTCACATTTCTTTGGGTTTAGCTTCAGGTGAGCGCTTCGAAGCCGTTCTAGCACATTCTTCAGGTTGTCGCGATGTTCCTCGAATGTTTTTCCTATCACGATCACATCGTCCAGATACACCAAGCAAGTTTTCCAGGTCAATCCACGCAGGACATGTTCCATTAGGCGCTCAAAAGTTGCCGGAGCGTTGCACAATCCAAATGGCATTACAGTAATCTGCCACAGCCCATTTCCTGCAGTGAACGCAGTTTTCTCTCGGTCCTTTGGATCGATCTGTACCTGCCAATAACCGCTCTTTAAATCAAGGGTGGAAAACCATCGAGCCCCTGAGAGTGTGTCTAATGTGTCATCGATCCGTGGCAGAGGGTAGCTATCCTTTTTGGTGACGTCATTAAGTCTGCGATAGTCCACGCAGAATCGAGTGCTGCCGTCTTTCTTCTTAACCAGTACAACAGGTGAGGCCCACGGACTCTTAGAACTTTCGATGAGCCCTTCCTTCTCCATCGTTGACACCATATCTGCAACCTCTGTCTGTTTTGCCAATGGTAGTCGTCTGGCAGGCTGGCGAATTGGTCTGGCGTCCCCAGTGCCTATGCGATGTTGCACCAGATGTGTTCGGCCATACTCTCCATCCTGTGAGGCAAATATATCAGCGTACTCACCGATTAGATTTTCTGCCATGGCTCGCTGATCCTGATCCAGTTCGCAGTGCTTGAGGATCATGTCCCTTACTTCGGCCAACCTGCCTGATGAAACGGGCCTCGCAGATTCTTTTTCAGTTATTGTTGAGATTAAACATATCGGAACACATTCACCAATAACCTCCCCTTGTTTTAGTTTGACGCTGTGGCTCTTTAAGTTCATGAGCCTTACTGGGACCAGGCTATTCTTTGGCTCCACTAACACTTTTCCCACGATGTAGTTTGGGGAAATCCTTCCTAAATCCGGCTCCAATAGGTAGAATCGGTGGCTCCCAGGATCACCCTCTAGTTTTGTCCAAATGATAGTCTCGGAAGATGGTGGTAAGACTTCGTCCTTGCTGAGTATTGTCCTTAAATGTGCTGCATTCTCGTTCCCGTACACCATTGGAATCTCTACGTTCCTGTACCGCAGAACTTGCATCCCGATGTCGATGATTACGTCATGTTCTTTCATAAAGTCCACTCCGATGATGCATTCATCACATACGTCGGCTACCAGGAACGCATGAGAAAAGGCCAACCCTGCTAGTTGTAACGTGAGGCGAACTTCTCCGTATACTTTCGCCGCTTCCCCTGTCGCAGTTCTAAGACAGTAGCAGCTGGTGTTGTGCAGCCAAGACTTCCGGACGAGATCTCTTCTTACAATGGAAGCCGTGGCGCCGGTATCGATAGTAGCCACGCACTTGTTTTTGCCGATGAATGCTTCCACTGTGAGACTCTTGTTGCATCGTTTGGTTTGGGAGACCTGGATGGTGGTCTTGGGGGCGTCGATTCCATTAGCCAACTTTTGCCCCGCAAAGCTGGCTCTTAGGCGTTTCCCGACTCCTGGTTTCGAGGAGCCTGGCCAACAGGATGGATGTTGTCCCTGTTGGATGGTTCTTCGTTGCGTCGCCTGTTCGCGCAATGTGGACAGTTTCCATGTCTGGGTGGATTTCTGCATTGCCGTTGTAGGTGTCCCATTTTGTTGCAGTTCCAGCAACGAATTTGTCCTCCGCGAGCGTTGTTTCGGTCTTCGACGTCCATCCTCTGGCAAGAGCATTCGGTAGCGGCTACTTCCCTCACACGGTGTATTCCCTGACAGGCCTGGTCTGCGGCCTCCATTGTCAGAGCAAACGCCAAAGCTTCGGCGAGCGTTTTCTTTGAAGCCATTCTTACCGCCATTTGTAGTTTCGAATCAGCTATGGCATGGGTGAACGCTTCGGTTGCCATCTCGTTAATGATCTCCTCGCCGGCGTTTGGATAGGACAAATGTGCCAGCCGCTCGATGTCTGCTTGCAACTGCTGGAGCGTCTCACCCTTCATCTGGGACCTTCTGCGCAACTGGACCCTATATACTTGCTGCATGTGGTCGTCCCCAAATCGCATCTCAATGGCTTTCACCAGACTGTCGTCGTTGCGTTGTTTGTCCTCGGGAATAGTTTGTAGTAGCTCTGCAGCTGATCCTCTAAGCGCAAGCGTGAGGGCAATGGACCTCTCTTCATCGTCCCAGTTGTTCGTCATTGCCGCAGCTTCGAACTGCCTCTTATATATTGGCCATGATGTTTGTCCATCGAAGACGGGAGGCTGCATCTCTTTCCTTCTCGGGCAGTCGGTTGAATACTCCCGAACTTTCTGTTTCTTCACGCATTCGAGTTCCTTTGCCAAATTCTCGAATCTTCCTTCAACAGCCTCGAATTTTGTTTGAACGTTCTCGAATTTTGTTTCAAATGTCTCAATTTTGGTCTCTACATTTCCAATTTTCTCATCGATTGTCCCGAATCTGGTTTCCAAACTTTTATTTTGTTCATCGAATTTGCTTTCGAGAACACTCCTTTGATCGAATAGCTGATGTTCCAGAGAGTTCTTTTGTTCGTCAAGCTTAGCATCTAGAGAATTCTTCTGCTCAGCCAAAGAATTTTCTAGTATCTCGAACTTCTTGTTTTGCACATCCAGCTTAGCATCTAGAGAATTCTCAAATAGTTTGTTCTGTTCATCGAGCTTGGCGTCTAGAGAATTATTTTGTTCAGTAAAGGAATTTTCTAGCTTCTCGAATTTTTCATTTTGAGAATTCTTTTGTTCGTCGAATTTCTCAGATAGCAATTTCATTAAAGCCGACATGTCACTCGTCGTACTTACTTGTTCTTCTTCGACGTCAAACAAAGCTGTTTCAGGATCTGCACCCTCGTCCGTCACTATTTTCCGCAACTTAATAATCAATTCTCTTTTTGTACCAGTCGTAGGTTGCTCCCGCTGGCTCAGTACTTCCTTTAGTTGCGGCAATGACAAATCTTCTAGCAATTTCCGAACCATTTTTATTTTTCACTTACACAAAACGCAATACACAAAATTTGTTTTATTCCACTTTTCTGACACCAATGTAATATTCTTTCTTGGGTTCGTTTAAATAAAACCGTCTTTTGTGTATTTTAATCGTTTATTTATTTATCAAACACCAACTTTACTTTAACACAACATTCAATCACTTTATTCTTACTTATTTCAAATTAAATTGTCGCTACAGATTTACTTTCACAATATCGCTTGTTTTCACCACTAGTCGAATATCTCTTGTAATCGCTGTATTCACCTTATTACAACTGTGTCGACGTTGGTTGTGGTATGGGTATTTATAGGAAATTGCAAGGGGTTCTAGAACATGCTAGATGTTTCTCCGGGTGAATTGAGGATCATGGAATATTGGGATATTGTGTGGAACGATTGTGGAACGTAAGCACATCAGGTTGGAACGTAAGCACATCAGGTTGGAATATTTACTACTAGTAGGCAATAGATGTCGTTGCACAGTTTGAGATACAGTGTTTTAGTTTTTGGTACACAAACCATCCTGTAGTCACTACTACACTGCCCCCCTCTTAAACTTGTTCGTCCCGAACAAGATCATCTGGATTACTGCCATGGTAACGATGAAGACGATCCAGGTGGACAATTTTCATCTTGCCTCTTACTCCACGCTGGATCCGGAAGACGACGTCTTTGATGCGTGTGACCACTTTATAAGGGCCCTCCCAGTCTTGCTGCAGCTTGGGTGACCTCCCCTTTTGCCGGTGTGGGTTGTACAGCCATACTAGGTCTCCCTCGTGGAAGCTGGACGTTGTTGCCTTTGTGTCGTACCTGGTTTTCATGTGGTCGCTCGCTATCCTTATCCTCGTCCTGGTCCTCTGATGTATGTCTCGGATCCTTTCCCTGAGGTCTGCCACATAGTCCTCTTCACATTTGGGCTCATCGTTAGGGGATCCAAACTTCACCTCACTAGGTAGCCGAACTGCTTGACCAAACAAGACTTCGGATGGAGTATGTCCAGTAGTACTGTGCACTGCATTTCGGTAGGCCATCAAGAAAAGAGGAATTTGTCGATCCCAATCGCGCTGGTGGTCTTCTACGACCTTGGAGAGATGTTCGTTTAAGGTTCTGTTGAAGCGCTCTACCATCCCGTCGGATTGTGGATGAAGCGGGGTAGTTCTCGTCTTTTTGATTCCTAGTTGTTGACATACCTGTTGGAATATCTTCGATTCAAAGTTTCGTCCCTGGTCAGAATGCAGTTCCATGGGCACGCCAAACCTGCTCACCCAGTTGTTGACGATCTGTTCCACGATGGTCTTCGCTTCCTGGTTAGGGATAGCGAACGCTTCCGGCCATTTGCTGAAGTAGTCCATGACGACTAGGATGTAACGGTTACCATTGTCGGTTTCTGGAAATGGACCAGCGATGTCAGCGGCAATCCGTTCAAAGGGTGCGCCCACGTTGTACTGGTGCATCTTGCCTCGCGTTTTCGTTCTGGGTCCCTTGCTGGCTGCACACACGACGCATTTTCGGCACCAACTCTCTACGTCTACCCTTGCGCTGAGCCAATAGAAACGTTCTCGCACATTCTCCAGGGTCTTGTTTGCACCCAAATGACCTCCGGATGCTCCATCATGCATCTCCCGTAGCACCTCGTGTACTTTTGATCGCGGCAAGACAAGCTGCATTATGAAATCTTTCCCGTCTGGCCTTTCCCATTTCCTTTTCAGTACACCATCTTGCACATGAAGGGAGTCCCACTGAGCCCAGTATGCCTTGAGAGTGGGGCTCCTGTCCGAGATATCTTGTCCGGTTGGCTTTTCCATAAACTCCTTCCACGCTAATATCGGCTCGATGTCCGGGTCTTCTTTTTGAGCGTTGCGGATTTCTTCTGCACTCCAACCAGCGATAGGCTCAGCTCTTACCCTTTGGATGGAAAGAAGGTTCTTCTCTTCCTGCCGCACACAATGCTTGCAGTCGCTCTTACATGGTCGCCGGGATAAGGCATCCGCATTAGAATGAAGTTTCCCCTTACGATGCTGTATTTCATAATCGTACATCTGCAGCCGTTCAATCCATCTTGCGACCTGGCCCTCTGGATTCTTGAACTGCAGCAGCCATTTTAGAGCCGCGTGGTCTGTGCGCAAAAGGAACTTTTGGCCGTAGAGGTATTTATGGAAGTGTTTTGTCGCCAGAAGCAGCGCCAGAAGTTCTCGCCTGGTCACGCAGTAGTTCCTTTCCGGCTTGGAGAGCACTTTGCTGAAGTATGCGACTACCTTCTCTTGGCCCTTGTGTACCTGCGAAAGAACCGCTCCGATACCGACGTTACTTGCATCTGCATCCACGATGAACATTTCTCCGGGAATGGGATATGCTAGTGTTGGTGCTTCGCATAGTTGGTGCTTAAGGTTCTTGAAGCTTTTGTCGCACTCACCTGACCACTTGAATTGCCTTCCTTTTTCTGTCAGTTGATGCAGGCTCTTCGCGATTCCGGCAAAGTCCTTTACGAATCGTCGGTAGTACGTGGCGAGACCCAAAAAGCTCCTGAGTTGGTGTTTGTCTTTTGGAACTGGCCAGTTTTTCACAGCTTCCACCTTGTCTGGATCTGTTCGCACTCCTTCTGATGAGATAACGTGGCCCAGGTACTTGACTTCGGATCTGAAGAGGTCACATTTCTTTGGGTTTAGCTTCAGGTGAGCGCTTCGAAGCCGTTCTAGCACATTCTTCAGGTTGTCGCGATGTTCCTCGAATGTTTTTCCTATCACGATCACATCGTCCAGATACACCAAGCAAGTTTTCCAGGTCAATCCACGCAGGACATGTTCCATTAGGCGCTCAAAAGTTGCCGGAGCGTTGCACAATCCAAATGGCATTACTGTAAACTGCCACAGCCCATTTCCTGCAGTGAACGCAGTTTTCTCTCGGTCCTTTGGATCGATCTGTACCTGCCAATAACCGCTCTTTAAATCAAGGGTGGAAAACCATCGAGCCCCTGAGAGTGTGTCTAATGTGTCATCGATCCGTGGCAGAGGGTAGCTATCCTTTTTGGTGACGTCTTTAAGTCTGCGATAGTCCACGCAGAATCGAGTGCTGCCGTCTTTCTTCTTAACCAGTACAACAGGTGAGGCCCACGGACTCTTAGAACTTTCGATGAGCCCTTCCTTCTCCATCGTTGACACCATATCTGCAACCTCTGTCTGTTTTGCCAATGGTAGTCGTCTGGCAGGCTGGCGAATTGGTCTGGCGTCCCCAGTGCCTATGCGATGTTGCACCAGATGTGTTCGGCCATACTCTCCATCCTGTGAGGCAAATATATCAGCGTACTCACCGATTAGATTTTCTGCCATGGCTCGCTGATCCTGATCCAGTTCGCAGTGCTTGAGGATCATGTCCCTTACTTCGGCCAACCTGCCTGATGAAACGGGCCTCGCAGATTCTTTTTCAGTTATTGTTGAGATTAAACATATCGGAACACATTCACCAATAACCTCCCCTTGTTTTAGTTTGACGCTGTGGCTCTTTAAGTTCATGAGCCTTACTGGGACCAGGCTATTCTTTGGCTCCACTAACACTTTTCCCACGATGTAGTTTGGGGAAATCCTTCCTAAATCCGGCTCCAATAGGTAGAATCGGTGGCTCCCAGGATCACCCTCTAGTTTTGTCCAAATGATAGTCTCGGAAGATGGTGGTAAGACTTCGTCCTTGCTGAGTATTGTCCTTAAATGTGCTGCATTCTCGTTCCCGTACACCATTGGAATCTCTACGTTCCTGTACCGCAGAACTTGCATCCCGATGTCGATGATTACGTCATGTTCTTTCATAAAGTCCACTCCGATGATGCATTCATCACATACGTCGGCTACCAGGAACGCATGAGAAAAGGCCAACCCTGCTAGTTGTAACGTGAGGCGAACTTCTCCGTATACTTTCGCCGCTTCCCCTGTCGCAGTTCTAAGACAGTAGCAGCTGGTGTTGTGCAGCCAAGACTTCCGGACGAGATCTCTTCTTACAATGGAAGCCGTGGCGCCGGTATCGATAGTAGCCACGCACTTGTTTTTGCCGATGAATGCTTCCACTGTGAGACTCTTGTTGCATCGTTTGGTTTGGGAGACCTGGATGGTGGTCTTGGGGGCGTCGATTCCATTAGCCAACTTTTGCCCCGCAAAGCTGGCTCTTAGGCGTTTCCCGACTCCTGGTTTCGAGGAGCCTGGCCAACAGGATGGATGTTGTCCCTGTTGGATGGTTCTTCGTTGCGTCGCCTGTTCGCGCAATGTGGACAGTTTCCATGTCTGGGTGGATTTCTGCATTGCCGTTGTAGGTGTCCCATTTTGTTGCAGTTCCAGCAACGAATTTGTCCTCCGCGAGCGTTGTTTCGGTCTTCGACGTCCATCCTCTGGCAAGAGCATTCGGTAGCGGCTACTTCCCTCACACGGTGTATTCCCTGACAGGCCTGGTCTGCGGCCTCCATTGTCAGAGCAAACGCCAAAGCTTCGGCGAGCGTTTTCTTTGAAGCCATTCTTACCGCCATTTGTAGTTTCGAATCAGCTATGGCATGGGTGAACGCTTCGGTTGCCATCTCGTTAATGATCTCCTCGCCGGCGTTTGGATAGGACAAATGTGCCAGCCGCTCGATGTCTGCTTGCAACTGCTGGAGCGTCTCACCCTTCATCTGGGACCTTCTGCGCAACTGGACCCTATATACTTGCTGCATGTGGTCGTCCCCAAATCGCATCTCAATGGCTTTCACCAGACTGTCGTCGTTGCGTTGTTTGTCCTCGGGAATAGTTTGTAGTAGCTCTGCAGCTGATCCTCTAAGCGCAAGCGTGAGGGCAATGGACCTCTCTTCATCGTCCCAGTTGTTCGTCATTGCCGCAGCTTCGAACTGCCTCTTATATATTGGCCATGATGTTTGTCCATCGAAGACGGGAGGCTGCATCTCTTTCCTTCTCGGGCAGTCGGTTGAATACTCCCGAACTTTCTGTTTCTTCACGCATTCGAGTTCCTTTGCCAAATTCTCGAATCTTCCTTCAACAGCCTCGAATTTTGTTTGAACGTTCTCGAATTTTGTTTCAAATGTCTCAATTTTGGTCTCTACATTTCCAATTTTCTCATCGATTGTCCCGAATCTGGTTTCCAAACTTTTATTTTGTTCATCGAATTTGCTTTCGAGAACACTCCTTTGATCGAATAGCTGATGTTCCAGAGAGTTCTTTTGTTCGTCAAGCTTAGCATCTAGAGAATTCTTCTGCTCAGCCAAAGAATTTTCTAGTATCTCGAACTTCTTGTTTTGCACATCCAGCTTAGCATCTAGAGAATTCTCAAATAGTTTGTTCTGTTCATCGAGCTTGGCGTCTAGAGAATTATTTTGTTCAGTAAAGGAATTTTCTAGCTTCTCGAATTTTTCATTTTGAGAATTCTTTTGTTCGTCGAATTTCTCAGATAGCAATTTCATTAAAGCCGACATGTCACTCGTCGTACTTACTTGTTCTTCTTCGACGTCAAACAAAGCTGTTTCAGGATCTGCACCCTCGTCCGTCACTATTTTCCGCAACTTAATAATCAATTCTCTTTTTGTACCAGTCGTAGGTTGCTCCCGCTGGCTCAGTACTTCCTTTAGTTGCGGCAATGACAAATCTTCTAGCAATTTCCGAACCATTTTTATTTTTCACTTACACAAAACGCAATACACAAAATTTGTTTTATTCCACTTTTCTGACACCAATGTAATATTCTTTCTTGGGTTCGTTTAAATAAAACCGTCTTTTGTGTATTTTAATCGTTTATTTATTTATCAAACACCAACTTTACTTTAACACAACATTCAATCACTTTATTCTTACTTATTTCAAATTAAATTGTCGCTACAGATTTACTTTCACAATATCGCTTGTTTTCACCACTAGTCGAATATCTCTTGTAATCGCTGTATTCACCTTATTACAACTGTGCCGACGTTGGTTGTGGTATGGGTATTTATAGGAAATTGCAAGGGGTTCTAGAACATGCTAGATGTTTCTCCGGGTGAATTGAGGATCATGGAATATTGGGATATTGTGTGGAACAATTGTGGAACGTAAGCACATCAGGTTGGAACGTAAGCACATCGGGTTGGAATATTTCCTACTAGTAGGCAATAGATGTCGTTGCACAGTTTGAGATACAGTGTTTTAGTTTTTGGTACACAAACCATCCTGTAGTCACTACTACAATACCTATACATTGACTTGAAAGAACTTTAAATGCGTGCTTTCTCTTTCTTCAAGCCGGCCATTAATAAGCGTTTAGAATATGTATTAGTCTAGTTAGCTAGAGTGTATAACTATCTGATTTTTATGGATCTGGCTACTGTTGGAAAGTGATAGCATGCATTTAACCGATCTTGGCTTGCACATTTGACAGCTTCAGTTCTATGTTTATTCACGCGGTGCTCGGTTGTGATATTTGTGAAATAAATATTAATTATTTTTATCTATAATAATCATGTTTTTGTGTGTTGTTGCTAGTTATTGATGATATTTTGATTTTATGTATCTCGATAACTAGTTCAGTGGGCTAAAAAATATTTCATCGCGTATGAAATGTCAAATGTGCTCGGTTTCGACTTTATGTCGACGTGTCTGTCGTGATGTGTTTTGTTGGGGACCAACACTATCCACTGCACCATTGCCACCTTAAGTACTACTTAATCGTTATTACGTTCGGATTATTCAGAGGGCTTTCAGTTTGGATAGTGACAAACAGAGTGTCTTATTACCTATCTTAACTACAAAGAAATGAAGAATCGTAAAGCCCCCCCCCCAGGTCGAAGCAGACAGAGGTTACATTGGCCATATCGACGATGACGACAGAATGGCTGATTCAAAATTCCAATAGTCCGTGGGTTCACCTGTTGCGGTTTATTTTTCTGGAGGCGCAGGACGTTACTAAGATTGATAGCTGACCTCTTCAGACATGCTTGTAGTAGTACGCTTTCTACCTTCCCCACAACAAATATTCTGTAATTCTGTTTGATGTGTGTAGATTGTTCGGGGAAACCGATTGGAGCACATTGAATGTATCCAAAAGGTTAACCTGAAACTCAATACAAGGGATTCGAACTTTAATCAAAGGAGGAGTGATTTAGAAGAATTCGAGGCGAAACCAATTGATCCTGGTACTTGCTTTGTACTAAAGGCACTCATTAATGACTTTGTTAGCACTTATATCAATTGATGGAGAAGATAAAACAATTCACGAACAATAAGCGAAACACCCATATTAGTTTAAGTCGAGTCAATGTAACCAAACATGTTTTTTTAAGGTGGCAAATTTGCAGATATATTCTCCCCAACAACTTTCAAAATCTGCAAGTCGCTAAATAAAATGATTGAAGGCAATTAGCAAAATAATCTTCGGTACACCCTGTATTTTGCAAGGAAGGCTATCTTTATTTAGTGGTATTTTCTGTAAAGCCCCCATACACATCGAACAAGTTTTAAAACACGTTGCAGTTCCAAACAATATTTTACGTGTGTGGCTAGGTTTTAACACCAATTTTGGTTTTAAAACATATTTCAAGAAAATCTAAACGTTTTGATTTTCTGATGCGGTTTTAAAACATGTTTCATGTGTATGGCGATGTTTTGACACAATTATGTCATTTCCAGTGCTGCTCCGGTGGTATACACATCGTCGCGTGCGAATTTTGGCTGCGGTATAATTTAAACTGTGTTTTTTTTAATGGCAGCTGTAGAGCATCTTCCACACAAGCATCAATAATCATTAGACAAACTACTATATCACTGTCACAGTCCTTTGCGATGTGCTTTCAATTCAAAGATCAGCAAGCGACTAATGTTTTCGCTTTTAGTTTTATGTGTATGGCGGAAAAAAACATTAGTTTTAAAACATATGTTTTAAAACATGTTTCATGTCTTCGCCGCTTAACACAATGAAACAACTTTTAAAACATGTTGCAGTTACAAGCAATGTCTTACGTGTATTGGCTAGGTTTTAACAACCATTTTTTAGTTTTACAACATGTTTAAAAAAATCATGCATGTGTTCTGACACATGCAGTGGTGGTGCATGTACATACATATACAGGGTCGCGTGCGAATTTTGGTTCTAGTCTCTGGTGCCATTTAAGTGATTATTTTCTTACGAAATGGATGTGATTAGATCAGCGAGTGAGTGATGTTTCGCTTTTTTGTGTGTATAGCTGGCCATCCAAGATCACTCATGAATGTCATTACCGGAGTGAGCGCACTCATGAATGCCAGTGTATGGAGCTGCGTGTGAGAGTGCGCATTCATGCGCGATGACATTGTTCAAAATGCTCTAGGAGAATTTGACAGCGACAATGATGTTTTCAGTAGCGACTCATCGAATGAAAGTGAACATGAATAAAGTGTTTCATTTTCCATACCCACTTTACTTAACTGCTATAATTATTATATGCGATAAATTATTTAAAAATTCGACTTTTAGCATACTTTGAGCGCGTCTTGCAGGCATAAGACCGCGTGCAAAACGTCTTGGACCACCATATTTGTAATAAGGAAGGTTAGCTTTACATTTAGGAAACAACTTTTTTTTTGTTATAACAATTGTTTAAAAATTCGATTTTTAGCATACTTTGAGCGCGTCTTGCAGGCATAAGGCAGAGTGCAAAACATCTTGGACCACCATATTTGTATTCAGGGAGCGAAACTCTACATTTTGAAATGATGATAAAGTTGTTATACCAATTATTTATACTTTCGAAAAACTGCATTTTTGATGTAGTATTACTCACCATTGCCCCCACTAGAGCCTGCAAGACGGTAACACTTAAAAATAGAAACTTCAGAGCAATCTAATAATACTAATTATTTTTTGTTATTTGGATGGCAAACGACTAACAAAGGCCTCGTAGGGGCAGCATCTCCCGATAGGTGCTGGTCCGCTAAGTAACGAGTAGGAGCCACTGCAGCCGAAAACCTAGCAGCTCTGTTAGTAAGCCCTACTCCCACCTCCTCGTGGTGCCATCTGGGAATTTCTTCGGAAATTGCTAACGGGAGAGGACGAATGGCGAGCTTCCTGCGCCAAAAACAGGATAAGTGTCGGTTGGTCTGTGGCCCAGCGAGCCGCAACCGTAAAACAAACTATTGCTCCGAAACGGAAACATACGCCTCGGATACGGACTGATCATTTGTTGACGACCTTTGGCTATCGGACACGGACAACGATCGGATTCTGGAACGTTAAGACCCTCCTGGACTCCCCCCTTATAACGCCAGATTCCTCCAATTGGAGCGCGAATTCGCACGGTATAAAATCGACATCTTAGGGCTGAGCGAGATAAGATGGTACGATGCTGGGGAATACATCTCCCCAACAAAAAGCACTGTCATGCTCTACTCTGGTAAACCAGCTGGAAGTGCACGGAGTTCTGGCGTAGGACTCATGCTAACTCCAGCAGCACGTAGTAGCCTCATATCCTGGAAACCCCATAGTGACCGGATATTGACGGCTAGGTTCCAGAGTAGAGTTAGAAAAATTACCATCATACAGTGTTATGCTCCGACTCTAGACGCGACTGAGGATGAAAAGGATAATTTTTATAGCCACTTAGGTGCCGCCTACAACCAAACGCCTAATGGAGACATCGTAATGGTAATGGGAGATCTCAATGCCAAGGTGGGTAGCGACAACACCATGCTTAAGCACGTGATGGGAGTTCACGGCGTGGGAGACCGTAATGACAATGGTGAGCGGTTTGTGGACTTCTGCAATACCAACCGCCTAGTCATCGGAGGTACGCTGTTTAAGCATAACACCTGCCATAAGATCAGTTGGGTCTCTACTGATAGGCAACGAACATCCAACCAGATCGACCACATTGCGATCAGTCGCCGCTTTAGAAATTGTCTCCTGGACGTCCGAAACAGACGTGGAGCTGACGTCGGACAAGAACGAGATCACCATCTTATGGTAGCTCATTTACGCCTTCGTACTGCATCCGTCAACAGCAACCGCTCAAACCAGCTTAACATCACCAGGTTTAATATCGACAGGCTCAAGGTTCCCCAAGTGCGCCAACAGTTCAGGGACCATCTTGCCTTAGAAGCAGAAGCAATCAGCAGCATAGAGAACATGGATGACCACTGGAGTGCTGTGAAAAATGCTTTTGCGACTGGGGCACGCACTTATGTCGGTAAAAAGCAGAAACACCACCGCACATGGCTTTCTACAGACACCTGGAGACGGATCTATGAGCGTACAGCAATCAAGGCTCGGATTGCAGCGGCCTCAGCAGTAGAGAGAACCGAGCTTGAAGGCCAATACCGTGCGAAGAAGAAAGAAGTGCAGCGTAGTGTGAGACGTGACAAGCGTCAACATGTCAACTCACTGGCCTCAAGGGCTGAAGAAGCAGCGAGTAGGTGCGACAGTAGGACTGTTTACAACATCACTAAGGAGCTTATTGGTGGTCGAAACTCCAAACAACATCCAGTGAAGAGTCTAGACGGTGACCTTCTGATTTCGGATGAGGATCAGCTCACTAGATGGAGAGAACATTTTGCTGCAGTGCTAAATCACTTAGACGACGGCGGTATGATCTTGAATTCGAATGAGCAGTTCGAAGCAACAAATTCCCGAATTCGCACCGTACCTCCCAGTAAAGCTGAAATAATAACAGCAATCAAGTCCCTCAAGAAAAACAAAGCGGTGGGTATTGATGGCATCCCTGCCGAGCTATTTCAAGCGGCGCCAAATACATCGGCAGATTTGCTGCATCCGCTAATACGGAGAGCTTGGGATAGTGAACAATTTCCACAGGAGTGGAAAAGGGGGATGATCATTAAGCTTCCAAAGAAGGGTAACTTGATGGAGTGCGGTAACTGGAGAGGTATATGTGTTCTTCCAGCTGTAGCCAAAATAATAGCTAGAATAATTCTAGAACGAATTAAAGATCATTTAGATTCAACTCTCGATGTCGAACAGGCAGGCTTTCGCGCTGGATCCTCCTGCATCGACCACATAAACACCTTACGGATCATAATCGAACAATGCGTTTAGTATAGGTCTCCGCTACATTTACTGTTTATCGACTTCGAGAAGGCTTTCGACAACTTGAATCGAGATGCTATCTGGCTGGGCTTGCGCAGGAGAGGCATCCCAGAAAAACTTATAGCTATTATCAAGGCTACATATGAGGGCGGCAAGTGTCACGTCGTGCACAATGGTAAGGTGTCGGAGGACTTTGAAGTCCAAAGTGGAGTACGTCAAGGGTGCATACTGTCCCCACTATTGTTCTTGGTGGTTATCAGCGATGTACTCCGTGCAGCATTGACGGAAGCTAATTCTGGAATTCGTTGGACTATGACATCTTACCTTAAACACCTAGATTGCGCTGACGATGTTTGTCTACTTTCACATCGGATAATGGATCTTCATTTGATGGCCCAAAATCTAGAAGCTGAGGCAAACAAAGTGGGGCTAAAAATAAACACAGCCAAAACAAAAGCCCTGAGTACTTCCAATACCCGCGCTCAACTTAACATTGCCGGAAAGCAAGTCGAGAAAGTTGATAACTTTCTATATTTAGGAAGTGTCGTCTCGGCTAATCGCGGTGGCACCGAACTGGATGTGTGCAGCAGAATCGGGAAGGCTAAAGCTGCGTTCGGAATGCTGTCCAAAATCTGGAGAAGCAATGTTATTAGCTTAAGAACCAAGCTACGACTGTTCCGCTCCAACGTAGAATCAGTGCTGCTTTATGGGTGCAGTACCTGGAAGGTGGACACCATTAACACACGCAAGCTGCAAGTCTTCATAAACAAATGCTTAAGAATCATCTTGAGGATTTTTTGGCCGAACCGCATCTCCAACGAACAGCTTTATCTGAGAACGGGCCAAGAACCTATAAGCATTACTATACGAAGAAGAAAGTGGCAATGGATTGGACACACCCTACGGCGCGAAGACAACTCCATTGCGAAATACGCTATGCAGTGGAATCCGCTCACCCAGGCAGGCAGAATAGCGGGACGCCCTAGGCAAACGTGGCGCAGAACAGTTGAGGAGGAATCGAGCTCTTTAGGAATGAGTTGGAGGCAGCTCAAACGCGTTGCAGAACTCCGAACACGATGGCGCGCAGGCGTGGTTGACGCCCTATGCCCCCCGAGGGGTTAAAGGACATAAGTAAGTAAGTTTTTTGTTATCAATCACACCCAAAAATTACTGTGGGCTCTTGGTCTATGGCATTTATCAGTTGAAGCTACTGAAGGCTCTCAAACTTTGGGCGATAGACGAGACGATAATGATGGCATTACATGAAGTAATCTACAGACGATATCGTTCGTTGCTATCGTTTAGACGGCGATTGCCTTAAAAGTTAAGTAATAAGAGCCCTGGTACGGTGCACAGTACACATATATAATATTATATATATACCTTGGGTACGGTGTTCGTGGTAGAGTTGGGCTAAGTCGTGAATTTATGTTCACAGCAATAACTGTGAACGTGATTTCTTATTCACTGTGAATATAACCTGTGAATCCGAATGTATGAGAGTAATTTTTTTTACGAATAAAAATTATTCACTTACCATGATAATAAAGTACAATTTACATATTTTTCTGTTATCTATCAATGAATTATTATATTATTGACTTCTTGTATCGTAAAATGTACTCGTAGGTAATTCGTTAATACACATGCGTTGATGTATGCACAATGCACATACTATCCATATAAGTAATAATACCATTAAAAATATTTCGACCCAATAATTCAAAAAATAAACTTACCCCAGAAACTAATGTCACCAAAGGATGCTTGATTTGCATATACATACCTGTCATAAATTACATTTTGCAGAAGTCTCATCTAATTTCGTAAAAAAATCAAAATAAAACTTATCTTTCTTCGCTTTATCATTGGCGGCATCTTAAATTTACATTTTTTTTTTATATACGCGCACTTGTACATACCAAACACAAATCTGTAAATTTTTGCTTTGAATATAACTACATACAAGAGAAATACATATTTCTATTATCTATGGTATAACCCAGCGAATAATATACATTTCATATACCTGCATGTTGTTTTTCACCACGTTTTGCTTTGTTCTATCCTTCGCTGCCTGCCACTTCAGTATACATAAAAAAGAATTCCTCCCTTATGCGCATTAGGTGTACACATTTTCGTCAATCGTTGATCGTATTTCGTTGCCAGCTCTGAACGGTCATGTTCGTTATCCGCTCCTCGCTCTTCATTAAGCAATAGCCGCACTGAGCGGTTAGATGTGTACATGTTCGTTATCCGCTCGTCGCTCTTCATTGAGCAATAGCCGCACTGAGCGGTTAGATGTGTACATGTTCGTTATCCGCTCGTTACTCTTCATTGAGCAATAGTCGCACTGAGCGGTTAGATGTGTACATGTTCATTATCCGCTCGTCGCTTTTCATTGAGCAATAGCCGCACTGAACGGTTAGATGTGTACATTTTCTTTCTTCATTCGTTGCTCAATGTATCTTTTGTTGCTGTGTTGGAAGGAATGTATTTTGTGTAAAAGTGTATCGAATATTAATTTTGAATTTGTTGTAATATGTAATGATTGTATTTTCAATAGGAGTACTTTATTAAATAAATTTGTGTAGTATAAATATGTTGCGTATAAATGTCTTGTGTATTAATGGCTTGTGTATAAATGTTTACCAATGCGTCCACACTCGGTAAATTTTTAAATCGGAAAAGAACGAAACTAATTTACAAAAGGTACATTGAGCAATAAAGAATATGAATGTAAAAAGAAACTATGGAAAATCGAACGCTATATTCGGAGTAATTCAAAGAGAGTGTAGCAGGAATGCAATTTAATAGAGAAATGGAGAGTTATCAAAATTAAGGTTTTGCAAATAATGTGCTATGCGTTTACTTGGCTTTTGTGTTACATAGTACTAAACAGTAGCGGACACAAAAATGTGATGTGAAAAATAATTCCATATTCACGTTTTAAACATTCACAGTTTATTTTTAATTCACTCACAGGCTGCGTATGTGAATTTTCATTCGCAGTGAATAATTCACAGGCAGTGATTTTTTGCCCATCTCTAGTTCGTGGTAGAAATTACGAAGAAAAGTCAAACAACCATCGACTATATCTAATAGTTTTTCCTCGGGCGTTTTCCCAACCACACCTTTAGAGTATATTCAGTATATACATACATTGTGAACAAGCACGTAGGGATGTTTCTAGCTTAAGAATAATATTTTTCGTGTTGTGTCGTTTCGTTCCATGCCGTCCTAAGTGAATCAACCTTAATGGAATAACTTTATAATAATTATTTGTTTGATCTGCACTTTCACGGAATAACCTTCCAACTCAAAGGCTTACGCCAATAATTCGCTGTTCTAATTGTTCTCAATGAATTAGTGCCCATGTATAGGCTAGAAAAGTAATTGCATTCATGCAGATATTTATGGTTCATCGAATTACAAAATTTCGCACTAAATTTAAAAATGTTCGCATACATTTTTTATATTTAGAAACTCGGAATTTAGATGAAACTAGCTTGAACCCCGCCCGCTTCGCCGGGCACACAAAAATATCGAAGTTTTTTTTTTCAATGTTTTTGAATGTTTTGTTTTTTTACCTATCGTAATTATCTACATAAAAAAAACAACTAAATTTGTTGAAAATTACGGGCGGTTTTATATATATATATATAAGATAAGATAATATAAGCTAAGATAAAGATAAGATAATGTAGTATCAAGTACATCGTCAGGTACTTTGTGCAACGACATCTATTGCCTACTAGTAGTAAATTTTCCAACCTGATGTGCTTACGTTCCAACCTGGTGTACTTACGTTCCACAATTGTTCCACACAATATCCCAATATTCCAGGATCCTCGATTCACCCGGAGAAACATCTAGCATGTTCTAGAACCCCTTACAATTTCCTATAAATACCCATACCACAACCACCGTGGGTACAGTTGTTTATAAGTGAATACAGCGATTACAAGAGATATTCGACCGGTGGTGAAAGCAAGCATTGTGAAAATAAATCTGTAGCGACCGTTTATTTTGAAATAAATAAAGAATAAAGTGATTGACTATTGTGTTAAAGTAAAGTTGGTATTTGATAATAAATAAACAATTAAAATACACAAAAGACGGTTTTATTTAAACGAACCCCAGCAAGAATATTACATTGGTGTCAGAAAAGTGGAATAAAACAAATTTTGTGTATTGCTTATTGTGTAAGTGAAAAAAAAAGAAATGGTTCGGAAATTGCTGGAAGATTTGTCATTGCCGCAACTAAAGGAAGTACTGAGCCAGCGGGAGCAACCTACGACTGGTACAAAAAGAGAATTGATTATTAAGCTGCGGAAAATAATGACGGATGAGGGTACAGATCCTGAAACAGCTTTGTTTGACGTTGAAGAAGAACACGTAAGTACGACGATGTCGACTCTAATGAAATTACTTTCCGAAAAATTCGAGAAGCTAGACAATTCTTTAGACCAGCAAAAGAATTCTCTAGAAGCTAAGTTCGATGAGCAAAAGAACTCTCTAGAGCAACAGCTATTTGATCAAAGGAGCGTTCTCGAAGGCAAATTCGATGAACAAAATAAAAGTCTGGAAACAAGATTTGGGACAATTGACGAGAAGATTGAAAATGTAGAAGCCAAAATAGAGACATTTGAAACAACCGTTGAAGGACGACTCGAGAATGTTGAAACAAAATTCGAGAACGTTCAAACAAAAATCGAGACTGTTGAAGGAAGATTCGAGAATTTGGCAAAGGAACTCGAACACGTGAAGAAACAGAAAGTTCGGGAGTATTCAACCGACTGCCCGAGAAGGAAAGAGATGCAGCCTCCCGTCTTCGATGGACAGACATCATGGCCGATATATAAGAGGCAGTTCGAAGCTGCGGCAATGACGAACAACTGGGACGACGAAGATAAGTCCATTGCCCTCACACTTGCGCTTAGAGGATCAGCTGCAGAGCTTCTGCAAACTATTACCGACGATAAGCAACGCAACTATGATAGTCTGGTAAAAGCCATCGAGATGCGATTTGGGGACGACCATATGCAGCAATTATATAGGGTCCAGTTGCGCAGAAGAGTTCAGGTGAGAGGAGAAACTCTCCAGCAATTGCAAGCGGATATCGAGCGACTGGCACATTTGTCCTATCCAAACGCCGGGGAGGAGATCATTAACGGGATGGCAACCGAAGCGTTTACCCATGCCATAGCTGATGCGAAACTACAAATGGCTCTAAGAATGGCTGCAAATAAAACGCTCGCCGAAGCTTTGGCGTTTGCTCTGACAATGGAGGCCGCAGACCAGGCCTGTCAGGGAATCCACCGTGTGAGGGAAGTAGCCGCCATCTAATGCTCTTGCCAGAGGATGGACGTCGAAGACCGACACAACGCTCGCGGAGGACAAATTCGTTGCTGGAACTGCAACAAAATAGGACACCTACAAGGGCAATGCAGAAATCCACCCAGACGCGGAAACTGTCCACACTGTTCGAATAGGCGACGCAACGAAGAACCATCCAACAGGGACAACATCCATCTTGTTGGCCAGGCTCCTCGAAACCAGGAGTCGGGAAACGCCTAAGAATCAGCTTCGCGGGGCAGAAGTTGGCTATTGGAATCGACGCCCCCAAGACCACCATCCAGGTCTCCCAAACCAAACGATGCAACAAGAGTCTAACAGTGGAAGCATTCATCGGCAAAAACAAGTGCGTGGCTACTATCGATACCGGCGCCACGGCTTCCATTGTAAGAAGAGATCTCGTCCGGAAGTCTTGGCTGCACAACACCAGCTGCTACTATCTTAGAACTGCGACAGGGGAAGCGGCGAAAGTATACGGAGAAGTTCGCCTCACGTTACAACTAGCAGGGTTGGCCTTTTCTCATGCGTTCCTGGTGGCCGACATATGTGATGAATGCATCATCGGAGTGGACTTTATGAAACAACATGACGTAATCATCGACATCGGGATGCAAGTTCTGCGGTACAGGAACGTAGAGATTCCAATGGTGTACGGGAACGAGAATGCAGCACATTTAAGGACAATACTCAGCAAGGACGAAGTCTTACCAAATGATAGTTTTGTTTTGTCCAAATGATAGTCTCGGAAGATGGTGGTAAGATCTTCCGAGACTATCATTTGGACAAAACTAGAGGGTGATCCTGGGAGCCACCGATTCTACCTATTGGAACCGGATTCAGGAAGGAATTCCCCAAACTACATCGTGGGAAAAGTGTTAGTGGCGCCAAAGAACAGCCTGGTCCCAGTAAGGCTCATGAACTTAAAGACCCACAGCGTGAAACTAAAACAAGGGGATGTTATTGGTAAATGTGCGCCGATATGTTTAATGTCAACAATAACCGAAAAGCAATCTGCGAGGCCCGTTTCATCAGCCAGGTTGGCCGAAGTAAGGGACAGGATCCTCAAGCACTGCGAACTGGATCGGGATCAGCGTGCCATGGCAGAAAATCTAATCGGTGAGTACGCTGATATATATGCCTCACAGGATGGAGAGTATGGCCGAACACATCTGGTGCAACATCGCATAGACACTGGGGATGCCAGACCAATTCGTCAGCCTGCCAGACGACTACCATTGGCAAAACAGACGGAGGTTGCGGATATGGTGTCAACGATGGAGAAGGAAGGGCTCATCGAAAGTTCTAAGAGTCCGTGGGCCTCACCTGTTGTACTAGTTAAGAAGAAAGACGGCAGCACTCGATTCTGCGTGGACTATCGCAGACTTAATGATGTCACCAAAAAGGATAGCTACCCTCTGCCACGGATCGATGACACATTGGACACACTCTCAGGAGCTCGATGGTTTTCCACCCTTGATTTAAAGAGCGGTTACTGGCAGGTACAGATCAATCCAAAGGACCGAGAGAAAACTGCGTTCACTGCAGGAAATGTGCTGTGGCAATTTACAGTAATGCCATTTGGATTGTGCAATGCTCCGGCAACTTTTGAGCGCTTAATGGAACACGTCCTGCGTGGATTGACCTGGAAAACTTGCTTGGTGTATCTGGACGATGTGATCGTGATAGGAAAAACGTTCGAGGAACATCGCGATAACCTGAAGAATGTGCTAGAACGGCTTTGAAGCGCTCACCTGAAGCTGAACCCAAAGAAATGTGACCTCTTCAGATCCGAAGTTAACCCTAGAAAGATAATCATATTTTTTATGACGTAAAAGATAATCATACGTCTCAGAGACGTATGGCACTTTTTTAATGTATTAATGGAAACCCATGAGCTTTTTATAAAATATTAATGTTTTATTTATTAATGAAATTCATATTAAGAGAAATGAAGTTATGGTTCAGTAAAAATAAAAATTAATTTAAACAATAAAAACAAGAAACTTAAACTCCATTGCCAAAGGATATTACATTTTTTTGCGCGCTATACGTCTGGCAGACGTAGATTATCTTTCTAGGGTTAAGTACCTGGGCCACGTTATCTCATCAGAAGGAGTGCGAACAGATCCAGACAAGGTGGAAGCTGTGAAAAACTGGCCAGTCCCAAAAGACAAACACGAACTCAGGAGCTTTTTGGGTCTCGCTACGTACTACCGACGATTCGTAAAGGACTTTGCCGGGATCGCGAAGAGCTTGCACCAGCTGACAGAAAAAGGAAGGCAATTCAAGTGGTCAGGTGAGTGCGACAAAAGCTTCAAGAACCTTAAGCAACAACTATGCGAAGCACCAACACTAGCATATCCCATTCCCGGAGAAATGTTCATCGTGGATGCAGATGCAAGTAACGTCGGTGTCGGAGCGGTTCTTTCGCAGGTACACAACGGCCAAGAGAAGGTAGTCGCATACTTCAGCAAAGTGCTCTCCAAGCCGGAAAGGAACTACTGCGTGACCAGGCGAGAACTTCTGGCGCTGCTTCTGGCGACAAAACACTTCCATAAATACCTCGGCCAAAAGTTCCTTTTGCGCACAGACCACGCGGCTCTAAAATGGCTGCTGCAGTTCAAGAATCCAGAGGGCCAGGTGGCAAGATGGATTGAACGGTTGCAGATGTACGACTATGAAATACAGCATCGCAAAGGAAAACTTCATTCTAATGCGGATGCCTTATCCCGGCGATCATGTAAGAGCGACTGCAAGCATTGTGTGCGGCAGGAAGAGAAGAACCTTCTTTCCATCCAAAGGGTAAGAGCTGAGCCTATCGCCGGCTGGAGTGCAGAGGAAATCCGCAACGCTCAAAAAGAAGACATCGAGCCGATATTAGCGTGGAAGGAGTTTATGGAGAAGCCAAATGGACAGGATATCTCGGACAGGAGCCCCACTCTCAAGGCATACTGGGCTCAGTGGGACTCTCTTCATGTCCAAGATGGTGTACTGAAAAGGAAATGGGAAAGGCCAGACGGGAAAGATTTCATAATGCAGTTTGTCTTGCCGCGATCAAAAGTACACGAGGTGCTATGGGAGATGCATGATGGAGCATCTGGAGGTCATTTGGGTGCAAACAAGATGCTGGAGAAGGTGCGAGAACGTTTCTATTGGCTCAGCGCAAGGGAAGATGTAGAGAGTTGGTGCCGAAAATGCGTCGTGTGTGCCGCCAGCAAGGGACCCAGAACGAAAACGCGAGGCAAGACGCACCAGTACAACGTGGGCGCACCCTTTGAACGGATTGCCGCTGACATCGCTGGTCCATTTCCAGAAACCGACAATGGCAACCGTTACATCCTAGTTGTCATGGACTACTTCAGCAAATGGCCGGAAGCGTTCGCCATCCCTAACCAGGAAGCGAAGACCATCGTGGAACAGATCGTCAACAACTGGGTGAGCAGATTCGGCGTGCCTATGGAACTGCATTCTGACCAGGGACGAAACTTTGAATCGAAGATATTCCAAGAGGTTTGTCAACAACTAGGAATCAAAAAGACGAGGACGACCCCACTTCAGCCACAATCCGACGGGATGGTAGAGCGCTTCAACAGAACCTTAAACGAACATCTCTCCAAGGTCGTAGAAGACCACCAGCGCGATTGGGATCGACAAATTCCTCTCTTCTTGATGGCCTACCGAAATGCTGTGCACAGTACTACTGGACATACTCCATCCGAAGTCTTGTTTGGTCGAGCAGTTCGGCTACCTAGTGAGGTGAAGTTTGGATCCGCTAACAATGAGGCCAAATGTGAAGAGGACTATGTGGCAGACCTCAGGGAAAGGATTCGAGACATACATCAGAGGACCAGGACGAGGATAAGGATAGCGAGTGACCGCATGAAAACCAGGTACGACACAAAGGCAACAACGTCCAGCTTCCACGAGGGAGACCTAGTATGGTTGTACAACCCACACCGGCAAAAGGGAAGGTCACCTAAGCTGCAGCAAGACTGGGAGGGCCCTTATAAAGTGGTCACACGCATCAATGACGTCGTCTTCCGGATCCAGCGTGGAGTAAGAGGCAAGATGAAAATTGTCCACCTGGATCGTCTTCATCGTTACCATGGCAGTAATCCAGATGATCTTGTTCGGGACGAACAAGTTTAAGAGGGGGGCAGTGTAGTATCAAGTACATCGTCAGGTACTTTGTGCAACGACATCTATTGCCTACTAGTAGTAAATATTCCAACCTGATGTGCTTACGTTCCAACCTGGTGTGCTTACGTTCCACAATTGTTCCACACAATATCCCAATATTCCAGGATCCTCGATTCACCCGGAGAAACATCTAGCATGTTCTAGAACCCCTTACAATTTCCTATAAATACCCATACCACAACCACCGTGGGTACAGTTGTTTATAAGTGAATACAGCGATTACAAGAGATATTCGACCGGTGGTGAAAGCAAGCATTGTGAAAATAAATCTGTAGCGACCGTTTATTTTGAAATAAATAAAGAATAAAGTGATTGACTATTGTGTTAAAGTAAAGTTGGTATTTGATAATAAATAAACAATTAAAATACACAAAAGACGGTTTTATTTAAACGAACCCCAGCAAGAATATTACAATAAGATAAGACAAGGCCAAAATTTTACTTTACCGGAAATGTCGAAAATTGCACTTCTTTTTAATCCGATGCAAACATTTTTTGGCGCTCTCTTACGGGAGAGGCGTCACCCACCCCCAAAGTTTCAAAAAGGCCATATAGAATGATATCAAAATTTCGGGAATGGAGCACCCAAATTCTTGAATTATTCCTTTGCTGCAAAGATGAATATTTAAATTAACAAATAAAAAAAGCGTCATGAAAATCGGTCCAGAACAACCGAAGTTATAACAAAAATAAATACACCGAGTGTCCAGGCCACAAAAAAAAAGGTTACGCTCTCGCCACACGAGCAAATCCCATTGACGAATGGTAATGTTGAGAAACCCCCTCTGGTGGGTAATTAAGCGAGCTGTAATGAAACGAGACAACTGTCAAACTGGAAGAAATACCCGCGCTTTTTTAGAGGTAAGTCTATTGGTTTGTATTGTCACTATAATTGTTACTAATATTACTTTTAAATTGCAGAAATACAACAATTGAAGTGTTCTAAGTCGTTCCCCCCAGTCATCGATCATCGACGGCGACACAGTTCAAGCCAATCCAACATGTTTCAGAGGGCTTTCGCTTCGTCCAGGACAAGTGCAAACATTTCCCTCGGAATATCGAATATTCAGTGTTTAAGCAAGTAAACGAATTATTGTTACTAATAATATCTTTAATTACAGATACACAACACAACTGCACAACATTTCCAACTACTTTCCATCCCAATTGTCGTGGGAGGCGCCAAAAAAGATTCATCCCTTAAAACTTCCAGGACAAAGGTAAATATTTGCCCCGAAGGCAATATAATCAGTGAGTATGTTTAGTATATTATTAATACAGGTGTTACTGTCACTAATATCCTTTTTAATTGCAGGAATACAACACACCAGCTGAATTTTTCCAAGTTTTCCTCCCCATCTCAGCATACAAAATCTTGTCCGCAGCTAAGAGTGGACTTCAGGATGAAAATGTTTTTTATTTTTTATTTTTAACATGTTCTGTTTTTTGAAACTCGAAATAAAGTCTCTTCAGACATTTTTTTGTGATCCTTAAAAGAACCGATTGTGAAAGAACTAACTTTTCTTTCAGAACTAACTTTTCTGTTCGGTGTAGGCAACAGCATCACGAATAAAATTTTCAAGAACACTTTCAGCACACTACGAATTTTTTCGTATGTCAGACTAGAAATACTTTTCACACCACCATGAAATTTCCTCTTGTAACTTTTTTTTTTGATGAAATATAACGTCCTGTCGGTTACCGCTGATTGAATTATTTTGATGAATGGAATTATTCCTGTGATTAAAGATAATGTTAGGTTCAAATACACATACTAATAAAACACTAAACTCACTAATACTTCTTCCGGGGATAGCCGGAGCTGCGGCTAGTTCAGTCTGGTTGATTGGATTATAATTTGGTGGTGGTTTGGTGATGACGACTACGACATCGATTGGGGATGACAGCTTGGAGATGCTTTTTTTCTTCGTGTGTTGTTTTCCTGTAATTAAAAACTATATTAGTGACAATAAACATAATCACTCACTATCTTGTCTTCCGGCAAATTATTTGCTCTTGTCCTCGAAGTTTCAAGGGATGAAACTTTTTTGGCGCCTACCACGACAATTGGGGCGGAAAATGCCTGGAAATGTTGTCGCAGTTGTGTTGTATATCTGTAATTAGAGATAATATTAGTAACAGTTAGAAGTATACTTACATAAACTCTGATTAAACTCGTGGAGTGAATTTTGCTTTGTCCTGTGCGTAGCGAAGGTGCTCTGGAAACTGGTGTATTTCGTGGAATTATGTCGAGAGTGACGATCGACCAACTGGGTAGGAAGACTTAGTACACTTATGCTCTTGTATTCCTGTAATTTAAATGAAATTTTAGTAACAATTTTGGTTATAATATTGTAATATTCTTGCTGGGGTTCGTTTTAAATAAAACCGTCTTTCGTGTATTTTAATCGTTTATTTATTATCAAATACCAACTTCACTTTAACACAATATTCAATCACTTTATTATTTCAAATCAAACGGTCGCTACAGACTTATTTTCACAATGTCGCTTGCTTTCACCACTGGTCGAATATCTCTTGTAATCGCTGTATTCACTTATGAACAACTGTATCCACGATGGTTGTGGTATGGGTATTTATAGGAAATCGCTAGGGGTTCTAGAACATACTTGATGTTTCTCCGGGTGAATTGAGGATCATGGAATATTGGGATATTGTGTGGAACAATTGTGGAACGTAAGCACATCAGGTTGGAATATTTACTGCTAGAATGTTTTGCAATAGTTGCTACAGTTTGAGATACAGTGTTCCAGTTTTTGGTATACAAACCATCCTGCAGTCAATGCTACACTGCCCCCCTCTTAAACTTGTTCGTCCCGAACAAGATCATCTGGATTACTGCCATGGTAACGATGAAGACGATCCAGGTGGACAATTTTCATCTTGCCTCTTACTCCACGCTGGATCCGGAAGACGACGTCATTGATGCGTGTGACCACTTTATAAGGGCCCTCCCAGTCTTGCTGCAGCTTGGGTGACCTCCCCTTTTGCCGGTGTGGGTTGTACAGCCATACTAAGTCTCCCTCGTGGAAGCTGGACGTTGTTGCCTTTGTGTCGTACCTGGTTTTCATGCGGTCACTCGCTACCCTTATCCTCGTCCTGGTCCTCTGATGTATGTCTCGGATCCTTTCCCTGAGGTCTGCCACGTAATCCTCTTCACTCTTGGGCTCATCGTTAGGGGATCCAAACTTCACCTCACTAGGTAGCCGAACTGCTCGACCAAACAAGACTTCGGATGGAGTATGTCCAGTAGTACTGTGCACTGCATTTCGGTAGGCCATCAAGAAGAGAGGACTTTGTCGATCCCAATCGCGCTGGTGGTCTTCTACGACCTTGGAGAGATGTTCGTTTAAGGTTCTGTTGAAGCGCTCTACCATCCCGTCGGATTGCGGATGAAGCGGAGTCGTCCTCGTCTTTTTAATTCCTAGTTGTTGGCATACCTCTTGGAATATCTTTGATTCGAAGTTTCGTCCCTGGTCAGAATGCAGTTCCATAGGCACGCCGAATCTGCTCACCCAGTTGTTGACGATCTGTTCCACGATGGTCTTCGCTTCCTGGTTAGGGATGGCGAACGCTTCCGGCCATTTGCTGAAGTAGTCCATGACGACTAGGATGTAACGGTTACCATTGTCGGTTTCTGGAAATGGACCAGCGATGTCAGCGGCAATCCGTTCAAAGGGTGCGCCCACGTTGTACTGGTGCATCTTGCCTCGCGTTTTCGTTCTGGGTCCCTTGCTGGCGGCACACCCGACGCATTTTCGGCACCAACTTTCTACGTCGTCCCTTGCGCTGAGCCAATAGAAACGTTCTCGCACTTTCTCCAGCGTCTTGTTTGCACCCAAATGACCTCCGGATGCTCCATCATGCATCTCCCGTAGCACCTCGTGTACTTTTGATCGCGGCAAGACAAGCTGCATTATGAAATCTTTCCCGTCTGGCCTTTCCCATTTCCTTTTCAGTACACCATCTTGGACATGAAGAGAGTCCCACTGAGCCCAGTATGCCTTGAGAGTGGGGCTCCTGTCCGAGATATCTTGTCCATTTGGCTTTTCCATAAATTCCTTCCATGCTAATATCGGCTCGATGTCTGGGTCTTCTTTTTGAGCGCTGCGGATTTCTTCTGCACTCCAACCGGCGATAGGCTCAGCTCCTACCCTTTGGATGGAAAGAAGGTTCTTCTCTTCCTGTCGCACACAATGCTTGCAGTCGATCTCGCATGGTTGCCGGGATAAGGCATCTGCATTAGAATGGAGTTTGGTTTGGGGAACCTGGATGATGGTATTGGGGGCGTCGACTCCGACATCTGACTTCCGCCCCGCGAAACTGGTTCTTGAGCGGTCTCCCCACTCCTGGTTTCGGGAAGCCTGACCAACAGGATGGATGTTATACCTGTTAGATGGTATTTCATTACGTCGCCAATTACCATAGTGTGGATAGTTTCCGTGGCTGGGTAGAATTCTACATTGCCGTTGTAGGTGCCCTCTTTTGCTGCAGTTCCAGCAACGAATTTGTCCTCGGCGAGCGCTGTTTCGGACTTCGACGTCCATCCTCTGGCAAGAGCATTCGATGGCGGCTACTTCCCTTACACGGTGGATTCCCTGACAGGCCTGGTCTGCCGCCTCCATCATCAGAGCAAACGCCAAAGCTTCGGCGAGCGTTTTCTTTGAAGCCATTCTTACCGCTATTTGTAGTTTCGAATCAGCTATGGCATGGGTGAACGCTTCGGTTGCCATCTCGTTAATGATCTCCTCGCCGGCGTTTGGATAGGACAAATGTGCCAGTCGCTCGATGTCTGCTTGCAACTGCTGGAGCGTCTCACCCTTCATCTGGGACCTTCTGCGCAACTGGACCCTATATACTTGCTGCATGTGGTCGTCCCCAAATCGCATCTCAATGGCTTTCACCAGACTGTCGTAGTTGCGTTGTTTGTCCTCGGGAATAGTTTGTAGTAGCTCTGCAGCTGATCCTCTAAGCGCAAGCGTGAGGGCAATGGACCTCTCTTCATCGTCCCAGTTGTTCGTCATTGCCGCAGCTTCGAACTGCCTCTTATATATTGGCCATGATGTCTGTCCATCGAAGACGGGAGGCTGCATCTCTTTCCTTCTCGGGAAGTCGGTTGAATACTCCCGAACTTTCTGTTTCTTCACGCATTCGAGTTCCTTTGCCAAATTCTCGAATCTTCCTTCAACAGCCTCGAATTTTGTTTGAACGTTCTCGAATTTTGTTTCAAATGTCTCAATTTTGGTCTCTACATTTCCAATTTTCTCGTCGATTGTCCCGAATCTGGTTTCCAAACTTTTATTTTGTTCATCGAATTTGCTTTCGAGAACACTCCTTTGATCGAATAGCTGATGTTCCAGAGAGTTCTTTTGTTCGTCAAGCTTAGCATCTAGAGAATTCTTCTGCTCAGCCAAAGAATTTTCTAGCTTCTCGAATTTTTCATTTTGAGAATTCTTTTGTTCGTCGAACTTGGCGTCTAGAGAATTCTTTTGTTCATCGAAAGAATTATCTATCTTCTCGAATTTTTCAGATAGCAATTTCATTAAAGCCGACATGTCACTCGTCGTACTTACTTGTTCTTCTTCGACGTCAAACAAAGCTGTTTCAGGATCTGCACCCTCGTCCGTCACTATTTTCCGCAACTTAATAATCAATTCTCTTTTTGTACCAGTCGTAGGTTGCTCCCGCTGGCTCAGTACTTCCTTTAGTTGCGGCAATGACAAATCTTCTAGCAATTTCCGAACCATTTTTATTTTTCGCTTACACAAAACGCAATACACAAAATTTTTTTTATTCCACTTTTCTGACACCAATGTAATATTCTTGCTGGGGTTCGTTTTAAATAAAACTGTCTTTCGTGTATTTTAATCGTTTATTTATTATCAAATACCAACTTCACTTTAACACAATATTCAATCACTTTATTATTTCAAATCAAACGGTCGCTACAGACTTATTTTCACAATGTCGCTTGCTTTCACCACTGGTCGAATATCTCTTGTAATCGCTGTATTCACTTATGAACAACTGTATCCACGATGGTTGTGGTATGGGTATTTATAGGAAATCGCTAGGGGTTCTAGAACATACTTGATGTTTCTCCGGGTGAATTGAGGATCATGGAATATTGGGATATTGTGTGGAACAATTGTGGAACGTAAGCACATCAGGTTGGAATATTTACTGCTAGAATGTTTTGCAATAGTTGCTACAGTTTGAGATACAGTGTTCCAGTTTTTGGTACACAAACCATCCTGCAGTCAATGCTACAATATAAACAAATGTACTTACCTCTTAGAAAACGAAGGTATTTTCTCCAGTTTGACAGTTGTCTCGTCTCATTACAGCTTCTTTTTTTTGACGCCAGAGATGTGCTTCCAGTTGTCAATAGGAAAATAAGAGCTCATTTTCTTGAGGTTTCCTCGCATGGTGGGAATACGATCGACCGATGGTATATTTATTTTTACTATAACTTTCGTTTTTGTAGACCGATTTTTATAAAACTTTTTTTATTTCTCAACATAATTCTTTATATTTGCAGCAAAAGAATAATTAAAGAATTTGGATACTGCATTCCCGAAATTTTGGTATCATTTTATATTGCCTTTGGGGGCGGGTTACGCCTCTCCGGTAAGAGAGCGTCAAAAAAAATTACAGATTCGTGCTCAGCGTGAACTAATCTATCGGACTAAATAAAAAAAGTTTAACTTTTGAAATTTCCGGTAAAGTAAAATCTAGCCAAGACAAGATGCAAACCTAAAATATTATTATCCGTGAATTAAACTGTGCAGTAACGTCTCTAGTGTTCATCAACGGTTAAAATTTGAAAACAAACCAGCGAATGAGTTTATAGAACAAACGGATCTGCAAGCACCACCATTGTTGTCAGCGCGCTGAATCATCACTTTGACAGTGACAGTTCTCACGAGCACGTTGTTTTGGCGTTGAGGCAAGGTTTTTGTTATTTTTGATTTGTTTCCAATTTCTGATTAATTTGGGAAAAGCGCGAAACGGAAATGAGAAATTTAAAACTAAGGTCCACCACCATACACAGCACAACCGCTGTCAATCCGAAGTTCATCGTCTTGGACCCCAGTGGTGCGAACAAGGACACTGTCTTCATATGCACCGACACGCAGCTATTTTCGTACAATCTCGTCACGGATTCGGCCACTCTTCTGACTGAAGTGTTCGGCGTGGTGTCCTGCGAATATCTGTCGCTGGAGAATGAAATCTGCATTGCCACAGAGGCTGGAGAGGTGTTGCTCATCAATCCGGAGACGAAAAACTCCAACGAGGTGACCTTCTGCGATGGAGGCATCGAAAAAATGGTCTGGTCACCCGACCAAGAGGTTGTGGCATTCGTGACGAAGGCACGCAATGTTGTCGTGATGACGTGTACCTTTGAACCCATATCCGAAGTGCGATTGGACGAGGATCTGTTCGGCGAGAATGCATTTATCACCGTCGGTTGGGGCAAGAAGGAAACCCAGTTTCATGGATCCGAGGGTAAAACAGCGGCCAAGCAGAAATCTAGCTTCAGTGTTCCTGACAACATCAGCGAACTGCCACAGGCGATTGACATCACCTGGAGGGCGGATGGAGGGTTCTTCGCGGTCACGTTCGTTGGACCGCAGGGGAGGATGTTTAAGGTGTTCGACAAGGAGGGAGCACTGAAATACACTTCGGAGAAGATGAATGACTTGTGTCCGGCTATTGCGTGGAGGCCGTCGGGAACATGGATTGCAGTGCCGCACAAGTTCCCCAATAAGAGCACCATTGCTTTGTTTGAGAAGAATGGCCTCAGGCACAGGGAGATAGTGCTACCATTCCAATTCGGCGATGAGCCGGTGGTCAGTCTCAAATGGAGTGCTGATTCGGATATATTGGCACTGGAGACGCTGGTGGACGGCAGGAGCAATTTGTACTTGTACACTATTGGAAACTATCACTGGTATTTGAAACAGACGCTTTGCTTTGACGGTGCGCTGTCCGCTTATGTCTGGGACAATCGAATCGGCGAGGAGAAGACGATGCATGCTATTTTGTCGGACGGAACTTTGGCCAATTACAGGTGAGTTTAAAGTCTATGTAGTAGGTCTGTGTTACGTGCCTCGGGCTTAAGTATTTGCGCGCTTACTATCTCATGCCCATTGTCTTCCTTATTGTTATTGCTACAGATGGTCTTTAGGTTAGCTAGTCTGGAAGGGATGAGACTAGCTGATGTCTCACGGCCGACATGCGAGGTTTGTTAGTTGGTTGTCTTGAAGAGGCCCTCGATGAGGTAGACTTAGACCGGAAAAGGTATACTCTTCTGCAACTAGGTATGTGTGGCTCACGCCGTCTACTGCTGGATCCATTCACATTTGGTGCAAAGTTTACTGATTTTAGCCCTACATGCGTTGTAGAAATCGCTTAGATTATTAAAGATATATTCCTCTAATGTAGCCTTCCTAATGTTAGCGAGTGCAGGACATGTGCTAAGGACGTGACCGATGGTCTCTTCTTGATCTTCATCTCTGCATGCTTCCCCATGGTGCAGTGTCCGGTGAGAACGTTTGTGAGTTTTGAGGGGTGTTCATCTTCTGTGTTTCAGAAGGCCCAATGATCTTCTCTGGTTTAGTGTAGGCCAGAGTAGTATAGTGGTGTGGTATTGCTCTAATTGGTGCTTTCGGTGATTTGCTTTATTAACCGCGTCAGCATGGATGAGGAACATATTTAGCAAAAGACATTGGCGCTTTGATGTCGTCAATGCTTACGCTGTTTGTATCAGAGTAGCCTTGTCGAGCCTAACTATCATCCTTCTATCTTCTTCTCCAGCAGATGGTGAGGTTGTGCAGTCCAGCTACCTAGTTAAGAGGTACTAGGCAGTCTTTCACTGCCTTCGATCTGATGAGCTGGATGCAAGGGATTTTATGGCTGCCTAATTGTCGATGTATATGACGATATCTGTCTGTGATACAGTATTAACCTGGGCGCAGGTTGGTTGGTTTTGCTGAAACTTGAACAGATGTCTGTTACGAGTATCTTGAAGGTCATTTCCACAGTTGAGGTATTTGTCTTTGATGGGAGAGTCGACACGGTACATACAACTGTTTAGGGAGCGCCACCATCCTGATCCTAGTAGAGCTAGGGTGATCCTTGTCTTTCGTGGGAGACTACATTTTTTGTCAGTGATGGGAGGGCGGGCGGCCGCCGAGAACTATGTTGGGACAAGGACTTCTTCTTCCTTTTATCAGCGAGGTTATGATCCGAAAACAAGGGATCATAACCCTCCCACTTCACCGCATTTCTACTGATCCGCCTGTGGGGTTCGCCAATTTGACCTCAGAAAATATCGGCAGGCCTGCCGATTTTGGATCACACTGAGGCCAATGAAATGCCGATGTCGTCGCATTTGTCTGATCCAGGCGTTTATAGGCCTGCCTTTCCTACATCGCGATGTCTTTGGAACGTGCATTGATATTGCCATTTTAACTGGGTTCAAATGATCTCTTCTTTGAACGTGGCAATACCAGCTGAGCCGGTCGCGCTCTATTTTTTGTACGATGGTTTCCTTAATGTGAAAGCTTCCACGGATCTTCGAACTTCTTATTCGATCAAGCTTTGTTACTCCTACTGTCATGCGAAGCATATTCATCTCAGCTGCCGTTAATTTACTCTCATACGTTTTGTACATCGTCCAACATTGTGAAGCGTATGTGAGCGCTGGACGCACAACTGCGGTGTAGAGCCTTCCTTTCAACTTAGGTGGCATTTTTCTGTCACAGAAGATAGCGGAATTTTCTCGGCACTTCATCCAGCCTACACTTACGCGATGATTGATGTCGTCATCACAAGTTGCTTTGCTATTGATCATAGATCCCAGATATTTGAAATTTTCGCACTTGGTGATTATGTTGGGACAAGGAGGACATTGACTATGTAGGACATTGACAGATGGTGTATGCTATTTAAGGCGCCTTAATAGATCTGATCATCAAACCAAGGGCCATGCGTATGGGCATCAATGTCCTTTTGGTAAATGGAACGACGTGGCTTCGGCACCCCTTATTAACATCTTCATCATAGAAGCAGAGTGAATATATGGTCGATGGTGGCCTTTCCTGATACTGCTTCAGTTAGGAATATTGTCTACCATTGTCCAGATTAAACACACACTATTCTGTCTGAGAGCAGGATTTTGGTCATCGTTTAACAGTCTGCAGAGTGTTCGTCCCATATCCACAGCGCCGGACTACCACTAGGTGTCCATTTTCGTCTCTTCAGGCCTAAGTTCTGGTTTCAAAACCTTAGCACGATCTTGTTTACCTTTTGGTAAAATGTTCGAACATCACCATTCCTGCATTTGAGTCTCTATCTCTTCGATCTATCCCCAATATTCTACTCAATACTACATAAATGACGCATTTATTCGAGGAAAAAATGTCTTGTCGTTCCGCTTGCTTCTACTGAAACCCAATAATGTAAGCATGAATTTTGCGGTGCATGCGGAATAAGGTTTGCTTTTGCTGGTAAAAGCAGTGGCGATGGTGCGACAGTACGAGTAACGGTGCCCTTGTATATATTCTCAAGAAGTTCGGGCCATCACAACTTCTGCAAAGGTGTTGTAATTTATTCAACCCGATTACCGTTGTCGTTTTATTTCTTAGATGTACCACGAATTGATTTTCATAACTTTTTCAATGTGAAAGAGTTGTAATATGCAGTATTTTACACGACAAAAAATTGTTCAGTAACGTTTAACGATCAGCAGGTAGCTAAGCTATGAATAAAACGACAATCGTCGAAAAGTGAAAAACACCAACGGCAATCGGGGTGATTATCTTGATTTCTTCTGAGTGATTGCTGAAAAAAGTAAGCTCGGTTATCACTCTTGTGGCTATGGAAAGATTTATTTAAGGCCAATTATCTCTTAGATCAGTTGATATCTATCGTTAGTCATGTAACATGTCTTTCGTGTTGTTACCCCAAGCCTTGCAACGCCCAAAGTGTACTAAAGAAAGGTGATTTCTGATATTTGGTATGATAAATCCGGTCTCATTCATTATGAGCTGTTGGAACAGGGTACAATCGTTACATCTGAGTCGAAATCGAGCCAAATGATTCATTAAAATGCATAATCCCAGTACTGAACGCGCCCTCTAGTAGAGACTGGTAATATTCCGACTATATTGACAATGAAAGTACGGTATTGGATCAGTGATGGCGTTTCTGAAGAAGTTTAAGGCTCTGTCGCTGGTGCCAACGTAAGAATTATTCTTGTGGGTGGGTAGCTGCAGTTTGGATGGGTAGTGAAGAAAGCTAACACCACTGCTGCTGCAGTGATTTTGTATGACCACTCTCTTTTTCATAAAACAATCCATCGCAGACGATGCTTTTATCAACTAACCGTTTTATTTGTCGAGGTGTGATCGCGATTACTAATTCAGGGTAGAGTTTAAGATAGGTAGTATGTATGGCTGCCTCAAAGTACATATGAACGTGCATACTCGCATTATTCAGTTTCAATCATAAACTCATTCGGTTTTTATTTGCAGTTGGACCTATAAGATCGATCAATACCAAGTGTGTATTGATAGTATAAAGTCGATGGTAGCAGTAATCGATGGGAAACGTCTCTTAATCACCGATTTTCGAAAAGGTGTCATCCCACCACCGATGAGCAGTTGGCAGTTGGAATGTGATTCCTACATAAATTGCTGTACCTTCCTAACATCTCCCAGACCAGCGGACGAGGGCATTTCAGTCATCTTGTGCACTGCAGGAAATGAATTATTACAATATACATTATTTGGTTATATCAGTCCTACCCTGGATTGTACAATTCCGCTTGACTCCTCTTCGGTGCCCTTGAGTCATTACAACTTCCTATGGCCAACAGAGTACAACCTCTATGGGGTACAAAGTATCGGCCATAGATCAAAGCTTTCTTTATATCAGTTGTTTGACGACATTGAGTTGAGCACAATAGAGATTAATAAAACAGTTTGCTGTCTTGAACGCATCGATGGACTTCATATTCTTGCGCAAACAATTGATGGAAAAGTATCGTCGATTTCTTACTTAACCAGTGGTAAAGTGGAGGGAATTTCTAAAAACTATTGTGACCCTGGACAACTCTGTGATAAAATCGAATACTTTCAATGCAAAAACCTAAATTGTGTGATATCTTTGGACAACCATCAAACCCTTCGAAGTAATTCGAAGGTTCTATCGACTGATGTTACTTCGTTTCACATCACTACGAACTACCTGGTGTTCACTCAACTATCTGTAATGAAGTTCCTAAGGTTGGCCGATGGAAAAATTGTCAACGAGCGAAAGATCGAGAGAGGCGCCAAGATTGTTACCATACTTCCGCATGACTCGATGACAATCCTTCAGCTGCCACGAGGAAACTTAGAGGTCATTCATCCAAGAGTTTTGTGCCTGGAATTGGTCGGAGAACTGCTAGAAGAGAGGAAGTACCTCCAGGCAATGGATTTGGTGCGTAAGCAACGGATAAACCTAAATATAATCTGCGATCATAATTTGGAACAATTCTTGCGGTGCTTGAAGGAATTCTTGAGCGAAGTCAAACCACAGTGGTTGAATTTGTTTCTGAGTGATCTGCAGAATGAGGACTTTACACTTACCATGTATTCGAGTAACTATTCAAATTCTGTGCGGGTGTATCCAGACGGTTTTCGAATTGAGAATAAGGTGGCTTACGTCTGTGAGAAGATGTGCGAGGAAATGAAGGCTGATAATTTTCATAAGTTTCTGCTGCCGATAATCACAGCCCATGTAAAGATTGGCAAAATTGAAAAGGCGCTGGAAATAATTTGGAAGGAGAAGAAGACAGAGGGCTCCGCTGGTGATATGGCAGACGGAAAATCAAGGGCTGACGATGCCCTAAAATACATTCTGTATTTGGTGGACGTGAATCAATTGTATGACGTTGCACTGGGTATGTATGACTTTGGTTTGGTCCTAATGGTTGCAAAGAAATCGCAGAAGGACCCAAGAGAGTTCCTGCCCTTCCTCAACGAGTTGAAAGATCTCGAGGAGAACTATAGAAAGTTCAAAATCGATTTGCACTTAAAGCGCTTCAGTAAGGCTCTCAACAATATCAGCCGCTGTGGTGGTGATAGATTCGACGACGCACTCGATTTGGTGAAAACGCAAAATCTGTACAAAGATGCTCTAATGGCGTACAAAGGCAATAGCGAGTGCTATAACAAAGTCACTCACGCATATGGCGATTATCTGCGAGAGAATGGAAAGTTTGAGAATGCGAGTATAATGTACGAGAGGGCAAATGATCTCACACAAGCCGTGGCGTGCGCTCGTCATGTGTTAGACTGGCAGCGTTGCCTCGTATTGACCAAGAAGCAGGGGGCGTATCCCCAAAACGTTGCAATGTAAGTATGAGGCATAAAAAATAATGAGGCGAATAAAATAGTTTAACACGATTCTTTCAGTTCCCTAGTACCCTCATTAATGGAACACGGACGATATGAAGACGCCTTTGAATTGCTGAAGCGGTATGGGAATAACTTTGCGGAGGGTATTGCATGCTTGCTGAAGGGGAATCTGTACTTACGGGCGGTTTTTGAAGCTAGAATGGAGAATGCCGAATTGTTGGGTAAGTTTTAGTTTTATGGCAGATCTTATTCTCAAAATAAAGGCGTTAGGAGATGTGCTGTGAGAGAAAATCACTTACAGATGGATTTACTGGGGTACCTAGTATGTACCAAATATGCCCGTTTAAGGTATTGATTTAAACGATGCCATGCTCAGGCAAAGGCAGATATGATATAATCTTGTGGCATGTCTATATACCGTCGACAATGTACATGTACTGTCGACAATCAATAAGATCTTCTTCGGCATTATTGACGTGAATCTGTCTTTGATCTGTTTAACGAATATCCTACTCTAGCTGACAAATGACCGAGGGCTCTCTGTATTCCATCTTGCATGTATCTCTGTAAGCATGTAAGCTTTTCTTGGCGCAGGAATGTTTGACCGATTCATTTACACTCCCGTCGTCCAATTTTGATGTGTTTCACAGGTTTTCTGACAAAACATTTTGGTGGCGGTGATATACAGACAACGGAAAGGCGATTTTTATTTGTTTTCAGTGCATCGGTGTGCGAAATGTTTTATGTTTTTGATTATCTTTTCGCAGCTTTGTATATATATACATATGTAAATACTTTGCTACACGTTTGTGTTGTGGGTTCACAACCAAACCGAACACCCTGTTAATTGCGGTATAGAACTAGTCATTCGCCTTCTCAGGTTCACGAATAGAGCTGCAAGGAGTTCGGATGTAGTGAATACTTTTCGTCACCTATGGAAAGGTGGTACTCTGCTAGTTTAATATAATATTAGTAGGTGAATCGAGTAAAAATGTCCCTACAACTGTGGCAGCCTTCGAAATTAGAGAAATTGTTCCTCACAACCTTCAGGCGAAGTAAAGACGTTGAAATGTGCATAGTGAAGGATGGTTTCCCCCCTCCTCTTCGTCTCTACAGCTCCTGGAAAAATCGTTAGAAAAGAGGCCCATTCTTTTAGCATGTTGGCCTATCACACAGTGTCCAGTGAGGAAACCAAAAACGTAGCTGATCTGTGATTGGTTTTTCTTAACCAACCCCACACTGCATTTCTGATCCAGCCTAGGCCAGATCTGTCTCAAAATAAGACTCGTTGAACCATCTGTGGTTGATTTTGCTAAAAGTGTGCGGCTTTAGTAGATGTTTACATGGGTGCGCCTTCTATAATCGCCACTTTTTGTCACCTCAATCTCATTGCCTCAGTCAAACGTGCGAAAGATGTGGAGCTCTTTGCTGGTCGCAATGAAGGTTCATACGTACCAATTCTGTTTTATAAATTTCTTTGTAGTTATAGGGGTCTATTCTGTGCAGCTATTTATCCTGGGTGTGGTGCGGGGTATCTTTTGTCTCCAAAAGGATGCCCTTACCACGTTGTATTGATAACTCTGCCTTTTCTTGCTATGCTGTTATTCCATTTCTATTATTGGCATCACCCTGTGGGGCTGAAGCTATCTGCTCTTTTTTACAGTGTCCCAATTCACTTGCCCTTTTGTACACGAAGCGAAGAAATATTTATTCTACAACCATGTGTTTTTCTTAGACTTATTTAGAGTGATGCGAAGTAAACAAAAACTTGCATCGATGATTTCCAACGGAGAGGGACCATAAGAAGAAGATGTGTTTTACTTTAACACCTCCTGGTGTAACGAGACTTATCGATGTTGTTTGGTTGTAACTCATTTAAAACCTTATCCCTTGTCTTGCTTCCTATTCGCGCACTTCGGAGTTAATTTGACCTTCTCCACATATCTAAATCATTTGTCGAAAAAAAATGTTCTTTAGGTCTCAGGGAAACCGCTCTGTTAAGACTCTGGCCTCAGTTTTCTCAATTTTTGTGTAGAAGTGGAATTAATTGTTGCATGAATGAATAAAAAATATAAATGGGCGGGAAACGGATTGTTTATCCTAATCAGTCAGATAGAATGCGGTTTATTGTAGTTAAGAAAACTCATAATCAGATTTCTTTGCACTCTAACTGAAACAACTTTGAAAAGGGATAAATACTGTATTGAGCGCATTCCCCAGACATCGATGCCCATTATGCGCAATGTCGTTCTCGTAAAAGCCCAACATTGACAAAGGAAGCACTTCTGAAAATACTCGGCTTCGCGACTAGACAAACATTTAGGGAATTCAGCGATACACAGGTTGGTTATATGATGATCACATGTATTCTGTCCTGCGGTTAGCCCCACCATAGTTCTACAATCCCTCTTACACGCATTGGGAAGCAATTTTCCAACATTTTTTTTTAGCCTTTCCATAAAAAACTCGAAAATTAAACTAGAACATCTCACTGTATGCCATTTCATCTGAAAAGCTTGTCTAGTCTATTCTTAAATACATAATATACTAGAACAATCTTTGAATGACTAGTCTCGGGAGTTCGATTGTCTTGAGTGGCGCATGGCTATCATCTACCACGTCATGTCTCTTCAATAATCCACATTGCAACTCTGAGTATGGCCAAAACTTCCGTCTGAAAGACAGTTGTCATTCAAAGTGCAAAAGAGCCCATGGATTTTTTATTTTTTTTTAAGATTATTTTTCCTTTCAATTGCAGATTCCGTAATTTCTCCCCACTTGTTCTCCTACAAGGAAACCCTCGAATCAAATTTGAATGCCGATCGTGAACTCTTCCTCAAGCACAAAGCGCGTTTGCTTGCTATCAGGGAAAAGAAATCCAAAGAAACCACAAACGACGACCTAGACGAGAGTGTTCAAATCGACGAAAGCGATTTACTATCCGACACAACAAGCATGCATTCATCCAGATACACAGCGAGTTCCAGGGGCACAGGGTAAACCGCAATAACTCTATTAACCTTTGTTTTCCGTTTTCCTGAAAGTCATTTTCATCTCAAATAGGAAAACATTCCGATCAAGTAAAAATCGTAGGAAGCACGAAAGAAAGTTACTCAGCTTGAAGGAGGGCAACCCGTTTGAAGACATCGCTCTGATTGATGCGCTGCATAGTCACATTACGAAAGTTTACGGTTTACAAATGCACATACGTGACACATGCAAGGTGCTCTTGGAGATCTCCGAAGATGACCAAGCTCGCAACATACAGAACCAGTTCAGATCCCTACTCCTACTCATACGAGATTCGTTAGATGAAATTTGGACGCCAGAAGTAATGACAACCGCACAGTATGTCACCGGACCGAATGTAGACTATGCGGCATTGCAGAATGGGCAACGTTACGCAATGATAAGTGAGTCTTAGCGATTCAAATTTTATAGTTCAATCATTAACCGTTTTTTTTTCACTTTTAATAGACCCTTTGAAGCGTTTCAAACCACAGCTCAACCTGCTGGACTGGGAGCACGAGATATTGAGATAGATATAGTGTAGCTAACTATTTTGAATTTAATAAACCATGGAATCCAATCAGTTGGATACGAATTAATTGTGTTTTTTGTTGTGGTTGGTTGGTTAATTTAAAAATGATGCTGCAAAGCGAAGTGAGCATGCATTTCAGCTTCAGCATAAGAACGAAGAGAAGAAGAGGATTGAGAAAAGATTTGCATGTTTCATGTGAGAAATAATTTTCTAACTCACTTTTAATAAGTGGAAAGTGAATGCTATTCGTGCGGATTGCACTTTGAATGAAGAAATTAACGAAACACCGCACGCAAACGGGTTGATTAAGTCAGTCAAACATGCAAGAAAGTGTAAGTGATTGCGTGCAAAAAAAAAAAATAATAATATCCACTAATTGTGCAAACGTATGATTAAGCAAAAGTACTTTGTTTTCGTTGTTGCTGGTGAGATTTGTTTTTTGCGGAGATTGAATGTAATTACTCATCATCATCTGGGCGTCTGTTGTTATCGGTAGAGATACTGTGAGTAGATGTTTGGCGTTTACGCCCCCGAAAATCTGTAATGACTCCCCTTTTTTTATTCGATGAACATAGGTTCTTGATGCTGTTTATCGTTAGGGAATAGTGAATTTGTTATCAGGAAGATATAACGTACTTGGTAGTTACTCATTTGGAAAAAATACATTGTCTAAACTTAACTAAGGCGGTATTGGTGTTTGGGGAATTTCGATATCTTCTTTTGTATGTGGTGCTACAGTCAATGTCGCGTTTTGTAATCATTTCCGTTTCCCCTCGTATCTTGAATAGCGTACTATGCGGCGCGGCTCAGAACGGTGCCGAAGCAGACTACTTTGGGAGCTAGCCCAATATCTGATCTAGCGATGTCGGGTTTTTCTTACAGAAGCGATTTTCCCAATTTCGTTTCGTTTCGCTAGTTCTATCCCACATTGAGTGCATTTGCTCGTTAGCCAATTTTTAGGTCTTCCATTTTCCCTTTGCAGACAAACCCGTTATGGAGTTTCAAGAAGGCAAAGTTCACCCAATACACGAGTGCGTCTCCTAGTACTCGTATACTCACTAAAGTTTCTATCTGCAGAATAAAATGAAAAGCCATGTTCAAGAGCAATCTTGGAAAAAACGCATGGCAGCGCATAGCCTAACGTAAACCCTATTTCAACACCTAAGGTCTCGGTGGACATTGCGTTAGGGGCTTACACAACACAATACCAAAATGTTTACATAACTATTTAGCAGAATGATGCCCAGTAATTAGTATAGTTCAGGTTTCCCTTTTTTTGCGGAAAAGGTATCACAATTAGCGGTCATACTTTCATTATTCAACCTCAGAGACGATGTGGTTGAGAAATACTGCTTTGAAAGAAAATTTGATTTAAAGCAATGCGTCCGATAAGTATCAATTCAATCAAGATACTATTAAATGCTCGCGGATGGATCGAAAACATCTACGGGCACTGGGGCAGGTGTGTGCGAGCCCAGGACCAAATATTCAGAATCTCTGGGAATGGTTCTCAGTATATTCCAAGTAGGGGATCGAAAGATGCATCCAATTCAACCTCGATAGAAACTACCGCGGGTAAGACATCGTAATACTGTCAGATAGTAAGCCGCCATCAACGCATTGAACCCATCAGATCCAGACGTACGAGTATATGGGAATGCCTCACCAAGGTCAACAGGCTGGGCCAGACTAATAATGTTACGCTCTACTGGGTACCAGGACATGTAGGAGTGAAGGGAAACGAAGTAGTTGATGAACTAGCAAAAAACGGGACAAACACCCTGTACCTTATACTGGAACCCTTTTGTGGGATAGGACTACACAAAATACGGCAAGAACTAAGAAAGAAAGAAAGAGACAGCAAATGGGTTAAGCATTGGGACGATATCCCTCGATTGAGACAGGCGAGAGAAATTCAGGGGAATTACAACCAGAAAAGAAGAGTAAGCATAAATCGACTTCGCATCTGGACGAGCAACTAACGGGTCACTACAGACTCAAGGCGCACCTTAGGAAACTGGGAATAGAAGCGAATGGGCATTGCAAATTCTGCAAGGACCTCACAGAAACACCAGCACACCTTAAGGAATGCGATGCACTAATCCATATATGACCGCATCACCTAGGTGCCTTTCTTCTATCAGAGACGGATCTGCCTTCGCTGGATCCAATTCAGACTCCGGTTCATCAAAGCAATTGGAATGGAGGAAGTGTTCTAAATCGAGCACTCCTTAGACTAGAGCCCTAGTTTGGAGGGGAACAATAGATTTATTATAGACCGCAATGCACTTGTACCTCAACAACCATACATCTACATCTTCATTCGACCACACACATATTTCGAAATTTAGTTCATATCGTATATGATACTAATCCCGTTGCTTTAAAGGGTTCAACATCATACTGTTGGCAGCTATGTATACCATATGTGTATATGCAGAGCAATGTTGCATGTGCACACAGAAAAGCAAACGGATAGGCCCCGGTCTGTGTTTTAGGGCTCTCTCCAGAGTTGCTCCGACAGATTCAAGAAATGTATTATAGCTAACTTTTTTTAAAGTAACAAAAGTATCAAAATTTGAGTTTCGTAAAAGAAGCAAAAAGGAGCAAGACAATAATGAAGGAATTGCAGTAAGGGTTTGGCGCCCTGCGACCTGTCTGCGGTGCTAGACGAGGGTCTTCTCAAGCCTTAACACCCTTTTCAATTTATATATAATATAAATTTGGTGCAACAGCTCATTAAGTGTCTAGAGCTAGCTTCTCGCAACCACTCGTGTTGTTTGCGTTACATTTTTCGCACGAATGGAAGTGACCTAGAGTTTTATGCCGTATTCGAAGGGGATTTTAGTTAGTTGATGCTTTCTCGTGGCAACAAATACTCTCGGATGTTTATCAAACATTCGTGAGAGGTGGGGCCGTAAAAAACGTTTTGGTGTTTCTGGGATTCAAACATGAAACATGGAAATGAGAAGCTTCTCAAAACAAATTGCCCTTCGGATACGGCCCTAAACTGTAGGTCTCTTCCATTCGTGTGAACAAATATGACGTAAACAACATGAGTGGTTGCGAGAAGCTAGGCCCTGGCACTTAAAGAGCTGTTGCGACAAGTATTTATTTATTTTAAACATGAAATCTCACGCGTAGTGGTCCGATACAATAACCACTGCGTCACGGCACCCCTCTTTCAGCTTAGTTTAGAAAAAAAAATGTAGGAACATGCTAGTTGTTTGTATTCGTATAGGATAAGTTTGTCGCTTGATTCGCCTCCTGCATTCCCCCGTTTTTTTAAAAGTCAACACTAGACAAAGAGAGAAGAAACAGTAGTTTCGACTGTAGCGTTGTCTACTTCAGGAAAGTGACGGATAAAATTTTCCACGTCTCTTTCTACGTCATTCAAACGCGAGGAATTTTTCATATTCTTCTTGAAGAAGAAGCCTCAAAACTTAGTTTTCACATCACCTTCACATATGAAGCTAACTGCAATCCCAAAATCAGAACTAACATCCGGGATGTGCGCAAGGTTTAAAAGCTATTTAACAAAGTCAAGTCCACTAACTCATGGAGTCAGTATAAGATAGCTCTTACGACCTATAACACTGTTATTAGAAAATCAAAAAGGCACACGTGGAGGACGTTTTGCGAAAACATCAACGACCTTCTATCAGCTGACCCGCACATATCTTTTGCATGAATTCATGCAATACCCACCTAACAGATGCACTACGGTTATTTCTTCTTCTTCTTCTTCTGCTTCCTTTTATCAGCGAGGTTATGATCCGAAAACAAGGGATCACAACCCTCCCACTTCAACGCATTTCTACTGATCCGCCTGTGGGGTTCGCCTATTTGACCTCAGAAAATATCGGCAAGCCTGCCGATTTTGGATCACTCGGTTACTGAGGCCAATGAAATGCCGATGTCGTCGCATTTGTCTGATCCAGGCGTTTATAGGCCTGCCTTTCCTACATCGCGATGTCTTTGGAACGTGCATTGATATTGCCTTTTTAACCGGGTTCAAATGATCTCTTTTTTGAACGCGGCAATACCAGCTGAGCCGGTCGCGCGCTATTTTGTGTACGATGGTTTCCTTAATGTGAAAGCTTCCACGGATCTTCGAACTTCTTATTCGATCAAGCTTTGTCACTCCTGCTGTCATGCGAAGCATCTTCATCTCAGCTGCCGTTAATTTACTCTCATACGTTTTGTACATCGTCCAACATTGTGAACCGTATGTGACCGCTGGTCGCACAACTGCGGTGTAAAACCGTCCCTTCAACTTAGGTGGCATTTTTCTGTCACAGAAGATAGCGGATTTTCTCGCCACTTCATCCACCCTACGCTTACGCGATGATTGATGTCGTCATCACAAGTTGCTTTGCTATTGATCATAGATCCCAGATATTTCAACTTTTCGCACTTGGGAAGCACTGTTCCATTCAAATAAATGTCTGGAATAGGCTTCAGTTGATCAGAGAACGGCAGCACATGTACTCTGTCTTTTTTGAACTAATGCGATACCCATTTCCCTCCAGAGCGTCCACCCACACATCAAGTGCTCGTTGCAGAGATGTAGGATCCTCACTTATGATGGCTCTATCGTCAGCAAAGAATAACTGATGTACCTTCAAGCAGATAATCAAGGACTGTAATAAAGAGCAAAGGACTTAAGACGCTTCCCTGATGCACCCCGACTTTGATTGGGAACTCTTCGGTTACTCCAGCGGGGCTTCTTACTCTTATCCTTGCTCCTTCGTACATGTCCATGATCATGTGTACATAGGTTTCTGGAACCCCACGATGTCTTAGCGCCACCCATATCAGATCTCGTAGTTGTCTGTCGAAGGTTATGGCCAAGAAAATCTTTCATGTCCTTCGGCTTTAAGTCCAAGCTGTTTGGAACTGTCTCCAGACTCTCTTGCAGCTTGCTGCACACAATAAAATCATTCTAATGTGGGTCCTCGGACACAAAGGCATCCCTGGAAACGAAGCTGCTGATGAGCTTGCTAGGTGTCCAATCTCCTCTCATTGGACGTGAACCTTTTTGTGGTTTGCCTACCAGCCAGATAAAGATAGAGCTATCTCGTTGGGAACGCGAAAAAATGCTCTCACATGAACAATCTGGCCCAAGGCATTCCAAGAAATTTATTACTTGTGGTGTTACAGTCCGGGGTGGACCTGGGTCTCAACCAACAAACCTCTCCAGTCAGCCCAGTTACGAGCCAGCTGCCTCCAGTTGCGCACGTCAAGTTGGTTGAGGTCCCCTTCCACTTGTTTGCGTCCACTACTGCGCGTCCATCCGGGGTGGATTCGAAGACTTTGTTGACTGTGACGTTGGGTTCCATCCGCTCTTAATGATCCAGCCATCTAAGTCGCTGTATGTGAACTCTTCTAGCTAAGTCGATGTCATTATATAGGCCGTATAGTTCGGCATTGTACCTTCTCCTCCAATCGCCGTCTATGTAGACGGGATCAAAGATCACTCGTAGAACTCCCAATTACCATCTCAAGAAAAATGGGCCGTGTTCAATCGGATACGTGCCGTCTCTGTCTTGAAGACACCGAAACAGCCCATTACATACTATATGATTGCCCGGCCATAGCCCGGCTTAGGCTAAAGCACTTTAATAAAGACTTAACATTACCTTCTGATGTCACCTCTTCTTCAGCTCGAACTAACTTTAGCTGCACCAATGAACTAGATTTCAGCTAACGGGCAATTACTTCGTCAACATTCAACCAGGAGACAGCACAAAAGATATCTTTAGGTCGTAGTGCTTCATGGGTCATAGTTTGTCCTGTCACCCCATCTTTAAAAAAAAAGTAAGTTGTAAAAGTAACATTTGCTTTTGCAGAAACTATTTGGAGCACTGCTTAATATACACAAATGGTTTTACAATATTTGCACCAGATCGCCAAAATATTGCAATAATTTCAACAATCAAATAAAATGAATTGCAAATCGGTAAAAGAGGGATTTCGAAAGCTTTTTAATTTTGCTTAGAAGTTTCTACTGGTATTTCTTTAGATTTTACATATTAATTGTTCATTTTACGAGAAATTCATTCACAAATACATTTTTGATACTTAAATTTAAAACATGGCTTAGTTGTCGTCTGCCTGAGTTTAATAATGCTGCTACATATGGTTCTAAATAATTATCTTTCAATTATTAATCTAATGTACTTATTTGCTAGTCCTTTGAGTATTCGTAGTCTGCACCATTCAAAACTGCCATCATCTTAAAGTCGCTACCTGTCCGAAATAACTAAATTGCCATCCAAAATAAGTAGATTGTCTTTGAACGCAACCAAAAACCTAAGCTCAGTTTCCTCAGTTTGGCTGCTACCATTGAGCGCCGCCATTTTTTTATTGAGCTAATTTGCAATCCGTTGAGACCATTTTTTACAGACATACCGAATATTCGCTCTTACCGTTACACTTTGCCCGACTACGATAAGGAGCAGACGTAGTTTTTTTGAAAAGACAAATTTGACTGTAATTTTAAGCCCACATTTGGGTAAATAAAAGTGTAAAGTAAAGTTGTAAGCTAAAAATCAGTTTTTCATTTCTTGGTCACAAAAAGTAGTGACACTACCCAAAGACTTGCCATCTAAATAAATTCAGCATAGTTGCCTATTGAACTGCGACAAGAACAATGGCCTCAATGGTCTCGAAACCGTTTATGACGTCTGGTGTTAAAGTTCACTATCGCTTTAATATCTTTATTTTCCGGTTTCGATGACAACTTTATTCCAAATCTTGAATTTCGCTTTGAACCCATCCTCTACTTGCGGTTCAGCGTCTGTTATTTTTGATTCACTATGTCACCAGATATCAGATCAAAAATTAAGCAGTATTCTGATTTTAAACATCCAAAGTGTTCACCTCTCGCTGCTTTGCAGTGAGTTGATGCTCACCGAATCATTTTCCGTTAAAAAAAAAAAAAAATGGTTTTCAGAATTTTTTTTATCGGTGTTTAATTTTCGATAATCCCAATGCCCCCAACCTTTATAAAACCCTTGCACAGGGCCATAACCAATTGAACTTTGACAGAACAAAGCTGAAGAGCTGTAGCTGCTTTGAGCTCAGGCAACAGAATGATGAATCTGATGCTCAGATTTTAGCACTAATAAAAACTAATCAGAATTTGCATAAGAAAAAAGTGTTATGATACATAAAGCGAAAATGAGTTAATGTGACAAAAAGTAATATTTTATATGTTCAACTGTCGTCGCTCGATGCAAAGAACAGGATTATGAGGAGCTTCCTTAAGTGTGATCTAACCAATATGCTGATCTGAACTTCGATCTTCAAATTAGCCATCACTGTATGACAGGCTTAAAGTTTAGTAGCTTAAAAAAATATAGTATTCCTACACACTATTTCTAAAAAAAATAACAATAATTAACTAAAAAATAAATAATTATTTGGCGCAACAGCTCCTTAAGTGCCAGGGCCTAGCTTCTCGCAACAAAAATTAATTATAGCCTATTAAATTATAAGCTATTGAGTGAAAACTGGGTTGAAGCATAAATGCCGAAGAAAATGCTTCTGTGGCCTATGATCATTTTTAAAAACTTAAAAATATCAGCTTAATAGCTCTAGCGTTTCCATAGAGCGAAGCTAGTCTGTACACTTAAGCCCTGGATGAATAATTCACTTCTAAAACAAATCAAACTGAAGCATAAGCTGCGCAGTAAAACCTGCAAATAACCACTCAATGTTGCTATAAAAAGTCGTTACACACATTTGTATCAACAAATAAATAAATAAATTCATGTATGTCGCAACACATACTTTGAAAACAATTTAAGAAATTTAATAAATTGGGAAAGTAAAAACCACAACGAATCCATTACACTTCAAATTGATAACGTTAACGTTACCGTTGTTGTAAATGAAATCAATACTTTGCATTAGTTGCACAGACGTCTTCTCCTTGTGTCTTTTCAATGTCTTGTAGTGGTTGCTCATCGAAACAACTCTTAGACCGCACAAATTTAAGTAATAGCTTGTCTTCAAGCCTATTTCGGGATTTGAACTGTTAAAAACCATCAATTCTCTTAAAAACTCATATTCTTGTGGTAACGATGGAATTTCTAGTTTCATCATAAAAAGAATCGCCTTAGACGTGGATATATTTAAGCATTTTCACGGGAACCTTTCCTGAATTGTTAAAACGTGCCAATGTGATTCCTATTTTCATAAAGGGTAATAAAAGAGGAAAAATTAATTAAAGGCCGATTTCCTTACTTTCTATAATATCTAAAATCTTTGAGAAAGCTGTAAAACAGATTTTTCAAATTTCTGAATAATGTTAACTTCTTCATTAAAAATCAAATTGGTTTTAGAGAAAACCATTCCACTGAAGATGCTGTTCTGAACTTCTGTCAATATATACAAGGGACTTTTTCTTGACATAACTAAAGCCTTCGATATGTTAGATTACAAAATTCTTTTGGATAAACTAAGTGTCCCCGCAGATTAACATTGTGTTCCATGCAGCTAGTTGTCGCAGATTCAGCCTACTCAAAATAATGTGGCTGTAATACCTTATTCAATGAAGATAATGCCTGTAATGCTTATTTACTTACTTAGATGGCGTTACAGTTCGGGATGGACCTAGGCCTCAACCAACAAACCTCGCCAGCCAGCACGGTTACGAGCCAGCTGCCTCCAGTTGCGCACGCCAAGTTGGTTAAGGTCCCCCTCCACTTGTTTGCGCCACCTACCGCGAGTCGTCCATCCGGGTTGGATTCGAAGACTTTCTTAGCGGGAACGTTGGGCTCCATCCGCTCTACATGACCCAGTCATCTTAGTCGCTGTATGTGAACTCTTCTGGCTAAGTCGATGTCTTTGTACAGGCCGTATAGTTCGGCATTGTACCTTCTCCTCCACTCACCGTTTATGCAGACGGGACCAAAGATCGCTCGAAGAACTTTTCTCTCGAAATAAGCAAGGGCAGCGTCATCCAGTTTTGTCAAAGCCCATGCATCTGCGCCATACATCAGGACTGGGATGATTAGTGTCTTATAAAGAGTTACCTTAGTAGTTCGAGATAGGGCTTTGCTACTCAATTGCCGTTTTAGCCCATAGAAACAACGATTGGCAAGAGTAATTCTTCGTGTGATCTCCCTACTAATGTCATTTGCGGAGTTCACCATAGAGCCTAGGTAGACGAAATCCTTTACTACCTCAAAATTATATCTGTCTATTGTGGCGTTCTGTCCAAGACGCCCCATTGACTGCCCGCTGAGTTCTTCCGTCAATGTCATCGGCATAAGCGAGTAGTTGTACAGACTTATAAAAGATTGTACCTCCGGTGTTGGCTTGTGAGTTTCATACAATTATCTCAAGTACTATGTTAAAGAGATCGTATTATAGCGCGTCTCCTTTTCTAAGACCTTTCCTGACATCGAACGGTTCGATGATGTTTTTACCGACTTTGATGAAGCAGCGAGAGTTCTCCATCGTCATTCTGCACAAACGGACGAGCTTGGCAGGTATGCCAAGACTAGACATGGCTCTGTATAACTCGTCTCTATACACGCTATCATAGGCAACTTTGAAATCGATGAAGAGGTGGTGCGTATCGATTTTATATTCATGGGTCTTTTCCAAGATCTGCCGTAGTGTGAATATTTGGTCAATGGTGGACTTTCCAGGCCTGAAACCGCACTGATAATGACCTATCAGGTTGTTGACGATCGGTTTTAGGCATTCACATAGTACGGCAGACAGGAAAGTTCAGCGGCAGCTTTGGTGGATTTGAGTTTAGATATCGCCTGTAATGCTAATTGCTTCAAAATTGAAATAGCTAAGAACTATAAGCACATAGGTGTCGTAATTGATCAAAATCTGAGTTGGTGCGATCACATCTCTATCTTGAAGCAGTATTTGTTATCTATTCTTTGAAGTTTTTACCGGTTTAGAAAGTACTGCTGTACAAATATCTTAAAAAATATTTACTTTGGTATCTTCCATTCAAGACTGCAATATGTTATTAGCTGCTGGGGTGGTATTTACGTCAATAAAATCCAACAACTAACTGTTTTACAAAAATACGTTATAAGAAAACTATGTTGTTCGTCTTGTTTAGCCAACATCTCCGTCCTATTTAATAAACTGAAAATTCTGCCTGTAAAGCATTTGTACTATTTTAAAGTCCTTCAATAGAATATTAAAGAAGATTTTATGTAAAGTAAAATTATGGCTTTTGAATATTAATTGTAATGAAATTGAAATTTTGTTGCACTTCATCACTTAAAACTAACTAAAAAAATGTATCATTATAGAATTGTTATCGATGCACTTTCCGTTTGCCTTTTTTTTCCTTTCTAAAAAAAACGACTAAAAATGGAATATACATATGTAGTATGTAGTTTACCCCACACTAAAATAATGTACGTAATGTGACATTTTTTTTTTATTTTTTAATGTATACAAAATGTCTCTAACTATTCTCATAACTAATTGTAGTAGTTATTAGTATTCTATTGAATTTTGAGAATAAAGAACAAATTAAAAAATAAAAAATAAATAAATTAACACTTAACGAAGAATAGAACAACGTGGTGTGTTTCCAAAATATATATATATCTTCGTACCATTTCTTTCAGTTCGGAAAAGTAGGCGTGTTAGTGGGCAGATCTTAGAAAATTTTACACTGGTACTACTTCAGTCTCTCAGAAGCTCGTATGTGAAATTGTATCGCCCTAGTTCGAAATTTAAGACATGCACATCCACACACGGACGTAAGGACATACTGTTGGTACCTACCATTTATATAAATACTCCCCTTTATTTCTCTATGTTACAAATTGTGTATCAAAATCAATATACCCTATGGGATAGGGTATGAGAAAATATATTTGTATATTTGTCGCAAAATACGCATAAAGAACCTAGGGTCTAGCTTTTCGCGTTGTGCACATTCAATTTTTCGCACGAATACGATGGACCGTTTTATGCCGCATCCGAAGGGTAATTTATTATTTCGGCTGTATTATTTATTGATTCAGTTTGAAAAAGAAAGAGAAAGAAAGAAGAAAAAATGCGTTGGTGTTGTTAGTGTTCTTAATGTTAACCATTGGTCTGGAATAGGAACTTTTCCCATCCACATTGGTACAGAATTCAAGGATGGAAGTGAGAGGCATATCTGCCAGATCGTGCAATTCTCCAAAGGAGGTGCTTCCGAAATAAGTTCAGCGACATCGGCTTTGATTAGGGCATTGGCACTGGAAGAACATAAAATGTATTTTATTAATTTTTTAACATTAGGCGTTTGTGGTTCTATATATAGGTTTGAATGTGGTTCCCACCTGCTTTTGCAATCGTTAGAAATTTGCATGTTATTTTTTTTTTATATACGGCAGTGGTACATATGAGTGGAAGAGTTTCTGTTTGTTGGAGGAGATTTGAATGGACATGTCGGGAAGGCAAACGAAGATTATGAAGACTGCCATGGAGGACTAGGATATGGCACCAGGAACCTTCCTGGTGAAGACATCCTAAGCATGTGCAAATCACATGGTCTTATCGTGTTAAATACTATGTTCATCAAACAAAGCCGGCACCTGATCAATTACAGCAGTGGTGGAGATGAAACCCAGATTGACTACCATTTGATAGCCAGTTTCATGAAGCCTCGGGTAAAAGATTGCAAAGTGATCCTGGGAGAGGCAATCGTTCGGCAACACCGTCTCCTGCTAACAGAAATTTTTATGAAAACACCGAAGAAATGCAAACAAACAAGGGTCTCTGAGAAAATCAAGTGGTACAATCTGGACAAAGAAAAAGGCGAGGCTTTTATTTTCGTAATGGAAAATTACCTCTCTCACACCATCAATAGAGCTGAGGATGAAGAGTGCAGAGCACAAAATATGTGGGATTCCTTACAGCGAACTTGCTTAAAGAAGGCCAAATCACTGCTAGGAGCTTCAAGAGGCCACCATCAACACGCCAAAGAAACATGGTGGTGGAGTGATGAAGCTAAGAAGGTGATAAATGAAAAGAAAGTGGCTTTCAAAGCTTGGTCAAAGTGCCCCTCTAACAATAGTGACGAAAAAGTTCGCCTCGGAATGGAATACAGATGTTGCAAGAAAAAAGCGAAGAAGAAGTGCGCCCAGCTTCAAGCAGAGAGTACGGAGGGCCTGTATCGGGAGCTGGAGAAAATATCTTCCCCGGTTGCTGATGCAAACCAGGCTGTCCAGGAGCTGCAAAGACACAATATGAACAAGAGCGCAACCATCTTCAAAATAGCCGCCCAAAGAAGGAGGAGTGCTCAGGAGATTCGTTCGCCAAAGTTCATTAACAATGCTCATGGCCAGCTTCTTGTGGATGACGAGAAAATTCGGCAGAGGTGTCGGCAGTATTGTGAAGAACTTTTAAATGAACAGTTTCCCCGGCTTTACTTTCCAAGAGCCATCCCTAACTGTGAAGAAATACCCGACATTACAGTCGAAGAAGTTAGTGAGGCGGTCAAATACTCAAAAAAACGAAAAGCAGTTGGGCCAGACGAGATGCGCTCTGAGTTCTGGAAAAAGATGGGAGACATCGGGTTCAGATGGCTCAGAATTCTCATCTCCAAATTCGTGAGAGGTGATCCAATGCCGAATCAATGGAGGGAAAGTTACCTTCTCCCTGTATACAAAGGGAAGGGTGATACACGAAACTGTGATAACTACCGTTCGATCAAGCTGGTGTCACACACCATGAAGATCGTTGAGCGGGTATTAGGTGGCCGACTGCGAAAAATAATACGGCTATCTGATGATCAGTGCGGGTTTGTCTCGGGTAAATCAACCACAGATGCAATCCAAAGTATAAGGTACATAATGGAAAAACATCGTGATTCCTTAACGGATTTGCATATTGTATTGGTTGACTTTGAAAAGGCATTCGACAGACAACCACGCGATCTGATATTGGTGGCGCTAAGACATTGAGGGGTTCCAGAAACCTATGTACAGATGATCATGGACATGTACGAAGGAGCAAAGATAAGAGTAAGATGCCCCGCTGGAGTAACTGAAGAGTTTCCTATCAAAGTCGGGGTGCACCAGGGAAGCGTTTTAAGTCCTTTGCTCTTTATTACAGTCCTTGATTATCTGCTTGAAGGTAAAGTGATGGACCTCAAGGTACATCAGTTATTCTTTGCTGACGATGGAGCCATCATAAGTGAGGATCCTACATCCCTGCAACGAGCACTTGATGTGTGGGTGGACGCTCTGGAGGGAAATGGGTATCGCATTAGTTCAAAAAAGACAGAGTGTTTGTGCTGCCCGTTCTCTGATCCACTCAGGCCTATTCCGGACATTTATTTGAATGGAACAGTGCTTCCCAAGTACGAAAAGTTGAAATACCTGGGATCTATGATCAATAGCAAAGCAACTTGTGTTGACGACATCAATCATCGCATAAGCGTAGGGTGGATGAAGTGCCGAGAAAAATGCCACCTAAGTTGAAAGGAAGGCTCTACACCGCAGTTGTGCGTCCAGCGCTCACATACGGTTCACAATGTTGGACGATGTACAAAACGTATGAGAGTAAATTAACGGCAGCTGAGATGAAGATGCTTCGCATGACAACAGGAGTGACAAAGCTTGATCGAATAAGAATTTCGAAGATCCGTGGAAGCTTTCACATCAAGGAAACCATCGTACAAAAAATAGAGCGCGACCCGCTCAGCTGGTATTGCCACGTTCAAAGAAGAGATCATTTGAACCCGGATAAAAAGGCAATATCAATGCACGTTCCAAAGACATCGCGATGTAGGAAATGCAGGCCTATAAACGCCTGGATCATACAAATGCGACGACATCGGCATTTGTATGATCCAGGCACTCAGTAACCGAGTGATCCAAAATCGGCAGGCCTGCCGATATTTTCTAAGGTCAAATAGGCGAACCCCACAGGCGGATCAGTAGAAATGCGGTGAAGTGGGAGGGTTGTGATTCCTTATTTTCGGATCACAACCTCGCTGAAAAAGGAAGAAGAAGAAGACCGCATTGGTACATATGTGGTCTTGCGTTTACTAGTGATGGCCTATGATCAGACCTCCTCCTGTAAAATTCATCTGATTCTTTATTTCCGATGAAGTCACTATGGCCTGGTACCCAAATAATTTGAACGTTATTCCATCCGCTTATAGCTCTTAGTTTGGGAGACAACTAATTCGATTTTATAGTTACCGCTGGAAGTGCTTTAATGGCTGCTTAACAGGCGACGTAAACGGAGATGTCCTTCCACACTCTCGACCTTTGGATAGCCAGAATAGGTAAGATATCTACTTGAAAGACTCTGCACGGATCAGAGGGAGCGGTACAATTGACCGCAAACCAAAATCTCTAATAATGAAGTCTCGCATTTTTTAAATAAATCCCGAATAACAAAATCTCGCATAATCAATCTCGCACATTTTTTTGAAAGTGAATGTGCGGTCAATCGTACTCAACCCCGGATCAGAGGCATGGATATGGAGAAGTCTAGTTTCTCCTGAGCCCGCTCCATTGCCCAGTTCCATTTTCGATAAATGGTACTTGACTCCTTTTCTCGAATAGATTCCATGTACGGGGTCATGTAGTCAGTTTGCAGGTTGTTGTCTTCAATTTCCTCCATCGTTGTACTATGCCCTAATGGGTTCATTGACCAGTTTCTGGTTTCTTTGATGCTTATCGCACTCTTTATGTATGTATGCATGTTTATTTTTATTTTAGTAAATATTTCTATTAGAATTCATTTATAACATAAATAATTACGAGTAACTTAAGTTAAGTTTACAAGTGTGTATATGTGTATAATTAGAAAACTAAGCATGTCTTTATTCAATTGTATTTCTAATATGGGATATATGTACGTATAAGTAGTTTTTTAAATTTTAACAACACCCTTTAATTTTTTATTGCTGGGGGTAGTTCATTGTAAAGTTTTAGACTACGATACTTAAGCATATTTTGTGTTTTAGAGTATCTATATAAATTAAGTCTAAAATCTGAGTTTGCTCTTAAGTTATACGGTTGAGAATCCCCGATGTAAACTAAATTCTACGTTAAGTATTACAAAGTTATCCCCGTGCTCAGCGCAAATCTTCTTATGTGTATGTGCAGCATTTCCTTTCCGAAAATAAAAGAGCATAATGTATATAATAATTTGCCTCCATTTTCAAAAGCCTACCAAATGCGTAAAACACAACCGATCGCTATGAACTTTCTTTCACATATGCATTGCGATGTGTAATTAAAGAAGAAAAGACTGCAAGCTCGAAGCAACATTTACAAACGGCGTCATTCAAAGTCAACGGGAACACTAACGATAAACAGAGGGAATTTATTGGCCAACCCAATAGTTAGGCAGCAGGTTGTACTTCATTTCAAACACGAAGCTATGAGAGAATAAAAGATAAAAGCTCACTGAGAATAGTTCTTATGGCTTTATTTTGCAGCACTTGTAGACGATTTATATGTTTATTATTACCTATAAATAAGATCGTAGAACAAAATTCAAAATGTGATTTAATAATCGTATTGTATTGTAAAAATACTGCGCATATTGTGGTTATATTTTTTCGGATCCTTTTAAGTACCCAATTTTCTTTGACACCTTTTTCGCTACATAAATCATATTACTATTAAAGTTCAAACAATTATCCAATATTACGCCTAGATATTTAATTTCATTCACTTGTTCGATGGCTTTGCCTTCAATTAGAAAATTAATAATGTCACTACTATTTATCACCATGCATGATTTTCAGTTGGTTTTGTTGAGCCATAAGCAAAGGTATTCTTAGTCTTCCTTAATGTATTCAACAAATCCACTTACATTTTTACCACTTATGAACATAAGAGCATCATCATTTTAATACTTTTACGCATATCATTAATATGAATAAAAAATAGAAGGGGGCCAAGTATGGTTCCTTGCGGTACACTAAAACATGTATTTCTCGCACAGGATGTTGAACTATTCACAGAGGTCTTTTGGGTTCTATTAATTAAGTAAGATTTAAACCAGTTAAGTTCCACGCCTTTTACGCCATATTTAGAAGTTTACTGGTAAGTACGTTATGGTCAATTGTTTCGAATGCTTTTTGAAAGTCCAAGAATAGTGCTACGATCTTATTACTGTTATGTCTTTCTTCCTTCAGAGTCATTATGAGCCAGTTTAGGGACGTTTCACATGAGTGGTTATGCCGAAAGCCCGATTGATTTTCTATTAATAACTTGATATCACGCACATATTTATAAACCTGTTCGTATGCGCACTTCTCAAGAATTTTCTCTAACAAAGGCATCATACTGATGGGCCTAAATTTGTCACAGTCTTTCGTGCCCGTCTCTTTGGGTATTGGGATAACGGTAGATTCCTTTAAATTTTTCGGGAATTCACCGCTAATAAAAGAATTGTTAACTATATGTAAAATTATTGGGCCAATTATAGCAAAACAATCTAGGACAATGCTAATATTTAAATTCAGGGCATTTTTAGTGCTCATCATTTTGCATATTTTTCTTAGGTCACTTAGTTCGATTTATTTAAATTTGAATAAATTCTGCAATTCGGGTAAGTCAACGATAGTCTGATTGTTTACTGGTATGGAATTACTAATCGCGTTTATGCTTTCTACGAGTATAAAGTACGAATTGAACTTATTAGCGATCGCAAAACTTTCGGTTTCCAATTTATCACCAAACCAAATTTCTGTAATTTCGGATTTTTCGTCTTTTAAAACCATTTTTTTTATTGTTTTCCACGCGGTCTTTTGATTAGGACAGGGTTCAATTTTACTACAAATATAGTTTCTTTAAGCGAGGTTGAGTTTATTTTTATACAGATTTCGTATGTTTCTGTAAATGTTCCAATCTGTCTATTAAATATACTCGCTTTACGAAAGCACTGAATTTTGTTAAATTTTAGGGTTCTTAGTTCGTCTTTAAACAATTTGTTAGATTCATAGACTCTTGTTTTTTGGTTTGTTTTTTACACAATCCATTAAATTATCTTGTAATAATGATTACCTAACATGAAAGTCACATTTTTCACTAAGAATGCTCTTAATGGATTTTTATTATATTTAAATAAGTCTATGTATTTTTTCTTATTTTTAACGTTTTTATTAACCGCAGACACCTTAATAAGGATTACTTCATGATCACTGACAATTAGTTCCAGCGCTGTATCCGCCTAAATGTGCTTCTCTTTAGGACATATAACAAAGTCAATCAATGACCTCGTGCTCTCTACAATTCTTGTTTGTTTGTTTATCACTGTTTTAAATTATTTTGTATTAATATTTCATGAACAATTTTAATGTAAGTATAATTGATATCAAGTAGATTAATATTAAAGTTCCCAAAAATGACTATGTTAAAATTTGTGTGCAATACCTCGTCAAGCCAACTCGATAATGCTGTACAAAATTCTCGTTCTGAACTACTACTTAGTTACTTAGATCCTTTAACCCCTCTGGGGGCAGAGGGTGTCAGCCACGCCTGCGCGCCATCTTGTTCGGAGTTCTGCAACGTGTTTGAGCTGCCTCCAACTCATTTACTCGTATAAAGAACTCGATTCCTCCTCAACTGTTCTGCACCACGTTTGCCTTGGGCGTCCCGCTATTCTGCCGTCTGAGCGGATTCCACTGCATGTCGTATTTCGCAATGGAGTTGGCTTCGCGCTGTACGGTGTGTCCAATCCACTGTCACTTTCTCCTTCGTATAGTAATGCTTTTAGGTTCTTGGCCCGTTGTCGTATAAAGTTGTTCGTTGAAGATGCGGTTCGGCCAAACCCTCAAGATGATCCTTAAACATTTGTTTACGAAGATTTGCAGCTTACGTGTGTTAATGGTGTCCACCTTCTAAGTATTGCACCCATAAAACAGCACCGATTCTACGTTGGAGAAACAGTCGCCGCTTTGTTCTTAAGCTGATAACATTGCTTCTCCAGATTTTGGATAGCATTCCGAACGCAGCTTTTGCCTTCCCGATTCTGCTGCACACATCCAGTTCGGTGCCACCACGATTAGCCGAGACCGCACTTCCTAAATTTTTTTTTTTTTTTTTTTTATAATTTGCGCGTGCCAAAGGGATTATTAATACCCTTATACTGGCTCTCAGGGCACGGGCGGTTGGGAAAAAGGGGGAAAGAGACAGAGGAGATGCCGGTTTGCGTTTGCTTTAAATGATTGTAGGCTGTAATGATGAGGAAAAAAAGTTATCAACTTTCTCGACTTCCTGTCCGGCAATGTTAAGTTGAACGCGGGTATTAGAAGTGCTCAGGGCTTTTGTTTTGGCAGTGTTTATTTTTAGCCCCACTTTGTTTTCCTCAGCTATTAGATTTTGGGTCATCAAATCAAGATCCATTATCTAGGTGTTTAAGGTAAGATGTCAACGTCCAACGAATTCCATAATTAGCCTCCATCAATGCTGCACGGAGTACATCGCTGATAACCACCAAGAACAATAGTGGCGGCAGTATGCACCCTTCACTTACTCCACTTTGGACTTCAAAATCCTCCGACACCTTTACATTGTGTAAGACGTGACACGTACCGCCCTCGTATGTAGCTTTGATAATAGCTATAAGTTTTTCTGGGATGCCTCTCCTGCGCAAGGCCAACCAGATTGCATCTCGATTCAAGCTGTCGAAAGCCTTCTCGTAGTCGATAAACAGCAAATGTAGCGGAGACCTGTACTCAACGCATTGTTCGATTATGATCCATAAGGTGTTTATGTTGTCGATGCAGGATGATCCAGATCGAAAGCATGCCTGTTCAACGTCAAGAGTTGAATCTAAATGCTCTTTTATTCGTTCCAGAATTATTTTAGCTATTATTTTGGCTACGGCTGGAAGAACGCGAATACCTCTCCAGTCTCCGCATTCTTGATTGCTGTTGTTATTTCGGTTTTACTGGGAGGTACGGTGCGAATTCGGAAATTTGTTGCTTCGAACTACTCATTCAAATTCAAATTCATACCGCCATCGTCTAAGTGGTTTAGCACTGTAGCAAAATGTTCTCTCCATCTAGTGAGCTGGTCGTCATCCGAGATCTGAAGGTTACCGTCTAGGCTCTTCACTGGGTGTTGTTTGGAGCTCCGACCACCAGCCAGCTCCTTAGTGATGCTCTAAACAGTCCTACTGTCGCACCCGCTCGCTGCTTCTTCAGCCCTTGAAGCCAGTGATTTGATGTGCTGACGTTTGTCACGTCTCATACTATGCTGCATTTCTTTCTTCTTCGCACGGTATTGGGCTTTTAGTGCTTAGAGTGCTTTTTCACTAGAGCACTTCTTCCTGTTCCAGGCGGCAGCGGACGAATTCCCTAGACGGAGTCAACGGTGGCGTCTATAGTTCCAGTTAGGTTGAACTTAGTGAATACCTTGCGTGAGCTGCTTCGACGTATTCGGATCACAGGTCGGTAATGAATTTCCAATGTTGGTCAGGACATTGGAATAGAGATGGTGGCGGAGGAGCCCTTAATGGGCCAACGGCAGCGCTCATACTCCCGTAGTGGACTACTGGCACCGGTGTACCCGGCCCCTCGTCCTAGGGGAATAATTAAGGAACTGGCCATCCAGGTTGGGGGTTGTGCCGTCGGGGTAACTTCCCTACCACGTAAAAAACTCATGGTTCCGAAACAACCAAAAGCCTCGGATAAGGATGACTCAACTAATGACGACCCCAGCAAACGAAATAAGGACAACGACCTTCGGATCTGTACGTGGAATGTTCTGTCCCATTACAGACCACGTGCAGCCGAACAACTAGCAGAGGCCCTAGACTGCTATAAAGCAGATATTACCGCCATACAGGAAGTGCAATGGGATGGGCCGGGCAAAAAGAGGATGAATAACTATGACATCTACTACGGTGATTGCTACAGAAGCAACAGGCAACGCTTATTCGGATGCGGATTTGTCATGCGCGGCAGACTTAGGCAAGAAGTCTTAAGCTTCCGACACGTTAGCGAGCGTATTATGACTATCCGGATCAAGGCTAAATTCGCTAACTTAAGCCTAATATGTGTTCATGCCCCCACGGAAGAAAAGGACCCTGCCACCCAAGAGTGTTTCTACGAGCTCCTCGACAAAACATACGAGCAATGTCCTAAATACGACGTTAAAATCGTATTGGGCGATTTTAACGCCAAAATAGGAAAGGAGGACGTCTTTGGTAAGGCAGTCGGTAAGCATAGCCTACACGACACCACGTCTGATAACGGACTAAGTCTAATTGATTTCGCTGTGGAGCGAAATGTCACCATAGCAAGCACATGGTTTCCTCATCTAGATATTCATAAGCAGACATGGCGGTCTAATGATCATGTAACGATCAACCAAATTGATCATATTGCGATCGACGCAAGGCATGCCTCCAGTATTCTGGATGTCCGGACCTTCCGAGCGGCCAACATAGACTCGGATCATTACCTTGTTGTAGCCAAGGTACGAATGCGGATATCCCAATCTGAGCAACAAAGAAGAATTACTGTGAGAAAATTTAACGTCGAAAAGCTACAATCGCAAGAGACTGCCAGACTCTTCGCTGAACGAGTATCCCGAAATCTCTCAATCACCCCTATGCCGCCAGCATCAAGTACCGAAGACCAGTGGCAACGCTGCCAACATGTCATGAGAAACTCCGCGACTGGTGTGCTGGGTCTCGCTCGCCCTTCTTCTTCTTCTTCCTTTTATCAGCGAGGCCATGATCCGAAAACAAGGGATCACAACCCTCCCACTTCACCGCATTTCTACTGATCCGCATGTGGGGTTCGCCTATTTGACCTCAGAAAATATCGGCAGGCCTGCCGATTTTGGATCACTCGGTTACTGAGGCCAATGAAATGCCGATGTCGTCGCATTTGTCTGATCCAGGCGTTTATAGGCCTGCCTATCCTACATCGCGATGTCTTTGGAACGTGCATTGATATTGCCTTTTTAACAGGGTTCAAATGATCTCTTCTTTGAACGTGGCAATACCAACTGGGTCTCGCTCGCCCACCACCACGAAACTCCTGGTTTGACGAAGAATGCCGGCGAGTGCATGCAGCAAAACAAGAGGCATACAAAGCGGAAGACGAGAGCTGCTCGTGAGCTCTACGAGCAAAAGAGACGGGAAGAACATCGGCTTCTCCAAAAGAAGAAGAAAGAGCATGAGAAGCGCGCGTTTGAGAATATCGAGAGTTTATACTCCAGGAACAATGTACGGAAGTTTTACCAAAAGGTAAAAAGAACGTGTCAGAGAAGTAATACCCATAGAGAAACCTGTAGATATGAAAATGGAAACCTCGTAGTAGAATCACAGTCCGTGCTGAGAATATGGAAAAACTATTTCTGCAGACTGCATAACGGCGACGAAGACCAACATCTCGCTGTCAGGCAGAATGAACCATTCAATATAGACGATGATAGTCAAAATTTCCGTCCACCTGACCAAAACGAAGTGAGGATAGCAATATCCAAGCTAAAATCCAACAAGGCTGCTGGACCTGACGGCTTACCGGCCGAACTCTTCAAGGCAGCTGGGGATGAATTGGTAGAGTGCATACACCAACTCATTGCTAATATTTGGTCAGACGAGTGTATGCCTGATGAATGGAATCTCAGCATCGTTTGCCCGATCCACAAGAAAGGAGACCCCCTCAACTGCGCCAATTACAGAGGCATCAGTCTCCTCAACATCGCATACAAGATCTTTTCTGCGATATTGTGTGAACGCCTGAAACCTTTTGTCAACAGCCTGATTGGACCCTATCAGTGCGGTTTCAGGCCAGGAAAGTCCACCATCGATCAAATCTTCACACTTCGGCAGATCCTGGAGAAAACCCAAGAATTCCAAAACGATACTCACCACCTCTTTATCGATTTCAAGGCCGCCTATGACAGCATCTAAAGAGAAGAGCTTTATAGAGCCATGTCTAGTTTTGACATCCCTGCCAAACTTGTCCGTCTGTGCAGGCTGACGATGGAGAACGCTCGCTGCTCCATCAAGGTCGGTAATGACCTCACCGAGACCTTTGATGTCAAAATAGGCTTTAGACAAGGTGACGCGCTGTCATGTGACTTCTTCAATATTGTACTTGAATGGATAGTGCGGAACTCACAAGCCAACACCGGAGGCACAATCTATTACAAGTCTGTACAACTGCTTGTATACGCCGACGATATAGACATTATCGGAAGAACTCAGCGGGCTGTCACCGGTGCGTTTGCAAGCATTGAGGCGGAAGTGGCCAAAATGGGTTTAGCGATAAACGAGGGCAAAACTAAGTATATGCTGTCAACAAGAAGGGAAAACCAACACCGACGAATTGGACAAAACGTCACCGTGGGCAGCTATAAGGCAGAATAACTCTTGCCAATCGCTGTTTTTTGGGGCTTATAAGGCAATTCAACAGTAAAGCCCTATCTCGAACTACTAAGGAGACTCTATATAAGACCTTGATCATCCCAGTCCTGCTTTACGGCGCTGAAACATGGACTTTATTAAAAGAGGATGAAGATATCCTTGGTCGCTTCGTAAGATTTTCGGTCCGGTTTGCGTTGACGGGTTTTGGAGGAGAAGATTCAATCACGAACTATACGAGATGTACATCGACCTAGTCAAAAAACTGCGTATTGGACGTCTGAGATGGCTAGGACATGTAGAGCGAATGGACACCAACGCTCCGGCCCGCAGGGTCTTCGAATCTAACCCCGAGGGACGACGCAGTAGAGGGAATCATCGCCGTAGGTGGCACGCACAAGTTCAAGGGGACCTCGACCAACTTGGAGTGCGCAACTGGAGGCAACTAGCTAAAGACCGAGCTAAATGGAGAGGCTTGGTGGTTGAGGCCCAGGTTCACCCCGAACTGTAGCGCCACCTAAGTAAGTAAGTAAGTCTGTTTCACGTATGTACGTTACTGCATGCATCAATGCATGCATTTTTGCTGCACATCTGTTCCGGGCTTAAGGCAAACACATAAACTGCCTGCTGAGCAGTGCTGCCACTAGACGCATACCATATTGTAGCAGATCCCTAGGCAAAAGCTAGTAGATTCAACCAAAAGGTAGCACAACAGCTTGATTCATTTATTTATTAAAATTTGCACAATTTTTTTTTTATAATTTGCGAGCACTCAAGGGGGTAGGTAGGTAGGTAGGTAGAAGTGGTTGTGTCAGCAAACCATGCCGACACTTAATTAGCGTAGAAGCGCCGCTTTAACACCACAACTCAAGTGACCTATCGGATGTAGGGAAAGGGAAAAAGAGTAAGGATTATTCAAATTCACCCCGTTACACTGAGCAGGCTGATAATATCCCCAATGCTAATCTCCGCTAGCTCTACAAGGTTGTCGAAAAAGAGTTTACCTAAGGTGCGCTGTCTGGCCTTGCCTAAAGCCGGACACTTGCAGAGGAAGTGTAAGATTGTTTCTATCTCGTCAGCAGTATTGCAGCTGCGACAGTGTGCATTAAATGCAATGCCTTTTCTAGCCGCATGAACCCCGATGGGCCAGTGGCCAGTACTAACTTCCAGAACTTTTGCGATATCTGCACGGGTTTTGCTTAGTAGATCTTGCGCTCTTTTCCGGAAGTATTTGGCCACATCTGCCTGGAGATGACACAGTTCCGCACCCCCTGCCATCTACTATCCGCCTTTAGCAGATAGTGCGCGAAGATGCCTCCCTTAAGGACCCCTAACGGGAGGTTCACCTCCTTTGCTAGGGAATCATCACGGGCAAGTCCTTACCTCGCGAGTTCATCAGCTCGCTCATTCCCCTCAATGTTGCTGTGACCTGGAACCCAAAGGAGACAGATCCTTAGCCGGTGAACAAGCGAGGCGAGTTCTTCTTTGCACTGTTCTACTAGCCTTGAGGATGTAGGGGCAGATACAGCCGCCTGGCTGTCAATGAGGATGGCAATGGTATTTAGGGGTGTAGACAAAAACTACATAGTGTAAAAAAAGACAAAACTCAAGATTTTTTGACATTTGAGATTAGCGAAACATATGGAAAATGGAGCCACCCGGCAATAATAAACCGGCACCTATAAGTAGTACCAAATAACTCAAAATGTTTTAAAGAAACCTCCATATATGAACGAGCAATTGAATTGTAAATTCAATATTTAATGAAATTGAAGTTTGAAGATGAGGTAAAAAGCTAGCAGATTTTTGGACAAAGCTAGTAGGTAGTAGCAAGACTGAAAACCTAGTAGATCTGCTAGCTTTGTAGTAAAAGTGGCAGCGCTGCTGCTGACACTATCGAAGAGAGTATAGCCATTCAATTGAACACTATTTCAAAATCGATGAACACCAGGTGAAGTTGGCGATCGATATTCAACGCACTGTTCGATGATGATCCACAGTGTTGCTGATGTGGTCGATATAGGAGGATCCAGAGCGGAAATCTCCTTGTTCGATATCGAGTGGTATTTAATTCGCTACAGCGTTATCTTAGCTGCAGTGCAGATACCCCTCCAGTTTTCGCACTGCTGATTTTTTCTAAAAGTGCAAGGAAATTTCTGATATAATGGCTAGGCCGTTTACGTGGGCGACAAGTCTTACTGTTATTCTTCTTAAGTACAGCTAAGATACCTTAGACCCACTTATATGAACTGAGCTCTACTCCGACTTTTCCCAACGGCATAAGATATATCTTAAGAACGCAAACGGTGCAATTTTCTCAACCTTCATCACAAATCGTTTGGCCGTTTCATATTTTTCATTCTTTTTTTTTTTTATTTCACACATTTTTAATTTCGAACGGGCTTCTACCACAGCTGGGGCCTTATTTTGTACTGCTTTCGGATTCGGATTGCCATTCGGAAATGTAATTCGATTCTAAAATGAATTGGTATTTTGTATGGTTCTCGGATTGGGTGTAAGTGCTTCCAACTCAAAATCCAACATTTCCGAAAATTAGATTGTCAAAACATCTATCAAACGTTTCAGTGACGTTTTGGAAATTGAGTTTGTATACATTGGCTATAGAAACGCAATACAAAATAAGGCCCCAGTACTGTTATTCATCCGAAAATGCCCCACACAAAGCTCGGCTTATCTCCGAAATAATGGGCGTACAAAACCATTAATAACAAGTACTTGGTAACCCTATTGGCTTGAATTATCTTCCAATTGCATCCCAGACCACTACTACGCCATGCTATCCTCTCCCCAGAAAGTGGTCAACAAAATCAAATTACTCGCTTCCAATGGTTCTCTCTTAGTTGTTCCATTCCAGCGTAGCAACCAAAAACCAAGCAACGAATACAAACATACATATACCTCTCAAGAAAGCACTTGCTACGATTTTCTGTGATTTCTGATTTTTCCTATCGAATCGACCGACCAACCGACAACAGGTTTTCCACACATCACACCGTTTTGCACCCTCCACTTCAGAAATGTTCCACACCCCCTCCACCAACAGACTGCTTCTTCTTATTTCAAGCGATTGAGTGGTTTTGAGTTTCACGCAGCGAGCCTCAGTCATCCCATCATTTGAGTGAGATCGCTTATAGTTAATAGACGTATGTAGTTTTGCTGCTCGTCTCGTCCAATAATTCGTGTTAATTGTTGTGAAGCGCGGAATGGTTATGATGTATGAATAAATTTGATTCGCCGATGTGTTCACAGATTCGCATATAATAGTGTCGAAATAGGTTTTAAAACCGAAAACGGTATTAATCGAATTTAAATTCAAATTTCACTTCAAAAACGGAAAGTTTTTGAAAAGAGTTTTCCGGTATATACGGAAAACTATCGAGTGAGTGCTGTTCTAGTGCGCGAATTACAATTTAACCAAGAAACCTGTTTTTACATGTGTTTTGTTATAAAAAAATCTTAAGAAAAAAAAAAATAAAAAATACTAATTTAGCAACAAATTGCAATTATTTAAGGAGTGCTCACCCCCAGCGCCTGCGTCCGCAACATTTCTGTTTCAGTTTAACAAAGGAGTTTCACCCGGATTTCCCGCATACAATTAGGTAAATAGAAACTGCCCGATGCCCATCCAATTGGATATGTATTTCTCAACCCACTCAAGAGTTGAACTCATTCAGAGATTAGAGCGACCTCGAGGTTGGGCGCCCAGCAGAATGAACTCTGCCTAAAAAAATCGCATAAATATTTCGCAACCTTTTGTTAACCCCTTTTTCGTCTTTTGTTTTCTTTGCAATGAGTGTAGTGTATCATTTGTTGTTGTTCTTCTTTTGTTTATTTCATTTCGTGCAACCATCGACCATCGCATAGAGAGAAGGAATTCTGTGTCAGGAGGAAAACAAATAACAAAAAAAACGAAGAAATAATTCAATGAGTCATCATGAACGCTAGAGCCAGTGTCGGCTAGTGTGTGTTGTGTCGGCGGAATTGCGGTAGAGCTGGCCATTTGCTCGTCGTGGTCCGTGGCTGGTGTTGTTGTTTTCTTTTAACATTTTTGTCTTCTTTTGGCCATTGAAAAGGTTTGGTGGTACGACCACAGCACACCATCTTTTGATAGTATGATGACCGGTTTTTCTGTTTTCTTCGTATAGTTGATGAGAGGATCACTTCAACTCTTTGTCTATGATGTCCGCACAGTTGTGTGATGAAGTAGGGAAACGTGCTTGCTACTGTGATGTTAGCGAAGCACATCTTGATATCAGGAAGTAAATTCTAAAACTGATATTAAAGGACCTATGTTACCTATTATCGAATACCATATAAAATATCAAGATACGAGTAGTGCAACTGGCACTTCAAATTGATGAAAAGTAAAAAGCTCTTCCAGGCACGGCCGGTCGGGAACAGAAGGTGATCAATGATCATATTCACACAGAGGAAAGCATTTCCCCCTTTTTTCTGATTGTGTATATGTCCCCTTATACGTTGATCCTTTCCGAAAGGATATACAATAAGAAAAAAACAGTAACAAATACGTTAAAGGTCTGAGAACGAATGCACTTTTGAGAGCAGAAGGATTCTGAAAAGCTTGGGGGTCGTGTTAAAGGACCCCCATGCACAAATTTCCGAACGCATTTTTTTTATGGCATGCATTATCTTGTTGTTATATGGTCTTTGCTACTGCTGACTACTACAAAGCGTCAGAGGATTATTAAAAGTAGTTAATCAGTCCTGTTCAAATGAACACGCACAAATCAGTCTGCTGATGAACCACTCTTGACGATTGAAAATTGAGGAATATATGATATTATTTCCGTATTTTGCAGTTTTGCCAGATTTTGGTGGAGCAAATTCTCTTCTTTTGCATGAAAAATAAATGTTATCCACCATATTCTGTTTCGTTTTTCAGTTTTTTATTATTTTGTCTTTTTTAGAGTAAAGCTGAATTATTTTAACAGATAAACTATTTTTATAAACATTAAAACATATCAAATTCAAATTATACACTGGCCATCACTAGGATGAGGCCATACATTTTGCAATCGATTTTCACTCTTTATACCTGTTGGAAATCTTGTACCCGGAAACTTTTACTAATTGTGGACAGGTACATATTTTCCCAACAGGACGTCATAAAATTAAAGGGTAAATAAGAAACTGTGTATGAATTATTTGACCAATTCGTAATATATATATTATAGAGGTAGATTCATTGTTTGTCGGCTTCTTTGGTCACATATGTTGTTTAATGAAACAGATTTATTTCATTATATTTTTCCCAACGTTTCGGCAGGGATTGCTGCCTTCTTCAGGGGATCTTTATTCGTGAGAAAGTTAATACACATGGAGAGAAATTTAACAAAATGGTTTACATTATTTAAAAAAAAAACGAACTTACATTAACGAGTAATAAAATGGACGATTGAAAACAGTTGTGTCAGAAAACAGGAAATAAAAGAAATCAATTAAACAATTTATCGCAAAAACAAACAAGAAAAAGAACACTTCTTATGATGAAGTTTAGTCACTAAATAACGGCTAGTACATTTAAAATTTAAAACTTTGCAGAAACGAGAGAGCAATATATCGAGTAGATGTTCTGTGTGTCTTGCTTCCGGTTCATGCTGTTCCTGTTGTTCAAAATATGTAGCGTTTCGAGAGTGTTGCGCTTCGATGTATGTTTTTCCGTCTGCAGGACCTCTACGTTGTCGAAGTCTGGTGTGTGGCTATTCTCGATGCTGTGGCTTGCAAGGGCTGTCTTATTGGCACTTTTACTTCTTATGTCCGACTTGTGATTGGACATCCGCTATTTTAAGAGCTGTTTCGTTGTACCAACGTAGCATAGGTCACAGTTTTGATCGTCATTCCCAAGGCAACCTATTTTGTAGATGACATCTGTGCATCTTCCCTTTTCTGTTTTGGTCGTGAGTTTACTGAAAGAGGTGCAAGCATTCTGTTGGACTTATACGCCAGATTGATGTCCTTGGTGTTATCGACAACTGTTTGCTTAAAGCTTTCAGCAAGCTTGGGAATGTAGACCATGCTCTTGTAGACCCCATTTCTTCTTTCGGCTCTAGTTTGTTGGCGTTCTAGTAGACTCCGTATGACCTCCCCAGGATACCCATTATCCATGAGAATCCGTGTAACTCTCTGGACATTAGCGGAGTGAAGCCGACAAACAAGGAATCTACCTCTTGTACATTTCTATAGTAAATAAGAAACGACCGTTGGAATTTCCCAAGATCAAACAATGAACTACTTGAAAAGCGTATAAAAAGATGCGCCACTTGGATAAGGCCACATGCAAAATCTTCGAAAGAAAGGAAAAAATGAATAAAATGTTTTCATTTTATGGTTTTAAAACATTTATTTATTACGTTTTTCTACATTAATAATGAGTATGTCCGCCATTTTTCAATATGACCTCTATAAGACGGTTTGGAATAGAATCATATAGTTTTTTTTAAATAATCAAGAGAAATTTGGGCCCACGATTAGCATCACGATTAGCTTCGATTAAAGTGCCCTTGTCTTCAAATTGTCTGCCGCCTTCATACACTTTACGAAATAACCATGCTCAAACATTTTCGATTATGTTTAAGTCCGGTGAATAGGGCGGCCATGGCAAAAGTTCCATGTCTTCTGATTGAATCCAACTTCTAACAACCCTGGTAGTGTGGATGGGGGCATTATCTTGTTGGAAAATCCAAGGCAGGGGTCCGGAAATGTTTTTCACTTTTGGAAATGACCGTTCCATCAAACATTTGTAGTTGTTTCCGTTCATTGTTGTGGACAAAAACTCCAACTCGATTGTGCCATAGTAGGTAATAGTTCCCCACACCATTACACCTGATGTACGGCTGTGATGTCTTGCCAAAATAAGCTCCTCCTTTCTTAGATCATGGAAATAAAAGTTGTAACCATCGGGGCCGTCAAAGTTAAACTTTTTGTCGTCCGAAAAGACAACGCGTTTCCATTCACTACTCCAAGCGACATGTTCTCGTGCAAAATTCATTCGATGCTCCTTGTGTACTTGCCTCAAAACAGGTTTCTTTTTAAGTTTTCTTCTCTGTTTACAAGAGTCTTACTTCTATTAAGCCTCCTTGCAATTTCTCGGCCTGAGAGTCTTATCTCCTTGAAAGCATCCATTTTTCCTTTTTCTGTCGCTGTCAAAGTCTTTCCGGAACCCATTTTTTTTTTAAACTAAATAAAAATAGTTATTTTCAACGCTTTTTTTAAATATTCTTAACAAAAGTTTACAAAAAATCGCTGATGTGAACTCCTGCAACGAAATATTCGCAATGGCCTCATCCAAGTGGCGCATCTTTTTATACGCTTTTCAAGTAGTTCATTGTTTTATCTTGGGAAAGTCCAACGGTCGTTTCTTATTTACCCTTTAATTTTATAACGTCCTGTTGGGAAAATATGTACCTGTTCACAGGTAGTAAAAGTTTCCGGGTACAAGATTCCCAACAGGTATAAAGAGTGAAAATCGATTGCAAAATGTATGGCCTCATCCTAGTGATCGCCAGTGTACATGCCTCGCATTTTTTTATTAGGCAAATTTTCCATCGTTTTACTAACGCAATTTTAATTCTAATTTAATTTTTCCGTATTGATGAAATAGTTTTTTGTTAATTGACATGTGCTTAATTGGCATTGTGAATTATTTTATTTGCATTCTATTCTATGCGAATAAAATTCGTGATAAATTAACAATGCAAGTCAAATAAGAGTTACTAGACCGATTTTTCGCAATTACTTTCTCGCATTTGCATTTATATAACCACAAAAGTATATTTCCACAAAGAAACACATTTATAGTCCCATTAAGTTGTATTCTTATGACTTTTTTTTGTATGTATTACAATTTTAAACTTACTTAATGTTACTTACTTAACCTACTACCTCTTAAAATATGGGTGCTAAAATGACTACAGCTGAATATAAAGCGGAGCAATTGACACGGCGAAATAAACAATTAGCAAAGTACCAAAAAACGCATTAACATTTTGCTATCTGAAATTTGCGAAATAAACAAAAGCCGGAATGAACAAAAATCACGAAGAAAAGTGCTAGATGAAATGAGCGAAATGATCATAAAACGTGGTAGATGATATGAGCGAACTGATCACAAAATGACAAGGGAAATGCGAAGAGCCTTTTTCAGAATAAACAAATTTCGAAGTGATCTCAAGTAACATAAGGTCAAATAAAATATGCGGATCAATATGCTCCCTTTAATCTGTGGTTGCAAAGCCTAAGGTATAGTATATTGGATATTGGAATTTTGATATTGTTACTTTTCCCATAACTCGGTAACCACTACGGATAATAAAGTAAAAATTAGAACATTGAACCATCTTCTGGCACCCTTAACCCATTTCTGCCCTAACTTGACTTTGTGACTTTGTTATTTAATAACAAATATTCATGCGTGTTATTCTTCATTTTCCATTAATTGGTTATAGACTCTCATAGTTTTACTAAATTTTAATTGTTTCACTTTCAACGTTTTCGAAATGGTTTTCTCCTTTACCATTTTTGTTTGAAAAAATGGGGAAAATCCTGCAATATGGCAACATTGATATAATGTACACGCAACATGTTAGAGGTGTCCACAATAATTGAAATCGTTCCAATTAATTCATTAATTTACATTTTTTGGCGTAACTGGCGTAAGTGGTTAGTGTGTCGGATCACTATGCATGAGGTTCCAAGTTCGAATCCCAGAAAACACCAAAAAGTTATTTCACGGTCCCAACTCTCGCGAGCGTCTGACAAATATCCGAGAGTATTGTTGTCACGAAAAAGCCTCTCAAATCGCCGTTCGGAGTCGGCATTAAACAGTAGGTCCCTTCTATTCGTGTGAAAAATATAACACACACAACATGAGTGGTTGCGAGAAGCTAGGCCCTGGCACTTTAAAGAGCTGTTGCGCCAAATATTTGTATTTTTGAATCAAATTACTCGAATCAAAAACGAATGTAAAAAAAATCGCCATTTCCTGGACCTTTTCGGACGCTACCTACGGAGTATGCACCTGAATTTCGAAACCTCTACACCTCTTTTCTATACCTTCTCTGTATTTTCTTCTTCATTTGTAGTTTTAAGGCCTAACTATAATATTTTTTTACTTAATTACTTACATATGTATGTCCTGTATCCCCTTGTTGGTCCTAGGGTCTGAGTTCTCCCCAACTTTTCCCTAACTGCCGTGCCTCCTTCTCGACTGTTCTGCGCCATGTTCTCCTCGAACCGCCATGTTTTCTGCCATCCTGAGTGAAAGGGTTCCATTGCATAGCATGGTTCGCTATGGAACTGTCACCCTTACGGAACGTGTGACCAATCCACTGCCACTTCCGCCATTGAATGGTTGTGCCTATTGGTTCCTGACCCGTTCTCTCGTAAAGGTGTTCGTTAGAGATACGATTGGGCCAGAAAATCCTTAAGATATTGTGCAGGCACCTATTAACAAACGTTTGCAGCTTTCTGGTGATAGAAGTGGCCACTCTCCACGTCCTGCAACCATGTAACAGCACCGATTCAACGTTGGAGCGGAACAGTCTTATTTTAGTGCTCAAACTGATTGCATTGCTTCGCCATATTTTGGACAACATTCCGAACGCGGACTTTGCTTTGGTGATCCTGTTGGCTATATCCAGTTCGGTTCCACCATCGGTCGAGACAATACTCCCAAGATACTGGAAATCCTCTACTCTCTCTACCGATTGTCCAGCAATGCATATTTGAGCCGATGAGTTTGTTCCAAGGCTGATGATTTTAGTTTTTGTCGTATTAATTTTCAGCCCGACGACACCTGCCTCCCTCTCCACATCTGCTGTCATTTGGTGGATGTCCATAATTCTGTGGGAGAGTAAGCATACATCGTCTGCGTAGTCAAGATGTTTCAGTTGAGATGTAAGAGTCCATCGAATTCCTCCGTTTCCCGTCGACAAAGCTACATGAAGCACATCACTAATCACCAATAGGAATAATATTGGTGAAAGGATACAGCCTTGTCTTACCCCACTTTGGATCTCAAATTCCTCAGACAACCTTCCCCTGTGCAGAACGTGACATTTGGAGCCTTCATATGTAGCTTTGATAATAGCAATTAGTTTATCGGGAATACCTCTCCTGCGTAAGGCACGCCAAATAAACTCCCTGTCGACACTATCGAACGCCTTCTCAAAATCTATGAACAGCAGGTGCAGTGGCGATCGATATTCAACACACTGTTCGATGATAATCCGCAGGGTGTTGATGTGGTCGGCACAGGAGGATCCAGAGCGGAAACCTGCTTGTTCGGCATCGAGTGTGTCTTCGAGATGTTGTTTGATTCGCTCCAGGATGATTTTAGCTATTATCTTAGCTACAGCAGGCAGCACGCAGATACCCCTCCAGTTTCCGCACTCCATTAAATTTCCTTTCTTAGGAAGCTTGACGATCATTCCCTTTTTCCACTCGTTAGGAAAGCTTTCAGCTTCCCAAGCACTCTCTATAAGTGGAAGTAGAAGCTCAGCCGATGTTGGTGCTGCTCGTAAGAGCTCTGCTGGAATACCGTCAAGTCCTACCGCCTTGTTGGTTTTGAGTGCCTTGATCGCGGTAATGATCTCATCTTTACTGGGAGTCGTGGTGCGTATTCGGGAACTTCTCACCTCGGGCATCTCAGTTTGATTTGGGAGCATATCGCTAGCGAATACACGGTTTAAAACCGTAGCAAAATACTCTTTTCATCTTTTGATCTGGTCCTCATCCGAAATGAGCAAGGAACCATCCAGGCTTTTCACTGGGTGTTAGCTGGAGCTGCGACCACCTGTCAGCTCTTTTGTGATTCTGTAGACAGTCCTGCCATCGCACCCCCGTGCTGCTTCTCCTGCTTCTGTAGCCAGCGCGTTGATGTAGTTGCGCTTGTCAAGTCGCACGCTACGCTGAACTACTCTCATCTTCATGCGATATAGGGACTCTAGCTCCCTTCTCCCTGCTGCTGGGGTAGCTGCAACGTGAGCTTTCAGCTGTTTTCGTTCGTCAATCAGTCTTCAGGTATCCTCGGAAAACCACGCCCTATGTCTTCCCTGCGATCGACCGACAATTCTTTCAGCAGCAGATGTAAGAAAGCGTATGGAAGCTAATGTCATAATTCTACGTTGAGTTTTCGTCAGTGCTATCAATTGCTTAAGTAGCCCATAATAGGTGTATGTGCATGGAAATTCTATTAAATGAAAACTGTTTCTTTTTTTTAAATATACCTAGTTTGCGTGCACTAAAGTTATGCATACTCTTTAAATGTTTTTACATAGTGCGGACGTTACAATGGATAGATAGAGAGAGAGAGATAGATAGATAGAAAGAGGGAGATAGAGATAGAGAGAGAGAGAGAGAGAGAGAGAGAGGAAGAGGGAGAGATTGGTGTATTGGTTTGAAACTCGTATGTTGTTTCAGAAAAACGCCAGGGATGACGTCTACATAACTTCGGAGATTTGTTCATATTTTTGTCTTTGCATCTGATTCACAGTATTTTTTCCCGACCGCCTGATATCATAGACATTAATCAACCAACAGCACGAATAACTTTTACAGCGGTATGACCAACCTATTGCCAGTGTTATGCCTTCGCAATAGTGTTCACACAAGATTGCGCATTTCATCAGACTGACTTTATATATTTCACGAGAAATAAATAAATTCTTGCTGATATTTGAATTTTAACCATGGATCATTAGCAATCGATGACGAAAAATGTTTCAAACATTTTTCCAGCTGGATGTAAAATGTTCGTCTGAAAATGCGAATGCGATCGCTTTTTCGGAAAACTTGACGAAACTGAGCAATAAGCCATTACGGTCCTACAATACAAATCTCTTGTATTCTTGCACAGTTACGTACGTCGCCGTTTGGAGTAATTCTTCAGTTTTAGTTCTGCCTTTAGGCTTTAGTTAATAAAAAAAATTGACAGCTCTATCTCGAACAGGATCCATTCTTCAAGAAATATCGTGGAGAACTACATGCTGAACAATGAATTTCTTTAATAATTTTCTATATAAACGACATTAAGCGAAATTTTCACGAAAAACCTCACTAGGGCCACTTCTTTCCTATACTCGTATAAGGCCCTGTGCACATCCCTCAGGAGATAGAAAACATTTGTAGTTTTCTCTCAATATTTTTGCTTCTATAAGGGGAAGTATTATTTTCCTGAAATTATTCGTTCTCGATATTTTGAATAATCCCCTATTATATGGGAACTCAGAATGTTGCTAGAATTTCATATCTAAATAATAAGGGCGCGAGTGCGTGTGACACAGTCGTGCAAATCCCTACCGTCTGACCTAAATATGAAGAATCTAGAGTTAATTGACTGTGGCAGATGAGACTGTAAAGGTTAAAATAAACGTCCCATCTGCTCTTCATTTACTCTCAATGTGTTTCAAACAAAGGCTATTATATTCTATCATATTCTATACGTGAGATTTAACAAGATAATTGCTTCTGAAGTTAGTTTTATATCTAGTTTTTGACTATAAATTTGTATAACGGTATTACACTTACTAATCGGTTTGCTTTCGAAAATTGGCTATTTCTCTGCCATTTATCAATTTATTTGGTTCAAAAGTTGATGTCAGTAGAACATATGATTGTAACAGATTGAAATTCAGTTTGCACACCATACAGACGCAAGTACGTACGAATCAAATATTTCCTTTATTTTTAAAACCCTTTTAGCTATAGTTATGTATCCTGCTTCCACTCCATTCGATTTCATTGCTTTTCAAAGCGAACTCTCTTTTTCGCGGTTTTTGAAAATTGGTTATTTCTCTTTTGTTCAAAATTAATACATGAACTGTGAAAAATAAAATCTATTTACTTGAAAACGACTGTAATGATTTTGTTATAATTTAACTTTTGGGCTCTTGACATTCTTGGCAAAATAAAAAATTTCGTACATACGGGTATGTACACTACGTATGGATCGGTTTTTTTTGAAAATTTGCTATTTCTTGACTATTTGTCGTATTTCGGAAGAAAACACTGGTTTTTCAAAAAAACAGCATTCTGAAGATTTTATGCAAATTTCTAATCAAATTCAAGTCAAATGAGTGCCGTAGGTTTAAGTAAGTACGACCAAGTTGTGCCATCTATTTCTGATGACGCTTGAAAAAAACTACCCATAAACTAAAAATGTATTCCTTTAATGTTCGTCACTTGAAAAACAAAAATTCGAAAACAAAAACGCTAAAATTATGAAAATTCTGGTGATTCACAGTAGGGAACAAATAAAAATTTGGTCGGTATATTCAGATTTTTCACTTTAACACGATGCGGGGCATTCCAAAAAAAAACAAAAAACAGGCTCTAGTGTATACTTCGAAGACCCATCGGGTGATAAAGGTTACCAGACGTAACACGATGTGGGGCATTCCAAAAAAACAAAAAATAGGCTCTAGTGTATACTTCGAAGACCCATCGGGTGATACAGGTTACCAGACGTATGCACTCCGATCAAATTAGAAGATTTAGAATTATTATATTTAATGCTGCAGTGACACTGGAAATAAAACAAGGCTTTCGTTGTTTATATGTACACTTGATAGTTACATCTTTGTTGGATTTAAATAAAATGTAAGTTAAGATATACGTTTCCTTCGTCCAGCAACATAAAACTAAAACAAATCGCAAGTGATCTTTTCACGTTTTGGGCCTGTATACTAAGTGGCCATTTTCGGCCTTTCGAGTTTCGAAATTTGAAGAAATCACGTAAACAATGCATCGCCTTAGCATCTTCATTCTAGCACCAAACGTATCAAGGCGAGAAGTGTAAATCTTAACAGATATTACAGGTAGGCTACCCCTTCACTTAAAATAGTGTACTCTATTAAATAAAACTAAGATTAACTTAATTAAAAACGGCTAGTAAACAAATTCCCAAATCGCCAAAATTAATTTGATCGCTGTTTATAGACTTAAGTTAACTATGTCTGCCAGATGAGTTCATTCCAACTTTTGTACAATTAAAACAAATCTTGTCTGACCTGCTTTTACAATACATTAGCTCTCATGTTAAAGTAATTTTGTAATTATGAGCCTTTTCGACACGAAACATTTCTGTGAGATACTAAAACAAAACTCCATTACAAAGCCAACCAAATGTCAGTGAAGTAAACCTAAATACCTTAAAATATTTTCTACACCTACATCGTAGTTGTTTAAGTCAATACGTAGTGGGTGCAGCATATAATTGCACAAAAGTGTTACAGATATTCCCACGTATTTCATACATAAATCTAATTTTTTTCTACTACTCGTACATACTATAAATGGTATTTACACCCTGCCCACACTAGTGCCTCTCGAAATAAGCTTTCCCAATATTATTCGCTAGAACTTGAAAGGTGAAGGAAGTCATTGAATTCAGGAAGATCGCGATAAACTATCTATATACTCCGTCATCTTACTCAGAGCCTCTCCGCCCGTCTTCGATTTTTTTTGTTTATTTATTTTATAAAAATAATATTATCACAACACGTCTTTTTCTTTAAATTATGCACTTTTGCCGTCATTTAGAAAACAATTAAAATTCCTCACGTACATTGTTTACACATTGCAGCGCAAATCATGGAAATCACATTCACGTTGGGTTGTTCGGGGTCTTGTCGGTGGGGGAAGTTAAGGAAAGCATAATAAACATCGCAAAAGGTACTTGAAAATCCATTGGGATTGAGTACCTAAACAAAGTTCTTCTCAAGCAAAGAGAGGCACCATAAAAAAAACTTCTTTCTTGTTGTGATGATGACACGGCCGGTCGGAGCGCCGATTGTTAGTCGTTAGCATAAAGTTTTCGAGTGGTCAACCTTAACTTTGGAAGGCGGGAAAAAAGGCGAAGACACATGAGTGTGTGTACAGAATTTCAAAATGCAGATACAAAACCGTGAAGGTTTTTGCCTAACTAAGTGACCACAGTGTGTACAGCAAAAAGAGATATGAACGTTAGTTTGGTGGGCAATCGAGTCAATTTATGAAGCAATACATGCGGCTTATCATCGGCACATCTTTACGAATGAATGGATTGTAGAGGGGTTATTAGCATTACAACTTAAATGTTCTTTTGATGTAAGCCAAGGTTGTTCTCTTGTGCTAAAGCACCTCGTTCTGGCAAATGCCCTTTGCTTGCTCAAAGGATCCTCCATCTCTTCAGCAGTATTGCGAGATTTTCAACTATTAAACCCAACTTCCATATTCTCTCTTATTACCAACTTTATGGATCTTTGTAAGGTGGGTAGATTAGGGAGCTATCATGCTTGAAGCGGAAAAGACGTGAGCGGAAACAACTAAGCCCCTGAGCATTTGTGTTCAAGAGTCTACTTCATCATGTCCGCAGCTTATCCAAGTCTCAATATTCGGAATAAGGTGAAAGGCGCCACCGTAGAGTTCCTGCACTTGCTGGTACTCCTTGATCCTTTTGTGTATTATTTTATGGTGTGGTCTTCGATATTAACAAATTCGTTCCTTCATTCCTTTTTTTGCTCAGTTTTATCAGTCTAATCACGTAATTCCGATTCTTGATCTATTCCCGTCTTTTGATGACTGCAACTTTGCTGCTTTCTGTGAAATGTGACTGCAGTTTTTGCTCAACTCTTAAGAACGGTTTATCTCAATTCTTTCTGTGTCTTTTCTGACATAATCAGGGTTATCGTGAATAAATTTTCCCTCGGAATTTTTCCCCCGAACAAAAACTAGGTATCTTCAAAAAAGAGGAAATAATTCCACGGAAAAGAAATAAGTATAATAAATAGCAATTCAGGAGACTTTTCAACGCAATCGTGATATTTAATTTTTCCCCGACGATTTTTTTCCGTATTTTTAAATATGGTATACCTAATTTTTGTGGGAATTTTTGAGGGAAAATTTATTCGCGATAACCCTGAATGAGAATGAGAACTCCGATGAGGATAAGGCTCAAAAGAGAACCTCTCGGGACCTGAACCTGCGTTGAGTTTAAGTAACACCACCGTTTGCGGCGACAATACGGAGAAGCGGAATAGGTGGCGGATATTCGAATCTGATAAAGTGAGTGCTGATGTTGTAAGCTTCTCATTACTGAAGCTCCTGCCAGTCAACCAAGAAATTTAATTAAAAAGGAAATAGGGGACAAAAAAAAGTTATTCGAGAAAAGGGGAAATTTAACAGCTCTATTTTCAAACTTTGAAAAAAAGATTGTCTCATTATCTATGTATGTATATAAAACAAGTGTATGTACATATGTACCTACCTATGTTGGTATGCTATGGACTCCGAAACCATTAAACTGGTTGAGCTCAAATTTTCAGGCAATCTTCGGCATTGGCCCGGTAGTGTCCCTGTGCTTGGTCAAAATTGGTGCACTACTTTAGTATTATAATACCTTAGTACAAAAAAAAAAAACTTTTTTGGTGGGCGCAGCAATACACGCCGGGTACCCTTGGTCAAGCAGTTAGCCCACTACTTTAGTATTATAGTATTTTAGTACAAAAAAATGTTGATATTAGTGATGTGTCAACTCGAGTTGATAAACCGGTTCAAACCGAGATACAGCTAAACCGAGTTAAACCGAGTTACATTAATATCAAACCGAGTTTGGAAAACCGATGAAACAAACCGAATTAAAATGCAAAATAGCATTAAACCGAGTACACAATTCGGTTTGAGTACCCGTATATTAAGTCGAGTTGGATAGCAGTCTATTGTTTTTATACAAACCGAGTTGCACTGCCCATGAGACGGTGACTCCTGTTTTCTCTCGTTGTTGGCTTTTTTTTTCACATACTAGTTGTGTCAGTTTTCTTGTGTTCGGTTCGGTTTTAGTTTCTTATGTGACGGTGGGATAATTTTGTTACAAACCGAGTTAGCCAATCCGGTTTGCAACGCGGTTTGCTTAAACTCCAACTCGGGTTAACTCGGTTTGAGAAATGTTCGGTTTGGTACATCACTAGTTGATATATATATCTAAGGTTGGACAACTTACCCACTGTCGGCCGGCACAAAACTGTTCTCTAATAGACTTAGCCCCACGCGCCTGCCTGAGAGTTGTTGTCCCAGGCGTCTGCCTGACAGTTGTATTTTTTTTGTTAGGCGCAGCAACACATGCCGGGTACCCGCTAGTATATTATTAAATCCATGCCAAAATCAAGCAGCGATTCTTGAAATTTACATAAGACAAACATTTATTATATCTCTAGAGGGAATTTCCTCCGGAAACTCCATGCACATTGTGATTCTAACACCACCACCAACACTACATCCAATATGAACGAATGGATGACTAACTACTAATTTTCTAGGAAAGACGTGCCGACAACTGGCATAAATCACAGGAATAGAATGAATGATTTGATTTATGTTGGAGAGGATAGAAAACAAAGAACTGTTTCATTGTCAAGTTGTGGAATGTATCCTGTACCTACGTGTCATCTATTAAGGGATATTCAAAGAATAGCAGGTATTCCTGTTCCACTGCTTATCACGATGTCTTTTGAAAGTGATCGTGAACTCTGGTATGAAATGTGTCGTAAGGTGTAATAAGAGAAAGGTGCTGATCGTGATTATTTACATGTTCAATAGATATGGAAGTTGAGATGACGTCAGATGTTAACTGCACTATGCTCAGAATATAGTCCACAAAGTGGTTGTGTGTGTCTGTCTGTGGGTTACAAATGTCCCTTTCGGTCACGATAATTTGAGCAAAATTACACCGAATCGTATCATTCTTTCCTCCTTTACTAAAAATGGGAAATGAGAGGCTCAAATCTTTTAGTGTAAGACATCTTTTATTGCTTTGATGTAATCTTTTGATAAATGTTAGTCTTGGACTGATTCCAATGGGATCAATGATGATTACTTGGCATCCGATATGTGCAGGCTCGAGCCCTAGTAGGGAACAGCTTCAACAGCCACTCGAACATAAAAGGGAGCAAATAATGAGGACGATAACTTGCATAACATAACGTTCGATAACGATTTACAAAATATTTGCCTTGACTTGGCGTCGAAAATTACGGTTTTTGTTGTTAATGGCAATGACAAGCAGTTTTAAAAAAAATCGTTAATTTTGAAAAATGTGTTGCACTATTACCTTCGCACACGATAATTTGTGTAGAACCCCACCGATTTAGATGATCCTTTTTCCAAAGAGTTAAACGTGACTTAGACTCGAGTCGAAGTGATTTTGAAAATAACGTTTGTAATGTAGTTTGTGTCAATATAACATTCTGCACTCTATAACTATGATTAGGGGGAGATAGACCACCATTACCGTACAATACTTTTCTCGTCTCTATACTATATTTGAAATGTTAGAGAAACGATTTTAGGATTAGCTTTATGCTACGAGTTTCCAGACCTATGGCAACAACCTATTTGCAGATTCCTGTTACGAAAATTAATATCAGCTTCGCTATTTTAAGTATCTGACTATGCTTTGCTTTTTATTACGTATTTAACGCTAAGATTATATTAAAAAGCATGACTTGAGCAACGCATTGACTTGAGGAGTTAAAGAAACCAGATGCTCGGGCTAGTAGTAAGATGAAGCAACCTACCCTACAAAGTTATTGGTTACTTATGCGAATTATATACTAGGATTTGTCTTAAGTATCCAATCTTTCAAAGTCTAGAGCTCTGTTTGAGTTGTGCTATCTAGTACGTTCGACTTTGATTACATATCGTTACTGCTTTGTACGCAAATCCCCAAACTCGAAACTAAAGGAAAAGATTTGTAGATATGTGCCTTGTGACGCTACTCAGTGCTTACGTAGGTCTATTATGCCAAATTTTTGTATTACTCTGGAAATCTGTAAGGAGAGAAGCTGATTTCGAACAATTGAAATAAGACTATGTATCTCTCAGGACGTCTTTCAGCTCAGTAACGACACCGGAGACGATCAGTGCGCCACTGCGACTAAGCTTCTTGTTATATGTTCTTGTGCTTACGAAGTTCTATCCACAGCGCATACATCCAACTGAATCAATCGCCTATTGGCTTTACTAGTGGTCTCTTCGTAAATGTACTGTTTAAAGGACCTGGTAGTAATCTTCACAAGAGGGAGAGTCTGTGAAATAGACAACGCTGATCCCTTTTTTGTATCCCTGACATTGCAGTCCGGGGTAGACCTAGGCATCAACCAACAAACCTCTCTAGTCCCCCTCCACTTTAGAATCTGTGCGCCATTTGCCGCGAGGCCGTCTACGCCTCTACTGCGCCATCCATCCGAGGTGGATTCAAATCTCTCAAATCCTAGTCGCTGTATTTGAATTCTTATGGCTAAGTCTATATCATTGTATAGCCATATATGTATTTCGGCATTGTATCTTCTCCTCCACTCACTGTCTATGCAGACGGGACCAAAGATCCTCTGAAGAACTTTTTTCTCATAGTATCCAAGCCCATCTTCATCCGGTTTTTACAAAGCAGGACTTGTGTGATTAGTGTCTTATATATAGTTACCTTAGTGGTGCTAGATAGTGGTTTGTTACTCAATTGTCTTCTTACTCCACTGATGTCATTTGTGCAATTCACAATAGAGCTTAGGCAGACAAAATCCTTTACTACTTCAAAATGACATGCTTCTATTTTGACGTTCTGCTGGGTGTCCTTTTGTGCAGACATATATTTTGTTTTGCTTTCAATGATCGCTAAACCCATATTTGCTGCCTCTTTCTCAATGCTTGCATATCTTTCTTGCTGCAGACTCAAGGAGCACCTTAGGAAACTGGAAATAAAAGGGAATGGACACTGCAGATTCTGCAGGGTCCTCACAGAAACATCATTTTATAGAACGCGAATCACTTCCATAAAAGAAGACATCATCGAAGAGCGTATATTTTATCGGAGATGGATCCATTATATCTTCGTTGGATCCACTTCAGATACACCGGTTCATCAAAGATATTGGACTAGAGAAAGTGCTCTAAATCGAGCGCGCCATCGACCTGAGTTCTAGTTTAAGGGGTACATAGATCTACCATGGGTTACAGTGCACTTGAACCTCACCAACCATGCAAAACGTTTCCTAATATGGAATGGTTCGGTGGTGTTCTTACCGACTTTGATGAAGCAGGGAGAGTACTGCATCGTCATCCTGCACAGACGGACAAGCTTGGCAGGGAAGCCCTGTATAAATCGTCTTTATACACGGTATCAAAGGAAACTTTGAAATAGATAAAAAGGTGGTGGGTATTGATGTTATATTCATGGGTTTTTTTTTCAAGATCTGCCGTAGCGTGAATATTTAGTCAATGGTAGACTTTCGCGGCCTGAAACCGCGCTGATAAGGACCTATCAGCTTGGCAGGCAGAATCTTCTATGCGATGCTGAGAAGACTTATACCTCTGTAGTTGGCGCAGTTCAGAGGGTCTCCTTTCTTCAGGATCGCGAAAATGATGCTGAGGTTCAATTCATCGGGCACACTTCTCTCCGATCAAATTTTACAGATAAGTTGGTGCATGCTCCTCAAAAAATTTTGGAAAAATTGGCTTTACATTTTGGTAAAATTTCTAAACATCATTCCTGTAATAAAGTCTGTTATACTAATTTTTAGATCACGAAAATTTATCCTGATACTCGTAAAAATTAAGATCTCGTGTTGTTGTTGTAATGAATGCAAACCAAGGATCTATACGGATTATCGGTGATAGTAAAACACTGCTATTATCACCAATCATACATCAATCATACTTATCTGATACACGAGTTTATATGTTTGTCAAGCGTTCGTAAAAGGACTCGTCTTTAATCCATGGGGCTAGTATATTTGATCTTAATACAGCACTATAAACGAGCAACAGCTAGAGCATTGTTGGATATTCTCGTCGAGAATGTAGTGCTCGCTAGTGCTGTACTGAAAAATTATTACGTCGCCAACTGCCGCCGTTGAGGTAACATCATCTGCGGACACATGATTTTGTTTATGTTTCAAGGAGGCTGCTCCAGGCATCGATAAATTTTTGTATTAGAATTCAGTTTGTAGCTTTAAGCCAATAGAAGACAACTGGAAGCAATAATACACCACTCTGTTGATTTATTTTATTAACACTGACACATGGCATCTGCGCAATGTCAATAATAAATTATTTTCCATAGCATGACATACGAGTATCTCAAAGTCGTGTGCTCTATGCTGTACAATAAACGTTGATGAATTGTGATTTATTCATGTCTATTCATCGAATTTATACTCGATTAACTTCATGAATGCGCGCAGCATGTTCAATTCAACAGAACTCATAAAGCATGCGTCATTAATATGAAGTTTTTAATGACACATCTCTAGGCGGCTCAATGTGCTGGACGTGATCACTTTCACATTTTCGCCCAAAAACGCTTCGCTTCAATTCGATTTTATTCTCCTTAACACAAAAAACCTGAACTTAACCACATGTGCTTTGCCGTGCCTTACCGTATGTCAATTATACACTCAATTTATTCTCTCTTTTTACTCTTTTTTATTTCATTGTTTATAATCCATTTAATCGGAACATTGCTGGGATTTCATTGTCCGAATTAAATTGCGTTCAACCCACCAACAGTCGTTGGAAAATTTCGTCTAATTGGCGAAATTCAATTTTGAATGCGAAACAATTTGTCGGATGTGTCAATCGTCGTCGCTATAGAGTGCTCGCTGTACACTCTGCCATCTTTTTTTCTGCTTTTCATCACTATAATTGCCATGATAAATTATACAAGAATAGACCAACGACAACGACAAAGAGAGAGAAGACAAACAATAAAATTACGGCTAGTGTAATTGCATTTTCATTATTTACACACAAAATCGCTGTACGAAGTACGATTTTGGTGTGTAAAGTCAGAAAAGAAAAAAAAATAATTGCATCATTTGATCGAGTATGACATGTTATTAGCCTCCTCTTGATGGGACTTCAACAGAAAGTAACCAAACTTCAGGCTTTTGTGCGTTTGTTGAACTGCTCTCAGTACGGTGTAACGCCCGCTTTACTTTATCGAAACGATTTTTTTTATCGACTAATCAATAAAACAAATTGACAGCAAATTTTAACACACATACGTCCAAGAAATCAGTTTCGTTCATTAACAACGATGACGTACATATACGATCAGTCCGATACGATTGTCGCTGACCTCTGCAATCGAGTGCGTTCAAAGTGAACCCCTTGTCTGCGATTGGTTTTTGAACTTTTAAGTAGTTGTGTATTTATGAGTTTGTTTGCGATGTGATCACTTGAAATTGACACAAATGAGGTATGCGAAAATATCTGCAGGCTAATGTTGACCTTAAAATTTGGATTTCGTGGGTGCGTACTACAGTGTTTCTGTGGCAAACGTCTGCATTCATTTGATTTTTGGATTCCATTGTTCAGACGTTTGGCATGTGACGTTTGTGTAGATCGAGTGCGATGGATTTGGGTGTGTTACTGACAGATTCAATGATGATCGGGTTCGATGATTTATGCATTAAATTTAGATCGTTGAATGCAGATATGAGAAAAAAGATAATAAGTGACTCAATTTGAATAGTTTTTCCCATAAATCAAATGCAAATGATTGTTTGAATCAAGAAGGGATTGTTTAAGTTGTGTTGGCATTTATCTGAAATGATGTTCATAAATCAGCATTTAAGCTTGGGTTGACTTTAATTTGAATTTAAAGGTCAAAATATTTTCTTATGCGTTGTTACCAAAATGATAAAAAAAAAAAAATATCTCCACTTTGTAAGAATAGGTTTTTAAGTTTCTCATGCTGTATCTTGGTTTTTAAAATAAATGAACTAGCGATTATTGTTTCTTTCATCTTTGTGGAAAAACTGTGTTCAAGGCTTCAATATTTCAATCTTTGAATGAGTCTTGTTATTAAGTCCTTTTCAAGGATTGTTGGAAATCTTCCTTAATCGTTCTCAATTATATGTCTGCATCAAGATGTTTGCTGCAACTTACACTATATCTAGGTATCGGCAGATTAATTTAATTTCTTTAATTCCCTTTGTTTTATTGTTTATTTCCTACGATCTCTTGGCGAATAATGTAGACGTATTCAACTCATATGTCCATGCCCGTGACACAGACATTTCCATTTTTTAGTTTTATGAACGCTGACGAATACGATTACTATTTCGATGTACAATACATAGTATGCGAAGAATACAACTAATTGTCCCTTTCCTTATCCATGTTATGCCTGCAGTAACTAATTCAAAAGGTGACTTTTATACCCCTAATCCTTCTTACAACTCTATCTTTACTGCAACTCTTTTGCTTGGTAGTTTGGAGACCGGTAACTATTTTATTTTGCTCGAACAGCGTACTAAAATTTATAGCTCGAAAAGTTACTTTAAAAAATTCAAATTAAATCGTCGACTTTGTGTTTACCAAGAAATTGCACTTGTACCCTTAGAATTCGCATCTCAGGATAGTGGACCTAGGAGTTCTGATGTTTTTTTTTTATTTTTATTTTTTATTTTTTTAATGTATAGCTATTTCACCTTCAGCCTAGTAATGCTTACGTGACTTACCTGGAGCTGTGCTTGAATGCATAATTTTACAAAACAGTACAAAGAAGTCAGTGGAAATGTAAACTGAAAACTTTGACTATATGAGCCATATAACTGAGTATTCAGTTTTTGTGTACATCGAACACTTACCACGTGTTCCAGATTTTATCTGCAATAAATTCTCAAGCACCTTGTACATGCTCAAGCAACTGTTGAATATATTTTACTTGTTATTTGTAATGTTAATGTGAAATAAGATATAAAATAACGTTACATTGTTCTTATTTATTATCTGACTAAACTTAAATTCCACTCAATTACTGAAGCGTAGTAGCCTACGGGCCTACATAATACCTTCTAAGTTAATTCATTTAACTTAGCTACCCACCCTTCGAGATCCCAATGCTAATGGTTAGAGTACCCTGAGGCAAAACTTTAACTAAACTGCTCAAATTATACGTGTTCACTACGACAAGGAATGTGCTCTTACTTAATTCCAAATGACCATACTTTTTCGAGTAAATAAATATTTTCTTCGTTAGTTTTGGTCAAATAAAATGAATAAATAAATTGTAAGCCATTCTCAATTAAAGTTAAACGAAACTTACACTGATTGAAGATAATTCAATTAAGGTACCAGTTACACGACACTAATACTTACCGACTCGCACAAGATATTCTATTTGTCCGTGTTTGGGTCTTTATTATTCGTTTTCATATATAGTTTGCTTGGGAGAGATCTTTTCTTAATGTGAATACTTGATTGTGCCCCGGTGTGTTATGTAGCATGAAACGGATTTACACTTCTTGGCCGAGGAATAGGGTATGTAGAGGTGTAGAGTTGCATGTCATTGTGATCTTGTAGTATATTCAATACAGCATAGAGAAACTGGTTATTCTTATAAGAAAATTAATAATTAAATTCCATTTAGTTTTGTACTATGCAAAGTAGAAAAAAGGTCTAATCGATAGATGTTAACTCGAATGCCTCAGGGAGACTAGGGTGTTTTTGTAGGTAGACTGGACTTTGAAGGAATGTTGAGATCTTATGAATTAATTAAGTATTGCATTGGGCAGGTCGAATTAGATTGAATAGATGGAAATATTTAATTTATACAAATAACTAGCCCATCGTGGGAGGTAGTTAATCAGAGCTTACGTAATAAGAAATGGTATTACATAAACTAATATAGCTTGGCAATAGATTGAAGGCACTCCCTGGAACTTAATATTCTAATATTAATTTTCATTTATTCATTCATTTTCAATGGCCCGCTAATCCTTCATGAGGGTCGCCGGGAGTAGGATGCCCAGGTGGACTCTCCATCCTTCTCGATCCTCCGCCATTGACTCCAATTCATTAGGGGGAATCACTAAGCGGCTCCAGGAGAGATGTCGGACTTGATCCAACCATCTATTTCTAGGCCTTCCGCGAAGTCGCCTACCTGATGGCACGGCAACCATGGCGCGTCTTGGAAGCCGGTTTGGGGGCATACGCACTACGTGACCAAACCATTGAAGCATAGATCGTTCCGTTCGGAGAAGTAGCTGCTCAACGTTGAGCGCCTCGCGTACTCTGGTGTTACGCACTCGATCTCTACGAGTTATTCCAACAACACCGCGAAGGAACCTCATTTCGGCAGCTTGTATCCGCGATCTTATTCTTTCGGTCACTACCCAAATTTCATGACCATAGGTGAGAGTTGGAACATATACTGAGTTAAAAACCGATAGCTTAGCTTGAACACTAAGTTCGGCCTTCTTTATAACAGATTGGCCAAGCTCTCTCAAAATTGATCCAGCCTGACCAATTCTACAGGATAACTCGGCATTGCTCCTCCCATCACTCGTGAATAAAACCCCGAGGTACTTAAACTTCTCCACCTGCTTCAGTGGGACTCCACTAACATGCAGAGTGCACTGAATGGGTTTTTTGGAAACGACCATTACTTCCGATTTGTTCACGTTGATCTTCATTCCAGCATCATCACAAACGGGTACAAACCTTTCGAGTGCGCCCTGAAGTTCGGTTTGAGAGGACCCAAGGATGAACAAATCATCCGCAAAGAGCATATGACTAATCCTTAGGTCTCCCACTTTGAAACATTCCCCGCCACGGTTGCGCTGCAATATCCAATCCATATATACAATGAAGAGGAGAGGTGACAAAACGCACCCCTGGCGGAGTCCAAAGCCCACAGTAAAAGGTATTGATTTAACACCGTTTGTCCGAACACAGCTTCTACAGTTTGTATATAACGACTGAATCGCCCTTAACAGGGAACCAGCAATCCCATACTCCTGCAGAACACTCCAGAGTTTGCCTCGAGGAATCCTATCATATGCTTTTTTCAAATCCACAAAACAAGTGTAGACAGGTTTGGCATATTCCCAGGCCTTCTCAAGGACCATTCTGAGAGTGAACAACTGGTCGGTTGTGCTTCTACCGGTACGAAAACCGCACTGCTCATCCCCCAAACCGTCCTCAGCCACAGCTCTGGAACGCTTTTCTAGCACCTTAGCGAAGTCTTTTCCAGGGAGACTTAAAAGAGATATACCCCTATAGTTGGCGCAATCTATTTTGTCCCCTTTTTTAAAAAGAGGAACTATCACCCCCATTTGCCAATCACCAGGTGTTTCACCGCATTCCCAGGCCACTTTAATGACACGCGAGAGCCATTGGACTCCCTCTTTACCTAAAGCCTTGAGCATTTCTGGCCGAATTTCATCCACACCAGCAGATTTGCCAACTTTTAGCGATTTTATCGCCAAAGTTACTTCCTCTACCGTAGGACTACTTTCCGCCCAATCCTCGACCATAAGTCTGTCATGTTCGGTGCCCTGTTCGCGATTGAGCAATTCTGAAAAGTGCTCGCTCCATCTGCGTAAGATGTCCTCCTCATTGGAAAGAAGTCTACCGTCTTTGGATTTGACTCCTTCAACGATATTCAACTTTTTTCCTCTGAGTCGGCGGACGGTCTGCCAGAACATCTTATTTGCAGATCTGTGGTCACGTTCCAATTTCTCGCCAAACTCCTTCCAAGACTGTTCTTTCGCTGTTTTTTGCAAGTTCTTCGCGCCTCAGTGTACCGATTTCGAGAATCGGAGCTCCCCAAGTGAATCCACACCTTAAAGGCTCTTATTATTATTTAGATGATCGCCCTTAGCCGCACACGAGGTGGTTTGATAATTATGTCATGAAGTAATTCATTCCCATCTTTTGCCAGTTGCTCAGCAAGCTCGTTTCCTCTTTATCGCGATACCCAGGCATCCAACATAGTCTTAAATGGTTCTGCACGTATAATGCCTTGAGCATTGTGTAGCAGTTCTCGACTAGTCTAGATCTGATAATATTTGATTCTAGTGCTTTGAGCACGGCCTGGCTATCGATATAAATAGTGATATTCTTATCGATTACCGATCTTAACTCCACAAGTTTCGTAGCTTTAATCACAGCTAACATCTCTGCTTCGAACACATTGCATATACCCGACAGTCTCATAGACATTTTTAGTTTCCGTTCGGCACAGTAGACGCCAGAATCCGTTCCGTCTAGGGTTTTGGAGCCATCCGTGTACACAGCAATTTCTTTTTGATTGCATCCGCATGACAATCTTCCCTTTCGGTTAACGTTATTGCGCACGCCGTGTCAAAATCGAGAACTTAACGGATTTCATCCGTACTTATCGGATTTCCGATTATAAGAGCATTGATAATAGAGCAATGCCCTACACTACTACTCTTGAAGAAGCTCAAACTAGTGAGCCTGAGCTTATTGGTTGGAGCTTGGTATTTTATTTCCATATCCAGCAGAAAAGATGGAGAAATGTTTTCCACACCGTCATGGGGGTGTGCATAAAGCTCCAGTAAAGGCATTGTTATGGTGCAATCCTAAATAAGAGTAAGTAGACTGGGGATTAGATCTCAAAAGCTTTGTGATTTTTACTAAAAAATTTAGAATTTTTCACACTGATCAACCCAATTTATATAACAGGAAATGAAGCTGGTCTAATACCCCTTATAGACCCATCTCAGCTTGCGCCGGCATTCGACTTAAACTCACGCCGATGTTGCCCTCTTTGAAAATAGAATGTTCTACAATTCTAAGACGGCATGGCCAACGAACTCGCCAAGCAAGGCACTAGCCCATCGATTTCACCGAACAAGGTGAATATCAGCATGCCTCTCGCTACACTGAAATTGCTTCTCAATACTAATAACGTAACAAATCGGAGATGGATGGACATTACTAGACAGAGCTGGCCTAAGCTGGATCACAAATGGTTGAATTGCCTTATAAGTAAGAAAAGAACGCTCATTACAACTACAGTAGGTGTCATTACGGGGCAGTGTATCATTGGAAGGCATGCAATCAGTTTAGGCCTTCTCGCAAATGACTTCTGTAGAAGCTGTATGGACGAGGAAAAGGAGGAAATCATACTACACCTCCTTTGTACGCGCCAGGCTCTCTCCGCTCGTAGAAGATTGCACTTAGGATCCTACTTTTTCGACAGTTTAGGCAAATTGGCTAACGCCAACATCAGCAGTCTCTAGCGCTTTATAACAAGCTACAAGGGTAGTTCTTGGGGTGGCAATGGTTCAGTGGATAGTGTGTTTACTCGTTAACCGATGTGTGCAAGTTCAAGCCCCAACGGGGAACAGCAATCGTTAGCCACTCGAGTATAAAATGGAAAACGAATAACATCAACGTTTTTCCACCTACTACACCAAAGAGGGGTTTCTGCTTGGAAGTACAATGGACCAGAGAGGTTTGAGTGCTGTGGGATTTGGGTTTCCTTTAAAAAAAAAGAAGGTAGTTCTTTCTGGGGATCATAGATTCATCCAGTACCACAATGGACATTTTCTGGTCTAAGTGAGGCTGCATATAATGCATCCTGTCATGCTAACCTTACCTAACCTAGGTCCCCTATAATTCAAACGACGCTCTATATTGTGGCTTCTAAATTCATGGCTGAGTAACTCGTTGTACCCGCAGTGCCTCTCGTTACATTTTTTTTTTGAGAAAGACTGGTGTCGTAGTTTAAAACTCGTGTAATATTACGTTTCAGAAAATCTCCAAGGGTATTATAAATACAACAGGGAACAACTATTTTATCGTTGCTTTATGATTCACAGTATTTTTTCTCCGTCCACCTGATGTCATTCACATCAATCATTACATTAGGTCTGTTCCTTTACTTTTTGGGCAAAAAATAGTAAAAGAGAAATTATCAGCCTTAAGAGTAAAATTCTCTCTCACAGAGAGAAGCTACGAAAAAGTAAAGGAACGCGTTAGACAAAAAAACTTGCCCGTAATTAAACGCCAACGTTTTCAGCTGTTTCTTCGGTACTCCACATCTATGTAAAACATTTTCATTGAACTTTGAAGTTCGTTTTTATTGCTTTTAAATTTAAATTTACATATGTATTTAAATGCGCAGAAATGTCCTAGGAGAATATTCAACTTTCATTTGTGTCCCTTTTTTTCATTTTTTATTTGCCCTTTTGCAGCAAATTGAATTAAAATGAAAAATAACCCAAAACAAAAGAAAAATAAAAACATCCAAACAAAGTAACAGCTGACTTTGACAGAAAGTACACTTCTTACCGACAGAAATTTGTTGAGTAAGAATTCGTAAGATTTTTCACTGAGAGGAAATTTTTACTCTCTCGTTGCCTCTCTCTTTTACTACTTTTTTGAGTAAAGGAACGCTGTTGAGTAAGAATTCGTACAAATTCGTACAAATTTGTACGAATTTGCAAGTAAAGGAACAGACCTATTGATTACCCTACTGCCAGTGTTATAGCGAACTGAAATCAAAATGTGAACTTTTAAGTTCACAAATTCTTCTCAATGTAATCATCATTTGTATATGTAACTACGCACTAAAAAGAAAGGTACCCCTAAGCAAAAATATAGATACGTTGACTTGCTAATGAAATGCATACTTTGCAAAATCGCTACAAAACTAATGTAAATAGACCCAAATATAAATAACATTAAAACAATGATAATATTTGCAGTCACGCTTTGTCAAATTTTTGCAACAATACATTCCTTTGTTATTGTTGAATTAATTAATTACATCTTTTCTCGTTAAATAATTTTCTTCGAAATGCGATTGCCTAAGAATTTGCCATCGAAAATAGAGCGAGAGAGTGTCGAAATAAAACTTTCTTTGACATCACTATTAACTAATAGTTTGTTGGGTAAATTTAGTAACAAATTCCTCTTGTGTTCTGTTCTTCTTCATGTAAAATGAATTAATCATCTTGTTTTTTCATTTAAATGTTATTTTAGCAGTAGGCAATACTTTTATATATACTTATGCAAGAGTAATGTAGAAATTTTTAGTTGATACAATATATTCCCTAAATTAAAAATGTTATGTTTGAAATAAAAATGTAAGTAATAAATGTAAGAGATGGCGTTAGGTTTGAATGCATTTTTATGGGAAAACTTGTTAAGTGATTAAAATTATGCTAACTAAACTGTAAAATTTAGATAAAATTTCATTTGTATACAAGTTTTGCCATTGGAAGCACGTAATATTTTGTATTGGAAATGAAATACGTGCCATCCCGGACTTTACAGATTTTAGATTTTAATTTAATTTTATTAAGTTCGAGTTTTACTAGTTTTGTTTACATGGTAATATTCACAACACTATGATGCAATCCAAACTAGAAAGGTATACGAGTATCAAATTCCAAAGATGTGTGCCTATATGTTCACCCAATTTTCTGTGAAATTTACCTATTTTGCCATAGAGAGCTGAGTTCACCTCAGGTATTTGCTCCAGTGATGGCATTGAGAACAAAGTAATATACAAAGATTCTAAGGGAAGCTTAAAAGTACACCTCGAGTATTCTATAAGAAGTTAACTTCAAATTTATACATGCATATGCATGTACATACATACACTTTCAATGGTTCGCTTATCTTTCATGATGGTCGCGGTGATAAGATGCTCAGGTGGACTCTCATCTTTCTCGATCCTCCGCCACTGACTCCAACTCATTAGAAGGAATCCCTAGACGGCTCCAGGAGAGATGTCGGACTTGATCCAAGCGTCTATTTCTAGGCTCAACGAGGGGTCGCCTACCTGATCGCACGCCTTGGAAGCTGGCCTGTGGGGATACACACTATGTGACCAAACCATCGAAGCATAGATCGCTCCGTTCGGAGAAGTAGCATTAAGCCCCTCGTGTACTCTGGTGTTGCGCATTCAATCCCTATGAGTTATTTCAGCAACATTTATTATATTTCTTACCATCACTACCCAAATTTCATGACCATAGATGAGAGTTGGAACATACATCGAATTAAAAACCGATAGATTAGCTTGAACATTAAATTTGGCCTTCCGTATAACAGATTGACCAAGCTCTCCCAAAATTAATCCAGCATGACCAATTCTAGAGGATAACTCGGCATCGTTCTCTCCATCGCTCGTGAATAAGACCCCGAGGTACTTAAACTCATCCACCTTCTTCAGTGGGACTCCACTTACATGCAGAGTGCACTGAATGCGGTCGGGAACTAACCATTACTTCCGATTTGTTCACGTTTACCTTCATTCCAGCATCATCACAAACGGCTACACACTTTTGTGTGTATCCTGAAGTTCGGTTTGAGAGGACCCAATGATGACCAAATCATCCGCAAAGAGCAGATGACTAATCGTTAAGTCTTCCACTTTGAAACATTCTTTGCCACGGCTGCGCTGTAACATCTAGTCCATATATGCAATGAAGAGGAGAGGTGACAAACGCACTCATGGCGGAGACCAACGCGCACAGTGAAAAGTATTGATTTAACACCGTTTATCCGAGCACAGCTTCTACAGTTTGTATATAAGGACTGAATCGCCCTTAACAGGGAACCATAAATTCGATACTCCTGCAGAACACTTCAGAGTTTGCCTCGAGGAACCCTATTATATGTTTTCTTCAAATCCACAAAACAAGTATAGACAGGTTTGGCATATTCCCAGGCCTTCTCAAGAACCATGCAGAGAGTGAATAACTGGTCGGTTGTGCTTCTAACCGGACGAAAACCGCATTGCTTATCCCCCAAACTGTCCTCAACCACAGGTCTGGAACGTGCTTCTAACATCTTAGCAAAGACTTTTCCAGGGAGACTTAAATGGGGTATACCCCTATAGTTGATGGAATCTCTTTTGTCACCTTTTTCAAAAAGATGAACAATCACCCGCATTTGTCAATCACCAGGTGTTTCACCACATTCCCAGGCCACTCTATTGATACGCGAGAGCCATTGCACTCCCTCTTTACCTAAAGCTTTGAGCATTTCTGGTCGGATTTCATCCACACCAGCAGATTTGCCAACTTCTGCTGGCGATTTAATCGCCAAAGTCACTTCCTCTACCGTAGGACTATTCTCCGCCCTACTCTCGACCATAGGTCTGTCGTCTTCGGTGCCCTGTTTGGGATTGAACAAAGTTCGGAAAAGTGCTCGCTCCATTTGCGTAAAATGTCCTCCTCGTTGGTAAGAAGTGTACCATTTTTGGATTTGACTCCTTTCACGAAATTCAACTTTCTTCATCTGAGTCGAGGGTCTGTCTGTCAGAACATCTGTTTTGCAGATCTGTGATCACGTTCCAATTTCTCGCCAAACTCCTTCCAAGAATGTTCTTTCGCTGTTTTCACAGCTAATTTGCAAGTTCTTCGCGCCTCAGTGTAGCGATTTCGAGAATCGGAGTTCCCCAAGTGAATGCTCACCTTAGAGGCTCTCTTCTTCTTTCTGATGGCTTCTTGAAGTCCGGGCGTTTTAAATCAAGTAGTTATTTTCTCACCAACATTTTTCAAAAGTAAACTTAAGGAAAACAACTAAAGCTAACTTAATCTGACCTTTTGTTTGTGGATAAAGTATGGCTTGAGAAGATTCCACAACATAGTCAGGCAACTCGCTTTAAGCCAACAATGGACATATCCGAGATGAGAGAGAAAAGTCTAAATTCGAACAATACTAAAAAAATACTAGGTAGATGTTCTAAGTAGGGTTAGGTTCAAGTTCTTGTCTATATCAGGGTGCAGATACACTTAGCCTAGAGTATTTCCATTGTAATACTGCAAAGATCGAAGAACTCTGCAGAATTATCTACAGAACCTACCCGGGCTACATAGAAAGCGCTGGAGGCACCTGACAATTTTTTCTGGTTGCCAAAACTATCGAAGAGATTAGCCCCATCTGAAACTAAAGGAGATAAAGGAAAGTCTCCTTGGAGCTATTCCAAACGTACTTAGGATGTTATTAAGGAGATGTGCCTTTTTCATATTAAAGAAAAAATACAAAGGATATGTTTTAACATGAAATGCACTACATTTTATAAATATGTCCATTAGCTGGGCTATGTAAATGGTTATGACCAGAGAGCTGCATAAATCTACTCATTTGCAGTTGTGAATCATTTGCTAAAGCACGTTTCGTCCACAGTCTCACGCACACAGAAAACAAGCAAGTATGAATCATGTAAGAAATGATACAAAATTCACTTTGCACAATAGTGAAAATACGAATGCTCATATTATTGACACTCATGAGTATTTTAATGCGTAGTAGACTCACACTCAAAGTATTCATTCAACCAGAGTATTCACAATAGTTTTGAAGTGTACCTATATAAGTGACTCACAAGCCTTCGAATTTATTAATTATGTGTTCATCCATTTTAAAACTATTGACTGCCTTGCTAAAAAACCTTATCGCAAAGGATTTGCCTCCGCTAAAAAAAGATTGTTTTATACCCAGAGCACTGCAAGTATGCACATAGAACATCGCATGAGCCACTTGAAATATTCATTGCCTTGTTAAAAACAATGTGAGCTTGTTTCAGATTCATTATATTAGAGGCAATAAAGTGTGAGGGTAGATAATCATTTCTTGGAATGAATTTGATGTGTGAATACTTAGAAGGCAGTGCATGTTTCGAGTGGCTCATAAAACGAGCTACTTGCTGCCGTTCTCTGCCACAGACACGTTTGGAGAGAAATATCGTTTAACTGATATTTACTTCTGTGTGCAATGATATCAAGATCAGTAGTTAACTTGACGTATCGACTCTTAACTTGCTCCATTTTTAATGTATATGTCTGTTCCAATTACTTTTTTTTTTTTTTATCTCTTATAGGTATAGTTGTAGCCATTTCAATATTTTTTTTTGCAATTATTCAGGAATGTTTGAGCAAAAGACAAAAGCAATAAAATGTCCGTTTGTGTCTTATTCCCGCTATTACCCCATTTATATACAGTATCGAAAGATCGACTTCAGACCAGGTTCAAATTCTAATCTGGGTATTTAAGTATAACGAGTTGAAAGATTTAGTTGAGATTATAATAAAACGGCATTGCACTGTTGATGTACGACTGCTAATAAATAAGAGTGCACGACTGAGTTACACGTCCCTGTATCTTTATATCATATCGAATGTTAATGGGTTGCAAACTATTCAAATTTATTAGCGTAGGAATAAAAGTCATGCCCATGAACGCCGTGTTCTCACTCAAAAAGGCGTCAACGGAATGAAACCTTTTTTGACAGATAGGGAACGCTGAAATTTAGAACATAACGATCCGGTGAAGTAGTCGGATTTCACGGAGATAATTTTCTGTATTTTAAATTAAAAAAAAAAAGATTAATTTTTTTTGGGGGAATCGGGGAATCCTAAACATTGGATATTCCAAAAAAAAACATATCGGAGAAACCCAAACATCGGATTCATTCGCGCATCCATGTAGCCATTGTAGTTGTTCACTGTTCAACGTCATCACTAAATAAGGATTTCTGTCAAAAACGGAATGGGTGGAAAAAGAAACATTCATGCTTGCGCCGAGAATTGTTTTTTAAATGGATTTTCGGTGAAACCAATTCTTCTCTTTCCCACAAATTAATGATCCTTTCTTCTCTTTTGCAAAGTCTTTCCATTCATTAGAGGTGGCAATGGTGTAGTGCTAACGTCATCAATTGCCACGCTAATGGTTCATGGTTCAAATCCTGATGTCAGCAAGCATTTATTCATTTCTCATGAAATATATAAAGTCAGTCCGATCAATTGCGAAAGCTTGTGTGAACACTACTGCGAAGGCATAACACTGGCAGTAGCTTGATAATGCGGCTGAAAAAAATGTTCGCTCTGCTGATGGTGATTTGCCCTTGACATCGGTTACCGGGAAAAAAGTACTGTGGCCCAGAAGCAAAGACAAAAAATAACAAAAAAGTTATCTGGACGCCACCCCCGGAGAATTACTGAAGCATAAACAACTGAGCCTCAAAAACCACTACACCAAAATATTTCTCTTTCTCTATCTATCCTTTCCAACGCCCGCACTGTGTGTAAACATGTTAAAGGTATTCATAACCCTTTGAGTGCACGCAAATTATAAAAAAAATCCTGTGCTAATGTGAATAGCCGCCCAAAAAACGTTTCTTTTTCTTCATATATAAAAAAACCGTCATATAGAATCAGTTTTGCAACAGTCTAATTTCGAAAACCGGTTAATAAAAATGATAGAGTTACACAAATTTGCTAACAAAAAGCAGGTATGCCATCCTATAACTCATATCTAAGCGGTTTTTAAGAAAATGTACTGTCTTAAATAAATTGCCGTTAATTTCGGGGTTAGAATGAAAATTCCGGTTTCCCTCGAATTGTGATCCTATTGACATTGGATATGAAGTTTGAAGTAAATCAGTCCAGCCGTTTAGACTGCAGTAAAAATAATTTTGACTGAATAAATTTAAACAAGCAAATTAAAATATAACAAGAAAGATTTAAAACAAAGGAATGAAATCCGAACTGTCAACTCAAATTCTCAAACCAGGGATTATATAGGAACCAGCTGACCAGTGCTCGCCTTGCTTTGCCCGCATTTTAGTTGACGGTTATTTAATTGTTGAAACATAGTTGCCAACTGAATACAATACTAAAAATGTGTAAACTCAATTATAACTTCCCCCTTGGGAATCGCCACCAGAGCAAACAAACCCGATCACAATACATAATTTATTTAAAATCCATTAAAACATTCTAAAATGTGGACAAATCCTATGATCAATAACTGGTGCGTTTTGGTGAAATGTCGCTTCTCAGTGAAGTAAGATTTAATACGGAGTACAACAACACAAAGTGACTTTAGCTTTTTTTCTTAGTCGAAAATGAGTTGGGATGTTTACTTTGCGCTATTAAAGAGCTTTTTCGCTGAGAAAAGCTTTTTCATTCAACTTGAATGATTCAGTAGAATTTCACACATTTAAGCACAACTTTTTCATATTTTTTACTTCAATAATTTCAATTCAATCACCAATCTTCAAACAATAAAAAAAGTTTTTAACCAGATTGACTTGGAATCGTTTTGTGGAGAAGCTTTCACTTTGCTTTGCATAATTCTCAACAAAACGCAATGCTTCTATAATATGCCTGTACATGCACATATATGTACATATGTACGCGTATATTGCCAAATCCTTTTATTGCACGAAGTTTTGATAGCACATATATATATGTGCATATCCTAATTAATTAAATTTAAAATGTCTTAGATTTGGCACTGATAATGATTTTTTTCAATTTTTACTCCAGAAGAGATCACACACTAAAGTTCAAAATTGCGTGCCCATATACTCACACAGGCATACTATTGCAGCGATAGGCACTATGCAGCAGTGGCAGTGACTGCTGGCAGTGATCTTCACTGTAGGAAAATTGGGGACGATGATTTGATTAATTATTTTTAGCATTTCTCAGCTTCAGAACAACGCAGAAGTATGATTTATACCTTAAATGAATCAGCGGAGAATTTACTAAATTCATCTGTTTTTTATTTTTTCAATTCGATGAGGCATTACTGAGCTAGGGCTGTATAATCACTTTTTAGTGAGGGAAAATTCGATCTCAACCCCCTTTATGCCACTTAGACCTCGCATTTCGCAAAATCTCTTCTTATCTCGCATCTAGGCAAATAAGGAATAACTGTGCAAAGTTTCATATACCTGCGTCCAACAGTTTTGGAGAAATCGTGTTCACAAGGTCACAACTCATTGTCTTTTATAGCATTTATAGATAAGTCTCCAAAATTACAAATAGCTTCATAGCCGTTGTTGAATGTTGATTGTAGATTGCAATAAAATTTTTCTACAACCCTTGGCCTGTATATACGGAGGGACTAACAAAAGTTTAATAATAAAACACAAAAATAATTTTAACTTTAGATATTTAATCTTCATCTTTTTTGTAATATCTTCTCTTTTTAATTCCCATTTATTTCAATACATTTCTTCAGCTGATAGATCCATCTTTCATAACAGCTTTCAAAATCCTCTTTTTGGAGCTTTTCGATTTCGACATTGACTGCATTAATAATCTTCTCATTAGATGTGAAGTTTTTTCCGCTCAAATCTTTTTTTATTTTCGGAACAGCCAAAAGTCACGCCAAAAGGCGCTAGATCCGGAGAATAAGATATCCTCTCGAACACGAGCCTCTTTTTGCTCTCCATTCAAGATTTTTGGAACCCATCGAGCTGACTTTTTCCAATATTTCAGGTGATAATTTAAAATTCGTGACACAGCCATGACATGCAAGCCCAGTTCATCTGCTACCATCTCCTGTGTCATCCTGGCATTTTCGTCAATTTTAGCCTTCACCAGGGCCACATTTGTATCGTCGGTCCAGGATTTGGGTCGACCTTCACGAGATTTGTCCTCCACAGAAAAATGGCCAGTCTAGAACCTTCGAAACCACTTTGAAATAGTAACAAGACATGGTGCATTTATTCCGTATGCATTTTGGCCTTCGTGCAAAATTTTGACTGGCGTGACTTCACCTCGAAATCCGAAGAAAATGGCAAAACGAATTTCTTCCTGTGTTGGCGGTGGAACTTCAACGGAGCTTACGTCACTAATTTTTCCCTTTCTCGTCTTCATTTTTACCTATTGTTCTGAAATTTGTAAATAAATATTGTTAGATTATAAGGTACAGAAATGCATCTTATTTTTTTTTTTAAAAAACTACTAAATTGACACCAACTAAGCCAATTTTTGTTAGTTCCTACGTATATGATATTTCCAGACCCTTCTCAATTTTTGTCGTAATTTCCACGGTTAACCATTGAATAATTTCATAATTATCGGCATTACATACACCATCCATACGATGATCACAACGAAGTGTGCGAAATAATATCGGAAATCATCAAAATCCGCCTAATGTGCGACGTCTAGTTATACTTTAAGTCGGACATCAGCAAAAGAAGTGGAAGGGAATTATTTTCTGGTTTACATTTTTTCAACTATGGCAGTGTGTGCTTAAGAGAATGTCCGTCTAGAAGCATGCATAGCTATTGGCCAGTCAGTTGTGGTTATCGCTACAGTTCTTACGGCACCTGCCCGAGTCGTTTTCTGTAGATCTTGTATTCTGGTCCAGTTGTAGTCAAATATCGGTACATATGACACAACTCTGTAGCCTCTTTCACTTTTCATTGGCTTTTGATAAGAAGTGTGAGAAGATGTTCCCCTTAATGACTCCAGACGAAACGCAGACTACCTCCACAATGCACCCGTAAAGAACTTGGCCTCTCTTCTCTGGCTCGTCAGCTTGCTCATTCCACTCTATGTTGCTATTATCAGAAGCCCAGAGAAGACTGGTTTCTTTCTAGTACATCCGCCTGAAAGGCACTGGACGAATCAGGGAGCCGGAGGGATTTTGATATTTTCAGTGTTTCTGAGACGATATAAGCTTAAATGCAGAATTTGTAAGGCAGTCGGGGAAGTATTCTCCAATTGCAGATAAAGTAATGATAAAAGTATGACATGTAGCCACAAGACATGTACTGTATCAATATGCTTACACGTAACTTTTTTTTTTTCTTGATGTGAAAGATTAAGTTATTTAATATATTCAAAATTCAAAGCGGTGTTGGAGAAGGTCATCGTTTATCACCATTCCGTTTTGTTGAATTCAGTGGAGTCCTAATACCTGCGTACATCAAATGCCTTGACTATTCTAATTATTGCACAGAATTATAGGTTTGAATCCAATGTCAAGCGTTGAAGGTCAAAAAGAAATCATTGTTGACTTACACAAGTACATCGTCAAAAAACTTACACGATGTAAAGTAAAAAACAACTTAAGGTGCATCATCTACTAATTAAACCTAAGTCAAAACCGTTAAATCTTTTTTTTCTGACTTATAAGAAATTAGAAACCCATTGGTCTCAAGTTTTGGACGCGTTGTTAGTTCAGGCAAAACAAAATTGATGATCTTCACCTTGGAATGAAAATACGTAACTTCATCTTTTTTCAGTTCGACGGACAATTTATCATCGTCCAGTTAGAAGAACGCTAACGCTACATTCAAATGTTAACTGAAAGCTAGATACAAAGTACCCAGCCTTCTACAAGTTTTCTAGTAACAAAATGTTATGATGGTATCATTGCGCAAAACAAATACTATTATAGAAATCGGAACCGATTGCAAGAATCACGACAAATTCTTTCCGACTAGTTCGGACTCCACCAATGGAGTAAGCATGAGCTGAAACTTAATACCACCTGAGTTTCAAATCACTACATCAAAAATAACTCTATCCTACCCGTTCTCTTCATTTAAAACTTATTTCGTACAACTGCATTAAAAGAGTTCTATTTGTAGAACGAATTTGGTTGTCGATATAAGTATTATAAGTATACTCGTAAGGTAGAATTGATTAACTTTTGAAGGCAGTGTTCTCGATTTAAAAAATGTATACCTCAGAATACAGCTTTTATGGGTTCTAAAGTCGAAAACCATTGTTCTGCATTTTACATTGAAAATCAAAACGCCATGTGTGACCTTTTGATTATGGTTACCCTTATGGTCGACTGTAATTCTTCGAACTGAGAATTTCGAATGAAATCATCTGTACTACGTGCTCTATGTATGTATAATACAATAGTTAGAAAAACGAATCTCCAAAATCGCTAAAACTTCGTATTTCACTGTACTTCACTGTCAGTATTGACTACTTTCCACGTGAATTATTTTTTTATCTGCGCACTCAAGTCCGCTTTAAAGCAACACCTCTGTCTTGTGACCACAGATTTATAATACCTCTAACAACGATGATTATAAAAATGCAAAACATTATCGAATACGCTAATGAAGGCTGGTTCTGTTTCTGTAGTTGACCTTCAACTTGTTTTATCAGATTGGAACTCTTTTTTTCCATTTATCGCTAAGCGAGAGCAATTATCTTTCAGTTTCGTTGAAAACCTCACGACGCTAAAAAAAATAATTGATCACTGCAATTAATATGAAATAGCGAAGATTTAATAATGTGCCTATCAAATGATAATTTGAATAAAGCGATGATTGTGGATAGAAATTGCTTTGTTTTTGAATATCTTTTACCAAGAACTTGCACTTTTCGGTGGGAATCCCAAAAGCTGAACAAACAAGCACAAGTTGAAAGCAGCAAAAAAAAGTTGTTGAATAAATTTTCATTATTAACTACAAACTGAATTGATTCACATGTATTAGCAAAAACCGGTATAGCACTGTAAAAATTCTGATCGTTGATTTTGAGCGTTAAACTAATAACTGATATATTTTTGACTAGTTTAGCTAATTAGTTAGGTATGGCGGGCAGCTTCACATAGTAGGCCTTTATATATGTACGTGTTTTTGAGTTTAGCGTCAAGTTCCCTTTTTGTTTGTTTTAAAGTTTAGATTTAAGTTGGTGCTTGTATTAAGCTCAAATAAATAAATAAAATAAGGTAAGATTTTTTTTTATGCCTCAAGGACGTTGTATTAAGCATAAATGGCTTTAAATCTGTGTCATCAAGTTGAGAAAGTGTTGAAAAAAATCGTAAGGTATACTACTCATTTGAATGGCATACTCTGTACCTGATTTCGGCGGCTTGATATATTCTGAATGGTGTGTGGTTTAAAATTAAAAATTCGAGTTGAAAATGCGTTTTAAGGTTTTATATAATAGTATGAGCCATCAAAGGGCTTCGTTTTTCACCAAGAGTAGCGTTGAAAAATGTACAGTTGAAAAATGTACAGTTTTCATTTTTGTAATGCAAATAGATACGAAATAACACAAATCATAACTTAGTACACTTGCCAATCGGAGGCATCGTAACAACGAGATAATGAGAAAAACATATAGACAACGTCAATCGGCACCACAGCTACACATTTAAATTGTAGAAATGCCTTAAATAATGCGTATTTATAACATAAAAAGAAAATTCAAGATTAATATTAATAATATTCTACCAGACCGGAAACCAAAGCAATCTGCCGGTCTTGTAGTCAAAACCAATTAAAACGATCTTACTTTACTAAAGTTCTATTTATAAAAACAATTATTATTTTAACAAATTTTATACAGCTAAAGATAACTTAAATTAGGAAAATGCTTGCAGCGTTTTATATTTGGTCGTATTACCAAGGCGTTTGATACCGTGGACCACCCACTGTTATTGCTTAAACTAGAAAAGGTAGGCTTTAGAAGGCGTATGCTCATAAGGCTGGCATCTTACATAATATACCTATATATACAATTGAATATAAATTTATTTCAAGTCAGAATATTCGAATAAGTGTTCCATAAGGTTCAGTACTTGGATTAGTTTTGTTTCTTATTTTTACCAGTTACATTTTTTTTTTGTAAAAACTTGAAAGGATATAGGTATTCATGAATTAAAGAACAAAACAAAATTTTGAATTGAATTCAAAATTGACACTTAAAAAGCATGTTTACTACGATCAAACATCACAGCTTCTTGAAGAAAATTTTTATTTTTTTTTTTTGTGGGTAGGTGAAAATCTTCATGAGACACTATGAGACCGTGTACTTTATCCCTAAGTCTCTGTGGATATCATTGTTTCTGATATACCAGGGAGCGTTCACGATTATTCTTATAATTTTATTTTGGAATGATTGTATGAGATTTCTATTGCTTGGTTTGGTACAACCACAGAGTTGTATACCGTACGTCCATACGGGTTTAAGCACTTTCTTATACAGAAGCAGTTTGTTATATACGCTTAGTTTGGAATATCTTCCAATTAGCCAATACATTTCTCTAAGTCGATTTTCGACTTCGTCACGTTTCTTTTTAACGTGATGTTTCCATTTAAGTTTCGCGTCTAGTGTCATTCCCAGATATTTAGCTTCGTTTGCATGCGGTATTTGTACCGAGTTAATGAAAACGGGAAGGTTGATTATTTTCTTGTAAGTGAAGTTAACATGCGTCGATTTGGTCTCGTTAAGAACAATGCGCCAAGTTTTTGTCCACTCACAGATTTTATCCAAGGCTCGTTGGAGTTTTATGGTTGCTGACTCGATTGAACTTTCCGTTGCCAGAATAGCCGTATCGTCCGCGAACGTAGCTACAATAGTGTCTTCAGTTTGTGGTATGTCCCGAGTGTACAGCAAGAATAAGATAGGCCCAAGGACACTTCCTTGCGGAACTCCGGCGGCGATTTCTTTAAAATCAGAATATTCAGTTCCGTGCTTGACACGAAAAAGTCTGTTTTTAAGGTATGATTCTAAGATCTTATGAAGTTGCTCCGGAAGGATTCGTCTTAGCTTATAATTCAATCCATCGTGCCAAACCCTGTCGAAGGCTTGAGATACGTCAAGAAAAGCGCTAGAACAAATCTTTTTCTCCTCAAGGGCTTTTTCAATTTCGTCGGTTATTCTATAAACCTGGTCAATTGTGGAATGCTTGATTCTGAACCCGAATTGGTGGTCGGGTATTAGGCATCTCTCTTCAATGACCGGAAGAATCCGTTTCAGTAGGAGTTTTTCAAATACCTTCGATATTATTGGTAGTAGCGATATCGGTCTGTACGATTTTTTGTCATTTGTAGATTTCCCCGGTTTCGGAACCATTATGAATTCTGCGACTTTCCATTGATTTGGAACGTATAATAATCTAAAAGAAGCATTTATTAAATAAAGCAATTTTAATAGTGCCTTTTTTGGTAATTCCTTGAGGATTTGTCCGGTTATTAAATCTTATCCAGGAGCTTTATTATTTTTCAGGTTTTTTATTGCCTGACAAAGTTCTATAAATGACACACTTTTTATTCTAAGGTTGTCAGATTCGTAGTCGTACCGGTAAAATCGTCTACCAATGTTTCTCCATCAAATGGCTTAAAAGTTTCTTCTAAGTGCTCGGCAAATAGATCCGCTTTTTCTTTGTCACCTTTTGCCCATTCGTCGTTGTTTTTTCTTATCGGTGGCGAATGTATTTGGGGTTTTTTAATTCTTTTGACAGCTTTCCAGAGCGAGTAATTAGTGGTTTTTTCGGCGGTTAAACCTTCAAGATAAGCTGAAGTCTCTCGGTTTTTTAGGTCTTGGATCGCTTTTTTAAGCTTATTGCATAGGAAATTCGAGTGGGTTTTATGCTGGGGGGCGCGAGTTTGTTGCCATATTTTGCGTGCTCTCCTCTTTTCTCGAATAAGTTCTTTTATTTCCAGCGGATAATTAGCTTCATTGTATGGGACTTCTTTCCTCCTTAAAGGTGTATTTTTGCACGCGGCATTCTGTATTGATTCAATAAATTTGCCGAGTTCATCTTCTATTTCGAAGGGTGTTTTGAGCGATACATTTAAGACAATATTTTCTTCGCAATCAGTTCTAAAGTCGCGCCAGTTAGTTTTTTTGTTAGTTAATCTAGGCACACCTTCTACTGTCATTAGTCGGTCACTTATTGTCAAGATTACCGGCAGTGCAGATTGCGAACAAAGTTGAGTTCAAATCGTGGTGGAAGCGTACAAAAGTCTTAAATACTATAAAAGCAAATACTTTTGACCTTGTGAACACGGTTTCTCCAAAACTGTTGGACGTAGGTACTTAAAACTTTGCACAGTTATAACAAGGGATTTCCCGAAATTCGAGATCTAAGTAACATGAAGGGGGTTGAGATCGAATTTTCCGTACATACATAGAAACATTGCAATATTTTTCCATTTTGTTAGATGAGATGTTGATCGTTGGATTTGTCCACATTTTAGAATGTTTTAATAGATATAAAAGAAATTGTGTGTTGTCAATGGGTTGGTGTGCTCTGGTGGCGATTCCCACGGCGGTAGTTATAATTGGGTTTACTCATTTTTGGTATTGTATTCAGTTGGCAACTATGTTTCAACAATTAAATAACCGTCAACTAAAATGCGGGCGAAGCAAGGCGAGCACTGGTAAGCTAGTTAAAACTAAATTGTAGAATATATTAATACATCTGTAATTCAAAAAAAGCCATAACTGAAATCTCAAATAAAAAAATTATAGAAATGAAAAATAATGCCACGGGATGGATCTAAAAACGCAAGTGAGTTGTGGTATTCAAAGTGGGCTGTAACAACTAGTCATATATACCTATGTACCTATCTCAGCTCTTATTGTAAAGAATGATACATTTCGAAAAATTTTGTGAGGAAAACAGTCCACTTATTTCTAGACCGAACCCAAACCAGGTTTTGAAAATACTTTATTTATTAAGCGACCCTGTCTCCAGCTCAAGTGTTGAACCACTCATGTCATCCACTATTTCTTGCAACATTTCGTGTACAGGTTTGAGGTACTCCGTATCTCGTTTGTTTGTCTCATCTACAGCGAACCTATTTTTATAGAATGCTAGTCGCGTGATTCTTTTGACGTCAAGGCAGGTACCTTGAATTATAGTATAGCTTCTAACATAGAGGGTCACATCTTTAACTAAAACTGCTAAGCGCTTAGTAAACCGATGTGACTAGCCCTCAAAGAGGAGGCGATCGGTTCTGTTTGCCTTTTAGGAGTTCCTTTGCCAAGAACACCTTCCTGCTCTTGGTATGGGATTGTAATGGTTCCAGGCAGGAGTCAACCGTACCTGATGAAAATTCTTAGACCAACGGCAGGCTAAATTGAAAAAAAAAAAATCGTTTCAGAAGTCATTCGTCGACAGAATATGAAAAGCAAGAACGAATGAAAAATTGGCAAGATATAAGCAACGTCACCAAATTTGCTTTGCCATAGACACTTAAGAGTTGAATGAGTAAGTAGGGCTGACTCTGTTACTTGTGCTTCTAGAGCTATGGAAAGCGACATTTTTCGTCGTGGATTTGCAATAAAGTGTATCTTCTATTAAAATGTTTGATTTTCATTAAATTCGCTTCGTTCCAAAGTTGGTGGAAAAGAAAACATTGACGGTCATATAATTTAAGCTATAGCATAGGGGCTTCTATTATCGCGTAGCCAGGATAATTTACTTACCTTAGCATAACCTAACTTCAAGACAAGGATGAGCTGCTTAGTGAAGGCACAAGTGCGTATCTCTTTCGCTTATTACCAATAAAATAACTACGCACCGGCCTAGTAGGTGAGAGTAGGAGTTGGATTTCGGTTTTTTTTACTTCACTAATGACGGTAAACGTTTGCTAGTTTCCTTTCATCTCGATACCTTCGTTTCGCATCAATTCAACACACATTTCGGTGTTTAGATTACCATTACGTTTTGGGTATTAAAAATGAAAGTTAAATCAAAATCCTGCTTTGTTTGGAATAAAAACAACAATTTCCCCAAACCATTTCTTAATCTATTTTCGAAATTCATTATAGACTTCCAGAGAATAACTAATCTCTACACATAGATTTAGTTTCACTGAAACGTAGGTATCATACTTAAATTATGTTTCTCTCCCGTGGTTTCCATTCATCTAAACAACAAAGAATAAAAAAATAAAAAAAAAAAAAACAGAAAAGATCAGATCCGTCTGGTACAGATCATACAGTACTCTATCTTACTTTGCAACGTTTTTTTTTTTCAGTTTCTGTTCAGAGGGAATTTTTCAAAAAGTGGGTGTTTCTGTGGACTAATTTTAACAATTTTTATACGGGTCTCAGAAATCGTATATACTCGTACGAAATATAGGTGATAATAGAGATGAGGTTGTGATTGCAATCACTGCTATTCATCGCTCTTTTCTTCTTCCTTAGTAGGAGAAAGTTGTGATTACTCAATTGTATAATTGCTCAGCTGTTCACTGTAATTTACTACTTCGCACACCACAGATATCTGTATATAACATACATTTCATACTCCTAATTGTTTTTCAATAACTTTGACCAGGTATGTATATACCATAGGTATACCTACCAAACCGTAGTTTTCATTGCAACTTCTCCTTCATGGCACGGTTGTGATTGTGATTATTTTCGGCTGTTCAGTGCTTAAGGAAGGTACATACCGAATCATAGGGCATTGTTTTGATTGCACTTGTGATTGCTTTATGGCATAACTACTCGGCTGTTCAGTATTCGGAGTAAGTCATATCAAATCAGAGGGTTCAATTGTGATTGTTCTATTACACAGGGCAAATGCATACTAAATCACAACGCAATTGCCCCTATTGTCTTTGTATCATGCACATATGCATTATTCTGGGGAAAGACAATTTTAACAATCTAATTTTTCGACGTGCGTTTGCTGACAAACGTGTTGTCTTCTTGCTTCGTTTGTTTGAATTTGTAGCGTTTATATTTGATTGTTTAGTCATTAATTGTTACTTCCGATTCGTTCTTTTTTTGTTTTAAGTTGTGTTTTGAACGGTGTGCCAAAGAGAACAAAGCAATCAAAATCTAACTCTGATCTTAAAATTTATTGATAAACTGATCACTGCTAGTTTGAACTGCTCACTGTTTAGTGAAAATCAGTGGTAAGCTCATCTTTAGGTGACATACTGACGGATCGGTGTTATTCAATCAACTCGGCTGTAGCTACGGCTCCAATATTTCCATATGCTGCAAACCATACGTCAAACTTAGAATACCCTACCAATCATAGGGTATAAAAAGAAAATGAGGAAAAAAAATCAATCCGTGTTTCCACGATTGAACTATTTGTGTTCCATGTTTTTTCTGCCGAGCTCTTTCAAAGGAGAGTGGCAATTATTGTACTCAGCTTGTGGTGATATTTAACGTTCGTGCTGCGATAATATCTATGTGCTTTGAAAATAAATTCCTAATTTTTTTTTCTAAATCCTGAAAATACATTTTTTTATTTATAGCCCAATGCTTGTGTTAATGTTAACGTCAAGTGGCAGGGTTATTCAACTTGTTTACACAATATCAACCGCCACCTGAAAGGAATTTCAAATTCTAAACAAAATTGGGAAATCAGATTGTTAGGCATTCCTCACGAGTGTCGGCCACATTCCCAGTGTGTCAGCAGTATGCACCTTCGTTGTTTTCATCGGAATTCGTTTCGTTTGGAAAAAAAACTATTACGCATTCGCCGTGCAATTTTCTTTCGTACCATATTCGTTTAGAGTACGTAGTTATGGGCATGTTATTTTTTATGCTGGGCTGGGTGCTATGCCTCTATCAGAAAACGATTGCATTTTCTGCAGTAGCGATTGTAGGTCAGTTGTTTAGATGGCAGTTACTCGGCGTTTTTATTTTATTTGTTACTCTCTTTAAACTTGTTCTTTGGTTGTGCTTATGGTAGACAATGCACTCGATTGAAACGTTTTATTAAAATGATTTGATGTCAATTTGAGAGGCGACCTGCATTAATGTACTCGTACTACTTTTCAAGGTGTATTTCAAAGTATAAGGAGCGGTGATTTGTGGGCTGTTTTTACTTCTTGTGAGTTAGGTTGGTACGAAAGTTCGATCTAACCCATTTACTGTCTAAAGTTCATGGGTTAGATTGAGTAATTGGTGAACCTTTGTATTTAGACTACATACAGGCGAATAAGTTGGCTTATGAAACATAGGTTTCTTGTTTTAACTCTCGAATCCGAAACACATGAAAGATATATCTATATATTAATACGTGAACACGAAGCTTATCGTACGTTTTTTAAGCATTTATTATAAAAGGAGGGGAATGAAACTTATATCATTCGAAAGGTACTGTCCCGTAGATGTGCAGAAAAAAACATCATGTGTGTTCGTTGCCGTTATATCAGGTAAACTAAAGTGGACATACACACACAATTTCCCCATACAAAATGCTTTAACCAATTAAATGAAAGCATTTTGATCACGTTCATGACTGTATGAGCTTAGATCCCTTGCCTTCGGGAGAATATTACAAAAAAAAAAGTTATGCCACCAAGTACATAGCGTTGTTTCTCTCGCTGTTTATTTATTCCCCCTCGGTCGAATTTCGACCACATGCGATTCTAGTATTTATAAAAGAGTTATTATTACAATTATTTCACTCACTTTGACCTCAAGAGATTTTGTTGGATTTTTCAACGATATTTTAAAGCGAGTATGGTGGTAGGATACGGACAGAAGAGCCATTGGGTCGATCACCGACAACCATTGAATGTTCGAATGTTGTCTTTCAGGTCTAGATCAATGTATTTATAGTTGATTGATTTTTGGTTGAACAAAGGTGAAGACAATGCTCATGAGCACAAAGTAGAAATATAATACATGGAAGTATTTGGCTTAGACAGGTAAAAGTAAAAGAAAATGTTTGCATTGGCATATATGATTATTACCTTTTGCTTTTAACTAAAGCACACTAGCCCTGTCACAGGTTAGTTCTCCAAGCTTTCTGCAAGATGGGTTACGAGATTGCTTTCAGTTGAAAAAACGTAATCGACTGACGATTGTTTGGAGCTGCTTCAAACCAATTCAGATTTGCGATGACAAATGAGACCTGGGTTCACCACTGTACCTCTGAGACCAAACTGCAATCAAAAGAGCGGAGAAGACCATAAATAGCATCTAGTTTCCATTTCTCGTTTTCAAAAAAATAAAAAAACCGCAAAAATGATGAGATTCTGAAATTTTAGCCATAAATGTATAGATGAACATTTAGTAATGAACACGTAATTCTGGCTTAGTTTCTGTCATTAGCCAGCTGTCTCCAGTTGAGCACACTAAGTTGGTTGAGGTCCGTTTGCACTTGTCTAGCTACCTATACTGCGTCATTCTTCGGCCCAGAGCGTTGTTGTCTTTCTTTGTTTGAATTTTGCGTTGGTATCCATGCACGAATATATGACGGAGTCTAGGTAAACAATGCTCTTGAATACCTCATTCTTGAATGCCTCCGAAAATAAATTGCTCGCAACATTTCACATGTTATTTTTTTGATGCGGCGCGGCGTAAACATTCTGAGTTGATTTTTGGCATCCCAAGATGAATAGAATAGAATAGAATTTCAAAACTCACTGTTTCGGATATTTTGAAATTTTCTGCAATTTCTATTAGTTTGAGACGACTATCTTCCATGAGAGTATATTCGACCTTTAAAACCATTTTATGTGCCATGACGTCACTTGGTTTTCCAGGGAGGTCATCATCCTCTACTTGCGCCCTAACTTATTTAAATAAGTCCGACCACTTCTAAACCATGGTGCATTCGTTTCAATTTTAATGTCATTGCTAGGGCATTGCTTATGGATCTGGTCGAGAAGCGTATAAAAGCCATCATTGGCGCCGTCATCGCTCTCCAGTGTGAGGGTATGAGCGCATACCATGCTAATGTTGGCGAATGTGAATTTAATGCGGATTGTCATGAGGCATTGACTCACATGCCAAAAACTCAATATTTGTTGCGTCAATCTGTTTTTAATGACAAATCCGCTTACGTATAAACACTGTGAATTCACAGGCAATATGTATTTTCAAAATACGGAAACAAAAATTAAAGAACGCAGATATCTAAGAGTTTCGGAAAGCATTTGTCCTAAAGAGAAAGGGTGGTAACGTCGATGTACATAGCTGTGAAGTGCGCAGGTAGTATAACTTTCACCTTGGAGTCTCTGAAATTTTTATTATTGAAAACAAGATAGCATATGCCCGTCATATCAACAAGTATCTAACACTTTCACAATTGCTTCCACTATCCATGCGGAAACAATTTCGAATTCAACATCCTGCTTCAAGCATCCGGTCATAGACTCGAAATGTTACTTGGCACATAAGTCAAACTTAAAAGGGGGCCATGACACCTATTGAGACACTTGCATAAAATATACAATGCTCTGTGATACAATTACCCCTTCACAGCTGCTGTCCTCGGTTAAACACTGAAAGCTGTTTTCCATTTCGATATAAAAACAACTGCAAAACAGATTAGTACGTCTAGTGTGTATGTATTTGCCTTGCCTGCCGTAATAATACATTATTTGAGTGAAAAACAGTGCAAGCTGCAGGTGAGTGCTCCCCCAGGGTGGCACGAGTAATACGAGAAAAACTTTTACTTTCATTCGTGCCGAGACCGCAGAGAATAAGAGGGTTCCTCTATCTGTAGTAGCTTTATTGTACCTACGCATAATCGTGTTACCCATTTCGAAACACAAATCATTTCGAACCTTTTCAATTAACATGGCATGTGTCATCGGACTCGTAACCATTGATATCGTATGGGGAAACGTAAAATATTGGCGTCAGGCACTTTAAAGTGAAGCCTCCCGGAATTGTTGGACCATGGTTCACGGAGAAGAGAGCTAAAAGTGAAATTTTTTTTGTTGAATTGTTAGGTAATCTCAGATTCGAGTATCTGCAGGTGGATTGTTGAGGTAGATAGCTTTATCCAAGGGCAATGTCAATACTAAAAAATATGATTGCTTTTGAACCTATGATATGTTTCCGTTGGAATTACGTTTAGATTGGGGGGAACGAAATTTCACTGGCAATTTGCGTTTCCAAAGTGAGCACACATGGCGGCGGACACATGTATCACAATGGCGTTTATTTTGCTGTTAACTATACTGACATTGTATTTCGGTTATGGAATTCAACTTCCTACTGTCTTACTGTTACTGGTTTTTGAAGGTTGCTTGTGAGGAAATGGGAATCAAATTAAAGTCGTAATTCAAATCGAAATTCCATCATAAACTTGACAGAGTTGGTTTTGTAATGCGATTGGTACGTAGTTCGATTTAGCAGCTCAGGAGGTGTGACAATTTTTTATATCCTTCATTAAGACATTCCATCTGGAAAGCTTGCTTTGTAATGGTAATTATAAGCTAGCCTTTCGACCGGCAGCACACATTTTTTTAAAGACATTGGGCCTTATTTCGCAACTCATTTCGAATCGAAATTTATTCGAATTCATTCAAACGGAGCGGTTTATTGACCTTTTACCACTCACAATTTCATGGCCACCGCCTAAATATGACTGAGAATTATAGTTGTAAAATTGTCTGACAGAAATGGTGAATTCGAATTATTTTCGATTCGAATCCAGTTTCAGAATATGGGTGATCAACTTTTTGGTTAATGCAATAAGAATGTTAGTTAAGTGAGATGAATATGTACGTTTCTACTTTTTTTTTTATATAAAAAGAGTTAGTTTGCATAAAACAACAAAGTTTAGACAGGTCGCTTTGTCTTTTGCTTTGGAGCACTATAAATCGAACGTTCATTTAAAAGGTAAACTTTGAGTTCATTCCTTACATCAACTGAAATTCCCCTGCGGCCTCACATTTCGTCACAAAAAACAAAATCATCATGTGACCGAAAAAGCGAACTTCAATCTAAGGTGCATCCTGCATCCAGGTATTTCGTTACGAACAGGCCCATATACAAAACTTACAATTTGCCTGCAACAAATCGTATGATATCCTATCCCTTATCGCTTACTTTACTTACTTAGGTGGCGCTACAGTTAAACCTGGGTCTCAATCAACAAGCATCTCCATTTAGCTCGGTGTTTAGCTAATTGCCTCCAGTTGCGCACTCCAGGTTGTTCAATGTCCCCTTGAACTTGTGCCTGCTACCTACGGTGAAAAGAGCGTCTACAGCGTCGTCCCTCCGGGTTCAATTCGCAGATTTATCGCTTAACCTAGCCCTGTAAGTAGCCGTGGCCCTTCACGTTCTATGGACGAAATGTAACAAAAGTCGATCCCTATATATTTTCTTTATACACATTTTTAATATATTCACCAATATTTTTGGAAATTAATTTTTCATAAAAGTCGACTTCGGAACCGGTAAAGTTTCTACTTATATATAAAATATCGTCATCTTAACTCACGACTTCTCACGACAGTTTTTAGACATACTGGCGACATGCAGACGGACAGACGGACGGAAGGACATGGCTTAGTCGGCTATTGTTACTGATCATTTTTGCTTAAATCATATTGTACATACATATATTCTTTATGGGGTCAAACTGTATACACACTATGAGATCGGATATAGGTTAGGTTAGCTTAGGCTGAGTAAGGTTATGAGGTTATCATAATACACGAGGCACCAAGATGTGCTCATCGCGATCCCTAGATAACATATACGGCAAAAAGACCTAAATCAATTCTCCCATGCACTTGATTTTCCTACAGAATTTGAAGATGTCCTTCCGGGACCTTACCTCTTCTAGATTATCAAAGAAGTATCTTCCAAGATGCTTTAGCCTTGTTTTGGCAATACCTTGGCATTCACAGAGTATATGTGTTATATCCTCCGAATCATGTAGGTCATTGCAGTACCTGCAAACATCCGTATTTGATAAACCCAGTCTCATAGCATGCTCCCTTAGAAGGCAATGACCAGAGAGTATTCCTATCGCCGTTCTTAGCCCTGACCTATCTAGTTGTATGATGTCCCCAGATTTCCTGCGGTCTAACACAGGCCACAACGCCGTACACACCTTATGACCATCTAAGTTGGACCATCTTAGATAAGCTACATATGTTGATGATTCTATCCCGAATAATTCCCCTAGCCACACACCTTGGTGGTTTAATGTTACCGATTATGTCCCTATGCGGAAGCTTTGCTCCTCTTTTGGCCACCTCGTCAGCTTTTTCATTCCCTTCTATATCGCAGTGTCCAGGTACCCAACATAATCTGATATGGTTCTGCGTACGTAATGACTTAAGCATTGTGCGCCAATTCCTGATGATCTCAGATTTAGTGACACAAGACTCTAGTGCCTTTAGCGCAGCCTGACTGTCAATAAAGATGGCGATATTCTTGTTAGATATTGATCCCATCTCAAGTAATTCCGCAGCTTTAAGAACAGCTCGTGGATAGAGACTGTCTTCCTTTGCCAAGATAGATAGGATATAAAAATGTTAAGAATTTTTAGAAATTAAAATGTGTTCAGCAAGAATGTATGTATGTGAGAGATAACAACTTATGTATGAGTCAGCATCTGGGCGCCATCATGCTCGAACTAAAGTAGGTGTGAATTTATTAGTTTCATCGTTTAGTTTTTCTTTAGAATATTTAAGTACAAAATTCTATTAGCATTGGCAAATGCCGTCAGCCAGATTGACATTCCTAATGAAATATAAATAAAATAAAGTTACTCTACTTCTTTAAAGTTCAAATCAAGATAATTTTGCTGTACATTGCTTCCTAAACTCCAAGGCATCCCGAATAAGCGAGAGCTATCGAGTTTTCTCAATTAAGAATTGAGATTACTTCTTCCAAAGATAGAATACTTCGGTTAAAATACAGCCTTCAAAATCCTGTAGAATTGGGCATCTGCCTATAAAGTGATAGGTATCTTCGCGTTCCTTCCAATTACACAGTGAGCAAATAGCTTGCAAATCATTTTGATGTGGCCTATAATTAAGCGGTAATAGCTCTCCCCTTGACTTAAAGATCAGGCTAATTTGGTGAATTGTATACTGCTCATTAAAATAACTCCTGGCCGACAGAGTATGATTAAGTAGCTTCTAGACACAACGGTTCTCCGTTTCCGAAGCCCTTTGAAAAAATCCAGCTTGAATCTTCTCCTCTAGTTTAGATAGGATGTTGCTTAAAGATACACTCCACGTAAGCCTGTCATCCCATCTCAGCGACAATTCTCCATCGCACTCCTCTCTAATATGCTGCCATTTCTGAAAAAAATGTGGCTTTTCTGTTTAAAAGATAGCGCAGAACAATATTTGAGAGACGCTGATTGGGCAGGTCTAGTATTTTTAAAATATAATTGAAATGTTATCTTAGAGTATATAGACGGATAAGAGCGATACCGGTTTCTGCATATAGTATGTATGTAGGTGTATTCGGTGGCAGTATAAACAAATGTTTCAGAAAGTGCCTTTGCAGTCGTTCAACCTCATCGTATTCATCATAGCCCCACACCTGTGTAGCGTAGCACATGATTGACCTGGCTGTTGCTTCATACAGTTTGTACTTTGCCTTTACTGGTACATCAGTTCTGCTAATCACTTTCCTCCAAGTGCTATTTAAAGCCTTCTTTGCTTCTCCTAATTTCGCCTGCAGATGAGTCGAAAAGGACAATTTTGGCGTAAGAGTAACTTCTAAGTATCGGTATCATGCTCGAACTACTGCCAACCGTTTCAGGTACGAGGATACTATTGCATGTGACAACAAAGTCTTTTTCGCGACGTAGGTTGCTGACTTGTCTTCATATAAAGCTTTCTATTTGAAATGCAATTTGGACAGGCAAACCTGATTTAACGGATTAACTGATTTAAAAAGTCGCCGCCCTTATTTGTGCTGAAAACATTGCTTCTCCAGGTTTTGAATAAAGGTTTTGTTAAGCCTGACAGAACTTTAAATTTAAAGAAAGTAACACGAAAAATTAACTCTTAGTGAAATTTTTTTTTTATTCGAAAGATGAATTCATGGCATTAATATTAGAAAATGGTTTTGGTCGCATGGAAACCGCGGCTATTCTTGATGAAGTGCTTTCTGTTTGTCCAATTTCGGGTCATTTTTCCGACCAATGGTGGCCGTATTACATATCGTAAACCAGGTAGCCCAACAAAAATCATTGAGAGGTGTGAAATCGAATCTTCAAGACCAATAGACAGGTCCACTTTTCGAAATCAATTTATCGCCAAATTGGGATTTAAATAAATCAATGGTTTCGGTTTGGCGCGTAGCACCATCCTATTGAAACCAAAATTTCGTCCAGAATAATATCATCCATATTTTCAAAGAAATATTCATTCTCCATTGACTGCAACGCGAGTCCCAGCCTTTTTTTTAAGTAATAAGTTTCGATGATGCCACCAGTGTGGAAACTACACCAAATGTATGTGTAGGATACGAGTATTTTCTGAATTGATTTCATTCTATATGTGTAAATCTTGCTTAGTAAAACACCGCTGAACACAATTTGCGATAAAACAAGAGATTAGCTTGCAACTGGGCCCAATCAGTGAGAGAATGACACAAATAATGGTGTCGTGGCTTTAATTCCTTCACCAGACGAATCATATACGGGTGAAGGTCAATATCTTTGCACAAAACTTTCCACGTAGTAGATGGACCGCGCCTCAATTGCTTCGACCGACGACGAATCGATAAATATGGATCTTACACACTTTCGCTTACAGCGGTGATATTCCTTTAAGTACGCACATTCCTTTGACATGTTGGTGTTATTAGTATGTGGTACGAAATTTATCCATACTTCGACGGATGGGTTGCTCAGATGTACGATTATGTGCATCATAAATATACCTAAGTTGTCTAAAAGTTTCGCGAATCGAAGATCGCTTTTTAAAGTTAATTTGGAAAATTTGGTAGCGTTATTCAAGCGTGAATCTATTCATAACTAGCTGACCCGACAGACTTTGCCTTGTCCAAATTTCGATAAATTTGTTTGTGATAGTCTTGTGAATTTGTGAACAGTTATTGGAAATGTGTAAAAATGAGAAAAAATCGACGGGGAATGTAATGCAGCCAGTGAAAATGTGAACGGGAATTTTGCCATTACCAATGTCCAGCAATTGTTTTGAAAATACGTCTTTATGCATTAAGTTCATTGACTGTCGTTGACCGTGGAATCACTGGCAATGTTTGGCGAAATCCTCTGGCAACAGAATCATCCCATCACCAAGCTGGTCTTGCTTGTTTCGTAGATCTTGCATCGTTCAATCTAATGCTTCCAAAGACTTTTTATGTGCCATCGTGCATTCATCACAAACGATAAATTTGCATTTCTACAAAACTTTGGTCATCATACAGTTCTTCGAAAGGTTGGACGATTTAGTTTCATTGATTTACATAGTAACTAGTAAGTAGTGTGTAACTTTATTAATGCAGGAAAAAAAGTTGTTACAGTTTTGCATAGTAAGCATTGGCTTTTGCCGTCAGCCGAGAAAAGATAGTTTTTAAATTACAGAATTAATTCATATATATAAGCATTTTTTTTTTTTTTTTTTTTTAGAAAGCTTGGTTTATAATTTGTAGCCGGTATTTTAGAGCAGATTTAATATATTTAAACAGTATGGTCCAGTTGTCTCCATTTAAGATGCGAACGACTTCATCGGGAAAGAGAGTGTTTTTTCCATAAAAGGACCTTCTAATTGCGCTCAGAATAGGGCAGGTTCCAATGAAATGAAGGCCGTCTTCTCTTGGTCTATGGTTGCACAGTGTACATTCATCACTTCCATCTGTTATATGGGGCATGTAGTTTAATCGCAATAGTTCGCCCCTGGCTTTGAATACTGTTGAGATCAGATCTAAACTGTTACAATCATGAAAATAGTTCAGCTCCCCAAGGTCATGCTTTAAATCTTTATAAATATTCCTTACTTGGCTTAGTTCACTTTGCCTTTGAAAAGACTGCTGTGTGGATTCTTCGATCTTAATTAAAAGTTCCTCCAGTGCCTTTCCTAGGTTTATTTCGTCTACGTGTGCTTCATGTAGGGGTATATTATGGTCACAGCCCAGCCTTGTCCATTCGGCAAAGAAATGAAGGTTCCTATTTTTAAGGTGCATAGCAATTTTATGGGGAAGACGATGACTTGGTTGTGATAGAATTTTCAAGATGTATAGGAAGTGAAGTCTAAGCGTAAACACATGCAGCGGTGGCAGCCCCGTTTCCAGGTACAACATGTAGTTTGGCGTATTTTCTGGCAGTTTGAATATTTTCTTTAGGAAGTATCTCAAAAGTTTTTCAACCTCCTCAAACTGCCAGATCCCCCACACTTGTCCCGCATAGCACATGATTGACCTTATGACTGCTTCAAAGACTTTATATTTTACACTCGGCGCGATTTTCATTTTTCCCAAAATCCCTCTCCAGTTACAATTGATTGCCATTTTTGACTCTCTTAGCTTCTCTTGAAGGTGTTTTCTAAAAGATAACTGTGGGGTGATCAGTACTCCGAGGTACATATTTATATTCTTTAACCTTTTCCAGTTCCTCATTTTTCCAGGTCCATTTTTCATTGGCTGCGTAGCGCCCCCATCCATTCCGGAAAATCATAACTTTTGATTTGTTGGTGTTCAGCTGCAAGTTCCATATTTGGCAGTATTGATACAGCTTATTTATCATGATTTGTAGCATGTTCGGGGTTTCCGCGAGTATTACGATATCATCAGCGTAGAGCAAGAGGTTAACACGTAATCCATCGAGAGATATCCCTCCTGGGAGGTATGCAACTAGATCGTCCAGGAAGATCGAAAACAAAATAGGGCTCAGCAGACATCCTTGCTTCACACCAGATTTCGACTGAAACCAGTTAGATAAGATGTTTCCCTCCCAAACCGCTGTGGTGTTCTCTTCGTACATTTTTTGTAGCACTTTTAGTACCTTTGTCGAGACTCCTAGGTTGCTCAGTTTATAGAAAAGGGCTCTTCTGTCGATACAATCAAGGGCCGCCTTGAAATCACGAAGAAAACGTACAGTTTTTTTTACCTTTATTCAGTCTGGGCGATGCTTGTTAGAGAGAAGATGTTGTCCACTGTGGAATAATCTTTGCGGAAACCAGCTTGGAACTCGCTAAGTAGGTCATTTTCGCGTATCTAGTTTGTTAATCGTTCCAAGATAATTCCTGTAAAAATCTTGGAAGTCGCATTTAGAAAAGATATCCCTCTATAATTGCTTGGCTCATTTGGGTCTCCTTTCTTGAAAATCGGAAATATTATGTTTTTCTTGAAGGATGATGGCACCTCGCCAGTACTGAAAATAAAATCATAAGTTTCCGTGAGCTTCTGCAGGAAGGCATCAGTCGCATTTTTAAAAAATTCGTAAGGAATACGATCTTCCCCTGGAGCCTTATTTGAGCAGCATCTATTTATAACTCTGATGACATCCTGGAAAGTTATAGGACGGTCTAAAGAGTTTACTTCGATGTGAGGTAGCGCACATTGTATTTGGATTTGAACCTGCGGTCGGTTCAGCAGATTTTCGAAGTATTCGGCTAAAATGGGAGCTTCTACCTTGATACACTTCGCGAAGAGCGAACCGTTTAGTGCTTCTGCCATCCTTGATTTACATATTCAACCGCAACTCGAGTGTTGAATGAGCTGCTCGACCGCCTTTCAAGGAGGTAGCTGCAATTCCTGATGAAGAATTGCAAGTGCAATTTCATTCTGCGAGCGAATCCTTGCCAAAATTAATTTCCCAGTTCCATCGGGACCGTCCAAGAGGAAAATCCCTCCAGTTCCATCGTTCACAACTTTCATGAGAGTGTCGTACGCATATTTTGTTTCCGATTCAACATTGAAACGTTCGTGTAACCGTTTGGCACTTGAAAACTCACCGTATGTCGTAGGTTAATCTGCAAAGTTGTTTGAGATAAATCGACGAAACTTAATTCACTTTATGAAACGATTACGATGAACTTCCAACAGAATCACAATTCAACTGAAAATGGACAAATGCGAAATGTATTCTTCTTCTTCCTTTTATCAGCGAGGTTATGATCCGAAAACTAGGGATCACAACCCCCCCACTTCACCGCATTTCTACTGATCCGCCTGTGGGGTTCGCCTATTTGACCTCAGAAAATATCGGCAGGCCTGCCGATTTTGGATCACTCGGTTACTGAGGCCAATGAAATGCCGATGTCGTCGCATTTGTCTGATCCAGGCGTTTATAGGCCTGCCTTTCCTACATCGCGATGTCTTTGAAACGTGCATTGATATTGCCTTTTTAACAGGGTTCAAATGATTTCTTCTTTGAACGTGGCAATACCAACTGAGCCGGTCACGCTCTATTTTTTGTACGATGGTTTCCTTGATGTGAAAGCTTCCACGGATCTTCGAACTTCTTATTCGATCAAGCTTTGTCACTCCTGCTGTCATGCGAAGCATCTTCATCTCAGCTGCCGTTAATTTACTCTCATACTTTTTGTACATCGTCCAACATTGTGAACCGTATGTGAGCGCTGGACGTACAACTGCGGTGTAGAGCCTTCCTTTCAACTTAGGGGGCATTTTTCTGTCACAAAAGATAGCGGAATTTTCTCGCCACTTCATCCACCCTACGCTTACACGATGATTGATGTCGTCATCACAAGTTGCTTTGCTATTGATCATAGATCCCAGATATTTGAACTTTTCGCACTTGGGAAGCACTGTTCCATTCAAATAAATGTCTGGAATAGGCCTGAGTGGATCAGAGAACGGGCAGCACAAGTACTCTGTCTTTTTTGAACTAATGCGATACCCATTTCCCTCCAAAACGTCCACCCACACATCAAGTGCTCGTTGCAGGGATGTAGGATCCTCACTTATGATGGCTCCATCGTCAGCAAAGAATAACTGATGTACCTTGGGGTCCATCACTTTACCTTCAAGCAGATAATCAAGGACTGTAATAAAGAGCAAAGGACTTAAAACGCTTCCCTGGTGCACCCCGACTTTGATTCGGAACTCTTCGGTTACTCCAGCGGGGCATCTTACTTTTGTCTTTGCTCCTTCGTACATGTCCATAATCATCTGTACATAGGTTTCTGGAACCCCTCGATGTCTTAGCGCCACCCATATCAGATCTCGTGGTTGTCTGTCGAATGCCTTTTCAAAGTCAACCAATACAATATGCAAATCCCTTAAGGAATCACGATGTTTTTCCATTATGATCCTTATACTTTGGATTGCATCTGTGGTTGATTTACCCGAGACAAACCCGCACTGATCATCAGATAGCCGTATTATTTTTCGCAGTCGGCCACCTAATACCCGCTCAACGATTTTCATGGTGTGTGACATCAGCTTGATCGAACGGTAGTTATCACAGTTTCGCGTATCACCCTTCCCTTTGTATACAGGGAGAAGGTAACTTTCCCTCCATTCATTCGGCATTGGATCACCTCTCACGAATTTGGAGATGAGAATTCTGAGCCATCTGAACCCGATGTCTCCCATCTTTTTCCAGAACTCAGAGGGTATTTCGTCTGGCCCAACCACTTTTCGTTTTTTGGAGTATTTGACCGCCTCACTAACTTCTTCGACTGTAATGTCGGGTATTTCTTCACAGTTAGGGGTGGCTCTTGGAAAGTATAGCCGGGGAAACTGTTCATTCAAAAGCTCTTCACAATACTGCCGCCACCTCTGCAGAATTTTGTCGTCATCCACAAGAAGCTGGCCATGAGCATTGCTAATGAACTTTGGCGAACGAATCTCCTGAGCATTCTTCCTTCTTTGGGCGGCTATTTTGAAGATAGTGGCACTCGTGTTCATATTGTGTCTTCGCAGCTCCTGGATAGCCTGGTTTGCATCAGCAACCGGGGAAAATATTTTATCCAGCTCCCGATACAGGCCCTCCGTATTCTCTGCTTGAAGCTGAGCGCACTTCTTCTTCGCTTTTTTCTTGCAGCATCTGTATTCCGTTTCGAGGCGAGCTTTTTCGTCACTATTATTAGAGGGGCACTTTGACCAAGCTTTGAAAGCCGCTTTCTTCTCATTTATCACTTTCTTAGCTTCATCACTCCACCACCATGTTTCTTTGGCGTGTTGATGGTGGCCTTTTGAAGCTCCTAGCAGTGATTTGGCCTTCTTTAAGCAAGTTCGCTGTAGGGAATCCCACATATTTTGTGCTCTGCACTCTTCATCCTCAGCTCCGTTGATGGTGTGAGAGAGGTAATTTTTCATTACGAAAACAAAGGCATCGCCTTTTTCTTTGTCCAGATTGTACCACTTGATTTTCTCAGAGACCCCTGCTTGTTTGCTTTTCTTTGGTGTTTTCATAAAAATTTCTGTTAGCAGAAGACGGTGTTGACGAGCGATTGCCTCTCCCAGGATCACTTTGCAATCTTTTACCCGAGGCTTCATGAAACTGCCTACCAAATGGTAGTCAATCTGAGTTTCATCTCCACCACTGCTGTAAGTGATCAGGTGTCGGCTTTGTTTGATGAACATGGTATTTAACACGATAAGACCGTGTGATTTGCACATGCTTAGGATGTCTTCACCAGGAAGGTTCCTGGTGCCATATCCTAGTCCTCCATGGCAGTCTTCATAGTCTTCGTTTGATTTCCCGACATGTCCATTCAAATCTCCTCCCACAAACAGAAATTCTTCCTTTGGGATGTTCTTAAGGAGATTGTGGAAATCTAGCCAAAATGCATCTTTATCTATCTGATTGCACCCATTGTGGGGAGCATATGCACTGACAATATTCCACACCTCTCCTCCACACAAATGCGAAATGTATTATCCGAATCAAATACGTGCGTCGGCAGATCGTAAAAGAAAGACCATGCAAATTGATCTACTGTCAAACGACATTTGCAAACGAAGAGCCATATCTTGACATTTTTCCGCATTTTTCATTTTATCGCAAACATACAAAGAACTAAGCAAAGCCATCGTTCGTATCGTGAGTTATGGTCGCGAGTTCAACAAAAATCCCATGGAAAAAAGGCACTTTCAGTTTTTCCCGAATTTTCCAATTTTCCAGGCAACTTTTCCGATTTTTCTTTCCGTAAAAACTTTATTCGGACTATTACAAAAATTTTGAAAGTAAAATGAGTCAAATCGGTTCTGCCGTTCTCAAGTGATGCGATGACCAACGAACAGCATTTCATTTTTATTTATATAGAATGTCAGAGAGCAACCCATCATTTCCTTATGAAGAAACCAACAACGCGACAATTATTATCAAAAACATTATGCTAAGGTTGTTTTTAATATGTAGAGCTAACATCAATGTTAATAAGTTCTCGTTAGCATGGAGGCTTGATGAGCCCCAAACAGTTGATGTTCTAAAGTTCTGCGAATAATCTACCTTCGAATGCATTATTTTTCTAATTTGAGCTTAATTGCTTCATTTCCGTTCCAGTGTACCTTATAACCTAAAAAGTGGGTACACTCATTAGTAATTATGGTCAATTTTGAAATGGTGTTGGCTATTATATCACAGAGCAATCATCACCCAGTCTCTCCATTTTGTTTCAAGTTCATACTCACTATGAGTCCGAAGTTGATTAGATCAATATAACTCAAAAAAGAAGACAAATTATTCTAATTTCAATTAAAAAAAAAACAAATTCAAAATAAAGAATCAAATTATAGACAAGAATCAGAAGCGACACACTGTAGTAGTTGTCAGGGTTTTTACGGTGAAGTAGAGCAGAGTAATTGCAGGCAGCTTCGGTTTACACATTAAATTATTGTTATAGTTTTTTTTTTTATTGTACAAGTGTAGTGGCATTCAATTAGTCACTTTGATTGTGCCACTTGTGTTCACGTGAAACCACAGAAAAGAATCATCGAAGCTAATTACAATGCATACAGACCAAGTGGGAGAGCATCACTGCCGAGTTCAATGAAATAAAAACTCGAGTAATGAAGTACTCGTATGTTGCGTTAATTACGCGAAATACTCGTATGTACACAATACATGATTGGGAGTACATAAACATAATAAAAACATCATTATTGCATGGCATTTGGTTCCGCTTCCGTAAACTGTTATAAAGCCGTTACTACATTGACTATTGCGGTATGCAGTGAAATTTTTTGTTTATATTGATTTTTATATATTTTTTTTATAGTCATTTATGTGTGCAACTCATTATGTTGTAGATAATAGGTGAGGTTTTATTTTGCAATCTTTTTTAAACTAGTTGCAATACCTACCTTTTGGTTTGAATGAGTTTTATGAAATTCTTCTTTTCCTTTTCAGAAAAATTACAAATTTGAATGGCTCCATGGACATTCGCTTAGATTTGGAATTTGTAAGTATGTATTTAAATTTACATATTTTCTCGCGCATGAAATTACATATTTTGAAATACAATTGTGCTTATATGATTAACAAATACAATAGTTTTGACAAGGTCTTGCATATTTGGAAGAATAGTTTTGTTGAACACTACGAGTATCTATAAAAGCTTTTACTTACATAAGTTGCCTACCCTATTTGAATAAATAAATAAATACTTGCATACTTAACCCAATCCGTGAAGAATCTCTGCCAGCGATGCGATACAGAAGTCGTCCGTTTCGAACTCAGACTCGCTGCTTCCAGTTATCCGCACCAAGCCTTCAGGTATAGGTGATTACTTGGGCTTTATAGTGGAAGTTCGGTCTCCATTTGCGTCACGTAGCCGGGAGTTTTTTTTTAACAACTTCTTTATTTATTGAATCTTTTTCGATAAAGAAAGTAACAATAAGTTTTCAGATCTTACAACTAAATTTGGATTACTATTTTCATCCGAGAGTTCAAATTTTTAAGTTGGCCTCAAGGTCGGGAATTATTGCTGGCTTATTGGCATAGACCAGCGATTTAACGTAACCCTAACGAAAAAGGTCTAAGGGCGTCATATCTCACGATCTTGGTAGTCAATTGACTTCGGTTCTTTGTGAGATTACGCGACCAGGAAACTTCGCATTCAATATCTCCAGTATTTCGTTTGATGTGTGGCACTTCGCTCCGTCCTGTTGAAACCACATGTCGCAAATACCCAAGCGATCAATTTCTGGCCAAACAAACTCGGTTATCGTAGCGCGGTCCCGCTCCCCGTTAAAAGTAAGCGCCCGCCCACGCTCATCTTTAAAAAAATAAGGACCGATTCCGATGTTCCGCCGTTAGTCCATAATCTACACAAAAAAATGAGTTTTTCGCTAAGGAGTAAGCACTTAGCAATCGAAATTAAGCACTTTTACTTCTCTCTTCAAAATGTTTAACAGTGGCAATGAAGTGCATCAGTGCATTCACATGGAATTCGGATATATTGAGCGCATAAGAAACTGACTACATTCAACACTTATGGTAACAGTAGTCCACGATCTAGGATCGATAGCCCTTAAGAACTTTTTCGAAAGAAAGGCACTTTGTCGGATATTAGATGATTGATGTGAATGACATCAGGTGGTCGGGAATAAAAGACTATGAGTTTTAAGCAAGGACAAAATAATATAACAATTCTCCTCAGTTTTCTGGACTCCACCCCCGGAGTTTTTGAAACTAAATATCACCTGAGTTTCCAACCTCTACACCAATCTCTCTTTCTCTGTGTCTATCCTATAATTCATAAAATTATGTAATTTCATTCAAGAGATTACTCCTGCGTACTGCCCTGCCCACTATCTAGCTCTCCGAGATCATTATAGTACCCAAGCCTGGTAAGAACTCAAACTCAACCCCTTCTTACAGACCAATTACTACTATCAATTGTTTCCAAATTATTTAAAAAACTCCTGGCTTAAAAATGCAATCTTTGAGCGAGTCTATCGTACCAGATCATCAATTTGTCTTCAGGAAAAACCATAGTACAGTTGAACAAGTTCACAGGCTCGTTTAGCACATTTGGAAATCCTTTGAAGAAATCCTTTGAAATACTGTTCGGCTATTATCCTAGACGTTGCCCAAGCATTCGACAAGGCCTGGTATGAAAGACTTCTACACAAAATCAAAAATTTCTTGCCCTCAAACTTGCTTCCTGTTCTCACAAGTTATCTTGCCAATCACAAATTTGCTATCAAATATAAAAGTTTTAAGTCGGAAATTTATCCCATTAACGCTGGCCCCTTCCTTTACCTGTTATACACTTTGGACCTACCAACGTGTAACTTCCAAAAAGTCCTCACATGACCTTTACTTTGAAAATGAATACCTGCCCACCCATTAGTACCAATGATCAGCCAATTCCCCAACAAACAAACGTCAACTATCTAAGAATTCACCTCGATAAGAGATTGATATGGAAAAAGCAGCTAGAAGCCCAAAAAAAAAAAAACTCAAATAAATATAAAAGCGTCAAAACTGCAAGACCATCCAACTAAGCCTAGACTTATATAGAAATACTTATTTACAGGTCTGTATTAAAGCCGATCTGGTCCTATGGCATTCAACTATGGGGTACTGCTGCTGTTTCAAATGTAGACAAAATCCAAAGGCTTCAATACAAAATTCTCCGTAACATTACTGGAGCTCCTGGTTTGGAAAGAACTCCAAAATCCACAGGGACCTCGAAATACCTACTGAATGTATTCTTCGGAGGAATATAGTGGTAATGGTTTTTGAGTATTTAGTACTGAATACCAACTTGAAGATCAATTCACAAATTGCATTCAGTAATATTTATGACATAACAGATATTTATGACGAAATCGATTGAATAACGTTTAGTGAGGGAACTGCAATTAACTTTTCATCGCATTTTTTTTTTGGACAATACAAAATAGACAAATACAAAAAAAAAATGTGAAAACTGAAAAATTTCATGAAGAGCCCGGTCGCTCGGTCGAAAGACCATAAGAATCCTATAAAATAGGGGCCAAATCACACATTCTGGCAACAATGTCATGAATAGATGCTGCTTCGTTTGTTGACAACTTGTATAATACTTGCTTTTTTCCTGGATCACTTCAAGACCAACTCGTCGTGCTTGATCTTCATTTGCCCTTAAAGCCTCTATTAAGGCACGCTGACAGCGTCTGATGATGTCGATATCGTCTGTTTATTTCAGCAGCTGGACGAACTTGTGAGCGATAATCTCTCACGCGATGCTCTGTGCAACTTGGAAATAGCTCTTCAGAACTCTTCCAAACATGCACCGAATTCCGACAAGCAAATGCGCTGTCATGTGACTTCTTCAATATTGTGCTGGAGCAGATATGTTAGTGCCTAGGGCAGGTGTTAACACGGAAGGTACTCACAAATCCATCCAACTGCTGGGATACACGGACGATATTGACATCATCGGAAAATCCTGGCAAGCCATTGTAAAGGTATTTAAGACAATTGAAGAGCAGGCGAAATGAGTAGGTCTTGAAGTAAATGCCTTGAAGTAAATGAGCACAAGACTAAGCACATGTTGTCAACAAACAAGAAGTTATCTGCTCAAAACCTTGGAATTACTTACTTAGGTGGCGCTACAGTTCGGGGTGAACCTGAGCCTCAACCAATAAGCCTCTCCATTTAGCTCGGTCTTTAGCTAATTGCCTCCAGTTGCGCACTCCAAGTTGGTCGAGGTCCCCTTGAACTTGTGCGCGCCACCTACGGCGATGATTCCCTCTACTGCGTCGTCCCTCGGGATTAGATTCGAAGACTCTGCGGGCCGGAGCGTTGGTGTCCATTCGCTCTACATGTCCTATCCATCTCAGACGTCCAATACGCAGTTTTTTGACCAGGTCGCTTCTCTCGAAGCGACCAAGGATATCTTCATCCTCTTTTAATAAAGTCCATGTTTCAGCGCCATAAAGCAGGACTGGAATGATCAGGGTATTATATAGAGTCTCCTTAGTAGTTCGAGATAGGGCTTTACTATTGAATTGCCTTATAAGCCCAAAAAAACAGCAATTGGCAACAGTTATTCTTCGCTTGATTTCTGCGCTGATCTTGTTTTTCGAGTTTATAGCAGAGCCAAGGTAGACAAAGTCCCTTACTACCTCGAAGTTATAACTGCCCACTGTGACGTTTTGTCCAATTCGTCGGTGTTGGCTTTCCCTTCTTGTTGACAGCATATACTTGGTTTTGCCCTCGTTTATCGCTAAACCCATTTTGGCCGCTTCCGCCTCAATGCTTGCAAACGCACCGGGAACAGCCCGCTGAGTTCTTCCGATAATGTCCATATCGTCGGCGTATGCAAGCAGTTGTACAGACTTGTAATAGATTGTACCTCCGGTGTTGGCTTGTGAGTTCCGCACAATCCGGTCAAGTACAATATTAAAGAAGTCACATGACAGCGCGTCACCTTGTCTAAAACCTTTTTTGACTTCAAAGGTCTCGGTGAGGTCATTACCGATCTTGATGGAGCAGCGAGCGTTCTCCATCGTCAGCCTGCATAGACGGACAAGTTTGGCAGGGATGTCAAAACTAGACATGGCTCTATAAAGCTCTTCTCTATAGATGCTGTCATAGGCGGCCTTAAAATCGATAAAGAGGTGGTGAGTATCGATTTGGAATTCTTGGGTTTTCTCCAGGATCTGCCGAAGTGTGAAGATTTGATCGATGGTGGACTTTCCTGGCCTGAAACCGCACTGATAGGGTCCAATCAGGCTGTTGATAAAAGGTTTCAGGCGTTCACACAATGTCGCAGAATAGATCTTGTATGCGATGTTGAGAAGACTGATGCCTCTATAATTGGCGCAGTTAAGGGGGTCTCCTTTCTTGTGGATCGGGCAAACGGTGCTGAGGTTCCATTCATCAGGCATACACTCGTCTGACCAAATCTTAGAGATGAGTTGGTGTATGCACTCTACCAATTCATCTCCAGCTGCCTTGAAAAGTTCGGCCGGTAAGCCGTCAGGTCCAGCAGCCTTGTTCGATTTTAGCTTGGATATTGCTATCCTCACTTCGTTTTGGTCAGGTGGACGGAAATTTTGACTATCATCGTCTATGTTGAATGGTTCATTCTGCCTGACAGCGGGATGTTGGTCTTCGTCGCCGTTATACAGTCTGCAGAAGTAGTTTTTCCATATTCTCAGCACCGGCTGTGATTCTACTACGAGGTTTCCATTTTCATCTCTACAGGTTTCTGTACGGGTATTGCTTCTCTGACACGTTCTTTTTACCTTTTGGTAAAACTTCCGTACATTGTTCCTGGAGTATAAACTCTCGATATTCTCAAACGCGCGCTTCTCATGCTCTTTCTTCTTCTTTTGGAGAAGCCGATGTTCTTCCCGTCTCTTTTGCTCGTAGAAGCTCACGAGCAGCTCTCGTCTTCCTTTGCAGCGCCGCTTTGTATGCCTCTTGTTTTGCTGCATGCACTCGCCGGCACTCTTCGTCAAATCAGGGGTTTCGCGTGGTGGGCGAGCGAGACCCAGCACATCAGTCGCGGCGTTTCTGATGGCATGTTGGCAGTGTTGCCACTGGTCTTTTTCACTTGATGCTGGCGGCAAAGGGGTGATTGAGAGATTTCGGGATACGCGTTCAGCGAAGAGTCTGGCGGTCTCTTGCGATTGTAGCTTTTCGACGTTAAATTTTCTCACAGTGATTCTTCTTTGTTGCTCAGATTAGGATATCCGCATTCGTACCATGGCTACAACAAGGTAATGATCCGAGTCTATGTTGGCCGCTCGGAAGGTCCGGACATCCAGAATACTGGAGGCATGCCTTGCGTCGATCGCAATATGATCAATTTGGTTAATCGTTACATGATCATTGGACCGGCATGTCTGCTTATGAATATCGAGATGAGGAAACCATGTGCTTGCTATGGTGACATTTCGCTCCACAGCGAAATCAATTAGACTTAGTCCGTTATCAGACGTGGTGTCGTGTAGGCTATGCTTATCGACTGCCCTACCAAAGACGTCCTCCTTTCCTATTTTGGCGTTAAAATCGCCCAATACGATTTCAACGTCGTATTTAGGACGTTGCTCGTATGTTTTGTCGAGGAGCTCGTAGAAACACTCTTTGGTGGCAGGGTCCTTTTCTTCCGTGGGGGCATGAAGACATATTAGGCTTATGTTAGCGAATTTAGCCTTGATCCGGATAGTCATAATACGCTCGCTTACGTGTCGGAAGCTTAAGACTTCTTGTCTAAGTTTGCCGCGTATGACAAATCCACATCCGTATAAGCGTTGCCTGTTGCCTCTGTAGCAATCACCGTAGTAGATGTCACAGTTTTTGATCCTCTTTTTGCCCGGCCCATCCCATCGTACTTCCTGGATGGCGGTAATATGTGCTTTATAGCAGTCTAGGCCCTCTGCTAGTTATTCGGCCGCACGTGGTCTGTAAAGGGACAGAACATTCCACGTACAGATCCGAAGGTCGTTGTCCTTATTTCGTTTGCTGGGGTCGTCATTAGTTGAGTCACCCTTATCCGAGGCTTTTGGTTGTTTCGGAACCATCGATTTTTTACGTGGTAGGGAAGTTACCCCGACGGCACAACCCCCAACCTGGAGGGCCAGTTCCTTAGTTATTCCCAGTAGTCCACTACGGGAGTATGAGCGCTGCCGTTGGCCCATTAAGGGCTCCTCCGCCACCATCTCTATCCCAGTGTCCTGACCAACATTGGAAATTCCTTACTGACCTGTGATCCGAATACGTCGAAGCAGCTCGCGCAAGGTATTCAGTAAGTTCAACCTAACTGGAACTATAGACGCCACCGTTGACTCCGTCTAGTCCGCTGCCGCCTGGAACAGGAAGAAGTGCTCTAGTGAGAGAACACTCTTCCCCCCCTCTCTCATCTGCTGCCACCAAGAATCCGCTAAACGGGGTTGGTTACCCATTTCTTGGATTAAGGTACTAGGCACCCGGCTGTCACTGCGTGGAGGATGAGAGTAGGAGTTGGTAGACATCAGCTGAGTGAAAACGCTTGTGTTTTCATATGATCGCATGCACTACCGTTTGACCAGCCAAAACCTTGGACAGAACGTCGCTTTTGATGACTACAACTTCGAGGTAGTTAAAGAGTTTACCTACCTCGGAGGAAGCACAAACCGTACAAATGACACCTTCGTCGAGATGCGACGAAGAATAACCCTAGCAAACCGCTGCTACTTCGGTTTGGCAAAACAACTAGGTTCAAAACTCCTAACTGGACGGACCAAATTAGTGCTCTATAGAATGGTCATCTTATCAGTCTTGGCTTATGGCGCCGAGTGCTGGACGATAAGTAAGATATCAGAGCAAATATTGGGTACCTTTGAACGACAAACACTTCGTCGGACATTAGGTTCCATAGGCGAGAGGGGCGAATGGAGGAGAAGATACAACCGCAAAGTCTATGAATTGTACCAGGATTTGGATGCAGTCCGAAAAGCCAAGACCATTCGACTACATTAGCTCGATCACATCGAGCTCCAGCCAAGAGAATATTTTCCAGGATTTGGTTACAATAGAACCAAAAGCCATACTTGTAGATGTCGATTAGTATGTCGCAGACAGGCTTAAGACGTTCATGCGTTGAATAGGTTTTACGGAACCTTTGAGTGAGATGACTAAAATCGAAGAAAACTGAACTCGCTGAGAATTAATCCTCTTCCACTGGCAATGACTATAAAAGATCATGCCGGCTTTTCATACCTTGTTCCGAGTAGGCACTCGTAGTAGAGGACAAAAGTTAAACTAATCCTTAACCACTCCGATGTTATGTTTCTCTTTCTGTTAAGGCATTGGTTGTAACGTTAATATTTGTTTCGAAAATGGATAAGGTGTCTGCCCTGAATTTCTTTTCGAAAAAATTTCCTATTGCCCGATCAAACCGCCTTGGATCAATCCTCCAACAGTCACGCAGCATTTTAGAATTAATTTTGCGTGGAGAATTTAGAAAGGATTTTTGGCATTTGATGCTAACGTATTATCTTCTGATACGAGTATTTCAAACCATTCTAAACACTATGAGTCAGAAGCTTTCCTTGGCTTAGACGTAGCTGCAGCTTCTGTGAATAAAGCTGACATCATCCTAGCTTAGAAGAATAGACTGCATTTTGTGTTTCTTCGCTTTTTGATAAAATCAAACTGGTCTTCTTAACACGGAAATACAAGTCCTTTTTGTTATAAATGGTACCAGACACATCTTCATAGTGAATTGGAATTTTTAATAAGAAACTTAACTGGAAAGTTAATTTACTCGTAGGTAGGTAAGTAGAATGGTGCCTTGCGACAAAGTCATTGCTTATTTAGACCAACAGTCTGGTTCATTATGCCCCTTTTGGTAACCCTAGAAACCTGTAAAGAAAAAAAAAAAGAACCGCTGATTTAAAATCACCCAGATGGGGATATGCATTTCAGAAGACTCTTCAGCTCAATTTTCCGTGAAGAAATAACTACCAAGAGACCTCATTTTTACGTCGGCGAGAGCAGGAAAATCACAGCCATGACATATAGTTTGCATTTCTTCCTCGTCCCTGTTATTTCTGCAATAGTTGTTGTGTGTGAAAAACCCCGAAACGCTCTACACGGACACCAGTGCAACAATACGACAAAGCTTAACCAAACAATTGGATACCTACCCTATCCATACCTATATGGCTCTAGACGTTGCACATTTATCTAGATGTATCCAGCGCCTGATGACTTCGCTAATAGCTGTATCGTTAATGCCATTCTTTAGAGAACTGATAGAGATCTTTAAAGACGAGAGCTTGCAAAATATACAACGCCGACCCCTACCTTGCAAGTTCATTTGCTCTTTCATTGCCTGGGATATCATCCGTGTGCAAATTTTGTCTATAATAAGTACGAAAATATAAAGAGTGGGAAAACGTTCACTTCTATACGGACGGCTCAATTCTCTTCTATATGGATGGTGGAGGTGTCTTCTCCGAAAAGCTCAATTTGAGCATCTCGTTCTACGTTCCAAATCGTTGTAGCGTATTTCAGGCAAAATTTTGTGGATAAAGAAAGCTAACTATCCTACATTTATTTCTTCTTACTCCAGCTGGGAGCCCTTCTCTTCGACGACCTCGAACTCACGTTCGTGTTTCATTTTCTCTTTCCTTAATAGGTTTCTATTGCAACGATTGCGGCACTTCTACAATAATGTGTAGTTAACTGTCCGTCGCGCTCCCTCCTGTCTAGTCCCATAGCCGCAGTTGATGTGAAATATAGGAATGACTGGAATGAGTCTAGAGAGCATAAGTCGCACTCATTTCATCACAAATCGTTTGTTCAGAATCATCAAATGAATAAATAGCAAGAGAACATTCGAAAGCCTAATGGAAAAGACCAATCAAATGTATATTATTAAGATCAACCAGATGATAAAGCAAATAGCGCGTGTGGACCCTACTTTACCCTAACCTCAACCAAACACGTATTTCATTGACCTATTGAGTGTCATAAATAATCCTTTCTACGAATAGAATTCTTATCAAATCCATCTAACTTCTGGCAAGCAAAGCTTATCCATCCAGAATATTCATTTCCCTAACAATTGTTTCTGCCCTTTTATGTTATCGTTTGATATTTCCATAAAATCGTGATTGCCCATCAAATCGCCACTAAATTGAGTTCACCTAATTCGTTTTTAATGCACCCAACGCCCTCGAAACGCGAAGTAGCCATATTAATTTTGGTCAGCAGCAGTCACACACGAAGAAATGAACACTTTCCCATCGCAACTTCGGACCATAATTACCCTCCCATCGGCACATTATACGCATAACATCGACTCAGATATCGTGATAATAAAATTTAGACACAAATGGAGCCACAAATGGCCACCATTTGGCATTTCACAAAGCCTAAAACCCCAAATCAAATGACCACTTACAAGCTTAACATTAACATCGAGCGCCAAACAGAGGTGACACCTCACATAGGAATTCCATTGACCATAAATCATAACTTCCAAGGCACAGTATGTATCGGTGGTGGGGGAGTAGTAATCGAGTTGCCACATCACACAAAAGTGAGCGGCAAAGACAACCCAAGTAAACCTTCGTTTAAAATGCACTTCACGACATACAGATACATTCTGATTGTTTACAGGTAGTAAGGTTCTACGCCATCACTATTATTTTAGCCATAAGAGGCAATGAGCGTCTAATAACGTCTAAAAACGTGACCGTACTTTGTAAACCGATTCCAGCTCACTCGCTGTCGTTCTGCTCTGCGTGGTTACCGTGGCGTGTCTAGTGCATTAGCAAAGTGGTTTCGCAAAAGAGGAACAGTGTCATTATGTGGCATGCAAATGGCTGCAACAGCAGGCAGCAGCATAAACGAATCGTTTTACCCGTCGTCATTTGCCATTTGTCATTAAACATTATGATCGTATTCAACTTACTGGCCCAGGTAAACAGGCATACAAACCAATGTCGTTGCTCGATGCTTTTTGACCACGTTGTGCAAGACGAAAATAAATTCAAAAACAAAAGCCCCCAAAAGCATTACATAAAAATCACGCTTCGGATGAGTGGTTTGGTGACTTTTGTCTGCTTAGTGGTGGGAGGTATGGAAAGCCCAACTTCTGTAGTTTAGGGTTAATTAGACTGCAGTCATGCAGTACTGCGTGGAATTCCAAAACAAAAGTTACTCTTTTCTCAAATCAGCAATAAATCTCGACGAGGAATTTCCGCCGCCAGAAAGTTAGAAAATATGTTGAGGTTTTGAATGCGGGCAGATACTATCATCGTCATTGAGTTGAGAAACAGCGAAGCTGCTTTTATGGCAGTTTTAATCGTGTGCTCTTATTAAAATTTGTTTTGAGATACTCACTAATTAACGCGGTTAATTGGAGGGCCAACGCTTAATGGTTGTAGATTTCCATGAAACAGTAGCTGACCTAGACATGGCTGGAGCAATTATCTTTTTGCAGTTGGCTTTTGAGTGAAATTTGAGAAATAGATTTTGGCAAAGAACTGTCTGTTGTAGTTGTTAACCAGTTATGACAAGTATTTTTCATTGAGAGTTGGAAGCTGAGTGCGCGTCATTTAGCATTGAAGTTGAGAGACTTGTAAAATATAGTTCAATGCTGTAATAGTCGGGTTTGGGATCATGCTGGGGTCATACGATGTAAGGGAATAGCCACAAATAGCGTGATTTTTGCATATGTGAACATTGCAGAGTATACTGTAATGTTTGAGTTTACACTCGAAACAAAAAAAAATGATAGTCAATCATTGCCGACTGTATCATCCATGAGGATGCGTTGAATGCATTGTATAGGTAAATTAGGTAAATAAATCAAAGAGTAACCGCTTTTTTTTTAACTCTTTTTTTTTTTTTACATGCGTCTTACATTTGAACTTGGCGTCGAAAGTTCAAATGAATTTTTTAGAGTCGCGATCTTTTATATATGAGGTTCTTACAAATTTAAAAATTACGGGATTACTCCCAAGGACACGAATCTATTACACCAACTACCAGGACAAGTTTATAAATCATGTTAAATCTCGCGAACGTCTGACAAACACCCGAGAGTATTGTTGTCTCGAAAAAGCTTCTCAAACCAAATTGCCCTTTGGATACGGCATTAAACTATAGGTCCCTTCCATTCGTGTGAAAAATATAACGCACACAACATGAGTGGTTGCGAGAAGCTAAGCCCTGGCACTTAAAGATCTGTTGCGTCAAATTTTTTATTATTTTTTTTTCCAATCACAATTTTTAACTTACTTACTTACGAGTAAGTGACGCTACAGTTCGAGGTGATCCTATTTAGTTTGGTCTTTAGCTAACTGCCTCCAGTTTCGCACTCCAAGTTGGTCCTCTTGAACTTGTGTGCGCCACCTGCCGCGAAAATGCCCTCTACTGCGTCGTCCCTCTGCATTAGATTCGAAGACTGCGGGCCGGAGCGTTGGTGTCCATTCGCTCTACATGTTCTAGCCAACTCTAGCGTTCAATACGCAGTTTTGTTTTGACTAGATCAATGTCGCTGTACAGTTCGTCATTGAATCTTCTACTAAGCCCGTCAACGCATATGGGACCGAATATCTTGCGAAGAATTTTCGTCTCGGAGCGACCGAGGCTGTGTTCATCCGTTTTCAATAAAGTCCATGTTTCAGTGCCGTAAAGCAGGACTGGGATAATCAGGGTCTTATACAGAGTCTCCTTAGTTGTTGGAGATAGGGCTTTACCTTATTACCCTAAAAAAAAAAACGATAAGCAAGAGTTATTCTTCGCTTGATTTTCCCTTACTATCTTCTGACTACTGTAACGTTCTGTCCAATTCGTCGGTGTTGATTGTCCCTTCTTGTTGGCAGCATATACTTGGTTTTGCCTTATTTATTGCTAGTTCCAGTTTGGCTATTTCTGCTTTAATGGTTGCAAATGCACCGGTGATAGCCCGCTGAGTTCTTCCAATAATGTCAATATCGTCGGCGTATGCAAGCAGTTGTACGGACTTTTGATAGATTATGCCTCTGGTGTTTGCTTGTGAGTTCCGCACAATCCATTCAAGTACAATATTAAAGATGTCACCTTGTCTAAAACTTTTTTGGACAACAAAGGTCTCGGTGAGGTCACTACCGACCTTGATGAAGTGGTTAGCGTTCTCCATCGTCATCCTGCACAGACGTACAAGTTTGGCAGGGATGTCAAAACTAGACATGGCTCTGTACTATATATCTCTTCTCTATAGATGCTTTCATAGGCGACCTTGAAATCGATAAAAAGATGATGAGTATCGATTTGAACTTCTTGGGATTTCTCTAGGATCTGCCGAAATGTGAAGATTTGTTCGATGGTGGACTTTCCTGGTCTAACACCGCACTGATAGGGGCCAATCAGGCTGTTGATAAAAGGATTCAGGCGATCACATAATATCGCAGAAAGAATCTTGTATGCAATGTTGAGAAGAATGATGCCTCTATAATTGGCGCAGTTGAGGGGTCTCCTTTCTTCCGGATCGGGCAAACGATGCTGAGATTCCATTCATCAGGTATACACTCGTCCGACCAAATCTTAGAGATGAGTTGGTGTATGCAATCTACTGATTCATCACCAGCTGCCTTGAAAAGTTCGGTTGGTAAGCCATCAGGTCCAGCAGCTTTGTTAGATTTCAGTTTCGATATTGCTATCATCACTTTGCTTTGATCAGGTGGACGGACATTTTGGCTATCATCGCAAATACTGCCGATTGTTCCTGGATCGATGGACATGTTGACTATTATCGTCTATATTGTACATTTTTGAGTCTGACGATATATGTGCAGCTGAACACTCAGACCTGCGTAAGCACATCTGGGTGAACTTCAGCGCGCATATGTCTAACCGGACGAGGCATCTTTTGTTGACCTGATTGGCTGAAATATGCGTCTCAGAAGTCTAGCAAGAGCTCCTCAGAAGGAGGAATCAACGGTGATGTCTACAGACCAGCGGATACCTTACCGGAGCTACTTCAATATATTTGGAGCTGAGGTCTGTAAGGATTTTCAATACTACGTCAGGGTATTGAAAAAGAGATGGTGGCGGATGAACCCTTAATGGGCCAACGGTAGCGCTCATATCCCCGAAGTGGGTTACTGACATCGGTGTATCCGGATCTGGCCCTCCAGGTTGGGGGTTGTGCCGTCGGGTTAACCTCCCTACCACGTAAAAAACCTTTGGTTACGAAGCAACCAACAGCCTCGGATACGGATGATCTTACTGTTGACGACCCATGCAAACGTAAAAAGGTCAATGATCTTCGTGTCTGCACGTGGAATGTTAGGTCCATCTACAAACCACGTGCAGCCGAACAACTTGCGGAGGTCCTAGAGTGTTTCAAAGCAGACATTACTGCCATCTAAGAAGTGCGATGGATGGGACGGGCAAAAGGAAGATGAAAAACTGCGACATCTACTACGGCGACTGCTACAGACAAAAAGGACAGCGTCTATTCGGGTGCGGATTTGTCATTGGAGGCAGACTTAGGCAAAAAGTCTTGAGTTTCTGGCATGTGAACGAGCGCCTCATGACTATCCGTATCAAGGCTAAATTTGTCAACATTAGCCAACAATCTTCTTCAAGTCTGTACAACTACTCGCTTATGCCGATGACATTGACATAATCGGAAGAACTCAGCGGGCCGTCAATGGGGCATTTACGAGTATTGAGAACGAGGCAGCAAAGATGGGTCTAGCGGTCAATGAAAGCAAAACAAAATATATGCTATCTACAAAAAAAGGACACCCAACATCGGCATCTTGGACAGAACGCCACAATAGACAGATACACTTTTGAGGTAGTAAAGGATTTTGTCTACCTAGGCTCTATGGTCAGCTCCGCAAATGACATCAGTAGGGAGATCACACGGAGAATTACTCTTGCCGATCGTTGTTTCTATAGGCTAAAACGGCAATTGAGTAGCAAAGCCATATCTCGAACTACTAAGGTAACTCTTTATAAGACATCAATCATCCCAGTCCTGCTGTATGGTGCAGAGGCATGGGCTTTGACAAAACCGGATGAGGATGCCCTTGGTTATTTCGAGAGAAAAATTCTTCGAGCGATCTTTGCTCCCGTCTGCATAGACGATGAGTGGAGGAGAAGGTACAATGCCGAACTATACGGCCTGTACAAGGACATCGACTTAGCCAGAAGAGTTCACATATAGCGACTAAGATGGCTGGGTCATTTAGAGCGGATGGAGCCCAACCTTCCCGCTAAGAAAGTCTTCGAATCCACCCCGAACGGACGACGCAGTAGAGGACGACCTGGAGGTAGGTGGCGCAAACAAGTGGAGGGGGACCTCAACCAACTTGGCGTGCGCAACTGGAGGCAGCTGGATCGTAACCGTGCTGGCTGGAGAGGTTTGTTGGTTGAGGCCCAGGTCCACCCCGGACTGTAGCGCCATCTAAGTTAGTATTGTATATTGTTCCTCGATCGCGCGCTTCTTATGCTTTTTCTTCTTCTTTTGGAGAAGCTAATGTTCTTCTCGTCGCTTTTGCACGTAGAGCTCGGGAGCAGCTTTCGTCTTTCTTTGCAGTGCCGCAATTGCTTAGCTCCTCACATATATCAACATCATTGGCATTTTTAAAATCAAATTTAAAAGAATTATAGAATCTCCATTAATATAATATAAAAATTCTAAAATAAGTGTAAAGAAAGATGATATGATATTTTCCGGGACGAGGATTGTAAAACTTCAAATAATAACACTTTCTCATTGTTATTAGAGGAGAGGAGGTCCAAGTTTTAATGATTTTTAACAGGATTGAGTTGAAGTAGACCAATTGATTGAAGTGTCGATGATTTCGGTTTCAATCATGGATGCGGCATTGACAGGGTACGGATATGTTGAATCTGTGTCTCCCGGTGATGTCGAGGAGCCCCCACGACCTCCAGATCCAACAGCCTCGGACTTTTTTTTGACATGTAATGAGTGGAATATCGACATGTGTGAAAATGCTACGAAAGGCAGATATCTGCCAGACATTATATTCCATACATAATTCCGAACCTTCAATTTTTAATGAATGTGTTTTATTTTGTAACAAAGTTATTAAAAAAATAAGTAGTACCTTCCCGTAGTAAGGGTTTCATGAATACAACAGAATACAGAACCTATATGCCGAACCTATTACTAGTAGGTATCTCCCCTTCTTACTTTTAAGCCTCGATTAAATCTTCATAATTTTAATCATGCAAACACGCGCCGACACCTTAAAGTAATTAACTGCGCAGAAAAAAAAAGCCCGTCAACTCTATATCTAGTCAAATGGCCATTCACTTTATATGATATTATATACGAGTATAATGTGAAAAATAAAAGTAATTCTCAGAATCTTTTTGAGCTGGCGTCGCAAATTGTTGCCTCCCCAAGAAGTTGCCCACTTCAACTCCTACTCCCACTCCTTGGAAACAATTACCCACCCGTCGCGTCGATATGAAGGAAGTAAAAGTTGTCTTGAGTGATTAATTCTGCGGAACTAGTCTTGAAGTGTCGAAGCGAACATGAATCTATGAATACGAAATGCAAAGCACCATTGACACGGGATTTGTGTCACTTAAGCGCAGTCTTTTGTCTCATAAAGTAGTTTAAATACCCAAAAACAAACAAGCTCCAACCTCATATGCATAAATAGCTCCGGTGAAATGTTGTAAATTAAACGGATTCTCCAATGATTCCGATGAAAGATGCTCATTACAGCTTTGACCGATTGAGCCGCGCTTTCTACGAAACATTACAAAATCAATTTGAATTTGTTTATCTACTATTTATGTGTGCATAAGAAGGAAAACAAAAATAAATGATTAATTCCAAGGGCATAGCTGATTAACATATCGCATAGCCACACGAGTTAGCATTACATCACAGAGATCACAGTGCTACTAGCTATCTAGATACTTGACAGAGTGGCGGTAGGTAAAATTTACGAGGCACTCTCTGTCGAAGACGAAAGCCAATAAAGTAGACAAGACAGACAGACAGCAACCTCACCGGTTGGTTTGCATTTTGTTTGCACTTACCGCGGGCTTTTGTTCAAATGCATAGACGTACGAACGTCGAACTGTTGTAAGGTTTGTAATAAAAAGTTAAACGAACACACAAGTTGATTATTATTAGATGCATTTGCCAAGTGAAATACGTTTCAGATTCTATTTTACCTTCACTTGGGGTCTGAGATACATGCAAATGTTCTTGAGAACCAATGGAAAGGGAATCATGCGAAAAGGTTAGAACGATATGATTACATCGATTGATTGCTGTCGAACGTTTTAAATGAGGATCGGATGTGTGGACTGTCTTCAATCGACGTTTTTATGTTGAGGAAGGTTCTTGGAAATAGATAACGTAAAGATGGTAAGTCGAGATTGGAAAGTTGGAGAGACATTGACCCACATAGACGGGAATAAAAGTGGAATGGATTCTGAATAATTAATTAATTGATCAGAAGTCTTAGCGAAATGCCTGAGAAATCAAATTTCAAAGTTACCTTGAGTCTTTCATTGTATTTTGGATTCTAAAAACGTTGGCATTTAGTAAATCTGTAGGTTAGTTATTATTCGGATTTTATAGTTTCCGGGTTTTAACTATTCGTCTTTTGATATTTTCGATAATAAAGAATACGATTGACCACTATATAGAATCTATATTTCAATCATATGCGATACAAGGAATTTCCATAAGTATACAAACGGGCAGTGGGCAAATATTAGTTGCATCAGTATACTGTTCTCCTAGCTATAGCATAAAGAAAAATGAATTTGAAAGCCTTTTCCACATATTTCACAATAGATTGATCGCAGGAGAAGATTTTAATGCCAAGAATAAATACTGGGGATCTAGATTAACGATTACCAGATGAAGAGCATTATATAAAACAATTAAAAAAGGTAGCGGCAAATATCACTCAACGAGGAAACCTACCTACTGGCCAACAGATAGGAATATGACCCCAGATCTTCCCGACTTGTTTATAAATAAATAAAATAAATGTAGAAATAGCCAGATCTACAGTCAGATCACTCTATAATACTTCTGACACTTGGCGATAAAATAACAATGAAAGAACATAGGCCAAAACTAGTTAATAGACTGACTGGCTGGAACTACTTCAGACAGAAGTTGGAAGAAAGTATCCAACTATCATCAGCTATTCAAATAGAAGATCAATTAGAAAAAGCAGTGCAAATATTTGCACTCAATATACAAAAAGCTGCATGGGCTGCAGGTCCCAAAACAACCAACAAGATAAAACAAAACTCTTATCCTCAAGAAAATTGTAAAATTATTGCAGAAAAGAGGAGAGCCAGAAAAAGGTGGCAGCTGACAAGGGCGTCAAACGACAAAACCAAACTGAACAATTTATATAAAGAGCTCAGGAAATCGAGAATTTAATAACCTGTCTTTAAAAACTTACCTTTCCAATCTTACAAATGATGCTTGTACCGACAACTCGCTCTGGAAGGCAACAAAGAAAGTGAATAAGCCAATAGCTCACATTCCGCCAACCAGAGAAGGTAACTGGAAAAAAAGTAGTCAAGAAAAAACAAACATTTTTGCTTAGTATGAAGACGTCTTCCGACCTTATGAATATAAAGATTGTCAAGGAGCGGAAGAAACATTTGAAGAAGACAGACCTATTCGGCCAGTTACTGGTAAAAAAGTTGCCAAGGAAATAAAAGAAGGCATAAATCTAAAAAAAAAACCCAGGGATTGATTTAGCAAACAATTTCCAAAAAAAGGTTTAAAAAAACTAGCGCATTTTATAAATGCTGCATTCCCGTTAAGGTATGTGCCAAGCATGTGGAAAGTCGCGGAGGTAATAATGACTCCAAAACCAGACAAACCACCTAGCGAAACAACCTCATATCGCCCAATATCGATACTACCATTGTTGTCCAAGTTATTCGAAAAGATTTTGGCGAAACGCATACAAAAAATAATTGAAGAAAAATCACTAGTGCCAAACCATCAATTTGGCTTTAGAAATAACCACTCTACGATTGATCAGATGCATAGAATCACAGATAAAATCGAAAAAGCATTTGAAGAGAAAAAGATCTGCTCTACTATATTTCTTGATATAGCATAAAGATAAAGTCTGGCACAAAGAACTGATCTATAAAATACAAAAATAACTTCCGAAGCAGTATTCGGAAATTCTAAATTGTTGTATATTACAGCGATTCTTCAGAACTAAAAACAATCAGAGTACTCAACATTAAGAGAAATTAAAGCTGGTGTACCACAAAGCAGTGTACTAGGTCCGGTACTATACTTATTACTACTGACTGCTGTACTTGCTGTGGGAAAAACTGTCGAAGTAGCAAACAAAAAAAAAACTGAGAAAGGCAGTAACTACAATAATATTTCAGAATGCACTAAAAAATGGCAGATTAATGACCTATAGTCAGTCCATATAAATTTTACATATAAAAATGTACCACACATTCCAGTATAGGTACATAAATAACAATGTAGTGGAATATTCAAATACACCCAAATATATACGCATGACTCTAGACGCTAAACTGCATTGGAAAGCGCATGTAAAGAAAAATAGAGATGAATCAAAACTAATACAGTAAATTGTATTGGCTTATTGGGAGATATTCATCCCTGTCCAACTACAATAAGTTATTGCTATATAAGCAGGTTCTGAAACCAGTATGGATCTATGGGTTTCAGTTGTGGGTACAAGGATGCTAGACAAATTTACAAAAAATCCAAACCTTTCAAAATAAAGTATTGAGAAACATAGTTAATGCACCTCGGTACATACGAAACGCTGATTTGCATAGAGATCTAGGTATGAAAATGATTGAAGATTAAATTAAAAAAGTTCCTCAATTGCACAGAACTAGGCTTCTCAACCACGTTAATTTAGAAATAAACACAACTGATAATATAAAATTAGGAGATCAAGATGGGTAAAACCCCTTGATCTATAGTAATTAACTAAGGATGTAAAACAAAACTGAATAGTAGGTATCTCAAGAAAATTAATACTCTCAAAAAAAATAGTTCAGAAATCCGACAAATGGCGGCTTTTCCTTTTAATTAAATAAGTATTATTAATAGGATTCAAAAATAAATTGCTTATTAGTCCAACTTCTTCTTCTTCTTCTTTTTCTTCTTTTTATCAGCGAGGTTATGATCCGAAAACAAGGGATCATAACCCTCCCACTTCACCGCATTTCTACTGATCCGCCTGTGGGGTTCGCCTATTTGACATCAGAAAATATCGGCAGGCCTGCCGATTTTGGATCACTCGGTTACTGAGGCCAATGAAATGCCGATGTCGTCACATTTGTCTGATCCAGGCGTTTATAGCCCTGCCTTTCCTACATCGCAATGTCTTTGGAACGTGCATTGATATTGCCTTTTTAACCGGGTTTAAATGATCTCTTCTTTGAACGTGGCAATACCAGCTGAACCGGTCTATTTGTTTTACAGTGGTTTCTTGATTTGAAAGCTTCCACGGATCTTCGAACTTCTTACTCGATCAAGCTTTGTCACTCCTGCTGTCATGCGAAGCATCTTCATCTAAGCTGCCGTTAATTTACTCTCATACTTTTTGTACATTGTCCAACATTTCATTTTTTTTTTTCATTTTCAATGCATTTTATTTTGTAATTCAGTATACCTTACGTGCTAACAAAAACGCTTAAAACTAGCTTAATTAACTTAACTATCTTATTTTAACTTACTGGCCCAATGCGAGCGCTCTAAGCTAAACTTAACACTTAAACTATGTGTTTCGACGTAACCTAACTAAATTTATTTATTATAACAACTAATTGATGAATTAAAAACTAAGAAAAATGTTTACTATAGAAAAAAACTTAGTGAATGGACTGGTTTTTGTGAACTATTTGATAAAACTTATAAACTACCTTAAAATAATCTTAAGCTAACTTAACTACGATGTGTAATTAAATACACACTTTTTCTTTTTTAAAGCCAAGTGCTGTGCATGTTTTATATGTTTTTTCTATTTCTTTTGTTTAGCCAAGTGCTGAGCTATTATTTTTTTTTGTTTTTTTTTTTTTTTTTTTTAACATACCAACTTAAGACTACCTTAGAACTATGTAAGCCGGCCATGGCTATTGTTTAAAACAAACAAATAGACGACCCGCTCTGCCTCCGTTATAGGCTAACCCGGATTAGGAGGAAATGACGACGGCGTCCCCTCCCCTTCATTAAGCCACCAAAATTGTTTGTGCTGCCTACTAACATCTTGAATATCGCGGACTGAAACCGCCCCACTGAACCGTAGTCGCTCTAGACTACCCTGTGCGACGTCTCGGTCGTAGTTGAGTCGCCTATCCACAGCTTTTCTGGCGACGTGGAAGATTAGCGGCACCGCTAACTTATCCTGGATCAGACCTCTCTGATCAAGATATAGGAATGCTTCAGGAGGGACAAAGCCGTAGAGATTATTGTGGTAATAAGCCCCAAAGATCAGGATATTCATCGAGGTCATTGCTCTTGCAATATGCCTTCGAATCAACTTGATCAAGAAATTATCCACTCTTATCAGATTCTCCCTGTTGTGCAGGACCTCATTACGATAGAATTTTATGTACTCAGACTCTGGTGTTCTGTACAAACGAAGGCAAGCCCTCTCAAACACCCGCATATTTTCCAACAAGCTTGGCCCCACGTTGAACCACACGGGACATCCATATGCGAGCATAGGCCGAATGAGGGCCATGTAGCAGATTACCTTCACCTTCGCATCGAGTAGACTGCTATAAAACAGTCTCTTTGTGAGGGCAAGCAAAAGCAACTTTGGCTCTGGTCAGAGCAGCATCTATATGTTTGTTAAAATATAGATATTTATCTAGCCAGGCCCCAAGGTACCTGACTACACTTCGACTCGCAAGTGGCTGCCCATGCTGTCCCACGATAGAGAACTTTCGCCAATTCTTTCTGGTGCCCCAAGAGGCCCCAGACAACGGCGTTCTGAACAGGATGGTCTCCGACTTCTGAAAGTTGATTTTCAGCTTCCAGTCATCGCAGTATCTCTTAATCTTATCGAAATCACGCTGCAAAAGTAATGTAATGACCTCGATCTTAGGCCCTGACCTGTACCTGACCAAATCGTCTGCGTACGCTATGGCATGGTGAAGTGAACATATGAGATCGCTCGTGTAAATATTGAAAAGGATCGGCGAATTAACCGCGCCCTGTTGCAGACCATTTTTTACTTCAAAAGTTCCAGCAGACGTCACATTGCCATTCTTCACAATGAATCTCTTACTGGTGAGCATGTCGTAAAGTATGTACAGCAGTGGTTTACTTATGCCCAGCCTGCTCAACTTGTAGAAGAGTCCCTCTAACCATACAGTATCGAAAGCCTTCTCCAAATCAACCAGACAGGCACCCGTGCATTGTTTCTTACTTTTATTCCATTGGATATCCGATACCAGTTTCGTCCAACATTGTGAGCCGTATGTGAGCGCTGGATGCACAACTGCGGTGTAGAGCATTCCTTTCAACTTAGGTGGCATTTTTCTGTCACAAAAGATAGCCGAATTTTCTCGCCACTTCATCCACCCTACGCTTACGCGATGATTGATGTCGTCATCACAGGTTGCTTTGCTATTGATCATAGATCCCAGACATTTGAACTTTTCGCACTTGGGAAGCACTGTTCCATTCAAATAAATGTCTGCAATAGGCCTGAGTGGATCAGAGAACGGGCAGCACAAGTACTCTGTCTTTTTTGAACTAATGCGATACCCATTTCCCTCCAGAGCGTCCAACCACACATCAAGTGCTCGTTGCAGGGATGTACGATCCTCACTTATGATGGCTCCATCGTCAGCAAAGAATAACTGATGTACCTTGGGGTCCATCACTTTAACTTCAAGCAGATAATCAAGGACTGTAATAAAGAGCAAAGGACTTAAGACGCTTCCCTGGTGCACCCCGACTTTGATTGGGAACTCTTCGGTTACTCCAGCGGGGCATCTTACTCTTGAAAGAATGTTTATTAGTCCAACGACTAGGCGAGATTCGGTGAAGACAGGCGTTAGCCAGTCATCGGGAGGTTTTTTAGGGGATGAAAGTCCTTCACTATTGCAGAAGGCTCCCTCGCGTATACGTTTCTGCAATGTCTTTTGATAATTTTTCCTTTCAGCGACCTCCAAAACAAAAAAAATAAATAAATATATTTTCGATAAGTTATTTCTCGATTTTATCAGAAATTCAGCAGGATTAGTAGAAGTGTTTGTTTTGGTATCTTAATTAAAATAACGATGATTTTTTTGTACCTTAAGTTTTGTTGGCCTCCAGAGTTAATGCAAATTTTACCCCTTTTTATGGCTTTTTCCATAACTTTTCTCAATACTTCTGACAGTATTTCTCTATTTCTCGTCTAATGCTATCTTTCAGGGCTACGAGAATCTGTGGCCTGTACACATAGACCAATGACTTCATAAAACCCCAAAGAAAGAAGTCTGGAATGGTCAGATCGGGAAATCTTGTGAGTCAAAAACGAGAGATAACACGGCCTGGAAAAGTGTCCTTCACTAAATCCATTGTGTTGCCCGCTGTGTATGCAGTCGCGCCTTGTTAAAACCACATGTGCTCCAAGCCCAATTCATCCAATTCGGGTATCAAAAAGTCACGTAATATAGCTTTGCAGCGTTCGTCAGTGACAGTTCAGGGGTTCAATTGTATTCTCAGCACAGACGCCGTACCTCACAGAAACGTTCAATGGATATAAAGGCGATTTTTGAATAATGTGAAGATTTTGTTAAGGGTTATGATGCGCTGGCTGTATTCTTAATGGTCATCGATCGATTTTATACGGAAACGGATTTTATACGGAAACATCTTCAAGTCCTTTACCAAAATAAGTTGCATAGGCCGTTTGGAAACGCCCAGTTGCGTAGACCATGTCGTCTCGTTAATGTTTCTGGACATTCTTCCACATCTTCGCGCACATCATCACTCATTAATCATAAGAGAAAAGTTCTTCGAGCGATCTTTGGTCCCATCTGTATAGACGGTGAGTGGAGGAGAAGGTACAATGCCGAACTATACAAGGACATCGACTTAGCCAGAAGACTTCCCATACAGCGCCTAAGATGGCTGGGTCGTATAGAGCGGATGGAGCCCAACCTTCCAGCCAAGAAAGTCTTCGAATCCACCCAGGAAGGACGGTGCAGTAGAGGAGAAACAAGTAGAGGGAGACCTCAACCAACTTGGCGTGCGTAACTGGAGGCAGCTGGCTCGTAACCAAGCTGGCTGGAGAAGTTTGCTGGTTGACGCACAGGTCCACCCCGGACTGTAGCACCAGTAAGTAAGTAAGTATTGGAGTCTCATTAGCCCAGAGAATATGGTTTCTTACAGAAGTCTGATGTGTCACTCCATTACATGAAGTTACACCAGGAAAGTTAGAAAACCAGTAAATTGTCATGGCAGAGAGCAATAAGATCCGCTGTCGAAACGATTACGTCTTGATGCACAATGTAGGGGTAGGGCTGGATATTTGATGGGAGCCTTACAATTGATCAGAAGAGACATTTTTAACTCATGAGAGTGAGTGAGTGAGAGGATTTCCTTCCAAAATACGGTTCGATTTATCTCTAGATTGTCTGAGCCTTGCAGACTTAGCTTATATTCCCAATTGTTAATACAGCTGTGACTCTAAGTTCACGCCTCAATTAGATTTCTGTCTTAAGAATGCGGTAGGTAAATCAGCCCGGAATGCTTCTGTGTCCAGATTGCAAGGTATCAGTGCAGCACTTGACCAAAATTCAAGGTTCATCCTGATCTCGGTGGTATACATTTTATCCTGGAAAACATTTTGACACATTCCCAGTGGTATCGAGATTTAGGTGTTAGGATCAAAAATTGTACCCTTAACTTCATATTTCAGTTGTAGTTCGTAAGCAGAAATGCTTCGCTAGTAAATAATGCACTTGCATGAACGAATTTGACTTAGGTAGACATCCACTTCCCCATGTGGACGATTTATCCATATCACTACGTTTCTTACCAGTCGATAGGTCGATCGTTCTTTTACCGACAGTCGTTTGCTGATCTTTGCTCCCATTTCGATCGAGGGGCTTGTCATTCCTCTCTACTAACGTATTTTCCTCTGCAAAAATATTCGCAGATATCATATCAGCAAGGACGTATATGGTACCATCGGATACCGGAGGCGCTATACCGAATTCATTTTTCCCCCCTATGATTTGATTTTATGTACATTGGCCTAGATTGACGCAGCATAAAACATGATAGATTGAGTAACTTGCCAGCACTTTTGTACTCTGCCTCAAATGTTTGGTATAATTTTTGTGAAAGCAGCGTTCACTCAGGCCTTACGCATGCACCTTGCAGATGCTCCGAATAAGACAGCCTTGCATCGATCATCACTTCCAGGTACAGACAGGTACTAATAATTAAGTAAATCGCAAGCTTATCTTTCGTTATCATGTCTTGGAGGTGCTTGTTCCTTTAAATTTAAATTTTATGTAATCAATATTCAAAGATACTTGTATCTAAGTTTTCATTTTGGAACGTTAACTTTTCACTTCGAGAATATCTGCCTAAGCCATTCTTAATTACCACCGTCTTCGACCTTGCTAGATTTACAGACAGTTTTAAGGTTTTGAAGTAATTTTCTAGCCTTTTAATCATTAGCTTCATGACGTCCACAGTGTCGAAAAGTATGCAATGACTTATTTTTAACTTCCTTTAGTGATTTCACACCTAAAAGTCGGCAACAATTTTCGAAATCAGTCTCCTCTCGTAACGTAACGTAAGAACTTAGGGATATTAAGAAATTTACGATGACATTGTGCGGGCGCTATCTTATCAACTTCATTCAACCCATCAGAGATATGATTAACTGTTTAACCGAAATTTTGTACTTGAACCTAAAATGAAATCTTTTTCATTTAAGATTGCGCAACATTTTGATGAAATCCCGGTCTGGCTTTCCAAATCCGCTACAGCACGTATCTGCAATCTATCATGCAATTCCAATAGAACTCTGCTGAGGTCTTCGTTGAAAAATCTCTAGGTAGCCAACTGCAACTGTAACCAAAAGGCATTATTATAACCTTTGATATCTACAATAATTTGCTGGCTCTGCCATTTCACTTTCGTTTGTTATGCTCTTTGATTGAGTTGCCCCATGTCCATGGTAACGCTAGTAGAATGGCATATTAACCTGACGTAAGAGCATATTGCTCGGGTTGTTAGATAGTAATAATTGTTGTGACTTGATTTGAATCCAGGTGGAAATGGAATTGGAAAACATTTCCTCCCCCAAGTGACAGAGACTCAGCGCTGGAGTGCACTGTTGTCAGTGAGATATACGAGTGGTTATTCCACCGGAGAATAGTGCTTACTGATGGGTAAAAGAGTACTTTAGAGTGCGGTTCCAGTCACGCAAGTATTGTCTCTCAGATTTTATGTGAATTTATGTGTCATTTGCATTTGAGAATATGTTGGGGTTTGGTTTTTCGTGATGGAGGGGACATTAGAACGATTTTGCTTTTCAATTTAACTTACATTGCAAATTAGAAATGTTAAGAGACCTGCTGTCAATTATTTGACACTTACATTTCGTTTTTTGTTCGATATTCTTCTGAACACGCACGACATTTAAGGACTTTTGCTTGTAATTGGTATGACTGGGTTCAAAGACCTTTAAGAACAACTGAATTCGGGTATAAAATAAAAGGAAAATGGTAGAGAGGAAGAATAATACGATATAGGAAGGGAAAAGTTTTATGAAGTGACACGCAGTCCACGCGCTTTTTTCAATAACGAAAGAGTGGAGCAGAACCGTGCAGAATAGCACAAATTAGTGAAACTGTCAGAACCATTGGAAATAGAAAAGTACCGTCTTGTGTTCAATGGTCTAAAACATATTCTTAAGTACTATTCTAGAGGCGGGACCATAGATAACTCTCATCCACTTGCGCCATGGAGAACAACAGGAATGAACAGAGTTCCCTTAGTTCTCAATTGCCTTCTTAACACACTAAGTTTCGACCTATCTGTGAAGATGGATATGTTAGTAGGGCTTATGATCTCTGCTTCAGTACAGATATGCTGAGAATGATTAATGGGCACTTGGTCTGTTGGGCATTTTGGTCTTTCTTTGCTGGCAAATGAACGACTGGCTGGCTAGGTTTAAAAAAAAAAACACTTCTATTGATTTTGGGTAGTGATAGATTCTGAAAAGTATTTTCTAGTAATTTTCAATTTGAATTTCATTTAAAAGCTTCTTATCGAAGTATATAGTTAGTTCATGTATATTTTTGCAGGCCCGAGGATGAGCCTTTATCTACTTTGTAAGGGTAGTAAGATTTTCTCTCAGTAGCTTTGGTGAGATGATGCGCAAGATTTAGTTTCTCTTGCAACGTCACTTTATTGCAACTGAAATTTTCTTTATGTGCAAGAAATTTACAAAGCACTCGATTCTGAAGTAAACTCCGTCCCATATGCTTCACTTTGTCGATCTCCTGAAGCATGTATTGATGATTCTACTCGACAATACTGCAAACAGGTTCGCAGTATCTAAGCCTATAAAGGAAACTACATCTAAACTTTTTTTTTTAAATTCATATACAATGAAAAATTTGTTCAAATACTACCTTTCCTTTCGTTCCAGGTCCATTGATCTTCAATGAAAATGGCTACTAACCGCAGAACAGCGCCACTTACCATTTCGAAGGAGTTAAGCTAATTATATACGAATGGCTACCTCTTCTGCAATCTAAGACAATAATAGTTGCATTTATTTTATACAATTCTAATCCTAACTTTTAAACTATCGTTCCTTTGATCCTTGATCGAAGCATATAACTTTTGTAAAATATGCCACAGACTACAAAACCGAGAAAATCCCTTCTCTTTACTATCGTCATAGTTCAACTGTTTCTTAATGTCACATTCACAGACGCTGCTGTCATACGAAGAGAAAGACGAGAAATATCTGCCAATGTGTCAGGTATCACAACTTCAAATAATGAACTCGATTCAGCGACAGTTACAACGGAAGACGATGTGGGAAGTCCATTGGCTGAAACAAGTTCGAGCGAAAGTGGTATTACAACGGGAAAGTCGCTGACAGATGTCACAACAACAGATACTAGTGGAAGCAAGAAGGAAGATACAACTCTGATAGGTCCCACTGTTGATGAAAATACTGTTAGTTTTGCTTTAGATGATGAAGAAAGTGGGGGTGAGGATAAGAATGAAGAGGAAGATATAAATAAGGATAAGAATACCGCAAAAGAGTCGCTGTCTGAAGGCAGTAAAACTATTTTAAATGAAGAAATGTCAACAGTAGATGAAACTACAGCCCAGTATGGAGATCAAAGCAGACGCCAAGCTACTATAACGAGTGAGCGTGCATCTATCTTAAAAGAAGAAGCAACTACAGCAGATAAAGACATACGCCAGTCAACAGTTAAAGAAGATAGCATAAGAAATTCTTCTGAGATTGTATCTATTTTAAAAGAAGAAATGTCTACAGCAGATGGAGACACAATCCAGTTGTCAATGAAGACAGATGAAACAACATCTCAAGTGACAGTTGATTCTATCACAATATCCACATATGTTAAGGAAGATGATACGACTAGTCTTAAGACGACTGTTGAAAGTACAACGATGTCAACTATCAAACCAGATGAAGCTACAAATATGTCCACTGTGAAGGCACGAAGTGAGTTTGATGAAGTGTCAACCAGTCAGGTCGCTGATAATATTTCGACAACTTTTGCCACAAGCGAATATAAGGAAGATTTGAAAGATGAAACCAGTTCGATTTCGTCAACACCTTTAGAAAGTCTGACAGATGATACAAAATCTTTGACGTCAACTATAAAATCCGATGAAAGCAGTGCCATATTGACATCTACAGAGACCTCTGACGAAAACCCCATTCAGACGACTTTCTATACAAGTCTCCTCCAAGATCCTCAAGTGAATGTAGAAATCAAAAACGCTACATCTACATCGGCGGAAAAACGTGGCAAATTTATCGATGACAATTACAGTTCCCCCAATGAGCTCCGCTTACCGAATACCAGTGACGTATGGGCACTAGCTGGCATGAAATCTGCTGGAAAAGTGAAATCTTCCGAACTTCAAAACAGTGTGGAGACTTCAGATGAAAAAGCTCTCAACAACTCAATGGTTACGAAAAGTTTACTCGATTGGACTCGCGTTATGATCAGTACCCATGCGATGGATACGGAAACCACGGTAAAAATTTCAGAAATTGCCGAAAGTACAACCACAGATGTTCCTATAATAAAAGCAACCACTGAGTTCAGAACGTTTCAGGAAAATGAAGTGGAGAATTTAACAACAAAATCTCCAATAGACGCCACCACGGAAGTTGTCAATTTGACAGATAGAATAGGGATTCCAGGGAGTACACCACTGAATCAAAATGAAGTTGACAGTAAGACCCCTCCTAAGTTTGAAACTACAACAACTTTAGTTGACAAGGAGGTAGAAACCACCCCTGAACGGTTTACCATGGATGACAGTTCATTGTCACAAACCGATGACATTGTGTCAACAACTAGCTCATCACTCAATCTTCTGAAGGGTCGCGATGATGTGTTCATTGAGGATAATAATGTTGAAGGAGATAGTGTGGAAGAAGAACAACCCGCACTAACAAGCACTACTACAACCACTACAACCACAACAACCCCCATCCTCGATATAGCGACCATGAAAAGTGAAACAACCAATTCACCTGTCAATGGAGAAACGGCCGAAGACAAAAATACCGGCACGATCTCAACGTCAACCTTATCATTAGATTTCACTACATCAATGCCATTTTTGACATCTACAGCAATGACAACAACAACAACACCAATGGCAACAACGACCACGCCACCAATCGTATTTAATATGGATGACAGAACAAATGAACCCCCAAATATGGAGCCCGCACTCACACATTCCCAATCATCTCCAGCAGCAGCAGCAATAGTAGAATCGACTACAACTACAACCACGACAACAACAACCCCAGCTGTTACTGTTATGGCAGCAACGACTGAAACACAAACGACTGAATCACACACGCCCGCAATAATCAGCAGCAGCGATGATACGATGATACAAAAAAGCAACAATTACAACAACTACGAGGTAGTGAACGAAACGACTACAAAATTCGCTGACAACAGTTCTATAGAAGCTACCGAGACTTCCACACGCGTTTCGCCAAACTGGGCAACAAGTACAGCAGAAACGACGTCTGCAACGGAAGTAGATAGATTAGACACCGATTTTGACGTCACAACCGCATTGAATTTTGACAGTAATAACGCGTATGAAATCGCAACGCTACTATCGTCAACGACTGTTTCTGGTACTTTAACGGTAGCGCCAACGATAATACCCACCACCAGTAGTACGAGTACAACGACAGAAGATTTGGACCACATCGATTCGATACACAAAATTTCGGATACGGCCGAGACGGCAATTGAGAGTAATGTCATCGATCCATTGCAAGCGGGGGAGGCATCAACGACGACAATCACGAGAACAACAACAACAACAACAACAACAGAAAGCAGTCAAGAGAACATGAGAATGCAATCAACTGGAAGAGGAGGGGTGGATTCCAGTTCAACGACGACACCAAGGTATGATGATGATTCAACGACAACGCTGCAATCGATATCGACTAAGAAAGAAGATGTGTACTCGGTTGTTCCGACAATCGATAGTGGGTTCCATGTTCCGAAATTGGTAGTAGTTAATGCGCCGAACACTTCGGCGGCAGGAATATTGACTGCCGGTGCTGGTCAGGCGATGGATTCGCCAGATGGGCAGGAAACTGATGTGAATGTTATAATAGCCATTTCGGTTAGTGTTGTGGGGATAGTCGCCCTCATACTGTTGGTAGCGTTTCTGTATGTCATGCGGAAGAGACAGAAGCAAATGTCCTACGGGCAAAGATGCCGACCGGTCAGTTTGGATGCGTATAGTTTGGATAATGTGTCGGTGTATAATAGTGTTCGAAGGAAAGGAGCTGCACTGAGAGCCTCAAAGCGGTCGTATGGAAATGTTGCCTTTGATGATCCCTCGCTGCGGCATAATGTGCTAGGAACGCATGAATTAGCTAAGTATGTGGAGAAGAAGTCAAGCATATGGGAAGAGTTTAAGGATGTGCCACAAATCATTGCAAGGGCTGACGAGGTGCCGGCTGGATGTGAGGACAGGAACAGGTAGGTGTTAATAAGTTTATTCTATTGTTTTGGTTAACGCGAGATATTGTTCCTAATCATTCCATCGTGTGCCTTTTACCTGCAAGTAGACTGACTTTGAAGCCGGATTTTTTGCCATTATTGAAATATTTTTTGTTTTTAACATTTTTTTATATAATATTCTCTCAGCAAAGGCGAACCTATAACGCTGAAACATTGCCTCGATATGTCTGGAATTCATTATCTGAAGCGGTTACTGAATTAGGGACAGGGAAATGAGACGATAAAGACATATGTTTTGAAATATGTTTTTTGGAATGTGTAAAGGCACTTATGCTGTTATTCCTTTTTGCCACAGATATGTACATATATTTATGGAATGCTAGCAGGCACATGTGTGCATAGTTTTATTGCCATAGATATGCAAAAACATACATATATGCATGTTTAGCTTAGCTTAGCTTATGTCCTTTAACCCCTCGGGGGGCATAGGGCGTCAACCACGCCTGCGCGCCATCGTGTTCGGAGTTCTGCAACGCGTTTGAGCTGCCTCCAACTCATTCCTAAAGAGCTCGATTCCTCCTCAACTGTTCTGCGCCACGTTTGCCTAGGGCGTCCCGCTATTCTGCCTGCCTGGGTGAGCGGATTCCACTGCATAGCGTATTTCGCAATGGAGTTGTCTTCGCGCCGTAGGGTGTGTCCAATCCATTGCCACTTTCTTCTTCGTATAGTAATGCTTATAGGTTCTTGGCCCGTTCTCAGATAAAGTTGTTCGTTGGAGATGCGGTTCGGCCAAAAAATCCTCAAGATGATTCTTAAGCATTTGTTTACGAAGACTTGCAGCTTGCGTGTGTTAATGGTGTCCACCTTCCAGGTACTGCACCCATAAAGCAGCACTGATTCTACGTTGGAGCGGAACAGTCGTAGCTTGGTTCTTAAGCTAATAACATTGCTTCTCCAGATTTTGGACAGCATTCCGAACGCAGCTTTAGCCTTCCCGATTCTGCTGCACACATCCAGTTCGGTGCCACCGCGATTAGCCGAGACGACACTTCCTAAATATAGAAAGTTATCAACTTTCTCGACTTGCTTTCCGGCAATGTTAAGTTGAGCGCGGGTATTGGAAGTACTCAGGGCTTTTGTTTTGGCTGTGTTTATTTTTAGCCCCACTTTGTTTGCCTCAGCTTCTAGATTTTGGGCCATCAAATGAAGATCCATTATCCGATGTGAAAGTAGACAAACATCGTCAGCGTAATCTAGGTGTTTAAGGTAAGATGTCATAGTCCAACGAATTCCAGAATTAGCTTCCGTCAATGCTGCACGGAGTACATCGCTGATAACCACCAAGAACAATAGTGGGGACAGTATGCACCCTTGACGTACTCCACTTTGGACTTCAAAGTCCTCCGACACCTTACCATTGTGCACGACGTGACACTTGCCGCCCTCATATGTAGCCTTGATAATAGCTATAAGCTTTTCTGGAATGCCTCTCCTGCGCAAGGCCAGCCAGATAGCATCTCGATTCAAGCTGTCGAAAGCCTTCTCGAAGTCGATAAACAGTAAATGTAGCGGAGACCTATACTCAACGCATTGTTCGATTATGATCCGTAAGGTGTTTATGTGGTCGATGCAGGAGGATCCAGCGCGAAAGCCTGCCTGTTCGACATCGAGAGTTGAATCTAAATGATCTTTAATTCGTTCTAGAATTATTCTAGCTATTATTTTGGCTACAGCTGGAAGAACACATATACCTCTCCAGTTACCGCACTCCATCAAGTTACCCTTCTTTGGAAGCTTAATGATCATCCCCCTTTTCCACTCCTGTGGAAATTGTTCACTATCCCAAGCTCTCCGTATTAGCGGATGCAGCAAATCTGCCGATGTATTTGGCGCCGCTTGAAATAGCTCGGCAGGGATGCCATCAATACCCACCGCTTTGTTTTTCTTGAGGGACTTGATTGCTGTTATTATTTCAGCTTTACTGGGAGGTACGGTGCGAATTCGGGAATTTGTTGCTTCGAACTGCTCATTCGAATTCAAGATCATACCGCCGTCGTCTAAGTGATTTAGCACTGCAGCAAAATGTTCTCTCCATCTAGTGAGCTGATCCTCATCCGAAATCAGAAGGTCACCGTCTAGACTCTTCACTGGATGTTGTTTGGAGTTTCGACCACCAATGAGCTCCTTAGTGATGTTGTAAACAGTCCTACTGTCGCACCTACTCGCTGCTTCTTCAGCCCTTGAGGCCAGTGAGTTGACATGTTGACGCTTGTCACGTCTCACACTACGCATGTTTATTGGTGGCATATTTTTAAAAATCCCAATATCATGTTTGCAACCTTTTTAATCGAAACCATTTAAGGCTACCCGAGTTCATAAAATCCAAACGTTCATTCTTATACTAGGTACCTACAGTTAAAGGGAGAATCTTTCGAAATGTATGAAATATTAGCTCATTTAAAACATTTTTGAATCTAGATATAATACATAGCTTCGATGACTTGCAACCATACTATCCATCTATTTACAAATCAAACTATTCATCGAGTTATATTCGCTAGTTTGTCGGGCTACGGCTTCTGAAGAAAGCACCAGCCTATACCCAGAATAAATTTCGAAAAAGGGGATAGTAAAACTTGAACTAACTAAGCCTAAACTAATCTGAGTGACCATTAAGATTTAAACTTACTTAACTTAACCCCAGGAAAATCCTTCGTTTTCCATTGTATCTTTAACAATTCGAAATATGCCAGATGCAATTTTGTAAACGGTTGTGTGTGCTGTAATACTGTTTGCCTTGTAATTATGAGTCACCTGTAATTTTATCTTTTAGAATACGAATCTACTGTTATTTAACAAAACTTATTAGGACTACTTTAGGTCATTTAATCTGATCTGCCATTTTTTAGTCCATTCTGAAATATTAGTTACTGCCTTTCTAAGCTTTTTTTTGCTACTTTCACAGTTTCTCACACAGCAAATACAGCACTATCATCTGCAAAAGTTGCTATAGTGCTTTTTTAACTTTCTGGTAGATCACTAGTAAATAATAAGTATAGTACTGGACCTAGTACACTGCCTTCTGGTACACCAGCTTTAATTTCTCTTAATGATTATTACTCTGTTTCTTTTTTTGGTTCTGAAGAATCGCTGTAATATTTAAGACTTTCGAATTTTTGATACTGCTTCGGTAGTTGTTTTTGTATTTTATGGATCACTACTCCAGCTCCAGTTCATTTCAAAAGTGCAATCGAACTTCTCCGTAGCTAAACCAAAGTTAATAAAGAAAAAACAAAGAAAGAAAAGTATCCCTTAAATTAACATAAACACATTGCTGGCTGCCCCGATGATAGCAATGACTCGCGATTGTTTATGATTTTTCTGTTTACACATGAACTTATATATTAGCTTACTACTCCGGTTCTAGAAAGCACAGAGTAATGATTGATATGTCTACGTCTTTATCGATTAATGCACTAATCAAGTAATTTGATTATATTCAAATCGGTTGAGCAATTTTTATGTTAGAAGCGTGGAAAGAGAAAAAAAATGTGTTTTAAAGAATACATACGTGTGTTCAGAAGCTGTTGTTTTTTTTTTTTTTTTTTTCCCAGGGTAGGTGAAAAAATCTTCCATAGACACTATGAGAATATGAGAATAGCAAGCGCGTGCTCATAGTAGTGTCAGATTCTTACTTAGATGGCGCTACAGTTCGGGGTGGACCTGGGCCTCAACCAACAAATCTCTCTAGCCAGCACGGTTACGAGCCAGCTGCCAGTTGCGCACGCCAAGTTGGTTGAGGTCCCCCTCCACTTGTTTGCGCCACCTACCGCGAGGTTGTCCTCTACTGCGCCGTCCGTCCGGGGTGGATTCGAATACTTTCTTAGCGGGAAGGTTGGGCTCCATTCGCTCTAAATGACCCAGCCATCTTAGTCGCTGTATGTGAACACTTCTGGCTAAGTCGATGTCCTTGTACAGGCCGTATAGTTCGGCATTGTACCTTCTCCTCCACTCACCGTCTATGCAGACGGGACCAAAGATCGCTCGAAGAACTTTTCTCTCGAAATAAGCAAGGGCAGCGTCACCCAGTTTTGTCAAAGCCCATGCATCTGCGCCATACATCAGGACTGGGATGATTAGTGTCTTATAAAGAGTTACCTTAGTAGTTCGAGATAGGGCTTTGCTACTCAATTGCCGTTTTAGCCCATAGAAACAACGATTGGCAAGAGTAATTCTCCGTGTGATCTCCCTACTGATGTCATTTGCGGAGCTGACCATAGAGCCTAGGTAGACAAAATCCTTTACTACCTCAAAATTGTATCTGTCTATTGTGGCTTTCTGTCCAAGACGCCGATGTTGGGTGTCCTTTTTTGTTTTGCTTTCATTGACCGCTAGACCCATCTTTGCTGCCTCGTTCTCAATACTCGTAAATGCCCCATTGACGGCCCGCTGAGTTCTTCCGATTATGTCAATGTCATCGGCATAAGCGAGTAGTTGTACAGACTTGAAGAAGACTGTACCTCCGGGGTTGGCTTGTGAGTTTCGTACAATTCTCTCAAGTACTACGTTAAAGAGATCGCATGATAGCGCGTCACCCTGTCTAAGACCTTTCCTGATATCGAACGGTTCGATGATGTTCTTACCGACTTTGATGGAGCAGCGAGAGTTCTCCATCGTCATTCTGCACAAACGGACGAGCTTGGCAGGGATGCCAAGACTAGACATGGCTCTGTATAACTCGTCTCTATACACGCTATCATAGGCAACTTTGAAATCGATGAAGAGGTGGTGCGTATCGATTTTATATTCATGGGTTTTTTCCAAGATCTGCCGTAGTGTGAATATTTGGTCAATGGTGGACCTTCCAGGCCTGAAACCGCACTGATAAGGACCTATCAGGTTGTTGACGATCGGTTTTAGGCGTTCACATAATACGGCAGACAGGATCTTATATGCGATATTTAGGAGACTTATACCTCTGTAGTTGGCGCAGTTCAGAGGGTCTCCTTTCTTCAGGATCGGGCAAACGATGCTGAGGTTCCATTCATCGGGCATACTTTCGTCCGACTAGATTTTACAGATGAGCTGGTGCATGCTCCTTACCAACTCATCTCCTCCTGCCTTGAAAAGTTCAGCGGCAAGGCCGTCGGCTCCAGCAGCTTTGTTGGATTTGAGTTTAGATTTCGCTATTCTCACTTCATTCTGATCGGGTTGACGGGAATCTTGACTGTCATCGTCACTGACTGCGATTCTACTACTATATTGCCATTTTCGTCCCTGCAGGCTTCTGTCCTGGCTTTGAAACCCTGGCATGTTTTTTTTACCTTTTGGTAAAATTTTCGAACATCATTCCCGCAATAAAGTCTCTCAATCTCCTCCATCGAGCGCTTCTCATGTTCCTTTTTCTTCTTTCTGAGAAATCGATGTCCCTCTTTTCTTCTGCTCACGTAGAGCTCGTAAGCAGCTCTAGTCCTTCTATGCAGCGCCGCTTTGTACGCCTCTTGTTTAGCTGCATGTGCTTGCCGCCATTCCTCATCAAACCAGGGGTTTCGTTGTGGTGGCCGAGAAAAACCCAGTACATCAGAGGCGGCATCTCTGATGGCTTGTTGGCAACGCTGCCAGTGGTCTTCCGCATTTGCTGCTGGCGGCATATGACTTAGAATGAGATTAGGAGAAACTCGATCGGCAAAGGTTCTGGCGGTCTCTTGCGATTGTAGCTTTTCGACGTCAAATTCCCTCACAGAATTTCGTTGATTTCGCTCCATTGTGGATATCCGCATCCGTACCTTGGCTACAACTAGGTAGTGATCCAAGTCCACGTTGGCTCCTCGGAAAGTCCGGACACCCAGAATACTGGAAGAGTGCCTTGCGTCGATCGCAATGTGATCGATTTGGTTGACGATTTTTCGATCAAAGGAGAGCCATGTTCCTTTGTGAATATCGAGACGTGGGAACCGCGTACTAGCTACGACAAGTTTCGCCCCGCCGCAAAGTCGATTAGCCTGAGTCCGTTGCCGGATGTGATGTCGTGCAGGCTGTGCTTTCCGACCACGCTACTAAAGACGTCCTCTCTTCCTAGCTTTACGTTAAAGTCGCTAGGATAATTTTAACGTCGTGGCTAGGGCATTGCTCACACGTCTTGTCCAAGAGCTGGTAGAAGTCATCCTTTGACGCGTCGTCCTTCTCCTCATGAGGGGCGTGAATGCATATAAGGCTAATGTTGGCAAATTTAGCCTTGATACGGATAGTCATGAGGCGCTCGTTCACATGCCGGAAACTCAAGACTTCTTGCCTAAGTCTGCCTCCAATGACAAATCCGCACCCGAATAGACGCTGTCCTTTTTGTCTGTAGCAGTCGCCGTAGTAGATGTCGCAGTTTTTCATCTTCCTTTTGCCCGGCCCATCTCATCGCACTTCTTGGATGACAGTAATGTCTGCTTTAAAACACTCTAGGGCCTCCGCAAGTTGTTCGGCTGCACGTGGTTTGTAGATGGATCTAACATTCCACGTGCAGACACGAAGATCGTTGTCCTTTTTACGTTTGCATGGGTCGTCAACAGTAAGATCATCCGTATCCGAGGCTGTTGGTTGCTTCGTAACCAAAGGTTTTTTACGTGGTAGGGAAGTTAACCCGACGGCACACAACCCCCAACCTGGAAGGCCAGATCCTTTTTTGTACCCCTAGGACAAGAGGTCGGATACACCGATGTCAGTAACCCACTTCGGGGATATGAGCGCTGCCGTTGGCCCATTAAGGGTTCATCCGCCACCATCTCTTTTTCAATACCCTGACGTAGTATTGAAAATCCTTACAGACCTCAGCTCCAAATATGTTGAAGTAGCCCCGTAATGTATTCGCTGGTCTGTAGACGTCACCGTCTACTGACCATTCTTACTGACTAAAAAAACACCACCCTTCGATATAAATTTGTTAGATATCGCAACTAAGTATTAACTTATCAAGCAATTTTTCTATCATGAAATAAAAACGTTTGGCAGGTTTCTTTCCACTGAAAGATCCTGCATATTCCGCAATCTAGACGCGGTTAATCATTATCTCGCCAAGTCGAAATGTTTCGTCCTTGTAGTCGGCGCAATAAATTGCTCTCATCCAAAATTTGTAGGACTGTATTGTTGACATGTCCCATTAGTCTCTATGCTTTTTCGCGAAGCTTCTAGTTTCAGCTTCGATTGTCGGAATTCCGAGATCCCTGTGGATATCGTCGTTTCTACTATACCACGGTGCTTGGACAATTTCTCTTAGCACTTTATTTTGAAAAGCTTGTAAAATATTTGCATTTGCTTTCTTGGTACAACCCCAAAGTTGTATACCGTAGGTCCACATAGGCTTTAGCACTTGCTTGTATAAAAGCAGTTTGTTCTCAGTACTGAGCTGGGAATGTTTTCCGAGTAACCAGTACATTTCTCTATATTTGACTTCGAGTTCTTTACGTTTCATGTTCACGTGCGACTTCCATTTCGCCCTGCGTCGAGTGTCATTCCCAGGTATTTGGCCTCGTTTGCAAAAGGTATTCGGGCCGAGTTTAGGAAAATTGGCAAGCCATTAGTTTTCTTGTAAGTGAAATTCACGTGAACAGATTTAGATTCGTTGAGAGCGATCCGCCAGTCCCTCGTCCATTCATTTACATTATTCAGTGCGTTTTGCAGTCGTTTCTTCGATTGTTTTACCTACTGCTAGGATAGCGGTGTCATCGGCAAACGTAGCAAGGATAGTGCCATCTTCGTTCGGTATATCACGAGTATATAGCAAATAGAGAAGCGGCCCAAGAACGCTTCCTTGCGGTACGCCGGCCGAAATTTCTTTGAGCTCGGAGTATTCGACTCCATGTCTAACACGAAAGATTTTATTCCCGAGATATGATTCTAGAATATCGTATAAGCATACAGGGAGAACTTGTCGTAGTTTGGATTTCAAGCCATCATACCACACCTTATCAAAGGCTTGCGAGACGTCAAGAAATACGCTTGAGCAAATCTTTTTTTCTTCAAATGCTTTCTCGATTACGTCAGTAATTCTATGCACCTGGTCAATCGTCGAATGCTTGCTTCTGAACCCAAACTGGTGGTCAGGGATAAGATTATTTTCTTCTATAACCGGTTCGAGACGCCTCAATAATATCCTTTCGAAAATTTTCAATATGATTGGAAGAAGCGAAATTGGTCTATACGATTTTACCTCATTTGGCGGTTTTCCTGGTTTTAAAACCATTATGACTTCCGCAACTTTCCATTGGCTCGGCACGTGTTTTAATCTAAGTGCAGCATTTACAGTATGGAGAAGCTTAATCAATGCTTTTCTAGGTAAAACTTTGAGAATTTCTAGGGTAATCAAATCATAACCAGGAGATTTCTTAGGTTTTAGATTCTCGATCTCATGTTTGAGTTCCCTTAGCGTTGCACTTCTGAGCGTCAAATCGTCAGATGGTAAATCCAGCCTATTGCGGTTATCGTAAACCACTTCACCATCGTACGGTTTAAATGTTTCTTCCAGGTGGGCCGCAAAGACGTCTGCTTTTTCTTTATCTTCCCTCGCCCATTTATTTTGATTTAATTTGATTGGCGGCGCGGGGACTTTGGGCCTTTTAGTGCCTTTTACAGCTTTCCAAAGTGAATAATTGGAATCCTTTTTCGCTGTTAAACTTTCAAGGTAAGAGGCTATTGCACGATTCTTAAAACCATTAATAGTATTCTTCAACAAATTGCACAGACGATTCAAGTGTGCTTTATGTTGCGGAGCACGACTCTGTTGCTTTTCTTTTTTCCTTGAACAATTCTTTTATTTCCGGAGGATATCGCAAACCGTATCTGTCCGGCGTTTTCCTTGGATTGGGCGTATTATTCCAAGAGGCGAGCTGTACGATCTCAACGAAGTGATCAACTTCAACCTCAAGTTCATAGGGTGTCTTAAGTGGAACGCTCAGTTCAACATTATCTTCAATGTCGTTCCTAAAGCCTTCCCAGTTAGTTGTTCGACCAGTAAGTCTCGCTGGCTCTAGGTTATAGATTAGTTTTTCGCTGATTGTTAAAATAACCGGGGAATGATCAGACGACAGATCAAAGCTGTCTTCGACTTTTATGTGGTTGGTAGATATTCCTTTCACAACGAAAAAATCGATCAGGTCAGGTATTTTCGAAGTATCAGTTGGCCAGTAAGTCAGTTTACCGGTCGAATGGAAATCACAACTGTACTCCATACCTGCCCCATAGAGCATTCTACCTTTTTTCGAGCTGTATCTTGAGCCTCAGAACGTATGTTTCGCATTAAAGTCGCCGCCGATGATAAAATTAGGTTTCAGCGATTCAAACAAGTTAGTAAAATCAGATTTTTCAAGCGCGGAACGCGGTGGACAGTAGATAGATGAGATTTTAAGAGTACGTTGACTATTTTTAACTCGAATCGTGTAGAGTTGCAAAGTTTCAAGCTCTATCTTTAGGTCTTCGGATTGTTCGATGCAGTCTTTAATAAGCAAGGATGATCCGCCTCTCGCTTTTCCCGAAGGGTGACAAGCGTGGTAATCATTATAGCCTTTTATTTTTAAATGCGATTCCTTTTTTACGTGGGTTTCAGAAATCAAGCAAATATCAATATCGTTTTCTCGCATGAACATTTCCAATTCGTCGAGTTTTTGCAAAAGTCCGTTTGCATTCCAAGTACATATTTTTAACATTCGTTTGTCATTCATATTCTAGTTGAAGTACGCGTTTTCTGAGAATTATTTTCAAGCTTAACCAGCCTATCGAGAATAATTTTATTTATTTTGCTTTGTTCTTCAAATTTCTCGAGAATAACCGACAAAACATGAGAGACAGGGTCCATCGAAATTTCAAGGTTTTTTGATTTTTCGGATGCCGCGGCCTGAGCGTAGGTCTGCACTCCTGCTGTCCGAGGGTCATTATCTGGTGGCTTTTTCTTCGTTAACTTTTCAGTATCATTTCTTTTAAGAACAGAGGTCGAGGACTTTTCTGTTGTCACTCTTTTCCTCACCTTTTTGCGCTCTGAACCCGGTAGTTTTAGTATGCCTACTTTCTCCTGTGCATTCTTACGCTTTGGCTTAGTTTGCAGCTTAGATTTTGCATTTAGGGGCTTAAGGAGCACATCTCTCCGTTTTTGCAACTACTTAGCTACTTCATAGCCTCTATAATTTGCCGGGGTGCTTTCCCTTACAGTTAGCACATGTTGCAGAGGTTTGTTTATTTACTCCACAGACTTGGGAGAGGTGATTTCCGGTGCATTTTACACATCGCGGTTCTTTTTTGCAGTACATTTGCGTATGGCTAAATCCTTGGCAACGTTTGCACTGCGGAATCATCCTTAAATTTCTACGCATGGGCTCGATTTTGACCACGATATTTAGTATGGCTCTAATTCGGTAGATATCGTCGATATTATCCGATTTATCGAAGGTAAGCATAAAAAGCGGAAGTCGACGCTTTACCAAGACGTCTTCATCTATTTCCGTTTGTTGCTTCTCCTTCTTGATGATATTAACGGCATCAAGAATTTTAAAGCCTTTGGCTTGAAGGTCAGTCATAACCTCTTCTTTGGTGCATGAGGGGTGGAGTCCCCTTGCAACAACACGATGTGGCCTTTCTGACTTGATTTCGAAAGTATACCACTGAATTTTTTCGGTATTTAGCTTTTGGAACACAGCTCGGTAGTCATTGTAGTCATCGACGTAGACTTTCGACGCATTATCCCTCAAAGACGTAACCTTATACTTTGATGTTATTATTCCTTTAAGGAGGCTTTGCAACTTATTGTATTCCGTTATCCATGTTTATTGGTGGGGGTGGACGAAATTGCGCTCGAAGTTGCTTTACTTACGGTTCTTTGTGATTTTCTTCTTTCACGGGCTCGACTTTGGTCGATAAACCGGCACTCCGTTTTTTACTAGGTCTTTTCTTTGGGACCCGATACGTTTCGCGTGCTAGCTCTTCTTCGTTCTGTGTGATATTCCTGACTAGCTAAGCGTGCTGGAGTACATTCGCGTTCTCTCTGGATATGCGTGTTCTTTAGGACCTTATTTTCTTCTTTTAATAAGTCTATCTCTTTCTTAAGATCTTGATAGAGTAGATCCATTTCGTTAAGCTTGATTCGGAGTGTTTTATTTTCTTCCTCAAGACTTTTGTATTTCGTTGAGTCCTGAATTTCGCGCGCTGGCGCTCCCGGTGGACTTCTTTTCCCGGAGTTACTTGGTGGAGGAGATCGACACACCTTTGTACTTTTTAAGAAGGGATTTATTAGCTGCAATAACTGGCTCTCCCCAGAATCCGTAGAACCGACCTCCGAAGAGGGTGGATTTTCCAGTGAACCTGGACTGCCACCTGGGGTAATTAATCGTTTTGTTTTGTTCATTGCATTTTGTGTATACACTACGCTCGGTATACGGAGGGTGGATTTTAGTCGCCTCTTACGACAGGCATGCCTACCTCGGGTATATTCTAACCCCTACCCGAAGGGGGGAAGGGGCCGCCTAGATGGAGCATTCTTTTACGTGATAGAGCTAGACATGTGCATAGGAGGTGAAGAATGGTTTCCTCCTCCTCCTCGTCCCTACAGCACCTGCAGAAGTTGTTGGAGAAGTGGCCAAGTCTTTTGGCATGTTGGCCTATAAGACAGTGTCCAGTGAGGAAACCGGCAACGCAGCTGATCTGTGATCGCTTTAGCTTAACCAAATCGGCGTTACGTTTCTGGTATCGTTTAGGCCTGATCTGTCTCGAAATTTTACACGTTGAGCCGTTCTCCCATCTGTAGTTGGTCTTGCTAGTAGCGTTCAGCTTTAGTAGATGCTTACATATCGTCCCCCATATTCCAGAAGCATTAATGTGCAAATTTAATTTTTTCGACTTTCTTAGTTTTTTTGATAAGCCTTTCAGTATTCTATATTGTTTTAGAACTCTAAATGTGCAGAAAGCATGGAAACAACAATTTATTACTATGTCAATTGGGTGAATGTTGAATTCATTCTTATTCAGTAGAGCCAGAAGCACAATTGTGGTCATTCCTCGAAAGTTTAAAATTTGCACATTCATGCTTCTGGCATATGGGGGATGATATAGCGAGGGGCATACAAAGCGCTTGCCTATCAGACATAATCTTTAGATTTATGCCCTGTCTGGCGAGCTCGTCCACCCTGCAGTTTCCTGGAATGTCCCCGTGCAATCATTATTACCTCCGCGACTTTCCACATGCTTGGCACATACCTTAACCGGAATGGAGTATTTATAATCTGCGCTAGTTTTTTTTAAACCTTTTTTTGGAAATTGTTTTAGAAGTTTCCGTGTAATTAAATCAAACCCTGGACCTTTTTTGTATGTATGCCTTCTTTTATTTCTTTGGCAAGTTCTTAAGCTGTAACCGGCTGAATAGGTCTGTTTTCTTTGCACGTTTCTTCCGCTCCCTGACAATCTTTATCTTCATAAGGTTGGAAGACGTCTTCAAGATACTCAGCAAAAATGTTTGCTTTTTCTTGATTGCTCTATGCCAATATGACAACTTAAAACTTTGTTTTCCGGTGCGATGTGGACTTTCTTCACTTATGCAAAAATTGTATGAAATAATCAAATCGCTTTTATATTCATACACCAACCAATAGTAAAGCCTTGAGCAAAATTACGCATAAAATAGTTGTTTTTAAACTTTAAGCTCTTGGCTTTCAGTCGGGTTTCATTGCATGGATCAAATCATATTTCGAAGAACGGCAATATAAAGTTCTCTTTCGATCCTCCGTATACCCGCCACAGGAGTCCCTCAAGGTAGCCATCTCGTTCCTCTGATTTTCATATTATCAATTAATGACGTCGACTGTATCATTAAATATTCTCATCTATCTATCCACCCTAATGATATGAAAATCTTCAGGCACATATCAACCCCCGCGGACTCTCACCCACTGCAAGATGGTTTGAACAACTTTTCAACCTGGTGGCAAAAAAAAAAGTTATTGAGCTCAATGACTAAAAAATGTCGAGCTATCTCTTATTTCCGAAAGCATCACATAGACCTTATTTCATCTGTAATGAACTTATCCCGTCTGTCACTTCATTGCGCGATTTAAGTGTTATCTGTTACAGTAAACTTAAACTCTACACTCGGTTTTGTAAAAAACTGGTCCAAGGAGTACTCCAACCCTTATGCCTCCAAGTCGCTTCTTCTTCTTCTTCCTTTTATCAGCGAGGTTATGATCCGAAAACAAGGGATCACAACCCTCCCACTTCACCGCATTTCTACTGATCCGCCTGTGGGGTTCGCCTATTTGACCTCAGAAAATATCGGCAGGCCTGCCGATTTTAGATCACTCGGTTACTGAGGCCAATGAAATGCCGATGTCGTCGCATTTGTCTGATCCAGGAGTTTATAGCCCTGCCTTTCCTACATCGCAATGTCTTTGGAACGTGCATAGATATTGCCTTTTTAACAGGGTTCAAATGATCTCTTCTTTGAACGTGGCAATACCAGCTGAGCCGGTCGCGCTCTATTTTTTGTACGATGGTTTCCTTGATGTGAAAGCTTCCACGGATCTTCGAACTTCTTATTCGATCAAGCTTTGTCACTCCTGCTGTCATGCGAAGCATCTTCATCTCAGCTGCCGTTAATTTACTCTCATACTTTTTGTACATCGTCCAACATTGTGAACCGTATGTGAGCGCTGGACGTACAACTGCGGTGTAGAGCCTTCCTTTCAACTTAGGGGGCATTTTTCTGTCACAGAAGATAGCGGAATTTTCTCGCCACTTCATCCACCCTACGCTTACACGATGATTGATGTCGTCATCACAAGTTGCTTTGCTATTGATCATAGATCCCAGATATTTGAACTTTTCGCACTTGGGAAGCACTGTTCCATTCAAATAAATGTCTGGAATAGGCCTGAGTGGATCAGAGAACGGGCAGCACAAGTACTCTGTCTTTTTTGAACTAATGCGATACCCATTTCCCTCCAAAACGTCCACCCACACATCAAGTGCTCGTTGCAGGGATATAGGATCCTCACTTATGATGGCTCCATCGTCAGCAAAGAATAACTGATGTACCTTGGGGTCCATCACTTTACCTTCAAGCAGATAATCAAGGACTGTAATAAAGAGCAAAGGACTTAAAACGCTTCCCTGGTGCACCCCAACTTTGATTGGGAACTCTTCGGTTACTCCAGCGGGGCATCTTACTCTTGTCTTTGCTCCTTCGTACATGTCCATGATCACCTGTACATAGGCTTCTGGAACCCCTCGATGTCTTAGCGCCACTCATATCAAATCTCGTGGTTGTCTGTCGAATGCGTTTTCAAAGTCAACCAATCCAATATGCAAATCCGTTAAGGAATCACGATGTTTTTCCATTATGATCCTTATACTTTGGATTGCATCAGTGGTTGACTTACCCGAGACAAACCCGCACTGATCATCAGATAGCCATATTATTTTTCGCAGTCGGCCACCTAATACCCGCTCAACGATCTTCATGGTGTGTGACATCAGCTTGATCGAACGGTAGCTATCACAGTTTCGCGTATCACCCTTCCCTTTGTATACAGGGAGAAGGTAACTTTCCCTCCTTTGATTCGGCATTGGATCACCTCTCACGAATTTGGAGATGAGAATTCTGAGCCATCTGAACCCGACATCTCCCATCTTTTTCCAGAACTCAGAGGGCATCTCGTCTGGCCCAACCGCTTTTCGTTTTTTGGAGTATTTGACCGCCTCACTAACTTCTTCGACTGTAATGTCGGGTATTTCTTCACAGTTAGGGATGGCTCTTGGAAAGTATAGCCAGGGAAACTGTTCATTTAAAAGCTCTTCACAATTCTGCCGCCACCTCTGCAGAATTTTGTCGTCATCCATAAGATGCTGGCTATGAGCATTGCTAATGAACTTTGACGAACGAATCTCCTGAGCATTCCTCCTTCTTTGGGCGGCTATTTTGAAGATAGTGGCGCTCTTGTTCATATTGTGTCTTCGCAGCTCCTGGATAGCCTGGTTTGCATCAGCAACCGGGGAAGATATTTTCTCCAGCTCCCGATCCTCCGTACTCTCTGCTTGAAGCTGGGCGCACTTCTTCTTCGTTTTTTCTTGCAGCATCTGTATTCCATTTCGAGGCGAACTTTCTCGCCATAATTATTAGAGGGGCACTTTGACCAAGCTTTAAAAGCCGCTTTCTTCTCATTTATCACTTTCTTAGCTTCATAACTCCACCACCATGTTTCTTTGGCGTGTTGATGATGGCCTTTTGAAGCTCCTAGCAGTGATTTGGCCTTCATTAAGCAAGTTCGCTCTAGGGAATCCCACATATTTTGTGCTCTGCACTCTTCAAGCCTCGCCTTTTTCTTTGTCCAGATTGTACCACTTGATTTTCTCAGAGACCCTTGTTTGTTTGCTTTTCTTCGGTGTTTTCATAAAAATTTCTGTTAGCAGGAGATGGTGTTGACGAGCGATTGCCTCTCCCAGGATCACTTTGCAATCTTTTACCCGAGGCTTCATGAAACTGCCTACCAAATGCTAGTCAATCTGAGTTTCATCTCCACCACTGCTGTAAGTGATCAGGTGTCGGCTTTGTTTGATGAACATGGTATTTAACACGATAAGACCGTGTTATTTGCACATGCTTAGGATGTCTTCACCAGGAAGGTTCCAGGTGCCATATCCTAGTCCTCCATGGCAGTCTTCATAGTCTTCGTTTGATTTCCCGACATGTCCATTCAAATCTCCTCCAACAAACAGAAATTCTTCCTTTGGGATGTTCTTAAGGAGATTGTGGAAATCTAGCCAAAATGCATCTTTATCTCTCTGATTGCACCCATTGTGGGGAGCATATGCACTAACAATATTCCACACCTCTCCTTGTATTACTAGTTTGAGAGACATCAAACGGTCGCTGGACTTCGAAATGCTCAAGACGTTACCAAGTAGCTCTGCCGCAAGGATGATACCGATTCCGTTCTTAGCCTTTTCCGTTCCGTAGTAGAACATCTTGTAATCTTTTGTTCTAACGTCCAAGAAACGCGCTCGATTTCCGGTGTTTTTCCATTTCGTCTCTTGGACACACAAGATGTCCACCCGCCTTCTATTCATCATCTCTTCCAGCTCGTAACTTCGACTGGTCATGCTTCCAACGTTCCAACTCGCGACGCTCAAATTGCGTCCAAACTGTTTCATTATTTTGCTAGCCCCCGGAATCCGTATAGCTCTGACCCGAACATTTCTGCTCGGTCCAGGATCAGTAACATGCACAGCAGTGGTAGTGCCTGGCGGGGTAATGCCTTTCCTTTTTGCAAGTATTACCATAATGATACAGTTTTGCAATATTACCATACCATACATTTGCTAGGCCAATTCTGGTCTCCCTATCACGACTCCCATTTTCTTCGAATTGAAGCTGTATAACACAGGTTTATCCGTTTTGCCTTGCGCAGTCTCCCCTGATCTGACATATTTAATGAAATCCGTACTCCAGTTCCATCTTCATTTTCACCGCATCAATTACGACTGCAATGAACCAACGTCCAGAACGCTGCGCACGACTAACGACATGCAAAGCTCTTTCGACTTTCAGATTTACCCTTAGAAATGCCCCCGCAACTTTCCCTCCTTAGTTCATAATTTAGTTTAGTTATTAAGCGAAGCTTGTAGGTTAGGTTTAGTTACTAAGCGAAGCTTGTATTAAGCTAAATAAATAAATAAGTAAATATACGAGTAAACATCTCGATGTTATCCTAAATTATAAAATCTCGTGGACTAAACATCTAACCAACAGACTGGCAACATCTAAGAACACTATTATATTCCACATGGTTCAATTTCATGAGAAATTGACTTATTCTTCATTTCACAAAATTTAACATATATGAATCTGTTTCAAGGTCCATTATGTTCTATGGAGCGCAAGTGTCGTGATATCGGACGTCTAAAAAAGTTCAAAAACGACGACGTTTTTTCTTAAAAAAGATTATTTCACTTTCCGGACACCACATCTAACTATGCTGTACACATAGAGTCTGGATTTCCTAAAGTCTTCCTAGCCACTGTAAAACTGCACCTTGCATACTTTCGTAGAGTAGTTGCACTTCCGCATAATAGGTTTCCTCGCATCCTGTCCGACGCCCTCATACAAAGGAACATTTTTTTATTTATTGCGCGCTAAGGAGTGGTTAAACCTTTTTCGTGATGTTGAGATAGAATTCAGAAAAGTTTGAATGGTATGCCTTTCACAATGCACTACTACAATAATTAAGCTAAAGGAGAAGCACTGGATTCAATTTACGAGCTGTGCACTTCAATTTATATTCCATGATTAGTATTGCAACCTAGCCTACGTTGATGATCCCAACTACTTTTATGACAAAAATCCCCGCAACATGATCAACTTAATATTGAAAGCACGAGTGACAGGAGTGACACCCTTGGGCTATGTATGTTTTGCAATCTCGATGCCACCGAAAACACTTACCACTTCGTTGGACTCTGTCCCATTTTAAACAGATATGGGAGTGAATTCATTGAAAGTAATTTGCTTACCCGCTCGCAATTTTTTAGTATCCTGAATGGCTACAACTACATGAATTTATACAAATGTTTTAAGTGTGCGTTACAATACCGATCACTTATATTAAATGAATTTTCGTAAACTTAAGCAAAAAAAAAATATTTTTTTTTTTTATATATAATTTACCCTATAAATGTTTTTACACAGTGCGGGCGTTGGAAAGGATAGATAGAGAGGGAGAGAGAGAGAGATTTGGTGTAGTGGTTTGAAGCTTAGTATTTTATGCTTCATAGAGACTCCCGGGGTGGCATCCGGATAACTGAGGACTTTTTTGTTATTTATTTCCTTTGGTTCTGATTCACAGTACTTTTTTTCCGACCATTGATGTCATAGGCATATCAATTATCCAACAGAGCGAACAATTTGCCCACCCATGTTTAATCTATAATAGTAGCCTGACAGGCAACTTTTATCAGTTACTAGCAGGTACTCGGCGTGCGTTGTTGCGCCTTGTCTTACTCAAAATGCAGTTGTGGGCAATCTGATGGACCGATTTTGACCAATCTTCAGAGAAACACTTAGGCCAGTACCGCAGATTGCCTGAAAATTTGAGCTCAATCGTTTCGGTGGTTTTTTAAGTCCATAGCATATTCGTATATACAAACCTATGGGTTTTATACATATATATAGAAGATAGGTTGTCATGGTAATGAATTAATTTTAAATGCCATCAAACTATATTTTTATAAAGCTTTAATGCGTAATAAATTATTTTATTGATCTATCTATCTATCTATCTATTCATACACTCATAACTCGAAAGACATTGTAGGTATTCAACTCAGAAACTTAGAGAAAAATGTTTTTATAATTGCAAATCTTATAATATCATAATCAGGGTTATCGTGAGTAAATTTTCTCTCGGAATTTTCCCTCGAACAAAAATTAGGTATTTCCAAAAAAGAGGAAGTTTTTCCTCGGTGGACTTTTTTTGAAGATACCCAAATTTTGTTCGGGGGAAAAATTCCGAGGGAAACTTTATTCACGAATGTAATTCAATTTTGACTTAAGTTAAGTTGCCACAGATATAGTTGCATTCATACCCAGGCTGTTCAAGAGGTTAGCAGCAATTGGCTCTCTAAAAATTCTAGACGAAACTTAGGTTTTCACGTTAGGGTCATCCGTAAACTATACTAGATCGTGTTTCGATACGATGGATTATCTTTGTGTCGTCCATTTGGGAAATGACTATTATATTATATATGTATACATAGGTGATTGCAGAGTCCTGCAGAAAGGTGGTGGTCTAGGACCCCAGCTTATAAAATACAAGGACCTGTGTCGACTAAGTTTCATTCAATTTGTCTTTTTATTTGATAATTTGGTGTGTGAGAAATTTAGATTTATTGTATTTTTTTAGTGAAGGTATGCGACAAATGCTTCAAAGAGGACGTGTATCGAGTGTGGGGACTGTAACAGCAAAGTACTGGCAGTAACTAATATTTATAGTTTTAGCTTTTATACATACAAATTTATTTCTTGCGAAATTTGCATAGTGAAGCTTTTTTCTGTAGTGGCATAAAGCGTAGTGAACCTATTAAACCAAAACAAACAAAACACTGGACGGCACACGCCAAAGTGCTGACACCATAGGAAGACAGGCAGAAAAGAAATCGAACATAAATATTGAAATGTTCGCTGAATATCCGGGAAATACTTTGTAAGCCGAAATTTGATGGCGCGTGACCCACTTCGTATTAATATGCATTGGAAGTACTAATAAGGAATAGGTATATAAAGACCAATATTTTGGGAATAAAATCAGAATATTTTGGATACTCTTGGAGACTACTTCTTCTTCTTCTTCCTTTTATCAGCGAGGCTATGATCCGAAAACAAGGGATCACAGCCCTCCCACTTTACTGCATTTCTACTGATCCGCCTGTGGGGCTCGCCTATTTGACCTCAGAAAATATCGGAGACTACTTGTTTCCCCTTATAGATTCAGATTGGAAGAAGTAATTTTTACATTTCATGGTGATCCTGCCAGGAGATTCAGATTAGAAAAAGTAATCCTTACATTAAAAAAGGAAACCATCTATTATCTGTGGAAAATAATTTGTTTTTTCATGTTTCCAGTATAGACCCAGGTATAAAAAACCTTCGATAATTTGCTTATGAGCAACGAGGAATCTTTACAAATAAATGAATGCGCCTCTGTGCTTAGGTTCTATGTCTTGTTACGATCATCTGATATACCTCGGTTTCTTAATAAAATTTGCCTCGGAGAGACAGTCGAAAAAGCCGTTCAAAGTATCATAAGAACCTCGGAAAGTTGCATTAATTATAGTTTTTCTGTTATGGTGGAGCGAAATTTACCTGTTCTCAATATGCATTTATTCATATGTACATTTTTAATACATACATTTTCACCATCCTTCTCGATCCTCCGCCTCTGATTTCAATTGGTCAGGATGAATCTCCAGATGGATCCAGGAGAGACATAGATCTTGGTTCAATCATCTCATCCTAGGCCTACCCGGGTCGCTTACTTCAATATATCAATATAACCATACCAATACCTATACATATTAGGCATCGTGATTAAGTCGCGCGTTGAGCTACTGATCTGAAGATTCAAGGTTTGAATAAAAAAAATTTGTTATACCAAGAAGTCCTTTTTATATAATAGCTTCAAGTCTTACTATGACTGTCATGAAAAATTTACTCAAATTTGCTCGGGAATGCGGTATAAATAGGAAAAAATAGCTCTACAGGATCTGTTTGTGCCAAATATGCCGAGACCCCCTTCCAACTGTTTGCGCCACCTCTACTGTGTCGTCCCTCAGCAATGGATTTGAAAACTTTTCGCCTTCCCTGGCGTGCTCGTCATACGTCATCATAGTTCACAGGTGTCCTTTTTCAGAAGACCCATCTTCTTCAGGTGATCAAATATTTTGGTAGTAGTTCTGGATTGTCGCACGTGTAGCGAATGTTCACCAGTCCTAGTTCCGATGACACTTAAGCTGAAAATCCATTTGACTGATATAGAGTCGACCCTGGTGCACGTCCATGTTCAAGAAGAGCTTATTGCTTTCATAGTATTGATGGAGGAGTCCTTAAGCTCCATAAGTGTGAGTAGCTATATTGAAGATGCGGCGTCTCAATCAGCATAGTGCCGGGCATTCACAAAGAATGCGGTTGAAGATTTCCTCCTCCTCCATACAGAGGCGGCACTTTGTCTCGGGAGAAAAAAGTAGGTTGTTAAAGTAGTATCTTTGCCCACCGTGGCTAGTAAGGAAGACCACCAGTCTCCTAATACAACTCCTATCGAGTGTAAGTATTTCCTTGTAGGAATAAGGCTTAATTATTCTTTATTATTATTTATCCTATAAGCATTTATGATTTAAATGTCTTTATGTAACTCCGCTTTTCTTCCTGACTGAGTAAGTGGATTTCACTACATAGTGCAGTTTGCAATGGCGAACCCCACAGGCGGATCAGTAGAAATGCAGTGAAGTGGGAGGGTTATGATCCCTTATTTTCGGATCATAACCTTACTGATAAAAGGAAGAAGAAGAAGAAGTACAGTTTGCAATGGAATTGTCTTTGCGCCGTGAGGTGTGACTGATCCACTGTTTCTTTCTCCTCCATATGGTGATACCTATGGTAGAGCTGTTCATAAGAGATACGACTGGGCCAACATTTTTTTTTTTATAAAGAAAACCCAAATCCAGAGCATTCAGACTCTCCGGTCTATTGTCCCATCAGGCAGTAACATTTCTTTGGTGCAGTGGTTGTAAAATGGCTGATGATTGCTGTTTCCCGGTGGGGGTTGAACTTGCACACATCGGTTTACGAGCAAACACACTATCCACTGCACCTCTGGCACCCACGCGACCACACTTTCTATGTATAGAAAGTTACAACCTTTCTCAACTGGCTGACCGGAAATGTCGTGTTTAGCTTGGGAGTTTAAAATGCTCAGGGATTTTGTTTATATAGTATTTAAATGCAGGTCCATTGTCTTATGTGAAAGTAGGCAAACATCATCAGCGTAGTCCAGATGTTTCAAATAAGATGTCAGTGCTGAAAGGGTACACCCCTGTCGTACTCCGCTATGAACTCCAAAGTCTTGCGGCACCTTACCATATGTAAAACATTAAGCTTATCGCTCTCATATGTAGCCTTCATAACAGGTGTATAAAAGACGATGGTCGCATTCCAATCCCATATCAGCTTCTCGCTTGTTTCGGACGTCCAGGATGCAATTTCATAAGCGTCGGTTGATCGAATTATGGTCAGTCTGGTTCGATATTCGCTGTTGATCACTTGAGACTCAATTAATCTAGTGGCAGGCGTTGTGCTTAAACAACGTACGTCAAATTGCTAGGCGGTTGGCATTGCAGAAGTCCACAAACCGTTCGTCTCAGCAGGACTTTTGCAATCAAATCTTTCAAATTTGTTTTCTGGAGTTAAGTAAAAAAAAGTTTTACTTAATTTTTATTTAACTTAAGTCAACTTTGGCAGAAATAAATCAAAACAGCAGCCTTGCTCCTGGTGGCACTCCATTCGTTTAAGGCGTTGGTATAGCCTTCTTGCCTGATAACGTCTGCGGCATGATCCTGCAATAGGAACAAAATAACTAGGTGGATCAGTGAACTTACTACAAGTATATAGCACAGTGCTTGATTGATTGATTGATTGGTAAGACCTACACCAATACCCAAAATCTTGCCACTGGCTCTTGGTATAGCCCTCGAAATTCCATTCAACGATAGCATAATTTCATGTGAGCTCATATACACACGTATGCCTGTGATTTCTTTGTGCTCATTCCTCTTGACTCGTACGCGTAAAATCTTATTAATAGCTCAAACGATGCATATCTTAGAATCACCTCAAATTTCTTATGAAATTTAAAAAAAAAATTATCGAATCTTATGTTACAACGTTGTTCTAAGTAATTTTCGTAAACCACTCATCCAATTTAAATGAATCTAACAATTACAATCTTTTCAGATACGCCAATGTTATTCCGCTGCCTGAGACACGAGTCATTCTCCAGCAACAGAACGGCGACGAAAAGAGCGAATACATCAACGCGAACTATGTCAGGGTAAGTGTAAGGCCTCAAGAGATACAATTATTCCGTTTAATCTGCGCTTAAGTCACGGAAGCATAAAGCGTGGAGAGCAATTACGATTTCAGTCATAGACACTAGGCTCTTCTTAAAAAAAAAAATCCCAAAACATCGCGTAGGCTGGTCGAAAAAAATGTTTACCATTCCACTGCTGATTATTAAATTATTCAAGACAAAACCTACCAGAGAAGAACTAATGATTGTGCTGTCAGTAAAACATTTATGCGTGTCTCTCGATGAGTCAGTCAAAGCATCAAAATGACGTAAGAAGTTGCTGAAGTTTTTCGCAAGCTTCTGATTGATGACACTTTGTTAGCACATCTCTCAGTAGATTTGCATCCTTTTTTGGCGCCAATTTTGAAGTGATTTCCTGTTCTCAAGACAAAGTGATCGAGTGACTCGATGTTAATTATGAAATTCCCGAGTAAGCGCTTAAATTGGTTTATTGCGAAACTTAAATGGAAAACTTTAACCTTGTCTGGCACTAGAAGTTAATTATTATCAATGTTTACTAACACACTCATGATTCGGGTGAGAATACACGTTGCGAACACATTCATTGTTTCGTGGGGAAAGTTAATCACTTTAATCACAACACTTGCGACTAGATAAGGTTTTACTTGCCTGTTGGGGCGTTGAGATAAGATCCTCTCATGTGCGTGGATTTTTTTTTTACTTATTTTCTTTAAAGTATATTCCCTCTGTGCGAATCATTGTTTTGTTGTTTGAATCAGCGAATAGGGTATGTTGTCAGTTTATAGTAGCACAGTGATTCATTAAAAATCGTTAGGGGTGTAGATAAGCCCCCAAAGGCTTGAAGATGCCAAAGTTGACTTTTTGGTAATTTATCATTTTTATAGGTACGGCTGATAAATTATAAATTTATGCTCGGTTGAGTCATGTGATAAAAATGGTGTACATATTTGGAAATTGTAAATTAATTTTGTGTTTTGTTTGACTGCGATGGTTGACCCACGTGGGTGGAATGAATGGTGTTAGTTAGTTGTCGGTTCAATGTCCTATCACATATTTACAACATCTATTGCAGTCCAAAGATGGATTCGGGCTTCAAACGAACTGTTTCCAAAGAGTTTTTAAATTTGACACACATGCTGAACAAGGTTTTTCTTGCCTCATCGATGGTGCACAGTCTCCCAGAGTTGGATACGAATAAGAGGTGGGATGCAGCACTTAATTACCAGCATACCTACCAAAGGCTGTATATCATATTTTTCTTGTAAGCTATTTAACGTTTCAAGAGAAAACTTCTCTTAAGCGCTAATCACACAGGAGGCGGTAGAGCGGCATGCGCCCACTGCGTTAGAAGAGGTTTTTTTTTTAATTTAAAGCGGAGCCACAAGGAAAGCGGTACGCACCACGCGGCGGTCCACGCAAGTAAACAAAACTCTTTGCACAACCAGAAACCCTTAAATAATTTCCATTTACCCTCACCTTTTCACTTCCACACATTCCACACGTCTTCCAACACAGTCGTCGCCGCCCTGTACCCTTGTGAACAATACAAAGGATGGTTTGGGTGGTTTGTCGTAAAAATCCGTCTGCTGTCGTGGTAAACCACTTTCTCTGTGGCCACCGGTTGAAACATCTAAGAAAGTTGCTTGTAAAAAAGGTATTTCTAGGCCGCGTGACTGAAAAGGTTTAAGGGGATGTTAGGCATTTGTTTTTTGTGTTCCTGGAAGCCTTCAAAAAACCAAGCTATGGAGTGAAAGGAAAGGGTAGAGAAAACGTATAAAGATTAAGCGATGCGTGTTCATTTTGAGTTTTCGAAAATTTTTGTTTGCCGAAAATCCTGAGGACATTTATGCTGTGCACCCTTAAACCGGCTCTAAAATGGAAACATGTGCAGATGATAACATACGTGTATTACGACTAAACAGAGGGGAAACAACTATATATTTTATCGAAACACTTATGGTAGAAGTATCGATAAAGAATACAAGTGCATTTCATACTCGGTAATGCTGGAAACTATACTGCATATCTTTTCTCTAGGCGTTGCGACTAAAAAGTCATCACAGTGTAGCAAACAGTAATGACGCAGAGCATGCCAAAATAGTAAGCCCAAAGAATGCTAGAATAGGGGTTACAGACTACTTAACAGATTTCGCAGGCTTTAACACTAGGTACAACACTACTTAGTATTCTCATTCGACAGAATTTGGCTGAGGACACTATCCTAGCAAATTCTGCGCTGAAAGTATACACTGACGGGTCCAACCCAGGTGATGAGGGGCGAAGCTGCTCTTGGCGCTACTTGACATATGTTAGTCTTTTAGTCTACCGCAATATTGCACTGTATTCCAAGCGCAGATTATAGATATTTTTGAAGCGATAAAGCCGCTGTCGTTAAAAAACAATATCGAATATGGACATCGTCATCTACACCGACAGGCAACCAGCTTTAAAAGAACTCGAATGACCAATAATTAGATCGAAATCGGTAAAGCAATGTCGCTTATCCCTGACGAGAAATCAGACAGTTGCAGTCTTACTCTGTTCTTGGCAAGTCTGATATTTCAGGTAACTGCAAAGCAGACAAATTTTTCGACGAACAAAACAGTCTCGACTGCGAAAGAATGGATTGGTCTACCGATAGAAATGGCAAGATAAAATGAGCGATGGCGCACTCTTGATACTTGTAACCATTCAGATGTGGATCATGAATCCTGATCTTGATAATAACAAGTTATTTCGCACTTCGTATACACACTGCGAGACTAAGGATTCCACCCAATGACTCTGGTCGCAACTGCATGGATGAAGAAGAGGAGAAATCACCATATCACTTAGCGAATATTTCTTACCGAATATCAAAAAAATTTGGAAACTAAAAATCAAAATGGTTCGAAAAGTAACAGAAATGACAGCCTTATGTGATAGCAGACTGGACGTTATTTAGGTTTGGTAAGTTGGCTGGTGTAGGCGAAAGAACCTTTACACCATACTCAAGTCAATATAGACCTATTGCGATGCCCATGGGGGGAAACATGTAGAATAGAATGAATCCCTTTCTCGTGAAAAGAGAAAATAAACGTCTTTTGTACATAGCGTAGTAAAAAGCATTTAGTACTTACTGCGCCCGAGATACAAATCATCGAGAGGATTTAATGAAGTTTGCGATGTCGTTAGTCGGTCTTTCGGACAACTCTTCTAAATCCTTAAAGAAGTATTGTCTAAGGAACTTATTTCTGAAATGGTATAGGCCTGGGCAGTGGCAAAGAAAGTGTGTATTGTCATCCTGAACCTCTTCATCACCGCAACCCCTATAAAGGTCTTCGTTCGTCACACGCAACTTTTTCAAATGGTATCGCATAGTGTTATGCCCTATAATGACTGCTATGAGAGTAGAGAGGGATTTTCTATCCCTCTGCTTAAGTCTATTGGTTCTTGCTATGTCGAATTTAGGCCATAGCCTCCTTGTGCTGATACATGTATCTAGAGAGGTCCACCTTTTGTTTTCCTCCGTTAGAGTTTTGTTCCTTGCTTCGAGTTTGAGTGTGTAAGGTAGGATGTACACTGAGGTATCGGGTTGGTCCGAGTTTAGTGCTGAGCCTCCTCTAGCCAGTTCGTCGGCTTTCTCATTCCCTGGTATGCCTTCATGTCCAGGGACCCAGCAGAGTATTACCTTACCTGCTGTATTCCAAGAACCTTAAGCTTTTGTCTACAACACTTCATAAGCTTCGATTTTATTTTTGTAGCAGAACTTGCTTTAATTGCAGCCTGGCTGTTATTGAAAAAGGTGATATCAATATCCTCCCGTGGTATTGCCCTCATCGCAGTCTCACGGGCTGCTATTGTCAGTGCTAGGACCTCAGTCTGGAAAACGCTGCTGTAGTTCGGGAGCCGAGCTGACAAGGAGATACCAAGCGGTTCAGAGAAGATGCCTGCGCATACACCTTATAGATTGTCGCCGAATCTGAGGGAGTCAAAAAAACGTTTGTATCTTTTAGAAAGATTGAGACATTTTGCAGCTTAGATACCAGCTATGGCATGGGTTACAAGCATCGGATTTTCCAATGCGATCTCCATTCATATTGAGTTCGGCTATGGTAGTGTCCTGTTGGGGTTTTGACGAGTTGAGCCCAACTTGGTTTTGATATCCCAACTGATGATCCCAAGCAAAATAAAAATTGCCCTTCGGATACGGCACAACGAGTGCAGAGTGCGGCCATCCGCCTAAAAGCCTCCTCTCAGTGGTCTAGCTATAGCTTGGGCCACTCCTCGATCCTTGATCTTCCTAACTTCAAACACAAAAACACGGACTACACCCCGCCGAAACTGAGGATTGACCGTAACCTCCGTACGAGCATCCCTAACCGGGATGTATGGGACGCCTCCTCCCCTGTAGAGGTTCACTTCTTTACAGATGGATCTAAGATGGAGGGTGGGGTGGGTTGTGGTGTTTTCTCCGAACAGTTCAATCTGAGCATCTCATTCCGCCTCCCTGATCATTGTAGCGTTTTCCAGGCGGAAATCATGGCGATAAAGAAAGCCCTGTCCTGGCTGAAATGTAATGTATTATCTGTCAGGGATATTAGCATTTTCACTGACAGCCAAGCGGCAATCAAGTCCCTGGAATCGTTCTCCTTCACTTCAAAGGCTGCCTTAAACTGTCGTCTATCTCTTATGGAGATGACAGAGCAGTTCAACATTCACCTTTGCTGGGTGCCGGGCCATAGAGACATTCCAGGTAACTGAAGGGCTGACGACCTCGCCAGACAGAGTACCACTCTAAGGATCTTGCCTGAAAGGCAAGCCCTGGGTATGCCCCTCGCTATTTGTAAGTATCTACTAAAGCTGAACGCTATTAGCACGACCAACCTCAGATGGGGAAACGGCTCAACGTGCCACATTTTGAGACAGATCTGGCCTAAGTTGGATTAAAACCGTAGTGCCGATTTGATCAAGCTAAAGCGTACACAAATCAGCTGCGTTGTCGGTGTTCTCACTGGACACTGTCTTATAGGCCAACACGCCAGAAGACTTGGTCTCTTCTCCAACGACTTCTGCAGGAGTTGTAGGGACGAGGAGGAGGAGGAAACCATCCTTAACCTCCTATGCACATGTCCGGCCCTATTGCATAAAAGAATGCTCCATCTAGTGTCCCCCTTCCTTGACGACCTCTGCGATCTGGCGTCCCTGGACGTCATGAGCATCCATCGCTTTGTCCAAAGCTCCGGTTGGTTTTATTAGTCCCTGAGTGGCCTAATGGTTTGATCCATGGTATCACAAAGGACCTTCACTGGTCTAAGTGTGTCTGCACTCTCGTGTGGACAGCCAACCTAATCTAACCTAACCTACGGCACAAAACTGTAGGTCCGGTCCATTCTTGCGAAAAATGTAACACACACAACACGAGTGCTTCCGAGAAGCTGGGAGTAGGCGCTTCATGCCTTTCTTGTGGATCGGGCAAACGATGCTGAGATTCCATTCATCAGGCATACACTCGTCTGACCAAATATTAGAAATGAGTTGGTGTATGCACTCTACCAATTCATCCCCAGCTGCCTTGAAAAGTTTGGCCGGTAAGCCGTCAGGTCCAGCAGCCTTGTTCGATTTTAGCTTGGATATTGCTATCCTCACTTCGTTTTGGTCACGTGGACGGAAATTTTGACTATCATCGTCTATGTTGAATGGTTCATTCTACCTGACAGCGGGATGTTGGTCTTCGTCGCCGTTATACAGTCTGCAGAAGTAGTTTTTCCATATTCTCAGCACCGACTGTGATTCCACTACGAGGTTTCCATTTTCATCTCTACAGGTTTCTGTACGGGTATTACTTCTCTGACACGTTCTTTTTACCTTTTGGTAAAACTTCCGTACATTGTTCCTGGAGTATAAACTCTCGATATTCTCAAACGCGCGCTTCTCATGCTCTTTCTTCTTCTTTTGGAGAAGCCGATGTTCTTCCCGTCTCCTTTGCTCGTAGAGCTCACGAGCAGCTCTCGTCTTCCTTTGCAGCGCCGCTTACACCTCTTGTTTTGCTGCATGCACTCGCCGGCATTCTTCGTCAAACCAGGGGTTTCGCGTGGTGGGCGAGCGAGACCCAGCACATCAGTCGCGGCGTTTCTGATGGCATGTTGGCAGTGTTGCCACTGGTCTTCGGTGCTTGATGCTGACGGCAAAGGGGTGATTGAGAGATTTCGGGATACGCGTTCAGCGAAGAGTCTGGCGGTCTCTTGCGATTGTAGCTTTTCGGCGTTAAATTTTCTCATAGTAATTCTTTTTTGTTGCTCAGATTGGGATATCCGCATTCGTACCTTGGCTACAACAAGGTAATAATCCGAGTCTATGTTGGCCGCTTGGAAGGTCTGGACATCTAGAATACTGGAGGCATGCCTTGCGTCGATCGCAATATGATCAATTTGGTTGATCGTTACATGATCATTGGATCGTCATGTCTGCTTATGAATATCGAGATGAGAAAACCATGTGCTTGCTATGGTGACATTTCGCTCCACAGCGAAATCAATTAGCCTTAGTCCGTTATCAGACGTGGTGTCGTGTAGGCTATGCTTACCGACTGCCCTACCAAAGACGTCCTCCTTTCCTATTTTGGCGTTAAAATCGCCCAATACGATTTTAACGTCCTATTTAGGACATTGCTCGTATGTTTTGTCGAGGAGCTCGTAGAAACACTCTTTGGTGGCAGGGTCCTTTTCTTCTGTGAGGGCATGAACACATATTAGGCTTATGCTAGCGAATTTAGCCTTGATCCGGATAGTTATAATACGCTCGCTTACGTGTCGGAAGCTTAAGACTTCTTGCCTAAGTCTGCCGCGTATGACAAATCCGCATCCGAATAAGCGTTGCCTGTTGCCTCTGTAGCAACCACCGTAGTAGATGTCACAGTTTTTGATCCTCTTTTTGCCCGGCCCATCGCACTTCCTGGATGGCGGTAATATCTGCTTTATAGCAGTCTAGGGCCTCTGCTAGTTGTTCGGCTGCACGTGGTTTGTAAAGGGACAGAACATTCCACGTACAGATCCGAAGGTCGTTGTCCTTATTTCGTTTGCTGGAGTCGTCATTAGTTGAGTCATCCTTATCCAAGGCTTTTTGTTGTTTCGGAACCATGAGTTTTTTACGTGGTAGGGAAGTTACCCCAACGGCACAACCCCCAACCTGGAGGGCCAGTTCCTTAATTATTCCCCTAGGACGAGGGGCCGGGTACACCGGTGCCAGTAGTCCACTACGGGAGTATGAGCGCTGCCGTTGGCCCATTAAGGGCTCCTCCGCCATCATCTCTATTCCAATGTCTTGACCAACATTGGAAATTCCTTACCGACCTGTGATCCGAATACGTCGAAGCAGCTCGCGCAAGGTATTCACTAAGTTCAACCTAACTGGAACTATAGACGCCCCCGTTGACTCCGTCTAGGGAATTCGTCCGCTGCCGCCTGGACCAGGAAGAAGTGCTCTAGTGAGAAAAGTACTCTTGCCCCCCTCTCTCATCTGCTGCCACCAAGAATTCGCCAAACGGGGTTGGTTACCCATTTCTTGGATTAAGGTACTAGGCACCCGGCTGTCACTGCGTGGAGGTTGAGAGTAGGAGTTGGTAGACCTCAGCTGAGTGATAACGCTTGTGTTTTCATATGATCGCATGCAGTACCGTTTGACCTTATATTATACCTACGACTGTATTCTTTGTAATCGTAATGTGATTTTTAATGGAAACGCTTATTTTTGCCTGAACGGGTTTGTTAAAAAGCAAACTGATCGCATGTGGATTGAGACCAATTAAGAAGAGAACCTACAGACATCATCCATTTTTAACCCAGAAAAATGCAAATTGGTTTTGTTTTCAACGTTGTTGGCATCATTGAACCCTAGTTCTTGAAAATTAGACTGGAGTTCGCGTTATGGTGAATGGAGATCGTTACCGGATCATGATCAACGAATTTGTTTTCAAATATGCCCACTGGTTTAAGCTGATAAACCATCAACACTTGACGCCTTGGAAGCTAATATTATTCGTGTTACTTGTGACATATGGCCACCATTGCGCGAAAAAGTGACCCGAAATTGGACGAACAGAATGCGATTTGTCAAGAACACCCGCCATTATGCCATTAAATTGAGTTTTCGAAGAAACCATGATTTTTGACTCGATTTTTATTTCGCTGGAATTTTAAATCTATTGATTTGAAAAAAAAACATCCCTTATAAAACGAGTATTACAGCAGCGGATATAGACAAGAATAACTATTGAAAATGTCCGCGGATACGGATCAGATATTCAAAAATCATTGAAAGCTTACAGAACAAAATTGGACAAACCTCACAAAAGGTGTTCCAATCCAAAAAAATTTGCCAGTTTGCAGGCCCACGATGAACGCAAATAAATTTTCCTCGATTTGGGTTAAAACCTGGAGGATTATTTTGAAAGCAATAAGTAGCGTCTTTGGTAGAACTATTATTTCATAGAGAAGGGTTACAGAAATAGCACGGCAAGTCTCGCTTCACCTAACCAAATTTTTCACAGCTTTGTAAAACATTTAGTAATAAACTAGGCATGACTGTGTCAAACTGCGTATAACGTCGCGTATCTGATATCTGCATGTGTTCATTTGTTGTTAAAAATTTGTTTCAGTTTTTTTTTTTTTTTTCTTCCCAATTCTTCGTTCAAGTCTCACAATTCCCAACTTTATTCAAGCGTTTCCCATTGAAGTGAATCTATGTATAGACCAAATGAAATCAAGTGGAACTTGAACTTGAAAACATTTATCGTTTTTTTGTTAATGTATGTAAATTAGAGCGAAGCCTATTGCATTCGAGTTGTAAATGTGTTAGTATTGCTTATCAAGTAGTAATACCAAGAAATGCTCTATTTGAATCATGATTGCGTCATATTGCAATTCCATGTAGATTTTTCTGCCAAAAAAATTATATTTTGCACTTTTCTTTTTCTTTAAGGGTCCTAAGGACACCACCAACTACTACATCGCATGCCAAGCACCATTGGACACAACAGTTACCGATTTCTGGCGCATGGTATGGGAGCAGAACTCTCGTGTCATCATTATGGCAACAGATCTGATTGAGAATGGCATCGACAAATGCGCCGAGTACCTTCCACCATCGGTGACCCTCGACAATCACACTGTTTTTGGTGATTTCCAAGTCACTCTGAAGAACCGTGAAGTCAAAGAGAAATACGCCATCTCTACACTGATGCTGAAGAACACAGCCACAGAAGAGAGCCGTGAGATCACCCACTACTGGTATCAGTGGCCAGAAGCCGGAGTACCCACCGATGAGGCAGCTATCATCGCCATGCTCCTGGAAGCAAGAAGTTCCCTCAAGCTATATACCATCGAACAGAGCGACACGAAAAATGATACAATCATCACAGATGAAAAGCCAAAAGCCAAGAGTGAGATCAACGGTAACGTTGACTCTGAAAAACCCAAACCACCTTCAAAGGACCAAGGGTAGGTGCCAATAAAATCCCCACCATGTGTTTGTGATTGTTTTGAATTCCATTAACCAACCGTTTATCCATTCACTTATAGCCCCCTAACGATTCACTGCTCTCCAGGTACGGGCCGAACCGGTACAATTCTCGCATGCGACATTGCCATGCGTTGCCTGGAGGAACCGAAGCGTTCCGTTGACATTCCACAAATTGTCTACAGCGTGCGGAGGGGTCGTGCCAGTGCTGTCCAAACCAAGGAACAATACGAATTTATCTACAAAGTAACCCACATGTATGCAACGAAGATTTCAAATCTAAATAATGATAATTAGTTGAAGCTAGAAGTTTAAGCCCCTCTTATGGTCTTTTTATGTTGCTTTTATTTTTTTTAGCTTTGTTGTTACTCTCACATTAGGTTATAAAATTTTTCCAAAACAGCTGTATAATGGTATTCCTCTCTATTGTGATATAAATGTATTTTTATAATTTTTATTTTTATTTTTTTTTAATTTTTGCTTTGCCCCTTGTGTACAGTGAAGGCTCCCGCAACATATATTGTGGTGTTATGTATTATGTTGGACTATCGCTTTAAGTATTGTATTCAAATCGAGTTTGCACATATGTAAGAATGGTATTAATCGAAAGTATATATATATATATTTTTAGTGGTAAGAAAACATTGTAAATTTTGTATTTGTAAATAAGTAATAAACTGTGTTATACGTACATATATTCATAAAAAAATATCTGTGAATTTTGTTATCTAAATCTGAGTGTTATGGATTGTTTTTGTATTCACGGAAGTGCCGATGATGCTGAATTTCAGCCGTTTTTATGTGGCCATAAAAAGGAACAAATATGCATATGTATGTAAGTAATCTCAACCAAATTGATTTCGTTCAACGTATGAAATAAAGTTACACGTACTTGAGCCTTTGTGTCGTATGCTGTTCCATTCAGAATTGAAACTTTAGAAACATCAAGCAAATATTGTTTTCTAAACAAAAGTACGCCATATTCAAGCGTGTTTTAGATACTAAATAATTTTAAGTCAAATTGTTTCAGAAAAAGCTTTAAATTAGCCGGTATAATAAATTTATAGAGACTTATTCCAAGGATTTGATTGCTGCTTGATTATCTGAAAAGATACGGATGTCCTTGGCGGATATCACGTTTTTCTTCAGCCATGATAAGACTTTCTTATTCGACATGATTTCCGCCTGAACATTTTTGTCAAACAAAAAAAAAAAAATAAAAAATACAGAGAATCGTGTAGTCCGTATTTGCAGGAGAGATTTTGAAGTTGTTCAAAAGGGATGCGTGGATGCTTCAAGGCGATCAGTTGTATTGGGTGCTATTCTGCCAGCTGTAGATATCGGTGGGTATTAAATGAAACAGAATGTTCAGTGCTGCAGAGGGAGTTGTACGCAGTGTTTCGCTTATGAACAAACAAGCTGATCATTGTACTTTACAGATTGTCACGGTTTATGGCTCTTTCTAAGGCAGTCCACTCGACAAATGACCTGAGATATAGAGCCAATGAGTTATGCGAGGTTGCAATCCCCATTTATTTCCAATAGCTTTCTTGCAAGATAAAAGTGCCACTGTAGCTTTCTTGGATCTTTCTTGAATGTTAGGTTTTCAACTTAATTTCCTAACTAGGATAAGATCGAAATACTTTGCTTTAACAGAGAAAATTAAGCTGACACCATTAAGAGAAGGAGGGTCGACCAACGGAATTTTATATTTCCATGTGAAGAATACTAGTTCAGTTTTATGGGGGCTTACACCCAAGCCACACCGAACTGCCCATCTTGTAAATTTGTTTAAAGCGTTTTATAGCAGTTCCTTTAGATTATTAAGGTGCTTTCTTGAGACTGCTATTGCAATATCATCTGCATAAGTGATTACCTTGCATAACCACACCTTCCAGGATTTTCATTAGTTCATTAACCACCAAATTCCAAAGAAGAGGGAATAGAAATCCACCTTGCGGAGTGCCTCTACTACCAGATCTGCGTAGTGAGCTGTCTACCTTCAGATCTGAAAGTGCATCTGCAATAGCTGATGCATTGACATTGTTAAAATCTATCTGTACATATAATAAAACTGTAGGGTTTTTCCTTTGTTACCTAATGGCGTGAGAACCGCTGGACAGATTTGGATGAAACTTTTTTTGAAATGTTTCTTTAGACTCTGGGAAAGACATAGGCTATGTCGTTTTCTGCCCAGCCTACTTTTTGGAACGTTTTTGTAGTTTTTATTTGTTTTTACTGACTTAACTGCCTTTAACCTCCTATTACTCGGGTAATATAATACAAAAAAAATATTATACATAATGGGGTCAACACTTCCCTTAATATATATGTATATATGTATGTATCTTCTTGCACTGTCCTCAATAGAATCTACGTGGAATGTTATTTTTTCTCAAATACAAAAAATACAAATACAAATATTTGGCGCAACAGCTCTTTAAAGTGCCAGGGCCTAGCTTCTCGCAACCACTCATGTTGTGTGCGTTATATTTTTCACACGAATGGAAGGGACCTACAGTTTAATGCCGAATCCGAACGGCGATTTGAGAAGCTTTTTCGTGACAACAATACTCTCGGATGTTTGCCAAACGCTCGTCGAGAGGTAGGACTGTGAAAAACTTTTTGGTATTTTCTGGGATTCGAGCTTGGAACCTTATGCGTAGTGATCCGACACACTAACCACTTACGCCACGGCGCCCACTTTTTCTCAAATCATCACCACAATTTTCCAGTTTCTTTTTTTACATTGGGTTTTATTTTAGGCGAGTTAATATTTTGTATTTATTGCTTAATACAGCGCTAATTGTTTTGTTTTAGGTAACGCTGTTTATTTTATAAAATATGCGTTTGACTGAAAAATCTAATCTTTCTCGAAGCTCAAAACGTGCTAGGACAATTCGTCAAGTTCGATCACACCAAACAAATGAAGAACGTCACGCGCGTCACAAACAAACAACCTCAAGCATTGTTTACCAAGAAGCTTTGTAAAATTTGTTTATCATAATAAAATACAATTGTCCATTATTTATAGAATTTTATTTTTTATTACGTTTGATAACATTTTATACAATGTTGGTTTTTGAGAACTATGAAATCTGCACTTAGTTGCTGAAAGTTACCCATTGGAACGACATTGATAAAATGTAATTAATCCACAAAATTTATTTTACGCAACAATTTTATAGACTTAGACAAATACTTTGATGTTTCTTCAGTCGCTCTGATATTACATATTTGTTCGCATGAGGAAACCTTTAGAGGGCGAAGCAAGGCGAGCACGGGTTCAGCTAGTAATTAATAAAATCATTAGAAGATTTAGATAAGATTGAGATTGAGATTGAAAATTAAGATTATATTTTATTTAAGAACTAAAGTATTCGTTACATTGTATATTACAAAAAATATCGATTGGCATGGGTTTGCCATCTTGCCTCGTTGAAAACTCACTTTTAATTCATGTAGATAATTGTCTACGTATATTAAGGATCAATAGTAAAACAAAACAAAATGTACTCAAATAATATAAAATGAAGTAAATATGTTTAAGTATTAGAAGTTCCCATTTAGAATTCTTTCTCGATATTTTAACGCAATCTTTCAATATCTGGTCAATTTTGATACGTTTATTACATTAATAACTCTTTACTTACTTCTTAAATCCCTTAACCCCTCGGGGGCCATAGGGCGTCAACCACGCCTGCGCGCCATCTTGTTCGAAGTTCTGCAACGCGTTTGAGCTGCCTCCAACTCATTCCTAAAGAGCTTGATTCCTCCTCAACTGTTCTACGCCACGTTTGCCTAGGGCGTCCCGCTATTCTGCCTGCCTGGGTGAGCGGATTCCACTGCATGGCGTATTTCGCAATGGAGTTGTCTTCGCGCCGTAGGGTGTGTCCAATCCATTGCCACTTTCTTCTTCGTATAGTAATGCTTATAGGTTCTTGGCCCGTTCTCAGATAAAGTTGTTCGTTAGAGATGCGGTTCGGCCAAAAAATCCTCAAGATGATTCTTAAGCATTTGTTTACAAAGACTTGCAGCTTGCGTGTGTTAATGGTGTCCACCTTCCAAGTACTGCACCCATAAAGCAGCACTGATTCTACGTTGGAGCGGAACAGTCGCAGCTTGGTTCTTAAGCTGATAATATTACTTCTCCAGATTTTAGATAGCATTCCGAACGCAGCTTTAGCCTTCCCGATTCTGCTGCACACATCCAGTTCGGTGCCACCGCGATTAGCCGAGACCACACTTCCTAAATAAAAAAAGTTATCAACTTTCTCGACTTCCTGTCCGGCAATGTAAAGTTGAGCGCGGTTGTTAGAAGAAATGCTCAGGGCTTTTGTTTTGGCTGTGTTTATTTTTAGCCCCACTTTGTTTGCCTCAGCTTCTAGATTTTGGGCCATCAGATGAAGATCCATTATCCGATGTGAAAGTAGACAAACATCGTCAGCGTAATCTAGGTGTTTAAGGTAAGATGTCATAGTCCAACGAATTCCATAGTTGCCTTCCGTCAATGCTGCACGGAGTACATCGCTGATAACCACCAAAAACAATAGTGGTGACAGTATGCACCCTTGACGTACTCCAGTTTGGACTTCAAAATCCTCCGAAACCTTACCATTGTGCACGACGTGACACTTACCGCCCTCGTATGTAGCCTTGATAATAGCTATAAGTTTTTCTGGGATGCCTCTCCTGCGCAAGGCCAACCAGATAGCAACTCGATTCAATCTGTCGAAAGCTTTCTCGAAGTCGATAAACATTAAATGTAGCGGAGACCTATACTCAACGCATTGCTCGATAATGATCCGTAAGGTGTTTATTTGGTCGATGCAGGAGTATCCAGCGTGAAAGCCTGCCTGTTCGACATCGAGAGTTGAATCTAAATGTTCTTTAATTCGTTCTAAAATTATTTTAGCTATTATGTTAGCCACGGCGAACACATATACCTCTCCAGTTACAGCAATCCATCAAGTTTCCCTTCTTTGGAAGTTTAATGATCATCCCCCTTTTCCACTCCTGTGAAAATATTTGCTATCCCAAGCTCTCCGTATTAGGGGATGCAGCAAATCTGCCGATGTATTTGGCGCGGCTTGAAATAGCTCGGCAGGGATGCCATCAATACCCACCGCCTTGATCTTCTTGAGGGACTTGATTGCTGTTATTATCTCGGTTTTACTGGGAGGTGTGGTGCGAATTCGGGAATTTGTTGCTTCGAATTGCTCATTCGAATTCGAGATCATACCGCCATCGTCTAAGTGATTTAGCACTGTAGCAAAATGTTCTCTCCATCTAGTGAGCTGATCCTCATCCGAAATCAGAAGGTTACCGTCTAGACACTTCACTGGATGTTGTTTGAAGTTTCGACCACCGATGTGCTCCTTAGTGATGCTATAAACAGTCCTACTGTCGCACCTACTCGCTGCTTCTTCAGCCCTTGAGGCCAGTGAGTTGACATATTGACGTTTGTCACGTCTCACACTACGCTGCACTTCTTTCTTCTTCGCACGGTATTGGGTTTCAAGCTCGGTTCTCTCTACTCTGAGGCCACTGCAATCCGAGCCTTGATTGCTGTACGCTCATCGATCCGTCTCCAGGTGTCTGTAGAAAGCCATGTGCGGTGGTGTTTCTGCTTTTTACCGACATACGTGCGTGCCCCAGTCGCAAAAGCATTTTTCACAGCACTTCATGTTCTCTATGCTGCTGATTGCTTCTGCTTCTAAGGCAAGATGGTCCCTGAACTGTTGGCGCATTTGGGGAACCTTGAGCCTGTCGATATTAAACCTGTTGATGTTAAGCAGGTTTGAGCGGTTGCTGTTGACGGATGCAGTACGAAGGCGTAAATGAGCTACCATAAGATGATGATCTCGTTCTAGTCCGACGTCAGCTCCACGTCTGTTTCGGACGTCCAGGAGACAATTTCTAAAGCGGCGACTGATCGCAATGTGGTCGATCTGGATGGATGTTCGTTGCCTATCAGTAGAGACCCAACTGATTTCGTGGCAGGTGTTATGCTTAAACAGCGTACCTCCGATGACTAAGCGGTTGGTATTGCAGAAGTCCACAAACCGCTCACCATTGTCATTACGGTCTCCCACGCCGTGAACTCCCATAACGTGCTTAAGCATGGTGTTGTCGCTACCCACCTTGGCATTGAGATCTCCCATTGCCATTACGATGTCCCCATTAGGCGTTTGGTTGTAGGCGGCGCCTAAGTGGCTATAAAAATCATCCTTTTCATCATCCGTCGTGTCTAGAGTCGGAGCATAACACTGTATGATGGTAATTTTTCTTACTCTACTCTGGAACCTAGCCGTCAATATCCGGTCACAATGGGGTTTCCAGGATATGAGGCTACTACGTGCTGCTGGAGTTAGCATGACTCCTACTCCGGAACTCCGTGCACTTCCAGCTGGTTTACCAGAGTAGAGCATGACAGTGCTTTTTGTTGGGGAGACGAATTCCCCAGCATCGTACCATCTTACCTCGCTCAGCCCTAAGATGTCTATTTTATACCGTGCGAATTCGCGTTCTAATTGGAGGAATCTTGAGTGAGTCCAGGAGGGTCTTAACGTTCCAGAATCCGATCGTTGTCCGTGTCCGATAGCCAAAGGTCGTCATCAAATTATCCGTCCGTATCCGAGGCGTTGGTTTGCGTTTCGGAGCAAGATTTGTTTTTACGGTTGCGGCTCGCTGGGCCACAGACCAACCGACACTTATCCTGTTTTTTGGCGCAGGAAGCTCGCCATTTGTCCTCTCCCGTTAGGAATTTCCGAAGAAATCCCCAGATGGCACCACGAGGAGGTGGGAGTAGGGCAAACCTAACAGAGCTGCTAGGTTTTCGGCTGCAGTGGCTCTTTCTCGTTACTTAGCGGACCAACACCTATCGGGAGATGCTGCCCCTACGAGGCCTTTGTTAGTCGTTTGCCATACAAACTCTTTGCATTTCCTTTTTCGATGGGACATCGCTTTAAAAGATTCCCTTCTTTTCTCCCTGAGAATTGGGCACCCGCCAACAAAGCGCAAAACTTATTCCCTCCTGCTCTGGCCTGCTTATCCATACCTGCAATGAGGTGGTATAGTTTGGGCTTCCAATTTACAATATTTTCGAATCATTTGAACAGATTACACGAAAACAAACTTTTTTCTAAAATCGGTTCTAAGTAAAGTACCGTTAATTTCCACTTTTTGCAGTTTCTCTATAATATAATACACAGTAATATTGAAATTCTTAGATAAAGGTAGTTTGGTAGAAATATGAGCAACAAAATGCAGGTTCAAAGAAGTTATTGAGAGGCGCAGGGCAATTTCAAAACCGTTGGACCGATTGACAGCATGATCCGTATTCCCTGATTACCTATACACTTTATATTTTGAAAACCGTTGATCCGATTTTAACCAAAAGCGTTTATCTTCGATTTTTCGTGAAGACAAATATTTGGAAAACGAGACGTTCAAATCGGTGAAATTCTTCGTTAAATGTTGGTATACCTAGTTCTGCCATACATTCTGTTACAAAACTTCCAGCACAAACTGTATGAAGATAACACTAAGAATCTTACCGTTAACTTTTTTCCCGATCCACTACTGAGCGTATGAAAAAATATTGAAAAGAAAAAGAATAGAAAGAAAAAATGGTAACCAAATTTTTGAATTACTAGAACCGCTCGGAATATCAAACATATTAAGGTGCTATAAAATAAACTCCTCCCGGAGTCAAACCTCTTTCGGACCCTATTTCTGATACTTATCGAGAACCTTCCACCTTTTCAATCGCAATCCAATCCATTTCATCGTGAACAGCATTATCTCCGAATTCGCTCAGTATTTAACAGTTAGGCCACCAAGATGTGACGTCCCAGCGACAGCAAATATCTACCGATTTCAACTCTGATATTGATGGAATCATAATCACAATAATAAGAAGTGTTTAGGAAGTCAAACGACTTCAGAAGATAGTCTCCGGGGATTCAGTTTCCAAAATTGGGCTTATCCGTCCGTAAAAGAATAGAGAAATGGAGGAAACTTTGAATAGAATAAATGAGATCCTGATGGAGGTTAACTATCCGGGAAGCTATAAGTAAGATTAGCCAGAAAAAAAGGAGCGAACAGAATGGATAGAATAGAGGTGTACTGGACAGTGACGCTGGAAGTAGTGACAAGTTGATTGCGGGTGACATATTTCCGACACTGGGGCCTTACTCTGTATTTTGATTCGAAAGTGAAAGCATTTGGAATCGAACGATTGCGCTTTATAATTCGAATTCTGGATTGCAATGATTATAGCGTTCGAAATAGTATACAGAGTAGGACATGGACTTAGGAAAATAAAAGTTCCAGCAACATGGAAGAAATCAAGCTTTGCCAGGAAAGAGGGATTACACCGAAGCGAATTCCTTCAGACCGGTAACATCATTTCTGTTAAAGGCAATGCAAAGGATTGTAGTGGATCATATGTAGACAGCATATCTACGGAAACAGTGATAAGTATCGGCAGTATTGCAATGACCAGAAATTCACAATCATGGATACTGAAGGTGCTTTGAGTTTTTTTTTAAATTCGCTTTGGCGATACCTAGCCTTTATTTGAACTGGAGTCATATCAAAAATAAAGGTTTATTTATTTGAGCTTAGTATAAGAAACAAAGTACTTATGGCTAGGAGAGATGACATGCTTTTAAACTTAAAACTAGCAGAAAAGACATGCTGAAGGATGGACTAAGATAGCTTTTTTTTGGGAGAATCAATTCTACCGGCTAACAACTGCTGCATGAAGAGTAGGTTGGCAATTTGATGGCGCTTTTCCAGAGTTTGTAAACCGATCAGTTTTAGACGGTCCTTGCGGTCCTCGTATGGAGACAAGGTATATCTTTCAGCACAGAAGAGATAATGTGGGGTGAAATAGATGAACATACGCTAAACGGCTTTAATTCTAAGAGAATGTTTAACTTAGTAGGAGGTAACTTAGTGGCTGCCGTATTTGAGGAGGGGCTTGACAAAGGTGACATAAAGGTATTTAGTTACATAAGCATTCGAGAATTCTTTTGGATCAGTGTTAGATGAAACCGACAGTTGGCTTACCTCTATTGATGATATGAGCAATATGTGGGCGAAAGTTGATTTTTGGGATTTTATTGAAAGCTTTACTGTAATCAGTGGTAATATTATACAATCAATTCTCATTACCATCCTCTAGCCGCGTATTGCTAGAGAAATAATTTCTCTTAGGTATGTCGTAGTGGATCTACCGTTAAAGAAACCGTGTTTCACTGGGGAGAAGTTTGTCCTGCAATGAAAGTACATTGAGTCTTAAACAATGCTTTCGGAATGCTTGGGGATGCATGAAAGTTTCGCTATAGGTCGGTAATTTGAGATCTCATTTTTGCAGCCTTTTTTGTGGGTAAGATAAATGTATGAGATTTTGCATAAAATTGGAAAGACCGCCTGTGAGAGCGAAAGTTGAAGAATGTCTTTGCGGGGTTGTGACAACTTTTGGCTATTGTACCCGGACAAAGATAGGTTTCTGGAATGCAAAGACGCTCCTCGACTCGGGTAGCGAAGGTCCTTACAATGCCAGATTCCTCCAATTGGAAAATGAATTCATGTGATATAAACTGGACATTTTGGGGGTAAGTGAAGTAAGATGGTTAGAACCGGGCGAGTACCAGTCACCAACGCGTAACACTGTACTACTCTTTTCTGGAAGACCATCCGGAAGTCCGCCGGAATATGGAATCGGACTACTGCTAATAACAACAGCACGCAAGGGCCTAATTTCCTGGCAGCCTCATGGTGATAGGATTTTGACGTCCAGATTCCGGACTAGAGTACGACGCGTCACCATCATACAGTGTTACGCCCCAACGAATAGTTCGTCTGAAGACGAAAAGGAGAGCTTCTACAACCTCTTAAGTGCCGTCTTCAACACAACACCAAATGGAGACATTGTCATCATTTGTTTGAGCACAAGACCTGCCACAAAGTCAGCTGGGTTTCCAACGACAGGCAAACAACCTCCAATCAAATTGACCATTTTGCCATCAGCCGCCGCTTTAGAAGTAGTCTCCTGGACGTCCGAAACAGGCGAGGGGCAGATGTGAGAATAGTGCCTGATCACCATCTTATGATAGCTACCCTCCAACTACGCACTGCTGCTGTTCGAAGATCCCAGGACAACACAAGAATGCCCAAGTTCAACGTCGATAGAATTAGTGATCCCTCAGTGCGTCAACAATTAAGGGTGCACTTTTCGCAAGGTGTGGAAGCAACCAGCAGCTCAATGCCCGCAACCATCCAAGACCATTCGTGTGTTGTGAAAAATGTTTTTACATCTGGTGCTGAAAGAATTGTCGGTCGATCGCAGGGAAGACATAGGGTGTGGCTTTCCGAGGATACCTGGAGATGGATTGACGAACGAAAACAACTGAAAGCTCGCATTGCAGCTACCCCAGCAGCAGGGAGAAGCGAGCTAGAGTGCCTATATCGCATGAAGATGAGAGAAGTTCAGCGTAGCGTGCGACATGACAAGCGCAACTACATCAACGCGCTGGCTACAGAAGCAGAAGAAGCTAAACGAAGGTGTGACAGCAGAACCGTCTACAGAATCACCAAAAAGCTGACAGGTGGTCGCAGCTCCAGCCAACACCCAGTGAAACGCCTAGACGGTTCCTTGCTCATTTCGGATGAGGACCAGCTCAAGAGATGGAAAGAGCATTTTGCTACGGTTTCGAACCGTGTATTCGCTAGCGATATGCTCCCAAATCAAACTGAGATGCCCGAGGTGAGAAGTTCCCGAATACGCACCATGACTCCCAGTAAAGATGAGATCATTACCGCGATCAAGGCACTCAAAACCAACAAGGCGGTAGGACTTGACGGTATTCCAGCAGTGTGTATTCCACACTTTCTAAGAAAGGAAATTTAATGTAGTGCGGAAACTGGAGGGGTATCTGCGTGCTCCCTGCTGTATCTAAGATAATAGCTAAAATCATCCTTGAGCGAATCAAACAACATCTCAAAGACACACTCGATGCCGAACAAGCAGGTTTCCGCTTTGGATCCTCCTGTGCCGACCACATCAACACCCTGCGGATTATCATCGAACAGTGTGTTGAACATCGATCGCCACTGCACCTGCTGTTCATCGATTTTGAGAAGGCGTTCGATAGTGTCAACAGGGAGTTTATTTGGTGTGCCTTACGCAGGAGAGGTATTCCCGATAAACTAATTGCTATTATCAAAGCTACATATGAAGGCTCCAAATGTCAGGTTCTGCACAGGGGAAGGTTGTCTGATGAATTAGAGATCCAAAGTGGGGTAAGACAAGGCTGTATCCTTTCACCAATATTATTCCTATTGGTGATTAGCGATGCGCTTTATGCAGCTTTATCGACATGAAACGGAGGAATTCGATGGTCTCTTAGATCTCAACTGAAATATCTTGGCTACGCTGACGATGTATGCTTACTCTCTCACAGAATTATGAGCTCCACCAAATGACAGTAGATGTGGAGAGGGAGGCAGGCGTCGTCGGGCTGAAAATGAATACGGCAAAAACTAAAATTATCAGCCTCGGAACCAACTCATCGGCTCAAATATGCATTGCTGGACAACCGGTAGAGAGAGTAGAGGATTTCCAGTATCTTGGGAGTATTGTCTCGACCGATGGTGGAACCGAACTGGATATAGCCAACAGGATCGCCAAAGCAAAGTCCGCATTCGGAATGTTGTCCAAAATATGGCGAAGCAATGCAATCAGTTTGAGCACCAAGATAAGACTGTTCCGCTCCAACGTTGAATTCGTGCTGTTATATGGTTGCAGCACGTGGAGAGTGACCACTACTATCACCAGAAAGCTGCAAACGTTTGTTATTAGGTGCCTGCGCAATATCTTAAGGATTTTCTGGCATCTCTAACGAACACCTTTACGAGAGAACGGGTCGGGAACCAATGCAACGGCGGAAGTGCAGTGGATTGGTCACACGTTCCGAAAGGGTGACAGCTTCATAGCGAACCATGCTATGCAACGGAACCCTCTAACTCAGGATGGCAGAACATCTGGCGGTCCCAGGAGAACATGGCGCAGAACAGTCGAGAAGGAGGCACGGCAGTTGGGGAAAAGTTGGGGAGAACTGAGACACACTGCCAGAAATCGTACACGATGGCGCGTAGGCGTAATAGAGGCCCTACGACCCACAAGGGGATACAGGACATAAGGAAGTAAGAAACGATAATGTGCTTGCAAGTAGTTGAAGTAGTCTGGATCAATCCTAGATTTCAAGAAAGTAAGCAAAAGTTTGTTTACAACGTTAAGGAGAGTTTTTAATTGCTTATTATACCAAGGCGGTGATGACCTACAGTTTCTTCGAGCCATATCAGGTTCTTCTGATAATGCCACCGGCTCCGTGACATGCATGTAGCACTATGGTTTTGGAGCTAAAAAGTGCTTATGGACAAGCATATAGATAAGACGGACGAGCGAGCGGAGCCAATACGATTTACGTAGCATATGGACAGACCTATTATTTAAAAAAAAATACGGCGACGAATGTTCCAACTGCTGGACTATTTAAAGCCTCAGGTGATGCTTTTGGTACGCAGCCAACTATACGTCCGATATATCCGAACTAAATAAAGAGGAAGGAACTTTTCGCAAACTACTTGTCTACTATATTCTGTGAAAAGCTGCTATATATCGAATATGCTGGTGAATCTTGAATAAACTACAAGATGTCCAGTTAAATATTCAGCACATTTTCGTGGATATTAAAGTCGGTCATGATAGCAGTTATAGAGACGAGCTATAGGGATTCATGTGCAGTCATGATGCTCCATAAAGGTGAGAAGCCTTGCTTGATGCTATAAAAAGTCTAAAAGCCAATAAATTATAAAAATAATATAATTATATTTTGAAAAAAGCTATGAAAACAGCGCAGCAGAGTATATTCAAAAGGAGGTTCGCTGTTGGTTCTTTGCACATGAGCAACTGCGCTTTACCAAGTATAGCGCCATACGAGTATATTATCTAACCATTATAGTAATTAAATAGCTCGTCTGGATTATTAACAAAAGTTATTTGTTTTATTGCATAGAATAACATAGAAACACTTAACTTACTATAGAAGCACACAAATTACTTCGATCATTCTACAACCAAGGTCCGCCTTTTCCGCTTCCCTGAACTCCACCACCAATCAGAGATCCTTGCCAAGGTCCAAGCAGTTCCAGATTAGAAACATGATTTGTTCCTAAGTTTATGGGACTGAACGCATTGTCTTTGGTCAGTGATAAATGATGAGCATTAGCTGCGGCTCCATTTTGAATCAACGTGCCAATTTTGGATGCTTCGTATTCAGATTTTTGAATTTCAGCAGCTGCGGCATGAGCAGATCGTTGCAAAGCTGAAGCTGCCTCAGCTTCTTTGGCAGCAGCGATACGCTGTTGATGAGCTACTGCTGACTTCGATGCAGCTAAACGTTGCTGAGCCAATACAACTGATTGAGCTGCAGCTGCGGCTTCAGATCTCTGAATTGCCGCTGCAGCTTGACTCTTTTGAGTAAGAATTGTAGCGGCTGCATCACGTTCCATTGCCATGCGTTGTTGTTTAAGAACATTTTCTTTGGCCGCTTGCATCTGTTGCTGAGCGATAAGAACATTGGTGGATGCTTGTTTTGCTGCCGCAATTGCATTGGCCACATCAGCAGGAGATGGTCTGTAAAACACTGGTTAATTGAAAATTGTTTTAAAAGAATAGCAATTTACTTACCCGTTATGCCATGGTCCTGAGCCGGATCCACTTCCAGGTAGTCTAAGTCCTGAAAGAGAGCCCCCACCGAAGAATGGATATCCATTCCATGGAAGTTCCCTCTTTTTGACTTTTTCAGTCTGAGCTTCACTACTAGCCTCACTGAGAACAGTCCCATAGACGATCAGGAAGAGAATCTATCCAAAAGAATAAATTAGTTTTGTTGGGAGATTATGTATCTTACTATTTTACTAAAAAGTTTGAAGCCATTTTCTTAGGTTTGCTTGCTTCTTCGATGATGGCTGTGGTTGCACTGATATCAAGTTACAAATTCACAGCGTATTTATGCATCCATCAGATTGATTTCATTCTTTCAAACTCCAGTACCGAACTTTCAATTTCATTGATGATACAATTTGCGCTCAATCACGTACGAGACTTCCTCGGAACAACTATAGCCAAGTGAAAGGGTTTAACAATTAGTAATTGAAAATGCGCATAGAAAAGCATCCCAACTGTTCGTGGAAGGTGTAATTGGATTAATCAAATTAAATATTGAAGTTATTTTGGAAAGTAACTTCGCGACTTGGTGAACACCTCATTTAAATTGAACCCAAGACATCCTTGGCTTGGTTAAAATGACGAAATTAGGTGCCAGTTTGGGGCAACCAATTATATTTTTATAGGGGACATTGTTGACCTAAGCCACGTAAATTTAAGATACTCTTGGCTATGTGCTTCTTGGTTGCACACAGTTCATATTGATATATTCTGAAATACTCTGGCGTATACGTAACGCTTTTGTTACTTTTGTGGTAATTATTTATTATTCTACAGGCATGCAGTAGCAAAAAGTCGACCTATATGAAGGGAACTAATCCTAATTCTTTTTCCGTATTTTGACCTGATATTGTTTAACATGAACCGTGCTAATGCGTCGGTTGATTTTTCTGCCTTGTCAGCTGCGTATATCAGGTGTTGCATAAATATTAGACATGCATCTATAAGTAGAGTCCCAGTTGTTCCCCGTTAAATCCTGCAAAGGAAGTTTGAATATGTTGCATTCTCATCCTGATTGAAGAGTGATGGTAATTCAATCCGAGCGATATTTAGAAGCTTGCTTCCCTCCTCCCTATTATGTTGTGCAGTGTTGCACCAAAGTTGACTGTTATGCCCAGAAGATGTGTGGTGTCCTTAGGTTGGATTATTTGGTGCTCAATTTGATGTTGTGGTAAAGTAGACTAGTTCTTTCTAGAAAAAGTGTTGAATTGGGTTTTCTTCGCAAGTCAACTAAATTAGTCTTTCCCTAGTGCAAGATTTTATGCAGAGCTTTATTTTTTTATTCAACAAATGTGGTCGCCTCTCTTAAGGTTTGATATGTAAGCGTTCTTGTGAATGTTGTTTGAGCAAGATATTGTTAGAGTGTTATCGCCCGAAAATAATCTAGCAGGTCATTAATATACAAGCATATATAGGTAGAGTAGAAAGAGAGTTGAGGAAAGAATATAACACTGTGCCCCTCCGGCAATTACAGAAAAAGTATCGGAAGATATACAATAGCCTACAATTTTCTGTCCTGTAGACAGTTTTTCATCCGTCTTTAGAGTTGTTGTAGTGATCCTTAGGTAGCTTTAGTACTTACTTGAGGCTCCAAGCCAAATTCAATCGAACGTTTTTTAAATATCTAGGTAACGGCTCCTGATTTCTTGCATTGTTCGATGACTGAAGTCTATATTTGAGTTATGTAGCTCAGCGGGTATTCAGTTGAATGTCTACAGAGAATATTTTATGACCATAGCTGGTATTCCAACTGGTCCAGCTGACTTTTTACGATGCAAATATTTGAGAATGAGCTGAATTACATGAGGCTTAAACTAAACACCCGGCATCAATGTTCTATCTGTAACGAATCTAATATCGAATTACCTCAAAAATACTTGCAGATTTTTGGGATTCTCCTAAGGTGTTATGGATAGTGAATGGTTTGCTTTGATCATTTCGCATATCTATCCGTCTACTCGCCTGTATCTCGGCTGTACAGATTTACTTCGAACTTATTTATGACAGATTTTGAAAAATTGTAATTGTAGTTATATACATATATTCGACGTCGCAATGGTGTAGTGGTAACGTCGTCAATTGCCACGATAATGGTTCATGGTTCAAATCCTGATGTTAGCAAGCATTTATTTATTTCTAATGAAATATAAAAAGTCAGTCCGATCAATTGCGAAAGCTTGTGGGAACACTACTGCGAAGGCATAACACTGGCAGTAGCTTGGTCATATGGCAGGAAAAATTGTTCGCTCTGTTGATGATGATTTGCCTATGACATCGGTTATCGAGAAAATAATACTGTGAATCAGAAACAAAAACAAAAAGCAACAAAAATCTCCCCAGTTATCTGGACGCCACTCCCGGAGAATCTCTGAAGCATAAACAACTGAGCTTCAAAAACCACTACACCAAAATCGTTCTCTCTTTCCTTACCAACGCCCGCACTGTATATCTTTTTTTTCTGAGGGTAGGTGAAAATCTTCAACAAGACACTTTGAGGGTCGACAGCGCGTACTCATAGTAGTGTGGGATTCTTACCCACTAAAAAACCTCCCTTCAAAACAGATTTGTTCTTATTTTTACTACAACTAAGTATTCGACTTATCAAGTAGTTTTGATTTCACAAAATAAGGGCGTTTTGCAGGTACCTTCCCATTAGAAGTTCCTGCTAGCTCCGCAGTTTAGACGCGGTTACTTAACGCGCTAAGTCTAAAGGTTTGGTTGTTTGTAGACAACGTAGTAAATTTTTTTCATCCAAAACTTGGAGGACTGTAATATTTACGTGATTTTCTAGTCGACCTTTTTTCTGCTTTCTCGCGTAGTTTTTGATTTCGTCTCCGATTGTTTTAATGCCAAGATCTTTGTGGATATCACTATTTCTGATATACCATGGCGCGTTTACAATACCTCTTAGCACTTTGTTTTCAAAAGTTTGTAAAATTTTAATGTTACTTATTTTGGTACAACCCCAGAGTTGTATACCATATGTCCATACGAGCTATAGCACTTGCTTATATAAAAGCAGTTTGTTCTCTATATTAAGCTTGGAATATTTTTCAAGTAATCAATACATTTCTCTATATTTATTTTCTAGTTCTTTGCGTTTTCCATTTCAGTTTTGCGTCAAGTGTCATTCCAAGATACTTAGCCTCGTTTGCAAACGGAATTTGAACCGAGTTAGAAAAGATCGGCAGAGCAGATTTGGTCTCGTTGAGTGCGATTCGCCAAATCTTTGTCCATTCATTTACTCTATCCAAAGTTTCTTGTAGTTTTCCTGTAGTATCTTCGACCGTTTTAATTACTGCCAAGATAGCAGTGTCGTCGGCAAATGTAGCTAGCTCAGTGCCTTATACTTGCGGTATATCACGTGTGTATAATAGATGTAAAACTGGACCAAGAACGCTTCCTTGCGGCACGCTTCCTTGCGGCCATTATTTCCTTAAAATCTGAATATTCGTTCCCACATTTGACGCGGAATAGTCTATTCGTAAGGTAGTTCTTTAAAATATTATATAGGTGCTCTGGCAGAACTTGTCGTATTTTAAGTTTAAGACTTTAAGACCTTGTCAAAGGCTTGAGAGACGTCAAGGAATATATTTTGAATAAGAGCTTGCCCATCAAACGGTTTAAAAGTTTCTTCCGGGTGGGAGGCAAAAACTTGCGCTTTCTCTTTATCGTACCTGGCCCATTCTTCTTAATTTTTCCTAATTGGTGGTTCCCGCACTGTATGTAAACATGTTAAGGGTATTCATAACGCCTTGAGTGCCTTGAGTTATAAAAAAAATATCGAAAACGGCTTTAACGTTTTTGTTCAAATTTTATGTTCTGCCTAGTTTGAACATACGTATAAGTTATGAGTTTGCATACCACGTTTGGTTAAAAATACAAATAAAAGTACTTTACTTAGTAACCGGCCCTTAATTAGGGTAAATATAAAAGATAAAAAGTGGAAGTTGGCTTTTTTTGAATATAAATTGCATATGGATTTTTTGTACGACAAACCATTTAAGTTAAGTATGTCACTACTTCCTTTAGTCGTATACCGATATTGTCATGGAAGTAGTTGTATGATAAGAGTGCTTGCATTGCGTTGTTGTTCGTCAACCTCTAATCTAAGAAACTGCTCTTTCAGCAAGATAGGGGCGCTGTACTGTATATTCCAGTCCGAATTTTTGCGCCCAATTTTTACACTAATTAAGGGTTATCGTGAATAAATAGGTATCATGAATGACAATTCAGGAGAATTTTCAACGCAATCGCGATATTTAATTTTTCCCCGATGAATTTTTTCCCTATTTTTGAAGGTACCTAATTTTTGTTCGGGGGGGAAATTCCGAAGGAAAATTTATTCGCGATAACCCTGATTAATCCATTCTAGTTATTATATATATAAAAAAACCTAGAATAAAAAGTATCCCTCTTGATGTATAGGTAATTTCAAGATGTAATAACTAAGTGTAACTTAAGTGTATAGATGATTAGAGCTGAAAGCAATAGTATATACAGTGTAGACCATAAGTCACAGTGGAGTTTAAAAATTAAATAACTTGTTCGTATATATTTTGTAATGTTATTTTCCAGATTGCATAGGAAACAAGTAACTGAAACTTCACAACTGAACAAAGAACCTGTATAATAGAATTGAAAAATAAATGAAAATGGTTTTATTTAAAATCTGATCATAATCGATGAATCTCATTTTCTATTGAATGACTTTGGTAATAAGCAGAATTCGAGGTCGTGGGGTACTGAAAATCCGAGATTCATTTACCATTGTTAATATCATTGTGTGGCATTACATCTGATAGGATCACTGGGACTTACTTCTTCGAAAATGAGGATGAAAATGCAGTCATGATTGCTGGAGAGTGATATCGGTTCATAATTAAACATTTTTTACGTGTTACTATTGAAAACATGCCTGAGAGATAGTTTTACCAGGATCGGGCTACTGATCCTACTGCCAGAGTCAAAATGATACTTTATGATTTTTGGAGAGTGAATAATTAAAAAAAAATTCTGAAATTAATTGCGTACGCCAAATTTGACGGTAGTTGACTTTACACTCCGTCTCACTTGATTACGAACAGGCAGTTTTTTTTTTTTAATTTTACGATATTTTTTAAACCCTTCGCTAATCTCGGAAAAACCAATTGCACAAAGAATGGAGGATACATTATGTTTATATTGTAAAAAAAGGGATTAAGTTGGTAAATGAAACTTTTAGGACGCTTTTCCCAAAAAGGTCATAAAATTTACCTGATTTTTTTGTCTCACTTGATTAGGAACAGTAGCTTAATCTACCTGTTAGAAGCTTAAAAGGTAAAAAAACAATACAAAATTTGTTTGTATAAATAAATGTTGGTTTTATTCAAAGAGTAGTAATAGTTTTTAGTAGTGGGTACTACCTCCTGATCGCTGAATCACTTCAAGTAGCATGCTGTGTAGAGATTCATAGAGTGCTGTCAAATAATCTAGCGAAATTTCGGACCAGGCTCGTTTTATGGCTTCAATAATCTCTTCCGTTTCATCATATTGCCTTCCTTCTTCGTAGACTTTTCTTGAAAGCCAATCGCACATGTTTTCCATGATGTTCAGGTCGGGTGAATATGGCGGCCATGCAAGTAGGTTTACATTTTGGTTCTGAATCCAGGCTTTTGTTGTCCGTGCGGTATGTATCGGTGCATTGGCTTGCTGGAAAGTCCATCGCTGTCCACCAAACATCTCCGAAAACTGCGGAAAAGCACTTTACAGTATCGATTTGTAAGTAATTGCCATCATTTTGGAGCTTTGGAAATCCAGCTCCACAGTTCTGTAATAGCTTATTGGCTGGTCAAACGGTAGTGCATGCGATCATATGAACACACAAGCGTTTTCACTCAGCTGAGGCCTACCAACTCCTACTCTCAACCTCCGCGCGGTGGCAGCCGGGTGCCTAGTACCTTAATCCAAGAAATGGGTAACCAACCCCGTTTGGCGGATTCTTGGTGGCAGCAGATGAGAGAGGGGGGGAAGAGTGTTTTTCCACTAGAGCACTTCTTCCTGGTCCAGGCGGCAGCGGACGAATTCCCTAGACGGAGTCAACGGTGGCGTCTATAGTTCCAGTTAGGTTGAACTTAGTGAATACCTTGCGCGAGCTGCTTCGACGTATTCGGATCACATGTCGGTAAGGAATTTCCAATGTTGGTCAGGACATTGGAATAGAGATGGTAGCGGAGGACCCCTTAATGGGCCAACGGCAGCGCTCATACTCCCGTAGTGGACTACTGGCACCGGTGTACCCGGCCCCTCGTTCTAGGGGAATAATTAAGGAACTGGCCATCCAGGTTGGGGGTTGTGCCGTCGGGGTAACTTCCCTACTACGTAAAAAACTCGTGGTTCCGAAACAACCAAAAGCCTCGGATAAGAATGACTCAACTAATGACGACCCCAGCAAACGAAATAAGGACAACGACCTTCGGATCTGTACGTGGAATGTTCTGTCCCTTTACAGACCACGTGCAGCCGAACAACTAGCAGAGGCCCTAGACTGCTATAAACCAGATATTACCGCCATCCAGGAAGTGCGATGAGATGGGCCGGGCAAAAAGAGGATCAAAAACTGTGACATCTACTACGGTGATTGCTACAGAGGCAACAGGCAACGCTTATTCGGATGCGGATTTGTCATACGCGGCAGACTTAGGCAAGAAGTCTTAAGCTTCCGACACGTGAGCGAGCGTATTATGACTATCCAGATCAAGGCTAAATTCGCTAACATAAACCTAATATGTGTCCATGCCCCCACGGAAGAAAAGGACCCTGCCACCAAAGAGTGTTTCTACGAACTCCTCGACAAAACATATGAGCAATGTCCTAAATACGACGTTAAAATCGTATTGGGCGATTTTAACCTCAAAATAGGAAAGGAGGACGTCTTTGGTAGGGCAGTCGGTAAGCATAGCCTACACGACACCATGTCTGATAACGGACTACGGCTAATTGATTTCGCTGTGGAGCGAAATGTCACCATAGCAAGCACATGGTTTCCTCATCTCGATATTCATAAGCAGACATGGCGGTCTAATGATCATGTAACGATCAACCAAATTGATCATATTGCGATCGACGCAAGGCATGCCTCCAGTATTCTGGATGTCTGGACCTTCCGAGCGGCCAACATAGACTCGGATCATTACCTTGTTGTAGCCAAGGTACGAATGCGGATATCCCAATCTGAGCAACAAAGAAGAATTACTGTGAAAAAATTTAACGTCGAAAAGCTGCAATCGCAAGAGATCGACAGACTCTTCGCTGAACGCGTATCCCGAAATCTCTCAATCACCCCTTTGCCGCCAGCATCAAGTACCGAAGACCAGTGGCAACGCTGCCAACATGCCATCAGAACCGCCGCGACTGATGTGCTGGGTCTCGCTCGCCCACCACCGCGAAACCCATGGTTTGACGAAGAATGCCGGCGAGTGCATGCAGCAAAACAAGAGGCATACAAAGCGGCACTGTAAAGGAAGACGAGACCTGCTCGTGAGCTCTACGAGCAAAGGAGACGGGAGGAACATCGGCTTCTCCAAAAGAAGAAGAAAGAGCATGAGAAGCGCGCGTTTGAGAATATCGAGAGCCTATACTCCAGGAACAATGTACGGAAGTTTTACCAAAAGGTAAAAAGAACGTGTCAGAGAAGTAATACCCGTACAGAAACCTGTAGAGATGAAAATGGAAACCTCGTAGTAGAATCACAGTCGGTGCTGAGAATATGGAAAAACTACTTCTGCAGACTGTATAACGGCGACGAAGACCAACATTCCGCTGTCAGGCAGAATGAACCATTCAACATAGACGATGATAGTCAAAATTTCCGTCCACCTGACCAAAACGAAGTGAAGATAGCAATATCCAAGCTAAAATCGAACAAGGCTCCTGGACCTGACGGCTTACCGGCCGAACTTTTCAAGGCAGCTGGGGATTGGTAGAGTGCATACACCAACTCATTTCTAATATTTGGTCAGACGAGTGTATGCTTGATGAATGGAATCTCAGCATCGTTTGCCCGATCCACAAGAAAGGAGACCCCCTCAACTGCGCCAATTATAGAGGCATCAGTCTCCTCAACATCGCATACAAGATCTTTTCTGCGATATCGTGTGAACGCCTGAAACCTTTTGTCAACAGCCTGATTGGACCCTATCAGTGCGGTTTCAGGCCAGGAAAGTCCACCATCGATCAAATCTTCACACTTCGGCAGATCCTGGAGAAAACCCAAGAATTCCGAATCGATACTCACCACCTCTTTATCGATTTCAAGGCCGCCTATGACAGTATCTATAGAGAAGAGCTTTATAAAGCCATGTCTAGTTTTGACATCCCTGCCAAACTTATCCGTCTGTGCAGGCTGACGATGGAGAACGCTCGCTGCTCCATCAAGGTCGGTAATGACCTCACCGAGACGTTTGATGTCAAAAAGGGCTTTAGACAAGGTGACGCGCTGTCATGTGACTTCTTCAATACTATACTTGAACGGATTGTGCGGAACTCACAAGCCAACACCGGAGGCACAATCTATTACAAGCCTGTACAACTGCTTGCATACGCCGACAATATAGACATTATCGGAAGAACTCAGCGGGCTGTCACCGGTGCGTTTGCAAGCATTGAGGCAGAAGCGGCCAAAATGGGTTTAGCGATAAACGAGGGCAAAACCAAGTATATGCTGTCAACAAGAAGGGAAAACCAGCACCGACGAATTGGACAAAACGTCACCGTGGGCACCTATATCTTCGAGGTAGTAAGGGACTTTGTCTACCTTGGCTCTGCTATAAACTCAACAAACAAAATCAGTGCAGAAATCAATCGAAGAATAACTCTTGCCAATCGCTGTTTTTTTGGGCTTATACGGCAATTCAACAGTAAAGCCCTATCTCGAACAACTAAGGAGACTCTATATAATACCTTGATCATTCCAGTCCTGCTTTACGGCGCTGAAACATGGACTTTATTAAAAGAGGATGAAGATATCCTTGGTCATTTCGAGAGAAAAATTCTTCGTACGATTTTCGGTCTCGTTTGCGTTGACTGGTTTTGGAGGAGAAGATTCAATCACGAACTATACGAGCTGTACAGCGACATCGAGCTAGTCAAAAAACTGCGTATTGGACGTCTGAGATGGCTAGGACATGTAGAGCGAATGGACACCAACGCTCCGGCCCGCAGAGTCTTCGAATCTAACCCCGAGGGACGACGCCAGTAGAGGGAATCATCGCCGTAGGTGGCGCGCACAAGTTCAAGGGGACCTCGACCAACTTGGAGTGCGCAACTGGAGGCAACTAGCTAAAGACCGAGCTAAATGGAGAGGCTTGTTGGTTGAGGCCCAGGTTCACCCCGAACTGTAGCGCCACCTAAGTATTGTAAGTAAGTAAGGTAACACACACACATGGTTTTTTTTCTGCACATGTATGGCTCAGTACCTTTCGAATAATATAAGTTTCATCCCCCTCCTTTTATAATAAATAATAAAAAAACGTACTATAATTTTCGTGTTCACGTATTAATATTTCAGATTCTAAATACCTTGGAGTTTTGATATGAAAACTTTCTACTGAAATGTAGCTAGATTCCCTGACTTCAGCCTGTTTTTTTTTTTTTTTTTAAGAAAACGAACCTGAAAAGGGGACGTGACGTATATACTGTGTGGACGGATTGTAGAAAAGATAATACCCACATATATATTTTGTTATTTTTGTTCATACTACTTCTAATGATTTCTAACAAAAATGTTGAAATAAGAGCATTTTTCAAAAAATAGGTGTGTCAGAAGACGGATTAAAAAAATGTTTACGCTTGCACTGATTCGGGGTCTTATAGACCTATGTATGAAATTTCATTCTCCTTGCTCGAAACTTACGGCCCAAAAAGAGGTGATATACAGATGAACGGACGTGGCTTAATTGACTCAACTGTATGCACTAATCATCTGCATAGTATATGCTTTATTTTTTTCTTTTTGCTACAAACTATATTGTGTCAAAGTAAATAAAGTATGCACTTATATTGGTATAATATACCAAATACTTGTTGGGGGTCCCCATAATCAAGTGTGCATAGAGCCCTAAAAGTCATAATACCCGACATCTTGCCCACATGTTTCTATCTTATAGATTGTTTTTGGTGGCAGAGTTAAACATACAAAATCGGCTTTTACTATTCAATACAAATGAAGAAAGACTTACCGTCGTTTGTATTGTATATACAGAAGCCTGTAGTCTACAAAAGTTCAAAATTTAAGCGCCTCTTTCACACTTTGTTTTTTTCCTTCCCCATCACTTGGATTTATTTGTTATTACACAGCATTAAATAGTGCAAAATTTCTTACAAGGTTGGAGTGCGTTAGTGCCGACTAGTTAACTTCCTGCACTGTTACAGATCTTTTTTCTGAGCTTCAAGAGAAACGAAGAAATAATGAAACTAAATTTGTGACATTAACACAACCATCTAACTATTTATTGCATCTAAAAAATAAATTACAAATGCAATCCGCACTGCCATTTGCATAACTATTTCATTTTCTCTAATCATTACTCCATACACACAAGCACTCATCACTTCAGGCGAATTGATATCCGGCGAATGTTGATGCACCAGGATTCAACAGGCCCAATCGCTGTTTTTGTTTCCTTTGCTCTGTCATATGGTCCTTCAGTTCGCGTAATTGCTGTGATAAATTCGTAACCAGTATCTGGGTTTCCTCTAAATTCACTTGCAAGCTTCTGAGCTCAATTTGATCACCATCCGAATCAACCGCTGCCAACGACATAGCTCGCAATCTGGGAAACCAATCCAAAATACCAGCCTTAACCATTGCATACACATAACTCTCGGGTCCGGTGAATTCCGTGGGATCTTTTACCTTCACCAAAACAATAAAGTACAAATAGTGCCACATGTTGTGCTCGCTCTTGATATGCTCCTCGAAACTAACGGTTTTGTTATCGAACGCCGACCGATTTAGGCCGCAAATGAAACATGTATTCTTCAAAATCAGTTCCTTTTGTTGTTTCTCACTTCTGAGATCGGCAAATGTGTCGATAATCACACCAAAGATCAAGTTAAGTACAATAATAATCACAATGAAGAAGAAGAGTAGATCATAGATTACACGAGCAGCAAATAGTCCTTCCTGAAATGAACAGAAAGTGGTTTGTTAGAAATTCAAAGGAACCTTTGTACTTGCATACCTTGCTGGACGGAGCTCTTAAGATATCACCAATGCCGCCACCGTTACGTAATCCCTGATTCAACGTCGTTACAATGCACATGACCAATGAATCACAGGCACGCTCCTTTTGTTCCCCATCACCAGCTTCGTTGCGTATTCTTGCCACTTCTTCAGGAGAAATGCAAGTGCTCTGATCACCTTCAATTGGCTGATCGGTAAGATGATTCGTCAGTGGACCATTCTCTTCTGAAAGTTTAAATGAGAGTTAGAGCTGTGTAAAAAGAAAAAGCTGAAGATGCCATACCGAAAGGTAAATCTGGATCAACAGGTACTAGGAAGTCGTCCTTAAAGAATATATAGCCTATTATAGAGAAAAGGTATACAAGAATAAGGGCCAATACAGCCGTTAGAACTATAGATCGACCATTTCGTGTTACAGAACGAATAACATTTACTAAAGTCTCCTCGCGATAAACTACGTCGAATAACTAGAAAGAGAAGGATTCAAAATATAAATTAAGATCTTTGCCGTTTATTAAAGACTTTTGATGTGGCTTAGAAGCAATAGATGTTCCTTAGATCCACTCGATATCTACCAGAAACATTCGATGCCCTGTAGGGGCAATTGACGGCGACATTTAATATCCCCTAGAGGTATTTGATGCTCACTAGAGACATTTGCTGTTCTCTAGGAATATCTTTTCCGCCAGAGCCACATACTTTTCACTAGATACATAATATGCTGTCCTCTAGAAACATTACGAATACTTGTATGCTGGTGACATCCACTGTCCTCTGGAGACATCTAATCTCTCATAGCCACATCTACTGTGTCTCGTCTATAAGTTTATACATACCAAGAGTGAATAGAAAAATGGATGAAATAGAAGGCCACAAAAGACGAAGCATATGTATCCGAAATGATAGAAGAGTTGAAAATCTGTGATTATTTTCAAAAAATTCTTTTCCAGTGTTCCTTGATTGCCCATTATACTGATGATGTGTACGCCCTTTAGTGCCACCTGCATGTTAAAATCCTCAAAGATTACCAAAAAAATCGATTTGAAAATTTTTAAATAAGCTCACCGTGACTGAGCCTAAGAGCCATAGAGTTGGTTCCGGTCCTATAAGAAATATAAACCGTAATATCACCGAACCGATAAGAGTTCTTATCCCAGATTCACGTGGCAACATGATGACAATTACCAGGGAAAATAGCATTATCGCCCAAAATAGCCATGAAACATGTGGAAGTAGTTCTAAGTGTACAAAAAAAGGTTAAGCTGATGCGAAATTGAGATAGGTACAATTTTTTAAACTTACCGGGTACCGTATTATCGAATGGATAAAAGAACGCCACGATCATATTTATCACAACAACGCAATTGAAGAGTATGCTACTCCATAATGACATGTAACTGCTGACCCAAAATAGAGCTGGTTGACCTAAAATGGAAATTAAATTTAATGAAATGAATTTACCTGAGAATTTGTAAAGGTAAAAGACTACAGATTAGAAAACTACAAGAACATTGGATACTAAGAAGTGATTACATGACTACACACCTCGCCGCGGTGTAGGGGCCTAGTAATGGTCAAGGATTCTCGGGTATTATTCCCCAGATGGGACAAGAAGCCACGATGTAGTCGTCCTAATCCCTCCCCTTCATATCCTATCCTTTCCTCTCTCCTCTCCGATGGGCTGGATCAAGGTGTAATACGACCCGTGCCGAGGATCAGCCTGGCTGGGGGCCCACTCTAAATAATAGTCCAGTCGCTAACGGAGTATCCGGATACCTGGCGACCTCCGGATAAGCCTACCTTGCCTGCACAATGCGGATCTCTGTGCAGATCGACCTCCCATTCTCCGCCACTCGTGGGTTCAAAACATGAAAAAAATAGCTTTAAAAACATAAAAAAAAGGAAAAAAAGAGGACGGTCCTCTTAAAAAACCGTCTTCCAGCCTACTGGGAAACATACCCACAAGCTCTGCTAAGGCAATCCCTGCTAGCGCATTGGCCTTGAGGCCTAGCACTAGCTTTGCGAGCAGTTGTGAGCAGGTCGGCGCCCCCATGGTTGCTGAACACGCGTCTGGAGCGCCGGCAGCTAGGGCATCGGTATCAGTACTTGGTTCTAGTGGAAATCCAGACCATGAGACGTGACGGGTTTAATCCTCAAAATATCTCTGCACTTTCCGGGGCAGCTAGCTGTTCGGCCTCGAGCTTACAACAAGCCATTCCCTCCACCTCGAAGGATCCACACCCCTCAAATTCCTTCCAGGGGCGACGGACTGCTCGGCTTCGAGCTTGCGGAATGTCGCTCCTCTCAAGATCTCCTACCAAGATCGCCGCCTAGCTTATAAGCTAATTCGGCGCACCCAGGAACTTCCTGAGCAGGACCGAACTCAGAAGCATAAGACTTCTCTAAGCTGGGCACTCAAACGTATCCAGCTCCCCCCCGACTCATCCAGCAAGGACTTATCGTCCAAACGCCAGAGGTCTCAGGATGAGTCTCCCACCCTAGTGAAAAAGACCAAGGTAGTAGCTTCCATCGCTGCTACCAAGCCCTTCAACCAAGTGCTTAAGGCACACTTGGAAATCGCAGTCGTTGACCATAGCGATCCGGATGCCAGCATTACGGCGGACAAATGGAGGAAGGTGGAGATTAAACTCGCCACCTACGTCTTCAAATCTTACGTGACCATCCCGACGATGTTTTCTGCAGGGATGGTGGCTGGCATCAAGGACATGTCAAATTGATTGCCTGTGGTGAACAGAGATCGAAGGATCTCTACAAAATTGCTGTTTCCAGATTAGGACAGGTTTGGCCAGGTGCACAGTTGGAGGTCGTGGAAAAAGACCAGATTCCAAACCGACCAATAACACGTGCCACCATTCCGGCTGAACCCTCTGATCCTAAAATTACACTGGATATTCTCAAGGCAAATAGTAGATTCCTTCTTACTCATAACTGGAAGATTGCACGTGGACGAGCCGAGAGGAGACGTCAGAAGTGTCATCATTGTTATCAATGAAGAGGCTCTGGTCGCGTTGGCATCTTCTAAAGTGTTAGTCAATTATGGATTCAGCTCCATCATTCTGAAGGTATACAAATGTGACAAGAAGGAGCTCGAGAAAGTACCACCCAAGTAGGACATATTCCCTTCTGCTCCAGCTAAGAGTATCTGTATCGAGAAGTAGCTTCAATGCTGCGGATCCTTCAGATTAACTTGCATCACTCCATCACGGCTTCGGCCTCCCTTATTTTCCGTCTCAATAAAAACGGGGAAGGCTTGGTCTTAATCCAGGAACCATGGGTTGTTGGAAACCGGGTTTGTGGCCTCAAGACTCCTAACTACAAATTAATCTACGCAATGAAGGAAGGTAAACCGAGATCCTCTATCCTTGCGAAGACCCATCTAAACATTCTTTTACTCTCTAACTTCAGCAATCAAGATATAGTCACTACCAAGCTGGAATTGCGGTCAAGAAATTACTGGCTGGTATCGGCATATCTAGGTCACGATCATGTGGGCCCACTCCCCCCGGACATCTTGGGGAGCTTGATTGCTAAAGCTGAGAGCCTTAATATTAGTCTCATCATTGGCTGTGATGCGAATGCCCATCACTCAATCTGGGGCAGTTCCGACATAAATGAAAGAGGTGAGCAACTTTTTGATTTTATCATTAGTACTAATCTCCTAATCTGTAACCGGGGGTCCAAACCGACCTTCAGTACTCGCAATCGACAAGAGGTCCTAGATATCACTCTTGCCTCCGATCACTTATATAATTTGGTTAGAGACAGGAGAGTCTCTGAAGAGCACTCTTTTTCAGACCATCCTTACCTCCAATTTAATCTTGACGACTATCTGCCTGATCAGATGGTTTTTAGAAATTATAGGAAAACCAACTGGTCCCTTTATACTCGTAGGAAACGTTTATTAACGCTGATTCCCTCCCACCTGCCTACTAAACCTTCTTGCATTGAGGACCTTGACAATCTGGTCAACACCCTAACATTGGCGCTCAATTGTGACATGTCTGAGGCCTGCCCACTCCGCAAACCTCGAGGTAATAAGAAACCACCTTGGTGGATTGCAAATCTCAGTACTCTTAGGAAATACAGTAGGCTTCTTTTTAAAATTGCTAAAAGCTCCCGTGAGACGGCCGATTGGGACTCCTCTAAACTGTCTCTCAGGAAATACAAAATCTCTCTGAGGAAAGAGCAACGACGATCCTGGACAGCATTGAAGAGTTCTCGGAAGCCTTCAGGTAGCGGAAAATCCTCTCTAAAAGCCCTTTGATACCCAGCTACCTTTTGCATCTGGATGGTCACTGGACCTCCTCTGCTGAGGAATTCATTGACATCTTACTGGATACTCACTTTCATGGTAGCTACCCTGTTGCTGTCTCGCAATTGGTAAATACCCCCGCTCAACCTTGCAGCAACTCCTTAGTCTTGGTAACTACAGAAAAGATCCGATGGGCCATGCGCAGTTTCAAACCCTTCAAGTCCCCAGGACCTGATGGTATTATTCCAGCTGAAATTCAGCAATGCGAGGACATTGTGCTTCCATGGGCTGTCTAAATCTGGTCTACATTCCCAAACTTTGGACCGAGGTTGAAGTCATCTTCATACCTAAGACAGGAAAGAGCTCGCACGTGGAACCAAAGGATTTCCGACCTATCTATCTATATCGTCCTTTCTGCTTAAAACTTTAAAAAGGTTAATTGATATCCATCTTCGGCAAAGTATTAGCCCAGCTCTGCTCTCGCCATCCCAACATGCGTACTGCAAAGACAAATCGGTTGAGACAGCTTTACATTCGCTTGTGCGCATCATTGAAAAATCCTTGAGCATCGAAGAATACACCATGGTGGCTTTCTTTGACATTGAGCGAGCTTTTAACAATGTCAAATCAAAGGCGATTACCGACGCACTTGCAAATCTGAAAGTGGATACTTCGCTCGGAGTGTTGATCAATCAATTGCTTACATGCATGATTATTAACACACAGCTAGGCAGAGCATCGGCCAGAAAAATTGTTCGTTGCGGTACACCGCAAGGTGGAGTCTTGTCATCTCTTCTGTGGAACCAGGTAGTAAATGAGGTTGTAGGTTGTAGAGTGATCGCCTATGCTGATGACATTGCACTCTCAGGGAAATCCTCCAATATGCTCTCCTTCGGATAACCGGATGGGCCTCCAAATGTGGACTGAGAGTTAATCCCCATAAAACCGAACTCGTTCTCTTCACGAGAAAATATAAAGTTCCTCTCATAGACCCTCCTATGATAAATGGCACCAGTCTCACCTTCATTGATAACGCAAAATATCTGGGTCTTATTTTAGATAGGAAATTGAACTGGAAGGCCAATCTACTAAAACGCATCAGGAAAGTAAATGTAGCTCTCTATTCCTGTAAAAAGGCTATAGGTAGGAGCTGGGGTATGAAACCTGAAATCACTCATTGGCTGTACGTGTCCGTTATCAGGCCCATACTACTCTATGGCGCGATCGTATGGTGACCTGCTCTTGACAGGGCTGTCCACCTCACTCAACTAGCTAAGGTGCAAAGATCTGCATGCATTTGCATCAGTGGTGCACTGAGAACTACTCCCTCCGCGGCACTGCACATCTTGTTCAACCTGCTACCTTTAGATATTTTCGGCAAACAGATGGCTGCCTGTGCGGCCATCCGTCTAAAAGCCTCCTCTCAGTAGTCTAGCTATCGCTTTGGCCACTCTTCGATCCTTGATCTTCTCAACTTCAAACACGAAAACACGGACTACACCCCGCCGATACTGAGATTTGACCGGAACTTCCGTACGAGCATCCCTAACCGGGATGAATGGGACATTTCCCCCCTGTCGATGGAAGTTCGGTTCACTTCTTTACAGATGGCTCTAAGACCGACGGTGGGGTGGGTTGTGGTGTCTTCTCCGAAAAGCTCAATCTGAGCATCTCCTTCCGCCTCCCTGATCATTGTAGCTTTTCCAGGCGGATATCATGGCGATTAAAGAAGCCCTGTCCTGGCTGAAATGTAATGTACTCTCTGTCAGGGATATTACCATTTTCACTGACAGCCAAGCGGCAATCAAGTCCCTGGAAACGTTCTCCTTCACTTCAAAGGCCGCCTTAAACTGTCGTTTATCTCTCTTGGAGATGACAGAGCAGTTCAACATTCACCTATGCTGGGTGCCGGCAAGGCAAGCCCTGGGTATGCTCCTCGCTATTTGTAAGATGGAAAAACGGCTCAATGTGTCACATTTCGAGACAGATCTGGCCTAAGCTGGATAAAAAACGTAGTTCCGAGCTGGTCAAGTTAAAGCGAACTCAAATCAGCTGCGTTGTCGGTGTTCTCACTGGACACTGTCTTATAGGCCAACACGCGAAAAGACTTGGACTCTTTTCCAACGACTTCTGTAGAAGTTGTAGGGACGAGGAGGAGGAGGAAACCATCCTTCACCTCCTTGTCCAGCCCTGTCGCATAAAAGAATGCTCCATCTATGGTCCCCCTTCTTTGATGACCTCGGCGATCTTGCGTCCTTAGACGCAATGGGCATCCATCGCTTTATCAAAAGCTCCGGTTGGTTTTGTTAGTGGCCTAATGCTTGATCCATGGTATCACAAAGGACCTTCACTGGTCTAAGTGTGTCTACACTCTCGTGTGGACAGCCAAACTAACCTAACCTAAGAAGTGATAGTTTGTTTACATACCACTACTTGAATGTATAATTCTTATCCAAAGCACAGTTCAGGTTCAGTTTAGTTCAAGGTCAAACGTTTTACCTCAGAAGTCTAGAGTATCTCAGAAGGAGGTTATACAAAGAATTCCCTTAGATTCAACGATGGCATCAAAGGACTAGCGCGCACCTTAAATGAGCCACTTCGACGTAATTTTAGCTGAGGTCTATAAGGATCTTCAACACGGAGTTGGGGTTTTGAAAGAGATTCAGCTTTGCTATAAGCGGCAGACTTAAACAACCATTTTTGGGCTTATGACACGCGAGTGAAAGTACTGTGACAATCCGCATCAAGGTTGGAGTTCGCCAACATTGGCCTGATACGTGCTCATGCCCTCATAGAAAACAAGGTCGATGCCACAAAGGACTGTTTCTTCGAGCTCCTCGACAAGGGACATTGCCTACCTTGGCTCTGCTTCTACTTTCGAAAACGACATTAGCGAAGATATCAAACGCGAAATTACTCTTGTCAATCGATGTTTCTTTGGACAAAGACGGCAATTTAGTCGTGAAGCTCTGTCCCGAACAACTCTATTATATATAAGAACCTAAACATCCCAGTCATACTTAACGGCGCTGAGGACGTATGAGCTGTACAGCGATATGGACTAAGTCAAAAACTTGGCTATTGGACTCTGAGAATCTAACCCGGAGGGATGTCGCAGTAGAACCTGGCAGGTGGCGCCCACAATTACAAGGATACCTCAACCAACTGTGCGGAATTGGAGACAATTAGCTTAAGATCGAGCTAAACGGAGAGTTATTTGAGCGCCAGGTTCATAACGTAACGCCACCTAAGAAGTAGCAAATGGCATATTCAGATAATTGACCGCCAGCTAGCCTAGTCTTCACATACCAGAACTCTTTGCAGGTTGATATCACCTTTTCTGCTATTCGTTCGATCAATCATGCATTTTAATAGAACTATACTTATTTATGCGACAAATTGTCCGGCTCCCACAAAATGAACAGACAAGACAAGAGTTCTTTTAATACTGATCGTAGAGACATACAAAGCAGTCAGATCCTTAATAAAATAAGGAAATAACAACATCGCTAAGCGAGTCTTAAGCTCAAGCAGAACACAAGACGTAGAACACTTCCTCCGCCCCTGTCCCGCAATAGACTCAAGATAATGGGGTCCTCAACGATAACAGATTTAACCTAGCTCAGACCAAAAGGATCGGTGATACCCTGGAATTCGTCAGGCGGACAAATAGCTTTCTCGATAACTAAACGAAATAGTATTTGCACTTCTCATATCCAAGTGGAACAAGCCCATTCCCCTCTGTAATTCTGTACAGTAAACAACAACAACGAGGATAGCACAACTGGTGCATTGGAGGCTTAAGTGATGAGCGCAGGCTCACCAACCAACCCATCAAGATGTTTTTTTTTTTTTTTTTACAAGCTTGTGGTCACGTCCATATGGCGTATAGGCACTGCGACCAGAAAGACCTATTGTGCCAGGGGTCAGGTTTTAGGACAGCAGTACTTCTACTCTACTGCGGACGAATTCCTTTACGAGTAGCTTCTCCTAATTCTACACAGAGCAGCACACTCACATAGTATGTGTTCTGCAGTTAAGATCAAGATGTTAGGTAACTTTCTTTTCCAATTCGGCACAAATGGTATATGTATAGGCGACCATCACTGTTATTCGAGAATACCCATGGAATTAGTCAGAGGAAGAATATAAAATTATGCAATCTGATTTGATTAAACAAAGGAAGCAGAGTCTTAGAGTCTACTTTTAGCCAATTCCGGAAATTGTTTTCCTCTACTCAACATAAACACTTGGTTGTGCCCAAGATACAAATACCACAAACGCAATCAAAAAACTAACAACTCACCCCTTAATTTCTTTTGCCACTTCATCTCGTTGAACATCTCCTCGGCGCGATCAAAGAAGTCAGCCACCTTCGATCCCTGGTCATCACGCTCTGCAGTATTCAAAATCTTAATTTTTGTATCAGTCGTTAGGTATTCGCAAATCTCCGGAATAGGAAATACAATCTGCTCCAATGTTCGATCGTTGCGAACAATCTAAAAAGGAAGAACGAAATGAATAACCATGTCACGACATTCACCCACCCCAACTCACCTCAATCTGTGCGGTGTGAGTAGCATAATACATCAACGCTTGACTCATTTTCGAATCGAAATTCAGCGTTTCCTCTGAAGTCTTAAGCAGCGCAGATAATTCTTTGTTATGCTGCGCCAATTGATGGCATAGAATGTAAATATTATGGCCAACCTCTCGTGGTGATACCGTCACATCATCGTCCTCCGGATCTCCCTCGTCATGCTCACTCTCATCCACCATTTCCTCCTGATGATATGCTTTACATGCCACCTCGACTAACTGCTTTGGATTCATGTTATACAGAATCCTCTCAGCGTTCTCACTATCACCACGAGATTCCATTATCGCCAATAGTAGCTTCGATGCGTTGTTCTTTAGTTCTAGAACCAAATCCATTCGATTCTCCCCCAATGGATTGATGTTGTTCATGATCAAAGCGGTGATGATGTCCAGGCCATTGGATTCATGCGTCGCTATGCAATTCTGATTCTCATGACATGGCCCTTGGCAGTACTCGGTGAGAGTTTCCAGCGTCTGATTGATCAGTGATACATTGTTCTCGTTGATGTACAGACCGAGGAGGCCCAGTCCGCCTGTTGTGGAGCCACAAATGCAGTCCAAGAACATCAAAGTCTCCGACACGAGATTGTAGTTTGTCTTCTGATTCTGATTTCGCAGGAGATTCTGTAAGTCTGGATTGTGATTCTCGCAGAGAAGCTGAAGAAACCTCAAAATCGGTTGCATTACCAGAACCTTATTCGAGAGCTTGTTGCGATCGTCCTTGTCTTTGTGTTTTTCCAGCTTTTCTGCTAGGATGTCCTCCAGTGGACTGGATATGTTGAGAGCAGAAGTATCATCGCCTGGAGTGATATTCCGGGCGTGACTGTATGACCTTGCAGTGGCCAGTCCAGCGTTATGAAGTTCTTTTTTCAATTCATCGGTAATGACCACTCCGTTGCTTTTAACTCCGTGTTTCCGAGAGATTTTCTCCAGCTCTAGATTCATGTCATGCGGTTTAGATTCATGAGCTTTCGCAGCAATGTCCGATGTGTTTACAGTCACCGTGGACTTGATCTCTTGCTGAGAGTCTTTCATTTTTTCAAAGAACACCTTAAAGAATGCCTGGTTGAGGTCTCCGCTGAGGAATTTGTTGAACATGCCCTTCTGGATGATGGGGTTACCTCCCTCGAGGAGAGCGATTCCTAGTTCAACTGCTTCTACAAAAATCGATGGAGAATGCACGGATTTAATGACCAATTCCACGACCAAATCAGATGCTCCTTCACGGTCGAGATGGTTCTGAACTTCATGGAGAGTCTTTCCCGCACGGATCAGGTACTTGGCTCCTGGACCATGAGTGACAATATGCGCCCTGCGATTGTCGCCACCCTCGATGGTCTTCTGCGAGAAGCCCTTGCCAAAGTACCGAATGAGCAGAGAGTTTCGCAGAGAATCTCCTTTCTCTCCATAGTTGACGTCAAAAGCCATCATTTCACGGAGAGTTCTTAGAACTTTCACACAAAGTTTCTCCTCTTTCTCTTCTAAAAGCTTCTCTGTGTGTTTTATGAGCTTTCGAATAAACCCACCGCTTTCGCACTTCTTTCGCGACTCTGTTCCTTTAGGGAACAACAACTCAGAACGGTAGAGAATGTCAACCAAAAGAGATAACTCAGACTCAACCAGAGGCTTCAGCTGGTCCTCCAACAGGGATACAATGTCCTGCAGACCTTCTATGATACTTCGATCCAGTCGCATGCAGTTTGAGTAGAAAGCACTATCGTATTTTGGCTGCTTAGATGCGAGAAGCCACTTTGTAGTTTGTCGCGTCAGCAATGCCGTCTTGCTTGACATTGATACGACTTTCTGCTCCAAGTCTAAGGGTATTGCGATGCTCCTTGTTTTCGCCGATTCTGAGAGTGTCCTGATACAGTTCTCTACATTGAATCTCTCAGCCAGAGACAACCACTTACACTGAGACAACTTGTACGTGGCTTGCAACAGCTGCACAAAGATCATCTGCCGTGTCTGTACTATTGTACTCTGATCTGAGAAGGGACTACTGAAGAATGTACTCAGAATGGTCATGACTCCTGTCAGGACATAGTTTATCAGAGTTTTGTTCTGTTCCACTTGTTGTATGGCAATCAACTGATTGATATCAGCTAAGAATGACTTTTCAAATAGATTCCACATGTGTCCCGACGAGTAGATCTCCTTCATTTCGACCTCAGTATCAATGTAACAGTGATTCAGGAAGTCAACATATGCTTCCTTTACCTCGGGTATACAATCCGGATGACAAATAATCGTCACAATGTCATCCAGGGACAACAAATTGTTGCACTTTATTTCAGTGTACACATTCTTTCCCATGGTGCAGCATGCAAGGAGTTTCACCAACTCTACATGATACTTGAGAGGATTTTCATCGGAAAGTGGTTGATCCTTGTCGGTCTTTCGCATCATCGTGACAAATTGATTGAAGGACGTTTTGTCGTTGTAGAAGACTAGGACATCTTCGCCTGCATTTATGAGCTCCTGCATTACCATATCTTGACATTTGCGTATGAATTGATTTTCGGCCTTGACGATAGTTTGTAGGAATTGCAAGTAGACCACATGTCGGCCATGAATTTCAATGCAATGCACAAAGTGTTGAACGACTTTGTCTGTGACTTCATTGCACAGAGAGAGGTTGTCTTTGAAGATTGCACAAACGGTTTTCGCTTCGAGGATCTAAAATGAAAAATTGATTATAAAAATGGAACTAGACCATATTCATGAAGAAACGCATCAATTAGGTTCAAATGGGTCTCTGAAATACTGAAAAAGGTGTAAGTTGGTTAGTATTTGCTTAAGGTTGGGAGTTGTATGAGTAACGATGAAGTAGCGATAGACTGGTTAACTTTGGATATGCGTTCTTTGGTTAAGTGTGGCAGTGCGGGCACCATGTCACTACCAGGATAACCAGGGCAACTCAAAAGGACAAACTATCTAGTGTGTGTTCTTTTATTCATACAATATGATTGAAAAAAAAGGCAATGACTCAAATAACGGCACAGATGGTTTATAAAAATAAGGTTGTATCGTTGAAGAATCAAGGTAGGCGGGTATGTAGACGAAATGGTGATACCAGTGTCAGGAAAGTTCTCCTCTGTGCTAAGTGAAATCAGGGAAAATGCTGTGAATAAGGTAAGAATTTAGGGTAAGTGAGGTCTTGGTGTCAACTCGAGCACAACTGAACTAATGCTATCCACCACTAAAACCGAAATACCTGACTTCGCACTTCCTCAGCTAAATGGTCAACCGCTCTCCCTATCATCCAATGTCAGGTATTTAGGAGTTATTCTAGATCCTAAACTCAACTGGAAGCTAAACATAGAATAACGGGTAAAGAAGGCATGTATAGCTTTGTAGCAAAACATTCGGCAATAAATGGGGACTGCAACCAAAATTTACGTTATGGATGTACACAGCCGCCGCACGACCAATTCTCACATATGGGTCAATAGTATGGTGTCCGGCTCTAAAAAAAAGCCTATAATATAACCAAACTTAATAAGGTACAAAGAACGGCGTGTATAGACACCAAAGGCGCTCAACGGTCAACCCTAAGCTCTAACAGTCTTTCTACACATAACAAACATCACCGCACATAATGCGGTCAGACACAGGGAGTCTGGGTACTGGATTACGAAACCCTATGGGCATAGTAACATACTAGACTCTCTACCGGGAGAACTCGTTTTGCCCACAACAGATAACATTATACCCAAATTGAATTTTACATATCCTTTCGACGTTCAATTCCCCACAAGATTAGAATGTCAACATGGGCAGGTGATTAAGGATTTCGACGTAGCAATCTACACAGACAGTTCAAAGATGTACTATGAAGTCGGTGCGGGTGTGTTTTCTGAATTCAATTCAAACATCTCAAAATCATATAGACTTCCGGATTTCGCCAGTGTGTTTTGGCTGTCTAGAAAGCCTGTCGCCAGATCAAATTACACATAAATATGACGCCAATGCAAAAGATCGTATGCAGATGATATAGTTATTCTGGTTGAGTCCCCAGCTTCTCTGCAACTAATGATTAACCGGCTTTCAGAATATTGCAAACTGTGGAGTTTGGAGGTAAACACCGATAAGTCAAAAGTACTCACCTTTAAAAATGGCACAGGAAGAAAAGTTCGAGGCAAGACATGGAATTCCGAGGGAAAAGACTTGGAAGTAGTGGGAAAGTATACGTCCCTAGAGTCAATGTGGCTCACAACCTTAATATGAATAGGCACCTCCAAGTTAAAGTTTATAAAACTAAAACTGCAATTTATGCTTATTGGAAAATAATTTTCAGCAGTAAGCATATATCGGTTAATGCCAAATATAATGTCTTCAAGCCAACGGCGCGGGCGATCGTCTTTTATGGAGCACAGGTATGGGGAATTGGCGGATATGAGGTAGTGGAAAATCTGCTGCGTTTTTTCCTAAAGAAAGTATTCTGTCTTCCGAAAAATACCCCAAAATACATGTACAATCTCGAAACAGGACTGTCATCCTTGCACACATCTACCTTCAAATTGAACGCGGATTACCTAGTAGAGCTAATGGAAATGGCTGATACTAGGCTACCAAAACAGCTGTTGCAGTATGCAGTGCAGTTTGAAACCATCATCTACAAGGATTGGATTAACCTAGCGGCGAACAGTGGTATTACTCTCGATCTGTTTGAGAAGGGATCCGCGTAGTGGAGAAGCTCATTTTATGAAATAATCAGGACAACAGATGAGAATGACAGATACTATTTTATTGAAAGAGCTAGATCTTCTACCGAGAGAACTTTCTATTCATTCATTCATTTTCAATGGCCCGCTAATCCTTCATGAGAGTCGCGGGGGTAGGATGCTCAGGTGGACTCTTTATCCTTCTCTCGATCCTCCGCCATTGACTCCAATTCATCAGGAGGAATCCCTAAGCGGCTCCAGGAGAGATGTCGGACTTGGTCCAACCATCTATTTCTAGGCATTCCGCGAAGTCGCCTACCTGATGGCACGGCAACCATGGCGCGTCTTGGAAGCCGGTCTGGGGGCATACGAACTACGTGACCAAACCATCGAAGCATAGATCGTTCCGTTCCGAGAAGTAGCTGCTCAACATTGAGCGCCTCGCGTACTCTGGTGTTGCGCACTCGATCCCTACAAGTTATTCCAACAACACCGCGAAGGAACCTCATTTCGGCAGCTTGTATCCGCGATCTTTCGTACTCTACCCAAATTTCATGACCCCAGGTGAGAGGTGGAACATACACCGAGTTAAAAACCGATAGCTTAGCTTGAACACTAAATTCGGCCTTCCTTATAACAGATTGGCCAAGCTCTCTCAAAATTGATCCAGCCTGACCAATTCTACAGGATAACTCGGCATTGCTCCTCATCACTCGTGAATAAGACTTAAACTTATCCACCTGCTTCAGTGGGACTCCATTAACATGCAGAGTGCACTGAATGGGTTTTTTTGGATATGACCATTACTTCCGATTTGTTCACGTTGATCTTCATTCCATCATCACAAACGGCTACAAAATTTTCGAGTGCGCGCTGAAGTTCGGTATGAGAGGACCCAAGGATGACCAAATCATCCGCAAAGAGCAGATGACTAATCCTTAGGTCTCCCACTTTGAAACATTCCCCGCCACGGCTGCGCTGCAACATCCAATCCTTACCTATACATATACAATGAAGAGGAGGTGTGACAAAACGCACCCCTGGCGGAGTCCAACGCCCACAGTGAAAGGTATTGATTTAACACCGTTTATCCGAACACAGCTTCTACAGTTTGTATACAACGACTGAATCGCCCTTAACAGAGAACCAGCAATCCCATACTCCTGCAGAACACTCCAGAGGTTCCCTCGAGGAACCATATCATATGCTTTTTCCAAATCCACAAAACAAGTGTAGACAGGTTTAGCATACTCCCAGGCCTTCTCAAGAACCATTCTGAGAGTGAACAGCTGGTCGGTTGGGCTTCTACCGGGACGAAAACCGAACTGCTCATCCCCCAAACTGTCCTCAACCACAGCTCTGGAACGCGTTTCTAGCACCTTAGCGAAGACTATTCCAGGGAGACTTAAAAGAGATATACCCCTATAGTTGGCGCAATCTCTTTTGTCCCCTTTTTTGAAAGAGGAACTATCACCCCCATTTGCCAATCACCAGGTGTTTCACCGCATTCCCAGGCCACTTTAATGACACGCGAGAGCAATTGAACTCCCTTTTTACCTAAAGCCTTGAGCATTTCTGGCCGAATTTCATCCACACCAGCAGATTTGCCAACTTTTAGCGATTTGATCGCCAAAGTTATTTCCTCTACCGTAGGACTACTTTCCGTCCAACTCTCGACAATAGGTCTGTCATCTTCGGTGCCCTGTTCGTCGGCGGACGGTCTGCCAGAACATCTTATTTGCAGATCTGTGGTCACGTTCCAATTTCTCGCCAAACTCCTTCCAAGACTGTTCTTCGCTGTTTTCACAGCTAATTTGCAAGTTCTTCGCGCCTCAATGTACCGATTTCGAGAATCGGAGTTCCCCAAGTGAATCCACACCTTAAAGGCTCTCTTCTTCTCTCTGAAGGCTTCTTGAACTCCAGGCGTTTTAAACCAAGCAGTCCTTTTCTCACCACCAGCCGCCACATCAAGCCGCTTCACTCCACAAAAATCTCCCGCAGAGGCAATAACCGCTGTTGAAAACAGTTGCCATTCTTCCTCTACATTTGATGGAACAGTTGGAATTCGTTCAAACAATTTGCACAGAACTAAGTGATGATCAGTTGACAGTTCGGCCCCTCTCAATACGCGAACATCACAAACCATTCTCTTCAGACACGATGGTACCACAAAGAAATCGATCAGCGACTTCTGCTGAAGACGTGTATTTGTGAATGTCTTTGTGTGGAAAGATAGTGTTCGTGATGGATAAGCCATTTTCACAACAAAAATCCAAAAACTTCTCTCCGTTCGCGTTTTGATCAGGATCACCGTTCCTCCCAATCACCCCCATGTCATAACATCTACACCCACATGAGCATTGAAGCCACCCATCAGGACAAAAGTTGAACGCAGACGCAGGTCTGAGTGTTCAGCTACACATATATCGTCAGACTCAGCATACGCTCATCGTTAGTTCAGTATCAGATAGCTATCCAGCGGGCACCACGGGGAGGTGATGATGCGATTTTGCCCCGCAGATCGACAAATTATTTATTTTCTTATAAGTAAAATTTACATGGCCAGATTTGGCCTCGTTGAGTGTGATTCGCCAAACCTTTGTCCAATCATTTACTCTATCCAAAGCTTCTTGCAGTTTTTCTGTAGTATCTTCGACCGTTTTACTTACTGCCAAGATAGCAATGTCGTCGGCAAATGTAACTATCTCAGTGGCTTTTATTTGATCTACCCCTTGTCGCTCGGTGAGATACGAGCACATCTTGCCAAAGGCCCCGTGAAGTAGTCGCGATTACATTTGGAGCTTGGCAGATGGGCCGGTGCAACCAGAGTGGGACAAAAACTCATGATGTCACTTCCTGGGATAAAATATTTCGGACGGAAACTCGTATCCCATTCAGATCTTCGGGGGAGAGACTGTCTTAGGCCGTATGATTATTTACATCAAAGAAATACTATTTGCTCATCCAGTGCAGAGACAAATAACAAACTTGTAACGGAATTTTGTAATATTAGAAACCGACAAAGAACGTAAACTCCGTCCATCAGCACCTTCAAGAGATAAAACCGTACACGATGTTCTAACGGAAACTTATATAAACTCATCAAGTGATTTTGCGTATCTTCGTTGCTCCGGCTACGCACTGCACATATTAGGTTTCGATTTAAGGGTGGTCTTTGTTTATTTGCTAGACCAGATTTGGCTTGTCAGAGAGAGGAATCAATAGAGACCGATGCTCCCGATATTATAAGGCTAAGACTCGTGCCAGACAATCCAAACAACTTTGAAAATACTCTAGACATTTTTCTCTCTGTTCCAATGTTAAGGCAACATGACCACCATCGGTATAAAAAAAATACGAGTATGTAAAGAGACACGGACTAATCGCGATCTGCAGTATGGTTTTCTTAGAAGTCGATCGACTGGAGACCTCTTGAGCTATGTAACTCACATATTGATGTCAGCCATCGAAAACCGTGGGAAATCTACAGCCGTTGCCCTGAAAATCTCAAAATCATTCGATTGATTCTGGCATGAAGTCGTAGTAAGGAAAATAGCTTACTTTGAAATACCTGAGCAAACTTTGCGATACACTTTGGCTATAAACGCTGGAGTACCTCAAGGATCTATTCTCTCTCCAAATTTATTTCTTCTCTGCATTAATGACCTGAGAATTAACATTCACATGCCCGTGAGTGCACACACCTCACATCGCAAGAGATTGATGAAGACAGGTGGCTGACTTATGTCTATACTAAGGATATTACCAAGTTGGTGCTGTGGCGCAGTGGTTAGTGTGTCAGACCAGGGTGCGTGATGTCACACCTCTCGCGACCGTCTGACAAAATTCCGAGAGTATTGTCATGAGAAAGCTTGTCAAACTAAAAAAATTACCATTCAGATACGGCACAAAATTATAGGTTCCTTCTATTCGTACGAAAAATATAACGCACGACTGGTTGCGAGAAGCTAGGCCTTGGGCCCTTTATGGGTTGTTTGCGCCATATATGTGTATTATGTTAAGATATTACCATAGAAGATTTCCGACGAACTCAATGGAATAATTTCCAGGAATATGACATTTGGACATCCCACCAGGTAAGCCACAAGGGCCCAGCACCCTTACGTTCACTTGGCCACCTCGCGAATATCTCTCTATCCCAATTCCTTTTGTAACAGAACAAACTAACAATGGAATACATTGCCTACAATAATATTTCCAGAAGTCTTCAATTCACAGCTATTCAAGAACAGAATCATCAGTTAACTGCAGACATCTCGGGGCAATAGCATTGACTCTCCCGAAAGACGCAAATAAAAAAAACAGTACTTACTCTATGGGTGGTGCCCGAACTAGTCGGGGAAAATTTGCTACGATTCTTACATTCGAATTTGAGTTCTAGTATTTGTTTCGGGTACGTGTTGAGTTGCTCTGAGTGGCCTGCCACTGCGAGCAGAGCCTCGAATTCGCCGCAGGAGGACTACGCAGCAGAAGCATAGCTCGTCTTCGATAGCATGTGCAAGTGATAATTGTTAGTGGTGTAAAAAAAAAGTACTCATTCGTACTCGTTACTTCCAAAGTATTCAGATACCTACTCATTCCATTTTGCACTACCAATACCCAGCACACGTAACATTGCAAAGGAATCTTATTCGCCACAGGTACATACATATGTATTCAAATAGGTACTCACTCTCTTGCACTACCCACACCACAAGTAGCATTTTAAGAGATTATCTTACCCACCATACACCAATACTATAAACGATTCATTCTCTAATTTTTCCCTTTTCTTTTCATTTTAGTGAGTGTCATACTCACTCACGTTTTTAGATGTTAACTGGTAGAACACAATGGTGTCGTCGTCGTAATAGTAGTCGCATTCGTACCTCCTGTCAAAAGCTGTAATACACACAAATGAATAAAAGTGAATACAATAAGTCGTGGTCGTGGTCGAAGCCTTAGTCGTAGTCGTATAAAGTTGAACAGTTGTTGGCTGAAAAGTGTACGCAAAGTTAAGTGACAGCAACTACGACAACGACACAATTGTGTTCTACCAGTAACTGATGAGTGCGCTATGTCGAATAGATTATTGGTGAGAAGAGTGAGGGGTCTCTTTACCCTTCACTCTTCTCACCAATAGCGCACTCATTAGTTAACATCTAAACACGGTCTATAGCAAGCAAATTATTTAGAATATTCTTTTCTCTGTTTCACCTTTGCAAGTAATCGGGTATGACCGTGTATTCAAATATGAGAAATGAAAACAAGTTTCAGCCCTGCATATAAACGTAGTAAGTATCGTATTTGCATTGTTGCCAGAATATGTTTTGTAGGTGGTACTCGCGAGTATTAAATACTAGTTACTTTTATCCGAGTACTTATGGAATAGTAACGAATGAGTACGAGTAGTCAAATGTATTCACATTTTACATCACTAATAATTGTTGACTATACCACTGTACTACCATGTTTATTTTATTTATAAAACCCACTAATGGAAGAGCTGTTGCGCCAAATACATATATTTATATTTTTTTTAATGGAAGGGAAGGGAGAAAAAAAAAGCCCCCCCTGGCAGCTGACCTCCTCGTGGTGGGGGGCGGGCAACGTGACTGGGATGTGAAGATGGGGTAACTTAAATAGTTATTCCCATCCATACAATCCAGTCACGGCTAACAAAGCGCACACCCCATGATGACAAGACGATAGAAACGGGCCTCGGATATTGCCAAACCTGGTAAACCAGGGCATCCTTTGGAGCCAGGCCTAAAGGGTGTCAGTATGCGAGCGTCTGGTGGTCGGCCTGTCCCGCTCAGAAGCCGGCCGGGTCAAACCCGAAATGGCTACGAGTTTCCTGTCAATGGTCTCGCGAACCATTACGATGGTCAAGGGGTGAGCGCGCTGTGCGCGATAGGGGCACAGATGGACTCTCTGAGTTTCGACAACGGCATCGACTTAGGATAGGCACAAGGAAGGATCTTGAGCTTGTTGGGGAGGCTGTTAAAAGTCGACTAGATATAGTTGGCGTCTCTTCAACAAAGCAGAGAGGTTCTAAAACTGTGGACCATTCGGATGGGTGAAAGCTCTTCCTGTCAGGAGTCGCACCCTCAATGTCTGCTCGGGCGGGAGTGGGGATACTCACAAGTCCCAGGTTGACAGACAGAGTATTGGAGTGGATACCATTAGGAGGGAGAGTTGCGATCTTAAAGCTCAAGCTTGAAAGATCAACTCTGGCGTTGGTGCAGTCAGAGTACGCAGCTTTCTTAGATGAAGTTGATGTTGCCCTTGAAAAGGTTGCAGATATGGATTCTTTTGTCCTGATGGGTGACTTCAATGCTCATGTGGGAGTAGATGTTATGACATGGGGGAGTGTGATTGGGAGGAACGGTTATCCTGATCAAAACGTGAACGGAGAGAGGTTATTGGATTTTTGTTGTGAAAATGGCTTATCCATCATGAACACTATCTTTCCACACAAAGCCATTCACAAATACACGTGGTACCGTCAGAGTCTTCAGCAGAAGTCGCTGATCGATTTCTTTGTAGTACCATCGTGTCTGAAGAGAATGGTTTGTGATGCTCGCGTATTGAGAGGGGCCGAACTGTCAACTGATCATCACTTAGTGCTGTGCAAATTGTATCTTAGCGAGAGAGTGCCTCCCCTACCACAGCGTAAACCAAGGATGGTTACACGCATACGATGGGAGAGGTTACAGGACGATGAGATACGGGAGACATTTGCGCGGCAAATATCTGAGAGGTTTAAACGAATTGCAACTGTTCCATCAAATGTAGAGGAAGAATGGCAACTGTTTTCAACAGCGGTTATTCCTCTGCGGGAGATGTTTGTAGAGTGAAGCGGCTTGGTGTGGCGGCTGGTGGTGAGAAAAGAACTGCTTGGTTTAAAACGCCCGGAGTTCAAGAAGCCTTCAGAGAGAAGAAGAGAGCCTTTAAGGTGTGCATTCACTTGGGGAACTCCGATTCTCGAAACCGGTACACTGAGGCGCGAAGAACTTGCAAATTAGCTGTGAAAACAGCGAAGAACAGTCTTGGAAGGAGTTTGGCGAGAAATTGGAACGTGACCACAGATCTGCAAATAAGATGTTCTGGCAGATCGTCCACCGACTCAGAGGAAAAAAGTTGAATATCGTTGAAGGAGTCAAATCCAAAGACGGTACACTTCTTTCCAATTCCAGAATTGCTCAATCTCGAACAGGGCACCGAAGATAACAGACCTATGGTCGAGAGTAAGGCGGAAAGTAGTCCTACGGTAGAGGAACTAACTTTGGCGATCAAAGCGCTAAAAGTTGGCAAATCTGCTGGTGTGGATGAAATTCGGGCAGAAATGCTCAAGGCTTTAGGTAAAGAGGGAGTGCAATGGCTCTCGCGTGTCATTAAAGTGGCCTGGGAATGCGGTGAAACACCTGGTGTTTGGCAAATGGGGGTGATAGTTCCTCTTTTCAAAAAGGGGACAAAAGAGTTTGCGCCAACTATAGGGATATATCTCTTTTAAGTCTCCCTGGAATAGTCTTCGCTAAGGTGCTAGAAACGCATTCCAGAGTTGTGGTTGAGGACAGTTTGGGGGATGAACAGTTCGGTTTTCGTCCCGGTAGAAGCCCAACCGACCAGTTGTTCACTCTCAGAATGGTTCTTGAGAAGGCCTGGGAGTATGCTAAACCTGTCTACACTTGTTTTGTGGATTTGGAAAAAGCATATGATAGGGTTCCTCGAGGCAAACTCTGGAGTGTTCTGCAGGAGTATGGGATTGCTGGTTCCCTGTTAAGGGTGATTTAGTCGTTGTATACAAACTGTAGAAGCTGTGTTCGGATAAACGGTGTTAAATCAATACCTTTCATACCTTTGTGGGCGTTGGACTCCGCCAAGGGTGCGTTTTGTCACCTCTCCTCTTCATTGTATATGTATAGGTATGGATTGGATGTTGCAGCGCAGCCGTGGCGGGGAATGTTTCAAAGTGGGAGACCTAAGGATTAGTCATCTGCTCTTTGCGGATGATTTGGTCATCCTTGGGTACTCTCAAACCGAACTTCAGCGCGCACTCGAAAGGTTTGTAGCCGTTTGTGATGATGGAATGAAGATCAACGTGAACAAATCGGAAGTAATGGTCATATCCAAAAAACCCATTCAGTGCACTCTGCATGTTAGTGGAGTCCCACTGAAGCAGGTGGATAAGTTTAAGTACCTCGGGGTCTTATTCACGAGTGATGAGGAGCAATGCCGAGTTATCCTGTAGAATTGGTCAGGCTGGATTAATTTTGAGAGAGCTTGGCCAATCTGTTATAAGGAAGGCCGAACTTAGTGTTCAAGCTAAGCTATCGGTTTTTAACTCGGTGTATGTTCCAACTCTCACCTATGGTCATGAAATTTGGGTAGTGACCGAAAGAATAAGATCGCGGATACAAGCTGCCGAAATGAAGTTCCTTCGCGGTGTTGTTGGAATAACTTGTAGGGATCGAGTGCGCAACACCAGAGTACGCGAGGCGCTCAATGTTGAGCAGGTACTTCTCCGAACGGAACGATCTATGCTTCGATGGTTTGGTCACGTAGTGCGTATGCCCCCAGACCGGCTTCCAAGACACGCCATGGTTGCCGTGCCATCAGGTAGGCGACTTCGCGGAAGGCCTAGAAATAGATGGTTGGACCAAGTCCGACATCTCTCCTGGAGCCGCTTAGGGATTCCTCCTGATGAATTGGAGTCAATGGCGGAGGATCGAGAAGGATGGAGAATCCACCTGAGCATCCTACCCCCGCGACCCTCATGAAGGATTGGCGGACCATTGAAAATGAATGAAATGAATGGAAGGGAAAAGGAAAGAGAGAGGTAACGGCGTCAATTTTGAATCTTTGTATAGGCTTCGGGAAATGCTGAAGAGGCAAACCATTCCACATTCGTGTCTACCGGCTTAAACACGAACTATTTAACTGTGCGCTTGAATACAGACATACGGATGCATAGAAAAGTAAGGTTTTGCTTCTCCATGAAAAACATGTTTCAAGGTCTTCCTTCCAAACAAGCGAAAAGCATTCAAGTCTTGGATGAATGTAAATTTTAGAAAATTGAACCTATTGCATTTTTTTTTTGTCAAATACCCAACATTAAGTATCAATCGCATCATTGAAGTAAGCTGCTCAGTTCAATGTTTCAATTCAAACCACAAATTATGAGGTGTTCGATAAAATAGTTATAAAAAAAATCCGTTAGTAAACAAAACAAAACAAATGGAATACTACAAGTTTGGCATATGGAACGGGGGAAAAAATACTTCACTCGTTCAAAACATACACAAAGTCTCACATTTCTTAGTTTACTCTTGTGTAGCTATTCCACCACCTAAGCTGCAAATGTATTGTAATTGCATTCTAATATGTATGGAATATTTTTCCTTTTATTACAACTTGTATACCAATTTATAAAAAACAAATATATACTTACGCCTGGGTTTAGGAACAAATCCAAATGATTGTGCAGTAAAACTTGATTTTGCTGATTGCCTAGACAGAAATCCTGCAGGAATTCATGTGCCAGACACATTAGCTCCTTCATGAGAACATCATCCTTTTCATCATATGGATTCTGTAAAAGATCCAGAACGACTGTATGCACACTAACATTTCGTAGAAGACGCTGTTCATGCTTTCGTGGCTTAATGTTTGCACCTAAAATGAAATCTGACATAATCTTTAAATCCTGAGAATCTATACCGAGTACCCACCACTAGTTACGCAAAATTTATTCATTCGTATCAGAATGTCCTTGACTTTTTGGTATTCCATTAGTTGATCCAAACTTAGAGATGCTCGATACTCAGAGCTAAGAGTAATTTCCAAGGATTTGTCTATCGATCGATCAGCTGTAAGCAAATTATTTTAAGAAAATTCAAGAAAGAATCTAAGAGCTAGAGGTGCTACCAGGAACTATCATTGAATTCTCTTCCATGGCCTTTGATTTGTATACCCATAGCTCGGACTTTTCCACACTTTGTCTGAGAATATCCAAATCGGACTTGATTTGCTTGTATGATTCCACATCGCTATCAGAAACAAGGAGTTGAACCTAAGAGAAGATCCCGATAAACAAATGTGTACACGTAAGTAAGAGACCATATTACCTGTCTGAAAGCATGTAGGACCTCCTGTCTCTGACTAAAATGTCTAAAAAGAAGATGCAGTGCTCCGGAAACCAATGGCGGATAGTCATGCATAATGAGATGCAGTAATACTCTTAAAAATGTACGGCCTCCCTGTCCATCCAAGTCTAAGTTAGCAGCATCACCATCGCTGCCGAATATCCCCTCAGCTTGAATTCCAATTGATTCCAGGTCAATGTTCTTTTGGCGAGCGTTTATCATCAGTTCTGTGGGCTGAGTTTCAGTTTCATCGAATTCGCGTTTGAAAATCGATAGCAAGCAGCTGATACGATAGTCGAGGCGGACATCAAGGATGAATTGCAGGATTTCAATAATTTTTAGTTTTGTATCCATTACGAGGGGATACTCCTTCATCTGGCTGACCGATTTTCGCTGTTGGATTGTTGGTGTTGCCATGGCAGAACCAACGGGACCTAAAGCTAATGATGTCATGACGGTGTTCATGTCTCCAATCGATCGTAGAACACCACCTTCAGCTGAAAGTAGAGAGAAGTTCTTTTATTAAATTTTAGATGATAGTGGGGCAACGAAACATGTGATTTGTACTACGATGCCAAACTGCAGACCAGGGGTTTTGGAAAACTGTGAGAGAAGCTTTTCCATTTCCTGGCTGAAACTATCTAAAGCTGCATGTGAAGACGGTTCTCTATACTGAAACCCCCATAGAGTGAATGGAAATTAATAATCCAAAAAGCCGTCATAAGACGAGCCACTTACAACCTTTGTACGGCTATTTGCATCGCATTATATAATAATTAAATACAAACAACATCCTAAGAAACTAAGCTAAGAAATTGTAACTGCGAATATGCGATGGAGACTGAAGTGAATACTCTTAATCTGAGATGATTATCCACCTTGGCGAACCCCACAGGCGGATCAGTAGAAATGCGGTGAAGTGGGAGGGTTGTGATCCCTTATTTTCGGATCATAACCTCGCTGATAAAAGGAAGAAGAAGATTATCCACCTTGGCGCACTGGCTAGAAGTAGTTTCGGCTATTTTCTCAAATCCAAAATCCCAAAAACCATATTTTTAATGCAAATTTGCTGCCGTAGATGATCGGTTGAATGAAGCTGAGCAGCTAATGATTTGCCGATGAGGATTATGCCTCTTATGTATGTAAAATCTAAAATCTTACGCATCCAGGAAAGGTGCAAAAGCATTTGTTTCGAAAGCAATGCATGGATTTCTGGAAGTAAACTAGCTGTCCTTCTCTAGGGCAAAAAACAGGACTTCCTGACTTAGACAATTGATGACATTTCTAAAGAAGCTTTCCTGAGACTTGCTCCAGAGGCACGATACGAAATCAAAACAATGATCCAGAAGGTTGCTGTCGCAAAGGCGAATAATAGTGAAAATGCCAAAAGAGAGACGGAAGTAGGAGGTAAGGCCACTGAAAAGTTTTATAACAAGTTTTTAAAACGTCCTTGAGATATCCCGATGCAAAATAAGGCACGTGGGCAAGGCCCATCCTCCTCAGAGGATGCAATGAATCTTTCAAGCAGTACAACGGAGTTACTCACAGTTCACTAGAAACTGTGGATTTCGGCATGTCGAGCGAACAGTATTCCACCAAACGTGGTCAACTAATTGAAAAGGCCAGAATAGTCATTGTACGTATTGCTAGCTAACAGAATATATGGGTATCACAAATGATTGAAGAACAGGTGAACTAGCGTCATTACTGGGTACTTAGTCGTTGGTATTCATGCGGAGCTTTTCGGTGTTATCCACAATCGTCTGGGGATGAAGAAGAATTAACATCTGTTCATTTCCGACAGAAGAATGAAATGTCTTGGCAGTCACTTCTTCGCAGAAATCGACAACTTAAAAACTACTCGGTCTCCTTCAACAACGTTCGGCTTAATCACAACCCCACACCAAAATACCTCGGCATCACAATCTATAGAGAACTGACAACACCTTACAAATACAGCTGAGATTATCAAAACCCGCAATAATATAATTCATAAGCTTGTGCCAACAATTGGGAGGACCTCAACCAAACCGCTATGGTCCGCCGTCTCGGGATTAGTATTTTCCACGAGTATGAGTAGTGTGCTTCACCAAAGTCGACTGCTAACTCAATATAACGGTGAGAATGATCTCAGGTGTTTTTTTCTCCACAGCTACCAGGTTTGTACCTGCGCTCAGCAAAATCTTCTCTCTTAACCGGTCGCCAAAATGTACTTTTGTGAATATGACCAAATCTGTTCCAACCCTTGCCTCCCAATCCATGAGAACATACCAAGTAGTTCGAGAAACCGCGTAAAATCAGGCTACCAACCTCAAACATATGGGCGCCGTGGCGTAAGTGGTTAGTATGTCCGATCACTGCGCGTGAGGTTCTAAGTTCGAATCCCAGAAAACATCGAAAAGTTTTTTCACGGCCCCACCTCTCGCGAGCGTCTGACAAACATCCGAGAGTGTTATTATCACGAAAAAGCTTCTCAAAACAAATTGCCCTTCGGACATGGCACGAAACTGTAGGTCCCTTCCATTCATGTGAAAAATATAACGCAAACAACATGAGTGGTTGCCGAGAAGCTAGGCCCTGGCACTTAAAGAGCTGTTGCGGCAAATATTTATTTCATTTAACCTCAAACCTTCAACAGAGCAATGGAACTTGGCCTCCCGGCACGGTGTTCTTCAGATCAGAAACCTAACGAAAATCCCCGCCAGCGACGATCTTTCCAGGCCTGATGGGTTAGATTAAACCGCTTCCGGACAAATCATAATAGATTTCGTCAACATTTCACAAATGAGAAGCAGTGAATTCACCATCGTGATTCCCTAAACGATTTGCATATTGTGCATATTCCTTAAAAAAACATTCAACAGACAACCACGAGATCAAGGAGCAAAGACAAGAGTAAGATCCCCATTGGAGTCACCGAAGAGTACCTAATCAAAGTCGGTGTATTCCAATGAAGCGTCTTAACCTTTCAGCCCGGATTTATTTTTTAAAGATAATTATGGAGTAGTTATTGATTTGTTATCGTTATGAAATCAATAATTCGAGAAATTGCAAGTTTGGTGAAAGGATATCGTTGTGCAGAAAAAAATGTCTTGGGACAGGGTGTATCCCAACAGTAATCACTACTGGGACAAATAAGTCATTCAAAGAGTGTTTATTTTTTAGAAAATTCATATCACATATATTTTATTTTTATAAAAGTTACATATGGTAACTAGCAAAGCACGCTTTGCATAATGGGATGTGCACGATATGCAAATAGTCTTCGTCCGAATTTCCTTTTTTGTATTAGCGCAACTGCGGCATCGGCGGCGTGTATCGCCTTCAATAGGTAAGTGGTCTCCAACACCGGTCATTTCTTTTTTTCTTTCCGACGGTCTTCCAGATTTCATACTTCTTTTAACATTCGACCTTTCTTTGCCATATGTTATGAGTTGCTCTGCTAGTGCTACCAAAAAGTCAATCAACGCAACTTTCTTGTGCTTCGTTTCTTTGAAAATAATCCAAGCATTAGCCACAGCTATCATTAGTAGCTTTTGGAAAACTTTTTCCCCACTTGCCTGATTTTCGGTCGGGATCATAAAGTGATGACAATGGGTCGTACAAATCCACACCACCCATGTACTTATATTGGGGACCTGCATTTCGATTGATCGGGAAACTACTGACTGCCCAAAATTTGGCTTGGGCCAGTAGCGCAACAATCAAGTTCGTGATGAAGTGCTTACTTTACCTCCTAGTGGTGGTCCCCGGGCAACTATACGTATAAACCCTTATACGTATAGGCCAAAATTGTAAGTGCGGGTGGTCTAGGGCCTTGATTCTAGGCTAGGTAACGTGGGCCAGCAACCTGCGTTACTGAAACCAGCTCGCTACAGAAACCGACACTATGCCTCGGATAAGGACTGATCACATGTTGACGACTTTTGGCTATTGTACCCGGACAAAGATAGGTTTCTGGAATGTAAAGATGCTCCTCGACTCGGGAAGTGAAGGTCCTTACAATGCCAGATTCCTCCAACTGGAAAACGAATTCATGCGATATAAACTGGACATTTTGGGGGTAAGTGAAGTAAGATGGTTAGAAGCGGGCGAGTACCAGTCCCCAACGCGTAACACTATACTACTCTATTCTGGAAGACCATCCGGAAGTCCGCGGGAATATGGAGTCGGACTACTGCTAACAACAACAGCACGCAAGGGCCTGATTTCCTGGCAGCCTCATGGTGATAGGATTTTGACGGCCAGATTTCGGACTAGAGTACGACGCGTCACCATCATACAGTGTTACGCCCCAACGAATAATTCGTCTGACGACGAACAATCTACAATCTCTTAAGCGCCGTCTTCAACACAACACCAAATGGAGACATTGTCATAGTGATGGGCGATTTGAATGACAAGGTAGGCAGCGACAACGAAGGGCTCAAGCATGTAATCGGGAAGCATGGACTAGGCAACCGCAATGACAACGGCGAAAGGTTTGTGGATTTCTGCAATGCCAACCGCCTTGTGATAGGTGGCACCATGTTTGAGCACAAGACCTGCCACAAAGTCGGCTGGGTTTCCAATGACAGGCAAGCAACCTCCAACCAAATTGACCATTTGCCATCAGCCGCCGCTTTAGAAGTAGTCTCCTGGTCGTCCGAAACAGGCGAGGGGCAGATGTGGGTATAGTACGTGATCACCATCTTATGATAGCTACTCTTCAACTACGCACTGCTGCAGTTCGAAGATCCCACGACAACACAAGAATGCCCAGGTTCAACATCGATAGACTTAGTGATCCCTCAGTGCGCCAACAACTAAGGGAGCACTTTTCGCAAGGTGTGGAAGCAATCAGCAGCTCAATGCCTGCAACCATCCAAGACCATTCGTGTGCTGTGAAAAATGTTTTTACATCTAGTGCTGAAAGAATTGTCAGTCGATCGCAGGGAAGACATAGGGCGTGGCTTTCCGAGGATACCTGGAGACGGATTGACGAACGAAAACTGCTGAAAGCTCGCGTTGCAGCTACCCCAGCAGCAGGGAGAAGCGAGCTAGAGTCCCTATATCGCATGAAGATGAGAGAAGTTCAGCGTAGCGTACGACGTGACAAGCGCAACTACATCAACGCGCTGGCTACAGAAGCAGAAGAAGCTGCATGGAGGTGCGACAGCAGGACTGTCTACAGAATCACGAAAGAGGTGACAGGTGGTCGCAGCTCCGCCAACACCCAGTGAAAAGCCTAGACGGCTCCTTGCTCATTTCGGATGAGGACCAGCTCAAGAGATGGAAAGAGCATTTTGCTATGGTTTTGAACCGTGTATTCGCTAGCGATATGCTCCTAAATCAGACTGAGATGCCCGAGGTGAGAAGTACCCGAATACGCACCACGACTTCCAGTAAAGATGAGATCATTACCGCGATCAAGGCGCTCAAAACCAACAAGGCGGTAGGACTTGACGGTATTCCAGCAGAGCTCTTACGAGCAGCGCCAACAAAATCGGCTGAGCTTCTGCTTCCGCTTATAGATAGAGCTTGGGAAGCTGAGAGCTTTCCTAATGAGTGGAAAAAGGGAATGATCATCAAGCTTCATAAGCAAGGAAATTTAATGGAGTGCGGAAACTGGAGGGGTATCTGCGTGCTGGCTGCTGTAGCTAAGATAATAGCTAAAATCATCCTTGAGCGAATCAAAAAACATCTCGAAGACACACTCGATGCCGAACAAGCAGATTTCCGCTCTGGATCCTCCTGTGCCGACCACATCACCACCCTGCGAATTATCATCGAACAGTGTGTTGAATAGCGATCGCCACTGCACCTGCTGTTCATCGATTTTGAGAAGGCGTTCGATAGTGTCAACAGGGAGTTTATTTGGCGTGCCTTACGCAGGAGAGGTATTCCCGATAAACTAATTACTATTATCAAAGCTTCATATGAAGGCTCCAAATGTCACGTTCTGCACAGGGGAAGGTTGTCTGAGGAATTTGAGATCCAAAGTGGGGTAAGACAAGGCTGTATCCTTTCAGCAATATTATTCCTATTGGTGATTAGCGATGTGCTTCATGCAGCTTTGTCGACGGGAAACGGAGGAATTCGATGGATTCTTACATCTCAACTGAAACATCTTGACTACGCTGGCGATGTATGCTTACTCTCCCACAGAATTATGGACCTCCACCAAATGACAGCAGATGTGGAGAGGGAGGCAGGTGTCGTCGGGCTGAAAATTAATACGGCAAAAACTAAAATTATCAGCCTTGGAATAAACTCATCGGCTCAAATATGCATTGCTGGACAACCGGTAGAGAGAGTAGAGGATTTCCACTATCTTAGGAGTATTGTCTCGACCGATGGTGGAACCGAACTGGATATAGCCAACAGGATCGCCAAAGCAAAGTCCGCATTCGGAATGTTGTCCAAAATATGGCGAAGCAATGCAATCAGTTTGAGCACCAAAATAAGACTGTTCCGCTCCAACGTTGAATCCGTGCTGCTATATGGTTGCAGCACGTGGAGAGTGACCACTACTATCACCAGAAAGCTGCAAACGTTTGTTAATAGGTGCCTGCGCAATATCTTACGGATTTGCTGGCCCAATCGTATCTCTAACGAACACCTTTACGAGAGAACGGGTCAGGAACCAATAGGCACAACCATACAACGACGGAAGTGGCAGTGGATTGGTCACACGTTCAGTAAGGGTGACAGTTACATAGCGAACCATGCTATGCAATGCAACCCTCTAACTCAGGATGGCAGAAGACCTGGCGGTCCGAGGAGAACGTGGCGCAGAACAGTCGAGAAGAAGGCACGGCAGTTAGGGAAAAGTTTGGGAGAACTCAGACACATTGCCAGAAACCGTACACGATGGCGCGTAGGCGTAGTATAGGCCCTAGGATCCACAAGGGGATACAGGACATAAGAAAGAAGAAGAAATGTACTTATTATAAAATCCAATGGCTTCTGGACATGGAACATCGGTGCTATATCCCCTTTTATTGGTTCTTTTTACGGTTGTCATACCGATGACAATTGCTTATCAAAACTACGTCTTTAGTATCTTGCCATTTACAAACAAGACAACCATTGTCATTATATTTAAATATGTACTGGCCTCTTTCCAATTTTTGACCGTCGGGACTTGGTAACTGCTTTCGGTTTTTCATAATTGTGTCCACGAATCCATATTTGAGAATTTGAGCCATGTTAACAGTTGTAAAGGAACGATCACAACAGATAACTACCTGATGAATTGAGATTGTTGAGCACAGTTTCTTTACCACAAACATGCACTTCTCTTAGCAGTTATGTGGAATTTACTGATGGGACTAAAACAAATAGGATTTATAAGGGAAAATTGCAATTTAGTCATATGAATGTAGCTCGTGGGACATATGTGTCCCGTTAGGTCTGAAAGGGTTAATTCCTTTGCTCTTTTGTGCAGTCCTTTACTATCTGCATGAAGGCAAAGTGACGGACCCCAAAGTGTACCAGTTATTCTAAGATGCTATGCCATAATAAGTGAGGATCCTACGTCCCTGCAACATGTATTTGACGTATGGTCCAAAAAAGACGGAATACTTGTGCTGCCCGTTCTCTGATCCACTCAGGCCTATTTAAGATATTTACATATTTCAATGGAATAGTGCTTACCAACTGCGAATCAACCTGTGACGACGAATAAATGAAATGGCAGGAATACTCCGTTATCTTTTGTGACCGTAAAATGTCCTCTAAGTTGAAAGGAACGCAGTTGTGCATCCAGCACTCATATATGATTCAAAATGATGGGCAATGCACAAAAACTATGAAGATGAAAATGCTTCGCATGACAGCAGGCAACAAAGCTTGGTCAAATAAGACGAAGATCCATGGAAGCCTTCACGTCAAAGAAACCATCTCACTAAAAATAGATCGCGACCGGCTCAGCTGGTATTGTCATATTCAAAGAAGAGATCATATGAACGCCGCCAAAAAGACAATATCAATGCACGTTCCACTGATATCGCGAAAGAGAGGTATGCTTAAAAACTCCTGTTCTTCTTCCTATTTCGGCGAGGTTATGATCCGAAAACGAGGGATCATAACCCTCCCACTTCACCGCATTTCTACTGATCCGCCTGTGGGGTTCGCCTAAAAACTTTGGGATCACACAAATGCAATAGCACCAGCATTTGGTTTATCTACGTGCCGAAGTGATCTGAAATCAGGTGGCCTGCCGATATTTCCTGCGGTCAAACAGACAAACCCCACAGGCGGATCAGTACAAATGCAATGAAGTGGGAGGGTTATGATCCGTTGAATTCAGATCATAACCTCGTCGAAGAAGGAAGAAGATACATATTTTACAATGTATAAATAAAATATTTACTTACATTCCACATCATTGTTGCTATAGCGAGCACTCGCACTTGTGTTATTATCCGACACACAATCCAGAATGCACAGCAAAGTTTTTGTCAAACGCAATAGATCACTAAAACTGTAGAATCCAAAGTAAATCAAATCTCGTGCGAGTTTTACAACCTGAAAGCAAAGAAAAGATATAAGTATCTCTTAAATGTTCCGTCCTTAGTCCTTACCTCAAAAGTTAATTTATTCTGCTCTTGATCTGTGAAAAGCCATGCCTTAACGGCAACATTACACAAGTAGTTCTCCACAAACACAATCGTTGTATTGAACTTGGCACGAACTGCTTCCTTATTACAATCCGGATGCTTTTTGTAGTCATAACTAAAAGATACAATTACAAAATGAAATTTTTAAATGCAATTAGAATTCCTTCGCTTGACGTACTCATGAATGGACATCTGCGATGGGATCTCACTCCACAGTCTTGCATATTTAACAGGAGTAACTGGCTCCTGCGGATCACGATCAACGTGTAAATGCAACATTAATCTGCAAAACGATGCTCTCAGCTCGTAGGGAATAGTTTCGTCTGACATGCATCTAAAGGATTCAATTACCCATTGCAAGTACGTTGTATTAAATAGATTTTAGGTCACCTACCTTAAAATCAAATCAATATTTAACTGCGGTGAGAGATTATTTAATGCGAGGTATTGCCTATTCAGGCACATATTCGAGAACAAGTTCAACTGGTGCCGGTAATAGTTTAGAATATCACCCTCTTCAGTTCGACCGCCGCACCTATAGTTGGTTAACTCTGCCATAGATTTAGATTTCTAAATAAAATAAAATTAAAATATTAAAATTCATCAAAAACCATCTACTCTCCAATACACAACTGGTTGTAAGATATTTATGAGGCAGTCCTAGTGATGTCGTAAAGCATACATACATATGTATCTCGAATTCATTTTATTACTCTCATGCGGTGAATTTGGGAAATACATATTTAAAGGTAATTTCCCGGATTAGGGCTAACGTTAAAGGTAATGTTAAAGGAACCGCAGTAACATTTTATAGATACCCAAGCGAAAGTATTTTAATTTTTAAGGATACGCAACACCTTTTTCTTGGCGTATCTCAGATTCTAACTGAGTGTTGTATGACTATGAAGCGGAAAAATGGTCGGATAAATAGACAAAATTACGATGGTTAAAGATATGACCTATTTAACACAACCATTTAAAATAAAAGTGAAGAAAAGGCAAAAAAAGAGGAGGATTTCATACGAAAGTGTACTCTTATATGCATAGGCGATATTCTGATACAAATTATTACAAGCCTTTTAAAGAAGAATGACTGGGGAAAGGAATAGGGCTTTTTTATTAACAAGATAATGCTTTTATTTTTAGACATGTGAACTCAAAATCTACTAGTGTATGTGTGAATACTTGTTCGGCACAGTATACCACAGCGAACTTGAGACGGCAGCGGGTGTATAACAACTAGGGCAGACATCCCTATCACGAATGGTGTTTGTAATCAAGTTCAATGAAAGGGAATTAATATGTAGGGGAATCACTTTTTAATCTGCAACCACCAGAAGTGATTATAATGATGGGGGCGAAGAACATTAAAGGATTATTTCAAGGAGACTTGAAATGTTGGCGTACGTATTTTCAAAGTATAATATTATGTAGATAAGGAGGGACAATTATTTGTAGATTCGCTGTCAGTAATATTGTTGGAAGATATGCAGGTTAAACTGATTTAAGATCCTAAAGGTATTTGATACTATGGACGAGAGTTTGCGATAACCAATGTTGGTAGTGCAAATCAACTTATATCATGGCACAATCAAACATACATACATTTTCAATGGTCCGCTAATCCTTCATGAGGTTCGCGGGGGTAGGATGCTCAGATGGACTCTCCATCGTTCTCGATCCTCCGTCATTGACTCCAACTCATCTGGCAGAATCCTTAGACGGCTACAGGAGAGATATCGGACTTGATCCAACTACCTGTTTCTAGGCATACTGAGCGGTCGCCTACCTGATGCCACGGCAATCATGGCACGTCTTGTTAGCCGTTCTGGGGCATACACATTACGTGACCAAACCTTTAAAGCAAAGATTGTTCCGTTCGGAAATTTACTCTGGTGTTGCGCACTCGATCCCTACGAGTTATTTCAGCAACACCGCGAAGGAACCTCATTTCGGCAGCTTGTATCCGCGATCTTATTCTTTCGGTCACTACCCAAATTTCCTATGGTCATCATAGGTGAAAGTTGGAACATACACCGAGTTAAAAACCGATAGTTTACCTTGAACAATAAGTTCGGCCTTCTTTATAACAGATTGACCAAGCTCTATCGAAATTGATCCAGCCTGACCAATTCTACAGGATAACTCGACATTGCTCTTTCTATCACTCGTGATTAAAACCCCGAGGTACTTATCCACCTACTTTAATGGGACTCCGAGTGCACTGAACGGGAGTTCTGAAAAAGACCATTACTTCCGATTTGTCCACGTTTACCTTCATTCTAGAATCATCACAAACGGCTACAAACCTTTTGAGTGCGCGCTGAAGTTCGGTTTCAGAGGGCCTAAGGCTAACCAACTCAACCGCAAAGAGCTGATGACTAATCTTTAAGTAGCCCGCTTTGAAACATTCTCCGCCACGGCTGAGCTGTAACATCCAATCTATATATACAATGAAGAGGAGAGGTGACAAAACGTACCATTTGCGGAGTCCAACGCCCACAGTGAAAGGTATAGATTTAACACCGTTTATCTGAACACAGCTCCTACAGATTGCATATAAAAACTGAATCGCCCTTAACAAGGAACCATCAATCCCATACTCCTGCAGAACACTATTATATGCTTTCTCCAAATCCACAAATAGGTGGAGGGGGAAGTTTAGCATACTCCCAGGCCTTATCAAGAGCTGTTCTGAGAATGAATAACTGGTCGGTTGTGCTTCTACCGGGACGAACACCGCATTGCTCATCTCCCAAACTGTCCTCAACTACAGCTCTGGAACGCGTGTCTAAAACCTTAGTAAAGATTTTTCCAGGGAGACTTACAAGAGATATGCACCTATAGAGATTGCGCCAACTGTAGGGGTATATCTCTTTTAAGTATATTATACATATATATTATATATACAAATACAAATATTTGGCGCAACAGCTCTTTAAAGTGCCAGGGCCTAGCTTCTCGCAACCACTCATGTTGTGTGCGTTATATTTTTCACACGAATGGAAGGGACCTACAGTTTAATGCCGAATCCGAACGGCGATTTGAGAAGCTTTTTCGTGACAACAATACTCTCGGATGTTTGTCAGACGCTCGCGATAGGTGGGATCGTGAAAAAACTTTTTGGTATTTTCTGGGATTCGAACTTGGAACCTCATGCGTAGTGATCCGTCACACTAACCACTCACGCCACGGCGCCCACATATTATATATACGAGTATATATATAATAGATGTGGGAATACGTGACGACGACACAGACAGAAGACCGACAACACGATCAGGACGACGTAACAATTGCTGAATACCACACACACTCTCTTGCTATCCCTCTTAACTCTAAATAGGATAAGGGCGAGTCAGTCACCAAACTGCACGCAACCAGAAAGGAAGCAAAACAATAGTGATTATAATAAATTGATTATCATCGAGTCCGTGTTTAATTTCTCGTTGCATTTTATTTTAAAAGATAAATTGTGAGATCTACCCAACCGCGATCCCACATAGATATACTATAGTGGTATATCTCTTTTAAGTCTCCCTGGAGAAGTATTTGCTAAGGTTTTAGAAAAGACTTTTTCCTCGGATATTGCCAAGCTTGATAAACCAGGGCATCCTTTAGAGACATGCCTGAAGGGTGTCAGTATGCGAGCGTCTGGTGGTCGGCCTGTCCCGCTCGGCAGCCGAATGGGTATAGCCCGAAATGGCTACTAGCTTCCTGTCAATGGGCTCCCGAACCATTCCGGGGTCAAGGGGTGAGCGAACTATGCACCGATAGGGGAACAGATGAATTCTCTAAATTCGACAACGGCAATTCTTCGAGGAGGACCAGCTGCAGCTGGATCTAATGCAGGAATCTTGTTATAGAAATACGTTACGCCCAAAGTAAATACAGGCCCGTGCCCTAAGGTTATGTGACGCTGGTCAAACGCAACATACCTATAAATACAACACGAAACGTGCATTTATGCCTGTTGTATGCTAAACTCTAAGGCTTCACCAGATTTGCGAGAGTCGAATTTTCTGGCTGAGATAATACCACATTATTACTTAGGCTAGACATCTCAGCTGACCAAATAGATACCCTTAAGGTTATTAATCCTATCCAGGTAGGCGTCAGGAACAGCGCAGAATGTAACAATCTGTCTCCTTTGAAACCAAAACCACTAAAGAAGTCTCAGATAAGGTGTGTTTTTCATTAAAATAAAACCACATCCAGTCCACATTCACATTAACCTTGATGAAGATGTGGTCCTTTACGTAGTAGTACAGTTGTTGGAACATATGAAAGCGAGTCATCCCATCTTTAGGTTAGAGCCAGAAAAAGAGTCTTTAAGGCGCCGAGTCTTTCTACGCACAATAGTGAATGCAGCCTGGTACGTACCAAACAAGAATATACACAAAGATCTCAACATACCGACAGTACTCGAAGAAATCCAAAATTCTAGTCAGAAACACCAAATTCGACTTCTTAACCATGAAAACTACGAAATTAACTCTCTTCCCGCCCAAGAATACGCTCATATACGAAGGCTGAAACGAATAAGACCATCCGACTTACTAACCAGGATATGAACTAAAAAGCAATGTGTTTAAATGCATCTATATGTACCTTTTACCAATTCATGTTAATACTTTAATTTTTAAACTTCCGTCTTACCTGAGAAATGTTTCATGTTCATATTATATATTTACTGTATAACCAAAGAGGTTCTTAAAGGCAATGGCCTTATGACTGTTGTAATCCTAATTGTAAAACCGATTACTTAATGTCCAGTGGACAGATGTAAAACAATAAAGGAAGAAAAAAAAAAAAAACAAAGGCGCCGTAATTTAACTAGATGGAAATATCGATTACCGCTTGTTGTTCATATCCCATTCTGCTCCATACTGAGGATTTTAGTGCCAAATATGCTGAAATGATTTCAATTATGACACCTTTCATTGCTTGATTAAAAGCAGCCTGATCAGTGATGAGGTTTCCGATTTTTTGTCTTTTAACTACTAATGCCGGAGGAGTAGTTTTTACGGACGCGATCGCTTCATCTAACTTCTCTACTTATCCTGGTTTCACTATCTTTAATGACATTTTTAGGACCCTATCGCTCAGAAGAGAGCTGATTGTAGAAGAGGTTTTCAACTGCATTTCTTTTGGTCTATGCTGCGGAAAAATTTAACTATTTCAAAACTAGGAAAATGCGATACAACGCAACACCGCGACGGCGCATTACAGGTATCGGCCACAAATTGTGACTACTTCGGACATTTTCATTTAGAAGTAGCAGTTTGATCTTGAATGTTGCGGGCATTGCTGCGCCCGCACACCCCGCATTGCGGGTCGACAACATATGAGTAGCAATCGTTGTAGCGAGGCAGCTCCTTGAGGAATTGGAGCATGACTGCAATGAAGATATCGGGATGATTCAGGACTGATTAGTACACATGGACCTACAAATTACAGAGGAAAAGACAGAAGTAGTGCTCATAAACAGCAAGTGAGTCATGGAGACAATTACCCTGATTGTCGCTTTTCGACAATTGTCGTTTTATTCTTCAAATATAGCACGAATCCATTTTTATAACTTATTCCCTGTGAAAGAGTTGTAATAGTATTATACACGACAAACAAATTGCTTAGTAATGTTTAACGGTTTGATTCAAGCCCCAGCGGGGAACAGCAACCATGGGCCAGCCGAGTATAAGGGAAAAACGAATTACATCGAAGTTTTTCCAACCACTGCACCAAAGAAAAGGTTCCTGCCTGGTAGTACAATGGGCCGGAGAGTCTGAGTGCTCTAGGATTTGGGTTTCCCTTTTATAAAAAAAAAAAAAAAAAGAAAAGTTTAACGGTCAGCAGATAGTAGCTATGAATAAAACGACAAACGCCAACGACAGTCAGGGTGAAAAAGAATAACTGCAGGCGATCACGTGGTAGTTTCATACAGAAGGAAGAGTATGTAGCGCCTTCCGATCAACCTTTTATGATGCAGCATGTATAGTGGTTGCCATGGTACCGATAGGCCTTCTGGCTAAAGAAGCCCAATAGAAATACCGTGCCAACAGGACAGCGGCACCAATTGCGACGAGTCGAAGTGTCACTGAGGCACCACAAAGGACAAGTCTGGATGAATGACAGAAGAGATCGGATCACTCTGACAAAGGCAGGTGGACGCAGAGATTGATCCTCAATATAAAGACTTGGATCAATAGGAAACATGGGGGGCTGAATTTCTACCTGCCACAGATGTTTACTGGCCATGGTTGATTCAGAGCCTACCTCCACAGGTTTGAAATCGACGACAACCCCTATTGCCCACCGTGCACGGAAGCTGAAACCAGCTGGAGAACAAACTGGGTGGGGCTTAACCCCAAACAACATCATTAGTCAGATGATGAGCAGACAAGATGCCTGGGAAGCAGCTAACAACACTGTGGCATCCATTATGAAAGATGAAGGATAGTGATGCAAATACTCACCATACTTTGAGGGGTAGTAAACGATACATATTTAGGAATCCAAGAGCACATCGTATAAAGAGAGTGTATGGAGTTAAGAAAGTATGAAGCTACTCATAAATCTTCTATCAAGACTTGTACGACGAGACGTCAGACATTCTACTGAGAATACACTCCACTGGTTGTACGAATATTTCCGTAAATGGTCCATTATGGACCCTCTGTTGGACTCCATTTTGGACCTTAAGTCGTATATGGATGCGGATGGCTCCATCTTAACCAGGTGGAAGGCTGCGGACAGAAAATCGATCACATGACTCGGAGGCTGGGTTTCAATAGGTGATTTCAAAACACATATCGTTTACTGAGAACTCTTTGGAATAAACAGTTTCCTTAAGACTCTGGCAACATTACTGGTCACTGTCCAATTGGTATTCAAGGCGAAGCCTCTATGGGTAATCCACAATAACTCATACAAATTGAATCTACTCGTCACCTGCTATACGATTATCTTTCCGTTGCCGACAGAAGAATAAGGGACCTTGACAGTTAATTCTTCACGAAGTTACAGGAAATTATTAAAATTGAGCTGATTCCCTGAGTGGGTCGTTCTAAATCAGCGGATTTTTCTGTTTCCAAGATGCAATGAACTCAACTAGCGGTAGTGAGAAGTGACTAATGTCACAGGGCGTCCATTCCCCTACCTACTTACCTACCTATGTTACCTATGTACCTACCTGTGTCCTTTTCATACTCTACGTTTTAAAGAAGATAGTTGACAACGAAGATAAAAGTGAAGCAAATGCGAGGTGGGAACACTTCGAACAGATACGCAGCGGCAACGGGGCTGAGGCTAATCATCGCAAAGAATACATTGCTATTTATATTTAAGCCTAGTCGCAAGAATGCACAAGTAGTTTTATGTGACATTGTTCATACAAGCGCAGTGAATTTGGTGGCTATCTTTATGAAGAGTCAGTTATCCATTATACCATAAAAAATAAAATTTTAAGTCAACAAAAGACAGGCATGCAACAGGTACAATGCTTTTCCGAGATAGGTTTTGATGATCAAGCAATTTATCGTGTACATAGTGTTCGAGGTAAATGTGAATGGAAACCAATGTTTCTTACGATTTTCCTAAGACTGGTAGGCGTGTTAAAGAATGTGAACATGTCCAATGTCGGTTCAGTTGCAATGCCGCGCCGTCTGGTAATTAACTTATAAGGTTCTGGGTGCCACAATGATGCTACATGTATACTAGTATGCTATATACTTACCGGTTGTCCTTTCCATTGCAAATGAATTTCATAGCTTGTGGAATTGATCTCTGCGCTATCACCATTGATTTCCACAAACAGATTATCATCATCTTCGTCTAGCGTTTCCAATGAAATATCCTGATTTTGCTGTTTTCTCACCGGTGACCGTTTGATATGTGTCTCTATGAGAATATCGGCATTTTTCGCGCTCAATACACTTTTGCAAATCAGCTCTTGTGTTACAGCAATCGCCTTGCGATTCGAAACACACAAATCTGAGAGATAATCTAAGAATCTTGAATCCCAGCAGAGCATATTTTTCCGAACTAGCCCAACGAATGTCTCTATCTCCGAAGCTGTAATGTGCTTTTCGAGCAGCTTTCGATTGTTATGCAGCAAAGCGGTGATAGTGTCTTCCGCGAGGATGTCATAGCCAATTTGCTTTTGCATCAGTCCAAAGTGTTTGGCGATGTATTCCTATAAAGACAAATTTTATTTGATTACCAACTTACTCTGCGAAATCAAGCAAACATTACCTGATTCTTTCTATAATCCTGCTGGGATAGTCTCAATATACGATAACACAAACGGAATATATTTTTGTAAGGACTGTTTTTGGGATCCCCAAGTTCATCCAGTCGAAGAAATGGTGGTTCGCCATCCTTTTCTTGAAATGGTCCCTGTAGGATCTTGAATAATTGCTTGAGAATGTATTGTTCTCGAAGAAGCTTTTGACGGTCACGAATAGGGTTTTTGATCGTCAACTCGAGGGCTTTAGTTTTGTTCTGTTCGTTTTCCATTCCGGCGATGAAGTAGACAATGTCTTGGAGGAGAGAAACCAGGGCTCGCCTTTCATTGACGGAAATAGTTCCATTTTCGAGTTTTGATGTAACATTCGCTAGAACTTTACAGGCATCGTTGGCAAAGTCAAGATCACGAACTTCTACGGGAGAGACTGGAATCAGAGCGAAAGCTTCTTTATCCTCTTTGATAGCTGAGCAGCAAACCTGGAAAAGAATAATTTGCATTAAACAACAGAAATGAAATAAATAAATGGGTGAAGGATCCAGGAAGCAGACCCAAAAACTTCGGGCAAAGGGTTTGGAATAAATGAGCGGAGTATGCCAGGTGTATGAATCAGCAAGGTTGACGGAAATTTTAATGAAAGCTCTTCGCTCTAATGCCAAAGATTTTTTAAAAAATCTATAACGACATCTAGGCAGCGTCCTGCTCGTATATACTAGACCTGACAGACTATCTACTCACATCACAGACATAATTGTCAATAATAAAGTAGACTGGAGTTTTGGACTAAAGTCAACGGTTAAAACAACACAATCCAAGCTATATTGTTCCAAAGAGTACATTTTAACTCATCAGAGCTTTCGTAGCCACTTAGTTATACACTGTTTTTCTTCAGCACGGAGAGATAAGTGAGAGTAATGTACATATCTAAGGCAGATATTTAGGCTACAAATGGACCAGGCGGCACTGAAACACGTAAAGTTTGTAAGGCTAGGTTAGGCTAGACAAACGTGTATTCTGTGACTTCGTTTACTACTTACGTATTTGATGGATTCGTAGACCATTTAATTGGAACCACAACCCATGATGACTTTTTCCGTCTGCATTGATATGGATATCTCATCATCATCATTGTGAGGCTCATATCATATCAGTGCAAGCCGCTGTTTATAATTTTGTCAGACTTGGAAGGTGGTATTCCTTCTTAAGGGCCTGTCACCCTGGTGGTTTTGTCTTGATAAGTTTCTATGCGGACATCTATTTTTTGGACTTTTGGACTTATATATAGGACATTGCTCATAATATGTTTCGTCGAGGAGCTCGTAGAACAATCTTTGATGACAGGGTCCTTTTCTCCGTGGGGGCATGAGCACACATCAGGCTTATTTTACCAAATTTAGCCTTGATCAGGGTTGTCATAATACGTTCGCTTTTGTAGTAGTAGACGTCACAGTTTTTCATCCTCTTTTTGCCCGGCGCATCTCACTTCCTAGATAGCGGTTATATATGGTGAAGTGGGAGGGTTGGGATCCCTTGTTTTCGGATCATAGCCTCGCTGATAAAAAGAAGAAGAAGATATGTTTTATAGCAGTCTAGGGCTTTTGTTAATTGTTCGGCTGCACGTGGTCTATTAAGGGTCCGAACATTCCACGTACAGATCCGAAGTTCGTTGTCCTTATTTCCTTTGCTGTGGTCTTCCTTATCCGCGGCTTGTGGTTGTTTCGAAACCAGTGTTTTTTTTTTTAAACGTGGTAGGGAAGTTACTCTGACGGCAGAACGACGTTCAAATTATTAAAATAAAAATTGGATGAGTTGGCTAGCTTGAACTCCAAATTATTTGTGGTGAACTGTTGAGGCAAAGTTGTCCAAAAAATACCGCCGTACAATTGAAAGCGATTTTGAAACTCTGCGCAAAGTCGGAATGGCAAAAGTTCCATTGCAATACGTGCGACACAGTTTTCAATATTTTTACAAAACCGTCAGCTTTATTCTCTTCTTCCTTTATTCTCTTTTCTTTTCAGGACCAATTATGCACTCTCGTTTTGGTGCTAAAAGTATAGACTGCCTCTGAGCTACATATGTATAAGGAGTTTGCCTATGCAAATGCTGTGAAACCACCTGTAGGCTGGTAGAATGCATTTTGAATACGTTTGCAAAATCTACAAGACACGCAGTGAAAAGTAGAATTACTTAACACAGAAAGGAATTGAAATAATTAAGTGCACTCAACTTTTACTCTTTACATTTCTATAGTTATCTTCCATTCTTCTCTGTCATTGCACCGAAATACAAAAGCGCTAAAGGTGCACGACTTTACATACATATGTGCAGCAGACGAATATAGGCAAGTGTTCGCATAAGCTGCCTCCAGCTATGCAAAAGAGATAAACAAGAACAATTACATACCTTCGACATAACAGGTTTGTCATCATCAATATCAATGGGAATAGATGTGGCGTGTACCCAGGTATTTGAACACAAGTGCCTCAACCGTACATAACTAGATTGTGGTACAAGGCTATCGGCTCTGGCCATTGTAGTTGGGTCCAATTCAAATACCGAAGCTATCTCCGTGGAATATGGAACCGACACCAAGCGGAACTGTTCTCCTTTTGATTTATCTAAAAAAGAATTAAAAACGTTAATCTCTTGGAATTTGTACACCTTGCAACTCTTTACCTATTGCACGCATTCCACTATCCGATGCATCTTCAAAGGTCATATCTTGATCCAACTCAGCCGCAAGGTAATATCCTGTTGCTAGGTGTTTGAAACGATATAGAGAATTCCAATGACCAGCACCACCACGACAAGAGTCATGCTGAACAACTTCAATCTCCCATAACGCTTTACTGCTAGTCGCAGCTGTGGCACTTGTCCTTCCAGTAGTCCGCAAAAATACATGCTGTTGCTTTTTGTACTCGTCCATGGTGAGAAATTTTTCTTGTTCCGCATGGAACAATCGGACAACATCGCCACCTTTCAAGATGTGCTCATGATTCTCCTTGTGCTCCATGAAGAGAGTTATTTTCCATGATGTCGACGAGTTAAGTACATTTACCTCCTTCGAACCGGGATTGTCCGGCAATTCATAGTTGGCAGCCACATGAAGATTCTGTTGATCTGCATTCACAGGATTCAATATCACCTTGTCGCCCACAACGACATTGTCACCAATCGATCGGAGCTTGTAGAATGGCATGATGTAGAACCAAGAGCCTTCGTTGCCATTAGCATCTAGGTATACACGCATTGCATTCTTTTCAAGCAACGACGGAAGTCGTTTATTCACGGTCAGGTATTTATTGGACTTGAGATGGAGCAGTTGGACAACACTACCGTATTGCACCGAACTACCGAGGAGTTTCTTGTTTTCTGTTTCATTTTGTTTCTTTTCAATTTCAGCGGCATGCTAGAGAAAAAAAGTGTGAAATATTGACTTCTGTGTGGAGGGTTGATAGCTTACGTGGAGTCGAGTTAAGAGATTCGTATCTGTATTCGAGCTGGCACTTTGTTTAGCTGCTTTCCAAAATTGTTTCTGAGCTGAATATCTGTTCATAGGACATATTTTGATGAGACAATCTAAAATAAATAGGAACACAGGATTAAAATGGTGTTAAAGCTGTATCTGCATCTGCTGACTTGAAGAAGAATCTACCAAAGTAGTGGCAACCCTGCAACTTGAGAGATGGTCAAAATTAAGTGTCTTTACTTTAAGTCCTTAACCCTTTCATGTCAGAATTAATTTGGGAGTGGCTAATACTTTTTCAAGGATATGGAGTTGTTAGTCTAGACGTAAATATGAAGTGATATCAATTTCAAAGTCCTATGTACCCTGGTTTAGAAGTTATGAAATGTTGCCTAAAAAGTTTAAAAAAATTTCTGACCATAAACTAAAAGTTTTTTTCGATTTTTTTTTTGTTTTTCCTAATTTTCTTACATGTGTTTAATTATTTTACGTACTTGGTTTTGTACACTTAAATTTCTTTATATATTTTTTTAAATAATTTGCAAACTCATATTTCGCATAAAAAAAATTGTACATGTGCACTCACCGAAGATCAGCTACAAAGTGATCACTAGCAATACTTTCAATAAAATATTCGAAAAAAAATTGTACAACAAACTTGCACAACATATCAACCTATTCTAAAAAAAGAAGTCGTTAGAGAATAAATTAAAATTACGCGACTTAGAAGCTAAAACATACAATGTTGCCTATAGTTGGAAGTTGAACAGAAATGCTCTAGGCTCCCTGAACTGAGCGCATGCTTAAGTCTAAGAGAATCCTTTAATGCACAGTGCTATACTCACTGGAATGGGCCTGCATTTCATGACAACCGACGAAATTAGGGCACATAAGAGTGAGACTTTTAGCTTATACAGACAATTAAGTGATAATGTCAACCGGGTGGCAACTAACAAAAATCACAGGTAAGACTTTCCCAAAAAATAAAATAGATTGGCCAAACTATGCGAAGAGCTGAGACGCCGAACATAAACAAGAAGTAGTCGCATTTTGTTGGGTACCGAGATATGTGGCTATTTTTTTTTTTGAATTGAGAGATGACCAATGTACTAGGAAAAAGTTTGACCTAGACCAAACTATGGTAGATCACTCAGCCCAGACCGTATCAAAATAATCGAAAATTAACATAAATATGTGGTAGGCAGCCCCGTACTACATACTGGTTGTACGCGTCCTTTGTCAGGCCCCTATTACTGTATAGCGTGATCGTTCAATGAGAACTAAGAACCACACCCACCGTAACAATAGTCATATTTAAACTTTAAATCAACGACTACTTCCCACAGAAACTGAGATTTTATCGAAACTTACGAACAACTACATCTGTCTGTAATTAGTGGGAAAATGTTACAACCTCAGATCTAAACCGGATATAAGGTGTCTTCCATTCCATTTGAGTGTCTTCCGCATCCCAGGGGCCTATTTCACCAACTACAAATTACAACCACAAATTTGTACTTGTGATTCGCAATTACAAATTTGTAATACTGAGTTTGGGTTCACAAAGCACAAGTAACTATTTTACAAATTTGTTATTCTCAGTACAAAAAATGTGGGATAAAACTTGTGTGAATAACAAGTGCTACAATTAACAGTTTCACCAAGTTTTTTCTCAACTTGTAAACCGCAAGTGTTTTCTCACAACTCTGTTGGAGCTCTTAGAAATAAATCATAATGGACAAGTCAAGCAAAATGTTACTTCTTTCCCTTATTAAGGCTAAAAAGGAGATTTTGTTTGGAAAATTTAGTGACAAGTTGACGCACGATGACAAAACGGAATGGAAAAATATTCTAAATACCCTCGTATCTCAGGGTGTTTTAGGTAACAAAGATTGGAAATACCTCCGGGTCATTGCTTGGCAAAACATAAAGCGTGGGACCATGGTAAATAAAAACTTTTCTAAATGGGTTAAATAGAGTTTAAAATAATTGCTATTTATCACGTTAAACTAGATAACGTTAATAAGACAGGATCTGCCCTAGGACCAAACTGTAGGCTGAGTGATCTCGATAATATCGTCATCGATATTATCGGAAGAGAGTCTCCTACTGTGCGGGGGATAATAGAGGAGCCAAATTTACTGCTTGAGGCAGATAATTCACTGTCAAGATCCAAAAATATGGAGTTGGAAAGTGATAACTTAGAGTAAGGCACAAATACAAGTTGTTACAAAAGTTCAAATCAAATTTTTGTATTTACTTATTGAAACAACAACACGAAACTCGTCAGCAAAGCGCAAAAAAAGAGTAATCGACAGTAGGGAGAGTGATTTAATCGCCTTAAAAAAGAAGAGACTGGAGATGGAAGTGTACAATCTGCAGGTAGATGCACGGAAAAAGGAAAAAGACTTGGGCTTACCACCAAGCCATTTAACAGCAAGTTTAGGCTATGAACGGTGGGCAAAATCGCATCATCACCTCCTCGCGGTGCCCGCTGGATAGCTATCTGATAGTGAACTTACGATGAGCGTATACTGAGTCTGACAATATATGTGCAGCTGAACACTCAGACCTGCGTAAGCACATCTGGGTGAACTTCAGCGCGCATATATCTAACCGGACGAGGCATCTCTTGTTGACCTGATTGGCTGAAATATGCGTCTCAGAAGTCTAGCAAGAGGTCATCAGAAGGAGGACGTGCGGCGGATGAATTCTCTCTATGGAATCAACGGTGACGTCTACAGACCAGCGGATACCTTACCGGAGCTACTTCAACATATTTGGAGCTGAGATCTGTAAGGATTTTCAATACTACGTCAGGGTATTGAAAAAGAGATGGTGGCGGATGAACCCTTAATGGGCCAACGGCAGCGCTCATATCCCCGAAGTGGGTTACTGACATCGGTGTATCCGGCCTCTTGTCCTAGGGGTACAAAAAAAAGGATCTGGCCCTCCAGGTTGCGGGTTGTGCCGTCGGGTTAACTTCCCTACCACGTAAAAAACCTTTGGTTACGAAGCAACCAACAGCCTCGGATACGGATGATCTTACTGTTGACGACCCATGCAAACGTAAAAAGGACAACGATCTTCGTGTCTGCACGTGGAATGTTAGGTCCCTCTACAAACCACGTGCAGCCGAATAACTTGCGGAGGCCCTAGAGTGTCTCAAAGCAGACATTACCGCCATCCAAGAAGTGCGATGGGATGGGCCGGGCAAAAGGAGTATGAAAAACTGCGACATCTACTACAGCGATTGCTACAGATAAAAAGGACAGCGTCTATTCGGGTGCGGATTTGTCATTGGAGGCAGACTTAGGCAAGAAGTCTTGAGTTTCCGGCATGTGAACGAGCGCCTTATGACTATCCGTATCAAGGCTAAATTTGCCAACATTAGCCTAATATGCGTTCACGCCCCTGACGAGGAGAAGGACGACGCGACAAAGGATGACTTCTACCAGCTCTTGGAAAAGACGTTGAGCAGTGCCCTAGCCACGACGTTAAAATTATCCTAGGCGACTTTAACGCAAAGCTAGGAAGAGAGAAAGTCTTTAGTAGCGTGGTTGGAAAGCACAGCCTGCACGACATCACATCCGGCAACGGACTCAGGCTAATCGACTTTGCGGCGGGGCGAAACTTTGTCGTAGCTAGTACGCGGTTCCCACGTCTCGATATTCACAAAGGAACATGGCTCTCCTTTGATCGCAAAACTGTCAACCAAATCGATCACATTGCGATCGACGCAAGGCACTCTTCCAGTATTCTGGGTGTCCGAACTTTCCAAGGAGCCAACGTGGACTCGGATCACTACCTAGTTGTAGCCAAAGTACGGATGCGGATATCCACAATGGAGCGAAATCAACGAAATGCTGTGAGGAAATTTGACGTCGGAAAGATACAATCGCAAGAGACCGCCAGAACCTTTGCCGATCGTGTTTCTTCTAATCTCAATCTAAGTCCTATGCCACCAGCAGCAAATGCGGAAGACCAGTGGCAGCGTTGCCAAAAAGCCATCAGAGATGTCGCCTCTGATGTACTGGGTTTCTCTCGCCCACCACAACGCAACCCCTGGTTTGATGAGGAATGCCGGCAAGCACATGCAGCAAAACAAGAGGCGTACAAAGCGGCGCTGCATAGAAGGACTAGAGCTGCTTACGAGCTCTACGTGCGCAGGAGAAAAGAGGAACATCGACTTCTCAGAAAAAAGAAAAAAGAGCATGAGAAGGGCTCGATCGAGGAGATTGAGAGACTTTATTGCAGGAATAATGTTTGAAAATTTTACCAAAGGGTAAAAAGAACATGCCAGGGTTTCAAAGCCAGAACAGAAGCCTGCAGGGACGAAAATGGCAACATAGTAGTGGAATCGCAGTCGGTGCTGAGAATATGGAAGGAACACTTCTGCAGACTGTTAAACGGCGATGATGATCAATATTCCGCTGTCAGGCAGAATGAGCCATTCAACAGTGACGATGGCAGTCAAAATTCCCTTCAACCCGATCAGAATGAAGTGAGGATAGCGATATCTAAACTCAAATCCAACAAAGCTGCTGGAGCCGACGGCCTTGCCGCTGAACTTTTCAAGGCAGGAGGAGATGAGTTGGTAAGGAGCATGCACCAGCTCATCTGTAAAATCTGGTCGGACGAAAGTATGCCCGATGAATGGAACCTCAGCATCGTTTGCCCGATCCTGAAGAAAGGAGACCCTCTGAACTGCGCCAACTACAGAGGTATAAGTCTCCTAAATATCGAATATAAGATCCTGTCTGCCGTATTATGTGAACGCCTAAAACCGATCGTCAACAACCTGATAGGTCCTTATCAGTGTGGTTTCAGGCCTGGAAAGTCCACCATTAACCAAATATTCACACTACGGCAGATCTTGGAAAAAACCCATGAATATAAAATCGATACGCACCACCTTTTCATCGATTTCAAAGTTGCCTATGATAGCGTGTATAGAGACGAGTTATACAGAGCCATGTCTAGTCTTGGCATCCCTGCCAAGCTCGTCCGTTTGTGCAGAATGACGATGGAGAACTCTCGCTGCTCCATCAAAGTCGGTAAGAACATCACCGAACCATTCGATGTCAGGAAAGGTCTTAGACAAGGCGGCGCGCTATCATGCGATCTCTTTAACATAGTACTTGAAAGAATCGTACGAAACTCACAAGCCAACATCGGAGATACAATCTTTTACAAGTCTGTACAACTACTCGCTTGTGCCGATGACACTGGCATAATCGGAAGAACTCAGCGGGCCGTCAATGGGGCATTTACAAGTATTGAGATCGAGGCAGCAAAGATGGGTCTAGCGGTCAATGAAAGTAAAACAAATTATATGCTGTCTACAAAAAAGGGCACCCAACATCGGCGTCTTGGACAGAACGCCACAATAGACAGATATAATTTTGAGGTAGTAAAGGATTTTGTCTACCTAGGCTCTATGGTGAACTCCGCAAATGACATCAGTAGGAAGATCACACGAAGAATTACTCTTGCCAATCGTTGTTTCTATGGGCTAAAACGGCAATTGAGTAGCAAAGCCATATCTCGAACTACTAAGGTAACTCTCTATAAGACACTAATCATCCCAGTCCTGCTGTATGGCTCAGAGGCATGGGCTTTCACAAAACCGGATGAGGATGCCCTTGGTTATTTCGAGAGAAAAGTTCTTCGAGCGATCTTTGGTCCCGTCTGCATAGACGGTGAGTGGAGGAGAAGGTACAATGCCGAACTGTACGGCCTGTACAAGGACATCGACTTAGTCAGAAGAGTTCACATACAGCGACTAAGATGGCTGGGTCATTTAGAGCGGATGGAGCCCAACGTTCCCGCTAAGAAAGTCTTCGAATCCACCCCGGACGGACGGCGCAGTAGAGGACGGCCTCGCGGTAGGTGGCGCAAACAAGTGAAGGGGGACCTCAACCAACTTGGCCTGCGCAACTGGAGGCAGCTGGCTCGTAACCGTGCTGGCTGGAGAGGTTTGTTGGTTGAGGCCCAGGTCCACCCCGGACTGTAGCGCCATCTAAGTAAGTAAGTAAGTAAGTTAGGATATGAACGCTCTAATCCTAGAGAGGATATAGAATCTGAACACGTGGTAGAGTTTCCAGCTATTAAGGAAAATATAAACGAAAAACAATTTAAAAATGCTTCTAAAAAATGCTTCCTTGAGTTTTATTTTGTAGTTTTCTCTACTTGCAATTTTATCCAAGATTAACCTTGGAAACAAAGGACTACCAATCTTACTTTCGGAAAGGAATGTGTTTAAAAGTAACCATAGTGAGAATACTTTGACTCTTGATTTATTGCGTAGTGATTTCATTTTCTTTTGTGTAACACTTTAAGGACGCGAACCAATGCCTTTCAATAAATACAACAATTAAATATATACGACAAAATCATAAACCTAATTTTTATTATCATTTGAATTGTTTAAAATATATTGCAAAGTAACTGCACCGTCCAAATTACTTAGGTTTTCATAGTGTTGGTACTCTTTGTTTTCTTCTTCATCTGCATTGATAGGCATTTCGAAGTCACTCTCTCCTGGCTGTCGTGAAATGTTGCTTAAGATGATGCAGCATTTTATGACATTTACTGCTTTACGTGGTTGTAATCGCAAATGTTTAAGGCAACGAAATTTTTCCTTTAAAATACCAATTGCATTTTCAATAACCCTTCGAGTTGATTTACATATGTGCTCGATTGTATCGGTCCATTGCACTATTTGTGCTTCTAAAAATCGGGGTAATTAGACAATTTTTAGATGGATATCCTGTATCTCCAGGTAACACAGCGTTAGGAAAAGGCCTGAAGCCAGTTTCAAATTGCGAATAAAGTGGACTTCTTCTCAGTACCCTTGAATCGTGAACACTTCCGGGTCAATTCACGTAAGCATTAAATAATGTGAAATCCGGACCACAAACAAGCATACAATTTATCGAATGATTAACATGTCTATCAACGTATGAAGATTTGAATTCACGTGGTGCATCTATGTTATTAAAGTTCCATCAATGCATCCATATACACACGCCATGCCGATAAAAATATTTTATTATGTATTTTGCTTGTGCAAAAGTTAAAAGAAAACCTTACCAGCAATAGTATACAATTGTTGGGAAATTATGTCTGGTTGATTAGGCCATCGTATGACTTGGTCAAACAACAAGTCAACAATTGCTGTGCAAACGCGGTTTGCCGATCTGCGTACTGTGGCTTTTGAAATACCATGCATGTCCGCGATCCCGTGATACTGTCCACCATTACCAATCCAATGTAAGGCAGTAAGTAATTGTTGCCTTGGGGATAATGCAACATTTTTTTCAGTTGTGTGACAAATTTGCTCCCCAATAACCGAAATTATTTCTTCCGCCTTGGAGTGGCTAAGACGAAAACGCTCATTAAAATCAAAACACTGCGGTGTATTATAATTTATACGCGGTCGGTAAACTTTTCTTCTGACATTTAAAGGAATACCATCATTATCACTACTATCACTTGAACTGTGCCTACGCCGCAAAGCCATTTTTCGATCACTTTTTGATTCAAAACAGAATTTGTAGCACAAATTACAGACGTCTTGGCTCATGTGAACAATTTTCACAATTGACACAAAACTTGTGAATTCAATTTCTTTGGTGAAACAAAAACGTATAAAAAATTCGAAATTTCACAAATTTGTGATTTGTAAACTATACATCAATAAATTGTTTTTGGTGAAACAAAACGCGAAAAATTCCCATAAATTTTCCCTTGTAAAACACAATTAAAAATTTGTGAACCATAAATTTGGTGAAACCAAATTTGCCACCTTTTCTACAAATTTTGTGAAAAAACGCTTGTAAATCACAATTTGTAAGTTGGTGAAATAGACCCCTGGTGGAAATACTGGCGATTAAGGAAGCCTTGTCCTTTCATGAATATTGGCACTCTAACAGACAAGCAAAATCGTGCTCACTCACATTATCACATTAAAAGCCGATATATACTGCCGCTCTTCTCTAATGGAGATGGTGGACTAATTCAAAATTCAATGAACCTCCTTTGGCTTAAGTGCGTCTATCATCATAGTCTAAAATAACTAAACATTGAGTCCCTTAAGCTTTTTGATGAGATATAAGAAAAAAAGACGGGCTATATAGGCACTTATCTAACTGCGGCAATGCAAAACGGCCAACTCGTTATGCAAACGTAATAGATCTAGACTCCGGGGCACAGTTGCTTAGTGAACCAGATGCATTCCCATTAACGCAATCGAAGGCCATTCTAAAACAATTTTAAGCTCAGAACCATTTAGGATGAACCTAAAATGAAAGCGTTTTGAAATAGTGAGACAACATGGCGCTGGTATTTGACCTGACTGCAAGTTTCTTACTACAAGTCCAGAATTCTTTGTGAGATACTCATATGAATATCACCGGCATAGCCGAAGTTTTCAGTCAAACCTCCATTTGTTTGCGCTGCTTCTAACTGGCAAGGAAAAGCCAACTTCGCCACTGATCACCATGAAAAATAAAAGGTACATCTGGATTAAAGTAATTACAACTGTATGCGCTGTTTTTGCAAATTAATCAGACTTGAATTTCAAGCAAACCGTTAAAATTGACATTTTTGAAAATTTTATTAAAGAAAATTTAACTACGCTTCCGGGTATGGTCCCAAAAATCTTAAATATAACGTTTGAAGTAAATTCTTGCAGCCATTAAGGCTTGTAGTCCAAGGTACAGAGGGACAGACACACGGACATGATTAAGTTTGTTCTCTGTTGCACGTCCTCCCCAACGAACTAGATAACAGCAGATTCAAGTATCAAGCGCAAGGCATGCTTAATACCGTCTAAGTTTATACTGTGGAAGACCTGTCAGAGTAACGAAAAAATCTACGATGCATTGATGATCCGTAAAGGATAAAGTAGTTCAATTCAACCGTAAGATCTTTCCACTATCGTCCAAGGAAAAATTGGTAAGCCGCATTTTCAATAAAAGTGTAGATGATTTCCGTCCCTTCACCACCCCACTAACTTAATCAAACCTAAGCAGCATTTTGAATCCACTCTCCATATTTGAGGTTCAATATGACTGGAACGCGTAGAGCAAATGCATATCAACGTTTCATCGTGGAGCGCTTTTGCATTCATTCTAGAGAGATGGTGGGATAAAGAAAGATCTCACCTATGGTGGGGAGTATGGTTGAATATGAAACCTTAAGCAAAACCTTAGCGTCTAAGCATCACGATCGGAAGGTACCTACTCGTACTTTCTTTTTAAGAAATTCAGAAGGGACACAAAGACCACGATTCTTCCGAACGGCTTCTATCACCTAGGAGAATTTCTTCTGTGAAATCAAAAGAGTTCAAAACGTTGAAAATGCGAAGAAGATAGGTTAGGTTAGGTTAGCGTGACAGGCTGCATTAGGTGCAATCAATTTTAGACCACGAAACGTCAATTGTGGTACCACAATGATCTATGATCCCCAGAAAGAACTTCCCTTAGAACCAAATGGAGCTTGTTATAAAGCGCTGGAGGCTGCTGATGTTAGCGTTAGCGAGTTCCCCTAAATTGTCGAACAAGTTGGCTCCTAAGTGCAATATTCTACGAACGGATAGAGCCTAGCACGTGCAAAGGCGGTATACTCGTACTATGGTTTCCTCTTCTTCCTGGTCCACACAGCATCTACATAAGTAATTAGCGAGGAGGCCTAGCCAATAATGCAGTGCACCGCAATGACACCTACTACAATCATAATGAGCGACTATTTCCGTCTAAGAAGGCAGTTGGAGCGTTTCTGATCCAGCTTAGGCCAGATATGTCTAATACTGGAGAAGATTTTTTTTTTTTTTTTCCGAGGGTAGGTGAAAAATCTTCCATAGACACTATGAGAATAGCAAGCGCGTGCTCATAGTAGTGTCAGATTCTTACTGACTAAAAAAACACCACCCTTCGATATAAATTATAATAATATATATTGTAGTATCAAGTACATCGTCAGGTACTTTGTGCAACGACATCTATTGCCTACTAGTAGCAAATATTCCAACCTGATGTGCTTACGTTCCAACCTGGTGTGCTTACGTTCCACAATTGTTCCACACAATATCCCAATATTCCAGGATCCTCGATTCACCCGGAGAAACATCTAGCATGTTCTAGAACCCCTTACAATTTCCTATAAATACCCATACCACAACCACCGTGGACACAGTTGGTTATAAGTGCATACAGCGATTACAAGAGGGAGATTCGACCAGTGGTGAAAACAAGCGATGTATTGAAAGTAAATCTGTAGCGACAATTAAAATAAATAAAGAGTAAAGTGATTGAATATTGTGTTGAAGTAAAGTTAGTGTTTGATAATAAATAAACGATTAAAATACACAAAAGACGAACCCCAGCAAGAATATTACATTGGTGTCAGAAAAGTGGAATAAAACAAATTTTGTGTATTGCTTATTGTGTAAGTAAAAAGAAAATGGTTCGGAAATTGCTAGAAGATTTGTCATTGGTGCAACTAAAGGAAGCACTGAGCCAGCGGGATCAGCCTACGGCTGGTACGAAGAGAGAATTGATCATTAAGTTGCGGAAAATAATGACGGACGAGGGTACAGATCCTGAAACAGCTTTGTTTGACGTCGAAGAAGAACAAGTAAGTACGACGAGTGACATGTCGGCTTTAATGAAATTGTTATCTGAAAAATTCGAGAAGATAGATAATTCTTTCGATGAGCAAAAGAATTCTCAAAATGAAAAATTCGAGAAGCTAGAAAATTCCTTGACTGAACAAAAGAATTCTCTAGACGCCAAGCTCGATGAGCAAAAGAATTCTCTAGACGCTAAGCTGGATGTGCAAAACAAGAAGTTCGAGATGCTAGAAAATTCTTTGGCTGAGCAGAAGAATTCTCTAGATGCTAAGCTCGACGAACAAAAGAACTCTCTGGAACATCAGCTATTCGATCAAAGGAGTGTTCTCGAAAGCAAATTCGATGAACAAAATAAAAGTTTGGAAACAAGATTTGGAACAATTGATGAGAAGTTTGAAAACGTAGAGGCAAAAATTGAGACATTTGAAACAGCCATTGAAGGAAGATTCGAGAGTGTTGAAACGAAGTTCAAGGCTGTTGAAGGAAGATTCGAGAATTTGGCAAAGGAACTCGAATGCGTGAAGAAACAGAAAGTTCGGGAGTACTCAACCGACTGCCCGAGAAGGAAAGAGATGCAGCCTCCCGTCTTCGATGGACAGACATCATGGCCAATATATAAGAGGCAGTTCGAAGCTGCGGCAATGACGAACAACTGGGACGATGAAGAGAGGTCCATTGCCCTCACGCTTGCGCTTAGAGGATCAGCTGCAGAGTTACTACAAACTATTCCCGAGGACAAACAACGCAACTACGACAGTCTGGTGAAAGCCATTGAGATGCGATTTGGGGACGACCACATGCAGCAAGTATATAGGGTCCAGTTGCGCAGAAGGTCCCAGATGAAGGGTGAGACACTCCAGCAGTTACAAGCAGACATCGAGCGGCTGGCACATTTGTCCTATCCAAACGCCGGTGAGGAGATCATTAACGAGATGGCAACCGAAGCGTTCACCCATGCCATAGCTGATGCGAAACTACAAATGGCGGTAAGAATGGCTGGAAAGAAAACGCTCGCCGAAGCTTTGGCGTTTGCTCTGACAATGGAGGCCGCAGACCAGGCCTGTCAGGGAATCCACCGTGTGAGGGAAGTATCCGCCATTGAATGCTCTTGCCAGAGGATGGACGTCGAAGACCGAAACAACGCTCGTGGAGGACAAATTCGTTGCTGGAACTGCAACAAAATAGGACACCTACAACGGCAATGCAGAAATCCACCCAGACGCGGAAACTGTCCACATTGTGCGAATAGGCGACGCAACGGAGAATCATCCTACAGGGACAACATCCATCCTGTTGGCCAGGCTTCTCGAAACCGGGAGTCGGGAAACAGCTTCGCGGGGCAGAAGTTGGCTAATGGAATCGACGCCCCCAAGACCACCATCCAGGTCTCCCAAACCAAACGATGCAACAAGAGTCTAACAGTGGAAGCATTCATCGGCAAAAACAAGTGCGTGGCTACTATCGATACCGGCGCCACGGCTTCCATTGTAAGAAGAGATCTCGTCCAGAAGTCGTGGCTGCACAACATCAGCTGCTCCTGTCTTAGAACTGCGACAGGGGAATCGGCGAAAGTATACGGAGAAGTTCGCCTAACGTTACAACTAGCAGGATTGGCCTTTTCTCATGCGTTCCTGGTGGCCGACATATGTGATGAATGCATCATCGGAGTGGACTTTATGAAACAACATGACGTAATCATTGACATCGGGATGCAAGTTCTGCGGTACAGGAACGTAGAGATTCCAATGGTGTACGGGAACGAGAATGCAGCACATTTAAGGACAATACTCAGCAAGGACGAAGTCTTACCACCATCTTCCGAGACTATCATTTGGACAAAACTAGAGGGTGATCCTGGGAGCCACCGATTCTATCTATTGGAGCCGGATTCAGGAAGGATATCCCCAAACTACATCGTGGGAAAAGTTTTAGTGGAGCCAAGGAATAGCCTGGTCCCAGTAAGGCTCATGAACTTAAAGAGCCACAGCGTCAAACTGAAACAAGGGGAGGTTATTGGTGAATGTGTTCCGATATGTTTAATCTCGACAATAACTGGAAAGGAATCTGCGGGGCCCGTTTCATCAGTCAGGTTAGCGGAAGTAAGGGACATGATCCTCAAGCACTGCGAACTGGATCGGGATCAGCGTGCCATGGCAGAAAATCTAATCGGTGAGTACGCTGATACATTTGCCTCACAGGATGGAGAGTATGGCCGAACACATCTGGTGCAGCATCGCATAGACACTGGGGATGCCAGACCAATTCGTCAGCCTGCCAGACGACTACCATTGGCAAAGCAGACGGAGGTTGCGGATATGGTGTCAACGATGGAGAAGGAAGGGCTCATCGAAAGTTCTAAGAGTCCTTGGGCCTCACCTGTTGTACTGGTCAAGAAGAAAGACGGCAGCACTCGATTCTGTGTGGACTATCGGAGACTTAATGACGTCACCAAAAAGGATAGCTACCCTCTGCCACGGATCGATGACACATTAGACACACTCTCAGGAGCTCGATGGTTTTCCACCCTTGATTTAAAGAGCGGTTACTGGCAGGTGCAGATCGATCCAAAGGACCGAGAGAAAACTGGGTTCACTGCAGGAAATGGGCTGTGGCAGTTTACAGTAATGCCATTTGGATTGTGCAACGCTCCGGCAACTTTTGAGCGCCTAATGGAACATGTCCTGCGTGGATTGACCTGGAAAACTTGCTTGGTGTATCTGGACGATGTGATCGTGATAGGAAAAACATTCGAGGAACATCGCGACAACCTGAAGAATGTGCTAGAACGGCTTCGAAGCGCTCACCTGAAGCTGAACCCAAAGAAATGTGACCTCTTCAGATCCGAAGTCAAGTACCTGGGCCACGTTATCTCATCAGAAGGAGTGCGAACAGATCCAGACAAGGTGGAAGCTGTGAAAAACTGGCCGGTTCCAAAAGACAAACACCAACTCAGGAGCTTTTTGGGTCTCGCCACGTACTACCGACGATTCGTAAAGGACTTTGCCGGAACCGCGAAGAGCCTGCACCAACTGACAGAAAAAGGAAGGCAATTCAAGTGGTCAGGTGAGTGCGACAAAAGCTTCAAGAACCTTAAGCAACAACTATGCGAAACACCAACACTAGCATATCCCATTCCCGGAGAAATGTTCATCGTAGATGCAGATGCAAGTAACGTTGGTGTCGGAGCGGTTCTTTCGCAGGTACACAACGGCCAAGAGAAGGTAGTCGCATACTTCAGCAAAGTGCTCTCCAAGCCCGAAAGGAACTACTGCGTGACCAGGCGAGAACTTCTGGCGCTGCTTCTGGCCACAAAACACTTCCATAAATACCTCTACGGCCAAAAGTTCCTTTTGCGCACAGACCACGCGGCTTTAAAATGGCTGCTGCAGTTCAAGAATCCGGAGGGCCAGGTCGCAAGATGGATTGAACGGCTGCAGATGTACGATTATGAAATACAGCATCGTAAAGGGAAACTTCATTCTAATGCGGATGCCTTGTCCCGGCGACCATGTAAGAACGACTGCAAGCATTGTGTGCGTCAGGAAGAGAAGAACCTTCTTTCCATCCAAAGGGTAAGAGCTGAGCCTATCGCCGGCTGGAGTGCAGAGGAAATCCGCAGCGCTCAAAAAGAAGACCCAGACATCGAGCCGATATTAGCGTGGAAGGAGTTTATGGAAAAGCCAAACGGACAAGATATCTCGGACAGGAGCCCCACTCTCAAGGCATACTGGGCTCAGTGGGACTCACTTCATGTGCAAGATGGTGTGCTGAAAAGGAAATGGGAGAGGCCGGACGGGAAAGATTTCATAATGCAGCTTGTCTTGCCGCGATCAAAAGTTCACGAGGTGCTGCGGGAGATGCATGATGGAGCATCCGGAGGTCATTTGGGTGCAAACAAGACGCTGGAGAAAGTGCGAGAACGTTTCTATTGGCTCAGCGCAAGGGATGACGTAGAAAGTTGGTGCCGAAAATGCGTCGTGTGTGCCGCCAGCAAGGGACCCAGAACGAAAACGCGAGGCAAGATGCACCAGTACAACGTGGGCGCACCCTTTGAACGGATTGCCGCTGACATCGCTGGTCCATTTCCAGAAACCGACAAAGGTAACCGTTACATCCTAGTCGTCATGGACTACTTCAGCAAATGGCCGGAAGCGTTCGCCATCCCTAACCAGGAAGCGAAGACCATCGTGGAACAGATCGTCAACAACTGGGTGAGCAGATTTGGCGTGCCCATGGAACTGCATTCCGACCAGGGACGAAACTTTGAATCGAAGATATTCCAAGAGGTTTGTCAACAACTAGGAATCAAAAAGACGAGGACGACCCCACTTCATCCACAATCCGACGGGATGGTAGAGCGCTTCAACAGAACCTTAAACGAACATCTCTCCAAGGTCGTAGAAGACCACCAGCGCGATTGGGATCGACAAATTCCTCTCTTCTTGATGGCCTACCGAAATGCTGTGCACAGTACGACTGGACATACTCCATCCGAAGTCTTGTTTGGTCGAGCAGTTCGGCTACCCAGTGAGGTGAAGTTTGGATCCCCTAACGATGAGGCCAAATGTGAAGAGGACTATGTGGCAGACCTCAGGGAAAGGATCCGAGACATACATCAGAGGACCAGGACGAGGATAAGGATAGCGAGTGACCGCATGAAAACCAGGTACGACACAAAGGCAACAACGTCCAGCTTCCACGAGGGGGACCTAGTATGGTTGTACAACCCACACCGGCAAAAGGGGAGGTCACCTAAGCTGCAGCAAGACTGGGAGGGCCCTTATAAAGTGGTCACACGCATCAATGACGTCGTCTTCCGGATCCAGCGTGGAGTAAGAGGCAAGATGAAAATTGTCCACCTGGATCGTCTTCATCGTTACCATGGCAGTAATCCAGATGATCTTGTTCGGGACGAACAAGTTTAAGAGGGGGGCAGTGTAGTATCAAGTACATCGTCAGGTACTTTGTGCAACGACATCTATTGCCTACTAGTAGTAAATATTCCAACCTGATGTGCTTACGTTCCAACCTGGTGTGCTTACGTTCCACAATTGTTCCACACAATATCCCAATATTCCAGGATCCTCGATTCACCCGGAGAAACATCTAGCATGTTCTAGAACCCCTTACAATTTCCTATAAATACCCATACCACAACCACCGTGGACACAGTTGGTTATAAGTGCATACAGCGATTACAAGAGGGAGATTCGACCAGTGGTGAAAACAAGCGATGTATTGAAAGTAAATCTGTAGCGACAATTAAAATAAATAAAGAGTAAAGTGATTGAATATTGTGTTGAAGTAAAGTTAGTGTTTGATAATAAATAAACGATTAAAATACACAAAAGACGGTTTTATTTAAACGAACCCCAGCAAGAATATTACAATATATATAATTATAAATATCGATTTCAAGGCCGCCTATGACAGCATCTATAGAGAAGAGCTTTATAGAGCCATGTCTAGTTTTGACATCCCTGCCAAACTTGTCCGTCTGTGCAGGCTGACGATGGATAACGCTCGCTGCTCCATCAAGGTCGGTAATGACCTCACCGAGACCTTTGATGTCAAAAAAGGCTTTAGACAAGGTGACGCGTTGTCATGTGACTTCTTCAATATTGTACTTGAACGGATTGTGCGGAACTCACAAACCAACACCGGAGGCACAATCTATTACAAGTCTGTACAACTGCTTGCATACGCCGACGATATAGACATTATCGGAAGATCTCAGCGGGCTGTCACCGGTGCTTTTGCAAGCATTGAGGCGGAAGCGGCCAAAATGGGTTTGGCGATAAACGAGGGCAAAACCAAGTATATGCTGTCAACAAGAAGGGAAAACCAACACCGACGAATTGGACAAAACGTCACCGTGGGCAGCTATAACTTCGAGGTAGTAAGGGACTTTGTCTACCTTGGCTCTGCTACAAATTCTACAAACAAGATTAGCACAGAAATCAAGTGAAGAATAACTCTTTTTTTGGGCTTATAAGGCAATTCAACGGTAAAGCCCTATCTCGAATAACTAAGGAGACTCTAAATAAGACCTTGATTACCCCAGTCCTGCTTTACGGCGCTGAAACATGGACTTTATTAAAAGAGGATGAAGATATCCTTGGTCGCTTCGAGAGAAAAATTCTTCGTAAGATTTTCGATCCCGTTTGCGTTGACTGGTTTTGGAGGAGAAGATTCAATCACGAACTATACGAGCTGTACAGCGACATCGACCTAGTCAAAAAACTGCGTATTGGACGTCTGAGATGGCTAGGACATGTAGAGCGAATGGACACCAACGCTCCGGCCCGCAGAGTCTTCGAATCTAATCCCGAGGGACGACGCAGTAGAGGGAATCATCGCCGTAGGTGGCGCGCACAAGTTCAAGGGGACCTCGACCAACTTGGAGTGCGCAACTGGAGGCAATTAGCTAAAGACCGAGCTAAATGGAGAGGCTTGTTGGTTGAGGCCCAGGTTCACCCCGAACTGTAGCGCCACCTAAGTAAGTAAGTTCGATATAAATTTGTTAAATATCGCAACTAAGTATAAACTTATCAAGCAATTTTTCTATCACGAAATAAAAACGTTTGGCAGGTTACTTTCCACTGAAGGATCCTGCATATTCCGCAATCTAGACGCGGTTAATCATTATCTCGCCAAGTCGAAAGGTTTCGTCCTTTGTAGTCGGCGCAATAAATTGCTTTCGTCCAAACTTTGTAGGACTGTATTGTTGACATGTCCCATTAGTCGGTTTCTATGCTTTCTCGCGAAGCTTCTAGTTTCAGCTTCGATTGTCGGAATTCCGAGATCCCTGTGGATATCGTCGTTTCTACTATACCACGGTGCTTGGACAATTTCTCTTAGCACTTTATTTTGAAAAGCTTGTAAAATATTTGCATTTGTTTTCTTGGTACAACCCCAAAGTTGTATACCGTAGGTCCACACCGGCTTTAGCACTTGCTTGTATAAAAGCAGTTTGTTCTCAGTACTGAGCTGGGAATGTTTTCCGAGTAACCAGTACATTTCTCTATATTTGATTTCGAGTTCTTTACGTTTCATTTTCACGTGCGAATTCCATTTCGGTCTTCGTCGAGTGTCATTCTCAGGTATTTGGCCTCGTTTGCAAAAGGTATTCGGGCCGAGTTTAGGAAAATTGGCAAGTTATTAGTTTTCTTGTAAGTGAAATTCACGTGAACAGATTTAGATTCGTTGAGGGCGATCCGCCAGTCCCTCGTCCATTCATTTACATTATTCAGTGCGTTTTGCAGTTTTGTAGTCGTTTCTTCGATTGTTTTACCTACTGCTAGGATAGCGGTGTCATCGGCAAACGTAGCAAGGATAGTGCCATCTTCGTTCGGTATATCACGAGTATATAGCAAATAGAGAAGCGGCCCAAGAATGCTTCCTTGCGGTACGCCGGCCGAAATTTCTTTGAGCTCGGAGTATTCGACTCCATGTCTAACACGAGATTCTATTCCCGAGATATGATTCTAGAATATCGAATAAGCATACAGGGAGAACTTGTTGTAGTTTGAATTTCAAGCCATCATGCCACACCTTATCAAAGGCTTGCGAGACGTCAAGAAATACGCTTGAGCAAATCTTTTCTTCAAATGCTTTCTCGATTACGTCAGTAATTCTATGCACCTGGTCAAACGTGGAATGCTTGCTTCTGAACCCAAACTGGTGGTCAGGGATAAGATTATTTTCTTCTTTAACCGGTTGGAGACGCCTTAATAATATCCTTTCGAAAATGTTCGATATGATTGGAAGAAGCGAAATTGGTCTATACGATTTTACCTCATTTGGCGGTTTTCCTAGTTTTAAAACTATTATGACTGACTTCCGCAACTTTCCTTGGCTCGGCACGTGTTTTAATCTAAGTACAGCATTAACAATATGGAGAAGCTTAATCAATGCTTTTCTAGGTAAAACTTTGAGAATTTCTCCGGTAATCAAATCATAATCAGGAGATTTCTTAGGTTTTTGATTCTCGATCTCATGTTTGAGTTCCCTTATCGTTGCACTAGTGAGCGTCAAATCGTCAGATGGTAAATCCAGCCTATTGCGGCTATCGTAAACCACTTGACCATAGTACGGTTTAAATGTTTCTTCCAGGTGGGCCACAAAGACGTCCGCGTTTTCTTTATCTTCCCTCGCCCATTCATTTTGATTTAATTTGATTGGCGGCGCGGAGACTTTGGGCCTTTTGGTGCCTTTTACAGCTTTCCATAGTGAATAATTGGAATCTTTTTTCGCTGTTAAACTTTCAAGGTAAGAGGCTATTGCACGATTCTTAAAATCCTTAATAGTCTTCTTCAACAAATTGCACAGATGATTCAAGTGTGCTTTATGTTGCGGAGCACGACTCTGTTGCCATTTTTTACGCGCTTTGCAATTCTTTTATTTCCGGAGGATATCGCAAACCGTATCTGTCCGGCGTTTTCCTTGGATTGGGCGTATTATTCCAAGAGGCGAGCTGTACGATCTCAACGAAGTGATCAACTTCAACCTCAAGTTCATAGGGTGTCGTAAGTGGAACGCTCAGTTCAACATTATCTTCAATTTCGTTCCTAAAGCATTCCCAGTTAGTTGTTCGACCAGTTAATCTCGCTAGCTCTAGGTTATAGACTAGTTTTTCTCTGATTGTTAAAATAACCGGGGAATGATCAGACGACAGATCAAAGCTGTCTTCGACTTTTATGTGGTTGGTAGATATTCCTTTCACAACGAAAAAATCTATCAGGTCAGGTATTTTCGAAGTATCAGTTGGCCAGTAAGTTGGTTTACCCGTCGAATGGAAATCACAACTGTACTCCATACCTGCCCCATAGAGCATTCTACCTTTTTTCGAGCTGTATCTTGAGCCCCAGAACGTATGTTTCGCAGTAAAGTCGCCGCCGATGATAAAATTAGGTTTCAGCGATTCAAAAAAGTTAGTAAAATCAGATTTTTCAAGCGCGGAATAAATAACGATGATCCTCCTCTCGCTTTTCCCGAAGAGTGACAAGCGTGGTAATCATTATAGCCTTTTATTTTTAAATGCGATTCCTTTTTACATGGGTTTCAGAAGTCAAGCAAATATCAATATATTTTTCATGCATGAAGATTTCCAATTCGTCGAGTTTTTGCAAAAGTCCGTTTGCATTCCAAATACATATTTTTAACATTCGTAGATGTAGAGAAAAACATTTTGGGTACAGCGATGTCTAAAACTTAGGTTTTATTACTCCATGGTTGCTGGGCGAACTAATCGGAGAGCATTGATTCGACTTTTTGCATTCGGTTATAGACTTCTAGTATTTTTTTTTTGCGCACCTACATATATGCATACCTATGTGAACGTGTCATTTAATTTTATTTTCGGCTCGGACTTGAACCAACAACCTTCCACTCAACAACCAAATATATTACAACTACACCCACCCATTAAGGAATTCTTAGAATTATTAACGGATGTTGTAGTTTGCTAGGAAGTGCTAAGGGTGCTTTGGTGATAGTTTATAATACGTGCTGTCTCGTTAGGTAAATAATATACGTATGTATATGACATTAGATGGGTTGCTTTTAAGATATGTGGTTGTATGTTAAGGTGCGTGTTTTTGTATTATTATTGTGTATTAGTGTGGTTGCGGAAAGGTTAGTTTAGGTTGTTGGGGAGGCCGTATACTGTCCGATACAAAAATGGTAATGGATAGATATGGGGTTATGAGACAATTTTTGAATATGTTATGTTGTAGTAAATTAGGTCATGTGGTGATACTTAATTATTTTAACTTACAATTAGAACAGGTGGCGGTGATTTTGATTATTCTCAGATATTTGAAAGTGAATAATACATATATGTACAAATACATATGGACGTTATTATTATAAAATTGTTGTTAAATCCATTTCTAGCAATGCTCTCTTACCAACATCTAAGATAAGTCAGTGAATGAGGATGGCACTGGCTCTTTCGAGAAAAAAAAAACTTTCAGCGATGTTAAGTCCTCTCTGTATACACGGTAAAGTGCAATGTAAGGAAGAGTGACACCAAACCTTCGGCTTGAAATGTCTTCAAATAGAGTAGATGAAACAACAAGTTATGCAACAAGCGATAACCTGTCAGTGCTGCCTCTTAACAAGAAGATAGATAGCTAGACACCCTGGCTTAGAGAAGAGGATTAAGCACTACTAATGTGGTAGTAAATCTTCATTGAATTAATTAAGTATTGTGTTTAATTTCAACTACAATGTATTCAGACTTGTTAAAATTATAAAAAAAAAAGTGTTGTTTTTATAAGACATCTAATCTTTGAAACAAGATGCCATGAGTTTTACTAACCACCGCATCACTTCGTACCCTAGCTCTCAATACCCTCATTATGGTTAGGTTAGATGAGGTGGGCGGCAGAGTCAGGACACACTTAGCCCACGGTAAGGCCCATTGTGATACCAAATGTTTTTAAGAACCGGGGGTTACCGGGTACTTTGGGGAACCTCAAACTATCTCAGCTGGCATGCGGACTGACACATCTCAATGTGCCTTATGTGGCTGAGAAGGGTGACATTCAATAAATAGAACTTTGATTGTCAGAGTATTGGGAGTAACTGATACAATCGAACTCCTGGTACTGTTATGCAATTATATCCAGCTATATGAAGACAATAAAAGTTCGTAAAAAAGGTGGAGAGGGTGACTAATCCAATCGAACCCTAATGCTGCTATGATTCTTAAGGACAGCGATAAATTTCTTCCAGATAGAAAGTAAGGAAGAAGTGTTAGTGTTAGTGCAGTATCAGCTAAACCTGAATAATATATAATTCCGCATCCGAAAGAGCCACGAAAACATGCTTATTGCTAAGCAGACTGATGGCGAACATAGGAGGACCCACGGCAAGTAAAAGAAGACTCCTGATGTCGGTTAAGCACTCAATACTCCTGTATGGCTCCGAGATCTGGACTGACGCACTCAAGAAGGAGATTACAGGAAGAAAGTGGCCGCAATGCAACGTATAGGAGCCCTTCGAATAACGAGTTCATACCGAACAGTGTCGGAGCCAGCAGCCCTAGTAGTCGCAGGACGCGTATTGATCTCCTAGTAGCAGCAAGGAAGTACGTCCACGACAAGAAGGCGGAAGTAGGCTCAGCAATAGCAGCTACAGAAGTGAAGCAACTCTCGAAGCAGAAGTGGAAAAACTCGAAGCAGAAGTGGAACGTTGAAACGAGGGGAAGGTGGACCTACCGGTTGATCAGAGACGTTGCTGCATGGACGGAGCGGGAGCACGATGATGTGAATTATTATATCACCCAGTTCCTTGCCGGACATGGTTACTTCAACCGGTACCTGCACAAGATCGGGGAAGTAGATAGCACAGCCTGCCAATATGGAGACTCTCAGGAAGACGATGTCTATCATACCTTTTTCATCTGTAACAGATGGACAGCAGAAAGAAATAGCCTGGAGTCAGATATATGCAACTTTACGCCGGAAAATGCAGTAAACAAGATGGTCTCGAGTATCGACACGTGGAATAAAATATCTTTATTCATTGAGACGGTACTCAGATCGAAAAAGAGAGAGGAGGAGAATATAGCCTCAGTAAGTTTGCTAATTTGATGAAAGCCGGCAAGATATTATAAAACTGCAACAGGAGAAAAATGTGGAAAAGCCGGTTCCCAGGGGGGAAAGAAAACTACACCACTCTGAAGTAATGCTAAAGCGGTTCCGGAGTGGATAGTGTCAGGTTGAAAAGGGGTTAAAGGTGTTTTTTTTAGTGAGTAGAGTCCCACACTACTTGAAATAGAGCGGGACTGTTTCTCGTGCGCATTAGCGTTTTCCACTACCCCCTAGGCAAAAAAAAAAAAAAACACTGTATAATAGGACCACCATTGCGACCGTGGAAGTGATGTCCGATGGCCTAGTGGTCTACAGCCATGGCCGAAAGTATTAGGACCTATATTTTCCGCTCTATCTTTTTTATTACTTCCTGTAATTTTTTGCCTATTTTTTATGGATTTTGTAATTACTTGATGAGGTTGTAAAAAAAGGTTTAATGTCTGGAAAAACCCATAAATGAATAAAAATATTGTTGTTGTGATATTAAGTGCCATGTGTAGCATGCGATCAGTGTAAGTTTAATATTCTATTGTCGCGGTTTTAAAAATGCAAATAAAACTGAGATTAGTCTATCAAAACGTATGGAAATCGAGTTTTTATATGAATTAGACAAGAAGAAAAGTGAAATAGAAAACACAGTGAAATGTTCGCGTTGTGTCGTACAATACGCATAAAAACGGTTTCAGTTGACTGGATCTCACCTGAATCGTAAGAGAATAGACAGGAAAAAATCAGCCACACATAAGGAGGATTGGAGGCGAACCCCACAGGCGGATCAGTAGAAATGCGATGAAGTGGGAGGGTTATGATCCCTTGTTTTCGGGTTATAACCTCACCGAAATAGGAAGAAGAAGAACGAGGATTAGATTTTACTACTATCGTCTTTGAAAAATCGTAAACAAATTTTATCTCAGCTGGCTGCTGACATAACGGAGGGGCTCAGAAAAAAAATCTCCTCTCAAGCCGTTGGAAGAAGGCTTATAGGAGCCGGGCTTTAAGGTTGTAAGCCGAAGAAAAAAAATATGGCTCTAGAATGGGCAGAACAATACCAACACCAACACAGAAGACAATTGGTGTAACGTCTTGTGGTCAGATGAATCAAACTTTAAGATAAGCGTCAAATTGAAGTCCTGTAATTGCTAAAACTAATAGTTGTATACAAATTTCATAGGCTGTGTAGTCTCGAAGGTATTGGTGTCTCAGGTGTTTTCCCGTTTCGAATTCCTCGTGAGCTACACTCCGATCAGGGACGCAATTTCGAATCCGAGTTATTTTAAAGCGTCATGGGCATCTTAGGAATAAACAAAACCGGAACAAAACCGCTCCACCCCCCATCCGATGGATTAGTTGAAAGGCTAAATAAAACCATACTAGACTTTCTAGCCAAGTTTATAGATGAACGTCAATCCAATTGGGATGAGCTGCTACCTTTGTTCGCTATGGCCTATAGAGCAGTATCTCAAGAGTCTATTAAAGAGTGCCCCTACAAAATGCTTTTCGGACGAGATATGTGACTACCACCTGATTTGCTTTTTGGTATGACCCCAGGAAATGATACTTCCGCTATTGGCTATGCAAAGGAATTAAAAGAAAAACTTCATCAATCACATACACGAAAAAGCTCGCTGTGAGATAATTAAGGCTGCTTATCGCATGAAGAGCAGGTACGATATATCGTCAAATGCTGCCCGTTTCAAAGAAGGAGATCACGTGTGGTTCCACAACCCCAAGCGACGAGTTGGTAGATCACCGAAGCTACAATCGGACTGGGAGGGTCCATACAGGATTGTAAGGTTGTTGACCGATCTTCTTCTTCCTTTTATCAGCGATGCTATGATCCGAAAACAAGGGATCACAACCCTCCCACTTCACCGCATTTCTACTGATCCGCCTGTGGGGTTCGCCTATTTGACCTCAGAAAATATCGGCAGGCCTGCCGATTTTGGATCACTCGGTTACTGAGGCCAATGAAATGCCGATGTCGTCGCATTTGTCTGATCCAGGCGTTTATAGGCCTGCCTTTCCTACATCGCGATGTCTTTGGAACATGCATTGATATTGCCATTTTAACAGGGTTCAAATGATCTCTTCTTTGAACGTGGCAATACCAACTGAGCCGGTCGCGCTCTATTTTTTGTAAGATGGTTTCCTCGGTGTAAAAGCTTCCACGGATCTTCGAACTTCTTATTCGATCAAGCCTTGTCACTCCTGCTGTCATGCGAAGCATCTTCATCTCAGCTGCCGTTAATTTACTCTCATATTTTTTGTACATCGTCCAACATTGTGAACCGTATGTGAGCGCTGGACGTACAACTGCGGTATAGAGCCTTCCTTTCAACTTAGGGGGCATTCTTCTGTCACAGAAGATTGCGGAACTTTCTCGCCACTTCATCCACTCTACGCTTACGTGATGATTGATGTCGTCATCACAAGTTGCTTTGCTATTGATCATAGATCCCAGATATTTGAACTTTTCGCACTTGATTTTATTTTTCAGCTATCCGGGGGCAAAAAGTTCTGTTGGTTCATTGATTGTTTTTTTTTTCTTTTTATCAGGAAATGCATCGTACTGTTTCTGTGTAGGTTTCTTACTTGTTCTTTTCGACAGTGGGGGGTTTTCCCATCGTAACGCGAATGGAGTTGGTTGAAGAGAGTTCCATTTCCGTAAGCGAGTCAGGCAGAAATGTGCTCCGCAGCATGATTGGAGTCTTTTGTTGTCAAAGAGAAGGCATTCAAATATGTCATATAAATGCACAGAGTTTGTTTCCTAAGATTGAGGAGTTCCGTTTTTTGTTCGAGGGGTCAAAGGTCGATGTAATTTGCGTCTCCGAGACTTGGTTCTGGACTGATACTAATGATAATGACAATAGTAAATTATTCGGATTAAATGGCTATAGGCTCTTTCGAGCTGATAGACGCAATCGTATTGGTGGCGGTACTGCTATATATGTGAGAGAAGGAATGAAGTGTAACCCTCGTCGCGTATCACCGGTTGACTGCGAATTGGAGTATGTGTTCGTTGAATTACTCAGCAACAATGACAAACTTTTACTTGGAACTGTGTACAGGCCAAGACGGTCGATTAGCTTATCTCCTTTGATGGTTTTGCTTGAAGACATCGCCGCGAGCTGTCCTAATATCATTGTCTGCGGTGATCTTAATAGTGATTTGTTAACTAATGGTGGGTTAATGAATGATATGAGCTCCTTTAACATGTACCCTGTCAATGTTCGGACCCCAACTCATTTCTCCCAATTTGAGAGCACCCTTCTGGATGTATTTTTTGTAACCGACACTAATAAAGCGCTATTCTACGACCAGTTGTCTGCACCTGCTTTTTCACGTCATGACCTTATTCATCTAACGTATGATTTCAACATACCTTCACCATCAATTCGATCATGTAAATTTCGTGATTTTAAAAGCATTGATAGACTGGCACTCGAAAATAGTGTTAATAGTATTCCATGGGAAAATATTTTTCACATGCCATCTTCAGATGAACAGGTTTAGTTTCTGAACACTAATGTTATTAATCTCTTTAACGAACATGTCCCTATTAAAGCAAAGGTGTTAAGATCTACCTCACAGCCTTGGTTCACAAATGACATTCGTCGGCTTTTGAATGAGAGAAACGAAGTTTACAATCGGTGGAAGCAATACAAAATTGATGAGGATCGTCGTCGGTATCGCTTGCTTCGTAACCAGGTAGTCACTGCTATCCGCACAGAAAAGGCAAGAGTGCTTACAAACCGGATCGCCACATCAGGTAACGGGCGAAAACTGTGGAACAACTTGCGTAGTATGGGAATTGGGAGGCAAAAACCAGACCCGCCAATAAATGCTGACTGCGATGAACTCAATTTTAAGTTCATCTCCCAAGTCCCACAGCCCTTGTCTGATCCTCCAACCCTCACGTATGAAAATCAATCATCTACAGGATTTAGCTTCTCCAGGGTCGAGCCTGCTGATGTGGTTGAAAGTGTGATATCGATCAAATCGAATTCAGTAAGTCTGGACGACGTTCACCCGGTTTTCGTAAAGGCTCTCCTTCCCAAGCTTTTACCTTTTTTAACACATTTGCTAAACACGGTCCTAACAACGTCTGTATTTCCTACACAGTGGACGCTTGCAAAGGTCATTCCCATCCCTAAAGGAAGAAACAAGAATGAGTACAGACCCATATCAATACTCCCATTCCTCTCTAAAGTGTTCGAGAGGATCATTCAAAAACAAATTAATACGTATCTGAACGGTAAGGGTTTGCTTTCCAAATTTCAATTAGGTTTTCGTCCCAATCGAAGCTGCACAACAGCAGTTCTGAACGTTGTTGATGATATTAGAAGCGCAGTAGACAGCGATCAGATAACCTTCTTGGTGCTTCTTGATGTCTCGAAGGCATTCGATTCGATAAGTCATCCCGTATTATGCAGCAAACTATCAAATCTGTACGATTTCGCACCTGAAGCAGTGAAATTAATTTTCTCATATCTATCAGGTAGAAAGCAAGCTGTAGTAATGGGAGATAAGACATCAGTATTATTAAGTTTAAAGCAAGGCGTCCCGCAGGGCTCAATATTGGGGCCACTTCTTTTCTCTTTGTACATTAATGAAATTCCTCAAATTGCTGTGCAATCTCTTATACATATGTACGCCGATGATGTCCAGTTATATAAAAGTTGTCCTCTGGGACTCATAGAACATTGTGCTCAGACCATAAACGAGGACCTTCCAAATATTAATAACTGGTCGCGAGTCAATAGCTTAGTACTAAATCCTGAAAAATCTAAAGTCATTGTGATCTCTAAGAAATCTGTAGACCTATCGTACTTCCCTCGAATCTACCTAAATAAGGCTCCTATAGAATTTGTTGACAATGCAAAAAACTTGGGAATTATATTTAATAGAAATTTAACCTGGAAAGACCACGTTAATTCCATCGTCGGTAAAGTATATGGTGCTCTTCGATCGCTTTGGGTCACAAAAGATTTCACTCCTCTAAAAACACGCAAAATGCTCGCTAAGACATTAGTTATACCTATCCTTACTTATGGATGTGAAATCTTTTGCAAAAGCGATGCTGTGAGCAAGAGAAAACTTAATGTGGCATATAACAATATCGCGCGATATATTTACGGTTTAAGGAGGTACGATCATGTCTCGAGATTTTCTAAAAGTATCTATGGTATGTCGTTCGATAACCTCTTAAATTTTCGAACACTTTTGCTACTATTTAATATACTTCAGAGCCATCACCCTTCCTATCTTTACAATAGACTTCAGTTCTCAGCATCAAACAGACTCTCACAGCTCATTCTTCCCCGGTTTTCGTGTTTGACATCCGAAAGGCAATTTCTCGTCAATGCCACCCGCTTATGGAATTCTCTACCACCCACTGTAAGAAGAACAAGTAATCTCACCGAATTTAGGACACGACTGCAATTATTCCTCTCTACATCCGATTAGCTTTCCGGTCTTTCTGAACCAAGATAATTTTTATGTTCTCTGTTCATAGCTTTTTTGTTTTTCTTCTTCTTTCTTTTTTCCTTAATTTAATTTTTCCTTACGTTTAATGCATTTAACTTTGATAATTGAAATACTGTGTTTTTTTTTGCTTTCTTTTTTGCCAAGCTCCACAAATTTATAAGATATTGTATCTTAATGTGTCAGCATATAATAAATAAATAAATTGTAAATTGTAAATTGTAAATTGGGAAGCACTGTTCCATTCAAATAAGTGTGTGGAATTGCCCTGAGTGGATCAGAGAACGGGCAGCACAAGTACTCTGTCTTTTTTGAACTAATGCGATACCCATTTCCCTCCAAAACGTCCACCCACACATCAAGTGCTCGTTGCAGGGATGTAGGATCCTCACTTATGATGGCTCCATCGTCAGCAAAGAATAACTGATGTACCTTGGGGTCCATCACTTTACCTTCAAGCAGATAATCAAGGACTGTAATAAAGAGCAAAGGACTTAAAACGCTTCCCTGGTGCACCCCGACTTTGATTAGGAACTCTTCGGTTACTCCAGCGGGGCATCTTACTTTTGTCTTTATCCATGTCCATGATCATCTGTACGTAGGTTTCTGGAACCTCTCGATGTGGTTGTCTGTCGAATGTCTTTTCAAAGTCAACCAATACAATATGCAAATCCCTTAAGGAATCACGATATTTTTCCATTATGATCCTTATACTTTAAATTGCATCTGTGGTTGATTTACCCGAGACAAACCCGCACTGATCATCAGATAGCCGTATTATTTTTCGCAGTCGGCCACCTAATACCCGCTCAACGATCTTCAGGGTGTGTGACATCAGATTGATCGAACGGTAGTTATCACAGTTTCGCGTATCACCCTTACCTTTGTATACAGGGAGAAGGTAACTTTCCCTCCATTGATTCGGCATTGGATCACCTCTCACGAATTTGGAGATGAGGTTGTTGACCGATATCACTTATAAGATTCAACGCACATCAAGAACGAAACCGAAGATCGTGCACATTGACAGACTGTCCAAATACCGGGGCAAAGGCGTCACAATGCGAAATCAATCGAACAGTCAGGAAACCGGGCCTGTTTCAGTCTAGGCGGGGGAATGTTACGTGTTACGCAAGTAATCCGGGTGTAATTGACAGCTGGGCGAGTTCGTTGGTTAAGAAGTGACGACTGTCAGGCGCGGCGATCATCGTGGTTTCTATTTTCTCCTAAAACTGTATTGCTTACTTTTAGTCCAAATAAATTTAATAAATCCCTTATAGATATATTTGTAACAATATTTTTGGCATAAACGAGTTAAGAAGGACTGGAGGACCTATGCGATACATCAGTTACGGAGACTAAAATAGTTGGATTTGTTCATTCTCACTCTCTCAAAGGAGCTAACAGTTTTTTTATTCTTAAAAATAATTAAATATCCCCGCCAATTCGAATTAAAATTCACTTAAAAATTGGCGAAATCGATAGTCTTCCTATTTCGAACACGAATAATCAAAAAAATTGAAACGTCATTTCTGCAAGGACTTAGAAAAGCTGATAGGCATGATATTAGCGGTGTTGAGTACATTTTAATCAAATATGCTGGAGATACGAGTAGCAAATTGCATAAAAACCGCCGATTATGAATGTGTTAATTTTGCTACAAATTAAGTACTTATTCTAAAAACTAATTTAATACATCTGTAGTAAAATAAAAAAAAAATAAAAAACAAAACTATTTGATTACCATGTTTCATTACACACAATTCGAATTTCATTCTTGTTGTGATGTGTTGGCAATTCATGGCATTCGTAATAAATTTTATTACATTTTTAGTCGAATTTAATTACATATTTATTTGCATATGTATGTTGCCAGAATTAAGAGTTTCCATTTTATTTGTCCCACAACAATATAAACTATGCATTTTAGCTACAGAAGGAAAACTTCAAAAGCCACCGTTATCGAATGCGTTAAAATATATACATATGTACATACATATCCGGTCCTCTTTTACCCTAAGGTGTCGAGGTTACTTACAATTCGGGGTAAACCTGGGCCTCAACTAACAACCCTCTCCATTTAGCTCGGTCTTTAGCTAATTGCCTCCAGTTGAGCAATCCAAGTTGGTCGAGGTCCCCTTGAACTTGTGCGCGTCACCTACGGCGATGATTCCTTCTACTGCGTCGTCCCTCGGGGTTAGGTTCGAAGACTCTGCGGGCCAAAGCGTTGGTGTCCATTCGATCTGCATGTCCTAGCCATATCAGTCTCAGACGTCCAATACGCAGTTTTTTGACTAAGTCGATGTCGCTGTACAGCTCGTATAATTCGTGATTGAATCTTCTCCTCCAAAACCCGTCAACGCAAACGGGATCGAAAATCTTACGAAGAATTTTTCTCTCGAAGCGACCAAGGATATCTTCATCCTCTTTTAATAAAGTTCATGTATCAGCGCCGTAAAGCAGGACTAGGATGATCAGGGTCTTATACAGAGTCTCCTTAGTTGTTCGAGATAGGGCTTTACTGTTGAATTGCCTTATAAGCCCAAAAAAACAGCGATTGGCGAGAGTTATTCTTCGTTTGATTTCTACGCTGATGTTGTTTTTCGAGTTTATAGCAGAGCCAAGGTAGACAAATTCCCTTACTACCTCGAAATTATAGCTGCCCACTGTGACGTTTTGCCCAATTCGTCGGTGTTGTTTTATCATTCTTGTTGACAGCATATACTTGGTTTTGCCCTCGTTTATCACTAAACCCATTTTGGCCGCTTCCACCTCAATGCTTGCAAACGCACCGGTGACAGCCCGCTGAGTTCTTCCGATATTGTCGATATCGTCAGCGTATGCAAGCAGTTGTGCAGACTTGTGATAGATTGTGCCTCCGGTGTTGGCTTGTGAGTCCCGCACAATCCGTTCAAGTATTATACAATATTAAAGAAGTCACATGACAGCGCGTCACCTTGTCTAAAACCTTTTCTGGCATCAAAGGTCTCGGTGAGGTCATTACCGACCTTGATGGAGCAGCAAGCGTTCTCCATCGTCATCCTGCACATACAGACAAGTTTGGCAGGGATGTCAAAACTAGACATGGCTCTATAAAGCTCTTCTCTATAGATGCTGTCATAGGCGGCCTTGAAATCGATAAAGAGATGGTGAGTATCTATTTGGAATTCTTGGGTTTTCTCCAGGATCTGCCGAAGTGTGAAGATTTGATCGAAGGTGGACTTTCCTGGCCTGAAACCGCACTGATAGGGTCCAATCAGGCTGTTGATAAAAGGTTTCAGGCGTTCACACAATATCGCAGAAAAGATCTTGTATGCGATGTTGAGGAGACTGATGTCTCTATAATTGGCGCAGTTGAGGGGGTCTCCTTTCTTGTAGATCGGGCAAACGATGCTGAGATTCCATTCCTCAGGCATACACTCGTCTGACCAAATCTTAGAGATGAGTTGGTGCATGCACTCTCCCAATTCATCCCCAGCTGCCTTAAAAAGTTTGGCCGGTAAGCCGTCAGGTCCAGCAGCCTTGTTGGATTTTAGCTTGGATATTGCTATCCTCACTTCATTTTGGTCAGGTGGACGGAAATTTTGACTATCATCGTCCATGTTGAATGGTTCATTCTGCCTGACAGCGGAATGTTGGTCTTCGTCACCGTTATACAGTCTGTAGAAGTAGTTTTTCCATATTCTCAGCACCGACTACGAGGTTTCCATTTTCATCTCTACAGGTTTCAGTACGGGTATTACTTCTCTAACATGTTCTTTTTACATTTTGGTAAAACTTCCGTACATTGTTCCTGGTGTATAAACTCTCGATATTCTCAAACGCGCTTCTCATGCTCTTTCTTCTTCTTTTGGAGAAGCCGATGTTCTTCCCGTCTTTTTTGCTCGTAGAGCTCACGAGCAGCTCTCGTCTTCCTTTGCAGCGCCGTTTTGTATGCCTCTTGTTTTGTTGCATTCACTCGCCGGCATTCTTCATCAAACCAGGGGTTTCGCGGTGGTGGGCGAGCGAGACCCAGCACATCAGTCGCGGCGTTTCTGATGGCATGTTGGCAGCGTTGCCACTGGTCTTCGACAATTGATGCTGGCGGCATAGGGGTGATTGAGAGATTTCGGGATACGCGTTCAGTGAAGAGTCTGGCGCTCTCTTGCGATTGTAGCTTTTCGACGTTAAATTTTCTCACAGTGATTCTTCTTTGTTGCTCAGATTGGGATATCCGCATTCGTACCTTGGCTACAACAAGGTAATGATCCGAGTCTATGTTGGCCGCTCGGAAGATCCGGACCCGCAGAATACTGGAGGCATGCCTTGCAATATGATGAATTTGGTTGATCGTTACATGACCATTGGACCGCCATGTCTGCTTATGAATATCAAGATGAGGAAACCATGTGCTTGCTATGGTGACATTTCGCTCCACAGCGAAATCAATTTGCCTTAGTCCGTTATCAGACGTGACGTGGTGTCGTGTAGGCTATGCCTACCAACTGCCCTACCTCCTCCTCCTATGCTTACCGACTGTCCTCCTACGTCCTCTTTTCTACTTTGGCGTTAAAATCGCCCAATACGATTTTAACGTCGTATTTAGTATGTTTTGTCGAGGAGCTCGTAGAAACACTCTTTGGTGGCAGGGTTCTTTTCGTCCGTGGGGTCATGAACACATATTAGGCTTATGTCAGCGAATTTAGCCTTGATCCGGATATTCATAATACGCTCGCTCACGTGTCGGAAGCTTAAAACTGCTTGCCTAAGTCTGCCGCGTATGACAACTCCGCATCCGAATAAGCGTTGCCTGTTGCTTCTGTAGCAATCATCGTAGTAGATGTCACAGTTTTTCATCCTCTTTTTGCCCGGCCCATCCCATCGCACTTCCTGGATGGCGGTAATATGTGCTTTATAGCAGTCTAGGGCCTCTGCTAGTTGTTCGGCTACACGTGGTTTGAAAAGGGACAGAACATTCCACGTACAGATCCGAAGGTCGTTGTCCTTATTTCGTTTGCTGGGGTCGTCATTAGTTGAGTCGTCCTTATCAGAGGCTTTTGGTTGTTTCGGAACCATAGGTTTTTTACGTGGTAGGAAATTTACCCCGTCAGCAGAACCTCCAACCTGGGGGGCCAGTTCCTAATGCCCTAGGACGAGGGGCCGGGTACACCGGTGCCAGTAGTCCACTATGGGAGTATGAGCGCTACCTTTCCTTCTACTTGCTCAAAAGTCTCTCTACCCACCCTTACTCCTACCAGCACTTTTCCATTCTTTACCACCATCACCATAGTTTTTTCGACATTGAGCTGTAGATTTTGAGATACTAGGACGTATCTGCTTGCTATTAGGTTTTTATCTAACTTCTTCTCAGAGTTTGCAAAAGTGTCATCGGCAGAAGCGTAGGTAAGTAAAGAGGTGGGTTCAAATCGTCTACATCCCACTTTAAAGCTTTCCTTCCTTTCCTGACACTGGCGCAGATGAACAAAAGTGGACTAAGGACACTCCCTTGCCTGACTCAAAATATATACTCGTATATAGCTATACATTTGCGCCCCATAAGTAGGCAAGGAAATTTTTAATTTCAATGTTCCGTAAACTTCCCAAACTTCTCTAATGTATAGTTTTATTATGCTGGTTTTTGGATTTTTTTCTTTAATGTCTGTGTTTATTTATTTTAATATCTTAATCCCCTTGAGGAATATCGTAATAATTATTACTATGGATATAAAGACCAAGCTTCTAAGGCATAGAACGGCAAAGTTTTTTTTAATCTCTCCAGTAGTTTTTGCATAATGCGCGGAAAAACACGACCCTAGTTATCGTTTAATTATATGTATAGATTAAAAACCAGATTCAAAAGTCAGTATTCTTCGACTATGCCAGTGCGAAACTGGCGTGTCTTTCCGTACAGTGCGAGTCGAATATGCATGATTTCGCCACAATTATTGTATACACGTTTCCATGTAGCGCATCAAGGTCTGTAAGGTATTTAAAGCATGTATGCATCGTGTATCAGATGAGACATTCAGATATCTACTTTTTTTTTTTTTTTAATTTTCAACAAATTAAAAAACACAAACTCAGTCATTTTGCTGTTAAATGAGGAAAACGAAGTGCCTACTACCATACATAGGTGTACTATTTATAATTATTTCTTCACTTTTTTACTGTATCTCACTCAATTGAAAACATATCAAATCGTTTAAAAGAAAATTCGAGAAATTCAATCAAGATAGCTTGAAGGACTTTCTATTACAAATCAGCAATTGATTAGGTTTTATGTGTCTTATGATTATGAAAAGTGATATTATACAACATGTTAGGAAAACATACCTCGAAATTTTTTCGGTGGACAATTTAAGTCTCCAGCTTCTGGGCATACAACTGTTCTGTCATCGACCAGTCTGTGAATTACAAAGTAAACAAATAAAAATTCGACCACATTCTCAGTCAATAATATTTGATTTGCTCTTACCCAAGAGTACTCAAGAATCCCGAAACATTTCCCTCAGCATACAACGATACGACATCGCCCAAATGCAGGAAGCTTGCCGAGCCAATAATATTGTCACCCATTTTCTTGTTGTTTTTGTTGCGCACTCAGTCCCGTAGCTCGATAGATTCCTCCTCCTTTCTTCTAGTTCTTCTAATTCCACTAATTTGTTGAAATTTAACTAATCAAGCAATTGAACCTGCAATGAACACGCAATACACGCGATATTGAGATCAACTAAACGAAACCATCTGTTTTCTTTCATAGATCCCACCACAGAAAAATGAAAGAGAGAAAAAAAAAAAAAAAAATAATAAAATAAATAAAATAAACAATTTTATTGTTCAATCGAAAATATACTACTGGTAACCGTGAAGTGGGTAATGTCCAAACAATCACTGCCCCCACAAGCTTACAGATTGAGATTGAAAATCTTCTCACTGTATCGCATCGTATGTGCTGCGGAACTCAAGTGGTTCCGTGGGTAAAAATAAAATCACTTGATGTAAACAATGTGAAAATGATTCTTCGATAGCCACCCAATTACACACGCGAAAAATAATCTCACGGAAAATATTGTGAACACCAACAGATACGTGTAATTTTTTTGTCGTTTCAAATCCAGGGGGTTTAATTAGATTCTGATTTGCAATGAGTATAATAAAAGCGAAAGCTCCTTCAAAGGTAATAAATAATTCACTGCGAAAGGAAAAAATTACAGCCCAGGGATACACCCACCTGTGCGACATGTTAACACCCAGATGAACGGTTTTGGATTCTTTTTTTTAAATTCACTTGATTGGCATCACTCGCGGAGATGAAGATAAACAAATTAAAATAAACAAAATATAAATCTTGTAATGATTTTTAAGGAATTCTGGTGACCAAGAAATCATCCACTCCGCGGACTGGGTCAAACACAACCGGAGAGCTTTAGACAATATTTGAATCTATCGAACGACTCGGAGTAAGGATACAATTGTATCTATCTCACACCCCAATAGGAACCATGTTGACTTGAGGATGAAGCAAAACTTCCAAAATTAAGCTCATAGCCTAAGAAAAATGGCAGAGCATGTGAGAGTACATTACCCCTTAGTTGCATAGAGTTGCCATACTGAATTGGTGATAAGGAGAGCTTTCATTGGCCCGGCTGCACAGTGTAGACAGCCCAGTGTCGTCGGTTGATGGAATGCTTTTAAAAAAATAGGAAATGCAATACGGCGTAGAAGTTAGCATGATGATACTGAGTCATTTATACAAGAGAGTAGAAAAGTTGCTTGTTTTTATGGTACATAGGTAAAACCAATTTGTTACCTGTGAGAGCGCGACTGTCATATAATGGTGGTGTAAGCAATCAGATAAAGCATACGTGCCTCATATCAAACTAACTGATGGCCTTGTGGTACCAAAGTTGAAGAGTATAACTCTCCAACGTACAAATGATGTGAAATATCAAGCAGTAATCTTAGATAGTAAGCTGAATTGGCATAGGTACTTTGAGCTGAAATTGACCTGAGCTGTCAGATTTTGTGGCAGTGATGAAAAGCTTTCAGTACAACGTGGAGTCTAAGGCGTGCTGCGGTACACTGGTTGTACAAATCAATCATCATATCAATGTTCACCTATGCTTCTGTGAAGACCTAAGACGTTGGTTAAATCTACCTATTTTATACTTACGAGACTGCAGAGAGAAGTCTGCCTCGGAGTTACTTGCACCATGCACTTAACTTGTTACCGCACTGGACTGTTTGGGAGAAGGCAATGCAAGTAATGTGTCGAATCAGGGAAAACAGGGTCTGGCACGAAGGACATGCCATTAGGCGTTAGCATTATTTATCCCCCTGTGGGTTAGGCGACAGAATATACGCACGGTAGGCTTGCCTGTCGTAAAAGGCGACTTAAATGCTAACCCGCCGTCTTTCTTTAGATTACGGTACTAGAATTATATGCAATGAACACAACAAACGGTATTAATACCCCAGGTGGCAGCCCAGTTGAACTGGAAAATCCACCCTCGCAAGAGGCATGCTCTACGGATTCTGGAGAGGGCTATTTAGTGCATCAACATTTAATCAACCCATTTAGGAAAAGCTCAAGGCTACAAAGATCTCCGCCTAAGAAGACTTCTCCTAAAGCGCAAAATGAAAGTCTCCCAAACCCGGAACACCCTTACGAGAGAACGGGTCAGGAACCAATAGGCACAACTATCCAACGGCGGAAGTGGCAATGGATTGGTCACACGTTCCGAAAGGGTGACAGCTCCCTAGCGAACCATGCTATGCAATGGAACCCTCTAACTCAGGATGGCAGAAGACCTGGCGGTCCGAGGAGAACATGGCGCAGAACAGTCGAGAAGGAGGCACGGCAGTTAGGGAAAAGTTGGGGAGAACTCAGACACATTGCCAGAAACCGTACACGATGGCGCGTAGGCGTAGTAGAGGCCCTAGGACCCACAAGGGGATACAGGACATAAGCAAGTAAGTAAAAACCCGGATGTGTTAATTCGGGAAACGCAAACCTTGGAAGAGAGTACTCTGAAAAAGGAAAACGCCGTGCTCCGTAAGAGGCTCGACGAAATGGAGCTGTTGTGTCGGGAGCTCAAAAGCAAAGTTGAGAAACTTGAATCTGAGAATAAAGCATCTTTGCTTCAAAACGAGTCTTCAAAAACGCAGACGGTTACTCATAGCGAGCCTTCTCCGGGTACCCATCACTATAGTACTGACGAAGGAGAACTCGCTCGCGAAACGGATTGGATACTTAAACGAAGACCATCTAAAAAACGCAAGGCCAGTTCATCGCCCGAGGTTGTTTCACAACACGAACCTAATCGCAAAGCGCAGCCAAAATCTGATAAGAAAATTGTAAGCAAACGCGCACCTCCACCAATAAATATTACAGGCGTTGCAGACTACAATTCTTTGAGGAAAATTTTAAAAACAACGATCGCTACTGAATTTAAAGTAACTTCCTTGCGAAACGATGCATGGAAAATCAAGGTTAATGACGCTGATGGCTATCGGGCTGTATCTCAAAAGCTTAACAATGAAAAAATTCAATGGCATACTTATGAAGACAAGTCTGAGAGACCCTTGAGGGTCGTAGCTAGAGAACTTCATCGATCAAGCGCTAAAGAAGACGTTATAGGTGATTTACGCGATAGAGGTTATAGCATTCTCGACGCCGTGAACCTTTTTAAAAAAAGAGAGAAAACGACCAGCGCGTGGAGAACAAGCTATAGTGAAACGTAAACTTCCCGTTTTTGTGGTATCATTCGATAAAACGGAAAGCCAGGAAAAGATATATAATATTCGTACAATCATGAGTATAGTCGTTAAAATTAAGCCGCTACGTGTCAACACGAAGACAATCCCTCAATGTAAGCATTGCCAAGAGTTTAACCATACACAGGCGTACTGTAGGAAAGAGCCGCGCTGCGTTAAGTGCACTGGAAAACACTCTTCGGAAAATTGCAGTTTGAGCGAAAATGAAAAAGCAACTTGCGTTAACTGCAAAAAAAGGCACCCAGCAAATTATCGCGGTTGCGAGGTTGCAAAGGAATTACAGATGCGACGGAAAAAATCTACAACGCCGATTGTACGGGGAACGAAATTAGTCGGTCGGGCTCCTAAGTCGGTAGAACGTATTGCTAAGCAGACTGAGCGGGCTCGTAAGCCAGTTGTTCAAACTCCTAAGCCGACTGAAAGGACGCTTGAATTAGAAGGGCAGACTCTTGAAACAGTCAATCAGCCTTCTGAGCCAATTAAAAGTACGTCAAAGTCGTCCACTAAAAAGGCTGAACGAAAAATAACCTCGGATAAGCCAGTGAACCCCGTACGTCTGACGTATTCTCAGGCTGCAGTCAAAGCAACCAAACGAAACGACGGGCCACCCTCTGATCCGTTGAATGAAATTCTAAACTGCATCAACGCTAAGTTCGAGGAACAATGTGAAATTAAAAAACGGATTCTCGAATGTCTTAGTAACGTCGAAAGCTTTTGTATGGCTAACCTTATATATAAATCTAAGTAAATATGGACCCTTTGCTTAAAATAATAACATGGAATGCAAATGGACTCTTACAAATATCTAACGAATTAGAAATATTTCTAATAAGAGAAAATATCGACATATGTTTGATCTCCGAAACCTATCTAACAAGGGAATCGCAAATAAAGATAAGAGGCTACGCTGGTTATCACGCCTATCATCCTTCTGATAGAGCGCAGGGCGGTTCGTCCTTATTCATTAAAACTAACATCGAACATTCAGTCGGTATAGGCATAGAGCTGGAAAAACTTCAGTTGTGCGCGGTAAGGGTTCAAAATAAACACCTGAGCTACAATATCTTCTTCTCTTATGTCCTGTATCCCCTTGTGGGTCCTAGGGCCTCTACTATGCCTACGCGCCATCGTGTACGGTTTTTGGCAATGTGTCTGAGTTCTCCCCAACATTTCCCTAACTGCCGTGCCTCCTTCTCGACTGTTCTGCGCCATGTTCTCCTCGGACCGCCAGGTCTTCTGCCATCCTGAGTTAGAGCTACAATATAGCATCTGTTTACTGTCCGCCGCGATGCTTACTAGAAAAAGATGAGTACTTTCGTGTCTTCAATGCCCTTGGTTCAAATTTCCTTATTGGTGGAGATTTCAACGCAAAGCAAACCTTCTGGGGTTCAATATGTACATCTTATAAAGGAACAATTCTCTACGAAGTAGCAAATGAACTCGGTTGTTGTTTTTATTCGACGGGAAAACCGACCTATTGGCCAACTGACTCACAAAAAATTCCCGATCTTATCGACTTTTTTGTTACAAAAGGCATTTACGAGAAGTTTATTACAGTCAAAGAATGTTTTGATCTCTCTTCTGACCACTCGCCGGTAATTTTATTACTTGGAGAAGCGCTGATCAAGAAAAAAGGACCTCCAAGACTTACTAGCAATAGAACAAACTGGGAGGGCTTTAGAAATAATTGCGAAACAAATATCGCCTTAAATGTTTCACTTAAAACACCTTGTGAACTAGAGGACGAAGTTGATCGTTTCGTGGAAACAATCCAAAGAGCGGCATGGAGAAACACTCCTTCTAGAAGCTATAAGATCAACCGCAACGAAAAGTATCCCAGAGAAGTTATTGAACTAGCGAGGGAGAAACGAACAGCACGAAAGAAATGGCAAATCACTCGTGCACTGCAGCATAGAACGGTCCTTAACCGACTATGCAATCGCCTTAGAGATAGTATTCGCGAATTTAAAAGCAAAAAGATAGTGACCTACCTTGAAAATCTCTCCGGTGAAAGAGAATCAAATTATTCGCTTTGGAAAGCGCTAAAAGGCATCCGGAAACCTCAAATGCAAGAGCCACCAATTCGAAAAAACGACGGAAACTGGGCCAAGAGCGACAAAGAAAAGGCAAAACTTTTTGCTTTGCACTTAGAAGAAACGTTTAAGCCGTTCCACGGCCCTTCGTTAACGCCTGACTCCCCAGTCACGACATCTGACAACTTCAAAGTAAAAAATGTTGCATTGATTGAACTGAGGGAAGGAAATCTAAAGACGAAAAAAGCTCTGGGTTACGATTTGATAACGGCGCAGGTAGTCAAGGAATTGCCGAATTAAGCTATTATCAAACTGCTCTAAGTGATCAACGCTTCATTCAGATTGTTCTACGTTCCGAGACAATGGAAAGTCGCCGAGATCATAATGGTCCCGAAACCAGGTAAACCGCTAAATGAGAAGAAATCATATCGGCCTATTTCCCTATTGCCGGTTATCTCAAAAATATTTGAAAAACTACTTTCCAAACGTTTACAGCCCGTAATCGACGAAAGACGTCTCATTCCTGACCATCAGTTTGGATTTAGAATCAAACATTCTACAATCGACCAAGTCCACAAAATAACTGACGTGATTGAGAAAGCTCTGGAAGAAAAAAATATTTGTTGTGGTGTATTTCTTGACGTCTCACAAGCTTTCGATAAGGTTTGGCACGAAGGCTTGGAGTATAAATTGCAACGACTACTGCCACGGCAAATCTTTCTAATCTTACGATCGATCCTACCTCGCCGAGAGACTCTTTCGTGTTAAGCATGGAAATGATTACTCTGACTTCAAGGAGATTGCGACCGGAGTTCCACAAGGAAGTGTCCTTGGTCCGTTCCTATATGTACTTTACACGCGTGATATCCCGCAGGAAAGAAACTGTGTCGTCGCCACGTTTGCGGACGATACGGCGATATTGACCACGGGCGAAACCATTGAAGAAGCAACTGGAAAGCTGCAACATGCTATTAATAAAGTCCACGCTTGGACGAATACTTGGCGTATTGTGCTGAACGAAAGCAAATCTACTCACATCGACTTTACCTATGAAAAAGTGGATAGATTGCCTATATATCTAAACTCGGCTCAAATACCCTACGCGAACGAAGCAAAATATCTAGGAATGACTCTAGATGTTAAGCTTAAATGGAAATCGCACGTAAAAAAGAAACGCGACGAGCTCGAAAACAAATACCGACAAATGTACTGGCTACTCGGAAAACATTCGAAGTTGAGCTTACATAACAAACTGCTTATCTATAAGCAAGTGCTAAAGCCTGTGTGGACGTATGGTATACAACTATGGGGTTGTACCAAGAAAACCAATAGAAACATCATACAAACTTCTGAAAATAAAGTTCTTAGAACGATAGTTAACGCACCGTGGTATGTATGTAACGGGATATTCATCGAGATCTGGGAATTCCCAGCGTCGTCGAAGAGATAAAAAAAAAATTTGCGCCTAAAGGCAAAGATCGTGTTCACGGCCATTGTAACCGTACCGTCATTCAACTACTTGACGCGAATAATTCAAATCGTCGTATGCAAAGGACAAAACCTTTTGAACCTAAAAAGGCAGGAACTTTCGTTGGAATGTAACCTGCCTAAAGTGCTACATTTCTTTTAACTTCATACGAAAATCTGTTTTTTCAAAAATCACTTGTCTCGTAAGCGAAAATAAAATTCCTGGATAAGCGTCGGCTTACTTGTAGTATTAATTTTGAAGAGAGGTATTTGTTCAGTGAGTAAAAATCTAAGCACGCGCGGTCGGGCCTTATGGTGTCTTTAGAAGATTATTGACCTGCTCTCGGAAAAAGAAAAAAAATAAATTATTTCGTAAGATGTCAGAGCAATGTGCTTTGTTCATGTTGCCTATCCATTTAGAATTTCACTAATGTATTTTACACTGGCGGCTCTAGAACCACTTTTGGGACTCGAGCTGGATGGTTCTTGGACAATGGGATCGAATTCTCCCGTGCTGCGGGCAAAATTTACCCCGTTTATATGCAGAGTCGGAACCGGTTCCAATCTGGTTCCAAATGCATATAAACGCCTTTCGAGTCCAAATGGGTTCGACTGGACTCGACTCAGCTAACAGAGCTGGGTCGAGTCCGAAAAATGCATGTATACCTGGGTCGAGTGGTTGAACTGACATGTTGTCTCTGTGTGTGTGAGATTTCTTTCTTGTTTTTTTTTTTTTTGTTCGGGGTGGGAAATCGCTTTGTTTTGATTGAGTTCATGGTTAGCTGTGGGTAAGGTTGTCTGTTCAGTTATTTCATATTTATTAAATCCAAAAAATAGAACTAAACAGAACACTAACACAATCAAAACCAGTGTGTCTGCTATACTCATCTGTCAGATCGACAACATTTGGAGTTTTGGACCATTCGACTCGATGTGTAGAAATACTCAGATCGAAATCTGGACTCGAACCTGACTCGACTACTCGACTCTGCATATAAACGGGGTATTGCTGCTTGTAGTGGCAAACTAGATACCTGATAATAGATAACATGGTACAAGTATGGCAAATGTATCGACTGCTAGGCTGCGGAACTATAGGCAATAAAATCTCTGACGCGCTTGTGAAAGAGGGTTCAGAGACTCTTCCTCTAAGCCGAGAACCGATAATTGGTGTACAATTCTGTACTGATTGACTCTCATGATGTCCGTACATAACGAGAGATGATCTAGTTTGGATTCTTGTAGATCCACCAAGTGTTTTGTGAAAAGGTAAAATTACAGCATTGCTCCATATTAAATCTGAATAGGATGGACTGCAGAATAATGGTGGGGATAATCACAGAACGCAATACAGGTTTCTGCAATAGTATCTCTTTCTTCAAATTCATTCACTTAACAGTAGATTGGCGCTCTTGTTAGAACATTATTTCGATCCAAATTTTCCCGTATTTTTCGTATAGTTACCGTAATCGATAACTGATTTTGTTAAAATGTTTGAACCTCTAAAATACGTTGATTTATCGAATATAGTTTCATGATATTATAAATTGACCATGTCTACACTCCATAAACGCCAAATAAAAACTGAACTGTCAATGCTAACCTACACCAAAATATATTTTTCCACAGAATACCCTCTATTTAGAAACCTTTTTTCTCAAAACTTATATGTACTAAGAAGAACTTTGTTAAAAAATTGGTCAATTTCTGCAAGCATTCCTACACTGTGAGGGTATAATTCAAACCAAAAAAAAAAAAATGTTTTGAATTGTAATCAATGTGTCCAAAGGCCAACATTCTTCATATTCGGTGCATGAGATGGGTGGATGGGATACCCGGAGGTGTGGAGTACGCAGAAACTTGTGTTAAGGGAATTTTTCTCCGGAATCACAGCAATTAATAATATATCACCTACATGATTACTGCAAGCTCTGGAATCTTCTCGTTAATCTATACATATATCTATAGCCACAAGGAATAACAGCATAAGTGCCTTCACATATTCCAGAAAACGAATTTAACCCTTTCGAACCGATTGGGAAAATACATCCCAAAAAAATTTTAAAAATCCTACTGGGACAATTTAGTAAGGAATTACTTGCAGTTGGCTTTTTTTCTGTGTTTTTGACTGAAACTTTAATATCGCGTTACCCATGCGGTGTTTTTAAACGTCAGCTCTTGGTAATTATGATTTAAAAGTACGTGTCTCCATAATTGGTGTGTAAATTCATTGTTTTTTGGCTATAACTTGATGTAAGTTTTATAATTTACACTTTTTGTAGATTTTAATAACAAGTAATTTATTATAAATAAATATTGACTTATATTGATACTAAAAAATTAATATTAATTGTTATTTTTGTGCATTTTAATTTTTAGGGACAATATATCCCAGTAGTTTCGTCTGTTGGGATTATATGTCCCTGCAGTATGCAATGTAAATTTTTTTTTGCTATACGATAATTTTTTTTATGTAGGAAAGTATGTCTTCCAGTCAAAGTTTGTGATGTTCCATTGTGCTTTAGTTGTTTCAATCCTTACCACGTAAAAAACAATGTTTAAATAAAATTTTCTTAACTGTTAATTATTTACAAATCGCTTTCTTTTTTCCCTTAGATACAGTTGGGACAATACATCCCAATTAAAAAAAAAAAAACGGATGGGATCATATATCCCAAGCGAGTACAGCGCCCCTAGTGGAAAGAAAAAATAAAAGCGAACGATGAAAAAATTTATTTTTCCCTTACATTTAATATTTCCTCGACAGCAGATTCAGATTTCTTTCGGGGAATTTTCGGTTCGAAATGGTTAAAGATGTCTTCATGGTCTCATTCCCCTGCCCTTAATTCAGTAACCGCTTCAGCCATGGAGCCACTGTTTCAGCGTTATAGGTTCGCCTTCCCCAGGAGAATATTATATAAAAAATATTAAAAACAAAAAATATTTCAATTTTCGCATAAGTATACTTATGGTGTTATTCCTTGTGGCCACAGATATACAGTTTGTCAAGAAAATGTTTGCAAAACCAAAAGATATACAGAAAATAGATTTATAAGTATGTTTTTATTAAGAAATATATGATTTTTACAATTTTTTTTTTATAATTTAATTTTTGTATAAACTGTTTACTGTAATTTATAAAAAGAAAAGAAAAATCAGACTAAAACTAAGAGAAATCTAACAAAAAGCTAGCAATATTAGTTTTATCAATGTCAAACAATTCTTTGCAAAATGTTGTACATCGTTAAATTTCATGTAAAAAAAACTAAATAAAATACATTTTTTTAAGTTTTAATATTTGGTATGTCCTCCGTTAGCCTTAATGACGTCCTGTAACCTACTCCTCATGGGCTCTATAAGCTTCTGAAGGTCGTATTCCTCAGGAATCTTTAGCCACTCCTCGTTGATGAACTTAATTAAGTCCTTTTTCGACTTTGGGCCCCTTTTTGCCACCATCTTTTTTAGATAAGCCCACAAATTTTCAATGGGGTCTATGTCGGGACTTTGGGCAGGGGTGTCAATTACATTGCTGTAGTTATAAAGCAACCACTCTCTACATAAAAAGGATTTATGTTTTGGGTCGTTTTCCTGGTAAAACTTAAAACGCAATTTGTTTCCCTTTTCTGGGTCAACAAAGCCGAATGTTTGTACACTTCTTTTAAAATTTTCTCCCAAAATATCTAAATACACTTCCTTAGTCATAGTTTCATCAATCATTCTTAGTTCACCAACTTTGCTTGAAAAACATCCCCATATCATCACCGACAATTTTCCAAATTTAACTGTTGGAATGATGTTCTTGTTTTCGAGGGCTGTTAGCGGTTTTCTCCAGACTCTCGGTAGTCCTGCATGGTAGTATAACATTACCTTGGACTCGTCGCAAAAAACAACTTACTTACTTACTTAGATCCTTTAACCCCTCGGGGGGCATAGGGCGTCAACCACGCCTGCGCGCCATCGTGTTCGAAGTTCTGCAACGCGTTTGAGCTGCCTCCAACTCATTCCTAAAGAGCTCGATTCCTCCTCAACTGTTCTGCGCCACGTTTGCCTAGGGCGTCCCGCTATTCTGCCTGCCTGGGTGAGCGGATTCCACTGCATGGCGTATTTCGCAATGGAGTTGTCTTCGCGCCGTAGGGTGTGTCCAATCCATTGCCACTTTCTTCTTCGTATAGTAATGCTTATAGGTTCTTGGCCCGTTCTCAGATAAAGCTGTTCGTTAGAGATGCGGTTCGGCCAAAAAATCCTTAAGATGATTCTTAAGCATTTGTTTACAAAGACTTGCAGCTTCCGTGTGTTAATGGTGTCCACCTTCCAAGTACTGCACCCATAAAGCAGCACTGATTCTACGTTGGAGCGGAACAGTCGCAGCTTGGTTCTTAAGCTGATAACATTGCTTCTCCAGATTTTAGATAGCATTCCGAACGCAGCTTTAGCCTTCCCGATTCTGCTGCACACATCCAGTTCGGTGCCACCGCGATTAGCCGAGACCACACTTCCTAAATAAAGAAAGTTATCAACTTTCTCGACTTCCTGTCCGGCAATGTTAAGTTGAGCGCGGTTGTTAGAATATCGTTCCAATACTCCATCGGAAGACGAATGTGCTCCATTGCAAATGTTAGTCTTTTGCAAATATTCTGCGCCGAGAGCAATGGTTTTTTTCTGGCGACTCGTGATTTGTATTTGTTTTTCAATATAACTTCTCTGAAGGTCTCATGGAAAACTTCAACTCCGCAATCCTTTTTTAAGTCCGTGGCTAAAATACTTGTGCTGACATGAGGGTTTTCGTTTATGGTTCTTATTATTTTTCTTTCATCCGTCCATCTTAGCTTTTTTGGTCTACCTGTTGACTGCTTTAGCTCTAGCCTGCCTTCTTTTTCGGCATGGTGTATTATGTTGTAAATAGTTCTTAATTTAATAGAAAACATTTCAGCCAATTCCTTAGCAGATTTACCCTTATAATAATTATAATACACTAGGTGTATCAATTCCTCACTCAGTCGTTTACCTGGCATTTTTAATATGTTTTTTTTTTTAAATATCTTTGTGCCGATTCAAACGTTTAATCACTCAATAACTTCAACACAACACAAATGTAACGAAATTACAGCTAATTTACCTGTTCCTCTTTCCCATACTATTATTCGTGTGATTCCCCCAATAGTATATAATCTTTTGCAAAGAATTGTTTGACACTGAAAGAAATACCGTTGGATGTGTTTCGTTGTTTTTCTCTTAGTTTTCGGTTGAATTTTCTATTTTCTGTTTTACATTACGGCAAAGAATTCATATGAAAACCAAGTTATGAAGAATAAATTGGAAAATTTTTATGTATTTCTTAGTAAATATATACTTTTTAATCTCTTTTTGTATAATTTTTTGGTTTTGCAAACATTTTCTTGACAAACTGTATATTTGGCGCAACAGGTCTTTAAGTGCCTGAGCCTAGCTTCTCGCAACCACTCGTGTTGCGTGCGTTATATTTTTCACACAAATGGAAGGGACCTATAGTTTAGTGCCGTATCCGAAGCGCAATTTGTTCTGAGAAGCTTTCTCGAGACAACCAGGGTTATCGGGAATAAATTTTCCCTCGGAATTTTTCCCCCGAACAAAAATTAGGTATCTTCAAAAAAGAGGAAATAATTCCGTGGAAAGGAAATAGGTATCATAAATGACAATTCGAGAGAATTTTCAAAGCGATCGCGGTATTTAATTTCTCCCCGATGAATTTGTTCCTTTATTTAGAAGATACCTTATTTTTGTTCGGGGGAAAAATTCCGAGGGAAAATTTATTCCCGATAACCCTGAACAATATTCTCGGATGTTTGTCAGACGTTCGCAAGAGGTGGGGCCATGAAAAAACTTGTTGGTGTTTTCGTCGTTAATCTAGAGAAATTCAAAATAATGACTTTTAAGAAAAGTGGTGGGAGTCGTAGCAAGAAGAAAAAGTTGTATTACGATGATGCGGAATCGAAAGTAGTGGGTGAATATAAGTACCTTAGTGTGCTCCTAACAAAGACCCTTAGCATGGATAAACACCTACAGGAGAAATTGCCAAAAGTTAAGAATGCAATCTACGCAACGTGGGAATGATCTTTTGCCAATCGTTTTATTGCCCATAGCTAATTATAAGATATTTGAAACAGCTACTGAATCAATTTTGTTTTGGCTGCTCAGGTATGGTGAGTACGAAGCGGTTGAGAAACTTCAGGGGTTTTATATCATGCACATTTTTCATCTCTCTTCTAACGCGCCAAACATCCTGCTAATGATTAAAGCAGGTATTTCGCCTTTGTTCATAAAAACCTTAAAACTTCAAGTTGAGTATATCCTTAAAGTGATGCCAGTTGCCAGTAAAATCTTGCGATCCAATGTAGGAGAGAATTAAATTTAAGTTTTGATAAGGTGGCAAACTGGAAACCAGTTTTATATAGGTTAATCGAAAGCGTCGACATATTTAGCAAGCAAATGGCTGCAAGTGCAGCCGTTCGGCTTGAAGGTACTTTACAGTGGTCAAGAAATGGATTTGGCCACGCTTCCATTCTGAATAAATTCAAAATCTCTCCCGAAAACACGGACTTCACCATCCCACGTCTAAATTTTGACAAGAACTTCCTATCCACCATCGCTTCCAGATTACTCTGGGAGGACGATGCATTTTTTGAAAATGGGTCGACGGCTCAAAAACCAAAGGCGTAGTTGGTTGAGGTGTTTTCTCTGACAGGCTTAATCTTAACGTCTCTTCGGCGACACGGCGAGCCACTTCCTAGAACTGGAAAGCAACGTAGAAGTGGTTAACAGGGCGATCAAAGATGCATTTGAAAGCAGCTGCCCTATTAGCCGTAAGAAAGATCCGAAGGACATTCCCTGGTGGAACAAAATACTAGTCGACCTAAGATCAAAGGTGCGCAAGCTCTTTAATAAAGCAAAGCGTGACGGAGACTGGCAAACATACACCGAGCAATTAACAAGATACAACTTGGAAATCATAAAAGCTAAAAGAAATAGCTTCAGAGCATTCTGTGAGAACATAGCGTCAACCCCTGTAGCGGCCAGGTTACATAAAGCACTGGCTAAGGAGAAAGCAGGCGCGCCTGGCTCACTGAAAAAGGAAGATGGCAGCTATACCGAAGATGAAGAGCAGAGGGCCCTTCTACTATTAGAGACACACTTCCCGGCTAGCTCAACCTATAGCAGCACAGATGTACTAGGAAGACATAAAAGGCCCAAGAGAGAGGACTGGGCGATGGCAAGAGACATCTGCACGAATCAAAGGTCAAGTTGGGCTCTGAACACCTTCCAGCCGTTTAAAGCACAGGGAGCGGACGGAATATTCCCTGCCCTACTACAACAAGGCCAGGAAATCATTATGCCACACCTCCTAGGACTATTGAGAAGCAGCGTCGCACTGGGGCATATACCAAGAATATGGAGAAGGGCAAAGGTCATATTCATTCCGAAAGTGGGAAAAAGAGACACCACTTCACCAAAATCCTTTAGGCCCATCAGCTTGACCTCATTCATGTTAAAGACGCTAGAAAAGGTCATAGATAATCACCTAAGAATGACTGTGCTGGAAAGAATACCTCTCCACCACAATCAACATGCCTACAGAGCAGGAAGATCCACCGAAACTGCGCTCTACCAGCTGACAAGTTGGGTTCAGGATACACTGGAGAGCAAGGAAACAGCAGTATGCGACATCGAAGGAGCCTTCGATAACACCTCCCACGAAGCAATTAGGAGGGGTCTCGAAATAAAAGGAGTAAATCACACCACAAGTAACTGAATGTGTGAGATGCTAAGAACTAGGACTGCTGAGATAGAGGTGGGTCAAAAAACCATCACAATAAGCACCACTAGAGGCTGTCCACAAGCAGGGGTATTATTACCATTGATGTGGAGCCTAGTAGCAGATGAACTACTGCACAAATTGACAGGTGCCGGCATTACGTGCCAGGGGTACGCCGACGATATAGTCATTGTCACAAGAGGGAAATTTGAAGAAACGCTATGCGAAATCATTCAGAGGGGTCTACGAATCACACAGAAGTGGTGTAAAACGGTAGGACTCAGAGTGAACCCTACCAAAACCACTGTGATACCCTTCACCAAGAAAATACAGTTAAAGCGTATGCAACCCATCCTGTTGGAAGGGATCAGAGTTGACCCACAGAAGCAGGTCAAGTATCTAGGTCTAACACTAGACAACAAACTCCTCTGGAGAGAACATGTAGAAACTGTGGTAACCAAAGCCACCAGAGCACTTATGGTGTGCAAAAACATTTCAGGAAAGACCTGGGGTTGTAGCCCAGCCACACTGAGATGGATGTATCTGATGATAGTAAGACCCATCATCACTTACGGGGCAGTGGCATGGGTCAACAGAACTAGACTAACCACGACGAGGACATCCCTCAACAAAGTACAAAGATTAGCCTGTATATGTATAACAGGAGCCATGCGAACCTGTCCCACAGCAGCTCTAGAAGTGAGTGCTAGAGCGAATCGCCAAGGAGACCATTTTAAGAATCAGCAAAGGGGGCATCGGGAAAGGAACATGCATCGCAAATAAAGAGCGAGTAACCCTATCCAAATCGGTGCCGCTTCCGGACTGGCCCAGAGATGATATGGTCAAGAAATACTGCTTTGAAAGGAAATTTGACTCAAAGCTGAGCAACAAAAGAGATAGGAGCAGCGAATCCGATAAATACCAACTCAAACAACACACAATTAAATGGTACACAGACGGATCGAAAACATCTACTGGCACTGGGGCAGGAGTGTACGGGCCTAGGACTAGATACTCAGAATCACTGGGAATATTCCCCAGTATATTTCAAGCAGAAGTTCACGCGATCGAAAGATGCGCGCAATTCAACTTAGACAGGAAATATCGCGGGCAGGACATCGCGATACTATCAGACAGCCAAGCCGCTATTAAAGCACTGACCTCGCATGAGATCAGATCCAAACTGGTATGGGAGTGTCTTACCAGGATCAACAAACTGGGAGAAACAAACAAAGTAACTCTCTACTGGGTGCCAGGACATGTAGGAGTAGAGGGGAACGAAGCAGCTGATGAACTAGCTAGAAACGGATCAGACACGCCGTTCCTTGGACCAGAACCCTTCTGTGGGATAGGACCCCACAAAATAAGGGAAGACTTAAGGAAAGAGGAAGAGAACAAATGGGCCAAACATTGGGACGATATCCCCCAAATAAGACAGACAAATGAACTTCTGGGGAAATACAACCAGAAAAGAAGCAGAGCCTGCCTAAGAGTTAGTAAGAATCGGCTTCGCATCTTGGCGGGCATGTTAACAGGTCACTGCAGACTTGAGGAGCACCTTAGGAAACTGGGAATAGAGGGAGACGGACACTGCCGATTCTGCAGGGACTTCGCAGAAACACCAGCGCACCTTCTTATGGAATGCGAAGCACTGATCCACAAAAGAAGGAATCACCACCAGAAACGGATTTACCTTCGCTGGATCCACTGAAGATACTCCGGTTTGCTGTAGCAGCTGGACTGGAGGAAGTGCTCTAGACCGAGTATATCATCGGCTAGAACCTTAGTAAGGGGGGCACAATACATCTTTTATACTTTTATAGGTCGCAGTGCACTTACACCTCTCAACAATATACATCTTAACCTCTCCTTCCATCTACCGAATCAATGTAACATCTTCCAGGCGGAAATATTTCATATTTTTATATATATAATTATAATTACATGGATTAACTTCGAAATGAAAAAAGGAAAAAGTATATATGTAGTATAAAAAAATTAATTTCTGCCGGCATGAACGTAAAAACTGCCAAATGATTGATTGAAAGAATTTCAAATTCCATTTCAAAAAGCCAATAGACATAAAGAATGGATACAAAGTACCTTGAAGAAAATGCTGTGATGTGTAAATGTTCTCCCAAAACATTTCTTTTTAACTTAATATGAATCTGTTGGTTTTCACACAAGTTTAATTTGTTTATTATCATTTTTTTTTAATGACAATTGGCTCGAAATGGCTCGCGTTTCATTCACGTACTTTTGCTTAGATTTTCCGCTCTCTGAGAGTTTTTACACTCATCAGGTCATATTTGACAATGGATTAGTTTTTGGCACGGAAAGTACGCGAACGGACGTATTCTTTGAGCACATTCAAGCACGAGGGGAAATACTCGCTACTCGTTACTTATCAATTTTTCTCTTTATCTGTCATGTACGCTCAGTATCCGAATACAGTTCGAGCACTTTAGAGCACCTTAAAGCTCTTTAGTCTGTACTCCAATGGACCTAATAATCACTGAATTATAATATTGTCAATCTGGCAGACGGCGAAAGCCAAGCTAATTTGTTTTCGTAAAAATTTGTATTAAAAAACTTAATGAGTAATGGAGGAGTTCAGTCTTTTTTAATGTCTTTGCTTAAGCATCAGGACTATGCCGATGATGTCTGTTTCCACCAATTGACTTTAAGTTTGGAGAAGGAGGCAAAAGTTGTGGGCCTGATGGATAACACACTGAAAGTAAAAAAAAATTTCACTTTGCAATCAACTCGCCGGGTCAAGAAAGCATTACTGGACAGTTGGTCGATAGTGTGGATAGCTTGCGATATCTAGGAAGTATTTCCTCGGCTGATGCTAGAACCAAACAAGATGTCATCAACAGAATTGACAAAGCTAAGTCCGCGTTCGGTATAATATCCCAAATATGTCAAATGAATGGTTTTAGCTTACATACTAACTTATGAGTTTGTGCTATTACGTTCTGGCCTAACCGTATTTCTAATGAAGATCTTTATCAGACAATGGCTTAGGAACCAATAGGCTCTACCATCCAATGGCGGTAATGATAGTTGATTGATCACAATTTTTGAAAAGGAGGTAGTTGCGTACTTAACTATACATTACAGTAGAACTCGATAACACATGGTGCAGGAAGATCTTGCTACCCAACAAGTACATAGCCAGAACAATTCAGGGCTTAACGGCAACTAGGAAGGGTGGCGATACAAGTGCTATTGACGCCATATACCCCATGAGTAGTAACAGGACATAAGTGAGTGCGTTTATTGAATTAATCCGAGGTAAGTGAATTCCTTACTTACTTGGAAGTTGGACTTGTCGACAGTGACGTTTTGCTCTATCTGGTGGATAAATTGTTCTTTGTTTGACAGCAACATGTACTTGCACAAAAACTTCCCATGTTGTTCTTTAATTACCGTAAAAGCCTTTAAAGGTTTGTTCAGATCAATAAAATTCACCCTGATTGTCGTTGGCGTTTGCCGCTTTTCGACGATTGTCGTTTTATTCACAGCTACGACCTCCTGACCGTTAAACATTACTAAGCAATTGGTTTGTCGTGTAGAATACTATTATAACTCTTTCATAGTGAAAATGTTATGAAAATAGATTCGTGCTACATCTGAAGAATAAAACGACAATCGTCGAAAAGCGACAAACACCAACGACAATCAGGGCGATTTTCAACAATTCTTAAAACCTTTCATCAGAATTGGATGGCTGGGAGTGAAATAGTTCGGTATTCCTCTCGTAACCGTTAACTAAACCCAGCATCAAGACCTACAGGAGTTCTCAAGTCGCATCATTGCAGTCTGAGCAGGTGCCCTCTTTTGGTCCGTCTAACAGCCTCTTCGAATGCCGGCATGAGGATGTGTGCTGCAGAAGCGTTCGCAAAGATCTCTGCTTGAAAGACAGTAGCTAGTTTGCCAGGGATCCAAATTGTTTAATCACTAGAGTAAACTACGACTCCAGGAAGGCAGTCAATAAGGAAACTGTTTGTGTAAAAGACACCTGGTTCATCTCTCATAGCTTTTTTCCAAACGGTCCGGAAAATTACCCCGAAATCAGCGCCCAAAAAGCAGTTTCGAGCAAACGGTGTCGAGTGCTCCTACCCGATCATTCGACCTGCTCCTAAGAAGATTATCAGCCTATCGCCCCTGGGTCACCCATTGTCATTGCCATCCAAGCACTAAACTTATGCTGTGTAGACTTTCTGGCTCCACTTTCAATAAAGAGATGCAAGGGAGGACAGCAGAGCGATGGACATTTGAGCATGAGGGCTCTCGACTACCAATCAACCGCCATGTATGTAAGTCCAGCCTTAATGGTTAGAGAGTTAAGCATCTCTAGGATCCATTCTACTAGCATTGCGTCGATGCCTTTAGATCTTAGGGCAGATTCATTCCTACAGAATAGATTTGATAGACGTTCATAAGAAATTACTTATTACATTAAATGTATCTGAGGATCAATTTCGTGCGCATGCATACGAATTTTATTAATTAATTGATAACAGCAATCCTAATCACGAATATTAATACGCCCGCATATTTATCTATCTTGGCGCGGTATTTCTGTTGACGTGAGATTTGATTCGACTTGAGATAATTAATTGTTATAGAAAATGTTAAGAAAGTTCAGTCAAATTCAAATAAAAAATATAAAATGAATAATATTCGAGAAGTCATTGGTTGATTGCTTGTGAGTGACATTCGATAAGGTACACTTAGCAACTGTTATAATCATTTTTCTGAAGCCTTTGGACCTTTTCGAATTTCGTACTGCTAACGTCCAGATAGCATCTGGACCCTTCTGCGGTTTGCTTTGTCTAATGTGTTAGTTTTGGTAATCATGCCTTTAATAATTTACAAGTGATGAGACGCGACTTTGTTATCGCGACGTTCCAAAGAAATCGCAGAACAAATGTCTCTGATGATTAAAGATGTTTCGACCTAATGCGCAAAATCTCGTTCTATATTTTCTTTAGAAAGACAAATTTAGTGAAGGCAGTGATATTTCGTCATCATCGGATAATTACTGCCAAATTGTATACGGTACGGTCTTCATCAGATTTATATAAGAAGTCCTCAAATACACTCGGGGCATCTAAACAATGACAATGCAATACACTGAGGTACATATAAAACAGAGCTCACTGCAGACTATTCGAGAAGCTTTTAGAGCACCCGTATATCAGCTCATTTCAGCTTCTCCCCAATTTTTTCGACCGTTCGCTGTCAAGTTTATCTGGAGCGATCCGCTTTTTTTAGTCTTAGATTAGCGGGTTCCATTGCGTAGCCTGATAACCACCAGAAATAGTAGCGGCGACAGCAGGCTTGTGGAACACCGCTTTGAATCTTAAATTTGCCTGACAACCTTCTGTTCCTTAAGTAAAAGCCACCAATTTCCGGGGATGCTTCTCCTGCACAAGATCAACATAATTACCATACACCGGGTGCCAAGACGCATTGCAGTGTAAGAAGTTATAGATGTAGATGGGGTGCATGTGCTCCTCCCAAACTCGGGGATTCGTTTTCCATGAGATTCTTGAGTTAGAACACCTCCTTAAATCGAATTGCTTTGATTAGCCGGAGTATCTGAAGCGGATAAGGATGGCAATGGTGCAGGGAGTAGTGTGTTTGCTCGTTGACTGATGTGTGCAGGTTCAAGTCCCAGCGGGAGCCAACCACCCGAGTATAACAAGAAAAACGAATGAAATCGAAGTTTTTCTAACCACTATACCATAGGAAGGTTCCTGCTTGGTTGTACAATGGAACGGCGAATCTGAGTGCTCTGGGATTTGGGTTTCCTTTTACTTGAAAAAAAAATCTGAAGCGGGTTCAGCGAAGACAAATCTATCCCTGAAAAAATGTAGTCTACTACCTTATCATAGAGTGTTAAAAGTGACGAAAATGAAAATACAAATAACAAAATAACATTAGACTAATTAGATTAACCTTAACGTTATTGAAATTAAAAAAAACACTTGATAACTGTAAAATCATTACTTCTTATGTAACAACAAATCAGTGTACTTAAGAAGACGACACAAATATTATATTATCCGAAATTAAAAAAAGAAAATGAGTGATAAAAGCTGAGCTTAAAGCGACAAAAGAGAGACTAGTAAATGCTGAATATTTGTGTCACTCAAATTTCATTGAACTGCGTGAAATACCTCTTTTTGAGTACGAAAACGTGCGAGCAACGGCTGTCCAGATCATCAACCAGGGCGTCGATGTACAAATAGCTGAAAACCATCTCGATACGTGTTATTGAAAAAAGAGCAAGGGAAAAGAGTCTGGTACTGTAGTTGTGCAACTCCGCAATAGGAGAGTGAAGGAGGAAATTTTGGCTGCTTCATATGCTAAGAAGACGCCGATCAAGGTTGAAAAATGTCTTACTTCGTGCAAAGGTAACATATACGTATATATCAACGATTGGCTGTTACAAGATATGAAAAATTTGTTGAGCGAGGCGAAAATGGCAAAAAAAAATTTCAAATATGAATTTCTCTGGGTGAGACGTGGAAAAATGGAAATCTACCAAAATGATGCGTAAGGCTGTTGGCATTGAGATCAAATTCATCAGGTGCACCGATGATCTTAATCATTTATGATCTTTATTAACACCAACAACTAGCGCTTGTCGTAAGAGGCGGGGACAAATCAGATCTAGGCAATATAACACCCAAGAACCTAGCCTAGGCAAGTGCCAGGAACCTTCCTGGTGAAGACATCCTAAGCATGTGCAAATCACACGGTCTTATCGTGATAAATACCATGTTCATCAAACAAAGCCGACACCTGATCACTTACAGCAGTGGTGGAGATGAAACTCAGATTGACTACCATTTGGTAGGCAGTTTCATGAAGCCTCGGTCAAAAGATTGCAAAGCGATCCTGGGAGAGGCGATCGTTCGGCAACACCGTCTCCTGCTAACAGAAATTTTTATGAAAACACCGAAGAATAGAAAAGAAACAAGGATCTCTGCGAAAATCAAGTGGTACAATCTGGATAAAGAAAAAGGAGAGGCTTTTGTTTTCGTAATGAAAAATGAGCTCTCTCACACCATCAGCGGAGCTGAGGATGAAGAGTGCAGAGCACAAAATATGTGGGATTCCTTACAGCGAACTTGCTTAAAGAAGGCCAAATTACTGCTAGGAGCTTCAAAAGGCTTCAAAAGGCATCAACACGCCAAAGAAACATGGTGGTGGAGTGATGAAGCTAAGAAGATGATAAATGAGAAGAAAGCGGCTTTCAAAGCTTGGTCAAAGTGCCCCTCTAATAATAATGACGAAAAAGCTCGCCTCGAAATGGAATACAGATGTTGCAAGAAAAAAAGCGAGGGCCGGACGAGATGCCCTCTGAGTTCTGGAAAAAGATGGGAGACGTCGGGTTCAGATGGCTCAGAATTCTCATCTCCAAATTCGTGAGAGGTGATCCAATGCCGAATCAATGGAGGGAGAGTTACCTTCTCCCTGTATACAAAGGGAAGGGTGATACGCGAAACTGTGATAGCTACCGTTCGATTAAGCTGATGTCACACACCATGAAGATCTTTGAGCGGGTATTAGGTGGCCGACTGTGAAAAATAATACGGCTATCTGATGATCAGTGCGGGTTTATCTCGGGTAAATCAACCACAGATGCAATCCAAAGTATAAGGATCATAATGGAAAACATCGTGATTCCTTAAGGGATTTGCATATTGTATTGGTGGACTTTGAAAAGGCATTCGACAGACAACCACGAGATTTGATATGGGTGGCGCTAAGACATCGAGGGGTTCCAGAAACCTATGTACAGATGATCATGGACATGTACGAAGGAGCGAAGACTAGAGTAAGATGTCCCGCTGGAGTAACCGCAAAGTTCCCAATCAAAGTCGGGGTGCACCAGGGAAGCGTTTTAAGTCCTTTGCTCTTTATTACAGTCCTTGATTATCTGCTTGAAGATAAAGTGATGGACCTCACGATACATCAGTTATTCTTTGCTGACGATGGAGCCATCATAAGTGAGGATCCTACATCCCTGCAACGAGCACTTGATGTGTGGGTGGACGTCCTGGAGGGAAATGGATATCGCATTAGTTCAAAAAAGACAGAGTACTTGTGCTGCCCGTTCTCTGATCCACTCAGGCCTATTCCAGACATTTATTTGAATGGAACAGTGCTTCCCAAGTGCGAAAAGTTCAAATATCTGGGATCTATGATCAATAGCAAAGCAACCTGTGATGATGACATCAATCATCGCGTAAGGGTAGGGTGGATGAAGTGGTGAGAAAATTCCGCTATCTTCTGTGACAGAAAAATGTCCCCTAAGTTGAAAGGAAGGCTCTACACCGCAGTTGTGCGTCCAGCGCTCACATACGGTTCACAATGTTGGACGATGTACAAAAAGTATGAGAGTAAATTAACGGCAGCTGAGATGAAGATGCTTCGCATAACAGCAGGAGTGACAAAGCTTGATCGAGTAAGAAGTTCGAAGATCCGTGGAAGCTTTCACATCAAGGAAACCATCGTACAAAAAATAGAGCGTGACCGGCTCAGTTGGTATTGCCACGTTCAAAGAAGAGATCATTTGAACCCGGTTAAAAAGGCAATATCAATGCACGTTCCAAAGACATCGCGATGTAGGAAAGGCAAGCCTTTAAACGCCTGGATCAGACAAATGCGACGACATCGGCATTTCATTGGCCTCAGTAACCGAGTATCCAAAATCGGCAGGTCTGCCGATAGTTTCTGAGGTCAAATAGGCGGATCAGTAGAAATGCGGTGAAGTAGGAGGGTTATGACCCCTTATTTTCGGATCATAACCTCGCTGATAAAAGGAAGAAGAAGAGCGACCTTTTCTTTGTAATTAAACAGTTGGGAGTATTTGAGATACAGTTCACGTCGGATCTGTCTAGTGATGTGCGACATCTGCGCTTGGTGATGTTAGTATTCTTTTTTTCTAGTAGAATCGATAAAGTTGTGTCATGCCTGGAATGTTCCTATGCCCCCGCACCCAAGTAAGGTGAATTTTGAAATCTTCAGCCATCTCATTAAAAGACACGCGGCAATTTAGAGCAGTTTTTGAAACGTCTAGACCACCTTGATTTTGGGTCTAACTATCACTGTATCCACTCACCCCAGTGAAGCTGAACTATGTATATCCTTAAGTTTTTCGTGAGGTGTTCCTGCAGACTACAAGTGTTCGAGTGGTGTTTCTTCCAGAGAACTATCTTATGTTATATCCCTTCTTATCAGATCGGTTACATGTGCTGCGATTGCCACTTCTTAATGAAAGGTACCACAAGGATTTTGGTCGGGTTTACTCTAAGTCCTATCTCGTCTGTGTTACCGTTCATTTATTTTAGGCGAGAGAAGAAGAGTTGTGCGTACTTTAATAGTTTTCTGTCGTACCTCTATCTCAGGAGTCTTAGTTCTCGAGTGGAAAGTAACAAGGAGTGTGATGTACTTGCGAAAAGCTACAAATACGGGAAGCAATCAAAAGAGACAAATTCTTTAGGAAACTCCCAGAGCTAAAGCAGACAAAGCTATCTTTAGGAATTTAGGTCGAAGATCTGAAACGCGCATCGGCTTAAGTTGGAATAAGTTTTGTTTATCTACGGGTTTCCTCCTACGAAATTGTAAGCTACACAGGTTAGCAGATGGTTCCAGGAGTAGATAGGGATAGAAATACTTGATTCATAGTAGTATCACAATGGGACAATATTGGTCTAAGTGCATCTCATCGAGAACCACTTTTTATCGATCTATCTATCTACCTCGTGAGCACCTTAGGACCATCTTATGTCAAAAAAGCAATGGTAATTGAAGGTTCTACGATAAAATAAAAAATGCTCCGGATCACATTTTAAAGAGCTATGCAGCGTTGTCTGAAAAGTTTTTAAACGCATCTTGAATGTACAACGGATAGATGAAAAATGTGTGTCAGGTGGCGCGCGGTATATGAAGAGGGACCTCAGCCAACCCAATGTATGAAACTGAAGTAAGCTGGCTGTTGGTTGCACCCCAAGTCCTCTAAGATATGTATAGCGAAAGGCCTGACATTGGTAGATCCAAAATAAGCTAAACAAGGTGCTCTAGCTCCACAACAGATTTTTTAGTACGCAATTGCACCTATAACCGGGAATTTACTCAATCATCCAGAGACAGTATCTATTGTAGTAGAAGGGTATCGTGTATTCGCACTTTTCTGTTGGAATAATGCATTAAAAATGTTTATTCACATAAGCTTAATTTAAAAGAAAAATCCATAATTTTTCAAATTAATTTTCACATCTGGCATTGTTTTTCCTGAGGAGAAACTATGTTCGAATGATAAACCACCACGAAAAGCTTCACGCAAATAAACAAAAATGAGTTCATTTTCGAAGTTTCTTTGCGATTTTTGCGAGAGGAATTCGACTTTGAATCCTTCCAGCTTAGTTGTGCGAATTTCTTTAAACGGATAAGTTCTTCCACCGGCTGTCGAAGTACGGACTTTTTTTTTCCTTAGACAAACCCTAAATAGATTTTCTATCCTAAAAAAAAATGGCCAATATTTTCCTCCACTAATCGGTCTGTCTTTACTTTTTGAATCATTTTCTCTCTTTTCTATTACCAACGTCGGGTTTTATAAAGAAAGTAAAACGCAGTTAGAAAACGCTATAACTTCTTGTGTACAAAAAATGGTCCAGACTCTGAAGGTTTTTCAAAGTAAAAACCCTCAGCAGTGCCTGAAAGGTTCGTTTTATGGTTTTCAGTCTTAATTTTTTCGGGTGGAATATCCAGAAAAGTCTGTGAAAATTTTTGGAAAAAATCTGTTCTATCCATGGGGGGCGATAGAAAAATTTGCTGCTGTAACACGCCCCTATATCTATAAAAAAGGTCATCTTGTCGTCGATTTTTTTCGGTATTGTCTGCTCTGTGTGCGATATGTGATTTGAGAAGTCATTGTTTTAAGAAGTAGGAGAATATCTTGCAACAGCACAGAAAGTGAATTGGAAAGCTCGATGAATGTATTACTTTGACGGGGTGAAAAAGCGCACTCTCTAGACGTGTCGTCGCGGACGGGGAGAATTTGAGTTTCGAGAGTGATTGTGCGCAAGGAAGTGGGTGTTTACTATTGCTGGTGAGAGTACTGTCGCTGTTATTGTCCTGAAGGAGGCCAAAACATGTGCGGTTTGTGTTTATTTTTATTTGATTGTGATTTATCGTGTACACAAAGTGAGTGAGGGCGCTTAGCGAAAACAAAGTGGTTTTGTGTGCTCCTGATGTATGGTTACTAATTCATTTTGTTGTTAATGAATACAGGAATGTCCATTTGGTGAGCCAAAGTGTTACAAGTATTTGGAGAAGTAGTACACAAGTAGTTGGATTTTGTGTTTTCCTAATCAGGTATTTGTTTAATCAAATAATCTTCAAGAGCCCTTTTCTGCGAATAATAGCATTTGCACGTGGTTAGGCAGCAAATAGGTTGCTCTTCCAGCGCTGTCATATGTACATACATATGTACATACTTGCCTCTAAATTGTGTTTATTTTTAAGGACTGTCTAACAGGCCTATAAGTTTTTAAACACAGATTCCAGCAACCTGCTATAGCTTCCTTCAGATCCTTATTAATCGCCGGAACTATTCTCTTCCAATATTCTTCGCGCATAAATACTCGTATAAGTGCTAGTCGGACTCGATTGTTGTAATTTGAATTAAATCCGTCCACAATATGAATTCTATGAACTTAGAGGAGCATAAAGTATGCTGCACTATGGCCAACAAGAAACTGCAATCCATCTACGATGAGCTGTGCGTATTCGAGACCCTCGGACAGCAGGAGTGCGACTTACGCTCAGGCCGCGGCATCCGAAAAATCAAAAAACCTTGAAATTTCGACGGACCCTGTCTCTCATGTTTTGTCGGTTATTCTCGAGAAATTTGAAGAACAAAGCAAAATAAATAAAATTATTCTCGATAGGCTGGTTAAGCTTGAAAATAATTCTCTGAAAACGCGTACTTCAACTAGAATATGAATGACAAACGAATGTTAAAAATATGCACTTGGAATGCAAACGGACTTTTGCAAAAACTCGACGAATTGGAAATATTCATGCGTGAAAAAGATATTGATATTTGCTTGACTTCTGAAACCCACGCAAAAAAGGAATCGCATTTAAAAATAAAAGGCTATAATGATTACCACGCTTGTCACCCTTCGGGAAAAGCGAGAGGCGGATCATCGTTATTTATTAAAGACTGCATCGAACAATCCGAAGACCTAAAGATAGAACTTGAAACTTTGCAACTGTGCACGATTCGAGTTAAAAATAGTCAGCGTACTCTTAAAATTTCGTCTATCTACTGTCCACCGCGTTCCGGGCTTGAAAAATCTCATTTTACTAACTTGTTTGAATCGCTGAAACCTAATTTTATCATCGGCGGCAACTTTAGTGCGAAACATACGTTCTGGGGCTCAAGATACAGCTCGAAAAAAGGTAGAATGCTCTATGGGGCAGGTGTGGAGTACAGTTGTGATTTCCATTCGACGAGTAAACCAACTTACTGGCCAACTGATACTTCGAAAATACCTGACCTGATAGATTTTTTCGTTGTGAAAGGAATATCTACCAACCACATAAAAGTCGAAGACAGCTTTGATCTGTCGTCTGATCATTCCCCGGTTATTTTAACAATCAGCGAAAAACTAGTCTATAACCTAGAGCTAGCGAGATTAACTGGTCGAACAACTAACTGGGAATGCTTTAGGAATGAAATTGAAGATAGCGTTGAACTAAGCGTTCCACTTACGACACCCTATGTACTTGAGGTTAAAGTTGATCGCTTCGTTGAAATCGTACAGCTCGCCTCTTGGAATAATACGCCCAATCCAAGGAAAACGCCGGGCAGATACGGTTTGCAATATCCTCTGGAAATAAAAGAATTGGTCAAGGAAAAAAGAAAAGCGCGTAAAAAATGGCAATAGAGTCGTGCTTCGCAACATAAAGCACACTTGAATCATCTGTGCAATTTGTTGAAGAAGACAATCAAGGATTTTAAGAATCGTGCAATAGCCTCTTACCTTGAAAGTTTAACAGCGAAAAAAGATTCCAATTATTCACTTTGGAAAGCTGTAAAAGGCACCAAAAGGCCCAAAGTCCCCGCGCCGCCAATCAAATTAAATCAAAATGAATGGGCGAGGGAAGATAAAGAAAAAGCGGACGTCTGTGCGGCCCACCTGGAAGAAACATTTAAGCCGTACGATGGTCAAGAGGTTTACGATAACCATAATAGGCTGGATTTACCATCTGACGATTTAACGCTCACAAGTGCAACGGTAAGGGAACTCAAACATGATATCGAGAATCTAAAACCTAAGAAATCTCCTGGTTATGATTTGATTATCTGAGAAATTCTCAAAGTTTTACCTAGAAAAGCATTGATTAATCTTCTCCATATTGTAAATGCTGCACTTAGATTAAAACACGTGCCGAGCCAATGGAAAGTTGCGGAAGTCATAATGGTTTTAAAACCAGGAAAACCGCCAAATGGGGTAAAATCGTATAGACCAATCTCGCTTCTTCCAATCATATCGAACATTTTCGAAAGGATATTATTAAGGCGTCTTCAACCGGTTAAAGAAGAAAATAATCTTATCCCTGACCACCAGTTTGGGTTCAGAAGCAAGCATTCGACGATTGAACAGGTGCATAGAATTACTGAAAAAAGATTTGCTCAAGCGTATTTCTTGACGTCTCGCAAGCCTTTGATAAGGTGTGGTATGATGGCTTGAAATCCAAACTACGACAAGTTCTCCCTGTATGCTTATACGATATTCTAGAATCATATCTCGGGAATAAAATCTTTCGTGTTAGACATGGAGTCGAATACTCCGAGCTCAAAGAAATTTCGGCCGGCGTACCGCAAGGAAGCGTTCTTGGGCCGCTTCTCTATTTGCTATATACTCGTGATATACCGAACGATGATGGCACTATCCTTGCTACGTTTGCCGATGACACCGCTATCCTAGCAGTAGGTAAAACAATCGAAGAAACGACTGCAAAACTGCAAAACGCACTGAATAATGTAAATGAATGGACGAGGGACTGGCGGATGGCCCTCAACGAATCTAAATCTGTTCACGTGAATTTCACTTACAAGAAAACTAATGACTTGCCAATTTTCCTAAACTCGGCCCGAATACCCTTTGCAAACGAGGCCAAATACCTGGGAATGACACTCGACGCAAGACTGAAATGGAATTCGCACGTGAAAATGAAACGTAAAGAACTCGAAATCAAATACAGAAAAATGTACTGGTTACTCGGAAAACATTCCCAGCTCAGTACTGAGAAAAAGCTGCTTTTATACAAGCAAGTGCTAAAGCCAGTGTGGACCTACGGTATACAACTTTGGAGTTGTACCAAGAAAACAAATGGAAATATTTTACAAGCTTTTCAAAATAAAGTGCTAAGAGAAATTGTCCAAGCACCGTGGTATAGTAGAAACGACGATATCCACAGGGATCTCGGAATTCCGACAGTCGAAGCTGAAACTAGAAGCTTCGCCAGAAAGCATAGAAACCGACTAATCGGACATGTCAACAATACGGTCCTACAAATTTTGGATAAGAGCAATTTATTGCGCCGACTACAAAGGACGAAACCTTTCGACTTGGCGAGATAATGATTAACCGCGTCTAGATTGCGGAATATGCAGGATCTGTCAGTGGAAAGAAACCTGCCAAACGTTTTTATTTCATGATAGAAAAATTGCTTGATAAGTAAATACTTAGTTGCGATATCTAACAAATTTATATCGAAGGGTGGTGTTTTTTTAGTCAGTAAGAATCTGATACTACTATGAGCACGCGCTTGTTATTCTCATAGTGTCTATGGAAGATTTTTCACCTACCCTGGGGAAAAAAAAAAAAAAATTTCAAGGAGAACGAGGACGTTCTCAAGCTTATCGAGTTTTTACAAACATACATACATATTTGGCGCAACAGCCCATAAGGGGCCTAGGCCTAGCTTTTCGCAACCTTTTGTGTAGTGTGCATGAATGGAAGGAACCTACAGTTTTGTGCCGTATCTGAAGGTCAATTTTTATTTTGTTTTGGATCATCAGCTGGGATATGAAAAACAAGTTGAGCTCAACCTGTCAAAGCCCCAGTAGGACACTACCATAGCCAAGCTAAATATGAATGGAGATGGCATTAAAAAAATTCGATGGCTTGTATGCCTATTAGTCCAGGTTTTCGTTGATATCAGCAGATTACTGAAGTTGCGAAATGTCTTAATTTTTCAATCCCGCCCTGAAGTAATTACTCCTTGGCATCCTTCCACGGGTACACTTATCAAGAACATGTAGAGATATAAGGATTGTTTTTTATTTTATAGTAAGGCTGGTACCTCTAGCATAGCATGCCAGCACAAAATGTCAACTCAATCAAAACTAACGCTTAAGGATCAAGAATACACACTAACCTCATTCTTACATATTGAAAGTATTCGACAATATCGAAATGGACCCGGTACGATGAACTTCAGTAAACCCCAGCGTCAATCTTGATCTCGTCAGTTAGATTGCCAGCATGGTAGGGGATAAATGTATGTTTTACGAGTATATAGGGCTAGGAGGAACTCCTACATACACTTACACTTAAAGGGCTCCCGACCCTTGAAGAGTCTCTGCCTGAAACACGACTGCATAGCAGCGGTTTGCTAGGGTTAGTCTTCATCGAATCTCCACGAAGGTGTCATTTGTGGGGTTTATGTTAGTTCTGATGTAGGTAAACTCCTTAACTACCTCGAAATTGTAGTCATCAACAGTGACGTTATGCCCACATTTTTGAGCAGATAATTTCTTGTTCGTTGACAACATGTACTTAGTCTTATCCTAATTTACTTCAAGCTCCACTCGTTTTGTCTGCCCTTCAATTGCCGCAAATGCCTCTACAACGGCTTGCCGGGATCTTCCGATGATGTCAATATCGTCCGCGTATCCCAGCAATTGCTGTTCCCAGTTGCATACAGCATCGCGTGTTTTCCAGCGTTACGCGACACATCTGGATAAGTTTTGACGGATGTATTGGATTAGAAGTCAAGAGATCATTTATGAAAATGAGAAAGAGAGTCGATGACAAAACAGAGTCCAGTTGCAGACTTCAAACCATCCAACACAATTTGAATCGAATAGCCAGAAGGATAGTTTCTGATCCATGAATGATTTTCGTCGTTTCCAAATGCAGGGATTTTCAACCAAAGCTTGATGCCCAACTCTGTTGTTTTCTCCCAGGTGATGAAGATACTTCCAGTTCTACATACGTTATCAGATCACCAGTGAACCTGTTGCTAGAAAACCCGTACTGCCGGTCTTTGAGATTTCGACATTTTAGATATTTTATAAACTGACGATTAATCAGCGCTTGAAATATTATGCCTCCCCCAATCCTTCGTCTGCGGATAACAAGCACAATCTCTATGAGCAACAAGTGGCCATATAAGACTCAACACCTCTATTTATGCAAAGGTAGGCAACGGAAACGAAACACTAAAACATAAAGTGCCCGCGAATCAAGGATGGAAGGGGAAACAAAAAATAGAATCACTGCAGCTGTGAAAGAGTTGGAAAGATGTTCCCGAACCGTTATCTTTATCTCTCACCACTTGTGTTAAATAAAAAAAATGGAGGTAATATTTCTCTTTTCTTTTACAGTTCATCTTTCATTCTAATTATATACAATTTTTAGACAATTGACTTTCATTCAAAAAGGACACGCAATACGCAGATACAGATAAGTTTAAATGCCACTTTCAAGAATTTCTTAATTCGCCTCTTTCGGCCCCCCACCGATTTAATTAGCTGGTTTTGCCATAGAAGTTGAAAAACTAGATGGAGTGATAATGGTAGAGGAAATTAGAGCGGTCCTTAAATCTGCTGGCAAGACAAAGCGCCAGTGAAAGCAGAATCCCAATATTTAAAAATGCACTTGAAAACTTGTTGGTGAAACTAGCACATACGAGTACGGAGGATAAATTCAAAAAGTATTTAATCTTTCCAATTTTCAAAAGAAAGAGATTTAAATGCAGCATGAACATATACGAGGGAGCAGAGATAAGAGTAAAATGTCCCACTGGAGTAACCGAAAAGTCACCTGGCAGTGACGGTATTTTTCCAGCCCTCATTCAGAAAGGTCTGGATTACATCTTGCCCGCCTTGGTAGCTCTATTTAGAACAAGCTTCAACCTGGGATACATTCCACTAACTTGGCGGGAGGTAAATGTGGTGTTTATCCCTAAGCTAGGTAACAAACCCAGTGAGCTACCCAAATCCTACCGTCCAATCAGCTTGACATCGTGTTTCTTGAAAATCATGGAAAGACTGCTAGACTTTCACTTCAATCAATATGGAAAGGAAAAGGTCGATCTACGGAAGACGCCCTTCATTTTCTCGTCACAGAGATCAAATCTGCCTACCGCTCCAAAGAAATTGCTCTTTGTGCATTTCTTGACATAGAAGGTGCTTTTGATGACACTGGTTATGAATCCATCACTAGTGCTATGAGACGCAGGGGAATAGACGAACCTACTACCAGATGGGTTAGGAACATGCTCGATAGCCGCATAATAACATCTTCGTCTGGAGAGGTCTCTGTGACGGTCTCCGCGGCCAAAGGCTGCCCCCAAGGCGGCGTCCTCTCGCCTCTCTTATGGTCACTCGTGGTGGATGGCTTATTAAATAGACTTAATAGTTCAGGTTTCATAACTATAGGCTATGCAGATGAACTTGTGATCATCATCAAAGGTAAACATGAAGACAATGTGTCTTAACTCATGCAAAATGCACTCCTTGTAGTCTCGGACTGGTATGCTGGGGAGGGCCTATCGATTAATCCCAGCAAGGCAGTCGTTGTACCGTTTACAAGAAGAAGAACGCTGAACATTGGCTCAATGACTCTAAATGGCACAACCATTCATTTTTCCGATGAGATTAAATATCTAGGAATTGTCTTGGACAAGAAGCTTAACTGGAACTCCCATATTAAGCATAAAATTGCCAAGGCGACTACTGCCTTATGGGCCTGACGCCGTATGTACGGCTAGACCTGGGGCCTGTCTCCAAAGGTCATTTTCTGGTTATATACCACGGTTGTAAGACCCATTCTTACATACGCGTCCGTTGTCTGGTGAACGTAAACCAAAGAGGTCACAACCATCAACAAACTCACTAAACTTCAAAGACTAGCTTGCCTCGGTATCACAGGTACTATGCATATTTGTCCCACAACAGCCATAGAAGCCATAATCGGACTCATTCCGTTACATATATTTATCAAAAAGAAAGTGGCAATTCGCAGTGCAGTTAGTCTTCGAAAGTCAGGTGCTAATATTACACGGGATCATGCGTATCTCATGGATCTATTAACCGACTTCCCCGAGCTAGATATGCTCATTACGGTTTCCGCCTTTGTGCCCAAATCACTCTACTTTAGTAGAAGGTTTGAGATTGTGTTCCCAAGCCGTGATATATGGAATAACGGTGGACCGTCGCTTCATCCAAAAGGTATAGTGTGGTATACCGATGGATCAAAAATGGATTCAGGAGTTGGCGCCGGTGTGTATGGACCATAAAGTTTCCAAATCACTCGGAAAGAGTCCTAGTGTTTTCCAGGGCGAGCTTTACGCTATTGAAACTTGTGCTAATATTAACCTGCACTCAGGCATCAAAGGTGCCTCTATTCACATACTCACCGATAACCAAGCGGCGCTTAAAGCACTGATCTCCCATTTGATCAGTTCAAAATCAGTTCTAAGCAGCTTCGACAGTTTACAAAACATGGCCGGCCACAATAAAGTAAAATTGTGGCGGGTACTAGTCATGTAGGTGTTGACGGCAACGAAACTGCAGACTGTTAGCTAGGAAAGGCTCCTCTGAGTTGTTCACTGGACCTGAACCCTTCTGCGGAATATCCGATTCCGCCTTTAAACTGACCCTAAACATTTGAACGCAACATGTGCATCTCCCACTGGAATAACTCCCAAGGTCTCAGGCAGGCTAAAAGAGCTGTCCAACCCTTCCAAAGACAGGCAATTGATATCCTAAAATACGGCACATCGTGTACGCGCCATCGTGTACGGTTTCTGGCAATGTGTCTGAGTTCTCCCCAACTTTTCCCTAACTACAGTGCCTCCTTCTAGACTGTTCTGCGCCATGTTCTCCTCGGACCGCCAGGTCTTCTGCCACCCTGAGTTAGAGGGTTCCATTGCATAGCATGGTTCGCTATGGAACTGTCACCCTTTCGGAACGTGTGACGAATCCACTGCCACTTCCGCCATTGGATGGTTGTGCCTATTGGTTCCTGACCCGTTCTCTCGTAAAGGTGTTCGTTAGAGATACGATTGGGCCAGAAAATCCGTAAGATATTGCGCAGGCACATATTAACAAACGTTTGCAGCTTTCTGGTGATAGTAGTGGTCACTCTCCACGTGCTGCAACCATATAATAGCACGGATTCAACGTTGGAGCGGAATAGTCTTATCTTGGTGCTCAAACTGATTGCATTGCTTCGCCATATTTTGGACAACATACCGAACGCGGACTTTGCTTTGGCGATCCTGTTGGCTATATCCAGTTAGGTTCCACCATTGGTCGAGACAATACTCTCAAGATACTGGAAATTCTCTACTCTCTCTACCCGTTGTCCAGCAATGCATATTTGAGCCGATGAGTTAGTTCCAAGGCTGATAATTTTGGTTTTTGCCGTATTCATTTTCAGCCCGACGACACCTGCCTCCCTCTCCACATCTGCTGTCATTTGGTGGAGCTCCATAATTCTGTGGGAGAGTAAGCATATGGTACATCATCAGCGTAGTCAAGATGTTTCAGTTGAGATGTAAGAGTCCATCGAATGCCTCCGTTTCCCGTCGACAAAGCTACATGAAGCAAATCACTAATCACCAATAGGAATAGGAAATATTGGTGAAAGGATCCAGCCTTGTCTTACCCCACTTTTGATCTCAAATTCCTCAGACAACCACCCCTGTGCAGAACGTGACATTTGGAGCCTTCATATGTATTAGGAGAAGCTTTTTCCTTAAAGAGATCATATCTACAATAGATTTAAGGAACTCCTCCGCAGCCGTAATTATAGCTTTCATAAGGAGAGTAGAAGTACTGCTGTCCTGAAAAGTGGCCTCTGGCACAATAGATCTCCTTGGTCGCAGTGCCTACACACCATTTGTGCGCGGCCACACACCTGTTTAAAAAAAAAACGGAAAGTTCCCGATTAAAGTCGGTGTACACCAGGAAAGTGTCTTAAGTCCTTTGCTCTTTATTGCAATCCTTGACTATCTGGGATACCGCATTAGTTCAAAAAAGGCCGGGTACTTGTGCTGCCCGTCCACTGATCCACTGAGTACCGGGAAAACTGCGCTATTTTCTGTGATTGAAAAATTTCCCCTAAGCTGAAGGGAAGGCTCTACACAGCAGTTGTGTACAAAATGCTGGACAATGTGAAAAAAAGTATGAGCGTAAATTAACGGCAGCAGAGATGTAAATGCTTCGCATGACAGCAGGAGTAACAAAGCTTGAATAAGAACTCCGAAAATCCGGGGAAGGCTTCACGTCAAAGAAACTATCTCACGAAAAATAGCTGGCAAACAGCTCAGCTGGTATTGTCATGTTCAAAGAAGAGATCATTTGAACTCTGTCAAAAATGCAATATCAATGAACGGCGGATCAGTAGAAGTGGAAGGGTTATGATCCCTTGAGTACAGATCATAACCTCGCCGAAATAGGAAGAAGAAGCAGCGTCGGATATCCGGCACGAAATATACAGAACTCAATGAAAGTTCATGTCATGTACAATATAAAATAAATTCTTTGATTGCCAGCCAGATCTCAATTCCTTGCTTCAAATCTTCTAGTATATGTATTCAATTTTAATTGCGTGCGAGTATATGACGGGGACTTAACAGTTACAGATAAGACAGAAGTTGTAAGCGACTATGAGTGAATAATTTTTCAACGATCTAAGTGATCTTGGTAATGCCTGTACGGCTAAAACTAACTCTTCCATACAGAGAAGTAGATGGTTCCAAGAGTAAAAGGGTGACCCACCCACCTTACATATCAGCAGTACAATGGACCTATTTCTGGTCTTAGTGCATCCTCACCGAGGGCCGCTACTAGCCAACCAACCAACAGATAGTTCTTATTACTGAGGTCACGTAATAGGCTGATAGGATGGACGGATTATTGGACTATGGTCCGAAGCTTTAACGGCTTTGGGAAGATATTTGATAATAACATTGCTCCATGATGTCGGTAATTATCCAAGTGCTAGAGTACAGCTAAACAATTTGGAGAGGACGTGAGCTAGTATACTGGCTCCTTGTTGGAGTAATGCTAGGAAGATGCCATTCTTTACACGTACTTTAAAAGGCCTTATGGAGGAAAAGGCGCATTTGATGACGTTGACATTAAAGATCGATTAGGTCAAGCAATGTTCTAAAAAATAATTATCATAAATAACGATGGTTTTTTAGAAAGTGCTTCAGTCAGAAATATTTAGTTTCAAGTTAAGCATCTTATTAAGTAGAATAAATAAGTAGTCAGATTCGCGGGAATTTTCATTCAACTCGCGAATGATAATGGGACTCTTTAACTCTTAGATTTAGCGACTTTAAAATGAAACATGGTTGGATAGATCTAAAGCTACAAGCGCCCCCGTCCTATTAAAATGTTGGCAGGCCTTAAAGTATAGTTATAGGTACAGATGCAACATTCCTGTTTAGCACTGATCAGGCTCTGAACATAAGACCCCATAAGGGCTTGATAACGAGTTTGAGTGGGGACAAATTGAAATAATCACAAACAAAACAAAGAATGCCTAGGAAGTAATAAGGAGAAGGCGGTGAATCCCTTTTCGAGGGGTTCCAAGATGCCGAGGTCACCAGGTGGCCAAGCGACAGCCGACCGTAAGAAAAGAGACAAGTTGAACTGGCTTCCCAGGCATCGGTAACATCGCGGACTACAGGATTGAGGGAAGTAGACACTAATAAAACCTCACTAGAGGTACGAAAGAATCCCATGACTGCTGGAGGAATATTAGAGGTCAGCTGAAATGGAGAAGGTAGAGATGTCCTGGAAAAACTAGGCCAAAAAATCTCTGAACTGCAAGATGCAATGGGGACTTAACGCCACAGTAACTAAGCCATGAGAGACCCAATGCAAAACATCTCAGCACTCACAAAAGAGCAATGACTGTAAAAACTTTATTCAAAGAAAGGAATCCAGACCAGGCTAATAAAAGCGCACAAACATTTCCAGCGTTTAAACCAGTTAAAGGAAATATAAAGCGGCCCCGTGAGGTAGAAGAGCGGCCGATATCAGCAGAGAAAAAAGAAACCACACCGATACAAACACAGGAATGTAAGGAGCTGACCAAAAATGCAAATAGCTGACCAAAAATAAAAAATAAAGAAGGTGATGGAGAAGAAAATAAAAAAAGAAGAGAACGCTATATCGATCCAAACGCTGGAGCGGAAGGAAGTGCCAAAAAAGACAAAAAGCCAACCAAAGGTAAAAAATAAAGGAGATAATGAAAAATAGGGAAAACAGAGGAAGAAAATAAAAATATTCGAAGAAAACTCATAAGGCCAGATGCTATTGTGATAGCAAAACTAGAGAAACGTCATATGCGAACATCCTGAAAATAATATAAGCGAAGTCAGAATTGAAAGAACTCGGCGAAAATGTTAATAAAATTAGGAAGACAGCTAAAGGCGAGCTGCTCTTAGAACTTAAGAGGAAAAATTATGGACAAACAGAAAAATTTAAATAAGACATGACCAGAATCCTCCAATACAAATCCAAGGTCAAAGCGCTATACGACCAAGGAACAATAGAGTGTTGCAACCTAGATGAGGTAACAACTACGGAAGAAATCTGTAAGGCCACAACAGAGCAGTCCCTATCGCCAGCGAGTATCACGAAGGATTTAATGGCTCATATGGAGGAGGACAAGAGGAGGAACACAAATCGCCTTCATCAATCTCTTTGTGAGAAGCGAGCAAGATGATCGCCACAGGAAATATGCTGGTAGGGTGGGTCCGATGCAGAGTACGAGAGCATACCACCTTGATCAAAAAGTTCCCGGAATTTATTCAGAAAATTAAAAATACAAGTTTATTCGTCTAAATCTATATTTTCCCCTTCAAAGTAATCCCCATCGACTGCAACACACTTATGCCAACGCTTGATCCAATCTTCGAAACATTTTTTATATTCGGTTTTCGGTATGTCCATCAGCGCTTCCTGCGATTTTTCCATTACTTTCTCTCAGCTGCTGAAACGCGTTCCCCGTAATGGTTTTTTAACTCGATTGAACAGAAAGAAGTCACAGGGAGCCAAATCAGGTGAATTCGGTGGCTGTTGGATGGTATTTGTTGCATTTCTCGTCAAAAAATTACGAATAATGATGGCACTGTGCGACGCTGCGTTATCATGATGCAAAATCCACGAGTTTTCTGCCCACAATTCTGGTCTCTTTCGTTTGCTTCACGCAAACGTCTCATAACGCCCAAATAATACTCTTTGTTTACTGTCTGGCCTTCTGGCAAAAATTCATGATGCACTACACCATTGTAATCCATGAAAACCGTGAGCATTGCCTTCTTTTTTGACTGAAAACGACGTGGTTTTTTTGGTCTCGGCTCATTTGGTGAACGCCATTCACTTTCCTGATGTCTGGATTGCGTGTCGTACTCATAAACCCACGTCTCGTCTCCAGTAATGATCCTTTTGATGAATGTGGGATCGGATTCAGCCTCGCAAATCATGTCTTTTGCGACGTCAACACGGTCTCTTTTTTGCATGAAATTGAGGTCTTTTGGCACCAACTTTGCTGCTACACGACGGAAACCCAAATCATTAACCAAAATGTCTTGGACGGATCCATAGGCAATGTTCAAGTCCTCCGCTATCTCTCTGATGGTTAATTTGCAGTTATTGACCAACATTTCTTTTACTTTATCAATGTTTTCGTCGGTTTTCGATGTCGATGGTCTGCCACTGCGTTCATCATCTTCGATTGACTCACGACCACTTTTGAACCGCTCGTGCCACTGGTAAACGACGAAACGTTTTCTTTCGAGAATCGTTGCCGAAACACTTTTCCAACATTTCCAACGTTCGCGCACCATTAAATCCATTTTTTACGCAAAATTTAATACAAGTTCGTTGTTGCAAATTTAAATCCATTTCTAAAATTGTAAAAAATCGCCAGCACACACAGAGATAGATGTTCTCTTGGCTACGTAACTTTTGCAAATGTCAAGCTATGACGCCAAGATTAAGAGGGAATATCAACAAGACAAGAAATCAAGAAAACAGAATTCAAATCGGAACGATGGGAGCGCCACACGGTTTTTATTCCGGGAACTTTTTGATCAAGGTGGTATATCACCAACACAGTGCTACAGGTGCCTTGCCAATACAAACATGAAACTGACCGCACAGGCACATGTCTACAATGTGGAGGGAAATGACACATAGCGAAAAAATGGACGGCAAAACCAACGTGTGCCATATGTAACCCAAGATACAAAAGCGGAAATGATTAGTCTACTGAAAGTTTCCGCGCAGCGTACAAAAGAGCAATACAGGAAAACAGAATGAAATTATGAAGTGCATCCAAATAAATTTGAACCACTGCGAAGCCGCCTATGATATGGAACTTATATTCTGAGAAAATTAAGGTTGTCAAATGTTAAAAGTATCTAGGCATAATTGTGACACCGGAGCTTTTGTTACAACCCCATCTAAAGGAAATACTGATTATGGGCAAAAATAATATTTATACTACCTGGTGTAATTTTCTAGGAAAATATAATGTTCTTCCTTTCACGAAGTTTAAAGTCTTTGAGCGGTGCCCGAGCCATTTGAAAATGAAAACTTGTGGAGATCTAACAAAGATTCTTTGTCAAATAAAATTTTAATTTGCCTCAAACTTCACCCTATTACATGATTTAATTCGAAACTGTAACGAAGCGTTACACTTTCTATAGTGACTACTGTAGATTCCGAGGTGTCACTTTTTCATCGTGTTTAGTGCGTTCGGTTATCTCACCCAAACAACATCTGGCTATAATAATTAACACCGACTATCGGCGATCGTAAACAATTTGTTTACGTCGTCAATGCATGTGGAGAATTTCGTCTCTCACTCCTGCCGCTCCCCTTCGCCGCGGTAATGGCACTCAGTGTGATGAGCTATGGGAAAATAAAACCCCATTATATAGTTCACACTTCCTTGTTGCCAAAAATTATTAAAGTAGAAGATCAGTGAATGGGACCGGTGGAGTCCGCTCCGTTGTTCCAAGGTACCAATTTGGTGTACTAAGCAAACTTTCCGGAAGTGCGGCTCCGATAAACTTTTGACTCGCATTCATTCGGCGATTAGTAAAAATAATTACACGGGTCTACCACTGATCACAGCCGACCCGAGTCGCCCCTTTTGGAAAAAATAGTAAGATCTGTTTCACATCAAGTGGGTCGCATTCTGCGGAACTCGCATAGTCTAGCTGCGATCCCAGGCCGACCCTCCATAGTTTGACTGTGATCCAGGCTGACCCACTATAGTCTGGCTGTGTTTAGGTCGACCCACCTTAGTCTCTGGCCTGCCCACTCCGTCGATCTGCCATAACCTGGCTGTGATTTCAGGTCAACCCACCATAGATTGGCCCGTTTCTTACGGCCGATCCATGGTGATTCAGGTCGACCCACAATAGTCTGGCCAGCCCGCTGGTGTGGAGACAAGACAACCTAAGTTAGTTTATGTTATCAAAATATTGTTAAGTATGAAACGTTTTGAGAGACAGCCCGAAATCTTGCATTCTTAAAGAATTCGTATTGTAGATTTGATAAAAGTTCAGGATGTTTTCTTGGGGCTAACCCCGGATCCCGTCGAGCTAAACCTCAGCCTTCGGAAAAACACCACCACAAAACTGACCCAGCTACTATGTGGATATTTACTCATGTTTCATTTCACATATGTGCAGAGTGGTTAACATCTTTTGACCCTTAAATTTCAAGGACTTACGTCTAGTAGTTTCGGGAAACGGTGTTCACAAGGAAAATTGATTTTGCTTTTGTATTATTTAAGAAAGATCTAAGAATATATTGCCAAACCTATAGACGGGTCTTACCAAAAAAGTTTTCTTAGTCAATGATCCAAAAGGACCAAAAATGAGTGTTAAGGTGTCAACAAAATATGTTTTTGAAAACATCAGAGGCATTTGTGAAAAAGTTGATAAAGAGACATAAGGAATGTGTTAATGTCGATAATGGTTCAGGTAAAAGGACGACAAATTAAATTTTCCAATACAATATCTGATATTCAAAACAGAAGTATCAATCCCAATTCACCCCCGACCAGAAAACACATTGAAAAAGACTGAATTGGGCAATGCAGAATTTGAATCGTGATTGGAACAACATCATATTTACATATGAATCATCTTTTTTTAATACATATTGGAAGAGAGCCTGGTAAAAAGAAGATGAAAAGTCGCTACAAAGCACTGTGTGAAGCAACCAGCAAAGGTTTATGTTTTTGGATGCTTTTCGACGGACTCGGAAACTTAAGTGCTACCAAAAAAAAATGTCGATACTTAATTTATGGTAAAATTATACCAGGCGGGCTTACTGACGTTGTTGTTGTTGCTGAGGTTGACAATCTTTGGTCGAGGTGTTGTCCTCGAGTTGCTCTGGTGCGTTGAACAGATCGTCGTGGGTGCTCGTTGGCCCAGTGGTTGGAAAAACTTCGATGTTATTCGTTTTCCTTTTCATATTTGGTTGGTCGATGATTGGTGTTTCCCGCTGGGGCTTGAACGTGCACGCATCGCTTAACAAGCAAACACACTATCCACTGGACCATTGTCACCCTAGACGGTTTACTGAAGTCTGCCGAATCTCTGCATGGACCGGAAAATTGTGACTGAATTTCACAAAAAGATAACGATCCAAAACCTCGGAGTCGCCTCTGCTCGCGTTAGAAAGAGGAAAACGGTATGGCGACGTTAGATTGGCTGTCGCAAAGTCTTTATGTGAATCCAATAGAAAAAGTGTGGTATTTAATGAAGGAGTAGCTTAAAGGATAAACATATCCACAACGAAACAACTTGCACGGGTCTTGAAGCAGATTTGTGTGAAACTTGCACAAGAAGATGCCAGGCAATCATTAGCAATAACGGAGACTCCATTCCCTACTAATGTAATTTTGCAATTCGTTTTAATATACATATAGGATGTGTTCATAATTATAAAAATAAATGCTGAAAATTTGTTGCAGCAAATTCTGAAAACCTTACGGATCATAATAGAGCAATGCGTCGAGTATAGGTCTCCGCTACATCTACTGTTTATCTACTTCGAGAAGGCTTTCAATAGCTTGAATCAATTTAAATAATTTGAAATATATATAAGAAATATCAGTGCTTAAGATGAGAAAGTAAAGTGCTGGTAATGATTTGAGAAAAAATGTTTAGTATATACATGGTGATCCCCGTCCTGGATTTCGTTCGAATTTGTATTCGTACCGGTTTCGAATTTTCGGTGTTATTGATTCCGCAATATTTTATTTCGAATGAATTTGAGACTGTATTGATTATCGACCGGAATTGTAAAACGCAAACAAATTACGTTTTCAATTCGATTATCATTTTGTTGGCCAAGTTAAATCGTAAACTGCAAAAATGTCAATTTTAGAAGAGTTTTTCAAGTGGTTATTGTGTCGGACCACTGCCCGTGAGGTTCCAAGTTCGAATCCTAGAAAGAACTAAAAAGTTTTCTCACGGTCCCACCTATCGCGAACGTCTAACAAACATCCGAGAGCTTTGTTGCCACAAGAAAGCTTATCAAAACAAATTACCCTTCGGATACGGCTCTAAACTGTAGGTCCCTTCCATTCGTGTGAAAAATATAACGCACACAACAGTGGTTGTGAGAAGCTGGGCCCAGGCGAAGAGCTGTTGCGCCAACTATTTATTTATTTTGATAGTAATATTTTTACGTTATAATGTAGGGGAAACATGCAAAAACCATCACAGTTTTCTATTCTGGTAAATTTCAGAACTTTGCTGAATGTTTTTCTTTGCATTGCTCTCTTCAAATCGTTTGCAACTTCTCGTTTTGATAGCCACCTTCTGCAAAAAAAAACGAAGACAAGCTGTTGGCTTCAAAATTTCATTTCAACCCTATTGGATATAGAAGTTGATCACTTTCCGCCACAACATACATATTTAGATATGTTTGGCGCAAGCAGCAAATGAAGGGTCTAGGAAGAAGAAGAAGGATATAGGAACCTTTTTCGCATGATGGAAGGGATCTATAGTTTTTTGCGGTATCCCAAGACCAATTTTTACTATGTTTCTTAATAATCTTTCTCATGCCAATACTTTCGGATGTTTGCTAGACATTCGCGAGAGGTGGGACCGTGAAAAAAAAACGTTGGTGTTTTCTGGGCCTCGAGCTTTGAACCTCACGCGCAGTGGTCCGACACACTTACCAATGCGCCACGGTGCCCACAACTGTTGTTTTCGAAACCGCATTTGTAAGGTTTTTTTTTTTTTGTTTTCAATTCATCACACCCTTTTTAATTCCGTTCGTTTTTGAATTCGGTTTTCAATTTCGATTTCATACGAAATTCATTATAGGAGTGAATGTCTATGAAACGTATTTTGACGATTTTGTATCATTTTCTGAACGACGCACAGTGGCTCATTTTGACTTTTTTGCTTGCAAAAATTAAAAATTTCTTCCTGCTTAAAGGAAATTCCCAGGACTACGAAATTAGAGAATTTTAGAAAAATGCTTTACAGGGTATTTCAGAATCTTCTGTTGAAATAAGACTTTCTCACCACACGGGATTTCTCCCGACCCTGAGCGAACAAATCGAAGGGGCGCTGGAAATCATTGACTCCTGGACGGAGAGATGTGGGCTGGCGGTTAATCCCCAGAAGACAGAGTTAGTACTATTCACCAACAAAAGAATAATTCCACAATTCGTAACTCCTTCCGTAAGGGGTACTTCCCTGAGTATCTCCGGTAGTGCGAGATACCTTGGCCTGGTGCTCGATAGGAAACTGAACTGGAGACTAAACATCAACGAAAGAGTCAAAAAAGCCACGATAGCTTTTTACTCGTGCAATAGAATATTTGGGAAAACTTGGGGACCGAGCCCCAAAATCATCCTATGGATGTATAGAGCTATAGTAAGGCCAATACTAACGTATGGCAGCCTTGTATGATGGCAGGCAGGCAGCAAAATAAATAACCTAGCTGCTATCATAAAAGTACAAAGACTAGCGTGCATCGCCATAACCAGTGCGATGATAACGACACCTACAGCAGGACTCGAGGCCATTCTCAATCTGCTTCCGCTAGACATCTTTATACAAGTATCGGCAGCTCATAGTGCCGTAAGATTAAGCCAAACAGATAGCTGGAGACCAAATGCAATGGGTCACACCACGATCCTGCAGAGATATCTAGGCAGTGTATCTAATACAGGCTACTTAACGCCTTACCTAGACTTCATAAGACCATTTTCTAGCACCTATCCGATCAGGGAAGACTGGAAAAATGACAGAACGCCTAACGAGCGATCCTTAGTTGTTTACACCGATTGATCCAAAATGGAAATAGGTGTAGGCGCAGGCATCTTCTCTGAAACGCTTGGCCTCTCCATGTCAGCTCGGCTTCCGAACTACAGCAGCGTTTTCCAGGCGGAGGTCCTGGCAGTTACAATAGCAGCTCGTGAGACTGCGATGAGGGCAATACCACGAGAGGATATCACCTTTTTCATCGACAGCCAGGCAGCGATAAAAGCAATATCTGCTATAGAAATAAAATCGAAGCTTGTGAAGTGTTGTAGAGAAGAGCTCAAGGTTCTTGGAACACAGCACGAGGTAAAGCTCTGCTGGGTCCCTGGTCATGAAGGCATACCAGGGAATGAGAAAGCCGATGAACTGGCTAGAGGAGGCTCAGCACTAAGCTCGGACCAATCCGACCCCTCGGTGTACATCCCGCCTTGCGCCCTTAAGCTCGAAGCAGGAAACAAAGCCATAACGGAGGCTAACAATAGGTAGACCTCTTTAGATACTTGTGTCTTCACGAGGAAGCTGTGGCTCGCATTTGACAGAGTAAGAACCAATAGACTCATACAGAGGCATAGAAAATCCCTCTCTACTCTAATAGGAGTCATTACGGGGCATAATACCATGCGGTACCACATGAAAAAACTACGTGTGACTAGCGAAGACCTTTGTAGAGGCTGCGGCGACGAGGAGGCTCAGGAGGACACCGCCCACTTTCTCTGTCATTGCCCAGGCCTCTATCATTTGAGAAATAAGATCCTTGGACAACACTTCTTTGAGGATCTAGAAAAGTTGTCCAACAGACCAATAAATGACATCGCAAACTTCATCAAATCCTCTGGATGGTTTGTATCTAGGACACAGTGAGTACTTAGTTCTTTCTTTAGGATATTTACAAAGACGGTATTTTTCCACGATGTAGGGATTTCCTTTTCTATCTTTTTCCCCCCCATGGGTATCACAACGGGTCTATACTGAACTGAGTGTGGTGTGGAGGTTTTCTATCCCCCTACACCTGCCCACTTACCTAACCTAACCTAACCACAGGGGATAAACATAATAATATTTTACTTTAGAAATATTCAAAAGATCATAATTGAAGTAATAACAAGGTGTCTAAAAGCGAATTCGAGCAAAACAGTGGTGAATAAAAGTAAACGAACTATTTTTTAAATGTTTTTTTTTAGGTGTATCGAAAGAGAATTTTTTTTGTTTTGTGGCACATCAGAGTACATAATAAAATATTTCAGTGATTCATTTAAAGTCACTTCATTTCAAGTGGCAATGGCATTTGGGGATGGCAATGGTGTAGTGGTACGTCAATTGCTACGCTAATAGTTCATGGTTCAAATCCTGGTGTCAGCAAGCATTTATTTATTTTTCATGAAATATATATATAAAGTCAGTCCGATTAATTACGAAAACTTGTGTGAACACTACTGCAAGGCATAACACTGGCAGTAGTTTGGTCATATGGCTGGAAAAGTTGTTCGCTCTCTTGATAATGATTTGCCTATGAAAATACTGTGAATCAGAAGCAATAACAAAAAATTACAAAAATCTCCCCAGTTATCTGGACGCCACCCCTGGAGTTTCTCTGAAGCATAAACAACCGAGATTAAAAACCACTACACCAAAATCTTTCTCTCTGTCTCTATCTATCTATCCTTTCCAACGCACACAGTGTGTGTAAACATGGGTATTCTAACCCCTTGAGTGCGCGTAAAATTATAAAAAAAAAAAAAGTCATTTGTAGGTGACCTTAAAAATTACTCAACTTTGACTACAAGCAAAACTATTGATCCAAAAGAAATAATTTTTTCGATTACCAGAGCTCCAAGCATTTGTTATTCCAGTGAATTTAAGAGTTTTGCATTATAGACTACTACTTGTAGACTACTTTTGCCTAAATGGGCCACTGTGCGACGATAGTTTGGATAAAAAAACAAAACGAAGTTTAGAAAAATATAATAGCCAAGAAAAGAGATAGAAGAACGATGGAAGAACGTGTCTTAAAGTATTTTTCTATTGTAATATTCTGGCTAGGGTTCGCAACAATAAAACAGTCCTTTGTGCGTTTAAACTGTGTATTTATTACGAACTAACGAATTTACTTTCGTTATACTTCAAAATTATGAAAATATTTATTTCTTATCATAAGCAATATAAACTGTCCTTACGACATCACTTTTAATCGAAATATCGTTTACTCTTAATACCAATTTTTAAATAATTAACTTTCACAGTAATCGTACTTCTTAAACTTTTTCTCCAATTTTTATCAAATACAAAAACCTCGAGAATATTTTTGAAAGAACTAGATTTCCAGTGGACTAATGAAAAGAACTCTGGAGATGAACTGTGGAACTAACTGCTAATGATGATGACAGTTCTGGTACTGCCAGATCCACATTAAATTGATGCTACACTATAATGCTTGAAGCACAATAGCGCCTCGGCTTCGCCTGACGTCTATGAGTTCAACTATAGGAAATCAATGTATCCTATCACAATGTCGCTTCCACCTCGACCTCACGTTTTCCAGTCGTAAAGAAAAACGTAATGCTACGTAACGACACTCTAACCCAAGGCAGAAGTTGAGATGAGCTGAACTTTTGCTTTGCTTTGACATCTAACAGCTGTAGAACAAAGGAAAAAATGTAAATAAACATTCAACGCGCTCGCGAAGCGGATGAGACGTAACGGGAGCAAAACCGAGGTCGAGGTGATATTTGCCGTATAACCAGTCGTTCATTTAAACGATTTGCCAGCCAGCCAAAGCCAGCCGATTTTATTTATTTTTTTTTTAGTTTATTTATTTATTCGTCAATTGAGTTACAAAACCCTTTTTAGACATCTTAAAACTATGATTATAATATAAGTTAATTGCTATGATACAGAACAGACATTAGTTGTTTCTTAAAAGAATTCCTTGAACAAATTTCAAAAACATCAATGCGATCAAGGACAAAATTTACTTCGTTAGTACAACGCTCAATTGGTTCATTACTGCCATAATTTGTTCTGTGAAACTGCCCACGAATATGAAATCTAGTACGCAAATTTCTTGCAGGAAAATAAAAGTTTATCCGCCCAAGTAAATAAGGACATTTAATGTGATAATTAATTATATCCCTTATAAACATTATGCTAAAATACTTTCGTCTATCTTCAAGAGTTAGTATGTTAAAAAGAAGGCATCTAGTTAAATAGGGTGGAGTATCAATATTCCATCTTAGCTTTTTAAAAACATACATAGTAAAGCATTTTTGTACCCTCTCTATCCTGTGGGAGTGGTTGCGATAGTAAGGATTCCAGATTGTACTACAATAATCTAATACTGATCTTACAAATGCGAAGTAGAGAGCCTTCAGTGCATAGGGATCAGAGAATTCTTTCATATTACGCCTAATAAACCCGAGCATTCTAAATGCATTACTCACAATGTAGTCAACATGAGAGTTAAAAGTAAGCTGATGGTCCAATATGACTCTAAGGTCCTTTTTAAAACTTACTTTTTCTAACTCAACATTGTTAATTTGGTAATTAAAAAATATTGGACTTATGCATCTCAGACAAGTAAGGCTTTGGCACTTAGACACATTTAAATCTAGGAGATTATGTTGACACCAACTGGCTAGCCTATTAAGATCTTCTTGGAGAAGCAAACAATCATCCACAGTTTGAATAGAGTGAAATATTTTCAAGTCATCGGCAAATAAAAGACACGTGGAATTTCGAATATAGGACGGAATATCGTTGACAAAAAGGACAAAAAGCAAGGACCCTATGTGGCTTCCTTGTGGAACCCCAGATGTTACAAAAATAGGCTCTGATAGACTACCACCGATTTTAACATATTGAATTCGGTCTTGAAGATATGAAGATATCCAGTCTAACAGAGAGGAGTTAAACCCAATACTTTTGAACTTTGCGATCAGCACTCTATGATTAACTCTGTCAAAAGCCTTTGCAAAATCGGTAAAAATAATATCAGTTTGATAGCCGAGTTCAAAATTCGTTATTACTTACTCGCATAGAATTGCTAAGTTAGTGGCGGTGGATCTGCCTTGAACGAATCCATGCTGGGAGTCCGATATCATTTCTTTGACAGCGAAGTTCAGTTAATTACACACAATCTTCTCAAACACTTTGGGGATGCCTGATAGCTTGCATATAGGCCTATAGTTAGAAACTACCCGCTTGGATCCGGCCTTAAAAATAGGTGATATGTAAGACACTTTCCACTCGTTAAGAAAATTATCAGTTCTAAGGGATAAATTAAAAATAATACATAAAGGTAATGCAAGTGATGTTGCACATTCTTTTAAAAATATAGGAGAGATCCCATCTGGACCTACACCCTTATTTATATCTAAGCCAGTTAAAGCGTAAAAAACATCCGAAGGGCTTAACTACAAATTTCCTAGAGAAACCTGATTTGGAGAACAAAAATCTTGAAGAATAGCTGGGGAGGAAGAACAATAAACGGATTTGAAGTAATTCGCAAAAAATTTGCAAATGGTGGCAGTGTCTCTGGATCTCTTCCTGGTACTGCATACAACTTGGTAGGCCAATAGGTTTTCGTTTGTTATTAATAAAGGTCCAGAAATGTTTACTATTGGTTTTTACTTTAGATTCAGCGGACAGAACATAGCTATTATATAGAAATTTATTAAGATAATCAAACTCTTTAAGAGATTGCAAATATTTTAGATGAAAAAATGAATTATTTTTGTTGCGTTTATACAATTTATATGCTCTAATCTTCCGATTTTTTAAGTTGGATAGTCGTTTGTTATACCAAGGAGGATTTGAGTTTTTCTTAATTTCCTTTTTAGGGACAAACTCTTCAAGTACATATTTTAAATGGTCGCTAAAAACGTTGTACGCATGATCGAGATTAATATCTGATAGCAAAGTATTCCATGGTATGGCAGTAAAAAACCGATTGATTACATTAAAATCAGCACGCTTAAAATCAAATGTTTTTGTACTCGAATTTTCTAAATTTCTAATATAATCAAAGAATGTAACTTCTAGACAAACACTTTTATGGTGAATTGTGTTTCGAATTACTGGAACCTTAACAATATCAATAGAAGTATCAAACTCCTTATCAAACTCCTTATTACAAAAATTATTTATTTGAACAAGATTGAACTGACTAAAAAGATCAGTGATCGCAATTTCTATGTTTGACCTCACATTAAAGGGAACTAGATATTTATCACCTAAGTCAAATTTCCATTCAATATCTCCTACATTAAAATCACCCAAACATATAATATGATCGCAACTGTTTAAATTACTTAAAAAAGATCCTAGATTGGACAAATATGCATTATACATCTCTAGATAGCTACCCGAGCGAATGTAACAAGCAATGATATATAAATCAGCATGAGAAGTGGAAGACACTTTGACAATTAAAAGATCTACATCAAATGAGGGCAAATTGATCTTAAATGGAATTTCATCGGCTGATATATGGGTTCCAACAGCAACAAGAACTCCACCTCCTCTAGAGAGACAAGTTTTAATATGACAGCGATCCTTGCGGAAAACTTCATATTGCTTCTCGTCAAACATTTCCGAATTCTTATGATCATCGTTAATCCAAGTTTCAGTGAGAACTATAATATTATAGTCACGTGCAGAAAAATAGGAATACAATTTATCCAATCTAGTTCTTATCCCCCCAGTATTTTTATAATATATACTTAAATTCCTATGTTTTGAGACGAAAGCAGCAGCGACAGCATCAGAATCAATATCATGACAAATAAAATTTGAAGCAGCAGAAATGGGAACAGCATTGGCAGGTGCAGCATCATAATAAACGAAAGAGGGAGCGGAAGCGGGATTGGTAGCACTATTGGTAATAAGGCCTATGCTCTCGGTGCGCCCTGAGCGCTCTCTTCGTTTTTTTTTTTTTTTATATGAACATATCTCTAGGAACCAAGCAAGCTCGCAGTGACAGCAACAATAAATAACTAAAAAACATTCGTTTTTGCGCCGCCTAAAATTAGGCATCACGAAATTCCCACCCAGTAACTTTTTGCTGGGGATAAAATCAAGAGTAGTAGCCAGCCGGTTGTTGTATTTGTTTTATGTGTAAAATTTTACTTTACTAGCAACTACTGGCTGGCTAGGTTTCAAAAAAACACGGCTATTGTGTTTCAACCATAACTTACTCGCAGCTGTGCATCAAAACAAAATCTGATGCAAGTTTGCAAAACAATGGCAGTCATTTGATGTTGATGAATGCAAGTGAGACCAAAGCAGCTGCAATGGTAATGCAGTTTTTCTACATTTATGAACGCAAACTCTGCATAGCTGCCATATTTTTACAATTATGAGTTCAACCATACATTGATAAAAAAAATATGAGTTAATAAAACTGTAAAACCCTTAGTATAATTAGCCCTCAAAGCAAAAAGGGCACTGCAAGGATCACCTCCATTCACCCTCACTTAAACCCAATTTTGTTTTATAACCACCGACATGGGTATGTGGAATAAACACGTAAATACTTTGTTCATGCCCATTGTTCAATTTTTTCGAGTAATATGAGTTTTGTGGCTTTTCGGAAAAAAAACCATGACGCGTACATGAGATATCACTGTTGATCAGTACACTCAAGCCTAAGTTAGCTTCTTCCTGTGAAAAGGCTTCTAAACAGGCTCGAATGTTGTTAGAATAAAATGCGAAATAAATACGCCAAGCCTTACTGTGTACACAAAGATCCAATTTTACTGATTGCAATTTCAAAGGTCAAACCACACTTTTACCACACAACAGCGCTCCATCAACAAACACTTGTGTAAGCAAGACCACCACTTGATCCAAATCAAAAATAGTTCTTCCCGCGGAGAACAACACGAGGACAGTTCCATTTGTTATGCGTTCCTAAAAAAATAAGCGAATAGAATGAATTAAGAATCATGTGTATTCACCACATCTTGGAACAGATAATGACTAATGGGCGCGCGTATAATTGCACAGACAAACCCCTCTATCAACTGGAATTTCTGGACGACGATGACGACGACGAACACACCACCACCGCCAATCACATGCACTTTGACAACAACCGCGCGAGACCACCGTCCGACTATCGGCTATCGGCCAATTAATTGTAATTCATTCTCTCGCCCAGACCCAATCTATCATCATCTCCATGCTGGCGGTGGTGCCGCACCGAATTAGCATGTTCGCATGAAACAATTGACAATATCACTGGAGCGACCATCTAGAATCAAAATACAAAATCGCGCGGCTGACTCTGCGCAATCTGCGATTTTATTCCGAACAGAAGCCAGCCCCGAAAGTGCCTCCCACCGCCGAAAACAAAACAATCATCACATTCGACTCAGCACACATTCCTCACGACAAACGACAACGACGACGACGACGACGACGACGACGACTTGGGACTGCATTAATTAACAATTACGCTTGCGATTATCAAAGGCAATAAAATAAATTATAAGTCGGGCGCAGGAATAAAGCAGAGAAGGCTACAAAAAACGACAAAACAACGAAAAACCCCATCGGGGAGGAGAGCCATTAGCTGTTACCTTTTTTATTTACGGTTTGCTAACATGGTGCACGGAAGCACTGTTAACAGTCGGATCGCATCATTTTGCGGAACACTTGGCGCAGTGGATTTGGCTATTGTTTGGCTAATTATGCTGCTGGGACACTGCAGACACTGCGGACACTTATAAAACACGTAAAACACTCAAAACAAATGCGAAAACCCGAAAAAAAACGCGACCGAAGGCGAGAAGATCAACAAGTGAAATTGGTTTCTTCTAATTATGGTGAGAACTGTCAAATCTGATTGGGCTGGTGGTGGGTGTGTTCACAGAGACGGTAGGTGGCTGCTGGAGAAAACCTTACAAATGCTGGAGGTCTTTGGCGGTTAGATTTGAATTTGGAATTTTTTTTTTACTGCGGTGGAAAATTCGTTGGCGAATGAGTGTTTTTTTTTGTGTTTTCGTTTTACAATTTTAGTTTGTGTTGAATTTAACCCTTTGACGGCAGTACATATTTTCTGTAAATTTGTAACTTTCAGGGAAACATGAGAAAAATATTAGTTGAGTACTTTGAAGGTTTACATAATGTATTTACTTTTGTGAAACATTTATAGGCCTATGATCGTTAGCGATTCGTAATATGGGTAGCGAACTGAAAAAATATCATTCGCCTGAAATGTCAAACCGCTGGCGAAAGTTCAATCATATTATTATGGCTAGCGAATTTTCAAAATATATTCGCCTCAATCCACGAATTCGGGCGAACAAAAATATTCAGTGACAGTGACACAATAGGCGAATACAATATTGCATACATTTTAATGAGCAACAAACTGGCAAAATGAGTGGAAATTCAAGGAAAAGGTATTAAAGTCGAGTAAGTGGTATCAGCATATAAAAAAAATTGCTGCTGGTTGAGCTCATGCTCATGGTTGAGCTCATGCAGCAAAACCCGGGTGTAGCAATTGGTCTACAAAATAATCCAATCGGGAATATTGGCATAATTTCGCTGGGAAAATCAATTTATTTATTTATCGTATAGAAATAACAGATTGTACGTAATACCCCTTGATCAAAAAGTTCCCGGAATTTATTCAGAAAATTAAAAATACAAGTTTATTCATTTAAATCTATATTTTCCCCTTCAAAGTAATCCCCATCGACTGCAACACACTTATGCCAACGCTTGATCCAATCTTCGAAACATTTTTTATATTCGGTTTTCGGTATGTCCATCAGCGCTTCCTGCGATTTTTCCATTACTTCCTCTCGGCTGCTGAAACGCGTTCCCCGTATTGGTTTTTTAACTCGATTGAACAGAAAGAAGTCACAGGGAGCCAAATCAGGTGAATTCGGTGGCTGTTGGATGGTATTTGTTGCATTTCTCGTCAAAAAATTACGAATAATGATGGCACTGTGCGACCTCTTTTTTGCTTGAAATTGAGGTCTTTTGGCACCAACTTTGCTGCTACACGACGGAAACCCAAATCATTAACCAAAATGTCTTGGACGGATCCATAGGCAATGTTCAAGTCCTCCGCTATCTCTCTGATGGTTAATTTGCGGTTATTGACCAACATTTCTTTTACTTTATCAATGTTTTCGTCGGTTTTCGATGTCGATGGTCTGCCACTGCGTTCATCATCTTCGATTGACTCACGACCACTTTTGAACCGCTCGTGCCACTGGTAAACGACCGTTTTCTTTAGAGAATCGTTGCCGAAACACTTTTCCAACATTTCCAACGTTCGCGCACCATTAAATCCATTTTTTACGCAAAATTTAATACAAGTTCGTTGTTGCAAATTTAAATCCATTTCTAAAATTGTAAAAAATCGCCAGCACACACAGAGATAGATGTACTCTTGGCTACGTAACTTTTGCAAATGTCAAGCTATGACGCTAAGATTTAGAGGGAATATCAACAACAGATGTACCAACTTAACAAAGAAAGAACTCAAATCGGAACGATGGGAGCGCCACACGGTTTTTATTCCGGGAACTTTTTGATCAAGGTGGTGATAATAAACATAGCAAATAACATTAATTGCACAATTGTGAGAGAGTTTAACATACATAGTTAGAGAAAACTTGATATAAAAGTTAATAACATAGATGAAGGATACATAACGTAGCAGAACATATACGTGGAGCACTCATTGCAGATGTTTGTTGTCAAAGTTTTATGTTGAGGTTGGTCAGCCATAGGAGAGCGTCCGGGTTGATGTGGTGTTCGTCATTCGGTTGCCATTGAACATGAATAGGGGAAAGCTGGAAATAATGTGGCTTATAGTTTGGCGAGATTCCCCACAATCGCATGCACTTGATGATGTTGCTCCCCATTTAAACAACATGTCACCACAGCGGCCGTGCTGAGTCCGTATCCTATTAAGCTGGGTCCATGCGTGTCTATCCAAGTCGAAGCCTAGTACGCGAGTGGAGGGGTCAGTGATGATAATGCTGCTGTTTGGTAAGAAGTCCCTCCAGATCTTTTCCCATTCTGCGTTAATATCGAAATTTGATTCGAGCAGCTTTAACGCGGTTCTGAAAGGTGGTCTTCGTGATTTCAGCCGGTACGAGTCTTTTGTATTGAAATATGTATGTATTGGTAAACTTTGGTTGTTTTGAATTTTACCGAATTGACTCATGAGTGCTTTATCGCGTCTTAGCGAGGGTGGAGCAATTTCGCTCAAGACTGATAGACATTGGGTAGGAGTGGACCTGATTGTACCGGAAATTAAGCACATTGCGATATGAAGTTGGCTGTCAATTTTCTTTGTGTGCGCGCTATTTATCCAAATGGGAGCTCCGTATTCGGCAGTGGAGTAAACCAGTCCTAGAGCCGCAGTTCGCAGAGTCCCTGGGGATGACCCCCAGGAGCTAGACGCTAGTTTTTGGAGAAAGTTGTTCCTTGTTTTCAACTTAGCTGCAGTATTTTGGCAGTGCTGTTTGAAGGTTAGGGTTCTGTCCAGAGTTACCCCAAGGTACTTGGGCTTGTTATTATGTCGTAGGGTAGTACCATGGAATTCGACTTTGAGCGGCATGTTGGCTAATTGGCTGTTCAGGTGGTAGATTCAGTTTTTGACATACTGGGTGTGAGCCTCCATTTCTTGAAGTAGTCCACTAAGGAACTAAGATCTGATGTGAGTGTGGATTCAATTTGGTGAATTTGCTCATTATCTGCGCACGCGAATTTATTGGATACAGTATCTGGGATGTCGAGGGTGTATAAGTTAAAAAGGAGCGGGGCCAGGACTGACCCCTGTGGCAGCCCGTTATTTAGTTGTCTGGGTTTTCTAACGCTGTGAAAAAAGATTAGTGAAACGTGATTTATATCAGCCCAGTCTGCTAGTCTAACTCCGTTATCGTCGTTCGTTTGATATCTCCACATGGTGTGGTGGCTGTTGGAGTCTCCAGCATATATGGCTGGATGTTGGTACACAGGAAGAACCTCTGTTGGCCACGGTACATTGGGAGGCTTATAGATGTTGGCGATTTTAAGATCAGCTATGGATATCGTTACGAAAAATACGTTGTCGCTTTCTTTAGCTTCGGTTAAGCTCAAATTTTGGATTGTGGATTTTACATATGTTGCTATCCCGTAAGTATGATGGTACAGGGCGCCTACTAAGGAGTAGCCAGTTATTTTACCTCTAGTTGAGAGATTAGATTCATTCCCGCAGTGAGTTTCTTGGAGGAGGACTACGTAAATTTTATTTTCTATGGGATCCTTTGTAGATGGTCGCACTTTGCTCTGCTGATGCCTTCAATATTAAGTTGGCAGATATGAACAGAAGGTCCTATATCTCTAGTCAGGAAGCACTGAGAAGTGCTTTTAGTGTAGGGTTCAGACGGGGTGTACATTCGTCCTTAAGTTGTTATGTATGTATATATATATATATGTATAAGTATTTCCTTATAGTTATTATTTTTGCCGGGAGTTTAAGATCTTAATTTAAAAAGTTCGGCATCCAGATGTGAATAGACTTTTAGCGTAATCCAGAGTGCAGCACGAGGAGCTTGTCTATTCTTCGCACACCGAAAATCAATACCCACTCATACGAAGAAAAACTTGATCTGCAATTGCACTGGAATCGAAAGCAAAGAAATACGAATAGTTTTAAATGCTTTCCAGAAACATCTAGTGATTTAGTGGCAAACGTGCCCATGCACAGTGTTGAACTAAAAACGTTGTCACTGGAGTCAGTTCTTCAAATCTGTATATAGACGCGTATCCGTACCACTCAAATTGGAAGTTCAAGAGGATTGGAACTGTCCCTTATTAATCTATACATATCTGTTTTCACCTCTGTATTATTTTCTTCAAGGAATAAATCAATTTTGGTGCTACTAATTCCTTTTTATTATTATGGCAGCATTGCAGCATATCTGGGCGATTGAATTAGATCGCCAAGAATGATACTACAAGATGATTTCTCGCCAACTAATAACAAATAATTCGACTTGCTAAAGATAGTAGGCTTATAAGAGTTCGTAAGTATAGAAATTAAATGTCGTTAAGCGTTTTAAGCTTCTTGATTTTTTAATAAAAAAATAAAAATTTAAAAATTATAATATTCTCTGTCAAGTATTGTTCCTAAAGCATGGCGGGAGGTGCGCGTTGTTTTCTTTCCCAAAGCAGGGAAAGTGAGCCATACAAACGCAAAAGACCTGAGACCTATCAGTCTATCGTCCTTTTTGCAGAAAACTTTGGAACGTTTGATAGATGTATATATAAGAGGTGTGATCGGCGATGATTACCTATCTAAATCACAACATGCATACATCTGCGGCAGATCGGTAGACACGATCTCCACCGAATCGTATCGAGCATAGAAAGATCCCTCCACTTCAAGGAGTTCACTCTTGGGGCGTTCCTGGACAGTGAAGGAGCGTTCAACAACGTAAGCTTTAACGCGATCCTGAACAGTCTGCACAGAGCACATCTCAGCACCGGCCTCTGCAACTGGATTGCGCAGATGCTTCAATCAAGGATTATATCTTCAACGCTAGGAGATGTAACCATCCGGAGAAGGGTCTGCAAAGGAACACCCCAAGGTGGAGTCTTGTCCCCGCTAATATGGCTCCTTCTGGTGGATGAGATCTTGGTAATACTGAAGGAAAACGGCTTCAACGTGACGGCTTATGCGGACGATGTCGTTATCCTGGTTTCGGGAAAATTTCCTCCGGTCCGAAGTGAAAGGCTCAATTTCGCGCTACAACTAGTGGATAACTGGGTCAACAGCAAAGGGCTGGGAGTGAATCCTTCAAAGACGGAGGTAGTTCTCTTCACTAAGAGGAGATCAATCCCTACCTTCAGACCCCCAAATATTGGTGGCACTGAACTAAGTATCTCAAGTTCAGCTCGGTATCTGGGCGTAGTTCTAGATTCCAAACTTAACTGGAAGGAAAACATTGCCGAACGCGTTAAAAAAGCAAGCGTAGCTTTCTACACATGCAAAAAGGCTTTCAGCAATACGTGGGGCTTCAAACCGACTGTGGTGTACTGGATATACACGGCGGTTGTAAGACCCATTCTCACATATGGTTCACTAGTATGGTGGATGGCACTTGAGAGGCAATACCTGCTTTCAAACCTCACCAAAATCCAGAGGGTGGCGTGCATCGGAGTCATGGGATCAAACACCAATGGCGGCAATGGAAACCATGCTTAGTTTCATTGCGCTTCACATATACTGCAGCAGTCTGGCGGCTAAAACCGCTGTAAGACTGAGAGAAGGCCAGTTGTGGTAATCAAGCTCTTACGGCCATGCCTCCATTCTGTCCCGATGGGGGATCACAAGCGGATTGACGGGAACTGATCACATGAACCCGATGCTAGCATTCGAAAGGAGATTCACTACAAGAATTCCCGTTAGAATATACTGGAAGAATCGAAGAACCATAAAGGAAAAGGAGTTGGCTTTCTATACCGATGGTTCTAAGATGGACGTTGCCACGGGAGCCGGAGTTTATTGTGAGGCCCTAAGAATAAACCGCTCCTTTAGAATAAACGACGACTGCAGCGTCTTCCAGGCCGAGGTCGCAGCCATTATACAGGCTGCTGAAACTATACGCGAGAGTAATATCGTTGGTAAAACGATCACTGTCTATATAGACAGCCAGGCAGCCGTTAAGGCTCTGGACTCTGCCGTAGTTAGGTCGAGGCTCGTGAGAAGCTGTAAATCACTCTTAAACGAGATATCTAGAACCAATGCGGTGACCCTCTGCTAGGTGCCAGGGCATGTGGATATCGAAGGTAACAAAAGGGCTGACGAGCTTGCTAGGAAAGGGTCGGCGCTGCACTTATCGCGGGCCCTCCCCTCTGTAGCAGCCCCAATCAGTTCCTTGCGGAAAAAAAAAGGATGAAACCACCGGTCGAGCAAACAGACGCTGGGCTCACCTGGAAACATGCGCAACGGCCAGGGCGCTATGGCCGGCCTACAGCAAGAAGAGATCAACCTCTCTGGTAAAACTTCGTCATTATAACGCACGGGTCATTTCTGGCATAATTACCGGACATTGTGCCATTGGCATTCACGCGGAGCGACTCGGTGTGCTGCATAATGACTATTGCAGAAGTTGCAGGGACGAAGAAGAAATTGAATCTGTTCGTCACCTTTTGTGTGACTGTCCTACCCTATCCGTCAGAAGAATGAGGACTAGTTACTTCTTCTCGGAGCTGGAGGACTTGGGTAGTTTTGAGCTAGCGGACCTCCTGAGATTCATATCACTTTCTGGGTGGTTCTAACGGCGGATTTTCTTTATAGCGTTTCCAGGGTTAAATGATTGGGCACAATGGACCCGTACTATTGGTCTGAGTGAGCAGTGACTCCTTGTCACAAGGCACCCATCTACATAACCTAACCTACGCTCTGTATCAACTGAACAGACAGGGTTTTTTGAAAGCGATTTCATTGCCTTGCTTCCCCACCTGCCACTCTGAAGACAAAAAAGTATTTTCGTCTTAGACCATAAAGACCATGTACTTTTACTCAATTTGGTTGACGCTCATGCGTTTATTGGTTGAAATACAACAGCCAACTACATACAATACTGAAAATAGTTAAAATGAACTCCCCACGAGAGTATACACAAACACGCACACAACCTGTCAAGCAGGTAAAACAGAAAAAGAAACTGAAGCAGAAGAAAACACAGAGAGGGTACCATCCAGTGCTGTCGTTTTTCGATTTCAAAGAAGAGCCCATTTAAAGATTTTGGGGAGCCATTTCCGTCAAAGAGGAGCCACCGTTAAAATATCAAATATTAAATGTAACGATTAACCCATTGTATTGTATGAGCAAGGTTTCCAAACAAATTCAGTTGTTACCTTACTTAAAAATGAAAATTTTTTTGTTAACAAAATGTATCTTTATCAAAAAAAAAAACTTAAAAATATCACTTCATAATTACTTAAAAACAAAAAAGAGAAATATTAGCTAAATAAACATACTAACTCTTCTGCTTATCATGTAAGTTACTTCATTACGACTAAGATAAAAAAGAGATCTAAAAACTAAATAAACTTATGAAAGTAACAAGATGAAATATAAAGCTTTAACAAGACAACATAAAAATTAAAAATAATTTTCCCAATCCCGTGCAGGGACGGGTTAAGAATATCACTGCAGCGCCCCCCAACAACTAGCGCTTGTCGTAAAAGGCGACTAAGGGGACAAATCAGATCTAGGCAATATAACACCCAAGTGAGCCTAGCGACACATATACTACCATAAAAACCCTCCCACAAGTGTGCATGCGAGTCCGTGGGTTGACACGACTGGAGATCACCGGTGTCATAAAAGAAAGATCAAACAATACTAAAACAGGAGCATGCACGTGTCAAACAACAAACACCATCGCAATATGGTGCAAAAATTGTATTGCAAAACTGTATCATTATGATAATACTTGCAAAAAGGAAAGGCACTATCCCGCCAGGCACTACCACTGCTGTGCATGGTACTGATCCTGGACCGAGCAGAAATGTTCGGGTCAGAGCTATACGGATTCCGGGGGCTGGCAAAATAATGAAACAGTTTGGACGCAATTTGAGGGTCGCGAGTTGGAACGTTGGAAGCATGACCGGTCGAAGTTACGAGCTGGAAGAGATGATGAATAGAAGGCGGGTGGACATCTTGTGTGTCCAAGAGACGAAATGGAAAAACACCGGGAATCGGGCGCGTTTCTTGGACGTTAGGACAAAAGATTACAAGATGTTCTACTACGGAACGGAAAAGGCTAGGAACGGAATCGGTATCATCCTTGCGGCAGAGCTACTTGGAAACGTCTTGAGCATTTCGAAGTCCAGCGACCGTTTGATGTCTCTCAAACTAGTAATACAAGGAGAGGTGTGGAATATTGTCAGTGCATATGCTCCCCACGATGGGTACAATCAAAAAGAGATAAAGATGCATTTTGGCTAGATTTCCACAATCTCCTTAAGAACATCCCAAAGGAAGAATTTCTATTTGTTGGAGGAGATTTGAATGGACATGTCGGGAAATCAAACGAAGACTATGAAGACTGCCATGGAGGACTAGGATATGGCACCAGGAACCTTCCTGGTGAAGACATCCTAAACATGTGCAAATCACACGGTCTTATCGTGTTAAATACCATGTTCATCAAACAAAGCCGACACCTGATCACTTACAGCAGAGGTGGAGATGAAACTCAGATTGACTACCATTTGGTAGGCAGTTTCATGAAGCCTCGGGTAAAAGATTGCAAAGTGATCCTGGGAGAGGCAATCGCTCGGCAACACCGTCTCCTGCTAACAGAAATTTTTATGAAAACACCGAAGAAAAGCAAACAAACAAGGGTCTCTGAGAAAATCAAGTGGTACAATCTGGACAAAGAAAAGGCGAGGCTTTTGTTTTCGTAATGAAGAATTACCTCTCTCACACCATCAACGAAGCTGAGGATGAAGAGTGCAGAGCACAAAATATGTGGGATTCCCTACAGCGAACTTGCTTAAAGAAGGCCAAGTCACTGCTAGGAGCTTCAAAAGGCCACCATCAACACGCCAAAGAAACATGGTGGTGGAGTGATGAAGCTAAGAAAGTGATAAATGAGAAGAAAGCGGCTTTCAAAGCTTGGTCAAAGTGCCCCTCTAATAATAATGACAAAAAAGCTCGCCTCGAAATGGAATACAGATGCTGCAAGAAAAAAGCGAAGAAGAAGTGCGCTTCAAGCAGAGAGTACGGAGGGCCTGTATCGGGAGCTGGAGAAAATATTTTCCCCGGTTGCTGATGCAAACTAGGCTATCCAGGAGCTGCGAAGACACAATATGAACAAGAGCGCCACTATCTTCAAAATAGCCGCCCAAAGAAGGAGGAATGCTCAGGAGATCGTTCGCCAAAGTTCATTAGCAATGCTCATGGCCAGCTTCTTGTGGATGACGACAAAATTCTGCAGAGGTGGCGACAGTATTGTGAAGAGCTTTTAAATGAGCAGTTTCCCCGGCTATACTTTCCAAGAGCCACCCCTAACTGTGAAGAAATAGCCGACATTACAGTCGAAGAAGTTAGTGAGGCGGTCAAATACTCCAAAAAACGAAAAGCGGTTGGGCCAGACGAAATACCCTCTGAGTTCTGGAAAAAGATGGGAGACATCGGGTTCAGATGGCTCAGAATTCTCATCTCCAAATTTGTGAGAGGTGATCCAATGCCGAATCAATGGAGGGAAAGTTACCTCCTCCCTGTATACAAAGGGAAGGGTGATACGCGAAACTGTGATAACTACCGTTCGATTAAGCTGATGTCACACACCATGAAGATCGTTGAGCGGGTAGTAGGTGGCCGACTGCGAAAAATAATACGGCTATCTGATGATCAGTGCGGGTTTGTCTCGGGTAAATCAACCACAGATGCAATCCAAAGTATAAGGATCATAATGGAAAAACATCGTGATTCCTTAAGGGATTTGCATATTGTATTGGTTGACTTTGAAAAGGCATTCGACAGACAACCACGAGATCTGATATGAGTGGCGCTAAGACATCGAGGGGTTCCAGAAACCTATGTACAGATGATCATGGACATGTACGAAAGAGCAAAGACAAGAGTAAGATGTCCCGCTGGAGTAACCGAAGAGTTCCCAATCAAAGTCGGGGTGCACCAGGGAAGCGTTTTAAGTCCTTTGCTCTTTATTACAGTACTTGATTATCTGCTTGAAGGTAAAGTGATGGACCCAAGGTACATCAGTTATTCTTTGCTGACGATGGAGCCATCATAAGTGAGGATCCTACATCCCTGCAACGAGCACTTGATGTGTGGGTGGACGTTTTGGAGGGAAATGGGTATCGCATTAGTTCAAAAAAGACAGAGTACTTGTGCTGCCCGTTCTCTGATCCACTCAGGCCTATTCCAGACATTTATTTGAATGGAACAGTGCTTCCCAAGTGCGAAAAGTTCAAATATCTGGGATCTATGATCAATAGCAAAGCAACTTGTGATGACGACATCAATCATCGTGTAAGCGTAGGGTTGATGAAGTGGCGAGAAAATTCCGCTATCTTCTGTGACAGAAAAATGCCCCCTAAGTTGAAAGGAAGGCTCTACACCGCAGTTGTACGTCCAGCGCTCACATACGGTTCACAATGTTGGACGATGTACAAAAAGTATGAGAGTAAATTAACGGCAGCTGAGATGAAGATGCTTCGCATGACAGCAGGAGTGACCAAGCTTGATCGAATAAGAAGTTCGAAGATCCGTGGAAGCTTTCACATCAAGGAAACCATCGTACACAAATTAGAGCGCGACCGGCTCAGCTGGTATTGCCACGTTCAAAGAAGAGATCATTTGAACCCGGTTAAAAAGGCAATATCAATGCACGTTCCAAAGACATCGCGGTGTAGGAAAGGCAGGCCTATAAACGCCTGGATCAGACAAATGCGACGACATCGGCATTTCATTGGCCTCAGTAACCGAGTGATCCAAAATCGGCAGGTCTGCCGATATTTTCTGAGGTCAAATAGGCGAACCCCACAGGCGGATCAGTGGAAATGCGGTGAAGTGGGAGGGCTGTGATCCCTTGTTTTCGGATCATAGCCTCGCTGATAAAAGGAAGAAGAAAGAAAAATAATTTTCCCAACTCGTATAAGTTAAAAAAAAAAAAAAAAAAAACATTTTTATTGGAATAAATTTAAGCAAACTTTTTTCCAAAAAAGTGATATCGTGGAACAATTTCACTCAGTCGTAAGAACGCGAAAAGAATTACACGGTGTCCCCACGAGCCATGATTCATGCCTGGACATATGTCGGACATCTGTCAGAGAATGCCCAAGCAGATACCATATTTTAATGGGTGGGCAGTTCATGTCTGAACATTCAATTCTGGGTAGATCCTTGCATTTTCCACTCGGCCATTGTCCAAAGTGATGGCTCATGCCCAACTTCATGGCAGACGTAGATGGCAAGCGATAAATCCAAACACACATGTCAGGGCATGAAAACATGGAGACATAATGCGATCTCCATCAGACATTTTGAAGTTATATTGTTATATTTTTATATGCCCAAGTATGAATCATGGCTCGTGAAGACACCGTGTTAGGGAACGGCAATTTTCTGCCTGGGGCCTATTTCACCAACTTACAAATTGTAATTTACAAGCGTTTTTTCACAAAATTTGTAGAAAAAGTGTCAAATTTGGTTTCACTGCATTTATGCTTCACACATTTTTAATTGTATTCAACAAGGGAAATTTGTGGGAATTTGTGAAATTTCAAGTTTTTTGTACGTTTTTGTTTCACCAAAGAAATTGAATTCACAAGTTTTGTGTGAATTGTAGAAATTGTTCACACGAGCAAAGACGTCTGTAATTTGAACTACAAATTTAGTTTTGCATCAAAAAGCGATCGGAAAATGGATTTACGATGTAGGCACAGTACAAGTGATAGTAGTGATAGCGATGAAATTGTTCTAAATGTCATAAGAAAAGCATACCATCCGCATATAAACTAAAACGTTTCCCAATGTTTTGATTTTAATGAGCATTTTTCTCTCAACCACTGGAAAGCGGAAGAAATAATTTTTGTCTGTGGGGAACAAATTTGTCACACAACTGAAAACAAAGTGGATTATCCCCAAGGCATCCCCAAGGTTGCGAGAAGCTAGGCCCATGCGCTTAAAGAGCTGTTGCTCCATTTTTTTTTTTTTGTATCCCCAAGGCAGCAATTACTATTTTACATGGGATTGGTAATAGTGGACAGTTATACGGAACTGCAGCCATGCACAGAATATCTAAATCGAGCTTATGCAAATGTGTTTGCCGTTATTGAAAACTCACTATTTGAAAATGTCGTACAAAGCCAATCGTTTAAGCATTATTAAGTTTTTGTTAAAAAATAGGAATAATATAATAGTTAAAAAAAAAAAACATTAAAACAATTAAGGACTATCTGGACACCCGGGCAAACTTGTTTGATATTACGATGCAACATAAGTACATATGTCCTTTCCATTGCTGCCCATTTTAAATTTTGCCACATAGTATCTCCAAGGTATTTCTAGTATACGTTCTTCCACGCTTTTTTCTCTAATTAAACACGCAACTAAAATCTTATAATATTTTGTTTATTCATAGCCAATGTGTTTTCGAACCGATATTCCACACATTTGTGAAAAAACGATTGTAGATTACAAGTCGCACAAAAATCCGGTGCAACGCTAATTCTTACGACTTGTGATTATGAAGTTTTTTTTTACAATTCGCTTGTCATTCCTATTACAAATCTGTGGAGTACACATTTGTATTTTGTGAAACAAAAACATAAATTACAAATTTGTAATTGGGATCAACAAGTACAAGTTTGTGATTGTAATTTGCAGTTGGTAAAATAGTCCCCTGAAATAGAGATGTGCAATTAATATCCCCTATGAAGTCGTAATGAAATGCAAATATTGTTTAGCATAAGTATTAAAATTTACAGTAGAATCTCGGAAACATGAACGGTTCTATAAGATGAATAATTCGGATAGATGAACGATTTTTTTTCTATTATTTTAGTGTTCCAAAAGATGAACGCGTTGAAATTTGGGTACTCAAAAAGATGAACGCCTTATTTTTAATGCCGTTTTTTCTGTTTCTTGATCTTAAGTTTGTCTCGTTATATTTAGGTTACGGTATTAGGTTTTAATAACGGTACCTTCGGGCGTGTTTGTTTTAAGTTTTCATGCAAATTCTTCAGTGTAATGTGAATTTTGTAAAGGTAAGATGCCTCCAGTTAAGTGTAAAGTGAAGTTTTTAAACCTTAAAGAGAAATGTGCAGTGCTCGAAGATTTAAAAACTGGAATATCGTATCGCAGCATTGCAAAAAAATACGGAATTGCTTTATCCATGATTGTGGGAATACAAAAAAAGGGAAAGAAATCACTTCTTCACACAAATTAAAACTTCTGACCACTGGAAAGGCAAAAAACCCAAGATGTTTGAAAAATTTCAGGCCCCCAATAACATACACCAACTCACAGACTGCATGGATGACAAAAGAAATTTTTAAAAATTGGTTTCATACAGAGTTTGTTCCCCAAGTAAACATAAACATGATTTGAAAAAACATTGTGTCTTATATGTATCCAACTCTTTAATAGGCACGGGAATTTATGAAGGATAATAACCTTCCAGAAAAGGCATTGCTTATTCTTGACAATGCCACAAGTCACCCCCCTGAAAATGAGCTTCAAAGCGATGATGGCTATATTCGCACCATTTTCATGCCTCCAAATGTAACTCCCCAACCAATGGACCAGAATGTGATACGGCTCACAAAGTTGTATTATTGAATAAGCCTCTTGTCAGATGTGATCTCCAAAGGGCGAGATGTTGAGAAGATGTTGAACAAATTTACCTTGCGTGACGCCCTTACATGTCTGCAAGGGGCTTGGAACAAACTAACACCGGAAGTCATCGAAAAGTGTTGGCATAAATTATTTGAATCTGACTCTGTTTCTAGTGACGAAGAACAAGATGTCCCTCTTGCTGTACTGCAGTAAAGAATGCGATCGAAGGAAATAAACGAGGTTTCAACAACAGCGCTGAATATGCTTCAAGAAGTTTTTCCTGATGTAAGTCAATAAATTTTAATTTAATAAAACGGTAGTCAACATTCCAATTTAATTTCAAGGTTCAATGTACGTTTGATGATGTAAGAGAATGGAATGAAGATGTGGTCCACCTACCTTCTGATGCTGAAGACGAACTTGCATCCTCAGAAGAAAGTGTAGTCGAGGTTGTCGATATAATAAAACCAGTAGAGGCCATTTCAGCCGTATACACCTGTTTGAAATTTGCAGAACAATGTGGTGCTGATGTCTCTATACTTTTAAATTTAAGAAATTTGCGAGAGAAGGCAATTGTAAGACAACTTTCTTCCGGGCGAAAGTCTACCATACAGCAGTTTTTTAAGAAAAACGTCTAAATAAGTCTGCTTTTATACCTTTTATAAACAACTTTTCTTTTTGTTGTTTTTTGTTTGTTTGTTTGTTTTTTTTTTAATAAAATTAATTATTAATTTGATATATGTATTTAATGTTTGTTGGTAGATATATATACGTTCTTTTTTAACTAAATTTGATTTTCGAAAAATGAACAATTTGAAAAGATGAACGGAGTATGTTTTATAACTGTTCATCTTTCTAAGATTCTACTGTACTTTACTAGTTTTGCTCTGTGCAAATTTAACTTTAAAATTTGGGGAACGTTTTTGATTTATGGGGAGCCCAGTGCTAAGCAAAGGAGCCAAAATCTCCTAAAGGAACCCTTTCGACAGCGCTGGTACCGTCCCCCTTCTATCAGCCAGTCGGCAGCTCTGCTATTAAAGATAACAAAGAGACAACGAAAGGGGAATAACCATCACTGAATGCAGATTCGAGATCATGATCAAGGAAAAATTAATAAAAAAATTTGAATTTTCAAAAGATAATTTTGATGTTGCTCAACTGCTAAATAATGTAGAAACATTATATTGGACTTTATCTTTAAAAGCCTTACACGCCAAAATAAATTTTATTTAAATCGAGAAAGTCCAAATTGATATTATTTGTGTTTTTTTTTTTTTGTTTCTTTGTCTCTTTACGTTGTCTCTTAAACTCTAAACCGAATAAAGAGCTTTATATGAACCTGCTTCAGGAGATTTCCTAGTCAATAAAAATATACTATAATAATCCATTCAGCCATTTTCCTATAAGCCCCAGACAACGGAAATATCAACTTTTTTTTATTAGGCGACTAAAGTCGCAGTATACCGCTGCGACTATAAAAGTCATATTTAGCTTTAACTTTAAATTTGCATCGCTGTAACTTAAAACATATCGGCTATGACTTTTATCTATCAAACTTGTTACCATCTGTCGACAGAGTAATGCAATTTTTACTTACTTGCCATTTTCATGGAACAGTTTAACTGTTACTTACACCAACATCCATGTACATATGTTTTATCGAGGGTTTCACAAATGCGAGCTCTTTTAATGACATGTTTTATAACATTTACCAATATTCCACTCATTTCATCTCGAATATCTTCTTTGAGTTGCTCTAGTGCCAGGAATTTATTAGCATACACCCCGGCCTCCAGATATCTGTAAAATAAGGTGATAAATCTAGCGACCATGGGGTCACTCGACATCATCATTTCTGAAGGTAATTCGGTCTGACAAGAGTTTAAAGAGTAATGGCATTGTTGTGTTGGTTTAGTGCGATGTTCACCTCCATTAGCTTCACAAGTCATGTTTCATGACATTTACACACATGTCAGCCGATGTTGCCCTTATTTCATCTCTGTTTAAGTTTCTGCAGTGTTTGTGGTTTATTAGCATGCAAAAACCACACCTTGAACAAGCCCAAATCATCAAATTATGGTGGCAAATACATTCAATTATGTGGGTGTATTGTTCTCCGATAACTTCATACTTCTCTTCAAAAGAGTACCATCCAATGACTTCTCCATACCAAATAGCTCACTTTTCAGAATGTAAAAGCGACTCATCAAAAACCTGTGGATTTCCATTTGGTAAAGTTTTGCTTACTAGCAATAGCATAACCTTTCTAATGAAAATGCACTTCACCACTGATTTATCGAATATCGTTCCACAATAAATTTGCCAAGTCTACACTTTACAAATGTCATCTATTTATTGTGATGTAGTTATTGATTTTAAGCAAATCAGCTCAAGAACAGAAGTATTGGGAATGGTGAAAGCTGATGCATAGCAGGTGCGGATAGTCAAAAGAACACCAGCCCACGGGGTTCGATGCTAGATGGATCACCGCTAAAGGGAATAATACTACCGATTGAGCCGTCCTTACGGAAGACGTTAAAGCCAGAAGTAAAAAGCTTGTGATTTTAAGTTAGGGGTTATGTTAATTTCCGTTAAAGCAAAAACTTCGTAAGGGAACTTTTGGGAGTTTAAGAATACGTCAGAAGTTTTAATGCGTAGTCTTCTAACATTTTGGCAGTAAGTAGACAAACATTTGGAATTAGCTTTATCTGATCGAGTGGGAGGAGACACGCCATTAGAAACATTGTGGACGAAAAAGATCTTTGAGATGTGACGTGCATTTGGACCTAACTTCTACTTCTTCTTCTTCCTATTTCGCCAAGGTTATGATCTGAAAACAAAGGATCATAACTCTCCCACTTCACTGTATTTCTACTGATCCGCCTCGTGTGTAGTTAGCATAAGAGGCATTTGAAAGATCGTTTGTCACCTGAAAAGTTGATACATCGAAACTCTCGTGAAACCGAACGAACTTCAGTTGGGAGACCTTATTCATGAATAAGGACCGTGATGTTTGTGTGACTTTGCCATCTATGTAGATGGAGTCAGTTTTGTCGTGCAGATAGGAAAGATATATGTATACGCACATTTTTGAAAATTCTGTAGTGTTTTAGACCTGACATCACGAAACGGCTATCTACACTAAGGTTGACCAATTGTTTAGTGAGTTTAACGTTTAATGGTAGCATGGGTCTAGAAAGGGAGAATGTGCGACATCGAAATTAGTGGTGCTGGTATGCGGTGTAACAGAATGCAATCATTGCGGAATATATTCCGTGAAGTCATACAAAAAAAATGTTATGGATATGTTTCAATTCAATGACTTCGATTTTTACTTCAACTTGGAAAAAATAAATCACCACGAAGTCATGCCCGGAGCAACCATTTTCAGCAATCAAAATTTTGAAGTCAAAAAGAATGGAATCTTTTTGATTACTCCGTAATCATTGAAGTCACTTTGAAGGTCAATAAGCATTCAATAGATTGAAGTCTTTGAGGTCACTGAATGCAAGTGAATTCGAATAATCGATTTACTTTTTTTAAGTTGAAGTTTGAATTGAATTCACAATGAAGTCAAAAGAAGGACCTTATTTTGAAATGTTTGCAACATTTGAACATTTATTTCTTTGTCCAACCCCATAATTGGATACCATATATGTCCAAACGGGTTTTAATATCTGATTGTATAATAGGATTTTATTCTCAATGGATAGTTCTGAGTTATATCCTAACAACCAATAAAGTTTTCTATATCTAATATTTAGATCTTCTACTTTCTTTTTCACATGTTCCTTCCATTTCAGTTTAGCATCCAGATTCATACCAAGATACTTAGCTGTGTTAGAGTAGGGAACTACTTAATTATTAATAACCACGGGAAGATTCGTTATTTTTTTATTTGTAAAATTGATATGGATGGACTTTGACTCATTAAGTCATCGCTGCGTCCAATCACATATCTCGTTAATTGAATTTTGTAGCTTTCTGTAGCTTTAGCCACACATCTATCTATTGATAGAAGAGCAGTGTCGTCTGCAAATGTGGCTATCATGGTATCACTCGCATGTGGTATATCACTCGTATATAATAAATACAGGGTGGGTCCTAGAACACTTCCCTGTGGAACACCTGCTTGTATTTATTTAAGTTCAGAATACGCTAAGCCATAACGAACTCTAAAGAATCTATTACCCATATAAGATTTAAGGATCTCATAGTACTGTCTAGGTAGATCCCTATGAAGTTTATACTCTAAACCCTTATGCCAAACTTTTTCAAAAGCCTGTACAACGTCTAAGAATATTGCAGAGCAAATTTGTTTTTCTTCCAGTGCCTTTTCTATAACATTAGTTATACGATGCACCTGGTCTATCATCGAGTGTTTATTCCTAAACCCGAATTGATGGGTAGGGATAAGCTTTCTTTGCTCTATAATTGGCACTAACCTTTTAAGAAGGAGTTTCTCGAAAGTTTTGAAAATAACGGTAAAAGTGAGATTGGCCTATATGAGGTAACTTCTGATAAAGGCTTACCTTGTTTAGGAATAACAATAATTTCTCCTATCTTCCAGTAATGTGGGATAAACCCTTTGTTTAAAGCAAGCATTAATTATAAGCTTGAGTTTCATCAATGCAGTTGGAGGAAGTTCCTTCAAGATTGGAGCAGTTATAAGATCATAACCTGGTGATTTTCTATTATTTAGTTTATGAATACATGTCTCGATCTCTCTTAATGAAACATAAGGAATTTCCTTTTCGTCTACTCTGTTATAGAAATCAACATCTTCATTTGCTACCCTAGGTGGAAACGGTTTGAAAACATTTGAAAGGTGCTGGCAAAAGAGTTTAACATATTCCTTTGGATCGCCGATCCATTTCCCATCAGACGTTTTCAACGGGGGATCTTGCGCTTGGGGTCTCTTTAAACGTTTAGCAGCCTTCCAAAGGGAATATTCCGTGACTTTGTCAGCCGTTAGATTACAAAGGTATTTAGCTAGAGAATCATTTTTGAATTCAGTAATACTTTTTTTAAGCCTATTATTGAGTCTATTAGAAATGGTTTTATCGCCAGGATATCTTGTCGCTTGCCATTTTCTACGAGCTCTTCTCTTTTCAAGTATAAGTTGCTTGATTTCTGTGGGGTATTTCACCGAAGCCTGTTTTTTTTTTGTTGATAAGTCGGTGTACTGCCTGTTGCACATCGGCAATGAATCGTTCTGTTTCAATGTCAATATGTTTTGTTGAGACTAGTGGGGACCAAAAGTTAATGAAACCTTCGAGAAGTTCTGTGAATTTACACCGGTTCGTTCTTTTGTTTGTTAGTCGTGGGTTTGTTATCTGTTCTATCGATAAACCATTGACTGTTAGGATTACAGGTGTATGATCCGATGACAGATCATCACTGCTTTTAACTTTAACTTCTTTTCTATTAATACCTTTCGTTATGAAGAAGACGACAGCATCTGGTATTTTCGTTGGGTCAGATGGCCAATTAGTTGGTGATCCAGTCGAAATAAATTCACAGTTAAAATTTCGCCCTGATTTGTAGAGCTTCCTGCCTTTTGTTGTTATTAGTCTTGACCCCCAATATGTATGTTTTGCATTAAAATCACCACCGATGATGAAGTTGTTACCTAACATTTGGAAGAGATCAATTAGGTCTTCCTCTGTAGGCGAGTGCTTGGGTGGGCAGTATATCGCAGCTATTTTAAACTCCTTGCCTTTAGTTTCTATGTTTATTGTCGCTACTTGCATTGTTTGTTTTGCTATTTTTGGCAATTCGTAATGATCCAAGGTACTTTTCACAATCACAGCACTCCCTCCCCTGGCACTGTCAGCTGGATGAGGAGAGTGAAAACAAAGATACCCAGGAATTATAATCTTAGTTCCCTGTTTGAAATCAGGCAAACATCAATATCTTCGTTACATAGAAAAACCTGAAATTCAGGGATGTGTTGGAGTAAACCATTTGCATTCCACGTTGCGACATTTCGATTATTTTTAATCATTAGTATTTTGTTGTTTTTTTCCAGCTTCTTTGCTTAGCAGTTCAATAATTTTATCCTGATTATCCAATCTTTGGATAATAGTAGTAAGCATTTCCTTTACCTCTTCCTTTCGTGTATTTTTCACAATTTGGGAATATGATTTACTTTCTACAGTTGGTATGTTCGTTTTAGCAGCAATTGGCACTTTGTCTAGTTTCTTGTTTTCAGCGTTTACTTGTTGCTTGCTTTTATTATTGGATGCTTTTCGTTGGTTGATTTTAGTAGCTTTACTTTTCCTTTCTTGATATTCTTTTGCCATCGGACAACCTCTATAATTTGCTGGGTGATCACCATGACAGTTGATGCATTTTGCTTTCTCGTCCTTCTTTAGAGGGCAATTATTTGTGGGATGTTTTCCTTCGCATTTAACGCAAGCAAAATCTCTTTTACAATAACTTTGCGTATGCCTGAAAGCTTGGCATCGTTTGCATTGGGATATTGAGTTTGAATTCTTTTGAAGTGGCTCGATCATAACAACTTCTTCTTCTTCTTCTTCCTTTTATCAGCGAGGCTATGATCCGAAAACAAGGGATCACAACCCTCCCACTTCACCGCATTTCTACTGATGCGCTTGTGGGGTTCGTCTTAACAACGGCTCGATCTTAACAACAATACCCATTATTGATTTTATGTTATATATCTTTTCGACTTCTTCTTGATTATGAAAAGAGAGCATAAAAAGAGATAATTTTCTGTTTCTTGTCATTGGTTGCCCATCGCTACCTTGTGTGGTTTCTTTTTTAATTAGGTTTTTGGCTTCCAAAATCCTAAATTTTATATTACTCAAGTCTTCGACGATATCGTGTTCATCACACGAGAAGTGAAGACCTCTGACTACTACTCCAACTGGTCTAGTAGCTTTATTTTCATATGAGTGCCACTGGAACTTTGTTTTTGTCAATTCTTCAGTGATTTCTCTATAAGTGTCACTGTCATCGACATTTATTTTCCATTTATTGTTATCATAGGATGTGAATTTACAAGCCTTTTTCGTTTTTTGTTCTATTACTTTTTTTAACTCACCAAATCTGTCCACTCCCGAGATCATTATTGGTGGCGGTAATGGCTGTTTTTTTTTCAAACCAGTGGTTAACTTTCCAAGCCTTTTAGCACCTGTCTTACCTTGTAAATTAGCTTGTTTAGCATACTGTCTTCTTGCAGATAATTCAGGACTGTCTTCTGCCTTGCGCTTTTTCGTAGGCCTATTGTTTTTCTTTAGATGGCTGTCTGTTTCCAGTGCGAGCTCCTCTTCATCTGTGAGGTATTCCTTTTCTGTATTTTGCTGGGCAGGTTGGGCCGGACAATTGTTAGAGCAGTCCAGAATGGTGACCCTTTTTTCCAGCTCTCTTATTTGGTTTTGCAAACTTGCAACTATTATTTCAAGATTTTTCCTTGCTTTAAGTCCAACTTGGCATTCATTGTAATAGTTGTTTGTTTTTGTTTTCGCTTGTGAATCTGTTTTAAGTTCACTTTCAATTATACTGGTTTCAGTTCCCGATTTCTGTTTTTGTATTTTCGGAATACTTACAATTATAGCGCTATCTTCGGCTCTAAGGCATTTTGACGCTATCATTTTTGGTGGAGTTCTCGGCGTGAGTGAACTCCTCCTTGAGTTTTGTTTATGTAGCAATAAATGGTCCTCCCCAGAATCCATGGGACCGACCTCCAAGGAGGGTGGATTTTCCAGTTTACTTGGTCTGCCACCTGGGGTATTTCTATCATTTGTTTTGTTCATTGCCATATTTGTTGCAACCGTATTATTTTTATTGGGTACTACAGTAATTTCTACACACAAACCCCCTGCCAGGAGGACTGGGTCATTTGTTTTTTGTTTCCAAGTTTTGCGAAGTTTTCGTCTCCGCTTTGTGGATTTTAGTCACCTCTTACGACAGGCATGCCTACCTCGGATATATTCTAACCCCTATCCGAAAGGGAGGTTAGAATGCAGAAATGATTGTATTCTTTTGCAGCTCTGGTGGAGAGGTTGTGGTTGTGAGTGGCTTAGAGTAAGTGCGGAAAGATGTCACAGAAGTGGTCGAAGCATTAGGAAGCCGAATAATGATGAAGGGGTCGAACTAAGAATGTGAGAGCGTATGAAAGTAGGGGAGTAGGTGATTGGTGGGGGATGAATATACGATTTAGAAATTGTGCGGTTGCCTGAACCTGAGACTGAAGTTTGACCGAATACCACACGGTTGCTTCGGGTGGTTGTTGAGTGAAGAGTAGCTATTTTAAAAGGGACTAGTCTATATGGCTCTATGATTGTTTAAATGTGTAAATTCCAATTTAGTCTCTTATATAGACCAACCCCTAGGTATTTGACTTCTTCGAAAATCTCGTGTAGCACCTATGAGTCAGGTGGATCGTAGATTGGCATTTCTTGTCTTAGTAAGAGGTATCAGAATGATTCTGCACTGATAAATGGGAAGTCCTTCAATCTTATGCCATTCCTAGATATATGTATTACAATGATAAGCCAAATTTACTCTCTTTATTGAATTATTTTATATTAAGGAATGCTTTCTTTAATTCGCAGCTCATTATCTGGCCATAATGTATAAATCAAAGAAACTCGGCCATCAAGCGCTTAACTAATAAAAACAATATAGAAATCCTTACCAAACATGTAAATCACAAAAAACTAAAAAAGTAACATAATACGACGAAAAGTTAACATTGAAAACCTTATGCCAAAGTAGTTAAGTATTTTAGATTTGTATAGTAATTTTGATTAACAAAGCACGTTTAAAACACCAAACTAAAAGAAGAAATAGAAGAGAATCCTTTCATTCAGAAATAAAATGATATAACTATCTTCGCCGTACACAATATTGACCTTCAAACTGAGCAAAATCAACCAAAGGATGGCAGCCTTCAATAATCAACTAACACAATGCATTGTAATAGCTCTCACCATGTTGAGTTATTTTCACAAAGCCACAATGCAGAAGCAAATGTCGAATTCGGATGAACCCTACGACTACAATATTGGTGGCGTATTGAGTGACAAAGAGAGTGAGGCTCATTTCAAGAACACAATAGCGGTAAGTTGCCACCCAACCCATTCAAATATTCTAACTACCACACAATTATTATTTCGCTTTCATCTAGCATTTGAATTTCGATAGACCCTATTTGGCCAAAAGGGTAACCTACTCCGACAAGACGATACGAATGGACAAGAATCCCATTAAAACAGTCTTTAATGTCTGCGATAAGCTCATCGAGAAAAGGGTGAGATAATTTAAATTTCACACCACTCCTGGTCCTTTCCACCGAACACTACCTCTGTGAATAAATGAAAAATGAGTGAAGGACCAAGGGGACTGAAATAAATTTGTTCCCATCCCTTCAACGCAGCGTTGGGGCAGATTTCGCCTGCTGCTTACTCATTCAAGCAGAAGGAGACATGAACGAGACGGTTAACTCGTTTAGGAAATCAATTTACAAGTTCATCCTTTATCTGCTCAAAGATGTCCTTTTTTCCTTCAACACGGTTTTATATGTATGCGGGGGTATTTTTCCTTCTCTTCTCTTGAATCTAGGTGTATGCGGTAGTGGTGTCTCATGAACAAACATCGGGTGATCTATCACCGGCAGCTGTCAGCTATACGAGCGGATTTTATCAGATACCCGTAATTGGAGTATCCTCAAGAGATGCTGCATTTTCCGATAAAAATATCCACGTTTCGTTTCTAAGGACGGTGCCACCGTATTATCATCAAGCGGATGTATGGCTGGAGATGTTAAGTCATTTTGGATACACCAAGGTAATGTATTGCTATCGATTTGTATTTTTGAAATTGTTTATGGAAACTAATAATGGAGTCGATTTCCCATTTCGCTTTCAAACTGATTGCGGTTGGGATGTAATAGTAGTCTTTGTCTAGAGTGGGTGTTTCGATCCATGTTCTCCCTTGAATGAGTGACATTTAAAAAGCTGTCAATATTTGTAAATGTTTATTTAAGGGTGAACATGTGAAGTATGAACATCGTAAGGGAGATCGTATTAGGGAGAGATGACTGTTGATTTATACATACGTTTTGATAAAATACGTCACAATTGGAGGAGTTTCTCAAGCGATGATTTCAGAAGGGATATAATATTGTAATAAGTCTGCTTTGTGAGAGCTCGAGTCGTTTGGGTTTCATTCTAACATCGCTCCGAAACGTGTTTTAAGAATGTTTAATGAAAGTTTAATGAAGTATTGCTGTAAATTTCAAAGCTTCGTCTCAGAGGTAATGCAACATGCCTTTAATATAGTACACAGATGTTGCAATAAGAAAGGTATCTCTGTAAGGCCCAAAAAGCACCACCTGCTTTTTAGCAAGAGAAAGAGCCTTGACATTCTTATTTGCCCTTCTCTCTATGGCAAAACTATCAAATTCGCGCAATAAGCAAAGTAACTAGTGATTATCGTAGACAGCAAATTATCTTGAAACTCTCACATAGATCGTACCATCGACAAGGCCAACACGGCTTTATAGATATGTCGCCGAATCTGTGGTAGGAACTGGGGTTTAATTCGAAAAATAATGGTACACAGCGTATGCCACGGTAGTGTAGTAAACTAAGACTACCGAAGTTACAGCAGTGAGCAAATTAGAACGTTTCCAACTTTTGGTTGCAATTCAGCCCCACTGCAGCCCTCAATGTTCTAGACACCATCACTATAGTCATTTCAACTCTCTTGAGCAAACTAATGAATTTACGCGTATCATGCCGGTGGACGACGTACTTGCATCAAAAGAAACTACATCGTAGTCATCCCCCAAGGACTGATTGGACTGATTGCCCGTCAAAATGCGATGTGGTGTGATACACGGACGGTTCTAAAATGAACCTCGTATCTAGGTGTGGAATATTCGATGAGTTAACTGGAGCCGAACTCTCAGTAATTCGAGCTAATTCGTCCTACCGACATGCCTTGCTGTGATATACCCGGAGAAGCCAATAATCTACTTACATGACAGCCTCTGGAATGAACAATCATCACTTGGTACTTTGCCGCGTTTTGGTACGAGTACCATACTCGTAATTACTACGCACATTTATTCGGTTTATTGAGAGTAGTCTTTATCTTCATATGGCCATTCTTAACCGGCGGAGTATATGCCGTTTGTCTTTTCATTTTTCTTTTAGCCTTCCACAGAGAGTATTCTGTACTAGCATCGTTTACCAGATCGGTAAGGTATCTTTTTACCAGCGAATTTTTCAGTTATCTTATACCTTTTCTAAGCTTATTAGGTAAATTATTAAGTCTTGTTTTAACACTTGGCGCTCTCGATAGTTGCCAGCTTTAACATGTAAGTTTGCATATTTCTCCGGGATATACATTTCTTTTTACTTTGCTCTTAGATTCAGGTGTTGCAGCCCAAGTAGCCTTCTGTATAGGTATATTTACGGTCAAAGTCTGTACTTCACTATCTAATTGCTTGATTGTTGAGGATAGTTCAATGCATTCTTCCAGCAATTGTCTAAAATAGCTCCAGTCAATCAGTTTATTTACTAGGCGTGGGTTATTCTCCTTCATTATAATCTTATTTCAAAACAGCACAGACGACTGATCTGAGTAAAGATTTGGCCTTTCTTCTTCTTTAGTAGTATTATGAAGAAGTCGACAACATCTGCGATTTTATTCCTATCTGTAGAAGGATCTTAAAAATATTTCTTTTTTGTTTTGTCGAGAGCAGGTGAAAAATCTTCCAAAGACACCATAAGGCCCGACCGCGCGTGCTTATCGTAGTGTGAGATTTTTACTCACTAAAAAAACACCTCTCCCCAAGATTATTACTACAACTAAGCCGACGATTATCCAGTAGTTTTCTTTTCGCTTACGAGAATCGTGATTCTAGAAAAAGATGATTGTATGTGATTAAAAATAAATGTAGCACTTTAGACAGGTTAAATTCCAATGAAAGTTTCTGCCTTTTTCGCGACCGGCATATACTATGAAGCGAGGTCAAAAGGTTTTGTCCTTTGAAAACGACGAATAGAATTGTTCGCAGTACGACAGTACGGTTACAATGACCGTGAGCACTATCTTTGTGTTTACGCTCAAATTTTGTTATCTCTTCGACGACGCTGGGAATTCCCAGATCCCGATGAATATCTTCGTTACGTACATACCACGGTGCGTTGACGATCGTTCTAAGAACTTTATTTTCAAAAGTTTGTATGATGTTTCTATTGGTTTTCTTGGTACAACCCCATAGTTATATACCATACGTCCACACTGGTTTTAGCACTTGTTTATAGATAAACAGTTTGTATGTAGGCTCAACTTCGAATGTTTTCCGAGTAGCCAGTACATTTGTCGGTATTTGTTTTTGCTTCGTTCGCGTACGGTATTTGGGCCGAGTTTAGATATACAGGCAATCTATGCACTTTTTTGTACGTAAAGTTGACGTGAGTAGATTTGCTTTCGTTCAGCACAATACGCCAAGAATTCGTCCAAGCGTGGACTTTAACAAGCTTGAAGCTTTCCAGTTGCTGCTGCAATAGTTTCGTCCGTGGTCGATATCGCCATATCGTCCGCAAACGTGGCAACGACACAGTTTCTTTCCTGCGGGATATCATACATACGTGTACAGTACATATAGAAGCGGACAAAGGACACTTCCTTGTGGGACTCCGGCCGCAATCTCCTTGAAATCAGAGTAGTCATTTCCATGCTTAACACGAAAGAGTCTCTCGATGAGGTCGGATCGTAAGATTAGAAAGATTTGCCGTGGCAGTAGTCGTTGCAATTTATACTAGCATTCGTGCCAAACCTTATCGAAAGCTTGTGAGACGTCAAGAAATACACCACAACAAATCTTTTTTTCTTCCAGAGCTTTCTCAATCACGTCAGTTATTTTGTGGACTTGGTCAATTGTAGAATGCTTGATTCTAAATCCAAACTGATGGTCAGGAATGAGACGTCTTTCGTCGATTACGGGCTGTAAACGTTTGGAAAGTAGTTTTTCAAATATTTTTGAGATAACCGGCAATAGGGAAATAGGCCGATATGATTACTTGTCATACAGAAGTTTGCCTGGTTTCGGGACCATTATAATCTCGGCGACTTTCGATTGTCTCGGAACATAGAGCAATCTGAACGAAGCATTGATCAAATAGATCAGTTTGATAATAGCTTTATTCGGCAATTCCTTGACTACCTGCACCGTTATCAAGTCGTAACCCGGTGCTTTTTTCGTCTTTAAATTTTTAATCATTTCCCTCAATCAATCAATGCAACTTTATTTACTTTAAAGTTGTCAGATGTCGTGACTAGGGAGTCCGGCGTTGACGAAGGGCCGTCGAACGACTTAAACGTTTCTTCTAAGTGTAGAGCAAAAAGTTCTGCCTTTTTCTTCGTCGCTCTTTGTCCGGTTTCCATCGTTTTTCCGAATTGGTGGTGCTTGCATTTGAGGTTTCCGGATGCCTCTTAGCGCTTTCCAAAGTGAATAATTGCATTCTCTTTCACCGGACAGATTTTCAAGGTAGGTCGCTATCTCTTTGCTTTTAAATTCCCGAATACTATCTCTAAGGCGATTGCATAGTCGGTTAAGGACCGTTCTATGCTGCGGTGCACGAGTGATTTGCCATTTCTTTCGTGCTTTTCGTTTCTCCCCCACCAGTTCAATGATTTCTCTGGGATAATTTTCGTTGTGGTTCATCTTATAGCTCCTGGACGGAGTGTTTCTCCACGCCGCTCTTTGTGTTGTTTATGGATGAAATTTTACTAAAGCGTTTCCATCAAACTTTATAAAAATTATTTTGACAGGAAGAAGCAATTTTGATAAGATTCGTTTTAGAATATTTTTTCACAGCTGCCTATTTTCTTTTTATCGGGGCTTAATAATAACATCCTGAATTCGTATGTTACATTTAAAAAATTGCCGTCTATAATGTAATTTGGTGTGCATTTCGGACTTGGGCTGAGATTTTGCGCTTCGCTGAAATTACGTATTTCGATTCATAAGGAACTTGACGGTAACAATAACGATTTGGTAATGTACAAAAGTATGCATTTCTGCCTTAATCCTGAAAACTTTGGGCTACCTGCCCAGTATGAATAGGGTTTTGAAACCTTGCCTAGTTGAGCATGCGCTGACGGTCTATGTATATGAAGATTTTCACCTAAACAAGTAAAAAAAAAACTGCTCATATTGTATATGGAAAAAATGTGTTTATAATGCATTTTCTCTAAAAATTGGGTATGAAAAGTAAATATTAAGAAAATGCAAATTTCAGTTGGTCATAAAATTTCGGTAATGACCGAAAGATACCGATACATGCTGCTGAAATAAAATTCATTTGCGGTGTTGCAAGAATAATTCTTAGGGAACGAGTGCGCAACATCAGAGTAAGCAAGGCGCTAAATGTTGAGCAGGACTAGAAATAGATGGTTGGATTAAGTCAGACATCTCTCCTGGAGCCGTCTAGGGATTTCTCCTGATGAGTTGGAGTCATTGGCGGAGGATCGAGAAGGTTGGAGAGTCCACTTGAGCATCCTACACCTATGACCCTCATGAAGGATTAGCAAGCCATTGAAATGCATGTACAATCTATTAATATTTCGCATATATTTATAGATCAAGAGACTTTATAATATTTCGATATTAAGCATTAAAACATAACTGAAATTTGTATTTTATTTCTAATAAGAACAACGAATTATTTTAAAAGTGGTGGTACTAAATATCAGCTGAAAAAAATATCAATCACTAGATATGTATATGGACTTTGTTCGTATTCGACTTTCTTCTGATTGGTTTCTTGGATTTCAGACTGGTTGACTGGCTTGTGTGGATGTCGTTATAGATCTTGTTGTACTCTCGGATCAGGGTTTTATGTTGCTGAGACTAAGGAACCACGATGTGTGTATTTATCTGACGGCACCAGTAATCGCAATCATTTTGGTATTCGACTGATAGTCGACATTTACCTCTTCTATCTTAATTCTCGACTAGCCGATCTATAATAACAGATTCCCTTCTCTGGTTCAGCTTAGTCGCAGAAAAGCTCGGGTCGTCTCGCGGAGCGTCTTGAGGTGCTTCACAATGATAACAGCAGAAGTGGCAGGGATGAAGAACAACTGAATCTGTCCATCACCTGCTATATTTGGTGCGATCTGCTATGCAGAACGAAACATTTGGACCCTTCGAATGTAGCTTCAATAATAGCAATTAATTTATCGGGAATACCTCTCCTGCGTAAGGCACGTCAAATAAACTCCCTGTTTACACTATCGAAAAACTTCTCAAAACTGATGAATAGCGGGTGAAGTGACGATCGATATTGAGAATAATGACATGTTGATGTGGTCGACTGAGGAGGATCCGGAGCGGAAACCTGTTTGCTCGGCATCGAGTGTGTCTTCCGGATGTTGTCTGATTCGCTCCTGGATAATTTTAGCTATTATCTTAGCTGCAGCAGGCAGCACGCAGATACTCGTCTAGTTTCCGCACTCTGTTAAATGGCTTGAGAAGCTTGGCGATCATTCCCCTCTTCCACTCATCAGGAAAGCTCTTTTTTTTTTATCAGCTCGCTCTATAAGTGTAAGCGGTAGCTCAGCCGATGTTGTTGGTGTTGCTCGTAAGAGCTCCGCGGAAATACCGTCAAGTCCTACCGCCTTGTCGGTTTTCTGTGTTTTGACCGTGGTAGTGATCTCATCTTTACTGAGGGGTCGTGGTGCGTATTCGAGTATTTTTCTCCTCTTTATCGACTACATCATTCGAAATCATAGCAAAATGTTTCTTCCATCTCTCGAAATGAGCAAGCGACCGTCCAGTGTTTTCACTGGGTGTTGGCTGGAGCTGCCACCAGCTGTCAGCTCTTTGGTAATTCTGTAGACGGTCCTGCTGTTGCACTTCCTTACAGCTTCCTTTGCTTCCGTAGCCAGCACGTTGATGTAGTTGCGCATGTCACGTCGCACGCTACGATGAACTTCTCTCGTCCTTATGCGATATACGGGCTCTAGCTCGCTCCGCCCGGCTACTGAGTAGCTGTAATGCAATCTTTCAGCTGCTTTCGTAGTCAATCCGTCTCCAGGTATCCTCGGAAAGCCACGCCCTATGTATTCCCTGCGATTGACCGAAATTTCTTTCAGCACCAGATGTAAAAACATTTTTGCAGCAGACCAACGGTCTTGGATTGTTGTGGGTACTGAGCTGCTGAATGCTTCCAGACCTTGCAAAATGTGGTTCCTTAATTGTTGGCATACTGATGGATCACTAAGTCTGTCGATGTTGAACCTGGGCATTCTTGTGATATCGGTGATGGTGATCTCGTACTATCACCACATCTGCCCCTCACCTCTTTCGGACGTCCAGGAGACTACTCCTAAACCGGCGGCTGATGCCAAAGTGGTAAATTTGATTGGAGATTGCTTGCCTGTCTTTAGAAATGCAAAGGAGTTTGTGGCAGGTCTTGTGCTCAAACATGGTGCCACCTATTGCAAGGCGTTTAGCATTGCAGAAATCCACAAACCTTTTGCCGTTGTCATTGCGTTTGCCTAATCCATGCTTCCCGATTACATGTTTGAACCTTTCGTTGCAGTTGTCTACCTTACCTACATCTCACACAACGAGAAGTAAAAAGCTGTTGTTGTCTTATTAAAACTGTTTGTTGGACGAATAATTTTTCCACAATTTCCAAAACTTTTCAAAGTGTTTAACGGTATTTTTATAGCGCAAAACCTATTATGCACTTGATAGTAATTAGAACGTTTTGCTACCACAAATTGAGCTGCATTAACAATCAAATTAAGTGGACAGTTAAAATATAATCTGCACACTTTCCAAACTTTGAGTACTAATAATAAATTTAATATCTCGCTTTACGACTAGTTCTGCAAGAGGTTAAATTTTAATGCTTGGAAAGTCATGTCTGAAATTTGACTGCTTGACATTGGGAAATAGGGTGCTGGGAATGTTCTACTATAATAGTAAGAAAACTTGGGAGAAGTGATTTCCGGTGCATTTCACACATCGCGGTTCTTTTTTGCAGTACATTTGCGTATGCTTAAATCCTTGGCAACGTTTGCACTGCGGAATCATCCTTAAATTCCTATGCATGGACTCGATTTTGACCTCGATATTTAGTATAGCTATAATTCGGTAGATATCGTCGATATTATCAGACTTATCGAAGGTAAGCATAAAATCCACGCCTTACCAAGACGTCTTTATCTATTTCCGTTTGTTGCTACTCCTTCTTGATAATATTAATGGCATCCAGAATTTTAAAGCCTTTGGCTTGGAGATCAGTCATAACCTCTTCTTTGGTGCATGAGAGGTGGAGTCCCCTTGCAACAACACGATGTGTCCTTTCTGACTTGATTTGGAAAGTATACCACTGAATCTTTTCGGTATTTAGCTTTTGGGACAGAGCTCGGTAGTCATTGTAGTCATCGACGTTAATTTTCCACGCATTATCCCTCAAAGATGTAACCTTATATTTCGATGTAAATGTTCCTTTAAGGAGGCTTTGCAACTTATTGTATTCCGTTATCCCTTCTTCTTCTTCTTCCTTTTATCAGCGAGGCTATGATCCGAAAACAAGGGATCACAACCCTCCCACTTCACCGCATTTCTACTGATCCGCATGTGGGGTTCGCCTATTTGACCTCAGAAAATATCGGCAGGCCTGCCGATTTTGGATCACTCGGTTACTGAGGCCAATGAAATGCCGATGTCGTCGCATTTATCTGATCCAGGCGTTTATAGGCCTGCCTTTCCTACATCGCGATGTCTTTGGAACGTGCATTGATATTGCCTTTTTAACAGGGTTCAAATGATCTCTTCTTTGAACGTGGCAATACCAACTGAGCCGGTCACGTTCTATTTTTTGTACGATGGTTTCCTTGATGTGAAAGCTTCCACGGATCTTCGAACTTCTTATTCGATCAAGCTTGGTCACTCCTGCTGTCATGCGAAGCATCTTCATCTCAGCTGCCGTTAATTTACTCTCATACTTTTTGTACATCGTCCAACATTGTGAACCGTATGTGAGCGCTGGACGTACAACTGCGGTGTAGAGCCTTCCTTTCAACTTAGGGGACATTTTTCTGTCACAGAAGATAGCGGAATTTTCTCGCCACTTCATCCACCCTACGCTTACACGATGATTGATGTCGTCATCACAAGTTGCTTTGCTATTGATCATAGATCCCAGATATTTGAACTTTTCGCACTTGGGAAGCACTGTTCCATTCAAATAAATGTCTGGAATAGGCCTGAGTGGATCAGAGAACGGGCAGCACAAGTACTCTGTCTTTTTTGAACTAATGCGATACCCATTTCCCTCCAAAACGTCCACCCATACATCAAGTGCTCGTTGCAGGGATGTAGGATCCTCACTTATGATGGCTCCATCGTCAGCAAAGGATAACTGATGTACCTTGGGGTCCATCACTTTACCTTCAAGCAGATAATCAAGGACTGTAATAAAGAGCAAAGGACTTAAACGCTTCCCTGGTGTACCCCGACTTTGATTGGGAACTCTTCGGTTACTCCAGCGGGGCATCTTACTCTTGTCTTTGCTCCTTCGTACATGTCCATAATCATCTGTACATAGGTTTCTGGAACCCCTCGATGTCTTAGCGCCACCCATATCAGATCTCGTGGTTGTCTGTCGAATGCCTTTTCAAAGTCAACCAATACAATATGCAAATCCCTTAAGGAATCACAATGTTTTTCCATTATGATCCTTATACTTTGGATTGCATCTGTGGTTGATTTACCCGAGACAAACCCGCACTGATCATCAGATAGCCGTATTATTTTTCACAGTCGGCCACCTAATACCCGCTCAACGATCTTCATGGTGTGTGACATCAGCTTGATCGAACGGTAGTTATCACAGTTTCGCGTATCACCCTTCCCTTTGTATACAGGGAGAAGGTAACTTTCCCTCCATTCATTCGGCATTGGATCACCTCTCACGAATTTGGAGATGAGAATTCTGAGCCATCTGAACCCGATATCTCCCATCTTTTTCCAGAACTCAGAGGGTATTTCGTCTGGCCCAATCGCTTTTCGTTTTTTGGAGTATTTGACCGCCTCACTAACTTCTTCGACTGTAATGTCGGGTATTTGTTCACAGTTAGGGGTGGCTCTTGGAAAGTATAGCCGGGGAAACTGTTCATTCAAAAGCTCTTCACAATACTGCCGCCACCTCTGCAGAATTTTGTCGTCATCCACAAGAAGCTGGCCATGAGCATTGCTAATGAACTTTGGCGGGTATTCCGTTATCCCGACGATGTTTATTGGTGGGGGTGGACGAAATTGCTCTCGAAGTTGCTTTTCTTGTGGTTCTTTGTGATTTTCTTCTTTCACGGGCTCGACTTCGGGCGATGAACCGGCTCTCCGTTTTTTACTCGGTCTTTTCTTTGGGACCCGATACGTTTCGTGTGCTAGCTCTTCTTCGTCTGTGTGATATTCCCGACTAGCTAAGCGTGCTGGAGTACATTCGCGTTCTTTCTGAATATGTCTGTTCCTTAGGGACTTATTTTCTTGTTTTAATAAGTCTATCTCTTTCTTAAGATCTTGATAGAGTAGATCCATTTCGTTAAGCTTGATTCGGAGTGTTTTATTTTCTTTCTCAAGACTTTTATATTTCGCTGAGTACTGAATTTCGCGCACTGGCGCTCCCGGTGGACTTCTTTTCCCGGAGTTATTCGATCTTGGTGGAAGAGATCGAGATACCCTTGAAGTTTTTGAAAAAGGGTCATTGGATTGCAATAAGCGGCTCCCCCCAGAATCCGTAGAGCCACCTGGGGTAATATATATTTTCGTTTTGTTCATTACATTTTTTGTATACACTATACACTCGGTATACGGAGATTGGATTTTAGTCCCCTCTTACGACAGGTATGCCTACCTCGGGCATATTCTATCCCCTATCCGAAGGGAGCATTTCAATGAGGCTGGAGACAAAAACTAGCTCGATATATGGGTGCCATACGAGTTAACGCCAAAAAACCTGATGGAGCGAATTAACATCTGCGAATCGCTGTTGAATCGCAACAAAATCTACCTATTTCTGAAGAGGATGGTGACATGATCTATTATGAGCTGCTCCACTGCTGCAAAACTCTTAATTCGGACTTGTACTGTCAACAATTAGACCGTCTGAAGGAAGTAATCGCCCAGAAGCGGCCAGCTTTGACCAATAGGAGAGGAATTGTGTTCCACCAGGACAACGCTAGGCCACACACATCGATAGAGACTCAAAAGAAGCTCTGGGAGCTTGGTTGGGAGGTTCTTATGCATCCACCTTATAGTTAGGACATAGCACCAAGTGATTACCACCTGTTCCTGTCCATGGCAAACGATTTTGCTAGTGAAAAATTCGCCTCTAGAGAGGCTTTTGAAAATCGACTGTCCCAGTTTTTTGTCAATATTGACGAAGGCTTCTATGACAGAGATTAAATGGAATTGCCTTCAAAATGGCAACAAGTTATCGAACAAAATGGAGTATATTTGACCGAAATCGGATCATTCTAACTAGGCTAAAGAAAGCCTTCAATTTCATGCAAAAATAATGGATTTCTTTTTACTACACCGATATTTTTTGTTAAGTGATGTGCTCAAAAAATGTTAACTTTAAGAAAAAATTAGTATATCGTAACATCCCAAATGGGAGATTAACAGTGAATAGTACATCTTTAAGAAAAAAAATTCGTTTCATTTGTTTAAAACTAAATGCTTAAGTTTGGACACGTAAACCAGGAAAAAAATTATGAATTAGACACACATTTTATTATCAAAAAACATTAGTATCATCAGAATTATTACTTCGTGTCCGCTCCGAATTTGACCTGCTCACAACAGCTGCCAAGAAGGGTCTGGAACCTTCAGCTATGGCCGTCGGTTCCCCTTCCTACATAACATTTTTTAGGTGGTAATAGCAGTTTTGGCTCGGACACGAAAGACCCTAAAAACTGAAAACGGGAAAACTTCAGTACCTACTCAGTAGAGTTTCCTAATGCGCAGTATCCTTCGTTCCTTGATAATGCTCATAAGAAATCAAATGCTTAAGATATACATAAGTGCATTTGAGCGAGCTAAGGGCAATATATTCAGAAAATTCTAGCACCCAAGCCTTTTGGTTTTTGAGAAAATGGATGCCGATTGTGCGGTCATTTCAAGGGTTCCGGGACCAAACCAAATGGGGTATACCATTTTTAAAATATTCATGCCCCTATTTTTGAGCCATTTGAGATATTTTTAGCACAAAAAAACAATTATTATATAGTGGTTACTTACAAGTATTTACTTTTTCATAGTATGGAAAGGCTCGCAAGTGAGTCCAGAAAATTGGCTATTGCCAATTGCGATCCATGAGACCAATTTTCGTATTGCTCTCCGGCATTTTTTATAGCTCACAATTATCCGCGAGCCATTTACTATGTACTTCATCGTACATACATTATACTTAGATATGAATACAAAGTGTTGTATTTATTTGTACATTTCAGAGAATATGGCGTATTTTTAAGTAGACGAATTAGGCATCGTTAAGAAGATCTCAGCCTGAAGTTGTCCTTCTTGTAGTTTTTTATTTTTATTTTTGGGAACAAATATACCCACTGTTGACATTCCAACCTCTAGCATAACAAATACTCATATAGCCCCAATCAAGAATCGTCTATCAGCATTGCCTAAGCCGAAGGAAATCTTCGTTTCTAGACTACTTCCTGGCACGTCCTGTGACGACATAATTAACAATTTAAAAGACAATTCTGTTGACGTATCTAAAATTAAATGTCAAAAAATTAATAAAAAGACTATTTCTTTCGCTTCATTTAAACTAACGACGGAGTTATGCCACTTTGAAAAGCTATTGAACAAAGAGATGTGGCCACAGGATGCATTCATTAGAGTTTGTTGTTAAGCTACAGAATAACAACACTCGCCCTGTTCTTAATTCTCCAAAAAACTAAAGCGCTTATCCCTTTACTACCAAAATGTAAGGGGAGTCCGCACGAAAACTAGAAATTTATTATTGGCATCACATGCATCGATCCATGATGTGATTGCACTGGCGGAAACTTGGCTCAATTTTACCTTTTTAAGCACGGAATTATTCTCCACAGACTTTGAGGTATATCGTAGAGATAGATACTTAGATATTGAGCATCTAAGGGGTGGTGGAGTCCTAATTGCTGTTCGAAATTCTTTGCAAAGTTGTATCTTTCCAATTCCTAATACAGACTCGCTAGACGTTATCTGTGTGAAATTAAATCTAGGATATAAGTTCGTTATAATTATTAACATTTATATTCCTCCTGAAAGCTCGATCGAGGTATATAAGCATGCTACTGATGCCATAAATTATGTATCGGAAAATTGTAATCCTCTCGACGACATTTTATTGGTGGGTGATTTTAATCTACCCAACTTAAAGTGGACCCTTTCTGACGACGAACTTAGTTTTGTGGTAGCTCATGCGTCCTTACCTCAAGAAACAATTGTGGTGGACAATGTGTCTTGTGGATTACTGCAACTAAGCAGTATACAAAATTTTCTTGATAGACAACTTGACCTGGTTTTTTATACAAATTCGAGCAGTTGTATTGTGGAACCTGGTTCCACCACGATGAGTACTATTGACGCGTATCATCCTCCACTTCACGTTATTGTTTCACATGACGACGTGGTTCATGATACTTTTGAAAATCTTACTCTTGAATTTGATTTTAAGAAATCAGACTTTAATTTACTGAACGAACTATAATATCTAGCATTGATTTTGTATTAATCTTCAACAGCAATAGTAATATCGAACAAATGACTGAAAATCTTTACATACGTATATTTGACTGTTTTATCTCGTCCGTACCTGAGAGAAACACACGTAAGGATATGTCTACAACTGCACCTTGGTACAATAACCAATTACGGAGTCTGCGTAATAAAAGAAATAAAGCGTGGAAAAATTATTTAACGACAAACAGAACAAGCGATTATAGCCAGTTCGCTATCCTCTATAGAGACTTTCAAATCTTATCGAAAAATCTATATGATAGTTACATTAATAAAATGCGTGGCTCACTTCTTTACGATCCCAAAGTTTTCTGGAAATTTGTAAACAGTAAGAAAAAAACGGATGGTTATCCTGCCAATATGTCTTACTTAAGCGAATCAAGCAGCAGCCCTCTTGTAATCTGCAATATGTTCTCTTCATTCTTTGGTCTATCTTTCTGTTCCGACAACTATTCACCTACCCCAAGTAATTTTGCCCACCTTGAAGGTTTCTCTAGCAGCTCAATGGGCCAGATTTCAATAATTGATGAAGATGTGAGAGAGCATTTAGCTTTACTTAGCAACGATACTACCTGTGGCCCTGATGGAATTCCTCCGATTGTGCTAAAATATTGTTGCAATACTTTGACAACACCCTTAGCCGTGCTATTTCGGGCATCATTAAAGCAGAGCATTTTTCCTAAAATTTGGAAAAACTCTTTTATTATTCCAATACACAAAAAGGGAAATCGAGGTGAAATTTATAATTATAGACCTATTGCCAAGCTATCATGTGTGCCAAAACTGTTCGAGGCTATAGTTTGTAAGGGTTTTTATTTTGCTTGTAAACCATTTCTTTCAACCAAGCAGTATGGGTTCATGAATAGAAGATCCACTGTTACCAACCTGTTGGAATTTACTTCTTTTACAAACAAAGTTGTCGAAGAGGGTGGTCAGGTCGACTGTATTTATACAGATTTTAGCAAGGCCTTTGACAAACTTTCTCACAGTTTAATTCTGTTTAGAATGACCTCTTTGGGCTTTCCAAATCATTTCGTTCGATGGATATGTTCTTACCTTGAAGAACGAACTTATCAAGTTTTATTTCGGGGAATAACATCCGGTGCAATCCTCGCTACATCCGGTGTACCCCAAGGAAGTCACTTAGGTCCTCTTTTATTTATTATTGCGATCAATGACGTGGTGGCAATACTTAAGAGTACTCGAATATTAATCTATGCTGACGACATAAAAATCTTTAGACTTGTACGCAGTCAATCTTATTGCATAGCTATGCAAAATGATTTAGTAACGTTCGCTGAGTGGTGCTGTAATAACAATTTATTTTTGAACGTATCTAAATGCCAGTCGATGATCTTTTCAAGAAAACGTAATTTAATAAGTTATGATTACAATCTCAATGAATCTGTACTTAACAAAGTCACATCAATATGTGATTTGGGAGTGCATTTTTCTCAAAATATCGACTTCGATTTTCACATTGAACAGATTGTCAATAAAGCGAATTCAATGCCTGTCTTTATAAAACGTTGGAGTAAAGAATTCATATGTCCTCTTATAATATCCACGCTTTATAATACCTTTGTTCGGCCGCAGTTAGAGTATGCGTCTAATATTTGGTCTCCAATGTATGCAGTATACATTAACCGTATTGAATCGGTACAGCGTAAGTTTGTCCGATTTGCACTACGCCATTTAAACTGGAATGACCCTACACGTATTCCACCATATTGCGACCGCCTTCTTCTCTTAAATCGTTATTCTTTGGAGAAACGTAGGGAAGTATGTGGTGTAGCATTTTTACACCAGCTGGTAAATGGTTTTATTGACTCGCCGGATTTTTTAAATGAAGTCGGTTTAAACGTAAGATGTTACAACTCCAGAAATACCGAAATTTTCCGCGTAAATTTCCACAGAACGAACTACGGTTCTAACGAACCTCTTACGCGTATGGCGAAGGAAGTAAATAATAACCGCGACAAATTTGATTACAACCATAGTAAATTATATTTAAAACATAAATTATACGAACGATACTGGTATCTTTGGTAAAAGTGTCTAGTGTAATTTTCACTTATGCGTAGCATATGGTATTCATTTTTAGTTCATGCTTTTGTTTAGTATGCATTCTGCTTTTTGTTTACTTGTCCAGTCTTTTTGTGTAAGGTGTTAGGCTTTATAAATATTAACAATACTAACAACTAATACCACGCTAAATGATGACTGTGATAGGCTGGATATTACTTAGTAGCTGATTTGAGTTTCTCTCTTTCATTTCAAAGTAATATTCGTCACAAAATGCTTGCCCTTAAGCAGTACTGATAGCGTTTATTTGCGTCGGAAGGTGGGATTCTTTTAAAGACGAAACTTAGCCGTACTCAGTAACAGTGTGAGATTTCTACCCACTAAACCCACCTCAAACTCAAGCATTCCATCGCTAGGATAAACTTCAGCCTTGGGCACTCGGCTCGTGTTGTCAGCTTCCCATGCTGCGTTTCGGTGTCACTCCTGCCTTCGCTGCTCCTTCATAATGGTTCGTACAGTGTCGCTAACTGCTTTCCAGGTATCTTCCCTGTTCGTCCTCTGTCTGGTGATGTTATCTGGGATTAGGTCCTCACCCAGTTTGCTCACCAGCAAGTGTCGTGGACAATGGAACATATTGTGTTTCGCATCCTCGACTGCTTCCGAGGGGTTATCGTTGAATCCAGACTTGTGGAGGTAGGCTCTGAAGTAACCATGGCCAGTAAGCATCTGTGTCAGGTAGAAATTCAGCTTTCCATGCTCCCAAGCGTTTATATTTGAGATCAATCTCTGCGTCAACCTGCCTTTATCAAAATAATCCTATCTCTCCTGCCATTCATCCAGACTTGTCCTTGGTGATGCCTCAGTGACACTTCGACTCGTCGAAGTACCAACCTCGTAGGAGGTTGTTCGAAAGGCGCTGCATACTCTCAGCGCGTTTATTTAGTAAGCTGTCTTCTTCTTCCTTCTGTATGACTTCGTTTTCATGGTACAAGCTCATATTTGAAAGCCGTAGAGCATTATCGGTGCCACAACTCTTGCTAAAAGCAGTCTCCTCTTATTGCAGTTGTTTTGTTTGCTGCCTTCTCAGCAGCATATTGCAGATATTTTTTTAAAGTTACTCTTGCATCTATAGAAAAATAATGGTAAGGTACTTCAGCTCTAGTTTGGAAACTACCACGTGATCGCCCACGGTTACTCTTATAGTCTCTCTGACTCGCCTGCTGCTTATTAGCACTACTTCTGTCTTTACCTTTGCCAATTGTAGGCCCGTGCGTACCAGCCAGTCCTGAACCATCTCGATAGCTTCTTGTAGTCATGCTCCAATTCCTTAAGGAGTTTGGTCACGTAAAAACGTATATATATACTTTCAAGTGATTTAGACTCAAGATGATAAACTGTCCCACAAATAAGTACAATACGTACATAACTATTGTAAGACACGATGTACTGCGGCTAAATCTTTTTTTCCTTTATTTAATAAGAACCTAAAATTTAAAGGAAATTCATATAAATAATTTGGTGCTAAATGAAATAACCCCATTTAACATTAAAAATCCCAATATATACCGAAAAATCACTACGAATCCCACATCACCCTGAACAACACACAATTTAATAGATCAGGACCTTAAGTGTCACTAGTGTTTGCATACGATTCGTGAGCTGCTCACTAACGGATCGCGGCTAACTCTCGAGTTAGAGAAGTTTTCAAATGGCTAACGAGTGCGAGCGTTATTAGCGCTCTGTGTCGCTAGTCAAAAATATGCCGCGTGCTCACGAGCAAAGTTTTCTGTACCCTGTTTGCTATATTTGAGAATTCACTCATTTAAGAATGACTTGTGTGACTATACATAAACATTTAAAGTAATCTGAAAGATGTAATAGTGAAATTCACTTTTATTTATTTATTTTTTTTTTTTTTTTTTTTTTTCAATGAAACCCAAATCCCAGAGCACTCAGACTCTCCTGCACATTGTCCCCGCTGGGGCTTGAACTCGCACACATCGGTTAATGAGAAAACACATTACTTCAATAAATTCTTGGAATTCATTACAACGTTTCGTAAAAGTCATAACAGTAACTTTTCCATGTTTCACTATTTGATATCGAGACTTGAATTAGGGATTATGTTAGCTATTATTTTGGAAACTTTCTAGGGTAAATTCGCGTCTTAATATGTTCGATCACGAGAACGAGTATCCGCTTCGAGTCGGATATCCTATGCATATGTAATATGAGTTTTAAGTCAAATAACACAAATAACTCCCGGCGGCAATGTTGTTAAACAACTCCTCCTGTTACGCCTTCTTTGTATTCACTACATGTTAACCGGTATCCTTTTCAGGTAATAATTATTCACAGCTCCGACACTGATGGTCGGGCTGTCCTCGGTCGTTTCCAGACTTCATCACAAACCAATTACGATGACATTGACGTCCGTGCAACAGTTGAGCTAATCGTTGAATTCGAACCGAAACTGGAAACCTTCACCGAGCACCTTATCGATATGAAGTCAGCACAATCTCGAGTCTACCTGATGTATGCCAGGTGAGTGCGTGGTTACAAAGACGCGTCCCATCCCATCGCTCTACCAGAAATTCCCTTGTGCGAAATATCAGGCCGAACGCTCTAAATATTCCATCTGAAATCAAATCCCTTGTCACTTAATTAATTATGAGTTTTCAGCACCGAAGATGCGCATGTTATTTTCCGGGATGCTGCCTTCTTCAATATGACCGAGGCCGGTCACGTTTGGATTGTTACGGAGCAGGCACTTAATGCCAACAACACCCCAGATGGGGTTTTGGGTCTACAATTGGAGCATTCGAATAGCGAAAACGAACACATAAGGGTAAGTGGTGTCCCTCAGGAAGTGGTGTTCTAGAAGGAGCGATAGAATTCCAAAACCACCTCCTACCTCCTTAAGATCCCTTCGACAGATTCCGTTGTACGAAGGTGTTTTGTGTACATGAATAATTTAGGAGTTCATTGCTAGCAACCGTCGCATAAACTACCAGAACCTTATTTACTTTTTTTTTTTTACCCCCAACCCTTAGGATAGTGTATACGTGCTGGCATCAGCGATAAAGGAGATGATGATGGCCAATGAAACTATAACGGAGGCGCCCAGAGACTGTGGAGACTCAGGAGTGAATTGGGAATCGGGTAAGCGTCTTCGTCGTCGTCGTCGTCATCGTACCGAAATTTATTTAAAGTGGAGTGAGGTTTAGAATTTTCATCTTTATTTTTTTTTCATATGTAGGCAAACGCTTGTTCTATTACCTCAAAACACGAAACATTACGGGTGAGACGGGACAAGTGGCATTCGACGACAATGGCGACAGAATCTATGCGGCCTACGATGTGATAAACATCGGCGAAAGGCAGGAGAAGAAAGATGTTGGCTCGTTTTACTATGATTCCGTACGGGTTATATTCAAAATGGGTTGAGATACTTTTTGCTTAAGAATAAACATCTTTCACAGGATAAGGCAAGGATGCGTTTGAAAATCAACGACAGTCAGATCCTGTGGCCGGGGAAGCAAAGGAAGAAGCCGGAAGGGATCATAATTCCAACTCACTTGAAAGTCCTGACGATAGAGGAGAAACCATTTGTGTACGTAAGGCGGTTAAACGACGAGGAGGTGATGTGTGACGAGGATGAGATTCCGTGTCCGTATTACAACACAACCGATGGTACCGGTGAGTAGTCTGGGGTCGGGTGGGTACATAAGGGATACGATAATGCTGGTAGCACTTCACTTTGATGAATTATGTAGGTTACAGTTTTTTTAGAGCTTAGAATGAGAAGACGGAGGCATTCCGTATGAGCTTAGGGTAGGTCAGGAATAAGTATATTTATTCTGTAGTGAGAAGTACTTTAAGAGTCTAAATGGTTGAATATATGGATTTTCAAGGATTATGGGATTTTTCTTTTGTACTGGTGAAGTGCAACTGTTTTAAATGCTGGCGTTAGGGTTGGGTTTCTTGATACTTTGGCAAACATTTTGTGCTCAGCGGTTTTTATAAATAAATCTGTAAGATTTGAACAAAAGTAAGCAGTAGTTATACATAATCTGATAAATGGATTAACATTAGTTTGTCTGTATCTTTGTGTCCTCGCTGAGGTTATTGGTTGCTATCGGAGTGTTTATCCTGGGTCCCACCAGATTTGCCTCTGTCACCAAACTAGTGAACATTTGGTGCAAATTTGGTAAACATGTAGGCGTAATGGTGATAGTATGCAACCTTGTCGAACACTGATTCGGATTTCAAATTCCAAATCCCAAACCTGCTTGTTCAATGCCGAAAATACTTTCCTGATGTTCCTTTATACGTTCGAGAGTTTTTGTCAGCTATTACTTTGGCGACTGCAGGAGGCACACAACTGCCTATTCAGTTTTCACTCTTTTTTTTCACTCCTGTCCCTCATTCTTCAGAAAGGTCTCGCTGTTCCAAGCTTTCTCTACTAATGGGATCAGAAGATCTGCTGATGCTTTAAAGAGTTCCACGGAAAAGTTGTCCAGCCCCCCGTCCTATTTGGTTTGAGAGTTTTAATAGCAGCAATAATGTCATCCTTATTGGAAAGTGTGATAAATATCGGTCAGTGGGTTTCGATTTTGGGCAAATCTTCATCCACAAAGTTTTTGAAAATTGTGCAAACTTACTTATTTACTTAGGTGGCGCTACAGTTCGGGGTGAACCTGGGCCTCAACCAACAAGCCTCTCCATTTAGCTCGGTCTTTAACTAGTTGCCTCCAGTTAAGTACTCCAAGTTGGTCGAGCTCCCCTTTAACTTGTGCGCGCCAACTACGGCGATGATTCCCTCAACTGCGTCGTCCCTCGGGGTTAGATTCGAAGACTCTGCGGGGCGGAGCGTTGGTGTCCATTTGCTCTACATGTCCTAGCCATCTCAGACGCCCAATACGCAGTTTTTTGACTAGGTCGAGCTTACCGACCTGTGATCCGAATACGTCGAAGCAGCTCGCGCAAGGTATTCACTAAGTTCAACCTAACGGGAACTATAGACGCCACCGTTGACCCCGTCTAGGGAATGCGTCCGCTGCCGCCTGGAACAGGAAGGGTGGCTCTAGTGATAAAGCACGCTTCTCTCCCCTCTCTCATCTGCTGCCGCCAAGCATCCGCCAAACGGGGTTGGTTACCCATTTCCTGGATTAAGGTACTAGGCACCCGGCTGTCACCTCGTGGAGGTTGAGAGTAAGATTTGGTAGGCCTCAGCTGAGTGAAAACGCTTGTGTTTTCATAATTCGTAATTTTTGCACTACCGTTTGACCAGCCAATTGTGCAAACGGCCTCTTTATATTCTCATGTCGAAACTCTTCAGCTCCTTAGTGTTCCGTACACGGTTCTGTTGTCGTATCTGCTTTCTGCTTCTTTCGCTCATTCAGACATTGTTCTTGTCACATCGCGTCGCGCATTATGCTGCACTTCCCCAGGGGCTTGAGCTTGCTTGTACCCTCTACATGGATGGCTGTAATGTGAACTTTAAGTTGCTTCCGCCCTTCGATCCGCATCCAGGTATCTACCGATATCCATGTAGCACAGCCTCTTTGTGGTCTCCCAACAATACTTTCTGCCCGGTTACAAGTACAATTATCACAGCATTCCAGTGCTCCTCATGTTCAATGGCATGGCGCTGCTAAATGCTTCTGTTTCTTGAGCATCAGCTGCTGACGTACTACGGGATCTCTAAGCCTATTGGTATCACACCTGGCTCATTGAAACAGGGTGCTTGTTCAGACGGCTCTAGTGTGAAGCTCTTACGCTTGTCCTGAGTTCAGCAATCAATATTTAGTCACTGGAAGGCCCCCTGTATATGCAGCCCTTGCATTTATCTGGAGTTAACAGAAGCCTACTCCACACTCTTACATGCTACCGGAATCTTCTCCCGAATAGAGTTAAACAATGTTCCTGCTGGTGATTGGAACTCACCCGCCTCTAATCCCCTTATCACTTAGTTCCAAGATTTCGAGCGTCTTCGCCAGAATCAAGAAGCGTCTTCGAATCCCTTTGTTCGGGTACAATAGCCTGAAACCTCATCAAAATGTTGTCAGTCAGTCTTCTTGCATTCATAGTAATGCTATACGTAGAAGTTCTGACCGAGGACGCAGAAAGGGAGTACTTGGGACTTAAATATATAAACATCAAAGAGTTCTGCCTTGCGACCTAGTTATAATATTTACCAATTATTGTATTTTTGAAGTGGTTAAAGCATTGAGCAAGACCTTTATCATCTGACTGTTACTAAAAAAAATAAATAAATACTTGGTGGCGCAACAGTTACGGCCTAGCTTCTCGCAACCACTCATGTTGTGTGCGTTATATTTTTTACAGAATGGAAGGGACCTACAGTCCTACCTCGGATGTTTGTCAGACGTTCGCGAGAGATGGGACCATGAAAAAACTTGTTGCTGTTTTCTGACGTCCAACTGTTACTATAGACAGAAATACTCCGTCCCTTCCACATATTCCTTACAATATAGTTCATGGGCTTTAAGATTGCTTAAACAGACATATATTTGCTTAGCGAGAAGTGAAGCCTATTGTTGTTGCTTTATTCGAAGGCACCAACACTAGACCCCTGACGAGCTTTCGAGCCATCCGTGAAAATTCGACTACAATTAGCCTCTGGCCGGAGCCAACCCTAAAAGTACAAGGACTTTGAATTTGCGCAACAACTGAATCGGGATCGAAGGATAATTGTCGCAAAGTTTATCAAAACACCAGTGTCGATTATATCAGAGTATTCCCGCCTAACGGTAGATTGCTTTGTTCGTGCTATCTATCCTACATGTATCAAAACACGGCAGTGCATCTAGAGGAGAGTCAGATGTACTCCGCAATGCTTCTGCGCCGCGGAGATATGACGTGGATGGATGAAAAACTGTGACATCTACTACGGTGATTGCTACAGAGGCAACAGGTAACGCTTATTCGGATGCGCATTTGTCATACGCGGCAGACTTAGGCAAGAAGTCTTAAGCTTCCGACACGTAAGCGAGCGTATTATGACTATCCGGATCAAGGCTAAATTCGATAACATAAGCCTAATATGTGTTCATGCCCCCACGGAATAGAAGGACCCTGCCACCAAAGAGTGTTTCTACGAACTTCTTGACAAAACATACGAGCAATGCCCTAAATACGACGTTAAAATAGTATTGGGCGATTTTAACGCCAATCCGAGCACTGTGAGAAGAATCTCTGTGAGAAAATTTAACGTCGAAAAGCTACAATCGCAAGAGACCGCCAGACTCTTCGCTGAACGCGTATCCCGAAATCTCTCAATCACCCCTATACCGCCAGCATCAAGTGCCGAAGACCAGTGGCAACGCTGCCAACATGCCATCAGAAACGCCGCGACTGATGTGCTGGGTCTCGCTCGCCCACCACCACGAAACCCCTGGTTTGACGAAGAATGTCGGCGAGTGCATGCAGCAAAACAAGAGGCATACAAAGCGGCGCTGCAAAGGAAGACGAGAGCTGCTCGTGAGCTCTACGAGCAAAAGAGACGGGAAGAACATCGGCTTCTCCAAAAGAAGAAGAAAGAGCATGAGAAGCGCGCGTTTGAGAATATCGAGAGTCTATACTCCAGCAACAATGTACGGAAGTATTACCAAAAAGTAAAAAGAACGTGTCAGAGAAGCAATACCCGTACAGAAACCTGTAGGGAACAAAATAGAAACCTCGTAGTAGAATCACAGTCGGTGCTGAGAATATGGAAAAACTACTTCTGCAGACTGTATAACGGCGACGAAGACCAACATCCCGCTGTCAGGCAGAATGAACCATTCAACATAGACGATGATAGTCAAAATTTCCGTCCATCTGACCAAAACGAAGTGAGGATAGCAATATCCAAGCTAAAATCGAACAAAGCTGCTGGACCTGACGGCTTACCGGCCGAACTTTTCAAGGCAGCTGGGGATGATTTGGTAGAGTGCATACACCAACTCATCTCTAAGATTTGGTCAGACGAGTATATGCCTGATGAATGGAACCTCAGCATCGTTTGCCCGATCCACAAGAAAGGAGACCCCCTCAACTGCGTCAATTATAGAGGCATCAGTCTCCTCAATATCGCATACAAGATCTTTTCTGCGATATTGTGTGAACGCCTGAAACCTTTTATCAACAGCCTGATTGGACACCCTATCAGTGCGGTTTCAGGCCAGGAAAGTCCACCATCGATCAAATCTTCACACTTCGGCAGATCCTGGAGAAAACCCAAGAATTCCAAATCGATACTCACCACCTCTTTATCGGTTTCAAGGCCGCCTATGACGGCATCTATAGAGAAGAGTTTTCTATAGCCATGTCTAGTTTTGACATCCCTGCCAAACTTGTCCGTCTGTGCAGGCTGACGATGGAGAACGCTCGCTGCTCCATCAAGGTCGGTAATGACCTCACCGAAACCTTTGATGTCAAAAAGGGCTTTAGACAAGGTGACGAGCCGTCATGTGACTTCTTTAATATTGTACTTGAATGGATTGTGCGGAACTCACAAGCCAACACCGGAGGCACAATTTATTACAAGTCTGTACAATTGCTTGCATACGCCGACGATATAGACATTATCGGAAGAACTCAGCGGGCTGTCACCGGTGCGTTTGCAAGCATTGAGGCGGAAGCGGCCAAAATGGGTTTAGCGATAAATGAGGGCAAAACCAAGTACATATATGCCGACAACAAGAAGGGAAAGCCAACACCGACGAATTGGACAAAACGTCACCGTGGGCAGCTGTAACTTCGAGGTAGTAAGGGACTTTGTCTACCTTGGCTCTGCTATAAATTCTACAAACAAGATCAGCGCAGAAAGCAATCGAAGAATAACTCTTGCCAATCGCTGTTTTTTGGGGGCTTATAAGGCAATTCAACAGTAAAGCCCTATCTCGAACAACTATGGAGACTCTATATAAGACCTTGATCATCCCAAGCCTGCTTTACGGCGCTGAAACATGGATTTTATTAAAAGAGGATGAAGATATCCTTGATCGCTTCGAGAGAAAAATTCTTCGTAAGATTTTCGGTCCCGTTTGCGTTGACGGGTTTTGGAGGAGAAGATTCAATCACGAACTATACGAGCTGTACAGCAATATCGACCTAGTCAAAAAACTGCGTATTGGACGTTTGAGATGGCTAGGACATGTAACGAATGGACACCAACGCTCCGGCCCGCAGAGTCTTCGAATCTAACTCCGACGGACGACAAAAAAAAAATATATATATTTGGCGCAACAGCTCTTTAAAGTGCCAGGGCCTAGCTTCTCGCAACCACTCATGTTGTGTGCGTTATATTTTTCACACGAATGGAAGGGACCTACAGTTTAATGCGGACTCCGAACGGCGATTTGAGAAGCTTTTTCGTTACAACAATACTCTCGGATGTTTGTCAGACGCTCGCGAGAGGTGGGACCGTGAAAAAACTTTTTGGTACAATATTTTCTGGGATTCGAACTTAGAACCTCATGCGTAGTGATCCGACACACTAACCACTTACGCCACGGCGCCCACGACGCAGTAGAGGGAATCATCGCCGTAGGTGGCGCGCACAAGTTCAAGGTGACCTCGACCAACTTGGAGTGCGCAACTGGATTCAATTAGCTAAAGACCGAGCTAAATGGAGAGGCTTGTTGGTTGAGGCCCAGGTTCACCCCGAACTGTAGCGCCACCTAAGTAAGTAAGTAAGTTTTCACAATTTTGAACAACTTTGTGGATGAATGTTTGCCCAAAATCAAAACCCACTGTCCGATATTTATCGCACTTTCCAATAAGGATGGCATTATTGCTGCTATTAAAACTCTCAAACCAAATAGGACGGGGGGCTGGACAACTTTTCCGTGGAATTCTATAAGGCATCAGCAGACCTTCTGATCCCATTAGTAGAGAAAGCTTGGAACAGCGAGACCTTCTCTGAAGAATGAGGGACAGGAATTATGGCTAACTTCCCAAAGAAAGACAACCCAGCAGAGAGTGAAAACTGAATAGGCAGTTGCGTGCCTCCTGCAGTCGCCAAAGTAATAGCTGACAAAAACTCTCGAACTGTAGCGCCACCCTTGTAGGGATATGACGTTTACCAGGAATGGTCTTATCATAGCCGTATAAATCCAGAGAACCTTTTTCAGTGATTAGCCCCATGTCTTGTCGAAGCGCCCTTGTACTGCTTGAAAACTGAGAGCACCTTGGATGTATTCGATTCGACATATTTAGTAGACTAACAGCTTTTTTTTTATCCAGGATCGCTCAATTCAATTCAATTTATTCAATAGTTTATGAGTACAATAAGACTGGGTCTTTTTTAGTACATAATATTATACCCTTAGCAAATTAAAAATGTTAAAGGATATTTAACTTAACAAAATAAAATATTATAGAAAAAGGAAGGAAACAGAGTATTAAAGCAAAAGAGAATAGTGCTAAGTTTATTGCTGCAATGCAAAATGGTCAAAAATAGCGGATTTAAAACTTGTAAGGTTGTGATTAGAATATCCCCTGATGTGAGTAGGCAATGCATTCCATAATCTAGTGGCGTGGACAAAGAAAAGGCGAGAGGAGTTAAGGTATGTATACTCTTGTGAAATAAGTCTAAATGTTCTGGTGGATCTAGGAAATTTCAATCTATTAAAAAAGTAGGGCGGCGATCTTGAACGAATAATGTTGAACAGAAATATACAACACATCGCGTTGAGAAATTTTTGCACTATACAACCCAGAACTGATTTACTCTATTCAGATATACCTATGAGCGTGTCTAGATAACACAAAGATATATCTAACTGCATCATTAAAGGCTACTTGCAACTTATGAAGAGAAGAGAAACTGCGTCAAGCTTCCAATCCCAGGTATTTAACTTCATTGAAAATCTTGATAGCGATGCCTTTTAACAGAGGCTGAGTCAGACCGGTCAGAGTTTTTCTTCTTGTAAAAAGAACAACCTCAGCGATGGTTGACGGAAACTACATTCCTGGTACACCGTTCATCGATCATGCCTAAGCCGATGTGGGTGTTAACACAGAGAATCACTTAGTATGGCCCAACAGAAAGTACGGCAACCTCATCCGCATATGCCGGAGCATAAGCGTTAGAACTATTGAGAGTGTTCAACAGAGAATAACGCGTCATGCACTATAGCACTGGAAGCAGAACACTACCTTGAGTACATCGCTTGTTTTCCATCTGCGTCTCCGGTAGAGGGTGCAGCCTCAAAGTAACTTTGCGTACATGAATCTCAACCAGTCTCTCAATGCTCTTCAGTAAAAAAGAAGTCCGACTTATAGGCCTGAAGTTTTTAGCGAGTGAGTAGTCCTCCTTACCAATTTTGTGTATATAATTGACTCTAAATGTTCGCCATGGTGTAAGAATATATGCCTGCCAATTCCAAGCCAGAAAAGAAAATAGTTATCAGAGTTTTGCGACATCTATATGTATATTATACCCTGTTGCAGTATTAGGTGGGCATATTTCATAGGTACCAGGCGATTTGAAGCTATCAAAGGATGCCACATAGTGTCGCTTTTTAGATGGCAGAATGGCCTTTTAGAAGCCTGGATCCTCCACAGTTGTTTGGCTACATGCGGTCTATTTAAAAATCTAAAATTCTACGTCAAAGTTCGAAAGCCGTTGTCCTTTATCGTTGTCCTTGTACAGAACTATCATCTTTGTTTTTCTTTGCAGGATAGGTATTTCGAAAGCGCAATAATTAATCCTGAGACTTGAGGGCCAGATTCTCCTCAATGGGAAAATGAGAGTGCTTGGTTCCTTAATTAGTCTTGAACACCCTTATTGGCATGAACTCCGAATATGTGAAAGCAGATAAAACCAAAAGGTGCCTTGCATGTTTTGATACATCCAGTCCAAGTTTAAACAAGCCAGAAAAGACTACAATGCCAATTCATTCGCCGTGTAAAATTCGTACATGACCAAAAATTGAGGCAAAAAAGTCTAGAATGTCCCAAAGGAAGCTAACGTTTTTTTTTTTTCATTCTTCAAAAATATTACAAATTCTGCTTCGTCTGCTATACCAACGCTCATTTACAATGACATTCTAGCTGTTACCTCCTAAGATAAGGCCAATTTGCTTGGTGCTCACTTTGCAGCGAACCCCACCCCGCCAGATAGTGCCTTGGCTTCGCCTGTACTTGAGAGCGTCAAATTTTCCATGGGACAAGTCTACTTTCGCACTAGTACAGTTGCAGAAGTACTTAGAGGTCTTAACATACACCAATCCGCTGGTCCAGATGATATCTCCCCCATAGCTCAGAAGAGGTTTTCTTTCACGCTTGCAAAACCTCTGCGTAAGATTTTCCGTCTATCCTACTCTTATCGGCTTCTTCCGAGAAGATGGAAAACAGCATTTGTCCAGCTCGTCCTTAAAAAAGGCGTATGTCCTCGTATAATCACTGACCCATTGCACTTACTTTCCTTCTTTCCAAGTTCATGGAAACGCCGATAAATCGTCAACTTATGAAATATCTTGATTCACTAAAACTTCTCGATGACCGGCAATATGGTTTACGTAGCAACAGGTTATTTGATGGCATAGCTCACCGAGAAGTGGAAGCAGCCTCTTCATTACTTCGGCGAAACAAAGATGATTATGCTCGATATTTCTAAGTCATTTGACAGAGTTTGGCACCAGGCTCTTTTGTCGAAAATTCATACATATGGCATCGATAGGTCTCTTCTTCAATGGATTAGAAATTACCTTTCGGACCTACGTTTCGGACAAGTTATCTTGGATGGCTACAAGTCTACAATTCACCATACAAATGCTGGCGTTCCCCAAGGCTCCGTTTTGTCTCCATCTCACTTTCATATTTTTATAAATGACCTCTTGTCTGCAACTTCTAATCCAATTCATTCCTTCGCTGATGACAGTAACCTTACTTTTTCATATTTGTTCCTTAACTCAAGTCTCTGCTTTTCGGCTCTAAAAGAAGAACGTCAACGTAAATTAAACACATTAAATTCTGAACTTAGGATTCACCAAATACAGTGGAATTTAATGCATCCAAGACACAATGTTGTCTTCTGTCTTTCAAGCGAGACCAAGACCCCCAGCCATTATTCATGAACGGATAACTTGCACCGCTGAATCCGAAAGACTTGTCATTCTCAGTATGTGCATTAATAAACATCTTCAATGGAACGATCACATGTTCGAAAATTTATTAAACAAATATTTTACCCCGTCTGATCTGGTCTCAATCTATAAGACACTAGCGGGTACCCGGCGTGCGTTACTGCACCTTGCCTCACTCAAAATGCAGTTGTGGGCAAACTGCTGGACCGATTTCGACAAAAATACTCTCGGGCCAATACCGAAGATTGCCTTAAAATTTGAACTCAATCGGTTCGGTGATTTCGGAGTCCATAGCATACATACATATGGTATATAGGTACATTGAGTTTTATATATATATAGATTCATCCACCTAAAGCTGGTCTGGTGTACCCAAGACCGCTCTGCACATTCTGGATAGGGTACAAATAGAGACAGTCTGGACTCCATAGATCTCACTTAAACATTGTACAAACGTCTCGTGTCTTTCATAAGCCAGACAGAAAAAAAAAATACTCCTATTACTCCTTCCTTGTTCCAATTTCTTTTCTATTTTCTTTAACACATACATTCCCTATCAACCCTATAAAATTGTGATATCGTATGAAGTCAGAAATTAAATGAAAACTACCCCACGTATTTAGCTCCACTACTTCACACTTGATCAACTGGAAACTATTCAAATGCCATAATCCCCAGGCAACGATTGCAATTTCTATCTCTTAAGGTGTTGCGTTATAAATTCTATTTCGTTAAACGTGTAAGGTAAGCTATGGAAAACGTGTGATATCAGGTGAATAGGTTACGTGACTTGAGATTAATTTGTAAACATGTACACATTCAAGGGTTTTAGCTTTAAACGCAGTGACTTTGTCCGTAATAGGGTGGATAGTTTAAGTTTGTTTGGCTGCCCGCAATGTAATGTAAATACACTTCGACCAAAAGTGGTTCCATTATGAAACCTCTTCATGGACTTACCCACTGAAATAGGTGGATATTGTGATGAAAGATGAGAATATTGGTATCAATATTTGTTAGGCTAGGTGGCTATCCTGCTGACAACTACATGGTAGGTTACAGGGACAGGGTGATTCTTCCTATTCATTCATGCAGCCGAATGAATTCCGAGTCTCGCAGCGTTTCTACCAGTGTGCAATGGCCTGTTTGTATCCCGACTAGGGCACCTGCATGTGCTCTGCTAATCCTTAGCAGGCTTCTAGTTTTGCCTCGATTTAACTGGGGTCACGTCTCCCTTGAATGGTTACACGTATCAAGATTACTCCATCGCTCATTAGTCTGTTGCAGTGTTAACGTAACGATTTTGTATCTTTGATTCCGCCTTTGAGCCTCCTTTTGCAATCGAGAGCTCCTGCAACCAATCGATAACCTTATTCAGAGATGTGCGACAGTGCTTTACCAATTGATCTTCAATAATGGATAATTCAAGTGCTTTTATAGCTAGTTAACTGTCGGTGTAAATGAGGATGTCCGTATTCGATATCGATCTCATCGATAACGACTCAGCGGCTTGGAATAAATTGCAAGGGGGGGATTTAGGAGTTTTTCTTTACGACTCAGTGACAACCATTTGTTTTAGTCAAGATCTTAGATTTACCCTAGTGGATCTGGAAAAGTCAGGCTGTAGAGTAATCATCTATGCTGATGACATTGCTATTGCTGCCTCTAGCAAGCACCCAGACATTCTCAGGGAAATCCTCTAATATGCTCTCTTTCGGCTCACCAAATGGGCCTCCAAATGTGGATTGGGGGTTAATCCTCATCAAACAAAACTCATTCTCTTTACGAGAAAATATAAAGTTCCTCTCATAGACCTTCCTTTGATTAATGGCACCAGTCTCACCTTCACTAAAAATGCAAAATACCTGGGTCTTATTTTGGGCAGAAAACTGAACTGAAATGCCAATCTACTAGAAAGCATAAGGAAAGCTAATGTAGCTCTCCATTCCTGTAAAAATGCTATAGGTAGCAGCTAGGGTATGAAACCTTAAATCACTCGATGGTTGTACGTGGCGCGATCATATGATGGCCTGCTCTTGATAGGGCTGTCCACCTAACTCAACTAGATAAGGTGCAAAAACCTGCATGCATTTGCATCAGCGGTGCACTGAGAATTACTCCCTCTGCGGCACTGGACATTTTGTTCAACCTGCTGAACTTAGATATTTTTGGCAAACAGATTGCTGCCAGTGTGGCCTCCGTGGACTAGTTATCGCATTGGCCACTCCTTGATCTTCTCAACTTCACCCAAGAAAATACGGACTACACCCCGCCGAAACTGAGATTTGACCGAAACTTCCGTTCGAGTATCACTGAACGGGATGAATGGGACAACTCTCCCCCTGTCGATGGTAGTTCGATTCACTTCTTTACAGATGGTTTTAAGACCGTTGAGATGTTTTCTCCAAAAAACTCAACCTGAGCAACTCGTTCCGCCTCCCTGATCCTTGTATCGTTTTTCAGTCGGAAATCATGGCGATTAAGGAAGCCCTGTCCTAGCTAAAGTGTAATGTACTATCTGTCAGCGATATTAGCATTTTCACTGACAGTCAAGCGGCGATAAAGTCCTTGAAATCGTGCTGCTTCACTTGAAAGGCCGCCTTAAATTGCCATTTTTCTCTTACGGAGATGACAGAACGGTTCAACATTCACCTGTGCTGGGTGCCGGGCCACAGAGACATTCCAGGAAACTGCAGGGCGGACGAGCTACATCTAAGCATCTACTAAAGCTGAACACTATTAACAATTTAACAGATGGGAAAATTGCTCAACGTATCACAGATCGAGACAGAGTTGGATAAGCTTAAGTGATCACAGATCAGCTGCGTTGTCGGTGTCCTCACTGGACACTGTCTTATAGGCCAACATGCTAAAAGACTTGGCCTCTTCTTCAACTACTTCTGTAGGAGCTGCAGGGACGAGGAGGAGGAAGAAACCATCCTTCATCTCCTATGCACTTGTCCAGCTCTGTCGCATAAAAATATGCTCCATCTATCTTCGATTTTAGATTCTTCCATATAAAGTTGTATGGATTGTTAAGTGTTGCTGCAATATTGCTTACTAGCCTTCAAATATTTTGTAAAAAAGTAGGAAATACTTTTAAGGGTTGTATAAATAAGGTTAGTGAAATAGTTCTAAAGCGATTCAAGTACCAAATAAATTCCAATCTCTTATAGGCGGAATTCCACTCAGGATCTTCCTGTGTTAATCAGATAAATACCCTCGGATCATTATAGACCCATACGTCGAGTATGGATCTCCGCTCCTCCTGCGCTTTATCAACTTCGATAAAGCTTTTGGTACCGTGAACCTGACTTACATCTGGTAAGCCTTATGCAACGGAGTTATGCGTGAAAGGCTAATTACTATTATCATATTAAAGCTATTATGGGGATACAAAGTCTCGCGTTTCGCACCATGGTGACGTGTCAGAAGATTTTGATGTTTAATTACAGGACTGATACACACAGATAAACACAGTAGAACTGGAATTTAATGGTTTATGAGGACGGCGGGAGTAAGCATTTTTATTATAATTCAGTGATTACCGATCTTTTTTCACGCAGAACTGGTTGGGTAAACTCGTTGTATCTGTATGCGATGGACTATTACATCTTTCCTCAAATATCTGGACTAAGCTGACTACGTTTGTTTGCTTTCCCATAGAATAATGTATTCACACCAAATTCGATTCAATTTAGAAAAGCAAACTAAGTGAGCCTTAATATATATTAACCCATCGAAAATAAAACCTTAAACCCCTTGCAGTCCAAAACTAATATAAACATTACCTGTCAGCAGGTGTAAGAAATGTTAGAAGGAAATGTTTGGAGCCTTAGGATCCTGCGTGCGGATAGAAAAAGTGTGAAGTCAAAGGCTACAGTTGGTATGCTGTCAAAAATCTATATAACAATGACTTATAGTAATAAAAATGTTAAAATCCACTCTATTGTCTAATTCTTACTTTACTTATATCCTGTATCCACTTGTGGGTCCTAGGGCCTCTACTACGCCTACGCGCCATCGTGTACGGTTTCTGGCAATGTGTCTGAGTTCTCCTCAACTTTTCCCTAACTGCCGGGCCTCCTTCTCGACTGTTCTGCGCAATGTGCTCCTCGGACCGCCAGGTCTTCTGCCATCCTGAGTTAAAGGGTTCCATTGCATAGCATGGTTCGCTATGGAACTGTCACCCTTTCGGAACGTGTGACCAATCCACTGCCACTTCCGCCGTTGGATGGTTGTGCCTATTGGTTCCTGACCCGTTCTCTCGTAAAGGTGTTCGTTAGAGATACGATTGGGCCAGCAAATCCTTAGCATATTGCGCAGGCACCTATTAGCAAACGTTTGCAGCTTTCTGGTGATAGTAGTGGTCACTCTCCACTTGCTGCAACCATATAACAGCACGGATTTAACGTTGGAGAGGAACAGTCTTATTTTGGTGCTCAAACTGATTGCATTGCTTCGCCATATTTTGGACAACATCCCGAACGCGGACTTTGCTTTGCCGATCCTGTTGGTTATATCCAGTTCGGTTCCACCATCGGTCGAGACAGTACTCCTAAGATACTGGAAATCCTCTACTCTTTCTACCGGTTGTCCAGCAATGCATATTTGAGCCGATGAGTTAGTTCCAAGGCTGATAATTTTAGTTTTTGCCGTATTAATTTTCAGCTCGACGACGACTGCCTCCCTCTCCACATCTGCTTTCATTTGGTGGAGCTCCATAATTCTGTGGGAGAGAGAGTATACATCATCAGCGTAGTCAAGATGTTTCAGTTGAGATGTAAGAGTCCATCGAATTCCTCCGTTTCCCGTCGATAAAGCTGCATAAAGCACATCGCTAATCACCAATAGGAATAATATTGGTGAAAGGATACAGCCTTGCCTTACCCCACTTTGGATCTCAAATTCCTCAGACAACCCTCCCCTGTGCAGAACGTGACATTTGGAGCCTTCATATGTAGCTCTGATAATAGCGCTCATGGGTGGAGATATGGGGAAACCAATCGCAGGCTCTCAAACTGTTGAGGGGAATTTAAAGAAGCGTTTTTAATTGTAAAGCCGTCTGCCAAAATAACATTAATCAATTAAATTTAGCTACATATAAAATACTTTCATATAATATATCAGGTTTAGGGAATAAGTCTTTATTTAACGATTTTTAAAATTTTATTTATGAATACGATATTATATTTTTATTTGAGACCTTCGTAACTGCAAGTAACTTCGGCTTCTTTGAAAATAAATTTTCGAAATATAATTTTAAGGGGATACCAGCGAGCAGAGTACATGATAGGGGAAGAGCAAGTGGAGGCTGTCTTTTTGAATTCAAGAACAAACTGGAAGGTGTCATCTGCAATTTTCAAACTGTGGATAAGAATATCATTTTGAATCTGGAGTTCGATGACAAATTATTTCGAATCGTGGCAGCCTATATCAACGGCAACCATTGGGAACAGAATTTCCGAAACTTGGAAAAGATCATGCTATGCCATTTCACCTCGAACATTGCAATTATAGGAGATCTTAATGCTAGAACTGGAGAAGATGCAGGACTTGAGAATTCCTTAGCCGGATATCCAGAAAATTGAAAGACGGTATCTGCAATGCTAGGGGCAGAAAGCTCCTGGAAATGTGTAACACATTTGGACTTCGAATTTTGAATGGAACAAGCGAAATGGACGCTCAACTGGGAGATGTCATCAAGGCGGCGTAGCAAACAAGCATACATAACATAGTAAATAGACCAGCTAACCACAAACCATGGTTCGACGAGGAATGCAAAAGGGCAAGAAAATACTCATTCATTTGGCTGAATAAGTTCCGAAACTCTAGCGAGGATTTTTTCAGGAGATTTTATGTAGAAGCAAATTCAAAGTATAAGGATTTATGCAAAAGAAAAAAGAAACTGCACTATGAGGCGGAAGCCAAAAAGCTCTCCGAGTGTAAAAATTCAGCTGATTTTTGGAGATGCGCTGCGAAGCTTAATGGGAAAAAGTTCATCATCAGTGAAACTTTAGGGACCGATACTCTATTTCAGCACTTTAGGCAACTTTTGAATCCAATAACTGATCCATGCAGATTCCACTTTGCTCAACCGGCCTTCGACAGCGACGAATTGGATGCATCAATTACTGTAGCGGAAATAGATGTTGCATATAAGAGTCTGAAAGATGGCAAAGCACCGGGATCGGATGGAATTCCTACGGAGTTCTATAAATATGGAACACCTGAGCTGACTAAGACACTGAAAGGCTTATTTAATAATGTTTTGGAGCATGGTGTGGTGCCGCAACAGTTCGAAGAAGCGTTGATTTTCCCGATTTTTAAGAAAGGTTGTAGGTCCCAGCCTTACAATTATAGAGGCATATCATTTTTGAATGCATCTTATAAGATATTTACAACCGTACTCCAAAAAAGATTAACCTCATGGATAAATACTAATGGTCTGCTTAAAGAATTCCAAGCTGGCTTCAGGGCAGAATGTTAGACCGTCGACCACATTTTCGTACTCAAAAGCATTGCGGAAGCCTATGTAGCGCAACGTAAAGAGTTATATGTATTCTTTGTGGACTTTAGAGGAGCGTTTGACTCGATAAACAGAGGTTCCTTAATGTATAAACTCTTTACCAGAGGAATGTCTAAAAAGTTTGGGAGGGTAATACAAAACATTTATGAAGAGACGCTGTCAGCTGTATGGAATGGAGAAAATGCTTCAAACTGGTTTAAAGCGAGCACAGGAGTTAGACAAGGATTCACTTTAAGCCCGTTGCTATTCGCACTGTTCATAGATGACATCATCGAATCGCTACCTGGAGGTGTTGAGTTTGCAGGGATACTGATAAAGGCGCTCCTTTTTGCAGACAACATAGTGTTGATGGCGAATTCCCCGGAGTGCAGTGCATGATTAACCGTTTGTATGAGTACTGTAAAATGTGGAGCCTAATTATAAGCCTGGAAAAATCAAAGGTGATGATCTTTAAAAAAGGTGGGAGAAGGATGTGTAGCAACGAAAAATGGATTTTGAACGGCGAACAGATTGAGACCGGCAAAAAGTATAACTAACTGGGCATGCTTTTCACGCAAAACTTAAGCATGGAAGAACCTGAAATGCAAGCTACAAAAGGCCAAAACCATGATAAATACAACTTGGAGAAAATGTTTTGCCAACAAATGCATAGTACATAGCAGTAAGTTTCGTGTTTTTGAAGCGGTTGCCGAGTCAACTATGTTGTACGCCGCCCAGGTATGGGGCGGAAGGCGTTTTGAGGAAGTGGAAAAGCTATTGAGGTTTTATATTAAAAGGATATTCCGTTTACCACCTAACACCCCAAACTATGCCATAATGCTAGAGACTGGACTTTCTCCACTGGCTATAAAGACGCTGAAACTGCAGGTGGACTATATTTTAAAGGTATTCAATATGCCTTTGGAAAGATTACCAAGAAAAGTTGCACTGGAAGCACTACAATGCAATAATGGTTGGTACAGAAATTGGAACGAACTAGCGCATGAGTGTGGAATAACCTTGGATTTGGATGAAGCAAGCACGGAGTCATGGAAGCCAAAGCTATACCAGTTGTTAGCAGCAGAAGATGTTAACTTCAGACAACAATTTGAAAGAGAAGCATTAGAGTCACTGCATCGATCTATTTATAGACAGTTGGATCATAATTTGGGAGACCGAAACTACTTTCACGATGGTAAAAGCTGCGAAGAAATATCACTTATGCTAAAACTGCGAGCTGAACTACTTCCACTAAATTATCAACCGCATAGAGAAGATCTACCGGTCTTGTGTAATATATGTAACATGGCGGAGAGGGAGGATATATGGTATTTCATTTCGTGGGAAAATGTCCTACGCTCCGGGAAACTAGACGGCACTTGTTTGGAGTAGATGAAATTTCCGATGAAGAAATCATAAGTAAGCTCAACGAACCGCAAACGTCTCTCCTGGTAGCGTACTGTAAAATAGCCCTAGCCTATCGGCGAAGAATTATAACAGAAAGTTTCTAATTTTGAAGAATAACGCTTTTCGTTTATTAAATTGCAATCCATAAAGTAGCAATGGTTTTTTAAAAAATTGTCAATCGGCAGACGGCTTATTGCCATGCTTTTTTGATTTTTCGATCTTTGTAAAGAATTGTAAATAATTAGTGAATTAATAAAATCTAAATCTAATCTAATCTAATCTAATCTAAAAAGAATAGTAATTAGTTTATCGGGAATACCTCTCCTACGTAAGGCACGCCAAATAAACTCCCTGTTGACACTATCGAACGCCTTCTCAAAATCGATGAACAACAGGTGCAGTGGCGATCGATATTCAACACACTGTTCGATGATAATCTGCAGGGTGTTGATGTGGTCGGGACAGGAGGATCCAGAGCGGAAACCTGCTTATTCGGCATCGAGTGTGTCTTCGAGATGTTGTTTGATTCGCTCCAGGATGATTTTAGCTATTATCTTAGCTACAGCAGGCAGCATGCAGATACCCCTCCAGTTTCCGCACTCCATTAAATTTCCTTTCTTAGGAAGCTTGACGATCATTCCCTTTTTCCACTCGTTAGGAAAGCTCTCTCTATAAGTGGAAGCAGAAGCTCCGCCGATGTTGTGGGCGCTGCTCGTAAGAGCTCTGCTGGAATACCGTCAAGTCCTACCGCCTTGTCGGTTTTCAGTGCCTTGATCGTGGTAATGATCTCATCTTTACTGGGAGTCGTGGTGCGCATTCGGAAACTTCTCACCTCGGGCATCTCAGTCTGATTTGGGAGCATATCGCTAGCGAATACACGGTTCAAAACCGTAGCAAAATGCTCTTTCCATCTCTTGAGCTGGTCCTCATCCGAAATGAGCAAGGAGCCGTCTAGGCTTTTCACTGGATGTTGGCTGGAGCTGCGACCACCTGTCAGCTCTTTCGTGATTCTGTAGACAGTCCTGCTGTCGCACCTCCGTGCAGCTTCTTCTGCTTCTGTAGCCAGCGCGTTGATGTAGTTGCGCTTGTCACGTCGCACGCTACGCTGAACTTCTCTCATCTTCATGCGATATAGGGACTCTAGCTCGCTTCTCTCTGCTGCTGGGGTAGCTGCAACGCGAGCTTTCAGCTGTTTTCGTTCATTAATCCGTCTCCAGGTATCCTCGGAAAGCCACGCCCTATGTCATCCCTACGATCGACCGACAATTCTTTCATCACCAGATGTTTAAAGATTTTTCACAGCACACCAATGGTCCTAGATGGTTGCGGGCATTGAGCTGCTGATTGCTTCCACACCTTGCGAGAAGTGTTCCCTTAATTGTTGGCGCACTGAGGGATCATTAAGTCTATCGAAGTTGAACCTGGGCATTCTTGGTTGTCGTGGGATCTTCGAACTGCAGCAGTGCGTAGTTGGAGGGTAGCTATCATAAGATGGTACTACGTACTATTCCGACATCTGCCCCTCGCCTGTTTCGGACGTCCAGGAGATTTCTTCTAAAGCGGCGGCTAATAGTAAAATGGTCAATTTGGTTGGAGGAGCCCTTCGTTATCGTTGCCTACCTTGGCATTCAAATCCCCCATCACTATGACAATGTCTCCATTTGGTGTTGTGTTGAGGACGGCACTTAAGAGATTGTAGAAGCTCTCCTTCTCGTCCTCAGACGAACTATTCGTTGGGGTGTAACGCTGTATGATGGTGGCGCGTCGTACTTTAGTTCGGAATCTGGCCGTCAAAATCCTATCACCATGAGGCTAGCAGGAAATTAGCCCCTTGCGTGCTGTTGTTGTTAGCAGTAAACCTACTCCATATTCCCGCGGACTTCCGGGTGGTCTTCCAGAATAGAGTAGTACAGTGTTACGCGTTGGGGACTGGTACTCGCCCGCTTCTAACCATCTCACTTCACTTACCCCCAAAATGTCCCGTTTATAACGCATGAATTATTTTTTCCAATTGGAGGAATCTGGCCTTGTAAGGACCTTCGCTTCCAGAGTCGAGGAGCGTCTTTACATTCGAGAAACCTATCTTTGTCCGGGTACAATAGCCAAAAGTCGTCAACATGTGATCATTCTTTATCCGAGGCATAGTGTCAGTTTCTGTAGCGAGCTGGTTTCAGTAACGCAGGTTGCTGGCCCACGTTATCTAGTTCAGTCAGTTGGCAGAGGTAGTAAACATCTCAACCAAAAGCGCATTGTGGATCTTGGACGAAAATTGGATATGAACTAGTTCAGTTTCTGTTCTTGCCAAGCATGATACTACCCTTAGTGTTCTGCCGAAACAGCCGGACTTAGTTATGCCTGTCGCTATGTGTAAATATTAACTTTCGCTGGACGCAATCAGCAAAGCCAACCGCAGATGGGAGGATGGTACAACTTGTCAAGTGCCCAGACGGATCTGCCCCAGGCTGGATCAGAGACGCTCTAATGGCTTGGTCTTGCTAAAGCAATCACAGATCGAGACTGTTTTTTGGGGATACTATCCGAAAGGGCATCTTTTCAAACAACTTTGCAGAACATGTAGGAACGAAGTGGAGGAAGAAACTATCTTTCGGCGACATGGCGAGTATTGACATCAGAAGCATTCTCCGTTTTACAAAAACCTTCGTTTGATTCAATTAGTCCTAGATCGTGGTATCTGTGTAGAGACAGCACACCCTAGCCTAGAATATCAACACAACTGTACGTTATTTTTACAGAGGTTATGGCAATTTTGACAAAAAAATATAGAGACGTTTTCAATGTCCAATCTGCAACATCTTATATTTTAGAGAAGAGTAAATTAAGTCAAAATTCCAAAATGTTGAAGGACTGAGTATAAGCTTCTTATGTTTTTTTTTTACAGAAGACGATTACTGCTGCCGTGGTTACTGCATAGACCTGCTCATAGAACTATCACATCGTATAAATTTCACCTACGATCTTGCTCTGTCACCAGATGGCCAATTTGGACATTATATTCTAAAAAATCAAACCACCGGAAATATGGCCGTTAAAAAGGAATGGACAGGTCTCATAGGTGAAGTAGTGAACGAACGGGCTGACATGATTGTGGCTCCCCTAACCATTAATCCAGAGCGAGCTGAATTCATTGAATTCTCCAAACCATTCAAATATCAGGGCATCACCATTTTAGAGAAGAAACCATCACGGTCAAGTACTTTGGTATCTTTCTTGCAGCCGTTCAGCAACACCCTGTGGATTCTGGTTATGGTTTCAGTGCATGTTGTGGCTCTGGTTCTATACCTTCTGGATAGGTAAGATCCTGAATAATCCTAATGACCTTTTCTCAGTGGTTAAATAAATTTTCTAGGTTCTCACCATTTGGCCGTTTCAAACTCACCAGCAATGACAACACTGAAGAGGACGCTCTAAACCTGAGTTCAGCAATTTGGTTTGCCTGGGGAGTTCTTTTGAATAGTGGAATTGGAGAAGGAACACCGAGAAGTTTCTCAGCTCGTGTACTCGGAATGGTTTGGGCTGGTTTTGCAATGATAATTGTCGCATCGTACACTGCTAACTTGGCTGCCTTTCTCGTATTGGAACGTCCAAAAACCAAGCTCAGTGGTATAAATGACGCTCGACTGAGGAATACGATGGAGAATCTTACGTGCGCCACTGTAAAGGGCTCAGCTGTTGATATGTATTTTAGGCGACAGGTAGAGCTATCGAATATGTATCGTACAATGGAGGCGAATAACTATGCGACTGCAGAGCAGGCTATTCAGGATGTTAAAAAGGGGTAAGGATGCATAAAATTCGTTGTTTTTAGCGACTTGAATATGAACTTTGTCTAGGAAACTAATGGCGTTCATATGGGACTCTTCACGGTTGGAATACGAGGCTGCTAAAGACTGTGAACTAGTTACAGCCGGAGAGTTGTTCGGTAGAAGTGGTTATGGAATAGGTCTTCAGAAGGGATCACCGTGGACAGATGCTGTGACGCTGGCTATACTTGAGTTCCATGAAAGTGAGTATTTCATACTTGAATTAGAGGAGGACTTTTATCTTTCCATACTTTTGGAGATTAAATCGTAAGAACTCCAAACACTAATGCGAGGTGTCGGCATCCAATTTGCAGCTGCCTAATCTAGTGCAATCGTTTAGTTTGTGTCAGAACATACGAGTAAATGTTTTGAATTACATAATATGGAGTTGCATATCAGTTGCATGTGGGTGCACTTTCATGAATTCCCATAGCAGACATTCTTGCAACAAAAATGATGGTATACCCATTTTTCAACGATTCTATCAGCCGACTAAAATTCGTATGTCTGTATCTTGGCATTAATGCATGAAATTCTTTTACTCCCTACTCAGGTGGCTTAATGGAGTCTCTAGATAAGGACTGGATTTTCCATGGCAATGTTCAGCAATGTGAACAATTTGAAAAAACTCCCAACACTTTAGGTTTGAAAAATATGGCGGGTGTATTCATACTGGTAGCGGCTGGTATTGTAGGCGGTATAGGGCTCATTATCATAGAAGTAGTGTACAAGAAACATCAGATTAAGAAGCAAAAACGAATGGAAATAGCACGTCATGCTGCGGATAAATGGAGGGGAACTATAGAGGTAAATTCATTCATTATCCTTGGTTTAGTTCTTAAAGTATTTTTTTTTTTGTATTTGCAGAAACGTAAAACCCTTCGTGCATCCTTGGCCATGCAACGTCAGTATAACGTTGGACTCAATGCAAATCCTGGTACAATAAGTTTAGCTGTAGATAAAAATCGTTATCCTCGTCTTGGTCTGGCTTGGCCAGGTGACTCAGATCTTGTTCGTAATCGTCGATTATATGAAGATTCAAGTAAGACCGCCTTTGGTAAAAAACAATCGCTATCAAATCTTCTTCCACCGCCGAGGTATTCGCCAGCGTACACAACAAATGTGTCACATTTGGTTGTTTAATTTTATGTTTTGAAAAATGTACGTTTAGAAATGTTATAGAATGTACTTACGAAGTTAAGGTGCATTTTTTAATAGTATTGCTTCCAAACTTATATTTTTGTTTGAAATAGTTTTTTTTAACCTCTTGAAAAAGTGCACAGAAATATTTTAAAATAAAATTTATCTCGGTTAATCAGTAACGCAGCCCAATAGAATGGGACCATAGATTGAGTGAATTTTTCTCTCGAATTTCAGGGGCTCCAATTACCGGAAGATTAATAGTTTAACCTAGAATAAACTTAGTTATTCTCTACTAGCTGTACCCCTTGCTGCCCGCATTTTATAAACGGATTGTGTTTGCTCTTTTCCCATGAAAAGGAAAATTATTGCGTATAAACCCCAACCAATTCTTGTATCCTGTAACCCATTCTGCTCCCATGTATATTATTATGCGTAAAGAATAAACAGGTCATGCTATTATATTTTGCAAAGTAACCTTGTTCGGAAAAGCAAATACCGAAGCCTGCGTAAAAAGATGTCTTGGCTATCCCGAAGTCTTAGCTATATACTATTATTATGCTTTGATATTTGCCTTATCATGTGCTATGGTTTTCTCCAGAATCTTAAGTATTGTTCGATTATCGAATGATTCCACCTTAAACATATAGGGTCCAATTTCGTTAAGGGGGAGATCCTCTTAGGCAACTGAAAATAAGTAAAGTTTAAAAATTTGTTTGTGTTGAAACTATTTATTCTACACAATCTAAATTTTAGGTAATTACATCTTACAGCTTGCGAAAAAATATTTTTTTTATATATTTAATAATGGCGGCTGTGCGACACTTTCTTCAGAGACGGTTGCCGCCTGAGTTGTTCCACGACATACAACCCAGCGTCTGCTGCATTGATCTGAAACATTAGGTCCAAGAAAATTTAGATTTCTAGGATCCACGCACTCTATATGAACCTAAAAAATGCAAAGAAAAGTTGAAATTGGAAAAATAGTAAGTGTAATAGGCATACTTCTTAATGAAAAAAGAGCTTTTTTTTAAAATAGTTTTCAAGGAATTTTAGATTCACATAGAAGGTAATTCTGTTGTCTACAACGATTTTTGAGTTATCTCGTACGAGGCTCTCGAAGAAGTGGTTTTGAGAAAAACGCTGTTTAAAACTGCTGCGTACTCTTAAGCCGAGCGGAGGTCAGTAGAGTTCACAGGCTATAACTTCGGCAGGACTAAGAATTTCGTTTAGGATAGGTTAGGTTAGATTGGCTGTCTGCACCACGATGCAGACACACTTAGTCCAGTTAAGGTCCATTGTGATGCCAAGGATCTACCATTAGATCACTCAGGGACTAATAAACCAACCGGAGCTTTTGATGAAGCGATGGATGTTCGTGACGCCTAAGGACGCCAAATCACTGAGGTCGTCAAGGAAGGGAGCTCCTAGATGGAGCATTCTTTTGCGTGATAGAGCAGGACATGTGCATAGGAAGTGAAGAATGGTTTCTTCCTCCTCCTCGTCCCTACAGCTCCTGCAGAAGTCATTGGAAAAGAGGCCAAGTCTTTAGGCATGTTGGCCGATTAGACAGTGTCCGGTGATGACACCGATAACGCAGCTGATCTGTAATCGCTTTAGTTTAACCAACTCGGCACTACGTTTCTGGTCCAGCTTAGGCCAGATCTGCCTCGAAATGTGATACGTAGAGCCACTATCCCACCTAAGGTTGGTCTTGCTAATAGCGTTCAGCTTCAGTAGATGCTTACGTGTAGCGAGGGGCATACCCAGGGCTTGCCTATCTGGCAGAATCCTTAGAGTAGTACCCTGTCTAGCGAGTTCATCCGCGCTACAGTTTCCTGGAATGTCTCTGTGACCTGGCACCCAGCATAGGTGAATGTTGAACTGCTCTGTCATCTCTGTAAGAGACAAACGGCAGTCTAAGACGGTCTTTGAAGTAAAGGAGCACGATTCCAGGGACTTGATAGCCGCTTGACTGTCAGTGAAAATGCTAATATCGCTGACAGATAATACATTACATTTCAGCCAAGACAGGGCTTCCTTAATCGCCATGATTTCCGCCTGAAAAACGCTACAATGATCAGGGAGGCGGAACGAAATGCTCAGGTTGAGCTTATCGGAGAAAACACCACAGCCCACCCCACCTGCGGTCTTAGAGCCATCTGTGTAGAAGTGCACCGAATTTCCATCATCAGGGGGAGAGCCATCCCACTCATCCCGTTCAGGGATACTCGTACGGAAGTGACGGTCAAATCTCAGTTTCGGTGGGGTGTAGTCCGTGTTTTCATGTGTGAAGTTGAGAAGATCAAGGATCGAGGAGTGGCCAATGTGATAACTAGACCACTGAGAGGAGGCTTTAAGACGAATAGCCGCACTGGCAGCAGTCTGTCTGCCGAGGATATCCAGGGGTAACAGGTTGAACATAATGTTCAGTGCCGCAGAGGAGGTAGTTCTTAGTGCACCACTCATGCACATGCAAGCGGATCGTTGCACTTTAGCTATCTGAGAGAGGTGAACAGCCCTGTCAAGGGCAGGCCACCAAACGATCACGCCATAGAGTAGTATGGGCCTGAGAACAGACACGTAAAGCCAGCGAGTGATTTCAGGTTTCATACCCCAGCTTTTTACAGGAATAGAGAGCTACATTGACTTTCCTTACGCGTTCTAGTAGATTGGCTTTCCAGTTCAGTTTACTGTCCAGAATAAGACCCAGGTATTTTGCACTAACAGTGAAGGTGAGACTGGTGCCATTAATCATAGGAGGGTCTACGTGGGGAACTTTATATTTCCTTGTGAAGAGAACAAGTTCTGTTTTATGAGGGTTAACCCCCAATCTACAATTGGAGGCCCACCTAGTGAGCCGAGAGAGAGCATATTAGAGGATTTCCTTGAGAGTGTCTGGGTGCTTGCCAGACGCAGCAATCGCAATGTCATCAGCATAGGCAATCACTCTACAGCCTGACCTGTCCAGGTCCACTAGTAGCTCATTCACTACAAGATTCCACAGGAGGGGGGACAAAACACCACCTTGGGGTGTTCCGCAGCAGGCAAGTCTTCTGGTCGATGCTCCACCCAGCTGTGTGTTGATAATCCTGCGTGTTAGCAATTGATTGATCAACACTCCGAGCGAAGTATCCACTTTCAGATTTGCAAGTGCGTCTGTGATTGCCTTTGGTTTGACATTGTTAAAAGCTCCCTCAATGTCAAGAAAAGCCATCATGGTATATTCTTTAATGCTCAGAGATTTTTCAATGATGCGCACAAGCGAGTGTAAGGCTGTTTCAACGGATTTGCCTTTGCAGTACGCATGTTGGGACGGCGAGAGCAAAAACGGGCTAATGCTCTGACGGAGGTGAATATCAATCAGCCTTTCCAGCGTTTTCAGTAGAAAGGACGATAGACTGATAGGTCGGAGATCCTTTTTGGTTCCACATGCGAGCTCTTACCTGCCTTAGGAATGAAGACAACTTCAACCTCGGCCCACGCCATGGGGATGTAGACCAGATTAAGACAGCTCGATAAGATGACCTTGAGCCATGGAAGCACAATGTCCTCACATTTTTGAAATTCTGCAGGAATAATGCCGTCAGGTCCTGGGGACTTGAAGGGCTTGAAGCTGCGCATGGCCCAGCGGATCTTTTCTGTAGTTACTATAACCAAGGACCTGCTGCACGGTAGAGAGCAAGTACGGGTAATGCCCGATAATGGAACAGCAACAGGAGAGCTACCAGGGAAGTGAGTATCCAGTAGGATGTCAATGGATTCCTTAGCAGAGGTGGTCCAGTGACCATCTGGATGTAAGAGGTAGCTAGGTGTTGAAGGGCTTTTTGAGAGGATTTTCCGCAACCTAGACGCTTCCGAGGATTCTTCAATACTGTCGCAGAAAAGTCTCCAGGAGCGTCGTTGCTCTTTCCTCAGTGAGATTTTATATTTCCTTAGAGACAGTTTGTAGGTGTCCCAGTCGGCCGTCTCGCGAGAGCTTTTAGCAATATTAAAGAGGAGTCTGCTGTCCTTCCTAAGAGTACTAAGATTTGCATTCCACCAAGGTGGTTTCTTCTTATCTCGAGGAGTGCGGTTAAGGCACGCCACAGTCAAGGCACCGTTAAGTGCCGATGTAAAGGTGTTGACCAACCTGTCAAGATCATCCGTACTAGTAGGTTCAGTAGGCAAAAGGGAGGGAATAACCTTCAATAAGCGCTTCCTGTATAGAGACCAATTAGTTTTTCTATAATTTCTACAAACTTTCTGATGAGGTAGATAGTCGTCAAGACTGAATTGGAGGTAGCGATGGTCTGACAAAGAGTGCTCTTCAGAGACTCTCCAGTCCTTTACCAGATTATATATATGATCAGAGACAAGGGTAATGTCCAGGACTTATTGTCGGTTACGAGTAATAAAGGTCGGTTTACACCCTCGGTTACAAATAAGGAGATTAGTACTGAGGATAAAATCAAAAAGTTGCTCATCTCTTTCATTTATGTCGGAACTGCCCCAGATTGAGTGATGAGCGTTCGCGTCACAGCCAATGATGAGACCAGTCTTAAGGCACTCTGCTTTCGCAATCAAGCTCCCCAAGATGTCCGGAGGGAGTGGGCCCACTTGATCGTGACCCAAATAGGCCGAAACCAGCCAGTAATTCTTTAAATGCAATTCCAGGTTGGTAGCGACTATGTCTTGCGTAGATTAGTTTATAGTTTGGAGTCTTGAGGCCACAAACCCGGTTTCCAACAACCCATGGTTCCTGGATCAAGACTAAGTCTTCCCCGTTCTTAGCAAGCCGGAGAATAAGGGAGGCCGAAGCCGAGATGGAGTGATGCAGGTTAATCTGAAGGATCCGCAGCATTAGAGCTACTTCTCTGTTCAGATACCATTATCACGGTATTGTTGCCGTCCTCTGAATCTGATGACAGGAGGTCATCCTCAAGGGAAGGGCCATATGGATCGCTATCCATCTCCGTGTCCGTCAAACCGAAGTCGGACTCACGGATAGATGGTGAGGGAGAAGGGGGACCGGAAAAGACCAGTTTGAGAAGAGCGCCAACCATTTCCGTGTCCGTCGACGAAGAGTCGACCCTCAAGAGGGGTGGAACAGCGGAGGGGAGCGAGGGAATGGGCTCGGAAGGAGAGAAACTCGCGACTGGTATGGAAGAAGCGTCCAGTTTGGGAGGGACTCTCTCAGGCTCTTTCTCATCGCATTTATATACTTTAAGAGTGATAGAGCTGAAGCAGTAGTTAATCAATCCTTTTGAAGATGCCAAGGGGGCCAGGGACTCTTCATTGATGACAATAATGACGCTTCTTATGTCACCTCTCGGCTCGTCCACTTTGGCAATCTTCCAGTTGTGGGTAGGGAGGGCGCTGTTGCTGATCCTGAGAATATCCAGGATCACCCTAGGATCGGAGGGTTCGACCGGAATGGTAGCACGAGTCCTAGGACGGTTAGGAATTTGGTCTTTTTCCACGACCTCCAACTGTGCACCTGGCCAAACCTGCCCCAATCTGGAGACAGCAATTTTGTAAAGATCCTTAGATCTTTGATCAGCACAGGCAATGATTTTTACGTGCCCTTGATACCAGCCAGCATCTCAGCAAGAAACATCAGGGCCGGGATGGTCACGTAAGACTTGGAGACAATTGGTGGCGAGCTTTATCTCCACCTTCCTCCATTTGTCAGCTGTGATGCTACCATCCGGATCGCGATCTCCAAGTGTGCCTTAAGTACTTGGTTGAAGGGCTTGGAGGTAGTGTTGGCAAGTACTACCTTGGTCTTTTTTGCTAAGGTGGGAGACTCATCCTGAGATCTTTGGCGTTTGGACGATAAGTCCTTGTTGGATGAGTCGGAGGGGAGCTGGACACGTTTAGTAGCCCAGCTTAAGGACGTTTTGTGTTTTTGTGTTCTCTCTCGTTCAGGGATAGCCTGAATGCGGCGAATTAGCTTGTAGGCTAGCCGTCGATCTTGGTAAGAGATCTTTGAGGGAGCGACGTTCCGTGAGCTCGAAGCCGAGCTGTCCGTCGCCCCTGAGAGAGGTTTAAGAAGGGGATGTGGATCCTTCGAGGAGGAGGGAGCAGCGTGCTGTAAGCTCGAGGCCGAACAGTTAGCTGTCCCTGAGGGTAAAGAGATAATGTGGGGGTTGACCCCACGCGCTACATGGTCTGGCTTTACGATGGGACCAGGTGTTGAGACCACTGTCCTATCCGCCAGCGTACCTGGCGCGCGTTCAGCAATCCTGGGAGCGACCACTTGCTTGCAGCTGCTCGCATAGCTAGTGCTAGGCTTCAAAGCCAATACGCCAGCAGGAGTTGCAATGGCAGAGCTTGCAGGTGTGCTTTCCAGGAGGCTGGAAGACGGTTTTTCAAAAGGACCGTCCCCTTTTTGAATATTTATATTTGTTTTTTTTTTGCTTGTTTTGGTTGTTTTGTTTGTTTGTTGTTCATTTTAGGACCCACGAGTGGCGGAGAATGGGAAGGTCGACCTGCACAGAGACCCGCATTGTGCAGGCAAGGCAGGCTAATCCGGAGGTCGCCAGGTATCCGGATACTCCGTTAGCGACTGGGCTATTATTTAGAGTGGGCCCCAAGCCAGGCTGATCCTCGGCACGGGTCGTGTAACACCTTGATCTGGCCCACCGGAGGGGAGAGGGGAATGGATAGGATATGACAGGGGGGTAAGGACGACTGCAACTTAGCTTCATGTCTCATCTGGGGATAGGTACCCGAGAATCCTTGACCTTTACTAGGCCCCTACACCACGGCGAGGTGTGCAGTCAGATAGGGGACCGAAATGGTTAAGCCTGATGTTTTTCTGAAAAATCCATATGGATTGGGTTAGTAGTGTTAACGTGATACGTGTTCAAATAAAAAGACAAATGGACAAAACGTATAATTTTATTATATTGCAATATTCTTGCTGGGGTTTGTTTAAATAAAACCGTCTTTTGTGTATTTTAATCGTTTATTTATTATCAAACACCAACTTTACGTCAACACAATATTCAATCACTTTATTCTTTATTTATTTCAAACTAAACTGTCGCTACAATGTCGCTTATTTTCACCACTGGTCTAGTCTCCCTCTTGTAATCGCTGTATGCACTTATAAATAGCTGTGTCCACGATGGTTGTGGTATGGGTATTTATATAAAATACAAGTCCTTCTAGAAAATGCTAGATGTCGCTCGGGATGAATTGATGATCCTGGAATAATTGGGATATTGTGTGGAACAATTGTGGAACGTAAGCACATTAGGTTGGGATATTTACTGCTAGCAGGCCTTGGCAATATATGTCGTTGTACGCAGTACCTGATGATGTACTTGATACTACAATATGTAAGATAAGATAAGAAGATATAGATAGATACGTGCTTTTCCCCTTTTTTGAGACAGTTTCCCCTTTTTCGCCTAACGAGCAGACTGACAAATAGACTACATACATTTATACTTACTTAAAGCGTAATGATGTCAAATTTAGCGTTTGATAGCATCTTAACTATCAATATAGATAGCGCATTTCTCTCAAATATACAATTTAGCGAATTGAGTTAAGTTATTTTAAATAACAGTAGCGTGTCTCACTCGTGTCTACTCATTTTTCTAATTTAAGTAATTTATTTGAAAATTGACCATAAATAATAATAATAATAACAATTCTGTGCACATACATACAAATGTTACCTTTAATTTATGTTCGATTTTATTTTTTTAATAAAAGAGCAACTACAAATCTGACTTAAAGTAAAAGAAATGATATGAACGAATGTTAACATTGTAAGATACATAAAATAATACTTAGTAGGTATTAATTTAAATTATCATAAATAAATGTTTAAATTTAAAGAGGAAATTCTAAACAAGAAGAAGATGTAACAATTCCAAAACCAAACCAAACTGAAAAAAATCCGATCAACGAAGACAAGACCTAGATTAGTAATTTTATTATATCTTCCTATAGTAGGTAATATAAACTTTCTTTAAAAATGTTATAAGCATATGAATTTGGCCCTCTATTAAAACTTGTAAAATCTAGCTACTAAAATAAATGTACTGAAATTATTTTTCTTTTCATTAAATACTGTCTACGTTTTGCATAAACAAATACTTTCACAAGTTAAAACGCCAATTAAAATCCAAAGTATTGTTATAAATCCACAGTTGTTATTTGTTACTAATATATTGTCTTATTCATATAAAGCATAAATATATTTCAATAAACTAAAATATAACAAGGAAATTAAAAACAACAAAATTAAATGTAATGTAAAAAAAAAAACAATTATAATCAATTGGTAGTTGTAATGTTAGCTAAAATGATTCCAACTGTCTGTTGTTCAGTCAAATTGGGTGTGTAAATGTAATTGAAATAAATAAAATTGTACAAAAAATTTAAATAAACTTAAAAAAATTATCAATGTTTATTTATTTAAAACTCATTATGTGAGCCTTAATTCGTGATGATATGACTAAAACGCTACGCGAGAGCTTGTAATCTCTCCTGTGAGTTTATTTCTACACCTTTTTTAATCATTCCACTGATCGAAAGTTTATCAACAGAATATGGAAGATCAGTAATAAAAAAAATTTTGAAAAAGTACAAATGAGTAAGATTGAATGAGTATTCTTTAAAGGGACATGACAAATTCAAAATTTCGCTCTACTGACTTTTTTTTGGCAAAGAACATTCATAGTACGAATGAATGGGTCATTCCATGCTGACGGGTGGGACATTTTGACGCATTTTTTGACAAACATTTTTCAGTTTCAGCTTTTTCTTTCGGGTGACGGGTGAGTCACAAAAAAAGAGATTCCTTCAATGGACAGTAAATCTAAAAATAGCTCATCTGTGTTGAATATTTTTGCACTGATCACAATATAATTAGATGCACTAACTTCAAATGCTAGTGGCAACGTTGACAACAAGCCATCAGAAATGCCGCCTCTGATGTACTTGGTTTCTCTCGGCCCCAACAATGAAACCCCTGGTTTGATGAGGAATGCCGGCTAGCACATGCAGCAAAACAAGAGGCGTACAAGGCGGCGCTGCATAGAAGGACTAGAGGAAGAGAAACAAGGAACATCGACTTTCCAGAAAGAAGAAAAAGGAGCATGAGAGCGCTCGGTCGAGGAGATTGAGAGACTTTATTGCAAGAATGACGTTCGAAAATGTTACCAAAAGGTAAAGAGAACATGCCAGGGTTTCAAACCTAGAACAGAGGATGCAGGAACGAAAATGGTAACGTAGTAGTAGAATCGCAGTTGGTGACGAGGATATGGGAGGAACACTTCTGCAGACTGCTAAACGGCGACGCTGACCAATATTCCGTTGTCAGGCAGAATAAGCCATTGAACAGTGGCAATGATAGTCAAGATTCCCTTCAACCCGATCAGAATGAAGTGAGGATACTTACTTACTTACTTAGATCCTTTAACCCCTCGGGGGGCATAGGGCGTCAACCACGCCTGCGCGCCATCGTGTTCGAAATTCTGCAACGCGTTTGAGCTGCCTCCAACTCATTCCTAAAGAGCTCGATTCCTCGTCAACTGTTCTGCGCCATGTTTGCCTAGGGCGTCCCGCTATTCTGCCTGCCTGGGTAAGCGGATTCCACTGCATGGCGTATTTCGCAATGGAGTTGTCTTCGCGCCGTAGGGTGTGTCCAATCCATTGCCACTTTCTTCTTCGTATAGTAATGCTTATAGGTTCTTGGCCCGTTCTCAAAGAAGGTTGTTCGTTAGAGATGCGGTTCGGCCAAAAAATCCTCAAGATGATTCTTAAGCATTTGTTTACAAAGACTTGCAGCTTCCGTGTGTTAATGGTGTCCACCTTCCAAGTACTACACCCATAAAGCAGCACTGATTCTACGTTGGAGCGGAACAGCCGCAGCTTGGTTCTTAAGCTGATAACATTGCTTCTCCAGATTTTGGATAGCATTCCGAACGCAGCTTTAGTCTTCCCGATTCTGCTGCACACATCCAGTTCGGTGCCACCGCGATTAGCCTAGACCACACTTCCTAAATAAAGAAAGTTATCAACTTTCTCGACTTCCTGTCCGGCAATGTTAAGTTGAGCGCGGTTGTTAGAAGAAGTGCTCAGGGCTTTTGTTTTGGCTGTGTTTATTTTTAGCCCCACTTTGTTTGCCTCAGCTTCTAGATTTTGGGCCATCAGATGAAGATCCATTATCCGATGTGAAAGTAGACAAACATCGTCAGCGTAATCTAGGTGTTTAAGGTAAGATGTCATAGTCCAACGAATTCCATAGTTGCCTTCCGTCAATGCTGCACGGAGTACATCGCTGATAACCACCAAAAACAACAGTGGTGACAGTATGCACCCTTGACGTACTCCAGTTTGGACTTCAAAATCCTCCGACACCTTACCATTGTGCACGACGTGACACTTACCGCCCTCGTATGTAGCCTTGATAATAGCTATAAGTTTTTCTGGGATGCCTCTCCTGCGCAAGGCCAACCAGATAGCATCTCGATTCAATCTGTCGAAAGCTTTCTCGAAGTCGATAAACATTAAATGTAGCGGAGACCTATACTCAACGCATTACTCGATAATGATCCGTAAGGTGTTTATGTGGTCAATGCAGGAGGATCCAGCGCGAAAGCCTGCCTGTTCGACATCGAGAGTTGAATCTAAATGTTCTTTAATTCGTTCTAGAATTATTTTAGCTATTATTTTAGCCACGGCTGGAAGAACGCATATACCTCTCCAGTTACCGCAATCCGTCAAGTTTCCCTTCTTTGGAAGTTTAATGATCATCCCCATTTTCCAATCCTGTGGAAATTGTTCACTATCCCAAGCTCTCCGTATTACGGGATGCAGCAAATCTGCCGATGTATTTGGCGCCGCTTGAAATAGCTCGGCAGGGATGCCATCAATACCCACCGCCTTGTTCTTCTTGAGGGACTTGATTGCTGTTATTATCTCGGTTTTACTGGGAGGTGCGGTGCGAATTCGGGGACTTGTTGCTTCGAACTGCTCATTCGAATTCGAGATCATACCGCCATCGTCTATGTGATTTAGCACTGTAGTAAAATGTTCTCTCCATCTAGTGAGCTGATCCTCATCCGAAATCAGAAGGTTACCGTCTAGACTCTTCACTGGATGTTGTTTGGAGTTTCGACCACCGATGAGCTCCTTAGTGACGCTATACACAGTCCTACTGTCGCACCTACTCGCTGCTTCTTCAGCCCTTGAGGCCAGTGAGTTGATATATTGACGTTTGTCACGTCTCACACTACGCTGCGCTTCTTTCTTCTTCGCACGGTATTGGGTTTCAAGCTCGGTTCTCTCTACTGCTGAGGCCGCTGCAATCCGAGCCTTGATTGCTGTACGCTCATCGATCCGTCTCCAGGTGTCTGTAGAAAGCCATGTGCGGTGGTGTTTCTGCTTTTTACCGACATACGTGCGTGCCCCAGTCGCAAAAGCATTTTTCGCAGCACTCCAGTGGTCATCCATGTTCTCTATGCTGCTGATTGCTTCTGCTTCTACGGCAAGATGGTCCCTGAACTGTTGGCACACTTGGAGAACCTTGAGCCTGTCGATATTAAACCTGGTGATGTTAAGTAGGTTTGAGCGGTTGCTGTTGACGGATGAAGTACGAAGGCGTAAATGAGCTACCATAAGATGGTGATCTCGTTCTAGTCCGACGTCAGCTCCGCGTCTGTTTCGGACGTCCAGGAAACAATTTCTAAAGCGGCGACTGATCACAATGTGGTCGATCTGGTTGGATGTTCGTTGCCTATCAGTAGAGACCCAACTGATTTTGTGGCAGGTGTTATGCTTAAACAGCGTACCTCCTATGACTAGGCGGTTGGTATTGCAGAAGTCCACAAACCGCTCAACCGCTCAGTCCACATTACGGTCTCCCACGCCGTGAACTCCCATCACGTGCTTAAGCATGGTGTTGTCGCTACCCACCTTGGCATTGAAATCTCCCATCGCCATTACGATGTCCCCATTAGACGTTTGGTTATTACTGAATATGCAAAAATATAAAGAATTTATTTTAAACTTTAAGAACTTTTTTTTTATTAAATTGTGATCACACATTTGTAGGTGTAGGTACATTGTACATACCATATCCTTATTATAAGGCTGAAATGTGTAACGTAAAATTCAACTCTTTTTCTGATATTTTTCGTATATCTCCTGAATGATTAGGCCGATTGCAATGAAATAAAAGATTATTCCTTTTCCTTGTTAACCCTTTCGGTACTTCTTTTTTGTTGTAAGGGTAAACAATTTTTTTTTTCTTTTTGTTGTTACTGAGGTTGCTAGTAACAACATTATTGCCTTCAAATTGCATTCGAAAACTCAAATGTATTTGATGATCATCTTATATATTAATACGTGAACACGAAAATTTATCCTACTTGTTTTTAGTATTTATTGTAAAAGGAGGGGGATGAAACTTATATCATTAGACATAGATATGCAGAAAAAAAAATCATGTACGCATGTAGCTGCTGCTAGGTAAATTCCCCTTAGTCGAATTTCGACCACACGCGATACTAGTCTAAATACAAAAGAAATAAAAAAATGGCGTTCTTACCAAAAAATGTTCACACAATTGCACCAGACCTAAAAGCATACTGGCGGCAAACAGCAGAACAGTATATCCATTCAATGAGTAGGGACCAGAGTATATCCATTCAATGAGTAGGGACACTCTCCACGTTTTCTTTATCAGTGCTTATCACTAAGTCACACAGACACGTGAAATAGATGGATATAAGAAGTGTTATAGAGAGAGAGAGATAAATAGAGGAGTGTCTTTTCGGAAAATAGCACAGGGTGTCCCATTAAAAAAAGGCAAACATTTATTTTTTCACACTTTTTTTATTAAATATTACAATTACATACGTATTACGCGGAGATATTTGTGTTTGTTGTTGGCTTTTTTCACAGTTTTATTGAATTTTTTGATGATATGATACACTCGCACACGTACACAAAATTTTGTAACAAATTCCTTGTTTTGATTTATGTAGCAAAAGTAATTAAATTCTTGATTAAGAATATTATACATTTCCAATTCAAAATTATTTAAGAAGTACATATTGGGAAAACGAGAAAAAACCTTTGCTCCAGAGTCTCTAATGCATCTAAAAATTCTTGAGGCGGATGTGTTAAATGCGCACCCTCATATTCTTTAAAATCTATAAATAAGGAGGAAACACTAGGTTGCTGACTTAATTCCAACTCACACTTATGCTTTTGCCGATATTCCTTTTAAAATGAGCCTGCAAAATAGTAAAAGGCATTTTCACTACCGAAATCAACAGTTTTATAATCAGATTCGGTTTTGAAAAAGTCAATCACTTTGTCCTTCTTTTTTGGTGATTGTAACTGCATTTCAATTTCGGGAAGCTCTAAATTTGCAGTTGGGTCGCAGTTTCCATGGGTTATATCCTCCATGTACTATGCCCAAAAAGATCTCTTAAACGAACAAGTGAATTGAAACGGAGTCACCAACTTATTATTTCCTCCCCGGTTGCGTAAAACAGCAAAGGTGTTTTCCAAACAATCTTGGTTGAGGTTTCTGCTTAAAAGGAACTGAATACCATCTGTCCTTAAGTCCTTTTAAAAATCGCATATTTTTAGCTATGTTGGCGGACTTATCAAAAAATTTAATGTTTTGCAAACAAATATTCGTTTCGTTTAACAAATTTATTTGTTCTTCTATACTCTGGCAAACAGCAACCAATGCAACATATACCGCAAGGAGTTGAGAAAAGGACAAAAACGAAAAAAAAGCTCACAGAGAAAATACGCGCTTTAAGTATTAGTGTTGTCATATGGCAACAAAATACCGAAATGGTTAAGCCTGATGTTTTTCTGAAAAATCCATACGGATTGGGTTAGTAGTGTTAACGTGATACGTGTTCAAATAAACATACAAATGGACAAAATGTATAATTTTATTATATGTAAGATAAGATAAGAAGATATAGATAGATACGTGCTTTTCCCCTTTTTTGAGACAGTTTCCCTTTTTCACCTAACGAGCAGACTGACAAATAGACCACATACATACATATGAACTTACTTAAAGCGTAATGATGTCAAATTTAGGGTTTGATAGCAGCTTAACTATCAATAAAGAAAACGCATTTCTCTCAAATATACAATTTAGCGAATTGAGTTAAGTTATTTTAAATAACAGTAGCGTGTCTCACTCGTGTCTACTCATTTTTCTAATTTAAGCAATTTATTTGAAAACTGACCATAAATAATAACAATAATAACAATTCTGTGCACATACATACAAATGTTACCTTTAATTTACGTTCGATTTTATTTTTTTAATAAAAGAGCAACTACAAATCTGACTTAAAGTCAAAGAAATGATATGAACGAATGTTAACATTGTAAGATACATAAAATAATACTTAGTAGGTATTAATTTAAATTATCATAAATAAATGTTTAAATTTAAAGAGGAAATTCTAAACAAGAAGAAGATGTAACAATTCCAAAACCAAACCAAACTGAAAAAAATCCGATCAACGAAGACAAGACCTAGATTAGTAATTTTATTATATCTTCCTATAGTAGGTAATATAAACTTTCTTTAAAAATGTTATAAGCATATGAATTTGGCCCTCTATTAAAACTTGTAAAATCTAGCTACTAAAATAAATGTACTGAAATTATTTTTCTTTTCATTAAATACTGTCTACGTTTTGCATAAACAAATACTTTCACAAGTTAAAACGCCAATTAAAATCCAAAGTATTGTTATAAATCCACAGTTGTTATTTGTTACTAATATATTGTCTTATTCATATAAAGCATAAATATATTTCAATAAACTAAAATATAACAAGGAAATTAAAAACAACAAAATTAAATGTAATGTAAAAAAAAAAACAATTATAATCAATTGGTAGTTGTAATGTTAGTTAAAATGATTCCAATTGTCTGTTGTTCAGTCAAATTGGGTGTGTAAATGTAGTTGAAATAAATAAAATTGTACAAAAAATTTAAATAAACTTAAAAAAAATGATCAATGTTTACTTATTTAAAACTCATTATGTGAGCCTTAATTCGTGATGATATGACAAAAACGCTACGCGAGAGCTTGTAATCTCTCCTGTGAGTTTATTTCTACACCTATTTTAATGATTCCACTGATCGAAAGTTTATCAACAGAATATGGAAGATCAGTAATAAAAAAGCTTTTGAAAAAGTACAAATGAGTAAGATGAATGAGTATTCTTTAAAGGGGCATGACTAATCCAAAATTTCGCTCTACTGACATTTTTTGGCAAAGAACATTCATAGTACGAATTTGTTATTCCATGCTGACGGGTGGGACATTTTGACTAATTTTTTTGACAAACATTTTTCAGTTTCAGCTTTTTATTTCGTGTGACGGGTGGGTCACAAAAAAGAGATTCCTTCAATGGACAGTAAATCTAAAAGTAGCTTATCTGTGTTGAATATTTATGCACTGATCACAATATAATTAGATGCACTAACCTCAAATGCCAGTGGCAACGTTACCAACAAGCCATCAGAGATGCCGCCTCTAATGTACTTGGTTTCTCTCGGCCCCAACAATGAAACCCCTGGTTTGATGAGGAATGCCGGCTAGCGCATGCAGCAAAACAAGAGGCGTACAAGGCGGCGCTGCATAGAAGGACTAGAGGAAGAGAAACAAGAAACATCGACTTTCCAGAAAGAGGAAAAAGGAGCATGAGAAGAACTTTTCGAGGCAGGAGGAGATGAGTTGTTAAAGGAGCATGCACCAGCTCATCTACAAAATATAGTCGGATGAAAGTATGCCCGATGAATGGAACCTCAGCATCGTTACCCGATCATTTCATGAACAAAGGAGACTCTCTGAACTGTGCCAACTACAGAGGTATAAGTCTCCTCAACATTGCATATACGATCTTGTCTGCCGCATTATATAAACACCTAAAACCGATCATCAACAACCTGATAAGTTCTTAACAATGGGGTTTCAGGTCCGGAAAGTCCACCATTGACCAAATATTCACACTACAACAGATCTTGGAAAAAATCCATGAGTATAAAATCGATATGCATCACCTTTTCATCGATTTCAAAGTTGCCTATGATAGCGTATATGTATAGAGACGCGTTATACAGAGCCATATCTAGTCTTGGCATCCTTGCCAAGCTCGTTCGTTTACGCAGGATGACAATGGAGAACTCTCGCTGCTCCATCAAAGTCGGTAAGAACATCACCGAATCGTTCGATGTCAGGAAAGTTCTTAGAGTAGGTGACGGGCTACCATGCGATCTCTTTAATTTAGTACTTGAAAGAATTGTACTCGTACGAAACTCACAAGCCAACACCAGAGGTACACTCTTTTATAAGTCTGTACAACTACTCGCTTACGCCGATGACATTGATATAGTCGAAAAAACTCGGCGGGCCATCAGTGGGGCATTTCCGAGTATTGAGATCAAGGAAGCAAAGATAGGTTTAGCGGTCAATGAAAGCAAAACAAAATACCATATATGCTGTCTAAAAAAAAGGGCACCCAACATCGGCGTCTTGGACAGAACGCCACAATAGACAGATATAATTTTGAGGTAGTAAAGGTCTTTGTCTACCTAGACGCTATGGTGAGCTCTGCAAATGGCACCAGTGGGGAGGTCACACGAAGAATTACTCTTGCCAATCGCTGTTTCATTTATTGTGGATGCGGTGGCGCAAGTGATTAGTGTGTCGGACCACTGCGCGTGAGATTTCATGATCGAATCCCAGAAAGCACTAAACAGTTTTGCCACGGTCCCACCTCTCGCGAACGTTTGACAAACATCCGAGAGTATTGTTGTCACGAGAAAGCTTCTTAAATTAAATTGACCTTCGGATGCGGGACTAAACTGTAGGTCCCTTCCATTCGTGTAAGCTATGCCCAGGCACTTACAGAGCTGTTGCGCCAAATATTTATTTATTTTAATCGGTATTTCTATGGGCTAAGAAGGTAATTGAGTAACAAAGCCCTATCTCGAACTACTAAGGTAACTCTTTATAAGACACTAATCATCCCAGTCCTGCTGTATGGCGCAAAGGCAAGGACTTTGCCGAAATCGGATGAGGATGCACTTGGTTACTTTGAGAGAAAAGTACTTCGAATGCATAGACGGTAAGTGGAGGAAAAGGTACAATGCCGAACCATACGGCCTGTACAAGGACATCGACTTAGCCAGAAGAGTTCACATACAGCGACTAAGACGGCTGGCTCACGTAGAGCGGATAGAGCCCAACGTTCCAGCCAAGAAAGTCTTCGAATCCACCTCGGATGGACAGTGCGCGGTAGGTGGCGCAAATAAGTAGAGGGGGACCTCAATCAACTTGGCGTACGCAACTGGAGGCAGCTGACTCGTAACCGGGCTGGCTAGAGATGTTTGGTGGTTGAGGCCGAGGTCCACCCCGCACTATAGCGCCACCTAAGTAGTAACCTTTAATGCTAAATCAGAAGGCTTTTTTCATTTCATTTCATTTCATTTATTTTTTTATTTCCAAACTTAAAGATAATTAACAAAAAAATGCTTAACAATGGCGGAATTAAATAATAGTGATCATTCTGTAACTTAAAAAGTTAGTGTGGAATGACACAAGAATTCATATTTTATACAAATTTTCAAATCTGATGTTATACATAGTAATAGATATAGCAATTCAGACAATAATTGTTGAATATGTATGTAATTTAACAATGATTTGTGCTGATGATTAAGATACACTTCTCAGAAAAGATTCAATATTAGCATAGTCAGTCGTGAATAACCAGACTTTTACTCGGTTTAGAAAAGAATGAAAATTTAAAGTTGTCCGGACAAACAAAGGCAGCTTATTGAAAATTGTAAGGGCTGTAACGGTGTAGAAATGTGAAAAATGGGTTTTGTAAGCGATAGGTACGATGGCAAGATTCATGTTACTTATACGTAGACTGTAAAACTGCGAGTTTCTGCTAGGAATATTACCACTTTGCTTAAAGAATCTCTCAGTACCTTAAAAACGTAAAGATGTCTCATTGGTAAAATGCGCAGGTTTCTAAATAGAGGCCAGCTATGGGCAACACGATTTTTATTGCAGATAGCTAATACGAATCAAGTGTTTTTGAGCTGTCAACAAAGGTCTAAAGGAGTGTGTATATGAGCCACCCCAACTTGTGATGCCATATTGCAACTTAGAGTGAGCAAGACCATAATAAATTAACTTCCAAACTTTTTGGGAGCAATATTGTTTAATAAGATACATTTTTCGCGTCGCCAACAACATATGAGATTTAATGGTTCGGATATGCTTTCTCCAATTCAAATTGTGATCGATTAGGACTCCAAGGTATTTATAATGTTGCACTGACTCAATTATAAAACAATTAGCAGAACAATGAGAGCTATATATAAAATTACTTCTCCCGCAACTATGAACAGGTAAGCAAAACTTTTAACAATCATGTGCGTGAAAACAAAGATTAAAATCATTTAAGACGTTACCGTATATTTTAAATGACATGAGTTTTGTTTTCTCGCTGATGATTAATTTATGCACTGTAAACCAAAGCCTCAAGGTTTCAAGGTCTTCAGAAATCCTTGCAATACACTCGAATCCTGTATGCGATTGATACGTGAAGGTTATGTCGTCTGCAAAGGCATGAGACGTTCCATTTAAATTTAGTTTAAAAATAGAGTTTATATAAATTAAAAACAACAACGGACCGAGAACCGAACCCTGAGGTACGCCATTTTTTAAAAAAACATGAGTTACTAAAATGTCCGTTTATATTAACTTTCTGCTCTCTGCATTTTAAATAAGAGGTGAACCATTTGTGAATTACACCCCTAAAACCAGCAGCATATAATTTATCTAGTAGTATGTCATGGTCAACCATATCAAATGCTTTTGTCATATCAACAAAGAGAGCCATTATAGATTTATTACAGTCAATATTCTCATACAACTGCCTTCATAGTCTAAGAATAGCATCCTCAGTTGAGGATGCTATTTTTAAACTATTGCTAAAATAAAATGGCTAGAAAAGGTTTTCCAACTTCGACAAAGAAATCTACCAATACTGCTTGAAATAAGAATCAATGCTCTACTGAGCATTTAAGCCTAAAAGTTAAGTGATTTCTGCCAGTTTATTTTTATTGGTTAGGGATCATCTACCAGGGGAATGTGCCAAATGCAACCCACATTTGATTGTTGTCAAAATAAAAATAAAGAATTGAAAATGCGTGTGCCAATTATTGAAAGATACAGTGAAGTTGGAACAACAAGCTATGTTGCTATCAATATTTGATAGGCAACTAGCATTGACTGAGTGATTGCGAGATTATCAACTTCTATTAGGGAATGTGAACTTTGCTCAAACTACTGAAGAACAAAGTAGCGTAAGTTATTCCTAAATGGACAGCTTTTTGGACATCATATGAGGCTCTCACAAAACTTTTCGAGTTTCTTTAGGAAAATTAGTCATAATTATTTTTGATTTGTTGATCTTCAGCTTTAAATTCCACAATCTGCAGTACTGATGAAACTTGTAAATCATGATTTGCATCATCGTTGAAGTTTCAAAGAATATCACAAGCGTACAGCAGAAGGCTGATGTTCATACCATAGAACACGAATCCCCAGGCGAGAAAAGTTTTGCAGTCATCTAAGAAATATTTAGAAGATTAGAGAACTCAAGAGGCGATCATGCTATACTGCCCTTGTTGACTTGAACTAGCTAAACATTTTCTTTTCATCCATATCATGGAACAGATCCATCACCCGTCATTCCGTGGACTTAAATTGCCCCTACCATGAAAGGCAAATTATTAAGCAAACCAAGCCTCAACTAAAAAGAACAACTTAATTATTGATGACCCAGGAAAACGTATAAAGGACAACGACTTAAGAATCTGCACGTGAAATATGCATACTCTGAACAGACCATATGCAGCAAACAATCTAAGAGAAACCTTCAGGATATACAAAGCGGATATAACCCCTCTTAAGGAAGTGCGTTGGGATAGATCAGACGTCAGAAAAACGGCAACATGTGACATTTATTATGGGGACTGCTTCCATGAACAGAGACAGCGACTGTTTCGATGCGGTTTTGCTGTAAGAGACATACCTAAGCAAAACTCTTAAGCTCCTGCCACGTAAGTGAGCAAGTGATAATGATGATCCACATCGAAGATCAGTTTCATAACGTTAGCCTCATTTTTGTTTACGCCGCCACGGAAGAGGAAGACGATGCCAGCAAAGATTGTTTCTACGAAATCCTCACGAAGACATACGAGCAATGTCCGAGATATTAAGAACTGAAAGAAGGACATCTTTGGTGGTACCATCGGAAGGCATAGCCAGCACGTCACGATCTCCAGAAATATGCGTAGGTATGTATATACTTTGCCACGTGGCGGAAGTATGTAATAGTATGTAGCACAAAATGTCCATATCTAAACTTTCGCAAGGCAACTGGGAAGTCACCAATCAATCTGCCTTCAACCGAATTTATCACGTTGCGATCTAAGGAAGACACTTCACCAGTGTATTGGAGCTGAGGCCTACCAACTCCTACTCTCAACCTCCACGCGGTGACAGCCGGGTGCCTAGTACCTTGATCCAAGAAATGGGTAACCAACCCCGGGTGATTCTTGGCGGCAGCAGATGAGAGGAGGGAGGGGGGGGGGGGGGGGGGGGGGGGTCGGAGGGTGCTTCCTCACTAGAGCACTCCTTCCTGTCTTCCTGTTCCAGGTGGCAGCAGACGAATTCCCTAGACAGAGTCAACGGTGGCGTTTATAGTTCCAGTTAGGTTGAACTTAGTGAATACCTTGCGCTCATACTCCCGTAGTGGACCACTGGCACCGGTGTACCCGGCCCTCGTCCTAGTGGAATAATTAAGGAACTGGCGCTTCAGGTTGGAGGTTGTGCCGTCGGGGTAACTTCCCTACCACGTTAAACATCGGATAAGGATGACTCAACTAATAACGACCCCAGCAAACGAAATAAGGACAACGACCTTCGGATCTGTACGTGGAATGTTCTGTCCCTTTACAGACCACGTGCAGCCGAACAACTAGCAGAGGCCCTAGACTGCTATAAAGCAGATATTACCGCCATCCAGGAAGTGCGATGGGATGGGCCGGGCAGAAAGTGGATGAAAAACTGTGACATCTACTACTGTGATTGCTACAGAGGCAACAGGCAACGCTTATTCGGATGCGGATTTGTCATATGCGGCAGACTTAGGCAAGAAGTCTTAAGTTTCCATATGTTTGTTTGTATGTTATGGACGTCGGAACCACAAAACCAATTGAACTGAAATTTTCAGACAATCTTCGGTATTGTCCCGAGAGTGTTCCTGTGAAGTTGTTCTGTGGTCAAAATCGGCCCACTACTTTAGTAGTAATTTAGTAGTAAAGTACTTTAGTGATACAATTTTTTTTTTTTAGGTGCAGCAACGCATGCCGCCGGGTAAGGTTTCTGTAAAGTTTGGTCATATTCGGCCCACTACTTTAGTAGTAATTTAGTGGTAAAGTACTTTAGTATTACACATTTTGTTGTTAGGTGCAGCAACGTACGCTGCCGGGTAGAATTTCTTTGAAATTTGGCCAGAATCGGCCCACTCCTTTAGTAGTAATTTAGTAGTAAAGTTTTTTGGTATTACACTTCTTTTTTTTTGTTAGGTGCAGCAACGCCGGGTAAAGTTTCTGTGAAGTCTGGTCAAAATCGGGCCACTACTTTAGTAGTACAACAAAGTACATTATGTTTTTTTTTTTTGTTAGGTACACAACGCACGCTACCGCGTACCCTCGATCCAACAGTCTACCCACTACTTTAGTATTATAATGCCTTAGTACTAGAAAAAAATATATATATGTATATATTTAAGGTTGGACCACTTACCCACTGTTGCCCGATACAAAATTGTTCTCTAGTAGACTTAGCCCCGGGCGCCTGCCTGACATTTGTTCCCCCAGGCGCCTGTCTGACAGTTGTTTTTTTTTTTTGTATTCTGTTAGGCGCAGCAACGCACGCCGGGTGGCCGCTAGTAAGATATTAAAAAGAAATTCATTCTGACAGCAACAATTAGTTCCATTTTGATGGCAAAAGTAATAATTAGGAATAATAGCGCCAATGAGTGGAATACATCCCAAGAGTTCCTATCAAAATATAAATGAACCTCTTCTCTTTTATTTACCTTTTATTTTAATAATACCCTTGTTCAAATGTAATGGATGTAATGAATATATGTAATATGGTATGTTTTGCTTTATTATGTAATAGATTCATATCAAAATCGGTGTCAATATAATTAACAAACATGAATTTAAATTTACTCAAATACTATTAAAAATTATACTATAAAATCATTTATCTTTATAATTATTTCGACACCAATATAGTACAAAATAATATATGTGTAATGTTTAAAGAGACTAACGATTCAAATACTTATAGTTTTATGGTTATACCTAGTTTACCCGGTGTCTCCACGAGCAATTTTCATAGAATGCTATCTTGCATTCTATGAAATATTGCTCGTGGAGACCACAAATAGTATTCTATGAAAAATTTCTTTCTATATATTGCTCAGCTCATAGCACGCTATGGATAGTATTCTATGGGCTGTCATTTTAGTTTGAAATTTGTGTTTTTTTTCGCGTTGGCTGAGTGGCGAATGGAAGAAATTATTAAATTTATTAATAACTATCGAAAAATTGGGTGTTTGTTGAATTTTTAAAGACCGAAATATAAAAGATTAGATCTAAAAATAAAGCTTGGCTTTTCTGTTTGTTGGCGTTTCTTTTTACACTTCTTTTTATGTCTTTAATGCGAAAACACATCGAAGTGCGACATTTGGACGACTGAAATAGTAAGCTATGAAGTGCCCATCCTAAATTTAATGGTATGATATCTTTCTCTCTTTCTATGAAAAGTGACAGATGGCAAGCTATGAAATATTGCTTGTGGAGACACGGCCTAAGTTACTACTTAACAAATAAAAGTTATTATTTACTGTTTTAAAAAAAAAGAAATAAAAAACTCAATAAAAATATATTATACTCAAATGTTTGTGTGCGTAATGCTTTTCCGAAAAAATATGCAAATAAATTAATGTAATACTTTAATCATTTCTAAAACTACAGCACTGTTTGGCTTAAATTAGCGCACGTAGGAAGAAGTGTCAAACTTAGTCAAATTGTTGAGGCATTATTTGCAACAGATGTCATCTGCAAAATGTGCTGGTTCAAATAATTACTGATAGATGGACCCGCAAAATTTAAATAAAAAATCGTTATATATGCGTTTAACTGCCCCATAAGTTGCACAATATTCGTATAATATTACGAATCAGTTTTTTATGTAATATGTCAATGAAAACTGTGTCTTTGTACGCCCAACTGCACCCAACGAAATTTCAAACAAGTGTGAGTTTCCATTTTTTTTCCGCTCCAAACCAAGGGAGCTAGCGCTAATGTTGGAACCAACGCGGAGTTGGCTACTAGCAGTCCATATATAGTATGTCAATGTACCCAAACATGAATCATGCCTCGTGGAGACACCGTATTAGATTCATCTCAGACTATAGCCATATTATAGACCACCAAAAGCAAGTATCCTCTTCAATATATGTCAATAGCAAGTGCAAGAAGTAAAATTGAATCAAAACACTGTTACCTAAAAATCGTTTTAAAGAACCGCTGGCTAACTATGTATGTATGTTTGAAAAAAATACCAAAAAATTACCATTTCCATTTTTGGTATGCATTGTTTATCCACCCAAATAATACAAAATGCATTCCTTTACAGCTTCCATGCATTTCATTTTCTTTGCCGCCTCTGACACCTCGTTGTTTTGACAGCTTTCCAATTCTCATTTCGCCGAATTTCTCTTCATTCATCCGCTCTCTTAAAAAACATAAAACTGTCAAAATTCTTATAGTTACGAAATCGTGTGCAGAAAATCCCACAAAGTTAAACCGAAGATTGCATCGTCACAAGAGTGCTCTGCTTCCTCCGCTTCAGCTGGGAGATAGTAAATAAAAATTCTAGTGAACATCCCTTCTTGTCTTGGACACAAATTCCCGTACATCATCGTCAAATCCTTGCCCTCCGCTGCCGATTCCAATCAATAACATGACATCATAAGGAGTGCGTACCGCAAGATTAGCTTCAAAAATACCATCAGTCTACCCAAACGCGAGATCCCTGTCGTACTGCCGTTGTCACCAGCCAGCGGTCAATTCCATCGAGTCAGAACAGCAGAAGAATGCTGTCCCTCTACTACGTGACTGCAACGTTCGTCCAGTCGTGGCGCATTAGGAAGGCCTGCATAAAAATTGCGGAGAAGTTCTCTGAGAAGTCGAGCGTTGTATTCTACGTTCTTCCCAAGGAAGGCTATGGTGAGCTGTTACCCCGCGTTGTCATGGCTTTATGCAATCGTTTCTCGTTTTCAGAAGCGAACCTGGTCACATCAGAGCTGTGCACCAACCGTGCGGAGGCAAAGGTGTGTGACCTCCTTTGGCTGTTCGCAGATCAGCGAGGATGCTGTCTGATGCCTTCACAAAATATTCACATCGGCCCCTGGGTGACGTTCCCCGAAACTCCAACCCTAATACCATTCGAGTGCAGTCTCGCCGCAGAGGAACTTAGCTTAGATAGGAACAAAATCGTGCATTTACTTCTAGAGACTGACATTCTCCCTAGTTCGGTCGAATTGAGTGCGGAAACTGTTATGGTAAGAGTGGTGGCAATCGATTTTGTATTTATAAATCCTAATAAGGTCATTCATATTCGGAATGGAGGGCTCGAGCCCAAAAGGTAGTTGTTTGCCGGGGGAACTTATTGCTTTGACAACGCGAACGTAGTTATCTGTTTTCTTTAACAATTTTCACTCCCTGTGCAGTCGAAAGATACATACTGAATACATACTCAGGCAATGCTCTATGACCTAGTTAGGATTAATGCAACGAAAAGTAAAATAAAACATAACGACGCAGTTTTCCTAAGAAAGGAAATTAAGGTCAAATCATACCACGACAGTCGTCTTTTCATGTGTCCATATTTAGTTAACACTTGAGGCGATATTGTGCAACTAAGCGATGGAAAATGCTTAGTCGGTTTAGATTAGGAGATGTGTTTGGGCAGAGATGTTTACTTTAAGAACCATATATCTTCATTTTTATTTCCATTTTTAGTCAAATAAGTTTAATGAACCTTGAGGTCTTTCGTACACACCCACCATCGTATGCATCGAAACAGTAGATAGTGCGCAGTAATTTACTGCCTGTCATACTAATGCACTTAAGTGTATTTATTTGACACTGACAAACTTATCTCCTATTCTATATAACAACAAACATAGGTACAGAGTTTCGGCATTTTATTTAGATCAACTGCTCATGAAGTAAGAAGGGGTGTATTCAGTCTTGCCATGCATAGGAAAATAATAGTGCCGTGGAAGTTCCGATGACTTGAATATCAATAGAAACGAGATTTACTTCGTTTTCGTTTGTAGTTTCCCTCTATCGAGGCTTTTGATATGTACACTTAGCATACACGTTGGCGACCACACTCTAGAACCTCACCAAGAAGCTATGGAAAATAAAAGGCCCGACTGGGACGTACGTGCTTCCATCTGTATGGCGTTCGCTTCCAACTAACTGAGATTTGAAGTTCAAGCAAGGTTGTTAAGAAATCACTGTTCAAACATTAATTGAAAAGCGAAACTTATTGTTTCCAAAAGTTTTAAAAAGAATCATCTTTGCATATACATACATTATGGTATAAAGAAGTTTTCTCGGGCGATCTGGGCATTACTTATCCTTTAACCTTCCAAATTACTGCAGCGTTTTTCAAGCCTACCCTATTCGCTAGATATGTGTTTCATACATGACAACGTGGTTAATAGAGGAAATCACCGATGATATCACTTAGGTCAATAAAACACTACAAGTACACACTCACAAACGTTATCACCGGACACTGTACCATAGTGAAGGTTCGTCATTGCAAATAACGATTACTGCAGAAGCTGCAGATATGAAGAAGAATAGGCCATCAGTAACCTCCTATGCACGAGTCCTGCACTAGCCAATATTAGTTCGGCTACATTGGGAGTATACCTCGTTACTGATCTAAAATCTGCACGTCTAAAATTAGTAAATTTATTAGCACATATGAATGGTTCTAAGAGTAGGCGGCGAGATCAACCTTTACCTAGTGGCAGCATAATGGATCTTTACTGGTCTAAATGTACCTCATCGAAGACCACTCCAACCAACCAACCAACTATACATATAATACATACATGCATATTTGGCGCAAGAGCCCATGGAGGGACTATGCCTAGCTTCTTGCAACAACTCGCGTTGTATGCATTAAATTTTTGCACGAATGGAAGGGACGTACAGTTTTGTGCCGTACCCGAAGGTCAATTTTTATTTTGTTTTTGAGATGCTTTTTCGTGACAACAATACTCTCGCACTCTACCAATTCATCCCCAGCTGCCTTGAAAAGTTCGGCCGGTAAGCCGTCAGGTCCAGCAGCCTTGTTGGATTTTAGCTTGGATATTGCTATGCTCACTTCGTTTTGGTCAGGTGGACGGAAATTTTGACTATCATCGTCTATGTTGAATGGTTCATTTTGCCTGACAGCGGGATGTTGGTCTTCGTCGCCGTTATACAGTCTGCAGAAGTAGTTTTTCCATATTCTCAGCACCGACTGTGATTCTACTACGAGGTTTCCATTTTCATCTCTACAGGTTCTCTGACACGTTCTTTTTACCTTTTGGTAAAACTTCCGTACATTGTTCCTGGAGTATAAACTCTCGATATTCTCAAACGCGCGCAAATCGCCCAATACGATTTTAACGTCGTATTTAGGACATTGCTCGTATGTTTTGTCGAGGAGCTCGTAGAAACACTCTTTGGTGGCAGGGTACTTTTCTTCCGTGGGGGCATGAAAACATATTTGGCTTATGTTTGCGAATTTCGCCTTGATCCGGATAGTCATAATACGCTCGCTTACGTGTCGGAAGCTTAAGACTTCTTGCCTAAGTCTGCCGCGTATGACAAATCCGCATCCGAATAAGCGTTGCTTGTTGCCTCTGTAGCAATCACCGTAGTAGATGTCACAGTTTTTTAACCTCTTTTTGCCCGGCCCATCCCATCGCACTTCCTGGATCGCGCTAATATCTGCTTTATAGCAGTCTAGGGCCTCTGCTAGTTGTTCGGCTGTACGTGGTCTGTAAAGGGACAGAACATTCCACGTACAGATCCGAAGGTCGTTGTCTTTATTTCGTTTGCTGGGGTCGTCATTAATTGAGTCATCCTTATCCGAGGCTTTTGGTTGTTTCGGAACCATAGATTTTTTACGTGGTAGGGAAGTTACCCCGACGGCACAACCCCCAACCTGGAGGGCCAGTTCCTTAATTATTCCCCTAGGACGAGGGGCCGGGTACATCGGTGCCAGTAGTCCACTACGGGAGTATGAGCGCTGCCGTTGGCCCATTAAGGGCTCCTCCGCCACCATCTCTATTCCAATGTCCTGACCAACATTGGAAATTCCTTACCGACCTGTGATCCGAATACGTCGAAGCAGCTCACGCAAGGTATTCACTAAGTTCAACCTAACTGGAACTATAGACGCCACCGTTGACTCCGTCTAGGGAATTCGTCCGCTGCCGCCTGGAACAGGAAGGAGTGCTCTAGTGAGAAACACTCTCCCCCCCCCCCACCCCCCCCACCCCCCCCCCCCCCCTCTCTCATCTGCTGCCGCCAAAAAACCTCCAAACAGGGTTGTTTACCCATTTCTTGGATTAAGGTACTAGGCACCCGGCTGTCACCGCGTGGAGGTTGAGAGAAGGAGTTGGTAGGCCTCAGCTGAGTGAAAACGCTTGTGATTTCATATGATCGCATGCACTACCGTTTGACCAGCCAAACCATAATGCAACTAAGTAATTGCACGACGTAAGTTGCTTTCAAAAGAATCAGGAAAGCGCTATATTTTTAGGTGCAGACGTTTTGAAACCTAGATGATATGGAGTATAGGAGTGTTTGGATAAACGGTGTTAAATCAATACCGTTCACTATGGAGCGTTTTGTCACCTCTTATACTTACTTACTTATGTCCTGTATCCCCTTGTGGGTCCTAGGGCCTCTACTACGCCTACGCGCCATCGTGTACGGTTTCTGGCAATGTGTCTGAGCTCTCCCCAACTTTTCCGCAATTGCCGTGCCTCGACTGTTCTGCGCCATGTTCTCCTCGGACCGCCAGGTCTTCTGCCATCCTGAGTTAAAGGGTTCCATTGAATAGCATGGTTCGCTATGGAACTGTCACCCTTACGGAACGTGTGACCAATCCACTGCCACTTCCACCGTTGGATGGTTGTGCCTATTGGTTCCTGACCCGTTCTCTCGTAAAGGTGTTCGGTGGAGATACGATTGGGCCAGAAAATCCTTAAGATATTGCGCAGGCACCTATTAACAAACGTTTGCAGCTTTCTGGTGATAGTAGTGATCACTCTCCACGTGCTGCAACCATATAACACCTTGTCACCTCTCCCTTTCATTATATATATGGATTGGATGTTGCAGCGCAGGAGTGGCGGGGATTGTATCAAAGTGGGAGACCTAAGGATTAGTTATCTGCTCTTTGCGAATGATCTGGTCATCCTTGGATGCTCTCAAACCGAACTTCAGCGCGCACTCGAAAGGTTTGTAGCCGTTTGTGATGATGCTGGAATGAGGATCAACGTGATAAAATCAAAAGTAATGGTCGTTTCCAAAAAACCCATTCAGTGCACTCTATATGTTAGTGGAGTCCCACTGAAACAGGTGGATAAGTTTAAGTACCTTATTCACGAGTGATGGGAAGAGCAATGCCGAGTTATCCTGTAGAATTGCTCAGGCTGGATCAATTTTGAGAGATTTTGGCCAATCTGTTGTAAGGAATGCTGAACTTAGTGTTCAAGTTAAGCTATCTGTTTTTAATTCGGTGTGTATTCCAACTCTCACTTATGGTCATAAAATTTGGCTGCCGAAATGAGGTTCCTTCCCGCTGTTGCTGGAATAACTCGTACGGATCGAGTGAGCAACACCAGAGTACGCGAGGCGCTTAATGTTGAGCAGCTACTTCTCCGAACGGAACGATCTATGCTGCGATGATTTGGTCACGTAGTGCGTATGCCCCCAGACCTGCTTCCAAGGCGAGCCATGATTGCAGTGCCATCAGGTAGGCGACTCCCCGGTAGGCCTAGAAATATATGGTTGGACCAAGTCAGACATCTCTCCCATCCAGCCATCTAGGGATTCCTCCGCGACCCTCATGTAGATTACGATATCCGTTGCGCCACGAATTGACAATATTTTCAGATAGATCTCGACGCGCTGAACAAAATACGGGATAACATTTTTGGTAGTTGATTTTTTTTTTTGCAGAAGATGGGGCATACATAAGTCCACAATGCATAAACAGTGGAAAATGTATGGGAGGCATGCTGCCCCCCTGCAACTCTCCTGCTTGGGGTCACCGTTGGCTTTGAAATAGGTGCGAGGGTAGGTGTATGCAAAGTGTTTTTATATCCATGTTTCGCTTCCAACCTTAACCTACTATCAAAACTGGTATCTCTTTTTTTTGGTTTTTGTTCAGCTCGTCGAGATCTATCAGAAAATATTGTCAATTCGTGGCGCCACAGATATCGAAGTATCCCCGGCTTTTATGTTAACGAAACCAAACAATTATTAATATTATTATTATTATTATCATTTATTACATTGTAATTGAATTACAAAATAATTTAAGTTGTATTAGCACTAGCTGCCAGGGCTTTCGGCTAAAATAAGGTAACATAGTTTTTTCTTAAATTAGTTTGTCTATTTTGATGAGTTCTAATAATTTGTATACTAATTGTATGTTCTGAACGGTTGGGTTACTTAGTAAATCTATGAATTGTTTATTGTGTGAAAATGTTGATACTATAGTCTTTATTGAGTTACAGTCTAATACTAGGTGAGATATGGTAAATACTTCGCTATTGCATAGATGACACCTAGGCGGGGCGCCTTTGGAGAGGATATGTCCGTGTGTAATGATGGAGTGTCCCATACGAAGCCGTGTGAAGCAATTATTAATAAAAAATATAACTAGTCTTAAAACTAGTTACAAATGAACATGGGATTAATATAATAATATGGGAGTAATCCTCACTATAGAAATATAAAAAAAGGCAGAAAGGAAAAGTTTTTTTCCGACAGGAAAACAACCGTGCAGCGCTTCACCAATGTATTCGTACTCAGCTACATCAGTGAGCAATTTTTTTGACAGAACTTCAGCTTCACCATTGTGTTCGGGCTGTTACATAAAAATCTATTTTTTTTTCGTATTTCCGTTCTTCTTCTTTATGCGTGACTAAGGACCCGGCCCAACATCGTCTGGATACAATTTAATTTTTACAGCCATACACTCATAAATAAATTGGGAGCGCTGGCAGCAAACTTTTCTTCGACTTGATTCACGGAAACCGTTAACGAGAACACACACTGAAATTCAAATTATGGTCATGCTACTGTACGCGCATAACCACACACACATACTATGGCGATGTTAAGCCCGAAACACATGTCCAGCAAAGTTGCATGCAGTGATGCGTGCGGCAACGCATGTGAAACAGACGTACAGTAAATTGTTGACATTTCATCGCATTAGTTTGCTGTCATTCTCACTTGCATGAAACGTCAAATAACAAAAATGTTACTAAATTGTACTATTTTGCTGCTGGAGGTTTGCATCAAAATTAGAAATGGAGACGTCTTGCAGCAACACAGCTATGCAGCAAACACATGTGTCCGCTTACATATAAAGCCATGTTTTCTAATTTTGCTGCACTGATTTTGCTGCACATCTGTTTCAGGCTTTAGCCACTGTTTCATGACTGCTGGCTGGCTGGATGATTTCATGAGTTGTTTTGAGCATAGCTCAGTTTTAGTACAACGCAGAAGAATAATTTATAGCTCAAATGAATCTTGGACGAATTTACTAAAAACAATTTTTTTTTGCTTTTAAATCCAGTAAGCCATTGTTGAGTTAGGGCTGTGTAATTACCTTTTAATACACTTAAACCATCCCCGAGAAATGCAGATCATAACCGCATCCAAATATCGTTCTGGAGACTTCCTCTTATACTATTTAGGATTTAATTAAGTATGTATTGTTATATTTCGTTTAGCCCAAATAAATTTCCTTCTTTAATTTTCCAAAATAGGATAAATACAACAAATACAATGCATTTTTTTATTTAAAAACCAAATAAAGTCGACATACAAAACAACAACTGAAAAAATTCCCTTCAATTAATATGCATCGTTCAAGCAAGTAAATCTGAGAAGCAAGAATTTGATCCCTTTGGTCCTTTTCTCAAATTCGCTGTACTCATCACGCAACTTGATTCTGACTGGCTGAACACAATGCATGCCGCGGCCGCGCCGCGGTAGCGTAGTACGACCTGTCGCAAAGTTAAAATATATGGGAACTCACTAGAGCGCCCACAATGAGGTAGCTGCGGCGTGGCGGTAGCAGTGGTGTAGTACGAAGTTGGTTAACTGGCTGAACACAATGCAGGCCGCGGCCGCGCCGCGGTAGCGTAGTACGATCTGTCACAGAGTTAAAATATATGGGAACTCACTAGAGCGCCCACAATGAGGTAGCTGCGGCGTGGCGGTAGCAGTGGTGTAGTACGAAGTTGGTTTACTTTTAACTTGTGCAGCGCCACAAGTGACAGATAGAGAAATTGGCGACTGTTGAAGACTGTTTTGGTTTTCTATACGATGTTTTCGTGGTGGATTCTTGAACTGAGTTCAGCAGTAGCGCAATAAATTTGAAATATTCGTTACAGTCAAAATGGAAGGGCACGCCGTGGAAAAAATTATTTTGCTAGTGAAAGGAAAATAAATTTATCCATTTCTTATTATTTTTATTGTATTATTATAGCACAATAATCTCACAAAAATAATCAAATCTCAATAACACTCAAAAAGAAAAACACAATTTTAATCAGCTGGCATTATTTGACATTACTACGCGCTACACCATTGTGGGCGAATTTTGTGAGTGCAGCGCCACACCATTTGACAGCTCTACGTACTACGCTACCGCGGCGCGGCCGCGGCATGCATTGTGTTCAGCCAGTTACTTTTAACTTGTGCAGCGCCACAAGTCACAGATAGAGAAATTGGCGACTGTTGAAGACTGTTTTGGTTTTCTATACGATGTTTTCGTGGTGGATTCTTGAACTGAGTTCAGCAGTAGCGCAATAAATTTGAAATATTCGTTACAGTCAAAATGGAAGAGCACGCCGTGGAAAAAATTATTTTGCTAGTGAAAGGAAAATAAATTTATCCATTTCTTATTATTTTTATTGTATTATTATAGCACAATAATCTCACAAAAATAATCAAATCTCAATAACACTCAAAAAGAAAAACACAATTTTAATCAGCTGACATTATTTGACATTACTACGCGCTACACCATTGTGGGCGAATTTTGTGAGTGCAGCGCCACACCATTTGACAGCTCTACGTACTACGCTACCGCGGCGCGGCCGCGGCATGCATTGTGTTCAGCCAGTTAAACTCGTACAAATAAAAGAGACCTGCGCAGAAACCCGATCAAGTGATTTGGAACGGACTATACTTTCGCTGTTGTACCAACGATGTGATTCCTTGATTGGGTTCTTAAATAGTTGGGTTGGCATCACTGATTTACAACCTATTGGAGAACATTTTTTCTTTTAACGTCCTTAATAGATTTGTCAAGGTTAATTCGGCCGCAAATTTTAATACAGGATATTTTTTTTTTGTAGGCCAATGTTTTTTGTTAAAACAAAATTTTGGGCTGAGCTTTCCATTATGCGCACTAAGCAAATTAAGTTGACTTATTATAAGATGTACTGTAAAAGAATTTTTCTGCGGAAACTTTTTTTTCAATTTTTTTTTTACTTTTAAAATTTTCATTTTTTTTCTGACTTAAAATGAAAAAAAAAAATTACCAAACAACAGCAACACTTACAATAGAGTACTTTACTGATTTTGAAATCTAGAAACCTATTCTTTAATCCCAAATTTAAATTAAATAATTTATCTCAATAGTTTTTGAAAAATGTACATGCAAACTCAAAATTTTGATAATAAAATGAAAAAAAAAAGTTTATACCAATTTTTTACAAAATTATGAAATGAAGTGCTAAATTGGCCTTTTGTGGTCAATGCTTGCATCAATTCTGAATCGAACACAGAAAACCGAATGGTTTTACGTCTATTAGTTTTTGAGAAAATTTAAAATTACTAAAATTACTTTTTATGAGAATTTTTTTATTTTTGTATTGGGATGAGTACTGTACTGTCAATGAAGAGTATTGATGACATAGGCGCCTGCCTGACGAAAAGCACCTACCCCGAGCGGAGCAACGAAGTTGTGTGAGCGGGACCTGCCGCATGCGAAAAGAGAGTTAAAATCCCTTAATCCCGCGAAGCGGGCCACCCGGGTACTGTTCATTAAAAAAAATTGTTGATATAGGCGCCTGCCAGACGCTTAATCTACTATTCATTCGCTAACTTCAAAGAAAAAAGCGCCAGGAGATTTTCACTTAAACTAGCAACACTGTTCTCAAGTATAAACAAATGAAAAACATGCAAAAAATGTAACGGTTTACTTTTGTAAACTGTTGTAACAGTCAATTATCATGATCGACAGAGCTAATTTTACTGCATTTTTGCGATCCACTTCACTAAGTTGTTTTAAACCAATGCGATGTCCGATAATTCTGATAATACGAGTACGTTAGACTTGAAACCAAGTACTTCGGGTGAGAGTCCTTATGTAAAGCGTCGGTTGTACTCTGAAGAGGTGAAAATGCAGTGGAATATTGCTCGGTTGATAAGAGATCTTGGTAATTTATTTACATTCTTTCAATGTTGTTCATGTTTTATATTTTGAAATAAAAATTATTGTAGGTAAAGACGAGCAAGCGCTGGAATTTGCTGTTACACGCGGTTTATTGCTGAAATCGAAATTGTGCCGGGTACATAGGATTCCAATGAAGATTTTTGTGCGCGGAAATCCAATTGGCGAGTTCAGGTGCACAAAATCAAGTTGTGCAGTAAGAATAAGTCGCGCTGTTGGCAGTTGGTTTGAGCATGCTCGAATGCCTTTGCCAAGATGTTTTTATTTATTGTACTGCTTCGCTAGGAAATATTCCTACGAAAGGTAAAGGTAAAGGTGGAGGATTTCACTTCGAATCAGTGTCTGTCCCAACGGACTATTGCTGACTGGTATAATTATTGCCGGGAGACAATAGTAATCCAGTTTTTAGAAACTTTTGAAGCGAAAGGAAAGATAGGCGGACCAGGCAAAATCGTCCAGATCGACGAAAGTAAATTTGGACGAAGAAAATTTAATAAAGGAAGGCGTGTGGACGGCCACTGGGTTCTAGGTTTAATTGAGGATGGGTCCGAAGACTTGAGGCTGGAAGTCTGTCCATCCGAGCGCAGTGCTGAAGTGCTTGTGCCGATAATTAAAAAACATGTTAATCCAGGAACGATAATCCACACCGATTGCTGGAAGGCGTATGATTGTTTGGGTGCTCATGGGTTTATCCATAAAAAAGTGAACCACAGTGATCCTGATAATCCCTTTGTTGGCCCTGATGGGATACACATGCAAAGAATTGAATCACAGTGGCGTCCGGTTAAAAGAAAATTTTATAACGACAATTATTCCAATAATTTCGTCGATTGGATAGTCGAATACCAGTGGAGGAGGGAAATTGAGAAAAAAAAATTAGATCCTTTTGAAGAGTTGCTTCAAGCAGTGCTGCATGTCTATGGATATTTCAGTAAAACTTGATATATTAAATATAAAATTTAAAAAAAAAAAACATTAAATTTTTTTTTTTTTTTCATTTCCTCAAAAAAAAATTATTTTATTTATGTTGTTTTGGCCATTTTTAATCAGAAAAAAAAAAATTGCTCGGTGCGCATAATGGAAACCCGCCCCAAATTTTGTTTTTTTTTTTTATAGACCCATTATTTGGTTTATAACAATTATGTATGGAACATTCTATCGACCAAATGGCCGCCTTTGGCCGTATTTGGCATAGTATTTTGGCATATTTCGCGTATTATTTCACAAATTTCTTGAATAATGTTGTCTTGTTGTCGTACACTTTCCCTTCAAGTACCCTCGAGTGAAGAACTCAGGGTGGTAAAATCAGGTGATCGAGGGGGGCAGTCCTCTGCCATTATGGGGTCGGAGAAAATTTTCCCAAAATATCCATCGTATCGTTAGCTATATGCGAAGTGGAACGATATGTGTTATAGGTCCAATCGATTGAATTCGGGCATCAAAAAGTTTTGAAATATGTCACCATTGCGATCATCAGTAATTGTTACGGTATTGCCTCTTACGTCTTCAAAAAAATGTGGCCCAATGATATTGCCGGCCCACGTGGTGCACCATACAGTAACTCGAAATGAGCTTCGTCACTTATGATGGTTTTTTTTTCAAAAATTGGGGTCGTCAACTTTTCCACATTTGGGGCTGCAAAACCTTTCAAAACTCTTGCCGGACATGGTAATTTTCCATTAATTGTTAAGTCAATTAAATATTATTTTTTATATTTGATTATGATAGGGTTCCTCGAGGCAAACTCTGGAGTGTTCTGCAGGAGTATGGGATTGATGGTTCTTTGTTAAGGGCGATTCAGTCTTTATATACAAACTGTAGAAGCTGTGTTCGGATAAACGGTGTTAAATCAATACCCTTCACTGTGGGTGTTGGACTCCGCCAGGGGTGCGTTTTGTCACCTCTCCTCTTCATTGTATATATGGATTGGATGTTGCAGCGCAGCCTTGGCGGGGAATGTTTTGAAGTGGGAGACCTAAGGATTAGTCATCTGCTCTTTGCGGATGATTTGATCATCCTTGGGTCCTCTCAAACCGAACTTCAGCGCGCACTCGAAAGGTTTGTAGCCGTTTGTTATGATGCTGGAATGAGGATCAACGTGAACAAGTCAGAAGTAATGGTCGTTTCCAAAAAACCCATTCAGTGCACCCTGCATGTTAGTGGAGTTCCACTGAAACAGGTGGATAAGTTTAAGTACCTCGGGGTCCTATTCACGAGTGATGGGAAGAGCAATGCCGAGTTATCCTGTAGAATTACTCAGGCTGGATCAATTTTGAGAGAGCTTGGCCAATCTGTTGTAAGGAAGGCTGAACTTAGTGTTCAAGTTAAGCTATCGGTTTTTAACTCGGTGTATGTTCCAACCCTCACCTATGGTCATGAAATTTGGGTAGTGACCGAAAGAATAAGATCGCGAATACAAGCTGCCGAAATGAGGTTCCTTCGCGGTGTTGCTGGAATAACTCGTAGGGATCGAGTGCGCAACACCAGAGTACGCGAGGCGCTCAATGTTGAGCAGCTACTTCTCCGAACGGAACGATCTATGCTTCGACGGTTTGGTCACGTAGTGCGTATGCCCCCAGACCGGCTTCCAAGACGTGCCATGGTGGCCGTGGCATCAGGTAGGCGATCTCGCGGTAGGCCTAGAAATAGAAGGTTGGACCAAGTACGGCATCTCTCCTGGAGCCGTCTAGGGATTCCTTTTGATAAGTTGGAGTCGATGGCGGAGGATCGAGAAGGATGGAGAGTCCACCTGAGCATCCTACCCCCGCGACCCTCATGAAGGATTAGCAGGCCATTGAAAATGTATGTATGTATGTATATTTGATTATTTTAAACAAATTTTCCGGAGACGTTCCAAATTCTTGTGCATGGAGTCTAACGGAGGTGTCCGAACTTTCATGAACCCTCAATGGGTACCATTCTACGAAACTTGGTACGCCACCCGCTAGCATGTGTCTTAACTGACCCAAATATAAAATTTTGACAAAATCGCTAGATTATTTTTCAAGATTAGCCGTGTTTTTTTTTTTAAATCTAGCCGGCAAGTAGTTGCTAGTAAAGTCAAATTTTACACATAAAACAAATACAACCATTGGCTGGCTACTACTCTTGATTTAATTCCCAGCCAAAAGTGACTGGCTGGGAATTTCGTGATGCATAATTTCAGGCGGCGCAAATACAAATGTTTTTTAGTTATTTGTTGTTGCTGCCACTGCGAAGTTGCTTGGTACCTAGAGATATGTTCGTATAAAATCGGCTGACTTTGCCTGGCTGGCAAATCGTTTAAATGAACGATTGGCTGGCTAGGTTTCAAAAAAACACTAGTATTATTGAAAACCCGCTTCTGTAAAGTAAGCTACAGACTATAATTTTTGAAATGTCATTCTTGCTGGAATGAAGTAAAAATGACAGTGAGAAGCTTGGATTGAAAAATGACGATTGGAATGAATAATTACGATTGGAATGATGGCGAGAATGATGAGGGTTGAAATTTTGTGGATTTTGCTAGAATGATGGAGAATGATACATTCGAAATGATAATGTGTAGGCAAATTTCATCATTAAGTAAATGCTTGAGAACCTAATGCAAAACATATTTTTTAGGGTCATTGTAAGTATTGCTCGCATACTTTAGGCGGACGCTACAGCCGAAAATTTTTGTTTTTCAATTTACGTAATGCAAATACAATAGTTCGATATGAACTTCTCTGGTTTTCTCCAGCATCTCCCGAAGTGTTAATTAATCGATAGTGGACTTTCATGGCCTGAAACCGCGCTGATACGGACCAATCAGACTGTTGATGAAAGGTTTCAGGCGTTCAGACAATATGGAAGGAAAGATCTTGTATGCGTGGCGCATGCAATTCCCCAAAGCTTCCTTCTTGGCAACCAAAAATACGTTTCGAATTTATAAGAATTTGAAGTATTTTAAAGGTAGAATTGAGTCGAAAAAACGTAGGTATATGGGGTATAAAAGATACCGTAATCTGTTTTTCTTTTGTAAATAGTTATTATACTCGTTATACAGAAAATATTTCAAATATTTATGAGAGTAAATTAACGGCAGCTGAGATGAAGATGCCTTGCATGACAGCAGGAGTTGCAAGGCTTGATCGAAAATCCGTAGGAGCATTCACGTCAAAGAAACCATCTCACGAAAAATATAGCGCGACCGGTATAGCTGGTATTGCTACGTTCAAATAAGAGATCATTTGAACCATGCTAAAAAGGCAATATCTATCAATGAATGTTCCAAAGACATCGCGAAGGATGGGCATGCCTATAAATGCTTGGATCACACAAATGCAACGAAACTGGCAGTTGATTTGCCTCAGTAACGAAGTGATCCAAAATCGGGAGGCCTGCCGATATTTGTTGGGGTCAAAAGGCGAACCCCACAGGCGGATCAGTAGAAATGCAGTGAAGCGGGAAGGTTACGATCTCTTGTTTCCAAATCATAACTTCGCCAAAATAGGAAGAATATGTACAGAAAATTTTTATTTTTTTTTATGAATTTATTTCCTTTTTTATTGAAGAGCTCATCGAACAGTTGGGTTCCTTTTAGCTAATTTGCAAAACAGTTTGTTGGAACAAGAAAGAAAATTGTATTAAACTATTTATTTTGTATTTAAAATAAATTTTTACACACATACTCGTAGTTCCTTTTGTTTCTTGAAAAGCATGTCTTTGTTCCATCTCACACTCAATTATTGATACTATTCAATCCAATGTGACGCTAAAGTACGCTAAATTTTCTTCCTTACAGATTGAAAAATATGGTAAGCCCATTGCATGGAAAGTCGATTCACATTTTGCGGTGCTACTCGAAACCGACATAGATCACTTTACGAATCTACTCATAGCAACATTTCTGCAAAATAATTTACACATAAACGATTCGCTGCCTTTAATTCGTATTGAATGTAAGGCGCAATCAAATATGCATTCATTCTTTGCCTTCGAATTATAAAACGAATTATATTTTTCTTCTTATACTCTTAGCTGTATCGTATGAAGGTCAGCCGCAACCCTACGAATTGATGAAGAAACATCTTCGCAAACAACTTACCTCACGGTCGGAAACTCAACTCTCCGAAGAGGATTGGAAAAAGCATTTAGATGGTCTACGTAGCTTGAGTGTTTTAGCGAATCAGGCTACAGAATTTGAGTACAATAAGAATCGCACAGAGGGTAAAACCGGTATAGTTAAGCCAGATTTAATACCATCAGGAAAAATTCCATCTGATCTATCATCGCAAACAATTGACGATGTGGTCGAGTCAAAAAAGTCTTCCCCCATTAAGGTAGTGAATGAAAAACAAAAAATCGAAGCTAAAGTCAGCCCAATGAAACGTGCAACAGAAGAGCGGTCTATTAAAGCAGACGATTCACCCCAGAAATCCCCAGCAAAATCATCACCTGCGACGCTAGTCGAAAGTAAGAAAGATGAGATTAAGTCTAAACCCACCGAAGTAGTAGTGGAATCCAAGCAATCACATTCAGTGGAGTCAGTAGTCACTGCTAAAATCGAGCCAACTCCAAGATTGATTCCAGAACCTATTAGTGTAGTTTCACCTTTAAATTCGACTGTTAAGAAGGAAGAGAAGAAGGCTGATACCTTGCCACAGAAAGCTCAAGACCCCATCTCGGCTGTAAAAAATAATACCAAGCGGCCAAGTTTGCGAAGAAGCAAGGACGGTGTAAAGGAGTGTAAACCTCCAAATATCCTTGTTTACTCTGATGTGGCCACTTCAAGGGACAATGTGGTGTCAACACTCAAGAATATCTTGGAAAGGGATATGTATGATGATTTAAGCTTATCTGTGTTTGTTATTGCTGATTTCTATTCTCTATTTTTTTCAGGTACACTGTCTATCCACTGACATCACAGCAAGTTCAAGAAAAGTCCTGGATTGACAATACAAGCCTGCTGGTAATATGTGGATCTGTTACGTCAAATCTAGGCGAGATCTTGGTAGACTACTTTCTGCGCGGTGGAAAACTTCTGTCACTGTGCTCCGATGTGCTTCATATTGTGCTTCCAACTTATCGTACTGCAGAGGTACGTACTATTTTCGTTTCCGCAACTTATTCTGCTATCTTACACTTATCCCTTAGGTGCGCGAACATGAATTAGTGCAATTCTCCTATGATAAATGGCAAAAAGTCAAGATGATGCACTATATTTTCTGCTATCATCCATCGCCGGTGAAGAAAAATTTCTCGACCGACAGCGATGAATCAAGTTCAACTCTATCGAAGAAACCGTAAGTCTTGCATGATTATTCTTTGTGTTCTCCATTTCCTTCCTGTGTTTATCCTTATGTATATATATATATATATATGTGTGTGTGTGTAATCAAATTTTAACTCTAAAAATTGTGAATTTGTTCTTTATTCTAACATTAAACGATTTATGAATTTTTCACAACGAGAATGAGACTTTCGGCTTTGAAAAAAAGACACTATCGCAGCTATGTATCTAAATTTGATTTCAATTCATTTTTCATTTGTTCTTTCATTTGTATTTGCTTAAATTCATCTAAAAAATTCGTTTCCTCTTAGCTTAGTTAAAAGGAAGTCAACTCTGACTTTTTAATGACGTTGGGTATGGGTATGCTGTTTCATTCTTATCTCGTAATCTTAAAAGCGATCATCGCTTAATCCCTATAAAATCCTTATCAACCCAGATTGGATCAATTCACCGTAGAACTAAAGAATGTATCTTTATCTTCTTTTCATCCAGTTCTAATATTCTGTCGTTGTTTCTGAGCCATTAACAAGTTTATTTGATATATATATAGGCCTTTCCAAATATCTCGTCATCAATTTGTGAAGCGGGTTCTTAACTACTACCTGCTAGTCTAATATTACCTTCCCATCGCATTCACAGTCACCCTCGATCTTGTCGACTAGCTCTTGGGCGCAACTTTGTAATATTCTTGGCCCATCTTTCGTCAGTTGTATATATTAACCGTTACCAGTTTTTTAACTCTCCCTGTTATTTTATGCATTCTGGCGCTACTAGCATCAATTCAGGATCATAAAATACTCAATAATTTTGACTTTGCCAAAGTTCAGTCTTACTAAATGACTGTTCTTCTTCTTGTTTAGGTCCGATCACCCCTCGTGGGGCATAAGGCGTCAACAACGCCTGCGCGCCATCGTATGCGTACCCTGTTGTTCTACCCAATTGGGTAAGCGGATTGCATGGCATGTTTGGTAATAGAATTTTCTTTTCGCCGCAAACTGTATCCAATCCACTGCCATTTCCTTCATCGTATTTTGATGTCAACAGGTGCTCATATAATGCTGTTGGCTTAAGATGTGATTAGGCCAGAAAATTCTAGTGATGAAGCTTATACATCTATTTATTCATCTTAAGAATGGCAATGATGAACTGACTCGACATTGGTGCGGATTAGTCGTAGATGTATTCGTCGTCAAGGCTGGGCGGAGAACATAACTAATTGCAACCAAAAATAACAGTGGTGAAAGTATACAGCCGTGTCGCACCCTACTTTTGACTTTAAAATCACTAGACACCTTACCGTTATGCAAGACCTGACTCCCAGGACCCGCATATGTATGTTGCCTCTCCTGCGAAAGGTACACCAAATGAACTCCAGATTTATACATTCAAAGGCATTCTCGAAGTCGATAAGCAACATATGAAGCGGGGATCTATACTTGACGCATTATTCTACAATAATCCGCAAAGTATTTGTGGTCGATACAAGAGGAGCGAAAACCTGCTTGTGCGAAATCGAAAGTGGAATCAATATTTCTTTGGTAATTTAATGATTATTCCTTTTTTCACTTATCTTCGGTTAAGCAAACCACACATTTGTCTGTATTAGGGCTGCTCATGTTATTGGGTTAGATTGGACAACCTCTGCGAGAATGCCATCAAGTCCACCGCTTTATTTTTCTTTATCCTCACCCGAAGTCAGTCAAGAACCGTATAGGCTCTTCACAGGGTCGTTAATTCGATTACGTTTGTCACGTACGAGTAATTATAATGCACAATCTATGAAATTTCTAATATCGGGTCATCTATAAGTAATGTGGTTTTCGGAAGATACGTACGCCAGCTTACTTTAACAGTCCAGTCGCAAACAATACAACTCATTTCTGATGTTTTTATTTGCAGTTGTTCCAGCTTTAAGGCCTTAGCATGTTCTTTTAGTTAAATTTACAAACATCATTCCTGCATTTGAATCTCTCTATCTTCTTGATCGTTCTCATGCATCAGTTCTTTTGACACTGTTTAAAATTTCTGAAATGTAGAAAGAGGCCTTAAGCAAATTGCGGCAGAATATACCTGTTGTCCCAAGATATTCCGTGGAAAACTTCAGCGGCGATATGTTACTGTTAGATAAGAAAAAAATTACATCGAAAAATGTGTCTATATCACTCCGATTCATAGCTACGGAGCATAGAAAGTTACTTGTTTTATAGCATTGAAAGACATTCGCTTCTTGATCGATCGTGCCACTAAATTCTTTTATACAACACGTTTTCATTAACATGATTTCAGCCTTTTTTCCCACGCTTGTATTGCTGTGTATGTCACTAGACTCAGAAGCCTACAAACTATCTACCACTTACATAGTTATCATTTGGTTGTATGTGCTTCAAGTTTGTTCTTGTTTTTTTTTTGTAATCGAAATGTGTTCCTTTTCCAATGGCTCTATTAAAACGCATTACTTTGCAAAAATTGTTCGACCTTCATTAAATCGCGAAACGATATCGCTTTTGTAAGTCTATGTAAGAATATCCAAGGCACGCATAAGAAGCAGTGCCCTTGGAGTTAAGAAGTCGTTTTTGCTTCGTGTTTTGTGTTTTGCCTTTTTTAAGTTGCAATATCTCAGGTATTTTTATTTTGCAAAATTAACACTTCACTTGTTCACGTGTCTTCTCCTTAAATACACTATGACAGATCACTATATTAATACAACTGTAGACAATTTTCTTGAGGAAGTATTTTAGAAAGCAAATCACCTTCACGGGACTAGGAATCCTCAAAATCAGTATACGGTTGGTATGCATATCATCTTTCACACCATCTGCCCACATAATAATGCCAAATTTGCAACTCATTGTCATCAAACCTAATTACACAACTTAAACTCATAAGATAATAGAAAGCTATTACCGAACCCATAATACCAACCAAAAACAAAACACAAGACAACTTCATTTGCCTGCTTGCTCGAAAAACTTTTTTTTTGTCTTTATCTCGTCGTTTTTTGCTCGTGTGTGAAAACTTCTTCGTATTTGTGGTCACATTACATCCGGCTTAGAGCTCTAGTGTGTCCAAGGTCCATTGAACTGAAAGATCTACAAGGAGATATGCACAATTTGGATGTAAAGGTGCTTGGATCAGAAGAGACATGGAATACCCCGAGCTTGCTGTTGGCCAACAATGTAAAAAGCGGTGGAAAAGCTGTATTCTCTCAGGTACTGAATAACGGTATTGAAGAATGTTTTTGAAGACATGGGGAATATAATGTAGAATAACTCGAGTTTTCAAAAGCATTTAAACAATGCAACAACTAAGCAAAGCAAAGTATTTGAACTTTATTATTATCTACTCCAACACAGGTGCACTTAGAAACAGATCCAAGTGAATATGAGTCCGATGACAGCAAATATAGAGTTCTGAAGGAGAATGAGAAAAATCGCTTGGAGATATTTGCCGATCTCCTAGTAAAGCATTTAGGATTAACCATAAAAAAGGAACCAGTAATGCATGCTGGCCCAAAAATTACCTTTCAGAATGCGTACTTCTTGGGGCGACACGAAGTAAGTTTGATCTGTTTTAACTTACATTTATGTGAAACTTTCATCAAATTTAATTGTGCACAACAAATAACGTATATGTTTTTACCCATTCATTGCTATGTCTGCGTTAAAAGTAAAAGTAGAGTTTTATTTATATTTGTCCGTCTGTTCGATAGACTTTAAGTACACAATCTAAAGTCCATTTATACCTGGTTACTCATCAGATAATAGGTCTATATACTCGTATGTGGTTAAAGGCCTGAGAGATCGTTAGTAGACCCAATATTCATATACACCATCATCAACAGCCCACCACGTCTCAACTTCAAACAATTTCTCCGAACTATTAGAAAGTTTTACACTGGATTTCGACAAAGAATTGGGGTCTTATGTGATCTCTTATATTTTGTGTCGAAAAGAAAAGAAAATTTCAGCGGATATGTGGTTCAAAATGCCTAGGTCGAGAACTGCAGGGCTACTCCCAAGAATTCGAGAAGACGGAAACTTGGTTGAAGTGCTAGCGATCGCAACTGTCTGCTTGGTCTATAAATAAATAAATAGTTGGCGCAACAACTCTTTAAGTGTGTGCGTTATATTTTCACACGAATGGAATTGACCTCCAGTTTAGTGCCGTATCCGAACGGCGATTTGAGAAGCTTTTTCGTGACAATACTCTCGGATGTTTGTCAGACGCTCGCGAGCGTTGGGACCGTGAAAAAACATTTTGGTGTTTTCTGCGATTCGAACTTGGAACCTCATGCGTAGTGATCCGACAAACTAACCACTTACGCCACGGCGCTGCTTGGTCTACACATAGAAAATATGAAGCAATGTCTATAGGAATACAAAGCACGGTGTCTCAAAGATCAGGATTACGGAGCTATATTATCGAATGCATGTCCGAATTGGTGTAGTGAACACTTTCTGAAAGTATTTAATTCTGGTTCGAGTCCGAGCAATAGCGGACATTCGCATAAAATATGTTCAGTGTCCTCAAGGCAAAGCTTGCATGTGTCAGACTGACTAATACCGATTTTCCTGGGGTAGTGTTTGAGAAAGCAGTGACCAGCAAGGAAGTCAGTTAAGATCTTGGCATTTTTCTGAGTTGCATTCTTTGCTCGTTGCTAAAATCTCTTTAGCTCTTTTGTTTGAGAAATTTATGAATTTCTTAGTATGTCTTAGTCCAGGTTGAGATTTCCAGTGTGCGAGCCTTTCCTTCTTTTCCAATAATTTATGCTTAATCTTTATTTGGCTGACGGGAAGGTCACATAAGGGTTCAAAGCCAATGAACGGAGATTGGGCACTAGATCTGGCTCTTTAGTCAGCAACTTCATTGCTAGTTATGCCCTTATGGCCAGAGACCCAAATGAGTGTACTTTTTTTGTATGTACCAAGCTGCTGGAAAATTTGCAGACAGTTCCAAACCAACTTAGACATAAAGTTGTAGGATGTGAGAGCTTTAAAAGCTGCTTAGCTATCTGAAAGAATGTTAATGCGAGATCTGCGCAGGTTTCTTCTAATGCATTCTCTAACGCAGAGTTTAATAGCATAAACCTCGGCTTGAAAAATTGTGGTAAATCATCCTAGTGGCTTAGACAGTTTGAAATTAGGACCAAAAACTCCAGCGCTCAACCCGTTTTTCATTTTTGAACCATCGATGTACCCGTAGATTTGATGGTCGGATTGAGGGATTTGATAGTTATCCGAGAAGATTCGTTCGAGGATATCTCTTGTCATAGCTAAACTGTGTACATAGCTCTCTGTGAGTACCTTTGTTAACACAGCGATAACTTTTAACAGCAGAATATTAGGCAAAGTTAGCCACTATCCATCACTTGGTCAACGAACTTGGAGTTCGCAATTAGCTAAAGATTAAGCTTAATGGTAGAGACTTATTGGTTGAAGCCCAGGCTCACCCCTAATTGTAGCGCCACTTAAGTAAGTAAGTCAGTAAATATCACTTAGTCTTATCTCAGGCAGTCCACCATATCAATTCCAAGATGCTCGTAACTCGTAGTATTTGTCATTTGTGTGATTAATTCTCATTCAATCATTCTCTCCACGGTGCTTAGCAAATTTACTAAAAATTACTAGTCGCATTTAAAAAACAGTGTTTGTCTGATTTACTTACGCAGTGACACCAGTGGCCACTACAACAGAGTATCTCTTATGAGGTTTTTTTTTTTCTTAAGACAAAATATGTGCTACAAATAGTTGTATATGTGCTTCCTTTATTTCAGTTAAAGTTCGAAGTCTTGGAAAAACTGAAGAGCTCCTATAACGCTGATAACATGATTCAAACATCAAAGCTTTCGATGAAATTTTGTGGGAAAAATGAAACACCACCGAGCGCCAATACAAACGTTCTTCCAATTTTAATTCATTCGTGTCCTGAAGACTTCTCAACTGTTGATTACTTTGATGTAAGTATTGTTTATTAACAAAAACTTGCTTTGAGTTTCACGTAGTCATTCTACCAAATTCAAGCGAACACTTGATTTACTACCTTCTTTTGCTTCCTGAAGATCATGTGTAACAGTTGTCTTGTTTTTGAGCGTAAAAATCTTCATATAGCTGTTATTGACTTAAATGTGAATCTCATAGCTCACACATATGTATCTCCTAACATTTTCATTATATTCATAGAATTTGTCAACCAAAGATATTGGTCGTCTAGTCATTTATGCGCCAATTGTTAGCAGCTCAATGCACGTTATTTCTGAATTAGATCTCACGCATGGTATTGCCGTTTTGGCCAGACAACAAACCGAGGGTGTTGGTCGTAATAATAATCAAGTAAGTATTGCGAAATATTTAACGCTTGGCCATCTAATTTGTTGTTTTGCTTTTTTCTAGTGGTTAAGTCCAGCGGGCTGTGCTATGTTCTCTTTACAACTACACATTCCTCTGAACTCTGTACTGGGTACAAGGTTGCCACTCATTCAACATATAATTGGACTCTCTGTCGTTAGTGCTATGAAACAACTTGAAAAGTATCAGGTGAGTGAATATTTTATTATCTACAAACTCTTTCGTCTGGATTTGCACTGTCACACCGGCGACTCCACGTGTCTTATGTGATGCGAGGAGTCGAATTCAAGTCCTAACATAACTCACGCGGTATACTTTATGCACGAAAGTAAAGGGATCGCCTACTCAAATTGCAGTAGCTGTCAAATATTGTAATTTGAGTGACGTGATGCGCAGTAGATCCACAAAATCAGTGTTATCGGGAATAAATTTTTCCTCGGAATTTTTCCCTCGTACAATCTAAGCATCTTCAAAAATAGGGAAAAAATTTATCGGGGAAAAATTAAGTATCGCGATTGCGTTGAAAATGCTCCTGAATTGCAATTCATGGTACCTATTTATTTTCCGCGGATTTATTTCATCTATTTTTAAGGTACCTAATTTTTGTTCGGGGGAAAAATTCCGAGGGAAAATTTATTCACGATAACCCTGAATAAAGCGCGGGAATACCTCTTACTACCTCTTATTCTGTATATCTTGAGTCCTGCCTGATCAGATTCCGCTGCCAAATGATGCTCACGACACCTAGGGGTTGACAGCAGAACCAAAAAGACAGGCTTGGCAAGAAGATCTATTACATTAAATTTAAAAGTATATTACAGCTGTTTACTTTCGCTTGCAAATCACATAGACTGCATTAAGTAACAACGAATTTTTTGTACGGAGAATCTTCTAAACATATCACAGCCAGCATAAATCACCCTGTTAATAGCATAAATCGCTTGCAGAATATTTAGATTGCGTTCCTGAATGTTTATTACTTCTAGTATTCAATAGAGTTTGTGTTTTAACAGAAAAGGATCCCTGTATTGGATGTTTAGCTCGACACCGCACCGTTGTGCCCAAGACCTCAACTGGCTTATCCACTCCACCTTATTATCAAAAACTTTATTTTGTATTATAAGAAGAGAGTAGGTTTCGAAAAATAGAACGTAATTATGTGTCTTTTAAGATAGAATTTAAGAAACACTAACGAGCAGTTTACGTTTAACTAAGTGAGAGTTATTATATTATGATATATATGTATATTATTATTTTTATATATGCAGATACGAGGGGTCGCTTCCATACGACCGCTTCACGTGCATGAGTCAATAAATTTGCGTAATATTAACCATTCATCGCAGCCCCCTTTGGCAGATAATCAATTACCAAAACACATTCACAGTCCCAAAAAGCATTCGCCATAAGCTTCGAAGCCAACTTTTTCACCTTGAATTACTTCGGCGGTCTCTCTCCTCTTTCAATTGACTGCATAGACTCCTGTTTGAACTCAAGTCTCATCTACAGTTACGATTCGGTTGCAAATTTCGTCGAGAATGTCCCCGGCTAACTCCAAAAAATATTTGCAGCACTCGACTCGTGCCTCAATGCTTGTCGAACGGTGTGAGCATTTTGGGTACTCAGCGCGCACAAATATTGTTCATGTTTAAATGCTCGTGCAAAGTTTCTCCAATCCATTCTGATGTGCAACTCGTCCGCTATCCGCCACATTTTTATTCTTCGGTCGGCCAGACTTTTCTGACGTTTTCTTCAGTGACCACTGACACAAGACACCATGGGCGGGAATCGTCTCCACAGCTCCCTCGCCATTGTTGAAATAAACGAACCCAATTTTTTAGCACAGTGTACGAAGGTCCAAAAGTTTCCTGAAGAGTCTCCTGAAGAGTCGATTTCTATAGGCGATTTTCCTTTTTTCACGGGTATTTCATGGTGATGTTTATCCTACCACATATAAACAAAATCGGATTATTATTGAAACGAGGTGATGTTTATACAATACTACAAAAGTACCGCAGTTACTGCTAGTGGACGCCGCCGTGGCAGTTTTCTTAATTTGAAGCTAAGCTCTTTTTTTCTTCTTAACACATCGTTTCCATCTAAACTTGGTATCTAAGTTAATTCCTAGGCACTTAGCTGTGTTAGAGTATGGAACTTGAAATTTAGAAATGAATTTTACATATACCTAGTATGACGAATTTTATTTGCAAAATCAACATTTACTGATTTTAGCCTATTTAGATGGATTCGGTTCTTTTTGGTCCAGTTGAGAACTACATCTATATACAGGTTGTTGTTGTTGTAGCAACTATGTTATTCGTATGGTTCAAACGTTAAGGTGGTGTAGGTGGGTTGTCATCATAGTTGGTGATAGTGTTGTGGGGTGAGACGGACAACTGAACGAATAGGTGGTGTTATGTGGCGACAAGCCGCAGTCTGGTCAGTGATGAATGATACTGTCGCGTAAGCGGTGCATATAATTGTTCAGCATGGAGCTCCAGCTGGATCGCAGTTGGGCAAGTGTGGATCTGGTACGTCTAGGGAGATGTCCTTCACTATGATGTATCGGTGGAGGACGGCCGCCTAACATGATGTTAATCTGGCGGCTATAAAGTGCAGCTCGGACAGCGTGTTATTGGATAGAGTTCAAAGCCAATTTGTGACACGCTGGGACGAGTGTTGTATGGGTTATAAACCTATTAACCTCTTAACGGTATGAACGGATGTCAGATCGAATATGCCTCGGAGGTGTAGGGAGGCTGAGTAGATCTCTGTTCGGGTGATCGGGATGGTTGCAATCCAGTAAGAACTGTTTCGATAAAAGTTCGTTATGCTCTTTGACTTTAACAGCCTATCATAATGAGTAGAGCAGCATTCTGGCTTGTTTGGAGTTTATGCCATTGAGTATCACTGAGACGTGGGGTCCAGATTGGTGCTGCATAATTGAGAACCGATCTTCCGATTGCTTGATATGTGATGAGGAGAGTTTCTTTGCCTTTCCCCCATGTGCTACCAGCCAGGGATTTTAAGACCTTATTCCTGGATATGACTCGTTCACTGACATTTCTTGAATGACTAGAGAAAGTTAGTAGATTGTCAAATGTGACTCCAAGAATCTTTGGGTGGCTGGTTGTCGGGATCGCCCTGCCATGTATCTCAATGTCGAGTTGTAGGTTTACCTCTTTGGTCCAGGTGGTGAATAGGGTGGATGAGGATTTTTCTGTGGACAGTTTGAGATTGCGACTGGCGAAAAAGTTTTCCAATTCATTGAGGTAGGCATTGATATTATGGCAGATTGAGCGGCTGCCCTTTCCTGAGGCGAGATGGTGCAGTCGTCGGCATACAATACCATGATGTGGGGAGTTTCGCAAGGTAGTGGTTAAAAAGGATCGGAAAAAGGACTCCTCCTTGAGGAACCCCTTGCTTGACTTTCATAAATTGCGATTTACACTTACGGAATTCAACGAAGGACTGTCGGCCATTTAGGTACAATAGTTGGCAAGCCATCGTTAAGTGGAGTTTGAGTGGTGTTGAGTCTAGGATGTCTTGACAAACGCCTTTGATAAATTCAGTGCAACTAGGACAGTGCGATCGCATGGCCGTTGTTGGTTAAGACATTGTGTGATGTGTGTCGTGATCTCGGAAAAGGCTGTTGTTGTACTTCGCAGTTTGCGGAAGCCGTGTTGGTGTTCGGCTAGCTGAAGTTCAGAGTGAACCTTGGGTAGTATTAAAGCTTCGAGTATTTTCGCAACTGGTGAATGATTGAAGCGAAAGATTAAGCAGCTGGGTAAGGTAAGAGATTCCTATAGGCCCAGGTGCTTCAGCATAATCATTGAGATTCCATTCGTTGGCGAGCTGGGCTGCTTCGGCTGGAAAGTTAGGCCTAAGTTTAGGGATTCTGCCTGCAGGAATGAAACGGGCTGCTGTTTTGGTTAGGATCTGTCGAAAGAGTTTTCCCCCTGAGTGTACATTAAGGGGAGACTGGAATTTCCAGTTTTCGATCAACGAGCCGTTCAAAGCCTGACCAATCAGCCGTGGCGTAGTTGCCAAACGTACGGTTCTCAGCTGATATGAAGTCATCAGGTCTATCCACAGTGATGATGATCGGGATATAATCAGAGTTGAGCGCTATGTCGGCTCTCCAGGATGTACATGGGAGCAATGAGGCACTCATGATGCTGATGTCTGGTGAGCTGGAGCAGGTGGCACAAATCCTGGTAGGAAACTCTTCGTTGATGACTCCGAAACTTGACTCATCGATTTACTCGGCGATATGTATTCCATGGCGATCATTAAATAGGTTGGAGTGCCAGCACTCATGGTGAGCGTTGAAGTCTCATATAACCATGTGGTTATCGCCCGTGAGAAGATGATTTAGTGATGGAAGGTAACCACAAATGCAGCTAGCTGGCGGCGGGATGTACACATTTGTTATGTCAATCAAGATGTTATTGGATCGGACAGCAATAATTTGTGTTTCTAGATGTAAGTCAGGGGTATGGGTGTTGGTGCGAGTCTGTAGTTAACAGAGTTGTGAGCGATGAATGCCAGTCCCCCACCGCCGCCGCTGACTGTCTTTACGAATGATGTTGTAGTCTGAGCTTCTGGTGAGCATACATGAAGGAGTGAGTTTAGTTTCTTGTGTGGCGGCAATTAGTATTCCGTGGCGTTCCATGTAGTTGGTGATTTCAGTGATTTTCTCTCGTAGGCCATTACAGTTTAGATACATCACTGTGAAAGGTGTGTGATGGTCCTGAGTAGGAATCTGGTTGTTAGCCAAGGCGAGGGAAACCGCCGACTGGAGCGGAGTGTTTGTGGCTGAAGTGATATAATCTATCGAGGGGCTTCTGGTTGTGGCTGTGGAGCAATTGATGGAGTACGAGGCATAGCTGCATTGGAGCTAAGAAGCTAGAAGTCTATTGGCGGCAGTTGTCAAGGCGGGAACAAGCTCTGCGGTGGCACCAGTTTTCACATCCATTGCACTTGACAGAGGTCGCGATGCTATGAATGTAATTTCGGCACACTGAACAGGACAAGGTGGTAGAGGGGTTGTTCGTCTGGGCTCGTGTGTTACAACAGTCCGCGATAAAATTTTCACTCCAGTCGTTTGTGTTGGAAAGGCCAGAGCAACGTCGAAAATGGCACCAGTTTCCACACATGTTGCATTTAACTAAGGTTATGCTTTTATTGATCCTTGCGTCACATACGGAATAAATCCAGATCCGTGGACCAGGGTTTGGCTCAATGCCGGCACGTAATAATAGTATGCGGAGCAAGGTGGCCGGCGTCATTTGTTCCACTATGGAAAAAACGTTTGATGTATAAGAATGTTGTAGTTGAATTGTTGACAATCTATATACAGGTGATTTGCTTTCGTTTTTAGCAACTACAAGTATAGCTATATCATCAGCAAATGTAGCTATTCGAAGTTGTTGGGTATATCCTTGGTAGATAGCACCTAAAATACTTCCTTGTTAAACTCCGGCAAGCTTCATTCAATTGAGTAGAAATTGTCTTCTTTAATTCTGAAGTGCATATCTATTTGAAAGGTACGACTAAGTACTTCTGTGTATCTTCCTGGAAAGATTGATTTTAATTTTTTAAGAAGGCTTTCATGCGACTACTTCTGTACTTCTGGCCATGTTCCATCAGTTTATGATTCATTCGGTTGAAAAGTATTCATTAGATACTCAGACAATAAGTCGGGCTTTTCTGTGTTTGTTTTGGCCCAAGTGTTCCTTGTGTTCTTGTATGGAACGTTTTAGGTATTTGGTTGGCTTCTAAAGACAGTATAATGTTCGCCTATCAGCAGATTTATTTTTTAATTCATTTATATGACGTCGTACTAGTTCAGTTAAACTATTAAGCTGCGATTTATAGAATGGGTATCTCGTTTGTTGCCATTTTTTAACACACCTGATTTTGGTTTTTTTCTGCAGATCTATGGCACAGTACATTTCGAATGATATAAGTTTCATTCCCATCCTTTTATAATAAATACTAAAAACACGTACAATAAATTTCGTGTTCACATATTAATATACATATATACATACATATATATATATATATATAAGATAACGCATTCACTAATAGTCAGATACATTGCTGAGCAATCGAAGTTTAGATTTCTACTCTCTTCTATTTTTCGAGAAGTGGAAGGTAGATGAAATAATTTGTTTAAAGAAGCGTTGGAGCTTCTCTACTTCTTCGTATGACCTATACCCTCAAGTTTGACAAGTATAACACATTACGGAAATACTTTTAATTTTGCAGAATTGTGTACCTCCTATAAGAAATAATACTCTGCCATATAGCATTAATAAAATCTTTTGCCAAATCTAATTTATTCCACGTGGTATCACAATGGACCTATTATTGGTCTAAGTGTGTTGGCGATTCTTAGCTGGCAGCCACTTCAACCTAACATAACATATCTAATTTATTCACTAGGTGATGGTTTCAGTTCATATTTGATTTCATGAGTATTCCAAGGTGTTTGTATTCCGTACCTACTTCAACTGCTGCACCATCAAAGAACCATTTTTCGAACGTACTTAACTGTGTACCTAAAAGTGGACACGCTGTGTAACATCCAATATTCTGCAGCATTGATAGTGGAACTTCCACACTAGTTCCTTTGTTATTTGTCTCAATTTTTGCTATTCTTTCTGAAAACTTGATTGGCATAAACTCAAAGCGGATAAAAAAAGGAGAGTAACAAATATTTTAATTTAATATTTTTTGTTGAATTTATTTATGTAATATAATTTAATACACCCTCAATTACGGGGTAGTCGTAATAGGTGTAGTAGTATCAATAGTAATAGTGTTACCTACATACTCTATACAATGCTTGTATAACATACTTGATATTTATTCTGTTTTATTTTATAATTTTAATGTAAAAGCCATTAATTTGTTTATTTTTATGTTGGTAAAACTTATAGGATTCAATAATTGTTATCAATTTGTTATTATTTTTTTTTTTAAGAAATAATACACGATCAATGTGCTTAGCTAAAGATAAAATGATATTTATCCCAAAGACTCTTATAAATTCTATTCGTCTCTTGAATGCGGCTATATAAATTTTATAGTATTAGTGTGTGTGTGTTTACGTGTGTTTGTAGCAATCGAATTTCAGCTTTGAATTATGTATTTTTGTTTAATTTTTTTTTTTTTTAATTATAATTACTTTAGAACATAGACATTGCTTTTTACATTTTGTTATAGAAGATATAATACATACGTTCAATTGAATAAGAAATGAATAACTTTTTCGAGAGAAAAGAAAAATACTACAATACTTGTTTAATTTCTTAGTGAAGTAGTAGAATACTGCTGCTGTTGTTAGTTGTTGTTCCTTCCCTTTTAGAACACTGATTCGGCTGATCTGGATAGTTGCACCGGATGTGAAGGACTTCGGGCCAAACGCTTCTTGGGCAATCTCTCCAGAAGAGTTAGTAGTTTTGGGAAGTCTGGTCTGTCGTCGGCTTGGAAGGACCAGCACAGCATTAGGATGTCTTTGACGTCACGTGATGTTTGTAGATTGGCTAGAGTTTGTTTCATTCCTCGGCCAACTTGCCATATGATCGATTCGGGAGGTTGCATTTTAAAGGGAAACTCTCCACAGAGTAGTTCATACCAAACGGTGCCGAATGAGTAGACATCGGATGCCTTGGAGAATGGTAGAATCTCATCGGTAGGCTTATATGGTGTGAGTGCACGCATAAGCTCTGGAGCAAGATAGCACAACCAGCCGCTGGGTACACCCAGCCCAATATCACAGTACACAAGTTTCGTCGAACTGAACAAGCCAAAATCGGTGATGATGACTTTTCCATTCTCCAGGAATATATTCTTAGTCCGCAGGTCTTTGTGAAAAATTCCTCTAGCGTGTAGGTAGCCCATGCCCTGAGAGATCTGCTGAGCGACTAGGGTTGTGCGATTGATAGTGAATTTATCGCGACGCAGGTGGATGTAAGTGTAGAGAGTATTACCCTTGCACAGCGAAGTCACGATGGCGAGGTATGGTGGATTCATGCAGGCACCCATAAATAGAACCAGATTCTCGTGGCGCGTCTTTTTGAAATTGGCTACTTCCAGCTTGAACGCCTCCAACATGTGTTCGTCGTCGAGGTAATCCTCTTTGAGGAGTTTCACAGCGACATCGCCATGCCATAGGGCACGATGCACGGTTCCAAAACGGCCCTTGCCAATTTTCTCCAACAATCGTAAGTCGTCGTATGGAATGTCCCACTCTTTGAGGGAGAGCGAGTTTTGGCGAGGCCAATTACCAGAGTCACCTTCTTCTGTGGAGTCAAGCCTCACTGGTGTTCGATCTGAATCAGTACTGGCACTCGTGCTGCCGGATAAGGAGACTGTCTTGTCACTGTCGTTACTCTTGTGGGTGTCGGCCAACTCGGAGAGTGGAGGATTTATTTGACTGAGCACAGAGCCGGTGCCAGATGCCGTGCGTCCACTAGAAGTCTCACTATGTATTCTACTCTCAGAGAAATGTCCACTTGTTATAACGCTCGAACTTATAGAACTGACGTTGTTGCTGTTGGTAATGCTTGACTGTGAGTGATGATGCGAAGATTGATTATCCATTTGCTCCATGTTGTTATTCGAAGGTCCGCCTGTACCGCCTCCAGTTGACGACAAATACAAAGTCTGAGTTGTCTGTTGATTGTATTGGGACGAGGTGGTGATAGTCACATCCGGAAAGTTAAACTGACTAACGTTCTTATGCAGCGATGAGGGCGTGGATATAGGATTGGGCCCGGTACTGGTGCTAGCACTAGCAGTTGAGCTTCCACCACCACTGTTGGTTCCGCTAATATGTAACTGTTGCTGCTGCAAGTTGAACAACGCTGGCGATGATGGCGACGAGCTGTTGCAACTCGATCCAGGTGAACTGCTGTCTGGGTGATGATGACCAGTTGCACTGATTGAGACTTTTTGCCTTCGTCCAGGCAAATATCCACCCACACTGTTGCCACTGCGACTGATGATGCTTAAATTTGGAGAAATATTTGACGGCGGCATGAAGCCTTCATTTGATTTCAGAGTTTTCTTGAATTCATCGACAAACTCCCTCGGCAGCCCACACGATGGCGGTACATTCGGCTCACAGTCCTTATGGCAACGATACTTGCACTCCTTACACTTCAGGCCAAAGAACATCTGCTTCTGGCAGAGGTCGCACGTGGACATCATTTTGAAAACCTTCGTAAAGCGATGTGCAATCATGTGTCCCATTCCAAGAGAAACTATTGGGGTGCACGGCGAACGAGGCACAGTCAAGCTATTAGGATTGTTTGTGTTCTCGATAAAAATATCGGAGCTCATCGATGAGGAATGACTCTCGGGACTGGGATCAGTATGTAATCGTGTCCTAGGGATGGCTTGAGGCATCGACGCTGAATTAGTTGAAGTCGAACTAGTGCCACCACCACTATTGCCATTAGTGCCGCCAGCTGCATTACCGCCAGCTCCTTCTTGAAACTGTGATTCATGTGACTTTGACTTAGCTATAGGTATGGCCAATGGATCCTGACTAGACGATGAACTAGTTGATGCAGTCATAGAGTTCGTAGCCATTCCATTGTGTGATGGTGTCGACGGATGATGGTACGTCAGCAATGTCTGATGTTTCTTCTTTGGCGGTGGAGTTGATTTTCTATGTCCACTTCTATGGCCTGGTGTTCCATTTCCTCCACCACTTGCCCCAGCACTTGCTCCTCCTCCAACACTTCCGCTGGTTGTTAGACTCGGTGAATTCGGAGGCGACGGCGATGGAGTCAGCGTCAGAATCGATCCATAATTACTAGAGGATTCATCGGGTGTTTTACTCGATGACGGTGGCGACTGAGCGTCATAGTTGTTGTTCACTGGTGACTGTACCGCCTTCTGCTTATTCATCGTGCGATAGCTCCTCGGCGATGAGGTGACGCCTATATTTCCCGTACTTCCACGATGATAATGATGGTGATGATGGTGATGGTGGTGGTGTCGATCCCATGAATCCCAGAACAGATTTTCTGGCTCTTTTAAGTTATCACCCAGTGCTGTACGACATCGACGCAAACATTCCATTCCATTGATCAGCCGACGTACTTCCTCGTCACGAAAATTCGGATTGTAGGCGAGAATTTCTCGCAGTTCATCGTCAGTTCGCTGGAGCAGTTCTTCCAAAGTGTTAATCCTCTGCAGGCAAACATTTAGTGATTCCAGACTGAGACCAACCACTCGTAGCCATTGCTTGAGTTCTGAACCGGACGCAGCTAGGCCACTGGCTGGTATTCTTTCAGGTAGGCGGGACTTTGTAATTAACAATTCGGAGAACATACGCACAAGTTTAGTTTCTAAACTGCGTATCTCCTGTTGTGTTAGAGTTGCACTCGTCGCGCATTGTGTACGAAGGCCTTCAAGTCGATCAGCAGATATGTCTATCATACCTTGGATGACATCCAAGCCATTGCCGGCCGGTGCATTGTGTTCCATTTGGTTTGTAGTTGATTCACTGAAAGAGAGAAAGAATAAGAAAGTGGATTAGGTTGAAGACGATTAAGTTTTCGGCAGATTGAAAGTACAATTTTATGCTCTAATTAAGTTTGATGATTCTGTGTAGACTTGGTGGTTTGTTTCTTGGATTAAGTTACCAATGCTCATGTTCATAAAGAGGTGGCCTCTAGATCTGAGTGGATATTAAATAATTTAGTTAGCGATGCCTTTGCGGCTTAAATACATTTGGTTCCATAGTGAACTTGGCACCAAATTTAGCCCAGAAAGTATTAGCAAGTATTCTGCTAAAACGTGTTCAAATAAAGGAAAACTATCATTCGGTATATACAGGCTCTTCCCTTTACTTTTTATTTAGCTTCTCAATATAATGGAGTAGACTCTCAAATAAATTGTTTCTGAGTATTATCATCCCCAACCACTATTCTTCTATAACTAGACCTTCATTGGGGGCATAATATTTGATGTAACTTTAAATTCCAAACTGGAATACAATTTGTGACGACACCATGAGTCATGTTGCCAACAGAGCAATGGCACCCTTGAAGTACAAACAATAACAAATAACACTTTTGTCCCTGATCACGAATAAAAATATTTGTCTTTTACGCTTGACTACGACTTTATTGGCAACATTTTAGGTCTTGGTTGTATGCATTATAAAGTCCTTCATTACACTATTGACATCATCGTTTCCGACATAAATTAGTGATTCTTGGCAGAATCCTCAATTTCAGGTGACTACTGCAGTAAACGACGTAAAAGGCGAATGAGTAATATCGAAACCAATGTCGGAGTTGGAGTCAAAAGATATGACTAAACTATAGTCTAAATGGGCTGGCTTTCACTCCCTCAGAGAAGTAAAAATATCTCCGGTATTCTTTCTTAATTCCAGTCACGTTGTTCTGCAACAAGCTTACTGGCGCATTATACTCCATTTGTGACTGCTATTTTTTTTTTTTTTATTTCATTTTGAAAGGAAATATAAATTTGCATCTCCTAGTACTGGCATTCATGTTTCAAGTCTTCCAGATAGACGAACAGTTCAAACGCAATTAAACTTAAGAGCTTATAGAGTGATACTTTCGATTATTTTAAAATACGATATAGTCAAAATGCTCGCAAATTTTTAACGAGCACTTTGTGTTCATACGTACTCTCTTGAAAAAAAAGAGTCAGAATGAAGTGGAACCCTTAAATGGAAATTATTGAAATGCAGAGAGCAGCTGAGTTGCTATGAATACATAACCACTAAAAAGTTTTATTTTGATTTCTTTTTTCTAAAATAAAATAACTCTCGAGACCATAAGTCTCGCTTGCCGCAAGCATTTACTGAGTGGCAACAATGTAGTTTTCAGCTCCAGCCAGCCTAAATTTATAGATTTAATGTGTGCTGATCCTTTCTACTTTAAACGTTAAAGGAAATTTTGTTACGTGAAGTGTACCATGACAAAGCTTATAACATAACTCATAGCAAAACCATAAAGAAGTGTTTTTTGCTGCCTTCAGTGTACTTAAGTACTCCCATTGTTGAAAAATGTACCTTAAAGCCACTTCAACCAAATCAATCGGTGGCGGGATATCTAATGCACAACATATTGCTCGACGAATTTAAATATACAAAATGTCCCTAGGGAGGTTTTTAGTAAGCATAAAGTTAAACAAACAAGAAAAACTTAAGGTGCTGTCGAAGTCATTTCCGATAGGGCTCAATAGTTTTTGCGTTGAACTACTAAGCAGGAAATTTAAATCCTCTTGCGGACGTCTGATAACAAGAGTAGTCCACGTACATACATACGTATAAATGTCCTTCGTGTACAGCATGAATGGGTGGGATAAGTTAGAGTATGAGCTCTTCTTCCACCTTTTTTTATGTTTCAAATTTATGTCATTTATCATTTATTTATGTCCAAATTTAAGAAAATATTAGAACAGTGATTCTCTAAAGAAAATTAGACTAGGGTGTAGATTTTTTTTTTTTTTTTTTTACTGAAAAACAGTGTATTTATTGATTGTGGTATTCAGACATTCTACAATTTCGGCTTAAGTCGCTTACATATGTAAATGTCTGAGTCTAGACTAGAAGACAGGCTGCTACTGCCTTCAGATCAAAAGCATTTGAACCAAAAGCTAAATGTTTTCCTACGCACCGTTCTTGCAACTTCTACAAAAATCTTTACAACAACTTGTCATAGCAATTCTGATTCAACACAAGAAATTTGCGTTTCGTAACATGTAACGTTGCACTTTGTATATGTTCTCAATGAAGTTATACTGACTCCGTCTTAAGTGTAAGATCCATAAGCCACTTGCACCACGGACTTGCAACTATTCTGCAAATAGAATCAGTTGTAAATTTATTCCCAGGAGATTTTTCGGCAGTGTTGTTTTGCTGATTTATTTGAATTCGACTACCATCTTGTATGCAGCCAAGGGCTTTTACAAATTTCCCCTCTTGGGCTTAGAGCTAGTTTAGCATTCCAGACATAGGTATCTCTACAAGATATCAGTCAACCCCGAGAATTGAAATACGTCGATTCCAGGAACTTCAACGCTCAACTATCAAATCAAGCGCTAAATATTGCATTCCACTTTGCGCATATTGCTTCCACTTCAACTATCTTCGACTTGTATACAATATGGGAAACGGAGTATCCATCGTAAGAGTTCTATTGCTAGGAAAGCGCCTGGATTGTAAATTCTAGTACAAAAGAAGAAATGCCGGCAAGTAACATATCGAAAAGTCTTTACTGCATTCATGTGACACTAATGGGGATTACAGAATGCGTCCTGCTGTATTCACAGCCGAATTCTGTATCTTATTTCCGTGGCATGCTAAGGGTTAACCTTAATAGATTGTACCTATGTAAATATATGGTCACCTTGTTGGGAATAGAAAGGAAGAATTTGATCGTGTGAACTTCTACCTTCACATAGCTTACTCTCTAACTTAACGGTCACATTGCCGTCTGACTTTGGAAAATGATGAAATGACCAATGAAAAGCATGGAAATTCGCAGAATGTTTCGGAAGTCGTATTGATGATTAAATGCACTAAGCCCAACGTTTGTCACCATTTTTCCTTGCATGTCCCTGTAAACCCGGGTCTTTAGCCAAATTATGCCGGTCCCTCTACCTCACTTTGCAAAGCCCCTCCCCCAATATCTACAAATATGTACTACATAAGTGCTTTGCATGCTTACTCATCTGTTTTTTTGTTTTTTTTTTTTTTTTCTTTTCTATTTTACTACCTCAGGGGCTTGTTCTTTACTCACGCGTGAAGTAGATTACGGCAGACAGTCATTTATTGCCGGACATGCCTGCCGCTCTACTTGTGGGCTAAAAAACATAAAAACCCTCCCAACAATCACCCCTGTCGCATGACAACTCTATAATCTGTGCAAAGTCTCGACAAAGTACCACCAAATAGTATGAAAGGAAAAAAAAAAATGTACAGTGAATCAGCAACTTTACCCCCTAATTCACTCACAATTCCCAAATTTTTAATTTAACTTCTAGTTGCATCATTTAATTTGTTGGACACATCATTTCTTTTTTTTCACCCCCGACAAGTGTAGAATAATAAACAAAAAAAACCAACTAACCTCTTCTTTTTTTTGTCAAAAAAATGTCACACTACCCTTAACAAAACGACAGCAACAACGACGGTATTCCCATTTATCTCAAAAATAAGAAAATAATCTCGGGGAAGACAGCTAATTCAATTACGGGAAAAACAAAACCCCGACACACAACACGCGTAAATTCTACAAGACCAGAAAGGAGCAAAAAAAAAAAAAATATTCTTAACCAAATCGATTTTCCACCTGGAAAAGGGGGACCCGTCGCAACTCTCTGGTCGACGATGGCAACAACGACGACGTGAAAAAATACGACAAAATAAAAGCGAATAAGAAAAAGTGTTTCCTCTTGTGGAAAATGTTGCTCCTTCACTATGCGAGGCGAGACCAGCAAGGAGTTGAATAGTTTTTCTTTTTACGTAACGCGAATCTGCGAAAATCGTTTTAACCCAAAGGAAAATTAAAAAAAAGTTTCTTCTTTTCGAACTTCACTCGGACGGGCGCAACACGGACTACATTCTGCTGCTGGCAGTAGAGGGGATTTTTCTTCGTTTGCACTTCGCGACAACGGCGGCGACGACGGCGGCTGAGGAAAATTAAAAATTGTTGCAAAATCTTCTCGTGTTGTATTGATTTGTGCGGAAAATTCTTTCTTTCCGATCCGCACCACACACAGCCTGCAGCAGTGTCGTGGAAAATAACACAAAAAAAACAAAGATGAAGGAAATCAATTTTCCTTCGCCGAAAATAACAACTCCCAAAGTTTTGTCCATGGGAAAATAAAGACAGTGGCTGTCAATTATTATTTTTTTTTTCTGTTGGTTCTTTGGTATTCCAGTGCGCTTCCATGGCTTGTAGTGAGATGGTGTTCTCGCTCACGCTTGGGGTGAGGACAGGTGGATTGCATGTGGTGTTGTGCTTGTCGAACGCATGGGCTTTGAGCGGATCGAAATGTCAAATGACGGGTTTAAGAGAATTTTGCGTTTGTGATTCTCTTAAGTTCTGTTGGACTATGTGCGCTCTGACAAAAACAAAGACAGTAGTGCTGCCGAATGTAGCACTACTGAAGTATTACAGTACGTTGCTGAGGTCAGACAGTTAAATTACACTGGACATCAAATAAAATATTTTCTTTTTTTGCCGTTCTTCCAAAATGTTTTTTTTTATACCTTGGCATGGAAGTGTTTAAAATACGCCTGCAAAAAAATTATGAAACATCCATATTTTTAGAAAAATTTGTAAGAAGTGAAAATACATGAAAATTTGTAGATATTATTTTTTTTTTATTATTCTGAAGAATTTTTGATGCGTTTTGCTTGTCTTTTACACAAGTATGATGGATGATCTCGTTTCAACGTCCAACAAAAGTCTGCGAGCATTCTCGACGATCATTTTCCTTGATATCGCTTTTCCATCCCCATTCTGTCTTGGTGAAATCTCTCCCCATGCTCGTCGCTTACGGCACCTAAAGTTTTCAGGGAAAAACCCGAGCTGGGAATCAAGGAAAGAATCTTTAAGGACATTTTGCATCTCAAGCTTTTGTAGTTTTGTAATAGCTTAGAAATGATTTCCTTATAGTTTGGTGACTTCGTATTGCCTAAAAAATGGGTCACTTAACAAACGAAAGCCATGCATTTTTTTCCTTTATATTTAATTTGTCAATAAAATTGGAGTCCTTCATGACCTTTCTTATATCTGACCCTATAAAAATGCCTTTTTTTAATTTAGCTTCGCTCAATCTGGGGAATAAAGTTTTTAAAAAGAGGAAACCTTGTCCAGTTTTATCCATGGCTTTAACAAAGTTTTTGATAAGTCCCAATTTTATGTGTTAGGTCGGCAAAAGATGTTTTTGGCTCTACTAAGGGGCTTTAAGCAATATTTTTTTGTAATCGTTAGTTCTTTACTGAAGGTAGTTATAATACTCCTACGCGATAAATTGTAGTACCACAGTAACCAATGTCAAGTAACGGGTGAGCCGACAATTTGTGTGGAAGTTAAATTAAATTGAATACACATTTATTGTGAAATAAATGTAGAACTTAATTAATTAAAGTCCATCGCAATTATGAGTGGAACACAACATCGTTCATGTCACCACCACGGCTTTTGTTGCAAGTGACCATCCGAAGGTCAAAATTATCGATGACTTCTTGAAGAATTAGTGGGTCAATGGCCGCAATTTTAGTTTGGATGTTATGTTTGGGATCAATTCATAATTGCTATGGACCAAAATTCATTAATCAATAAAGTTCTATATTGATTTAGTAACAAATGTGTGTTTAATTTAATGAAAACTTCCACACAAATTGTTTCGAACCCCGCCATCTTCCCTTCCCAACAGCGAGAGGGGACACACTTACGGACGCGTTAGCAAGATGTTGGTTCATAAATTTAGCAATATATGCCATTTAGCTTCTCGGTTATCATTCTATATCATAATTCAATTGTCCGATTTTAAAAATTTCACAATTTCTTCTTTAAATTTCTTCAAATTGTTTATGTTCTTTATTTCATTCGGGAGACGATTAAACAGTTTCAAACCTTTGAACATTAAAGTATTCTGAGCACGCGCGGATGATTTCAGTTCTAATCGAAAATTTTGACCACCCCTAAGGTTATAAGGCTGACATTCACTTATGTAACGCAGATTGTTAAAAAGATAGTTGGGGAGCATTTGGTTTTTCATTTTAAAGACGAGCACTAACACGTTTAGGTTGATTTACTGCCTTTCCAGCATATTAGATTATTAGATTTATTTCAGTTATTTTAATTTACAATTTTCAACTTTCCAAATACAGTTATAGTTTATAATTTAGAATTTTTACAAAAAAGATTTCTATAAAACTAATGTATTGTATGTAAATAGATACTTATATAAAAATATTAAACACACTTTGGGTATATAAAGCATATAATATGATAACACACTTTGTGGTCGTAAAAAAAAAAAAACCAGTGACAGGTGTGAATTAATTTATTATTATTAAAATATTTTAAGGGTAAAAGCCGAAAGGAAAGGAAGAGAAAAGAACGCGGTGTATGTAGTTCACAGTACGAAGGTGACATAAAGATTTGTGGTGGGTGACGAAGTAGTAGAATGAATTAAACGAGATATGAAACATGAGAAAAAAACCTGCAATGGATACATTATGTTTATTAAATCGTAACTTGTATAAGAGTCTCTACCTCAGATCTAGAAAGTAGCCAATTTTTGAGGAGTTTAAGAAACCGGTAACCGTGTGCAATTTGTCTAGTTATTTCCGACGGTAGTTTTTTGAAAATATAAGGTGCAATGGAACTGAGAAAACGCCTACTGTGCTCTTTGTTGACTGTTGGAACGACCACAGTCTGCCTATTTCTCAGCAAGTACACCTCATTTCTTCTGTAATTAATATAACCACTTCTGACGAAAAAGACTTTAAGTGCTTTGTATATATAAAGATATCGAAGAGGAAGTACTTTTGCTGATTGAAATAAGGGCTGGGAGTGTTCGATTGCTTTTTTATGGAATTTTAATCTTATAATTTTCTTTTGTGCTGTGACAATGGGCATCAGGTTCGTTATGTACGCACTACCCCAACATGCAAGACCACATTCTAGACGTGAATGAACCAGTGCATAATAAATTGTCAATAGCAGACTTTGTGGAACGAGCTTACGTAGATAAAACAATTTGTTCATGGCGATGTAGAGCAACTTCTTTATTGACATAATATGAGACTTCCAACACAATTTGTTGTCTATTAAAACCCCAAGATACCTAAACTCTTTAACACATTCTAACACAAAACATTTATCTGAACAGCATACATTATTACATCTGGGGTGGTGAAAACGGATGTCCTCAATCACCAAGTTAGAGTTTGACAAGGAAAAACACATAGCCTTAGACTTTGTACTTAGTACCATTTGGTGGTAATTGAGCCAAATTCCAAGCAGATGCAGATCAGACGTTAATTCATCTTTTGTCTCTATTATATTCTTGCCTGCATACGAGAGAGCAAGATCGTCCGCATAGCCAATTAAATGACCCTTAAGGGGTAAGTTAAAAATGGAATTGATGTAGATCAGAAAGAGTATTGGTCCAAGGACCGATCCTTGTGGAACACCAGTATTCAGACTCTTCTTCCTCACTTAACACTCCATTTAACTTTACCTTTTGTTTTCTGTTCGTTAGGAATGATTTGAACCAATCAATAATGTTTCCTCTAAACCGGGCATGAAACAGTTTTTGCAGCAGAATTTCATGGTTCACCAAATCGAAAGCCTTTGTTAAGTCAAGGAAAATACCAACTGGCTTCATGTTGTTATCTAGTGCACCATATACTCTGCTCAGAAAAGCGATAATTGCATCCTCAGTACATTTGCCTTTCACAAAGCCGAATTGAGATTTATTAAAGAATTTTGTTTTTGTTAAGAAGGTGATCATTCTATTAACTATTAATTTTTCAAATATTTTTGAGAAAACAGATAGCAGTGATATAGGCCTATAGTTATCTGGTTCACTAGGGTCTCCCTTTTTAAAAATTGGAATCACAATAGATGTTTTGAGAGCATCTGGAAATTTCCCACATTCAAAACTTTTATTTATAATAAAGACCAGAGGACTAAGAATTGATTTTCCTATCTTTTTGATAACTATGCTACTTATACCATCTATTCTGATTTTTTTGGCTTAAGAACGTTAATGACGGAAATAAGCTCAGCATTAGTCACCGGACTGAAAAAAAAGAAGATGAATTCGATTTATCGACTAAAAACTTATTTGTTTCATTGAGCTTAACTGTGATTTTCGGTTTAACGTTTTCAGCAATATTTTTAAAGTATTAATAGCCCTATTGTTAAATTTAAGGAGTTTGGGGTTATGTTCTTTCTGATCGTTTCCTAGGATATTATTGACTAAGCGCCATTGCTGTCTAGGGTTGGATCTGTTTTCTAAAAATTTACGGTTGGGTGTCAAATCGCCCAAAATGCAAAAAACTAAAAAAATGTCAAATCACCCAAAAAACAGGTTGGGCGATTTAACATTTTTATTTTTTGGGCGATTTGATATGATGTCAAAACGCCCAAGAAAGTGATTTTGGGCGATTTTGTGTTTCGGCTATCTTAAGACGGATCTGTGTCATATCGCCCAACACCAAATCGCCCAAATCTGGAAAATGTCACATCGCCCAACATTTTTGGGCGATTTAACACTATGACAGATCGACCAAGAAATGAAATGTCAAATCACCCAAAGCAGAAATGGGCATTTCGTCGCAATTTGAAAATACCAGCACATAGGAAGGTCAAAAAATACGACCAAATTGAAAAAGGTTGAAAACATTTATTTTCGCAATTTTGGGCGCAGGGACATTAGTCCCTGGGGCATAAGTCCCACCGCATTGGGACATAAAATGTTGGGTCTTATGTCCCACCTACAAACCTCTCAAGGAAAACAACGGCCAAATAAGATGGGGTATACATAAGTCCACAATATATAAACAGTGCAATGTGTAAGGGGGGCATGCTGCCCCCCTGCAACCCCCCTGCTTGGGGTCACTGTTGGATTTGAGGCGGGTGCGAGGTTGGGTGCGAAACATGGATATAAATAAACTTTGCATACACGCATCCTCGCACCCACCTCAAATCCAACAGTGACCCCAAGCAGGGGGGTTGCAGGGGGGCAACTTGCCCCCCCTTACACGTTGCACTGTTTATGCATTGTGGACTTATGTATACGCCTCATCGAAAAAAAAAAATGTTAACATACGTATGTCCCTGCGCTCATATTATATTCATTAATAATCGGAAATGAAGGATTGAAGAAATGGATGTATTGCCAAAAAAAAAACCTAAGCTACATTGAGTCTAACTTACGACGTCAATCGCGCTGATTGCTTTGTCAGGCTGGGTGATTTGACATTATGCTAAATAGCCCAAAATTAAAAATGTTAAATCGCCCAAAAAGATTTTTGGGCGATTTGACATTTTTCTGCATTTTTTCGCATTTTGGGCGATTTGGTTTTGGGCCATCGGAAGCAAGGCTATTAACCCTAGAAAGATAATCTACGTCTGCCAGACGTATAGCGCGCAAAAAAATGTAATATCCTTTGGCAATGGAGTTTAAGTTTCTTGTTTTTATTGTTTAAATTAATTTTTATTTTTACTGAACCATAACTTCATTTCTCTTAATATGAATTTCATTAATAAATAAAACATTAATATTTTATAAAAAGCTCATGGGTTTCCATTAATACATTAAAAAAGTGCCATACGTCTCTGAGACGTATGATTATCTTTTACGTCATAAAAAATATGATTATCTTTCTAGGGTTAATGAATTCTGACAAAACGCCCACTTTCTTGGGCGTTTTGTCATTTTTTAATTTTTGAGCGATGTGTCGTTGTGTCATATCGCCCATAATTTTTGGGTTATGTGACATTTTTCCGATTTGGGCGATTTGACACCCAACCAAAATTTACACCTATAGTAATCAATTTTCTGTCCAGCTATAAGACTACGTACATTCATTTGTAATTCTTTGTACTTTTGTTTTATCAAACGCTGGTCTAACCTATTTTTATTCATCGAGTAAAAATTGTTTTTCTCCTTAATTTTGAGACATATTGCATCCGTAATCCAAGGCTTTAATTTTTTAATTCTAATATTTTGTTTGTGTGTACTGGAACAAATTTCAATGTAGCTGTTTATACTTTCTAAAAATACCGAAAAGGCCTCTAAGGGACAGACGCAATTGTATACCGAAGTCCACATTTCTCGGATCAGGAGCTGATTAAGTTTTGCATAATTAATTTTTTTAATATATTTGCTATCAACAATTTCCGATGCGACAGTTGATTCACTTTTATTTAGAAAGTCTTTAAGAGCAATGCCAGTGGCAGAATGATCAGTAATGTTAAGCTCTAAAACAAATGGATGAGCATTCAGCGTTTTTCTGGACCTAATAATGATGTGGTCAATGCAGGATGAGGTATTTTCAGTGGTCCTTGTTGGTATATTAATACACGACTGAAAACCCATTGACGAAAGCAAAAACATATATTCATCACTGGCTCTTGGAAGGTTGAGAATATCGATATTTATGTCCCCAATTAAACACACATCCCTGCAGTCAACTGTGCACAATAGACCCTCGAGTTCTTTGAGAAAAGTATCAACTTGCACAAACTGGAGTCGGTATACACACACGAAAAACAGGAATTTCTTATTTCTATCTAAAATGCACTTACATTTTTGTTGATCTTTCGTCTGGAGAATTGTAAACGTATAAAAAATGACAGTTCTTTCGAAGGAATAGAATCTCAAAGTACACATGATGAATGAACTTTCGTTTCGTAAAATGAACTTTCATTTGTTAATGAACTCTCTATTCCTTCGAATGTCAAAATACCGATCGTTCGACTTTTTCTCTCGAATGAAACGAATCTCAAAATAAGGCTGATTGATTGGCGTCCTCATATCAAAGAAAAATTGTAGCCGCAAAAATTGCGATCAATCTTATATGGAGTAGGTTCTTTTTTTTTTTTTTTTCTTATAACTCAAGGGGGTATGAAAACCCTTAAAATGTTTTACACAGTGCGGGCGTTGAAAAGGATAGACAGAGAGAAAGGTTGGTGCAGTGATTTAAAACTCAGATGTTATGTTCAGAAAAACCCCAGGGTTGCGTCCAAATAACTGCGGAGATTTTTGGTATTTTTGTATTTACTTTTGGTGTGGAATCGGCTAAGGTGATACGTTCTTTTTATGAACTTAGCCGGGATTTTAGCCATGGTGCTTTGTCCCATTGACGCCACTCATTCAGCGACAACTTGTCGTTAGTAGCCAACACCTCCAAGAAGGTTTAAAGTTGAGGCTAGCTGAAAAATGGGTGGAATGTGCAAAGACCTTATTCCAGCTAACAAGTCGAGCACACCCAAAACATACAAAAATCCTTGTTTTGAAAATCGAATATTTTTAAAAAATCCAAACAACATGAATCAGCGAAATGCTTGTTGTTTTATGCAAATTAGAAAATATGCATACTAACATTGCATTTGGTAGCCCAATGATATCTGATTTATTTCTTAGTTGGATTCTTAGAAGACGCACACTCCTATAACTTTCTTATTCCTCGTCATCACTGCTTGACCTCAAAAATAATTCCATCGAGGTAAACATTTTGCTGGTCTCTGGACCTAATGTCGTTTTCCTTTGGTTTCACTCCCGATTTGACTCCTTTTTGATTCCAATGGAACACCTGAAATCGTCCTCTGCTTACTTCTGCGTGTGTTGGTGAATGTCTCATTTTTTGTTTACATTTTTTACAGACAAACAGCAAAAAATTACTTCTTATTGCCCAATGGAAAAGGATATTAGCAATCCCATCATGTTTTTATTAACATATTGTAATATTCTTGCTGGGGTTCGTTTAAATAAAACCGTCTTTTGTGTATTTTAATCGTTTATTTATTATCAAACACTAACTTTACTTCAACTCAGTATTCAATCACTTTACTATTTCAAATCAAACGGTCGCTACAAACTTATTTTCACAATGTCGCTTGCTTTCACCACTGGTCGAATCTCCCTCTTGTAATCGCTGTATGCACTTATAACCAACTGTCTCGACGATGGTTGTGGTATGGGTATTTATAGGAAATCGCTAGGGGTTCTAGAACATACTTGATGTTTCTCCGGGTGAATTGAGGATCATGGAATATTGGGATATTGTGTGGAACAATTGTGGAACGTAAGCACATCAGGTTGGGATATTTACTGCTAGAATGTTTTGCAATAGTTGCTACAGTTTGAGATACAGTGTTTCAGTTTTTGGTACACAAACCATCCTGCAGTCAATGCTACACTGCCCCCCTCTTAAACTTGTTCGTCCCGAACAAGATCATCTGGATTACTGCCATGGTAACGATGAAGACGATCCAGGTGGACAATTTTCATCTTGCCTCTTACTCCACGCTGGATCCGGAAGACGACGTCATTGATGCGTGTGACCACTTTATAAGGGCCCTCCCAGTCTTGCTGCAGCTTGGGTGACCTCCCCTTTTGCCGGTGTGGGTTGTACAGCCATACTAGGTCTCCCTCGTGGAAGCTGGACGTTGTTGCCTTTGTGTCGTACCTGGTTTTCATGCGGTCACTCGCTACCCTTATCCTCGTCCTGGTCCTCTGATGTATGTCTCGGATCCTTTCCCTGAGGTCTGCCACGTAATCCTCTTCACTCTTGGGCTCATCGTTAGGGGATCCAAACTTCACCTCACTAGGTAGCCGAACTGCTCGACCAAACAAGACTTCGGATGGAGTATGTCCAGTAGTACTGTGCACTGCATTTCGGTAGGCCATCAAGAAAAGAGGAATTTGTCGATCCCAATCGCGCTGGTGGTCTTCTACGACCTTGGAGAGATGTTCGTTTAAGGTTCTGTTGAAGCGCTCTACCATCCCGTCGGATTGCGGATGAAGCGGAGTCGTCCTCGTCTTTTTAATTCCTAGTTGTTGGCATACCTCTTGGAATATCTTTGATTCGAAGTTTCGTCCCTGGTCAGAATGCAGTTCCATAGGCACGCCGAATCTGCTCACCCAGTTGTTGACGATCTGTTCCACGATGGTCTTCGCTTCCTGGTTAGGGATGGCGAACGCTTCCGGCCATTTGCTGAAGTAGTCCATGACGACTAGGATGTAACGGTTACCATTGTCGGTTTCGGGAAATGGACCAGCGATGTCAGCGGCAATCCGTTCAAAGGGTGCGCCCACGTTGTACTGTTGCATCTTGCCTCGCGTTTTCGTTCTGGGTCCCTTGCTGGCGGCACACACGACGCATTTTCGGCACCAACTCTCTACGTCTACCCTTGCGCTGAGCCAATAGAAACGTTCTCGCACCTTCTCCAGGGTCTTGTTTGCACCCAAATGACCTCCGGATGCTCCATCATGCATCTCCCGTAGCACCTCGTGTACTTTTGATCGCGGCAAGACAAGCTGCATTATGAAATCTTTCCCGTCCGGCCTTTCCCATTTCCTTTTCAGTACACCATCTTGCACATGAAGGGAGTCCCACTGAGCCCAGTATGCCTTGAGAGTGGGGCTCCTGTCCGAGATATCTTGTCCGGTTGGCTTCTCCATAAACTCCTTCCACGCTAATATTGGCTCGATGTCTGGGTCTTCTTTTTGAGCGCTGCGGATTTCTTCTGTACTCCAACCGCCGATAGGCTCAGCTCTTACCCTTTGGATGGAAGAAAGGTTCTTCTCTTCCTGTCGCACACAATGCTTGCCGTCGATCTCGCATGGTTGCCGGGATAAGGCATCTGCATAAGAATGGAGTTTGGTTTGAGGATCCTGGATGGTGGTATTGGGGGCGTCGACTCCGACATCCGACTTCCGCCCCGCGAAACTGGTTCTTGAGCGGTCTCCCCACTCCTGGTTTCGGGAAGCCTGACCAACAGGATGGATGTTATACATGTTGGATGGTATTTCATTACGTCGCCAATTACCATAGTGTGGATAGTTTCCGTGGCTGGGTAGAATTCTGCATTGCCGTTGTAGGTGCCCTCTTTTGTTGCAGTTCCAGCAACGAATTTGTCCTCGGCGAGCGCTGTTTCGGACTTCGAAGTCCATCCTCTGGCAAGAGCATTCGACGGCGGCTACTTCCCTTTCACGGTGGATTCCCTGACACGCCTGGTCTGCCGCCTCCATCATCAGAGCAAACGCCAAAGCTTCGGCGAGCGTTTTCCTTCCAGCCATTCTTACCGCCATTTGTAGTTTCGAATCAGCTATGGCATGGGTGAACGCTTCGGTTGCCATCTCGTTAATGATCTCCTCGCCGGCGTTTGGATAGGACAAATGTGCCAGTCGCTCGATGTCTGCTTGCAACTGCTGGAGCGTCTCACCCCTCATCTGGGACCTTCTGCGCAACTGGACCCTATATACTTGCTGCATGTGGTCGTCCCCAAATCGCATCTCAATGGCTTTCACCAGACTGTCGTAGTTGCGTTGTTTGTCCTCGGGAATAGTTTGTAGTAGCTCTGCAGCTGATCCTCTAAGCGCAAGCGTGAGGGCAATGGACCTCTCTTCATCGTCCCAGTTGTTCGTCATTGCCGCAGCTTCGAACTGCCTCTTATATATTGGCCATGATGTCTGTCCATCGAAGACGGGAGGCTGCATCTCTTTCCTTCTCGGGCAGTCGGTTGAGTACTCCCGAACTTTCTGTTTCTTCACGCATTCGAGTTCCTTTGCCAAATTCTCGAATCTTCCTTCAACAGCCTCGAACTTCGTTTCAACACTCTCGAATCTTCCTTCAATGGCTGTTTCAAATGTCTCAATTTTTGCCTCTACGTTTTCAAACTTCTCATCAATTGTTCCAAATCTTGTTTCCAAACTTTTATTTTGTTCATCGAATTTGCTTTCGAGAACACTCCTTTGATCGAATAGCTGATGTTCCAGAGAGTTCTTTTGTTCGTCGAGCTTAGCATCTAGAGAATTCTTCTGCTCAGCCAAAGAATTTTCTAGCATCTCGAACTTCTTGTTTTGCACATCCAGCTTAGCGTCTAGAGAATTCTTTTGCTCATCGAGCTTGGCGTCTAGAGAATTCTTTTGTTCAGTCAAGGAACTTTCTAACTTCTCGAATTTTTCATTTTGAGAATTCTTTTGCTCATCAAAAGAATTATCTATCTTCTCGAATTTTTCAGATAACAATTTCATTAAAGCCGACATGTCACTCGTCGTACTTACTTGTTCTTCTTCGACGTCAAACAAAGCTGTTTCAGGACCTGTACCCTCGTCCGTCATTATTTTCCGCAACTTAATGATCAATTCTCTCTTCGTACCAGCCGTAGGCTGATCCCGCTGGCTCAGTGCTTCCTTTAGTTGCACCAATGACAAATCTTCTAGCAATTTCCGAACCATTTTCTTTTCACTTACACAATAAGCAATACACAAAATTTGTTTTATTCCACTTTTCTGACACCAATGTAATATTCTTGCTGGGGTTCGTTTAAATAAAACCGTCTTTTGTGTATTTTAATCGTTTATTTATTATCAAACACTAACTTTACTTCAACTCAGTATTCAATCACTTTACTATTTCAAATCAAACGGTCGCTACAAACTTATTTTCACAATGTCGCTTGCTTTCACCACTGGTCGAATCTCCCTCTTGTAATCGCTGTATGCACTTATAACCAACTGTCTCGACGATGGTTGTGGTATGGGTATTTATAGGAAATCGCTAGGGGTTCTAGAACATACTTGATGTTTCTCCGGGTGAATTGAGGATCATGGAATATTGGGATATTGTGTGGAACAATTGTGGAACGTAAGCACATCAGGTTGGGATATTTACTGCTAGAATGTTTTGCAATAGTTGCTACAGTTTGAGATACAGTGTTTCAGTTTTTGGTACACAAACCATCCTGCAGTCAATGCTACAATATTATCAATTTGTTAATTATATCCATGTAAAATTTCTTTCTATTAACTTGCCCCAACTGAGCAAATAAAATAAACAAAGGAATGCATCTTGTACCATATGACTTTGACAAGTAGTCCGATGTAAGGGTTTATATGTGTGAGTGCAAATGAAATCCAGAACAGAAAAACACTCCCGGAACAGCACTTCAAACAGCCAATGGAACATGCTTGGGAGTGCTTTTTCTGTGCAGAACACAAAAAGAGTACTCCTTTTGGCCCAATGGAAAACGACATAAGACAATCATGAAAGTGACGCCTCTTCAGCTGTCACAAGAAAACGATCACTAAAATGTGATTATCAAAACAACTATCACCTTGCATGGAACAAAAACTAAAAATATGACTATCACTTATCACAAATCACCTTAGGCGATTCCACCCCAGTTTTATGCAAGCATTTAGATGATCAGCTGTCCAATTGTTCCTGAGAGTAATTTATTTGACATTAGCTACTTGTTAACCCACTAGGCATGTTCGACTGACAGGGATCCTCTGCTCCTCTGCCTGAAAACCATGTTTCTGAATCAATTCCAAAAATGTTGGTTTCAGCAATTTCAAAAAACCATAAATCTCTCCCAAAAGTCATCTTCCGCTCTTTCGTCGATCTTATGAAATAAATAAAATCATTATTACGTGAATATATTATTATGTAAATATTTCGAGATTCAGAGTCAAAAATAATTTTTTTTTTTTACGAAAGTTCTAGTACTAATACAATAGTATTCGATTTAGTTTAGAGTGAATGAGTGATTGAATGACTAAAAATCACATACTGACATTTTTGAGTGCGAACGAAGCGTCCCCACCCACCCAATTTTTTTTTTTTTTTTTACCGAGAGTAGATGAAAATCTTCAACAAGAGACTATGAGGATCGACAGCGCGTGCTCATAGTAGTGTGGGATTCGTACCCACTAAAAAACTTCCCTTCAAAACATACTTCTTTTCATTTTTACTTCAACTTAAGTATTCGACTTATCAAGTAGCTTTCATTTCACGAAATAATGACGTTTTGCAGGTACCTTCCCATTAGAAGTTCCTGCTAGCTCCGCAGTTTAGACGCGGTTACTTATCGCGCTAAGTCTAAAGGTTTTGTTCTTTGTAGACGACGTAATAAATTTCTTTCATCCAAAACTTGGAGGACTGTTATATTGACGTGACTTTCTAGTCGACTTTTATGCTTTCTCGCGTAGTTTTTGATTTCATCTTCGATTGTTTTAATGCCAAGATCTCTGTGGATATCGCTGTTTCTGATATACCATGGCGCATTAACAATACCTCTTAGCACTTTGTTTTCAAAAGTTTATAAAATTTTAATATCACTTATTTTGGTACAACCCCAGAGGTGTATACCATATGTCCATACGGGCTTTAGCACTTGCTTATATAAAAGCAGTTTGTTCTCTATATTAAGCTTGGAATATTTTCCAAGTAACCAATACATTTCTCTATATTTATTATCTAGTTCTTTGTGTTTTTTCTTTGCATGCGCTTTCCATTTCAGCTTTTCATCAACTGTCATTCCAAGATGCTTAGCCTCGTTTGCAAACGGAATTTGAACTGAGTTTGAAAAGATTGGCAAATTACTTATTTTCTTATAAGTAAAATTTACATGAACAGATTTGATCTCGTTGAGTGCGATTCGCCAAACCTTTGTGCATTCATTTACTCTATCCAAAGCTTCTTGCAGTTTTTCTGTAGTACCGTCCGACCGTTTTACCTACTGCCAAGATAACAGTGTCGTCGGCAAATGTAGCTAGCTCAGTACCTTCTACTTGCGGTATATCACGAGTGTATAATAGTTATAAGACTGGACCAAGTACGCTTCCTTGCGGCACCCCAGCCATCATTTCCTTAAAATCTGAATATTTGTTTCCACATTTGACGCGGAATAGTCTATTCGTAAGGTAGTTCTTCAAAATATTGTGTAGGTGCTCTGGCAGAACTTGTCGCCTTCATGCCAGACCTTGTCAAAGGCTTGAGAGACGTCGAGGAATACGCTTGAACAAATCCTTTTTTCTTCAAGAGATTTTTCAATTACATGTGTTATTCTATGCACTTGTTCAACTGTAGATTGCTTGCTTCTGAATCCGAATTGATGATCCGGAATGAGATGCCTTTCTTCTATAACCGGCTGTATTCGCCTAATCAATATTCTCTCGAACACTATAAGACGTTTTTTCATTCGACGGTTTTCCGGGCTTAAGGACCATATTACTTCGGCGACTTTCCATTGACTGGGAACATATTCTAGTCTTAGCGCGGCGTTTATAATGAACATAAGCTGAATTAGACCTTTTCTTGGCAGTGCTTTAAGAACCTCTCCCGTGATTAGGTCGTATCCAGGAGCCTTCTTAGGTTTAAGTTTCTTTATTTCTTCCTTAAGTTCGGTTAGTGTTGCATTTCTTATTACACTATTGTCTATATACAACGTATTTATATTTTGAATACGAGCTTGTCCATCAAACGGTTTAAATGTTTCTTCCAGGTGGGCGGCAAAAACTTGCGCTTTCTCTCTCCCACCCAACATGGCACTGGAGTGACTGTCTATCTACGTCTCGAAATCAAAGCAAAATATATATAAAATGATTATTTCACCGGTATCTACAAAAATCAAATTGTGGCCCATTGGAAATCGTATTCGTGCAATGTCATGTTTTATTTTGTTTGCAGTCTTCATAGTTCGTTGTAGTTAATTTTCATACATTTGCGAACTACAAGCCTCCTTCCCAATCTCGGATTCGAGTTTTGCAGGTTTTTCCTTAGATTTAACAGGTAGCAAATGTATGCAATTAAAAAAGTGACGTTCTAGTTTCCAGGGAGTGGCTGCTCAGACACGTCAGATTTCATAGAACGCAAAAAGTGGATGGGGCTAGTCTGGCAATGGTAAATTTACAGCGCGAATTACGAAGACAAAATACAACACTTCAACTGTAACGTGTTAACCACGTGAATTAACTATTCTGTAGTAGAAATAATCATGAATACTGTAAAAGATATACACCCCTATTATGGTTAGCGAATCGAACGTTCGACTCAAGTCGAACTATCAGCGAATTGCTTCTGTCGTGGTATTGCTGTTAGCAAACATTTTCATTCGAATAAAGAATAAGTGCTCACAAAAGAAAAAACAATTAAATGTCATCTGTGAAGTGTATAAAGCGACAGAGGTGATTCGCCGAGAGATTCGACTTGCGTCGAACGTTCGATTCGCTAACCATAATAGGGGTGTTATTCTTGCTTAAATTATTTCCACTAAATTGAAATTGAAAACCTTATAAAATTAACTACGGCAACACTGAAACATATATGATTGGAAGAACAAAGGGAAATTCAAATCTTGTAAAAGCTTTTTGGGTATTTTATTCTTATTGTTATCGTTTGCTTTTATGGTGAGTGCGCATGGTATCAATCAGCTGATATTACTATACAGTAGCGGCTGCAAAAATTCGATTAGGTTAATAAGGTCATAGCACCTTCATGTATCATGATGGCAGTATAAAATGTAAACCCCACCGTTACGAGCAGTATGCAATATTTTTTCAAATCTATGCAAGGAAACCGCATCACACTATGCAGTATGCAATATTTTCTTAAATCTATGCAAGGAAACCGCATCACACTAGGTGAATTATTCGTGCTAGAATCATCAACATGGCTAAGTTAAGATGGTCCAACTTAGATGGTCATAAGGTGGCCAAGGTCTTGTGGCCTGTGTTAGACCGCAGGAAATCTGGTGAGATCATAAAACTTGAAAGATCATGGCTAAGAACAGCGATAGGAATACTCTCTTACCATTGTCTTCTAAGGAAGCATGCTTTCAGACTAGGTTTATCGAATACGGATGTTTGTAGGTACTGCAATGACCTACATGTCTCAGAGGACATAATCCATATACTCTGTGAGTGCTAAGGCATTGCCAGGACAAGGCTAAAGTACCTTGGAAGATACTTCTTCGACAACCTAGAAGAAGTCCTTGAACCACGACAATGGTATTTTCAAACAACCTAACCTAACCTTACCTAACCGCATCACACTTGTAGTCCAAAGAGTATCGGGATTGAAGTCATAAAAAGAGATTTATTAAAGATATACCATACATACGTACAGGGAGGGAACAAAAAGATGTCGGGCGGGAGCCAAATCTGGACTGTAGAGTGGTTGGGGCAGCGTTGTCACGTTGGTATATTTGGCCAGTACCTCCCGCACAATCAGCGACATGTGACTGGCCGCATTGTCGTGCGTCGATCCCCCCATCGATCCCGTCCATAGATACCAACCTTCCCATTAGCATGAAAAAATCAGTCGTGATACTTATTACACAACCCCTGTAGGGTAAGTATTAGTTTCGTTAAAAATGTAAACGATGCTTTTCATCAATCTTGGTATTGCTATTATAAAGGAACTAAACAAATTGAATACCAATTCTGTCTGTCTATCCGTCTAAGTGTATGTACTGCCAAGCCTATACGATTCCACAGATTTGCTTCAGACTTCATACATGAGGTTTGTGAACCTTGTGGAGAGCGATATTTTAAAAACATCGATTTTCTCAAAAATGATTCTTATAACTTTGTCTGAATTTTAAGTTGTGTGTATTAAATTAGGCATATGCTGCAGATAGCGAACTAGACTTTTACCAATAAATTCGTATGACATTACTTTGCTTAATGACCGTTATTTGAAAATTGATTATTTCTCGGCAATACCTTTTTTTTTTTTTTTTAAACAGGTGTGTGGCCACGCCCAAATGGCGTGTAGGCACTGCGACCAAGGAGATGTATTGTGCCATAGGCCACTTTTAGGGCAGCAGTACTTCTACTCTCCTTATGAAAGCTATAATTACGGCTGCGGAGGAGTTCCTAAGATCTTTTGGAGGTATGATCTCTTTAAGGAAAAAGCTTCTCCTAGTGCTACACAGAGCTACACACTCACATAGTATGTGTTCTGCGGTTTTGTTCTCTTCTAGGCAGAGGCGGCAGGTGATATCCTCCGAAATTCTCATTTTGTTAAGGTGGTACAGAAGTTGTCAGTGACCTTCTTATGTCATTTCTGCCGTATTTTAGGATATCAACTGCCTGTCTTTGGAAGGGTTGGACAGCTCTTTTAGCCTGCCTGAGACCTGAGATGCACATGTTGCGTTCCCAGATGTTTAGGGTAAGTTTGAAGGCGGAATCGGGTATCCCGCAGAAGGGTTCAGGTCCAGTGAACAACTCAGAGGAGCCCTTCCTAGCTAGCAGGTCTGCAGTTTCATTGCCGTCAACGCCTACATGACCCGGTACCCAACCACAATTTTACTTTATTGTGTCGGCACAGATTTTGTAAGCTGTCGAAGCAGCTTAGAACTGATTTTGAACTGATCACATGGGAGATCAGTGCTTTGAGCGCCGCTTGGCTATCGGTGAGTATATGGATAGAGGCACCTTTGATGCCTGAGTGCAGGTTAATGTTAGCACAAGTTTCAATGGCGTAAAGCTCGGCCTGGAAAACACTAGGACTCTTTCCGAGTGATTTCGAAATTTTATGATTGGGTCCATACACACCGGCGCCAACTCCTGAATCCATTTTTGATCCATCGGTGTACCCCACTATACCTTTTGGATCAAGCGACGGTCCGCCATCATTCCATATATCACGGCTTGGGATCACAATCTTAAACCTTCTACCAAAGTAGAGTGATTTAGGCGTAAAGTCGGAGACCGTGCTGAGCATGTCTAGCTCGGGGAAGTCGGACAATAGTTCCATGAGATCCACGTGATCCCGTGTACTATTAGCATCTGATTTTCTAAGACTAACTGCACTGCGGATTGCCACTTTTTTTTATAAATATATGTAACGCAGTAAGTCCGATTATGGCTTCAATGGCTGTTGTGGGACAAGTGTGCATAGTTCCTGTGATACCGAGGCAAGCTAGTCTTTGAAGTTTTGTGAGTTTATTAGGTAATGGTTGTGACCCTCTTTGTCAGAATGGGTCTTACAACCGTGGTGTATAACCAGAAAATGACCCTTGGAGACAGGCCCCAGGTCTTGCCGTACATACGGCGACAGGCCCACAAGGCAGTAGTCGCCTTGGCAATTTTATGCTTAATATCGGCAATACCTTAATCGATATGCACCGATACAGCACACCAAATTTTGGAAAATTGCTGTCGCAGAAGTAGTAGCGGCAAATATTTATATCGGTAGAACTGCTCTACCCCTTGCTCAAGTACAAGCACCAAGGAATTGTACTTGTACTTTGCAAAATAAGTATGAGGTACTTGTACTTGTACTTGAATTTTACAGATCTGGACCTTAGGTACCGTTAGAATCTTCTGTATTGTCGCTCGTATATCCTGAAAATAGTAGATACATGTAGTTAAGTCATTAACCAAATTCAGTTAAAAAAATATATATGTATATATTTGCAAGTACATCATGCTGTAAAAAAAAATCTGCATAAAATAAGAAATTTCAACAAAATGTTTAACCACACTCGTAGATTTAAGACATCTGCGCTGTTTGTATCAAAATTTGCTTGTATCCTTTGTCGGCTATGATAAGATCAGATTTATTTCAACTCGAAACGGAAACATCAAATGAACGTTTTGAGATCGGAAATCAAAAAAGGTTGACGAGACAAAAATAAAACCTTCATCCTTCTCATGGGGATTTTCAGATCGGTGAAATGAAATAAACTCCCTTGTCAATAGTTTTCTCTTTTTCATCAAACAGCTCAAAGGTAATTCTTTATCTCCACAGTTCCTTGATGTCGGTGTAAAGTGGCCCAATGATATTTACGTAAATGGCCTGATCAAAGTTGGTGGTCTATTAGTGACCAGCAGATGCATTGACAGCAGTGCCGTGATCAATATTGGTCTCGGTTTCAATTTAGATAACAAAACCCCCACTGTCTGCCTGAATGACCTAGTACAAGAGCACAATCGTAGTACTCATCAGAATATTCCACCTTTGGGCTATGAGCGACTGATGGCATTAATATTCAACGAAATCGAGAGGCTTATAGATCAGGCGCAAAACGGAGACATGGATAAGGTCTACGACTTGTACTACAAATATTGGCTACATGAGTAAGTATCCCTCATTGTATTTTAAAGTGTAACCGTAGCGACATCTGTTTGTTTCTCTGTTTCACAGCGAACAGGAAGTGGAAATCCAGGATCAAAATGGCCGAAAAGATCATGCAACAATTATCGGTATTGACGAATATGGCTATTTGAAAATTAAAACGCGAAAGGGAAAAATCGAATCGGTTCAACCGGACGGCAACAGTTTTGATATGCTTAAAGGATTAATTATTCCAAAGTTTAATTAATGTTAAAACGAAAATCAAAGTATTCTTCTCATGGAATCCGTTTGCATCAAAGAAGACGATTAGGGAGAAGACAGAAATATTTGTTTTCAAATTTAAAACACGCTTGTGCTTAAGGGCAGTCATTTTTGATGGGTCCATCCGGAAATCTTGCGGCAGAAAATGTAATTATGGTGAATCGGAACGGTAGTCTGGAAATTAAGTAGGAAACGGATTCTATGATCGGATGTAAGAATCCAAAGTTATTAATGAAAAGTCTGCAATTTTGTCTGCGCATTCCAGTTGTTTGCTTTTTTTTTCTTACATAATGTGTGTTCGCGTCAATTTTTATTCCGGTTATTGATATTTAAATTATTTAACGAATGTACGTTATAACAAAGTCCTTATAAAGTAATTATTGATTAATAAAGTCAGAAATATATACACAATGGATCAGTTTGTTTCATTTTATTAGTGATATTCATCTTAAATATTCTCTGTTGCATCATCATTTGGACGCAATGCTCGATGGATAGCTATTTAATTGCAGACTAATGAAGAAGAGCGCAGTCTGACTTTACGTACGAGTATGTAGCCTTTGTGAGGACATGACTTCAAGGGAAGTTTTTCATGAAGAAATAAGCCCAGGTACTAAACTATCTTTGGTAATTCTATTGTTTTTTTTTTTTCTATAATTTCGCGCGCACTTAAGGGGTTATGAACACCCTTTAAATGTGTTTACATAGTGCTGGTGTTGGAAGGATAGATAGAGAGAATGATTTTGGTGTAGTCTTTTGAAATCGAGTTGTTTATGATTCAGAAAATCTCCGGATGATGGCGTCCAGATAACTGAGAAGATTTTTTTTTGTTATTTTTGCCTTTGCTTCTGATTCGCATTGTTTTATTCACGACTACCGATGTCATAGGCATATCAATCTTTCAACAGACGGAACAATTTTGTCCGCCATATGACCAAGCTACTGACAGTGTTATGCATTCGCAGTAGTGTACATACAAGCTTTCGCAAGTTTGCTGTCCTCTGGTGAAAAATTCGAGATTGTTTCTTCAAATTTGTCTCTGATTAGGATCGTAATATCAACAAAGGTAGAAGGCGTCTTCATTGACTTTGTTTTAAGCAGTTCATTTACTACTACTACTTTTAATAAAGCTTCTATACCTTAAAAACTAGGTCCTTATCTCCAATTAGAATTATCATGATTTCCACCTTCCTTGATATGAAGAAAGCTTTTAACTCGATAAGCAGAGAACAAATCTGGGAGAGCCTCAGGAGGAAAGGGGTGGACGAAGAACTTGTACAAGCCATCAAAAGCATCTACAAAGAAACTTTTAATGTCGTAAGGACATCCAATATGTTGTCAGAAAAATTTAAGACGTCTGAAGGAGTTAGACAAGGAAGTGTTCTGAGCCTTCTCCTATTTATCTGCGCAATGGATGATGCCATCAGATATTGTCAAGTGAGAATGGAAAAGTTCAGAATTGGGTACAGACAGTTCTATCCTATCTATCTCTAAGCTTGTGCGTTTGCGGATGATATAGTGCTGTTTGCAAATAGTGAGGAAGGTATGCAAAAGAGTGTAAAGCTATGGAAAGATACATTAGCAAATGCACAAAATTAGAGCTCAATGTCGAAAAGACAAAGGTGGTGGTGATCGGAAATGAGACAGGAGTAGCAAGAGTAACGGTGGATGGGGAAGTCTTTGAGCAGGTGCAAAGATACAATTACCTAGGTAGTATAATCAACAGCAGAGGTAATTCGGAAGACGAACTGATGGCGAGGATTAAAGCGGCAAATAGATTGTACGCAGCATTGAGAAGAAAATTTCTAGACCACAAAGAAATCACCTAAAAAACAAAAATATCAATTTTCAATTCGATGTACTTACCAGTGCTATTACACGGAGGGGAAAACTGGATACTCACATAAAGACAAGAAAAGCAAATATGGTATGGAGATGATATACCTCAGGAGAGTCTTAGGAGGCAGGAGAATAGACAAGAAAAGAAACGAAGATATTAGAAAGGAACTACATGTCAAAGTGGATAAGCTAACCCTAGAGGAAAATAAATTAAGATGGTTTGTACACCTAGTTCGTATATAAGAGAACCGACAAGTGAAGAAAATTTGGGAAACAAGACCGGAAGGAAAAAACAAAAGAGGAAGACCCAAGACCACATGGAACAGTACCAAACTTCACGAGAAGATGAAAAGGAGAGAAACACAGAGAACGCCTGGACACCTAAGGGTATAAGAGGACCGGATTATGTATGTATGTATGTATGTATGATTTCCTCAAGCGGATTAAGATATATATGTACATATATTTGGCGAAACAGCTCTTTAAGAACCTGGACCTAGCTTCTCGCGGTTGAAGATATTAAAATAAATAAACACAGACAAAACAAAATAGGCAAAACCAGGCATTATAAAAGTCACATTCGATACATTTGGGGAGTTTAGGGAAAACAAAAACGAAAGTGTGTCGGAACACTGCGCATGAGGTTCAATGTTCGAATCCCAGAAAACACCAACATGTTTGCCACGGTCCACTTCTCGTGAACGTCAAACAAACATTCGAGAGTATTGTCATGAGAAAGCTTCTCAAAAACAAAGTAAAAATTGCCCTTCGGATAGGGCATAAAACTGTAGATTCCTTCCATTCGTGCGAAAAATATAACACACACAACACGCGTGATTGCGATAAGCTAGACCTAGGCATATGTATGTGATATTTTTGCGGACAACGCAAAGTCGCGGACATCAGTCAGGTAGTGAATACATAAGAGTTCACGTTCCAAAAAAAGCACAATTATATTGACATTCATTATATACTTATATAATTAAACAAACATTAAAATTAATAAATATACATAAATAAAACAACTGCATTAAAAATACTCGTTAGGTCTACACCTCAAACATATCATTGTCAATATTAACGTCCATATCATCCATGATTATATCAATCAATTGGGGTGTCACATGTGATAGCCGGAGATTTGTGGACACCTGTAGGTGGTCATGGTGATACTTAAGTGTTCGTTGCATTTCCCATCTTCCTTCTTCCGGTATGTATCGTGCAATGTGATCTTTAAAGAGACCGTATAGCTTATGACCAAAAGCAAATACTTCATCGGGATATCTAGAAATAATGCTAAAAAATTTAAAGAATTGTTCAAAATAATTCGCTAGTCACATTGATACCTGTTGTACTGAGTGTAAATTAGTGTCCAACGATTCGCCCGCACATCATACCGTTGCAAGGAATCTGAATGAGTCGTGTATATATTGTCATAGACCACAGCACAGGAAGAAGCCCCCGCTCTATACGGTGACGTTACTATTTCTTCCCATGTCCCCATTCTAGGGTCCATACGATGAACGCACTTCAAAGGCACCGCCCGATCCCGTCCACCAACAGAATAAATCGAATTTTCTAGAAAATCGACAAAGAAAAATGTAACTACATTCAAGCAACTAAGAAATGGACCATACCATATATTGCAACTCCCATTTGCTCTTTAGGGCGAAGCATCGTTGGGCACCAACTCTTACGTCCGCTGTGTAGGTCTAGGTACTCTGCAGATGCTAACGCTTTAAGCCCATCCGAACCACCAAGCGTATAGATGGTGCCATGCAATACACAACTCCGGTGATAAGCTCTAGCCTCTTGCAGTGGAACAAATGGAACCCAAACATTGTTTCGCTGATGGAAAGCATAAGATTCAGCTGTGACTTGCTTTTTAGTTTTCCATCCACCCTGATGGTAGATGTAGAATCCGTTGCACGAGTAGGTACCATCAAAGATTTTCTCAGGCAATGTATCGATTTGGCGTTGTTCTGCTTGTGTGAAAATTTTTACAGTTCTAGGATGAAAATCTCCAAACCTTCGCGAAATTAATATCTGCACATGAGATTCATTTGAAATGACCGATGTAGCTGGAGCAGCCCAATGGTCCAAGTAGTGATTGGGATGGGCAGCGATTCTTGAAGAAAGCAATAACTCTGGCGATATAAGGGCAGGCTGTAGGTATGCCAGAAGGTCCTGAAGGTGGGTGACTCGAGTTTCGTAGGAATGGTAAACCCATCGCATTGTGAATGAGTAAATGGTGTCCTCAATGTAGCCATTTGCCTTCAAGTTTTGAGTGAGTTGTTTGAACTGCAAAGATATTGAAAATTAATCTGTGTATGAGAATATAATTCCTAATCCGTTCTTAATATGCATCTGGCTTGAATATACACAAAATTCCCAGAGAAAACTTGTACACGTTGGTGCCAATTAGCTACGTGTGCTACAACTAGATCGATATCGCCAGTCTACAATAAGAAGAGATCTATCAATCTATTTAAACTTAGCCGCAAGAACATGCGAACTGGTGTCAGCGCACCATGCAAGTCGGCTAGGTCTATGCTACAAAAAATAAAAAATAAATGTTGGTTCTAAGCTTTCACTGAACAAATTGGGTACAATGGACTCTATGTGATCTAAGTGAGCCGTCACAGCAAGGGCATCCATTAACTTAACCTAACCTAAGGAATACCACAAACATACAGACACTTCGACTAAAAGCAAAAAGGACATTGAAAGTGGAGAAAGTAAAAAAAAATAAAGCATGTAGGTTGTGGGCGGTCCCACCTATCGCGAGCGTCTGACAAACATCAGAGAGTATTGTTGTCTCGAAAAAGCTCTCAAATCGCCGTTCGGATACGGCAATAAACTGTAGGTCCCTTCCATTCGTGTGAAAAATATAACGCACACAACATGAGTGGTTGCGAGAAGCTAGGCCCTGGCACTTAATGAGCTGTTGCGCCAAATATTTATTTATTTATTTTATTTATGTAGGTTGTGACGTTGAGCGTTAAAACGCCTTCAATTTCGCTAACATTATTTAGAACTCGCTACGACCAATGAAAGTGCCAGCACACTTAGTAGGATAGTGAATGATTATTTCACAAAATCACGGGCGAATTGACGCAAAGTTTAGTTTTAGGCCCGGTGTTGTAGAATGTTATGCGCATCTTTATAATGACCCATTTTAAGAGGAAGCAATAGATTGCCAATAGTAAATACGACCAACACAGCCATATAAAAAGCAAAAGTAAATACGGATATTATAACCACATAAAAAGAAACAGCTAAAGCTGAAACTCTTATGGCGGCAAGTTTCAAGGGGAAAGTAATTTTAGTCTTGCCATTTTAGGTTTGCCATTATCTTTTGAAGACTTTGAGTTTAAAACATAAAATTTAATTTAAGAGACAAACGAGTCATAAACACACCTGCATCGCATGCTGAAGACGCAGGTAAAAGATTTAATAATCCGATTATTTATAGGGTAACCTAAAGAACGAACATATTAGTTAAAACACAAGTGAATACCCAGTTAAAGCCCAAGACGATTCTGATGGGATTCCTGCTGAGTGATTCCAAGCAGCGCTAAGCATATTGGCAGACCTTTTGTATTTACTCATAAATGAATAAAAAACAGAGGCTTCGCTAGAAAATATAAACCCGGCGGTTCTGTCGATAATTTTTTCGGTAACCTCTAAATTATTGAACCGAGATTGCATTGAAATGTACGATCTTCCATATGTATGAGGCACTAAGTTATTTTCGACGACATTTTGCTACCAGTTAAGTTTTAATCCTAAATAGTTGGTACCATTCGAGAGTCAAAGAGTGGTTCTTTCTATTTTACGAGTGGCAGGAGATTTATGTTTTCTAGTGCATAGAATCAGATCGGACGTGGTTAGATTCGCACTAAGATCACAGCTATTAATAGACAATGGATAATGCGTAGCCGCCTGTGTGTTCTCTTACCTATTCTTTAAACACAAAAAACAAATACGTACCTCATCAAACTCGATCGCCAGATACTCGTTCTTGGCAAAAATGTTATGAAAATTGATGACTGCCATTTGCAATGCCTTTTGATACAAGTTCTTTATGGAATGTTTGCCTGTAAGTACATTTTAAGTGTATATCTTTGTTTTCCAAACATGACCACACTCATACCCGCAAATATAATGTAGTCAATACAATTTTCCAAGACCAAATTGTTCACCAGAAACTCAGAGCACATCTCCTCGGCGCTGGTGATCTGAAGGAAAGACGCAGTCAACAAGATTCTCTCCACATTACTTGAGTCGAATTTCAATGATCCTGTGTAAATGTAGTCAACCAGAGCCATCAAGCAGTCAGCATCTATGTCCTTTATGATGATTTCATTCTGATCCGATTCCAGAAATGGACCTAAAATTTACTCTATCAATAAAACATCATGGATACATACAAATTCCAACCTGAAAACATTGCACTGAAATAGGGACTGCATGCACACAGTACGTTTTTGTGCGCCAATATCACTGTTTCACCGACTACCAATTTGATATCACAGAACTGTCAATGAATAGAACAGAGTTTTAGAATTAGGACATATTTACATACATATATCGTCACTAAAAGATCCACTTTTACTAATTTTACAAGAATTCAAATGCTTCATATATCTTATTTCTATATTCCGGTCTAATTTATTCCCGATTAGCACAAAATCGCGGGCCAGACTTTGTGATTATACGCTATCAAATCCGCAAAACTCTCACTTTACTAGATACCTGGATCATAGGAAACTGTGGAAAAAAAGCTCAAAGACTTCGTACATTAAACTGGAACCATTCCGGACCATACAAAAAATTGGAAGACCTACGGATAAAAGAAGAGAACCATGTCCGAAAAGTTGACTTGAAAAGTTCGTAGTGTTTAACAAGGTGTCTATCTGCGAGTCACTTTGAAATCAATAAACTGGCGGAGATTCCTTTCAGAAACTGGAATAAAGAAACAATAACCGATCTATTTTATTAAGTCTGCAACTTTTGTGATTTGGAAAGTTGAATGATTTTCGGTCCTGCTTGTGTAAACGGAGGGAGGGAAGAATTCAACGACGAACTATACGGATTATATAGCAACATTTAGCTTATCAGAAAAAATTACATCTGGCGTTTAAGATGATTTGGATACGTGGAACAGTCAAATTAGGTTTCGGCCTAAGCATTTGTTATAACAATAAGGAACTGCTCCAGATGCTACTAAGAAAATCCCAATGACCGTAAAACAAGATGAACAGCCAGATAACTTTGAAGTAAAACCTAATGGCCGCATAGCGGATCGGGCCTTGGGGGTAACTCTAAGGAATTTTAGAAAGTGTCTCTGGTAGAAGAGAGATGAAATTCTATTCAAAATTCGATGAAATTAGAGTAAATGCAACAACATCTGCAAACAACCACTCTTAGTTCACTCCACTTCTTTAAGCCGGTTAAAATGTACTGTTTAATACTTTTCTAGCACTCTACAAAGCATGGATGAACGTTTTAGTATCCGTCAATTACTGACTACTTCAGATTTGATGACACAAAGTTCTAGGGTCTTGAAACAGGGCGTCAATGTAAATGGCGTAATCCTTGTTGAATAGTGATTGAATGAAATTTGTATATTTAACCCCTAAGAGTTGATACTTGACCCCGTTCCCTTGTCGTTTTGAGAGCCATTCACATAGATTCTAGTCTCGCCATAACGTACCCCTTTTTTTGTACGACGTATCGGACTCTAATACGCCGAGGAATTCATCCGATTTATCTGGATTGACAGTAATAAGTTTTCTAAACGCATGCAGTGCCCAATACTGATGTACTTGAAAATCTCTAAATTAATTAGCTTTAGCTTTGAATTTTGTCTGCAAGTAAAGTGTCAGAAGATGCAGACACGTGTCTAACACCGTCGTGAGATTTGTGCGTAGAGCATCTATAATGTAAATGTCAGGCATCTTTTGTACCGCTGCTAATTATTAGCAACTGCGAAATTAGAAACATATATTAACCATCTAGCGTAATTCCCCAACTTTAGTCTAATCGTCTAATCAGTGTTCCCCTTAAGGTAAGGTTAAACAGACTAAATGGCCATCAACCCAACCCATATGTCGATGTTTGCGGACGCGTCGAAAACCGATCAATATAACCGTTGCTCAAACTCGCAGGTTACAATTTACAAGGATGAATCGAAAATAGAACAGGGCCGTCTGCTCAAAGGAACTAAGGTTCTCCATATAAGTTCGACTTCCACATCCGTGCAGCTTTTTCCATGCAGAGATTATAGCTATTCTGGAAGCCGCCACAAAGAGCGAAGGTATTGGCCATATCTTAAGGAAGATATCCACCCTGATTGTCGTTGGCGTTTGTCGCTTTTCGACGATTGTCGTTTTATTCATAGCTACGACCTGTTACCCGTTAAACATTACTAAGCAATTTGTTTCTCGTGTAGAATACTATTACAACTCTTTCACTGTGAAAAAGTTATGGAAATGAATTCGTGCTGCATCTGAAGAATAAAACGACAATCGTCGAAAAGCGACAAACGCTAACGACAATCAGGGTGATAGATATCTTCATGTACGTGGACAGTCAAGTAGTTATTAAGGGATTTGTAGCTGTAACCATAGAATCGAAAATAGTTGATCGCTATCGCGCAAAACTAAGGGCCATAAGCAAGCAAAATAACGGTCAAATTATTTAAGTGGCAGACCATGTAGAATCAGATGAATTCGCCAGAATGGAATTCGACCGTAAGGCATTACTAGCAGACACAAGAGCGCATGTACCAATACCATATGTATAGCGTTTTTCATTAATAGCGACCCATTTTTCCAATATGGTTTCTCGGCTATGCATGAAGTAACTGCTGGTTTCTTTGACGTTTCAACTCGTCTATATTCGTCATTTAATCATGGGAAAGCACACGCTTCAACGATTGAAAATTATTCAAATTGTATATCAAAGTTCGCGTTCGATTGCGACAACTTTATGTGCGCTAAGTCCACAAAATCATTCTCAGCAATGAACCCCATTTCTGGCTCAGCGGCTTCGTTCATACTCAAAATTGTCACATTTGGGCAAATCAGCAACTCGAAGCCTTTCTAGAAGTACAACAATTACACCCACAAGACTTGACTTGGCTCATACTTCTTCTTTAATGATGCTGGCAACGCAGTCACACTCAATGGAGATCGCTACCAGACCGTTTTGACTGACTATTGTTGGGATAAATTGGAAACGGTTGACTTGGAGCATTATGGTTACAACAAGACGGCGCCACGTCAAGTCCATGGTCTATGCCAAAAAGCCAGAGAGGACTATAGACGACCTCAGGAACAGCATTGCACGCGAAAATGCCAGCTTATCGCCCGACATGTGCGAAAAAGTCGTGGAAAATTAGATTCAGCGCATTCACTCGTGCCTCCCTTCCTTTCTTCTTTCTTTTTCAGGACAAATCAGGGTCATGATTAAGGGTCGCCGTAGGCCTATGTGAAGCTAATGAAACAAAGGTTTCAGCAGTCCTTCAAGCTAATCTAAGGGAGGAGACGTAATCAACAACTCAACAGAACTGACATCACTTAACTGGGGAACACAATGGGTGTGTAGAGATTCGAGTTGAGTCTCTCTAACGGACAGTATACAGTCTTCCCAACATTCTAACCTAATCCTTGCGTGTGTATTAAGATTCCAATTCTGTTTCTGTCCAGTTAGCTCCAAAATTTCTGTTACATGGACTTATCAAGATGTAATGGATTGTAGTACATTAAAATATCGCTCCGCAGTAACAGTGAGTATCTGAGCCCAAGCCATAAGGGAAGACCGCGTTTCAAATGGCGCGCGCCGTTGGAAAGGGAGATGAAGGTGAATCTGTTGTAAATTTTTTGTCCCAAGTCCACACTGGGATGTAACGCCACCCAAACGAAGCTATGACACAAAGCATATGTCACCTAATCGGATTTATGAAAGTTTTCCTCCCCCAAACAATGCGAGCAACATAAAAATATTTTCAAAAAGTGGACCTAACAGCCGACAATGTCTATATACGTACCGTTCCTTTGTCTCTGAGTCGGGATAATCCATCCAACAAGTCGACGGCCAAGTCATGCTGAAGAGAAAGATGAATAGCAGATAAGTGGGTGACAAAGTGCGCATTACTAGGTCTTACCTTGTTGCTATTCTGGAATAGCAACCTGTCATTCCGTAATTTATTACGACGGACGATCAGGTTGTACATGTTGAAAAGTTGTTCTATCAGTATGCACTGCTTCCAGGACAGTCTAGGGGAAGATTTTCATTTCACAACAAATCGGTATCAGAATTGATCCCCACCTCGCCAAGTGACTAATCTATTCGAGATGTCATGTGTTCAGACGAAAACAAATGCGATAAGTTCGGGCGGCCGAACTGAATTTGAATGTGTACTGATGATGCGCTGCGTGAATGTAAACAGAATTCAATTATCAAATTGAACATAAATAGACGCTCTCCTATCGGTTATGATAATTAATCACAAATTGTGGGTAGAAAATATAAAACATTTGAGGGAGGTATGTTTATATACAATTAAGCCGTGCAGAGCTTTTGCAGCTGAGTAGATATAAAGCTCACCAAATGTCAAATGATGGACATGACCAACTACCAACAGACTTAACTGCGAAGTTAAGTGCGGATGCATTCAGAGCGGTATGATAAACTTTTGGAAGCTTCACTGTAAGATAATTTTCTGACAGTTTTCTAGTACAAGTTTCATATAAAGTCGAGGTTTTAGTTCTTAAAAGAACGAAACGAAATAATTAAATTATCCGAAAAATTATAAAAACGAATATAAAAAATTATAGAATTCTTTCCACCAGAATAGCGTCAATCTTTTTTTGTTAAATATCTTTACTGTTTATGGTTCGCACCGCAACAAAGCTGTGCTGGAGATACTTGCATCCAAATCACATATCTAGTCCAGCCGATTCAATGCTTCTATGGCCGGCAGCGTTGCCGTTTATACTTCAATCGAAGTATTTTACTTCGTTTTCATAGACAACACTTCGACACTTCCTCTTTCGCAAAAACACTTCACTTTTTGTAGACTTTATATTTTCCCTCTTAATTGGGAAATTGTATTATATATTCATTAATGAGCTCTCCCATAAAGTAGCCGAAAATCGTATACGCGAACACATCCATTCGATAACTACATTGATAACTACAAGTCTACAATTCTACCCAAAGAAGAAAGTCTTTAAGTCATTTGGCATTCTGTATTCTGCCTCAAAAATGCTTTGAGGCAGATTATGTACCCTCATTTAAAAGAGTTTACAGGAGCCTTGTTGTGTCTTCTTCATAGTAGTGCAACTACTGATAGGGTGTTTTCCTAAACTAAATTGATAAAGAGTTTATGCCGAGACAACTTAAAGGTTAGCATTGTTAATTCACTGATGCTTGTGAAAGGAATTGTTTCTGAAAACGGTTTCAAGAACTGGGTATCGCCAAAAGATGTTGTATTAAGATACCATAAAGCTTGGATTAAAGCTCCCTAATTTAAAAAAAATTATGTTTTTTCCCCATAAATAGTCGTTTAATATAAGAAACTCAACTTTTATAATGACACTTCACTTTTCAGCAAAACACTTGTATTTTCTCCTGAAAACACTTCACTAAAAAATTGGCAAACGGCATCACTCATGGCCGGTAGACTTTTGTTTAAGATTCTGTGTAATGCTGGCATTGGTAAATCGAAGAGTCCTAATGTTGATCGTATAAACCCTAATGCACTCACAAATCGGTTTATATCGTCACAGGCTGTTGGAGACAACAATCGTGCTCCCCAACTGTTATAAAAGCTTTCTTCCTCTGCTAGTTAACCAATTTTCTGCTTTTCACACCGATCAGCGCTGATGTACTTAACCCATATTCTCCTAGTGTCGTCATATGACGACGCAAAGGGAGTGTGTCTCAAGTTCCCGTAAACTTTAACTGCTCACGTTCTGGTTTGCTTCGAACATCTTGTTAGTTCAAGGGAATATTACTTTAACTGAAAATTTACAGTTTGCCCATAAAGTTGACACTGGCTGCACATACAGTCTGGTTGAAGAGTGGTAATATGTGAAAAAGGGCTAACATTATGGCTTCATCAAGAAAAAGAGTAATAAATACAACAATTAACGTTTAATTATATAATATTATGACGATCCGGATCAAGGCTAAATTCGCTAACATAAGTCTAATATGTGTTCATGCCCCCACAGAAGAAAAGGACCCTGCAACCAAAGAGTGTTTCTACGAGCTCCTCGACAAAACATACGAGCAATGTCCTAAATACGACGTTAAAATCGTATTGGGCGATTTTAACGCCAAAATAGGAAAGGAGGACGTCTTTGGTAGGGCAGTCGGTAAGCATAGCCTACACGACACCACGTCTGATAACGGACTAAGGCTAATTGATTTCGCTGTGGAGCGAAATGTCACCATAGCAAGCACATGGTTTCCTCATCTCGATATTCATAAGCAGACATGGCGGTCCAATGATCATGTAACGATCAACCAAATTGATCATATTGCGATCGACGCAAGGCATGCCTCCAGTATTCTGGATGTCCGGACCTTCCGAGCGGCCAACATAGACTCGGATCATTACCTTGTTGTAGCCAAGGTACGAATGCGGATATCCCAATCTGAGCAACAAAGAAGAATTACTGTGAGAAAATTTAACGTCGAAAAGCTACAATCGCAAGAGACCGCCAGACTCTTCGCTGAACGCGTATCCTGAAATCTCTCAATCACCCCTTTGCCGCCAGCATGAAGTACCGAAGACCAGTGGCAACGCTGCCAACATGCCATCAGAAACGCCGCGACTGATGTGTTGGGTCTCGCTCGACCACCACCGCGAAACCCCTGGTTTGACGAAGAATGCCGGCGAGTGCATGCAGCAAAACAAGAGGCATACAAAGCGGCGCTGCAAAGGAAGACGAGAGCTGCTAGTGAGCTCTACGAGCAAAAGAGACGGGAAGAACATCGGCTTCTCCAAAAGAAGAAGAAAGAGCATGAGAAGCGCGCGTTTGAGAATATCGAGAGTCTATACTCCAGGAACAATGTACGGAAGTTTTACCAAAAGGTAAAAAGAACGCGTCAGAGAAGTAATACCCGTACAGAAACCTGTAGAGACGAAAATGGAAACCTCGTAGTAGAATCACAGTCGGTGCTGAGAAAATGGAAAAACTACTTCTGCAGACTGTATAACGGCGACGAAGACCAACATCCCGCTGTCAGGCAGAATGAACCATTCAACATAGACGATGATAGTCCAAATTTCCGTCCACCTGACCAAAACGAAGTGAGGATAGCAATATCCAAGCTAAAATCCAACAAGGCTGCTGGACCTGACGGCTTACCGGCCGAACTTTTCAAGGCAGCTGGGGATGAATTGGTAGAGTGCATACACCAACTCATTTCTAATATTTGTTCAGACGAGTGTATGCCTGATGAATGTAATCTCAGCATCGTTTGCCCGATCCACAAGAAAGGAGACCCCCTCAACTGCGCCAATTATAGAGGCATCGGTCTCCTCAACATCGCATACAAGATCTTTTCTGCGACATTGTGTGAACGCCTGAAACCTTTTATCAACAGCCTGATTGGACCCTATCAGTGCGGTTTCAGGCCAGGAAAGTCCACCATCGATCAAATCTTCACACTTCGGCAGATCCTGGAGAAAACCCAAGAATTCCAAATCGATACTCACCTCACACCTCTTTATCGATTTCAAGGCCGCCTATGACAGCATCTATAGAGAAGAGCTTTATAGAGCCATGTCTAGTTTAGACATCCCTGCCAAACTTGTCCGTCTGTGCAGGCTGACGATGGAGAACGCTCGGTGCTCCATCAAGGTCAGTAATGACCTCACCGAGACCTTTGATGTCAAAAAAGGCTTTAGACAAGGTGACGCGCTGTCATGTGACTTCTTCAATATTGTACTTGAACGGATTGTGCGGAACTCACAAGCCAACACCGGAGGCACAATCTATTACAAGTCTGTACAACTGCTTGCATACGCCGGCGATATAGACATTATCGGAAGATCTCAGCGGGCTGTCACCGGTGCTTTTGCAAGCATTGAGGCGGAAGCGCCCAAAATGGGTTTGGCGATAAACGAGGGCAAAACCAAGTATATGCTGTCAACTAGAAGGGAAAACCAACACCGACGAATTGGACAAAACGTCACCGTGGGCAGCTATAACTTCCAGGTAGTAAGGGACTTTGTCTACCTCGGCTCTGCTATAAATTCTTCTAACAAAATCAGCGTAGAAATCAATCGAAGAATAACTCTTGCCAATCGCTGTTTTTTTGGGCTTATAAGGCAATTCAACAGTAAAGCCCTATCTCGAACAACTAAGGAGACTCTACATAAGACCTTGATCATCCCAGTCCTGCTTTACGGCGCTGAAACATGGACTTTATTAAAAGAGGATGAAGATATCCTTGGTCGCTTCGAGAGAAAAATTATTCGTAAGATTTTCGGTCCCGTTTGTGTTGACGGGTTTTGGAGGAGAAGATTCAATCACGAACTATATGAGCTGTACAGCGACATCGACCTAGTCAAAAAACTGCGTATTGGACGTCATATGACGACACTGGGAGAATATGTGTACATTTCTTGTTTTTTATTTCTTTGAAAAAATTGCCTTTAGCCGAGATATTAGACATAACAGATGAAAGTGATGATAAAATTCAGGATGCTTCCTTTGAGCTACCCCCAGTCAACGATCTGACAGATGAAGATTCGGGTAAAGGGAACGATATCCTGAATGTAGACCCTCTCTCTCGGAATCAGCTGTTGGTATCAGCAAGTCTGAAGGTGGAGAGAACAGAAGTTTCATCCAACTTTTATAAAAAAAAACCTCGAAGTACAGTGACACTACCATATTTTTGATCCAATGCGGTGAAAGGATAATTCTGTTGTCAAAGTTGCCTCCACATCTTTCACAGCTGATCCACAAAACACTGTTAGAAGATACCTAAAGAGCGAACAACAAAATGTTTCTGTTGATATCCCTTATGTCATTCGAAATTATAACCAGAACATGGGAGGTACCGTCCGAATGGACCAGAACATACTATAAATGAACATCACATATCTGTCCAGAACTCCTAGTTGTTGGCACGGGCTCATTCAAATGCAACTAAGATGACCCAACTGAGCTTTTCTCGTGATTTGGCTATGCTCTATTTACTGCAGTCGAAACATCACCCTAAAGGACAAAAAAGCTTTACAAATACAAATAATTTTTTAAAATGCCATTTATTACTTGTACACATATTCTCCTAATGTCGTCATATGACGACACCCCCTAACATCGCATTTATATATGGTATCTTGTGAAAAAATTGGTCTAAATTTTATACGTGTTAGTCCATTTAGAGACACCGTGGTTAATATCACTACTTTTGGATAAGTATTTCATTACTCCGGAGAATATGGGTTAAAAGCTTACTTTTCCAGCGCAAAAGAAATCGACTAAAGTTATTATTCCATTTAGTCAAAGATGTTTAAGAAAATTATGCAAAAGCACATTAGTCAACCAACAACATTCCGTCTTCCAAACAATTAGGTTTTCGATAATAACATATTGTAATATTCTTGCTGGGGTTCGTTTTAAATAAAACTGTCTTTTGTGTATTTTAATCGTTTATTTATTATCAAATACCAACTTCACTTTAACACAATATTCAATCACTTTATTATTTCAAATCAAACGGTCGCTACAGACTTATTTTCACAATGTCGCTTGCTTTCACCACTGGTCGAATATCTCTTGTAATCGCTGTATTCACTTATGAACAACAACTGTCTCCACGATGGTTGTGGTATGGGTATTTATAGGAAAAAAGCTAGGGGTTCTAGAACATACTTGATGTTTCTCCGGGTGAATTGAGGATCATGAAATATTGGGATATTGTGTGGAACAATTGTGGAACGTAAGCACATCAGGTTGGAATATTTACTGCTAGAATGTTTTGCAATAGTTGCTACAGTTTGAGATACAGTGTTTCAGTTTTTGGTACACAAACCATCCTGCAGTCGTCAATGCTACACTGCCCCCCTCTTAAACTTGTTCGTCCCGAACAAGATCATCTGGATTACTGCCATGGTAACGATGAAGACGATCCAGGTGGACAATTTTCATCTTGCCTCTTACTCCACGCTGGATCCGGAAGACGACGTCATTGATGCGTGTGACCACTTTATAAGGGCCCTCCCAGTCTTGCTGCAGCTTGGGTGACCTCCCCTTTTGCCGGTGTGGGTTGTACAGCCATACTAAGTCTCCCTCGTGGAAGCTGGACGTTGTTGCCTTTGTGTCGTACCTGGTTTTCATGCGGTCACTCGCTACCCTTATCCTCGTCCTGGTCCTCTGATGTATGTCTCGGATCCTTTCCCTGAGGTCTGCCACGTAATCCTCTTCACTCTTGGGCTCATCGTTAGGGGATCCAAACTTCACCTCACTAGGTAGCCGAACTGCTCGACCAAACAAGACTTCGGATGGAGTATGTCCAGTAGTACTGTGCACTGCATTTCGGTAGGCCATCAAGAAGAGAGGAATTTGTCGATCCCAATCGCGCTGGTGGTCTTCTACGACCTTGGAGAGATGTTCGTTTAAGGTTCTGTTGAAGCGCTCTACCATCCCGTCGGATTGCGGATGAAGCGGAGTCGTCCTCGTCTTTTTAATTCCTAGTTGTTGGCATACCTCTTGGAATATCTTTGATTCGAAGTTTCGTCCCTGGTCAGAATGCAGTTCCATAGGCACGCCGAATCTGCTCACCCAGTTGTTGACGATCTGTTCCACGATGGTCTTCGCTTTCTGGTTAGGGATGGCGAACGCTTCCGGCCATTTGCTGAAGTAGTCCATGACGACTAGGATGTAACGGTTACCATTGTCGGTTTCTGGAAATGGACCAGCGATGTCAGCGGCAATCCGTTCAAAGGGTGCGCCCACGTTGTACTGGTGCATCTTGCCTCGCGTTTTCGTTCTGGGTCCCTTGCTGGCGGCACACCCGACGCATTTTCGGCACCAACTTTCTACGTCGTCCCTTGCGCTGAGCCAATAGAAACGTTCTCGCACTTTCTCCAGCGTCTTGTTTGCACCCAAATGACCTCCGGATGCTCCATCATGCATCTCCCGTAGCACCTCGTGTACTTTTGATCGCGGCAAGACAAGCTGCATTATGAAATCTTTCCCGTCTGGCCTTTCCCATTTCCTTTTCAGTACACCATCTTGGACATGAAGAGAGTCCCACTGAGCCCAGTATGCCTTGAGAGTGGGGCTCCTGTCCGAGATATCTTGTCCATTTGGCTTTTCCATAAATTCCTTCCATGTTAATATCGGCTCGATGTCTGGGTCTTCTTTTTGAGCGCTGCGGATTTCTTCTGCACTCCAACCGGCGATAGGCTCAGCTCCTACCCTTTGGATGGAAAGAAGGTTCTTCTCTTCCTGTCGCACACAATGCTTGCAGTCGATCTCGCATGGTTGCCGGGATAAGGCATCTGCATTAGAATGGAGTTTGGTTTGGGGAACCTGGATGATGGTATTGGGGGCGTCGACTCCGACATCTGACTTCCGCCCCGCGAAACTGGTTCTTGAGCGGTCTCCCCACTCCTGGTTTCGGGAAGCCTGACCAACAGGATGGATGTTATACCTGTTAGATGGTATTTCATTACGTCGCCAATTACCATAGTGTAGATAGTTTCCGTGGCTGGGTAGAATTCTACATTGCCGTTGTAGGTGCCCTCTTTTGTTGCAGTTCCAGCAACGAATTTGTCCTCGGCGAGCGCTGTTTCGGACTTCGACGTCCATCCTCTGGCAAGAGCATTCGATGGCGGCTACTTCCCTTACACGGTGGATTCCCTGACACGCCTGGTCTGCGGCCTCCATCATCAGAGCAAACGCCAAAGCTTCGGCGAGCGTTTTCTTTGAAGCCATTCTTACCGCCATTTGTAGTTTCGAATCAGCTATGGCATGGGTGAACGCTTCGGTTGCCATCTCGTTAATGATCTCCTCGCCGGCGTTTGGATAGGACAAATGTGCCAGTCGCTCGATGTCTGCTTGCAACTGCTGGAGCGTCTCACCCTTCATCTGGGACCTTCTGCGCAACTGGACCCTATATACTTGCTGCATGTGGTCGTCCCCAAATCGCATCTCAATGGCTTTCACCAGACTGTCGTAGTTGCGTTGTTTGTCCTCGGGAATAGTTTGTAGTAGCTCTGCAGCTGATCCTCTAAGCGCAAGCGTGAGGGCAATGGACCTCTCTTCATCGTCCCAGTTGTTCGTCATTGCCGCAGCTTCGAACTGCCTCTTATATATTGGCCATGATGTCTGTCCATCGAAGACGGGAGGCTGCATCTCTTTCCTTCTCGGGAAGTCGGTTGAATACTCCCGAACTTTCTGTTTCTTCACGCATTCGAGTTCCTTTGCCAAATTCTCGAATCTTCCTTCAACAGCCTCGAATTTTGTTTGAACGTTCTCGAATTTTGTTTCAAATGTCTCAATTTTGGTCTCTACATTTCCAATTTTCTCGTCGATTGTCCCGAATCTGGTTTCCAAACTTTTATTTTGTTCATCGAATTTGCTTTCGAGAACACTCCTTTGATCGAATAGCTGATGTTCCAGAGAGTTCTTTTGTTCGTCAAGCTTAGCATCTAGAGAATTCTTCTGCTCAGCCAAAGAATTTTCTAGCTTCTCGAATTTTTCATTTTGAGAATTCTTTTGTTCGTCGAACTTGGCGTCTAGAGAATTCTTTTGTTCATCGAAAGAATTATCTATCTTCTCAAATTTTTCAGATAGCAATTTCATTAAAGCCGACATGTCACTCGTCGTACTTACTTGTTCTTCTTCGACGTCAAACAAAACTGTTTCAGGATCTGCACCCTCGTCCGTCACTATTTTCCGCAACTTAATAATCAATTCTCTTTTTGTACCAGTCGTAGGTTGCTCCCGCTGGCTCAGTACTTCCTTTAGTTGCGGCAATGACAAATCTTCTAGCAATTTCCGAACCATTTTTATTTTTCGCTTACACAAAACGCAATACACGAAATTTGTTTTATTCCACTTTTCTGACACCAATGTAATATTCTTGCTGGGGTTCGTTTTAAATAAAACTGTCTTTTGTGTATTTTAATCGTTTATTTATTATCAAATACCAACTTCACTTTAACACAATATTCAATCACTTTATTATTTCAAATCAAACGGTCGCTACAGACTTATTTTCACAATGTCGCTTGCTTTCACCACTGGTCGAATATCTCTTGTAATCGCTGTATTCACTTATGAACAACAACTGTCTCCACGATGGTTGTGGTATGGGTATTTATAGGAAAAAAGCTAGGGGTTCTAGAACATACTTGATGTTTCTCCGGGTGAATTGAGGATCATGAAATATTGGGATATTGTGTGGAACAATTGTGGAACGTAAGCATATCAGGTTGGAATATTTACTGCTAGAATGTTTTGCAATAGTTGCTACAGTTTGAGATACAGTGTTTCAGTTTTTGGTACACAAACCATCCTGCAGTCGTCAATGCTACAATATGTAGCAGCACCACTGCTGTTATAGGGACTTCTGAAGTACGCCCTAGATGAAGGCAATCACTCGGATTACCATTGGCGTTTTACGCTTTTCGACGAATGTCGTTTTATTCATAGCTACGACCTACTGACCGTTAAACGTCACTAAGCATTGTTTTTTGTCATGTGAAATACTATTACAACTCCTTCACATTGAAAAAGTTATGAAAATTAATTCGTGATACATCTGAGGACTAAAACGACAATCGTCGAAAAGCGTAAAACGCCAGCGGTAATCAGGGTGAATGTGTAATTTTTAGTCCTACGAGACTTTTCCAAAGCATACGACACAGTTGTCAATGCTGTTTTGTGCCAAAAGCTGTTTCGGCTCTGCAACTTTTCGGCTTGTGTTGTAAAGTTAATATCCTACTACTCCTACCTAATAAACAGAAAGCAAGCTGTAAAAAATAACTAGCATCAGCGGCGTGACACGGGGATCTATAGTAGGACTCATACTTTTCTCTATGAACATCAAATAGAGTTAAAAAAAACATGTACTTAAAATGTCTTAAAGTGTCTTCGTGTGTCTTCAAGTGTCTTTACGTACGTGGCTTCACGTGTCTTCATGTGATTTCACTTATTTTCGCATGTTTTCACTTATCTTCAAGTGTCTTCACATGACTTCACGTGTCTGCACATGTTCTCTCATGAGTCTTCACGTGATATCACCTGCCTTTACGTAATTTCAAGTATCTTCATGTGCCTCCACGTGCCTTCGCGTCTCTTCATGTGTCTTCACGTTTCTTCACGTGTCATTACGTTGCTTCACGTGTCTCCACGTGTCTTCACGTGTCATCAAGTGTCTTTACTTGTCTTAACGTGTCTTCACGTGTCTTGACGTGACTTCAAATGCCTTCCCTTGTTTCCACGTGTCTTAAAGTGTATTAAAGTGTCTTCAGGTGTCATCAAGTATCTTCACGTGCCTTCGCGTGTCTCCGCGTGTCTTCACGTGTCTTGGCATGGCTTTATGTGGCCTTGCGTGGCTTTAAATTACCTCACGTGGTCTTGCTTTGCTTCAAATATCTTCACATGTAGACACGTGTCTTAAGTGTCTTCATAGGGCTTCACGTGTCTTTGTATACCTCCATGTGGCTTCAACGTTTATAAACATTCTCCAGAGATCCTGTGTCTTCCCCGTGCAGGGACGGGTTAAGAATATCACTGCAGCGCCCCCCAACAACCAGCGCTTGTCGTAAAAGGCGACTATGGGGACAAATCAGATCTAGGCAATATAACACCCAAGTGAGCCTAGCGACACATATACTACCTTAAAAACCCTCCCACAAGTGTGCATGCGAGGCCGTGGGTTGACACGACTGGAGATCACCGGTGTCATAGAAGAAAGATCAAACAATACTAAAACAGGAGCATGCACGTGTCAAACAACAAACACCATCGCAATATGGTAATATTGCAAAACTGTATCATTATGGTAATACTTGCAAGGAAAGGCACTACCCCGCCAAGCACTACCACTGCTGTGCTGGGTACTGATCCTGGACCGAGCAGAAATGTTCGGGTCAGAGCTATACGGATTCCGGGGGCTAGCAAAATAATGAAACAGTTTGCACGCAATTTGAGGGTCGCGAGTTGGAACGTTGGAAGCATGACCGGCCGAAGTTACGAGCTGGAAGAGATGATGAATAGAAGGCGGGTGGACATCTTGCGTGTCCAAGAGACGAAATGGAAAAACGCCGGAAATCGGGCACGTTTCTTGGACGTTAGAACAAAAGATTGCAAGATGTTCTACTACGGAACGGAAAAGGCTAAGAACGGAATCGGTATCATCCTTGCGGCAGAGCTACTTGAAAACGTCTTGAGCATTTCGAAGTTCAGCGACCGTTTGATGTCTCTCAAATTAGTAATACAAGGAGAGATGTGGAATATTGTCAGTGCATATGCTCCCCACAGTGGGTACAATCAGAGAGATAAAGATGCATTTTGGCTAGATTTCCACAATCTCCTTAAGAACATCCCAAAGGAAGAGTTTCTGTTTGTTGGAGGAGATTTGAATGGACATGTCGGGAAATCAAACGAAGACTATGAAGACTGCCATGAAGGACTAGGATATGGCACCAGGAACCTTCCTGGTGAAGACATCCTAAGCATGTGCAAATGACATGGTCTTATCGTGTTAAATACCATGTTCATCAAACAAAGCCGACACCTAATCACTTACAGCAGTGGTGGAGGTGAAACTCAGATTGACTACCATTTGGTAGCCAGTTTCATGAAGCCTCGGGTAAAAGATTGTAAAGTGATCCTGGGAGAGGCAATCGTTCGGCAACACCGTCTCCTGCTAACAGAAATTTTTATGAAAACACCAAAGAAAAGCAAACAAACAAGGGTCTCTGAGAAAATCAAGTGGTACAATCTGGACAAAGAAAAAGGCGAGGCTTTTTTTTTCGTAATGAAAAATTACCTCTCTCACACCATCAACGGAGCTGAGGATGAAGAGTGCAGAGCACAAAATATGTGGGATTCCCTACAGCGAACTTGCTTAAATAAGGCCAAATCACTGCTAGGAGCTTCAAAAGGCCACCATCAACACGCCAAAGAAACATGGTGGTGGAGTGATGAAGCTAAGAAATTGATAAATGAGAAGAAAGCGGCTTTCAAAGCTTGGTCAAAGTGCCTCTCTAATAATAATGACGAAAAAGTTCGCCTTGAAATGGAATACAGATGCTGCAAGAAAAAAGCGAAGAAGAAGTGCGCCCAGCTTCAAGCAGAGAGTACGGAGGGCCTGTATCGGGAGCTGGCGAAAATATCTTCCCCGGTTGCTGATGCAAATCAGGCTATCCAGGAGCTGCGACGACACAATATGAGCAAGAGCGCCACTATCTTCAAAATAGCCGCCCAAAGAAGGAGGAATGCTCAGGAGATTCGTTCGCCAAAGTTCATTAGCAATGCTCATGGCCAGCTTCTTATGGATGACGACAAAATTCTGCAGAGGTAGCGGCAGTATTGTGAAGAGCTTTTAAACGCACAGTTTCCCCGGCTATACTTTCCAAGAGCCACCCCTAACTGTGAAGAAATACCCGACATTACAGTCGAAGAAGTTAGTGAGGCGGTCAAATACTCCAAAAAACGAAAAGCGGTTGGGCCAGATGAGATGCCCTCTGAGTTCTGGAAAAAGATGGGAGACGTCGGGTTCAGAATTCTCATCTCCAAATTCGTGAGAGGTGATCCAATGCCGAATCAATGGAGGGAAAGTTACCTTCTCCCTGTATACAAAGGGAAGGGTGATACGCGAAACTGTGATAACTACCGTTCGATCAAGCTGATGTCACACACCATGAAGATCGTTGAGCGGGTATTAGGTGGCCGACTGCGAAAAATAATACGGCTATCTGATGATCAGTGCGGGTTTGTCTAGGGTAAATCAACCACAGATGCAATCCAAAGTATAAGGATCATAATGGAAAAACATCGTGATTCCTTAAGGGATTTGCATATTGTATTGGTTGACTTTGAAAAGGCATTCGACAGACAACCACGAGATGTGATATGGGTGGCGCTAAGACATCGGGGGGTTCCAGAAACCTATGTACAGATGATCATGGACATGTACGAAGGAGCAAAGACAAGAGTAAGATGCCCCGCTGGAGTAACCGAAGACTTCCCAATCAAAGTCGGGGTGCACCAGGGAAGCGTTTTAAGGTCTTTGCTCTTTATTACAGTCCTTGATTATCTGCTTGAAGGTAAAGTGATGGACCCCAAGGTACATCAGTTATTCTTTGCTGACGATGGAGCCATCATAAGTGAGGATCCTACATCCCTGCAACGAGCACTTGATGTGTGGGTGGACGTTCTGGAGGGAAATGGGTATCGCATTAGTTCAAAAAAGACAGAGTACTTATGTATGCTGCCCGTTCTCTGATCCACACAGGCCTATTCCAGACATTTATTTGAATGGAACAGTGCTTCCCAAGTGCGAAAAGTTCAAATATCTGGGATCTATGATCAATAGCAAAGCAACTTGTGATGACGACATCAATCATCGCGTAAGCGTAGGGTGGATGAAGTGGCGAGAAAATTCCGCTATCTTCTGTGACAGAAAAATGGCCCCTAAGTTGAAAGGAAGGCTCTACACCGCAGTTGTACGTCCAGCGCTCGCATACGGTTCACAATGTTGGACGATGTACAAAAAGTATGAGAGTAAATTAAGTGCAGCTGAGATAAAGATGCTTCGCATGACAGCAGGAGTGACAAGGCTTGATCGAATAAGAAGTTCGAAGATCCGTGGAAGCTTTCACATCAAGGAAACCATCGTACAAAAAATAGAGCGCGGCCGGCGCTGGTATTGCCACGTTCAAAGAAGAGATCATTTGAACCCTGTTAAAAAGGCAATATCTATGCGCGTTCCAAAGACATCGCGATGTAGGAAAGGCAGGCCTATAAACTCCTGGATCAGACAAATGCGACGACATCGGCATTTCATTGGCCTCAGTAACCGATCCAAAATCGGCAGGCCTGCCGATATTTTCTGAGGTCAAATAGGCGAACCCCACAGGCGGATCAGTAGAAATGCGGTGAAGTGGGAGAGTTGTGATCCCTTGTTTTCGGATCATAACCTCGCTGATAAAAGGAAGAAGAAGATCCTGTGTCTATTTTCCGGTATACATAGCTGTCATAGGCGGCTTGAAATCGATAAAGAGATGGTTAGTATCGATTTGGACTTCTTAGGTTTTCTCCAGGATCTGTCGAAGTGTGAAGATTTGATCGATGGTGGACTCTCCTGGCCTGAAACCGCACTGATATGGTCTAATAAGGCTGTTCATAAAAGGTTTCAGGCGCAGAAAAGATCTTATATGCGATGTTGAGGAGACTGATGCCTCTATAATTGGCGCAGTTGAGGGGGTCTTTTTTCTTGTGGATCGGGCAAACGATGCTGAGATTCCATTCATCAGGCATACACTCGTCTAACCAAATATTATAGAGGAGTTGGTGTATGCTCTCTACCAATTCATCACCAGCTGCCTTGAAAAGTTCGGGCGGTAAGCTGTCAGTCCTGCAGCCTTGTTGGATTTCAGCTTGGATATTGCTATCCTCATGGTTCATTCTGCCTGACAGCGGGATGTTGATCTTCGTCGCCGTTATACAGTCTGCAGAAGTAGTTTTTCCATTTTCTCAGCACCGACTGTGATTCTACTACGAGGTTTCCATTTTCATCTCTACAGGTTTCTGTGTGGGCATTGATTCTTTGACACTTTCTTTTTACTTTTTGGTAAAGCTTCCGTACATTGTTCCTGGAGTATAAACTCTCAATATTCTCAAACGCCCGCTTCTCATGCTCTTTCTTCTTCTTTTGGAGAAGCCGATGTTCTTCCAGTCTCTTTTGCTCGTAGAGCTCACGAGCAACTCTCGTCTTCCTTTGCAGCGCCGCTTTGTATGCCTCTTGTTTTGCTGCATGTACTCGCCGGCATTCTTCGTCAAACCAGGGGTTTGGCGGTTGGGCGAGCGAGACCTAGCACATGTTGGCAGCGTTGCCACTGGTCTTCAACACTTGATGCTGGCGGCATAGGGGTGATTGAGAGATTTCGGGATACGCGTTCAGCGAAGAGTCTGGCGGTCTCTTGCGATTGTAGATTTTCGACGTTAAATTTTCTCACAGTGATTCTTCTTTGTTGCTCAGTTTGGGATATCCGCATTCGTACCTTGGCTACAACGAGGTAATGATCCGAGTCTATGTTGGCCGCTCGGAAGGTCCGGACATCCAGAATACTGGAGGCATGTCTTGCGTAGATCGCAATATGATCAACTTGGTTGATCGTTACATGATCATTGGACCGCCATGTCTGCTTATGAATATCGAGATGAGGAAACCATGTGCTTACTATGGTAACATTTCGCTCCACAGCGAAAACAATTAGCCTTATTCCGTTATCAGACGTGGTGTCGTGTAGGCTTTGCTTACCGACTGCCCTACCAAAGACATCCGCCTTTCCTATTTTGGCGTTAAAATCGCCCAATACGATTTTAACGTCGTATTTAGGACATTGCACATATGTCTTGTCGAGGAGCTCATAGAAACACTCTTTGGTGCCAGGGTCCTTTTCTTCCGTGGGGGCATGAACACATATTAGACTTATGTTAGCGAATTTAGTCTTGATCCGGATAGTCATAATACGCTCGCTAACGTGTCGGAAGCTTAAGACTTCTTGCCTCAGTCTACCGCGTATAACAAATCCGCATACGAATAAGCGTTGCCTGTTGCCTTTGTAGCAATCACCGTAGTAGATGTCCCAGTTTTTCATTCTCTTTTTACCCGGCCCATCCCATCGCACTTCTTGGATGGCGGTAATATCTGCTTTATAGCAGTCTAGGGCCTCTGCTAGTTTTTCGGCTGCACGTGGTCTGTAAAGGGACAGAACATTGCACGCACAGATCCGAAGGTCGTTGTCTTTATTTGGTTTGCTGGGGTCGTCGTTAGTTGAGTCATCCTTATCCGAGGCTTTTGGTTGTTTCGGAACCATAGGTTTTTTACGTGGTAGGGAAGTTACCCCGACGGCACAACCCCTATCCTGGAGCGCCAGTTCCTTAATTATTCCCCTAGGACGAGGAGCCGGGTACACCGGTGCCAGTAGTCCACTACGGGAGTATGAGGGCTGCCGTTGGCCCATTAAGGGCTTCTCCACCACCATCTGTATTCCAATGTCCTGACCAACATTGAAAATTCCTTACCGACCTGTGATCTGAATACATCGAAGCAGCTCGCTCAAGGTATTCACTAAGTTGGGGGGTTGGTTACCCATTTCTTGGATTAAGGTACTAGGCGCCCGGCTGTCACCGCGTGGGGTTGAGAGTGGGAGTTGGTAGGCCTTAGCTGAGTGAAAACGCTTGTGTTTTAATATGATCGCATGCACTACCGTTTGACCAGCTAACACTGTATAGCTAATGAAGTCTTGTTATTAATTTTTTTAAGTTTAGCGAATGGCGCGTATATGATGGACAAATTTTTTGAACTTGTGCGTGAAAATCAATGTTTGTGGAATATCCGCCATTCTGATTACCACAACAAAATATTAATTAGAAAATCTTGAAAATCTTGGGAGAAGTAAAAAAAATGTGGTTTGGAGGGTAAACAAAGATATTATTTTTATTTCAAGCAAGAAATTATTTACTACATATTATATTTGCGGGGTGGCAAAAATCATTTTCCAAACCCTCCTAATGGGTGCCAGCTGGTATAGATTGTTCCAAATCACTTGAAATTACCCAACGTGCGCAGAGATAAATTTCCCAAAATAATAAAGGGGATGAAATCTTTCTTAATTCTTCAAAGAATGGTTAGTGATTTTCTCCACTTTACTCTGTATGATGCTCTTGTTCTAGTTTGGTAAACCTTGTTTTGGTTTTTATAAAGCGGAAAGCGATAGAATGAGCAAATATTTCATAAATATAATTAAAGTGGTATGTTTTAATATGTATTTATTTTTAGTTTTCTTGTGTGATGTCAAGACGGTGATTAGCTAAGGTAAGGGCGAATTGATGTGGTATTCCTTTACTAATCAATAGTTCAATACGCATTATATGCGTCTTTACCAAAGGATAGAGGTACCTAATTTCAGTGGTGGTGTGAGCGTACATAGTGCAAAAACCGTGCCCAAGAATGAAAGACTAGGGGTTAAACTAGACATTAACGAGCACCTTCAGACACCCGGGCAACTTCTGTTGTACCCTTTTGCCTTATCTCGGTATATCGGCTCTGCCGGGACTGACCACATACTTCCGTACTGCTCGTGGGACCAAAATCTACAAAATGAACCAACAAACACAAAACCAAAAAGAAAAAGTATAGAACAATAACAATAACGACAACGACAACGACAATAAACAACAAACATGACCGGACTTAATGCGACAGTCACAACTACAAGCATCTACCGATGACGACCATAAAACCAACAGAAATAGCGATTCGGACTCACTAACGATAACTCTCCCTCACTCCTTTTCCGATATATTTCGTATCGACAGCGCGGAGGAAGAATCTCTTCCTCCTCCCGAAACCGATTCAATTGATGTAGGTCCTGAGACGGAGAACGAATTGCTTAACGATTCAGAAAACGACGTCCTCTCAACGTTTTCTAAATAGAATGGAAGGCAAGGACAAAGCCTCACTCACTGAAAGAGACAGGGCGTTGATAAGGAAGCATAAGAAGTCGATTCAATCCTACGAACGTCGGGTAGCACGAAACGCTCCTGAAACCGAAAAGAAAGGAACAGACTCGAAAGAATCGGTGGTATCTCTACCTAAGAATAGAACAGCAACGACAAGTGACGCGCACGTCAGTCGGGATAAACTCACCAAATCTGGACCGATCCCTAAAAAGATCAACCAAGAACGGGTGAGTGGTCCCGCTGATAGACAGACGGCTATGAAAGCTGGAACGAGCAAAAGAGCAATGATTTCCAAACCTAGGATGATCCCCAAAAAGATGGTCAAAGAACAGGTCATCAAAAGCTCTACGTTCTCGACTCCAAGAACTTTAGACTCGTCGTCAAAACCACAAAGGTCGGAGTCCCATGAGAATCTGGCAAAGAAAACCAAGCCGGCGACCATACTCGAAACCAACCGAACAGATCTTAAGGGAGCCATTTTGGACCTCAAAGACTCTGATGCCTAGAGAACTGGTTACTGTTGGAAAACGAGATCCTTAAAGCCATGATGGCAAATATCGGAAGTTGCGATCCTTCTGAACTCAAATTCGATGGCGCAGGATGGCAAAAATGTTTTAAAATCGTCGGCTGCGATTGTGATCATTGGGCTTCCTAAATCGAACAATCGCCAATATTGGGGAACTCTGGGAAGGTGCTAACCTGAAGATTTTACCAACAACCGCACTGCCGCTTCGCCATAAACTTAAACTATGGATACCACCTCCTGCTCAACACGAGGATGAATCCATCCTTAAGCTTTTGGCGGTTCAGAACGGGTACTTGCCCATAAAAGATTGGGAAGTGATCCACTCAAGACCGAAACGTAACAACGAGGACAAAGAGGTAAGGAACTTTTGCTGGCATTGGGCAAAAGCTCAGTGGAACTCCTTAGGAGCAAATCGGGCATCGTTAAATTTGGTATGGAGGACGTATGGATCAAAATTCTTAATGAAGACTACAAGAGCGAGTCAGAAGCTGTTAGTAGTGCAGCTTAATCTGCACCATTCCAAAGCAGCACCAGAGGACTTGTTGCTCCTTATTACAAAAGAAAACGTGAATGTGGCCTTAATCCAAGAGCAGCATATTCTAAATAACAAGGCGCAAGGTCTAATGCTTAAGCATTATAATCTGTTTCACTCCACTAATGAAGGTAGAATAGAGCCTGTATTTTAGCAAGAAAATCCATTAAAATGTTTTTTTTTACCTAGATACAGCAATGAAGATACAACGGCAGTCAACGTGGAAAACTGGGAGAAAAGTTTTTTTCTAATTTTTGCATACATGCCATGCCGTACGAAGAAGAAAGTCCACGACTAAGAACGGTTCGCGAACTGGTCGAATTCACTTAAACGAAGAACAAATCTCTGGTTATGGGCTACGACGCAAATGCGCACCATATACAATGGGGCAGCAAGGACATCAACAAAAGGGGTGAGTCTGTTTTCAAATTCATCCTCTCTACTAATCTCGTAGTATGTAACAGGGGTAATCATCCTACTTTTCATAATAGAAATAGAGAGGATTTTCTGGACCTCACTTTAATAGGCAAGAATGAACAGGTTACGGTTGAAAATTTTAGAGTATTCTCTAAAAACTCTTTCTCAGAACACTTTAGAATTTTCTTTTCAATTGAAATCTACCCTAGCAAGCAAAAATCCTTCAGAAACTCCACAAAGACTAACTGGGCAGAATGCACTAAATGGACCAGCCAGTGGATATTTCACCCTATGGGTGAAACTCTCTCTAACGGCACTTCCATTGATTGTGCTGTCCAGCTAATAACCGGAAAAATAAATAAAGCCTTTAATAAATTCTGCCCCATCTCTCATAATCGAATACCCACTATGGCCACTTGGTGGACTAGCAAACTTAAAAAAAGGCAGAACGGAGATCAGAAGACTACATAATAAAGCTAGAACAGTAGGCTAGAAGCAGACTCTAAATCATTAGACAAGAGACATCAGAAGAGCAAAAACAGAGTATTGGAAAAACTACCGTGAATCCATTGAGGACACTAACGAGGCTGCCAGACTATAAACTATTTTATCCAAAGACCCATCAGTCGCGGGATATCTTAAGTGTAGTGATAACTCATGGACGGAGTCAAGCCAAGAATCGCTAGAACTCTTGATGGAAACACACTTCCCAGGGTGCTGCGACCTCGATCCAAGTGTCACTACCCTGCAGTCCAATCCAAACTCACAAACGGATGTTTATGAAGGAAATTATTTAAATGACATTATCACAGAGCAAAAGATAACATGGGCAGTGAAATCGTTTAAACATTACAAATCTCCAGGGCCAGACAACATCATCCCAGCCATGGTACAACACGCTCTAACAAGAATCTCACCCTGGCTTAAAGTAACTTACCGTAGCTGTTTAAAGCTTGGTTAAGTACCGAAATACTGGAAAGAAGTACGAGTGGTTTTCATCCCCAAGGCAGGGAAAGCGACCCACTCCACTGCAAAAGATTTCAGACCAATTAGTCTTTCCTCGTTTCTTTTGAAAACACTGGAGAGATTAATTGATCTACACTTGAGAGGCCTTCTCGATGAACACAACTTATGCAGCACTCAACACGCATACCTCAAAGGTAAGTCGGTCGAAACTGCACTGCATGATGTTGTCTCATTCATAGAGAAAAACTCTGGCTGCATTTTTGGACATTGAAGGGGCGTTTAACAACGTAAATAGGACATCGATAAATGCAGCACTAGTTGAACTAGGAGTAAAAACAGAAATAGTCGGATGGATAGACGAAATGGTTAAGAGCAGAATAATTAACTCCAAATTAGGTGAGAGTATCGTAAAGAAAATAGTTACAAGAGGAACCCCACAAGGAGGAGTAGTTTCTCCTTTGCTCTGGCTCCTCATCGTTAACAAAATTCTTAAGATTCTCAAAACCAAAGGCATTAAAACAGTTGCATATGCAGGCGACATAATAATCATGACCAGTGGGAAATACTTACCTACCATCAGTAATCTCATGGAATCTGCACTAAAAGAATTATCCTCCTGAGCAAAACAAAACGGCCTAGGCATTAATTCGACAAAGACCGTACTGGTTCTGTTTACCAAACGAAGGAAAATAGATGAATTTGACCTCCCAAAACTGAATGAAACTCCTTTAAAACTGTCTCCAACAGCAAAATATCTCGGAACAATCCTACATTCGAAGTTTACCTGGAAGAAGAACACAGAAGAAAGAACAAAGAAAGCACTATGCGCATTCTACGCTTTTAAGAAAACCTTTGGTAAACGATGGCGCCTGTGTCCGTCTATAATCAATTGGATGTATACAGCTACTGTCAGACCTATACTACCCTATGGTAGCATTGTATGGTGGAATGCAACGGACAAGACCAGCTATTTAGTAAACCTAACTAAGGTACAACGACTGGCATGTATAAATGTAACAGGAGTACAGAGATCAACATCGCAAGCAAGTTTGGAGGTAATTTTAAATCTACTCTCCTTGGATGGGTAAATTCGAAGCACAGCTGCCAAAAGCGCGGCACTAGACAGCGTGGAAGTTAGATCAAAAGCAGTTTCCAGACGCCGAAATTCACTGAACAATTTATGCAACACCAATGAGGTAACTCTCTGCTGGGTTCCCGGACATAGTAATATAGAAGAGAATGAGATAGCAGATGAACTAGCCAGAAGGGGATCAGCGTTGGAGATAGAACACATTCCGACATCAGTTAAAGTTCCTATTGGTGTGCTAAAAAGAAAAATCGTCCTCAAAACAAGAGAACGGATTAACTCCGCATGGTTTACCAGAGGCGACTGTATCATATCTCGCAGTTTATGGCCCATACTGAATGAAGGAAGAACCAAAACCCTGCTGGCAATGAATAAAAAAGAAGTCCGTATCTTGATAGGTGCACTTACAGGACACTGCGCGATAGGGGAAATGGCCATACGACTAGGCATCAACTTACCCGACCACTGCAGAAGCTGTCAAGACGCGGAAGAGATAGAAAGTATCAAATACTTGCTTCGTGACTGCCCAAATCTACAAAACCGCCGCCTATACCACTTGGGCAACAGGTTCTTTGAAGATCTAAGTGATCTTGGGCAAGCTCCCTAAAGAAGATGATACGATTTATAAAGAGCTCAGGGTGGTTCGCCAATGGACCGGCCGATAGATAGAGACAAAGAAAGAGTAAGTTTTTACAGGATCCACATAAAGGGAAACACAATGGACCATTTGGCCCCCGTGAGAAGCACCTAGGTGCACTTCCCTCTAACCTAACCTAACCAAACCTACTACCTATTATTACATTGTTAGTTGATAGTGCATATACAATAAATATTATTACATACTGAGCTCCCAGACTTAATTTTTTTTTTTTTTGTTCACTTTACCACTGTCACACGAATGAAACTAAGAGGCAATTAGCAAAAGACCGAGCTAAATGGAGTGGATTATTGGTTAAGGCCCAAGTTCACCCCGAACTGTAGCGCCACCTAAGTAAGTAAGAAAATGCTGAGCATTTAGCAGGTTGGTTTCATTATTGTCAGGCGTTTAAAAAAAGTTATACCAATATACCTATTTTTTTTAGGTATGCATATATCTAATTAAATACGCTTAATTTTAAAATTTGAAATTGATTTTATTAAATTAATTGTCTTAACGAATTCTTGACATACTATGAGAACCAATGTGGGAACAAAGCCTCTGCTGACTTCCTCAGACGGTTTATTTCGGAGGTTGGGGAAGTGTGGCATGCTTGATCAACTATATCATCAAGCATGACGTCTCGGCCATACTGGTACAAGAGCCATGGATCAGCGACAACAACCAGATCCAAGGGCTCAAAAACAGGAATTACACGTTGTTCTACAAAGCCAACAAAGGTAAAATCAGGGCTTGTATACTTTTAAAAAACAACATAAGGGCATTTCTTTTGAATAATTTCAGTGACGGCGATCTAGTAGCAGTCTCCTGTGAAAGAGGGGGAAGTAAACCGCTGTGTCTGGTCTCTGCATACCTCCCGTACGAGCTGGCGGAGATTCCATCTGTGAAGTTGAAGCAGTTGGTAAGGAAGGACAACTGGCTCTTCATCGTGGGCTGTGATGCAAATGCGCATCACTCACAATGGGGTAGCAGTGATACTAATACAAGAGGTGAGTGTCTTTTTGATTTCATCCTTTCGACCAAGCTCACCATATGCAACAAGGGTTCTACGCCAACTTTTAGTAAGGAACAGACAAGAAGTGATTGATATAACTCTAGCTTCTTGTTCTGTTCACCTAACGGTAGAAAAGTGGAGGGTTTTGGAGGAGGCATCTCTGTCTGATCACAGATGGATACGCTTTCAAATTAATTTCCAATTAGGGCTAGCAACAGCTACAGAAACCCTAAGAGTACAGACTGGGGTATGTATACAGAGCTAGTAAGGAAACATCTTAAGGATGGGCCTATTCGCAACGGCGATCCTCAAGATATAGATAAGGCGGTAGATAACTTAGGCAAAGTAATGAACATGGCATTCGAAAAGGCCTGTCCACGAAGAAAGAAGTCCAAGAGGTCCCAACCTCCTTGGTGGAGCAAGGAAATTAACTCCAAAAAAAAACAGGTTAGGCATTTCTACAACAGGGCCAAAGAAATAGGAGACGGTACCACATGGGATGAACATATGGACCGCAAGCGGGAGTTTAAGTACTTAATCAGGCAATCAAAAAGAAAGTCGTGGAAGGAATTTTGTCAGTCCATTGCGGATACTAGTGAAGCTTCCAGACTTCGCAAGATGCTAGCCAAAGACACTTCTGTCCCAAGCTTCATCAAAAAATCTGACGGCTCGTGGGCAGAAAGTAGCGAAAAAGTTTTAGAAACGTTAATTGAAGCTCACTTCCCAGGAAGTAGATCGCCAATGGATTCTACTACTCATAGCTACTCGTATAATGGTAGGTCAATAGGGGACGACGTAGAGAATCTCATTACATGGAAGAATCTGCGATGGGCCATTATGTCATTCGCACCATTCAAAGCACCAGGCCCTGATGGAATTTTGCCAGTTATGCTGCAAAAAGCTCCAGCCAAGGTCAGAAGCAGGCTTAGGGAAATTTTTAAACATTGTTTAAGGTCATGTTACGTACCAGTGGCATGGAGGGAAGTGCGGGTTATATTCATACCTAAAGCAGGTAAACCAAGCCACACTTCAGCGAAAGACTACAGACCCATAAGTCTCTCGTCATTCCTCCTCAAGACACTTGAAAGACTTCTTGATATTCACATCAGAAGTAAGTGTTGCAAAGCTCAGCACGCATATTTGAAGGGGAAATCGGTGGAAACAGCTTTACACGACGTAGTGGGGAAGATAGAGACTAGCCTTCACCATAAGGAATTTGCACTAGCAGCCTTCCTAGATATAGAAGGTGCATTCAATAACGTAGAAAGAAGGGCCATCAAACAGGCCCTGGAAACAATGAACGTCGAGCATAGCATTACCAATTGGCTCTGCAATATGCTCGGCACTAGAAACATTAACTCCACTATCGGAAACAGTTCAATAAGAAAATCCGTTACCAGGAGGACTCCCCAGGGAGGCGTTATCTCACCCCTCCTCTGGGTTCTAGTCATCGATAGGATACTTAAAGAACTAAGCAACACAGGCATAAACGTCACTGCTTACGCAGACGACGTGGTGATTTTAGTTCAGGGCAAGTTCCTTGACACATTAAGTGAACTTATGAAATCAGCTCTTAATAGTCTTGAAAAATGGGCTAGAGGGTGTGGACTACACGTCAACCCGGATAAAACCCAATTGGTACTCTTCAGCAAAAAATACAAGATACCACTCTTCAAACTACCTAAGCTAGCAGGGATGGAGCTTTCCCTTTCGGATCGCGCTAGATATCTTGGGATAATGCTAGATAGGAAACTAAATTGGAAATTTAACATACAGGAAAGGGTCCGCAAAGCTTATAATGCTCTTTTCATCTGTAAGCGGACCGCGGGGAAAAAATGGGGCCTGAAGCCCGCAATGATGCACTGGATATATATTGTAGTATCAAGTACATCGTCAGGTACTTTGTGCAACGACATCTATTGCCTAATAGTAGTAAATATTCCAACCTGATGTGCTTACGTTCCAACCTGGTGTGCTTACGTTCCACAATTGTTCCACACAATATCCCAATATTCCAGGATCCTCAATTCACCCGGAGAAACATCTAGCATGTTCTAGAACCCCTTACAATTTCCTATAAATACCCATACCACAACCACCGTGGATACAGTTGTTTATAAGTGCATACAGCGATTACAAGAGGAAGATTAGACCAGTGGTGAAAATAAGCGACATTATTTGAAATTAATAAAGAATAAAGTGATTGAATATTGAGTTGAAATAAAGTTGGTGTTTGATAATAAATAAACAGTGAAATACACAAAAGACGGTTTTATTTAAACGAACCCCAGCAAGAATATTACATTACATGTCAGAAAAGTAGAATAAAACAGATTTTGTGTATTGCTTATTGTGTAAGTGAAAAAAAAATAAAAATAAAAATAAAAAATGGTTCGGAAATTGCTAGAAGGTTTGTCATTGCCGCAACTAAAGGAAGTACTGAGCCAGCGGGAGCAACCTACGACTGGTACGAAAAGCGAATTGATCATTAAGTTGCAGAGAATAGTGACGGACGAGGGTGCAGATCCTGAAATAGCTTTGTTTGACGTCGAAGAAGAACAAGTAAGTACAACGAGTGACATGGCGTCCTTAATGAAATTGCTATCTGAGAAATTCGACGATCAGAATAGAAAATTCGAGAAGCTAGACAATTCTCTAGACGCCAAGCTCAATGAACAAAAGAATTCTCTAGACGCCAAGTTCGATGAGCAAAAGAATTCTCAAAATGAAAAATTCGAGAAGCTGAAAATTCCTTGGCTGAACAAAAGAATTCTCTAGATGCTAAGCTGGATGTGCAAAACAAGAAGTTCGAGATACTAGAAAATTCCTTGGCTGAACAGAGGAATTCTCTAGACGCTAAATTCGGAACAATTGAAGAACAATTCGAAAACGTACAGGCTAAGATCGAGAACGTTGAAACAAAATTCGAGAATGTTCAAACAAAAATCGAGGCTGTTGAAGGAAGATTCGAGAATTTGGCAAAGGAACTCGAATACGTGAAGAAACAGAAAGTTCGGGAGTATTCAACCGACTGCCCGAGAAGGAAAGAGATGCAGCCTCCCGTCTTCGACGGACAGACATTATGGGCGATATATAAGAGACAGTTCGAAGCTGCGGCAATGACGAACAACTGGGACGATGAAGAGAGGTCCATTGCCCTTACGCTTGCGCTTAGAGGATCAGCTGCAGAGCTACTACAAACTATTCCCGAGGACAGACAACGCAACTACGACAGTCTGGTGAAAGCCATTGAGATGCGCTTTGGGGACGACCACATGCAGCAAGTATATAGGGTCCAATTGCGCAGAAGGTTCCAGATGAAGGGTGAGACGCTCCAGCAGTTACAAGCAGACATCGAGCGACTGGCACATTTGTCCTATCCAAACGCCGGCGAGGAGATCATTAACGAGATGGCAACAGAAGCGTTCACCCATGCCATAGCTGATGCGAAACTACAAATGGCGGTAAGAATGGCTGGAAAGAAAACGCTCGCCGAAGCTTTGGCATTTGCTCTGACAATGGAGGCCGCAGACCAGGCCTGTCAGGGAATCCACCGTGTGAGGGAAGTAGCCGCCATTGAATGCTCTTGCCAGAGGATGGACGTCGAAGACCGAAACAACGCTCGCGGAGGACAAATTCGTTGCTGGAACTGCAACCAAATAGGATACCTACAACGGCAATGCAGAAATCCACCCAGACGCGGAAACTGTCCACATTGTGCGAATAGGCGACGCAACGAAGAACCATCCTACATGGACAACATCCATCCCGTTGGCCAGGCTCCTCGAAACCAGGAGTCGGGAAACGCCTAAGAGCTAGCTTCGCGGGGCAGAAGTTGGCTATTGGAATCGACGTCCCCAAGACCACCATCCAAGTCTCCCAAACCAAATGATGCAACAAGAGTCTAACAGTGGAAGCATTCATCGGCAAAAATAAGTGCGTGGCTACTATCGATACCGGCGCCACGGCTTCCATTGTAAGAAGAGATCTCGTCCGGAAGTCTTGGCTGCACAACACCAGCTGCTACTGTCTTAGGACTGCGACAGGGGAAGCGGCGAAAGTATACGGAGAAGTTCGCCTCACGGTACAACTAGCAGGGTTGGCCTTTTCCCATGCGTTCCTGGTGGCCGACATATGTGATGAATGCATCATCGGAGTGGACTTTATGAAAGAACATGGCGTAATCATCGACATCGGGATGCAAGTTCTGCGGTACAGGAACGTAGAAATTCCAATGGTGTACGAGAATGAGAATGCAGCACATTTAAGGACAATACTCAGCAAGGACGAAGTTTTACCACCATCTTCCGAGACTATCATTTGGACAAAACTAGAGGGTGATACTGGGAGCCACCGATTCTACCTATTGGAGCCAGATTTAGGAAGGAATTCCCCAAACTACATCATGGGAAAAGTTCTAGCGGAGCCAAAGAATAGCCTGGTCCCAGTAAGGCTCATGAACTTAAAGAGCCACAGCGTCAAACTAAAAAAAGGGGAGGTTATTGGTAAATGTGCGCCGATATGTTCAATTTCAACAATAACCGAAAAGGAATCTGCGAAGACCGTTTCATCAGCCAGGTTGGCCGAAGTAAGGGACATGATCCTCAAGCACTGCGAACTGGATCAGGATCAGCGAGCCATGGCAGAAAAGCTAATCGGTGAGTACGCTGATATATTTGCCTCACAGGATGGAGAGTGTGGCCGAACACATCTGGTGCAACATCGCATAGACACTGGGGATGCCAGACCAATTCGCCAGCCTGCCAGACGACTACCACTGGCAAAGCAGACGGAGGTTGCGGATATGGTGTCAACGATGGAGAAGGAAGGGCTCATCGAAAGTTCTAAGAGTCCTTGGGCCTCACCTGTTGTACTGGTCAAGAAGAAAGACGGTAGCACTCGATTCTGCGTGGACTATCGGAGACTTAATGACGTCACCAAAAAGGATAGCTACCCTCTGCCACGGATCGATGACACATTAGACACACTCTCAGGAGCTCGATGGTTTTCCACCCTTGATTTAAAGAGCGGTTATTGGCAGGTACAGATCGATCCAAAGGACCGAGAGAAAACTGCGTTCACTGCAAGAAATAGGCTGTGGCAGTTTACAGTAATGCCATTTGGATTGTGCACTGTCCGGCAACTTTTGAGCGCCTAATGTAACACATCCTGCGTGGATTGACCTGGAAAACTTGCTTGGTGTATCTGGACGATGTGATCGTGATAGGAAAAACATTCGAGGAACATCGCGACAACCTGAAGAATGTGCTAGAACGGCTTCGAAGCGCTCACCTGAAGCTAAGCCCAAAGAAATGTGACCTCTTCAGATCCGAAGTCAAGTACCTGGGCCACGTTATCTCATCAGAAGGAGTGCGAACAGATCCAGACAAGGTGGAAGCTGTGAAAAACTGGCCAGTTCCAAAAGACAAACACGAACTCAGGAGCTTTTTGGGCCTCGCCACGTACTACCGACGATTCGTAAAGGACTTTGCCGGAATCGCGAAGAGCCTGCACCAACTGACAGAAAATGGAAGGCAATTCAAGTGGTCAGGTGAGTGCGACAAAAGCTTCAAGAACCTTAAGCACCAACTATGCGAAGCACCAACACTAGCATATCCCATTCCCGGAGAAATGTTCATCGTGGATGCAGATGCAAGTAACGTCGGTGTCGGAGCGGTTCTTTCGCAAATACACAATGGCCAAGAGAAGGTAGTAGCATACTTCAGCAAAGTGCTCTCCAAGCCCGAAAGGAACTACTGCGTGACCAGGCGAGAACTTTTGGCGCTGCTTCTGGCGACAAAACACTTCCATAAATACCTCTACAGCCAAAAGTTCCTTTTGCGTACAGACCACGCGGCTCTAAAATGGCTGCTACAGTTCAAGAATCCGGAGGGCCAGGTCGCAAGATGGATTGAACGGCTGCAGATGTACGACTATGAAATACAGCATCGTAAAGGGAAACTTCATTCTAATGCGGATGCCTTGTCCCGGCGACCATGTAAGAGCGACTGCAAGCATTGTGTGCGGCAGGAAGAGAAGAACCTTCTTTCCATCCAAAAGGTAAGAGCTGAGCCTATCGCCGGTTGGAGTGCAGAAGTAATCCGCAACGCTCAGAAAGAAGACCCAGACATCGAGCCGATATTACCGTGGAAGGAGTTTATGGAAAAGCCAAATGGACAAGATATCTCGGACAGGAGCCCCACTCTCAAGGCATACTGTGCTCAGTGGGACTCCCTTCATGCGCAAGATGGTGTACTGAAAAAGAAATGGGAAAGGCCGGACGGGAAAGATTTCATAATGCAGCTTGTCTTGCCGCGATCAAAAGTACACGAGGTGCTACGGGAGATGCATGATGGAGCATCCGGAGGTCATTTGGGTGCAAACAAGACGCTGGAGAAGGTGCGAGAACGTTTCTATTGGCTCAGCGCAAGGGTAGACGTAGAGAGTTGGTGCCGAAAATGCATCGTGTGTGCCGCCAGCAAGGGACCCAGAACGAAAACGCGAGGCAAGATGCAACAGTACAACGTGGGCGCACCCTTTGAACGGATTGCCGCTGACATCGCTGGTCCATTTCCAGAAACCGACAATGGTAACCGTCACATCCTAGTCGTCATGGACTACTTCAGCAAATGGCCGGAAGCTTTCGCCATCCCTAACCAGGAAGCGAAGACCATCGTGGAACAGATCGTCAACAACTGGGTGAGCAGGTTTGGCGTGCCCATGGAACTGCATTCTGACCAGGGACGAAACTTTGAATCGAAGATATTCCAAGAGGTATGTCAACAACTAGGAATCAAAAAGACGAGAACTACCGCGCTTCATCCACAATCCGACGGGATGGTAGAGCGCTTCAACAGAACCTTAAACGAACATCTCTCCAAGGTCGTAGAAGACCACCAGCGCGATTGGGATCGACAAATTCCTCTTTTCTTGATGGCCTACCGAAATGCTGTGCACAGTACTACTGGACATACTCCATCTGAAGTTTTGTTTGGTCGAGCAGTCCGGCTACCTAGTGAGATGAAGTTTGGATCCCCTAACGATGAGCCTAAATGTGAAGAGGACTACGTGGCAGACCTCAGGGAAAGGATCCGAGACATACATCAGAGGACCAGGACGAGGATAAGGATAGCGAGTGACCGCATGAAAACCAGGTACGACACAAAGGCAACAATGTCCAGCTTCAACGAGGGAGACTTAGTATGGCTGTACAACCCACACCGGCAAAAGGGGAGGTCACCCAAGCTGCAGCAAGACTGGGAGGGCCCTTATAAAGTGGTCACACGCATCAATGACGTCGTCTTCCGGATCCAGTGTGGAGTAAGAGGCAAGATGAAAATTGTCCACCTGGATCGTCTTCATCGTTACCATGGCAGTAATCCAGGTGATCTTGTTCGGGACGAACAAGTTTAAGAGGGGGGCAGTTTGGTATCAAGTACATCGTCAGGTACTTTGTGCAACGACATCTATTGCCTACTAGTAGTAAATATTCCAACCTGAGGTGCTTACGTTCCAACCTGGTGTGCTTACGTTCCACAATTGTTCCACACAATATCCCAATATTCCAGGATCCTCGATTCACCCGGAGAAACATCTAGCACCCCTTACAATTTCCTATAAATACCCATACCACAACCACCGTGGATACAGTTGTTTATAAGTGCATACAGCGATTACAAGAGGAAGATTAGACCAGTGGTGAAAATAAGCGACATTATTTGAAATTAATAAAGAATAAAGTGATTGAATATTGAGTTGAAGTAAAGTTGGTGTTTGATAATAAATGAACAGTGAAATACACAAAAGACGGTTTTATTTAAACGAACCCCAGCATGAATATTACAATATCATGATAGTCAGACCCATACTCACGTATGGGGCTCTTGTGTGGTGGAAGGCAACGAATACGAAAAACACACGGGATATGTTGGCCATGGTACAAAGAACAGCTTGCGTTGCCATCACGGGCGCTCTACGCACAACACCTACGGCTGCACTCGAGATCTTTCTGTATCTTTTACCATTAGACCTACAAATTAAATTTCAAGCGGGCAATAGTGCGCTTCGGCTCACTAACGTTGGTCTCTTCAGGACTAATAACATAGGACACAGCTCCATTCTCAAGGAATCTTTTCCCGGAATCCCTGACGAATCGGACGATATACTTGGCACCTTAGACTTCGACACACCATACGAAGTACTGTATCCAATTAGAGAGGACTGGCGAAGGAAGACAGTCTCTGTCCATAACGAGATTGCAATATACACAGATGGTTCTAAGACCAATGAGGGCACGGGGTCAGGTATTTACTCGAGAGATACGAACCTACAGGTGGCCTTGAGACTTCCGGACACATGCAGTGTGTTCCAAGCAGAGGTTCTACCTGCACTTAAAGCTGCGGAATTACTTGAGATGGGATCAATATCCGATAAGAATATCGCCATCTACATTGACAGTCAGGCTGCGCTAAAGGCGCTAGAGTCTTACGTCACCAAATCTGAGATAATCAGGAATTGCCGCACAATGCTTAGGGCATTATGTACGCAGAACCGAGTCAGATTATGTTGGGTACCTGGACACTGCGATATTGAAGGCAACGAGCAGGCCGACGCGCTGGCTAAAAGAGGAGCGGGGCTCCCACGTAGCGATATAATTGGTAGTATTAAGCCACCAGGCTGCGTGGCCAAGGGAATTATTCGGGATAAAATCATTGACACGGCTAATCTAAGATGGTCACAGGGTGTCTAAGGCCTTGTGGCCTGTGCTAGATCGCAGAAAATCTGGGGAGATAATCAAGTTAGATAGATCTTAGGTCTTCTGCCGTGAAGGTTCCCTAGGGATCGCGATGGGCCCACTTTGGTGCCTAGTGTTTTATGATAACCTTATAACCCTACCTAACCTAACCATGAGAACCAATGGTTAAAACGGGTAAGATTGCTTTAATTATTATAATGTTTTCATCTAACAATAATTGATCAATTACAGGAAAAGCCAACAAATATATCAGTTTATGCGAAGGATATAAGGATAACCTCTGCTGTGGAAGCATACAATGTTGCTCTTAATCGATTGATATAACAAAGGGATTTTTTTTTTAATTTGTTAAAATTCTTCGCAAGCAAGAGTTTTTTTAAAAGTCATGCATTCTTCAATATGATAAAAACTGGTGGTGCAACACGACCTATCAAGAAAAAACAAAAGAGGATAAAAGTTCTAAAATAGAAGAAGCGAGCCAACTTTTAGTTGTCAAAAAAATAACGCCAATAATGTTTCTCAACAGAATGGTGTATGAAAAAAACTGTATATGTACAGATTCGGAATCATATGATGAAGTTTTTTAAGGTTTGAAAGTTGTTCCTTACTTACCATGGCAATACATATATATACAAAAAATATGCATTTTTCCAGATTGCAATGATGTTGACAATAACGTTTACTCGGACGAAGAAGAAGTGGACCAGATACACTAGAAGCGGATGCAATATTATGTGCCATACATACTTATCCGTATGTCAGTCCATGCAATCAAATATTATAATGCTGCCATTCAGACATGTGAAGATTTGCTCTGAGTGCAACATTAAATTGCAGGCGCAAGCAGTGGCAGATGGACAGGAAAATTATAAATATCCAAGCTGCCGGGAAATAGGCGGGCTTGCACCTTTCGGGCCCCATACAATAGATTGCTGTTTGGTGTCAGTCCATTTCCATTTAAAAAAAAAATCAACAAAGCGGACACTTGCCTGTTTTTGGTCATCATTAAAATATCTCGGAACCCATCGAGCAGATTTTTTCAAGTAGTTCAGGTGGTGACTTAATATTCGTGGCACACTCATGGTCAATCAAGTCCAGTCATCACCTATTATATTTCCTGGGTCGTTCTTGGATGTCCAATTCGGAATCTTTGAAACCACTTGGAAATAGTCACAAGAGGATGGTGCATTTACTCCTCATGTACTTTGCAATTCGCTCAAAATCTGTACGGGGTTGAGTTGATGTCGAGATCCGAAAAAAAAATGGCAATGTGAATTTTTTGCTGTGTTTGTGATTGAATTTAACCCGACTTTATATCACTAATTATACGTTTTCTTGTCTCTATTCTTGCCGGTTTTTTGAAATTTTAAATTATAGGAAATCGATTACCAACCTCCATTAGCAACTGACTCAATTAATTTCAGCAGAAGTATATCTTCTTTTTTTAATTTTAAATAAAAATATTAATATCTACTTTTTTTGTGTTAATAATATAACTGCAAATGCCCAATGAAGCTCTATAACTCAATTTCTTGTTTTGTATTTTTTTTTTTTTTTTTTATGACTTAATAGTGAAGATCCCCTGAGGTCAAAACATCGGTCAAAACGTAGGGAAATCGAATGTCATGACTTCTTTTTTCATTGCAACAGCTAGATTTATGAACAAAAAATAATGAATGAATCAATACTTCATTGAGTCTGTGTTGAAAAAAGTTGGTCAATAGATTCATCAACATATTAAAACCCACTGTCATCGATTGTATGTTGGCTGGCACGAATTAATTTCAATTATCCTTTGGAGAATGATTTTTTTTAAGTTTAGGTGCATCTCAATATAACTTTCGGTTTTTGTTTACATCGATATTAGCAATTATAAAATTTCTAATCTACTGGCTTTCGCCGTAGTAGGAGAACTAGATTCAGATTATCTATGTGTTCCATCTTTAAAGTTCTCCCCACATTATCCACAATAGAGTTAACAACATTACATCTACCTACTCGTATCTTATAAACAAAGGGAATATAATCCTCCACATGGAAAAGGTTAAATGTCAGTTGTGGCATCAAACCCTTTAGACAACTTCTGCGCACTAGCTATCCTACAAAATCACATAATCGATATTCGAATTTTGATTGCCGCAAGTGCATTGGTTACATTCGAAAGGTTCGCATTCTGATGCAGAAGCATTTCTGTCCCTAATTGCAGGATGGAAAATAAAGCCGAAAAGCATGTGAAAACAGATTCTAGCTTTAAAAATTGTCAACACAGTGATGGTGTTCTGCTGAGGCTCAATGAACTGCGAAAGGACAGCCAGGTACAGATGTCAAATCAAAATATCAAATTATTTTTCCAATTAATCAACTAGTTCTATTTATAGCTCTGTGATGTTGTTCTCATTGCGGGGGAGCACAAATTCAATGCCCACAAAAATGTTCTTTCCGCTGCCAGTTTTTACTTCCTGGCCATGTTCAGTGGTATGTGGATGAGTTGAAGCCATTTATTGTATATTGTAACACTATTTCTCATTCTAAAGGATATTTCCCAGAAATTAATAAGAAGGACATTGTTTTGAATGATGTAGATCCAGATTGTTTGGAAATAATCCTGGACTACATTTATACAGCACAATTGGTGGTAAATCACACGAATGTACAGACACTCCTGGCGACGGCGTCCTTTCTCCAAATTGACTGGGTTGAGGAGAGATGCTGTGACTTTATCATCAAGGCACTCGACTCCGCCAATTGCCTTGGAGTCAAAAGATTTGGTGGTAAGTAACACATATGTACGTACAGGGATAGAACCCTAAACTTAAGTTTTCCAGTGGTGTAAGGACGAACCGTTTATTATAGAAGGAAATCAAAAAACCTCTTTTAAAAGCTGAAACATTCCCAATATTTACTCGTAAATCATTCCCCAATGAGTTTTGAGCGCCTTTAATATTATTAAAACTCGTTGTAAAAAGCATTTCGATATGCAATGTGCATTCAATTTTTTCGTGTATCTAGTTTGATTATGAATAGCAGCTGTTTATACCTGTTGATTGGCCAGACACATATTTCGTTAACTTCTCAGGTCAAGTTCAAGTTCAAGCTATCATGAGTTAAACTTCAGAAAGAAGAAAATAAATAATAGGTCGTATGGTCTGTGGAAATTTTGTATACTGCACCGTTTCATTTGTTTTGACTTCAAATATGGTTTTGTTCTTGTAGTCCATATTTTGTAGCCCTGGGGGCTAACTATGCACTCGCCGTGAATCGCATAATTTGCAATTCATTCCGTTCGCCTCGCGGCGATTATGGCAACTTGGCATAACGATCACTTGGAATATCGACTTTCCAGAAAGATTTCCATATTTCCCGTCATATTTCCACAAACATTTCCATTCATCTGTCAAAGTGTCATAGAAAGAGTATATTTTGTTTGAAAATTTTGCTAAAACACCAGTGGATAATTGAAACAATGTTTTCATAAGTGCTTACTTAAATAAATATTTGTGTGTTTGCCCTAAATGTAATAAAAGTTTCAGAAATCAATCTTTTTCGCTGATTTTCATTTATTTACATTTTCAATTACAAATCCACCACCAACAACCCTTGCGCCATCAATATCTATCGCATTTGAAGTCGATCGAATGACGTTCGCATTTACGTATTATATACGAGTATGGACTGCTAGTGAAATGTCACTTTCATAACATGTCTGCAGAAAAATCTGTTCCAACATCTCCAGCTACCTTGTTTCAGCGCGGTATTAAACAGAAGCAAAATATCCACGATCATAGATATCCGCCATAGAAACTTGCGCCATCTGTGTTTGTTCAAGTGTACTGGCTGTAAAAAATTGTTAACAATCAAATAGTTTCAATATTCGTTGCCATAGATATGACTGCAAATATTTTCTTGTTTCCTACAGTTACAATATTACGAATTTGAATTTCGTTGCAACAAAATCTGTATTTGTGAATCACAGCCAACCACATATGTTAGCACTTCATTTTATCTCTATCCTCCTTTTTTAGTTAGAGTTATCATTTATTCCACAATTAAATGTTCCCAGTTCATTTTGCCACAATCAAAAACATTAATCAAAACACAACTTTCTTTTTTTTTTTCATTGGCGCACGAACTGTCAAACAAAGTACCAGTTTCCATTTGTTCCCGCTGTGATACAAGGGAGCTTGAGATGTTGGAACATGTGAAGTTGGGCACTAGCAGTCCATTTATAACGTCAATGGTTGCGCGAATATAGTAGAGCGAGAGATGATAATGAGATTATCATTATCTTATGTAAATGTAGTTTAACCGATTAATAAATATGAAATATGAAATATGAAGTGCGATAGTGTTCGCCAGCGAATTGTGTAGTACAAAGATGCGATTTAACATGAAAATGCGCTTCGCGGCGAAGTGCAAAGTTAGCCCCCTGAATTTAGTGCTGGCATTGAAGCATAGTTCCCCGTTTGAGCAAAATAAAATCCGATCCACAATCTAAAATCTTTCCACTATTTTGTTTGCATACTAGCGTACTAGGCTTGAGGTACAGAAATCGGCATGTTATAAATGTTGATGACCTAGAGCTTTAAAACTTTTAACGGTGTTTGCTGCACAGCGTTTACGATTTGAATGATCTCTGACTCAGAGGAACCACCGAAATCAAGCTAAGAGGCAACCGTATTATATGCAAAGGCTATCGGAGGGGCCCAGGAATCCAACAACTTTCTGAGTATTAAAAAATGATTCCACCCATACCAACGTTCTTCAAAATTGCTGGAGAAATTTCAGTAATAACTGAACCTTTGGCTACTTCTAATTCTATCCAGTGACTCCAATTGTAGCTGGCAGGAGGTCTCCCACATAACATACACCGAAGGACTATCAATAATTACTTCAGTGTTATAGTTTAGGAGAGGACCAACCGCGTATTATGAAATCCTACTACGACTTAGCGCACCCATTGTGCTGACATCGAAGAGGGTTTAAGCAGTGTATTTATGATTTTGCATTTGGAAACCCTCCTCGAGCTCAGCACAAAAACCGCGTAGGGTTTGCAATGTCTTTATCTAAGATGTGTATCATGAATCCCTACTACGTTTCAGCACACGTTGTGTTGCGATCGCAAATACAAGTAGATCCCATAAGCAGTGCAATGTCTGCAACCCCCCTGTTTGAAGTCGCTGTTGGATTTGGAGTAGGTGCGAGGTTGGGTATATACAGTTTCTTTAAATCCATGCGAAACATGGTTATAAAGAAACTTTGCATAGACCCAACCCCGTACCGACTCCAAATCCAACAGTGAGCCCAAGCAGCATTAGTTGTAGACCGAGCTAAATAAGGAAGATTGTTGGTTGAGGCCCAGGGTCACCCCGAACTGTAACGCCACCTAAGTAAGGGTCTATGCAAGCCGATCTTACACCACGAATCGCTAGTCTGGCATTTGCAGTCGTTTTTTACGTGTTTTTTTTTTTCAGCAAAAGGAATTGAAGTACAGAGTCGGGCGTCACGAAGCACATGAAGTGCTAATTTGCCTGATTTTTAACCCAAGGGGAAATCCAAACACTAGTGTCTTTCAAAAAAATTTTTCTTTGGTATAGTTTTGAAAAGTGTTGATGAGATTCGTTCCTACTTTATGCTTGAATGGTTGGCTGTTGGTTGCTGTTCCCAGCTGGGAATAAAACTTTCACACAACTGGTCTTATGCGAACATAATACCCACAATACCATTACCATTTCTGCCATACTTACTCAGGGTTATCGTGAACAAATTTTCCCTCGGATTTTTTCCCCCGAACAAAAATTAGGTATCTTCAAAAAAGAGGAAATAATTCCGCGGAAAAGAAATGGGTATCATGAATGACAATTCAGGAGAACTTCAACGCAATAGCGATATTCAATTTTTCCCCGATGAATTTTTTCCCTATTTTTGAAGATACCTAATTTTTGTTCCGGGGAAACATTCCGAGGGAAAATTTATTCGCGATAACCCTGACTGTGTTTGTTAGTCAGGAACTAGATTAGGGTTAACTCACCGGAAATTCTTGGCGCCTGTAGTTCATCTGCCAGCATATCTACTGGAGATAGCCTACGATTCTTAATCTGTTCAAGGGTTAACCTTTATGGCCCCGAGCCAGCTTGAAGTCTTATATACATGAATAGAGCAGGTGGAACAGCCTATTATAATAATCATAATATCTACCTTCTTACTACTACTACAAGTCTTGTCTTTTGAAAACTTATATTATACCAGCAATTTAAATAGAAAGTATTACTGTACTACATTATTATGTTCAACACGGGGAAGTGGTCTGGTATACATATTTTATTTGAATACCATACCGACACGAAAAGATATTTTCTGCATCAGATACTAATAAAACTCAAGGGGCTAGCATTTAATCATAGTCCGCTGTTCAAGTAATGAACCATTTTTGCTGGTTCAGGAGATCTAATAGCTAAGCTATAGTTAAACTGGGACTACTTTTCGTAGATACAACGCTCGAATTGCTCTAACTTAGGTTAAACTCTGATTTTTAGTTATATTATGTTTGTACAACTTTCCGTAGGACTATCGGTTTTTTTTTTTTTTTTAGAGAACCATTCATTCCAGAGGCTTGTTGATGTTGCCAGTGAGTACTTATTCACACACTTTCAAGACGTTGCCAAAGGTGAAGAGTTTCTAACACTGCCCCTCGATGAGGTAAGTCATATTTACGTACAGTATTATGACCACAAAATTCAAACACTCCTTGTCAGTTCCGAAATATTTTGGGAAACGCAGAGCTCTACATCTATGACGAGGAAGCACTACTTCGTAGCATAGTTAAATGGACGGAGCATGATATAACTGAACGACGGCAACATATGTGTCAATTAGTTAGCCGACTTCATCCGGCTTGTGTGAGCAAGAAAACTGTTCGTTCGATCCGTATGCTCCGTGATGACAAAGAGTGTCGCAAATGGGTAGACAGCGTCTACCAATGCGTCGGCAAATGGCAATGGCACGTTTTTGTACTCGATAAGATGGGGCGCAATCCGGACTTTGGCAAATATGACATGAAAACAGGCAATATGATTTCATTAAGTCCTTTACCCGAGGAAGCATTCGCCCTTAGCCTGACTTGTAATAAGCACTTCTTGTACGTTCAAGGTGGATGCCTTGGCCGGAGCAGGCGAACGTGTTACTACTACAATGTGTACAGAAATAAATGGCTTACTATGCCATCAATGCGAGAATCACGTTCACACCATCGATCATTGATTTTGGATAATTTTATATACGCGATTGGTGGGAATGGTTCAAAGGGTTCGTTGCGAACAGTGGAGTGCATGGATCTAGAGAGGGGCACAACAATGCCTATTGAATCCATGCTTTCGCAAAGAAGTTCTATGGGAGCTGTTGTGTGTGGTAAGATATTGCATTCTTTTATAATACAGACTAACTTCACTTTTTTTTAATAATTTCATTTCAGAACAGTGTCTTTATGTGATGGGGGGTGAAACGGATCACAAAAGTTTAAGTTCAATGGAACGCTTTGACCCACGAGTCGGTGTCTGGCAAAGCATGCCAGAACTTAATGTCGTTAACAGTTATTGCACTAGCGCAGTCACAGATAATTACATATATTGCTGCGAGGGATTGGGTAGTTCCATGGAACGATTTGAATTCCGCGCACAAAAATGGGAAATGATTGAATTTACATGCGATAGGTAAGTTGCTTTCGAAAGGGTAATTTGAATTTAGCAATCAAATTTGCTTAAAGTTTACTATGTCAATATATAGTTCTAGACCTCATTCATAGTTTAAGCTGTCTGTTTGTTGTTTGATGGAAATATTAGTAAACATGTCTGCACATACATACATTATGAAAGATATTTTCACAATAATCACTCAGCCTCGATTCCAACTGAAAGTAAATATTTTGGAACGGGAATCATCAAAATCGGTGCAGTTTTAAGTTATCGTGAACGAAATCATTATATGCCATTGAATTTAATACAATTAATTGTATTTTTTGAACCTCTGGGTAAACCTATTAAACTGCCACTGATTCCCGATTCCAAAGAAAGACAAACATTTTACAAGGAGAATAATCAAAATTGCTTCCTTTTTACCTAAGTTATAAGTCCAAAGCGACATTCTTGAAACCGCATATAAGATTCAAACTAAAGTCTCGTTTTACACAAACGTTAATTCTGTGCAAACTAAGTTATATGTATTTTCAAAATGGTTGACCCGATTTAAACCCGTAACACTTATTCCCGATTACAAAGGAAGGCAAACACTTTGCGATGGAAGTCATCCAAATCAGTGCCGTTTTGCACAAGGTATGGCGAACAAAAGAGGAATAATTGTAACAAATCCTACAAAATTACCGAAATTTTCAAAACAATTGTTCCGATTTAAGCCAGAACCTCACAATCTTGATTTCAAAGAAAGGCAAAGACTGCTAAAAGAATCGCCGCAATTTCGCACAAGTTGCTATGAAGAAAAGAGAAATAATTACGAGCTTTTACTAAATTAACAGTACTTCAAAGCCATAAATTCACTCAAAATCAAGAACACTTAATCCCGACTCGAAGCGGAAAAAAAAAGAAAATGAATCAATCCTTCAAGTCAATGTAGTTTTCCACAAGTTACCTTGAAGGCAAATTTGATCATCATGATTCCATAAAATTAACAGCAATTCAAGTGATTCACCATTTTCGCTAGTAAACGGAGCTCAATTAAGCTGTTTGACCAAGTGTTGTATCAAAACTGTATCAAACGCTTACAACCTATAAGTTTATCATATACTCGTAGTGGTATCGTAACTTAACCAATTTTTTTGTCGTGTAGAATATTATTACAACTCTTTCACATTGAAAAAGTTTTTAGAATGGATTCGCTGTACATCTGACGAATAAAACGACCATTGTCGAAAAGCCAAAAACGTCATCGGCAATCGGTGTGATTTTTTCCAGATACGAACTTTTGATAATAATACATTTCTACGGAACATGGACGTAACAACTTCGCATACTGAAGGCATACGAAATGCCTTCGTACTTCTTTTCATAATAGGCGTTTTTCTTATTTAGTTCGGAGCATAGCATAGTTGTCAAAAAAAAAGTTGTGTTTCTGTTTTAGCTCAGACACATCAGAGCTCTGAATTCGTTTAGAGTATGCTCAGATCGCACTCTATAGCCGGTATTCACCGACCAATCTTAAACTAAGAGCTTCATAAACCTATTCACCAACCAATAATAGTGCAGATTTATTAGCGCTCATAAGACTTATGAGTGGTCCCACCCACTCTTAAGTTAAGAGGGTTCATAACTTAGGAATTTCGAAAGCTTTCGAAATCAACTGTGAACTGTCACTCAGACCAAACAAAGGGCAAGCTGCATTGGCGAAATGCAAAAGAAGAAATGCCGATGAATTTAATGCCTCCAGCATTTCCGTCGAAAGAACTGCCAACCAAATAAAAAATAAAATGTGCCGTGATTAATTCTGACTAAAATCAGGAAAATACAATGTTTTCTTTTTCATTGGCATTTCTCCCAGTTCGAAAGAGAGTTCGGAAACTCATTTTAGAACGCATTTGGAAATCCGAAAATTAATTTTTCGCATATTCGAATTAGCATGGACACAATCCTATTAGTGCTTGGTGAATACGTAGCAAAAATTTAAAACTAAGAGCTTCATAAAATTAAAATCGATTTAAGAGCGCTTGGTAATTACCGGCCTATGAGTTCTGAATAATTTGACCGAGCGTTCAGAGCAAAATCTTGAGCACAGCTATTTTTCATATTTGACAGGAGAGGACAAAGACAAAAATTGCAAAACAATTGAAATGCCGGACGAAATTTATTGTTCTGGTGCAGAAAGTAAATATAACATAAAAAATAACTCAATAGATATTCTATTCATATTTTGACAGCTCAACCTATAATTGCTAATCAAATGACATCAGAGTGCTCAAGTGTTTCATAAACAAGTCAGAGCGCTCTGAGCACGCTCGGTTCAGAGAACGTTCAGAGCACATTCGATGTGCTCGAGCACTGTTCAGATCTCCGCTCTGTCAAGTTTCTCCACGAAAAAGTCGAATGAAGTTAAAACTTTGCCGCCTGAAATCAGGCGCACTATAGTGCACTCGTCGAGTCGACACATCCAATCAATCAAGAAATTTTTTTTTTTTCGAGGGTAGGTGAAAAATGTTCCATAGACACTATGAGAATAGCAAGCGCATGCTCATAGTAGTATCAGATTCTTACTTACCTTCGATATAAATTTGTTAGATATCGCAACTAAGTATAAACTTATCAAGCAATTTTTCTATCACGAAATAAAAACGTTTGGCAGGTTACTTTCTACTGAAGGATCCTGCATATTCCGCAATCTAGACGCGGTTAATCATTATCTCGCCAAGTCAAAAGGTTTCGTCCTTTGTAGTCGGCGCAATAAATTGCTCTCATCCAAAATTTGTATGACTGTATTGTTGACATGTTCGATTAGTCGGTTTCTATGATCTCTCGCGAAGCTTCTAGTTTCAGCTTCGATTGTCGGAATTCCGAAATCCCTGTGGATATCGTCGTTTCTACTATACCACGGTGCTGCGACAATTTCTCTTAGCACTTTATTTTGAAAAGCTTGTAAAATATTTGCATTTGTTTTCTTGATACAACCCCAAAGTTGTATACCGTAGGTCCACACCGGCTTTAGCACTTGCTTGTATAAAAGCAGTTTGTTCTCAGTACTGAGCTGGGAATGTTTTCCGAGTAACCAGAACATTTCTCTATATTTGATTTCGAGTTCTTTACGTTTCATTTTCACGTGCGAATTCCATTTCAGTCTTGCGTCGAGGGTCATTCCCAGGTATTTGGCCTCGTTTGCAAAAGTTATTCGGGCCGAGTTTAGGAAGATTGGCAAGTCATTAGTTTTCTTGTAAGTGAAATTCACGTGAACAGATTTAGATTCGTTGAGGGCGATCCGCCAGTCCCTCGTCCATTCATTTACATTATTCAGCGCGTTTTGCAGTTTTGCCTACTGCTAGGATAACGGTGTCATCGGCAAACGTAGCAAGGATAGTGCCATCTTCGTTCGGTATATCACGAGTATATAGCAAATAGAGAAACGGCCCAAGAACGCTTCCTTGCGGTACGCCGGCCGAAATTTCTTTGAGCTTGGAGTATTCGACTCCATGTTTAACACGAAAGAATCTATTCCCGAGATATGATTCTAGAATATCGTATAAGCATACAGGGAGAACTTGTCGTAGTTTGCATTTCCAACCATCATGACACACCTTATCAAAGGCTTGCGAGATATCAAGAAATACGCTTGAGCAAATCTTTTTTTCCTCAAATGCTTTCTCGACTACGTCAGTAATTCTATGCACCTGATCAATCGTCGAATGCTTACTTCTGAACCCAAACTAGTGGTCAGGGATAAGATTATTTTCTTCTATAACCGGTTGGAGACGCCTTAATAATATCCTCTCGAAAATTTTCGATATGATTGGAAGAAGCAAAATTGGTCTATATGATTTTACCTCATTTGGCGGTTTTCCTGGTTTTAAAACCATTATGACTTCTGCAACTTTCCATTGGCTCGGCACGTGTTTTAATCTGAGCGCAGCATTTACAATATGGAGAAGCTTAATCAATGCTTTTCTAGGTAAAACTTTGAGAATTTCTCCGGTAATCAAATCATAACCAGGAGATTTCTTAGGTTTTAGACACCCCTATTATGGTTAGCGAATCGAACGTTCGACTCAAGTCGAACCTCCCGGCGAATTACGTCTGCCGCTTTATACACTTCATAGATGACATTTATTTGTTCTTTTCTTTGTCAGCACTTATTTTTTATTCGAATGAAAATGTTTGCTAACAGCAATACCACGACAAAAGCAATTCGCAGACAGTTCGACTTGAGTCGAACGTTCGATTCGCTAACCATAATAGGGGTGAGATTCTCGATATCATGTTTGAGTTCCCTTAGCGTTGCACTTGTGAGCGTCAAATCGTCAGATGGTAAATCCAACCTATTGCGGTTGTCGTAAACCACTTGACCATCGTACGGTTTAAAGGTTTCTTCCAGGTGCGCCGCAAAGACGTCCGCTTTTTCTTTATCTTCCCTCGCTCATTCGTTTTGATTTAATTTGATTGGCGGCGCGGAGACTTTGGGCCGTTTAGTGCCTTTTACAGCTTTTCAAAGTGAATAATTGGAATCTTGTTTCGCTGTTAAACTTTCAAGGTAAGAGGCTATTGCACGATTCTTAAAATCCTTAATAGTCTTCTTCAACAAATTGCACAGACGATTCAAGTGTGCTTTATGCTGCGGAGCACGACTCTGTTGCCATTTTTTACGCGCCTTTCTTTTTTCCTTGACCAATTCTTTTATTTCCGGAGGATATCGTAAACCGTATCTGTCCGGCGTTTTCCTTGGATTGGGCGTATTATTCCAAGAGGTGAGCAGTACGATCTCAACGAAGCGATCAACTTCAACCTCAAGTTCATAGGGTGTCGTAATTGGAACGCTCAGTTCAACATTATCTACAATTTCGTTCCTAAAGCCTTCCCAGTTAGTTGTTCGACCAGTTAATCCCGCTGGCTCTAGGTTATAGATTAGTTTTTCGCTGATTGTTAAAATAACCGGGGAATGATCAGACGACAGATCAAAGCTGTCTTCGACTTTTATGTGGTTGGTATATATTCCTTTCACAACGAAAAAATCGATCAGGTCAGGTATTTTCGAAGTATCAGTTGGCCAGTAAGTCGGCGAATGGAAATCACAACTGTACTCCATACCTGCCCCATAAAGCATTCTACCTTTTTTTGAGGTGTATCTTGAGCCCCAGAACTTATGTTTCGCGTTAAAGTCGCCGTCGATGATAAAATTAGGTTTCAGCGATTCAAACAAGTTAGTAAAATCAGATTTTTCAAGCGCGGAACGCGGTGGACAGTAGATAGATGAGATTTTAAGAGTACGCTGATTATTTTTAACTCGAATCGTGCACAGTTGCAAAGTTTCAAGTTCTATCTTTAGGTCTTCGGATTGTTCGATGCAGTCTTTAATAAACAAGGTGATCCGCCTCTCGCTTTTCCCGAAGGGTGACAAGCGTGGTAATCATTATAGCCTTTTATTTTTAAATGCGATTCCTTTTTTACGTGGGTTTCAGAAATCAAGCAAATATCAATATCTTTTTCACGCACGAATATTTCCAATTCGTCGAGTTTTTGCAAAAGTCCGTTTGCATTCCAAGTACATATTTTTAACATTCGTTTGTCATTCATATTCTAGTTGAAGTACGCGTTTTCTGAGAATTATTTATAATTTTATTTATTTTGCTTTGTTCTTTCATAAAAAATAACTAGATATTCTATTCATATTTTGACAGCTCAACCTATAATTGCTAATCAAATGACATCAGAGTGCTCAAGTGTTTCATAAACAAGTCAGACCGCTCTGAGCACGCTCGGTTCAGAGCACATTCTATGTGCTCGAGCACTGTTCAGATCTCCGGTCTGCCAAGTTGTCTGACGAAAAAGTTGAATGAAGTTAAAACTTTGCCGCCTGAAATCAGGCACTCGTCGAGTCGACACATCCAATCAATGCTTAGAAATGAGGCAGTTCAAAAACAAAACCAAAATTGTTCAGATGTATTTTCTATTTTCTTCTAGAAACTTAATTAGTATGTACTTACTTTATTCGCCTGATTTGGGCTCATTCGCCTGGTCGATATGCAACAAATAAACCATAATGTCAGTCACATTTACCATAATTTTTATTTGACACACGAATGATGATAAAAAAAAATATTTGGCGCAACAGCTCTTTAAGTGCCAGGGCCTAGCTTCTCGCAACCACTCATGTTGTGTGCGTTATATATTTCACACGAATGGAAGGGACCTACAGTTTAGTGCCGTATCCGAAAGGCAATTTGTTTTGAGAAGCTTTGTTCGAGACAACAATACTCTCGGATGTTTGACAGACGCTCGCGAGAGGTGGGACCGTGAAAAAACTTTTTGGTGTTTTCTGGGATTCGAACTTGGAACCTCATGCGTAGTGATCCGACACACTAACCACTTACGCCGTGGCGTCCACAATGGTAATAGTGTCCTTAATTCTACTGGTAATCATGAAAATACCCGCAATTTCTGATCATTAAAAATGGTACAAGCCCCGCGTCCATTCTAGGTGCTTCTTGGTAGTTGCAGGATCTAAGCGCATCGCGTTGGGCGCCAATGTTCCGAAGTTGAGATGTTTTCTTGCCTTACAGTTTCCACCTATCAATTATATTGAGATCTAGTCCAGAGTAACTTCTTCTCAAGGCAACAGGTTGCTCAAACTTTTTTGTGATGACACAACAGATACCTATTGTCGTGGGTCTTTTTTCGAAAATTGTCATTGTATTCGTATCGTTATTCTACCAATTTCCAGAAACGATTGTAGAATATTTTTGTTACCTTTAATTGTAGTATTATAATAATGTTCTATCTTGTGAAATAAATTTATAAAAGTATATGGAAATCATCGAAAAACCAAAAACGGCAACCGGCATCGATGACTGACAGCTTTAAAGTTATTTTTATTCTTTAGAAAATTAACCAGATTTCTTTTCCTTTGATTTCTTAAGAGAATTCTTTGAGCTGTTCTCCATTGGAAACGATTTATACAGCATTTCAAGCGAGGAGATAACACGTTACTTTCCAAGCGGGAATCGATGGGAGAACGTATACTACTACCCATTCGCTCGGGAATGGGATACAGCAGTTGCAATGGAACTCGTCAGCGATAGTTCTTTGTGTTTCTAAAGATGATGTAAGACAACATCCCCCAATCTGTTCTAAAAACCAAATCTCAATTCAATAACAGTTTTATTTGTTAATTTAAAAAAGGAAAACTAAAAAAAAAAAATATATGTAAATAAAATGTGAATGTGATTGTATGAATAAAATATAAAATAACTGAATAATTTATCTGTTTTGTTTTTCCTCGTATATATATTAAATCAATTCAAAAATATTTTTTTTTTATTTATATGTATAATATAATTTTATAATATAAATAACAGCTAAAACTATAATAACAATTATTTAAATGGAAGAAAGATACAATTCCAAACGGTGTTTGAAGAGAATTCGGACACAATTTACAGCTGCACATTGCCACAAAAAATATATATGTATGTGAAAAGGTGATCAAGAAGCTTAGTTCAATTCTCGGTCTTGGTCTTGGTCTTCGCCTTTGTTTTTGCTCTTTTATCCTGTAACCGGTTTCGTCAATTCATTTATATAATATGTATAATCTTATAGAATTTACAAATTGTTTTTTTTTTTTTCTTAACTATTTCATAATGATTCGTAACAGTAAATAGACTAACACACGCAAGATATTAAAAATGAAAGAGAGTTATACACAACTGAACTTGATTCCATCATCGCTGGAATAGCAGTTCTGGCAATGAAGCTTGTGATTTCGAACGCGAACATCGGTGCCATTTCGTCCATCGCTCAGTTGCAGATGACACACACAACACTTGAAGCAATTTATGTGATAGAAGAGCCCCAGAGATTCGATAATCATGGCTGCTCCACGCCCTAAATAAATAAATAAATAAATAAATAAAAAAAGATTAGTGAAAGCCAATAGATCAGGATAGATACGGTGTTAAGACAGATGAATTTACATTTAAACCCAAACAATGTATTTGATGGTGCTGTGGGTTTTATTACAAGTGGCATCCTCGCTTTCTATGCAGCATGCGTAAATATAATAAAAAATATCAGTCTTCTTTAAATTTCAAAAGGAATATTTAGAAATGTATTCGATTGCACTTAAAAAAATATAAAATTGGCCACAGCAGCTTTGATTTTGTGGCAATTTGATTAACGTAATAATAATTTGTCGATTGGATTGAAACCTTTAGGCTACACAATATTGGCGCCCAACATGAAGCTCTTTTCTTATTCAATTGAAAAATGGCCAACGCAACATTAATTTCGCTGCTGTTGAAATATAAGCCATTAACTACATTGAGACAGTTAGACTGTCTGCCAGCAACACCTAGACCAATGTGGATTTGTCCATTGTTTGCAATATTGGCGCCCAACATGAAGCCTTTTTAAGTTGAAAGTTGGCTGTAGCAGCTTTAACCGTTAGCTATATTGAAGCGATTGAACTAAAACGGCTTAGTTTCTGCGACGGAGTTGTTAATTTACACATGGTATAGTTTTAATGGCAAAATATTGAAGAAACGACTCAAACAAAGACCATTTAGTGCAGGAAAAACAAATAAATAAACGAGGGTGAGCTATTGAATAGTTCTGAAGTCCCAGTAGCAATAAATTGTGACACTCGAAATTCTGCTGGGAACTCCAAATTAAATTGAACTAGAGACTCCACCGGGTGAACGAGAAGAGGAGATACGAAACATATGCCCAGAAAAGTACATAGATTAAGAAATGCTATACAGAAGGAGTCAGCTTTAAAACGATCAACTTTCCTAAGGAATGGAAATTGAATGCAGCACGAAAGAGCTACCATTCCACTTAACTAAGAAAATTGCGCCCAACACGGGGCTTGAAGGTGAATTGCTTACGTGTTAAGTTAAATGTGTAAGTGCGAGCGGAAAAGAATTGCTTTTACTCGGCATATTGAACGATGCAATTGCGAACAATTATGCTCACCACCGACGCCATAACATTATTGCGAAGACCACCCGGAGTATCATTCACAGTAACAGAAATGTAGAATGCCTACTACGAATAATCAGGACATAATGAAACACTCATTAAGGTTAACTAGGAACAATTAAGTCATTGGATACATTACACGTCGGTAGAGAAGAGCAAGACTTATTTACCTGTACAGGGAACAGATTTTCGGTCAAATACCTTGGAATAATTCTCGATAACTATAAAAAGATGTTCAGTCACATACGAATGGGCTCGACCCAGATATAGTAGTATATCAGTCTGAGCATTACGAAGAATAACTTATGGATAGTGTAACGATCGGCCTGGTTATATATGCATAACAGAATATATATGCCAGTGATCTTTGATTTTATTGTTCGTAAGTTCAGGAGCAACTGATCATCAGAAGTACGAGAGACTTACTTAGGTGGCGCTACAGTTCAGGGTGAACCTGGGCCTTAACCAACAAGCATTTCCATTTAGCTCGGTCTTTAGCTGAATGCCTCTAGTTGCGCACTCCAAATTGGTCGATGTCCCCTTGAACTTGTGCGCGCCACCTACGCCGAGGATTCCCTCTACTTCGTCGTCCCTCCGGATTAGATTCGAAGACGAAACAGAGAGGGTATACGGAAATGGAAATTGCCTTATACTTAAGGAATTACGGAGACCCAAGGAAACCTGAAGAATTAAGTCAAGCTAGGGTACTTCTAGGGAAATTGAATCTAAAAATATCTAGAGCTTTCATCAGCCTCGAAAAAAACACAACTGTTATCGGATTTTCTAAAATGCCACTGCAGAAGATTGACTCTGGCCTACCTTTTAGAAAATTTAAACCTATTGACGCTCCAGAAAATAAACAACGTTAAATAGCAGCAGGTGGAACAGGATAGTATGGTGCATTACGAGCTTTTTATCCGACCATTTATCGTGGCTAAATAGCCCATTTATTGTGAAAGAAGGGAAAAGAAGATAGCTTGCCAATTGACTGGAGAGTTGTTGTTTCAAAGCCCATAAGAAAAGACCCTTCCTTCTCTTCCTATTCTCAATCCTAAAAACAGAAACAACACGCAGCTTACCTAGTTCGTCACCACAGTGAGAGCACTTCTTTTTGCCACTCACACTAAGTATCTTGTCCTGCTGTTGCTGCTGCTGGTGTTGGGACATACCCTTGTCTAACAACCGCGTCGGTGATGAGTTGTGCAAAATACTTTGTGACCCAATTTGATGATTTGGCACAATAGCTGGTGAATCCTCAAATCTGTAACAAAACCTTTCATAAAACATTTCCCCCACAGTATTCAATATGACCCTACTTACCGCTTTCGTTCTCCAATTCCCTTGCTCTGCACTCTCTGAGTGAGTGTCTGTATAACAGCATCTGGCAACGGTTTGCTGTCCTTACTGCCAGCGATCTTTGTATTTGGTGGCACCCCTACATTGTTACTATTGACTCCCCTTATCCATCCATTGGTATTCCTCATTCCACGCTGTTGTTCAACCCGCCTCTGCTCCGCTTCCTGAACCAACCAATGACTGTTGTAGTTAAACGTGTCCGGTACCGATTTCCTCTTCTGCTGGTACGACAACCATCCATTATCAACGTTATTCTCAGCAAATTCCTTCTTTGTATGCACCCAGGCATCATTGTATTTTGGTTTTGGTGTTGCACTCAGAGCGTGCAAAGCATTCCTTGTCATGTTTCCGTGCGATGAAGGTAAATGTACATTTGGTTGCGACATTCTCATTTGAACGTGCTCCTCGGGCATCATTTGTGAACGATTCGGCTTCATTGGAGGTAGTTGGGTCAACTTTGAGCCACGAAAGTCGGGCAAATCCGACATTGACCGGCAATAGTCCGTTTCGATTTGGTATACTTGTTGATTTTGTATATTTGCATAGATATTATTGTTATTGTTGCTGCTGTTGATGGATGCATTTAAATCCTGCAAGGATCTACGATTGGCAGACATTAACATTTTAGCGCCATGTTGGAGCTCACGACGAGCTATATTCTCGCGGAGAATTAAATTGTCACGCTGTCGCTTGAGTTCCTCTTGTTCGAGCTGCAGGAGTTCTCTTTCCACTCGGAGAACTTCTTCTTGTTCACGGATTTGATCCTCAATGCATTGCATTTTAGCATTGGCCTCCTCGATGCCGGGAATAATATTTATTTGATTCTGAGGCATCAGCAATCTTTGTTGCTCAGCATTGTGGTTCATTCGAGCATGAATGGCCAGAAGCTCCTCGTGATGATCGGGCTCATCGGATGAGTTGGTAAATGGTTCACTGCTTTGTCGTGAATGATTCTCAGAGACTCCAGAGTCACGACTCTCACCTGAAATTACAGAGAAATCTTGTGAGTATAGAACTAAGAAAATTAAATCAAACCGATATCTGGAGAGGATCCTAATGGCTCCAAAGACAAAAAATCTGGTCGGGCTACGTGATCACCGAACGCATCACCGTTCGATATAGCAAAAATAGGAAAGAACAGTTTACCTCCGGTAATGGATGAGATTAAGATTGTTTGAGGGGGAGGTAACATAAAGTTTTTAAATTCCATTGTGATTTGTGGCTCACTCTGTAGATTGAAAAACTTGCGATCACCACAAGACACTTCTCCGGCATCTGAAAATGTAGCCCTGTAGTCAGAAATACACAAACAGAAGAGTGAAACCATTTATCTTAAGATTTTGAACAGTACAAAATCCGACCCTATCTGAGATAGGAATCGAAAAGCGGGCGTGTCGATGAATGGATTTCATAAAAATACTCTTGTACTGTTCCGTATTCCCAAAAGCTACCATAAGCTCCTCAATTGGTGGTAATCGGCCTAAAAAAAAAAGGAACTCCGCGTAAAGTCCCGCACTTCTGAATTATGTATAATTTAATAACGATGTTTGTATCAAACAAGGTAATTATGTTTTAATCTTCAACAGATTATATCAGCTGCACATACTTTACTATTTCTATAGAAAAAAAAACACACACATACACACTTACATTTTCCCAACCAATTTGCCGAGACGCAAAACGAGCATACCGAGGTTTTTAGCTGAACTGAACTAAGTTACTTTACTTTGTCGATTGGCACAAGTACGGATTCAAAGTTGCCTAACAACTAGGTAGGTATCCCTAACTAGCATCCGAGCGCGTCCAATGACTCTGCATGGCATATCGATGAGCCGCTGGTATTAAATAACTAATATTATCTGGTCAAAATTCGAGATGAAGTAGCTAGGTCGTAGCTAGTAGATTAATATTGTTAGTCTTTGTACATTTTTTCTTACATTTTTTTTTGTAACTCATGGTATAAGTAACACATTTAAATTTTTATATCGTTAAGTGTAAAAACTTTGTAAAAATAAATTTATTAAAAAAAAATCTACATTTGGCTATATGTCTTCAAAAGGTTTATATTATTGGTACTTGGATAGTCTGCAAGGGTATCCTAACATAAATCCTTGTTTCCTGGCTTCTCCTTTCCGTCTATCCAATCTCTTCGTAGGCCTTAGAAGAATACAAAAGAAAAATATTGAAAGTAAAAGCAAAGAAAAGTCATACAATACGACATAAATTATATCAAAAAAATGCTTATCTAGATGTTAGGGACAGAACAAAAAAAAAAAAAAAACAGCGCAAGGCATTTACGATAGATCAACAGAGAAATTAATATTGAATGTCAATAAATCTTTCTTCGACAGCTATATTGCTTTGTGACAAAGGCCGCCGTTTTTCCCCAACAAAAGTTCCGCAATCTATTTGCTTATTTTCAAATAAACAAATAGAGAGGCCGACATAAGTAAATTCTTAAGAGACGTATCTAGGAAACCGGAAATAGCCTTATGTCGCAAGGCACTTTTCGGTGGCTAAATCGATGGCGCAAAGCGTTTGTCAAAATACAAAACTTTATACCCAAGTACCGTTTGTAAAAAAAATTAAAACAAAAGTCACGATCCGGGCTTCTCCTCAAGCGAATTTAATTGGCTTACTACCGGCCAAATGATCTACATGCAAACCTACAACTCTAGACAAGGAAGTATTTTCATAACCCCAAAACAACAAAACGATTCTATAATCTCATCATTTTGCTTAAAATTTGCGTGAAGGCCTAAGGTTTCACCAAATCACCTCAAATCAGTGCTACAAAAACACACAATCCAACTGTCTGTTGCCTTCGATTAAATTTACTAGAACAATTCCACACAATATTGATTTCTCTATGTCTGACAAAATAAAAAGAAGTACCTAAGGCTAAAGGTCTTTCCCAACCCTAAATGGATTAGTTGACATTCCATTTGCTACCCTCACCCACTTAAGCGTCACCCACTCCTCCTCGAATCTAGTTCAACTTACCAGCATCAGAATTGTCATAGAGGCCAGCTTTTATGTACAATTGCTTCTCTAAGCGCCTCTCCTCCTGTAAGAGTTGCACCATATCCGGTGGCGGTACAACAGTCATCTCCAAGAAACTATCATCGGATCCTTCGATTCCCAGGAAGCTGGATCGCTTATTTCGCAGCTCCTTCTTGATTCGTTTCGTTGAATTCATTCGCATTATTGGAGGCGCCGGCCCACCGTTGTCTAACCCACCACGTGGTATAGTTTCATAAGTATTTGTGCTGCTACCACCAGCACTTCCTGTTTCCGCCTCATCATCATCCGCGTCATCACTATCTGCAACTTCCATAATTGGTGGCGGTGGAGGTTTCTCCTTGGGCGGTTGTAAGTGCGATGGAATGCTAGCCGCTGGGTACTCCTCTCCCCTGGCCATACAGAACATTTCGATATTCTCATACAGCGGTATGGGTTTCTGCAACTTTGGAACTTGATAGAGAGGCTCACAGGATTTGGGCACCTGGTAGTAGGGTTCTTCTTCGATGATTTTTGGTGGAGAACTGATGTTGCTCTGAAAGAGCTCTCTCTCGCTGATGTTAATGGTATGAGTGGAAACTTTTTGAATTGTCTCAACTATAACCGCACCATCACTGTAAGGCACATCAGATGTCGGAGGTGGTGGTGGCGGTGGCAGAGAGAATATCTCATCATCCCTCTCCTCTATCGCCGCGGATACATTCTCATAGATTGGTTCAAATGATCCAATACGCAGAGTATTGAAACCTTCTACTTCACTTTGTGCATTTAAATGATTTGGACTGGACTTTACGGTGTTCTCCTCCATGTCAGTGATAATGTCCTCTTCTTGATCGATAGCTTGCAGGGCCAACTCAAGTGCTTCGTTTATCTGTAACAAAAATTTGCGAAAAATCGATTAGTATCTATCCGCAGTAGTATCGCTCAATACTGCGCTATGAATGCACATGCAATTAGAACAAGAACTCATTGCACAAAGCAAAAGAAAAAAAAAAAAAAAAAAAGAAACAATGATAAAACAAAACTCACATAAATAAAAGAGAAAATCACACGAAAACAGAAGAAAAACGATATACGCTTTAGGAGCACATTATTTGAAGCCAAATGAACACACGGTGCACTGCACAGCACTAAACGAGTGCAGAACATCAACTGAACGCCGGTACAAATACTTTCCACCTGCAAAGGTGAAACACTCATTTTTTCGCACATTTGACCAAGTAATCCCTTATATTGGAGCTCGCGTGGAAGGTAGTAGATAGATTAGAGAATATCGAGGCGAGTGGAGCGTACCATTGCAGACATTGGCTTATCATGGGGATCTGATTATTTTCTCTTACACATAAGCCTAGTGAGTTAGATGTGTGAAACTATTTACTAAATGCGATAAATACGTGAGCTTTAGCGAAATGGTTCGACTTTTTAGAGGTAAACATGTACAGAGAAAGCAATGCAAATAGGTACCAGTAAACGTTTCAATAATTAGAACAAGCTATATAAATACGTTAGTCTAGCATTAGAAGCAAAAGCTAACCTTGGCAATTCCTGGAATCGGTTGCGGTGGATACTAGAACCGATACCAGAATATAATATTTGATAAGGTCCGTTTTCTGGATAATATCTTTATATCTCAATTGGATCACGAATGTACATAATTGTTTATTCTTATGGGAACCACATGCATTGCGCTTACTTTTCGTCTATTTCAAGCTGACCGCTTGAAAATCATCAATTACGGAAAAGAAATTAGTGACCTATAGTCCATAAATTTGCATTTCGGCCTAGTAAGACACCACCATTTGTGTCAATGATTACCGAGGCTATATAACTTTCAGTCCTTCAAGCGGATTGGAATTATATTAAAATTTCCACAAAAAATTTGCTAACGACTAAAGAGTATAAGCCACTTATTTCTTTCATTTAATTGATTTAATTATTACACTCCGCTTAACATGTTGCATGTTCAATTAGTAATAGTTGATACATACATACAACTGATTTTGATTATCAGACCTGTATAATAATTTTATAAATGTATTCTCCACGAAATTTTCGAGTTCAATGATTTCAATTAAAAAAAAATAATAAAAATTAATCACCATTTATTTTGAAGCATCAGTTCAGCAATCAAAAACTTTTTTCATTGAAGCCATTTGAAATCATTGAGGTTCTTGAAATTTCTGAAGTCATTCAAGTCCATTAAAGATCGGTTGGTTAACGACTAGTGCGGCACATTGCGCCATACTGCTGCCACAACTCCAAAACCTACACCAAACAATCACTCTTTAAATGTTGCATAGTCTTAAATATTTCCCAGAGTTGTTCAATCTTAAAACGATTCATTTCCTATCGAGCAGATCTGATTCTACACATCTGTCGATACTTCAAGGGCATTGGTGTTACCAGTGTCAAAATAACGCGCACTCCAAAAAGAAACCAACACCTCCCTTTTACATAATATATGTATATAGGTCCCTACATTGTAACGAAATAAAGAGAGTAGTGATAGCTACGAGTGCTAACACCAGTTACACACAAGACTGTCTAACCAATGTGATCACTACCCTCCTCTGCCGCGAACGTAACTCGACGATGTTTAAAGCACGGCTCCGATCAAAGAAACTTCCACCTCCATAGCTACCCTTATGATCTAAAGCAACAGGGGTCCTTAGGCCAGTCCTGGCAAAATCGATGGAAGGATGTTCGCGCCACTACAGCGTAGGCATGCTAGCTTTTGCTAATCCTAATTCGCTGGATACGAACGGGGGTTACGATTTTACACGTCTCTAGTAAGATGGTATTTCTACGTAGAAGTAAAAGTTAATGAGGCATTAACATTAAGTAACCTCAAAAGCTTCAATGATTGCAAACCGACTTCAATGTACACTTGTTCTGCATTCTTTTTGACTTCAACATTTTGATTACGGAAAATAATTGCTCTAGTCACGTCTTGGAAATGAATGGGGATTTATATTTTTCAAGTTTGAATCAAAATTTAAAGTAATGTAGTCAAGCATAGCCATAAAATTGTTTATTGCTATAGGCCTATGCGCTTTAAGGTGCTTTAAGATGCCCTAAAGTACTCGAAGTGTATTCGGGTATTGAGCGAACATGACAGATAAAGATAAAAATTGAGAACTAACGAGCAGCGAGTATTCTCCGTCTGTACTTGAATGTGCTCGAGGAATTTCTGCCGCCACGAACAGTTGGCTCGAAATGGCTCGCGTTTCATTCGCGTACTTTTACTTAGATTTTCCGCTATCTGAAAGTTTTTACTCTCATCATGTCATATTTGACAATTGATTAGTTTTTGGTTCGGAAAGTACGCGAACGGAACTATAGAGCCAGTCCGTTTGGCAAATTGTTTGATCCAAAAGCAACTGACATCGTTTGCTGCTAGTTGTTATTTGGCATTTAGCCATATACAGGAATATCTCGATTTACGTCGTTTTCGGGACCGAAAAAATGCGATGTAAATCGAAACAACGTAAATCGAAAATAAATTTATCCAACACTCGGACTCTACTATATGGATTGAAAAAGACTAATCCGAATGATATTGTGCACAAAATCGGTGAGATGTGCATCTCGGTTAAATAAGAATGACGAAAGAGGGAATTTCGTGAGAAAATGGTGTTTCAAGGAAGGACGTAAATAGAAATTGTAACGACGGTAATCGAAGCTGGGAAGTAAAAAACCGGACAACGTAAATCGAAATAACGTAAATCGAGACGACGTAAATCGATGTATCACTGTAATGTAATGTAACATTCTGAAACGCCCATCCGCACGAGTGTGTGGATTAAATTTGTGTCATACTTTGTAGCATATACCGTACGTATGGTATGGTGCCATATACTCTAATCGTAGCATTATACCGTTCAAAAGTCACAGCACCATAAACGAAAAACCAAAAGGGGGATCCCCAATCATAATACAATTTTTCTTATGCCCGCTTACTTTCCAAAATTCGATTATCCCAATCACACTGTACTTCATTACATTTCAATATTGAGAATTATGTGTCAGGACAGAATATGGGGTATTATACTTTAAACAATACAGGATATTTTAGGCAGATTCATTGGCCCTTAACCGGGTGGTTAAGCTAAGCATTTTTAAGCTATTTCTATGTTAACTATCACCTATTCCGCAGCTGTTAGTGATACAACATTAAGTTGAAATCCACGGTTTGACGACCACTACTGCAGCCCATAAATCAGCTAACACATGTCAAATAATCATCATTAACTCATTGACGCTATTTAGAAGAACAAGTTTCTTACTTCCATGTTCATTTTCATGTCTACCATAATTTCCTTTAAAGGCCGTGAAGACGAACTGCTTAGAAAAAAAGATTGTGGCACTAATGTCTCTCTTTTATTAAGTTGAGTACTCGTAAGAACATCTAAAAATGGATATGGTTTTATCAGATTATGTTTCTTAATCTCAAAAATGTGTAATCATAGAGCAGCATAGATTAGTATCGTTTGTTATGTTTTAACACATGAATTGATAATATAACAAAGATATTGTGATGCATTTCTATACACAAAAACTTCGTGTGCGGCTAATACTTGAAGATACTAACCAACCATAAACCTTGCCAGCATTTATTTTTATTTCTTATTTTTTTTTTAATTTTAATTCTTTGGAACAGCTTAAGCTTTTCAAAAGCCAAAGTTCTTATATAACAATTGGTAATTTTTTAGATGGTGAGATTTGAAATGTAATATAAAAACAAGTACATATTATAATAATTTTGAGAAAGTACATTTTGAGCTCTTTTTACTGTGTTTTTAAGTCGTTTTTTTTTTAAGCGTTTGCGAGGGGGATATTTTCCGAATGAAGCTTTAATCCTCAATAAATCCCCGCTTCAGATCGGATATCTTCCAAAGTAATGCATCGATCGAAAATATGGTAATCCGATAGGGCATCCCAGAGTATTTGACTGGTGACCAAAGAGCCCAAAGGCCGAGCATTGTAACGCTGGAAAATAGTGCTCTTTCTGCTGTTCAAAACTTGGCAATTCCGAAGGATTTTTGGAGCTCATCTGCTCATGTAACCTCTGTAGTCTGTTCCAAGAGCTCCCAGTGGTTGGGATCGGCCTTATTGTACCAAATACACTTCATCACTTTTTTTGGTGCGCTAAGGGCTTTGCAAGGCTTGGGATCGCCTAGATCACAATTTGGTTTATTTTTGAATAACATTGTTATATAGAATCTATTTTTGTACCGCCCTAGATGAGATGGACATATCATACCAAGCTGACAATATATCCGAGGATAAAATGGCTTACCTTACATTTCTCCGCAATCTGCCTGAGCGTAAGAAATGGGGCTTGGCCAACAAGATCTTTAATTACTGTTTATCATTTTCGAGGCGCATGTCTTCGGATCTGAACTTAGTGAACCACCTTTGTACTCGACAGCGGCGGACTCTCCAAAAGCCACAAATTATATGAACTTCAGTAGCATGACCGAATTTAAACTCATAAAGCATAGAATACCTCAAAGGGTTCTTTTCCCAGCTCATTATATAATATATGCCCGATATATTGACATTACTGTTGTAGACATTTTCCATATGTATTTTATTGCCAAATATTGGGTCTATAACTTAATTCGTGCGGTTTGCTAAGAGATGGCGTAACTTGTATTATTCCATTGTTATTATTCCATTGGAACATGCGTTGGAAAGCTACTGTCATTGTACGTCATTTCAGTATATGTCATTCATTTGAAGCGTAAACAACAATCATTTTTTTTCACTCAAATATGTCGAACTTTGTGCCTGAAAAAGTGTTTTTGCGGGGAGTTCTTCTTCATTACTTTAATATGAAGAAAACTGCTGCCGAAAGTCATCGTAGTTTGGTGGAAGTTTATGGTGAACATGCGCTAGCTGAGCGAACGTGCCAAAAGTGATTTGCACGATTTAAAAGTGGTGATTTTGGCTTGGAAGACGATGAACGTCCTGGGCAGCCAAAAAAGTTTGAAGATGAAGAACTGGAAGCATTACTCTATGAAGATTGTTGCCAAACACAAGAAGAGCTCGCAGAATCTTTGGGTGTCACTCAAGCAGCCATTTCAAAACGTTTAAAATATAAAATAAAAAAATAAAAATAAAAAAATAAATTTTGAAAAAAAACCGCACGAATTAAGTTATAAATATCTTTCCAAAATGCTATTGATCGTCTAAATTCTGTTGACAGAAAAGCGACGCAATAATGATCCCCAAATTTTTCTAATTTTAATATCAACCAAAACATACATATGTTGTATGTGGCTGAGAAATTAGTGTAAATCTATTGAGCTCTCTTTAATTGTGATAAATAATAATAAAAATGATAATTTTAATAGGTTCTCGGGATATGTCTTATTCCAGGGGTGAAGTTCAACGTGCAGACAGATTAACAGATTATTTATGAATTAATCGGAACCTCGAAAACAATTGCCGATCTTTAAAAAAAAACACACGCACCTGTTTTAAAACAATTCATTATACATACATTCTATTAAAGATCTGGTGAAGGTTCGCACGCATAAACTCGCCAAGTCGTTTGGCTACAGAACTTTCTGGTTCTTAGATCGTACTTCGAAAATCTCCAAAGTGAACCTATACGAACCTAAACTCTACATCACAATTCGATCTTTGAACCTTCAACCTGTTGCACTCCCCTTGCCTATAAAACAGAACTCAAATCAGGAAAATGTATCCAAGATTTAGTAAAATAAATAAATATATATTTGGCGTTACAGCTCTTTAAATGCCTGGGCCTAGCTTCTCATAACCACTCGTATTGTGTGCGTTATATTTTTTCACACGAATGGAAGGGACCTACAGTTTAGTGGTATATCCGAAGGGCAATTAGTTTTGAGAAGCTTTCGCGTGACAATAATACTCTCTGATGTTTGACAGACGTTTGCGAAAGGTGGGACGGTGAAAAAACTGTTTGGTGTTTTTCGGGGATTCGAATATGGAACCTCCCGCGCTGTGGTCCGACACACTAACCACTTGTGCCACGCCGCCTACAGTGTATCAAAGATTGGTTTCCAATAAACATTAACTTAACGAACATGACCTGTAATATTGGCGTAATTACATATTTGTTTACTAGACAAAACACCCGCTCCTTTGGGCATTTTCGAACGAATAAATATTTTGAGTGTGCACATATACATACTAGAAATAAAGAAAATGTTGATAGAAAGTGCATAGTTAAAAAATAAATTTATAGGCTCAGTTACCTATACGTCCCTCCATGAAGTAATTTCCAACGATTCCAGTTCGCAATTCTTACGCGTCTGTTTACTTTTCCAATTCAATCTTTCATATTTGGCAGCTTATAATGTGTATTTATTCAAAAATATGTGCATATTCAAAGGTATTAATTCTAACCACGACTCTGATAACAAGAAAATATGGTTTATGCTTTCAAATTGACTAGTCATGTGCTAACGTATTGTTCAAGTCCCAGTCATTACCATTAAATTTTCTGGTAATGAAATTAAATAATACGCACACACGCCAAATAAACACGTACTCGAAAAAAATACAAAAAATTGAAAACGAAATGCAAAAAGTACCAGCAGTTCTCTTCAATTAGCTTGGACAAGACCCATGGAGTAATGAAACCGAGTACCAGCCGAGTTTCAAACCACTACATTAAAACATTTCTCTTTCATTTCCAATTTACATCATACCATTACTTATATGGTTTGAAAGGTGTAAGTTAGCATTATAAAGAGGAGAGTCAGAAATGAATATTGATAAATTCAATATACTTAAGGCCAACAAAAAAGTAAATAAATATTTGGCGCAAACACTCGTTTAAGTGCCAGGGCCTAGCTTCTCGCAACCACTCATGTTGTGTGCGTTATATTTTTCACACGAATGGAAGGGACCTACAGTTTAATGCCGTATCCGAAGGGCGATTTGAGAAACTTTTTCGTGACAACAATACTCTCGGATGTTTGTCAGACGCTCGCGAGAGGTGGGACCGTGAAAAAACTTTTTTTGTGTTTTCTGTGATTCGAACTTGGAACCTCATGCGTAGTAATCCGACACACTAACCACTTACGCCACGGCGCACACGTGGTCAACGATGCACCTAAATATTGTAATAGAGGTGTATGCTTTTGATAACTTTCTAGCCAACTGCTGGCAGAAATGTAAAATTGTACGCATAATACAAATCAACAACCAACTAGCTTTTAGTTTTACTTTTTTCCAAGCCGCAAAGCAACTAGCTAGGAAACGTTATAACTAGAATTGTCAGATGGCACTGAACGCAATATTTTATTGATTTAGTACATTTTGAGGGACTTGTTCGTAGAGTGAAATCACTTTCAACGAAACTGGCTCTGATTGACCCAAAAATAAAATCTCGATAATTATTGTACGCATATGTACTCGTAGGTACATATGCGCGTGAGGTTCCGAGTTCGAATCCCCGAAAACATCAAAAACTTTGTTCACGGTCCCACCTCTCGCGAGCGTCTGACAAACATCCGAAAGTATTGTTGTCACGAATAAGCTTCTCAAATCGCCCTCCGGATACGACCTTCCATTCGTGTGAAAAATATAACGCACACAACATGATTGGTTGCGAGAAGCTGGGCCCTGGCACTTAAAGAGCTGTTGCGCCAAATATACGTATACGTGCGTATATGTACTCGTACATATACTGATTGTTTTCATTTTAAAATTTTAATTTTATGGCTTCATGCATACATATGTTTGTTGCGAAAATATGTGTGCAAAGGAATGCTTTTTTTGGATTGGAATTTTTCGACGAAAATTTGTTAGTAGTAAAAATTCTAAATCCAAGCCGATGAGTGAAAAGTGCTCTTTGCGACTACCTAGGCCTATACCACCTAAGATACAAATTTCTTTGAGCACATTTCTTCTAAGATATTTAAAATTATCCGACAAATCGTTCACAGATCATGGGCTCAGGAACCAAGTGCAGTAGGGGATCAAAACTTTGTTGCAACTTTTCCTTTCCCCTCGAGAAAGGGATAACTCTTCACCAATGAGCATACAGTGAGTTGCAATGACTTCCGTTCCACCCATCTTACCCCTTTGCCTAACTTAACCTATTTATTAACATCCTGTCGTTTATCAGCGACCGGAAGGGATTTAAATATGAACTACTCGTATATCAAATTCTACCTATCAGACAAATTGTAAAAAGTTATTTTTATCTCAGAACAGGAACACTTTAATACTGGGGTTTTTATAAAACAATTAATGTGAGTGAAATGTCTACCCTAGTCGTAAATTTATAGCGAATTATTAATTTATTTTTTGCACGCTATCTTTAAAAAAAATGCGATAACGTATTGAAGTAATTAAAATTCCAAACTTATGTAAATGTACTGTAGTACATACAACTGAAGTTCTGCAAGCAGTCAAACGAATGATCTGTTGAGCAGCGGTTTTTACCCAAGGTATTTCTCAAGTGATCGATTTAAGATATAAAAACATGTAATTTAAAGCTAGAATTAAAAACATTTTTGAATGTAATAGCATATCACTCAACTGAGCACACAAAAACACAAAGAATGTTGTTTAAGATTGATGAGATAAAAAATAAGGTAAAGGGCCTACAAAACAAAGCATACATTAAGCTAGAGACTATTACTCTTATTCTGAAATTCGATTCGATTCGTACTATTCATTAAATCAGCATTTCTTTTGAATAATTTTACGACCACAGTTCTCAGTCATTTTAATTAGGCGATACACCGTTTAAAAGCATGCATCTATATGGCCATATTTTGGGTTGTGAGTGGTCTGCAAACCACTCGGTTTAAATGAATTCGAATAACTTGCGACTCGAATTTTAAGATGGCTATTTAAGCCGAAAATGTGGACACATTTTGAAAAATAGTCTGACTTTATTAGACTGAATTTCAATATTAGCTGGTCAGCGGTTGAATAAGTCAAGACAAATAAAAGATAGTCAATTTGCGAACTCCTGCCAACAAATAGCCAGTTCTCTGCAAAACGATGTTTACACGTATTCAACGATATGGCAATTGAAAGAGAATTAATTCGCGCCTATTTGATATCCCTCCCCTCATATCTACAATATCACTGGCACTAATCAAACAGAAATGAACCCGTAATACAAATGAACCTGAGCATACATTCAATCACCCTGGTGCCTGTATTCCCGTATTAAGGCTAGTATGAGAACGTATAAGATGTAAGATTCTCGGCCAAATCGTTGATTAATTTTTTAAGTTTTACTTGTTTTCTTCGTCAGAGCTTCAAAATTTGCAGTAATTTAACAGTACTAGTTTTGGAAATTAATGAATAAAAAAAATGGGTTTTAACCCGATCCCATATCACATTCGGCTCCAGAACCTACAGAAAAAAAGCCATACAAATGCGCAAATAGGGGTATGGTAAATTCAAAGAATTATAAAAGGGAAAGCAATAGCGATCTCCCAACAAGTTTGCGATCAATGGCTGTGGTTTATTGATGAACCACATTTGTTTGTCGATTTCATAACTTCAGAATAACGCACGAAAAGGATCTATGGCTTTAAATCTTTGACAATAAATACTACTCGTATAAGCGATAAAATGATTTTATAGAAATTTCTTGAGTAAATGCACCATCCCTTGTAACTGTTTCCGAGTGGTTTCAAAAACCACTGGACTAGACTTTTCTTTCTGTGGAAACAAACCCAGTGAAGGTCGGCTAAAATATTCGACCGACGCGACGATACAACTGTGGCCCACGTAATGTCAAAAATTAACGAAGATCCAAAAACGACTCAAAAAATTAAAGGTGACGAACTAGGCCGGAATGCCATGACTAAACTTACCAACCGTACAGATTTTATCTGAACAGTGCAGATTTTTGGCTCATGGTACAGATTAAAAAAATTGGTACGGATTTGGTACAGATTTTTAATTTTCCAAACGCTCACTCCGTTTACAACAGGCAACAGGCAAAGTTCCAATGGAAAAAAGATAGGTTGAAATTTTTAAGCACATGGATGGATACCGCGCTAGTGCCCTATTTGATTTTTTCACTTATCATCGAATTCACTCTTTGCTTGCTTGGAACGAGCGCACCGATCGCGGAAAACCGAGTTGGCCAATGTTAACATCGACACACTGAAATCGATTTTATTTTTGAAATGTAATTCAGATTATAATTGCATTGATTTCTATCATTTCCTGAAGAAACAGCCGTAACTATTGAGACATATCGCGAGCCAGGACAAATACGTATTCAAAGAGGCTACTGGCTCCAGAAGTATTGCCTCCGGAAACAATGATGAAGCTGCTGGTATCAGTAAGATGTCAGTCATAGCGCACAGGCTGATGACGACGAATCAGTTTCTTAAATATGTTTTCATAAGCAACATTTCCTATTATTATTTACCTTTTGATATTTATTCTATTATCTTCTGAATAAAAAAAATTTTACAGATTTGGTACAGATTTTTGAGTATGAATTTGGGTACAGATTTCGTGCGATCGAGAGTTGGTAAGCTTAGCCATGACTGTGTCACGAAGATTAAGTCAACACCTGAACTAATCGAAGAAAAACTGCTCGATGGATTCCACGAATTTCGAATGATGACCAAAAATAGACACGCGTTCGTATTGCTCAATATTTTTTTTTTTAAAGAATTTGAAAACAGAGAGTCTAGCCTTAATAAAATCATAACAGGTGATGAATCAGGTTGGTATACTCATGTGCTAAACAGAAACCAAACACTTTTTTTATGTGTACACAGTAAAACTCACGCTTGCGGAATCGAGTCCCTGAGCGATAATAGTCACTGTTATTCCATTGGAAACTGGTCCGACAGTAACTGTCAATTGGTATACCGAACTTGTTGGCCAAAAGTTTTCAACATATTTTTTTTTTTTTTTTGGGAAACCAGAAGAAGGGGAACTTGGCTGCAATTTTTTACACCACCTGCTCACACACTGCAGTAATGCACCTGCCTACACACTGCAGTAAAAACGACCAATTTTCTGGCGCTTTACGGTATCAATGAAATTCGGCCAGCATCTTATACGTATTCCCCCCGGATTCAGCGCCTTGAGATTTCTGGTTTTTCACAAAATAAAAACAAAAATTGTAGGGAATGGGTCTTCGTTTAAAATGAGGAAATAATAAAAACACGATTTCGAGGAATGCTTTGAAAGGTGATTACTGTTTACAAAAAATATAGATATTAATAGCAATTATGTTGAGATAATAAAAAAAAAAGATAAATATTAAAGACATTCAGTCAAAGGTTTTTTTTTAAACCAAATTACCAAACTATTATTAGTCCCCTTGGAGAATTTTTTTCATTCGCTTAGTAGCTAGTTTTGTGCTTAACTTTCCGATATTGTATTGATGCTCCATTTCTAGGTCCCTTGACGGTACAATAGTAAAAACCTAATCAAAATCTGTTGTGGTGCTGCATGGACAACCATTAAAAATCTACAATTTAATTACATGTAAAGATAGCTTTTTAAATTAGATTGCAATTGAGCTGTAAGGCCCTACAGTGCATTAGAACTTGAGTCCTTTTAAGTACAAGTACCTTACATAAAAAAGTATTAGTACTCTTCAAGTAAGGGGTGGTTTTTTAAGAGCTTTAGAACTTTTTTTTTTTTAAATAATAACAACGGGAATTGACTTTGAGTCAACAACTTTTGTTCATGACATCATGTTTTGAACACAACTTCGGGCAAATTCCTTTCTCGGCTGTTTTTGCAAAGCGCATCCTATCGATCTAATTTCGGGCCACTCTTTCAGCATTTGGGACCCTGCCTCACTAATAACGCGCCAAACAATGCATCAGGTGGTTCTTATACAGGTAGGTCAAAATCGTTTCGCAAAATTTTCCACATAGTGGACGGACCAAGGTCAAACTGTTGCGATCGACAGCGATATCCACAGAGATATCGTCTACAAAGGACCAAACCTTTAGACTTAGCACAATAACGAGTAACCATGTCTAAACTGCGGAGCTAGCAGGAACTTCCATGCGAAGGTACCTGCCAAGCGCCCTTATTTCATGAAAGAAAAACTGCTCAGTAAGTAAAAATCCCACACTACTAAGAGCACGCGCTAACGGTCCTCATATTGTCTTGTTGAAGATTTTCACCTACCGTCGGAAAAAAAAAGTGAAGAACTGTCAAAAATTACAGTACGGTTTAAGTTATCCCTATTGAAAGATCTAAGTCTGAAAAAAAACACCTTTACTTGAACATAAGTGCAAAAATATTACCAGAGTATCTTTCAACTACTTCAAAGTATTTGAAGTACCTTAATAATTTTCCAATATTTCAAATATAGTTGAAATACTTGAAAATACTTAAATTACTTCAAAGTACATATATACCATATAGTTGAAAGGAAATATTTAACGTTCTACTTGCTAAATACTTGGGTATGCACAAATCCCCGTATGATAATATTATAGCTTTCCACTGAGTGAAGCATTTCTCTTAGTTTTGCATTTGGTGCAGGTGTTTTCTCTGGCAGACTTAATCTTAAGCTCTCCTTCCGTATTCCAAATAATTGTAGCGTGTTCCAGGCGGAAATAATGGCGACTAAAGAAGTCTTATCTTGGTTTAAGAAAAACTTGATATCTGCTATAGATATCCGCATTTTTTCATACAGCCAAGCAGCAATCAAATCCCTGTAATCGACCTCTTTAAATTCCTTAATAGCTCTAGACTGCCGATCGTTTCTTGCGGAGATGGTTGAGCAGTTCAATATTCAACTATGTTGGGTGCCGGGGCATAGGGACATTCCAGGGAATTGTAAGGCCGATGAACTCGCCAGAATAGGAACAACTATACCCATCCAGCTGGATAAAGACACCTTAGGTATACCAATCGCTACCCGCAAACTTAAATTTAAGCTAAATGCTGTCGAGAGTACAAATCTTAGGTGGACAAGTGGTGAACATGTCTAGCGACAAAACAGATTTGGCCGAAGCTGGATCTAAAACGTTCTACTCGTAAGAATTTGATTTCTCTCAACCCATTGCATATCGGCGCTATAATAGGTGTCATCACTGGACAATGTCTAATAGGATAGCATGCTACAAGGCTAGGCCTCTTTGCGAGCGACTTTTGTAGAAGCTGCATGTATGAAGAAGAGGAAGAGACTATTCCTCACCTTTTTTGTTTCTGCCCAGCTCTTTCCCGTAGAAGAAAGCTTCACTTAGGAGCCCCCTATTACAACGACATAGGCGATCTGATAGATATCAATATTAAGAGCCTCATATGCTTCAGAAGAAGCTCAAAATGGTTTTAGCGGGTAGGTAGAGATTTTCTCCAATGATCCACGTGGTATCCCGATGGACCTATTATTGGTCCAAGTGTGTTGGCGATTCTCAGCTGGCAGCCACTTCAACGTAACCTAACCTAGTTTTGCACTTTAAAGAAGTTAAAAATTCTTCTTTGTAAAGTCTTTTCTAGATACAAGCAGTTTCAGTTTTCAGCACATAACTTAAATCGCAGAAGTTCATTCAGCACCTAGTTTTACCTTAGAAACAAGTGTCACGACCAAACACACTGCACAGCAGCCGAGGACTTGACTGGTGTGGGACCTCCTTTGTAGGGAGTAGTCAAGTCAGTTGTGAAACGACTTTGAATGAGTGCAGTCGTGTTTTGGCTTATCGTGGTGTTATTTCCTTTCTTTTATATATGTACAAACGTTTTTTTTTTTTTTTTTAGTAAATAAAGTTAGTTTTAATTTGCCATACCCTTAAGTAAAATAGTTTTCTTATTTTAAATACGTCCTGATCCTGACACAAGAATTATCGTTCGCAAAATAATATATTCCATAAAAATCGTTCAAAATAAAAAAAGAAACTACTCGTATAAGACTTTCATTATACTAAAACACAACAAAGACATTTCAAAAATACTAATAACAAAACCCTCCCTCGAAAAGGATAAAACGGCCAACTCAAGAATTTTCATCTACGATTTCTGAATAAAATTTAAAATATACAAACTGATTTTAACTATAAAATTTAATTTTAAATATATTTGGATATTATATCGTATAAACTTCAAAAAGACACCATGCTATAATGCAAACTATAACAAAATATTGAGATAAAAATACTATACATTTTTTATTTAAGGGAAATAGTAAAATGCAAAAGGAATCTTACACACCAAAAAACTCCAGATCCTTACCTTTCATTTCATAATTTATGTGAGAGTATTTTAAATGCGTATTAGATCATAAATATTCGATAGTACATTTTTTGTTTGTTTTTTTTTCAGCTTATAGAGTAAATATCAACAGTTATTGCCACTTTTGAAGGCGTAGTTATTATTGTTTGTAAAGCGGCTCCTTTTATATGTTTTTTTTTTCTTCTTTTTTAGTATAATTTTGTTTGTAAATAAATTTTAAGTGCACTAAACATCTATAAATTCTTTAAATTTTTAATTATATTTTGTAACTTCGTATTTGTTTTGATATCTTTTATCTCAGAATGAAAATAGATTGTGAACACACGATTTAAAGAACAGCAAGTACACACATATAGAGTACATCCAGATCATAATTGAAATATGAACAAAGCGATATCCTTTGTGGAATTATTATTTTTTTGATTTTAACGTTGAGATGACTACATTAATTGTTGCTGTGTGATAAAAATTCAAAAAGTAGAAATAATGTTAATTTTTGATTTGATGATAAATGCGTTAAATATTTATAAGTGTATAACGTAAATTGCTAAGCCCTACATGGTACTTGAGTGTGACATGGCTTATTGAAAGGGTAAGGACGTGTACCTAGTCTCCTGGTAAGTTGTAAATTTTGCAAGTGTTAAACAAAAGAGAAACAGTCTTCCACCCATTTTGTGTTTTAAAGAAACTTGTCAACCTTCCTTTAAGGCTTCATAGTTTAGTTGTGTGCATCGTACGTATATCTAAAATACACAACTGTGCTTAGCCGCTGCTTACTATAGATTTCATAGTATAGAAACTGACAACGATTAAGAAGAAATGAAAAGTTATGAGAAAAAGTGCTTAAAAACAACATACACGACAAAACAAATGAAAGCACACGAGTTCCAATTCGACGTCCACAATCTCTTGCATACTGCTCCGACTTCACCAATTTGTAAGTCTACGTTATAGCTTCCAAAAGCTTACAAAACAGGGGGAAAAAAAGTGCATGTGTACATACTAGAAGGGGTAAGGTTAGGGTCTTTGTCTATCTAAGATTTCCTGTAACACAGAGTAATACTAGCCCTTGCCAATCGCTTTTTCTTTTGGTTAACAAGTCAATTGAAAATAAAGTCCTTATGATTCCATTCCTGATTTATGACGCAGAGAATGACATTCAAGTGATCTTTAGCCACTGTCTGCATATATGGCTAGTGAAAATGAGATACAATCACGAAAGAATGAACGACTAAGGTTTACTAAGCCGTAAACCGCATGGAAATCAATTCCCCGCCAGGGAATATCTTCGAATCTAACCCTGATGAAATGTGCAGCAAAGGAAGTAAAAAAGGACATCAAGCAACTTGGTATGTGCAGCTGTAGACTGGTGCATAGTAACTTGTTGGTTGGAGCACAGATCCATCCCGAACTGTAGCAGTATGTAAGAGGCCAAGACAAGTAACATTGTCACATTATAAGCCCAGAATTGTAATCAAATATAAACTTTTTAACTTACAGTCGCCAGCTAACATAATATTTGATGGCAATACTTATACAGATGTCGAGAAATCTAAGTCAAATGGAACCCCGGGAACAAAGTTCACGTCATATCAAATCAATACATCTCTTGCGAAGTAGACTGAATAGCAAGTGCTTTGGTGAAAACAGCAAGTGAAAGACTAATCAAGAGCATTGGAACTCTTTTCGAAAGTTGGTTCAACTCCGATACTAACGCATCCCTTTTCTCGCTGGACTTCATTACCTTTCAATAGAAATTTATTCCAGCACTCAACACCTGCCATATTTTGGATGTCACAAGATTCATTGATTTGAGATTTTCATTTCATCGTGTTTGCTTTGAAGTTTCATGGCATGGCATCCAAATCAAAAGCACCTGAAGCTGCATCACAGGATGTCATGTATACAAATTTCATTGCATAATCCTTGGAGTTAGCGTGGTAACTTGTATTAGAAATGTACTAGATGAAATAAGGCGTAGTACATATATAAGTACATATAAAGTACATTATATCCGTGGTCAGAAACCATGACCGCTTAATTCGATATTTATCTCCTCTCAGAAAACGTGTTCAACAAATGGACAGTGGACTGTTTTTATCTCTTGCTCTGCTCATTCAATGGCTCAGAAAAAAATTAGTTCTTATAAATCGTAGCTCTAGATCCGGCGATATATTCGGAGTCATCGCAAAAGAGATTGAATAAGATTCTGATCTTTCTACATGCATATGCATTTATGTGCGGTTAAGTCGAAAACAGTGATTTTATCTCTATATGGTATGTCTCCATATACAATACCTAACAATACCAGTACACCAGATTGTGTAACTTTCCAAGAAATTGTTTTGAGTTTCATGAATGCAGCACATATTTTGTGGACACGCTTGGCTTTAAGGCGAACCTCAGTCAAAATGCAGTGAAGTGGGAGAGTTAGGATCCCTTGAGTTCAGTTCAGATCATAGTCTCACCGAAATAGGAAGAAGAAGACTCTTTGCTTTAATTAATATGTACATTATTTTAAGAGCGATTAAATGTACTTTGTCTTATTGGACACGACAGTGAGGCAGACCATGTCTTCGCTGAAAGGATGGGGTAAACCAGCACAACCAGAGCTTAGGAATGCCAAACTGGCTGGCATCGGCTCGAAGTTGGGAGCAGTGAAGACAATTGCTGAAAGAGACCATGACCGGATCCCGGTCAAAGGATATAAGAAAAAGAAACCAAACAAATATTCCCGCTTTTATTTTTTCAATTGTTCGATTGCATGTGCTTCATCTTAATAGGCACACTGTTGCTAATTTTATTGTTTATCCGAATTCAGGGAAGAACGGTGCCCAAAACATTTAACAAAGTTCCCCTAATTCTAATCTTTTAGGAGTTAAAATAGTAAACAAAAAAATAAGTAGAGCAAAAGGCACCGACGCCCTTGAAAAATTTTAAAAGTATAGAGAGTAAAATTAAGGTGTATAGAGAGTAAGGACTAACAGAAGAAGCTTATAGTTTTTTGAGGAATAAAAGAAAGAAGCATGAAAGGATGTGGGAAAATTGACATCGGCCTCTGATAGAAAAGCTATTCTGTGGATAGCTTCTAACTCGTGCGACTGGGGTAAGCTGGGGTAAACGCCATCCTTTTAACCATAAGACAAGTTATTAACAGTGACAAGCATTTAACAAGGCTAAAGCTTCAGAAAAAGTTATATTTTTCAAACGTCATTTGACTTGGCAGAAGGACTGATAAAAAATAGTTTTCTCAGAAAAAAAAAAGTAGAATTTTGACGACGCTTAAGGTTTCAATTGCTATTTTCATTACTTAAAAAAGGGGAAATAGTATGGGGCGTAGTAATTTAACTGGAGTTTCAATCATGAAAAATTACAGATACGTCTTACAAGAAACTATATTCGGTTCCCGGCCTATAATAGGGTGGACGCCCGATCGCTTACCACCTCTATGGCGGATTCTTATGATACTTAGCCTTAGGCCTTCCACTAATAATTGTACATGCATTCGTGAAAACCTCATTAAAATCGGTTCAGTGGTTTGAGAATTAATCGCGAACAGACAAAACAAATATAAATTATAAGAAGCAGAATAGTAGTATAGATATTGGAAAGGGCTTAAACTTTCTGAATTGCTTACTTTTTTAAACCTATTTTTTTTTAAACAGTGGACTTATCAGCATAATATCGACCCTGTACACACTGCCACCAATTAGATAAGTGAGCAGAACTTGGAACTAAGGATCTTTGTATTTCCTTAAAATATCAACAAAAATAGTAATCATTTGTGTTTTTCTGCAATACCCTTAAAGATTACCGAAGAAAAAAATGTTTGTCCATTCTCTTGAATGAGTATACTGAGGAATGAACTGGTCAGAGTACTCTCAACCCATAGGTAAGAGCGTCAGCATTTCTTAGGTCGAAATATATGTCATAGATAGATGCGTGCAAATCAATCTTGAAAGATGTTAAAGGAATGGCAATATAGCAATAATGTCAGACAAATTCAAATTCATGTGGGAAGGTTAACTTAACGAAATGGGCAGAAGAAATAAAGTAACCCTCTATTGAATAACACGCCATATTGGAATAGAAGGTAATGAAGCAGAGTATACGCTAGCAAGACGATGTGTAGCAGAATCCTTTAATGGTCCTGAATCCTTCTGTGGAATAGAGGACCATACCCTAAAAGAAGAATTCAGGAAAACAGAGAGATCAAACAGGACTAGCACACGGAATAACACTCAAGGTCTGAGGCAACTTTAACCGAAAAAGTTTCGTTTGAAAAAAAAATATTGTATCTAACAAGATACATATTACAATTGTTCCAGGTTGAATTACATTACCAATGATTGTGAATAAAAGAATTTTCATTGAAAAATATAACAATTAATATCATTACGAGTACATTGAGTTCGCTTATCATAATATCAAGCAGCGAGTAATAAGCGAATGGTAATAACCCCAGAATTGATGTAAAGCATAGAGTGAACACTTTTAACAAAATGGCATAATTCTAGAAAAAAGAAGGGAGTCACTAAGCCATAGAAGGTTATAAAGCACAATTTAAAGAATGTATTTGCCAGAATAATTATGAATCACTATGTCACCTCTGGACTTCTATATCACGCCACAAGTCATTTTCAAGTACACGAAAAGGCTTTAAACATTTCCGTTTAACTCATACTACAATTAAAAATGATGATAATATGATAAATAACTGTAATCTAAGACGCCTTTGAATAAAAATTAAAAATTTCTTTCATTTTATTGCAAAATTTAAAAAAAAAAACCAAAAAATAAAAAAATAAAATTTCGAACAAAATAAAAATACACATATGTATACATAACAAGTACTAAATAATAAATATTCATATATAAATATGTATCAATGTAACACATTATAATATTCACTGGTAAATAAAAAAAAAAACAAATAAAAATTATATAAACAACATTTTGTTATACAACTGCGCTTGAAGTATAAGAGTAGCTTATTTCAAAAAAATAAATATAAATAGCAATAAATATATTTTTTATTCGATATGTGTGAGTCGAGAGTAGTATAACTGTACGAGTATGCCTATATACAACATTTAGAGTTTAGCATCTTCTACAACTAGCTTTGAGATTTCTTCATCAAGTATTTCATTGATCTCATCTGTTAGATTCAATTCCGAGTCGGTTTGTTCGACAATTGCATCGGTTGTGATGGTTTTTGTTATTTCAATGTTAACACCGTTATTCGCTTGTGAATCAGACGGGGAGCTATCTTTAGTACTAGTGCTACTGATCACATCAGATGGGACATAAAACTTGGAATTATCTACAGAAATTGGTTCGAATTCTTCAGCTTCGGATGCAGCTTCTCCTGCATCTGGCTTCGATTGAAAGTTCTTTTTGAGAAATTCGAAAATATTTTTTGGTTTCGAATTTAGTGCAGATTTTGGTTTAAGTTTTGGTGAACCGGGTAGGACTGGTGGTGGTGCAGTTGAAGGCACTGCTGGTGGTTGTTCTGCTTCTGTGTCATTTGTTGTGGTCACTTTGATTTTAGTTTCGACCACTTCCACCCGAGCTATCAGAAAATTGGGCTTCTCAACAGTTGGAGAGGAGCCTAACACTGGGCTTAGTGGTGGAGAGTTTGATAGATCATCACAAGTCTTTTTAAGAACTTCTGCATTGGTTTGTAGAATTGAACTGGGCCCGGTTGGAGATGTAGGAGAATTTGGTCTTGAGGTGGGCGCACATTTTCTCAAAGCCGTAGCGTCCACCGAAATACATGGTGTTCGAATGAAATTCGGATCAGGTAGATCCTTCACATCTAGCTTAAGGCACGGCTCCTCACAAACTGTTTTTTGTTTCGAAAAGGGTTCACGTCTACCCGCTATTGGAGAGTTAACTCTATTTGCGATTTGCATTAGAGACGATTTATTCGGTGTTGGAGAGCCGGGAGTGCTCGGTTTGCTTGGTTTGAAAATAACGGTAATTTCAGAGGAAGGTGAACTATCACCAGCACTCGAGATGCTATCACGTACCTGAGTTTGAGGAGATTGTAAGGAATCTTTGCTCAATCTGTCGCCACAATCAACATTAATGCACGGAGTTCGAATGAAATTCGGATCGGGTAGGTCTTTGACGTCGAGTTTCGAGCATGGAACTTCGACAACGGTTTCCTGACGGAGAAAACCGTCTGAAGCACCCGAATTCGTTTGCTTTTTCGTAAGTGGATACTCATTGGGTGTAGATGACGCTGGGTAGGAGCGTTCAGCTGCCAAAAATGATTGCAAAATGTCAACACAACTTTCGAATGGAAGAGGCTCTATTTTTTCAGCGACTGATTTATCAGGAGATTGTAGTTCTTTATTAGAATCGAGGAGTTTTGAATTTTCTTCAACATTTGAAGCAATGTGGGTCTTTTCAATAGTTTGGGCACTTGAAGGTTTCTGGACATCTTCAGAGATTTGTGAGTCATTTGAGGGATTTTTTAAGACTATACCCGTCTTTCCAGGAGATTGAATATTGGAGGAAACTACAACAGTTTCCTTAGCAATTTGTGAGTCATTTAAGGTATTTTTGGAGACATTTGTAATTGGTGCTGTCTTCTCAGTTTCCTTAGCTATTTGTGAGGGATTTTTGGACACATTTGCAATTGAAGTTGGTTCAGCACTTTGTTTCGGTTTCTCCCCAACAATTTTTGGCTGCCATGTTTCAAGATCCTTAAAGAAGTCATTCCTAGCGGATTGTTGAAAATCTTTTGACTGAATTTCGGACCTAATATCCTCTTTCTGATTATTTCTATTCATTCTCGGCAAAACTTCTGGTGATTTGGGCTTTGGTGACATACTTTTCGAGTTAAATATCTCTACACGACCATTATTTTGTGGAGAAGATACTTTTTTAAGGCCGACACAAGGATTCGGACGAGATATATCTACGTCAAAATTGACGTTTTCATAGATTGGCGACCTCTGAGGGCTAACAGGTGACGAAGATGAAGTGTTTGGGGATACAGGAGAAGATGCATTGAATTTAGGAGACTGTGCACCTGTTTTTAAGTTTAAGTTCGGAGACTTTTGGGGGCTCACCGAGGTCGAAGAGGGAGCACCAAATATTGGAGATTGCGGGCTGTAGACTAGTGACTTTTGGAGGCTAACGGAAACTGGAGATGAAGTTTTTGGGGACGTTGGACTATAAAGTTTTGGAGGCTCTGCGCTTATAGATGCTGGAGTGGGAGTATTGGGAGAGGGACTACCAGGGTTTGGAGATTGTGCATCGGTTTTTGAATTGTTAGATTGCACTTTTGATGAAATAGGGATCATTGATTTCTTGTGACTATTATCGATGTTCAAGATTAGATTTGTGTCCAATGCATGGGGTTTAGCTCCATATCGATTTGTAGAGGGTATACTCTTAGCCTCTATTTGAATTGTTGGCGAAGATATCGGGGATTCATTGGACTTTTCAGGAGATTTTGGAACTGAATCACTGGGTTGGGGACTAATTTCTGAGCCAGCTAATGGACATTCGGTCAAAATCTGCTCAAAAGATGTAACCTTTTCGAAAACCGGTGTTTTCGACCCACCTCCCAGGGCTTTGTTGAAAATTTCTGTGATGTCTGAACTAGATTGAGAGTTTAAAGGGATTTCAATCTCATCATTTACTTTTGGTGAGGAAATTTGTGGTTTAGACACGCCCTGAGGTATCTTTGAAGCTTGAATAACTGATTTCTTTATATGTTCGTCAACTGGTTGAGAATTCTTTAAATATGAACTTACTTGTGGAATTTTCGATGACTTCTCTGAAGGTTCAACTGTTCTACGCCATGGTACTCTAGATTCCTGAACTTTTACTTCACTTTCTTGCTTCTTTTCAAGCCCTACCCCTACCCTATCTACAATATTTTCTGTAACTTTCTTTGCACTAGCACTCTCTTCTACCACATCATCTTCCTTAAAAGCCATCTTAAACATTTTTAACAAATTCTGCGCATGATTCACTTCACCATCATCACCATCATCATTGCGGACAACTTTACTGCTATTGAACAAAGTATTACCGCCACCAACATCAACAACAACGGGCTTATCCACCAAACTAACTACAGTTGGAGTGTTTAGATTTTTTAACTGTAAAAAACTTACACTAGAATCAAATTCTCCTTGAAATTCATTAGTACTAGCAGATGGTGGTACCTTTTCCTGGTGCATTTTGGCTTGACCTTCTACATCCTCGTCTTCCTCCTCATGCACATCATCATCTTCGTCTTCGGTTGTTGCTGGTTCTTGGTCGATTTTTTCGTCTGTTGTATTGATGCCACTATCATCAGATGGTGCCTTCTCAACACTATCATCCTTGCTTGTGTCTAGCTGCCTTTTGGCCAACTCTTCGTTCTTTAGCATCTCCAATTGATACTCATCGACCAGCACAATGGGTTTCTTAACGATTTCCTCTTTGGTAACAGCATTTTGCAAGCTGGACAGTCGGTCCTTGAGTGGCGGCACTGCAACCACCTCGGCAACGACTTTATTTATATTTGGCTTTGGGTTGACTGAATTCTGTTGTTTCTGTTGTTCGAGACATTGCAGGCGTTCCTTGATGCTGGTTATCTCTCCAGATAGAATTCCTGTCGTGGGTTCGTCTACAGACTCCGGTTTCTTCTCTAAGCTACACAAGCGATCCTTAATTGATCGGACATTAGCGAATTCACTGGGAATTCGTTTCTTCTCGATTTGATCCTGATTCTGCATGGAGGTTGATGTCACCAGCTTTTTGGTAATTGCTGGTTTCTCAAAGAGTTCTCTCTTCTTGGAGATGTCGATTTTCGGGAGATCTTCCTTTTTCACGCTCGACTCAGCGTCGTTATCGCAATCGATAGAGTTTTGCTTTCTCTCGAATATTAGACTTCTTGTAATGGAATTTTCTCCAAAACCCGGTTTCTTGTAGATACTCGATGCTGTTGCTTTGGATACTCGAGTCTTATAGTCTTCAATCGCTCCCTCGTATGTGTATTCATAGGGATCGGGCGATGCAACTGGAGCTGTAGAGGATGTCTCATAGCCCGGTGATGAAATTCGATCACGATCATGGTTATCATGGCATGGCTGACAACAGTTGTTCTCAATATCAAACGAGGAAATATTCTCCACCTCGGCAGGTTCACTCTACAAAAAAAAATCAAAAGAATGTTAAAACATGAAATTGAACTTAAAGTAAACAGAGATATGGTGAACAGACTACTCACCACAATACTATGCACTTCACAGTCTTCGGAGATGCTACTCTTTCCACTGGCGCTACTGGTGCCAATGCCTAAGTCACTTAAATCGTTCGCTTCATCCTCGTTGTATGACGCTAGAGATTGTAGCTTTGGACGTGCTCGGCCACGTTCACCTCTAAGAAAAGTTTAATTTTTTTTTATTTGTTATTATTATTCGATAGAAGTGCTGTTTCTAATTAAGATTACCGTTCCTCCATCATTTCAGAAAATGTTTTCGATTTTCGTCTCATTCGGTCATGTTCCTCTTGTTCGAGCTTTTTCACTTCAACTACTCGATCGATGATGTGTTCGACACGTTTTCGTCTTGAAGATTTCCAGTTATCCAAGTTCTGTAATAGAAAGAGAATTCCATATATTTCTGTTGGCAGGTTTTAATGGATAAAGAAAATCACTTGAACTTAGTATTGAATCATTTCAGGACTTCGAGAAACATTCACATCATTCAAAAGAATAATTTCATGTCTTAGTCGTAGAAACTGGAAGACTAACACCTTTTACCGCCCATATTCGAAGAACCTTGGACTTAGCAGGCGTCAGAGCTCTTCGGAGCTACTGTGTGGTAAAGTGAACCAAAATTCATAGGTTCACAATACATCCAGGATGAAGCGAAGCTTAAAGGCTCAAGTATAAAATTGTCACAGGTGTATTTTCACCTCAACGGAAAGTGATACCTAATTATGAACTTACACAAGACCCCCATAGTACAATTCATGCTTGGAGGAAGAAACAGTGGCAGTAGTATTGCTCTCGAAGGGAAATAAGCCCGCCGTTGGGCAAAGTTCTAAAGAGGTTCTGTCAACAGAGTGATACGTACGGTCCAAAAAGTCATCCTCATAGGTCGTAACTTGGATATTAATTTTGCTATCTGGAAGCGTATCTTGGAGTCGGTTCCAAAATTGAGAGACGCAGAATACTTCTTTATGACACTGACGACGGCGACGGCACAAAAGAATATAAAACATGAACGGATTCCCCTTACTATGGAATATTATACTCAATGACGTCCTAGTTCTATTCAGACTTTCTAGCGGGGCAGTGCAAGCTCAAGAAGCATTTACAGAAACTAGGTATAACAGATGAAGGCCTTTGCAGATTCTGCAATGAGTCAAGCGAGACTCCGGAGCATCTTCTGGAATCTTGTGGGGCACTGACCCACAAAAGACTGAAATACTCAGGCAAGTATCAAATATCAGATGAGGATATGCCAACCATGGACCCACTTCTCATTCTCAGATTCCTAAAAGAAAATGGTTTAAAGAGAGAGCTCTAGGGTAAACTATTCTCGCCAAGGCAAAGCAAGAGTGTATGACCTACAAACAAAATTCCGAAGGAATTATAATGCGAGCGGAACTCTAACGACGAAATAAACCTCTCCAAGCTACTACAATGGGGCACAATAGACCATTAGGTCGCAGTAATCCTCGCAAGATAACCCTACACAAATAATAATAATGATCTCAGGAAAGTGTGCAGTGATTAGCTAGGCAAGGTTCACAAAAAACACACATACTCGTAGTAAGGGGCCTAGCAATGTTTTCAAGGTCTTTTTTGGCGAGCCCTAATTGATAAGATATCATAGGGATAGCATCTTTAACGATCTAAGCGATCAAATTTGAGGGTTTATTAAAAAAAAAATGTTTGCCACAATAGACTTATGTTGTTCTTGGTAATTACACCTCAGGACCATCTTTTACAACACTATTCGACCCATAGTGAACTAATGCGATACACAGATCTGCCACCTCCATAACAAATCATAGCCTACCCATACGAAACCAAAATTAATTAAAAACTATTTCAAACACCACGATTGTCATCCACACTTTGATTCACGTGGATTTACATATGTGGGTGGGTGCAAACTTTACGATCACCAACAAAAATTACTGTCCACTCATTCATTTCCGCATACCACAAGTCCAAAAAAAGAGCGCTCTTATAGACAAAAATGCAATCTAATCACACGTCGCTCAAATGCCTTAAAATGCTGATAAAGCTGAATATATTTACTATCCAAATACCATTAATTTTTAAGTCTAAATGTTGTCATAAGTAAATACATATGGGCTTGGTCAACATTCCAATAGTCGCCATAATTACGTTTTCCGTTTTAGAGGAGTATATTATACAAGGCCCTTGAAATACAATCGGTAAATCGATTACAATCCAAAAGCATTTATTGTACTTATATGTATGTACAGCGACTAATTTCTGAATATACGAGTACTCCAATTCTGCATGCACCAAGGTGTGATCCATTATCAATTCGTTACACAATAACTTTGACGATTGAACGACGACAAGACAATCGATATGATAACAGGTTTGCACTCGATGTGATCCCTGAGGCAACATCATGTTTTACAATACGTATTGCACTGGTGGAAAAATAACATGTTCGGCGATCACACGACATTACTGATTTAGCCCTTCATTTAAAGAGAGCCCTAAGGCTCACCGCCAGGTTTTCTTTGGAGCACTGGTCAATCAAAGTTGACATTCTTAAGTGGTTGATTACACAAATCTGGAATAAATGCATGTATATCTGAAGTGCATGCTCTAAAGAACCTTGTAGATGATAGTTAAGCAATTCTTGCACGGCTTATTAACTTTTGTCTGATATATGTACCATCTGCGTGGCGCACAGTGGGGCAAGATACCCCCTGAAGCTGACATAACATCAAAATATGAAATCAAGCCTTCTTCCGACAATTTTAGAGGTTAGATTTTTCCAAGCACTCAGACACAAAGCGGTCCAGTGTACTTTCCTGCGAAACATACTATAATTAAAAATAAATAAATTTCAAACGCATATAATATCTTTCAATTCAAATCGGCTTACATGCTTCTCTGCAACAGCCCTTTGGCAAGGAAGCACTGATAAACACCTTCGCCAGCTAGACAAGCTGCACGTGGACAAGAAGCAGATCAGCTGCCAAAGAACAATGGCAAGCTTCTCAAAGGAAATGAACCAGACATAACAGTCACCTCAAGGATGATACTGAACGATTGTCAGCGGCGCAAACGCTCAGTCTATGTCGCTTCCAACGGCTATGAAGTTTCCAAATCCCATGCCAAGAAGAAAGACGTCGAAATTGTGCCCGAAATCCTAGATGACGATGCGAAATTCGAGAAAAAAATTCAGCTTTCACTAGATCAAAGTTGGGCTGGAATTTGATGCGGCTGATGTGAAAGAACTGGACAAGAAAAGGAAGCTGCAGAATCCAGAAGAAGACTCTTTCGATGATGCCAGTGGTTTCTATTTAGAGGATGAGTATGCCGAAGGTTTGGAGCGATAAGTCCACAAGAAGTCCAAGCCGAAGGTTCTACCAACAGCGAGTGGTAATTTTAAAGAGGAATACGCTAATAGTCCTGCACCGGCCAAGAAACAGAAAAGAATTACAATGAATAAGAAACGCCCCGGCGAGAGAAGCCCAATGAGGAAAGAAATTTCTACGAAGTGAAGAACATTAAGAATTTGAATCACAATAACCAGAACGGATAGTAGGAGATTAGAGGGGTTCTGTTTTTGAGGCAAATAAAGTGATCTATTAAAGGGAAAACAATTTTTTTTTTTTCAAAGATCGAAAAAAAACAGCTCTTTTCGGTAGAAACCATGTCCAGATTTCGTTACCGTCGGGAGTACACTCTTAAAAGAATGTAGGTTTACAAAACCACACTCAAAGCATAAGCTGTTCAAACTTAAGCTGGGATTCCAAGAAGCGCTTATCTTGTGAGATTTGCATATTTATCACTGTCACTGAAGAAGGGACAAGCGGAATCATTATTTGGAGCAAAACAAGTAATAATTTTACGATTTCTTAAGAAATCGGTTATCTGCAGAGGATGGGTTCATGTATGAAGGGAAAAATGTTGGTGATGGTGAATGAGGTATTAGAAGAACGTATACAGTGTACAGTTTTTTTTTTTTTTACATAACCAGACAAAATATAATTTGGGGACGGAGATTGCGATTGGTAGCGCAAGAACTAAGTGACTTCTTTCACGTGGTGACACCTGGGCAACTATGTGTATATGTTCGCATGTTTGCAGCCCCTTAGCTCTATATTAGCTTATTGGACTATCAATCTGTGTTATCTAATTGCTTAGGAAACCAATCATCAGATAATGATTGATTGTACGCACATTGACGACTTTTAGTTATTACCTATATATCCTTGATTATTCTCCTTGATTCTGGAAAAAAGAGGGTCCCCACTTGAGCAAAAGTTCATTCGCTAAGTGAAATAAGAAATAAGATGGTAGTCTACAAAACATCAGTCTCCAGTGCATAACACTGTATTACCTAAATCAAACAAGTTCTTCTGAAATATGCGGAAGTCCGGAGTGGAATTGTTACTAACTCCAACAACACGACAAAACTTGACATCTTGATAAATATCGCTGACCAAATTCCAGAGTAGAGTAAGGAAATCTCAACACCAAACGGAGATATCGTCATTATGATAGGAGACCTTAATGTTCAAACATATTTAATGATAAGTGAATTTGTCGGCTATATGTCCCAAATCAAACTGAGCTCGATGAACAAATTACCAAAATACACATCGCATCACAACTCCCAGTTACCATCAATACACTTAACACCAACAAGGCGGTGGTTTTATTACAGATCTTATACAAGTCGTGTCCAGAATATCCTGAGCTCTTGCATCCACTTATGGAGAGAGTTTGGAAGGCCAAAGCTTTTCCGATTGGTGGAAAGCGAGGCTGATCGTCAAATTCCTGAGAAAAAGAAATCTAACGGAGTACTATATTTGCGTGTGTACTGTAAAAATAATTTTGAAACAAATACTTAAAGGGACATCTTGAAGACACTCGACGCTGCACAAGCTAAGTTTCCCTGTCGATCATCCTATGTTGACCATATTAATACCTTCCGGATTTTTTGCCCAAATCCCAGAGCACTCAGACTCTCCGGTCTATGGTACTACCAAGCAGGAACCTTTCTTTAGTACAGTAGTTGGAAAAACTTTAATATTCTTCGTTTTCCTTTTTATACTCGGGTGGCTGATGATTGCTGTTCCCCGCTGGGAATTGAACTTGCACACATAGGTTTACGAACAAACACACTATCCACTGCACATTTGCCACCCACCCCTGCGGATTAATATTACGATTGCTTACTCTGTTTTTACACTCTAGAACAATCTCTGAGTAATTTGTGGGCGTCTCAATCGCCTTAAGTGTACTCTCGTTCTTACTACAGATGCTGGTACTTCTCCCGCGTCATCTCTATTATGAATTATGCACTTTGTAACTCCAAGTATGGCAACAACTTCCGTGTGAAAAACAGTCGCCATTTTGCACAGAACGCACGATAATTTGATCTCATTGTCCGAAAACCAGTTCCAGTTCCTCAAGTGGTGGTAAAGCCGAAAGTGCAGAATGCAGTAGTCATCCCCTCGGAGAAATACACTTAGTAACTTCTACGGATCAGGACGACAGGGCTCATGTTATCGATAGGCATCTTGAACAAAGCACTTAGCTCGGACAACTTACGAAATAGTGCTCCAAGCCGAATGTCATGCCCTTCTTGCTAGACCCCATTTTTCCTGAGTCGACACATTGTTTTCATTGTTTCCTTCTGAACGGTTAAGTCCTGCGGCAGCAAATTGAGTCACCAGAAGTAGTGCGCATGGCACCAGTAACTCCAAATCAGACTAGTAAGCATAGAACAGGCAGATTAAACCAACGTCCTAGCCCAATATACCATAGACGTAAGATCTTCGACACTGCCAGAGAATTCTGAGAGCTCGAGTCAACTTCAGCTCAATGGTCTTGTGCCAAGTAAACTCACTACTTCAGACTACTCCTAGTTATTTAACATTAGTGGTGAGTTGGATAGTAACATCCTTCACCTCTGGTTGCATCACGTTTTATCTTACAGAAATCAGCGCAGAAATCAAACGAAGAATAACTCTTGTCAATTGCTGTTTTTTGGACTAATAAGACAATTCAACAGTAAAGCCATATCTCGAACAACTAAGAAGACTCTATGGTATATAAGACCCTGATCATCCCAGTCCTGCTTTACGGCGCTAAAACATGGACTTTATTGAAGGCGGATGAAGATATCCTTGGTTGCTTCGAGAGGAAGATTCTTCGTAGGATATTCCCGTTTACGTTGAGAGGTTTTGAAGGAGAAGATTCAACAACTACTCGTATACGAGCTGTACAGCGATATCGACCCAATAAAAAAAAAACTCCGTATTGGACGATTGAGATGGCTAGGACATGTAGACAGAATGTATACCAACGCTCCGAATAGACTATGTAGCTCTTGATACCAAGGAAGTATAGTCACCAACAGAATCCCTTAAAAACCAAATTACCACTGTTCAACTCCAGTGTGGAATCCGCGCTGTTATATACTCGTATAAATATAAAACATATGCAACACATGAAAAGTGATCGCACATCATAAGAAAATTGCTACCGTTTGTGGATCGGTGTCTACGACACTTTTCAATTGGTTTACGCATCTCTAAAGAGGACTAACGAAGGAAGTGGTATTAATTAAGAAAGAGGTCCGGTAGTGGACGGCAAAAACCACCTACTGCTATAATATACTTTGTCTACTGGTAAAAAAAATGTCTACCTTTGTCTTTACAATGTGTTTCCAAAACTTAAAGTTATTTAAAGCACTTCAACAATTGTATAAAAATATCAAGAGCTACCTTCATTTGTAACATCTTGTATATAGTACAGTATCTTGCATTTCAGATGAAGCTTAAGATAATCAAATGCCAGTCACCCGAAATGAGGAAACTGCACGCACTCACAACCCTCTTACTTACACGTCACGCATATCTGCGTTGCATAATAGATAGTTCAGATAGTTATATAATTTCTTATACTTCATCCAGTTCCGTTTTCCTCCTAACGGATCCACATTCTGTTAGAATACTATCACTTCTTAAGCATTTACCTAGCAACAGTAGCAACTATCTCATGAAATTCCATCCATCCATCCATCTACACTACTATGGTAATCATTTGTTTGACTTCTGGAAGAATGTTGATAATGGTTTCTAATTCATTTTTCCCTCTAACTGCTATTAGAGTGTCAATACCGATGTTTAGCTGTGTCCCCCCATCTACCCTTGTTCTTGCGTTCTCCGAAGGCATTTTATCAATGGGAGTGCTGTGATACAATGATGTGATAATAATTTGTCGTACAGACTTCGCTGTTCGTTCCCAGATAGTGTTAGACTTGTTGTTCAGAATTCTCGGGTAATTATTGTCACATTTTAGCGTGTACAGTATAATTATTTTCAATTAAAGGTTCTCAGTATCTCAATGTACACATTCTTGCGAAAAATAAATCTTTGTACTCCACCTGCTAGTAGGTCAGGGATTCTCTCAGCAACGTGTGTAGAGATGCGTTTTTAAGGAGACAAAACGCCTCCACTTCTTCCATGTGTAACAACCTCGGTTTCTTTTGAAATAATTAAATGAATTTTATTTTATTTTCATTCGCATGCATTTTACACATTTGGAGAAGAGAGTGGCTGAATGGGGGATATTGTACTCATTTTGGAGGCGTTGCATTTTTAATGGTAAAAATGCATTAATTTTGCGCAAACTCTGTCATGGAATTGGGTCAAGGAACATCATCAACCATTTTATAATTTGATTTTATCAATGCAAATAAGAGCACCTCCATGGAGAATTACGTAAGACATCACATTTAATGTGAATATTTATTGCTTTATCTTGAAGACTCGGTCAAATAAGACGATGTCACCATTGATAAATTATTCAACACCTTCAACAGAATATTGTGAAGAAATGCGCTAAATGTGGTCAGGCTTAAGCAGATTTAATCTTCTGGGGTAGACGACGGTTTAGACATATTAGGAAATATTTCAATTTAACTTTACCGATTTCTGTGGGGAAAAATCGGGGAAATTTGGAAACCTTACCTTGGTTGATCTTATTTCTGGGACCACTTCTGGTGCTTTAGGTTCGATCCTGCTACAGAAGACGACATATTTATTCTTAAATTTATTGGCATGGAAGACACCACACAGTGTTGAAAAACATAAAAATACAATTTTTTATCAAAAAAAAAAAAAAACACTAAATATTATGGGTCAATAAGTTCCGTTTTTTAAAAACGCTTCACCGCAGCACTCAGACGCAACTGGTCGATTGTATTACCGAAATCCTGATTTACCAATTTTACTGAAATTTTATCCACATCAGCACCGAAGATCTGCCAATCTGATTCGAGAAAAGTCAGGACAAGAGCAGAAGAAATGTTCCGCAGTATCGTCACCCTCTCTACAAGCATCGCACACTGTTGTACCACTTAAGCCTAGCATATTAAGATCCTTAGCAGAAGCGAAGTGGCCTGTCAAGGCGCCAATAAGTTGCCTACAGTTTTTTCTGTTGAGAAACAGCAAAAATGCCGTAGATTTCTCACAGATGCCCGGGAGCATTCGTTTTGTCAACCTGCACTTTGGAGATTCAGATTCAAGATTCAACACAGATTCGGGTCCTCCTCCTCATCTTGCCTAGCAAAATATCATTCCCCAATATCCCAATTCGATTTAACTTTACCGATTTCTGTGGGCAAAAATCTGGCAAATTTGGAAGCCATAATTTGATTGATCTTATCTCTGAGACCACTTCCTCTGTGTCCTTTAGGTTCGATCCTGGTACAAAAGACGACACACCTATTCTTAAATTTACTGACATGGAAGACACCAGACAGTGTTGAAAAACACAAAAATACAATTTTTTATCAAAAATTTGCATAGAGAGCTGCAGAATTACAGAAGATATTATCTAATTATATACATACATACACAGAATTGATTGAAACACATTTCCTGCACTGCAGTGCCAAAAAAAAGAAGATTCCCTTATAGGCAGGGTCCACAATTACATAATTTTATCAACCATGATAGAGCCTAGAGCGGTATCTAGCCATGGACACATCAGAACAGTGGGAGGAGGTAGATTACTTTACTTTACTAGGGCCTTGTACGCACTGCGATCTATAAAATCTATTGTGGCAGCCCTGTGTTTAGCTGAGAACTTTGTTAAGGCTCTTGATAAACCTCAACAAAGCTCCAGGCTCAATATTCCAGTAGTCAGAGGGACTCAATAAAGACCTTCCGATATGGAGAAGTCTTTTTCTTGCGGCCATGGGGCATTCACAAAGAATACCATATGTTCTGCCGTCTCTTTTTGCTCTCCACATAGCCGGCATTCGTCTGTATATGCTACTCCTATCTTGTGCAGAGATACTTGACCAGTCAAGTAGCCTGTTAAGGTTCTTAGGTCTGCTTTCCTAAGCTCGAGTAGCTTTTTAGCCTTGCAGCGGTTGAGATAAATGAACTTCTTTGCCTGACTTGAGTCAGAGTACTGGGCCCTTGAGTTTGGCCCAGTACTCTGCATGATGATCATCTTCACATTTCTTTATTTTTATGTTAACGCTACTCCGTGCGACTCCAAAATAGGGTTCAGGACCGACTAGTGGGCGACTAGCGCCTCTTCTCGCTAAGCAGTCCGCCCGTTCGTTGCCCTCGAAGCCTTTGTATCCTGGTATCCAGGCCTCAGTGACTGTGTTTTTCGATGCGAGATCTTCGAGTAGGTTTAGACAGTACCATACAAGTTTTGATCCTACCGTGTACGATTTCAGAGCCATAAGTGCTGCCTGGCTGTCTGAGAGGATATAGATACGAGTACCCTCGACTCTTCTACGCAGACATTCTCGTACACAGAGCTCGATCGCATGGACTTCCGCCTGAAATATTGTTGGTGATTTCCCAAGCGCAGCCGAACGTTGGAACCTGGGTCCATAAACCCCTGCGCCAGTGCTACCATTTTCCAATTTGGAACCATCTGTGTACCAAGTTTGAGAGTTTGGTAAGACTACAAGTCCTTCATTCCTCCATGTGTGGCGGTCACCTATGACCACATTGAATTTCCTGGAGAACCGGAATTTCTTGATCATAGTATCTGGGATTTTGAGAATAGGGTAATATTGAATATAACCTAGAATCTTCAAATGGCCTGTAAAATTGCCGATTTTAAGGTCCGAGATCTTGGGTAGCCTAAGAGCACTCAGCATAGCTTCTTTTTGTGCTGCAAGGTACAACGGTGCGAGGCTAAGCATTGCTCCCATTGCTGCCGTAGGGCACGTTCTCATTGCTCCTGTGATACTCAAACAGGCTAGACGATGTATTTTATTCAACTGTTCCTGAGTCTTGGCCTGTAAGGTTTTTGGCCACCAAGCCAACGATGCATAGGTGACCATGGGTTTGATAATGGCGCTGTACGTCCAATATATTATCTTGGGTTTTAGCCCCCAAGTTTTACCATGTAGGCGCTGGCACATAAACATTGCTCTTGTCGCTTTCTCGGTAACCTTGTTCAGGTGTGAATTCCAGGTGAGCGTCTTGTCAAGTATAACACCTAGATATTTCGCTTCCTTGGATATGTCGATTGGAACGTTTTCCAGTCTAATTTCTTTGAGAGTGTGGTTCCTTTTCCTGGAAAAGGGTACAAGTATAGTTTTTCCGGGGTTGATGGTAAGTCCCTTTGTCCTGCACCAATCGGAAGTTAAATTGAGGGCACCTTGCATTAGTTGAGAAATTACGTCCTCAAATTTGCCTCTGACGCTGATGACAATGTCGTCTGCGTATCCTTGTACTTTGTAGTAGCTCTAGGAGTTCGTCAATAACTAAGGTCCAGAGCAGGGGAGAGAGGACTCCTCCCTGCGGGCAACCTCTGGTAGCTGTTATAGTTTTATGCGAGCCTCCGCACTCGATTATTTATCCAGATCAGCATCAGATTCAAGATTCAACACAGATTCGGGTTCTACTCCTCTGCAAGCATTTCAAAACAAAATACTAAGAGCAATCGTGAATGGTTCTTGGTATATAAGAAATAGTGATATTCACGGAGATCTAGGAATTGCTACCGTGAGGGACGAAGTAACAAACTTTGCTCGCAAACTTCGTACCCGTCTTCATGTTCACTGCAATAATGAAATAATCCGTACTATGGACGTGACAAACCTTGAGCGCCGACTACAAAGAACAAGACCTTTCGACCTAGCGCCGTAAGGAAAAACCGCATGTAATGACGGTATTAGTAGGTGCCTTCACTGGAAAGCTGCCTACCTAACGCGATTAACACTGCAGAAGCGTAAACTACTCGTTAAGGCAACTTAGTCGTAGTCATCACAAAAATGAAAAAATGAGAGGGACGAATTTCCTACTACTATGAGTACGCGCAGCCGGTGCCTCTCTGAGGGGGTGAGGTTTAGCCCGTAGGCATATACTGACTAGCACTGATGGCATTGTCAGATATATGAATCGGGCATAACCAATGGTACGGACTATTGGTATCTTTTGAAGATTCCTGCACCTCCAGGCGCAACCAAAAAAAGCCCCTCTGAGCCTTGCCTAACAAAATATCTTTCCCCAATATCCCAATGTGATCTGGGACCCAAAGAAAAGTCAGAGATTTCAAACTTGCGACCTAACTCAGACTTTTGCATTAACAAATTATTTTGGAAGTGATTACAGGGTTGAGCAAGGCCTTAGCGCACTCTGACCGTCACTATAGACGTAGATAATCCGATTCTTACACATGTTTCTTACAATATACTTCATGCCCATTAGGAATGCAAGTTGTCATCTTTCACAAGACACGCACCAGACTGGTTTTGGAGCCACCCGTGAAAATTCGACTGCATTCAATTCCTGGCTCAGAGTCTGGCCGAAGCCAGTCCTGAACATAAGGACAACCGACTTTGAATTTACGTAAGACCCTTTCATCAAACAACCGCAGCTTATGAAAGGAACAGTCTTATCATAGCAGTATAGATTCAACTAACATTTTTGGTGATAAGCCTTATGTACTCGTATGTCTTGCTGAAAGTACTCTTAAACTGCCAAAAAACTGAGATCGCTTTGGTTATCTTCGCCTCGACATGTTTTCACCAAATAAGTTTTTTATCCAGGATCACTCCTATGTATTTATTATAGTTGGCTTCATTGGAAATATGGCTGTTCGGTTTTTTGTTTTAGCTGCTGGCAATGCGAAGCGAAGTGTCGATGGTGTAATGGTAACATCATCGATTGCCACTCTAATGGTCCACGGTTCAAATACTGATGTCAGCAAGCATTTATTTATTATTCATAAAATATATAAAGTCAATCCCATTAATTGCGAAAACTTATGTCAACACTATTGCGAAGGCCTAGCACTGACAGTAGGTTGGTCATAGGCCCGGTAAAATTATTCGCTATGTTGGATGGTTGATATGCCTATGACATCAGGTGGTCGGTAATAGAATACTGTGAATCAAAAGCAAAGACAAAATAACAAAACAAATCTCCCCTGTCATCTAGACATCATTCCTAGAATTTTTCTGAAACTTAACATCTGAGTTTATGAAGGTAAGGCTTCAGTGAAGAATTAGGTAATCTCATACAGACAAAACGGGCCGTCCTGTTAAAAAGAATAAATTGCGTGGCCCTTTTTGTATAGAAACGGAAGAAGCAACAAGTTGGTCAGATCCTGTGAAACGCCAATACTTGCATGCGCAAAATTATAAGTAATTGAGTTATCACACAAAAACTTGCGAAGATCGAAGAAAGTAAGGCCGTGTAGTGAATATAGTGGCCTTACTCCTACGCCATTACACTACAAACAGTCATTCCCATTCCGATTATGTGATTTTTGCATCGCTTACTCACTGATGAAGCTCTCAAAATATTCACACTCATTAAACTTAATTTAACGATCGTCTCAGTCATCTTTCTGTTTACCACATGCGAAAATATTCTCATTTGAATACAATTACTCTTTATACTTCGAATAATCGAAATCTAAAAATATTATGGCATTTATTGCAGTAACCAAATATCTGATTGTTTACCCGCAAATCTTTAGAAAAAAAATATATATATAAATCCAGGCACTGACTAACGCAACCTTTAATCACTTTCGACTGAACCTGTTCGCCGGAATGTGATTAATTTTGCGAAATTATTTCGAAAAGCAATCATATTGCCGCTGCGCCTTCTTTCAGCCACCATCTGGCGTATATACGTACTATTGACAGCACTTGTCATATGCAACATCAAATGCCAACTCCAAGGAACTACATAACTCGTGCAGCATGGTATCTATTCCGCCCCGAGAAGGTTCATAGCTCCAACAGTAGCACATTATTCCCCCAAGAGAGACCTCCTCTCGTTGATGTGCGTCATCTAGTAATGGAATAATAAACACTTTCTGGGTATCGCGGTCCCTCCCCACCATTTCTGTGCAAATGAGTCTCTGCTTAATTTACTCTGTGGGTAATAAACCATCGTCCTCGCTGTCGTCGTCGACGTCTTCGATGGCATTTCCCATGCTACCGTGGCGCACTCCATCCATGTACATGTACATTGTAATGTGCCCCCTCCCACTTAACCTGTCATGACATTTTGGTTTCCAGTGCACAAATGCAATACTCCGCGCCAGTTGTCGTCGTTTTCGAAGAAACAGAATAAAAAGTGAAAGTTGCGCCGCTCATTTAAAAATGTATCTTGAATCGTAATTGTAACGTTCGCTGTACTCACTTACAAGTACATACCACCGCCCTCTCTGAGTGGGTAAACGTTAACGCAGACGCATTTCGAATGATGTCGATCTCAAACACACCGATCAACCGATCATTCAATGGGCTAACTCGGTATTTTGTTTGTTTTTGATTGTTGGGTTTGAGATTGTTAATCAGATGTTTCGTGTGGGATCGATGACCTTGAGCAGATCGTGTTATGTGAACGTATCTACGAATGTATTTCTCTTTGAAATGCCACACAATTGAGACATGCATGAGTGGAGATCAGGTCAGCAAGAGAACGAAACAACAACAAAAATAAATGAGGGGAGAACTGAAATCCACAGGAGGAGTAACAACTGGTTATGTCAGATTCAATGAAAACTAATTAACTAGATGAGTGTGTTTCCAGCATCACTCAGTATATATATTGGCTGGAGGATGCAAGAGTAATCTTTGCTTAGAGATTCCGATGATTGTTGTTGGCTTGGGAATTTCGTGATTTGTATTTTTTATTTTTTTTTTTTTTTTCTATTTTATATCTCTAATAAGCTGAAGACATGATTCAGAATTATTCAAATGACATAGGTTCAGCGAAGTATAACGAAACACACAGTGGAGTCAATCGATAGTGTCAGGGAACTAAAGAGTAAACTTATAGGTTTGTTTATATGACAATTCGTCCAAGTAATTTGGATTGTGAGGATGAAGTTTTTATACCGACAACAAGATCTTCATGCAACCTAAAAATCGAATGCTCACGACGACCGTCAACTGTTGCGATGCAATGGCTTCCAGATAGGGAGCTAATAAGATAGGACCTTGTCTAGCGATCAGACGGCATTACAGAATTTTTTATATGTCCGAAACAGGCATGGTACGCAATCACTGTCCCATAAAGCTGCCATGTATTGAACTTTATATTGCAACGGTTTGACGATGCCATAGTGACACCAAGGCTTATATGTATTAAATCGACTGTTTAAGGGACAACGGTCGTGTGTTTCAAGTGCTAAGTGTGTGTTTCAGTGCTAAGTCGGGTAATGTTTACGCAACAACCGACCAAATTGAATTGTGTGTAATGAGTTTAGGAAAACCTAACGAGTGCGAAAACTGAGAATAAAGGAACCTCTTGAAGACACACTCGATGCTGAACCAGTACGTTTTCCCCCCGGATCCTTCTGTGGCGACCATATCAACGCCACTTCATCTGCTGTTCATCGATTTTGATAGTGTCAACAGTTTTGGTTTACGTTGCGCTGAAGACTTATCGTTGATCCGCTTTGGGGGTGTTTGTAAAAAGAACAAAGTGGGGTACCGGAAGGATGCTTTATCAAGTTGCCTGCTCTCTCAACCAAATGACTTTGAGTTAAGAAAGGGAAGCGGAAAACAAAAAATGTCAGCCTTGCAAGCAATTCAACCCCGCACAATCACTGTTGGACAGCCATATAGTTAGTTTCCGATGTCTAGGAAGTTTTGTCATCATCAGAATCGGATAGCCAAGTCTACATTCGGAATACTGTCCAAGATATAGCCAATTGGGTATTAGCCAAAATCCCAATCCCAATCCCGACTGTTCTACTCCAATGTGGAATCCATTTAGAGCCCCTTTGAACAAATTTTTGTGTTTGAAAGAGACTAAATATGAGCCTTAGAGGGATTTTCAATTAACAGAAATAGCAGTGAGCAATTAAGGAAAAGAGCAGTTAGGACTAGCAGAATTCGAGTACTGAACTTCACGCAGTGGTCCGCCACAATAACCACTGCATCACGACGGCCACAGAAGTTATAGAACAAGGCACTACCACGAACTGCGATTTGTATCTACCCTGACCCTGAACACTGAGAGTCGAACATTTATACCAAAGAACAACCACAACGGTTCCTTGCTCATTGAGAAGAACAGAGCAATGACTTACAGTGATCGCAATCACGGTCTGACGGCTATGAAAGGCACATGCAAGTCATTGTTGATAGTTTTAATCTTATTTATTTCTAAGCCGATGAATTGATAGGTAGGACTAAAGCTTTGAAATACAGTTGTACACTATTAGCCGTATTTTATTATCACTCATGATCCATATGGATAATTGATTTCTATACAATACAACAACAATACGAGATCTTGCTTTCTATCAGGATCAATTTCGTGATCCAGAACTTTTTTTTTTTTATTCCTTGGTAGGTTACACAACCACACTACAAGACAAAAGGAAAAATATTCGTTGATCCAGATCCGGATCGTTTTATTTTCGTCGTGTGATCTATGGATCTTGGGTGATAATAAAATACGGCTATTGTTGCTGAATCAAACCAATGCTACTTAAATGGAGTCACGTCGCTACCGGCATGGTACTTAGTCCATTTTTTGTGTTCAAACATGAATCCTAATTGATGCTATCCATACCAAATTAAATGATTACAATGGCACTACTTACGTAACTGAAAGTGAAACCAATATTGACGCACACAGCTAATTGTAACATAATTTAAGCATTGACATGTCTCAAAAACCAAACGCAACGTTCATCTTCCGCCCTTCGACGGCACTGTAATGCGTCCTCATTATTCATCCCAACACTTGCACTCTCCGCCGGCGTAGCAAAAGTGAGGCAAGTGAACACCATCTGACTTAACGATGAAGTGCTTGGCTTTTGTGTTACTTAACCGAAAGTATATTTCCATTTTTATCCCAGATTCAGTGCGGAACCCCACACAACAATGCACCTCTCTCAGCGTCGTCATTTCTTTACGCAAATATGTATATTTTTTGTTGTTTAACAGAAAAAAAGAAGAGGAAATAAAAGAAAAGTAAAACAGAGCAATAAATTTAAGGAGAAGGCGCCACCTGCATAACCAATGAACCCCCCCATTGCGAAACCTTTAAAGCTAGCGCGTCTTCTCGTTCATAGTCAGCATGATAATTGGTTGCTATTTTCTTACCGATTCTTTATCATCGGTGGGCGGTGGACTTAGAATGCTAAACAAATAAAAATCTGCACAATATTGCTTATTGCCGACTTGACTCATACTTACATTCTGCCAATCCTCGGGCTCCTCTTTCAAAACCTCTTTGACTTTTTTGATTTCATCGGCCTTCTTTAGCTGCTGCTGTGCACTTTGATATAAATTGCATGGCTTTATCTGTACAAACTGCATCGGATTGCAAGAGGGCTTGGGCGGTGTTGGCCGTGTAACACGAGCCCGCGCTACATATGGTGTGGGATCTTGTGACATAGTGGACTGCAATTAAAAAAAAAAACAAGGAAAAGATACTATGAGCAACAAGAAACAATTAGATAGATAAAGCAAAATTGTTGTGTGTACTACAGAGAGTGTGCAGCAATAAAAATGTCCGGCCCAGAGTCAGTCTGATATGCGCATTATGGCATTAGAAGATATGTTGTCCGCTGAATTAAGTGCTTTTGCTTTTTTTTTGTTAGTAACACTAAAATGCAAGATAGGGCAATTGTATTGAACGAACGAGTGCAATGTTACGGTGTGGGTTTGGTGATCTTCTAATGATCTTCAGTTGTAAGTTGTCCCGAGGTAAACTCTGGGAGCGGCAAGCTCAGTTACACTTGTGGTTTATGCATTTGGGTCTTCTATAACTCTCCATCCAATTCGTACACACGATGAGTCATAGAAGAAATCTTTGCCAGAAATCTTTGACATTGGAGTAGCAGTTGAAGTAACGCAAATATAAAGGATCTACTTCCTTGCTAATGTTAACGATCAGAGGAGTGATGAAAACCTCAACGATCATGCTGTCTCAATCTCTCATTTCAGGATAATGAGTCGTTCATGAATTATTTTCACAAACTTCGATCTTATCGATCAATCACTCATTCGTTTAAATCGCCACTCGTTCGTTCCTATCAATCAGTCAGTTTCCAGTTGGTAGAATCATTCGCACCATGCATTCGTTCAATCGTTTAATTAGTGATGCTCATTGCCGCAAATTTGATAAGGAGAAAGTTATATAGTATATATGTATGTACGTTGTACATACATATTTACTAGTATGTAGTTCATTTCTGCTTGCTGCACACCTCTACACTGGACTTAATAGAGAAAGATACAGTCTCTAAACTTCTTGTGTACTAGGGCCTTATTTTGTACTGCTTTCGGATTCGGATTGCCATTCGAAAATATAATCCGATTCTAAAATCAATTGGTATTTTGTATGGTTCTCGGATTGGGTGTAAGTGCTTCCAACTCAAAATCAAACATTTCCGAAAGTTAGATTGTCAAAACATCTATCAAACGTCACTTAAATTACTTGGAAACTGAGTTTGTATACGTTTGCTATAGAAACGCAATACAAAATAAGGCCCCTGAAATTTTTAGGGAAGTACAAGGTACGATAGATTGGGAAAGCAGCAATTAACCAAATGCCTCTCGAGCAAGTGTTAGTGTTGACACTAACGAGTAGCACCGCAATCAGTTAGCAACTCTGGACATTTTGAGAATCTATTTTTTACTAAGCTAGCTCGTGAAACAGAGAAAGGTACTCTACAAGGACGTCTGCTTCAATATTTCTCCAATTAAATATACATGCATATGTACTACGTAAGTATTTAGAAGGAGCTTATGCAGACTGTTGATTCTTATTCCAGCTGCGATGATGATGTAAATGGTTTATGCCAATAAGCCAGCAACAATTGTCGACTTTAAGGACAACGTTGTTCGCCTCATTGGCAAGATTGAGGCCAACTTATGTGCCTGAGTCATCCAAAATTGGACCTCTCGGATGACCGCCTTCAAGCAAAGCAACAAGATTATAAACAATATTATTTTCAAAACATAATGGTATCGAATGCTCTTTAACTTGATATTAAGAAATTCACTATACCTCAAATACAACCATTTTTACTTAAATTCAAAGATGTATCACGCTTAATGAAAGACCATTTATAATGCTTCGCTGGATGATTTGCTAGCAATGCTTCTAACTTCCTTGTAGACTAGATCAGATTGATTTTTGAGATGGGAACTCTTCACCTTAATACTGCGGACACAAATGGGCTTATTGTGATTTCTTTCTAAATTACAACTTGTTCATGATGCGGGAGTTGCAGATGAATCCGACTATGTCTTTGGGTGAGTAAGCAGATATGGCTCCCGCTTTTAAGTAACCATGACGTATTTTTGTTAGACAATCACAGTGACACAAAAAGCATTCTGTTGATTCTTCGACTTCGTTACACATGTTGCATATGTTATCTCCTGATACCCAAAGATGTTTGGTTAACACGACAGTGACCTATGAATACCGCGGCTATTCGAAGCTGACTCCTAGTCAGTTGTAAGATTTGTTCGTCCTTTTGTGAGAGATGTATCCTGGCAGCCAAATGAAATGAAGTCTGTTTGTGCTAGCTAGCGACATGAGTAGTTGTGGACAGTCCCATACTAAATTTGATGTTTCGTAGGGTTTGATGGCTAGTAGAGCGTGCTAACTTCTTCTTCTTCCTTTTATCAGCGAGATTATGATCCGAAAACAAGGGATCATAACCCTCCCACTTCACCGCATTTCTACTGATCCGCCTGTGGGGTTCGCCTTTTAGCGTGCTAACTGAGAAGATATAAATGTTTAGATTTTCTCTGAAGCATAGTTCTATAGTAAATATTTCGGCTTGAAATATGAATGTACTTTTTCTATTCTTGAGTAGTTGAAGGTCTTTAATCGCCAGCAAATGATGGGCCTTGGTATGTTACCTTGAAGGTGTGGCTTAAGTTAAATTTTGGCAATCTTTGATTATTATTTCTAGAAGTTAATTTTTATTACTTCAGTGTAGGAAGGATGTTTGGGCTGTACTTCTTCCAGGACGCCGCAGGCAACGCCATCATTTTCAGTAGCCAGCGCTTTAGAGAGATGAATGGAGAGCGAGGTGAAAGAACAAGGGCCGAATCAATGTATCGGTGAACGGATGATTAGTCACGTAATTTGTTATGTGTTCTTGGTATATCTAGCAACAACATACACACAAATTACGTGACGTATTACCCGTTCACGGATACGGATACAATATTTCCCTTTCTTCGGACATGTGTCTTATCTACAACAGAAGCAGTACTTTACTGATCAGACACACTTATAAGCAATCTTCAAGATAGACATCTTATAAATTATGAACCGGCTTCTGTCTTACTCACTATTTTATACAAGACCAGGTAATGGAAATATACTACAAATTTGGAAGAAATACAAATTTTTATAGGTAGTCATATCTTCCAGCGTAAATCAACCCATCTAATCGGATTTATGCTCTCCAAAAATCCGCCATTGTCTTATGAATCTCTACACAATAAATACCATCTCATGGGGTCTTAAATTCAATGAAGAGGCGTTGAGTAATGACTTCACACTTGTTAGGATTTGGCCTAGTGTGAAAATTCGGTTAGAGCCACTTAAACCGGTTATGCAAGCCATTCAAATAAGATTAGATTGCGATTCAGTTAAATGTGAAATACCCTAACAGATTATCGAAAGTATTTTATAGAACCGGATGTTTTTGCTTTTTGCGATGCCATTTATCTTGATAAAGCAACTATCCGGCAAAAAAAAAAATATAAATAAATCTCTTCTCGAGCAATTAAAAGATCCAAAACTAAGTGTTAGTTTGCCCAATTTAAAATTAAAATAAAATTTTCTAAGACCTTCCGCCTCACTTGTATGTACACCTCGCTAATGATTCACTTTCTCGAGTTTCTAACTGCAATATAAAAAAAAATGATGAAAACTTCCCGCTGTTGCTGCTATAAAAATTAATTAAAAGCCAATTAAAAATGCACTTTAGTTTCACCTTGAAATTCCAACATTTCGACTGCACACAACCCAAATACTGCGACGAGTCCTTCTCTCAAGTTCACAATACAACTTCCTTATAACATTCACTATAGCAAAACTAATCAAGCAAAACCTACACAATTTTGCATAATTTTTCAATAAAAATCACAAAATTTTCTGCATCCAATACAAGAGCACTATTAGACTAGACAACACTTAAGAATACTACTTGACTGACTGCTTTAGACATAAAAAATAAAAAACAAAAAATTAAATAAACATTTAAGTGTGGTTTTGAATTTTAATTGGTTTTGTGATCTTTCCATACGAATGACATTAAAACGGTAAAACAAGCGAGTTAAATTGGTGCCTTATATAGGAACACTGGTAGGTAAACTAATTAGTTAAATATGAGATGAGTGTTCATCGTTAATTATGGAGTCTTAGTTTTTTTTTTTTTTTTTTTTTTCTGCCTAGGTTCGAGGCGTGCCTAATACAAAATAAAAGAAAAGAAAAACACATCGCGTGATGACAAAGAGATGTGTTGTAATTGTGAAACTCATATAAGGTGTGTGATACGTTTTCATCATGCGAAATGACTATTTGCTATAAAATCGGAAATGTCGAATGGAACCGATCGTAAACAGTGAATTACTATTTTTACTGCTTTTATTTGTGATGTACGAGTATTGAGCGGGTTCGATTTGTTAGATTTTTAATCTCATTGATTGGGAGACATACATATACTACTGGGTCGGGACTAATAAAAATTAATTTAGTATCCCAAGCCGCCGAAAATTTTGAAATGAAATGTCGTGTACGTATTTGCATATTTATGGCATTCATTTGCGACTGACTCAAATTTGAAAATTTGAATTCTAAGCAAAATCATAAAAATGTCATTTTGACAGTTTTCCGAAACTTGAAATGCCATAGAGGTATTAATGTCCAATATTGAACGGCTTTCAAAGCTTGGTAAGGTACCTCTCTAATAATAGAGACGAAAAACCTCGCTTCGAAGTCTGTGCCTGAAGAAGAATGTTCGAAGAATTTCTACCGTCACGAACGTAAAACCTGCCAAATAATTGTCAAATGAGTCAAAGAGTTTTTGATTTCATTTCAAAAAGCCAATAGACATAAAAAATATGTTAGATGCAAAGTATCTTGAAGAAAATGCTGTGATTTGTTAATGTTCTCCCAAAATATTTCTTTTTAACTTAATTTAAATTTGTCAGTTTTCACACGAGTTTAATTTGTTCATTATATTTTTTTTAATGACAGTTGGCCCGAATTGTCTCGAAATAACTCGCTTGTCATTCGCGTACTTTTGCTTAGATTTTCCGCTCTCTGAGAGTTTTTACTCTCATCATGTCATATTTGACAATTTATTAGTTTTTGGATCGGAAAGTACGTAAAAGGACCTATAGTTTTGTTTGTTGAGACAACTTTTTGAGTTTGTTGACAACTCACTCAAATATTTTGACAGCTCTGACTGAAACAACGGCAAAACCAAAAAGAGTATTTTGACAATCGTAGAGACTAGGGGGTAGTAACATTTTCGAAAGCACTTCTGTCAGAAAATTCTTGTGTTGGTCAAAAACAGCAATATTTTGGATGAAATGCCGCCAAATTACAAATTTCTTTCTGTCAAATCAAACAAGTAACAGTCCATTCAAACAATCGAGTCAATTTTTTTTTTGTTTTCTTTTTTTCTAAATGGATATGTAAATTGGATTATCGTGATTGAAAAGAGGAGAAACAGCCAAATGAAATCAATGAGCACAATGAGCAGGATGTTTATAGGACCAATGCTCCTTCGTCTTTAACTGTTAAATTTTGGGCAGGCCAATTCAATTCCATAAGAGATTAAAAGATCCTCTCAGTGGACGCCGGGTAGGAGCGACTAGTGATAAAATCGATGAAAAAGTTGAAGATATTATCATTGGCAGACATGTTGAATATCTCAATTTAAAGCATATTGCGGATCTTGCACGAAATATTGGATATGATCAAGATCAGTTGCTGTTGGATGCTCAGAATGCTGACGGTCAAAAACCAGTGTCAACGACTAGCGGCTGTGAACGAAATTTTCAGTAAAATTGTGACTTATGATGAGACTGCAAAACATGCAGTGGCATCGATACGGAAACCATGTCCCTATCAAGCGTAAGGCTCAGCCCAATCTATTTTGCCTCGGACTAAAAGTCCACACACTCCAGATATGTAGTTTAAAATAAATCCGTTTAAATAGACAGCCGGAGAGATACGACAGAATTGCGAAACTCACTTTTTCGAAATTCTCTGTAATCGCAATGTCTATTTGAATCAAAATCTTAAGATCAATGTTTTCCTTATGAAAACAGTGCTTGTATACCATATGTGTCTGCAATATATAATCCGGAAGATATGCCGGTGCGAGTAGGTTGAGATAAAAAGTCACTTCCTAGAACAAAATATTTTGGTGGTAAAGTCGTCTCCATTTAGATATACGGGAATGAGATACAAAATGTAGCTAAATAACCAACAGTGATGGTAAATGATAAAAAGCTCGGAATTTTGCAGGATTACAGCACTGGGATTCAACAATACCAACGTGAACTGCATCTATAAACATCTGCTTTGACATGTCAACGAAAGAAATCGGTAGAAGAACGCCAACTGCGGCGATCGAAAATGTATTCGTGCTCTCGCCAATTGATTTAGAGTAGATTAGATTAGAAAAGACTTTATTTAGCAAATTATTGTTACGTTAAAGCAGAGAATAAGAAAAAGAAAAATAAATATATTAAAAACTTTCTGTTAAAATTTTCCTTCGATATATTAATGAGTGCTGAATAAATCTAAAAAGTGTGCTCCAACCTTTGGCTCCATTTAAAATGCTTAATATTTCTTCGTCTCCTAAGAAGTTCGTTTCGAACACAGCTCTCCTAATTTCACGTAATATTGGACACTGCCCAAGGAAATGGAAAATGTCTTCTCTAACTCGCATATTGCACATTTCGCAGTAGAGTGACAGGTCTGGCCTATGAGGAACATAATTTAAGTGCAATATTTCACCTCTAGCTCGGAAGACAGTTGAGATCATATCCAATGAATAATTCGCATTGAAGTAATTTTCTGCACACAAATTTAAATTCAGTCTGGAGTAATATTGCCTTTGTTGCGAAGATCTTGCCAAACTAATATACTCTTCTCGTGATTTTGCGTCTATAGATGATAGCAGCTCATATAGCTGTGTATGTAGATCAGTTGCATTATTCACGACCAGCCGCAGAGGAACTCCGTAGGACTTAGAGAGTAGTGTCCAAACATTTATGTAATTAAGATGGTTTGTGACCAAGAATTTAGCAAACCTGTGGATGAGTCTTGAAGAATCCATTTGAAGGAGCTTGTGGACGTAATCAAAATGCAGCTTGAGTGTGTCTAAAAACATGATCGGCAAACCAGTCGCAATATGTAGCATATAGTTTGGCGTTGTGGATGGTAGTTTGAAGATCCACTTTAGGAAGAAACGAAGCATTTTTTCCACTTCTTCGTATTGTTTATAACCCCATACTTGTGCCGCATACAACATGATAGATTTTCAAACTGCTTGAAACAGCTTGTATTTTTCCGGATGTCCAATATGCCTGTTTGACATACAACTTTTCCAGGATGCACATATTTAGAGTAAATAGGCAGAAATGTGGTTAAACAAATTAAACAAATTTTGATACATCTCATTAAGAAAATCGAAGAAAAGTTTGCCTAGTGCACGTTGCCTGGCTCAAGCTAGTGCCGGACATCTGCAGAGGAAGTTAACAAAAGTTTCTTTTTCGCTTGCGTTGTCCTTGCAATTGCGACAGTGTGTGTTATGGCGGATACCTAGTTCTGCTTCATAAACTCCGATTATTCAGTGGCCACTGCTAATTGCTGTTAAGCTAGCAGACATCACCTGCTTCTGTTTAGGAGACTGTTTATTTTTGCCTTGTATAACTAAGCCACATTTTACTTGATATGATGCATTTAGCTAACAGCAAAACATGACGGAGACTGGCAAACATACACCGAGCAATTAATAAGGTACCATTTGGAAATTAGTGGAAATTAGGAAAGCTTAATGAAATAGCTTCAGAGCATTCTGTGATAACATAGCATCAACCTCTGCAGTGGCCAGATTACATAAGGCACTGGTTAAGGAGAAAGCCGGGGCGTCATGTCCACTGTAAGAACAAGATGGCAGCTTCTTCTATCAGAAACACACTTTCCGGGTAGCTCAATCTACAGCAGCACACATATATTGGACAAGTAAAACAGGCCCAGGAGAGAAGACTGGGCGATGGCAAGAAACATCTGTACAGAACAAATATTAAGCTGGGCTCTAAAAACCTTTCAGCCGTTCTTTCCGCCTGAGTGATTGAGCCTTGGAGAGCTGAGCCCTGTCGTTTTTCTCAATATCGGTGTAACCTGGAACCCAGACCACAGTTATCTTGAACTTTCTGTCTAGGCAGAGTATCTCATTTCGGCACTATCGTATCCAGTTTGGAGGATATAGTAACTGAGTCAATGACTTTAATAGCGGCTTGACTATAGATGAAGATAGCAATGTTTCGCTTACGTATCGTATTTGAGATAAGCTTGATCTGGCGGCAAGCGTCTAAAGAAATCCGAGAGCCTGTAGGATTTTGAGATGCCAAAGAATTCCTTAACCACTTCACCGTCTTTCCATTTTTGCCCTAGTAGAAAATAGTACTTTTTTTTAAGTTTAATTCGAGGGTTGTGTAATTTGTAGGAAACGAAAACAGTTCCCTCGGTAGTGAATCCAGAATATTTCTATGACCGTACTGTTTCGCAGTCCAGCTTCTTAGAATCCGCTCCGCATAATGCGATGTTTTTTATATGCAGATCAAGAAGTAGAAGATGCAGAGGAAGGGCGTAGGGCTCCTATGGTGCCTATACATGCTTTTCTTTGTACCTTTTTAATTTTTTTTATGTTGCTGCCTTTGTTTTGCGCTGGCCACCATACTAGTGACTCATAGAGTTAGTAGTACCACTACTGTATACATCCATAAGGTCAACTTTGATTAAAAACCTTTTTTTAAATGTTTTGCTGCAGACGTAGAAGGCTATACATGCTTTCTGTACTCGCTGATCTACGTTAAGTTTCCAGCTAAACTTAGAAGCAAGGATGACGCCCTAGTATTAAGCACTGGATAAGAATGAGATTAGTTGATCATTCAGTCAAGGAAAAGTAAAGTCAGATATTTTAGTTTTTGATTTACATACAAAGCAACCGGTGATGATGACATCTGTCATCACGTAAGCGTAGTGTGGATGAAGTGGCGAAAAAATTCCGCTATCTTCTGTGACAGAAAAATGTCCCCTACGCTGAAGGGAAGGGTCTACACCGCAGTTGTGCGTCCAGCGCTCACATACGGTTCACAGTGTTGGACGATGTACAAAAAGTATGAGTAAATTAACGGCAGCTGAGATGAAGATGCTTCGCATGACAGTACGAGTGACAAAGCTTGATCGAATAAGAAGTTCGAAGATCCGTGAAAGCATTCACGTCAAGGAAACCATCTTACGAAAGATAGAGCACGACCGGCTCAGCTGGTATTGCCACGTTCAAACAAGAGATCATTTGAACCCTGTAAAAATGGCAATATAACGTTCCAAAGACATCGCGATGCAGGTCTATTTATAAACGCCTGGATCACACAAATGCGACGACATCGGCATTTCATTGGCCTCAGTAACCGAGTGATCCAAAATCGGGAGGCCTACCGATATTTTCTGAGGTCAAATAGGCGAACCCCACAGGCGGATCAGTAGAAAGGCGGTGAAGTGGGAGGGTTATGATCCCTTGTTTTCGGATCATAACCTCGCCGAAATAGGAACAAGAAGATTTACATACAAAGGAAATATGGTATGTACAAGGTGGCTCAAAACTAATGACCCAATTAAACTTTTTGTCTAAATTAAAAAAAAAAACACGATGATTTAATTTTTTTTTTTATTTTTATTTGGACTTCGAAATTGGTTCCAATATGTATCGATATTATATGTCGTTCAAATACTGGCCTCCAGTGTTTATGCAAATTTTAGCCCTTTTTATGACATTTTCCAAAACGTTTCTCAATACTTCCAGCGGTATGTTCTTTAATTCTTGTCTAATGTTGTCTTTGAGGGCTGCGAGAGTCTGTGGCTTGGTCACATAGATCAATATCTTCAAATAATCGCAAAGAAAGAAGTCTGGAATGATTAGTTCGGGTGATCTTGCGAGCTAATGCAAATTTTCAAAATGGGAGATATCACGGCTTAAAAAAGTGTTCTTCATTAAACCACTGTGATGTCCGCTGTGTGTGTAGTGGCACCATCACATTGAAACCACATAATCCAACCCCAATTCATCCAATTGAGGTATCAAAAAGTCAGGTAACAGGGTTCTGTAGCGCTCACCAGTGACATTCAGGCAGCAGCGTCTTCGAAAAAGTACGGCCCAATCATCCTTTCAACACAGACACCGAACCAACTTTCAGTGAATGTAAGGGCGAGTCTTGAATAATACGGGGATTTTCAGTGCTCCAAAAGCAAGTATGCCCGCTTGTTGATATGTCCGGAGAGATGGGAATGTACTTCGTCACTTATGATTGATTTTGAAGGAAAATCGTCTTTTTCATGGTTGAGGTTTATGATGCGCTGACTGTATTCTAGACGGGCTTAGTGATTTGCGGGCAGAAGCTGATGCGCTACGTGAACATGAATAATTGCATTGCAAATCGTCTCGTTGATGTTGTGGGACACTCTTCTACATCCGGCCTGTCCTTGGTATGCCAGCCCTTGCCTTATCTCGTGTTAAGCCAGTCTCTCCATGACGTGCGGCTAAACGTCCAGTATTGTTACCTGTCGGTGCCGAACGGTAGATATTATCTACGATGAAACTCACACTGTGTTCTTATCACTGATGAATTATTATAATGAGGAGTTTACTCGTAGCGTAGGTGGCAATGGTGCAGTGGGTAGTGTGTTTGCTCGTCAACCGATGTGTGCAGGTTCAAGCCCCAGTGGGGAACAGCAATCATCAGCCATCCGAATGTAGAGGAAAACGAATTACATCGAAGTTTTCCAACCATTGCACCAAAGAAAGATTCCTGCCTGGCGGTACAATGTACCGGAGAGTCCTGAGTGCTCACGGATTTGGGTTTCCTTTTCATTTATAGATTAAAAAAAAAAAAAATACTCGTAGCGTTCCAATGTTCATCGTTGTGTTTTTCGCATCTGTCTACTACACAACTGTCAATATAACGATGAGAGATGATACCATTTGCAAAAATCATAATCAATCCATATAGGGTCATTACTTTTGTGCCCCCTTGTACTTCTTTCGCATGGGTGTGTTATTTTATTTATCAAATTACTTTATTCATGCAAGGGTGCAAATTGTTATAGACAATATTTTTAAAGTACTCGATAATTGTCACTAATGCTTAGTAATACTTAAGATTACTAGATAATACTTGATAACGGTCAGATGTTCCTTATAATGGCAATAATAGCAACAACGTTTGTAATCAAGAAAGTAGAATCTATACAATACGAGTACTTAAGTGTTAACATTTGTAAGTATGAACTCGATTTTATTCACACAGTTCCAATCACTACTAAATGAAGTGAATCACTAAATGAAGTTGAATCTGTTCGATATCTCCTTTGAGAATGTCTGTCTTGATTTTAATTGAACATCTTTCAATCTAAGTTTTTATTATTTAAATTTTATGAGATAACACAATTAGCATCTGTTTACATTTCATTACCTACTCTTTCTTCAAATGCGAAAAAATAACAAACTATCACCCAGATGCCCCCTTATTATCGCTAATAATTCAAAATAAATACCGCTGTATATTGCATAAATGCGTGTGCAGTTTCTTTGTCTTTATAAAAAAAAAAACAAAATGAAATATACAAACGAAATCGTTTGAAGTCCATCATTTATTTACTTTACGTTGTTGGACCTTAAAGAGTGCAAATGAAATCCCTAATTAAAAAAAAAACTCAACTGTAATCCGCGCTGCCAGTGTTGTTATTTGGCATCCACATCATGATCATGACGTTTATGTAATAATAATCACCACACTCTAGCTGTGGTGTCTTGTTTGCATGGCAGTTACTTAAGTGGTAAATAAAAATGATCATCATGATCGGCCATCCATCCGTCGCGTCCATCGCGATGAAGAGAGATGCCATCGCGACTTGAGTTGCCTAATTTTGTTGTCGCGCGGACACCCAGATTGAGTGACATTTCAGACAACGATCACGTTCTGGCAGTGCACAATGCGACAACATGGGCATTTTTCACACGATCTGCGTGCCCTGCTTACTGTATTCTGCTTCGCTTTATTTTTATGGCTGATTTGTAACAACTTATTTAAATTTTTGGCGTATTTTTTTCTACTTTTTGGTTTTCCTCTTTTCTTTTTTTATTGGGAAATGACAGGCTATTCGCGCAGGGAGAAGCATTTACGAAACGGTCTGTCAAATAAAAACTCAGATTTTATCATGTGAATAAATTAAAAACTGAAAAATTTGCGTCATCGTCCGAGTTGGAGAACTGGTTACACTGAAAAACCAGGCGAGCAATGCGGCGTATTTTGGCCTATTCATTATCAAATACCCGATGTCGTTTGGCAGACATAATTGACATTTTACTCACCACATCGCAACTTAGTATGACCGTTTGACCGTTTAACCAGTACCCGTGGGTGGTTGCACAGTAGTCATCTCGCAATGTATTTGTTTCGACATAATTTTCTTAGGCTATGCACGATTAAATAGTTCAACTTTTGTACAAATTTTGGAGAATCAGTACCTTCGGGTATTATTTGTCTTAAATCTGTAGGTTCTAAACCTTGGAAACCTTGCCTATAAGGTCTTTCAAATTGAAAGAATAACTTACTGATTTACAACTTCGCCCCAAAATGCCTGCTGGAAGGAACAACTTACGTAAGAGTTTAATAACTCTTTTAAGGGATTATACGCAGTTGCAAGACCAAAAAAGTTGTTTATTTATGAATTTTTTCTGAAAGGGGATTTTATTTGACAAATACCAAAAGTATTAAAACATGTTGTGGTAACTTTTAACTTTATATCGGTGTTTCATTTTTAAAAATATTGAGTTACAGTGCTCCTGTAGACGATCTCCTGGAGATCCTCCAAAAAAATGTGGCTGACGATATCTCCGGTTTGGATTATTTAAAATAAAAAAACCAAAAAGATTCGATTAGTGGATAGATAAGTCTAGGGATTGATCGAAGGAATAGTCGAAATTTTGATAAAATTCCGATTTTCGGCTAGAAAATTTTTTCGTTAAATTGTTTAAAAAAATAGAAATAATTTTCGAAAATCTTATTCCTTCGATCAATCCCTGAAGAATATATCTGAGAAGATTGTGTTAAAATTTCAGACCGATTGGTTTTGCCGTTTTTGAGAAATCGTGCTCACCGATTTTGAAAACACCGTTTTGAGAAAAACGCGTTCAAAGTTTCAAAAGACGTTCACACACGCTACGAGACGTCCTTACAAATGTGCGTGTATTTCCAAGAATATTTGCCGGGTCGATTTCAAATTAGATGTACAGTCAAATATATGTACAATCCGAAAATGCAAAAAAAAAATTGATTTTTTTAAATTTCTAACTGCGTATAACCCCTTAATACAGTTGCACGATGTAAGTTGGAAATGAAGAAAAGAGATAGGAGAATTCTTTTTGTTGTACAGTGGTTTGAAACTGAGGAACATGCTTACTCAATGGATGGTGTCTGAACTACTCGGTTAGTATATGCTGTAATGTTTACATTCGGTTAATTTCTAGTGTTTGTTTCGATGATTTTTTCGAATTACTTGGTGAAGAATGATCGCACCATTTGATATTATTACTAGAAGACTTGAATGGTTGAGCCTCGAGCCGATGACCTTCCAAGTGTAGTTCAGTTGTCTGACATACTAGCCACTGCAGCACGGCGCAATGTTCGAATCCCAGAAAACACCAAACGTTTTTCACGGTCCCACCTTTATTTAAAGATATTTCGGGTGTACATGAAGACTTAATCTTCATCTAGTCATCGCGTTACTAAAATACCGTACAGCTCATTCCACAGAGAATCAGGGACTCGTAATGACGTAACGTGTTATTTTTCAAGACAGATATAGCCTAGACTAGATCAGAAACGTAGTGCCGGGCTGATTATGCTAAACCGATTAGGTACGATATCGATGTCCTCACTGGGCACTGTTTTTTGACAGGCCAACAAGCCAACATGGGTAAGGCCTCTTCTAACAACTTCTGCAAGAGCTGTAGAATTAAGGAGGAGGACAAGGAATCCATTCTTTACCTCATATTCGGGCCTGTTCCAAAAAAGGAAATCACAGAGCAATTAGACTCGTTGCGGTCCATTGTACTGCCAGGCAGGATCCTTTCTTTGGTGCAATAGTTGGAAAAACTTCGATGTTATTAGTTTTACTTTTATATTGGTTCCTGGTGACTGCTATTGCCCGCTACGACTTTAACGTACACACATCGGTTAACGAGCAAACATACTAATCACTTGGCTCATGATGATGGTTACGCGTTTGTGTGCCATTGTCTGCATGAGCCAAGTAAAACTACTGGAACGTGAGAGAAAAGAGTCCAAAAGGACTAACTCGAATCCAGATGACAACTAAGTCAGAAACCCCCACCTACGATGAAATGCCAAGAAGGCGGTACCGTAGGGATAAGGGTAAGAAGGGAGAAGGGGTTAGTGGGTAATAATCCCACACTCTTACTGGGTACGAAGTGAGAAGTACCCGAATACGCACCATGACTCCCAGTAAAGATGAGATCATTACCGCGATCAAGACACTCAAAACCAACAAGGCGGTAGGTTTTGACGGTATTCCAGCAGAGCTCTTACGAGCAACGCCAACAACATCGGCTGAGCTTCTGCTTCCACTTATAGATAGAGCTTGGGAAGCTGAGAGCTTTCCTAACGAGTGGAAAAAGGGAATGATCGTCAAGCTTCCTAAGAAAGGAAATTTAATGGAGTGCGGAAACTGGAGGGGTATCTGCGTGCTGCCTGCTGTAGCTAAGATAATAGCTAAAATCATCCTTGAACGAATCAAACAACATCTCGAAGACACACTCGATGCCGAACAAGCAGGTTTCCGCTCTGGATCCTCCTGTGCCGACCACATTAACACCCTGCGGATTATCATCGAACAGTGTGTTGAATATCGATCGCCACTGTACCTGCTGTTCATCGATTTTGAGAAGGTGTTCGATAGTGTCAACAGGGAGTTTATTTGGCGTGCCTTACGCAGGAGAGGCATTCCCGATAAACTAATTGCTATTATCAAAGCTACATATGAAGGCTCCAAATGTCACGTTCTGCACAGGGGAAGGTTGTCTGAGGAATTTGAGATCCAAAGTGGGGTAAGACAAGGCTATATCCTTTCACCAATATTATTCCTATTGGTGATTAGCGATATGCTTCATGCAGCTTTGTCGACGGGGAACGGAGGAATTCGATGGACTCTTACATCTCAACTGAAGCATCTTGACTACGCAGACGATGTATGCTTACTCTCCCACAGAATTATGGACCTCCACCAAATGACAGCAGATGTGGAGAGGGAGGCAGGTGTCGTCGGGCTGAAAATTAATACGGCAAAAACTAAAATTATCAGCCTTGGAACAAACTCATCGGCTCAAATATGCATTGCTGGACAACCGGTAGAGAGAGTAGAGGATTTCCAGTATCTTGGGAGTATTGTCTCGACCGATGGTGGAACCGAACTGGATATAGCCAACAGGATCGCCAAAGCAAAGTCCGCGTTCGGGATGTTGTCCAAAATATGGCGAAGCAATGCAATCAGTTTGAGCACCAAAATAAGACTGTTCCGCTCCAACGTTGAATCCGTGCTGCTATATGGTTGCAGCACGTGGAGAGTGACCACCTATCACCTATTACTATCACCAGAAAGCTGCAAACGTTCGTTAATAGGTGTCTGCGCAATATCTTAAGGATTTTCTGGCCCAATCGTATCTCTAACAAACACCTTTACGAGAGAACGGGTCAGGAACCAATAGGCACAACTATCCAACGGCGGAAGTGGCAGTGGATTGGTCACACGTTCCGAAAGGGTGACAGCTCCATAGCGAACCATGCTATGAAATGGAACCCTCTAACTCAGGATGGCAGAAGACCTGGCGGTCCGAGGAGAACATGGCGCAGAACAGTTGAGAAGGAGGCACGGCAGTTAGGGAAAAGTTGGGAAGAACTCAGACACATTGCCAGAAACCGTACACGATGGCGCGTAGGCGTAGTAGAGGCCCTAGGACCCACAAGGGGATACAGGACATAAGTAAATTATAAAGTAAAGTACTGGGCACGGGCTCAGTTTCGTCTTTTGAAGATTACCACCTCCAAGCGAAAAAAAACACTAGCCACAGCACTAAGGTCACCCTTTCCCTTTAAACTTGTATTATTGTCTTACACTGTAACGTGGCTTGCACCGAATACATTGTTGGTTCTGCTGGAAAACCGGAAGCCTATAAGACGTGGTGGTGCAAGCCTTCTGGTAACTGGCGCAACATGGAAGAATTCAATTTGAAGAGGCCATGAAACTCAAAGTTCCGCTGTCAGACAAAGAAGGAATCTTGAACAAACAGATCAGTAATAGATGGTCTAATAATTGTATGATCTTCAGGAAAAAGAGATCCATCCTGAATAATGTAAGATGTGAATGCCTTAGATTAGGAGCTGACTGGCTTAGGTCAGCAAAGTCAAAGTCGACTCTGCTAACTTAGAAGTGAAATGAGTAGAGAGGCCCTATTTTTATTTGCATCTATAACTACGGGGCAAGTATTATAATCAGTTCACGAAGCCTTCAAAGGGAAAAGAATAATCCTGATTTCTGGTAAATTCTTATCAACTGTCAGCCGTCTATCGAATATGCATTGAAGGAGCTATTGGACAAAAAAAAAGATTTAGCTAAGAAGTTCAAACGCAAGCAAGAAGTGTTCATGCCCTCATACTTGACAACACCTTTGACCAATGCCACACAAGTCATTCAAATAGTCCTTGAACATTTCAACGCAAAGATGAGATATCTTTAAAAAAAAACCATCGAAAAAACAAATTACACAAGATCACCTTCGGATATAAGCCAAACTTGTCGATAAACGAAATGTGGTAGCAGGACAACCCCTGGACTATTACATGATTGAAAGATGCAATCCCCAGGATAATCACCCAAAGGAAGTTTTTAGATGAACCAGAACATTTGCTGATTGAGTTTCCTTAGAGATCGCTAAAAAGCCCAACTGCAGTAAATACAAGCGCGAATGACCTTTTAACTATTTCTTTCATTCATATAACTAGATAATCCAACATTTCACTCCGAAGATCAGAACCCTCAAAGGAAAGAAAAGCTGACAGTATTAATACCTGAAATAGACAAGTTCTGCAAACTATTAAATGACTATGTAAGTTAATACGAGTATACCATATGAGGAACAACCTCATCGGCTCAAATATGCATTACTGAAGAACAGGGAGTATTGTCTCGACCGATGGTGGAACTGAACTGGATATAGCCAACAGGATCGCCAAAGCAAAGTCTGCGTTTGAAATATTGTCCAAAATATAGCAATGCAATCAGTTTGAACACCAAACTAAGACTGTTCCGCTCCAATGTTGAATCCGTGCTGCTATGTAGATGCAGCACGTGGAGAGTGACCACCACTATCACCAGAAAGCTGCAAACGTTCGTTAATAGGTGCCTGCGCAATATCTTAAGGATTTTCTGGCCCAATTGTGTTTCTAACGGTCAGGAACCAATAGGCACAACCAGGCGGTCGGAGGAGAGCATGGCGCAGAACAGTCGAGAAGGAGGCACTGCAGTTGGGGAAAAGTTGAGGAGAGCTCAGACACATTACCAGAAACCGTACACGGTGGCGCGTAGGCGTAGTAGAGGCCCTAGGACCCACAAGGGGATACAGGACATATGTAAGTTAGTAATATACGAGGTCTAATTAAGTTTTGATTCTATGGAAATAAAGCGGAGGATAACTTTTGCCCACTACTGTTTTATATGAGATAGAGATTAAAAAGTTCCATGCTAAAATGTTCGCTAATAGAGACCAATCAAGAGGATTAAGTTAATATGCATAAAGCATTCGACAGCGTTAATTGGTGAATGAAAATTTTGGAAGCGTCAAGGCCTTTGGCAATAGATAAAGTTAACCGAAGGTACAAACACGGTGGTTATTGTACGGTTACTGAGCGCAAACTGGCATTAAAAGTCTCAAAGCCAAGCTTTCTACACATGCAACAACTGGATGAGAGCTAGATCTTTCATCATCAACCGGATGTGCACAACCATTATGATGCATCCTATCCTAACCTATGTTTTATGGTAGATAATTGCAATTAAAAACCGCGAACCTTGAAAAACCCAGAAATAAATATGCATAAAGATAACCAGTGCCATTAGAACTACTCCATCTGCAGCGCTTAAAATGATGCTTTCAGTTACACTTATCTACCTACGGAAGAAACAATTCCTTGAAAAAGGACCACATCGGACTATTGCTGAATATGCCAAACACGACGACTGATACCCGAAATTTGAAATAAGCTTCAAAATAGAATTCTTTATAGTCAGTAAAAGTTCCATTTATGACAGTGGCTTGCCGAGAACTGTCTTCAAGAAGGTGTCTCAACATTCATATAGATAGCCTTGCGGTGAATGTCCAAGCTTCGGAACAACCAGGACACTCGCAGAAGATTTTGCAACGACCTCTGAATGATTTTGTCAACAAAGACATTCTGAGATTCATTCTAAACTTGGAACAAAAATGAACACTAACCGCTCCCCCATTTTTTTTTTTTTTTATAAAACTGAATATGATTGTCAGTAATGAAAGTAAGTATAGCAATTTGATTTCAATCTCAACCCTAGGTAGCGCTAGGTTTCGCGAAGGTTATTGCCATCGATCATTTTATCTTTGATATATTGTTTCTTTGAATATATTGTACATACGAGTACGTAGTCGTACATACGTATTTCAGCGTCACCTAAAATTCAGCCACTTCTACTTCAAAAATTGAGTGAAAAGTAAGTATATTTAGGGTGTTTTATTTTAATTTTATTTTTTTTTTTTTGTGGCCACGCCCATTTGGCGGTAAGAACGCTCCTAGGCGCTTCTTATATCATTTCTGCTGTATTTTAGGATATCAGCCCCCTTTTTTTTAAGGCTCGGGCCGCTCTTTTAGCTTGTCTAATACATAGGGTGTTATTCCAGTGGGAAATGCACAATATGTTGCCTTCCCAACTGTAAAGGGTATATTTGAAAGTAGATTCAGATATTCCGCAGAAGGGTTCTGGTCTAATGAACAACTCAGAGGAGGCTTCTCTGGCTAGCAGATCCACAGTTTCATTGCCGTCAATGCCTACGTGGCCCGGTACCCACCACAGTTTTACTTTGTTGTATTTGGCTAAGTTTTGTAAACTGTCGAAGCAGCTTAAAACTGATTTTGAACTTATCAAGTGGGAGATCAATGCTTTGTGGATGGTGGTACCTTTGACGCCTGAGCGCAGGTTTATACTAGCGCAAGTCTCAATAGCGTAAAGCGCAGCCTGGAAAACACTGAGACTCTTTCCAAGTGGTTTCGAAACTTTATAGTTGGGTCCATACACTCCGGCACCAACTCCTGAATACATTTTTGATCCATCGGTAGACCACACTATTCATTATTCCATGTATCACGGCTTGGGATCTCAATCTCAAACCGCGCTGAGCCTATCTAGCTCGGGGAAGTCGGTTAATAAATCCAAGAGATCCACGTGATCCCACGTACGAGTACTATTAACACCTGACTTTCGAAGACTTACTGCACTGCGGATTGGCACTTTCCTGATGAATAAATATATTTAGCGGAGTGAGTCTGATTATAGCCTCTATGGCTGCGTGTGACAGGTGTGCATAGTACCTGTGATTCCGAGGTAAGCTACTCTTTGAAGTTTATTAAGTTTGTTGATGGTTGTGACTGCCTTAGTTTTTGTTTACCAGACAATGGATACGTATGTTAGAATGCGTTTAACCATCGTTATATATAACCAGAATGTGACCTTACGGGACATACCCCAGGTTTTGCCATACATACTGCGACAGGCCCACATGGCAGTGGTCGCCATTGCTATTGTATGTTTATTACGAAAGTTCTAGTTAAGTTGTTTGTCTAGGACAATTCCTAGATATTTTACCTCCTGAGAAAGGTTTGCGTTCTTCTTCTTGTGAACGGTACAACGACTGCCTTGCTGGGGTTAATCGATAGGTTCTCCCCAGCACACTAGTCCGAGACTACAAGAAGTAAATCTTGCACTAGTTGACACATGAATGTGTTTGCCCTTGATTATGATCACAAGGTCATATTTTATTGAGATACTTACGCCCCATTTCTTCACCGAGTACTAGCGCTAGTACCGGTATTAGAGCAAAAGTTGGTACTCAAATCGGTATCAAGTCATTTCTTCACAAAGTACTAACGCCGATTTGGTACCGAGTATTAGCTGGTACTCGGTATTAGCTTAGCTTTCGAAATCAGTATTAGACCAGTTGGTAGTACTCAAATCAGTATCAAGTCATTTCTTCTAATGTCAATTTGGTACCGAGTATTAGTTGGTACTCGGTATTAGCTGGACCCTCAAAATCGACAGTCTAGCGTCGTTAATACCAGGATTAGGCCAATTTCAATCATTTATCATGAGAGATAGTGATCTATTTTGATATTTTCTTCGCTGTCATTGTGAAAAAAGTAAATACATAAACGTGTGTTCTATTTTGGTTTCATTTGATTTTTTATTCTATTTTCTGGAAAATGGCTTTGATTTTTGGTCATCAAAATAGCCGCCCAAAGAAGGAGGAATGCTCAGGAGATTCGTTCGCCAAAGTTCATTAACAATGCTCATTGCCAGCTTCTTGTGGATGACGAGAAAATTCTGCAGAGGTGGCGGCAGTATTGTGAAGAACTTTTAAATGAACAGTTTCCCCGGCTATACTTTCCAAGAGCCACCCTTAACTGTGAAGAAATACCCGACATTACAGTCGAAGAAGTTAGTGAGGCGGTCAAATACTCCAAAAAACGAAAAGCGGTTGGGCCAGACGAGATGCCCTCTGAGTTCTGGAAAAAGATGGGAGACATCGGGTTCAGATGGCTCAGAATTCTCATCACCAAATTTGTGAGAGGTGAACCAATGCCGAATCAATGGAGGGAAAGTTACCTTCTCCCTGTGTACAAAGGAAAGGGTGATACGCGAAACTGTGATAACTACCGTTCGATAAGCTGATGTCACACACCATAAAGATCATTAAGCGGGTATTAGGTACCCGACTGCGAAAAATAATACGGCTATCTGATGATCAGTGCGGGTTTGTCTCGGGTAAATCAACCACAGATGCAATTGAAAGTATAAGGATCATAATGGAAAAACATCGTGATTCCTTAAGGGATTTGCATATTGTATTGGTTGACTTTGAAAAGGCATTCGACAGACAACCACGAGATCTGATATGGGTGGCGCTAAGACATCGAGGGGTTCCAGAAACCTATGTACAGATGATCATGGACATGTACGAAAGAGCAAAGACAAGAGTAAGATGCCCCGCTGGATTAACCGAAGACTTCCCAATCAAAGTCGGGGTGCGCCAGGGAAGCGTTTTAAGGTATTTGCTCTTTATTACAGTACTTGATTATCTGCTTGAAGGTAAAGTGATGGACCCCAAGGTACATCAGTTATTCTTTGCTGACGATGGAGCCATCATAAGTGAGGATCCTACATTCCTGCAACGAGCACTTGATGTGAGTGGACGCTCTGGAGGGAAATGGGTATTGCATTAGTTCAAAAAAGACAGAGTACTTGTGCTGCCCGTTCTCTGATCCACTCACGCCTATTCCAGACATTTATTTGAATGGAACAGTGCTTCCCAAGTGCGAAATGTTCAAATATCTGGGATCTATGATCAATAGCAAAGCAACCTGTGATGACGACAACAATTATCGCGTAAGCGTAGTGTGGATGAAGTGGCGAGAAAATTCCGCTATCTTCTGTGATAGAAAAATGCCACCTAACTTGAAAGGAAGGCTCTTCACCGCAGTTGTGCGTCCAGCGCTCACATACGGTTCACAATGTTGAACGATGTACAAAACGTATGAGAGTAAATTAACGGCAGCTGAGATGAAGATGCTTCGCATGACAGCAGGAGTGACAAAGCTTGATCGAATAAGAAGTTCGAAGATCCGTGGAAGCCCTCACATTAAGGAAACCATCGTACAAAAAATAGAGCGCGACCGGCTCAGCTGGTATTGCCACGTTTAACTAATCACACACTCTGCCACACGATTCCGCATACCTACCACCATACTCACATCATTCACAACAGTAAAGCAACTCAAATATTAAAAAAAAACTTCACTAATGAATAAAATACGAATATAATTCGAAATAATTATCTAACGGCCGACAAATGCCAAAATAGTGTCAAAATCAGTATTAGACCAGTTTTTAGACGTATTAGCTGCTAGTACCGCTTGATGAACTTAGATCCAGTATTAGTGATGTGAAGAAATGTACAAGTACTATCTTTTCGTTGGTACCGAGTATCAGAGCTAGTACCTGGTCTAGCTAGACCGGGTATTAGGGCAGCTTAGTACTCATGTGAAGAAATCGAGCGTTAGTGAGTTAGATATAATTCTCAAAACAGACGCCTAACATTTCCTAAAAACTGCCATCAAATTGGAGGGTCAAAAAGTGGCTAAAAATTATGCAAAAAGAAAAATAGACGTAATAAATGCTGTCAAATCAACTGTCCTTTCAAGTTGTCCCTTAGCAATAACGAGTACACACACCTACAAAAAAAACACAAATTTCCCTGGAATATTTAAACATATTTCAGATCTTCAAACTGTTTATGATGAGATTTCGGGCAAAAAAAAAATATAGTTAAATGTAATTGGGACAACATAGCTCTACGAGTGAGGCTGAATCAGATACGTTTAAAACAGTCCTCTCTAGTGTAAACTAACTCATTATCAGTTGAATCAACAACCAGACTAATTAGTATCCATACTCACAGCTTTTAATGCGCAATCCTTTCCATGGCCGTTTTTGGCAGAGTCATTATTATTGTTGTTATTTCCATTGGCGTTCGGTTCCGGTGATGTTGCTGTTGACGATGAAGCCGACAACGACGATGCGGACGATGATGATACCTTCGTGGATGACGATGATGAATTGTTCTCCCATTCACTCGGCATTTTGCGTAGATTTCTGTCTCATATTTAGATTATCATAACTTTCTTTTATTACAAGGCTTTTCGCGCGCCTTCTCTGTGTTCCTAACAACAACTGCTACCTCGTTAGATTGCTTTCATCTCTCTGGCAACAAACAGAAACCTGAAAACAGAAACAACAAGAAATAATTTAAATAAACATTGTAATCATTGTTTTAATATTTTTCTTAGTATTTTTGGTTTTATTTTTCTTTTTTTCTTTCTCATGGCAAATAACACTTTGGAGATCATTCCTGGGAGACGGGGAGACTGTATCACCCTTGTACGCCATGTTGTGTGTTGTGTCGCACCGGAACATAAAAACTCGAGAAGAAAACAATAAAAGGTTCGTTCACACTTTGGTCTTGATGGAGCGAGCGGTGTGTAGTGGATTTTTGTCGGGTGATTAATGTTTGCATAGAATTCTTGTAGTATTTTTCCAAGAACAGTCTAGGAGGCTATTAGTGTTGGATTGGATTCGATATGCTTTTACACTCTTGTAGGTTGTGGAGGGTAGGGGTGGGGACAAGGAGCATGCATGGTAATGTTAATATAGAAATGTGATACGAAAACAGTAGCGTACATCAATAGAATCGAGAAATGTTCAATGTACTCGTAGCTCAGTCAAGCAGCGATTGTTCATGGGGTTGACCAAGCGGATAGGGGCAAAGACCCCAAACAACCATAGATAGTCACAATGATTGCTGGACATCTATACAATTGCGAATGACTTCCGTCAGGCGGGTGCTCACATCAGCATTGACAGAAATAATTTGCTGACTATTATTACCAACTCCAACACGCTGAAGGCGTGCTATACGAATGAGACTAATGCTTCAAACCGCTCAATGTCGATGGAATATCACAAAAAGACATTTGAAAATTGATTGGAAGGTAATGAGGTTTAGGTCGTGTCATCTAGTTCGATGGTTGAAAATGAATTTCAACGTCCAGTCAATCTGGGTGTGACGATTCGAGGAATGCATAGGACTTTAGCTTGAACGCTCACTTGGGATGAGTCCCAAATGTCTATGACCAATCAACAGGATTCACAAATTTGGTTGTTCGATTCAAACTTTTAGAGCTTATGCAGTTGAAGTGCTGGGTGAGTGCTTGAACAAATCTATGGAAACAATAAATTTTCTCAAAATTCAACTTCTTCAAGCGATGCTAGAGCGCATATACTCTGGCAAATGGAATGGTTGCAAATAACAAACAAAGGAGTCGCAGAAGAAGCATCTCCCGATGGCTGTTGGTTTGCCTAATATTGAGAAAGAACCACCGCAGGCGAAGATTTTGCAGCTCTGTTTTCAATGCCGGGGAATACAACTCGGTTTGAAGACTTCTGCAATGCCAACCGCTTAGCAATTGGAGGTAGGTTGTTTGAGCATCAAGTGCATGCTAAAAGATCAGTCGGGTCTCAACCCGCAGGCAACGTGCATCCAATCACATTGACTATATTAGAATTAGCTTACGTTTCAGAAATTGTGTCCTAGACGTCCGAAATACGTTGTAGGTACGTTGTTTGAGCATCAAGTGCATGCTAAAAGATCAGTCGGGTCTCAACTGGCAGGCAACGTGCATCCAATCACATTGACTATATTGGAATCAGCTTACGTTTCAGAAATTGTGTCCTAGACGTCCGAAATAAGCGAGGAGCTGATATAGGATTGGAACGCAACCCCCTCTTATGCTAGCTTTTATACGCCCTTGTACTGCGTCCGTCAACGGCAACCGCTCCACCTGGCTGAGAATAACCAGGTTTAACACCAACAAGGTTTAGGATCCGCAAGTGTGACAACAATACAAAATAGAAGTAGAGGCAATCAGAGCAGCGCAGGAGGGTTTGGATGATCATTGGAAAGCTGTAAAAAGTTTAAACGTCTTCAGTACTAGAGCCCCATAGTAGAATCACAGTCGATGCTGAGAATATGGAAAAACTACTTTTGCAGAGTATATAACGGCGACGAAGACCAATATCCCGCTGTCAGGCATAAAGGACCATTCAACATAGACGATGATACCCAAAAATTCCGTCCGAAGTTAGGATAGCAATATCCAAACTGAAATCTAACAAGTCTGCTGGACCTGACGGCTTACCGGCCAAACTTTTCAAGGCAGCTGGTTATGAATTGATAGAGAGCATACACCAACTCATCGCTAAGATTTGGTCAGACGCGTTGACGCCAACATACTCGCCTCAAAGGCTTAAGAAGCAAGAAACAGGTGGGAGAGCAGGACTGTCTACAGCATCACTAATGAACTTATGGATGGTCAGAGCTCCCATTAACACCCAGTGAAGAGTTTAGATGGTAACCTCAATGGATGCAGAGAACATTCCACAACAGTGTTAAGCCACTTAGACAATAGTGTTATGATATCGGATTCAAATAAGCTGTCCGAAGCAATAAATTCCCGAAGATGAATCTCCAGGCATCGCAGAGATAATAACCGCGATTAAATCCCTCAAGGAAAATAAAGCGATGGGAACTGAAGGAATCCCTCCCGAGCTCGGCAGAACTGTTTTACCCGCTTGTACGGTGTGCATGGGAAGAATCAGTATAGCACACTTCGCCACTGTAACTATCTACATAATCAGCTCACCCAAGCACCACCTAGATTCATCGCCAGTGTCGACCACATGGACGAGCGTCAATCGATTCATTCATTCATTTAAATTCAACTACAGCGAACCCCTTTTTCTTACTCTTCATATTTCCTTATCAATCTCTTGGACGTGCGCCTAAAACAGGCCGAAAGGGCCAAAAATTAATCAAAGACAAAACAGAAGAGAGAACAGAATTGGGTCACTCCGTCCCACGAAACAAAGACTAATTTTGGTTTCTTAACAAAGAAGTCACAACGATCAAAAGCATTGTTCCTCAAGAAAAGGATGAATACCAGATGAAGCTGAAAGAAGTTTGAATACTTTAAAACCACATACCACAAAACATGTTGTTAGTTCAAAAATTGGTCACGGTTTCATATTCATACCTCTTTTTATCGCTCAACAATGTGCGACAACAAATTAGGCAGCTCGACATCATCAGTCAGGTTAATCACCCCTCCCTAGAGTGAGCGACAGACAGAAATGTCACTACTCGCACAGGAAAGACAGCATAAAACCAAAACCATACGCCAAAAAGATCCATCAAGATACACAATATGCCACCAACAACAACAACGACAAATATCATTTTATTAATAATCTATTACAATGTTACTGTAAATTCACACTAACGCGCGCCGCCATCCCACCGCAATAAGCCACAACGACGAACGACCGAAACAACCGTTTATGACCTCCACAAGTTATGCATTATACTCGTAGAAGAGAAGTGAAAAAGAATGAAATGAAAAATAGTGTGCCAGCGAAATGAATATACATAATTACGAGTACGACGAGTACGACTACGAGCATAGGCACAGCACAGAGCTCAAACCGTAACAAGTCGGCCACCATATTCCAAGCACGAACCATCACACGCCCGAAGGCCATTCATAGAAATGATTACTGATGGTGGCGGTGGGCGGCCGTCTTTTTCAACAATTCTCCCGCTGTTGTCGTGGTTGATCTCAAAGGTGATCTCATGAGACATGTTTGTTTGTGTTGCAACAATGCGAAACCAAAAATGCAATTTTCATTTTCCGTTGGCGGATATAGTCGAATTTGATTGCTTCTGCCTCTAATGTGGACCCGACGGCCGCCAACCGTCACCATGGTGGTGCACCTTGCGTCTTTTGTTCGGGCTTGGGGTTTTCTCACACACGGAAGGCATTAATTAAGCAGCAAAATTCAAATAACATCAATTTCAAAGTGGCACAACTTATTTCGCAAAAACGTAAACCGAAGAACGCCGTTGATTTATTGGATTTATGTGTTGTGTTGTACGGAATGACACCTGTCAGTGGAAGTGATTCGAATATAGTGTAGGAGTACGAGTATCTGGTTTTATTTATTGTCAAAATGACATTGGTTTTGCAGAACTAGGAAGCACTTTTTTTGTAACAAATAAACCACGCAGAATTGAGGTATTTTGGTCTCTCAAAATATGTCAAAAATATTCGGAATTTATGAAGAAAATGTCCGTCAAAATGAGTCTTTATTTAAATTTGTCAAAAAACCAAAACTTTGAAGGGTATACAGTGTAAAAAAGATGTTGATTCATAAGGAATCTACGAAAATCAAATGCAAATGGGATATATTCAATGGCTTATTTTTGAACGCTTACGCTACATTTATCTCATTCGTTTTGGCAGTTAAACAGATATAAAACCGGCCCTAGATTCGTTAGCGACAAATCTATCAGCCTACTACAAAACTAACTAGCGCTAACAGAGCGCAAGAAATCGTGCTGGAGAGAAGTTTATTTTGAATTAATTGGCGTGGTGTTAACATAATACAATACAAGCAACCGTGAGTCTATTCACCTCCTAAAAGTGATGAGCCCTTGGAGATAAGGTCCTACGGTACGTATATTGACCAGATGAGACTAAAGACTAAAAAATTGTCAAAATAGTCGCTCTGAGAAATTTGTGATGAACTGACTATGAGTGAAAGTAACATGAAACTTGGAAATTCGAAGTGGCCATTAGTGACTGCCAAGAATTGAGAAAAAAGGTCTCAACGTACCACCCAACGCAGTACACAGATGGCTCTTAATTGTAAAATGGCAGTACCGGAGCTGAGGTCTACGGTCCAAACTTTCAGCGTGCGGCAGCGCTTGGTAAATCGCCTACCATCTTCCAAGCAGAGGACCATGCGATAGAATTATGTATTCAGCAATGCCTGCGGAGAAACATTACTGGAACCCGCATCTACATCTCGGACAGTCAGGTAGCAATAAGGGGCATTCATTCCTATATGGTAGCATCAAAGCTCGTGAGGAATTGTGGAATTGTCTCGATCTCCTTGATAGCCTTGCTTCCACAAATCTCATTACTTGCACCGTACACTGTGCGGATTCATCAATCTAACTGGACAAAAGTTAAAAATCAAAGTTAAGTGAGATGATTTAAAATGATGTGGTTTACTTCTTAATACAATGAGTAACTATAATCCATATTATATTTTCTGATTTCTTTAGCTGCATAGAAAATCAGTTGTTAACCAGATCTGCTAGAGACACCACTGAAAAACCTATTTTTTGTTTTGGAGTTTATTTACCGATTAAAACCGTTGTGGTGACTCAATCGTAATAACTTCTTTTTTTTTTTATTATTATACCTAAAGTTTTTCCTGCAGGTAATTTAGGGATGTTTTGTTATAGTCACTCGCATTCTTATAATTTTGTAATAATTTTAAGCAGAAGGTGGAAAAATGCGATCGTGAATTTTTTTTTTCAATTGGTTAGATAGTTAACTATTTCGCTTAATTCCGGCCTGAAACCGAATGAAGATTACTCTATAGAGTGCTGGCTTTTAGGAAAACCAAAAATATCTTGCGCGTTTTTGGGATACACATACACCTTTTTCTATTGTTCCAGAATGACCTCCTCATTTTCGCGAGGGAAATTTTTTGAAATTTGGGAAAAAACTGCCAAAGTTCAACGCAAAGATGTTATATTAGCATTGATAGCAGAGAGATATGGTCTTCAAGGATTGTCTGAAGATGATTTGAAAAAACTGAAGGTGTCGATCAATATTTTATGTTTCAAAATTGGTGAAAAATGGGAGAAAAGTGGTAGACATCGTAACCCCTTCTTAGCAGCAAATTCAGCCTGGCTAGATGAATCATACATGCTTATGTCCTTTATCCCCTTGTGGGTCCTAGGGCCTCTACTACGCCTACGCGCCATCGTGTACGGTTTCTGGCAATGTGTCTGAGTTCTCCCCAACTTTTCCCTAACTGCCGTGCCTCCATATAGTAGCACGGATTCAACGTTAAAGCGGAACAGTCTTATTTTGGTGCTCAAACTGATTGCATTGCTTCGCCATATTTTGGACAACATACCGAACGCGGACTTTGCTTTGGCGATCCTGTTGGCTATATCCAGTTCGGTTCCACCATCGGTCGAGACAATACTCCCAAGATACTGGAAATCCTCTACTCTCTCTATCGGTTGTCCAGCAATGCATATTTGAGCCGATGAGTTTGTTCCAAGGCTGATAATTTTAGTTTTTGCCGTATTAATTTTCAGCCCGACGACACCTGCCTCCCTCTCCACATCTGCTGTCATTTGGTGGAGGTCCATAATTCTGTGGGAGAGTAAGCATACATCGTCAGCGTAGTCAAGATGTTTCAGTTGAGATGTAAGAGTCCATCGAATTCCTCCGTTTCCCGTCGACAAAGCTGCATGAAGTACATCGCTAATCACCAATAGGAATAATATTGGTGAAAGGATACAGCCTTGTCTTACCCCACTTTGGATCTCAAATTCCTCAGACAACCTTCCCCTGTGCAGAACGTGACATTTGGAGCCTTCATATGTAGCTTTGATAATAGCAATTAGTTTATCGGGAATGCCTCTCCTGCGTAAGGCACGCCAAATAAACTCCCTGTTGACACTATCGAACGCCTTCTCAAAATCGATGAACAGCAGGTGCAGTGGCGATCAATATTCAACACACTGTTCGATGATAATCCGCAGGGTGTTGATGTGGTCGGCACAGGAGGATCCAGAGCGGAAACCTGCTTGTTCGGCATCCAGTGTGTCTTCGAGATGTTGTTTGATTCGCTCAAGGATGATTTTAGCTATTATCTTAGCTACAGCAGGCAGCACGCAGATACCCCTCCAGTTTCCGCACTCCATTAAATTTCCTTTCTTAGGAAGCTTGACGATCATTCCCTTTTTCCACTCGTTAGGAAAGCTCTCAGCTTCCCAAGTTCTATCTATAAGTGGAAGCAGAAGCTCAGCCGATGTTGTTGGCGCTACTCGTAAGAGCTCTGCTGGAATACCGTCAAAACCTACCGCCTTGTTGGTTTTGAGTGCCTTGATCGCGGTAATGATCTCATCTTTACTGGGAGTCGTTGTGCGTATTCGGGAACTTCTCATCTCGGGCATCTCAGTCTGATTTGGGAGCATATCGCTAGCGAATACACGGTTCAAAACCGTAGCAAAATGCTCTTTCCATCTCTTGAGCTGGTCCTCATCCGAAATGAGCAAGGAGCCGTCTAGGCTTTTCACTGGGTGTTGGCTGGAGGTGCGACCACCTGTCAGCTCTTTCGTGATTCTATAGACGGTCCTGCTGTCGCACCTCCGTGCAGCTTCTTCTGCTTCTGTAGCCAGCGCGTTGATGTAGTTGTGCTTGTCACGTCGTACGCTACGCTGAACTTCTCTCATCTTCATGCGATATAAGGACTCTAGCTCGCTTCTCCCTACTGCTGGGGTAGCTGCAACGCGAGCTTTCAGCTTTTTTCGTTCGTCAATCCGTCTCCAGGTATCCTCAGAAAGCCACGCCCTATGTCTTCCCTGCGATCGATCGACAATTCTTTCAGCACCAGATGTAAAAGCATTTTTCACAGCACACCAATGGTCTTGGATGGTTGCGGGCATTGAGCTGCTGATTGCTTCCACACCTTGCGAAAAGTGCTCCCTTAATTGTTGGCGCACTGAGGGATCACTAAGTCTATCGATGTTGAACCTGGGCATTCTTGTGTTGTCGTGGGATCTTCGAACTGCAGCAGTGCGTAGTTGGAGAGTAGCTATCATAAGATGGTGATCACGTACTATCCCCACATCTGCCCCTCGTCTGTTTCGGACGTCCAGGAGACTACTTCTAAAGCGGCGGCTGATAGCAAAATGGTCAATTTGGTTGGAGGTTGCTTGCCTGTCATTGGAAACTCAGCTGACTTTGTGGCAGGTCTTGTGCTCAAACATGGTGCCACCTATCACAAGGCGGTTGGCATTGCAGAAATCCACAAACCTTTCGCCGTTGTCATTGCGGTTGCCTAGTCCATGCTTCCCGATTACATGTTTGAGCCCTTCGTTGTCGCTGCCTACCTTGGCATTCAAATCCCCCATCACTATGACAATATCTCCATTTGGTGTTGTGTTGAAGACGGCGCTTAAGAGATTGTAGAAGCTCTCCTTTTCGTCCTCAGACGAACTATTCGTTGGGGCGTAACACTGTATGATGGTGACGCGTCGTACTCTAGTCCGGAATCTGGCCGTCAAAATCCTATCACCATGAGGCTGCCAGGAAATTATGCCCTTGCGTGCTGTTGTTGTTAGTCCGACTCCATATTCCCGCGGACTTCCGGATGGTCTTCCAGTATAGAGTAGTGCAGTGTTACGCGTTGGGGACTGGTACTCGCCCGCTTCTAACCATCTTACTTCACTTACCCCCAAAATGTCCAGTTTATATCGCATGAATTCGTTTTCCAATTGGAGGAATCTGGCATTGTAAGGACCTTCTCTTCCCGAGTCGAGGAGCGTCTTTACATTCCAGAAACCTATCTTTGTCCGGGTACAATAGCCAAAAGTCGTCAACATGTGGTCATTCTTTATCCGAGGCATAGTGTCGGTTTCTGTAGCGAGAAACTTTCGGTAACGCAGGTTGCTGGCCCACGTTACCTAGCCTAGAATCAAGGCCCTAGACAACCCGCACTTACAATTTTGGCCTATACGTATAAGGGTTTATACGTATATTTGCCCGGGGACCACCACTAGGAGGTAAAGTAGGCACTTCATCACGAACTTGATTGTTGCGCTACTGGCCCAAGCCAAGTTTTGGGCAGTCAGTAGTTTCCCGATCAATCGCAATGCAGGTCCCCAATCATACATGTTGCCTGGTATTACAGGCACAGAAGGTGCAGTAAAACAATTTGGACGAACACCAAAAAGTTTTGAAGAATGCTCTGAAAAATAAAAAAAACGCAAAGTTCAAAATCTTTTAAATTCGACGAACCCTCAAGAAACTATAAAGACCAGCGAGATCGTTGCAAAATGGGAAAACGAGACTCAGCAAAACTCGTCAAGGATCTTTCTCAAGCTTCATCGAGTAAAGGTACGAGAGTGAAAATGCTTTATAAAAGATCTAAGCCTGTGTCTTCAGTGGTTCTATCTTTTAATGAAGCTTTGGCTTTAATGATTGATGCTAATTTGCCCAAATATCAGTTTGATCACAGATAATATATGTAGTTACATAGATATCGCATCCAGTACAAAAAAAAATGGCCAATTTTCAATCGACTGGGATTTCTTCGTGGGTTCGATCGATCTTGGTTGCCACCCTAGTAAAGGAGATTAACGAACTCTTTCAGACCAAACGAAATAAAATTATGTTGCAAGACCATGCAATAATCTTGCTCTTCAGTGTGTCGTAGAAACACCAAAGCAAACTTCTGTCATACAAAAACCATTTTCTATTAAAGAACAATATCTATGTACATACAACAAACTGATGGTATGGTATGATTCAATAGCGATCGTGTCATTGTCATGGCTTGTGTGTATCTTACGTCGCGTCGTGTTGTCTTAGAAGGGTTGCATGGCATTTATGTACTTGTCTAGATGCGTATTTCTTGTTTCTTTTGGTAAATACATGAGTTTGTAATTTCTGTCATCGCAGGTTAAAAATTATATGTATCATTTATTTGAGATCGAATTGCGACAGCGCTTAATTACTTGGTTTTAAATAAAAATAACAAATGAATGATAAAAGGAAATCAGGAGTTTCTTGCACGACATGCAAGAAATCGAGAAGGGGTTTTCCTAATTTAAAAATTTTTGCATGCCCCTCAAAAGAAAAAAATGAAATTTTACATAATTTATGGCAAAAAGCATGTAGTTTTAATGGCGATAACACTTTTTTTTTGTTTGCCAAAATCATTTTTTGGAGTGAGTTTGTGGGTAGGAAAATGCTAAAAAGAGATGCAGTTCCCACACTCAATTTGCAAAATGATATTGATCAATTTGAAGAATTAGAAAATCTTTCTTCTTCGAATAGTAAGAAAAGAAGAAGTTCAACTTCAGACCTAGGCTGCTTGAAATGCAATCAATCGAGAAGCGGGAAAAAACCATTTTTCAACTAAAAAAAAGTATTGCAAAAACTTAGATTAAAGAACAGAGCTCATTCTACATTAAAAATAGAGAAACAAAATATGTATTCAGGTTTGGTATCCCAAATTAAGAGCATGGATACGTCAGAGCAGTCTAAGTTATTTTGTTTTATGTTGATGGGGTTTCTAAATCAAATTTGTATAGCCCAGAAGAAAAAGAACTTGCACAAAATGTTTTTTTATCACTCGCAAAATATATATACATTTCTATGCGATGGGTTGGGCTTTCGACTTCCTCATATAGCTTTATTATATCGTTGGGCTCCTGAGAAAGGTCTACAGCCTGGGTACCAAAACATGGCTCAAAATATATTGAAATCTAAAATTGCATCAATGAGTCATCGTCAAAAGTATGTGGTGTTGGTTTTTGATGAGATTCGAATCCGCCGAAATCTGACCTACAACGCTACCAACGACTTAATTGATGGATTCGAAGATTTAGGTTCAGCAAGAAAAAAATCAAATGCTAATGAAATTTCTCTATTTATGGTTAATGGTCTTTTTGATTTATGGAAAAGCGTTGTTAACTATTTTGTTTCAGAAAATGGAATAAAAGGGAATGACTTAAAACAGTTGATTAAAAAGAATTTTGAAATATGCAAGGATCTTGGTCTTCAAGTATGCGCTGTTGTTTGTGACCAGGATCCAAACAACAGGAAAGCGTATCAACTTTTGAATGTGACTGCATAAAAACCCATTTACGACATTTGAAAACCAAAAAATATACTGTCTTTACGATTTTCCTCATTTACTTAAATCAGTGCGCAATCTGTTACTCAAATCGGACCTGAACACCCCCGATGGTTTAGTTTCTTTTGATGTCTTCAGAGAAATATATAATTTAGAGACCGACAACGTTGCCAAATCTTGTTTAAAATTTACTAGCTATGTGAGCTCCTAATGCTTTTGAAAAAATTAGCGTACGCCTAGCGACTCAAATATTTAGCAGGACATGTGCTGCGTCCATACAAACAGCTCAACACCTGAATTGTTTAAAATTTACTTCGCAACACGCTCAAGCAACGCAAGCCTTTACGCTGGCATTAAACAATACCTTTGACTGCATGAACAGTGGCTCACAATACGACAAAAATGCGCTTCGACGTGGAGTTACTGTTGGAAATGCTGCATACCAACAGATAAAATATTTTGTAATATATTTGCAAGCGATGCAAAATTTTTCAAATGTACCTTAACATTTTTATTTGAAAGGAATGGAAAAGACCCTTAAAGCAGTTTTATTACTAAGCGAGGACATTAACAACGGTACGTTTGTTGATGCTGATTACTTGCTGACAAAGTGGGTATATCAAGACATCTTAGAGAACCTGTTCTCAATTGTCAGAATAAAAGGTGGTAATAATAAGAATCCATCTGCTTATGAATTCAGTGTACTAATGTCAAAAAGTCTTTCGTCAAACCTTATTTTCTTTTCACCTTACAGTAATTGTAAGGACGATGATGTTCAGTTTTTGAGCTTAGGTATAGTCCAAACAAAGGGCACTCATGTTGTTTTGCTGAATGAGGAACACGAAGAAGAAGACTGTGATGAGTTTTTGTACACAGAAATCATAAACAAACTAGAAACAGAAACTGATTTTACACTTGAGACTGTTGCAATGCGATACTTTGCGGGATATATGATATTGCTTACAAAATGTCTTCAAAGAGCCACTGTTCAAATTGTTCAGAAATTTTTTTGAGAAAAGATGAAAAAATAAGATGCCCTTCTGAGTTTTTTATATTTGCCAACATTTTTCTCAAAATAGTGATTTTGGCAGTCTTTTTGCACCATCAGATGAATTGTTTGACGTTTGTAAGCTTCATTTTAAAGATTTCCATGGAATGTTCCGGGATCGCCCTCATATAAGAAAAATAAGAGAAACAATGGCCTCCGAATGCATAAGAATAACAAATATCCGTAACAGCAGCTGGTTTTTTTTGTAGCTGGTTTGATGAGAAAAACGAATGCTTTTATCATCGCAAGAGTTGCTTAATTTTGCCCTTCTTACCTTATTGCGCAAACACCGCTCATGGGAATTAAAAAGCGAAAAATCAGCAAAAATCAAAAGGTGCAAATATTATCAAGAAAATAAAAGATGTAAATAATACTCATCATCATCATCATCATCATTTGAATAAACATAAAATAAATCTATACTTATTCAAATGAGATAACTAATTTCAACCGTTTTCATTACCTTACAAAATGCTTTTAATAATAAAGTTTATTCAGAAAAAAATCAAAAAATGAGACGACATAATTTCACAATTGTACCAAGTTCCTACCTTATCATACTCGTAATTATTTATAAAGCAAACATAAATAATTTAAAGATCTAAAACCTTTTTCTGAAAAATAAATAAAATAAAAATTGATGTGACTGTGTCACCTACATATGTACGTACCTACGTAGATATTTATTTTTTATTTGATGAAAATTGCTCACACATAGAATCATCCTTTCATACATCTCACAAAACGTGCTACTCAACTCACAACCGTTTGAGCATGGTATACATACAAGATCGATCGAACTGGGACCCACGAGTAAATCCCAGTCGATTGAAAATTGGCCATTTTTTTTTTTGTACTGGATGCGATATCTATGTAACTATATTATCTGTGGTTTGATGTTATGCGCCAAAAAGTCAATTTAAAATTGAAAAAACTTTTCCCTTCCTATGAAAAAGTCCAAAGAGCAAAAAAGGAATGCTATCCAACAGAAATAGAAGTCACCGAGGTATATGCTATTATAGAAGTCAATTTCAGTCTTTCGTTGACCAAACCATACAAAGGCTCTCTGTAAAATATGCCGTAACATAAATTCTGTAAAAAAAAAAATTGTATACGAAATAAAAATATATACAAATATTGCACTCACAGGATTACACGAATACGACTCACGTCTCTGCACTTCTACATCTGCGCTGACTACTCATAGGTAGTGTGTACACACATAAATGTACACACAGACACAAATTCATTCGACTCAAGCTCAAGCACGTATGTACAGAAAAAAGAGAAATAATTCGCTCTTGCTCTCTTAAAAAATTACGAATAGGCCTCGAAAGAAAACTAAAAGAAGAAAACACCACTGAGATTGATTTGAAAATGTTGGTCAATTAAGAAATTAAAAAAACAAAAAAGAATTTTGCAATATTATTGATTCGACTTGTTTCTATACTTTTGTCCAGTTGGATTGGGAAATCCGTACACTGTGTGCCGTGGCGCAATTGTTAGAGTACCGGACCATTCTGCGTGAGTTCAATGTTTGAATCCCAAAAAAAAAAAAAAAAAAAAACAAGTTTTTTCACGGCCCCAACTCTCGCGAACGTTTGAAAACATCCAAGAGTATTGTTGTCATAAAACTTACTTACTTAAAGGGTTCCGAACCCTTGAAGAGTCTTTACCTGAGACACGACTACCTTTCATCCTCTGCGGTCCCAGGCACGCTGCTTCCAGTTGTAAATACCCAGTTTTCTGGCATCCACAACTGCTTGGTCTTTATACGGGATGTTCAGTCTTTTTCGCCGTCTCGAACCTGGGGGCTGAGATTCAAAGATTCTCTTGGCTGGAGCGCAGTTGTCTTTCCGTTAGATGTGACCGAGCCAATGTAGTCGGCCTGTCATGGCCTTTTGGACTACATCCACATCCTGGTACAACTCTTAAAAAATTTCGCGGTTGTATCTTCTTCTCCTTTCGCCGTTCCTCGCATATGGGACCTAATGTCCGACGAAGTATTTTTCGTTCAAAGGTACCCAAATTTGCTCTTCTTTCTTACTTATGGTCCAGCACTCGGCGTCATAAAGCAAGACTGGTAAAATGAGCGTTCTATAGAGCATTAATTTGGTCCGTCCAATTAGGAGTTTTGAACACAGTTGTTTTGCCAAACCGAAGTAGCTAGGGTTATTCTTCGTCGAATCTCAAGGGTGTCATTTGTGGGGTTTATGTTTGCTCCAAGGTAGGTAAACTTCTTAACTGCCTCGACGTTGTAGTCATTAACAAAGACGTTCTGTCCAAGGTTTTGAGCAGTTAATTTTTTGTTTGTTAACAAAATGTACTTAGTATTGTCATCATTTACAAGTACTTCAAGACCTCTTCGTTTGGTCCGTTCCTCAATTGCCGTAATTTTTTTTTCCGAGGTTAGGTGAAAAATCTTCCATAGACACTATGAGAATAGCAAGCGCGTGCTCATAGTAGTGTCAGATTCTTACTGACTAGACAAAAAAACACCACCCTTCGATATAAATTTGTTAGACATCGCAACTAAGTAATAACTTATCAAGCAATTTTTCTATCACGAAATAAAAACGTTTGGCAGGTTACTTTCCACTGAAAGGTCCTGCATGTTCCCTAAACTAGACGCGGTTAATCATTATTTCGCCAAGTCGAAAGGTTTCCTCCTTTGTAGTCGGCGCAATGAATTGCTCTCATCCAAAATTTGTAGGACTGTATTGTTGATATGTCCGATTAGTCGGTTTCTATGCTTTCTCACGAAGCTTCTAGTTTCAGCTTCGATTGTCGGAATTCCGAGATCCCTGTGGATATCGTCGTTTCTGATATACCACGGTGCTTCGAAAATTTCTTTTAGCACTTTATTTTGAAAAGTTTGTAAAATGTTGGCATTTATTTTCTTGGTACAACCCCAAAGTTGTATACCGTACCACACCGGCTGTTGCACTTGCTTGTATAAAAGCAGTTTGTTCTCAATACTGAGCTGGGAATGATTTCCGAGTAACCAGTACATTTCTCTATATTTTATTTCGAGTTCTTTACGTTTCATTTTCACGTGCGAATTCCATTTCAGTCTTGCGTCGAGTGTCATTCCCAGGTATTTGGCCTCGTTTGCAAAGGGTATTCGGGCCGAGTTTAGGAAAACTGGCAAGTCATTAATTTTCTTGTAAGTGAAATTCACGTGAATAGATTTAGATTGAGGTCGATCCGCCAGTCCCTCTTCCATTTATTTACATTATTCAGCGCGTTTTGCAGTTTTGCAGTCGTTTCTTCGATTGTTTTGCCTACTGCTAGGATAGCGGTGTCATCGGCAAATGTAGCAAGGATAGTGCCATCTTCATTCGGCATATCACGTGTATATTACAAATAGAGAAGCGGCCCAAGAACGCTTCCTAGCGGTACGCCGGCCGAAATTTCTTTGAGCTTGGAGTATTCGATTCCATGTCTAACACGAAAGAGTCTATTCCCGAGATATGATTCTAGAACATCGTATAAGCATACAGGGAGAACTTGTCGTAGTTTGAATTTCAAGCCATCATGGCACACCTTATCAAAGGCTTGCGAGACGTCAAGAAATACGCTTGAGCAAATCTTTTTTTTTTTTTCATGTGCTTTTTCGATTACGTCAGTAATTCGAGGCACCTGGTCAATCGTCGAATGATTACTTCTGAACCTAAACTGGTGGTCAGGAATAAGATTATTTTTATCTATAACCGGTTGGAGATGCCTTAATAATATCCTCACGAAAATTTTGGATATGACTGGAAGAAGCGAAATTGGTCTATACGATTTTAACAGATTTTTTTCCCGGTTTTAAAACCATAATGACTTCCGCAACTTTCCTTTGGCTCGGCACGTGTTTTAATCTGAGCGCAGCATTTACAATAAGGAGAAGCTTAATCAATGCTTTTCCAGTTAAAACTTTGAGAATTTCTCTCATAACCAGGAGCTTTCTTAGGTTTTAGATTCCCGATTTCATGTTTAAGATCCCTAAGCGCTGCACTTGTGAGTCTTAAATCGTCAGATGGTAAATCCGGCCTATTCATGTTGTCGTAAATCACTTGACCATCGTACGGTTTAAAGGTTTCTTCCAGGTGGGCCGCAAAGACGTCCGCTTTTTGTTTATCTTCCCTTGCCCATTCATTCTGATTTAATTTAATTGCCGTAAATGCCTCTACAACGGTTTGTCGGGATCTTCCGCTGACGTCAATATCGTCCGCGTATCCAGCAGATAGCAGTTGAATACATTTGTGAAAAATTGTGCCTACTGTGTTTATACCTACCCTACGTACTATCTGCTCCAACACAATATTAAAAAAGTCACATGACAGTGCATCTCCTTGCCGGAATCCGGTGCATGTTCGGAAGAGTTCGAAAGAGCTATTTCCAAGTTGCAAGGAGCATCGCGTGTTTTCCAGCGTAACGCGGCACATCTGGATAAGTTTTGATGATATCCCGAACTGGGCCATCGCTTAGTAGAGTTTAATACGATGAATGCTGTGATAAGCGGCTTTAAAGTCGATGAAAAGGTGGTAAGGTTAGACTTGATATTCGTTGGTCTTTTAGAGGATTTGCTTTAGTGTGAAAATTTGGTCTATTGTCAGTCTGTTGCCATGAAAACCCTTCTCAAAAACGAAATAAAAATTGCCTTTCGGATACGGCACAAAACTGTAGGTCCCTTCCGTTTATGCGAAAAATGCCAGAGGATGCTCTACTGCCAATTTCTTACTTTATTATCTGTTGTCGTTACCGAGTTATGGGTAAAGAAACAACGTTTTCGGAAAAATTAAAACTTAAAACTTGTTTTCTGAGAATCTGCGAAAACCAACTTAGACGGTTATGCCTTGTGCCCACAAATATATTCTACAGATTTACAAAATTTACAACCCGAAAAATGATACAAATCACATTCAAGCATAAGCTTCAACTTGAACAGGCAATACATATTTTTAAAGCATACAGCAAGATCCTTCAACTTTAGATCGAATTCTGATGCAGCTGTGACGACTTTAATCGTCCAACTAAGTGAAGCAGGAACATTTATTTCTCGCTGCCTTAATACTAGATGAACATGTCAAATGAGCAGCATCACCAATAACCAATTTGTCAGCTCCAGTAACTGTCAGTACGGATCACTCAAATTAGCTCCAACTTAAGCAAAACCCAGAAATTCGAGATAATATTGTGGAGCCTTTTGTTTGGAATCCGCTCTAGATAAAAATTTAGAGATAAGGGGAAAAAATCGGTAATGCGCTTGAGCCCATTTTCCTGTAAAAATAATATATTTCGAATATATTTCAAATTCTTACTGTCCGTAACAAAGCTCGCTGGACAACTGAAATATGGTATACGAGTAAACTACACCGGGTTGCTTACTACTCGTTTTGAAATTTAGACAAAATCTTTAAAATTAACTTATTTATTTATTTTTAAAAACGAATATTATTAAATCGTTCGGAAACTTAGTTTCCCGTGTCCATCGACGGGGACACAATTTAATAATATTCGTTTTTAAAAAGAAATAAATAAGTTAATTTTAAAGATGTTGTCTAAATTTAAAAACGAGCAGTAAGCAACCCGCTGTAGTTTATTGCTTATACATTGCCAATTTTTGAAAATCGGTCAATAAGAATGGTACGCAGTATTCTTTCATATGCCAAATGTTGTTCAAATATAAATAAACAAAATCAAATTTTTCTTAGGTGGCGCCACCACATACGAGAATTTTGACTCCCAAGTCGCCCACCTATTGAAGTCTGGAATAGCACCCCTATTTCTGGACACTCTCAAACCGTCGATGAAACCTGAAAGGATACCGAGGTTAGTGCTTATGCTACAGAGCACAGTAAAATGTGTTCAAGAGTGGGAAATGCTAGGAACGGATAATAACCCCAATCTAAATATTACACCAGATGAGCAGCCGGCTTCACTCAAGCAGAAATTCAACATGTTATTGGAAAAAAACGGACGCAGAATTTACGAAAATTTGTGAACGGTGCTTAGCCATCCCAACATACTATAGCCAAATCAATCATTGTTAAGAAGATAGGACGTATTTTTTTTAGCAACAACTCTGCAGATAAGAAGTTGGACCTTCAAAATAAGAAGTTGGACCTAAATCGCCAAGAGTTGCCAATTCTATGTGGACTATGTAACGTCGTGTTGAACTTCATTGCGAAATGCCAATAATTCTGCGGAGCACAGGTACTAGCTAGATGCAACAATCCATATCCTAATTGGTGACCGAGGTTGGGACTTACTATACGGCTGCACAGTAAATGCACTATGCTACAGGAGCAGGATAATAGAAGGAAGATTTTAAGAAATAGGTACTAAAAACCGCAAACAACCTATTTTTTTTAAATTTATATCATGTAAACATGTACAATATTTAACTATTGTTTAAGGTCAACCTGGTAGACGGCCAAGAAGCCAAACCATAGAGACTAAGATTAAAATAATGTTAGACAAATTTAATATTTTTTTCGGAATTTAACTAATTAAACTAAATAATTCTCTCCTCGAGTCTTTCGATTCTGTATATGGTATCCATCCACGTGAACTGACTTCATTTAGTTAGTAAAAAGCGTTTGCGCCTCAAGAGAACTATTTTACTTTTCTTTTTTTTTATATAATTTGCGTGTGCCAAAGGGATTATTAATACCCTTATACTGGTTCTCAGGGCACAGGCGGAAAGTATGGCAAAGAGGTCTACCAATAATTGGCTAAAAGAAAAAGTCCATCATTACTGGATGGAAACTGAAGGTAACGGACATGCCAAGATCTTTCTGCCAAATACTTCCCTCAAAAGAATGAAACAACTTCTACAATTAACTAGGAGTCAAATTCGAATAGCCACAGGTTTCGTTACAGGCCACTGTCGAGTGAAAAACATTTCATGGCTAAGGGAATAACATCTGCAGAATGTGCAACGTAGAAGAAAAATCAGCAGAACACATCTTATGTCACTGTAACTGTCTAATCAAAACACGTCATCGTTATTTAGGTAAATTCTACCTTGAAGCAGAAGACCTGTCTGCAAGCTCACTCAAAAGCATATTAGAGTTAATCACCAAATCGGGCATATTGAGTGAGCTTAAAGTTCAGAGGAAACCTTACTTACTTACTTGGTGGCTCTACAGTTCGGGGTGAACCTGGGCCTCAACCAACAAGCCTCTCCATTTAGCTCGGTCTTTAGCTAATTGCCTTCAGTTGCGCACTCCAAGTTGGTCGAGGTCCCCTTGAACTTGTGCGCGCCACCTACGGCGATGATTCCCTCTACTGCGTCGTCCCTCGGGATTAGATTCGAAGACTCTGCGGGCCGGAGCGTTGGTGTCCATTCGCTCTACATGTCCTAGCCATCTCAGACGTCCAATACGCAGTTTTTTGACTAGGTCGATGTCGCTGTACAGCTCGTATAGTTCGTGATTGAATCTTCTCCTCCAAAACCCGTCAACGCAAACAGGACCGAAAATCTTACGAAGAATTTTTCTCTCGAAGCGACCAAGGATATCTTCATCCTCTTTTAATAAAGTCCATGTTTCAGCGCCGTAAAGCAGGACTGGGATGATCAAGGTCTTATATAGAGTCTCCTTAGTTGTTCGAGATAGGGCTTTACTGTTGAATTGCCTTATAAGCCCAAAAAAACAGCGATTGGCAAGAGTTATTCTTCGATTGATTTCTGCACTGATTTTGTTTGTAGAATTTATAGCAGAGCCAAGGTAGACAAAGTCCCTTACTACCTCGAAGTTATAGCTGCCCACGGTGACGTTTTATCCAATTCGTCGGTGTTAGTTTTCCCTTCTAGTTGACAGCATATACTTGGTTTTACCCTCGTTTATCGCTAAACCCATTTTGGCCGCTTCCGCCTCAATGCTTGCAAACGCACCGGTGACAGCCCGCTGAGATCTTCCAATAATGTCTATATCGTCGGCGTATGCAAGCAGTTGTACAGACTTGTAATAGATTGTGCCTCCGGTGTTGGCTTGTGAGTTCCGCACAATCCGTTCAAGTACAATATTGAAGAAGTCACATGACAGCGCGTCACCTTGTCTAAAGCCTTTTTTGACATCAAAGGTCTCGGTGAGTTCATTGCCGACCTTGATGGAGCAGCGAGCGTTCTCCATCGTCAGCCTGCACAGACGGACAAGTTTGGCAGGGATGTCAAAACTAGACATGGCTCTATAAAGCTCTTCTCTATAGATGCTGTCATAGGCGGCCTTGAAATCGATAAAGAGGTGGTGAGTATCGATTTGGAATTCTTGGGTTTTCTCCAGGATCTGCCGAAGTGTGAAGATTTGATCGATGGTGGACTTTCCTGGCCTGAAACCGCACTGATAGGGTCCAATCAGGCTGTTGATAAAAGGTTTCAGGCGTTCACACAATATCGCAGAAAAGATCTTGTATGCGATGTTGAGGAGACTGATGCCTCTATAATTGGCGCAGTTGATGGGGTCTCCTTTCTTGTGGATCGGGCAAACGATGCTGAGATTCCATTCATCAGGCATACACTCGTCTGACCAAATATTAGAAATGAGTTGGTGTATGCACTGTACCAATTCATCCCCAGCTGCCTTGAAAAGTTCGGCCGGTAAGCCGTCAGGTCCAGCAGCCTTGTTCGACTTTAGCTTGGATATTGCTATCCTCACTTCGTTTTGGTCAGGTGGACGAACATTTTGGCTATCATCGTCTATGTTGAATGGTTCATTCTGCCTGACAGCGGGATGTTGGTCTTCGTCGCCGTTATACAGTCTGCAGAAGTAGTTTTTTCATATTCTCAGCACCGACTGTGATTCTACTACGAGGTTTCCATTTTCATCTCTACAGGTTTCTGTACGGGTATTACTTCTCTGGCACGTTCTTTTTACCTTTTGGTAAAACTTCCGTACATTGTTCCTGGAGTATAGACTCTCGATATTCTCAAAGGCGCGCTTCTCATGCTCTTTCTTCTTCTTTTGGAGAAGCCGATGTTCTTCCCGTCTCTTTTGCTCGTAGAGCTCACGAGCAGCTCTCGTCTTCCTTTGCAGCGCCGCTTTGTATGCCTCTTGTTTTGCTGCATGCACTCGCCGGCATTCTTCGTCAAACCAGGGATTTCGCGGTGGTGGGCGAGCGAGACCCAGCACATCAGTCGCGGCGTTTCTGATGGCATGTTGGCAGCGTTGCCACTGGTCTTCGGTACTTGATGCTGGCGGCAAAGGGGTGATTGAGAGATTTCGGGATACGCGTTCAGCGAAGAGTCTGGTGGTCTCTTGCGATTGTAGCTTTTCGACGTTAAATTTTCTCACAGTGATTCTTCTTTGTTGCTCAGATTGGGATATCCGCATTCGTACCTTGGCTACAACAAGGTAATGATCCGAGCCTTCAGAGGAAATCACAATAGGCCTAATGTGACCGCAGTGACAAGGTGACCTAATCCCATCTCTTCAACAATCTACTTTTAATTGATACCATACAAGCTGCGGTACACGGTTTTGTTGGGATGGATGCTATATTGCCTAAAGGTGCGAATAATTGTCGATGGTACCGGTGAAAACCGCACCAGTATTAGTTCAGTGGTTGGGAAGTGAACAGATAAAACAAAAACAAAATTGTATATATCATTTATCAGGGTTATCGTGAATAAATTTTCCCTCGGAATATTTCCCCGAGCAAAAATTAAGTTTCTTTAAAAAAGGATAAATAATTCCCCGGAGAAGAAATAAGTATCATGAATGACAATTCAAGAGAATTTTTAATGCAATCGGGATATCTATTTATTCCCTGACGAATTGTTTCCTTTATTTTGAAGATATCTAATTTTTGTTCGAGGGAAACATTCCGAAGGAAAACTTATTTACCATAACCCTGTATATGTTTAAAAGATAGACACATAGATAGAAACCGTATCTATAAAAAGGCAAATATTTCAAAGAATCACTCTTCTATTCCCTCAAATGTGATGTTCCACAGGGCTGCACACTATCATGTATTCTATTTTTTTCTAAGGTAAACTAAAGAAAGCTGTCAATTTGCTATAATGCACTGATGGAGTGGCCAATATAAATAAATTTAAATTCATAAGATAACAAATTAATACACTTAGTAACGCTTTCAAAAATACCATAAACTGGGCCATAACCACTCGTAACAGTTTAACTGCAAAATTACCTCTCTCTATCCTCCGTCGCGCAAACAGTAGGCATTTATCACAAAAAAAAAAAAAAAAATGAAAAGAGGAGTGACAATGTGTGATACCCAATTAACTTTGCGTTCAAATTCGGCCTTCCTACATTAAATGACTAATTTAGAAACTCCATTTGATCAAATGAAAACATGAAAGAATGTTTTCGATGGAAAATTATTCAAAAAGAATACATCAGCGGCAGCCGAAACAACTCCAGCCGCGGAGAGCATATAGCCATGCCCAGTACCATGCCATTCAGAACACGTAATTGTTACACCCTGATTACGCGGCATTGTTAATGAACAAAGTTGCACAGTGCTCCGTGAACGCGAATGGGAAATGCTAGGTAAGGTAGACTGACTATACCCCCGTCACTGTAACAGTAACAACAACAATAACAACAAGAAAAAGAAAAACTATTTTACAATTTAACAATCGAAAATTTCTTTTTCGAGGTTGCACACAGCCAGACAAGGGGGAGGGGAGGTAGGTGGACGCAACCGACACAATGCCAAACCTAGAGAAAGTGCATTCGCGAGCATGTTACTATAACTTTGTGAACATTAAATTGTTTTCGCTTTTTTATCTTTGTTTTTGGCTTTTTAACAGAATTTACAATTTTTATTAATTTTTTTTTTCTTATATCATTTTTGGCCATTTTTTCGTAGCTAATTGTGATTTATATGTGCGTGAGTTGATGCCCAACGAACAATGGAATGGGAATGATTTTTGTTTTTGTTTTTATTTTTCAATAAACAGAGCAATTTGGGAGCTTTTAAGACCTCCTCAAGACCCATAAACAACCACATGGACAGTACAGGGAGCGAACTTAATGGCAATGCGCACTAATTGTTGCTTGGCGCCGTGATAATGAATTTTTAAATATTTTCTTTTTTTTCCTTCTGCTATAAATAGGAACATTCCTTTGAACAAAAGATAAATTCACTAATAGCGTTGCAAAATATTGAAGAAAGAAAAATCGCGAAAACTCACCCTTGAAACCGACGGCACAACGGCATTCCTCGAAAAGCGTACAAAAGCCCGTGAAAATATTTTCTCTAGATGGACGTGTATGGGGTGCACTCTCATGCATTGCTTGCTCCGCTTTGAGTTTATTAATTATTATTTTTTTTTTTTTTTGCCATTTTTGACGGTCAGTGCGAAGTATGGAAAACTGAGAATCCATGACGTTGAAGCTTCAGTTGTTGCCAGAAATAGCAACAATAAAGCAGCGAAGGCGTAAAATAAGAAATGTTTGTTTTTACAATAAGTTTAAAATAGCGGCAGCGGCGGAATAAAGAATAATCTACGACTTGACAGACGGTTAAGACTTTTAAATTTTATTACCAATTTTTATAGCTTAGTCGTAGTCGTCGTCATCATAGGTTTTATTACTCCATTTCCGTCCATCATGAGTTTGCCGCTGGAGGAGGAGGAATGGCAGTGTGAAGTATTGAAAATTTACATAAACTGTAGCTTGACATTTTGTTCGAACCTTTGGGTTGGAAGTCGTCGCTTAGTCATACTCGTAATATTTAGCGTGGATTTAATTGTTATGGAATAGTAATGCTAAAAATGCATAGAAATGGCTGTAAAGGTCGGAACAGCCATTTGACTTGCTTTACATAACATAATAGGCAGTAAAGCCAAACTGACGTAGAAGGAGTTTTGCTAATTGTGACTCGAAGCATCAAAAAGTGAATGAATGCTGGGATGGTTTAGTGAGACTCCTTAAGGTGTTTAACGAGAATGCTTAGGTAACAAGGAACAGTTGGCAACATAGTGGTTTTTGTAAGAATGAAATGTGTTGTCTTGGTAAATAAATTGCTTTATGGTCAAAAGCAGTAGTAGGTAGTGTTAGCGACTTTCCATTGTGAAGCTGGCGAACGAGCAAATATTCGCTAATATTGACATTTCATGTACAAGAACTTTTTTTTATCGGGTCGCAGCAATCTCCGACTCAGTTGTCTTTCGATTTTGTGGCTAATTACATTAAACGTGAAAAATATACAGGGTGTGCCATAAGTTAGGGAGTTTAAAAATCGTATAAATGTTTTGTTTATATACTTATTTAATTTAATTTTTTGTTTCATAAAATGCTTCATAAGTTTGGAATCACCATATAATTTTTGTATTTTTCATATTTTTTTTTTTGTGTTAAAAATGAAAATAAAAGATACCAAATCAATTTTTATTAAAAATGTTATTCTTGTTTCAATTAAGCATTAAGGCTTCAAAATTACATAGAAAATAACAAAATAATACATGTTTTACTCAGACCTTCTTTTCATCGAAATACCCGCCATTTGCTTTTATGACCGCTGCACATAGTCTGGGCATTCTATTTATAAGTTTTCCGATTGTTTCGATAGAAATGGCATTCCATGCTTCATTAAGAAGGTTCCACAAATTATCTTTAGACGCTGGGCATGTTTGGCGGACCTTCCGATCGAGCTCTTCCCATAAAAGATCTATTGGGTTTAAATCTGGAAACTGTGCTGGCCAAACCATATTCCGGACCAAATTTTCAGCCTCTTTAGCAGCCATGAACCGTCTGCATAATTTGGAGCTGTGTTTAGGATCATTGTCCTGCTGCAAAACGAAGTTTCTTCCAATCAATCGCAGTCCTGATGGTATGGTGTTGTGCTCCAGAATTTCTTTATATCATTCCTTATTTAAAATTCCTTCGATGCGAATGATATCTCCGACTCCACCAGAACAAAAACATCCCCACACCATTATGGAACCAGCTCCGTGCTTTACAGTTGGCACAATACAGTCTTGCCGCATTTTTTCATGGTCCGATCGCCTCACATGCACTCGTCTTTTTGAGCCGAAGACCTTATATTTCGACTCGTCAGTCCATAGCACCTTGCTCCAGTCCTCCATCGTCCAGTTTTTATGCTCTTTGGCCCACAGCCAAACCTGACCTGAGCAAACGCTTTCGAACTGCTACCCTGCCTTTTAAGCCTGCTTCAACCAAGCGCCTTTTCACGGTAGTTAGAGAAACAGGCTTTTCTCTACTGCTATTCAGCTCTGCCCATATTTCAGGAGCTGTCAAACGTCGATTCCTCTTGGAAATTCTTCTGAGCTTTCTTTCCTCGGTTTTCGTCGTTATTTTTGGTCTACCTGATCTTTTACGGTCCGACAAACTACCGGTTTTCTGAAAACGCTGAACAGTGTACTGCACTCCCTTATATGAAACTTTAACTTCAAATAGTTCAAATAGCAATAGTTCTCAGAGTATGACCCTGCTTATGAAAAGCTATAATCACAGCTCTCTTATCGGCGCTCAATTGCTTTCCTCTTGTGATAATTTTTTTTTTATTGCCGTTTGAATACAGAGTAAAACTTGTAAGAGTTCTGCCTCATATTTATACCCGGAAATTTTTTATTTTTTATTTTTTAAATTAGGAACGAAACTGTAGAAAATACTTTAAAAAAACACAATTAGCAAAAATTTGTGAAACAAATTAAATTAATGAGCTGGAAGAATAATTTTTTTGCCATAGTAAGCTGAAACATTTTTTTTGGAAATTTGGGCTTAATCAAATTAATCCAATTTTATTTTACTTAGTTGGGCCTACAGAAATATATGGCATACCATATGAGATGTTACAGTCAAAGCCTGAAGCACAGTCATGTCTAAAAATGATTAGTCAATGCTGAAGATTGACTAAGCCTGCGCACTTAATCAATCTTGGGATTGTTTGTTATCCTGCTCTAACTAATGTTGATTCATTTTAAGAATGACTTCTTGCAACACATACTTCCTTCATCCCTCATTCAAATGCTCTCGCAAATTTTACTGATCTTTAAGGGCCGGCAATCTAGATTTCGTTTAATGGTTGTTCAATAAAAAGTGTTTGCTTTAATTCGACATAGAAAAGTTTAAGAAAAGACTATATACTCTGCCGGCCATAAGTTTGGAATCACCTAGTAATTTTATGCTTTTTTCGAGTTTTTGAAGTAAATATGAATTTAACAAAAATATCGTTGATATCAAGAATCTTGACTATAAAGTAGCTTTAAAATGTATATAAATGTATAACATGGTATTTATTGGATTTTCGAATTATAGCCTTTATATGCCATGATTGTTTTTTTTTTTTTTTTTTTTTTGCATTTTATTAATTAAATTCATTATGACTTACATGCTAACAGAAACGCTTAAAATTAGCTTAATTAACTTAAAGTATCTTATGTTAACTTACTGTCCCCATGCGGGCGCTCTAAGCTAAACCTAACGCTTAATTTATATCTTTCGACCTTATCTAACTTAAACTAACTTTATTATTTTATAACTATTTTAACAAACTAAGAAAAATGTTTTATCGCAAAAAACTTAGTATACGGACCTTTTTTGTTTATACCTAAATAAATAAAACTTACAAACTATCTTAAAATAATCTTAACTAACTTAACTACGTTGCGTAATTAAATACGCACTTTTTTTTTTTTAGCCAAGTGCTGTGCAAATTTTTTTTTTATTTTTTATTTATTTTTTTTTAAGCCAAGTGCTATGCTTTATTTTTTTTATTTTTTTATTTAATTTTTTTTTTTTTTTTTTTTTATATTTTTTTTTTTTCAAATATAACTTAAAAAAAAACTTAGACTACCTTAAAACTATGTAAGCCGGCCATAACTGTATAACAATACACACCCGCTTTGCCCAGTTATTGGCTACCCCGGATTGGGGGGAAACGACGACGACGTTCCCTCTCCTTCAATAAGCCACCAAAATTGATCATGCTGCCTATTAACGTCTTCAATATCGCGGTCTGAAACCGCCCTACTGTACCGGAGACGCTCTACACTACTCTGTGCGACGTCTCGGTCGTAGTTGAGTCGCCTATCCACAGCTGTTCTGGCGACGTGGAAGATTAGCGGCACCGCTAACTTATCTTGGATCAGACCTCTTTGGTCGAAATATAGAAACGCTTCTGGAGGGACAAAGCCGTTAAGGCGCACACTCTCGTAATAGAGATTGTTGGGGTAATAAGCCCCAAAGATCAGGCTATTCATCGAAGTCATTGCTCTTGCAATGTGCCTTCGAATCATCTTGATCAAGAAATTATCCACTCTGATCAGATTCGCCCTGTTGTACAGGACCTCATTACGGTAGAATTTTATGTACTCAGACTCAGGTGTTCTGTACAAACGAAGACAGGCCCTAAGGCAAGCCCTCTCAAACACCCGCATCTTTTCCAACAAGCTTGGCCCCACGTTGAACCACACGGGACATCCATATACGAGCATAGGCCGAATGAGGGCCATGTAGCAGATCACCTTCACCCTTGCATCGAGTTGGCTGCTATAAAACAGTCTCTTTGTAAGGGCGAAAGCAACTTTGGCTCTGGCCAGAGCAGCATCTATATGTTTGTTAAAATATAGATATTGATCTAGCCAGACTCCAAGGTACCTGACTACACTTCGACTCGCCAGTGGCTGACCGTGTTGTCCGACAATAGAGAACTTTCGCCAATTCTTTCTGGTGTCCCAAGAGGCCCCAGACAACGGCGTTCTGAACAGGATGGTCTCCGACTTCTGAAAGTTGATCTTTAGCTTCCAGTCGTCGCAGTATCTCTTAATCTTATCGAAGTCACGTTGCAAGAGTGTTGCAATAACCTCGATCTTAGGCCCTGACCTGTACGCGATCAAGTCGTCTGCGTACGCTATGGCATGGTGAAGTGAACCTATGAGATCGCTTGTGTAAATATTGAATAAGATGGGCGAATTGACCGCACCCTGTTGCAGACCATTTTTTACTTCAAAAGTTCTAGCAGACGTCACATTGCCATTTTTCACAATGAACTTCTTACTGGTGAGCATGTCATAAAGTATGTACAGCAGTGGTTTACTTATGCCCAGCCTGCTCAGCTTGTAGAAGAGTCCCTCTAGCCATACGGTATCGAAGGCCTTCTCCAAGTCAACCAGGCAAGCACCCGTGCATTGCTTCTTGCTTTTATTCCACTGGATATCCGATACCAGTTTAGACGCAGCATGTATAGTATCATGCCCCGCCTTGAAACCGAATTGGTTATCCGGAATTATATGACTGTCCTCAACCCACTTAGCCAAGGCTCTGTGGATCACTTTTTCGAATACCTTGCTGATGTTCGGAAGGAGACTTATAGATCGGAGATTACCCGGGTTGGAGCTATCTTTATTTTTCTTTGGAATGGGCTGCACCACCGCTGTTTTCCAATGCGCTGGATAATGGGCATTATTCATTGCATTATTAAACAGGATAGTGTAAATGTTCACCACTTCTGGAGAAAGATGTCTAAGTACAATGTTGGGTATACCATCGATTCCCACGGATTTCTTTTTTCTCAGTGATTCGAAGATCGCTTGGAGCTCTGCCTTCGAAATGAACGGGGGATGTACCCTTTCATCGGCGACGGCATTGTTTGCCATGTTTCTTTCATTGAACACCGTGAAACCAGTGTTCTCAGATCGCCAGTGCTCCATGTCATTTCGAAGGCAGAAGTTGTGCATAAGGACCCGATTTTCTAGATCGTGGTTCGGGCAAACACTATCATTCACTTTATACACATCCTGGAAAGCCGCTCCTATAGCCTCTACCTTCTCCTGCGGATCTTCGATCACAAAGAAATTGTCATCCTCAGCTGCGTTATCTGGATCTATACCTGCTGTCACTAGTATTTGTACATTGTTCGTAGTTCGGGGGATTTTAAGACGCGGAGGATCGTTGTGATTATTCCTCCGAAATATCTTATTTATTTGCGGGAACATACTCGGATTGTTGGATTTTACAGCCCGAATTTTCCTGTCCCAGTGCGAATTTACAGAAAGTCTGTAATTTTCTTTAATTAATTTTGAGAGGTTTCTAATCAACGACTTCAGCGTCCTAACCTCCTCCGAATTCTGTCTGTCAGTAAACTGTCTGTACAAGGTTTTTAATCTCGACAGCAGTCTACTTTTATGTTCGTGCAGTGCGTCAATCGTTGCATTGCGGTATATGTCCACGTTGTCAGTGTGTTGATACCGAGGTATCGTATTGTCCATCGTTCGTTTTATTGTCTCGTCCACTTGTTTTAGATATCTATCAATCTCCTCGTTTGACAGATTCCTATTAGACGGTAGGTCGAGCAAGTTCGAGGAGAGTGCTCTCGTCAACTGTCTGGAGAAGCGAGTCCAACGCGTTCTACTGTAATTGTAGGCGTGCAATTGGACAAACTCCTCCAGTTCCGCAATTTCGTTGGGAATAGTTATTTCGGCACTGAGTCCGCAATGGTCACTGTCATACACAAAAGTGTGTAAGCAGTTTAACGTTTGTCGGTCGATGTCGGTCAGTTGTAACCGTACGTCGAACAGCATTAGATCCAGATAAGATCCGCTTCTGGGATACGACGGACTATCCGTCGCTTTTAAATCTAGTCGATACTCAACACTGCGCAGACCCCACCAATTGAATAGTAGGTTCCCTCTAGAATTTGGCGTGCTATTTCCCCATTCTCTATGTTTGGCGTTTAAATCACCGGCTATAATGAAAAAGTTCTCCCCCGATTCCAGCCTTAGTATTCGAAAAAGTGTTTCGAGCTCAGAGATAAAAGACGTGGTTTGAGTAGCTTCAGGAGCATAGACCGCGACGATATACATCCTCTTTCCACTACGGAGGGGGATGAATACGATACATGCTTCCAGCTCCTGGAACCTACGCACTTCACCGCAGTACACTACTTTATGACGCAACTCTTTTCTAATGAAGATCGCCACACCTCCTCCTTGTACAGAGTTGGGTCGGTCTCTTCTTATAATATTATAACTACTGTGCCTCAACTTGTGTTTCTGGGATAGCTTAGTTTCGCTAACCAAAAGCACATCGGGAGAATGGTCTTCAAGCAACTTGAAAAGTACGGCTCTACGTTCGATCCTAATCAATGAATTCACATTCACCGCAAGGATCTTTAAGGGTTGCTCCGCCATGTTCGTACCCATTACGATTGGTGGTGCGTTAGGCCCGGCAGAAGCGCGTAGATCTGGTCCACCCGCTTCGCCTGCTCCTGAATTTGTCGCTGAAGTTGGCCCATCTGCCCCTGGATAGAGAGCAAGATAGCCAACAAATCAGATTCAGCCTCCGGTGCTCTCGGCTTTGGGGCCTGCGAAACAACCTTCGGCTGCGACTGTACCGTATTCCCCAGGCCTGACGCCATTTGGGCATAGGTCACTTGGGGAGTGACGGATTGTGCAGGAACACTTGGAACGGGCGGACGCTTCACTTCCACCTTCTGCTGACGAGCCAGATTTACTTTCTTTATGTACTGAAACTTGGGGCAACCCCGATAGTTTGCGGTGTGCCCCGTGTTTCTACATAGTGCGCACGTGAGCTGACTTTTTTCAGTCGCTCCGTCCTTACCTAGCGCGCATTCCTCTGCTTTGTGGTCTTTTCCACATTTCACGCATCGAGGCTGCATATCGCAGTTCGACGCGGCGTGCCCAAACCTTTGGCAGCGAACGCATTGTAACATGCCTTCGCTCCGCTTTACTTTTTCCCAGGTGACAACCTGGTAGTCTAGGACTTTAATACTCCTTAGACTATCCAGTTTGCTGTTGGGTGAGAGCTGAACAAGGAAGAACGGTAATTTCCGCTTCTCCCTTTTGGCCTTAGCTGTGATAAATGGCTTGACCCCTACGAAAATGAGCCCATCGCACTCTTTTTCTTTAAGCAGCTTTAAGAGCTCCTCCGGTTCGGTGGACGGTTCCATCCCCTTCAGCAGCATAGTTTGCAGCTTTTCCCCCTTCGGGGTGAAGGAGAAGAACTCCGTCGTCGATTCCCTTAATAAATCCTTAATCTTGTTATACTGCTCCACTGTATTGCAGTGGATAGCATGCCTATCTACGCTAAGTCGTTTAACATAAAAATTATTTCCTATGGCCGACTTACATAGTTCAATGGTGTCCTTCAGTTCCATCCTGAAGGTGTTGATTGGCGGCACCCTTTCCTTCGCTTTCTGTTGAGGCTGTTGTTGCGGCTGCTGCTGTTGTTGCTGTTGTTGCGGCTGCTGTTGCTTCCGCTGCTGTTTCTGCTGCTGCTGTTGTTGCTGCTGTTGTTGTTTCTGCTGTTGATGTTGCTGCTGCTGTTTTTGTGTTTTTTGCAGCTGTTGCTGTTGCGGCTGTTTTAATAGCTGTTGTTTCTGTTGCTGCTTCCCTTTTGCCTGCCGTTGTGTCTTTGGCTGTGACTGTTGCTCTTGCTTATGCTGCTGCTTTTTTTCTTCCAGCTGCGTTTTCGCTGGCTGCTGTTGTTGCTGTTGCTGCATGCTTTGGAGTTCCAGTTGTCGCTCCTTCTCCCTTCTGGCCATTTGTTTGGCCTTGATGGCATTAAGCCTCTCGTGGAGCTCCCTGATGTTGCTGCTCAAGGTTTCCATTTCTTCCTCCTCATCCTCGGATTCAGAGGTCCCCAATTGAGCAAAGCTATTACTGCCCCTCAGGTAGTGGCCTTCCCTACCGTCGGAGAAGTACCTTAACTCGTCCGTTTTCTTCGGACTAGTTTTCTCTGCTGTTGCTGCTGACTTCGTTGGCGACCCTTTCTTCACTCCTGCCGGCAGCTTTTCTCTTGAAGCTGATAGTAAGGGGCGCTTTACCAACTTAGAGGCCGTCCTTAGCCTTCTCCTTCGCTTCGATGTACCATCAGCCGACCCTGTGGCTTGATGGTCTGATGACTCCACTTCATCGGCAGATGTTGTGTGGTCCGCTGGTCCCGTAATTGGGAGAGCGAACCGCTCACCCGACTCCATCGCCTGATGTTTATTACCACTTTTCAGTTTTATTATTTTTTTATTTTAATTAAAAAAAAAAATAAAAAATGTTGGGCCTGGCCGGGACTTGAACCAGTGTCCCTGGCTTAACTGGCTGGTACCTCTTAAACTAGGCTAACTCGCCTCTTAGAAAATCACTATCTAATACTCTTCTTAAATAAGTCACCACTATTTTAGAAGAAGCCGAAACACGTCTATATACCACGGATGTCTGTGAACGACTGATGCCATGATTGTTTTTGGATTCGCTTGACATATTGACTACATACTACGAGTGCATACATTATTTATTGTAGGTAATCATCTAAGTAGTTTATAACCCAAAACATTAAGTATTTACCTCAAAAAAAATATATACAGCTAACAATTTCAAAGCAGATGCAGGTAAACTTTATTAAATAATACACGAGTATGTACTAAAAGCCCACTAAACAGCTTCGTAATGAACTTTGTTAATAGCAACTGCAAGCCTTAAATGCCATGGCTGAATTGACTATTTTAAAGTATCACATTACTGTAAATAAATAAAACGTTCATATGTGTTCTGCGACTAGTGAATGCAAAAATTGACACGCACGTGTGCGTTATGTTTCATATTTCTTCGAAAAACTTAATAACAGAGCGTCCATTACATTAAATAATAACGTGATAAAGCTTTCATAAATACGACCGAACAATCAAGCGAACATCCTTGGACTTGTTTAATTCAGCAAAAGGGAAGGAACGAAAATTAGGAGTAAACGTGGTTTATGACTACCACTATACTGGCTCGTATCTGTATTGTCTGTAGTGACAGTCAGGCTGCGCTTAAGGCCTTGCTTAACCCTTTAACCACTTCCAAGATAGTTCGTGAAACCAAAAACTCTTTGAACTAGGTCGCAAGGCCGAATTTTCTGTCTCTTATCTGGGTCTCAGGTCACACTGGGATCTTGGGGAACGAGATCTCCGATGAGATCGCTAGACAAGGATCAGAGGATGCTTTCTCAGGTCCCGAACCCGCGTTGGGTCTCCCTGCGTCCTCGGTTAGGGCTTCCATTGACGATTGGGTCCCTCACAAGAACAATTGTGTGTGGCATGACTCTCCAGGATGCAGGTTGACTAAACGAATGCTCTCGGACGTCTGTAAGACATCAGCGGCATTCTTGCTGTCTCTCAGCAGAAAAGACTGTAGACAACTTATTGGCGTCTTGACAGGCCACTTTACTTTTGCCAAGCACCTTAACGTGTTGGGCTTAAGTGACACTACAATCTGCGACGCTTGTGGAGAGAGCGACGACACCGCGGAACATTATCTCTGTGAGTGTCCGGGCCTTTGCTCGTAGCAGGTGGCAGATCATCGGTGCTGATGTGGTGAGTGCTGGTACTGTAAGCTCCTCATCACTGAAATGCTTGCTTGGCTTTCTTAGAAAGATAACGAAATTTCAATAAAATGGGTAAATCAGGGTTTGCTCTCTGGTAACACAATGGACCAGTTGCGTCTGAGTGCTCCAGTCGAGCGTTTCATATACCGAAAAAAAAAATACTGGGTCGTTCAATAGCCATGCGTGAACTTTGACAGCCGATTATTGTGGTTATGTTTGAAATGGCAGCGTGATATGAACGTAGACATGTGGTTTCAGCAATACGGTGATACGTACCACACAGCGCACAGGGCTACGTCCAGTCTCTGGCCTATGTTGATAAGCCAACAAGAGCTCACGACCTGGAGAACAACGTTCTTCAAGCCCGATTTATGTGGAAGAGTCATCCAAAATTCGACTTCTCGGCTCGCTACCTGGAAACCAAGCCGTGCAGGCCATTTGGATGGTGTTATTTTCGAAACATAATGGCATTGAATGTAATAAACTTCAATCCGCAATAAAGATTCGGCCATACCTGACATACAGGTTTTATTAAATTTTAAAGGCCGAGTGCCCTTATTGAAAAAAATAAAACCCCTTTCTTCAGAGTCACGTCGCATTCATCGATCAAATCGCTAACACGCTGTGGTTGATAATAAAATCTCTTTGTCAAAAGACGTTTCGTTCTCATAAAAAAAGAGTATATTACCAACAATTATAATAATGTAGAGTTACAACTGACGTTAAACATGGCATTTTGCACATTTTCCGTCACCAAGGATATGCTCCTAAGGACAGTACACACGTTCACTTGACGCTATTCATTTGTCAGCAAAAGATTCCCTTTGCATAGCATATTGACTCAGGTGAGTCAGTCCCTGAAGCTATACTAAGCAAAGCATTAACGGGAAGGCAACACATTTTGGTTTTGTTATACTCAACATCATCACCACCATAATCACACGATGAGCACATGCAACTCATTCCTTTTCAGCACAAAGTTCTTCGAATATACACCCGTCTCTATAGCCACCACAAATGTCTGTTTTTTTTTTTACGGAATCCTGCCTGAGTCATCAGATATTTGTTGCCAGGGAATAATATCCAAGAATTAGTGCCTGTTTAAGCATGAGTTGAGTTGGGAATCAGTGACCTACTCTTTGGAGAGACAATTTGATATGGATTTGGAAACGGCCACCCAAGGGCGTAATGGTTCAACATAATCCATAAACTCTTCCTTCCTTCTTTCATTAACTCGGCGAATTTCAATTAAAATTATCAATGAGGGACGGACTTTTAACAAAAAAAAAATACAGTGAATCACATTCAAGATGACCTTACGTTCGAATGTGAAGGCAACAATCTCTGGCCCAGAGAAAGGTGTTCCCAGAGAATATTTTAATGGAGGACAAGGACCGATTAACACTTCTGACAGAATCTCATTTGTCTTTACCACTGCAAGCGTACATTACCTAACATCTAGAACTCTAGGCCACACTGTAACCATTCGCATTCAACCTGAATTACAAAACAATGTCCGGTTTACCACTTGGTATCTATTCGCTCGCCAAGAATACATCAAGCATTTTTTCTTATGTTAACTCATATGACCCCGGGAACAAAACGGAACTTTAATGGAACAAGAGTGTGGACGTTCATTATGCAGACATTATGCATTGAACTACATTCAAGGTTTCAATACAATTTTTTTTTTTTTGACAATAGAGCTCCTCTCCATAAATATAATACTTAGATTTATTTTCAAAAATAAAAAATATTAATAACTCTAAGTCGCGCGCTCATTCTGTCTCTGTATTTTACAATCAAGTGGCGGCCCGTTAACGGTGGAATAATTATTTATGTTAATCAAAATGAATCACACAACATAGCAGCAGCATCAGCAACATCATAATCGATTGAATCGAATTAAATTCCTTTGAATATTAATAGAACAAATATTTTTGTTTATCACCGACTTTGCTTCGTCTTTATTCGTTTTGGGCTCTTTCGAGGTTTTTTTTTTTCTTGACATGACACAATAATTAAGTATCTCAATGTTGACGACGCCTTTGAAGGGAATTAGTCCAATTTAAGTTTAATTGATACATATAGATACCATACAGATATCGCGTATCTATACGATATGCGTGTGTGTTTGTTGAGAAGAAGAGAAATTGAAAATATGTATCCGTATCTATTGTTAGAGGAAAGTATCGTCTGCTTCTTCATCGCTTTGAGATATGAGATGATTAAAGTTAACTGGATAAAGTGTTGTCGGGTAACGTACAATAATGGGAAAAAAATTAACGAAACATACGAGTACATCTAATTGGACATAGATACACTTGTAGATGTCTGTTACTAATGGTGAATTCGATTCAACACAATGGCGTTGAAAAATTGGGCTAAGAACTATAGCCTGCATGTGGAATCAGAACATTGAAGCGAGAGTGAAACGAACTCACCGTAGCGAATGTTAGAATTCTACTCTTAAGTGGAGTAAAAATCTTATCTTTGATCCTGACCGGTGCTGGAAGGAATGTGATGTTGTTCTACTCATTTGCAAATTAAAAGCAATAAGATAGCATCTTAAAATACGATCTGATCAGAAGAAGTTTATGATACTTCTACTGAGTTTCTTGAAGCTCCTGCTCCATTCTGTTTATCTTTTTTTACATTAGATTTAGTGAGTATCATTAAGTATGCTCAATAGTTAAGGTTTAATAAAATGCGGTAAAGTTATAAAGACATGTAAACATATTTTTTCGCTAATTTTGAATACAGTGCTATGAGAACTTGTAAAAAAAAGGCAATTCACATTTGGAAGTCATTCACATTAGTGGATGGTATCTATAAAACTGAACCAGGATAGAAAACTCTCTCCTCGACTTTGCTTTACCCATTTTACTGTAATTAGCAGTGTTCCCCAGAATCTGGTGGCTGGCTGTTAATTAAGCCTAGCGCACTAAGAGGATTAGAACCAATAAGTTGTCTGCATTTCTTTTCTACTGAGAGACAGCAAAAATGGCGCGGATTTCTTACGGCCTTCAGGAGCATCAGTTTGTTCAGCCTGCATTCTGGAGAGTCATGCTACACACAATTGTGTTCGTGAGAAACTTAATCGTCAATGTAAGCCCTTGACGATGATGCAGGAAGACCGAACGGAAGTTCTGGTGCTGAGAAATGGTCCACTGAGCCCTCTTCTTCTTCCTATTTCGGCGAGGTTATGATCCGAAAACAAGTTATCATAATTCATAACCCTTCCACATCACCGCATTTCTACTGATCTCCCTGTTGGGTTCGCCTATTTGACCTCAGAAAATATCGGCAGGCCTCCCGATTTTGGATGTCCTCTGAGCCTTACTTAGCAATATTATCGGAGTTATTATTTCCTACGATCGCAGAGTGAAATGGGATCTAGACTAGAATCGGGGAGCTCTTACATTTTCGAAATATTTTAGAAGTGGTTACAGGTTTGAGCAAGGACTTAAGCGCAGACACAAATACTCTGACCCATCCTGTACTCCTTACAGTATAGTTCATGGCATGGAGTGCATAAGTCCCCGTTAGCAAAACAGACGCATATTTGCTTAACGACTTATTAGGGCTTATGTTGTCGTCTTTTATAAACCAGTACTGGATCCTTGAACGGTTTTGGACCCAACCGTGAAATTTTGACTATTATACAAGCCAAATCAAAGGATGGGTGGTTTAGCTTAGATTAGAGTGACTGTGTGTGCCTGGACACGCTTGACCAAAGGAGACCCATTGAGATTACATGGGATTTATAGCTGTGTCTGCTTCCTAAATAGCGAACTGAAGTAGCCTCAACTTCTTCTGAAGTGACCTTCTGGACCATTCGGACCGAACTGTCGAAGAAGCTATCGAAAAACTTGCGAAATTCAATACAAAACTACGTAAGGAAAATATATTGCCTTGACTATCTCTAGTAACAGGGAAGAGCTCTCTTCCTTGAAAGATTGTTGTGGTACAAAGAGCTTTAGTAGCAATCTTCAACTTCAAATGCGTTGGAATTGTCCTGGTTAAAAGACTTAATTGTATTTCTAATATAAAGTTCGTCACAGAGCGAAAAGTGGACGTGGTTATATACAATATATGGACGGGTTAAGGAAGAGAAAAATGCCTACATATTTCATTAATAGTACATTTATTTTATTTTAGCGGGCGCCGTGGTGCAATGGTTAGTGTGTTGGACCACTGCCGCTGAGATTCAATATTCGAATCCCAGAAAAAACCAACAAGTTTTTTCACAGTCCCACCTCTCGCGAACGTCTAACAAACATCCCAGGGTATTGTTATCATGAGAAAACTTGTCAAAAACAAAATAAAAATTGCCCTTCGGATACGGCACAACACTGTAGGTCCCTTCCATTCATGCGAAAAATGTAACGCACGAGTGGTTGCGAGAAGCTAAACCTAGGCCCTCCATGAGCTGTTGCGCCCTACATGTACATAAGTGTAGTACATTTTATGACGTCTAAAAAAAATTGTTAAATGTGTATTTATCGAAATTTGGGGTATCAGTGGGTAGATTTCAAAAAAGGTTATACTCGAACTGGTTCGAACTCACAGAAGCCCATATGTGATAGTTTTCCTACTTCTGAATAATAAGTTCTCTCTACTCTCGTGAGGTCTATGATACCAGGAATGCCAGCTTAACGAACAAGAAAGAAGCATAGAAGTTTTTGGTTTCCAGAGCAAAAAACCCCAGCGGATCAGGAGCTGGTTAAGTAATACATAATCATATGGTATTTCTGGAAGATCGCTCTTTTCAACATAACCTTCTTAATGGGGGTGGCAATGGTGTAGTGGTAACGTCGTCAATTGCCACGCTAATGGTTCATGGTTCAAGTCCTGATGTCAGCAAGCATTTATTTATTTCTCATGAAATATATAAAGTCAGTCCGATCATTTGCAAAAGCTTATGTGAACACTACTGCGAAGGCATAACACTGGCAGTAGCTTGGTCATGTGGCTGGAAAACTTGTTCGCTCTGTTGATGATGATTTGCCCTTGACATCGGTTATCAGGAAAAAAGTACTGTGAATCAGAAGCAAAAATCTCCCCAGTTATCTGGAGCCACCCCCGGAGAATAGCTGAAGCATAAACAACTGAGCTTCAAGAACCACTACACCAAAAATCTTTCTCTCTCTCTATCCATCCTTTCCAACGCCCGCACTGTGTGTAAACATGTTAAAGGTATTCATAACCCTTTGAGTGCGAGCAAATTATAAAAAAAAAAAAAAATTGAAATTGAAGGCTAGTCACAGGAATGTTATCCAAGTCAATTTTTCTTAGCTTTATCATACTTACAACTAATTTAATGATTCCTTGGCGCGTCTAAGATCGTTTTCGATATGAGATAAGACCAGTAGCTGTAATGTGGCATTGGCGATAGATCCACTTTTCAGGGGCATAATTTTAAGCTCAATACTCGTATATGCTGTCCAGGCGATAGCACAAAATTCTGTTTGAAGATTACCTAGTGGCATAGACTGTTCTTCTCAACTTAACTGTAACTGAACTGGAAAGCTTATATACATATTAAAGACAGATCTGTGTAACTATTATCAAGTGCCCTACTCAAATTTATGGAAAAGGTATGTACCTGCTCATTTTAGAGAAAATTGTACTGAGTTAGCATTACAGTAATACAAATCGTATCGAACACCACAACTAACTATTTTCAATTTCAATTATACAGACTAGCAGCCCATGTCTAGGCTGTGTGTGTAGGCTGGCAAAAATCCTCATCCTAACCCTCCACGTGGGTGCCAGCCGGAAATAACCACCACAGCAGTCTTGTACGATGTCAAGATGGGGTTAGCCAAGACCAGGAGGCATTAAAGAGAATTCTTATCTCCTCAATAGCTTAATTTTCTATTTATGCTTTTTGGTCATCGGATCGAGGTACCTGATTTCAGTGGTGGAGTGAGCGCTTAATGCACGAAACCGTGCCCAAGAATGCAAGGCTGGGGGTTAAACCACTCTCTAACGAGCTCCTTCGGACGCGCAGGCAGAGTCCGTCGTACTTTGCCTTATCCCGATACTACGGCGCTGTTGGGACTGACCGTAATTCCGTATTACTCGTGGGTCCAAAATCCGAAAATTTAAAAATGAACAAAAACAAAACAAAAGAAATGAAAACAAAAACAACAAAAAAAAGGAATATCCTGGCACTTCATCGGAAGACGAACTGCTCGCTTCCAGCCAGGTAAAGACAGCGGAGAGCGAGACGCTCCCCAAACCTTTAACAACCACTACAACCACAGCGTCGGACACTTGACTTAGTGCCCATAAGCGCGAAGCTCCCAACTCTCACAAGTCGGTCAGCAACCGTAGGAAAAGCGCGTACCAGCGTGCCATCTTCATTCTGGGTAAGATTACTAAGAAGGAGGTGGACGGCACGGCTTCCGAACGGGACTTGGCCGATAAAGTCAAATTTCAGAAGGTTATTGATGAGTACATCAACTATCGCAATACCCCACAACTTTCCAAAAGCGATGGAGCAAAGCGCAACCGATCCCAAGAGGAAATCAAGTCCGATTCCCAAAGGATCAAAGTCCCTAAGCTGTCAACACCCAACCCCAATGAACCTTCTACCTCCTCGGCTTTCCAAGCGACACGAACTGTCAGCGAGGTTGTCAGAGACGACCTCCAAGTCGCCCTGGTAGACGAGCTCTCTACCGACGGCAAGGCAGTGACTGAAGTCTGGGGAGCCATCGAGGTCAAACTATCACAGATGATCATGGACCATCTTATTAACAACCAAGGAGGACCGCTGCCCTGCTTCGACTCAGCTGAGTTCATACGAGGGTACAGGGTCATCAAATGCGAGGACGCCTTCTCTAAGGAATTCCTAAGCAGCTGCGTTCACAAGATCCGTGACGGCTTGAGGCTCAAGCTGATCCTGGCTAGAGAGATTCCGAGGAGACCGAGAATCCGCATTTGGCTCCCTAACATGCCCATTAACGACAACCTACTGCTAAATTGCCTGAAGCTGCATAAGCCTACGATTCCCATGGATGACTGGAAAGTTATCAAGGTTGAGGAACCCCACAACAATACCCTCTCTTTCCTTCTTCTTATTAATGAAGACAGTGCCGTCTCCATTGAGAAGAACGGATTGCAAACTCGGCTTCGGCATCAGGCATGCCAAAGTAAAAATTTTCCGATCCTCTGGTCTCACTGACGACTTAGACGAAGTCGACGATGCCAACAAGTTGTTGGAGGACATGAGGATTGAAACTACATCCCAAACCACAAATAACACCTATAATACCAATGCTGAAAGTCATTCAGATTAATCTGCACCACTCGATTAGTGCTACAGATCTGGTGGTATTTCTCAAGGAGGAAACCATTGACATCAGCATTGTCCAAGAACCCTGGGTAAACGGCCCTGACATTAAGGGCCTCAATGACAACCAATACAACCTTTTTTTACAACCGGAATAACATCAATCATGGTAAGCCAAGAACCTGCATTCTAGCTAAAAAGCATAATAAAGCCTTTATATGTCCAAATTTTAGCTCGTCCAATTTAACAACGGTCAAAATAGAGAACGCAGGTAGTGCAGACCTATACATCTCCTCTGCCTACATGGCACACGACCGTCAATCACCGCCAGAAGAATTTCAAGACATGGTGACGGCTATCTCCACAACAAAGACCAACCTGCTTATGGGCTGCGACGCAAATGCCAGGCACGTGCAATGGGGCAGTTCCGAAAGCAACGAGCGAGGTGAGTCCTTGTTCGAATATATCCTTGCAAATAATCTCTCAGTATGTAACAAAGGCAACACTCCAACCTTTATTTTTCCGAGTACGGACAATTTCAACGGCTGGGAAGATGTCATAGACGTTACACTCTCTAATAACAGTAGTAGTATGAAAGTCGAGAACTGGAGAGTATCCAATCTGAAGTCTTTTTCAGACCATAATTGGATCCTCTTCAATGTAGATCTCGAGATCGAGACTCCCAAACCCTACAGAAACCCCAAAAGAACCGACTGGACAAAGTTTAGTCAAGTCGTTAGATCCAACCTACGTAGAACTCCAAACGCTTTAATAACCTCCACTGCAGAACTAGACACAAAAGTAAAGACTTTCGAAAAAGCCTTCAATAATGCTTTTAAAGTTGCGTGTCCGGTCAAATACAGCAAAAAAAACCTTCCCTCCGTGGTGGAACGAAGAACTCTCCAACCTCAGGAAACTGACTAGAGAGACCTTCAATATCTGCTACAAGTGCAAATACTGGCAGCCTTACACGGACAGCCTTAAAATATACAAAAAAGCTATCAGAATGGCCAAGAAACGGTCCTGGATAGAGTATTGCCAATCAATTGATACCCTCAAAGACTCCGCTAGACTCAGCAAGATTCTATCGAAGGATCATTCCACTCCATCCCTCCTGAAAAGGTCGGATGGTAAGTGGACGGAGTCAACTGCAGAATCCTTAAAGATCTTAATACACACCCACTTTCCCGGGTGTAAAGACAGCTACACTGAGCCTAACAGTTCGCAATGCCTGCAATCCTGGGAACACATAATACCCATTATTACCGAAGAAAAAATCTCCTGGGCCATTCGCAGCTTCGCCCCTTATAAATCGCCAGGCCCAGATGGCATTCTGCCCATTATGCTACAAAAAATGCAAGAGGTAGCAATCCCATGGCTCGTGCCGATTTTCAGGAGCTGCATCCTAAATAACCATGTACCCCACTCATGGAGACGGGTGAGAGTGGTTTTCATTCCGAAGGTGGGGAGGTGCGGACCTCCTTCGTTTTGAAGACCCTCTAGCGCCTTCTAGACAACCATCTGCGAGATACAATCGAGTCATCTCTTTCCAAATCCCATAGTCATGAATAAAATCCTTTTATGCTTAGACAGAGAAAGAATTAAAGTAGTTGGGTATGCGGACGACATGGTGATTTTAGTGTCGGGACTTTTCCCTCCCGTGATAAGTGAGATCATGAAGAGTGCTCTAAGTAAAGACACCGCATGGGCCAGAAAGTGTGGACTTGGAGTCAACCCAAATAAAACTGAACTGATGCTTTTCACCACAAAAACCAAAATAGCCGACTTTAATCTTCCTCGATTAAACGGTCAGATACTCTCCTTATCTTCCAGCTCTAAGTACCTAGGAGTTATTCTAGACCCTAAACTTAACTGGAAACCAAACATAGACGAACGAGTAAAGAAAGCATGTATAGCCTTCTATGCCTGCAACAGAACCTTCGGCAAAAGATGGGTCCTGCAACCAAAATTGACCCTGTGGATGTACACAGCCGTAGTACGCCCAATCCTTACCTACGGGTCGATAGTATGGTGGCCGGCCCTTAAAAAAGCCTATAGCATAACCAAACTAAATAAGGTGCAAAGACCAGCATGCATAGGCACCACAGGCGCTTAAAGAGCTGTTGCGCCAAATATATATATATATATTTTTTTAAACGTCAAATAACTTCCACATCTTTAGTCGAAACCAGATAAAAGTATATCAGCTCCTTCAAACGACGTGCCACTGAGTAAAAAAAAATTGGGAGGGGTATCGTGGCGGATACGGGGCCCTGAAAACATGGTCAAGGCAATATAGTTATCACACCATGTACCTTCTTCTTTAAGATCTATAGATAGATAGTACAGCCGTATACTTTCCTAAATGTTGACTACAAAAAAATGGAATAATCGTTTCTAGGAAATCAATATAATATTTTTTTTTTAAATTGTATCCTCCATAACTGCACACAACTTAGTACTCGTATGTTGCTCACAGATGAATAACATTTCCAAATTTCTAAAAATTAGTCTTGAATTGGAGATGTCCTTACTAAACCTGTTCGAAATAATACCTCCCTCTCAAAAATACGATTTAATTTTTATTTTTTATTTTATTTTTATTTACGCATATAAATCCACATTAAATACGACTCTTAAGTCAAACACTACAGGTTTTTCTTTGTTAAAATTTACCAAAGCGCTCCAAAACATCCCAAAGATTATGTAAAAAAAACCATATTACTTTAAGTAATATTCGGTTACCTGCAAGAAAAAGAAATGAAGTCTTTTGTTAAAAAACATTAAAGAAAACTAATTTCAAAATATATTTTCATAAAAAATTAATTAGTTTCTATTAGTTAATAAATAACTTCTTAGAAATAGAAATAAAAATAAAAAGTTCAATGACGATGGTATCATACAGACATCGTCGACACCGTGTGTCAGTGGATAGGACGTAGAAATAGTGTTCGAAGTTCGAATTCTAAAAAAAAAACACTAATTAGTTTTTTTTTCCAGTTTCTCAATTTCAAAACGAAAGATATTCCCATACTTGGTGTAAAAACTAAATTGAAAGAAGATGGCGTCTCAGCATATATTTTTCTAAGTGAAAGACATAAGAGCTTTCCAGGCTCCCACCAATCACTAAAATATTGTTCTAGAACATAAGAATAAATTTTATATTTCTTAAACTTAAAGGAGTTTCTATGAGAAACAGCATATATCTAACACACTAAGAGCTAAAGAGTGCTCGAAAACTGCCTTTCTGTGCCATGCTGAAACCAATAAAATTAGTTAGTATTGCGGAAGACTTATTGGTATACTAGCTGGACTCTTTTTCGTTTAACTATCTCACTATTCTGCAGATAATGCAATAGTAACGTTCAGTTTATCTAACTATGGTTATATTGCAAAATGAGAAAACGTGGTTTTATTTGTCCGAAACATCTCTCTATGATTACTCTTTCTATTGTTAAAACAGCATTGAATTTACGTTCAGCATCATTACTTGTTTGTTTAAATGGTGTCATTAGCCAAGGAGTAATTTTATATCCTTCATCGTCCAATAGTATTGCTGATGAATTATTACTCATATGATTAAATAAGAAAGTTTTTTTTTTTTTTTAAATACGGATCCTGGCCAACGAACTTCAACACTGGTTAATTCTGCTTCTGCGTTGCATGTAGCTTGCACATTTATTGAGTAGAATCCTTTACGATTGACTTACTTCTCATAATTGATTTAGTGGTTTCTTTATACGAATGTGAGTTCGTAAGGAAATTCATACTTATTGAAGTATGTGGGAATACGATCAAATTATTCGCATGGCTTGCGATTTCTGCTGCAAATTGCTGTATCACTCTAGAAATAGTTGATTGATGTACACCAATATCTTCACCAACTCCTATTTGAAATTCAGGGTCTTCTATATTGCGCAGAAAAATTCTCATTTTTCTTCATTCGTCAAAGCACCACCGCGTGTTTCTAGGGTCGGCCCCAAAAATTCTTCAGCTTACCATTCCACACCCTCTTCACTAAATCGATACAGCCGACGAAAATATTCACCAACTGGACACTTTCTCTTTTTATAAATTCGATTTGTAACGAAATTGGGTGATATTCGGCCATCTTGACAGTTGTATATGAACTGAACTATTTACGAGATCGATCTCATGCAATCAATCGTCTTCTCATCTGTTTGCATATCAAAACAAACTCTGTCTCACATCGAACTTTCAATTTGTGATCGATCTCAACACTTTGAGATCGAGCTCACAACATGAGATCTAACTGGGAAAGATCTAAGAAAAGTGAGTAAACAGCTTGAACTCATGTTTTTTGCATACAACCAATTGTCGCTGTTACTAGTGGCCCTAGTAGCTTGGCGATGAGCCAATGATTGAAGATTGGATGTCAATGATGGATCTTCTACTAATTGAACTACCCGTCTCTGTATGCTGTCGAGTATAAAGATGGGCTAAGGATGTTCATGAACAATGATCGAAAAGAGAAATTGGGGAAAATACCGGTTAAGCAGCAGTGATTTAATTACTCTTAAGATCACAGTTTGCATTTAATTGCTGTATTCTCTTTGATATGCAGTACAGGACACAGTTCGAAAAGAAAGTGATTTATGACAAACAATCAAACATAAGCACCGCAAATGTAAACAAACGAAAGCCGAATGCATTACGCCTATAAACAAACGCACGTCAAGGAATGAAATTCTTCAAATTTTTCTTTCCTAGAATCATGCATACCTACGCAAGGGTATTCAAAGCCAAAAAGAAGACTGAGTTACAATTTGGCATATACCCACCATAAACAATAGAACAATCCCAATTACAACTGCCATTACCTACCGCGAACACTGAGCAGCCGAGCAGTTATACCAGTTAAGAGCAATCGCAATCAAATCACAACCCTGTGATTCTGTATGTACACAGTTACCAAAGAGAGCAATCACACAACAAGCACAACAGGGCGATAAGCAGATACCTGGTCGAAGTTACTAAAATTTAATGAACAAGCAGTGTATGCATGTTATGTGGAGTTGTCCGCGGTGTGCAAAGCAATAAATCACAGTGAGCATCCGAGAAGTTATACTACAGAGCAATACTGCACTGAGTGGCCCCTCAGTGAGACAAGAAATGACCAGCAGTGATCGCAATCACAGTTTCACATTAGTCGAGTAGGGGCAGAACTTCTAACGTGAGAGCAGTAATCGAACCACGGTGTAACCCATCCTTTGTAAAGAAGAAGGAGCTGTTAAAGCATCCCTTGATATTGTAGCGAATGAAGATAGGTAGGTGGAAATGAAAAGACACTTCTTTGCTACTCTAAAACTTATCTTTAATAAACTTTTGGAATCTACCAATTACATAATTATAAAAGTTAGTTGGAGGTTAAGTCGCCTGAATTTATGAGAGAGTGAAGACTGACTTTCAGCAATTTTTGTGGGCGGTAATCGTAATGTAGATGAGTTGCGAAACGAAGTACGACGATTTATATTTAGTGGGTGAATTCAGACTCCACAATATTAAAAATGATCATAACTTTGAGGGAGGCCGAGCATTTTGGAACATTTGAAAATAGAAAGAAACATTTTGGATCAAGAATTTCTTAATACCGAATTAAAGTTGTATACAAAAGGAAAAGTTCATAAAATACAGATTTTGAAAATGGTTTAGAATCTAAGCAATACCCATCCATTGCCATTCAATTGTACTCCATGCAGTGTACTCCAAATCGCTTATACTTACGACTATACCAACGGTTGAGTTGATGGTAACGTTTTTCTAGGAAAGCTATCGAAAATCTTCTTTTTAGCCAGGTACCATATGAAACAAACAGAATAAATTATGACCCCTGCAGGTCCAAGTCGATAGTTACCTCGAGATATTTAGAGCTGCGATCTGTAATCGTTCCAGAATTTAATAAAAGAGATTGTTGTGCATAATTGGCCAACGCGGGTATTTAATAGAATCTATATCGTTGGTGTGTGTAGCACCTAGGTATGAGTAGGAACACCAAGCAAAGATTGTCATAAATGTATAAAAACGATTCACTTAACAGGTTTCACTTAACTCAACTAAATAAATACAGAAGATCAGCAAGTTTTCGAAGAATGCAACCAATCAACCGCCTACATCTAAACATTATGAGTCAAGCTGTAATTTCAATATAAGTAGATATACCTATGTATAACTAAAGGTAAACAGCCACACTCCAAATAGCGCTAAATAAATTATTAATCAATTCGTTGTGGTAATCCGGCTTAGAACCAAACTATACGATTCTGACTTGTGCTTTTGCGCAGAAACAATCCCTCCAACAGAGTTTCATGCGGACCTCGTTCAACCACTGAAACGTCTCTCATCGTAAGAGCAGAACACCAAAACAAATCAACTCCACACTGTTTACCTTTCAATTAGCATCTATAAAAATCAGGGGGAAGAAATACTAGTACCAAGGTCACTAAAATTAGCCTTAGTCATATCTAGATCGGGATCGAACAAAGCTTATTGCCAAAAATATCTAAAGAGTACTTCAACTAACAAATTTGATGTTTTATCAGACAAAGTAGTTGGAATATAAATAACCACAAAGCTATGCAGACACACAGCTCACCATCCATCCGCCCATTCGCCTCCCCATAGAATTACCACATTTTTGTACGCGGCCATGTATGTACCGGCAGCCGTATACCGCACGCTTGTTTGGTCACATACCTAAGAGCATTCACTGAACTGTGTTATTCTTGATTCTATTTTGTTTTTTTGTTCTGTTCTCTGTAACCGTAGTACGGACAATCCACCGCCAACAACGCTGACAGAGGTAATAATTAACCGGAAGTACGATAATATTTGAAGCATATCGATTAGCGTGGCTTCACATGTACGAGTACACCGAGGCAGGCAGAGGTGAATTGTTTTTTTTTTTTTTTTCTATTATGATGTATCCAGAAGCATGTACTCGTATCTATAAGGTATGTGGAGAAGCAAACCGCAGATATATTTATTTTTTTATTTTTTCCGATTCTCTAACGATGAGGATACAGAATCTCTTCTCTTGATGCCGGCTGACGGCAGTGGTGATGATGGTGGTGCTGAATGGTGACGGTTCAGTTCATTAACACCATCATCCCTGTCATCGTCATCATTAGCTGCACATACCTCGATTCTAGGTCTATAAGCTTCAAACTTTCAAAAGATCCCCATCCGGCAACATAGATGCGCGCAAATCTAGTCTCTCGTTAAGAAATTGATATCGAATTTCAAACGACAACACAGTGCACATACCGTCAGCTTTCATTACCGCCGCCACCACTTCCTCCTGCCGCCATCATCATCATCACCGTCATATATCTTGGAACACGCATCCTCATACCTTCCTTCCTCCTCTTCTCTTAGGATTGATTGATAGATTTTCTCGCCCGGCTAGTGTTACCATCTCATATCAAATGATAGGTTAACCATTTCGCTGATATTGATTTTCACACAAAAAAAAAAACCCAAAGAAAGCAAAGGAAGCGCAAGAAAAAAGACACTCGCCGAGGAGGAGAAATGGGAAAAGTACTCGTATCTAAGGAAGGCACAGGGTGCTGTGCACAATCGGAACACGAGGCGAATGCAAATCTAACGGTGTCGGGGAATAGTTTGCACATGGGCGATTTTAAGTTCAACTTATGGTTTCAACGGATCCGTGTGTTAATTCAGACGACTGACTCTGGGATTTGCGCTAAGTGAGATGCGAGAAATCGTATTCAATGGTACATAGCTGTCAATTGGATGCAGATGAAGTGTGAAATGCTTTGAAGTGCATTAGAAATTGTTTCCGGTCACTGGAAAAAGGGTATTGGTGTCAAAGATTTTTTTTAAATATTTTACAACTTGATGGGCTATATTCCTTGAAGTTTTCAGAGCCCAGTAACAGGGAATGATGTGTGTGATGCCTTGAAAGCGCCACTATACAGGCCCCTTGTAGATTTTGGATCACGTAAAATGTAGGCCCCCAGCAAAAAAGTGTAGTCGGCTGTCTCTTAGCCATCAGGCCAAGGTTAGGTTAGGTTAGGTTAGGTTGAAGAATCGCCAACACACTTAGACCAACCATCAGGCCAAAGTTAGAACACTTCCGAATTCCGCCTTCGTTTACGACTGGTAAGAAAACTGATTATTCGACGCCCTACTTGAACCCTGGTCACAAACTCAGCACAGTAATTCCCTCTTGGGAAGAATCCATAGTAATAAACTCCAAGATAGTGAAGCTATATCGCGACGAGCTGGAGCACTCAGTATAAGTTACCATAAGACTCTACTGAGTCCAGAGATGGCCGACAAATCGGGAAAAAAGGGCTCAGAAGTGAACCACAACTTATAAAATCCAATATAAACATGTCCTTCCAAAGTTGACGCATTTCAAAAACACTTTGGACACACTATGACAAGAAAAACCCAAATAAATTCGTACGTTCAGCAGACCACACCCCTTCTTATAGCTGTAATCTCGGCCCACACTTACCAGTGTAACACCTAAATATTATTTGGGCAAACTAACACCAAGGTCACCTAAAATTCTAACTGAAATCGAAATAGTTTAGGCAGGCTTCTTCTTAGGTTTCAGAGAGGGTTTCATCTCACAGGACGATATTCGAGACGAAACTGCGGGAAGGATGTCAGTCTAATGTCAAAAACTAAGGTTTTCTTTTTACGAGGAAGATCATGAGCTATCTTACTCAGACAGTGCTAAAAAGTGGCTCCAATAAACCTAACTACTTAGGAGTGATCCTAGATTTAAAAAAACAGTCGTGGACCAAAACTTGTTAAGTCGAAGACATAGGCAAAACTTGGGGCTTGTCACCGAAAAATGTCTTGGATCTGTGGTTATGACAAGACAGTTCCAAGAAAGGCCTTTTCACGTAAATAGCTAGCGACAGCTTCCCGTATGAACGAGAAATTTCCTGAGTACGCTCTAGATGCACTGCTGAACCTACCTAAGGGGAACATTATCAAAGCAGTCTACCGACTGCGGCGAGTTGGCTTTTGATATAATCCACACTCGAGCTTTGATGGCCTTGCGCGACACTTATGCTACTCCAGTCCCATGGATATGACACCAGAACCTCGACCTTGACTTTAAAGTTATTCAGGTATAGCTCTTAGCTAAGAATGGATTGTAGTAGAACTCTGACGAATGGCTCCAAAACCAGTCAAGGGTCGACGCTGGGATCTTCGTGGAAGACGACAACATAAGGTTTCATTACTCATTAGACACATATGCATCGGTCTTCCATGGGGGAACTTTTGTTACCCTAAGGGCAATGAACTATAAGAATTAGGTGCAGGGGTCTGTAGTGACAATCAATCTGTGCCTTAATCATTTCAAAAATAGTTCGAGAATACAAGAACTCTCTGAATTCGGTCGCAAGGTTAAGCTCATTGATTATTTTTCCTGATTTCTCGGTCAGGGCTTCCATTGGATATTGGATTTCATACGAACAAAATCGTGTGTCACATGACTCTACAGGATCCAAGTATACTAAACGGATGCCCCCGGGCGTCTATAAGAAATCCGCGCCATTCTTTCTGTCTCTCAGCAAACAACTTATTGGCGTTCTGAAGGCCAACTTTGCTTCTGATAAGTATCCCAAGGTGTTTGGACAAACTGACACAACATCCTACGACGTTTATGGAGTGGACGACGATGTACCTTTGCGATTGTCCAGCTTTTACTCGTATCAGGTGGCAGATCTTCGGTGCTGATGTGGTGAGTGCTGATACATATACATAGTAAACTCGTCATCACTGAAGCACTTACTCGATTTCCTTGAGACGAACAAATTGCAGTAACAGACCTAAGAAACTTCCAAATTCCTACACAAGAGTGTAAGGAGCATTTCTTCACGGAAAACTGGAGCCCAACGGTTGAACCGTAGTCGCGATAGACTCAGCGCCCAAGAGACGCAGGTCCGTAGACGAGGAGTCCAACGCCTCGAAGAAGACAAAGAGCTCAGTGAGCTCCAAACCCTTCTCCGAGACGGTCAAGGACAGCCTCGTCGTCGCGATAGTGGACCTGTCTGACGAAGAAGGGAGGATCTCCTACGACAAGTGGAGGCTCATTGAAGGCAGAGTGATGAACTGCCTTTACGAGCGTATTTTGACTCATCCCAACTCTCCACCCACCTTTCAAGACGCTGGCTGGCATCAAGGCTTTGTCAAGCTGATCGCATGCGACGATCAGAACTCGGTCGACTTCATCGCCGCTGCCATTAGCAGCATAGGTGAAATCTGGCCAGGAGCCAAGCTCAAGGCGGTGGAACGGAGCCAAATCCCCCACAGGCCGAAAGCAAGGATCTGGGTTCCGCTCGAACCGCCCGAGCCAGCAAAAGTCCTTAGCCTGATTGCCTATCAGAATCCGGACCTACCAGTCAAAGACTGGAAGGCATTTGAGGAGCCATCGAGCTCTAAAAAGACGGATAATGACACCAAGAGATCTGGCCGCTCGCTAGTCATCTCTCTAACTGCCGAATCAGTACCTCTACTCCGCGCGAAGGAGTTCAAGATCCGTTGTGGTCTGAAGGTAATTGAAGTAAGGCTTTTCACGGCGGACCGAAATAGCATCGCAGGTCCCTCTAACTTGGCGACTCCCGCCCTCCCCCGCGTTGTAGTCCCTGATGATGAACCATCATCCCCCGATGACCTAAACGCTACCGTCGTGGAGAGGTCCATATCAGCTCATAATGATGCTAAAACTGATACAGATTAATCTCCACCATTCTTCCTTAGCATCCGCTAACCTGCTACTTCGCCTCAGTGAACGAGGCTTCGACATTGCCCTGATCCAAGAACCTTGGATAAGAGATGACACCGTCATAGGATTGAGGGCCCCAGGATATACGCTGTACCACGCGAAGGATGAAGGTAGAACCCGAGCTTGCATTCTCGCTAAAAATTCCTTAAACTTAACTTTTCTTCCCCACCATAGCACAAGAGACCTAGCAGTAACACTGCTCAAATCAAAAAACACCACCATCTGGCTGGCATCAGGATACCTACCCTACGAAGACCCCGAGTCTGCTCCATTCAAGGAAGTGGAAGAAGTGGTAGATGAAGCAAGGAGAAGAGAAGCCATCATATTGGGGTGCGATACCAACGCGCACCATGATCTATGGGGAAGTACCGACACTAACCCTCGAGGTAGGTCTATTTTCGAGTATTTAGTAGGCACCGACCTAGCAGTTTGTAACACTTTTATTACTAAGACCCTGCAAGAGGTGCTTGACGTCACCTTTGCTTCCCAATGTATCTACCCTGCAATTTCCAACTGGACTGAATCTGACAGTCATTCGTTTTCCGATCACCGCTATCTGGAGTACGAACTGGAAATTTGTCATAGTACCGCACCCTTGGTCTTCCGCAATCGACGGAAAACTGACTGGTGCTTTCACAATAAATCCCTCTCTGCTAAACTATCCAATCAAGTGTACACTACACCAACTACACAGCTGGAATTAGACGAGCTAAACACCGTTCTAACGTCTGCACTTAATACAGCTTTCATCGAATCCTGTCCAATCACAAGAAGAAAGGTGGGCAATCGTCCCCCATGGTGGAATGCAGAACTTAACAGTCTTCGCTGCATAAGCAGGAAGCAATTCAATAAAGCCAAACGAACAAGGCTACCACTGGACTGGGAGATCTACAAAGAAAGTCTGAAGAACTTCAAAATAGAGGTTCGGAAAGCTAGACGCAGATCCTGGCGCGGTTTTTGTCAGAGTATTGACAACACGTCTCAATCCTCTATACTGCGAAAAGTCCTCTCCAAAACACCAACTATACCTAGTGTCCTCATGAATCCCAATGGATCCTGGGCGGAATCGGACGAAGCATCGCTCAACCTGCTCATGGACACTCAATTCCCCGGCTGCACGCCTACCCCCAACGATGATCGCGCCCTGGTAAATACTGCACGCCCACAGGCACCTCCTCATCTTATCAGCGAAGATAAGCTGAAATGGGCAGTAAACAGTTTCGAACCATTCAAATCCCCGGGACCGGATGGTATTTTTCCGGCCCAAATTCAGACGGCCTTCAGTATAGTATGGCAGTATCTCTCCTGTATACTGAAGGCTTGTCTTGAGCTCGGAACAACACCAACTGCCTGGACCGAGGTAAAAGTCTTTATACCTAAAGCAGGCAAGACATCGCACACCCTCCCAAAGGACCTTAGACCTATTAGTCTAACATCCTTCCTTCTCAAGATTCTAGAAAGAATCCTGGATCTACACATCAAGGCCACTATTGATAGCACCCTGCCATCCACGTCACAGCACGCCTACCAAAAAGGTAAGTCTGTTGAAACGGCTTTGCACTCCATCATTCACCCTATCGAAAAATCACTCTCAACCAAAGAGTTCACCCTAGTGTCATTTCTAGACATAGAGGGAGCCTTCAACAACGTTGAAACAAATTCGATTACCAGTGCCTTACACAGGCTCAACATCTGCGAACCCATCTGTTGTCTCATTGAACACTTTCTAAAGAACAGGATAATAACAGCATCCTTCGGAAGTAGTACTGTCAAGCGACATGCACATCGAGGCACCCCTCAAGGGGGTGTACTGTCTCCACTATTGTGGAATTTGGTGCTCAACGAGGCCCTTCTAAAGATCGAAAAAACTGGATGCAATGTTATTGCTTATGCAGATGATGTCGCCATTCTAACAACAGGCAAATACCCGCAGACGCTGGCCGATGTCATGCAGTCTGCTCTCAATGAACTGCTCAGATGGACCGATAAATGCGGCCTCTCCGTTAACTCGACGAAGACCGAGCTGGTTCTATTCACAAGAAAACACTAGCTACCTGACTTCACTCCGCCCAAGATAAGGGGATCCACCCTCAAGCTTTCAAATAGTGCTAGCTATTTAGGCCTAAAGCTTGACCGCAAGCTAATTCGGAAGGAGAATGTCGTCGAACGGGCCAGGAAATCGCTGGCCGCTCTATACATCTGCAAGAAAGCAGTAGGCTCCACCTGGGGCCTTAAACCAAGCATCATGCACTGGCTATACACGTCGGTCATTAAACCGATTCTCATGTACGGAGTATTGGTATGGTGGCCCGCCTTGGAGAAGAAATCCAACCTATCCATAATGGAAAAAACTCAGCGAGTTGCATGTCTCAGTATTACCGGTGCACTGAGAACTTCTCCCACAGCGGCGCTCCAAACCATGCTCCACCTGCTTCCGATTGACATCGTCAGTAAACAATTGGCTGTCAGCTCGGCAATAAGACTGAGAGGCTCCAGGCAGTGGAAGGAGCAACACACGGGACATGCCAATATACTTTCGATGCACCGTCATCTTCCCAATTCCACTGACCATCTGCCCACTGAATATGATTTTGACAAGGGCTACACGCACTCGATACCGGACAGAAGTGAGTGGACGCAACGCAATGTCCTTTACAACGAATCGCTGTCAATCTTCACGGATGGGTCCAAAACCAAGGACGGAGTCGGTGCCCGAATTTTCTCGGAAGATCTGGACATACACCACTCCTTTAACCTTCCAGACTACTGCAGCGTTTTTCAAGCCGAAATCACCGCGGTTCGCAAAGCTGCTGACTGGCTGGCGGCTAGCACACTATCAACACCTGATATTGTTATTTATGTTGACAGTCAGGCAGCCATCAAATCCCTCGCATCCAGCACTACGAGATCTAAGGCAGTGAAAGACTGTCGCATATCTGTTAACGAGATAGCTGGTCAGTACAACCTCACCCTTTGCTGGGTACCAGGTCACTGTGACATACCGGGGAATTGTGCAGCCGACGAACTAGCACGACAAGGCTCCTCTGGTACAGATAGCATAAGCATCACCGACATCGAAGCGCCAGCGTCTTATGTTAAGTACCTCATTCAAATTGATGCCGAGAAAGTAGCCAATCATCGATGGCAACATCTAGACCAATGTCATACCGCCAGACAGCTCTGGCCGACACTCAATAAATCCAGGTCCATCGGACTCTTGAAGCACAAGAGAGGAACCCTCTCAAAAATAACAAATGTCCTCACTGGACACTGCGTCATAGGAAGACATGCCCAGAGATTAGGTATCCCTCATAACGACTTCTGCAGAAGCTGCAGAGATGAAGAGGAAGAAGAGACCATCAGTCATCTCCTGTGCGCCTGTCCTGCGCTCGCCAACATCAGGAAGGCCACTCTGGGTGAATACTTCTACAATGATCTTAATGATCTCGGCAACGCCTGCACGGCTAAAATTCTAGACTTCATTCAACGAAGCAGATGGTTCCAAGAGTAAGAGGGTGACCCACCCGCCTTACACATCGGCAGTACAATGGACCTACTTTCTGGTCTAAGTACATCCCCATCGAGGGCCGATCCTAACCTAACCTAACGGTTGAACCTGAATTGTCGAATCCATTGGTTCGACCGAAGGTGGTACTCGCTAAATAATGGAAAAAATAGGTGAAACAGAAGACTGAGTTAAATATAGAATTTAGGCCTTCAAGGCTCTGCTTCAGAAAATAAATATCGTTTCAATTTTTTTACTTCGTGAAGAGCGTAGTATTCCGTGACGAAATGCACTTATTTCAAAACGTTTGTCTTACGCGATTCAATGATCTACAATCCTCTAATGAGTTTACCAGAATTGCCAACGACACTGCTGACAATCTAAATCCATTAGAGTCTATTTTTGCTTTCATTTTGTCCAAAAGTAATTCGCATGTCATGCGATCCATCAGAAAAGAGCGAAACAAAAATAAAAACATTTTCAACGAAAGACAATTACAAAACTTTCCAACACACGATTACGACGAGCAAATGACGGAGAGAGAGTAGGTACCTACATATGTCCCGACACACAGACACTCAATCCAAACGTAATTCTCTTTTCTTTCCGAATTAAATAATTGGCCAACCAAAAGAAAACCCCAAACAAAACAAAATATGATGACACAAAAACCTACTAGGTACACAAATATAAGTGAATTATACATGAATCCGACATGAACTACACCGCTATACGCGCTGCTGCCGCGTTTTAGATTAAATGGATTTCTAGCCACATCGTAGAAAAGACTAATGCGTATATTTTTAGCTCATTAAACATGCTAAATTGGTGGAGAATTTGCAGCAAAACACATAGGGAAATCCACAAATAAGAAGGAAAACGAAACAGAAAGACGACAAAACGCGAGAGATTTCTAGTTTTCCCCAAAAAAAATTATATCGTTTTTAGCTTGGAAGACAATATTTAAGCAACATGAGCAAACAAAAAGTTCAGGTCTTTTGATTTATAGCGCAGGAAACATTAAAAGTATCTCTCAACAAAAATAGACACCTATGACATTTCCAACAACCACACACAGTAGTGCTGGCTGCATTCGGAATTTTTTGCCTTTTTTTCGGGATGGGGAATCTGTTTTTGGAGAGGGCTTCTCCTCGGCTGTTTTTTTTTTATTTTTATAATTTATGTGATCATCTATAAAAGCGGAATTCCTCAGATTCTAGCACTACTACTGCTGCTGCCGCTATTGATTGGTCGGTGACGTTATTCGAATACATTTGGTCTCTAGTGTTTATGTCAAGGGAGCTCTCTAGCATGTTCAAAGAAATGTCCTAAATCATCTTTGACTGCTGGATTGATATTGTTTCCACATAAGCACCGACCTATGAGCTCGGAGAGCTGCTCTGGTCTTTGATGTCTGGCGCACTTACCTCATCTATTTGATGGCTTAATTGATGAAACAGATCTGTTGACTGGAGTCAACATCAATCGGTATTCGTCGTAAATTTAAGACCTTTTTATGTTCGGAAGCGATATCGCGTACATAAATATCTAGGGAAAGAATTAGTCCTCTTAAGGCACACTCGTACTTTGTTCTCAATTTTTATGTGTTCTAGAGTAATTTATGATACGATACATTTTAAAAAGAAACAGAGAAGCTACAATTCGTCTGAAACCGATCATAATATATCCTATTCCTCATTTTCTAACCCAACCTTAATAAAGTACACTTAATAACTTTGATTCAAATGCAATATCTTGAGACAACAATTGAGGAGATATTTAAGATATTTGATAGAAAAGACGCGCCATCTGGACCGATTCGCATGACACTCTTCCCACCACTCCCGAATAAAGAGGGCGCTGACAACTTTTATTATGGTCGAAGTCCCCTTGAACTTGTGCGCGTCACCTACAGCGAGGAAGCATTCTACTGCATCGTCCGGAGCGTTGATTGTTTTTTCTTAATAAAAAGTCGGCGTGCTGTCACTATTTGTAACCAAAATTCACGGAATCACTTAAAAAACATGATAATGTCTTATGATATCTTTTTCTACAAAAAAAAAAAATAAAAATTTGAAAAGAAGGCGTTGTGCCACGCCTTGCATGAAATATTTATCATCTGAATAAATTTACAAAGTATTAAGTATTTTTCGAAAAAATGCCATTTTCGACTTGTTTGCAGAATTTTTTTCTACACTGTACTGCATGGAATTCCAAGAACATCATTATAGCCCAAAATAAAATATCTAAAATCTGGTGACATACCAGGTATAGACGGACACGACTCAACTTGTCTGTTGGTACTGAGGTCCTTATGAGATCAATCTGCACCATATTTCTATGTAACAAGTTATATGCTGATGTTTACCTCATGAATAAAAGAATACCTCATGATCGTCGGTATTATGTCCTTTTTAGATCTTTCGCCTTCTACTTCCTTTGCGTAAGCTCAGGAGCACCGCAGGCAAGCCATTTGGGACCGCTTATATTTATAGTAGACATCAATGACGTTGAACTCGTTTTCACTAAATCTGATTTATGGATATACCACCTTGATCAAAAAGTTCCCGGAATAAAAACCGTGTGGCGCTCCCATCGTTTCGATTTGAGTTCTGTTTTCTTTGTTAAGTTGGTACATCTGTTGTTGATATTCCCACTAAATCTTAGCGTCATAGCTTGACATTTGCAAAAGTTACGTAGCCAAGAGTACATCTATCTCTGTGTGTGTTGGCGATTTTTTACAATCGAACAATCAATCGCAACAACGAACTTGTATTAAATTTTGCGTAAAAAACGGATTTAATGGTGCGCGAACGTTGGAAATGTTGGAAAAGTGTTTCGGCAACGATTCTCGAAAGAAAACGGTCGTTTACCAGTGGCACGAGCGGTTCAAAAGTGGTCGTGAGTCAATCGAAGATGATGAACGCAGTGGCAGACCATCGAAATCGAAAACCGACGAAAACATTGATAAAGTAAAACAAATGTTGGTCAATAACCGCAAATTAACCATCAGAGAGATAGCGGAGGACTTGAACATTGCCTATGGATCCGTCCAAGACATTTTGGTTAATGATTTGGGTTTCCGTCGTGTAGCAGCAAAGTTGGTGCCAAAAGACCTCAATTTCATGCAAAAAAGAAACCGTGTTGACGTCGCAAAAGACATGATTTTTTGACGAGAAATGCAACAAATACCATCCAACAGCCACCGAATTCACCTGATTTGGCTCCCTGTGACTTCTTTCTGTTCAATCGAGTTAAAAAACCATTACGGGGAACGCGTTTCAACAGCCGAGAGGAAGTAATGGAAAAATCGCAGGAAGCACTGATGGACATACCGAAAACCGAATATAAAAAATGTTTCGAAGATTGGATCAAGCGCTGGCATAAGTGTGTTGCAGTCGATGGGGATTACTTTGAAGGGGACCATATAGATTTAGATGAATAAACTTGTATTTTTAATTTACTGAATAAATTCCGGGAACTTTTTGATCAAGGTGGTATGCCAATGATATCTATATATATGAGAATCTCCAAACCAATCAGTTTTCCTTCTGATTCTTTTTCTTTGCAGGCTGACTTAAACAAGTGACTTGTGGTCATTTTGAATCAAGGGATTTCAAGATGTCCAATTTTGGAGAATTTTTTTAATTATTATTATTCTTATCTTATTTCAGAACACTGGTATCGAAGCTTACTCCTCGATATTAGATCTTCCATTTCTGGTTAACTGGAACTGCTACCAAGATGCTGGGTTTCTAGTGCGGTAGAAATCTTTTCTAAGAAATACAGTCTAAACCGATTGATAGGCTGCAGTTTAATATCATACAGCGTACAGGAATTGCGCGACTTGTTAGCCAATCAAGGAGTGTATGCACTAAAAGGCTCTTCACAATAAAGGTGCTAGAAGCACTCCTCGAGAAATCGAACAATTTTAAATCCACCTGCCATTCTGTTCACAACATGCCTTTTAAACTAGGCCCTGAATATGTCGACCCAATCCTAGATTACATTCATTCTTGCCTTATCACCTGCAAACTCAGGCGTTTGGTGTATATATAATGTATTACTGCGCACCTGTTTCCTTCGCAGTAGAATATTTTAACACCTTTCATTTAATCCTGACCCTGACCCCAGCATCAAACATTTGTAAACAATTAAATGCCACAAAATGAAATCAATGAAATAAGCATGTTGATTATTTCGATTGCAACTTATACGATCGACTATGCGACTCCGCCAAGGCTAATACCATAAGTAAAACAATAAAAAAGAATTTTAAATGGATTTCTGTGCAAAAACGTTTATTCCTTTCGATAAAATTCCACTTTTTATTGCTATCATTTATTGATATTTTATGACGTTTTCCGCACAATAAACGGTTATGAGACATACGCGACACACGTGTGTCGAGTATGTATTCAACTTTCATAGCTATCTATAGTGTGTGTTATATGCTAAACTAAAACAATGAACTTGTGACCTCAGGAAGATAGCACAAAACTACTTTATGAGCGATATAAATCATTTGAATCCCGCCATATTACTGTATGGTATTTGTGTATAACTTAGCGTATTCGACGTTTATTGTTATGTAAAGTTTAATTATTTGCTTTTTGATATTCTAATGAATTATTTTGTTTTTGGGTGGAAAAAGAGAACAAAAATAATGCCTTGACCTTGATTAAATTATAGGGTGCCACAGAAGAAAATCATTAACTATAACACTATTTAGAAAAAAAAAACTGGAGACCAATCCAAGAACAAAAGAATAAAGGGAAAGCAGCAATTATATGTACTCGTAGATGGAAAAAACCGAGAAGAACGAGGACAATATTTTGTTTAGAACTGCAAATGAAATGCCTTTAACTGGTTTCAGTGCACAACATAGTGTGAGTACGTGGTGTTTCAAATTTAAGAAACTACAACTTCTTTACATAGACCTTATAAAATAATAAAATCTAAGTAACCTTGATAGCCTTTGTTAGATAGCGCGATATGCCAGCGTGGATTAACAACATTAAGCAGATCTAATATATGAAGGAAGTTTTTAAACCCGATGGAACTTTGAATTAAAAAAATATTCATTGATCATGGTCCGGTAATATTCTCCATTGACCATAACGCAAACTCCGAACCCGTTTTTGAAGGAAGGCACCAAATGATGTATTTATCTGTATGTAATGGGGTCTGCAGTATCTCTTCTGGATTGATCTCATTCTATTGGCGACAATTTTGCTTATTAGCAAACCCGTTAGGCCAAAATGAACTTCATCGGTGAACACAATTTTGCCATAAGACAACTGCTCTAGAGCCCAATCAGTTACGCAAAATATGATCTCGTGGCTTCAACTCATGCACCAGTTGGATCTTATACGAGAGTAGACCAAGAGCTTTGCGCCGAATTTTCCACGTAAAGACGGACAGAGCCCCAGTGGCTGCCACCGAGCGACGACGAAGCAATAAATTTAGACCTTTTTACACACCTTCGTTTACAGTGGCGATATATACTCGTAGTATAAAATCTATCCATATTTCGAATGATGACTTGCTCAGATGAACGATTTTGTGTGCCACTAAAATCAAGATGCTTTCTATAAATTTCGCAAGTCGATGGTCGATTTTCAAAGTAAATGCCGAAATATAATAGTAGAATGAGTGCATACGTCGCCGTACGTAACTGTGCGAGCACAAGGAAATTGTATTGTACGACCATAATTGCTTCTTGCGTAGATTCGTCAAGTTTTCGTTCACTTTTGCTCACATACGAATAGAGCGAACCCATCGGGTCTTTCGTACGAAAATTTGACATTTGACTTTAAGAGCTGTGTAAATTTAAAATTGGAAGTTCGTAAACAAATATTTTTTTTTTTCAATTTCACTAATTTTGCAAAACAAAACACAAATTGACAGACAAAACGACTTGACTCTGACAATCGCTTTCGTTCACATAGGCATATTATGGTCAACTTGAGCAATTGAGAGTACTGAAGAAAACTTAACGTAGAATTTCGACTTTAGCTTCCGATTGCTTTCGACTATTAAAGTCCATTCACAGCTCAGCGACCTGCGAATGCCTAAACTGCAAACAAACCGTTTTTAGCACATTTATAAGCACGCCATTACAAATACAAATATTTGGCGCAACAGCTCTTTAAAGTGCCAGGGCCTAGCTTCTCGCAACCACTCATGTTGTGTGCGTTATATTTTTCACACGAATGGAAGGGACCTACAGTTTAATGCCGAATCCGAACGGCGATGTGGGAAGCTTTTTCGTGACAACAATCCAGTACGCCATTGGCAATTTTACTATTCCAAATGAACGGAGCTTAATTTATCTACCGTTTAATATAAAAAAAAGTTGAATTGTAATTAATTTCTGTGAAGAAATTAACAGTTCGCCTTTTTTTCCGCAAATAAGCGAATGCTTTTTGCGAACTGTCAACTTTTATTCACATTCCACACATGTAGGACGCAATCCAGATTCCCGCGACCAAAACATTCGCGGGAATTTAACCTCACAATTCTTTTGTTTTGTTCTTGGTGGGTAAGATCGTGGTTGAATTTATCGAAAGAAGGTGAGATATTACCTTCTCTATGAAACCCACCCTATGTATTTATGCATTTTTCACGTTTAGGCAATTAGTTACAAAATGAACGACAACTGAAATTCGAGGATTGCCGCGACCAGATAAAAAAGTAGCTATGAAAGAAATGTTAAAATTTGCAAATATTCGCTCGTTCGCATTCGCAGGTCGCTGAGCTGTGAATGTACCTTTATAGTTGAGCCTTAAATTTGGATAACTCGATAGCGTCTTTCGAGTATGAGTATATTTGTGATGATTTACCAGACTATACTTAACATGAATGTCAAAAAGAGCGGGCAAAATGACAGTTCGGTTTTTTCGGTTATCCCTACCGCAAGTTTTATTTACGCATAAAAAATACCCATCTATACTTATCCGTATACCCGTAAAACTTATAAAAATTCAAGCATTTTTTTCTGCTTTCCACGCTTCACTATTTAAAGAACTTTTACCGGATCTTCATTGTTTAGACGTCTAGATACAATATCAGGAAACTAAATACTAACTAAAACAATGTTTATAATCAATTACACACTTCTTACTTCAGAAACGCTTTAAGGATTTCAGTTAAATCAATTTCAATGCTTTGAGTATTTGTCACCAAAGATTTTATATGGCATCCTGACGCCGATAAATAGACAAATAAATGTAGTCATTACTTTTGACAGTTAAAAATCATCATTAACCACTACCATTGATCACGAACTTATTGAGAGAGGGTTGCTTATGATGTCCTTTCCAACACTCTCATGAATCGCTATCGCTTTTCCATACACTTTGTTTCTCGTTGTGGTTGCGGGGGTATGATTGCCGCATACGTCCTGTGTATGGTGTGCTTTTATAGTAGACACGGGAGCGCGGTGAGATATGCGAACAGGTTTGGGTTGAAAAGCTATAATTTTATTTACTATCATTTTCTACAATTCGCAGGCAGAATCGCGGATATAGCAAGTCCTATGTTATTGCTTTCAGTTAGGCAACACTGTTGGAAAAATACTTTTTTTTAATGTGGCAAACCTGGAGCGTAAAAACTGAATAACTATGGATTTAAAATGGTGTATTTTTATCAGTCTGCCACGTCTTCGAAATATTAGAGCTGTTTAACCCAAATAGATGAAATTTATTAATCGATACATTTTTACTAAACATGGAAAACTATTTTAAATGAAATAGTTTGCCCTTTATTCTTAAATTCCGTAATCGATTTTCTTATAATATATTTCGATAACAGTTCATACATGAACGACACAAAAAGCCCTCCTTAGCTTTACATCAAAAACAGCCTAATCTTTCACAGGAATTGAAAAGATTCATCATTCCAAAGAGTTAACAGAAATATCAGCTGTCAGAATTACACACATAATCGATTGTCTCTTAACGGTTGAGGACACCTACCCAACTGTTTGCATAAATATGACAATTTATGACAGATGTACATAGTAAGCTATATACAGTTCGATATCGAATTTCAGTGCCGAAAATCTTCCTTCGTCATCCAACTACAACTAGAATTCGCCCTGAAGATAGATAATAAAATAAATCTGCAAATCGCTTATTTTTAGCTCACCTTTCCAATTGATACGATTGTCATGGTCGTTAAGTGCAGAAAAAAAAAAAACGACAAGAAACATTAAAATATCTATAACGGGCTTTCGCTTTTTTTCATGTTTGTTCTTTTAAGCACACATATCTTCAAGGTTACAGAGAAGGTAATTTATGTAAACAATTTATGGTAATTTAGCAAACTGGTATAACTTAGACTTTGGGCGTTCTTAATTGCATTACAGAACTAGAAGAAACATTTACTAAGAAATAACTAGTTTACGATGGAAATGGTGATATAAACAGTTGTTTTTCTCTTGACAGAGGTGCATTTTTATCATCAATTGAATTGACTTGGAAAAACTGTCAAAACATGTAACTAACGACAGGTGACAGGTGCCACTGTAGTAAATGTTTATAGTTCAGAAAATAGGTCATCTAATAAAATTTAAAGTTTGAAACAAACTCAGAATGACAGCAAATGAGGTAAATGTCAATAGCACAGGTACTGTCAAATTGAGATCTGTCAGAAAACATTAACAGAAATCTAATTATTTCTGATTTGGTCTTAAACTTGAAACCTCCTATAAGTGATCAAGTTACAGGACAAAGAGAGTAGCATGTTCAGTAAAAGATGGAAGGTATGGGCAATAATGCCAAGTTCAATGATTATTGATGTCAAAAATATAAAATAATACATTTTCGTTCCGAATTACATTGTGAATAAACGAAGAGATAAACAAAGCAAATATCTCTTTGTTAATAGCAACATACTCGTATGTAGGTATATTCGAGTGCATCATAACTTTTTCTCACGGCTGCAGTCTACAATCACGTTCCATATTATTATGAATGTTTGCAATGTCATGAAAATATGTCAACATTTCAAAACTATAATGCAATAGTTCAATCCATGAAAATGTTTAACAGCTCATGTAACACATCGTAAAGTTGAAGTTTCTTATAAAAGACGTCAAGTGAAACGTCAGTTACATGTATCAGAACTCGTACATATGCCATGACAAGGTAAAACGTTAAACTTCCTCAAATCACGTAGTCAGTTATCAAAAACAATAAATTGCCTACATTACAATTTTTCACATTTTACGCAAAAAATTCTGACACAATTCTTTAAAACGAACCAAAAAAAAAATGCGTAACTAACCTGTTATTGTATAGGCAAGCGCAAAACGAATTATTAGAGGTCATTTAAAGTCATTATGATTTACTGGAACAAAAATGCCACCTTTTGTGAAAGATAGCAAAGTGTAGAATGAAATAAAAATCCACGGGTGGTCTGTTGAACCGAATAGCACCGACAAAGGTCAAGAGCAGTTAATAGAACATTGTTATTGGTGGTACGCAGAACCACAACAAGATACATGTGTGTTAGGTAGACAAGAGTGGATATTGATGACAGAAATTTTATAGATGCAAAGGATGGGAAAGTTGGGAACCTAAGGACTACGACAATGGTTGCACGGTTATTCTGTGTTTTGCATCTGGACAACATCTTTCTGTGGGAAAGTGCATTCCTTTTCGATTGTCGGTTAAATTAGGGTTCGCAGAAAAATTTATATAATGATCCCCATGTGGTTTTATCAATGAGCAAGCAGAAATATTGGATCAATGAAAAATAATTCAGGCACGCAATTTTTGTATTTCTATTTGTAATTTGAGCTGTCAATGGGATGAGATACCTTTTATTTTAGGAGACCATACGGCTATTTAATTAGGAGTAAATGAATGGAAAGTAGTAAGGCCGGTAAACAACATTGTAAGCTGAAATGAAAATAGAACTTGCTCAGCCAAGGATCAGAGAAAATGGAGATGTAAAATTTTTTTTTTTTTGTGGGTAGGTGAAAATCTTCTCATAGTAGTGTCAGATTTCTACTGACTAAAAACACCCTTCCCTTCATTTTTTGTTTACTACGACTAAGTTAGACCTTATCAAGTAGTTTAAGCTTTAGAAGAGAATATTCGCGTGAGGCAGGTAGATTTTCAATAAAAGCACCTGCTGAAACCGTCATGACATGCGGCTTTTTGTCTTATTGCGCTAATTCGAACGGTTTCGTTCTTTGAAGTCGGCGCGTAAGATTTGTCACATCCAAAGTTTGGAGTATGGCACAGTTGCAATGGCCATGAAGACGAATACGAAGCTTGCGAGCGAAGTTTTTTATTTCGTCCTCCACGGTAGCTATCCCTAAGTCTCTGTGGATATCATTGTTTCTGATATACCAGGGAGCGTTCACGATTATTCTTATAATTTTATTTTGGAATGATTGTATGAGATTCCTATTGCTTGGTTTGGTACAACCCCAGAGTTGTATACCGTACGTCCACACGGGTTTAAGCACTTGCTTATACAGAAGCAGTTTGTTATATGGTATACGCTTAGTTTGGAATATCTTCCAATTAGCCAATACATTTCTCTAAGTCGACTTTCGACTTCGTCACGTTTCTTTTTAACGCGAGGTTTCCCCTTAAATTTCGCGTCTAGTGTCATTCCCAAATATTAAGCTTCGTTTGCATGCGGTATTTGTACCGAGTTAATGAAAACGGGAAGGCTGATTATATTCTTGTAAGTGAAGTTAACATGCGTCGATTTGGTCTCGTTAAGAACAATGCGCCAAGTTTTTGTCCACTCACAGATTTTATCCAAGGCTCGTTGGAGTTTTATGGTTGCTGACTCGATTGAACTTTCCGTTGCCAGAATAGCCGTATCGTCCGCGAACGTAGCTACAATAGTGCCTTTAGTTTGTGGTATGTCCCGAGTGTACAGCAAGAATAAGATAGGCCCAAGGACACTTCCTTGCGGAACTCCGGCGGCGATTTCTTTAAAATCAGAATATTCAGTTCCGTGCTTGACACGAAAAAGTATTTTTTTAAGATCTATGAAGTTGCTCCGGAAGGATTCGTCTTAGCTTATAATTCAATCCATCGTGCCAAACCCTGTCGAAGGCTTGAGATACGTCAAGAAAAGCGCTAGAACAAATCTTTTTCTCCTCAAGGGCTTTTTTCAATTTCGCCGGTTATTCTATAAACCTGGTCAATTGTGGAATGCTTGATTCTGAACCCGAATTGGTGGTCAGGTATTAGGCGTCTCTCTTCAATGACCGGAAGAATCCGTTTCAGTAGGAGTTTTTCAAATACCTTCGATATTATTGAAAGTAGCGATATCGGTCTGTACGATTTTTTGTCATTTGGAGATTTCCCCGGTTTCGGAACCATTATGACTTCTGCGACTTTGATCTGGACATTGATTTGGAACGTATAATAATCTAATAGAAGCATTTATTAAATAAAGCAATTTTAATAGTGCCTTTTTTGATAATTCCTTGAGGATTTGTCCGGTTATTAAATCATAGCCAGGAGCTTTATTATTTTTCAGGTTTTTTATTGCCTGGCAAAGTTCTATAAATGACACACTTTTTATTCTAAGGTTGTCAGATGTCGTAGTCGTACCGGTAAAATCGTCTACCAATGCTTCTTCATCAAATGGCTTAAAAGTCTCTTCTAAGTGCTCGACAAATAGATCCGCTTTTTCTTTGTCACCTTTTGCCCATTCGTCGTTGTTTTTTCTTATCGGTGGCGAATGTATTTGGGGTTTTTTAATTCTTTTGACAGCTTTCCAGAGCGAGTACTTAGTGGTTTTTTCGGTTTTACCTTCAAGATAAGCTGAAGTCTCTCGGTTTTTTAGGTCTTGGATCGCTTTTTTAAGCTTATTGCATAGGAAATTCGAGTGGGTTTTATGCTGGGGAACGCGAGTTTGTTGCCATATTTTGCGTACTCTCCTCTTTTCTCGAATAAGTTCTTTTATTTCCGGCGGATAATTAGCTTCATTGCATGGGACTTCTTTCCTCCTTAAAGGTGTATTTTTCCACGCGGCATTCTGTATTGATTCAATAAATTTGCCGAGTTCATCGAGATGTAATATGATTTCTATTCATAAAAAGAGAGAAGCCTGCAATTTGTTTATTATTATTATGTTATTATTATACATCGTATAATACCCTATCCCTTACTGTTAAAAATATCCACGAGTGAGGTATATACTCGTAAGTGGGCGTAACATTATTTAAAAAAAAAACTCGATGCTTTCCAGAAATTACATTAAATTCAGTTATATGAAGAAAATACAGTGGACTCCCCCTAAGTCGAATTTTCACGGGATACCATGATTTGTTCGAGTTAGAGGGAGTTTCGACTTAGAGGGAGTTTGACTTAGAGGATGCTTTTGTATGGAAAATTGAGGGGAATGCTAAAATATGGCGAAAAAATTCGAGTTAGAAAGAAATTCGACTTAGGGAGAGTTCGACTTAGGGAGAGTCCACTGTAACCCCAAAAAGTAAGCGTGACCATGTAGATTGTATGGATGCATTATAGAGAAATTCAATTCATACACATGTATTTTCTTAACACAACTTTTTATGTTTTCTAGTCAAAGTATTGAAAAAGAACGACTTTTTAAAGGTGGTCATCTGTGGGCGGATTTCAAAAATTGGGTTAAGCAAAAGGGTATACACCGAATTTCATCTTCTTGGCTCATAATTTAAGACCTTAAAGCTAGTGACTTTCAGACAGCCGCATACAGATGAAAGAATTGCGACAGGCAATTATTTCTGGTCATGAAATCTGATTACCATGCCATCAGTTGAGCCAGCCATGCCATCAGTTAAGCCAGCCTACGAATAGATGGTTGGATCAAGTCTGACATCTCACCTGGACCTGACTGGGGATCAACCGCGATGTCTATGACGGAGGATTGAGAAAGATGGAGATTCACCTGAGCCTATATACGTATGTAGGTATGTCTGTTAAAAAAATGTGTCCCTCAGAGATACGGTCTAAAAAGACCAGGAGGGAGCACATTATAGAAACATCATTCCGACCAGAAATGATTCTTTTTTTAATCAGGAAAACAACCGACATGCCTCATTGCTGAACCGGATTTCGCGATCTAACAACGGATCAACTTGGATCTTATACTATAATCCTTGCGCAAATTTGTTCACGTGGACGGACATTTGTTGCAGCCGACGACGAAACAATATACATATTTGAATTTTCTTCAACATTTTCGTTTACCGCAGCGATATTCCCTTCAGTACACGTTCGTGTTGGTGTGATTGCATCATTTAAAGTGTATGTGGTACGAAATCTATCCACAGTTCGACGGATGGCTTGCTTAGATGAAAGATTATGTGCGCGCCATAAAAATCACGAAATAGTCTATGAGTTTCGCCAATCGACGACTAATTTTTAAAATAAATTTTGATAATTTGGTAGCATTAAGCTTTAATGAATTGCCAGACTACACGGAACATAAATGTCAAAAAAGCGGGCAGAATGACACCTCGGTTTGACAGTTATTCCTATAGTAAAACAACACCCTTTACTGGGGATTTGTGTCTGTTTTGACTTACTAAATTTGACTTGACTAGCAACGACGCCTTAAATTTAACTTCTACGAATATGAGAGTAGGAATGCAAAAATAATTGTGACTGCTTTTATAATTTGAAATCTAAAACCTCACATGCCAAACAACCCTGAAACCATCTTAATAACAACTGCATACACTTCTGTCATCAGAAATTTATTTTACAGTAACAGTACTAACTTGGTGATGACTCTATTTACCTTTGCGTCATATATTTAAATAGCAATTTTAAAAATAAATAGAAACAAAACGAATCCCCGAAACCACGACACATACGTGGTATTTTGGTCTGAGATCGCGAGGGCGTCGAAAACAAACCACCATCCGCACCACTCTCACTCTCTCAGGCCAGTCTCTCTATTTCAGTGTCTTTACGATGCGCTTATAGCCTTGTGTCCTTCACATTTTTTTGCAGCAGCAACAGCAGCACAAAACAAATGTGATTTGGTAAATTATTTCGAGGAATGACCAATGAGGATGACTCAATGCTGATCAAGAATACACGTAGTATGTCTTCCCCCGCATGCTAGAAAAAATAGTTCCTTTTTTGTATCTTGCATCTTTTGTTGATTTACGAATCTTTTTTTCTTTTTTTTTTCTTTACAAATCAAGTACTCTCGAAACATAAAAATTCTTTATCATTTTTCCATGACGAATTATTGAAACTGTGCTGCTGCTCCACTTTAAAGAGAGTCAGCAATTTTTTGGGCAATTTTCACTTCACGTAATCATCGTGTGCCACAGTGAGACAATTTATATCTGCTTGTGCATATTGTTATTATGCTCCTACAACAGGCCCCCCGCCCACTAGCCCACCTCCAATTAGGGAGACATATTATAAAGCGTTGTACGAGTTATTCGTGTGCCAAAGCCGATACACATTTCTCCTCTTTCTCTAGTAGTTTTTTTTATGGACATAGGAAGGAAAACGAAAAAAAAATTCAATTGAGAGACGGAAAAAAAATTTAAAAAAAAAAAGGAAAAATGGAAAACATTCTGCGCCGCTATATTTAAAACAGAAAAATGAGTGAGATATTTATGTCCAACATAGAGGAGTGTGCACAGGAAAACATACAGGAAAGCTATAAATCAAAAAATAAATTTAAGCATCTCCCAAGTGTTCGTGAAGGTGTCAATTTTGAGTCCCATGGGATATGTAAGCTCTATAAAAATCTGACTGTTTGATATTTTATATGTCGAGAACCGATGCTCCGAGTTTCTTCGAATTTTCATTCAAACTTGGTTTTACAATAAATTTATTTGTTGAAGGTATTTTTGATTTTTTTTATTTGATTTCAGATCAAATGAATTTTAGATTTTTTTTAATATTTACTTACACCTAGTGAGGAATCCCTTGAATGCAATTACTTGATTGCACGACGCGACGTAAGAGTTGGAAAGGACAGTCAGAGAGAGAGAAAGAGAGAGACAGATTTGTGGAATCGTTTGGAAAAACTCCGGAGATGGCGTTTATAATTTTTGTGTTGCTTTATGTGTTCATGGCATTTTTTCTCGTTCACCTGATGTTATTAACATCACTCAGTACGATACATTTTTCCAACCATATGACCACCCTACTGCCAGTGTTAAGTCTTTACAGCTGTCATAAAATTCCGCAATTGTACGGACTGTTACGCTTACCGAGGAGATAGCGATGGGTGAACAAGGACCAGCTTATTCGCCAGACAGATATATCATCGAACCTACAAATAACGATCGATGAAGTGAGCGAGGGAGAGTCAACGAACTGAAGCGAACGCGAGTGGTTGATTTCCTTATACTTATATGCCCAGATTTTACTTAATAAATATAACCATTTATATTAACCGTTAAAGGACTGACTTTTATTTTTTTTATGAGAAATAAATAAATGCTTCCCATCAGGATTTGAACAGTGAACCATTAGCATGACAATCGATCACCTTACTACTGCACCATCGCCAGATAAATGAAAGATAGAAACATTGTACTTTTAAAAGTCATGCTAGATTACCTTCAAAACATAAAAACTGCAAATACAAATATTTGGCGCAACAGCTCTTTAAAGTGCCAGGGCCTAGCTTCTCGCAACCACTCATGTTGTGTGCGTTATATTTTTCACACGAATGGAAGGGACCTACAGTTTAATGCCGAATCCGAACGGCGATTTGAGAAGCTTTTTCGTGACAACAATACTCTCGGATGTTTGTCAGACGCTCGCGAAAGGTGGGACTGTGAAAAAACTTTTTGGTGTTTTCTGGGATTCGAACTTGGAACCTCATGCGTAGTGATCCCACACACTAACCACTTACGCAACGGCGCCCACTTCAAAACATACATAGGTGCATATTCATACATATAATCAATCAGGTACCTTTTGCTGCTCTAAGTGTGGCCTGCTCAAGGCTGTCCTCAAGGGGGAGTCCTTTCCCTCTTTTTATGGGACATTATAGTGGAAAATATCCTAAACGACCTCAATAGTTCCGGATTTCTTGCTCAAGGCTACGCAGATGATGTAGTCATAACAACTAGGGGCAATGATGAATCCAGCATTTCTGAATAAATACAACATGCCCTAAATAAAGTAAATTATTGGTGCCAATCAGAAGGACTAACGGTCAGCCCATCAAAAACCGTAATCATACCTTTCACCATGAGGAGAAACTTAAACCATCAAGCACTATCACTAAACATTGAACAAACTGATTTCCCAAAAGAAACAAAATACCTTAGGATTACTCTAGACCACAAATTAAACTGGAAACCTCATATAGACAGAACCACTGAGAAGGCGACTAAAGCCTTCTGGGCCTGTTCTAGGTTTATCGACAAGAAATGGGGAATAAATCCAAAAATTATCCACTGGACCTATTCCACAACTGTCATCCCGATAATAACCTATTCTTCGCTAGTATGGTGGGAAAAAGTCGATCAAGCTGTCACCCGCTCCGCATTCCGGAAGATGCAAAGAAAAGCCTGTGTAGGTATTACTGGTGCAATGCGCACCTGCCCAACAGCTGCGCTGGAAGTTCTCTTGGACCTTCCACCCCTACACATAAAGATTATGAAAACTGCGGCTGCCAGTGCTCTAAAGCTTCACCGTTTATGTAACAATGCAAATTCCAATTTAGTTGGTCACATGAAGATCTTTGAGAAAATTTCGCTATCTTCTCCAGCAGTATGCATCTTAGACTTCATGTCAAAAAGAGTCCACCTCTACCAACCCTTCACAGTTACCATCCCGGACCACCGCTATTGGGATTATCCTCAAATCCCTTGTACAACACCTTAACTCAACTGGTACACTGACGGTTCAAAAATGTCAAATGGGGCTGGAGCTGGTATATTTGGCCCCAAATACAAACTCTTTACACCACTAGGTCAATCCACTACTATTAATAATTATTAATAATAAACAAACTATCTTCCAAGCAAAGGTCTATGCTATCGAACTCAGCGCCAGAGAATGCATTAGAAGAAACCTCCGAAGATCTCGTATTAATACAATGTCAGATAGCCAAGCAGCACTCAAAGCTCTCATATCCTTTGACTTTGAGTCTAAGCTAGTTTGGAACTGTCTCCAGACTCAGTTGCAGCTAGCTGCATCAATAAAATCAGACTAATGTGAGTCCCTGGTCATAAAGACATTCCTGGTAACAAGGCGGCTGATGAGCTTGCCAGATAAGGTGTCCAATCTCCTTACATTGGACCTGAACCCTTCTGCGGTTTACCCACCAGCCAAAAAAAACTAGAGATATCTCGCGAAAAAATGCTCTCACATTGGAAGGCTGAACTTAGCCTAAGGCATTTCAAGAAATTTATTAATTTTTAAAAAAATAGAACCAGAGACATTATATCAATGAGCAAACAGAATGCTAAGATCCTCACTTCCTTACTGGATATTGCTCTATCAATTACCATCTCAAGAAAATAGAACGTGTTCAATCGGATATGTGCCGTCTCTGTCTTGAAGAAACCGGCTTCACGTCACCTTCTGATGTCACCTCTTCCTCAGCTCGTACTATCCTTAGCTTCATTAATGATCTAGATTTCAGCTAGTTAACAATTAATTCTCGACAACTAACCAGGGGATATCACAAAAGATCATTACCACCCCTTCCACCTTAAAAAAAAATGTGGCCTGACACAGCAAAATAAAGTGCGTCCTTAGATTAACATGTGTACGTTTATAATGAATCAAGCGAATCAAATTGAATTTTGTTTTAAGGATGCGTAGATGCGACGGAGCCAAAGAGAACCCTCTCAAAGCACTTGAACTTCATTAAGATCTTTTAAGCTCTTCCCTTGCGAGACACTTTGTGTATAGTATATTTCCGTCCTATGGGGAGGTCTTTCTGAAAATATTTAATTCTGGCTCAAGCAATGACGGAACATTCGTATAAAATGTGTTCGGCAGGAAGGTTCGGGACCAAGAGTTTGTAGACCAGCTAAAACTTAAATTGTAAGACTTGAGAGCTTTTAGGGCTGCTTGGTTATCCGAATGTTTATATGAGATCTTCGGTGGTTTCTTCTGATGTATTGTCTGGCGAAGAGCTCGATAGTATAAATCTAAGCCTTACAAAAAGAAATAGATCGTCCCAATGGCAAAAAATTTGAAGTTGGAACCGAATACTTAGCATCCATTCCACTTTTAATTATTTAACCGTCGCGTCGGTGTGTCAATTTGATTGTTGTTCGGAATGAGGATATAGTGGGCGCTATCAAGTCTTATAACAGAAGACTGATTCCTGCCCCAGTTGTTGTTGGTACCTTCTAAAAAAAATGCAAATGACGTATTTGACCTGTTATCTACTATAAGCGGTCAGTATAGGAGCAGTACCTAGGTACATATGTATCCACAACTCAATCAACGTATTGTGGATGCTGTCAATGTGATCTAACTAACTTGAGTTGCAAGGTGTGGTCTTAATTGAAACCCCAGCCGCTGCTGTTGAGCCTTTCTTTACCCGCTTACGCACGGAATCCTACCGAGCTTTATATTGTAATAAATATTTGGCGCAACAGTTCTTTAAGTGCCAGGGCCTAGCTTCTCGCAACCCACTCATGTGTGCGTTATACTTTTCACACGAATGGAAGGGACCTACAGTTTAGTGCCGTATCCGAAGAGCAATTTGTTTTGAGAAGCTTTTTCGAGACAAAAATACTCTCGGATGTTTGTCAGACGCTCGCGAGAGGTGGGACCGTGAAAAAACTGTTTGGTGTTTTCTGGGATTCGAACTTGAACCTCACGCGTAGTGATCCGACACACTAAACACTTACCCCACTGCGCCCACACATTATATTGTAATGTGTACCAGAAATTGTAGTTACAGTACTCCTGATCTGAAGATCTGATGTGAGAAGTCTCGGAGAAGATGCCTACCTCTAATTCCAGCTTAGAGCCATCAGTGTAAATGTAAATGGATTTATAGTTTTCTATCAGATTAGTTTTCCATTCTACCCTACTAAAATTAAAAAGCTAAAAAATAATCTACCAAATTTGAAGGGAATTGTTTGGTTTGTGCTTACAACATTGCCCACATATTTGCATAGAATTTGTGCACATCGTCTATTAATACTTTTCCAGCCTTGAGATTGGCTTATTTTGATTGCACGTCAAACTGCGAATTGCATACTAGACTACTTATCGGCATGAATCTCGCTGCAGTGAAATTCCTTCTTAAACTCAATGCTATCGACGCAACCCAACGTAGATGGCACAACGTGCCTCATTACTGGACAGATCAAAACGCTCCAATTGTCTTATTAGACAGGAAAGGGCGTTCATTACAACTATAGTAGGTGTCATTACGGGAAGGCATGCAATCAGGCTGGGCCTCCTCGCAATTGACTTCTGTAGAAGCTGCATGGACGAGGAACAGGAGGAAACCATACTACAGCTCCTTTGTACGTGCCAGGCTCCGCTCGCAGAAGATTACACTTAGGAGCGTACGCCTTCGACGGTTTAGGCGAATTGGCTAATGCCAACATCAGTCAAGTAGGGTGAAAGAGCTGAAACTTGTAGAGGGCTTCTACTAGAGGCAATGACCCTAACAGTTAATAGAGTGACTTTCTAATGCTCTTTTTCCTGTTTCGACATTGTTAAAATCTCTGTAGCGTAAATAAAAAATAAGTTGCATCTAGCACAAGCTTTTTATAAACAGCAGTTTTTATTAATTCTATAGCAAATATTTGAATATATCTATTAGATACTTCTTAGAATGGGCTAAATAAAGTATGTATGTATGTATTAGATTTTTATTTAAAAGATATTTCAATGGGCTTCTACTGAACAACATAAGAACTAGACTACAAACGTGTTATGCTCTGCCATCAAGCTCAGTTAGTTCAGAATCGTTAGGAGTACAATAGCTCGTTTTAGATCTGTCAAATTATTCCAATAAGCACATAATTTTTAACAATATCTCCCCATAAATCCGTGTTATTGTTCCCACGAATGGTGGGAATAGGTTGCCAGGTGGTGGGATTTATAGCCAATGGAGCTATTCGAGATTTTTGCTGGCTGTTAATAATATATAGAATTTATCGCTTTTAGGCTATTGGGGATTTTAATTAGCTATTAGTAGGCTATTCAATAAAAATAAAAAAGCAAAACAAAAAAAAAGGTTTAATTCATTTTTGTTTTTAAACTAAATATTTTTTTTAATTTCTACTGTGAATGAACTGTTTCATTCGAGTGCAAAGATTTTCTATTGGCAAGCAAAACACTTCCCTTGTTTGGTAATAATATTTATCGTCAGAACGTTTCTTCTGATTATGCAGAGGAAACATATTTGTTCAAAGGTTTCTTGAAGAAACAGCTATGCACTTAGTTTAACACTTAACAACAAGTAATTTATCTTAGATTGTTTTGTACTGTTATTTCATTCTTTTTAATGAATACGTTTGCTTTTTTTTTGTTTTTATTGTTAAATAAAAAAATGTGCTTTAAGCGTTTTTACTTGTACCAACATACATATAAGGACAAATAATATTTTTGTGAAAAATTTCAATCTGCAAATTTTGATTAATATTCAGGGTGATCGTGAATAAATTTTCCCTCGGAATTTTTCCTCCGAACAAAAATTAGGTATCTTCAAAAAAGAGGAAATAATTCCGCGGAAAAGAAATAGGTATCAAGAATCACAATTCAGGAGAATTTTCAACGCAATCGCCATATTTGATTTTTTCCTGATGATTTTTTTCCCTATTTTATTCGGAGGAAAAATTCCGAGGGAAAATTTATTCACGATAACCCTGATTAGGTATAGAGAAACTAAAACATAATGGGTCCGAATATCCTGTATGTCAGTACGTTTGTCCGTCTATATGTATAGCTGACTGCAGCCATATGTGGGATCTGTAGGGTTACAATTCAAGGTGGAATCGGAATTTTCATTCTGACCTCAAAATGAATGGTACTTGGATGATTTTTGGACAAATCAATTTTTTCGAAAACAACTCTAACGATTTTGTTTAAATTTGGGTAACACGATAAAATATCAGATTTTCACTGACCAGCTTCTGAAAGACGGCTCTCTTAAAGCAATTTTTGACAGGTTTGGGTCAAAATGAATATCTAAGCTAGATATAATAAAAGAAGAATAAGTTACAACAAAGCAACATATGACATAAAGGTGCAAGTACATGCGACCCAATCGTTACTTACATTGTTTGTTTGTAGTTACCCCCCTATGTCAAAATATAATAAGCAAATACTTTTATTGAAAGTGGAAAATATCAACGAACACATCCCATTTCCTTGCAAGACAAACCTTTACGAAACGAATAGTTTTCTACTGTAGCAGGTGGACGGCGCTATGAACGCCGCCTCGCTATCAATTAAAGAAATGCCAGTGCACAATTTGAAATTTATAATTTAATTTATTGGAAAAACATGAAAAATTAAATTTATTTTGAAAGAACGAAAAAACAAAGAAAAAAGTATAATTTTAAAGCACGACTTAGTCTGGGGTAGCAGTGATACCAATACAAGAGGTGAGTGTCTTTTCGATTTCATTATTTCGACCAAGCTCACCATATGTAATAAGGGATCTACGCCAACTTTTGTAGTAAGGAATAGACAAGAAGTGATTGACATAACACTAGCTTCTTGTTCTGATCACCTAACGGTAGAGAAATGGAGGGTTTTAGAGGAGGCATCTCTTTCTGATCACAGATGGATACGCTTCCATATTAATTTCCAATTAGGGCTAGCAACAGCTACAGAAACCCTAAGAGTACAGACTGGGGTATGTATACAGAGCTAGTAAGGAAACATCTTAAGGATGGGCCTATTCGCAACGGCGATTCTCACGATATAGATAAGGCGGTAGACAACTTAGGCAAAGTAATGAACATGGCATTCGAAAGGGCCTGTCCACGAAGAAAGAAGTCCAAGAGGTCCCAACCTCCTTGGTGGAGCAAGGAAATTAACTCCAAGAAAAAACAGGTTAAGCATTTCTACAACAGGGCCAAAGAAATAGGGGACGGTACTACATGGGATGAATATGTGAACCGCAAGCGGGAGTTTAAGTACTTAATTATGCAATCAAAAAGAAAGTCGTGGAAGGAATTTTGTCAGTCCATTGCGGATACTAGTGAAGCTTCCAGACTTCGCAAGATGTTAGCTAAAGACATTTCTGTCCCAAGCTTCATCAAAAAATCTGACAGCTCGTGGGCAGAAAGTAGCGAAGAAGTTTTAGATACGTTCATTGAAGCTCACTTCCCAGGAAGTAGATCGCCAATGGATTCTACTACTCATAGCTACTCGTATAATGGTAGGTCAATAGGGGACGACGTAGAAAATCTCATTACATTCGCACCATTCAAAGCACCAGGCCCTGATGGAATTTTGCCAGCTATGCTGCAAAAAGCTCCAGCCAAAGTCAGAAACAGGCTTAGGGAAATTTTTAAACATTGTTTAAGGTCATGCTACGTACCAGTGGCAGCTTTACACGACGTAGTAGGCAAGATAGAAGCTAGCCTTCACTATAAGAAATTCGCACTAGCAGCCTTCCTAGACATAGAAGATGCTTTTAATAATGTAGAAGGAAGGGCCATCAAACAGGCCCTAAAATCTATGAATGTCGAGCATAGCATTACCAATTGGCTCTGCAATATGCTCGGCACTAGAAACATTAACTCCACTATCGGAAACAGTTCAATAAGAAAATCCGTTACCAGGGGGACTCCCCAGGGAGGCGTTATCTCACCCCTCCTCTGGGTTCTAGTCATCGATGGGATACTTAAAGAACTAAGCAATACAGGCATAAGCGTCACTGCTTACGCGGACGATGTGGTGATTTTAATTCAGGGCAAGTTCCTTGATACATTAAGTGAAATGATGGAATCAGCTCTTAATAGTCTCGAAAAATGGGCTAGAGGGTGTGGACTACACGTCAACCCGGATAAAACTGAATTGGTACTCTTCAGTAGAAAGTACAAGATACCACCCTTCAAACTGACTAAGCTAGCAGGGGTGGAGCTTTCCCTTTCGGATCGCGCTAGATATCTTGGTATAATGCTGGATAGGAAACTAAATTGGAAACTTAACATACAGGAACGAGTCCGCAAAGCATATAATGCTCTCTTCATCTGTAAGCGGACCGCGGGGAAAATTGGGGCCTGAAGCCCGCAATGATGCACTCGCTATACATCATGGTAGTCAGACCCATCCTTACGTATGGGGCTCTTGTGTGGTGGAAGGCAACGAATACGAAAAACACACGGGATATATTGGCCATGGTACAAAGAACAGCCTGCATTGTCATCACAGGTGCTCTACGCACAACACCTACGGCTGCACTCGAGATCTCCCTGTATCTTTTACCATTAGACCTACAAATTAAATTTCAAGCGGGCAATAGTGCGCTTCGGCTCACTAACGTTGGTCTCTTTAGGACTAATAACACAGGACACAGCTCCATTCTCAAGGAATCTTTTCCCGGAATCCCTGACGAATCGGACGATATACTTGGCACCTTAGACTTCGACACATTATACGAAGTACTTTATCCTATTAGAGAGGACTGGCAAAGGAAGACAGTCACTGTCCATAACGAGATTGCAATAAACACAGATGATTCTAAGACCAGTGAGGGCACGGGGTCAGGTATTTACTCGAGAGATACGAACCTACAGGTGGCCCTGAGACTTCCGGACACATGCAGTGTGTTCCAAGCAGAGGTTCTTGCTGTATCTAAAGCTGCGGAATTACTTGAGATGGGATCAATATCCGATAAGAATATCGCCATCTACATTGACAGTCAGGCTGCGCTAAAGGCGCTAGAGTCTTACGTCACCATTATGGCATTATGTACGCAGAACCGAGTCAGATTATGTTGGGTACCTGGACACTGCGATATTGAAGGCAACGAGCAGGCCGACGCGCTGGCTAAAAGAGGAGCGGGGCTCCCACGTAGCGATATAATTTGTAGTATTAACCCACCAGGGTGCGTGGCTAAGGGAATTATCCGGGATAAAATCATTGACACGGCTAATCTAAGATGGTCAAACTTAGATGGTCACAGGGTGTCTAAGGCCTTGTGGCCTGCGTTAGATCGCAGAAAATCTGGGGAGATAATTAAGTTAGATAGATCGAGGCTAAGAACAGCGATAGGAATACCCTCTGGCCACTGTCTCCTAAGGAGGCATGCCATGAGACTAGGGTTATCCGATACGGATGTTTGTAGGTACTGCGATGACCAACATGTCTCAGAGGATATAACTCATATACTCTGTGAATGTCAAGGAATTGCCAGGATAAGGCTAAAGTACCTTTGTAGATACTTCTTCGATAACTTGGAGGAGGTGAGGTCCTTGAACCATAACAAGGATCTCTTCAAATTTTGTAGGGAGATTAATTGCTTCGGGGAATGGGTTTAGGTCTTCTGCCGTGAAGGCTTCCTAGGGATCGCGATGGGCCCACTTTGGTGCCTAGTGTTTTATGATAACCTCATAACCCTACCTAACATAACCTAACCTAAGCACGACTTGCTTCGATTGAGTTTCTCAGACGACTGTATTAAAAATACAATTTTGTTTTCCTCATTGAAATTAAAAAAAAAAACTAAATTACCCGTAAGACTAAGTTGACAAAGCGGTGGGTGTCTATCACCAAACTACAACCCAATTCAGCGCCATCTTAAGAATTTTCAACCTTTTATGTTAACTTTTGGTTACTGACTTAATAATCCTCACTGTTTGTTTTGTTTTTGCTTTGTGTGCAAAAGTTTACTGAGTTAGCTATACACTTCTCACCAAAACACGCCTAAAAGCAATTTATTTTGTTTTTTTTTTTTTTTTTTGGTTTTAGTTGGCGGAAATATTTGCATAGGTGTCCGAAACCGTACTACAGTGAGTTTTCACATTTTTATATATTTTTTTTCCTTTTTCTGGGACAAGAATTACACGTTTTACTCACGACTTACGTAAATATTACGGAAGAAACTTAGAATGAGTTCATACTATTGATAACATTACAGTACGAAAAAATACCGTAAAATGAGATCACGTGAGTTCTTGCCGGAGCTTTTGCATTATCCCAGGAAAAACTTACAGTATGTTTTTACATTTTTAATTTTTTGTAAAAATACCCCATATCTGAACCAAAACGTGCAATCTGAAAAGGATGCTCCCGACAAAATGAAAGGTCAAGTGCTATTAAGATTTAAAATATGACCAAAAATACTATTTTGGTAAATTTTGGTAAGAAAAATAGCTTTATACCTACCAATTTATCTGTGAGTGTTAATAAAAATACATTTGAAAGGAAATTGTGATTTGTTTAACACAAGAACAAGAACAACCGTCACATTATTGTGCAATGGTAGTTACGAATCCGGACAACTTCCAAGACTTAGATAGCTAATTGTTTCTTTCATACCAATAAAAGCCTCTTAAGACTATCCAAGAAGTCTTATGATTTCTCTTAGGAGCTGTCGAAAATCACAACTCTGATAGTTGGTCATAGAAAAACAGTTTCAAGCTTCACTAATTGTTTTGAGCTATGATAATACATACTTTCAACCTCAACTTTACTTATGAGCTGAAAAATCTATTTTTTTTTATTTTCGTGCATATGTATCTTCGCGAGATGAAGAGTGCAGAACAAAATATGTACGATTCACTACAATGAACTTGCTTAAAGAAGGCAAAATCACTGCTAGGAGTTTAAAAAGGCCATCACCAACATGCAAAAGAAATATGATGGTGGACTGATGAAACTAAAGAAATAATAAATGAGAAGCAAGCGGCTTTCAAAACTTGGTAAACTTAACTTTACTAGGGCCTTGTACGCACTGCGACCTGTAAGATCTATTGTGCCAGCCCGGTGTTTAGCTGAGAACTTGAAAAAAAAAACTTGGTCAAAGTGCGCCTCTAATAATGGAGACGAAAAAGCTCGCCTCGAAGTGGAATGCGGACATTGCAAAAGGCCAACGAAGAAGAAGAGCGCCCAACTTCAAGCAGGGAGTACGGAGAGCCTGTTTTAGGAGCTATAGCAAATATCTTTCACGGTTTTTGGTACAAACCAAGCTATCCAGGAGCTGCGACGACACAATATGAACAAGGGCGCACCCATCTTCAAAATAGCCGCCCAAAGAAGGAGGAATTCTCAGGAGATTCGTTCGTCAAAGTTCATTAACAACGCTCATGACTAGCTTCTTGTGGATGACGACAAAATTCTGCATATGTGGCAACAGTACTGTGAAGGACTTTTAAATAAACAGTTTCCCGGGCTATACTTTCCAAGAGCCATCCCAAAGAAGTTATTAATGCTGTCAAATACTCCAAAAAACAAAAAGCAGTTGGACTGACGATAGGTGGTGTGGTACCCATTTTCCCAACTTTATAAACTTTTCCCATCTTTGTTAGTTGTCGATGGATGGTCATATGGCTTACGTTAAGTTCTCTTGTGAGTTCCCTTAACGTAACAGTGTAATGCCTTTCAACGATGGACTTCAGGAGTTCAACGTCCCAGCTCTTCTAGCATACCCGAACAAGGATCACCATCATTTAGGTCAACTTCAATAACGGTTTCAGCATTAGACTAGTTTTTTGCATGTTATGGCAGTTGGAAAATACCCCCTATACTCGAATGTACATTCATCAATTCAGTTACTTCATCATTTCTCTGAAACTACAACATTCCAAAGCCATTTTCCGCCCAAACAAATCCAACTTGCCCTATGTATCGCTTTTTAAGTCAAAAATACAATTAAGAAAAAAAAAACTCAACAAAACAGAATGCGCTCGCTTAGTCATAAAAATCCTCACCGTATAGGTATAGTCCCTATACCCCTCCAACTCACTACAACTACGACTATACAAGAAGCATTATTTGATGTGGAGCCCCAGTCTGACAGACTGTAACAAATTCCATTTACCGTGTGGCACACAGAGCAAGCCCAGATTTTTCTTGTTGCTTTCCTCTGGGCCGGGCCAGAAGAACCCCGCCGACACCATATGGTATGGTAAACATTTACTAATCCACCGAGGAGCCATAACAGACATGATACCGTCTTATCTACCCAAAGAGGCTGGCTTTATTGACTTGACTTCGGGTGCACTTTCACGAGAAGCAGAGTCTGTACCTAATGTGATGTGATTTGGTGTTTGGGTTTAATGGTTTTTTTTTTTCATATAATGACCAGGTTATGTGCTCTCATAACACTTCCTGTTTGTTTTTTATACCTCCTCCCCTTCGTCTACTAGTTTTACAAATGATAATTGTTGGATAGACTACCAAACCGACTACCATTCTGTGAATAACAGTTTGATAGACGTAATAACAAGGTATGCGCCCATGCCTATGGTAAAGAGCAAAAGAAAAACTGGGAAAATTCACACATAAAAGGAAACTCACCTTATTCCGTAATGTGGAAACCTATAGAGAAGAAAACGCACTGTGCAACAGCACCACAAATGTATTTCAAATGCGAATGGTGCTGCTGTGGGCTCTGGTTGTGCTGGCTATTGCTGCTGCTTCTAGTGGATAGATGATGATGAAAGCAAATGAATTTGTCGTATATTGAACTGAGGACTGAACTCTTTGGTGGCGACACAACACACACAAACACAGTTGATTGGAAGAAAACAAATAAAAAAAAACCGAGGAACGGCGAATTGATTTTCCTTCTACGGAAATTGTTTGAAAAACTACCAGACCCGACACACTAGGACACGCAATATAAATTCCTCTTTCAACTTAAAATTAGTAAAAACCCTACTCTTATGTATTCTAGGGACAAACAAGAGGTAAAATTGTAGAGCAAAATTCCCGTTTTTCCCGATGTGGAAAATTTCTCCAACACACTTTTCTTCTGCGCTTCCAATAGAATTTTTTTTTCGTCGATTTTTTGGGGATTTTCCTGAAATAATTCGCACACGGTGGTACGTACTAGTAAAAACGAAGAGGAAACTTTTTTTGAAAATTAAATTTTTTGGTGTTACACTGTAGTGGTGTAGATTTTTTTTTTTTGTAGACTTTAGCTGCCCAATATATCAGTTCGTCACACAGAAATCAAAGTGCATAACAATAAACAAAATTAAAAAATAAAATAATAATCATCCGACGGCGACGACGATGACGACGAAAGCGTTAACGTTCGCGAATCACCAGAGCCACACCAATCACACACGCTCTTTCCGAATAACTTCTGCCCGATTCCAATCCAAGCTGAGTAGATGATTGGAGAAAAAATAATCCACTTGCCACTTCTTGTTTCGGCCCGAGTTGAGTACCATTTGATGAGGCAACACTTGAAAGTAGCGGAAAGCAAAAAAGCAAAGTGACAACAAAAATGTAGAAACATTTTAGTGAGGAGATACATGAGCAGACTTTGGCTGTCATATTGAGGGTGGATCAGTGATGGCAGTGTCTGACAGTTTGAAGTTAGGTTCGTTTTTTTTTACAGAGTAACAACTTTAGGATTGGAGACAAACCTCTGGTGGCGATATTTAGAAGGGAGTTAGTACCACTGCTCGGGCACGGTTGTATAGAAAAAGGGACACAAGAGAAGATGTACAGAAATAAAGTTTAAACCGTATGCACTATATTTTGTGAACATATTCAGAACTCGTTTAAGGGATAAAGTGAGTGGTTATTGCAAAAGTAATTTGGCTTCTTGTGGGAACAGGGAATATGTAGTTGTGGCGTTCGTCAATGTGATTCCTACAGAGGAAGAGTCCCATCCAATTTTGAAATTACAATCTTCATGTGTTTTCCATTTTGAATCTTGGAAATAATACATGTTCTTATTAAGGAAGCAATTTATTTTATCTATCCAACCCATTGACATACTATATATGGACTGCTAGTGAAATGTCCGTTCCATACAATCTCTACCGGAGCGGAAAAATGTGGAAATGCCAACCATCTTGAATTTCTCCATAGAATAGTAGAGACTCATAGGTTTGTGTGGATTTGATAAATAAAACGGTTGAAATTCAATTTGTAGAGGCATTGTTTGCAACAGATGTCACCTCGAAAATGTGCTAGCTCAAATAATTACCGATAGATGGAACCAACTAAATTTGAATAAAAAATCATAATATATATGCATTTTACTACCCCATAAATTGCGCAATATTCGTATATTTATTACGATCAATTTTGTATGTAATATGTCAATGAAAACACTGTCTGTTCACACCCAACTGCATCCAACGAAATTTTAAACAAGTGTGGGTTTCCATTTTTTCCGCTCCGAACCAAGAGACCTAGCGCTAATGTTGCAACCAACGCGAAGTTGGATACTAGCAGTCCATATATAGCATGTCAATGACCCAACCATATCTTTAAACATTACACCCCTGTGATGAATTTTGTACGAAATCAAAATCGGAAACCGGATTCAAAAATGATCGGGATCAAAAAGGGTGTGAAGAATTTCGATCGAATTGCTAAGTTCGATCGAAACCAAACACCCTACGAGCTGTCAAACGAATATTTTTTTTTTCTTTTATATATTGTGAAGAAAGTATTTTAAAATAGAATTAGCCACTACAATTGGTCTAAATCCTTTGGATTTACAAAAATATTTGGATGGATGAAACAAATATTTATTTTCAGATTTATAAATTTGTAGAGGCTTAACAACTTATACCTCTAATAGGAAGTACTAATTCAGTTTCACCCATCATGAAGTTAGCCGCTTGTCTTCGTTGTTTCGCAAAAGTGGACAGCAATGCACATAACAATATTCAGTAAAGTTTTGAGATTTGCCAGAATAAAATCTGTTATGTCTTCCGCTACATTATACCAAAAAAAAAAAAAAAATATTACAATTTGCAGTTAATCTTCCTTACAGAATTTACATTTTTGCAGTTAACGATTTCAATTTCAAAAACACAACTGAATTGAAAACGCAATTTTCTTTGCGTTTTACAATTCCAATCCTTTGTCAGCACACCCTCAAATTCGTTCGAAATAAGGAAATATGGTATTGATCGTAATTCGAAAATAGTACGAATTCATATTTCAACGAAATTCTTAACATGGGTGCTAATCACTTTTTCTCTCATAAAATACTTCATTTACATTCCACTGTTTCTCACTGCCATACAGATTTGCAAAATTCCTATGGTACTATCGCTCTTCTTTTTATCGCCACCAGGTACCGCAGGACAACTTTTCCAATTTAAAAAAAAAAAATATTTGGCGCAACAGCTCTTTAAGTGCCAGGGCCTAGCTTCTCGCTACCACTCATGTTGTGTGCGTTATATTTTTCGAATGGAAAGGACCTACAGTTTAGTGCCGTATCCGAGAGGCAATTTGTTTTGAGAAGCTTTTTCGTAACAACAATACTCTCGGATGTTTGTCAGACGTTCGCGAGAGGTGGGACCGTGAAAAATGTATTTTGTGTTTTCTGGGACTCGAATTTGGAACCTCACGCGTATTGATCCGACACACTAACCACTTACGCCACGGCGCCCACCAATCTTCAATGGTCCCCAATAAACAATTGATGCTTGGAAGTGAGTTAGTGCCATAGAATTTGACAGCTCAGGCAGAATTGTTAGAAATCGTATAAGGACAGAAATAAACAATAAAAGGGTTTTTTTAGTGGGAAAAAAATGAGAAAAAAGGACAGAAATAAAGTTGGAACATTATGTGGAGAAAAATAAAAGAATTCTGGCAGCACTTTGAGAAGGATATAGTTAGATCAAATGAAAAAAGGTGATATATCCAGAAGGACAGAAACATTCATTGGTAGTAGTAACGTGGCCGAGTACTCGACTAAAAATATTGAGTTCTCCTCTTTCAAATAAAAGTTTAAATAATTTAATAAATTAGAGAGTTCTGCGAAATTTGGTGCATTTTTTAATAATAAATCATCGCATTGTGGCGTTCCGCAATGTAAAATGACATAACAATCTATTTCTCTATCAGGTACACTACTTATTTGCAAACATTAGGCACAATTTCTCGTGATACTTGCGCCTGCCTATTTTTCCTTAATCAAATAAAACTAAGTATAACATGCACCAAGGAGAATTAAATTTGTTAACTTAATCACTTCTTGTGAAAATTATAGTATTCTAAAGACAATATTTTTCAATTGAATTTCTTTTGGTTTGGATTGTCGTCAGGCGAAAGCTAAATTGTTCTATGTCCACTTTTTTCGAAAATGCGTTAATAATGCAGTTTAACTAATTTGAGGATGCTCTTTCCAAATCGAAGTACGAAAGAATACGGCATCTATATACATTTCTCTTCAAAAAATGGCTTACAAGCCTTCGCAAATTGCGAAACAGAGTGCGAAGTAGATATTTTTGTGACAGAGATAGTTCAATATCTTTAATATCTTCTATGTTTTAATATTAAATAGTAAATAAAATATGAATTCATAATGAAAATGATTTCAAAAACCTCCTTAAAATGCTTAGATTAATACTCTTTCAAATTTGAGCGCAATTTGTTGTTTGTTCTAAGATTGTCGTTATCTTCCGTAGATAGTTATTTACTTACTTACTTAGGTGGCGCTACAGTCCGGGGTGGACTTGGGTCTCAACCAACAAACCTCTCCAACTAGCACGGTTACGAGCCAGCTGCCTCCAGTTGCGAACGCCAAGTTGGTTCAGGTCCCCCTCCACTTGTTTGCGCCACCTACCGCGAGGTCGTCCTGTACTGCGCCGTCCGTCTGGGGTGGATTCGAAGACTTTCTTAGCGGGAAGGTTGGGCTCCATCCGCTCTAAATGACCCAGCCATCTTAGTCGCTGTATGTGAACTCTTCTGGCTAAGTCGATGTCCTTATATAGGCCGTATAGTTCGGCATTGTACCTTCTCCTGCACTCACTGTCTATGCAGACGGGACCAAATATCGCTCGAAGAACTTTTCTCTCGAAATAACCCAGGGCATCCTCATCCGGGTTTGTCAAAGCCCATGCCTCTGCGTCATACAGCAGGTCTTGGATGATTATTGCCTTATAAAGAGTTACCTTAGTAGTTCGAGATAGGGCTTTGCTACTCAATTGCCTATTGAAACAACAAAATCTTTTACTACCTCAAAATTATATCCGTCTATTGTAGCGTTCTGTCCAAGAACTTTGTAGACATCATATATTTTGTTTTGCTTTTATTGACCGCTAAACCCATATTTGTTGCCTCGATCTCAATACTGGAAAATGCCCCATTGACGGCCCGCTGAGTTCTTCCGATTATGTCAATGTCATCGGCGATAGTTATTTAGGCGAAAGAAATGCGATTTCCCTACTAATGAAATTTCAAATCAGGCGAGTTAACAAATATTTTGTGTAATAGCGCTAAATTCCCCGGAAATGTTGGTTTGCGGCGAATTCTACTAAAAATCTCGGACGATACAAATAGATTTTAAGAGATCTTTACCGGAAATCTTGAAAATTGCAATTTTCTTCCCAGTCCGATAAAATAGCTTCTGCAAAAGTTTAAAAAAAAATTAGCAGTTGCTTTTCAGTAAGGCGTAACCCGTCGCAAGCTTTTAAAAACCCACTTGGAACAGTACCAACATCTTGGATTCGTCACCCACGAATGTTATAATTATAATTTCTTTCCATACACAGGAAAGTCCATTAATTAAAAAAAAAAAAATTAGGTCTCGGTTTCTTCCAGTTCTTAGCCGCCTGCATATTAGCACTACTATAGGTGTAATTACAGGACACTGTCTAATAGGCAAGCATGCAACAAGGCTTGCCGTATATTCAAATGATTTTTGCAGAAGCTGCATGGACGAAGAAGAGAAAGAAACCATTCCTCACCATTTTGTGCGTCCCCAGCTCTCTCCCATAGAAGAAAGCTTTACCTAGGAAATTTTTTTCTACCGATTTGGGCGATCTGATAGATTTAGACATCAGGAGCTTCCTTCGCTTCATTAGAAGCTCTAATTAGTTCTAACGATTAGGCTGGGATTACATGATCCTTCGTGGTACCACAACAGACTTTCCTTGGTCCATAAGTGTTGGGGTAAGCTTGCAGTCACTTCAACTTAACCTAACCTAACCTTCTACTTCTTCTGTGTCTTACTAGTATTATACTTCCTTACTCTCAGTTAGGAAAAATACAACACAAATACAATTCAGAATACATGCCACTGTATATTCTAAAATTGAACCTTTATATTCACTCATCAGAAGTACATCTCCAAAACTAACAAATATTGTATTTTACGAATTCGAATAAATTTGTAATAAAAAAAAAACCGAATACAACTAATTGAAAGAAAATTAATTTGACATTCAGTAAATGTAAAAAAAAAAATCGGTCTCAACGACGTCATTATCAGGTTGAGACAATGTATGTAGTAGCACATTTGCCTTTAATAAGTTGTTAAAACAAACACCACTTACATAAAGCTCTATTTATGACATGTTCGGAGGAGCTTTTCACTGGGTACGTAATTCGCATTTACTTCTTTCACAGAGCAACTACTGTACTGATAGAGATATCCGAAATAATTGTGCCTTAAACTAACGAGTAAGGAAAATAACAGAGTCATGTTAACGCATGACGGCGCTTTTGCACTTGAAACTGTTCAGTAGCTGGAAAGTTACTAAGTTTCTAAAAGCTAAATTTTTTGAAGGGTGATAGGTCGTCCTCTTGAATCGGCTCACTACTTTTGATGCTGTGTTCGAGTGAAGCGATCTTGCCCAATCAAATAAATATAATTTTAGTGATAGTCTAATGGTATGAGCACACTGCGTCTCCACAGGCAATGGCAATTGCAGTTTAAAATGTAGGTGGGCATTTCCATTGCTGGCAATATCCAAATGTAATTATGTCATTCAACACCAAACGTGTGCGTGCTATCCGAGCAATTAAATTATTAAAAGTTTTAGAAATAATTATAAATATGAAAAAAGAAGAAAAAAGATTTTTTCAATGTAAATAACTTTTTTCCGCCAGAATTTTCTCCTAAAAAAGCGGCTCCAACAGGGGTTGACGGGAATCTTGACTGCCATCGAACTGATTTCACACTAACGGGTCAGGAACCAATAGGCACAACTATCCAACGGCGGAAGTGGCAGTGGATTGGTCACACGTTCCGAAAGGGTGACAGCTCCATAGCGAACCATGCTATGCAATGGAACCCTCTAACTCAGGATGGCAGAAGACCTGGCGCACCGCGGAAAACATGGCGCAGAACAGTCGAGAAAGAGGCACGGCAGTTAGGGAAAAGTTGGGGAGAACTCAGACACATTGCCAGAAACCTGAAACCCTGCCTGACAGCGGAATATTGATCATCATCGCCGTTTAACAGTCTGCAGAAGTGTTCCTTCCATATCCTCAGCACCGACTACGATTCTACTACTATGTTGCCATTTTCGTCCCTGCAGGCTTCTGTTCTTGCTTTGGAACCCTGGCATGTTCTTTTTACCCTTTGGTACAATTTTCGAACATTATTCCTGCAATAAAGTCTCTCAATCTCCTCGATCGAGCGCTTCTTTATGAGAAGTCGATGTTCCTCTTTTCTCCTGCGCACGTAGAGCTCGTAAGCAGCTCTTCTATGCAGCGCCGCTTTGTACGCCTCTTGTTTAGCTGCATGTGCTTGCCGGCATTCCTCATCAAACCAGGGGTTTCGTTGTGGTGGTCGAGAGAAACCCAGTACATCAGAGCCGACATCTCTGATGGGTTGTTGGCAACGCTGCCACTGGTCTTTCGCATTTGCTGCTGGCGGCATAGGACTAAGATTGAGATTAGAAGAAACACGATCGGCAAAGGTTCTGGCGGTCTCTTGCGATTGTAGCTTTTCGACGTCAAATTTCCTCACAGTATTTCGTTGATTTCGCTCCGTTGTGGATATCCGCATCCGTACCTTAGTTACAACTAGATAGTTACCCGAGTCCACGTTGGCTCCTCGGAAAGTCCGGACCCCCAGAATACTGGAAGAGTGCCTTGCGTTGATCGCAATGTGATCGATCAAAGGAGAGCCATGTTCCTTTGAGAATGTCGAGACGTGGGAGCCGCGTACTAGCTACGACAAAGTTTCGCCCCGCTGCAAAGTCGATTAGCCTGAGTCCGTTGTTGGATGTGATGTGGTACAGGCCGTGCTTTCCGACCACGCTACTAAAGACGTCCTCTCTTCCTAGCTTTGCGTTATTAAAATCACCCAGGATAATTTTAACGTCGTGGCTAGGGCATTGCTCATACGTCTTGTCCAAGAGCTGGTAGAAGTCATCCATTGTCGCGTCGTCCTTCTCCTCATGAGGGGCGTGGACGCATATTATGCTAATGTTGGCAAATTTAGCCTTGATACGGATAGTCATGAGGCGCTCGTTCACATGCCGGAAACTCAAGACTTCTTGCCTAAGTCTACCTCCAATGACAAATCCGCACCCGAATAGACGCTGTCCTTTTTGTCTGTAGCAATCGCCGTAGTATATGTCGCAGTTTTTCATACTCCTTTTGCCCGGCCCATCCCATCGCACTTCTTGGATGGCGGTAATGTCTGCTTTGAGACACTCTAGGGCGTCCGCAAGTTGTTCGGCTGCACGTGGTTTGTAGAGAGACCTAGCATTCCATGTGCAGACACGAAGATCGTTATCCTTTTTACGTTTGCATGGGCCGTCAACAGTAAGATCATCCGTATCCGAGGCTGTTGGTTGCTTCGTAACCAAAGGTTTTCTTACGTGGTAGGGAAGTTAACCCGACGGCACAACCCCCAACCTGGAGGGCCAGATTCTTTTTTTTTGTACCCCTAGGACAAGAGGCCGGATACACCGATATCAGTAACCCACTTCGGGGATATGAGCGCTGCCGTTGGCCCATTAAGGGTTCATCCGCCACCATCTCTTTTTCAATACCCTGACGTAGTATTGAAAATCCTTAGATTAGATTAGATTAGATTTATATTGTTGAGAGGTGCAAGTGCACTGCGACCTATAAAAGATCTATTGTGCCCCCCTTACTAAGGTTCTAGCCGATGATATACTCGGTCTAGAGCACTTCCTCCAGTCCAGCTGCTACAGCAAACCGGAGTATCTTCAGTGGATCCAGCGAAGGCAAATCCGTTTCTGATAGGAGGTAGGCACCAAGGTGATTCCTTCTTTTGTGGATCAGTGCTTCGCATTCCATAAGAAGGTGCGCTGGTGTTTCTGCGAAGTCCCTGCAGAATCTGCAGTGTCCGTCTCCCTCTATTCCCAGTTTCCTAAGGTGCTCCTTAAGTCTGCAGTGACCTGTTAACATGCCCGCCAAGATGCGAAGCCGATTCTTACGAACTCTTAGGCAGGCTCTGCTTCTTTTCTGGTTGTATTTCCCCAGAAGTTCCTTTGCCTGTCTTATTTGGGGGATATCGTCCCAATGTTTGGCCCATTTGTTCTCTTCTTCTTTCCTTAAGTCTTCCCTTATTTTGTGGGGTCCTATCCCACAGAAGGGTTCTGGTCCAAGGAATGGCGTGTCTGATCCGTTTCTAGCTAGCTCATCAGCTGCTTCGTTCCCCTCTACTCCTACATGTCTTGGTACCCAGTAGAGAGTTACTTTGTTTGTTTCTCCCAGTTTGTTGATCCTGGTGAGACACTCCCATACCAGTTTGGATCTGATCTCATGCGAGGTCAGTGCTTTAATAGCGGCTTGGCTGTCTGATAGTATCGCGATGTCCTGCCCGCGATATTTCCTGTCTAAGTTGAATTGCGCGCATCTTTCGATCGCGTGAACTTCTGCTTGAAATATGCTGGGGAATGTTCCCAGTGATTCTGAGTATCTAGTCCTGGGCCCGTACACTCCTGCCCCAGTGCCAGTAGATGTTTTCGATCCGTCTGTGTACCATTTAATTGTGTGTTGTTTGAGTTGGTATTTATCGGATTCGCTGCTCCAATCTCTTTTGTTGCTCAGCTTTGAGTCAAATTTCCTTTCAAAGCAGTATTTCTTGACCATATCATCTCTGGGCCAGTCCAGAAGCGGCACCGATTTGGATAGGGTTACTCGCTCTGTATTTGCGATGCATGTTCCTTTCCCGATGCCCTCTTTGCTGATTCTTAAAATGGTCTCCTTGGCGATTCGCTCTAGCACTATGTGTAGTGGAGGTATCCCTACGATCACTTCTAGAGCTGCTGTGGGACAGGTTCGCATGGCTCCTGTTATACATATACAGGCTAATCTTTGCACTTTGTTGAGGGATGTCCTCGTCGTGGTTAGTCTAGATCTGTTGACCCATGCCGCTGCCCCGTATGTGATGATGGGTCTTACTATCATCAGATACATCCATCTCAGTGTGGCTGGGCTACAACCCCAGGTCTTTCCTGAAATGTTTTTGCACACCATAAGTGCTCTGGTGGCTTTGGTTACCACAGTTTCTACATGTTCTCTCCAGAGGAGTTTACTGTCTAGTGTTAGACCTAGATACTTGACCTGTTTCTGTGGGTCAACTCTGATCCCTTCCAACAGGATGGGTTGCATACGCTTTAACTGTCTTTTCTTGGTGAAGGGTATCACAGTGGTTTTGGTAGGGTTCACTCTGAGTCCTACCGTTTTACACCACTTCTGTGTGATTCGTAGACCCCTCTGAATGATTGCTTCGATGTCTAGAAATGCGCATACTGCTGTTTCCTTGCTCTCCAGTGTATCCTGAACCCAACTTGTCAGCTGGTAGAGCGCAGTTTCGGTGGATCTTCCTGCTCTGTAAGCATCTTGATTGTGGTGGAGAGGTATTCTTTCCAGCACAGTCATTCTTAGGTGATTATCTATGACCTTTTCTAGCGTCTTTAACATGAATGAGGTCAAGCTGATGGGCCTAAAGGATTTTGGTGAAGTGGTGTCTCTTTTTCCCACTTTCGGAATGAATATAACCTTTGCCCTTCTCCATATTCTTGGTATATGCCCAAGTGCGACGCTGCTTCTCAATAGTCCTAGGAGGTGTGGCATAATGATTTCCTGGCCTTGTTGTAGTAGGGCAGGGAATATTCCATCCGCTCCCGGTGCTTTAAGCGGCTGGAAGGTGTTCAGAGCCCAACTTAGCCTTTGATTCGTGCAGATGTCTCTTGCCATCGCCCAGTCCTCTCTCCTGGGCCTTTTATGTCTTACTAGTACATCTGTGCTGCTGTAGATTGAGCTACCCGGGAAGTGTGTCTCTAATAGTAGAAGGGCCCTCTGCTCTTTATCTTCGGTATAGCTGCCATCTTGCTTTTTCAGTGAGCCAGGCGCGCCTGCTTTCTCCTTAGCCAGTGCTTTATGTAACCTGGCCGCTGCAGGGGTTGACGCTATGTTCTCACAGAATGCTCTGAAGCTATTTCTTTTAGCTTTTCTGATTTCCAAGTTGTATCTTGTTAATTGCTCGGTGTATGTTTGCCAGTCTCCGTCACGCTTTGCTTTATTAAAGAGCTTGCGCACCTTTGATCTTAGCTCGACTAGCGTTTTGTTCCACCAGGGAATATCCTTCGGATAATAGGGCAGCTGCTTTCAAATGCATCTTTGATCGCCCTGTTAACCACTTCTACGTTGCTTTCCAGTTCTAGGAAGTGGCTCGCCGTTTTCTTTCCTTTCACATTTAATAGGTTCCACTCGAGTGTAGACCTATATCTGTCCCAGTCAGTTTTGCGGGGGTTTCTTTTCGGGGTAACCTCCTTACTGAGACCTTCTATGTTAAAGGTGATGATCCTGTGGTCCGACATGGACGGCTCGTCAGAAACATTCCAACCTGTAATGCAGTTACTAATACTCGGGCTGCCGAGTGTAATATCTAGAACCTCTTCCCTTACCCTAGTTACGAAATTTGGTGTAGTTCCCACATTCAAAATATCTAGGTTTTCATTAATAATGAATTCGAGAAGGCGCTCACCTCTAGCGTTGTTGTCGCTACTGCCCCATTCCAGACAATGGGCGTTGGCATCGCATCCTAGCAGAAGTGGCAGTTTATGCCTTCTGCAGTGTCTCACTAGCCTTTGAACTTCTTCTGGCGGTGCCTCCCCGCCTCCGTCGAAGTAGGCCGAAGCAATTACAATGGCGCAGTGGGTGCCTCCTACGTTAATGAAGGCCTGGATAGCTGTCAAATCCTGCGTCATGTACTCTGAAAGACATAAGAATTTTATGTTTTTACTGATTAGTATGCAGGCCCTGGGGAGGTCCTGTCTATTATCCCAGATTACCTGTGCATTCTTGCTTGAGAGACCTCTTACCTTTCCCCTGAAATGATAGGGTTCCTGTATCAGCACAAGTCCAAGTTGGTGTTTGATAAAACTTCTTGAGATGACGGCCGAGGCCGCCTTCGCGTGGTGTAGGTTAACTTGTGCGATGCGAGTTAGAGCTTTTTGCTCCATTTTAGGGGAAATTCGGAGAGGGGCAGGTGCCCACCTCCATCTCTTCTTCCTCTTCTGTTAGAGGAATGACTAGATCCTCCATGTTGAGTCCAGCTATGTCGACACTTTCAGTGTCTTCCTCACTCAGGGGGATCTCCTCGGCCTTTGCTGGTGCTGTTGCTGCTGTGATGGAGTCAGCTGGAGTTGCAGTTCCCTCTTCTTGAGCTACTGATCCATGGTTTACTGCGAGTGCTCCGTCCTCGCCCGCGTGGGTTTCGGCTGTTTCGGCTGCCTGCTTCCGCAGTCCGCAGACATTTATTTTGCCGAACCTATATCGGATCATGTAGTCCTGCTTGGCAATCGTCTCTGCCGATTGGTCGTCAATGAGGAAGGTTACCACTCTTCCCTTGCATTCTTCTCGACTACTGGTCGCTCTCCATAGATGGGTGTTAAGCCCCTCGTTTTGCGCTTCTATGAAGTCTAGCGACTTCTTCTGGTCGTGCCCAGAGATCCTTGGGAGGAAGACGGTGATGGTGTGGATTTTGGGGATATCTTCTCCCAAACACGCCGTCAATTTGACCCCCTTCCACGCAGTTAATCTTGCTGCTGCTTGTAGTAGCCACTGAGCTGTGTCCTCGTTGTAACAGTCAACGAGTAGTAAGCCCAGTCTGAAGTGTATACCTTCAAACTGAAGCTTGCTCTTCCAGCCTAGGGCTACTTCTTCAATAATGGCGTCCTCAAGCGCCGTTTGCTTCTCGGTGCTTAGCGTTGCCACCGGGTAGTCCTTTGGGAGCACAGCCACTCGCAGGTTTCTCACTATGCCTGCATAGCTGGTGCCTGGCTCTACTCTGCGTCTCCTCTCTGCTGGGACGGTGGTTGGGCCCGCCGAGCTGACGCTACTGGTAGCTTTATGTCGCTTGCTATCAGGTTTCTCCGGGGGGGTGATGGTATCCCTTCCCCTTTTTAGGTGTCCCTGTACTACTGGAGTGTCAGTTGCCTCCTTTTTCCTTTCCACGGTTAGCTTCCTTGCTTCTTCAGGTTCGAAACCTTGGGCTAGGAAGCGCAAGTACCACTTTGCACCCGCTCCACTGAGGCCTTTTCTCAACGGGTCATCCAGACCACCGGGCTTACCCCTGTCTGATAGCGTGGGAGGTTTATGCAGCCGCTCTCTGGGTCTGCTACTCTCTGCTGGTCTTCTCGCCTCCCGGGAAGTGTATGCCTTCTTTACCGGCGATCTTGGCCTTTGGGTGCCTGTAGGCCACTGTCTTCTTGGAGCTTCAGTGTCTCTGCGCCTGTGGTGCTCCGTGCTCATCCTGCGCCTAGGGCTGACTCTGCGCGCTGGAGGTGTTCTGCGCCTAGGGCTAAATCTGCGCGCTGGAGGCGTTCTTCTACGACTCGTGCTAGGCCTGTCGTAGTCCTCGTCTCGGAGGTCTCTCTCCAGACGACTTGCCATTTCTGTTGCGGTGATATCCCGCATGTATTTTATTTTATTTTTTATTTTTTCTTTGTTCATGTTCCCACGAGTAGCTAGGGAAATATTCATCGGCCACATCAGAGCCCCGCATGATGTGGTCGGGCCATGGTTACTCCCTGAGGCGACCTGGTATCAGGAAGGCTCCGTTCGAATACAGCCGGTATACCCCCTGGCTGCAAACCATCCAATAGGCACGGTCTCGCTTAACACCCTGGATTAGGGGGGGCAGCTCTTGGTAAGTTACTCCTCAGTCAGCTCATCCGAGAGCGAAGCTCCCGCGGTTGAGTGAGTCCTTGCAACTTAAGCTCTCGCACCGCGTCAAGGTGTCTGCCAAGCGAGAGTTGAAAATCCTTACAGACCTCAGCTCCAAATATGTTGAAGTAGCTCCGGTAAGGTATCCGCTGGTCTGTAGACGTCACCGTTGATTCCATCGAGGGAATTCATCCGCCGCACCTCCTCCTTCTGAGGAGCTCTTGCTAGACTTCCGAGACGCATATTTCAGCCAATCAGGTCAGCAAGAGATGCCTCGTCCGGTTAGACATATGAGCGCTGAAGTTCACCCAGATGTGCTTACGCAGGTCTGAGTGTTCAGCTGCACATATATCGTCAGACTCAGCATACGCTCATCGTTAGTTCACTATCAGATAGCTATCCAGCGGGCACCGCGAGGAGGTGATGATGCGATTTTGCCACGCCAAAAAACAACATTTTGACTGGTGATGATAATCTGAGATGCATTGTGAATGATTTTGGGAACCAATTCTCAAACAAGCTCCTCAGATAATATTCGTACATATGGTACATACATGTTATGTTAAAAGTTTCCATGATGCCCTCTGTCAAAAGTATTTAAAATGTTGTGTTCTTTGAAGACAAAAAGGGCTCCAGGAGCAGACAAACGGTAGTGCATGCGATTATATGAAAACACAAGCGTTTTCACTCAGCTGAGGCCTACCAACTCCTACTCTCAACCTCCACGCGGTGACAGCCGGGTGCCTAGTACCTTAATCCAAGAAATGGGTAACCAACCCCGTTTGGCGGATTCTTGGTGGCAGCAGATGAGAGAGGGGGGGAAGAGTGCTTTTCTCACTAGAGCGCTTCTTCCTGTTCCAGGCGGCAGCGGACGAATTCCCTAGACGGAGTCAACGGTGGCGTCTATAGTTCCAGTTAGGTTGAACTTAGTGAACACCTTGCGCGAGCTGCTTCGACGTATTCGGATCACAGGTCGGTAAGGAATTTCCAATGTTGGTCAGGACATTGGAATAGAGATGGTGGCGGAGGAGCCTTTAATGGGCCAACGGCAGCGCTCATACTAACGTGGTGGACTACTGGCACCGGTGTACCCGGCCCCTCGTTCTAGGGGAATAATTAAGGAACTGGCCCTCCAGGTTGGGGGTTGTGCCGTCGGGGTAACTTCCCTACCACGTAAAAAACGCATGGTTCCGAAACAACCAAAAGCCTCGGATAAGGGTGACTAAACTAATGACGACCCCAGCAAACGAAATAAGGACAACGACCTTCGGATCTGTACATGGAATGTTCTGTCCCTTTACAGACCACGTGCAGCCGAACAACTAGCAGAGGCCCTAGACTGCTATAAAGCAGATATTACCGCCATCCAGGAAGTGCGATGGGATGGGCCGGGCAAAAAGAGGATGAAAAACTGTGACATCTACTACGGTGATTGCTACAGAGGCAACAGGCAACGCTTATTCGGATGCGGATTTATCATACGCGGTAGACTTAGGCAAGAAGTCTTAAGCTTCCGACACGTGAGCGAGCGTATTATGACTATCCGGATCAAGGCTAAATTCGCTAACATAAGCCTAATATGTGTTCATGCCCCCACAGAATAAAAGGATCCTGCCACCAGAGTGATTCTACGAGCTCCTCTACAAAACATACGAGCAATGTCCTAAATACGACGTCAAAATCGTATTGGGCGACTTTAGCGCCAAAATAGGAAAGGAGGACGTCTTTGGTAGGGCAGTCGGTAAGCATAGCCTACACGACACCACGTCTGATAACGGACTAAGGCTAATTAATTTCGCTGTGGAGCGAAATGTCACCATAGCAAGCACATGGTTTCCTCATCTCGATATTCATAAGCAGACATGGCGGTCCAATGATCATGTCACGATCAACCAAATTGATCATATTGCGATCGACGCAAGGCATGCCTCCAGTATTCTGGATGTCCGGACCTTCCGAGCGGCCAACATAGACTCGGATCATTACCTTGTTGTAGCCAAGGTACGAATGCGGATATCCCAATCTGAGCAACAAAGAAGAATTATTGTGAGAAAATTTAAAGTCGAAAAGCTACAATCGCAAGAGACCGCCAGACTCTTCGCTGAACGCGTATCCCGAAATCTCTCAATCACCCCTTTGCCGCCATCAAGTACCGAAGACCAGTAGCAACGCTGCCAACATGCCATCAGAAACGCCGCGACTGATGTGCTGGGTGTCGCTCGCCCACCACCGCGAAACCCCTGGTTTGACGAAGAATGCCGGCGAGTGCATGCAGCAAAACAAGAGGCATACAAAGCGGCGCTACAAAGGAAGACGAGAGCTGCTCGTGAGCTCTACGAGCAAAAGACACGGGAAAAACATCGGCTTCTCCAAAAGAAGAAGAAAGAGCATGAGAAGCGCGCGTTTGAGAATATCGAGAGTCTATACTCCAGGAGCAATGTACGGAAGTTTTACCAAAAGGTAAAAAGAACGTGACAGAGAAGTAATACCCGTACAGAAACCTGTAGAGATGAAAATGGAAACCTCGTAGTAGAATCACAGTCGGTGCTGAGAATATGGAAAAACTACTTCTGCAGACTGTATAACGGCGACGAAGACCAACATCCCGCTGTCAGGCAGAACGAACCATTCAACATAGACGATGATAGTCAAAATTTCCGTCCACCTGACCAAAACGAAGTGAGGATAGCAATATCCAAGCTAAAATCGAACAAGGCTGCTGGACCTGACGGCTTGCCGGCCGAACTTTTCAAGACAGCTGGGGATGAATTGGTAGAGTGCATACACCAACTCATCTCTAATATTTGGTCAGACGAGTGTATGCCTGATGAACGGAATCTCAGCATCGTTTGCCCGATCCATAAGAAAGGAGACCCCCTCAACTGCGCCAATTATAGAGGCATCAGTCTCCTCAACATCGCATACAAGATCTTTTCTGCGATATTGTGTGAACGCCTGAAACCTTTTATCAACAGCCTGATTGGACCCTATCAGTGCGGTTTCAGGCCAGGAAAGTCCACCATCGATCAAATCTTCACACTTCGACAGATCCTGGAGAAAATCCAAGAATTCCAAATCGATACTCACCACCTCTTTATCGATTTCAAGGCCGCCTATGACAGCATTTATAGAGAAGAGCTTTATAGAGCCATGTCTAGTTTTGACATCCCTGCCAAACTTGTCCGTCTGTGCAGGCTGACAATGGAGAACGCTCGCTGCTCCATCAAGGTCGGTAATGACCTCACCGAGACCTTTGATGTCAAAAAAGGTTTTAGACAAGGTGACGCGCTGTCATGTGACTTCTTTAATATTGTACTTGAACGGATTGTACGGAACTCACAAGCCAACACCGAAGGCACAATCTATTACAAGTCTGTACAACTGCTTGCATACGCCGACGATATAGACATTATCGGAAGATCTCAGCGGGCTGTCACCGGTGCTTTTGCAAGCATTGAGGCGGAAGCGGCCAAAATGGGTTTGGCGATAAACGAGGACAAAACCAAGTATATGCTGTCAACTAGAAGGGAAAACCAACATCGACGAATTGGACAAAACGTCACCGTGGGCAGCTATAACTTCGAGTTAGTAAGGGACTTTGTCTACCTTGGCTCTGCTATAAACTCGAAAAACAAGATCAGCGCAGAAATCAAGCGAAGAATAACTCTTGCCAATCACTGTTTCTTTTTTGGCTTATAAGGCAATTCAACAGTAAAGCCCAATCTCGAACAACTAAGGAGACTCTGTATAAGACCCTGATCACCCCAGTCCTGCTTTACGGCGCTGAAACATGGACTTTATTAAAAGAGGATGAAGATATTCTTGGTCGCTTCGAGAGAAAAATTCTTCCTAAGATTTTCGGTCCCGTTTGCGTTGACGGGTTTTGGAGGAGAAGATTCAATCACGAACTATACGAGCTGTACAGCGACATCGACCTAGTCAAAAAACTGCGTATTGGACGTCTGAGATGGCTAGGACATGTAGAGCGAATGGACACCAACGCTCCGGCCCGCAGAGTCTTCGAATCTAACCCCGAGGGACGACGCAGTAGAGGGAATCATCACCGTGGGTGGCGCGCACAAGTTCAAGGGGACCTCGACCAACTTGGAGTGCGCAACTGGAGGCAATTAGCTAAAGACCGAGCTAAATGGAGAGGCTTGTTGGTTGAGGCCCAGGTTCACCCCGAACTCTAGCGCCACCTAAGTAAGTAAGTAAGCAGACAATATATTGTAAGACATTTTGATCTTAAAATTAATGCAGCCATCCTAACACCAGCACTGCAGACTATCACCAACCGAAACATAGGTCAATACTGTGTCCCAAAATTATTAAAGACGTTGATTATTCGGCCAATGCACAAATGAGGAAAGAGGAACAAGACTGAAAACTATAGGCCAATCGCAATCTTGTCGATTTCAGACAGGATTATAGAAAGTATCAGCAGAGTTGGAAATAACTTTTAAGGCAATGATTTCATATGTGACCATCCAAGAAAAATAAAACTCGTATGGCGTGTTACAGGGCTCAAAATTATGACCTATGTTATTCATCCTATTTACTAATGAATTCCTTCGCTTTAAAAAAAAAAATATGTTAGTCTAGATATCACAACAGCAATAATGCAAGAAGAATTTGATAATGTCTCAAAATGGTGCCACGACCAAGGATTTATACCATGGTCCCAACAAACGATATCGCGCTGTTTCTCCAAACCTCCGAAATCTAGTTGAAATCCCCTTGCGTTCATTTACTGGCTGAACACAATGCATGCCGCGGCCGCGCCGCGGTAGCGTAGTACGACCTGTCACAGAGTTAAAATATATGGGAACTCACTAGAGCGCCCACAATGAGGTAGCTGCGGTGTGGCGGTAGCAGGGTTGTAGTACGAAGTTGGTTTACTTTTAACTTGTGCAGCGGCACAAGTGACAGATAGAGAAATTGGCGACTGTTGAAGACTGTTTTGGTTTTCTATACGATGTTTTCGTGGTGGATTCTTGAACTGAGTTCAACAGTAGCGCAATAAATTTGAAATATTCGTTACAGTCAAAATAGAAGAGCACGCCGTGGAAAAATTTATTTTGCTAGTGAAAGGAAAATAAATTTATTCATTTCTTATTATTTTTATTGCACAATAATCTCACTAAAATAATCAAATCTCAATAACACTCAAAAAGAAAAACACAATTGTAATCAGCTGGCATTAATTGACATTACTACGCGCTACACCATTGTGGGCGAATTTTGTGAGTGCAGCGCCACACCATTTGACAGCTCTACGTACTACGCTACCGCGGCGCGGCCGCGGCATGCATTGTGTTCAGCCAGTTATCCGTGATAGGTTGCCAAAGTAAAAATGAAAATCTCTGATAAATTTGTTTCTTTGTATTGCAAAATCACTTATACGCTGCAATAACTTTCTTTTATTCTATTGAACTCATTTTCACTGATTCCTCTTCTCAACATTATTATTTTACGTCAACAAACAACTAAATATGAGATTTAGCGAAAAAAGATTTAGATTTATGTGAGGTGTCCCCACCGGAATTTAGGATTTATATTGACGTTTGCTGTAAAAAAGATTGTCATAGCTGCTAATATTTTAATAGATTTCAAGAAATAAATTTAAACTATATAAAACTATTATTGGCGTATAATATTAAGTCACAAAATGAAGTGAAAGTGTTGACAGATGCATTGGACATCTCCTTGTAGATGTGGAAATTTCTCCTGGCACCCCGGAGCTCCAAAAGTTTGTCCGTCCACAATTCCACCAGAAATCTTCGTGCGAATTGCACCATGCTTTGCGGCTTTTCACCTGTTTTGAGTGTTCCATTTTCAAAGCAAATGATTTGTATTATGTACGTATTATGTACAAAAATTTAAAAATACTTGCCAAAAAAATAATCCCAATCGGTCAATATTTTATTTTATTTATTGAAGTTTGAAACTTTCTGACAGACTTCAATTGTTTCTTCATAAAACAGGATTGTTTGATTTGTGTCGCGTGAGGATTTAAGTGAGATTTATTATAAATCTCGAATTTATACGGGATTTATAGACGTCAAATCGTATGGTGAATCCTCGGGATTTAGTGAAGATTTAGGTGGATTTAGATAAATTCTTTCTAAATCCCGTATTTAGTTTTGGTGGGGACATGCTATTAGTCACAAATGCCTCAAAACCAAAAATTATGCACATACGAACACCCTTCAAACCAGAAGTGACCATTAATATTTTTCGTCGACGACGATTGTCCAGCTTCTTCTAAAAATGAAGCCATCGAACACGTGAAAACAATCAAATTTCTTAGAACCACAATTGACGGAAACTGCTTATGGAGTAGCCATATAAATAATCCGCCTATGCCATTAGAAATTGCTGTTTTCGTAATGATTTACTTAAAGCGACATACTAATGTCGAGTTAAGAAGCTAGTCTACTATTTTTTAGTTGAATCGTTATTGTAGTATATCAGCATGGGACAATGCATCGAATTTCGTAGTCTTTTAAGTTCATATCCTTTTGTAAAATACTCCTAATTCTTACATACATACATACACTTTCAATGACCCGCTAATCCTTTATGAGCGTCGCAGGGGTAGGATGCTCAGGTGGCCTCTCCATCTTTCTTGATCCTCTGCCATTGACTCCAACTCATTAGGAGGAATCCCTAGACGGCTTCAGGAGAGATGTCGAACTTGATTCAACTTGTGTACTGTTAAATTTATTTATACAACCATACGACAAATCACAATTTGTAACAAATAATAAATAACAGTCTGCGGATAAGCAGTACCTTTGCGGATAATAAACAAATTGTATTCATTTAATGAATATAAAAATAAGAAACTAAACTGAACTAGTATATCAAAGCTCTTTATGACCCGTCTATTCAAATTAAAATGGTGTCATACCACAAGACCAACGAAAAAGTTGTCAAATCGAACAGGGCTTGCTGCTTTGTTTTGAAGTAAATTTGTTTTCATCATTTCTCGTCAGCCACCAACGAATAAACACCACGCCACCACGAAACGAAAATGTTCGGGAAACCACCAGTTACCGCTCTGCAAGAGTACTGTGCAAAGAAAGGACTTGCTCTTCCCAAGTACGAGCACATGGATGCCAGTGACGGCACCAAGTCATTCATCTGCTCGGTCGAGGCGCTGGAAAAGACTTCGTATGGTAACGGGCGGTCTAAGCAGGAAGCCAAGCATGACGCGGCTGCCAATCTAATCAAGGAAGTAACCTTTAGCCACCCAGACATTGTCCTAATCCCGCAGGCACCGCACGAGGCAATCCCGACCACCGACGCTGTAGTGACTCTTCGTGACATCTGCGTGCAACAGAACCACCCGTTGCCCACATTCGATATAATCCAACAGGCTGGTCCAGCAGAAGCCCCCGAATTTACTGTCCTCTGCCAATTGGCATCGATCAAAAGATACGGTGTGGCAAACACCAAGAAAGCCGCTAGACAGAGAGCAGCGCTGGAGATCCTACGTATAGTCCATTCGGTAAGTGCGACGAATCGCCCATTATTATGATTTATTTGACAGGATATCACAGGTTCCCCGGAAGGAGGACAGCATGCAATTAGCCTCAATGGATGGCGCGATTGAAGATGGACAAGAGGAACGTTACAGAAAGCTGAAAACGTATCGTGAGCTTACCGAGTCCGGAGCGGATGGTAAGCCCGGCGAATTGCTGTTAGATCGGCATTTCTTCTTTGAAAAATTCTTCGATGAATTGAAAACGAAGGCGAAGCAGATACTGAGCGAGGACACGCCCTACATAAGCAATAAAGAACGAGTAGGTGATCTGTTCCGGGCGCTCAGTATAAAACCGAAGACCAAGCTCATTCCTACGAACTCATTGAATCAATGCATCTTCATGGATCTAAACTTGGAGTATGACGTTGTTTTCGCCGGCACTGCGCAGACGATTTACTGCGAGATATTGGAGTACTTTAGGAACATGATTCAATAATCACAAATCTTGGTAGCCCTTAATACGTGTGAATAATTATTTGTTTAAAATAATTTGCATTTTTGTATAAAATTTTTTAATGGAAAACGCATTATGCAATTATTATCTATTCAGACAGTGCTGAGTCATTTAACGTCAGAGTTATTGTTGTAGCAGCTAATATTCCGCTTAAGAGAAGTCAGTTTCTAGGTCAAGGAATCGAGCCACGTCTAAAGATCTGTCCCAAAGTGCCTCTGGGCGAAGTTGAACAAATGTTGGTTTTGTGTGAGCCATTGTCGCTGTCAGAGCATTTGTATGTGTTAAGGAAGCGGCATCATTCAGAACGCATTAGAGCTAGGGAGATTCTTGTCTTACGTACTTCGTGAGCGATGGGTGGTGGGCGACCTGCAAAGACTATGTTGGGGCGAAGATACTCCATTGTGTGGGACACTGTCGTATAAGTGTCGATGTCATTCAGATAAATTTGGTCTCACGAAGATCGGCTTTACCTTTCAGAGCTACTCCAGGACGTGAACCGCGCGACCGAAGATTGTCAATCTCAGCTACATCCCAACCTATCAGAGTGGTGTGGACTGCTGACATGTTGGAGGAATTGACAAAATGAAGTGTGGAAAGGTTACCGGGCGGCTTAGATTATAAATTATTGCTATTCCGGCCTTCAAAGTGCCTAAGTTTGGGATAAATCCGACTACAGCAGAACTCCGACTAACAAAATTCTTGAAAATATTATTTATTGACACAACGGCTCAGGCCTGTTTCACACATGTCTGACAGCGGATTCACACGCAGTTTTTCCACATATTCGATGTCGGGTATATGACACCGGATATCCTGGACGAGGTGTACATAGTTTGATGTGACTTCCTCTACAATTCGTTCATATGAAACACATGACTACGCCCAATTTTTAGAGGCGTTTTCTTAAAAAAAAAAAAATGCAATTAAGTATTTCCATATTTTATTTTATATATGTATATATGTATATATATATATTACTAGGTCTTGGACATTCCACGATTACAGGAATACCTCGATTTACGTCGTTTTCGGAACCGAAAAATGAGAAGTAAATCGAAACAACGTAAAACGAAAATAAAATTATCCAACGCTCATACAGTCCATAAGGATTGAAAAAGACTTACTCCGAATGATATTGTGTACGAAATCGGTGAGATGTGAATCTCGGTTAAACAAGAATGACGAAAGAGGGAATTTCGTGAAAAAGTTATGTTTCAAGGAAGGACTTAAATCGAAATTGTAACGACGTTAATCGAAACTGGGAAGTAAAAAACCGGAAAACGTAAATCGAAATAACGTAAATCGAGGTTTGCCTGTATATGCGCTACAGAGACCACCATTCACATACTTCTGGAGCTTCCCCGTTGAACAAATATCTGTTGTTAAATAGAGCTTTTCGAACCGAACCGACTGTCGAACGAAATGAGACCAGTATGTTGTTGGTAGGATCGGATAACATTTTTTACCGTTTTTCCCACAAATTTTTTATTTACTCGCTTTGTACTCCTAACCACATACCTCGCGTTGTTAATTGTTAAGTGTTAACAATTATGGATTTCAAGTATAAGGGTTAGGGATTTCTTTAAATCGGCCACTTCATTTCACGAAATTCTGGGTTGTCCGTACAAACCAATGTTTTCTCTATCCAATTACGGGCCAGTCCTATGGCTTTTTTTAACCGCTACTATTAGGGCGATCTAACTTCCTGGTACATTTGGAGTGGTGCTTGATGCAGAGTTGCCATGAGACTTCTATTCGATTGCTGTGAACAAATTTCCTTGAACACATTACCCATCCGTGTAAATGTTCTTTCAGGGTTAATACACTCGATCATTTGCTTGCCCAGTTTTTGAAATACAGTAGACGCTCGATATAATGAACTAATAAAAACTGGGCCTGTTCACTGTAACAAGCGTGGACTCCTTGAAGCAAATTTCATCAAAATGTGTATGTTTTTACATGCAATACATCGAAAATATAATATAATTAACTTTTTTTTTTGTAATTACTAAAAAAACAAGCCAATATTTATTGAACAGAATAATTTATTTTAACAAAAACGAGCAACAGGCAGTTTGCATTTCTGTGGCAACAAGGCATAACAGCATAAGTATACTTATGCCGTTATTGAAATATTTTTTGTTTTTAACATTTTTTATGTAATATTCTCTCAGGAAAGGCGAACCTATAACCCTGAAACATTGCCTCGATACGTCTGGAATTCATTATCTGAAGCGGTTACTGAATTGGGGGCAGGGAAATGAGACGATAAAGACATCTTTAAATACGTTTTTTGGAATGTGTAAAGGCACTTATGCTGTTATTCCTTTTTGCCATAGATTTATACTACAAACAACCCCAAACAACGTAGCATATATAATCGTGCAAGATACTCGCACAACACGATGAGTAGAACCAATGAATATGCATATCTATGAACGTATGTACTTCCCAGCGGGCCTAACTGGCGACTGCATGGCACTAATGAGTTTTAACTGATTTTTGCATGCTATAAGGTTCTAAGAAAATAAAAAAACATAAGTTCACCGTAGCGAGATTTTTTTTGTTCACTATTTAGAATAGCCTGTATAAAATATTGCGCGTTCATTATATTGGATTGTCCACTGTATCGATGTTCACAATATCGAGCGTCCACTGTATACCGTTCGTAGTTAAGACTTTATATTCCGCAATATCTTGTCCAGGGTAAATGGTGATCAGAAATCGTGAAGTCTTAATTAGTTCTTCAGCGATGATTGGTATGTCATGGAGCACAATCGCTATCTGTATTATATGAGCTTGCTCTGGCCCCATAAACTGGGAAAATCGGAGCTGTAATGTACACATATGTATCTACAGATATGCACGTCTGGGAAAGCCAGACTAAGCTATATATGGTATATGCTTTTTGCTTCCTTTTTCTTTTTGTTTTAATGAAGTTTTGTTTGAAATTATTATTATTATTTTTATTTTATTATAATTTGTGCGCACTCAAGGGGGTATGAATGCTTTTAACATAACATGTTTTTACACAGTGCGGGTGTTGGAAACAATAGAGAGAGAGAAAGATTTGGTGTAGTGGTTTTAAGCTCAGTTGTTTATGCTTCAGAGAAACTCCAGGTGTGGCGTTCAGATAACTGGGTAGATTTTTCTTATTTTTTGCCTTTTGCTTCTGATTCACAGTATTTTTTTCGCGAACACCGACGTTATAGGCAAATCATCATCCAACAGAGTGAACAATTTTTCCAGCCATATGACCAAGCTACTGCCAGTGTTATGCCTTCGCAGTAGTGTTCACACAAGCTTTCGCAATTGATCGGACTGACTTTATATATTTCATGAGAAATAAATAAATGTTTGCTGACGTCAGGATTTAAACCATGAACCATTAGCGTGGCAATTGACGACGTTACTACTACACCAGCGCCACCACACATAGAAATAAAGACACCCGTTCTGCCGGACAATTTCTCATTAGGTCTGAATTGTGGGACCGATATTGGTGGAATATCGACTGCCTTCTAGAAAAAAGTGTTTGCCTTACTCGGGGAGTTACTAACCGTATAATTGATGAACTTAAAGTGCTTGAGACTCCCACAAATTACTCAATTTGTTATACAATAGAATAAGAATGTAAGAACAGACTAAACAAGCTTTCTAAATAAAATATGGTTTGCCGTATTTGGATACAATGAAATTACTACAGAACTATATGTTTCACCAAGAGTACGGATAAATTTGACTAGGTGTTTTAGTACAACGGACCATTTTTTGTCTGATTGCTTGGGATAAACTCTGTAACATCTACTATACTAGCTTGAACAGCGGGTGCGATTTTGTACTCAAATCCTGATTTAATCAAGTGTTCCTGTTTCAAAAGAGGACAACGGAAAAAAGGCACGGAAGGTGTCGTCTAGTAGAGCTATAGATAATAGTAGTAGAAGAAGATATAATGGGTAACGTAGATTTTTTCCTGTAGATATCTTTATTTGGTAATTTATTTATCGTTGTACAAGACCAAGAGATATCATGGCAAGTGCCGATTAATGTGATTTAATAACTGAAGATATTAACGTGAAGATACTAGGTGATCCCACCAGTCACAGGACTTGGTCACGTCCCACCATACATGACTAACTTGACGAACTTTACGGACCAGCTTATTCAAGATATAGGGACCAGGAGGGGCATCAATAATCAACAAATGCCTCAGTGCAAACGGTCTTCGAATCTGAACCCATTAGGAAGATCAAACCAGTGTTTTAAGGATTAGGCGATTGTTCATACCAGAAAGCTTAGCCTTGTGAACTGGAAGCTTTTCTATCGCATCTCTTCATTTCCAACTTACGTTGGACAGTAGCACTTCAAGCGTAACTATTTGTGATGGAAGGAATGGTGTGCCAGGCAAATAGTATCCACTGGTCGGGAGCTCGATGAGCATGTATGTAGTCACACAAAGAAAAGGTGAGAAAGATACATACATCCGGAGAAAAAGTGATGCCACAGTACCGATGGATATGTGTGAGTTCAACCCCCGATATTAGAGCGAGCCATAATATTCGAAATCGAAGCAATTGATTTGGATTTATTTCTTTTTGATATTTTTTGTCATTTAAGTTTATTAATAGAAATAGTTATCATAAAAATTAAGTAAACATGAACACAAGTAGCAAATCTGAAATTCGATATCGGGAAATCTATCGTAAATGTACGACTGCGACTGCGTAGCTAAGTTAATAACGCGAAGGAACGGGGATGACAATTTTATAGATCGTTCAGTATGCTTTTATACTCTTTTCAGCACAACAAACGTTGACGATATCAAATTTCCATGAAATGAGATTGAGGAATAATTTAGAATCGATAAGGTGATCTCATTAGTCATGTTTTGTTACTGTTACGCATTGAGCGCCTCAAGAATTAAAATATATGTAAAGCTTATGATTACAATTGCATAACACAAACATGCGTAGAATAGCTTCACATTTACTGTGATAATAAACTGTAATATGGTGCATAGTGTCCACATTATACTATGTGTTATTTAAGTTATCGGTTACGATTTGGTTTTCATTCTTATGATATAGGAATGCATTTCCATGGTTTCTTCTAATTCTAATGGTAACTCTGAGTCCAATCTTGCTTGTATTAAGCTTAAATAGATAAATAAACCTTGAATAGTCCTCATCACCAAATGGGAATTAGTAAAAGTTAGTGAGAAACAATGCCGAATATGTTGCTGAGGAGTTGACAATCTCTCGTCGAGGGCAGGATTATGGTCTTGGTTTTGAGTCACTCAGGTATGTACGAAGAACCAATTGTCGTGGGAGTAACTGCACGTCGTTGGCAATATGTTGATTTTCTCAGCACACGCCACTATCGTCCGAAACCGTGCCATAAGACGAAACGAAGTTATCAAGTTGGTAGTCGGCAGTTCCTGGGGAAAGGAAAAAACACGCTGCTTACCACTTACAAAGCAATTGGTCGTTCGGTGCTGAATTATGATACACCTATATGGACACCAAAGCTAAGTGATACCAATTGAATGAAACTTCAGGCATGACAACGAAAACCAAAACGCTCTTCGTCAAAGATCACAATATCATGCTTTCAAGATAATTTTTATTGGCCTGCCATCTGCCTCACATAATCAAGACGCTAAGCCACTCCGGAACATCCGCATCAAAAACTTCCACCTTGGACCAAAACTTACACCACTCTGACTTCAACATTGAGCAATACAAAGGAGGGAGGAAACCACATTCACCAATGGGCATCTACCGTCCAAAAATTGTCCTCAGTGGCTATGTCCCACCCATCGCTAGCGTGGAAAGGCATCTACCACGTCAAACAAGGGCAAACCTAGCCCAACTCCGCTCAGACGAGTGTCGTCTGCTCAACTATTACCTGTCTTGCCTCGCCCCAAACATTGAAGACAGAAAGCACACTTTCAACTGCCCGGTCAAATCTAATAAAACTCCAGAAGCGATGCTAACCCTTCTCGATTTCGCCTTATTGACTCAGTAAGTTATCCCCTAAACAGGCTATGATAGCAAAGTTTGTTTCAAAATCGATCGAAGTTATTACCAATTTTATATGGAAACAAATTGAAATGAATTTGTTTTATTTTTTTATTATCTACTTTATTTCACGCCACTTAATATTCCCTATTTTTGAAAATATAATTAAATATAACTTTTATTTCCAACGATGGTAAGTAGGCATTAATACTGGAACATGGAAACATTCTTCACGCAATTAGATATGCCTAACGAGGGCATTGGATCCGAATACTCCGAGTTTCCACAATTATTATCTCCTCACTGACTCGAAGACAATGAGTCTTCGTTCAATTAAATTGAATGGTACGGGGCCGGTCGTGTTAACTTAGAAAGTAGGAATGATAATCAATATAAGTCAGAGGTTTGTTATGTATCTCATCGCAAAATGTGTCTTGGTAGTCACATTCAAATTTACTTAGAGAACATGGAGTTCAATAAAACTACTTGCATTGTTATCAGTTCCTTTTGCATTCATAGAAGTGCTAGTACTTAGAAATATCTATTTGCTCTACACAGCATTTACCTGTTCATATTCTGGCTAGTGCATGAAGAATGTGTTACGTTTCAGAGTAGGTGACAGTAGGATCATAGAGTTTTAGCAGTGTTAAAGTCGATTTGAAATCCAATAAAATCAAAGGTGCGGGTAAGATATCGAAAGGTGTTTCAAACAATGTCTGCGCCCTTCTTGCACGCAAAATTAAAAAACGGCGAACGATTTTCATCAAATTTGGGCTTCAAACATAACTAAAAAGTTCTTAGATATCCCAAATAGAACCGGATCCAATAAATAAGAAACGTGGGTCTAAGTATCCGAAAGCCCGGTTTCATTCATCAAAAAACTTGTTCCAGATCCACGTATTAAGTTTCTATGTACGAATATCCGATTCCAAAATCCGTGGACTGGAGGCAAATAATCACACTTATTCTGAAACTCGAGTTCAATGGAAAGATATTGGAACTCATATAATCAGCATTTATTTCAGACAATTTTCCTTCCACATTTCTGAGTCATAATAATTAGGCGATACACATTTTGAGAACATGCATTCCAAATTGTGGGTGGTATATAGCCTCCAAACCACTCGCCCTTGGATGAATTCTAATACCGATATTGTAAGCTCTAATACACTGAAATCCGAAACCCGAATATACTGATCCGAACTGTTAATGTGTTGGCATTTGCGATTCGAGTATCCGGATATTAAAATACTCTTTCCCGATAAACTATCCTTCTGTCTTCAGGTTGCATAGGATTATGCGTCTTGATGGACGACATAAATTATTTTTTTCTGAGATTATTTTCAGCTGTGAAGAATCACAGGCCTCTAGATAAAGGTGCTTATAAGTTAAGAACGTGTTACAGAGACCCTCATTGCGATTGTCGATCAGCAATCCATGAAAGTTGATTTTAATTTTGGAGTTTTGTAATCCAGTTGACAAAGGATTGTGTCAATGTGAACTAATTAACTGCGAATAGAACATCTTTAGACAATTTTTTTTTTTCCCTTTTTTCCCAATACGATTCACTATCGGCAATCAATAAATGACATTTTTAATCGAAAATCGCAATGGGGACCAGGCAGACAAATAGCGTGTTGAGTCTTTCTTACGTTTGAGGTCCGGGACATTGGAAGGAACTCTTCCCTAATCATCAATTGTCGATCGTTGTTCGGACCAAATTAAGCTTTTTAAAAAAAAATCAAGCCTGTTCCGATAGTCGTTTCCGTTCTTTGATGATTACCATTTTATTTGTTTGCAATGCAAGCTGATACAAGCTGAAGCTTTAATTGCATCAACGGCTGTTTTACATAATTTAATTGCCATGATTTATAATTTAAATGTGTTAAATGAAATAAACGTGGCACAGTGGTTAGCGTGTTGAACAACTGCGCGTGAGGTTTAATGTTCGAATACCATAAAACAAAAAAAAAGTGTTTTCATGGTCCTACCTCTCGCGAACGTCTGACAAGCAAATAATGATTGATCACAAGTTTTTTGCATATCGTAAGTCCCCGATACTAGGGCTTTAATTAATTAATTAATTGGTGTGGTGAGTAACGCCAAAAATGTGCATTGTCTCCTTGGATTGGATTATTTGCTCGTTCATTTGAAGCAGTGGAACTGTGGACTTTATTTTTTTTTTTTAAATGGTGAATCTGATTTTTTTGTGCTGCAGTAATCTAATTTTTTGTTCCGCCACTATACGGTTTTCTGTGTATCTCTCTTTGACACATTATTCGGGCAAGATTATAGGATGCAATTATTGAAAAGGGTTAAAATCTTATTATCGTGTACCATAGCAGGTCATTAATATGAAATAGAAAGAAAATTGACGAATGAACAGAAGACTGTCCAACACCAGCGAATCAAGTAATCGGAAGATGTTTTGCATTTGGACCACTGCATGAAGCTGTGAAGGACATTCGAGGGAAATTCCGTTTATACATAGATAATTTTACTGATTACTGTTGTCGTTCATCGTTTTTCAATGACAGAATTGATATAGTACTCTAGAGAGCAAACAAATGCTTTAAACGTTTCTAAAAGGTGGCATAGCAACGCAATAAACAAAAAGACAATAGAAGAAAAATTACAAACCAGAATAAAATAACAGTTACCGTTTATCATGCATATAACTTTAAAGTCACTCTTATTAAAAACTCTACAGAACGCCTCAATTCACAAATGTACCAGCTGAACTTACAGAACTTACTACTATTCGCGAGTCGAACTGACATTTTGTCGAACAGTTAAGTATCACCTAAATCAAGTGATTGAGAATTTTCAGTGACTATTTATTTGTTATACATACATATATGTATGTATGTATATATATTATATATATAGAATTAAGCCTTGGGTTATATGTAATTCTTAATGCGCTTGCACGAGTTAAATTAGAAATGAAGTTGATAGGAAAAAGGCATATTTTTAGGTGTAGACCATTTTGAAACTCAGGCGTATTAGGTCTCATTGCATTCTCCATGGGTCCCATTCGAACTGGTCGGAGAGAAGATGTTTTTTTTGCATTCCGCATTACCGCATTGTGACCACATTATTTCATTTTATTACTGGAAAAATTGAACGATTTTAATTTATCCTCAATAACCGAGGATATAACAATTGATCCACACCACCCAAAATTTGGCAAACGCAAAGCAAAAAACAAAACCAATTTTACGGAGCTCATTATTATGATGTCAAGTTCTAGTTCACCGTTCATAATACCAACCGGCGAATAAATTGCCAAACGTAATCACTTGCAAACTAAATTCGACGCGCGAATCTTTATAGAGCCCTGCAGGAAATGGTTTCTATCTTCTATGACTATGAGAATAATAAAACTACACTCAGGTAAAAAATGAGTTTGTATCTGTAGCAATAAGGATAAGCTTAAATCGACTTAAATCAAAATATATGCATACGGTATTTTTTCTCAATTTGTTGGCTCAATATCTGCAAAGGCTGCCGAGTTATGTGTATCAAAGTAAAAATGGACTTCGAAAATTTCATACGATTTCTACGTCATTAAAACCTCTTAACGTCCCCGCTGAAAAATCGGTAAAATGACTTAAGCAGATATACTCAGTAACTTGAATTACAAGTTAAAGCCTTGCCCCATAATCATATGGAATGAAACGACTTCTTTATTGTTTAAATAAATGTCACAACATTTTTAACTTATTATTTTTCTTATCTCTCACATTCGATTATTTGTGAATTTAATGCTTTTCATAGTCTAACTAAAAAAGGAAAAAGGAGAAAAAATAACATACAAAGAATTTTTGGCTACAGGAAAATGACACAAAAGCAATTTTCTTGGAATCTTCCTTCTGTTTTTTTTTTTTTTTTAAATAATAAATAGTTTAATATTTATTTAACTTAATTTTATTTTCCAATCATGGTTTCTATATCCTGGGAGTGTGTGCAGTCAAATAAAATCGAGTATACATATTTTTTTTAGTTATAAACTTTAAAAGTTATATTTTCAACAAAATTATAAAATAAGATAGTACATGCACGTATTATGTACATGCGTATTTTAATGGAACCGTTTGCGCTACCCTTGTCAATTCTGAATGTTTTATTTATTATTTATTTTTTTTATCTAAACTTAAATAAGCTTGTAGCTACTGATAGTGTTTGGTGAAACGTACAATTTAATTTGGTAAGCAATTTTGTTTGTATTTGTTGTTAAATCCTATATCGAAAGAAATCTATGATAATTTAACTTGGAACAAAGAAACAAAAAACAGAACGTGACTTCATTAAGCGATAATTTACTCTTTTTCGTTAAACATTATATATTATTATATATATAGGGTTGATATATTACTGATTAGTTGGTTTAATCAAAGTCATACTCTACATTGCCATCCTCGAAGGCCAGCGCGTTGGAGCTCTGATTGGACCTTCCTGGTGCCGATGATGATGATGCGGAGCCTTGAGCTGCTTGTGGTGGTGGTGCCGATGGCGACGAGGTGTCCATTGGTTGCGGCTGGGCTTGGGTGCTGGTGCTGCTTCTGCCAGCTGCAGCAGCAGACGTACCCGGCTGTGAGGTGGTTACGGTCACCGAAGCCGTTGCGGTAGGCGGTAGGTAGATGTCTGAAAGTCCATATGTTGAGGCAGCTCCACCCGACGCCGAGACTGTAGGCGATAGGAAGAGATCTGACAGTCCAGATGTTGAGGCGGCTCCATTATGCATAGAACAACTGGTGCTGGGCTCCAGTTGGAGCGATTTTCGGCAAATTGGACAAGTTCCATGCAAGTCCAACCACGGCACTATGCAGTTCTCGTGATACACATGCAAGCAGGGCAGTTTTCGCACGGCTTCCTGCAGCTTGAAGTCCTCCCAGCAGACGGAACATTTCAGCTTCTGTTCAACTTCGGCTTCGCTTATCTCGACCGTTGGGATCTCGGCGATTTTCTCCTTTGGCAAGGGTGGCGGACCTGACGTGTCCATGTGATTCAGCAGTTGTGTGACCACTGTGTCGATGCCTTCGCGACCCCATGCGTAGTCACCCGGATTGCCCATAAAGAACATCTGTGAATTGCCAAACACAGAGTCCTCACCGCTTGACAATGAGCTGAGGAATTCCAAGAACACGTTGTCCAGTCTATGAAAGTTCGCCTGTCGTTGGCGCCCACCGCCAGTGCCTCCACCACCGCTGCCACCTACGACGCTGCGTCGGTTGCCGATAGTGCCTGCACGGCTGCCACCACTACCGCTACCCATTTCACTGCTGCCACCGCCGCCGCTGGCGTCAATTGATATCTCCAACTCCTGCGGTCCGCTGCCGATGTTGCCCAGCATTGGGCCCAAGCCACTGCGGGACATCAGCAAAGTGGCGACCAAATCGTTGATCCGACTTCGAGGCGAATCTGACGGTGGGTCAATGGACGAGTGGCTACCGCTGCTGCTGCCGACCCCGCTTGAGCCGGCCGCCGAGCTGCTGCCATCACCGCCGCTGGGAGTTAGCGGAGGAAGCTCCTCAATGAACCCACACGAGCATAGGGGACATGTGAAGTCATTGTTGAATATGTTGATTTCAAGATTGCACATATGACAGTAGAATCTTGTTGGGGGCGCCGTCCGCTCTTCGACAACTGCTTCGGCCATACTTTTTGCTGCCGTGCAAAGGCCCGGGGTTGTCTTCACGAATTTTCCTGATAAGCTGACGTTGTTGGAATCGTTTTTGCTGATACGGGGATTTTCTCGTTGTAGTCAAATTGATACACCGTAATTTATTTCTGAATTATAAATCATTCGTGAGAAATATGCCGAAAAGAGAACTTCTAACAAAATGAGCAATGCAAGATGAAGGGTGTTTATTAAACTGCAAAATCGTTCCGATATGAACGATGTCAAATGTCAGTGGGTCTATGGGGTGGTTACATTTCAGTTTTGCTAATTGGAAAAAATGGCTGTCTGGCTTATAACAGAATATTGGAATTCGAAACGTGGAGCAAGGAAAAATTACTGTTGCATCGAATTTGGGGGTGTTCAATTCGATCAACAAAAATTTGACTGCATGTGCAAAAAGTCAAAAAACCCCAATGGCAAACGGACAGTTCATAATCGGCCAAGGATGCTTTTTACATTAAAATTTATTACTAACAGACAAATAATGTTGGAAGGCGGGGTATCCATAGGCGTATACGAACAAGTCAACAACGGACAAAAGATAGGTTTCAATTATTGCAAAACAAGGCAAAACAATCTTGAAGTGCAGTATTTATATTCGATTAATGCTCGATTCTCTCAAATGGATGAATATTGAGCAGAGGCTATTACTCAGTGCTATGATGTTCATCTATAAAATGAGAAATAACATGCTTCCCGAATATTTGGAATCAAATCCCGAAAGCGTCTGTAATGTTCATAACTTGAGGAATTCGTCCAACCTTAATAGCTCACCAAATGAAGTAAAGACTGAAACAAGAATTTTAATGTTTAAACAGAAACTTATTTTATTTATTAAAAGCAATTATTAGTGTGCCGAGTGTTAGTGGTTGGTGTTTAATTGGTTATATGCTGTAGTAAATCTAGATATACAGGGTGTCCCAGTTAAACAGTATAATCCTTTAAGAGGATATACCTGAAGTTCCGCCGAACAAAAAATTGTATGACAGGGGGGGTCTATTCTCACCGCTTTTCAAGTTATAGGCCATCAAAGTGGGTGACCTCTTATTATGAGGTATATCCACTTTAAACGCTATAACTTCTAAACTATTATAGGTACAAAAATAGTTTTATACATTTTGGAAAGACAATTTAGTAGCACATACAAGTTTTAAACACATTGGGTACAGCTGTGCAGCTACAAAAAAGTTATGGCTCCTTAAACTCAAAATAATGAAAATTTGTTGTTCCATTCTTTCACTTAACCCTCTACTGCATGAATTATGACCCACTTAAAAAATAATAATTTTTTGCCGGATTTACTTTTAACACACCCTGCTTAAGATTTTCATAAAAAACATTTTTCAAAAAATTAAGTCAGTTTTCAAAAAGAAAAAGTAGCCATATATGGCATTGTATGCAGACAGCATTTTTTCCACCTAAAAAATTCTTGCCACATTGGCGCCTTATGCAGTAACGTTTTTTTTTTACCAAAAGTTTGGTTTGTGTTTTTATTGATTATTTTATTCAAATATTTTTATTTTTATACTTCTATATTTACATATCATAGAAAAGGTAATGGATAACAAAATATTATCAAGTATGAAAAGACATAAAAGAATTTCTGTCTTTGTTCAAGCAAAGTAAACACCGCACTTGGGACAAAATTCGAAACTTCGAAATTTGCAATAGTTCTGGCATTGCTGCCTGGCACTTTTCCATTCTGGAAGATGATCCACTGAATCTTTACGGACTTCATTCGAAGTTCTTTTCGTGCTTTTTGGAGTAGCTGTGTTGGAAGCTGGTCGACCCTTTTTTTTGTTGTACGTTTTACCAACTTTGCAGAAATGCTCGGCTAATGCCATCTTGAAGTCGAATAGAGCCATGTACACGTCGCTATTTTTACGCCATAAAATCCATGCATTTACTACGCAAAGGTCCAAGAAATGAAAGAATGTATTGTATTGAATGTATTTTCCTTTTTGGCACGAAACTAGCTAAAGGCTCCTCATCTTCAGAATCAAAGTCACTGGTTTCAGATACCACCTCTTCTGATTCCGAGGATCGATTCATTTCTGCTTCGTAATCTGACTCCGGTATTTCTTCTTCACTTTCCGAGCCATCATGGAGAATTGAATAAAAGCTTTTTGTTGGGAAAACGGACCTCGCTAATGCCATTATAAGGCTGCCTATTTGACAAAACCATAATGGTTATTTTTTCGTTACTGCATAAGAAGCCAAATATGGCATGACGATGTTTAACCTATACTTTCGTAAATGCATAGACAGCCATATATGGCTGTTTGATAAAATGTACATTTTCTAGGCTGTGCATGTACTAATTCAAAAATAAAAACACACATATTACTTACCAGATTATATATTTAATAAAAAAAATTATATTTGCAACCACTCTTACTTGTAACTTCTGAAAAAACTGTTTTATTTAGTGAATTTTCCGACAACACGTGACCATGCACACTGATAAATTAAAACGAGGTATTCGCAGCTAAAAAAAAAACAAGGAAACAAAACAAAGCATGTTCCTCAGCCACAATTAACAGCAAATGCAATCTAGTAACCGTTGGTATTTTGAAGTTTTTTATTTCTGTGGAAAATGTTAATTTAAAAACTGAAAGCCATATCTGGCGTTGTATGCAGTAGACGGTTAAAATCCATTTTTCTTAAAATGTTTACTTAATATTTTTTTATTTTTTTTTATGAAATTTTTATCCCTAAAATATTTCCTTAAAATTACGTTAAGCAACTTATTTACGTACGATCAACAGAAGTTGTAGTATAAGCCATTAAGTGAGAATAATAAACTAACGTACCTATGGGCAATGCAGTTAACAGTTAATTGTCGATCACAGATTTGCAAATGTACCGTAATTTTGTTTTAACTGATTTACAATCGACATTTTGCTCTGTAAGGTAAAAGCCGATCCCCACAAAATGTATTCAAAACGTGAATATGCGGAAATAGTGTTTGTATACGGGTTCTGCAATGGAAACGCTTCATTGGCAAGATTGGAGTACCAACGACGATACCCAAATCGTAGAACACCATGTAGTCGGATGTTCGCTGATGTGTATCAGCACCTTGTTGATACTGGGTCAGCTGCACCAAATAAAAGGGAATGACATTCAGACGCAGCGGCGGCAGAAGTTGAGAGTGGGATTTTGCGTGCTGTGGACGTTCAGCCTTCAGTCAGCGTTGGCAGACTAGCTGTGCAGTTGCAGAGTAATAGATTACACCCTTTCCATTTAACACCGGTACCGGATTGATTTACTAGCGGGAGATGCGCAAAGAAGAGTGGAATTTTGCCAATGGCTACTGCGCAAACAAGCAGAAAACGGGCACTTCCTCAATAACATTCTGTGGACTGACGAAGCGGAATTCACAAAAGATGGGGTGACAAAACACCATAATTTGCACCATTGGTCAGACTCCAATCCCCATTTAATACGCACAACATCCTTTCAAAGGTAAGAATTTAATTATTGTGAGCAACTTCTTCAAAATGTGTTGCTTATTTTAAAGAAGGTTTAGCGTAAATGTTTGGGCTAGATTAATAAAAAACATTATTTTGAGTTTAAGAAGCCATAACTTTTTTGTAGCTGCACAGCTGTACCCAATGTGTTTGAAACTTGTATGCGCTACGAAATCTTTCCAAAATGTATAAAACCATTTTTGTACCTATAATAGTTTAGAAGTTATAGCGTTTGAAGTGGATACACCTCATAATAAGAGGTCACCCACTTTGATGGGCTATAACTTGAAATGTGGTGAGAATATATCCCCCGCTGCCGTACAATTTTTTGTTCAGCGGAACTTCAGGTATATCCTCTTAAAGGATTATACTGCTTAACTGGGACACCCTGTATATGTATATTGAAGTAATTTTTTAATTGTATCTTTTTAATTATTTATGTTCATCAGTTTTTTTTACCATTTGTATTTATATTATCAAAATTGTTATTTGTAAAGTCCGTAGAACTAGGAAAATTATTCATGTGAGCTATAGAACCAGGACCATCAGAGCCTAATCCACTGGTGAAGAAATTCATCTTGGATAGGTAAATCTCAGCTAGCTGTCGAGATGTGAATAACTCTATCATACAAAAATGCACCAATTTATGTGTGATGACGCTTCTCTCTTAAAGAACTGTTTTTTTTAAATGACTTTCATGCCTGCTACTGGATGGAAAAATCAATTTGCGCAAAGGTTTCAGAAAACTTTAAAGAGTACGGTAGCATGCATGCCTGACGATATTCCGTTTAAGCTTAATGAACGGACAAAATTGAACGAACGTGGCACTATTCCTATACATATTTCCTTTAAGCTTAGTGAATGGACAAAATTTAACGATCGTAGCACTATTCCTACAGCGGTTCATAAAAGGAAAACTAGTATATTCGTGTTTTGCAGAGCGCTTGCATATGAACTTTGTATTTGGGTTAAATTAGAACGGTTGCACATATATCGTCGGGTGCATAGCAAAACCACACAACTGATTTTTTACAACAAAAACTGTTAGCAGTGAAATATTTCAAAGCCCTTTAAATTCGTTAAATACAAATGTTTCCAGTAGAAATGAATTGCTTAACTCTGGGTGTTGACCCTTATATTATTCTGATATCAAAACGTGGATTTTGGAAAAAACGTTAGTTGTGTGGTATTACCATACACAGGACTATACTAGCTGTGGCTTCAGGAGAATGAAAACAAGAAAGATTTGCAAAAATGTATGAACTTAATTAAAAATAAAAATATTTGTCCGTTTATCTGTAAATGCAGTCAAAATAATGTATAAAAATGAGTGTAGCCCTCTCATTTATCTGACAAAGCCGTACATATATATTAGTGAGTTCAGAACTATTCTTTGAAGTGGCAAATACACGATACAACTGTTAACAACGGTTTGACAACTTTGGTGCTGTATACGATATTTCAGAGTCTTACTTGTTGCTTTTTTTTTTGTGACTACCGATGGTGCAGAAGATAGTATGCTAGGACGTTAACCGATATGTGCAAGTTCAAGCTCCAGCGGGGAGCAGCAATCATCAGCTAATCCGAGAGTAAATGGAAAACGAATAGCATCGAAGTTTTTCCAACCACTGCACCAGCGATAGGTTCCTGTCTGGTAGTACAATGTGCCGGCGAGCCTGAGTGCTGGGATATTTGGGGTTCCTTCATATATGTATAAAAAATAAAATAAAAATGATATAAAAAGCCCTTAACGATGAAATTCAAAGCAAATTGTCACTGAGGAGTCAATAGATAGAATGATCAAGTTGAATAGCTGAAAGACATATAAGGAGCGAATCAGCAAAAAGATCAATTTTGATGAATCACTCAGATCCTAACTCTGTGAGAATTCTCTATCCAACCGGAATAAGGACTCTTCTGGCAAGTTTTTATTGGAGAATAACAAAGATAATTACCCTTATCCCGAGTGGCGTTTACAACGATTTAAAACAGCGTTTTTGCGTCGTTGAATGCCATTTGTCCTTGAACGCCCCATGGAACTCATTAGTGTACGACGAACGTCATGTGAGAAATTTCACTGTCATTCTTGTCGACAGTAAAAACGACGGTATTTGTCGTTAGTAAATAAGTGATCGCCAAGTAGTGGAAAACAACTGAAAATGTTGGTTTCTTAAATTTTTAATTGAAATATCTTGAATTCTCTTACTTTCTGGGGTCAAAATAAGGCACCAGAAGCAATTTAAAACTTTGGTGGAGTTGATGAGTTGGCTAATGCCAACAATATGTGGTGTTCCTAAGCAGTCCCCCATCTAAGTACTACCCATGCCCAATGCTGGTTGATTTCGGTGATCGGACGAGAACCGATACTCTCAGCGTGGTACGGTCAATAGCATAGCATGTGGAATGCAAACTACTTACCGACGACGTTTTATCCTATCGTTGAAGTTATGGAATAACTCTTGTAAAACGAAACGCTTCAAATAACGACAAACGTCGTGCAAGTAAAACGCCACTCAGAATCAGGGTGAATGTGATCATGTCCTTGCTGTGATAGCTTAACAGATGATATATTACGTTGGTGCACCGATTGGAGTAAAATCAAACAGCCTTAAAAAAGAAAAAGCATTTATTATACAATTGCTAATCGTTGATTAGGGACTTTCTTGAGCAGCATTTTCTTAAGAACAGATGCAATACCTATGAGTTGCTTTATGTTTTCTCCAAAGGAGGAATGTAAAAATGGCAGCAATATCAAATAGGAAAATTTTATCTGATTTGTTCTGTCAGCTACATCTTTTATTTATTGGGTATTCATCAACAACAAAAAACGTCGAGCAACAGGAGTCAAAAATCAGCTGCTCTTTCAATTAGATGTTCCTCACGTGCTAAGTAGAATCTGCTTACCCTACGCAATGAACTAATTAGAAGAAAGTTGCTTAGATGCAGCTGGGGACATGAAATACAAGTTCAGCCGCAGTTATTGATTAATTAATCTAATAAAATAAGAAATCTTTCATAAATTTGAAATGTATTATATTTAATTATATGTAATTAAAGTAAATTATATAGCAGTTAGACAGTGTTAACAACAACTTGGTTGGAGTGTATACACGTTTCGTGTTTGCCGTTGACGGATGACAATAGTGTGGTGAAAAGCGTGTTGAAGCTGACACTTATGAAGTTCATTTGGTTTATCAGAATATTTTAATGCCCATGTGAACGAAGAATTTGATTCAACATAGGAAATGAGGGTGTGGGCGCCGTCGCGTATGTGGTTAGTGTTTCGGAACCAAACATGAAACATATGCGAATAAAATGTATATCTAATAAAGATGTCCCCAAATGAACGCGATTATTCGCTGCCGCCGCGATGGTGATTATTTCGCGGCGACAGCGACAAACAAATTTGTGAGTATACCTACTCCAAGGTGATTCATTTAAATTGAAAAAAGTCCATGACAGTGAGAATAACACTGCAAAATCGCCGTCGCGGCGACAAATTCGCGTTGGTTTGGGCACTCCCATATATCCCCATGTAACTTAAGAGACAGCAACCGTCGCCATCGCAGCAATTTCGACACTAAAAAAACATGCTGCAACATCGCCATTGCGGCGACAAATATTCACGTTGGTGTGGGCTCTCACATATACCATATATCGCCATGTATGAGTATCTCAAGTGACAGCAAGCACTACGATTCATCGCCGTCGCGGCGACAGCGGATATTCGCGTTGGCTTGGGGACCGTTGTACCGATATCGTATGTTCTCGACTGTACAACCGCTGTCACATGCACAGATTGTATGGAAATTGTATGGTGTGTATGTGTAAAATGAATGAATAAAATTTGTGGTTGTACGTAAATTGTATGCAGATTGTATAATGTGAGTGGTGTATACAACAGTTGGGTCGATATCGATTCAACACAAGTCAATACGTCGGTTGTATCCTGTATTTCTCACTTTATAAAAAGAATTTTGAAAGAAAATCTTTGCAATGTGGCGGCAGATTAAATAGATATCATTCAGAATCATTCCCAATGAAATGTGCGAGCTGAACGAAACCCACAGAAATAAATTAGCGAATGACTTTTTCGGAGATCTCTTCGAATTTTGACATTTCGAATTCCAATACATTATATGCGAGTTCTCTGTGACAACAAATTAATTTTATTTTCTTGTTTCTCAAGTTAAACTATGAATTTCAACCCAAAAAAGACTTCGCGACAAAACTCCGCCTCATCTTTGGGCGGATCACACAGCGACAGCTCCCAGCAGTTCAACAATGATGATCCACCCGTGAGTCTGATCTCGGAAATCTCGGATATCATGCGGAGCTTCGGGGATTGTGACCAGCCTCGGTATGAAAGTGTGAAGCTGGTCGAACAAATCTTGCAACAGCAGCTGCGTGGAATATTTCATGAAGCCACAATGATCTCGATGCGCCGCAAGAACGCCGCCTGCCCTTCGCAAGCCGATTTCGAGTTCCTGATGCGGAACCACCCGGTGAAGATCGCGCGAATGCGTAAGCACTTGAAGGATATGCGGATTCTGAAGAAGTTCCTCAGCATCCGCACACGCCGGCCGCAGGATTTCATGGAGGAATTCGAAAGCCAGGAATCAGAGGACGAACTGAGCATCGACATCCCCGAGAAGTTTGATGAGGAACGCACTCGTCGTTTGTTCCGAGCCGATCGCATCTCACAGATTCTCACCGGACAGCAGTACCATGAGTTCAATGAGGCACGCAAAACGTCCTTCTACTGCCGGCACGGGGAAAAAATAAAGAACAAGTTCCACAAGTTCTTGGACCTGCCGGCGGATTTGATCATCTCTAACACTTGCATGAACATACTGGCGTACTTTTCGCATGAGACGATCGCGGTCATAGTAGACTACGCGATACTGACGCGTCTGAACTCCAATAACCGCGTCACTGAGCCCTACAGTAGGGTAACATCAACCGGTGCGTCGTCGGCCATGCTGCACATATGTCCAGAAGTTACCCAAGGGCGGGGACAGGAAGCGGTAAAACCTATAACAGTACAGGAGATAAACGAAGGTATTCGCCGGCACCGGCAGATGACTGCGAAGAAGATTGGCTTCTACAGGAGCACCATTGACTGCGATTTCAAGAGGTGCTTCCTAGCAATATAGACGGTCCAGATGTAGTTGGTCGATATTAGAAATAAAAATTTTAAAATTAATGCTTTTATTGTTTTTATTAAGGCCTAATGGGAGGTCGTTAGGTGCAATAGAAGAGAAAAATGCTTGCTCCAAGCGACAGCAGGCAGCTAAAGCATATGGAATCGTTTACAGTTCCACTCAGGTTAAATTCAGAGCGGACCAAAGAAACTAGCGAAGTGCTGCTGAGATTCTGCTAGTTCTGGCTTAAAGTGAGCAGCAAAATGCTTAGGTCTGCATAAGTACATCTAGATATAAGTCACACGGGTATCAGTGTGGCACGTTATGCGTAGGAGTAGGTTATTGGAGGGCTTTAGAATTCAAAGCGCCGTTGCTGGGGTACATTGCCATAACCCGATCACAACAGAGCGTAAGTGTGGTATATGTCCTAAGCCTCATAACAGCACAGGAAATATAAGTATGTAAGCAAGTGTTGTTGGTTCTACACGGCGATGGGTGAATAAGAGATCCCGTCTACTGTTCCTTGCAGCGTAACGCTTCATACCGCAAAAAAATCAATTCGTCTCGGTATGTTGGTTGTCGTGGTTTCCGACGTTTTTAAAGTTCCCATTTAGCGTTGAAATCATCTAACATAATTTTAATTCGAAACTTGTTTCTCTGTCACTTCCCGCAACCACCATCTATATTTAATTCTTATATAGGGATCAAGGACTACCAATTCCTTGCACAGAAGTTCCCTAATTCCTCAGAAGAGGCAATTCGTATGTTCATTTGTATATCAACTGTTTCTGCTGATTTCTCATGAACATTCATACCCGCTGGGAAATGGATATTGTATAACTACTCTATGTTAACTAGGCAATGGTAATTTATTCAACTGAACACGATTTAATAAACAACTTCTAACCAGTTCTAATATAACAGCGAATAAAAAATTTAAAATATGTCTGCAGTTTCACCTATACTGCCGCTTTAGCCAGTGCAGAATTCGTTTCTGAATTAACATGTTCCGCCACAGCGTCTTTATGAATCTGTGTTTCCTCGTGTTGCTTTAGGTGATGTTGAAGTCGGAACTCTTTATCACAGTAGACACATCGGTACAATTTCTTGTTCTCATGAATAAGCATATGCTTGCGCAGTGAACACGTGTAGGCGAACGCTCTGCCGCATATATTACAAAGGTATGGTTTTGCGCCGCTGTGGACTCTGTAAGGATCAATCAATAAGTTTATTATATAGTAAGAAGGAAAAGATTACTCACATCTCGTGGGCTTTTCTTGCACTTGGATTGTAGAAGTGTCGACTGCAGTAATTACATTTAAACGGTTTTTGAGCGCCATGTGTTAGTACGTGCCTGCGTAAACCTTCGGCCACTGCAAAGCGTTTGTTGCAGATTCTGGAAAAAAATGACAACATAATTATATATAGGTACATGCGAATATACTCTCATATAATGACTAATGGTATACTATCTTGCCGCAAAACGCAATGAAAAAATGCAAGGATAAGATAATTAAGAGTAAGAGAAATAGTTTTTTTTAGAATGGTGCAATGGTTTCGGAATAGTTATTCTGAATGTGTGTACATCCATACCTAATTATTTCAATGGAAACTTTAGTTACATATATCGAAAAATTAGCCAAAATATGCTAAGCATGCTTCTGTAAGTATACATATGTGTATCGTTTCTTCGAAACAACAGCTTCGTCAATAGAGAGTGTACGAATAGCTAGGAAGATTGCGATTGGTCTATAATTTTGAACCTCATCGATCGAAATGCATTAGGGAGGGCAATTTCTAAGTTTCACGAAACTGATACAACGTCTTTTTAGTAAAGATTCATTCCCAGGACTATATATAGGTAATCAATTGCATGAAACATCTGGTAGCTCACCAAAAGAGATAGTGAGATTTACAGTCCATTCAATGAGCTATAACTCATTCATAAGATCACCATAACCCCATCTATGAATAACTAAATTAATATTTGGCGCAACAGCTCGTCAAGTGCCTGGGCCTAGTTTCTCGTGTTCTGTGCGTTATATTTTTCACACAAAGGGAAGTCCCCTACAGTTTAGTGACGTATCCGAAAGACGATTTGTTTTGAGAAGCTTTTTTGTGACAACTTTATCGTAAAAAACAACTTTTTGGTGTTTTCTGGTATTCGAACTTGGAACCTCACGCGCAGTGGTCCGACACACTAACCACCTGCGCCACGGCACCCATCTATGCCGAAGTGATAAGTTGGGCAGTTCCCACCTCATTAAACAATCTATATCTATGTACCCTACACAGCTACCTTGATCTAACACTTACTCGCATGCATAACTCCTTTCGTTGCTGTGCCGCCGCATGTGTTCCGTGAGTCTATGCCTCTGACGGTATATGTTGCCGCATACTTCACAGATAAAGTCGTTTGTAAGCTGCTTCGTATCGACCCCCTTGAGCCGCAGCCTGAATACAGGCACGGAATCGTCCTCACGCTTCCACGAAACTACTTCATATTTATCCGACGCCTGCAATCGCTCGGCTATCTCCTCCGCATTGTACAGTTGTGCGGGTTTCGCCTTTTCTTTGTGCTCCTCATATTTATCGTCACCAGCGCCAGCACTGGGTTCTGGCTTCAACTCATCGTCCGAGTACGAATGATCCTCCGTACTCAATTCGAAGGTTTCATCGTCTCGCTGGTCTTCGATAAACTTCTTACCTTCGTCCAACGGATGCGTCTTTTCACCCTCAATCTCTTCAACCTCGTCCACGTTCGAGAATCCCACCATTTCCTCATCCAAAAACCTTTCATCAAAGTGCTCCTCTAGTTCGATTACGTTCAGATCGTTCCTGATTATCGAAGGCAGCGGAGACGTTGACGGCTTGTTCTTTCGAACCACTTTGAGGGTCAGTTCCTTGGACAGTTTGAATTTACGTCCGGTGTCCAGTTCAACGATTATATTGTCTTTGTTGAGCCTATTGCAGTAGATGTGTATAATCTGGTCGGACTTTCTGGCTCGGGTGCGCAAGCTGAAGGCCATATTGAGTGAGACTTCGCAAGTTCTGCAGATTAACTGCGGCAATCCGGGGAAGTCTTCATCGTCTTTCGTCTGTCGATGAACTAGGCATAAGAAAGGATTGAATTGGCTTGTTTGGAGGAGTTCTTACCACATTTACTCCGGTCACCAGTTTCAGTTTCTCGAATGGGGGCATGTCCTCGTCGTCAAAGGGTTTGAATATGGAACGACAGGAGCGGCTTTTTCTTAAACATACTCGACAAGCTTCGGGTATTACTTCGTATTTCATTTTGGAACGGTCCTTAAATTAAAACCCGCACTCCGGACGATTTGTTTACAAAAACAAACGCTTCTGGCAGTATTCCTAGTCCTGACGTTTTGACCACTGCGCAGTAAAGTGAATAGAGGAAGAACTTTTAAAAATCAGTCGAACTATAATGCCGGTAATGTGGGCTCGTACGTCAATAGTGTTAAATTTGAAATTATCGTGGTGAATGAATTGAATCGGGACTGGAGCTACATACTGGTCTGTTTTTTTTACGTTCAACCCCAGGCTCGACCTAGGTTTCTTTTGATAAATCTCAAATGTGCCAAAAAAAAACAGGGTTTTGTATTCCTCGAGCTGTCATGCGGACATTCTGCCAGTGTGAACTTTTTTTAAAATCACAATCTCCATGTGTTTTCCACTTCGAATCTTGCAAATAGCACATGGTCTTTTAAGGAAACAATTTAATTTCACTATCCAACTAAATAAACTAAATAAACTCATAAAATACTTTATTAACCCTCAATTCACTTATTTCTCACTGAAATGCATACATATTTTGCAGCTGTCAAATTCCTCTGGTAGGGCGCTTAACTACTGGAATAATGCGCTGTAACTGTATCGGTAGAAGTAGCAGTAGTACGAGCTGTCAAATGGTGGCGCTACACTCACAAAATTCGCCCACAATAGGCGATTTTCTTTTTCCTTTCAGAGCAGAGCACTGAAAAGAGGTCGAGCACATCGAGCTTACTCTGAACCGAACGTGTTTTTTTATTTTTCAGTTGTCATACAAACGCAATTAAAAAACTTGACGATACGCTGCCTTCATTGAGAATTAAACAATGACGTTTTCCACTGCGCTTTCGTCTCGCTATCGCTACATAGGGAAACAAGTTTCAGGATTAGGGCGTATCAAAAAAAAAAAAAATTAATAAAAATAAAAACAGTTTTATTTAAAGGGTGTGGCATATTTAATTAAACTTCATTTATTAAAGAACAACGTAAGGATATATATATATACGAATGGTAACATAACGATAAGCCAAAACACGACTACACTCTCATTTTCATTTATTTATTATTATTTTGTAATGTCCATTCATTTTATGCTAAAATCACCCTGATTACCGTTGGCCTTTTTCGCTTTTCGACGATTGTCGTTTTATTCCTAAGATGTAACACGAATTCATTTTCATAAATTTTTCAATATGAAAGAGTTCACTCATACCGCTCGTATGTCTGCAGAAAAATGTGTTCCAACAACTCCAGCGCCATTGTTTCAGTTCGGTATTAAACAGAAACAAAATTTCCGCCATCATAGATATCCGCCATAGAAACTTGCGCCATCTGTGTTTGTTCAAGTGTACTAGCTGTAAAAGACTGTTAACATTTAAAAAGTTTCAATATTCGTTTCCATAGATGTCACAGTTCGCGAGCCAATGGAAAAAAAATAAGTTATGTTTTTATTTGTGTTTTTGTGGAGAAATAAGCTGGAAATATTTCATTGTGGAATAAATAATAACTCTAGTTAAAAAAGGAGGATAGAGATAAAATGAAGTGCTATGTGGTTGGCTGTGATTCATAATACAGATTGTGTTTCAACGAAATTCAAATTCGTAATATTGTAACTGTAGGAAACAAGAAAAGATTTACAGTGACATCTATGGCAACGAATATTGAAACTATTTGAATGTTAACAGTTTTTCATAGCTAGTACACTGAAACAAACACAGATGGCGCGTATCTATGGCGGATATCTATGATGGCAGATATTTTGTTTCTGTTTAATACCGAACTGAAACAATGGCGCTGGAGGTGTTGGAACAAATTTTTCTGCAGACATAGTTTGAACGTGACATTTCACTAGCAGTCCATATATAATACGTCAATGGCACTAGCAGTTCATATATAATACGTCAATGTTCTTTCCCCTTTGTGTTCCTCCCTTGTGTATAGCAAAAAGAAGGTTGAATACGTCTTCGCTGTCAGCACACTTTTCCTCTTTCGGTCCCATCCTATCCTTAAGTCCTATCCACATCCTAGTTTTCTATCCCTTTTGAAATCCAACTTCCAATTTTGCATATGTTTTGACCTATTACAAATTGTAATAGTATTCTGCACGACAAAAAAAAATGCTTAGTAACGTTTAACGATCCGCAGCTCGTAGCAATGAATAAAACGACAACCGTAGACTACAGAAAAAAACTACAATATTAAAATTTACATGAATTAGACAAGAAGGAGTTAAGTTAAAATGGATTACATTATTATTTAACTATTTATTTTGGGATAGATAGATCATTTTTTTTTTTTTTTTTTATAATTTTTTAAACCTTGCTGCGTTTTCAATACGTCTAATAGAATCTGGCAGAAGATTCCATAAGCGGATAGCATTAATAAAAAACTGACGCTCTGGGGTAGGTAAGAGTATCGTGGAAGAGTCATTATTAGTTTCTCATAGAGGTATGGTGGTTGTCGTGATCGCAGGATGTGTGAGAGCAAAGTTACGATGCGAAACTGTAGAAGACTTTCAAATGTCATGTCGAAAACTTGACACAATATGGTCATACCTTCATAATCCATTGTGACACATAGTCTTCTTTTACTGGCAAAGCTACACTTTCCGAAAATTTTGCACCCATAAATTAGTGTCACCCAAGGTCTTAACCGGAGTATAGGATTTAGTTACCCACAAAGCTCTAAGTACACCATGAGTCTTTCCAATCGCGGCGTTGATATGGTTATCCCAGGTCGGGCTGAGGTTAAAAATCATTCCAAGATTCTTAGCCCTTTCAACATATTTAATAGGAGCAGTACTATAGGAGGAAAATAGAAAAGGTCCAATGGATACCTTGAGACAACTAAGCACTTGGATTTTGTAGGGTTTAAAAAAAGACCATTTGCCTGTGACCAATACATACTATTCTCGAGGTCCCCATTGACGCAGGCAGCGCCATCCGCGATAAGGCCAAGTGGGCAGCTCATATACATTTGCACATCATCAGCATACATATGTACTACTTACTTACTTAGGTGGCGCTACAGTTCGGGGTGAATCTGGCCTCAACCAACAAACCTCTTCATTTAGCTCGTTTTTTAGCTAATTGCCTCCAGTTGCGCACTCCAAGTTGGTCGAGGTCCCCTTGAACTTGTGCGCACTACCTACGGCGATGATTCCCTCTACTGCGCCGTCCCTCGGGGTTAGAATCGAAGACTCTGCGGGCCGGAGCGTTGGTGTACAGTCGGTCTACATGTCTTAGCCATCTCAGACGTCCAATACGCAGTTTTTTGACTAGGTCAATGTCGCTGTACAGCTCGTATAGTTCGTGATTGAATCTTCTCGTCCAAAACCCGTCAACGCAAACGCGACCGAAAATCTTACGAAGAATTTTTCTCTCGAGCGACCAAAGATATTTTTACCCTCTTTCAATAAAGTCCATGCTTCAGCGCCGTAAAGCAGGACTGGGATGATCAGGGTCTTACACAGAGCCTCCTTAGTTGTTCGAGATATGACTTTACTGTTGAATTGCCGTATAAGCCCAAAAAACAGCAATTGGCAAGAGTTATTCTTCGCTTGATTTCTGCGCTGATGTTGTTTTTAGAGTTTATAGCAGAGCCAAGGTAGACAAAGTCACTTATTGCCCACTGTGACGTTCTGTCCAATTCGTCGGTGTTGGCTGTCCCTTCTTATTGACAGCATGTACTTAGTTTTGCCCTTGTTTATCACTAAACCCATTTTGGCCGCTTCCGCCTCAGTGCTTGCAAACGCACCGCTGACAGCCCGCTGAGTTCTTCCGATAATGTCTATATCGTCGGCGTATGCAAGCAGTTGTACAGACTTGTAATAGATTGTGCCTCCGGTGTTGGCTTGTGAGTTCCGCACAATCTGTTCAAGTACAATATTAAAGAAGTCACACGACAGCGCGTCACCTTGTCTAAAACCTTTTTTTGACATCAAAGGTCTCGGTGAGGTCATCACCGACCTTGATCGAGCAGCGAGCGTTCTCCATCGTCATCCTGCAGAGACGGACAAGTTGGGCAGGGATGTCAAAACTAGACATGGTTTTATAAAGCTCTTCTCTATAGATGCTGTCATAGGCGGCCTTGAAATCGATAAAGAGAAGTATCGGTGAGTATCGATTTGGAATTCTTGGGTTTTCTCCAGGATCTGCCGAAGTGTGAAGATTTGATCGATGGTGGACTTTCCTGGCCGGAAACCGCACTGAAAGAGTCCAATCAGGCTGTTGGAAAAAAGTTTCAGGCGTTCACACAATAACGCAGAAAAGATCTTGTATGCGATGTTGAGGAGACTGATACCTCTATAATTGGCGCAGTTGAGGGGGTCTCCTTTCTTGTGGATCGGGCAAATGATGTTGAGGTTCCATTCATCAGGCATACACTCGTCTGACCAAATCTTAGAGATGAGTTGGTGTATGCACTCTACCAATTCATCCCCAGCTGCCTTGAAAAGTTCAGCCGGTAAGCCGTCAGGTCCAGCAGCCTTGTTGGATTTTAGCTTGGAAATTGCTATCCTCACTTTGTTTTGGTCAGGTGGACGGAAATTTTGACTATCATCGTCTATGTTGAATGGTTCATTCTGCCTGACTGTGGGATATTGATCTTCGTCGCCGTTATACAGTCTGCTGAAGTAGTTTTTCCATATTCTCAGCACCGACTGTGATTCTACTACGGGGTTTCCATTTTCATCTCTACAGGTTTCTGTGTTGGTATTGCTCCTCTGACACGTTCTTTTTACCTTTTGGTAAAACTTCCGTACATTGTTCCTGGAATATTAATTCTCGACATTCTCAGACGCATGCTCTTTCTTCTTCTTTTGGAGAAGCCGATGTTCTCTTTTGCTCGTAGGGCTCACGAGCAGCTCTCGCCTTTCTTTGCAGCGCCGCTTTGTATGCCTCTTGTTTTGCTGCATGCACTCGCCGGCATTCTTCGTCAAACCAGGGGTTTCGCGGTGGTGGGCGAGCGAGAACCAGCACATCAACCGCGGCATTTCTGATGGCATGTTGGCAGCGTTGCCAATGGTCGTCGACACTTGATGCTGGCGGCATAGGGGTGATTGAGAGATTTCGGGATACGCGTTCAGCGAAGAGTCTGGCGGTCTCTTGCGATAGTAGCTTTTCGACGTTAAATTTTCTCACAGGGATTCTTCTTTGTTGCTCAGATTGGGATATCCGCATTCGTACCTTGGCTACAACAAGGTAATGATCCGAGTATATGTTGGCCGCTCGGATGGTCCGGACATCCAGAATACTGGAGGCATGCCTTGCGTCGATCGCAATATGATCAATTTGGTTGATCGTATCATGATCATTGGACCGCCATGTCTGCTTATGAATATCGAGATGAGGAAACCATGTGCTTGCTATGGTGACATTTCGCTCCACAGCGAAATTAATTAGCCTTAGTCCGTTATCAGACGTGGTGTCGTGTAGGCTATGCTTACCGACTGCCCTACCAAAAACGTCCTCCTTTCCTATTTTGGCGTTAAGATCGCCCAATACGATTTTTACACCGCATTTAGGACATTGCTCGTATGTCTTGTCGAGGAGCTCGTAGAAACACTCTTTTGTGCCAGGGTCCTTTTCTTCCGTGGGGGCATGAACACATATTAGGCTTGTGTTAGCGAATTTAGCCTTGATCCGGATAGTCATAATACGCTCGCTCACGTGTCGGAAGCTTAAGACTTCTTGCCTAAGTCTACCGCGTATGATAAATCCGCATCCGAATAAGCGTTGCCTGTTGCCTCTGTAGCAATCACCGTAGTAGATGTCACAGTTTTCCATCCTCTTTTGCCCGGCCCATCCCATCACACTTCCTGGATGGCGGTAATATCAGCTTTATAGCAGTCTAGGGCCTCTGCTAGTTGTTCGGCTGCGCTTTTTCTGTAAAGGGACAGAACATTGCACGCACAGATCCGAAGGTCGTTGTCTTTATTTGGTTTGCTGGGGTCGCCATGAGTTGAGTCATCCTTATCCGAGGCTTTTGGTTGTTTCGGAACCATAGATTTTTTACGTGGTAGGGAAGTTACCCGACGGCACAATCCCCAACCTGGAGGGCCAGTTCCTTAATTATTCCCCTAGGACGAGGGGCCGGGTATACCGGTGCCAGTAGTCCACTATAGGAGTATGAGCGCTGCCGTTGGCCCATTAAGGGCTCCTCCGCCACCATCTCTATTCCAATATCCTGACCAATATTGGAAATTCCTTACCGACCTGTGATCCGAATACGTCGAAGCAGCTCGTGCAAGGTATTCACTAAGTTCAACCTAACCGGAACTATAGACGCCACCGTTGACTCCGACTAGGGAATTCGTCCGCTGCCACCTGGAACAGGAATAAGTGCTCTAGTGAGAAAACACTATTCCCCCCCTCTCTCATCTGCTGCCGCCAAGAATCCGCCAAACGGGGTTGGTTACCCATTTCTTGGATTAAGGTACTAGGCACCCGGCTGTCACCGCGTGGAGGTTGAGAGTAGGAGTTGGTAGGCCTCAGCTGAGTGAAAACTTGTGTTTTCATATGATCGCATGCACTACCGTTTGACCAGCCGCATACATATGTAATGCACAGTGTTTAGCAATGGATGGAAGGTCATTTACGAATAGAGAAAAGAATAGCGGTCTTAAGATAGATCCCTGGGTAACACCATTTTGAAATTTCTATCCGACTGAATGCTGTCTAACCGAATAGCTTGCATCCTACCCGATAAGTAGGAATGAATCAATTTGACTGCATTAGTGGAATATTTGAAAAGCCTAAGCAACTAATCATACAAATGAGAGTGGACAGCAGTGTCTAATGCGTTGGAAAAGTCCAGCAGAACTAGAGAGGTCACCTTCTCTTCCTCGATAGCTTACCGTATATTCTCCGTAACACTTATTAAAGCAACAACTGTGATTTTTCCGAAAACCGGATTGCCATTGGAAAGAAATTGCCATTGTTGAGGTGTGAACTTATTTGATTTTGTAAAATTCTTTTAAAAAAATTTTATGGAAATGCCAGAATTGAGATAGGTCTAAACTCGTCACACATAGAATATTTGGGAATAGGAACGATGTTTGTCAATTTCTATTGTACATGATATTCCCCAGTTGTCAAAATTGAATTGAATATATTTGTGATATATGAAAGTAAGATTGGCAATATAATCTTAAGAAATAGAGGATTAATCTCATCCTGTCCTACAGCTGAGGACTTGATTGAGAGGAGACTTTCAGTCTACTGTCCTGAAACCGAAACGAAATGCCTTTGTTGAAGAAGATAATGTTTCATCGGCTGTAAGACTAGAAGAAGCCAAAGGTTATTCCACAACTGTCGCCGGTTTGAAAACACTTCAGATTTGACCTTTTGGATCTCCATAACAACCCTGTTGCGAAGGGAGCAGTATATACGTCGGAATTCATCCAGACGAAATCTCTACCAACGGTTATATGCTTGATCACGTTGCAACATATGTGTGGCACTCAGATTAAAACACGTGCCGAGCCAATGGAAAGTTGCGGAAGTCATAATGGTTTTAAAATCAGGAAAACCGCCAAATGAAGTAAAATCGTATAGACCAATTTCGCTTCTTCCAATCATATCGAAAATTTTCGAGAGGATATTATTAAGGCGTTTCCAACCGGTTATAGAAGAAAATAATCTTATCCCTGACCACCAGTTTGGGTTCAGAAGTAAGCATTCGACGATTGACTAGGTGCATAGAATTACTGACGTAGTCGAGAAAGCACTTGAAGAAAAAAAGATTTGCTCAAGTGTATTTCTTGACGTCTCGCAAGCCTTTGATAAGGTGTGGCATGATGGCTTGAAATGCAAACTACGACAAGTTCTACCTGTATGCTTATACGATATTCTAGAATCATATCTCGGGATTCTTTCGTGTTAGACATGGAGTCGAATACTCCGAGCTCAAGGAAATTTCGGCCGGCGTACCGCAAGGAAGCGTTCTTGGGCCATTTCTCTATTTGCTATATACTCGTGATATACCGAGCGAAGATGGCACTATCCTTGCTACGTTTGCCGATGACACCGCAATCCTAGCAGTAGGCAAAACTGCAAAACGCGCTGAATAATGTAAATGAATGGACGAGGGACTGGCGGATCTCCGTCAACGAATCTAAATCTGTTCACTAGAATTTCACTTACAAGAAAACTAATGACTTGCCAATTTTCCTAAGCTCGGCCCGAATACCTTTTGCAAACGAGGCTAAATACCTGGAAATGACACTCGACGCAAGACTGAAATGGAATTCGTACGTGAAAATGAAACGTAAAGAACTCGAAATCAAATATAGAGAAATATACAGGTTACTCGGAAAACATTCCCAGCTCAGTACTGAGAACAAACTGCTTTTATACAAGCAAGTGCTAAAGCCGGTGTGGACCTACGGTATACAACTTTGGGGTTGTACCAAGAAAACAAATGCAAATATTTTATAAGCTTTTCAAAATAAAGTGCTAAGAGAAATTGTCGAAGCACCGTGGTATAGTAGAAACGACGATATCCACAGGGATCTAGGAATTCCGACAATCGAAGCTGAAACTAGAAGCTTCGCAAGGGAGCATGGAAACTGACTAATCGAACATGTCAACAATACAGTCCTACAAATTTTGGATGAGAGCAATTTATTGCGCCGATTACAAAGCACCAAACCTTTCGACTTGGCGAGATAATGATTAACCGCGTCTAGATTGCGGAATATGCAGGATCCTTCAGTGGAAAGTAACCTGCCAAACGTTTTTATTTCGTGATAGAAAAATTGCTTGATAGGTTTATACTTAGTTGCGATATCTAACAAATTTATATCGAAGGGTGGTGTTTTTTTAGTCAGTAAGAATCTGACACTACTATGAGAACACGCTTGCTATTCTCACCTACCCTCGGAAAAAAAAGAAATATGTGTTCGGATACGTGCAGTAAACCCTAGTTGATTTTTTGGGCTCAAACAATTTGGTTTTCAAGGCTACATGACGTTGTACAAAACTTTGATGCTTTCATTAAAAAATTGGACCTCTTCATTAGATCACACTTCTTGCATGTTGCTCTAGTAAAGGATACTCAACACTCCTAAAATCTCTGTATTGATAGAATTTTACAATAGATGTAGCATTAAAATCAAAAGCAAGATAAATCAGATCATGCTTCGAGAACGCTCGAGCTGAAAGTTGATCATAAAGTACTACTTTTCTCTAATCACTTACACGAAAAAAAAAGAAAATAAAACTAGGAGTATCGGAAGACCGCCAGAGAAAGACAGTGTTAACTTCTCCTAGATTGAATACACTTATATTTTCAACTAGATTGTTTTCAGTAAGGAGTTTAGAATTGATATCCTCGCAAATAATCAGATTGGATCATGTGCAAGAAATTTCTTCCACTGGAGTGAAAAAAGGACATACCATATATCAACATATCGGTTAGGTTGGTCAACTGTACCAATAAGAAGCTTACCTTCATTAATGACTAACTCAACGAACACAGGGCCTATCCATAAATGCAAGCTTAGCAAAGCAAACGCAATGCAAAGCAGGGAAAGCTGCGCAAATGCAACTTTAAGTCTACTGCAAAGTATGTGCTTACAAAGCAATGCGCAATTCTGGGCCTATTCATAAATGCAATATTGCGCAATCTATGCTAAGCAGTTCACAAATGCACGAATTGGCATCACTGCGAAGCAGAGATTACATAAATGTAGTAAAGCTTTATTCATTGCGCAATTTTGAACCTCCACCAACCCGACCTGTCCTATCAGACCGAAAAACGCTGTATTCCGTTAGAGAACACATTTCATCGATGAGGTGATTAGCTAACCACGATGCGGAGACACATACGACGTTGGTGTTGGATCCCTAAAAAAAATCACAAAATTCTTCCATTTTTGGAAACAGGCTTTGAGTATTTACATGACAGACTTTCTCAGATTCGTTTCGGCTTGATTACTGCTGTTGCAACGGATGTCGCACACGACTCAAGCTCTCGACTGCAGTGCGGGGTATTTAGTCGTGACACAGGCAAAAGTATTGGTTAACTTTAAACTCTTGTAGCGCTACAAGTTTGACAGCTTATTAAAACTGTAGATATGGACGACTGCGACATAGGGAATTTTATCGATTTTGGAATTTGTTTCACAATATGTGGCAGAGCTTTGAATTTATGTTTCTTGTTTCGTTCAGAGATGATCAGAGCTCAGAATCATCCTTCGGGTACACTTGGATTTCATGTTAGACGTTTAAAAAGGGACAACTTTTGTTGTTCAATGAGTTCGTTTACTTTTTCATACCTAATTTTACCTCTCTCTGAGAGAATTTACCCCACTCTTTGAAAATTGGTGGGCAAAAATTCCTCGTCTTTGGTCCTCCCCGTGGGCGCCCGCCGGAAACGGCTATTCACCCTTCAGGTGTCTAGTGTCAGCTAAGAATTTACGCCCATATACTCAATCGTGCGCTGTAGTTCATTAAGACGCAGGTGGGAAGTAAACCCCATAAAATCTCACATAAGCCAAGGTGTGAAGGTACTCGTGCCGAGGGCTGCATGGCCAGCTGGTGATAAAGCAGTGCTGGTCGCGAACGGTCCCTATCGATACCCAGGCGAGGTCGGTAGTATAATTGCCTTATCCTGGTATGTCGGCTCTGCTAGGACTGACTCTCCTTTCCGGACCTACTCATGGGACCAAAAATCTTAACAAAAATAAAAAAATAATACAAATAATGTTGTGGGGATGCCCGAAATTAGCTCCTCATCGGAAGACGAGCTTTGAGCCTCCAGTCAGGAGTCCTCAGTCCCCCCTTCAGCTGCAGCAAGTACAAGGCAAAGTACTCCCTCTGGCGTACAGAGGGCGGCTCATTAGACAGTAACAACAGTAAACACCAAAATGGCAACCAAAGACACTATGGTTAGTGGCGCTGGTTCGTCGGAGAAAAATAAAACCCCAGACGCCATCATGAAGAGCTCGTACAAGATGGCTTGATTCGTTCTTGACAAGGTTGCCAAAAACGAAGCAGCTGATACCGTTCATGAGAAGGACGTAGCCGATAAGGCCAAGTATCAAGCTGTAGTCGATGAGTACATCGCTCATCTTGAGAAACAACAACAGCATCTACAACAGAAGAAGAAAGACACCAGGGCAAAAAAGCGGAACAGGTCTTCGGATGAGACCAATCGCGATGCAAAAAAGTCCAAGTTTGTCAAGACCCCGACTTCGACACAAAATCAATCGGGTACATCCTCGGCCTGCCCCGCTCAGACAACGCGACACTTTTCCCAAGTGGTAAGAGACCATCGCCCTCGTGCACGAGCGCTCTTCAGATGAAGCTCTGAACTATATACTACCACACGCTCTTCAGTGAAGCGTGGGGTAGTATAGAGGCCAGACTATTGGGTATGGTCATGCACTACTGTTGGGAAAACCTGGGGGACCTCTGCCGTGCTTCGACTCCACCGAGTTGGTCAGGGTTTATTGGGTCATCAGATGCGAGGACCAGTTTTCCAAGGATTTCCTTAGCGATTGCGTAACCAAGGTTAGTGACGCCTGGGAGGACTTGAAGCTCAAGCCCTCCCCGCAAATGATATCCCCAGGAGGGATACGGCCCGCATCTGGCTGCCTAATATGCAGATAGATGGGGGAAAGCTTCTCCAATGTCTGAAACTGCATAATTCGGCGGATCCGATGGATGATTGGCCAGTCATTAAAGTAGAGGAACCTCAGAAAAATAGCTCCTCTTTCCTGCTGCTGATCAACAAGGCACTCGAAAAAGCCGATCATATGCTGCGTTTCGGCATAAGGCACGCTAATCTCAAGATCTTCCGCCCCTCTGGTCCTGATAAAGATTCACGCGAAATCGATGGTTCGGACAGGATGTCGGAGGACATGGGGGTCGTCGTCATTCCACCTATTACCAATGCTGAACATCTTCCAGATTAATCTGCACCACTCGAAGAGTGCGTCAGATAATTTGCTTGTCTTCCTCGGCGAGGAGGATATAGATATCGGCATTGTAGAGGAACCCTGGGTAAATGGTTCATTCATAAAAGGGCTCAAGGACAACCGTTAAAACATTTTCTACAAGACCACAAACCAGGCTAGTAATAAACCTAAGACTTGCATCCTAGCTAAAAAGCATTTGAATGTATTTCTATGTCCTGATTTTAGCTCTGCCAATTTTACGGTAGTTAAATTGGAAGTTGCAAATAACACTCCTTTTATATCCTCAGTTTACATGGATCGCGATAAGCCATTACCACCAGAGAAGATACGCCAATTAACATGAAAGACAATGGCAAAAAAGGACAATCTGCTTCTGAACTTCGACGCTAATGCCATGCACACATTATGGGGCAGCTCTGAAATTAACGAACGCGGTGAGTCCTTGTTTGATTTTTTAGTGATGTACAACCTTTCTGTTTGTAACGTAGGTAACACACCAACTTTTTTTTTCCGAGTACGAAAAATTTCAGAGGGTGGGAGGAAGTTTTAGACATCACCTTAAAAACCAACAATGATAACCATAGGGTAGTAAACTGGCGAGTATCCGATCGAATGTCCTTTTCCACAGGTGGATTCTATACAATGTGTGCCTCGAGGTCGAGGCTCCCAAGCCATTTTGAAACTCTAAGAGAATTGACTGGAAGAAATTTGGTCAGGTTATTAAATTAAAACTTCATAGAATACCCGACCTGAAAATTGAATCAGTCGAGGAACTAGACGCCAAAATTAGGACCCTCGAAACAGCCATGGGTTCGGCTTTTAAGGTTTCGTGAAAGAAAGACAAGAAAAAATTCCCCCTTGGTGGAACGAAGATCTATCCAACCTGAGGAAGATTACTAGAGATATCTTCAATATCTGCTTCAAACACAAGTTCGAGCAACCATATAAGGATTGTCTGAAGGAATATAAGAAATCCATTAAAAGTGCCAAGTCTCTTGCCTGGAAAGACTCTGACAGTCTGAGTAAAATTCTGTCTAAGGAGCATTCTAGCCCGTCTTTTATTAAACGACCGGATGGACCTTGGACGGACTCCTCTAGTAAGTCCCTGGAACTTTTAATGCAATCTTTCAGGTCGCGCAATCTTGACATTAAGACAACAATTACATCAGTTAATACCTCCTGGGCTATTAACAGTTTCTCTCCCTATAAATCGGCCGGTCTGGACGACATTCTTCCGAATATGCTGCCAAAAACATTGAACCAGATTGACCTATGGCTAGTACCGATCTACAGAAACTGTATTCTCCTAAACCTCGTTCCCCTGAGCTGCAGACCTGTTCGTGTTCGCTCGCGAGAGGTGGGACCGTGAAAAAACTTTTTGGTGTTTTCTGGGATTCGAACTTGGAACCTCATGCGTAGTGATCCGACACACTAACCACTTACGCCACATCAACTGTTGTACCAATGATTTGACAGCTTTAGTGTTGTATACGATAATCGCATCGTGTGTACCCACACAACCGACCGTCGTACCGATATTGTATGATCGCATGGCCTTGACTGTACAACCGCAAACAATGGAAATTATATGGATGATGGTTGTACGAAAATCGTACGCAGATTACATAATGTGTGTGCTGCATACAACAGTTGGGCTGGTTTCGGTACAACACAAGTCGGCACGACGGCTGTATCACGTATTTCCCACTTTTGTTGATTTGTTTGGAACTGTTACAGAAGTGTACAGTGCCTTTCATCAGTATAGAGACATATGTTGGAAAAGGTCTCACAACCGCCGGGTATAACCAGTATACAACAGCTGGCTTGAGACCCCATGTTGTATTGAACGCCATTTTACTTCCGTAGAATGCTACGCATGCTTTTTTGATGCGTTTATGGATGCCCCCTTCCAATTTAATTTGAAATCTAAAATTACACCCAAGTATCGTGCTGATTTTGGTAGTTGTAATTCAGCTCCTCTGATTTAAGTTTGTCTTTTCTTAGTAAAAAGAACAATATCTCCAGCTTTTGAATAAAAATATTTAAATCATCTCATTCGTATATTTAAGTTGAAAACTACAATAAATTCCACGCTACTTTTATATATAATGAAAATATTCAGCGAATAAACTAAATTCAATCAGATAGTAACAGTTGAAGAATACCATCAACGTTTAGATTTTCCTTAGAGATGCCTCTCATCCTTGCGTGCACCAGAATGCTTTTTCTCCTCTCATTCAATACCTTTGCTCTGCTACTCAGGTCTCCCTCTACCGTTTGTAGCAGTTCCTTGATGCGTTTTCTAAGAAGTATATCAATTTCGTGAACCACACTGTGGCTTTTACTGTCGAGTTCCTCGTCTCTGCAAGTAGACATCAAAGGATTATCGAGGCACATTCCAAGAAACGACTGTAATTCATCCAATTTGAATGAATCCCGAATTATTAATGTGTTTCTCTCCCACTGGTTCTTCTTAGAGGGTTCTTCCAAGCGGCTACTCATCTGCTCTATTACGCTATTAGGCAAAGAACTAAGCCCTCGCAAGCAGTTTCGCGACAAGGCACTTTCTAGATCGACGGGAAAATAGATTTGACCAAATGACAGTTGCCACTTTCTGCACATCTTGTAAATTTCGTAACGCATTCCAGCGTAGTAGTTGTTGTCATCACAAATTATGACGCTGGGTACACTCTCAATCGGGTCCTGATTGGATTTAATAGAATCTATTATTTGTGAAATCTTCTCGAGTACCTTTCTGCGTTCTTCTTTGTATGCCACTTCAGTGCTTTGTGGCAGGAATGTGAACATTTCATCATAGCACACGTGTATGAAGTTGAATGTAATGGGTGAGTCGAGAATAGCTTTGCAAAATGTTGTCTTACCCGACGCTGGAAGCCCCACCAAAGCAATAACACAAACTCTTACCATTTTATATAAGAAAAAAATTAAATTTTAAAACTAAAACCTAAAACTACTGGACAGGACAAATGACCTATTAAGACGCACTCGTTGCGTTCTCAATTGAAGGTCCTATCGACGAAGTGCTAGTAGTGTTAGCAGCTATGGGTGCTTCTACTGTAGCTGCTGCTGCTGCTGCTGCTTTAGCTTCGGCTTCCTTTGCAGTGGCCTCGAGCTCTTCCATTCGTCGGTTATTAATATCAGTTTGCACCTCTACGTAGACGTTCATCATCGACTGATTGAATCGAGCGAATTTCGTTACGCATCTGTCGACGCATTCTAGCTGAAAATGAATAGTTCGATATTGTATTGGAGTTAGGTAGTTTATTGTGCATATCATTACCTCGTTGCCACCAAGATTTCGGCTAAAGAAGTTGTCCACACAGCTGGAGAAGCACAGCTCGGTCACTTTGTTGTATAATAGAAGGAAATCTTTGAACTGAAAGCGAGTTGATTTTAGGTGAAATTTATGGGAGCTTATAGAAGAACTATTACATTTCTTATTTGTGAGTCCATAGGAACAGAATTCATTCAGGAAATGTGAGAAAATATCGTTTATACAAGTGAGTTGGTTTTGTCGTCGCATTCGCGAGATGATAAAATTGATATATGTCAGGCTTTTACGTTCGTGTGGAATTTATGTGGATCCTAAATGGATGGGTGAATTCAACTGTACAATTTATGAGGAAATGCAGGGTAGGTATATAAACTGAATTTAATAGAAACATATTATTTAGTTAAAGGTCCTTCACAGCGACCTGAAAATGCGAACGAGCGAATATTCGCCAATTTTGACATTTCATTCACAGCTACTTTTTTATCTGGTCGGTGGAATTCACGAATTTCAATTGTCATTCATATTGTGAATAATTGCCTAAGCGGAAACATACATAAATACATACGCAGCTTTCATTTTTAGTTTAGATCACCAATATCTGACCTTCTCTTCGATATATTCAACCACGATCTTACCCACCAAGCAAAATAAAAGAATTGTAAGATGGAACTCTAGCGAATGTTTTGGTCGCGTGAATGTGGATTGCATCCTTCGAGTATTTGTGTGGAATATGAATAAAAGTTGACAGTTCGCAAAAAGTATTAGCTTATTTGCGGAAAATTTGGCGAATTATTAATTTCTTCGCCGAAACTAATTACAGTTCAACTTTTTTATATTAATCGATATATAAAATAAGCTCTGTTCGTTTGTGCTTATAAATGTGCTGAAAATAGTGTGTTCGCAGTCCGGACATTCGCAGGTCGCTGAGCTGAAAATGGGCCTTTACTTATTCAACTTTAATTTTCATTTTCCTTTTTGTGAACAGACATCAAATATCGGTTAGAACTGGTTTTCAAAGCTCCATTTAGTATATTTATTAACCTAAAAAAATTATTGATATTCATTTTTAATTCTGTTGCGGAACGGTAGCATAAAAAAGTAAATATTTAGCACAAAAACTCAAAGAGTCTAGCGCACAGCTCCTCGCAAACGTTTGGGCTGTGTGCTTTGTCTGCTTTTACACATACACTTCTGGATTCTTTTCGAAGATCTCTTTGTTATTTTCCTTCGTGAGTCTCGTGATTTTACACTTGGGACTTTTTTTCTTGACCTAAATTTGATATTCCTCTTTTATGTTGCAGTTGACTAGGTGACAATGAAGAAGAGAAAAGAAAAACGTCAAAATGAGTCGATGAAAACTTTACCCTCGACTCACAGGCCAAAATATTTTTCATCTCAACTTCCGAATTTACTTTCTCCTTTGGACTTATGTAAGTCCAGCCTCAAGAGTCTACGTGTAAAAGCCGACTTAATATTTTTCGCACATATCGAATGGAACTGCAGGAAGAACATTTTACTTTTCGGAACTGTTGTTGTTTATCAAACGTTTGAGAAAAGTGAAAAGTGAGTAAAAAAAACGTTTGTGTTTTCTTGCATTCGAAGATGGAACCTCATTCTCATTATTCCGGTAGGCTAGCCATTTATGATGACGGTAGTAAATTCTTAAATATGAGATAGTGATAGTTATTCAAATATGAAGTTTGGAGTGAGTTCACCGTTGAGACTGTGGTCTGCAGTGCGTATAGCTATTTGGGTGATACTCTCACTGCCAAACTGGAAAGTTCCACTCTGATAGATATATTAGGTCTATTCGCGTACACAATCGAAAGCGCTTTAAGGTGCTTTAAGGTGCTAAGTGCTCGAAGTGTATTCGGGTACTGAGCGAACATGACGGATAAAGAAAAAAATTGAGAAGTAACGAGTAGAGAGTATTTCCTCTGTGTGCTTGAATGTGCTCGAAGAATTTCTGCCGGCAAGAACGTACAAACTGCCAAGTGGAATCAGCTGGTTGATAAATTAGTCGAAGAGTTTTTCATTCCACTTTAAATAGTCAATAGACATAAAAAAAATGCTGTAATTGGTGAATGTTCTCCCAAAACATTTCTTTAACTTAATATGGATCTGTTGGTTTTCACATGACTTTAATTTGTTCATTATATTTTTTTTAATGACAGTTGGCTCGACATTGCTCGACATTCGCGTACCTTTGCTTCGATGTTCCGCTCTCAGGGAGTTTTTACTCTCATCATGTCATGTTTGACAACAGATTAGTCTTTGGCTCGGAAAGTACGCGAACGGATCGATTGTATATGGATGAGAAGTAAACTGTCATTTTCATACAATCTCTGTAATTTTTGTGTGAAAACTATTGTGTTTGAGGAACACTATTTTGTCACTTCTAAAACAATTTTTCTCACCATTTTAAATGTGACCATTTGCTTACCAAAGATCTCTCTTGTAAGTATCCAATGGAGTAGGTTTGATATATCTGCAAAGTATGTAGAGTAATTCCAAAATTACTTAAATTGATTGAAATTGTACGTTTTCACCCTCACTCTCATTTTCTCACTCTCCCTCTCAGTATTAGTCATTAATTATGAAATCCAACTTTCGAGTTTCTAATGCAGTATAAAATATTCAGGGTATATTTTTCTATTACGTAATATGATAGACAATTTCGAAAAAAATGTACTGCAGTTTCGTTCATCTGTAACTCGGAACACAACTTGAATAGCTGGACGGATTCAAGCGTCAACCAGAACAGATACAGTCGGCTCCTATGCTTAAAGCAATACACTTAATTAAACTTTTGAAATTAGTTTTATTTACAATCCTTATTTGCTGCACAACAGAAGCCTATTACGTTCTTCAATCTTAACCAAAACTTGCATTTAAAAAAAAACTTGGTAGACTGGATAGATGAATTTCAGCTTGGGTCGAAATAGTCTGAAATATAATGTATATCCCAGAACAGTTAAAACGAAGAACCTCTTTTCGGATTTATTTTCATGGAAGACGTAAGAAATAGAAGCTAGGTGAAATATAAGATTTCAGTAAAATAATTGGAAATTCCAAGCTAAATCTATTTTCAAGTACATGCAAAAAAGTATATAAGTTATTACAGCTACCCTGGAAGGAAAATATGTTAGTAAGGCAAATAAATGCATGATCACTCACAAATTCCTGTTTCCTTGTGTTCTTGTTGCGGCTGTATCAGCTGTGCAGCTGAGGTCAACGACCATTGGTCGAGGTTTTGTCCTCGAGTGGTACCGATATGCACAGCTGATTACCGAGCAGAGAATCGTTGGGCATGTTTATGCCTAGTGTTCCTAGAGTTACTGGCTATTCTGGTACATCAGCCTCAATGCTGGTGGCCAAATTTTTCCCCTCGATTTGTGAGTGCAACTGCTAGAGAGTGGGGGTCGTTCAAGTTTGCAAGGTCAATAGGCCGGCCTCCATCAGAAAGTGGTTTAATGAAAATAAAAATACAAAATTAGCAAACAAATAAAAGAAAAAGGATAGAATAAAAATCGTACTTACCCTTAAAATTCCTTTTGTTTGTTTGTCACTTTTTTTTTGTTTTAACAGTTGTCTTCGGCCACTCCACACTGTCAGAAAAATTTAATTTAACCAGTTTAAACTGTTCTAAACCCAGACACAAAGCAACTTTATAAAGATGGGGTAAGAAATGGATGTTGGTAGTTTTTTTTATTTTTGCCTTTTCTAGTAGCGGCTAAATTCAAAATCAGACCATGAAGAATCCGTAGGGCTAGAGAGATTCTCGGTTGACATTGAGGATCTGGTATAGAGCCATAGAGGAATACAGCATTCCTCATTTAGTGGTGGAAGGCAACACTTGTCTTCATGTAGCAATATATTTTAAAAAGTACAGTGCAGTGCAGTATACTTCAAAAGACCTTCGGTAGAGAAGGCAGTCTATATACAAGTACATATGTGTAGTATAACCAAGTTTGGAAAAGTGGAGCAAGAGAAGGAGATTTTTTTTTTTTTTTAAGATTCAAATCTGTTAAGGGGCTCTAGAAGACGTTCAGCAAGGCGGCCATAGACTCTTTTGAGCCCAAGTCGTGGCCGCCAAAGTACTTTTTCAAAGTTTTTAAAATTTATTTAAGTAATTTTAAGTATATTATACTTGCACCTACGTACAGACGTATATATATGTACGTACATCTAAACACATATGCTATTACGTACAAGTATACACGCAAATACAAGAAGTCTTATTAAAATAAGTATTGGAAGACTAAAAATTCATCTGAAGTAAATGAGCCCTCTTCAAAAGTGAACATCACTACGCCTGAGAACCCCCACCCGGAGAAGGGATTAATCATTTATAATAAATATATCCATATATATGTATACAGTTCCGTCAAGATACATCGTTAGTTACACATATATACCTACACATATGAATCCAGATACAGCATTAAGTGTTTGTTCCTTCGTGAATGCCATAAAATGTATATTTAATAATAGTAAAAGTATACACACATAAATCAATTAATGTCCATATATATACATATACATAATTTTGTTTCATGTTAATTTTTTTTTTTTTTGTATATTAGAAAGGTGAAGTAAAGAGAAATTTAGTAAGTTAATTTAGTGTAAAGATTTCGTTTCCCCTGCCCGTTATTTTTCGCGGTTAGTTTTAAGTGCGCAAATAAAATACATATACCTAAATAGAGCTCAAACTAGGTAGGAAATTCGGTTATACTATTAAGAATAAGGTAACCAAAAATATACCTAAATAGTTCACGGGGGGAGATGGTGAATTTAGTTCTTTTTTTCTTGGTATTGTTATCCCTCACATATTTGATTAAAATCTATCCTTTTTTTGCGGATGAAGAGAAAAGAAATAATAAATTGTGAATATTCCGATCATGATTTGTGGGTGTTTTCATTACCATTAAGCCCATGATAGCTTGATGGCTTCTTAAGGTGAAATTTTCAGATTGTAGAGTGACTCAAGCCCTTTCAGTGAAGATGGCATGACCCGATAGCAGCACCAGTCCGTTTGGGAAGTCCTATATAATGGCCGGAGGACTTCATGCGTTGGAGGGCAAAGGCCACCGCTGCATAACATCAGCAGCACTCTCAGTGTGGTGAAGGTCCGTCCGTTATTTGGTGAAAAGTATAAGTAAGTACTTTTGGCATGATTTATGTTTTTTGTAGTAGGTTTAGTTGTGCTACGGGGGCAAGAACCACACCATTTCCGGCGAGCTTCAGCTGAGCAAATAGCAAGCATGCCACGTCCCTCGTAGCCGAAACACTTTCCTTTCCATCCCATCCACATCCTTGTTTCCTGTCATTTTCAAATCGTAACTCCCATAACCTCCCTCAGACCTATAACAAAGTTTATAATTATAAACTTTACAAATTCTTCCTTTTACTTGCTTTTGCTAAAAAAACTTTAGCCTGAGCTAAAATTTGAATGGAAAATATGAAATTCTGGTATGCTATCTCCTTCTTCTATCTCTATCCTACGACATTAAAATTTTCTTTCCTTTTTATCGTAGAATGAAGAATCGAAGGTATATGAATTTAACCTAATACTTTCAATACAAATATTTTAATTTAGGGAACGCTCGACTGGAGCACTCAGACGCAATTGGTACATTGTACTTTCAATGCAAATATACTCGTCACTTAAAATCCAACCGGTTTGATTCTTTATGATTGCCTAAAACACGTTCCATCCACTTTGAGAGCGTTTTGAACGTTTGTTTATAATGTTTTCCTTTGTTCCAAAACTGCTAACCGTAAAATGCGAGAATAAGTTCAAAATTCATACAACTTAGAGTCACGTAGCATTACGTTATTCTCTTGGAATGCCAAACGTGAGGTCGAAGCGAAAGCGGCATTGAGATAGGATACATTTTGGGTGACTCGGTCCAATACGTACGGCGTTATTCTGGCAATAGCGTCTCGTATGTTGGCCTCGAGCTCGCCCATTCTGGTTGGCTTGTTACGTAGACTAAGGACTTGACGTAGCCCCAGAGAAAATAATCGAGTGGTGTCAAGTCGCATGATCGCGGCGGCCAATTGATGAACGCTCGCCGTGAGATGACCCAGTCGCCAAATTTCTCCTTCACAACTTTGAGCGTTTCGTCGCTGGTATGGCATGGAGCGCCATACCTGTGACCATTGACGGTAACGGTGTCTCCTTCCTCGTTTCGAAAGAGATAAGTTCCGATGATACCGCCATGCCATAAACCGCACCAACAGTCAATTTTGTGGATGCATTGATGCTTGGTCGAACACTTGTGGATTGTGTTCGCTCCAATAACGATAACTTTGCCTGTTGACATGGCCGCTGAGCCGGAACAGAAAATAAAACAACATACAAAAATACCATTCGTACTGTACTTCTGCATCCATTCTTCCTCAATGCCATCCCAGGCCACATGAACGCACGTGCACGTTGTTTACGTTGAATCTGAATGTCAAAACCTAAAATCTGTGCAAAATAAAAACTTGAGCCATCTCGCGTTTTACGAAAATATTTACGAATTTCTCAACAAATGGGTCTCACCAAGCAGTATCTAGCTTACAGGCTCGACAGCACCTTTAACATCATCGCCAGTGGCCGTCCAAACATAAATTTCTTGATTTACAACGACATCGAGGGCCGGTTCGTGGTAGTTGGCGGCGCGGAAGATGCCCTCGTTTGGGATTTAAGGTTTGTTTTCGGCTCAAATCAGGCCTGCCTCACTAATAGCGTTACATGATTTCAGACTTGGCGAACAGGTTCTCTCGCTGAAGCGCGACAAACAAGAAGTCACTGCCATTCGAGCCAGTCCCGACCGTATGCACATCGCCGTGGGTTACGCCGACGGTGTGGTAGAGATTTTCGACATCTCCACCCGTGCCTCGGTGTGCTCTCTGTCGCTGCATAAGACTGCAGTAACTATACTGCGCTATGATTCGATGGGCATCCGTTTAATCTCGGGAGGCTTAGACACAGAGCTAGTTGTCTGCGACATCGTCACTCAAACAGGCAAGCAGCGGTTGATTGGTCACAATGCACCCATCACGGATGCACATTTCTTGCAGAGGCTCGGTGAGGATGATGTGGTTGTGTCCAGCTCCAAGGACACGCAGATCAAATTTTGGAACTTGGAGACGCAGACGTGCTTTAAGACAATAGTGGACAATCGAACTGAAGTATGGGCGCTGGCGTTTGTAAAGGATCTCATGATTGCCGGCACCGGGGAGAGCACTATGAATGTGTATCGGCTGAGAAAGCGAGACGCTGGAGTAGAGAGTGTGGCGACGGCAGTAGAAGGGCTTAGCTTGGACGATCAGGACACCATTAGTCCGATAACGGTAGCAAACTGCGGCGCGATACAGAGATCTGGCCGAGGAAGGACGGTGAATCTGGTTGCTGATCCGACTGAAAGGGTCATTTGCTGTCATGGAACTAACGACATTGTAGAAAGCTTCTATATTTGCTCAAAGGAAGAGGCAGAGAGTCGTCTAGCCAAGAGACTGAAGAAGTGTGCGAAAACCGGAACCGAGGGCACAGATCTCTCAAAAGATCTGAGCCTATCGGATGAAATTAAGCGTTTGCCCAACATAAAGGTGAGGGATAAGATCAAGTCCATGGATGTGCTGATGGGTATCAACAATGAGCTGCGAGTCATAACAAATCTGTCTAACAACAGCTTGAAGCTGTTTTCGTTAAATGTGCTGGAGAAGCAGGGCGAAGCGAAACTCCTGCGTTCCATCACTCAGTGTGGTCACCAGTCCGAGGTGAGGTCTATTTGCTTTAGTTCCGATTCGCTTGCAATCGCGTCGGGCAGTGGAGAATCAATGAAGGTCTGGAATAGAGAGTCGATGCGTTGTCTGCGGACGGTTCCTGTATCGTATGTCCTGAGTTCTTGCTTCGTGCCTGGTGATCGTTACGTTCTGCTTGGCTTGAAGTCGGGAGCACTGCTGATAGTCGACGTGGGCACTGGAGAACTGGTGGAGGAGATACCAGCACATGACAATGAGCTCTGGTCAATTTGCATGCTGCCGGATCTGAAGGGATGTGTGACTGGCAGCAGCGATACAACAGTAAAAACCTGGTCATTCGAGCTAATTGACAACCCTAGCAACGACGACAGTGTGACCAGGCCAAAGCTGCTGTCGCTCTTACACCAGCAAACTCTGAAGCTGGAGGAGACAGTGCTGTGCGTCAAAGTGAGTCCAAATATGAAGTTCCTAGCTGTCGGGCTGCTCGACTCTACTGTGAAGATTTTCTTCTTGGACACGTTCAAGTTCTATCTCTCATTGTATGGTCACAAGCTTCCCGTTTTGTGTATGGACATCTCGTATGATTCGGCGATCATTGTCACTGGCTCGGCGGATCGTAATGTTAAAATCTGGGGCATGGACTTCGGTGACTGCCATCGGTCGCTATTTGCCCACGATGACTCTGTAATGGGACTGCAATTTGTTCCAAAGACGCACATGTTCTTCACCTGCGGCAAGGATGGTAAAATCAAGCAATGGGATGGAGATTCCTTTGAGAAGATCATAACCCTGCCCGGTCACGTCGGAGAGGCGTATAGCTTAGCTGTGAGTCCTAATGGGAGGTACCTAGTGACATGTGGATCCGATCGAACTCTCCGTTTGTATGAACGCACCGATGAGCCGATAGTCCTGCAGGATGTACAGGAGGAGGAACGCGAAGAAATCGAAAATCGTACTCTCGCAACTGGCGATGATAACGACATTCCGATGCTGCCCGGCTTGAAACTTCCATCACGCAAAACAGTTGGGTCGGAAAAGGCTGCCGAGAGTATTCTGGAATGCCTGGAAATCCTCAAAGAATTTGAAGCCGATGATGCGCCAGAGATACATCCACTTATGATAGCCTACGAGGCGAAGACGTCAGATGATTTTCTCCTCGCCGTTCTGCAGAGAATAAGGGCCTCCGACATGGAAGAAGCTTTGGTACTGCTACCTTTCTCGATTGTTTGTGAAATTCTCGAAAAAGTCCCACGTTTAGCCGAGAATCGCAAGGATCAGACAGAGATTATATGCAAGGTAGTGCTGTTCCTGTTCAAAATTCATCAGAAACCTATCACGAGCAATCAGACTCTGCTTCCGATTATTGGAACGATTATCCGCTGCTTGGAGCAACTGACCGTAGAATGCCGTGACATGGTTGGAATGAATTACTATGGTCTGCAGTTGCTGCAACACGATATAGAACAGCGGGAAGGTGTTGAACTTTTTAGAGATGCAACACGAACGAAGAAACAGCGTGACAAGCGTAGGAAGCAAGTCGCAAAGCGAACGCACATTCAAATGACCTGATATTGTATTGGTTATGAAATAAAATATTTTTCTTTAGCGCGGAATTTTATTTAGTAAAAAAAAAAAATTGGAGTTAACTTTTGCAGAGCTAACCACAGACAGCAGCAGCAGGATACCCTGAAGGCGCACACTTGTTCGCACAGCAACCTGGAAAAAAAAAACAAATTATCAGTTTCTGTATGGACAGAGAGTAGTTTAGTAAACGTAAGGTTCCTAAACATAAATGTATGTATACATATAGAGCTATTCCCTATATCTTACCTATCCAAGGTAAATCTTGACTATGCTCTGGTGGAGCATAGTCAAGGCTCGCTTAAATAAATTTGTATTAATTCCACGAAGTTTACAAATAACAAAAAGCTGATGAATATACTTAAAAAGAAACTCTAATGTTTGCTTTTAATAACAGAAAAAAGTTTCTGTTTAAACATTAAAATTCTTGACTCAGTCTTTTGTTCGTTTGGTAAGCTGTTAAAAAATGTATTACCCTGTATATTAATGAACACTATGCGCTGCTGCTGTTACATATCGCTCATTTACTTGAAGACTGCCAACTCAAAAAAACGATATTGACCTATGAGTTAATGATGCAGATTTGTTTTATCATGCTTCATATTGTGTAAAAATTTCATATTAAACACTTTCATTCTAAGGAATTCAATATCACGGTTTACCTTTAATAAAGTATTGAAAGTAATTGATGGTCTTAAAATATCAATGCTCATTTAAGTTTCACTGCAAAGCACAGTTGGTTTTAACTTGCTTGTGAATTTAACTAAACTAGAGTTTAAACGTTTAGCTAAAAACTGAGAATTAGTATTTGTTAAAATGTATTTGAGGTACTTAAAAATTACTTCAACTATTTGTGAAATACTTGCAGCATAATACTTTAAGAGTACTGGCACTTGTCTTCTTTCAAGAGATACTGGGTACTGTAGAATCAGAGGCCAGTATCACCATAAGAGAAGAAACACTCCTAAGAAAGCTTAGTAGACGCCAAAGCTCAACAATTTAAGCCAACATTCATCGCTTCTACTCGTATAATACTAAACGTAGAAAATGGTGGTGCAATTAAGGCATTTACATCAACCGCCCGATGTTCAGCAAAACTGAACAGCGAATTAAAATGAGGTCCATGACTAATCATGACCAGGCATCGTCTAAACTTTCTGCTAAGTGACTGGCTTGTTATTAAAAATATTTCAGTTAGATTAAGAAGAATGTACCGTTAGAAATGATAGAAAACTCTCACTTACCGCAATTACCCCCACGCATAAATGCACCCGGTGGCCCGTAGCTCAATTTCTGTATAGTGCACTTTTCAATTGGCGCTGTTGGACGCATGCACGACGACTGCCTGGCCCACGGAAGACTCTCCTTCGGTGGAATCGGCACAGGCATATAGCTCAGCTTGTAGGTGGTACATTTCGAAAGTGGTGCATCGAATCTGCACAAGCCAGGCTTTGGTAATATCGGATTGCTCTTCATCGCATTAGTCACCGGCAAATAGGACAACTTGTTGATGGTACACTTCTCCAGTGGGCAATTAGGTGTACACATTGATGTAAGCGGAATGATGGGGTTACGTTTGCTACACGGTTTCGGCACAAAGTCATGTTTCTGTGTTGTGATGTCTTGAATAGGAGCGGTAGACACGCAAACATTTACTTTAGGTCGAATTGGTTGCGTGCGCTGGGGGCAGCACTGAGGAAGGTAGGACAACTGTGGATGAAAATAAACAAAACAAAAGGGTTTAAATAAATGAAAATAGCAAACAACGTAATTGCAGCTGTTTATTATACCTTATACACAGTGCACTTTTCCATTGCACCCGTAGGAAATGATATTCCCTGTTTAGGCATAATTGGATCCGGTCTGGAACCACTGGACTGTAAGTAACTCAGTCTGTACACGGTGTTTTTGTCGGGTGGTTCTGTGCCGAAAATCTTGATCGCCGATACTGGTTCAATCGAAGGAGTCTTCTGCGGATTGCAATTTGGTATATAGCTCAGTTTATAGGTCGTACAGAGCGGACCGGCTGCGGGTGGTACCACTCGAATCGTCTTTGCCCAGGGCTTGTCTTCCCTTGGAGGCAGGGGAACCGGCAAGTAACTCAGTTTCTGTACAGTGCAACGCTCACCTGGTCCATCAGGACGAACAAAATTACCCGTCTGAACGATGGGCCTAGGTGGTGGGTTATTGCAGATGTTGTATGGCATGTAGGAAAGCTTGTTAATAGTACATTTTTCCAGTGGCGCACAACATTTCATAATTCCATCGGGTGGAACTAAAGGATTTCTCTTGCTGTAGCATTTGGGAACATAGTCGTGCTTCTGGCTGGTCAAATCATAGCAAGGTCCATCAAATCGAAGTCCATTCGAAGTTGGTCGTATAGGTTCAACACGGTGGCTGCCACAGTGCGGTTGGTAAGAAAGCTTCTGAATAGTATTTGGGTCCATACGGCCCGCAAAGGGTTGAATGCTGTCACTGATCCTAATCGGTGTGGCACGGCAGTTAACATTGTTTCCAATGTAGGAACGCCTGTAAATTGTGTCGCTTTCCATGGGGCCGGTCGGTCGAACATAGCTGACCACGGGTCTAAAACTTGGTTGTCTTGGAGGCTGTTGATAGCAGCAGTCTGTTGCACATTTGCAGTCACATGGTTGACTTGGCTGGCATGGCGGACACGGTGGGTAGGCAGCTGGTACAGTGCATGGTATCTTGGGACAGGTATTTGCTTCTGCTGGTGGACAACAAGGACCTGCCGGACCGCAGGGGTTGATACAGTTATCTCCTATAACATTGCTAGCTGGAACTTCGCATATAACCTTTTGAGAGCACATGGTCAGTTTGATTTACAGGAAAAATGTATTCGAACGATATCTGTCAAAGAAATTTTGTTAACAAGCACTATAAGGACAAGAAACAAAAAAAAAGAAAAATTTAAAATAAAAGTTTCTTTTAAAACCGGACCGGAAATAAAATTTTATACTAAATGAAAATTATAGCTAATAATCCGTAATTTTCGAAACTGAAAAGTCTAGGAATATCGGACCCTGCGCAAAGTAAAAGCTCTAAGCAAATGTTCTATTTATGCTCAGTTAAAGTTTTCTTCTTAATCAAAAATACTTGGGACATCAGATTCAAGTCCACCGATATCTAATCACTTGGCATGCAGAAGTTCTAGAACAGTACAAAATTCGTAAAATCTTAGAAACTTGGTACTACTCTGTATTGAACGGCTCGAAGACATACAGCCTTTGTACGCTATATGGTTGAAATGACTGGGTTTCACCATGCGTTTCCTTGTATTTTGAGAGAAGAGTGAATCCCTTCCACGGACACATAACATTTTGCACACCTTGCGAGCTTGCACCGCCGGCGTTCCTGATCGAATGGGTTTTAAGGAGCTCACAAACCAGAGCGGTACTCGGTAGCGGTACGGGTAGCGATATACCGCTTGTGTGTTCACACTGGCATATTTTGTATGCGGTATTCTTATAAGCAGTTGTTTGGTTTTCAGAATGGATGAAGCATAGATGGGTAATATGTAACAAGGTCAGTTCCTTCTCTTGCAAATTCGTACAAATTTGTGTATTTGCACTAACTCAATAAGTTTTTCAATACACGTTTTCATATGCGGTACGGTACCCTTCCTAGTGTATGCATCTATATTTGCCGCAATAGGATTGCGTACCGTTGTACCGCAACTGCGTGCCGCTCTGGTGTGTGCCTAGCTTTAAACATGTGACGATAAGATGACTAGGCATTCTTAGTGTTGAGTGCATATTTTAATACAGTACATTGGGAACATAATATGCATAGCTAAGGGATAGAAGTTGATATAACTGATGTGTATAAGTAAGGGGCGCATGTAGTGGATTACAACATGGTCAAACTAGGTTTATAAATGCATGGGGGTAAAGAACTTTCCAACTTAAAGAGATCCGTATAGACCTATCAAAGCAGGAGCTCCAGTTAAGCCTCCTTTAGAGCAAGAAGTATGTTGTTGTTTAGAGAACCTGCAAGTTAGTTAGTAACTTTATTATCTATGCTGATAGTGTGATAGGCTGTGATGTTTTCTCCGAAAAGCTCAAGTGGGGCGTCTCGTTCCGCCTCCCTGATCATTGTAGAGTTTTCCAAGCAGAAATCATGGCGATTAAGGAAGCCCTGTCCTGGCTGACTGGTCAAACGGTAGTGCATGCGATCATATGAAAACACAAGCGTTTTCACTTAGCTGAGGCCTACCAACTCCTACTCGCAATCTCCACGCGGTGCCAGCCGGGTGCTTAGTACCTTAATCCAAGAAATGGGTAACCAATCCCGCTTGGCGGATTCATGGTGGCAGCAGATGAGAGAGGGGGGACGAGTGCTTTCTCACTAGAGACGAATTCCCTAGATGGAGTCAACGGTGGCGTCTATAGTTCTAGTTAGGTTGAATTTAGTGAATACCTTGCGCAACCTGCTTCGACGTATTCGGATCACAGGTCCGTAAGGAATTTCCAATGTTGGTCAGGACATTGGAATAGAGATGGTGGCGGAGGAGCCCTTAATGGGCCAACGGCAGCGCTCACACTCCTATAGTGGACTACTGGCACCGGTGTACCCGGCCCTCGTCCTAGGGGAATAATTAAGGAATTGGCCCTCTAGGTTGGGAGTTGTGCCGTCGGGGTAATTTCCCACCACGTAAAAAACCTATGGTTCCGAAATAACCAAAAGCCTCGGATAGGGACGACTCAACTGATGATGACCCCAGCGAGCGAAATAAGGACAACGACCTTCCGATCTGTACGTGGAATGTTCTGTCCCTTTACAGACCACGTGCAGCCGAACAACTAGCAGATGCCCTAGACTGCTATAAAGCAGATATTACCGCCATCCAGGAAGTGTTAATGCCCCCACGGACGAACGCGGCACGTCTGATAACGGACTAAGGCTAATTGATTTCGCTGTGGAGCGAAATGTCACCATAGCAAGCACATGGTTTCCTCATCTCGATATTCGTAAGCAGACATCGCGGTCCAATGATCATGTAACGATCAACCAAGTTGATCATATTGCAATCGACGCAAGGCATGCCTCCAGTATTCTGGATGTCCGGACCTTCCGACCGGCCAACTTAGACTCGGATAATTACCTTGTTGTAGCCAAGGTACGAATGCGGATATCCCAAACTGAGCAACAAAGAAGAACCACTGTGAGAAAATTTAACGTCGAAAAGCTACTATCGCAAGAGACCGTCAGACTCTTCGTTGAACGCGTATCCCGAAATCTCTCAATCGCCCCTACACCGCCAGCATCAAGTGCCGAAGACCAGTGGCAATGCTGCCAACATGCCATCAGAAACGCCGCGACTGATGTGCTGGGTCTCGCTCGCCTACCACCGCGAAACCCCTGGTTTGACGAAGAATGCCAGCGAGTGCATGCAGCAAAACAAGAGGCATACAAAGCGGCGGTGCAAATGAAGGCGAGAGCTGCTCGTGAGCCCTACGAGCAAAAGAGAACATCGGCTTCTCCAAAAGAAGAAGAAAGAGCATGCGTTTGAGAATATCGAGAATTAATATTCCAGGAACAATGTACGGAAGTTTTACTACAAGGTAAAAAGAACGTGTCAGAGAAGCAATAACCTGTAGAGATGAAAATGGAAACCTCGTAGAATCACAGTTGGTGCCGAGAATATGGAAAACTACTTCTGCAGACTGTATAACGGCGACGAAGACCAACATCCCGCTGTCAGGCAGATTGAACCATTCAACATAGACGATGATAGTCAAAATTTCCGTCCACCTGACCAAAACGAAGTGAGGATAGCAATGGATCTGACGGCTTACCGGCCGAACTTTTCAAGGCAGCTGGTGATGAATTGGTAGAGTACATACATCAACTCATCTCTAAGATTTGGTCAGACGAGTGTATGCCTGATGAATGGAATCTCAGCATCGTTTGCCCGACCCACAAGAAAGGGGACCCCCTAAACTGCGCCAATTATAGAGGCATCAGTCTCATCAGCATCGCATATAAGATCTTTTTTGCGATATTGTGTAAACGCTTGAAACCTTTTATCAACAGCCTGATTGGACCCTTTCAGTGCGGTTTCAGGCCAGGAAAGTCCACCATCGATCAAATCTTTACACTTCGGCTGTCACCGGTGCGTTTGCAAGCATTGAGGCGGAAGCAGCCAAAATAGGTTTAGCGATAAACGAGGGCAAAACCAAGTATATGCTGTCAACAAGAAGGGACAGCCAACACCGACGAATTGGACAGAACGTCACAGTGGGCAGCTATAACTTCGAGGCAGTAAGGGACTTTGTCTACCTTGGCTCTGCTATAAACTCTAAAAACAACATCAGCGCAGAAATCAAGTGAAGAATAACTCTTGCCAATTGCTGTTTTTTGGGCTTAAGACAATTCAACAGTAAAGCCCTATTTCGAACAACTAAGGAGACTCTGTATAAGACCCTGATCATCCCAGTCTTGCTTTACGGCGCTGAAACATGGACTTTATTGAAAGAGGATGAAGATATCTTTGGTCGCTTCGAGAGAAAAATTCTTCGTAAGATTTTCGGTCACGTTTGCGTTGATGAGTTTTGGAGGAGAAGATTCAATCCCGAACTATACGAGTTGCACAGCGACATCAAACTAGTCAAAAAGCTGCGTGTTGGACGTCTGAGATGGCTAAGACATGTAGAGCGAATGGACACCAACTCTCCGGCCCGCAGAGTCTTCGAATCTAACCCCGAGGGACGACGCAGTAGTGGACCTCCTCGTCGTAGGTGGCGCGCACAAGTTCAAGGGACCTCGACCAACTTGAAGTGCGCAACTGGATGCAATTAGCTAAAGACGGAGCTAAATGGAGAGGCTTGTTGGTTGAGGCCCAGGTTCACCCCGAACTGTAGCGCCACCTAAGTAAGCAAGTAAGTCCTGACTGAAGTGTAATGTACTATCTGTCAGTGATATTAGCATTTTCACTGATAGTCAAGCGGCAATCAAGTCCCTGGAATCGTTCTCTTTCACTTCAAGGCCACCTTAAATTGCTGTTTGTCTCTTATGGACATGTACCAGGCCACAGAGACATTCCGGGAAACTGAAGGCGGACGAGCTCGTCAGACAGGGTAAAACTCTAAAGATTCTGCCAGATAGACAAGCCTTAGGCATGCCCATCGCTACATGTAAGCATCTACTAAAGCTGAACGCTATTAGCAAGACCAACCACAGGTGGGAAAATGGCTCAACGTGTCACATTTCGAGGATCTTCAGATCTGGCCTAAGCTGGACCAGAAACGTAGTGCCGAGTTGGTTAAGCTAAAGCGATTACAGATCATCTGCATTATCGATGTCCTCACTGGACACTATCTAATAGGTCAACATGCCGAAAGACTTGGCCTCTTTTCCAACGACTTCTGCGGGGGCTATAGAGACGAGAAGGAGGAACCCATGCTTCTACTCCTATGCACATGCCCTACTCTATCACGTAAAAGAATGCTCCATCTAGGGGCTCCCTTCCTTGTTGACCTGGGCGAATTGGCGGCCTTAGGCGTCATGAGCATCCTTCGCTTCATCAAAAGCTCCGATTGGTTTTTAGTCCCTGAGTGGTCTATTAGTAGATCGGCATCACAATGGACCTTAACTGGTATAGGTGATTGCTATGTGCAGCGCGAAGTCGCGCTCTCTTGGGCTTTTACTGGCTGAACACAATGCATGCCGCGGCCGCGCCGCGGTAGCGTAGTACGATCTGTCACAGAGTTAAAATATATGGGAACTCACTAGAGCGCCCACAATGAGGTAGCTGCGGCGTGGCGGTAGCTGCGGCGTGGCGGTAGCAGTGGTGTAGTACGAAGTTGGTTTACTTTTAACTTGTGCAGCGCCACAAGTGACAGATAGAGAAATTGGCGACTGTTGAAGACTGTTTTGGTTTTCTATACGATGTTTTCGTGGTGAATTCTTGAACTGAGTTCAGCAGTAGCGCAAGAAATTTGAAATATTCGTTGCAGTCAAAATGGAAGAGTACGCCGTGGAAAAAAATATTTTGCTAGTGAAAGGAAAATAAATTTATCCACTTCTTATTATTTTTATTGTATTATTATAGCACAATAATCTCACAAAAATAATCAAATCTCAATAACACTCAAGAAGAAAAACACAATTTTAATCAGCTGGCATTATTTGACATTACTACGCGCTACACCATTGTGGGCGAATTTTGTGAGTGCAGCGCCACACCATTTGACATCTCTACGTACTACGCTACCGCGGCGCGGCCGCGGCATGCATTGTGTTCAGCCAGTTAAGCTGGTCGATTAAAATTTAGCTGGTTAATGCCTCAGTTTCAACATGTCGCTTTTTTTAGACGAAGAAACACGACCAAGTTTTACAGCACTGAATGTACGGAGTTTACGCAAATCTTATTTTCTTAACAATTTAAATGTTGAATTATAAATGCACATACTCATGTACATACTGTACATACATACTCGTACATAATGAATAAATTTGATTAAATAACAAAAATCAAAATAAGTACTTACTGGAACTTGCATTTCATTTGCCATTTCTTCCCATTGTTACTCCCTTAAAACTATACGTATATTAATGTATTCTTTTGTTCGCATGTCCCACAGACAACGCCGTTTCTGCACTTCACTTATTATTTTTTCACAGTCCATTCTCGATTGGTAGCATTGCAGAAAATCTAAAAGCGCGCTTGCTTGCGCTTGTAAAATTATGTTACAAACCACAATGCCCTGACCAAAGGAATTTAATTTTAAAGCGCGAACTCGCGCTTGCTAGCGCTAGTATTACTCGATTGCTATAACCACAGCGTTATGCAGACAGCCAACCTACCCTAAAATAGGCTCAGTTGCTTTAGATATTTCTTCAATTTACCATGAGAACTCTGCTGACGAAGTACTGTAGCCTACGAGTCTTTTTTTCCAACGTTACGAGTAGGTGAAAATCTTCAACAAGACACTATGAGGATCGACAGCGCGTGCTCATAGTAGTGTGGGATTCTTACCCACTAAAAAACCTCCCTTCAAAACAGACTTGCTTTTTTATTTTAACTACAGCTAAATATTCGACTTATCAAGTAGTTTTCATTTCACGAAATAATTACGTTTTTCCCATTAGAAGTTCCTGCTAGCTCCGCAGTTTAGGCGCGGTTACTTAACGCGCTAGGTCTAAAGGTTTGGTTCTTTGTAGACGGCGTAGTAAATTTCTTTCATCCAAAACTTGGAGGACTGTAATATTAACGTGACCTTCTAGTCAACTTTTATGCTTTCTCGCGTAGTTTTTAATTTCGTCTCCGATTGTTTTAATGCCAAGATCTCTGTGGATATCGCTGTAGTATCTTCGACCGTCTTACCTACTGCCAAGATAGCAGTATTGTCGGCAAATGTAGCTAGCTCAGTGCCTTCTACTTGCGTTATATCACGAGTTTATAATAGATATAAAACTGGACCAAGAATGCTTCCTTGCGGCACCCCAGCCATTATTTCCTTAAAATCTGAATATTCGTTTCCACATTTGACGCGGAATAGTCTATTCGACTTTGCAGCGGGGCGAAACTTTGTCGTAGCTAGTACGCGGTTCCCACGCCTCGACATTCACAAAGGAACATGGCTCTCCTTTAATCGAAAAACTGTCAACCAAATTGATCACATTGCGATCGACGCAAGGCACTCATCCATATTCTGGGTGTCCGGACTTTCCGAGGTACTGGGTTTCTCTCGGCCACCACAACGAAACCCATGGTTTGATGAGGAATGCCGGCAAGCACATGCAGCAAAACAAGAGGCGTACAAAGCGGCGCTGCATAGAAGGACTAGAGCTGCTTACGAGCTCTACGTGCACAGGAGAAAAGAGGAACATCGACTTCTCAGAAAGAAGAAAAAAGAGCATGAGAAGCGCTCGATCGAGGAGATTGAGAGACTTTATTGCAGGAATAATGTTCGAAAATTTTACCAAAGGGTAAAAAGAACATACCAGGGTTTCAAAGCCAGAACAGAAGCCTGCAGGGACGAAAATGGCAACATAGTAGTAGAATCGCAGTCAGTGCTGAGAATATGAAAGGAACACTTCTGCAGACTGTTAAACGGCGATGATGATCAATATTCCGCTGTCAGGCAGAATGAGCCATTCAACAGTGACGATGGCAGTCAAGATTCCCGTCAACCCAATCAGAATGAAGTGAGGATAGCGATATCTAAACTCAAATCCAACAAAGCTGCTGGAGCCGACGGCCTTGCCGCTGAAATTTTCAAGGCAGGAGGAGATAAGTTGGTAAGGAGCATGCACCAGCTCATCTGTAAAATCTGGTCGGACGAAAGTATGCCCGATGAATGGAACCTCAGCATCGTTTGCCCGATCCTGAAGAAAGGAGACCCTCTGAACTGCGCCAACTACAGACAGAGGTATAAGTCTCCTAAATATCGCATATAAGATCCTGTCTGCCGTACTATGGGAACGCCTAAAACCAATCGTCAACAACCTGATAGGTCCTTATCAGTGCGGTTTCAGGCCTGGAAAGTCCACCATTGACCAAATATTCACACTACGGCAGATCTTGGAAAAAACCCATGAATATAAAATCGATACGCACCATCTTTTCATCGATTTCAAAGTTGCCTATGATAGCGTGTATAGAGACGAGTTATACAGAGCCATGTCTAGTCTTGGCATCCCTGCTAAGCTCGTCCGTTTGTGCAGAATGACGATGGAGAACTTTAGCTACTCCATCAAATTCGGTAAGAACATCACCGAACCGTTCGATGTCAGGAAAGGTCTTAGCGATCTCTTTAATATAGTACTTGAGAGAATTGTACGAAACTCACAAGCCAACCCCGGAGGTACAATCTTCTTCAAGCCTGTACAACTACTCGCTTATGCCGATGACATTGACATAATCGGAAAAACTAAGCGGGCCGTCAATGGGGCATTTACGAGTATTGAGAACGAGGCAGCAAAGATGGGTCTAGCGGTCAATGAAAGCAAAACAAAATATGTGCTGTCTACAAAAAAAGACACCAAACATCGTCGTCTTGGACAGAACGCCACAATAGACAGATACAATTTTGAGGTAGTAAAGGATTTTGTCTACCTAGGCTCTATGGTGAACTCCGCAAATGACATCAGTAGGGAGATCACACGAAGAATTACTCTTGCGAATCGTTGTTTCTATGGGCTAAAACGGCAATTGAGTAGCAAAGCCCTATCTCGAACTACTAAGGTAACTCTTTATAAGACATTAATCATCCCAGTCCTGCTGTATGGCGCAGATGCATGGGCTTTGACAAAACCGGATGAGGATGCCCTTGGTTATTTCGCGAGAAAAGTTCTTCGAGCGATCTTTGGTCCCGTCTGCATAGACGGTGAGCGAAGGAGAAGGTACAATGCCGAACTATACGGCCTGTACAAGGACTTAGCCAGAAGAGTTCACATACAGCGACTAAGATGGCTGGGTCATTTAGAGCGGATGGAGCCTAACCTTCCCGCAAAGAAAGTTTTCGAATCCACCCCGGATGGACGACGTAGAGGACGACCTCGCGGTAGGTGGCGCAAACAAGTGGAGGGGGACCTCAACCAACTTGGTGTGCGCAACTGGAGGCAGCTGGCTCGTAACCGGGCTGGCTGGAGAGGTTTGTTGGTTGAGGCCCAGGTCCACCCCGGACTGTAGCGCCATCTAAGTAAGTAAGTAAGTCTATTCGTAAGGTAGTTCTTCAAAATATTATATAGGTGCTCTGGCAGAACTTGTCGTAATTTAAACTTTAAGCCTTCCTGCCAGACCTTGTCAAAGGCTTGAGAGACGTCAAGAAATACGCTTGAACAAATCTTTTTTTCTTTAAGAGATTTTTCGATTACATGTGTTATTCTATGCACTTGTTCAACTGTAGAATGCTTACTTCTGAATCCGAATTGATGATCCGGAATGAGATTCCTTTCTTCTATTACCGGCTGTATTCGCCTAATCAATATTCTCTCGAACACTTTGGATATATGTAATTGAAAGGAACGAAATCGGTCTATAAGACATTTTTTTCATTCGGCGGTTTTCCGGGCTTAAGGACCATTATTACTTCGGCTACTTCCCTTGACTGGGGACATATTCTAGTCTAAGCGCGGCGTTTACAATGAACAGAATTATTATTAATTAATAAGAGCTTTTCTTGGTAGTGCTTTAAGAACCTCTCACGTGATTAGGTCGTATCCAGGAGCCTTCTTAGGTTTAAGTTTCTTTATTTCTTCCTTAAGTTCGGTTATTGTTGCATTTCTTATTACACTATTGTCTATATACGACGTATTTATATTTTAAATAAGAGCTTGTCCATCAAACGGTTTAAAAGTTTCTTCCAGGTGGGCGGCAACAACTTGCGCTTTCTATTTATCATGCCTGGCCCATTCGTCTTGATTTTTCCAATTAGGTGCGGCTTGAATTAGAGGTTTCTTAATACCTTTTATAGCCTTCCACAGCGAGTAATTAGAATCTTTTTCTGCCGTTAAACTTTCTAAGTAAGTTTGTATTTCATTATTCTTAAGGTATTTAATAGATCTTTTTAGTGAGTTGCACAAACGGTTAAGATGTGCTTTATGTTGAGGAGCCCGAGTTTGTTGCCATTTTTTGCGCGCTTTTCTCTTCTCCTTAATCATCTCTTTTATTTCCTGTGGATAAGTTTGAATGTAACTGGCCGGCGTTCTCTTTAGGGAGTATTCTTCCACGCGGCATCCTGTAAGATTTCGGCGAAGCGATCTACTTCAACTTCAAGTTCATAGGGCGTTTTAAGTGATACACTCAGCTCAATATTTGCTTCAATATCTTTTTTAAAGCCATCCCAATTAGTGACGTTGGCAGTCCAATTACACCCGTGAAGTACTATTGTTTCCACATTGGAGCGAAACAGTAACTACTTTCTTTCTTTCTTCTATCTTTTATCCAAATTTTTGGGCTGTTGCTTTCAACGCCCTTCAGTCCAGCTTCCGTTGCTTCATTGATGGGCCTTTCGTGTAAATTCATATTCTATGCAAAACTAAGCAAACAATTATAAGCACAATCTAGATGTTTGAAGTAAAATGTCATAGTCCATCATATGGTATTGCACTGTTTTCACCAACCAATGCTGTGCGAAGAACAATGTTATTCACTAATTACTAACAGTGGAGATAGTAAACAGCCTTGTCGTATGCGGGTATTATATCAAAATCCTCAGATATCTTCCCATCATGCAAAATGTGAAATTTTGCGTACTGATACGTAGCATTAAGCATAGCAATCAGTTTTTCAGGAAAACAGGTGGAGCGAAGATACTTGATACTCGACGCATTGCTCTATAATGATCCTCAAGTTGCTTACGTGATAAGTACGGGAGGGTTCTTAGTAGAATGGGGAACTGAAGCTGAATTATTCGAATTTTTACTTGGAAAATCACTGGAAACACAAATTTCTCTCCAGTTTTCGCACTCCATTAGGCTACGTTCCCCACGGAGCTTTATGATCATCCCGCTATCCATTCTTGTAGAAACTTTCACTTTTACATGCTTCATTTGGTTAGAGCAGTTTAGCAGATATGCTTAGTGCTGCTTCGAAAATTGCTTACTTCTTGCTATCCTACAGATAGTCTATGACTTTATGTTGTATTTGGCTGCATCTGCCTTGACAACCTAGTTGGCTTTGTGATTTTTATCAACTCACCCCTAGTACTAAGTACATATTGGTTAAAGTAATTAATCATATCTTGTTTTGCTAGGCAATCAATCCCACGTCAAATTTGAACTCAATGGTTCTCTGGCATAGTGCCTTTCCTGCGACAAGCTCTGTCGAGGATCCCAATTGGTGAAATCTCCGCTGTAGAGCTTACGCATTGCCTAAAACTTATAGTCTTAGACCCAAAGATGTTTTTCCTCTATCCATTTTTGAAGGTATGTATATATGTCGCGGATCCATTGACTCAGTCCTTCTCAAAAAACAGTTGAAAAGCTGATATTCCAGGACGATGATCCAAGATGTGATATTTGAAAAGGATCTGATTTCCTACTTCCAGTACAAAAAAAGCTACAGGAAGTAAGTGGGGACTTCAGCCACGAATTACATACGGGTTCTATGTATCCGTTATCAGGCCAATACTTACGTACGTGATCGTTTGGTGGACGGCCTGGGACAATGCCGTCCATCGGAACAATCTCGACCGAGTGCAAAGATCGGCCTGTATATATACATAGGTATAGTGATGCATTAGGAGTAGTGAACTCTTATGGCAAACAAATAGCAGCCAATCAGCCATACGAATTAAAGCCATATCTCAGTGTTCCAGGTTACGTGGGCACTCCACTATTCTCAATAATATAGAATTCCTTCCGGAAGACACCGAATATACTCTACCACACCTCCTCTTCGTCAAAGACTTTGAAACCACCATCCTCCTCAGACTCGACTGGGAGGATGATCGTAGGTTACGAAGGGAGTCCTTTTTTTATAATTTGCGCCCTACCGATGTCATAGGAAGAAGAATCACTCTGAGAAAATTTAACGTCGAATAGCTACTATCGCAAGAGACCGCCAGACTCTTCGTTGAACGCGTATCCCGAAATCTCTCAATCATCCTATGCCACCAGCATCAATTGCCGAAGACTAGTGGCAACGCTGCCAGCATGCCATCAGAAACGCCGCGACTGATGTGCTGGTTCTCGCTCGCCTACCACCGCGAAACCCTTGGTTTGACGAAGAATGCCGGTGAGTGCATGCAGCAAAACAAGAGGTATACAAAGCGGCGCTGCAAAGGAAGACGAGAGCTGCTCGTGAGCTCTACGAGCAAAAGAGACGGGAAGAACATCGGTTTCTCCAAAGAAGAAGAAAGAGCATGAGAAGCGCGCGTTTGAGAATATCGAGAGGGTATTCTCCAGGAACAATGTACGGAAGTTTTACCAAAAGGTAAAAAGAACGTGTCAGCGAAGCAATACCCGTGCAGAAACCTGTAGAGATGAAAATGGAAACTTCGTAGTAGAATCACAGTCGGTGCTGAGAATATGGAAAAACTACTTCTGCAGACTGTATAACTTCGACGAAGACCATCATCCCGCTGTCAGGCAGGACGGTTACGAGCCAGCTGCCTCCAGTTGCGCACGCCAAGTTGGTTGAGGTCCTCCTCCACTTGTTTGCGTCACCTACCGCGAGGTCGTCCTCGTCTGCGCCGTCCGTCCGGGGTGGATTCGAAGACTTTCTTCGCGGGTAGGTTAGGCTCCATCCGCTCTAAATGACCCAGCCATCTAAGTCGCTGTATATGAACTCTTCTGGCTAAGTCGATGTCCTTGTACAGGCCGTATAGTTCGGCATTGTACCTTCTCCTCCATTCACCGTCCAAAGATCACTCGAAGAACTTTTCTCGCGAAATAACCAATGGCATCCTCATCCGGTTTTGTCAAAGCCCATGCCTCTGCGCCATACAGCAGGACTGGGATGATTAATGTCTTATAAAGAGTTACCTTAGTAGTTCGAGATAGGGCTTTGCTCCTCAATTGCCGTTTTAGCCCATAGAAACAATGATTGGCAAGAGTAATTCTCCGTGTAATCTCCCTACTGATGTCATTTGCAGAGCTGACCATAGAGCCTAGGTAGACAAAATCCTTTACTACCTCAAAATTGTATCTGTCTATTGTGGCGTTCTGTCCAAGACGACGATGTTTGGTGTCCTTTTTTGTAGACAGCATATATTTTGTTCTGCTTTCATTGACCGCTAGACCCATCTTTGCTGCCTCGTTCTCAATACTCGTAACTGCTGCATTGACGGCCCGCTGAGTTCTTCCGATTATGTCAATATCATCGGCATAAACAAGGATAGCAATATCCAAGCTAAAATCTAACAAGGCTGCTGGACCTGACGGCTTACCGGCCGAACTTTTCAAGGCAGTTGGGGATGAATTGGTAGAGTGCATACATCAACTCATCTCTAAGATTTGGTCAGACGAGTGTTTGCCTGATGAATGGAACGTCAGCATCGTTTGCCCGATCCACAAGAAAGGAGACCCCCTCAACTGCGCCAATTATAGAGGCATCAGTCTCCTCAACATCGCATACAAGATCTTTTCTGCTATATTGTGTGAACGCCTTAAACCTTTTATGAACGGCGTGATTGGACCCTTTCAGTGCGGTTTCAGGCCAGGAAAGTCCACCATCGATCAAATCTTCACACTTTGTCAGATTCTGGAGAAAACCCAAGAATTCCAAATCGATACTCACCATCTCTTTATCGATTTCAAGGCCGCCTATGACAGCATCTATAGAGAAGACCTTTATAGAGCCATGTCTAGTTTTGACATCCCTGCCAAACTTGTCCGTCTGTGCAGGCTGACGATGGAGGACGCTCGTTGCTCCGTCAAGGTTGGTAATGACCTCACCGAGACCTTTGATGTCAAAAAAGGTTTTAGACAAGGGGACACGCTGTCATGTGACTTCTTTAACATTGTACTTGAACGGATTGTGCGGAGCTCACAAGCCAACACCGGAGGCACAATCTATTACAAGTCTGTACAACTGCTTGCATACGCCGACGATATAGACATTATCGAAAGAACTCAGCGGGCTGTCACCGGTGCGATTGCAAGCATTGAGGCGGAAGCGGCCAAAATGGGTTTAGCGATAAACGAGGGCAAAACCAAGTATATGCTGTCAACAAGAAGGGAAAGCTAACACCGACGAATTTGACAAAACGTCACAGTGGGCAGCTATAACTTCGAGGTAGTAAGGGTAAACTCTGAGAACAACATCAGCGCAGAAATCAAGCGAAGAATAACTCTTGCCAATCGCTGTTTTTTTGGGCATATAAGGCAATTCAACAGTAAAGCCCTATCTCGAACAACTAAGGAGACTCTGCATAAGACCCTGATCATTCCAGTCCTGCTTTACAGCGCTGAAACATGGACTTTATTAAAAGAGGATGAAGATATCCTTGGTCGCTTCGAGAGAAAAATTCTTCGTAAGATTTTCGGTCCCGTTTGCTTTGACGGGTTTTGGAGGAGAAGATTCAATCACGAACTATACGAGCTGTACAGCGACATCGACCTAGTCAAAAAACTGCGTATTGGACGTCTGAGATGGCTAGGACATGTAGAGCGAATGGACACCAACGCTCCGGCCCGCAGAGTCTTCGAATCTAACCCCGAGGGGCGACACAGTAGAGGGAATCATCGCCGTAGGTGGCGCGCACAAGTTCAAGGGGACCCCGAATAACTTGGCGTACGCAACTGGAGGCAATTAGCTAAAGACCAGGTTCACCCCGAACTGTAGCGCCATCTAAGTAAGTAAGTAAGTAACTCCAAGTTGGTCAAGTGCTGCCTCCATGACAAAGCATTTCTTGCCAGATACAATAAAATTAACTAGGCTTGGCTCAGATACCGTATTCTCGACGTCATTTCATTGGGACTTTTAAAATCGCAGTGTCAGCTATTGGGCCAGGTGAAGCTCGAAGAAAAAACTACAGGGCTGCATATTAAAGATGTAGACAGCTATTCTCTGAGAATGGCCTCGTGTTGTACTAACCTTATTAGTCTTCCGCTTCACCAGTGATTTTAGGCCCAACTCCTTAAGGTATTGTTCAAGTTCAAGTTAGCAAGGTTTTAGGATGCGGTCCGCCAGTCGGTTGTAGGTTTCAATGGGGAGAATTTGAAATAATTTTGTGCAGTTTTACAAAACATAATATAAATATCAAAGTGAGAGCATCGGCAACTATTAGTTCTGTTTTACAACTACAGTTGATTATATCAGCAGTTTAACAAAGGTTGCCACGAGCCGTAGCACTAGGATACCAAAAATGAGTCCAATATATGGACTAGCAGGTTTCCTCCCCGGAAAAAAATAATGTATTTATATTTAAGGTTGGCTAAGTATCCAAAACAACATACTGAAAGTCCCGTCTTGGCTTTTTCCGTGTTGTATAAGAGCGAATAAATTTTAAATAAAAAAAAAAATCTTAAGAAATCCTCAATAAATTCGTATAGAAGTCCCTACGTACATACATGTGGGATTGGGCCAGACTGACATACGATACCCTACTCCCCATTTAACATAAAGGATATAACAGTAACATCATACGACGCCAAGCTAAAACAAAGAACGAATGGAGATAACTAACATCACACATAAGGCGAACGAAAACAGAACGAAGGAAACGAACAAAAGGAGAGTCAGTCATCAGACTACCACTAACCGTAGCGCAAGTGCTCTTCGTAAATTGATTAAGTGAAACAGCAATTAGGTGTTTACTTTACTTTAGGCGGGGAACAAAGTTTATAACAATTAAAACGGAAGTGTTGTTTATTTAACAACTATCCTACATACATATTTCGCGCAACAGCCCATAAAGAGCCTAGAACTAGCTTCTCGCAACCACTTGTGTTGTGTACGTTATATTTTTCGCACGAATGGAAGGGACCCACAGTTTCGTGCCGTATCCGAAGAGCAATTTTTATTTTGTTTTTGAGAAGTTTTTTCGTGACACCGATACTCTCGGATGTTTGTCAAGCAATCGCGAGAGGTGGGTCCCTGAAAAATGTTTTTGGTATTTTAATGAGATTTGGACATTGAACCTCAAGCGCAGTGGTCCAACACACTAACCACTACGCCCCGGCGGCCCTAGACATGCTAATAATTTGGCTTACTAGTATGAATGTTAAAGAAGTGTATAATAGCGGCCCAATTCAAAAATGCTGTGTCGGGGCAGTGTTGCGGCAACATTAAAGTAACGAGTTCAAAAGAGCAACACTTGTTGCAAATCAAATGTCTATTTTTTTTCAATATTAGCGCAACCAAACGTCAAAACAGCAACCTGCGTAACAGTTGTTTCGCTGTTGCTCTAATTTGTTTTGGATAAGCTTTTGTTGGTTACAGTTTTGTTAGCTTTTATTCACGCCAAATCTTCACGTCGAATGCCCAGTCGTATTTTCTTTCGTATTTAAAGTTGTATCAAAATTAAATTCCTATCCCTCGATTTGTATGCGATGCATACGACAACTCAAAAAAAACCAACGCGTATCATCGCAGTTATGCAAATGTCAAACCATTAAAGAGAATGAAACGAAAATATAAACATACAGTCATCCACAAAAGTCTGCGTACAGCGACGAAACTTTGGAAAACAGAGGCGTTGTGGTCAAATAGTAAATAATATATCTTTCAAATTGCAATATTTCAGTAAAAGAGCATTAAACCCATTCATTTTGAACAATATTTTCATATTTTTTTTTATTTTCTTAAGAAAAAATTAATAAAAACAAAAAAAAGTCATTAAATACATTCCACAAAAGTTTGCGTACAGCACTGAAATAAAATGGAAAACATTAGTTCAATTGAATAAAAAGTAATTATTTCTTTTTACTTTTATGGTTAATATTTTGTCGGATATCCCTTCTTCTTAATTACCTCCTTCAAACGGATTTGCATAGAAGAAACTAGTTTTTCTGTACACGAACTAGTAATATTTCTCCATTCTGCTAGTAAGGCTTCCTTAAGTTGCATTTTATTCCGAATCTCACGCGTTCAGATCCTGCGTTCTAATTCATCCCACAGGTGCTCAACGGCTTGAGGTCTGGACTCTGCGGGGGCGTTCGCAGCATGTGGGGAACGTTGAACAAAAGCCACATACGCACATTATGGGCCGTATGTTTTGGGTCATTATCTTGCTGGAAGTAAAAATCATCCGAGACTCCCAGTATTTCAGCACTGTCTCTCAAATTTCTTTTGAGGATATCAATGTAGTGGAACTGGTCCATGATTCCTTCGATCATTTCCAACTTTCCGACCCCCGATGCAGACATACAGCACCATGCCATCAAACCTCCACCTCCATGTTTCACTGTCTTGACGGTATACTTGGGATTTAGTGCATTGTTTTGACGTCGCCAGACTCTCAAGCGGCCATCCGAACCAAAAATGTTATATTTTGACTCGTCCGAAAATATAACCTTGCGCCAGAAGTCTTGAGATTTGTTCACGTATTCCTTTGCGAACATGAGATGCACTGTGGTGTTATTGTGAATTTCGAGATGCGAACTTATCTTTTGAGCGCTAATGAAGGGCCCCTGCTCCACAATCCGCTTGATCGCCCGCTTATCCCTCAGAGTTAGCTTCGGTGGTCTCCCAGATCTTGGCTTTGACTCAATTTCACCTTCATCCCTAAAGCGACTTTTTGTTCTCTGGATCGTTGACCGGGGTCTTGAAGTTATTTCAGATATTTGAGAGTACGACTTTTGCTGCTGTATGTATAAATTCAAAATCAACTGCTTTCAGACACACTTAATTCTTTTTTTCCCATTTTCTGAATTAATTTTAACCGAATTTCAAAGAAAACTATTCTCTCTACAAGCACTACAGCAGACATCCACGCAACTTATTCATATCCTGTAAAAAGAAATGTCCCGTTACTTAAACGGAATTCTGGGAAGGAAAATCTGTAGCTGTACGCAAACTTTTGTGGAATGAATTTAATGACTTTTTTTTGTTTTTGTTAACTTTTTCTTAAGAAAGTAAAAAAAAATATATAAATATTGTTCAAAATGAATGGGTTTAATGCTCTTTTACTGAAATATTGCAATTTGAAAGATACATTATTTACTATTTGGACACAACGCCTCTGTTTCCCAAAGTTTCATCGCTGTACACAGACTTTTGTGGTTAACTGTATAAGTTTGGTGGTGTTTTTTAAAGCAAAGTAAAGTTTTTGGTGAACAAACTAAATCAAAAATATCAATTTGATAGAACTCTTTTTCGATTAAGAAGAGGACGAAGTGGTGCTGGTTGAGAATTTGGCACCAATTTGGAGAAATTTTTTGTGCACTATAATTACGCCAACGACCATAAAGAGGTGAACAGAATGGTGCATCTGCGTCTGAGTCTTGCATCGCTGTCAAGATTTGCCGCGCGGTTTGCGGCTAGAGCAAACACAATGAAAGCGACTGTCAAATTTGCATCTTGTGTTTTTACTTCTTCAAAATATATACATTGGGAAAGAAAATGTTATATGTTATGGACGATCAAGAAGAAATTGCTTTTATCATGTGTGTTCTACACATGTGTTACTTAGCACTAAAAATAGTAAAGAAAAGGAGACGCAGATGGTGGATTCAACTCTTTATAAGGAAAGAAAAGAAAGAGGATTTTTGAAACAAGTTTAAAATAAATAAAAGAGCACGACGAGGACCTTTTGTACTGTGAGTGCGATAAATTCCGAAGAATTTCATTTTCGCGTACAATCTCCACAAATTGTTCGACCTCCATTTTGTGTAAACAATAGCTTTTGTGTACAAAAACATAAACGTCAAATTTGCATCGCTGCTTGAAGTTGAACAGAATTCAACTTCACGATGCACGACTCATACGCATACGCACATTGTGTTGCTGCTTACGGCTTCCCAAACATTTAAAATTTTGACAGCTTCAGACTCAGACGCAGATTCTGTTCACCTCTTTAGATGCACCATTCTGTTCACCTTTTAACATACTGAGCATCAGTTCTTCTCCGATCACCGAAATCCAGCAGTGTCGGCCGCGGTTAGTGCTTAGATGGGGGACCGCTTGGGAACACTCCGTGCTGTTGGCATAGCAGAAACCAGCCTTGCAAATTGGCTACGATACGTGACTTTCCTACAATAAAAGCACACAAAACAACAAATTTAGACAATTTTCCAATTTTGAATGCGAGTAAAATACCACACAAATACGACCATCAAACGACCAGTTGAATTCACCGTAATAGCGGAAAAAATACGACACTCGTAGACTCCTGTCAAAAATTACGTACGAGTGTGTTCGTAAAGTACGACTTTGTAATAACTAAATACGACCATGGTCGTGTTCGACTGTCGTATACGATTGAAGAATTGGGCTGATTATTTATTTTACCCGGTACTTTGTGCAAAAAGTGGATGAAAGGTAGTTTATAACAATTTTAACGTTTTATTTTTTGCTTCTTTTTTTTTTTTATAAATGCCAAAATAAATTGAGTTGGGCAACAACTACAGCGCAGTAGCAGGCAAACAGCAACACAAAGCCTGTTGTGTAGTCGCAACACTGCGCGGTTTTTTGACGTTTTTGAATACACCCAGATTGAGGTTTGAGTCAAGTCTTTTTTACCATAGTAACTAAATTCTCTGTACTCGAGACCATTTAACATGATATTCTCATTGTATAAGATTGGACTGCGTGACTAACTTTAAGAAACCTAAAAGGTAGAGCAGACTAACCATGCTGTTATTATTGGTAACCTCCTCAGATGTGGAGACATTTGGACTACTGATCCTACATCTTTGAAGAAGAACTCACCCAGGGTTTTCTTTCTAAAGCTAGGTAGGGCAGAACAAGTCCATAGAAGGGGAGTAACTGTCTCCCCATCTTCCTCCTCTTCTCTACAGATTCTGCAGAAATCTTTTTAAGGAACCGTACATTCCTCTTTATTGTTTTCCAATTAGGCAATTATCTGTGAGAGCCCCACTTGTAACTCACCACCGAAGTCAATCAAAACATCAAGAAGAAAAGAAAACATTTTTTTAATGACACATATATTATGTATTTATTTACTTTATTTATGTATATTTCAATTTGTTGCTGTTTTGAATGCAATCTTTATGAATATTTCTCATATATTTATGTATGTATATTATAGTAATGCGTTACAATTAATATGGTAATACAACTCTCAAACTATAGAGCTACTTTTCATAAAGTTATGCATTTGTGTGCATTATTATATACTTCTCAGAACCCCGTTCTTCTTACAAAAAAGAACAATTAAATTAAATAGATAATATTTAAATATACAAAGTTCTACGATAAAAAAAAAAACTTTCAATGTAAAGAATAATCCTATTGAGAATAATTCATCTCGTATTTTTTTTTAAATATGTATATGGCACATAAAAAGTGTAGATCAACACAAATAAACGTATACGACGAAACATTTCCTATATAAACTGGATTTTTGGAATTTATTATTATTTTTCTTTCACAAACCAATAAATTATACCTACTTCATATCTTTTCTAAGAAAAATGAAAATAAACGAAATAATAAATATCAAATTTCCCTAAGTACAGAGTGCGAACAATTTGAAAAAAAAAATCAAATTTATTATAATTACCTCCAATTATACGAGTAGATTGGACACGATACGGAAAACAAAACAATTTATCCCGATTAAGCAAAAGAATTGATTATAAATAAATCATAAACGAGTGAAGTTATAATTCAAAAAGAAACAAAAAAGAGAAATTTGTTATAAAATAAAGAAGAAAACAAAATGAGTCTTGCAACGGGAGACTTACGAAAAGATGCATTCATTGTGAGTTAAACTGAAAAATAAAGTTACTGACTTTCCATTCTTTTCACTTATTCTCTGTCTCTCTCTCGCTTTTCCACTATTACTAAGTGTTTTTTTTTATAATGTTTGTATTTTATTTTATTTTTATAGATATACGTTTTTAAGTTGGTAAAGTTGGTATTACCCTAGGGGCGGGTCATAACGAACTTATAGCATCTTTGGTTAAATGGGTTTCGATATCAACGCGACATATGGGACAATGTTTGTTGGTGATCAACCATTGATCAACGCATTCTGTGTGGAATAGATGCATGCAGGGAAGTCTCCTGAAATAAGAGAAATAACGAATTGTTAATATGTACATTGAATAGGTTTGTTAAATTTACGAGAATTAATTTATACAAGTTATCACTCTCGTGAAAGTTGTTTAAGTTTAAGTCTTTATGCAATAGTGCTTACATTTAACACTGAACATCTTCTGCTAATGATAGAAATGCTCTCAAAGAAGTCTCTATTTTGACGAGTCTAACCCTTATGTTATCATACCGAGTACACAGGTACTAATTCACTTTTGAAGTGTGACAATTATGGCAACACTTCATATGTTCTCTTGAGTTTTCCTGGCATCTTACAATAAGTTGTTTTTAATAATAAAAACATTTAGGTATGGAATGGGAGCAATCTAGAAACTATTTTCGGAAAAAAATAATTATGTTGCCAAGATTAGTTCTTCGCTTTGTCGTAAACTGCGAAACGATTTGATCCATTGTGTTAACGCCGGCTTTTGTTCTATTATAAAAAATTAACAACTTGTGGTTTCTTGGCTTCTGTTTCATCGATTTCCGGAGACGTGTGCATACTTGATAGTAGTATCACAGCTGTTTTTCTTTGGTCCCCTCGTCATCAAAGGCAAAAATTGTTGTTAAAACATTTCTTTTCTAAGAAGCCAACAAGTCATTCGGAATGTAAGGCCTAAGGCGTTCGGTTAATGGAAGTGATGTAAAAAAATAAAAAATTGTCCTTGGTGATATTTCTTCCGGAACCTTTGTAGTATTCACACAATTTTATCTCCAAAACAGTCCCATTTGATTTCATAATTAATAGCTCTTGTTGTTAAATCAACTATACTCGTGGACTTCTACAGCTCCTATAAACTAATGATGACTAATACATGCAGCTGCATTGTTTTACACACACATTTCACAGGAAATACAGATTGCAAAATTAAAGGTAACAGTTTACGGCCCACACACATTTTTTTGCATGAGTACCCGGATACTCTGTATGGCAAATACAAGGTGCAAATTTATATGGCACCATAAAGGTCCATTCACAGCTCAGCGACCTGCGAATGCCCAAACTGCAAACAAACCGTTTTTAGCATATTTATAAACACGCCATGGGCAATTTTACTATTCCAAAAGAACAGAGCTTAATTTATCTATCAGGCAGACTTAGGCAAGAAGTCTTAAGCTTACGTGTCGTAAGCGAGCGTATTATGACTATCCGGATCAAGGCTAAATTCGCTAACATAAGCCTAATATGTGTTCATGCCCCCACGGAAGAAAAGGATCCTGCCACCAAAGAGTGTTTCTACGAGCTCCTCGACAAAACATACGAGCAATGTCCTAATACGACGTTAAAATCGTATTGGGCGATTTTAACGCCAAAATAGGAAAGGAGGACGTCTTTGGTAGGGCAGTCGGTAAGCATAGCCTACACGACACCACGTCTGATAACGGACTAAGGCTAATTGATTTCGCTGTGGAGTGAAATGTCACCATAGCAAGCACATGGTTTCCTCATCTCGATATTCATAAGCAGACATGGCGGTCTAATGATCATGTAACGATCAACCCAATTGATCATATTGCGATCGACGCAAGGCATACCTCCAGTATTCTGGATGTCCGGACCTTCCGAGCGGCCAACATAGACTCGGATCATTACCTTGTTGTAGCCAAGTTACGAATGCGGATATCCGCATTCAACAAAGAAGAATCACTGTGAGAAAATTTAACGTCGAAAAGCTACTATCGCAAGAGACCGCCAGACTCTTCGCTGAACGCGTATCCCGAAATCTCTCAATCACCCCTACACCGCCAGCATCAAGTGCCGAAGACCAGTGGCAACGCTGCCAACATGCCATCAGAAACGCCGCGACTGATGTGCTGGGTCTCGCTCGCCCACCACCGCGAAACCCCTGGTTTGACGAAGAATGCCGGCGAGTGCATGCAGCAAAACAAGAGGCATACAAAGCGGCGCTGCAAAGGAAGACGAGAGCTGCTCGTGAGCTTTACGAGCAAAAGAGACGGGAAGAACATCGGCTTCTCCAAAAGAAGAAGAAAGAGCATGAGAAGCGCGCGTTTGAGAATATCGAGAGTTTATACTCCAGGAACAATGTACGGAAGTTTTACCAAAAGGTAAAAAGAACGTGTCAGAGGAGCAATACCCGTACAGAAACATGTAGAGATGAAAATGGAAACCTCGTAGTAGAATCACAGTCGGTGCTGAGAATATGGAAAAACTACTTCTGCAGACTGTATAACGGCTACGAAGACCAACATCCCACTGTCAGGCAGAATGAACTATTCACCATAGACGATGATAGTCAAAATTTCCGTCCACCTGACCAAAACGAAGTGAGGATAGCAATATCCAAGCTAAAATCCAACAAGGCTGTTGGACCTGACGGCTTACCGGCCGAACATTTCAAGGCAGTTGGGGATGAATTGGTAGAGTGCATACACCAACTCATTTCTAATATTTGGTCAGACGAGTGGATGCCTGATGAATGGAATCTCAGCATCGTTTGCCCGATCCATAAGAAAGGAGACCCCCTCAACTGCGCCAATTATAGAGGCATCAGTCTCCTTAACATCGCATACAAGATCTTTTGATCTTTTCTTCGATATTGTGTGAACGCCTTAAACCTTTTATCAACAGCCTGATTGGACCCTATCAGTGCGGTTTCAGGCCAGGAAAGTCCACCATCGATCAAATCTTCACACTTCGGCAGATCCTGGTGAAAACCCAAGAATTCCAAATCGATACTCACCACCTCTTTATCGATTTTAAGGCCGCCTATGACAGCATCTATAGAGAAGAGCTTTATTGAGCCATATCTAGTTTTGACATCCCTGCCAAACTTGTCCGTCTGTGCAGGCTGACGATGGAGAACGCTCGCTGCTCCATCAAGGTCGGTAATGACCTCACCGATACCTTTGATGTCAAAAAAGGCTTTAGACAAGGTGACACGCTGTCATGTGACTTCTTCAATATTGTACTTGAACGGATTGTGCGGAACTCACAAGACAACACCGGAGGCACAATCTATTACAAGTCTGTACAACTGCTTGCATGCGCCGACGATATAGAGATTATCGGAAGAACTCAGCGGGCTGTCACCGGTGCGTTTGCAAGCATTGAGGCGGAAGCGGCCAAAATGGGTTTAGCGATAAACGAGGACAAAACCAAGTATATGCTATCAACAAGAATGGAAAACCAACACCGACGAATTGGACAAAACGTTACCGTGGGCAGCTATAACTTCGAGGTAGTAAGGGACTTTGTCTACCTTGGCTCTGCTATAAATTCTACAAACAAAATCAGTGCAGAAATCAATCGAAGAATAACTCTTGCCAATCGCTGTTTTTTTGGGCTTATAAGGCAATTCAACAGTAAAGCCTTATCTCGAACAACTAAGGAGACTCTATATAAAACCTTGATCATCCCAGTCCTGCTTTACGGCGCTGAAACATGGACTTTATTAAAAGAGGATGAAGATATCTTTGGTCGCTTCGAGAGAAAAGTTCTTCATAAGATTTTCGGTCCCGTTTGCGTTGACGGGTTTTGGAGGAGAAGATTCAATCACGAACTATACGAGCTGTACAGCGACATCGACCTAGTCAAAAAACTGCGTATTGGACGTCTGAGATGGCTAGGACATGTAGAGCGAATGGACACCAACGCTCCCGTCCGCAGAGTCTTCGAATCTAACCCCGAGGGACGACGCAGTAGAGGGAATCATCGCCGTAGGTGGCGCGCACAAGTTCAAGGGGACCTCGACCAACTTGGAGTGCGCAACTGGAGGCAACTAGCTAAAGACCGAGCTAAATGGAGAGGCTTGTTGGTTGAGGCCCAGGTTCACCCCGAACTGTAGCGCCACCTAAGTAAGTAAGTAAAAGGAAAACCGGCACCTTGATGTTTTTCATCGCAAAGTTGCGGAATTACTAACGAATCAGAATCAAGTTGCGTAATGGGTATACCTAATTTGACTAAAGGACCAAAGGGAACAAATTCCAGCTTTTCAAATCTACTTGCTTGAACGATGCATATCAATTGAAGAGAATTCTTTCAGTTGTTGTTTTGTATGTTGACTTTATTTGGTTTTAAATAAAAACACGCATTGCTTTTGTTGTTTTCATTCTATTTTGCAAAATTAAAGAAACAAAATCTATTTGGGCTAAACGAGATATAATAATACATACTTAATTAACTAATACAATAACTAAATAAATGAATACATATGCTGTGTTTTTTTTAAAGCTAGCCAGCCAGTAGTTGCTAGTAAAGTCAAATTTTACACATAAAAACAAATAAAAACACCGGCTGGCTGGGAATTTTGTGATGTTTAATTTCAGGCGACGCAAAAACGAATATTTTTTAGTTATTTGTTTTTTGCTGTCACTGCGAAGTTGCTTAGTTACTAGAGATTTTTTTTGCATAAAATCGGCTGGCTTTGGCTGCCTGGCAAGTCGTTTAAATGAACGATTGGCTGGCTAGGTAAAACACTACCTACTATAGTAAAACATACCACTTTAATTATATTTATAAAATATTTACGCATTACTATCGCTTTCCGCTTTATAAAAACCAAAAGAAGTATTACCAAACTAGAAAAAGAACATCATACAGAGAAAGTGGAGAAAATCATTAACCATTCTGTGAAGAATTAAGAGACATTTCATCCCCTTTATTATTTTGGGAAATCTCTCTCTGCGCACGTTGGGTAATTTCAAGTGATTTGGAACAGACTATACTATCTTTCCTTGAATTTATATTATCAATTTTTAGTGACAAGGTAAATGGTTTGATATTTACTTTTACATCACTTTTAGTTTGTTTATGTCTTGCTTCTCTTTTGGTTTTACGATAATAGTCGATTTCGCAACTTCAGCAAATGATTTTACTCTCTTCGATCCTTCAACTATTTTCTCTTCACTTAATTTTATTAAGCTCTCTTTAATTAAATTTACATTTTCTTCTTGTTTTTGTAATATTATTTTATTTTCTTCAATTTTTTCAGTTAAATGACTTATTTTATCACTAAACAATTTACACTTATTACACATACCATATATAAGATGTTTGGGTTTTTGTTGATCACATCAGCATCAAAAGTGGATAATTTCAAGCATCTTATATGAACAATTTTACCGCAAATACCACTGCCTCTAACCATATCCGTAGTCTTTACCGATCGAGTGCAGTCTTCGCAGTCTACACTCATATTCCAATTTTATAGTAAAAAAAACTCAAGTAGTCAAGTTATTTCAATGCACTAATGGTTATTATCACTTCCAAAATATGTAGTTATAGTTTCATATTTCATTATAATCTAGTCTATAAACAATAATATATTTTAATCTTTCAGTTTCCTCAATTACGGTCGAAAGAAGTACAGAGAGTACGTAATGCATAAAAAGAGTAGGAGAAACTTAATATTTTGGCAGTACGTCTGGTCATCTTGGTTTAACGGCAGGACTCTAGGCTTTCTGCTAGACGTTTTTATTGAACAATCGACGGCTGTTTGTGCCCTAAGAATCAGTCAATCAGATAGCCGAAGGTCAAATGTAATAGGACATACTACGATCCTACAAAGTTACCTGGGCAATATAGGAACCATTGATTACATAACACAGTACTTAAACTTTAGAAAGCATTTCTCAAGCATTTCCCTCCGAGTAGAGAAAATGGATCAATTATCAATTCATAACTGTTTACACTGACGGGTCCAGAATGGACATAGGTGTAGATTCAGATATCTCGCTGGGTATATCCAAATCGGTCAAACTTTCGGACACAGTAGCGTTTTTCAAGCGGAGAACCTAGTTGTGACAACAGCTGCCCCTTAGACTGCATGAGGCAATACCATAAGTGTATGTCACCTTTTCCACCGACAGCCAGGCATCGATAAAAGCGATATTTGCTACAATAATTGAGCCGAAGCTTATGAAGTGCTGTCGAAAAGAGCTCAAGGTTCCTTGAATGCAACATAAGGTTAAACTCTACTGGGTACCTTTTACATGAGAATATACTAGGGAATGAATGGGCTGATGAATTAACAAGTAGAGCCTCGGAACAAGTTGACCATTCGGTGAATATCCAGCCTGGCACACTTAGGCATGAAGCAGGGAATAAAGCCAGTCCTTGGCTATTTGTGCTACAGCAAGAAAATGATGGCCTTTATTTAATGATAGATGAGCCGACAGAATTAAATAAAAAGACAGTAAATTTCTATCTACCACCTTAATCAACAAGTTCCCGGAATAAAAACCGTGTGACGCTCCCATCTTCCGATTTGAGTTCTGTTTTCTTTGTTAAGTTGGTACATCTGTTGTTGATATTCCCTCTAAATCTTAGCGTCATAGCTTGACATTTGCAAAAGTTACGTAGCCAAGAGTACATCTACCCCTGTGTGTGTTGGCGATTTTTTACAATTTTAGAAATGGATTTAAATTTGCAACAACGAACTTGTATTAAATTTTGCGTAAAAAACGGATTTAATGGTGCGCGAACGTTGGAAATGTTGGAAAAGTGTTTCGGCAACGATTCTCGAAAGAAAACGGTCGTTTACCAGTGGCACGAGCGGTTCAAAAGTGGTCGTGAGTCAATCGAAGATGATGAACGCAGTGGCAGACCATCGACATCGAAAACCGACAAAAACATTGATAAAGTAAAAGAAATGTTGGTCAATAACCGCAAATTAACCATCAGAGAGATAGCGGAGGACTTGAACATTGCCTATGGATCCGTCCAAGACATTTTGGTTAATGATTTGGGTTTCCGTCGTGTAGCAGCAAAGTTGGTGCCAAAAGACATCAATTTCATGCAAAAAAGAGACCGTGTTGACGTCGCAAAAGACATGATTTGCGAGGCTGAATCCGATCCCACATTCATCAAAAGGATCATTACTGGAGACGAGACGTGAGTTTATGAGTACGACACGCAATCCAGACATCAGGCAAGTGAATGGCGTTCACCAAATGAGCCGAGACCAAAAAAACCACGTCGTTTTCAGTCAAAAAAGAAGGCAATGCTCACGGTTTTCATGGATTACAACGGTGTAGTGCATCATGAATTTTTGCCAGAAGGCCAGACAGTAAACAAAGAGTATTATTTGGGCGTTATGAGACGTTTGCGTGAAGCAATTCGCCGAAAGAGACCAGAATTGTGGGCAGAAAACTCGTGGATTTTGCACCATGATAACGCACCGTCGCACAGTGCCATCATTGTTCGTAATTTTTTGACGAGAAATGCAACAAATACCACGCAACAGCCACCAAATTCACCTGATTTGGCTCCCTGTGACTTCTTTCTGTTCAATCGAGTTAAAAAACCATTACGGGGAACGCAGCCGAGAGGAAGTAATGGAAAAATCGCAGGAAGCACTGATGGACATACCGAAAACCGAATATAAAAAATGTTTCGAAGATTGGATCAAGCGCTGGCATAAGTGTGTTGCAGTCGATGAGGATTACTTTGAAGGGGACAATATAGATTTAGATGAATAAACTTGTATTTTTAATTTTCTGAATAAATTCCGGGAACTTTTTGATCAAGGTGGTATTTCCATAGGAGTGATTACGGGGCATATTATTTTATGGTAATACGGTAGTAATAAACGAATTTAAAGTCGCTTTATCTTAAACTCTCGCCTTCATTGACAAAATTGTGACTGGGGTTCGAAGGCCTATTATTTGTAGCGTCACTGTTTAATCACCAAAAGTGGCCAAGCCACTGTAGCCCCACCAACAATACCAAATATGTTCATGAACTGCATAAAGTTGTGTTTACAACAAATATTTGGCGCAACAGCTCTTTAAAGTGCCAGGGCCTAGCTTCTCGCAACCACTCCTGTTGTGTGCGTTATGTTTTTCACACGAATGGAAGGGACCTACAGTTTAATGCCGAATCCGAACGGCGATTTGAGAAGCTTTTTTCGTGACAACAACTCTCGGATGTTTGTCAGACGCTCGCGAGAGGTGGGACCGTGAAAAAACTTTTTGGTGTTTTCTGGGATTCGAACTTGGAACCTCATGCGTAGTGATCCGACACACTAAACACTTACGCCACGGCGCCCACTTTATAAAAACCAAAAGAAGTATTACCAAACTAGAAAAAGAACATCATACAGAGAAAGTGGAGAAAATCATTAACCATTCTGTGAAGAATTAAGAGACATTTCATCCCCTTTATTATTTTGGGAAATCTCTCTCTGCGCACGTTGGGTAATTTCAAGTGATTTGGAACAGACTATACTATCTTTCCTTGAATTTATATTATCAATTTTTAGTGACAAGGTAAATGGTTTGATATTTACTTTTACATCACTTTTAGTTTGTTTATGTCTTGCTTCTCTTTTGGTTTTACGATAATAGTCGATTTCGCAACTTCAGCAAATGATTTTACTCTCTTCGATCCTTCAACTATTTTCTCTTCACTTAATTTTATTAAGCTCTCTTTAATTAAATTTACATTTTCTTCTTGTTTTTGTAATATTATTTTATTTTCTTCAATTTTTTCAGTTAAATGACTTATTTTATCACTAAACAATTTACACTTATTACACATACCATATATAAGATGTTTGGGTTTTTGTTGATCACATCAGCATCAAAAGTGGATAATTTCAAGCATCTTATATGAACAATTTTACCGCAAATACCACTGCCTCTAACCATATCCGTAGTCTTTACCGATCGAGTGCAGTCTTCGCAGTCTACACTCATATTCCAATTTTATAGTAAAAAAAACTCAAGTAGTCAAGTTATTTCAATGCACTAATGGTTATTATCACTTCCAAAATATGTAGTTATAGTTTCATATTTCATTATAATCTAGTCTATAAACAATAATATATTTTAATCTTTCAGTTTCCTCAATTACGGTCGAAAGAAGTACAGAGAGTACGTAATGCATAAAAAGAGTAGGAGAAACTTAATATTTTGGCAGTACGTCTGGTCATCTTGGTTTAACGGCAGGACTCTAGGCTTTCTGCTAGACGTTTTTATTGAACAATCGACGGCTGTTTGTGCTTTTTTACTCTGGGACCTACAGTTTAATGCCGAATCCGAACGGCGATTTGAGAAGCTTTTTTCGTGACAACAACTCTCGGATGTTTGTCAGACGCTCGCGAGAGGTGGGACCGTGAAAAAACTTTTTGGTGTTTTCTGGGATTCGAACTTGGAACCTCATGCGTAGTGATCCGACACACTAAACACTTACGCCACGGCGCCCACAAAGTTTTGTTTAGTTTATCATTTTTTGTAGGAAACTGTTTTTATAGTATACAGCAATCCCTCCATATACGCGAGGGATGCGTTCCAAAAAAAATCGCGTATGTCGAAATCGCGTATTTTGAGACTAGAAACTGTGTGAAAATATGTACGTACATATAGAAATGCGTTCCAAGACAAGCAATTTCAAAATAAATATTTTATTCAGTTTTTTTTGTTTTTAAAAAGAAACTTAAAAACAATTCAACATAGGAAAAACAAAAGCAATGATAAAATTTAATAAAAACGATTTTTTTTTTTTATGTTTTCATTGTTCACAACACGCATTGAATCACGTTGAATCGCGTATAAGCACCGTGTATGTAGAGGGAATTTCAGAAAAGCTTAATCGCGTATGCTGAGATCGAGTGTGTGGGGGGCTCAGTGTATTTATTTTACAAGAAAAATTACTTACCGGACTTCATTATCAATTTCAAACAAAGACAAACAGATTGCGCACTTTTCGGCATCCTCATCGGATTCACTCGCACGACGGATACGCTTGTATTTGTGCGGTAGGGTATTACGTTCAATAATTTCCTGTGGAAGAAAATTGATGTCAATAATTGTTAAAAAACTTAAATAAAGAGCACTAAACAAAATATATAACAATTCATGAATAAAAATATAAAGGAAGGCGAAACTATTTCAATCCTGGAAGGTGAACATCAACTATCGCTTCCAAAGTCACGATACTGTGGTGGAGCTCTCTCTGGCGGGGAAGTGTTTCCAAACATTATGGTATCATAGGTATGCGTTTTTTTTACGTTCACTTAGTTGATGGCAATTTATTACTTTAAAGAAATTTACTTTTTGTAAAATAACGGAACAATAGTTAATCATGTTATACAATCTATGCCACACATTTGAAACATGAAGATGATTGATGCCTCCGTACAACTACAGTTTCTTACATTTACGAAACAAAACACTTACCAATGATGCGCCACGATTTGGTCTTAAGGTTGGCCCGAAAACAATCCTAGATCCAATATCTTCAATCGATCTCAATGTTGTATACGGTGCCCTCAAACCTATCTCTAAGCGAACTGGAGTCGGCAAAGCATAATGAATCATATGATGATGGACAGCCGGAGAGGTTCTTGTTCGTGGCTGTGTTGTAGGTGGTGGCTCAAATGAACTGGACATGCTAACCATCTGATAAGCCTACAGAAAAAAAATAAAAATATTACCTTATTTATTAATCCTAACTTAATAATTACAAATTAAAACGTTAGATTAAAGTATAAAGCTAGCATTCTAATTATACTAATGAGATAACCGCGCGAAAAAAAAAACAAACACGTGTGTGTTTTAATTAGAAGAGCAAAGAGAAAAAATTAAATCGGCTTACGGAAAATAAAACCGGTCAAGAAAGCGTGCACTTGGCCGCTAAAAATAAAAACAAAGCTCAAGACAATTGAAGACGATGCGATCGGTGACTGTAAAATAAAAATAAAATCCGAATACGAGTAGCAATCTTGTTCAACTTACCGGATCCAAGCTAGAAACTGGTCCATTCCTAGTGTGCACACAGGAGCAAATATTCGGCATCGCCCGGCTGCGATAGTTAGGCAAACTGCGATTCGACGACAAGTCTATTGGTGTTGGCGTTAAATGACGGCGGTGTATTTCCTGCATGGTTTGTTGACGACACCAGAGATTTTGGTGTACCAAGTATGGCGGTGGCACACCCACTCTATGATGCTGATGATGTGGCGTTACCGCATTAAATGTTTGACAGCGACGTGAAGGAGCACGCAACGGACCATTGTCTCGTATAAAGTATGGTGGGTAATTGGAACTTTCTGTTGAATGGGCTGCTGGTGGAAAACGAAAGTTGGCACGTCGCGGCGGCGATGAATGTTCCTCTGTCGCTGATTCAGTTGTTGAACCAACTTGAGTGGGCGGTGGAACAGGTGGTGCAACTGCCGCTGCTACCGCCGCCGCAGAAGAAACAGGCGGTGCACCACTGTTAATAGTCGTCACAGGCGCTGCAGTAGTAGTGGGCTGTGCTGTTGCCGCTGGCGCTGCTGCTGCAGCTGCTTGCCTTGCTCGAGGGCATTGGTGACGGTAAAACTCTACCTGTGGATACATATCGGGTATAATGGGATCGCTGTACACGTAAGGAGCCATTTCTTCGTGGAAACGCTCACGTTGGCAAATCCCACGATAAGCATTAATGGGCATTGGGAAATCAGGTGGTGACACTGTTCGCAGTCTTTGGGTACGTGGCTGATAGGGGGCAAGCCGTGGCGGTCCAACTATATTGCCGAAAACATTGGGGCGTAAACGATTTACATTATAACGATATCCATCGTAGGGGTAGCCAGCATTCGCAACTCCCGCTGGTGACGTTGAAGTTACTTCACTATAACGTCGACCATAACGATAATCATGGTATGATCGTGCATCTGCTGCCGCAGCAGCTGCCGCCGTCGGTGTTGAAGAAGTGACTTCAGTTGGTGGAGGCGGTACTTGATGAGCTGTTCCACGCTGTAATGTAGGCATTGTAGATTCCGAGGGTGCTGAATTTGTTTGCTGCTAAGTAAAAAATAATAATTAATCGATAAAAGTTCAGGAAATTTATTCTTTTTTAATATGAATAATAATAATAGGATCATTTTGTTAATACAGTGTACTCTCTCATAAGCGGACACCGACAGTTCCGAGAAAATTGTCCGCTTATGAGAAAATAAACAAAATTAAGAAACTTTAAAAAAAAACACACATTGGCCATACATATGTTTTCTTATGTTGTTTTATTTATTAAATTAATGTTAATGCCATATTTCTGACGCTTACAAAAAATAAACACAAACAAAGGGATACAAATTCATTGTTAGGAAGTGAAATCAATGTTTACAATAACTTGCATAAAAAATAATAAAAAAAAAATTAATTTTGTTTGCACGAAAGTACTTTTCCCATCTGGATGTTTTTCATTCGAATTCTTAAAAATGACTAATTTTTCTCTGTGGCATTCAAGTTACAGACACGCGCATTTCCAACATTCATAAAATGCAACGGGATTACTAACCATTACTCGCACCCTATTCTTTACAGATAAACAGTACAGGTCGATTCACAGCTCAGCGACCTGCGAATGAGCGAATATTCGCAAATTTTGACATTTCATTCACAGCCGTTTTTTTGCGGTCGCGGCAATCCGCGAATTTGAGTTGTCATTGACTTTATAACTAATTGCCTAAACGTGAAAAATGCATAAATACATAGCATAGCTTTCATTCAGGAGGTAATATCCTACATTCTTTTGATAAATTCAACCACGGTCTTACCCACCAAGAACAAAGCAAAAGAATTGTGAGGTTAATCTCTCGCGAATGTTTTGGTCGCGGAATGCAGAAATCATTCGCTTATTCGCGGAAAAATCGGCGAATTGTTAATTTCTTCGCAGAAACTAATTACAATTCAACATTTTATATATTAATCAATAGATAAATTAAGCTCCGTTCCTTTGGAATAATAAAATTGCCAAGGGCGTGCTTATAAATGTGCTAAAAACTGTTTGTTCGCAGTTTGGGCATTCGCAATTCGCTGAGCTGTGAATGAATCTTACGTGTGTGATACACATTTTTTTTTGGTTTGGCTTTTTCGTTGCTTCTTGAAATTTGCAAAAAAAAAAAAAAACCTGCCCCAGTTCTATTTTGTCCGCCTCTGTTGCGGTTCTGAAGTTTGTTGTCCGCGTTCGGTTATAACAGAGTTCGCTTATGAGAGATTTATTATTATGGAAAACCACGTATTTTTTTCCGTTCTTTGAAATCTGTCCGGTTATGAGAGGTGTCCGCTTATGAGGGATGTCCGTAAGGAGAGAGTACACTGTATAATAGGGTTGTAACAAGCCGTATGTATTCGTTACTTAGTACCGAGTATTTTATTTCATACCAAATACCGAAACGTTACTCCACAAACAATATAGTTACTCGCATCATTTTGTTACTTTTGCATAAGTACCATATCCTAAACATATACCAAACGAAAACATCCACACACAAATGATTTCGCATCCAAGAAGCAACGCTTCTATTATCTTTTTTGTGTGTATACTGAAGTGTAATGGTGGTGTGAGTTGATTTATTTTTCTACTCATTTGGTTTAGTTTGTGTAGTGCGCGAACGCATAAGGCGACAAGTAAATTATTTTTGTTTTAATACAAATCGTCTGCCCAACAATTTAGGTGCGTTGTATTTATTTATATTTTTTAATCAAACATTCTATGCAGAGGCTGAGTGTGTGAATTCTAAATTTATTGGAAATTGAAATCAAACCGAACGTAATAGCTTTTACAATAGTATTCATTGTACTGCGGAATACCTGTTTTAACAAAAATAACGTGATAAGCGTATAAATCAAGTAAAAGCAAAAGTAAGTAAAGTAACGAGTAACAATATTTTTGTAACGGGCACTCGGACCTGAAGTAACCCATACATACGGGTATTCATTTTATCTCTACTTTTACGGCACTACAGTACAATAAACTCGGCTATAGACTCAAGCACATTATGGGGTTGAATAAATTCCCTTTTATCCAATAAGCCTTCTCAAATATTTCCGTCAATGATCGTAAATTCTACCCTGTAAATCGGCCCACATATCATGGCAAATACATTTTGCCAAAGTGGAGAAACTAAAGCGCTGATCAGGCAAAATAAGCTTTAACATCAATAGTCTCCCTACCATCGAAAAATGTCCACGTTTTTGCAGAATAACAATGTTAGAGCTCGATATGACACCACAAATGGTTAAACGAACTACCCCAGGCAAAAGGCGAACAGAGCTCGAACACATCGATCGCGCTCTGAACGTGCTCTGAACCGAGCGTGGTCAGAGCGTTCAGATTTGTTTATGAAACACAATTAAGCACTCTGAGGGGGACAAATCAGATCTAGGCGGTATAACACCCAAGTGAGCCCAGCGACACATATACTACCTTAAAAACCCTCCCACAAGTGTGCATGCGAGTCCGTGGGTTGACACGACTGGAGATCACCGGTGTCATAAAAGAAAGAAAGATCAAACAATACTAAAACAGGAGCATGCACGTGTCAAACAACAAACACCATCGCAATATGGTGCAAAAAATTGTATCGCAAAACTGTATCATTATGGTAATACTTGCAAAAAGGAAAGGCACTACCCCGCCAGGCACTACCACTGCTGTGCATGGTACTGATCCTGGACCGAGCAGAAATGTTCGGGTCAGAGCTATACGGATTCCGGGGGCTAGCAAAATAATGAAACAGTTTGGATGCAATTTGAGAGTCGCGAGTTGGAACGTTGGAAGCATGACCGGTCGAAGTTACGAGCTGTAAGAGATGATGAATAGAAGGCGGGTGGACATCTTGTGTGTCCAAGAGACGAAATGGAAAAACACCGGGAATCGGGCGCGTTTCTTGGACGTTAGGACAAAAGATTACAAGATGTTCTACTACGGAACGGAAAAGGCTAAGAACGGAATCGGTGTCCAGCGACCGTTTGATGTCTCTCAAACTAGTAATACAAGGAGAGGTGTGGAATATTGTCAGTGCATATGCTCCCCACAATGGGTACAATCAGAGAGATAAAGATGCATTTTGGCTAAATTTCCACAATCTCCTTAAGAACATCCCAAAGGAAGAATTTCTGTTTGTTGGAGGAGATTTGAATGGACATGTCGGGAAATCAAACGAAGACTATGAAGACTGCCATGGAGGACTAGGATATGGCACCAGGAACCTTCCTGGTGAAGACAACCTAAGCATGTGCAAATCACACTGTCTTATCGTGTTAAATACCACGTTCATCAAACAAAGCCGACACCTGATCACTTACAGCAGTGGTGGAGATGAAACTCAGATTGACTACCATTTGGTAGCCAGTTTCATGAAGCCTCGGTTAAAAGATTGCAAAGTGATCCTGGGAGAGGCAATCGCTCCGCAACACCGTCTCCTGCTTACAGAAATTTTTATGAAAACACCGAAGAAAAGCAAACAAACAAGGGTCTCTGAGAAAATCAAGTGGTACAATCTGGACAAAGAAAAAGGCGATGCTTTTGTTTTCGTAATGAAAAATTTCCTCTCTCACACCATCAACGGAGCTGAGGATGAAGAGTGCAGAGCACAAAATATGTGGGATTCCCTACAGCGAACTTGCTTAAAGAAGGCCAAATCACTGCTAGGAGCTTCAAAAGGCCACCATCAACACGCCAAGGAAACATAGTGGTGGAGTGATGAAGCTAAGAAAGTGATAAATGAGAAGAAAGCGGCTTTCAAAGCTTGGTCAAAGTGCCCCTCTAATAATAATGACGAAAAAGCTCACCTCGAAATGGAATACAGATGCAGCAAGAAAAAAGCGAAGAAGAAGTGCGCCCAGCTTCAAGCAGAGAGTACGGAGGGCCTGTATCGGGAGCTGGAGAAAATATCTTCCCCGGTTGCTGATGCAAACCATGCTATCCAGGAGCTGCGACGACACAATATGAACAAGAGCGCCACTATCTTCAAAATAGCCGCCCAAAGAAGGAAGAATGCTCAGGAGATTCGTTCGCCAAAGTTCATCAGCAATGCTCATGGCCAGCTTCTTGTGGATGACGACAAAATTCTGCAGAGGTGGCGGCAGTATTGTGAAGAGCTTTTAAACGAACAGTTTCCCCGGCTATACTTTCCAAGAGCCACCCCTAACTGTGAAGAAATACCCGACATTACAGTCGAAGAAGTTAGTGAGGCGGTCAAATACTCCAAAAAACGAAAAGCGGTTGGGCCAGATGAGATGCCCTCTGAGTTCTGGAAAAAAATGGGAGACGTCGGGTTCAGACGGCTCAGAACTCTCATCTCCAAATTCGTGAGAGGTGGGAAAGTTACCTTCTCCCGGTATACAAAGGGAAGGGTGATACACGAAACTGTGATAATTACCGTTCGATCAAGCTGATGTCACACACCATGAAGATCGTTGAGCGGGTATTAGGTGGCCGACTGCGAAAAATAATACGGCTATCTGATGATCAGTGCGGGTTTGTCTCGGGTAAATCAACCACAGATGCAATCCAAAGTATAAGGATCATAATGGAAAAACATCGTGATTCCTTAAGGGATTTGCATATTGTATTGGTTGACTTTGAAAAGGCATTCGACAGACAACCACGAGATCTGATATGGGTGGCGCTAAGACATCGATGGGTTCCAGAAACCTATGTACAGACGATCATGGACATATACGAAGGAGCAAAGACAAGAGTAAGATGCCCCGCTGGAGTAACCGAAGAGTTCTCAATCAAAGTCGGGGTGCATCAGGGAAGCGTTTTAAGTCCTTTGCTCTTTATTACAGTCCTTGATTATCTGCTTGAAGGTAAAGTGATGGACCCCAAGGTACATCAGTTATTCTTTGCTGACGATGGAGCCATCATAAGTGAGGATCCTACATCCCTGCAACGAGCACTTGATGTGTGGGTGGACGTTTTGGAGGGAAATGGGTATCGCATTAGTTCAAAAAAGACAGAGTACTTGTGCTGCCCGTTCTCTGATCCACTCAGGCCTATTCCAGACATTTATTTGAATGAAACAGCGCTTCCCAAGTGCGAAAAGTTCAAATATCTGGGATCTATGATCAATACCAAAGCAACTTGTGATGACGACGTCAATCATCGCGTAAGCGTAGGGTGGATGAAGTGGCGAGAAAATTCCGCTATCTTCTGTGACAGAAAAATGTCCCATTAGTTGAAAGGAAGGCTCTACACCGCAGTTGTACGTCCAGCGCTCACATACGGTTCACAATGTTGGACGATGTACAAAACGTATGAGAGTAAATAAACGGCAGCTGAGATGAAGATGCTTCGCATGACAGCAGGAGTGACAAAGCTTGATCGAATAAGAAGTTCGAAGATCCGTGGAAGCTTTCACATCAAGGAAACCATCGTACAAAAAATAGAGCGCGACCGGCTCAGTTGGTATTGCCACGTTCAAAGAAGAGATCATTTGAACCCTGTTAAAAAGGCAATATCTATGCACGTTCCAAAGACATCGCGATGTAGGAAAGGCAGGCCTATAAACGCCTGGATCAGACAAATGCGACGACATCGGCATTTCATTGGGCTCAGTAACCGAGTGATCCAAAATCGGCAGGCCTGCCGATATTTTCTGAGGTCAAATAGGCGAACACCACAGGCAGATCAGTAGAAATGCGGTGAAGTGGGAGGGTTGTGATCCCTTGTTTTCGGATCATAGCCTCGCTGATAAGAGGAAGAAGAAGAAGAATTAAGCAATCTGAGTCATTTGATTAGTAATTAAAGCTTGAGCTGTCAAAATATGAATAGAATATCTATTGATAGTTATTTTTTATGTTATATTTACTTTCTGCACCAGAACAACAAATTTCGTCCGCCATTTTAATTGTTTTGCATTTTTTTTTTTCTTCGTCCTCTCCTGTCAAGCACGAAAAACGACTGTGCTCAGGATTTTGCTCTGATCGCTTGGTCAATTAATCCAGAGCTCATAGAGTGCGCTCAGAGCATGCTCTGAACGAAAAAAGAAAAACGAATTCAGAGCTCTGATGTGTCTGAGCGAAAAAGAAACACGAATTTTTTTTTGACAGTTCAGGCTCTGCTCTGAACTAAAAAAAGAAAAACGCCTAAAGACAAAATTACATACAAAATGATAACAGCCTGCGCTGTTAGTCTGGTACTCAGAATTTGTTCACTATTCTAAAGAAAAAATACTTATAACAGGGCGGTTCCCTCGTGACTGGAAACAAGCGCAGCTGAATTTGGTGAATTAGAATCTAGCCAGTTCACCTTCACTAACGCACTTACTTGCAATATAACAAAGCAAACTGGACTCATATGGAACTGTATGAAGTTAATGGAGAGAAGTGAGAAATCTTTCCGCAACTTTTCTTTTCCTATACGGATCTGCCTCTATAAACATCCACAGCTATGCTAACGTTCCCAACCCAAATAAATAAAAAAAAGCAAATAAATTAAACACTCACCAACACGACTGGTTTAAACCCATCGACCTGCTCATCGTCATTAGTCAGATCAATCGAAACAATTGGCTCTCGCGTAGAGTGCACGAATACCACATCATCATCGTCGCCGGTGGAGTCAGACAACCAATCTAATTGCAGATCTGGCGCTGTAAGAACATCATTTGAACGCGACGAGGACGAACACTCACCGGTGTCGGTAGAATGGTTAGTAGCAGTGGCCACCGTGGCTTCGTGACTGGTCTTTGCAATCTTTTTTGCCGGACAGGATTCTGCCGAGCCCCGTCGTTGATAAAAGTGAAACTTTGGTGTTGTCCCTGCGGTCTTAGGTTTACGTAAATTAACTACAACCACATCGTCCTCATCGGAGGAATCTGTATCAGTTTGCTGTTGCCCCTGCTGTGGCTTTTGATGTTGTTGGTACTGAGACTTCCGCATTAAATCGTTGAAAATCGCTGCTCTTCGAGCAGCGCTGTCTACTATATATCGTGTGCTTAACGGCACACCCCGTTTCTGGAGGCCACTTGGCCCTGGCAACGATGATGGTTCATCGTAGTAACTTGCCGAGGATGATGACGATGTTGTAGAGTGGTCTGCAGGTGCAGCTGCTGTAGCTGTGGTAGTGGTACTCGGTGCGTCTTCATTGACAATGCGCCCATTTGTATCCTCTTTCGGTTTCTGCGTTTGTATGATTTGGAAGCCTTTGTTAAGAGTTACAGTAACAGTAACACCTCTAACATGACTATTGCTACTACTACTACTACTACCGCTATCACAGCCACTTGTTGAATCAAGTTTTATTGGAGATGTGGTTGACACTTTGCTGCTGGGACTGCTACTCGCTATTTGACATTGTTGTGCTGGGGCTAGTACTACTGATGATGATGTAGACGATGACGCAGAGGGTGCTGCAGCTATAGATGCTGATGCTGATGCTGATGCAGAAGCTGTAGCTGACGGTTTTGCTTTTGTGACAGCGTAGGCTAATATAGTAGTCTTGGAGCCGGTGTTATTACGATCCCTTTTACGCAACTCAAAGTGCTCAGCGATATTTGGCTGTTCATTCGTACTAATCAATGGCGGGGGAGATGCATTGCTGCTACCATTACTGCTGCAACCACTACTGCTGCTACTGCTGCTAATGTACATTCCATCGGGATTTATTTCAGTCTTAACTGGGTTGCCATTTACTATATTTGGTGGAGGTAGTGCTGGAGGTGATTGCTCTTGCTGCATAATATGTTGCTGCACATGAGGTGGAGGCGGCGGTGGTGGCGGCGGCTGGTGATGGTAATGATGATTGTAATGCGACAAAACCGGTGGGGGATGCGTATATGTGTTAACCATTCCACCATAGACATACGAAGGTGGTGATTGCCAACATGAATGCTGTGGTGGAGGGTTGTGTGCAAAATCGACAAGACTTTCCACATCGGCTATATCACCGCTACTGAACGTATGAGTATTACCAGCAGTGGTACTGCTGTTGGTACTGCTACTGCTGGTGTTTCCGTTAAATGATTGCATTTCTGGTTGTCGGCTCCTTGATGTTATTTGGTAGCCTGCGTCTCTAAAGGATCATTGAATCTCATGAGAAATTAATCACTAAAGGGTGGCTGTAACTAGGGGGATCTAATCTAAAGGGAAGTGATCTAAATTTCTAGAATAATGCTAATCATTTACCTTGCTGACTCACGTGGACAATTGCATGTTTCTGGTTGACATTTCCGACATAATAGCCACGGATCACGACTCATCAAATCCACCTGATACCGTTCCTGTGCTCCATTCATTGTATTTCTTGTTTCTATGTGTGGCGAAATGAGTTGATTATGATAGGCCGAATACATTTGTGGCATGTACGGCTCCGGGTGCATTGTATTCTGAAAGAACGAAAGATTGAACAAATAGCTCTACCACAAATGTGGTGAATCTTTTTTTCTCTTAACTGACGTATTGCAATCCCACTTGCTCCCTTGGTGAATATTGGTTGTATGCAAACAAATCATACGCTGTAAAAACGAATGTAATCATAAGATCAAAATACATACATAGAGAGAGAGAGAATGATGTAAACTACTTACGCTCATCACTTGCGCGTGGTTCCATGTCATAGCTATTTGTTAAGCTAGATGCGGAAAATGCTGCTTCAAAGATTTCACGAAATGGCAGGTCATGGTGTTCTTCGTGTTCATTTTCCATTTTAGTAAGATAAGTCTAGGAACAATTTGCGGCTTAAGTTTTGTAGTTCCTGGTTGAGTTATCTGAAAATTGGAGAATTTGCCGATAATCTGAATTCAAATGTCTGCAATAAATTTCCATCAATAAGTAACATAGCTGAATCAGGGCTAATGAACTTGGCAAGCGGGTGAAATCATGAGGCCTAGGTCCGCAAAAATACGAACTAGTTTTCTTCATTAACAAGAGATCTATTCCGGACGTTTTCCTTTATTAACAATTGTGCTTTCTGGATATGCTAACGAACTGGCAAGAAACTCAGATCATGGCAATGATCGATGAATGGTGGACCAGGAATGGGCTTTCGATTAATCCCCTTACAACTTAAGTTGTTCTTCTTACGAGGATCATGACCGGCTTAACTCAGCCAGTGGTAAAGGGCATCACTATCCGTATGAATCCAAATATCTAGTAGTAATTCTGGATAGAAACTTCTTTGGTCTAAACATGTCGAGCCGAAAACATCCAAGGCCAGTGATGAATAAGGATGAATAAGGTCCACTGGATCTATACGACTTGGTATAATCCACACTTGAGTTTTAATGACTTTGCGCGACACTTTTATCCTACAGCTTCCGCCTCATAGATATGCCGTCTGTCTGTTTCATCTGATTTTTAAGCGGAAACTTATACAATCTACTACTATATTGTAAGGAACAGGTGGAGGGGTCGAAGTATTATATTTGCATCAAGCTGCGCGTGCAAAAACTTTTTTGAAGCTGGTCGCAGCTGCCGTTCATTTACCCTCATGTGTTTTTTACATTGCCAACATTACGAACCGTGTGTGAGGGTTGGACGCACAACTGTGGCTTAGAGCTTTCCTTTCAGCTTAAGGAGCATTTTTCGGTCACAGAGTTTTTACGCCACTTAACCACCCTACGCTTACGCGATGATTGATGTTGTCGGGTTGGGCATAAAATCCTACCCCACAAAATCCCGTTCACAAATTTCCACATCACAAAATCCTTCCGCACGGAATATCACAAAATTCTTTCGCACTGAATACCGAGCACAAAATCCTACTACGCGGAATAAGGTACATACCTTATTCGCAAAATGGGCCAGCATGTGGCCTGAGTACGCTACGCAGAATCTCGTGGGCACAAAGTCTCACATAATATGATTGTGTGCGTGCATAAAAATCTGAAAGCATATCTAACATTTTATACACACTGGCGCAATGTTATTCATGTGTATACCGACCCTCCCACCACCCATCCTTAATCTGTCGTTATTCTGTGTGTAAACAACAACGCAGTTGTTGTTGGAGTGATTTCATTTCTCAATTTCTTGAAATGATGAACTAAAATATGTGCAAAATTTGAATGAATTAAAATTAGAGACGAATTAAACTTGGGCGGGCTGCTTCGCGGGTTAAAAGGATTTCATACCATGGGATATTCTTCAACCTATGCACCGGACGGCCTTCGGCCTCACATGCAGGTGCTCAGGGCGCCGATCGAGATCGGCGCGTTACCGATCCCACGCGGGCTTTTTGCCGATGTTTTGCAGTCGGGATTCTGTGCTGCGAAATTCTGTACATTGAGAAGACGTAGCGTTCCCATTTCGCGATCACAGGTTGATTGATCATAGATTCCAGATATTTGAACTTTTCGCACTTGGGAAGCACTGATCCATTCAAATAAATCTCTGAAATGGGCCAGAGTGGATCAGAGAACGGGCAGCACAAGTAATCCGTCTTTTTTGGACTAATGCGGTCCCAATTTCCTTCCAAAACGTCCACCCCTACGTCAAGTGCTCGTTGTTAATTCATTTTGACGAACGAATCTCCTGATTCTTGTTAATGCACTTTGGCGCACGAACGAACAATTCTCATTTTTTGCGCGGCTATGTTGAAGATGGTTGCTCTCTTGTTCAAATATTCTTATTATTATAATAACTGTTAAATTTAGAAAATTGCTCAAAATACCGCCGAATTTTAAACGAATTTAAAAAAAAAACCTAAAAACATCCAGTAGAGTTTATTTCAAATTTATATGAAATTCTTTTCTGCTGTCCTTCCTTCTTTTAATTGAAACGATTTATTCTTTCAGTTGAAAGATATAATAAACACACTATATCGAACCTCTGTACTGTAAAATGTGCGATAACAAATCCAAAATGTAAATATTTTAACCAAATAAACTATATGTTTATAATCTATCTAATTTGAAACGAACTCTAGCATATGGTAAATTCAGAAACGTAAAAAAAAAAAAAACCGCATCGATGCGGCATCACTGCTTAGTTGCGAGGCTGATGCGCAACACAGTTGATGCTGATAGAGATTATTGTTGACGTTTCAGAACAACATTTAAAATACAAAATTTCTTCTTTCATTTCTGACAAAATTTTTCCCTACAACACAGCTTTTGATATTTTTTTCCGAGCTAAACGCTTGCTCGTATTTCAATCTCTTTGAAATTATAAGTTTGATTTGTGCGGCACTGAAGTTCTCCCTGAAACAAATACATATATACATAAAATATCTATTCTGAATAACTAGTAAATATTTTATTTACTTTTACTTCTCCTTCATTTCATTTTACAAGCCTTATTTGTCCAAAGCATCAACAACAAATCACGAATTTTGCTGATGCTTTTTTCGTTGACGTTTGCGCATCAGTTTACCTAACTTTGCAATAATGAACACTTTACGAAAGAAGTGATGCCCACTTGATGCGTTAATAAACATTTGGCAGGGTTGATTGAGCATCGTCAATGCAGTGATGCGTTTCTGAATTTACCCATATACCCCGTTTATATGCGGAGTCGGAACTGGTTCCAAACCGGTTCCAAATACATATAAACGCTTTTCGAGTCCAAATGGGTTCGAGTCGACTCGACTCAGCTAACAGATAGTAGCTGGGCTACTATCGCAAGAGACCGCCAGACTCTTCGCTGAACGCGTATCCCGAAATCTCTCAATCACCCCTACACCGCCAGCATCAAGTGCCGAAGACCAGTGGCAATGCTGCCAACATGCCATCAGAAACGCCGGGACTGATGTGCTGGGTCTCGCTCGACCACCACCGCGAAACCCCTGGTTTGACGGAGAATGCCGGCGAGTGCATGCAGCAAAACAAGAGGCATACAAAGCGGCGCTGCAAAGGGAGCAGCTCTCGTGCTCGAGAGCTCTACGAGCAAAAGAGACGGGAAGAACATCGGTTTCTCCAAAAGAAGAAGAAAGAGCATGAGAAGCGCACGTTTGGGAATATCGAGAGTTTATACTCCAGGAACAATGTACGGAAGTTTTACCAAAAGGTAAAAAGAACGTGTCAGCGAAGCAATACCCGTACAGAAACCTGTAGAGATGAAAATGGAAACCTCGTAGTAGAATCACAGACGGTGCTGAGAATATGGTATGAAAAAACTACTTCTGCAGACTGTATAACGGCGACGAAGACCAACATCCCGCTGTCAGGCAGAATGAACCACTCAACATAGACGATGATAGTCAAAATTTCCATCCACCTGACCAAAACGAAGTGAGGATAGCAATATCCAAGCTAAAATCGAACAAGGCTGCTGGACCTGACGGCTTACCGGCCGAACTTTTCAAGGCAGCTGGTGATGAATTGGTAGAGTGCATACACCAACTCATTTCTAATATTTGGTCAGACGAGTGTATGCCTGATGAATGGAATCTCAGCATCGTTTGCCCGATCCACAAGAAAGGAGACCCCCTCAACTGCGCCAATTATAGAGGCATCAGTCTCCTCAACATCGCATACAAGATCTTTTCTGCGATATTGTGTGAACGCTTGAAACCTTTTATCAACAGCCTGATTGGACCCTATCAGTGCAGTTTCAGGTCAGGAAAGTCCACCATCGATCAAATCTTCTGGAGAAAACCCAAGAATTCCAGATCGATACTCACCATCTCTTTATCGATTTCAAGGCCGCCTATGACAGCATCTATAGAGAAGAGCTTTATAGAGCCATGTCTAGTTGCAGACATCCCTGCCAAACTTGTCCGTCTGTGCAGGCTGACGATGAAGAACGCTCGCTGCTCCGTCAAAGTCGGTAATGACCTCACCGAGACCTTTGATGTCAAAAAAGGTTTTAGACAAGGGGACACGCTGTCATGTGACTTCTTTAACATTGTACTTGAACGAATTGTGCGGAGCTCACAAGCCAACACCGGAGGCACAATCTATTACAAGTCTGTACAACTGCTTGCATACGCCGACGATATAGAGATTATCGGAAGAACTCAGCGGGCTGTCACCGGTGCGTTTGCAAGCATTGAGGCGGAAGCGGCCAAAATGGGTTTAGCGATAAACGTGGGCAAAACCAAGTATATGCTGTCAACAAGAAGGGAAAACCAACACCGCCGAATTGGACAAAACATCACAGTGGGCAGCAATAACTTCGAGGTAGTAAGGGACTTTGTCTACCTTGGCTCTGTTATAAATTCTACAAACAAGATTAGCGCAGAAATCAGTCGAAGAATAACTCTTGCCAATCGCTGTTTTTTGGGGCTTATAAGGCAAGTCAACAGTAAAGCCCTATCTCGAACAACTAAGGAGACTCTATATAAGACCTTGATCATCCCAGTCCTGCTTTACGGCGCTGAACCATGAACTTTATTAAAAGAGGATGAAGATATCCTTGGTTGCTTCAAGAGAAAAATTCTTCGTAAGATTTTCGGTCCCGTTTGCTTTGACGGGTTTTGGAGGAGAAGATTCAATCACGAACTATACGAGCTGTACAGCGACATCGACCTAGTCAAAAAAACTGCGTATTGGACGTCTGAGATGGCTAGGACATCTAGAGCGAATGGACACCAACGCTCCGGCCCGCAGAGTCTTCGAATCTAACCCCGAGGGACGACGCAGTAGTGGACCTCCTCGTTGTAGGTGGCGCGCACAAGTTCAAAGGGACTTCGACCAACTTGGAGTGCGCAACTGGAGGCAATTAGCTAAAGACCGAGCTAAATGGAGAGGCTTGTTGGTTGAGGCCCAGGTTCACCCCGAACTGTAGCGCCACCTATGGAAGTAAGTAAGGGTCGGAGATAGGAGAGCCTTGGGGACACTAGCATTAGTTGAAAATGTAAAAGTGCGTCCATTCAATACAACTTGTATTGATCGACTACTTAAATACGTCTCACCGTCACCATGGGGTTGGAGTTTGTTTAAAAGAGTACTCTGCCACATTTTAACGAAAGCGTTAGATACTATATACCACGGACAACTACTCTGCATACACCATGATGAATGCAATTGTTCCGGAATGTATCGCATTAAGTTCCCCGTGGAACGCTGTTGCCTGAAACCATACTGACGGTAATTGAGAAGATAATTTCTTTCGATATAGTATGTAACTCATAAGGTGGTAATTGACAATGCTTTCCATAACCTTGGAAAGGACCGACTTTAAAGAAATGAGGCAGATAGAAGTGGAGGTTTTATCGCCTTATAGGAAAAGGTTGAACTTGCGGAAGTTTCCACCTATCTGGAAGATGCCCGTGGAGTATGTAAGGTAGAAAAGATTATGTAGAAGTTTAGCTTGGGTGGAAGAATACCTCTTCAAAACTAGGGTAGACATTTCATCTGAAATGCAAATAGTTAACGGAACTTCTTGCCCAAAATTTACAAGTGGTTGGGCCTATTTAGAGTCATTAGAATATGAAGATCGTCCTGGAAAAGCAAGTGAAATGGTCACAACACATGAGATGCTTCCAAAATTCGTATATGCCCTCAGGGAATATATTCGACTCAAACTAATAGAAATTGCAGAAATGTTAAAAATATCCGAAGCAAAGAGTTTCAAACTTCTACATGATCGCCTTGGGATATCAAAAATCAGTGCAAGGTGGGTAACCAGAATGTTTACGACGCATCAAAAAAAAAATTAAGTACTTTGGAGCAGTGTGGCGGCAATCCAGCAAAATTGTTACTAGAGATGAAACTCGAGTTCATTATTATGGCATTGAGTCAAAGCACCATTCCACGATCATGGCAACAGTGTTTTGGGACACACAAGGAATCCTGTTAGGTTAGGTTGGCTGTCCACACGAGAGTGCAGACACACTTAGACCAGTGAAGGTCCTTTGTGATACCATGGATCAAACCATTAGGCCACTCAGGGACTAACAAAACCAACCGGAGCTTTCGACAAAGCGATGAATGCTCATGACGTCTAAGGACGCCAGATCGCGGAGGTCGTCAAGGAAGGGGGACCCTAGATGGAGCATTCTTTTATGCGACAGGGCTGGACATGTGCATAGGAGGTGAAGGATGGTTTCCTCCTCCTCCTCGTCCGTACAGCTTCTGCAGAAGTCGTTGGAGAAGAGACCAAGTCTTTTGGCGTGTTGGACTATAAGACAGTGTCCAGTGAGAACACCGACAACGCAGCTGATTTGTGTATGCAAATGTGTGTCTTTGTGTCTTATATCAGATCGACACTACGTTTTTGATCCAGCTTAGGCCAGATCTGTCTCGAAATGTGACACGTTGAGCCGTTTACCCATCTGAGGTCGGTCGTGCTGATAGCGTTCAGCTTTAGTAGATACTTACATGTAGCGAGGGGCATACCCAGGGCTTGCCTTTCACGCAAAATCCTTAGAGTGGTACCCTGTCTGGCGAGGTCGTCAGCTCTGCAGTTACCTGGAATGTCCCTGTGGCCCGGCACCCAGCATAGGTGAAAGTTGAACTGCTCTGTCATCTCCATAAGAGATGTTCAGGCCTCCTTTGAAGTGAAGGAGAACGATTCCAGGGACTTGATTGCGCTTGGCTGTCAGTGAAAGTGCTTCTTCTTCTTAAAGTTCCTCTCCGCTGCGGAGGTTGGAAATCATCGTTTTTAGTGTTTGTTTATTTGTGACACCTCTTATTATTTCTGTGGTGGAAAGATTGAGCCACTCCCGCATATTTGACATCCATGACATCCTTTGTCCCCCCACAGTTCTTCACCCTTCTATCCTTCCTTGTAAGATAAGTTGGAGAAGTTTGTACTTATTGTTACGCAAGACGTGTCCCAGGTATTCGAGTTTTCTTTTTTTAATTAAATATATAAGTTCTCTTTTCTTCTTTATTCGTCGTAGTACCTCTGCGTTTGTTATTCTGTCTGTCCAAGAAATGCGCAGTATTCTTCGGTATATCCACATTTCGAATGCTTCTATTTTCTTTAACATTGCTCTCTTTAACGTCCAGGTTTCTACCCCGTATAGCAGTACCGACCAAATATAGCATTGAACCATTCTCGTTTTGATTGTCAAATTTATTTCTCTGCTGCAAAATACCTTTTTCATTTTACAAAATACCGCCCTCGCTTGTTCTATTCTACATTCTATTTCTTTACTAGGGTTAGCGTTATTGTTAACTATCGTTCCTAGATACTTGAAACTGCTAACTTGTTCGATATTCTTGTTCTTTATTTTTAGCTCGAAGTTCGGTATTTGACGTTTCTTGGTTAATACCATAAACTTTGTTTTGGCGGTGTTTATGCTTAGTCCGTAGTTATTGCTTACACTGTTAAGCCTATTCATCATATTACTCAATTTATTTAAGTCGCTTGCTATTATAATAGCATCATCCGCATATCTTATGTTATTAATATGGACTCCATTTAACTTCAATCCACCATCACTTTCTTTTATTGCTTCTTGAAATATTTCTTCGGAGTACATATTGAAAAGTAATGGAGATAAAATGCATCCTTGTCTCACTCCTCTACGAATCTCTACTTCATCCGATTCTTCTTCTTCCATTGCTATTTTTGCTTTCTGTCCCCAATATAGGTTTCTGATCACTCTGCTGTCGTTCATATCTATAAGCTTACTTTCGAGGATTTCCATCATTTTGTTGTGTTGTACACTGTCAAAAGCTTTTTCGTAATCAACGAAGCATACAAAAACGTCTCTGTTCATTTCCAAGTTTCGTTGAACTAATATATTGAAAGCGAACAGCGCCTCGCGAGTACCAAAGCCGTTTCTAAATCCAAATTGAGAGGAGCTTATGTCATTTTCAAGTTTATTATATATTCTCTTGTGCATTATTTTAAGGAAGATCTTTAACGTATGGCTCATTAGGCTAATTGTTCGGTAGTCGCAACACTGTACGGCTTTACTTTTCTTTGGTAGTGTTATGAAGGTAGATTGTTACCAGTCTCTTGGAATCTTGCCATATCTATAAATTGCGTTGAACAGATTGACTAGTACCGGGATACTTTCTTCATCGATAAGCTTCAGAAGTTCATTTGGCAACCCATCTGGGCCTGTAGCTTTTTTATTTTTGGACTCTTAGAACTTTCATGACTTCTTCTTTCATTATTTCCGGTCCCTCAGATCCGCGAAAAGGTTCTAGTTGGTCTCTTTCACCCGTAAAAAGCTCTTCGATGTATTCTTTCCATCGTCTCAGTTTGTCTTTCGTGCCCACTAAAATCTTGCCTTCCTTATCTTTTAGCACCCCTAGCTGCTTTTTTCTTCCAGTACCAGACATTTCCTTTACTTTTTTATGCAAGTTAAAGCTGTCGTGATTTCTATCGTACGTCTCTAATTCTTCACATTGCTCTTTTAAGTGTCTGTTCTTTGCATCTCTAATCTTATTTCTTATCAATCTTTCTATCTCTTTGTATCTATTTTCATTGTCCTTCATTGTTCTTTCTTCCATTAGTATTAGTATTTCATTAGTCATCCACACCTGTCTTGGTCGTTGGTATCTGCTGTTCAGGTGTCTTTTCCCCGTCTCTAATAGAATTTGCTTAAACTCTATCCATCTCGAATTAATGTTTTCTTCAAGAGTTTGAACCGTACCCAAGACTGTGAGTTTTTCCTTTATCTCTCTTTTAACTTGATCTTGTATATCTTGGTTTTTGAGCAGATTTAGTTCAATTTTTGCTTGCTTCGTGAAAATGCTAATATCCTGTTAATATAATCATAAACCAAAAGGCGCCAGCACCGCATGAGAATACTTCATTAGAATCTATTTAAAAAAAAAGAAGGGGAGATTAACAAAAGGCGCGCTCTTACTTCATGGCAATGCAGAAGGCTCAAATTGCCATAGCTGCTTTGAAGTTATGTGGCTTCCAGGAATTAGCTCATCTGCCTTACAGTCTCGGCTTGTCACCTACTGATTAGTAAATTTGAAGAAAAATTTACGTGGAAAGTATTTTTATGATAATGAATCAATACAGGTAGCCGTAAACGAAAAATGCGAAGCCAAACTGTATAATTTTTTGTACGAAGGTTTAGAAAAATGAATCAATGGATCGTGGGCGCCGTGGCGTAAGTGGTTAGTGTGTCGGATCACTACGCATGAGGTTCCAAGTTCGAATCCCAGAAAAAAAAATACTAAAAAGTTTTTTCACGGTCCCACCTCTCGCGAGCGTCTGACAAACATCCGAGAGTATTGTTGTCCCGAAAAAGGTTCTCAACATCGCCTTTCGGATTCGGCATTAAACTGTAGGTCCCTTCCATTCGTGTAAAAAATATAACGCACACAACATGAGTGGTTGCGAGAAGCTAGGCCCTGACACTTTAAAGAGCTGTTGCGCCAAATATTTGTATTTGTATTTTGACGAGGTTATGATCCGGAAACAAGGGATCATATAACCCTCCCACTTCACCGCATTTCCACTGACCAGCCTGTGAGGTTCGTCTATTTGACCTCGGAAAATATCGGCAGGCCTCCCGATTTTGGATCACTTAGTTACTGAGGCCAATCAAATGCTGGTGTCGTTGCATTTGTGAGATCCAGGCGTTTATAGGCATGCCTCTCCTGCCTCGGGACGTCTTTGGAACGTTCATTGATATTGCCTTTTTAAATGGTTTCAAATGATCTCTTCTTTGAACGTGGCAATACCAACGGAGCCGTATTCATGTCCATGTAGATTATATCTATACATATAATAAAACTGTAGAGGGTCGAATATTCCTGAAACTACTCCACGGATACCGATGAAACTTGACATAGTGATAGCTTATATCGGGTCAACATTTAGAATACTATTTATCTCGGGCTTTCGCAGTTGCATTGCTCTTACTTTTCAAATGGTGTATACTTTATCGTGATCTGCCATCCAGAAGCTGAGATTTAGTCAAAAATATCTTTTTCAAATTTCAGAATTTAATTAATCTTTTCTTTTCTTGATCTTGGTTGAATGATGAACTCAGTGGAGAAAGTAATTTTCTTTTCTTTTTTATCTCCTTTCGCTGTCTCTTCGCAATCTTTAAGAGCAGAGCCGACTGGCTTCCGGAAGGGGGATGGTACCATACGTGTTTTCTTATTTTTTTGTTTCCTTTTCTGTTATACTTGCTTTGTTGCGGATTCCCATTGGGGAATTTATAATTGAGTTTACACATTTTCAGTATTGCATTCAGTTGGCAATTACATTTCAACAAGTAAATTTAAAAGTGAAGTCAACTAAAATGCGGACGAAGCAAGGCGACCACGGGTCAGCTAGTTGAAAAATACATACAAGCATACATTTTCAATGGCCCCGTAAGACGTTATGAGGGTCGCGGAGCTGGATGCTCAGGTGGACTCTCCAACCTTCTCGATCCACCACCATTGACTCCAAATCATGGAGAGGAATCCCTAGACGGCTCCAGGATGGTTTCGGACTTGATCCAACCATCCATTTCTATGCCTACTTTACGGCACGTCCTGGAAGTCGATCTGGGGGCATACGTGACCAAACCATCAAGCATAGATCATTCCGTTCGAAGAAGAAGCTGCTCAATACTGAGCGCCTCGCGTAATCTTGCTTTGCGTACTCGATCCCTATGAGTTATTACCACAACACAGCGAAGGAACCTCATTTCGGCAGCTTGAATCGCGACCTTATTCTTTCGGTCACTATCCAAATTTCATGACCATAGGTGAGAATTGGAACATGAACCTAGTTAAAAACCGATAGTTTAGCTTGAACACTATTTTCGGCCTTACTTATAACAGACAGTTGAAAACTAAAATTATAAAATTGAAATACTCGCACATCCGTCTATTTCTATCCCATGTATAGGCAGCTATGGGTGGGGTATACCAAAACTCGGTCGCACGAAACCTGTACCCAAATTCATACTCAAAAACCTGTACCATTTTTTATTCTGAAAATAATAATGATAACGTTGGTCTTTTTGAAATGTTGTTTATAAAAAAAAAATTCCAGAATCTAATTGCTCATCAGTCTGTGCGCTACCAGCTGATATTTTCCTGGAACCAGTAACTTCATCACGTTTCCGGAGGCATCGATATTCATGTAGAAATATGCAAACCATCGCTAAGAGACAGGTGTTTTCTCGACTACTGGACGAGATGAAAAAAAAAACCCAATCTATTTGGATTGACAAAATACTTAAACTTCGTACTTTTACAGTGAAAACGCGAAACAGCAAGTGGATTGTGAACGCTGTACTCTTATAAACGTAAGTCAATTGAACAATCATGTACTTGTGACCTGTTAGCATTCGTTACAAAAGGTAACCCAGTCAATTGAATTATTAACCATCCATTCATTTCACGAACTCTGGCTGTGGCCGACACATTCATTAAAAACTAATTCCATAGAGGAAACCATAGCGAACAACGACGACTGCAAATAAATGATTAAATCGTTTCCTACGTGATGTGTGTGCGTGTATATACCCCGATTCCATTCTCTTAACTCCTCCACAAGAGCAAATGGGCTTTTGTACTTTTTTTTTGTTTTCCACAGAAAAAAACTTATCCACCAGTACTCCGCTTAAATCTAATTACCAAAACAAAATCCCATTTGTTTGCTCAAAAAAAAAAAAAAAACCAACAATGAATCTGATTATTCATTCTGGGTTCCCCACAGTCGAGAGATAATAGCGCAGAGCCCTACCCCAGAGCGACGACACAGTGTACGAGAGTATGCATATCAGTGAAGCTATTCCCTTAAAAAAAAAAAGGAAAAAAATGTTTGTATCTATCCCTAGTTACATGGACTTTTTCCTCTACAAAGCGGTCCCTTCCCTTGTTCATATGTAAAACTGCATCGATTTTGCCATCAGCTGATTACACACCAAGACGGCACGGATGACTGGGGGATGAATGCAGTTTTGCACACAGATTTCCAACCACCACCACCAGCGCAGTGGGGCCCCCGCTCCACTCGCCTGTGGAAAAAAAGTATATTTTCCTCTCAGCACCATCCCACTGGATTGCAAATTGCTAGCGAAACCAATTATTAATAAGTCTAGTAAAATATGTATAATAACCTTTTTTTTTTTTGAAGGAGCGACGACGTCGATTTATTGTGGTGCTCAGTTGGATTTTGTTCCCGGACGCTGTGGAGTATCTATGTTCCACATCTTTTTTCCTGGAGCGATATATGCTGAGCTGATGTTGCTTTGTTGCCCAGTTTCTGGAAAATCCGCGGTGGAATTTAATGATTTCTAGGCTGTAAATGGGGAAATAGGAAACTCTGTCCAAAAGAAATGAAAAAACAACACGATTAGCGCGACGACTACGACACACAGAGAATTATGAACTTTTTTCCTCTGCAAAAAAAAAAAAGTTTTTCTCGTTTTCATAGGCGAACGCGAACGGCTGGCTGATTGCTAATGTGAGAATACGGCCGCTGCTACTGCTGCGGCGACGACGAAAACAAAGGGAACACTCCAAAGTGCCATGATTGAAATGACTGTATTCAGAGTTGAATGTGCTATGTAGAAAGTACTGATTTGTGGATTCCATTTGTGGGTATTGAAATGGACGAAAATGGGTAATTTTTTTTTTTTTACTGGAAATGTCAAAAATAGTTAGTTAACAACAAACGTTTAGGTCCATTCACAGCTCAGCGACCTGCCAATGTGAACGAACGAATATTCGCCAATTTTGACATTTTATTCACAGTTGCTTTTTTATCTGGTCGCGGCAATCCGGGAATTTCAGTTGCCATTCATTTTGTATTTACTTTGTTTATTTATTAATCCTTACTTAATAATTACAAATTAATAGGTTAGGTTAAAGTATAGGGCTCTTGCATCGATGGCTTTCGGCCCTGGAATTAAATTATAATCTTAAGGTCCATTCACAGCTCAGCGACCTGCGAATGCGAACGAGCGAATATTCGCAAATTTTGGAATTTATTTCACAGCTACTTTTTTATCTGGTCGCGCCAATCCGCGAATTTCAGTTGTAATTCATTTTTGTAAATGTGAAAAATACATAAATACACAGCGTGACTTTCATTGAGAAGGTTATATCTTACCTTCTTTCGATAAATTCAACCACGGTACTACCCACCAAGAACAAAACAAAAGAATTGTGAGGTTAAACTCTCGCGAATATTTTGGTCGCGGGAATGTGGATTGCGTCCTACATGTGTGGAATGTGAATAAAAGTTGACAGTTCGCAAAAATAATTCGCTTATTCGCGGAAAAATCGGCGAATTGTTAATTTCTTCGCAGAAACTAATTACAATTTAACTTTTTATATATTAATCGTTAGATAAATTAAGCTCTGTTCTTTTGGAATAGTGAAATTGCCCATGGCGTGTTTATAAATATGCTAAAAACTGTTTGTTCGCAGTTTGGGCATTCGCAGGTCGCTGAGCTGTGAATGGACCTTAATATCTAGACTTACAATTAAATGATAGATAGACATAATATTTACGGCAACAGTAGTTTTTAAAGTTTCGTAAATGGAGGAGTTTGACAGCATGGAATTCAGGTGATCTAAAAGATGTTGCAAATTGAACACTTGGTTGCAGGTCTGGCAAGTGGGAGGTCTTTATTTTTTTAGCAGGTATTTGTGGGTTAGGCTGGTGTGGCCTAGACGAAGTCGTGCAATGTTGGCAATCATGGCCTTTGATATTGTTGTTGGATAAATGGGCTGAGTTTTATTCGGGTTAACTCTTTTGTAGTGGTGAGTATATGCTAACCAGCCGTTGCATTCTTTGGTTTTCAATTTGCATTTGATGGGCTTTAAAATGTCAAGTTTGTTGTAGGTGTTGAAAGTCAAGGTAGGATAATCTTTGGCAGAGGTGGCTGCTTTATCGGCGTTTTCGTTCCCTAGTATTCCAGCATGACCAGAAACCCACATGATTTTAGTGTATTTGGAGTTCTGATGATGATGTCTCTCAACTTGGATATGAGTGCGGATGTGTTGTTCGGGTTCATGGTGGCCTTTATAACAGAGAGGCTGTCTGTGCAAAGAACCCAGTGACCCTTCGTTTTATTGGCGTGTTTCATAGCTTCCAAAAGCGCAATGGCTTCAGCGGTAAATATTGAGGCGTAATCTAGAAGAAGACCGTATTTAATAAGTGTGCCGTTGTGTGTTGTTACAGCGAAGCTAGTATGTTGGTGAGCTTTTGAGCCATCGGTAAAAATACATTTTTATACTCTGTCCAACATAAATTGGCAGTACAGGGAAGATAGGGATGCTTGTCTCTCATTCGCACTCTTTTGTTTTCCTTAAGGTGCTATTCTAACAAAAGCTCTTACAGGGTTTCCGTAGTAAGCATTTCAAATTAGCAAAAGTCTGAAAGAATATTATGTAGAGTTACCGTCCTTTTTTTTAGATTGACATTTTTATTTAATTTGTTTTATTTATAAAAAATAAAACAAATTTATCTTTTTCCACACCACCAAGAAGTAAGATAAAAGGCGCACAAAACTCAAAAAAAAAAAAAAATACACATTTTAGAAATACAATTTACATAAAAATACTTAACTTCGCATTAGTATCACAATCCAAATTTAGAAAAATACACTTAACATAAAAAAAACTGACCACGCGCTATGAAAACCTATGGAAATAAACTTTTTCCTTAAAGAAACAGCTTACAATTTTGTAACTGCATTTTAACGTATTTTCCACATATTAAAAGAAATGCAAAAGATCAAAACAAGATCTCCGCGATAACACTTATCATTAAGAAGTTTTTTCAAAGCTCTAAAACCAAAAGCTCCTCAATGGAAACCCAAGGAAAAAAAACTGAACGTGCTACCAAACGGACACTGGTAACTCTGAATGCACATCAATTTAATGGGGGTTGAAAGTGCTGCCAGATCGTGGTAAATTTACCTATTCGTGGTAAATTTCAACTCCAATTTTCAGCATATGGTAAAAAGGTAATATTTTTCGTTTTCCATGCAAAAAAGGGAAATTCTACTGACAAATTCGTCTTCTCACTCATTCTGACTGCAATAGTCAGTAATGAATTCAGCCCATAACTTGAAAGGGGTAGCTTCACCAATCTCACGTATTTGGTGATTGTATGCGTAGTGATCTACTATTGTTGTGTGGCAATTATTAATACATGTAAGGGAATACAGAATTATAAGTTTCATGTACACTCGGTACACAACAGCATATGATTTTATTTTGAGAGTCATTCTTCTAGAAATACAAGGATTCTTTCAGTTGTAGCAGATGTAAAAAATAAAAATAGGAATAGTGTGAATTGTGGTTTGCTTAACAGTATTTGTAAAATAAGATCTTCCTTTCAGGAACATTTTTATTGAATCGGACATTACATTTAAGAATTTTATTTTTATAAAAAAAATCATTTATCCAAAATTCATATGCAGGTAAATAAATAAATATTTAAGTACAGATAGGTTTAAGAAAAAAATATTAATTTTGGTTTGCAGTTGTTTCGCAGAAGATCGCTCATTTTTTGCAGTTGTATGCAATGGCAAGGTCGTTTAAAAAAAAAAAAATGTTCGTTAGTTTTGTAGTTTTACTTTAATTCCGTTTCGTGCTTTTGGGGTGCTCTTATGACCTTGAAAGTCATTTTGTACTTGTGTGGGAAATTTTTGGTGGAAATGGTAAATTTTTACCCATCATGTGGTATTTTTCTTGAAAAAAGTCTGGCAGCACTGGGTTGAATAGCAACAGCCACAGGCCACAGCCAATCAGTGCACACTCAGATGTGCGCTGAATAAGATGTTTTAAATTTATGTCTGATGGAATTGGAAATTCACTGGCGGGTAAACACTTTTTATGGGAGGTTTCTTTCAATTTAGTATGGTGCAAAAATATGGCACGCTACTGATTTTGAAAAAGCTTCCCCATAAGACGTGTACTGCGAATTTATGTTGGACAGAGTATAGTTCCTCGATTTGAGTTTTGTCTCAAGGCTTTTGAAAAACGAGCGAAATACATGAGTTGGTGTGTAACCTTTGGGATACTTTGCCAATGTTAATTCGAAAGATTCAGGTTTTAGCAGCCATGGTGGGTATATCGGCGATGATAAATGGTGTGTTTTTTGTGGGATATCGAATTTCTGGATCTGGTTCCATATGCAAGAGATAGCCGGCCAAATTTTTTTTTGCGCTTGGATCGAAGTGCTTTGACTGCATTTTTGGCTGTTATAGAGTTGGAGGAAAACAGCAGTTTTGTGCCAAGTTTAAGGGTAATTTCCTCGTACCTTTCATCCAACGATGGAAGGCCAGACTCTGCCAGAATGTTCCTAATTGGCGTCGTTGGGAAGGCGAATACTGATCTCCTCGCAGCTTAGTGGTATGATGGCTTTAAGATGTTGAAAGTTGTTTTTGGACAGTTCCCATAAATACTTAACCCATAATCTATTTTGTTTAAAATTAACATTTTTGTAATATAAAATAAGGTATTTAAATGAATTTTAGACTTTTTAGAAGAAAAATATTTTATAATATTGAGCCTCGATGCTATTCTTTTCTTAAGCTCTATACAATGATATTTCCAATTGTATTTGTTGTTAAAGTATAAACCTAGTATGCGGAGATTCTCGACATTTTGTAACGGAATAGAATTAATTGTTAGATTTACACTAGAACAGTTTCTTTTTCTACGAATGTGTAATATTTTACACTTTTGTAACGAGAGGTTGGCACCTGAACTGTTGGACCACTCATTTATATCATTAAGTATGTTAGTAAATGTTGTTTTTGTTATTTCATTGTCGCTGTTTTTACACAAAATAAACACATAATCGGCATTATCTTACTAACGTCGTCAAATGCAATAGAAAAGAGCATCACCCATAAAGATGTCCCCTGGGGGATACCATTCTGCAGCAAAAATGTATTGGAATAAGTGTTGTTAACCTTAACACAAAATTGTCTATTAGAGAGGAAAGCTTTTACAAAGTTAAACATCTTTGGTCCAATATTCCATTCTTTCAACTTTTTTTTAGAACAATGTGCATGCCTATCCTATCGAAAGCCTTTTCGAAGTCTAATGAGAGGATGGATACATGGCTTTTGGCTGATATTGCATTAGAAACGTAGTAGTCGATATGGGGTAGCGCGTCGATGCAGCCGTGGTTTGGTTTGAATGCTACTTGATTTTATATATATATATATGGCGCAACAGCTCTTTAAGTGCCAGGGCCTAGCTTCTCGCAACCACTAATGTTGTGCGCAACAATACTCTCGGATGTATGCCAGACGTTCGCGAGAGGTGGGACTGTGAAAAAGCTTTTTGGTGTTTTCTGGGATTCAAACTTGGAACCTCACGCGCAGTGATCCGACGCACTAACCACTTACGCCACGGTGCCCACGCTACTTGATTTGGGCTTAATAATTTGTTGGACTCTGTGTACCAAGAAAGGCGTTTGGCATTATTTTTTTCCAAAATTTTGGATATACACGCCAATAAAGAGATAGGCCTATACCCATCAATGCTGCAAATATCCTTATTTGGGTTTGGTAACAGAATTAGGACGGCGATTTTCCAACTTTGTGGAATGATACATTTGTCAAGTACTTTATTATAAAGGTTAAGAAGACTAATTTTAGCTGAACCAGGTAGGTTCTTAAACATTGGGTAGGAGAGTCTATCCCTGTCCGGTGTTTTTCCTAACAATTTGCTTAGATATGCTTCTAATTCGACTAATGATATCAGTTGTTCTATAATTTTGCAGGTCTTGTTAGTTACCCATTGTATTGGGTTTGAAAGCGTTTGATATTTGATAGCTACAAAGTTGTTGTGAAAGTTATTGTCCTTTGAGTTCTCTGCCCAGGTGCGGGCAAATGAATTACTAGTTTCAGCGGGCGAAACAAGGAAGCCAGAAGTTGTGTTTATGCTCCTTATTTGCTGACAGATTGGAGACATACCATTAAGACGCCTAATTTTGTTCCCAATGTCGGTAACACTGGTGTTTGAGTTGATGGTCGAAGTAAAAGAGTCAAAGCTTTTGCTTTTGCTAATTTTTGCCTGCCTTCTAAAAATTGCGTTAGCTTTTTTTATACGATTACGTTAATATCAATAGGGTTCTTCTTAAATCTCTTTCACATATTAATTTTATCGTCCCTTAAAATGCTGAGTTGACTGTTCCACTAGGGAACTACACGATAGATTGGTTTGGGGAATGATTGAGGAATAGACTCATTTGATTTTTGAAAATATGCAGCAGATTTATTGATGTTTATTGGTGCACCTAAAGGACTGATCACTCTCATAGCACGTTCTTTAAATTTTGGCCCTCGGGTTTCAGACTTGTTGAGACCACCTAAAGTGACGGTAGTCAAAATAGGTAGATGATCACTATTGTGGAGATCGTCAATTATATGCCATTGTGTTCTAGAAAATAGTTCTGAAGAGCAACAAGTTATGTCTACATGTGTAAATGTTTTGTGAGTAGAGAGATGTGTGGGGGGACCATCATGAAGTATGGTGAGGTTAGATTTAGTAATAAAATCTTCAAATATACGACGTCTTTGGTTCGTCCGTGGCGAGCCCCAAAGTTCGCTCCACGCGTTTACGTCTCCACCGAAAATTAAGGGAGTTCTGACCTGAGCCAAGATATTATATAGGTCGTTGATGTTAAAGGTTAGGTCTGGCGGGGCCTATATACCCACGTACGTGATTTTCCTTATTAAATGAAGTTCTATTGCTATAACTAAGATGTTTGAGCTTATCGGAACTTGCTTATGTGGAATGTTCTTCTTAACCATTATGCCAATACCTTGTTTGCAAGTAGTGTTGTTCGGGAGATTTTAAAAATATCCAACATAAGGTTTGGGAATTAAAGGCGAGGAGTTATATGGACAGTGAGTCTCTTGAAGAGAAATAATGTTGTTTTATTAACATGCTTAGCTCATCAAAATTATTTGCGAAACCTTTGATGTTTCATTGCAAAGTTAGGAGCTGAGCATTCGACGTAAAGGCGGCTTTTGCATTATACATAGTATTGTGTTGTAAGGGATATGGTGTTGAATTAGGGGTGTTAAGATTTCGGTTCTGCAACCCGGGGAATGCATCACCCTGGCTCCGTAAGGAGTCATAACATACAACTGTTGGGCCGATGTCGGTACAACACAGGTCGGTACGACGGTTGTATTGTGTATTTCCTACTTAATGATTGAGTTATCGGATAGAGATGGCAGAAATCCTTCCAATCGATGAACGATTTTCATTTCAAGGGGGAAGCATTAGCCTCATGTCACATTTTCCATAAAATTATGAATTTTAAACAATGCCACGGGGAAATTTAAACATTATTGCTAGATGCTAGCCATCCTGACTTTATTTCTATGAGTTTGGCATTGTATTTATCTTTCAGTCTATTTCGGATAATGATAGCACACCAGTTTTTTTTTGACAACGTTGCAAATGACAACATGATAAATATTGATCTTTTTTTTTCCTCTTGTACAAACCATGCCTACGTGGCAACGACACTGCGACCTGAAAGATCTATTGTATCGGAGGGTTGGAGTTAATCAAACAGACGTACTACTTTCTTCATGAAAGTCTTTAGTAGTGGAGCATTTCAGTTCCACTGAAGTAAGTATCTCCTTGTGGAGAATACGTTTCCTTAACCAGTGTAGTGCCGAACATTCACAAAGAATGTATTTGGATGTTTCATCCGCCTTAAAACATAACCGACAGTCCTTCTCTTGGCACTGGTTCAACTTGTTAAGGTGGTATCTCAGGCCGTAATGGCCAGTTAGAAAACCCACGAGCTTCTTAATGCGTTCTCTATCTAAGTTAAGGATTTCCTTATAGGAGTAAGGCTTGATTAATCGTTTGGATTGTCTTAGACCTGGCCCATTAGTCCAGTGGTCTAGACGAAGTTTGTTTTCCCATTCCTTAATCAGCGTTGTAGCTGTTGCCCAGTTGACGCCAAAACAAGGTTCAAGACCTATGAACGCAGATTCTGAGCCAGCTCTAGCAAGCTCATCTGCAGATTCGATGCCCACAATCCCTTGGTGCCCAGGAACCCAACGGTGTTTTACCCTGTTGTATTTGGCAAGGTCTTGTAATGCATCGTAGCAGCATTTCACAGTTCTGGAGTCCATTAGGTTGGATGATAGTGCCATAAGTGCTGCTTGGCTATCTGAAAAAAAATGTATTCTATCGCCTTTGATCCCCCTGCGAAGATTGTGTCTGTCGCAGATCTCAATGGCATGGATTTCAGCCTGAAACACATTGGGAGTCGTACCCATAGGTACCGAAATCTTTGTGTTGGGTCCAAAGACCCCAGCTCCAACTCTAGAATCCATTTTCAAACCGTCGGTGAACCAGACCAGACTTCTAGGCTTGGAATACCATTGGACCAGTGTTCGCGGTCCAATATTTCAACCTCGAATAACCTACCGAAAGCAATGTTGCCTGACCATGATATCTGGTATAGTGCAATATGTATCTTTTAGGGATTGAGTTGAGTATCTTTAAATGTCCCACTTGGACACCTGGTTTATACTCATAATCTAGCTGCAGCTTAATGGCATATCTAGCAGTCATCTTTCTAATGAAGATTGGTAGGGGTATTAGCCCGACAATAGCTTCCAGAGCTGTCATAGGGCAGGTGCGCATCACACCTGTAATGCCAAGACAGGCAATTCTTTGCAACTTCTGCAACTTATTTGCCGTTGTCTGCTGGAGGGTTTTTGGCCACCAGACGATGGCCGCATATGTTATGATGGGTCTAATCATCATTATGTACAACCAATGTATCATCTTAGGAAATGCCGTATAGGCGTTTACTGGCCCACAGTGCTGTAGTACCACGCTCTGTGGCGGACTTGATATGTGAATTCCAGTCAAGACGTCAAGAATTACACCAAGATATTTGACCTCACTGGAATAAACTAGTGTGGTACCTCTGATTATAATAGGTTCAAGGTTGACCTGTGCCTTCCCTGTAAACGGCACCAGAACGGTTTTACTAGGATTGATGGATAGTCCTTCTTTGTTACACCGTTCTACAACCTGAGATATTGTACTTTGCATCACGTTGGAAATTGTCGTGACGTGTTTACCTCTAATAAAAACCTTCAAGTCATTAGCACAACCGACGGTACTCTACTAACAAGTTGTCGATGACTATTGACCATAACAGGGGAGAAATAACTTCGCCTTGAGGACAACCTTTAGCTGCAGTTATAGACACCGACACTCCCCCGGAGGAGGAGGTAATGAATCGACTTACCAGCATGACCCTAATCCATTGGTTGGTCGATTCTTCGATACCTCTGCTACTAATCGACCTTGTGATCGAGTCGTGACCAGTGTTATCAAACGGGCCCTCGATGTCAATAAATGCACACAAGGCTTTTTTCTTTAAACTGAGTGTTCCCTCTATATTCTTGACGTACTGATTCAAGTGCAGAGGGTTAGACAGGTCTAACCGGTCTCTAATATAAATATCTATGAGTCTCTCCGTTGCTTTTAGGACGAATGATGTTAGACTTATAGGTTTATATGATTTAGGCAGCTCGCTAGGCCTATTGCGAGGAATGAAATGTGGTATTCAATCCTAATAGGACATTTACACATTTACCTTTCTCCAGGTGGGTGATATGTATCCCCAATTGTAGCTGGCTCTAAATAAAGCTGTCAATCGCGACAAGATGAGGTCAATTGACTTTTGTAGAAGTGCTGGAAACAGACAGTCACCGCAGGGAGCTTTAAAATGTTTGAAGGTTCGCACTGCGCATTCAACTTTGTCTGAACTGAATATTTTTCCAGATAAACTGTTAACTCTGCTGTGCACATAAGCCCTGTGGTTAACTGTGTTTGAGTACACATGAGATGTGTTAAGAGACGAGTCTGGGAAATGTACCTGAAGTAAGGTTCTAAGTGTATCCACACGGTCAGTCGTGTAGGCTACGTCATTCTTCTTCAATAACCCTACACAATTGACATGATCGTTTACGAGCGATTTATGGATTCGTGCCGCTGTAGGCATGTCAACAATGATTTCGCAGCATTTTCTCCAAGCAGCTCGTTTAAATAAAAAATACATAAATAAATATTTGGCACAACAGCTCTTTAAGTGCCAGGGCCTAGCTTCTCACAACCACTCATGTTGTGTACGTTATATTTTTCACACGAATGGAAGGGACCTACAGTTTAGTGCCGAATCCGAACGGCGATTTGAGAAGCTTTTTCGAGACAACAATACTCTCGGATGTTTGTCAGACGCTTGTAAGAGGTGGGACCGTGAAAAAACTTTTTGGTGTTTTTTGGGATTCGAACTTGGAACCTCATGCGTAGTGATCCGACAAACGCCACGGCGCCCACAAGCAGCTCGTTTAGATCAATTCTAGATTGTATTCTATGAGAGCAAACCTGTATTCGTCCCACTTCTTCGTTCGCTTTGCAGAGTTGAAGAGTTTTCTGACTTTCTTCCTAAGTTTCGCCAGTTGATCATTCCACCAGGGCACTTTACGTTTGCTAACATTGGTTATGGGGACGCAGCTGTCGTGGTAGGAATCAAGCAGTATATTGTTAAGCTGATAGGCAACTTCATCCAGGTCCTCTATGGACTCGATAGATGTGAGAAGCATATCTTTTTTTGTGAACACAAGTTCAGGATAGTATGCCAATCCGTAGATTTGCGATCGTATTTGTTAGAGACTTATGAGAGTTGGCCAGGTATATCAAACCTGATGTGCTGATGATCTGACAGTGAGGCCTTATCTGATACATGCCAATTTTCAATAAAATTAGAAATAAATGGACTAGCGAGAGTGAGGTCAAGTACGTCTTCGCGATTCGCATTTATGAAGGTGGGTTAAGAGCCTTTGTTTAAAATATCTGTACGAATACTGAGAAGGTATTCTAAAAGACGCTCCCCCCTTCTGTTGATGTTACTACTACCCAAAACCTCATGATGTGCATTGGCATCGCAACCGATGATGTAGTGAAGGTTGCTTTCCTGGCAGTAGTTTATAAGGGTCTGAATGTCTTTAGGCGGTTTATCACCATTGTCGTCAGAGAAGTACGCTGACGCACACACGATGTTCTGTGTACCTCTTTCAGTGGGGATTTCCGATAGTAGGGCCACCAGGTCTCTTGTTATAAATTCTGGAATAGGGAGAAAGTTTAAATTATTGGTAATTAAGCAGGCCGCTCTCGGCGCTGGATCTCCACACTTGGAAATCAACTTACTTGCCCTATTCCGGAGACCTTTAATCTGTCCGCAACTAACCCAGGGTTCTTGAATGAGACCAAGGATTATATTTTCTTCGGCGAACTGCTTGCTAAGGGTAGCGAGCGCGCCCTCAACATGATGCAGGTTGGCCTGCAGCACCTTGATCGTGCTCATCGATCTTCCGCCGAGGATCGAGCTTGTTGGGCCTCTTTGGGATCCTTTCCTCTACGGCAAGCGGTCAGGTTTTGATGACCCAGGGATCTGTTCTTAACCGACTCCTCGTGTCTTCGAGAGACGTGCCCAGGGGCACCGCTGATCGTAAACGACAAACCGGTCACATTGCAAGTCAGAGGAAGTCTAGGAACTGCTTTCATATGGCGGGTTGGATCCTTTGATCTGAATCCCGCAGTGCTGGTTCCTGCTTTAGAGCCACTAGTGCTACCAAGCGACTTCTTAGTCGTGGCAGCGGTTTAAGCAGTGGAACTGGTGTTGGGAGCAGGCGCGGAGGCACTGCTGGTGGAAACGGATGTTAAAGGGTCCGTCGCAGTAGCAGTTGTTGTGCCAATTGCATCCACTCCTGCTCCTGACCCTTGTCGGTGGTCTTTGTGATCAGTTTGATCTGGCCAAAACTGTAGCACATCTTTTTATTGAGGGTTTTCAGTACCGTCGGGGAAGCGTCATCAATTGCCAGCACAAGATGGAGGAGTGCACCTTCCTTCACCCTTTGCATGATCTTCCATGAAGTTGCCATCAGACCTTTATTTTCCGCTTCCAATGAAGCCAGCGGAGCTCGGGACTTTGTGGAAAGAAACCACGGATGGTATGAGTCTTAGGGAAGGATTCCTTTTCCACCAATAAGATGTTTAATCCACTTTTTTAATTGCCTCAAAATACGAGCTCACCCACCCAGCAGTAGCACGGTCTGAGCAGACGAAAACCAGCCAACCCGCCTTGTGCTGTGAGCCTGAGAATTTCGACCATACGCCTCTGTTCCTCAGCTGGGGTGATTCTTAACCTGAAAACACTAGCCACCTGACTGAAGGTGGAAACATCAGGTGTAGGTCCTGCCTTGGCTTTCTTGGTGGTGGGTGCTGGTGGGATATGATTATCTGATCTACCACGTTTGGCATATTTTGCAATAGGAGGGGCTTTGACATAGGCTAGGGCACTTTCTCTAGTATCATCTCTGCGAATAGCAAAATTGAACTGCCTCCTTTCGACAGAATTGAGCCCAACGAAACCATCCGACTGAATCCGCAGCTCGTCTAAGCTCTTCCTAATGGAGGAGCACCCAGATTTCTCTGTGACAACGCTGCACGTATCCACGAGACCGGATGTGTCAGAGTCAGAGGCGGCGGTATCCGCTTCTTCGGGATTGACACATGTGGACGGAAGGATTGGGCCCGCCTGGCTCCGTCATCCAAACCATCCGAGGACTTGGGTTGCTCGTCAGCAAGCCGAGTGGTTATGGCCGAAGCTGTTGAAAGCTCTATAGCATCGCGACTAAGTGCAACTGTTTGCTCGTCAGCAGTATCAGGAACTGGTGTGATTTGGGATACACCTGTCTCATAGTTTTTTTTTATTGAATATTGGACCCACGAGTAATCGAGAAAGAATATCGCCCATGGCAGAGCCCGATGTACCATGGGAAGGCTAGATTGAAACCGAAGATCACCATGTTGTTCGGAGTCCGCATACTAGGGGCTAAGCACTCTCTTAGTCATGCATCCCTCGGCGTATGCTGTCCCATTTTGGATTAGAGATTATTTTTCAGAGGCTTACTCCTCACATCGCTCACTTTAGCCGAATACTTACAGTCGTGAATGCAAGCCGTGCATTGCATGTAGGCGCAAAAAAATAAATTCAGTTGAATAAGCAAGGAATGCTATGCCAGTTATCTCGCGGTAGCATTCGTTGCCCGATAGCCGCCCCGTGGAGGCAGTGAGTCTTCTTGTTGCGGTTACTGAATAGGGATCGTTCAGAAAATGTATCCAAAGGGCGCGAACCTGATCACCAAATATTTATCATAAGATCAGAATCATTTTGAAGAATTGCCATAATTAATGAGCCGGCTGGAATACTTTATTTTACTCATTTTATCCATTTTCTGTACTTAGAGCATACTTAAATTTTGGTTCCAAATTTGGATTTTTATTCAGCCATACATGGCACAGTAAGTTGTTTGCACGCAGCTATTTTGAGAAATGTTCGTTAAGGTCCATAGCAGAGAACTGCATGGATCCACTCATTTGCCGTTGTGAATCATTCGCTATAATAGGAGCCATTCACAGTTTAAAGCTCAAAGGAAACGAGCAAGTATGAATCGACATTCATGAACATGCGAATGCGTAGTAGACTCGCAATTTTTAGATTATTAAAAGTGAAATGCATAAATTTTGTAAAATTGAATACTTAAATTACTTTTTTCTTTAAAAATAACTACAAAAAGACTGATTTCTTCTTCTTCCTTTTATCAGCGAGGCTATGATCCGAAAACAAGGGATCACAACCCTCCCACTTCACCGCATTTATACTTGATCCGCCTGTGGGGTTCGCCTATTTGACCTCAGAAAATATCGGCAGGCCTGCCGATTTTGGATCACTCGGTTACTGAGGCCAATGAAATGCCGATGTCGTCGCATTTGTCTGATCCAGGCGTTTATAGGCCTGTCTTTCCTACATCGCGATGTCGCGACTGATTTATACAATAATAACATTTAAATCGTATTTGTAATTATATTTATATGTAAGATTTTGTAAAGTATTTTTTATATTAATAAAGAAATTACTACTACTTCTACTACTACATTATATTAATATGTTAATAGGAAAATAATGAATAGAAAGATGTGTGGCCTATAATACAAAAAAAAATGTCTGTATAAACTAAATATGTAAAATTTAAATGAATGAATGAATTTATGCTATACGCTCTGGTTGGACTCGTACATTTTCAACTAACAATAGTTGATGTGTAAAACGAATTTTTTGATTAAGAAAAATAATAGCCAGAAACCAAATTACTGGTAAAAATGTTGCAAATTTTATTTACTGGGTAAGAACTCTGTAAATTTAATTAAACGTCTCAAAAGTATACCTTTTTCTGCTCTGTTCTGTACTCTGCGCAGGCAAAACTTATTAATAGAGGTTAACAATTTTATAAAAGATTTTTTATTTTTTCTATATAAGAAAATATTTACCGTGCTTATAGCATGTCCCCACCAAAGCTAAATACGAGATTTAGCGAAAAAAGATTTAGATTTATATTGTATTGACGTTTGCACCATGTTTTGCGGCTTTTCACCTGTTTTGATTGTTCCATTGTCTGCAAGCAAAGCAAATGATTTGTATTATGTACGAATTATGTGCAAAAATTTAAAAATACTTACCAAAAAAATAATCCAAATCGGTCAATATTTTATTTTATTTATTTGAAGTTTGAAGCTTTCCGACAGACTTCAATTTTTTCTTTGTCAACACACGAAAATGGCATGTGCTAACATAAAAAAGGATTGTTTGATTTGTTTCGCTTGAGGATTTAAGTGAGATTTATTATAAATCTCGAATTCAGACGGAATTTATAGACGTCAAATCGTATGGTAAATCCTCGGGATTTAGTGAAGATTTAGGTGGATTTAGATTTTTGGTGGGGACATGCTTTTATGGTGTTTTTTTTTCTCGGCCCTGCACTCACCAAATGTTTTTATTTTTATGCCGACAATGGTGTAGTTAAAATGCAACATATTCTCATTTCTATATTTTCTAGCCGGTTCTTTGTGTTTAACAAATATCAAAGTAAAATTAAAACTCATGACAATAACTAGCAGCAATTTTTATGTGCTCATAAAGTTTTCCTTGAGAAATGAATATAGTGGACAAATGATGAGGATGAATTAAGCAAGTCTTTTAGCACAAAATTAATTCCAGCCAATATTTTATTATACTTGTAGCTTTTTCATTAGTTCTCATACACTGTAATTTGTTTTCATCATTATTTGTAAAACGGCAAAACTTCAAGATTAGCTTCGTCTTGTTCAAAATATTTGTATTTTAATCCCTTTTCTATTCTTTAGCCCTATGAAAGACTATGATAAAGACTGGGGAAATGACTGGGCAACAAATTTTGTATTTATTTTATGGTTCTAGTCAGTTTTCCCAGAATACAAAACGATTTATTTTAAAATAGGGCAGTAAACTGAAAGAGGGCAGACAAAATGCGAAATATTTTCAAGAAAAAAAACACCATGCGTCGTTCGTTCTGTTCAATCATGAAAAAAAAGGATTTTTAGTGTATACCGTACCTTAAATCTAGCACAAATGTTTATACAGCACCTGCTTGCATTCAGCCTATAAAAGAAATTATATTTACACAAAAATCTTGGACTGGCATCACTGTAATCAATTGCTCATGGCAGCCATTTTACTCCACCCATCTCTTTCTCCATCACACAAATGCGCAGCATTCTGAAATTCTTCATCCCTTTCATCACGAAGAGTCGAATCGCGAAAGTCGTCACGGAAAGTTCAATCATTTTTGTAAGTAAATTTCAACGAGTATCACACCAGAAAATTACCATTGAAATCAATAATATCAATTTTCGCCACGTAGGAATTCTATTAAAACAGATAAATCACAGTAAACACCGTACTGCAACATGCCGAAGAATAAGGGAAAAGGAGGCAAAAATCGTCGTCGTGGAAAGAACGAAAATGAATTCGAGAAACGTGAATTGATTTTCAAGGAGGATCAGCAGGAGTACGCTCAAGTCACCAAAATGCTGGGCAATGGTCGACTCGAGGCGATGTGCTTTGATGGCGTCAAGCGTCTTTGTCACATTAGAGGAAAACTACGAAAAAAGGTGCGTAATCGAGAAAAAATTTGCAAAAAAAAAAAAAAAAGTTGGGCAGACATCTTGGGAAAATTTATTGAAAAATTTAATCAAGTCTATATTGTTGAATATGTGTGAAATCAGTATTTCGCGTTGAAACAAGGAGAATTTTCGATTTCATGCGCATTAGGTGTGCTCCTCCACTTCTTTGTCTTGCATTGACTTGTTTGCAGGAGAACGGCAGTGAAGGGCGGGCAGTGCTCTGCGATACATTGTGTCAAAGAAAAAACTAGGTTACCAATTTCGTTTTTAATTGAAAATCGAAATCGAAAACATGTAAAGTTCTTGCGAAACAAAAGGTGAGGCAAAAATGACTGCAATGTCCTTAAGGCAGTAATTCTTTATCCTTCGTCAAAACAATGAAAGTCTCGGCCTCGTCCAACATCTCAGCTCTTGTCTACATTGATGAGAAAATATCACGGACTCAAAAGAGGAAGCGAATCTGCTGGCAGCAGTATACTTTTCTCCCACCACCTGCGCTAGATAAATTCTTTATTTTTTTTTAGCAAATATATTCCGAACGCGTTGAGTGTCCCGTATCCTTAAATATTTCAATCAAAACAAATCTGCAGGTCTAGATTGAACAACCTCCACTTGTTTTGAAGAGGTGTTCTCCCACACTGACTAAACTTCTACATAAGATTTTCCACCTATCGTACATCGCAAGTATCATTAACTTGTGCAAGCTCAACCTATTTCTAAAAAGGGCGATAAAGTCTCCCCTTTTAGCTACCGATACCATTTTATCGAGTTACGTACATATGTATATCGAAAGAAATCGTCTCAATGACCGTCAGTATGGTTTCATGCAACAGAGTTACACGGACCTAATGACCTACCTGTCGGAAAATTAAAACAAATGCATTCATCGTCATGGTGAATGTGGACAATTTGCCCTTAATATATTATTATTTCGAACCCCGCCATCTTCACTTTCCAACCGCGCAAGGGAAGACACTTACGCGCGCGTTAGCAAGATATAGGTTCATAAATTTGGCAATATATGCCATTTTGGCTTCTCGGTTATCATTTTATATCATAATTCAATTGTCCGATTTTAAAAATTTCACAATTTCTTCTTTAAATTTCTTCAAATTTTCTATGTTCTTTATTTCATTCGGGAGACGATTAAACAGTTTCAAACCTTTGGACATTAAAGTATTCTGAGCACGCGCGGATGATTTCAGTTCTAATCGAAAATTTTGACTACCTTTAAGGTTATAAGGCTGACTTTCACTTATGTACCTTAGATTGTTAAAAAGATAGTTGGGGAGCATTTCGTTTTTCATTTTAGAGACGAACACTAACACGTTTGGGTTGATTTGCTGCCTTATACTTAGCCATTTAAGCCTTTCCAGCATATCCTTTGTGTGGGTTAGTCTTGCGCACTTGAGAATTATCCTCATGACTTTATTTTGGGGCCTTTGTAGCCTTTTTAAATCTATATCTAAAACTTTCGATAGAATGTGGGCATAGTGCTCTCTTAAACAAGCTCCAAGCCCATAATGTCGGTGGAACTTTTTCAAAAGGGATTACAAGTTCTTTAAGTAGTCGATCAATACAAGTTGTATTACAATAGATGGATGCATTTCTACCTCATTCTTAACAACGGCTGGTTTCCCGTAAGCTCTGACCTATCTCCGCCTCTGTTTTTGATTTATGTATGTATACGACTATCTGCTACTTGCAATCCAATCGACCTTGCCTATTCATTAACGACACCGAAGAAAGGCCCAGGATATGAAGTCGCAACGACAGCGAAAGTCAACTGAAAAAATTCTGTTATATTATTATCAATTGCTGTCAAAAATCGATTTGGGTTCAATGCGACATTAAAACCCAGTGCTATGTCTGAAGCAGGATCTTAACTCAGACCTTTACTGGAATCAGTAGATTAATGAAACTGCGAAAAGTGGTGCTAGATCCCTCGGATGTCTCAAAAGATGTAAACATTTATTCACTCCTACAGACTTGGCTGGGATCTATAAATCCTCAGGTGCGTCCAGACCGGACGAAACATTTCAGAAACATTGTTAAAAAAATGTTTTCCGACTGTTTCCCATTTGCTTCAGAAACATTTCTGATGGAATTGCTTATGTCGTCTTTCATTGGGTAAAAAGGAGCAATTTTTTGCTTGTTTGCTTGTAAAAAGCTGAACAAGAAATCTGACCTTTCACCAACACACGCACAACTAAGCAGAAGACGATTTCACATGTTCCATTGTAATTAAGAAATCCGTAGTGAAACCAACAGAAAACGACATGAGAATCATCATCGGCGTCAACATCAAAAGAAACATGTTAGAAATGTATCTTTGTTTCTGAAATGTTTCTGAAATGTTCCTAAAATGTTTCTTTCGGTCTGGATGCATCTTTACATTTATCCGATACTTGAACATAACTCCAATCTCTGGATGTTGGGGTTCCTACTACTTGGTTAAGTTTATTTCGATCGTCAAGCTGATCGATGACAAATCTATTAGCAACCAAATTTCTTCGCTTGAACATCGCCGAAGTGCTTAGCGCTCCTTTATCGGCACTTCCAATGCAAGTCTTCTTCTTCCTTTTTCAGCGAGGTTATGATCCGAAAATAAGGGATCGCAACCCTCCCACTTCACCGCATTTCTACTGATCCGCCTGTGGGGTTCGCCTATTTGACCTCAGAAAATATCGGCATGCCTGCCGATTTTGGACCACTCGGTTGCCAATGAAATGCCAATATCGTCGCATTTGTCTGATCCAGGCGTTTATAGGCCTGCCTTTCCTACATCGCTATGATCTCTTCTTTGAACGTGGCAATACCAGCTGAGCCGGTCGCGCTCTATCTTTTTTACGATGGTTTCTTTGACGTGAAAGCTTCCACGGATCTTCGAACTTCTTATTCGATCAAGCTTTGTCACTCCTGCTGTCATGCGAAGCATCTTCATCTCAGCTGCCGTTAATTTACTCTCATACTTTTTGTACAACGTCCAACATTGTGAACCGTATGTAAGCGCTGGACGCACAACTGCGGTGAAGAGCCTTCCTTTCAACTTAGGTGGCATTTTTCTGTCACAGAAGATAGCGGAATTTTCTCGCCACTTCATCCACCCTACGCTTACGCGATGATTGACGTCGTCATCACAAGTTGCTTTGCTATTGATTATAGATCCCAGATATTTTAACTTTTCGCACTTGGGAAGCACTGTTCCATTCAAATAAATGTCTGCAATAGACCTGAGTGGACCATAGAACGGGCAGCACAAGTACTCTGTCTTTTTTGAACTAATGCGATACCCATTTCCCTCCAGAACGTCCACCCACACATCAAGTGCTCGTTTCAGGGATGTAGGGTCCATCATCAGCAAAGAATAACTGATGTACCTTGGGGTCCATCACTTTACCTTCAAGCAGAAAATCAAGGACTGTAATAAAGAGCAAAGGACTTAAAACGCTTCCCTGGTGAACCCCGACTTTGATTGGGAACTCTTCGGTTACTCGAGCTGGGCATCTTACTATTGTCTTTGTTCCTTCGCACATGTCCATGCTCATCTGTACATATGTTTCTGGAACCCCTCGATGTCTTAGCGCCACCCATATCAGATCTCGTGGTTGTCTATCGAATGCCTTTTCAAAGTCATTCCTTTAAGGAATTACGATGTTTTTCCATTATGATCCTTATACTTTGGATTGCATCTGTGGTTGATTTACCCGAGACAAACCCGCACCGATGGGCGCCGTGGCGTAAGTGGTTAGTGTGTCGGATCACTACGCATGAGTTTTTTCACGGTCCCACCTCTCGCGAGCGTCTGACAAACATCCGAGAGTATTGTTGTCTCGAAAAAGCTTCTCAAATCACCGTTCGGATACGGCGCTAAACTGTAGGTGCCTTCCATTCGTGTGAAAAATATAACGCACACAACATGAGTGGTTGCGAGAAGCTAGGCCCTGGCACTTTTAAAGAGCTGTTGCGCCAAATATTTATTTATTTTTTATTTTTAAAACCGCACTGATCATCAGATAGCCGTATTATTTTTCGCAGTCGGCCAACTAATACCCGCTCAACGATCTTCATGGTGTGTGATATCAGCTTGATCGAGCGGTAGTTATCACAGTTTCGCGTATCACCCTTTCTTTGTATACAGAGAGAAGGTAACTTTCCGTCCATTGATTCGGCATTAGATCACCTCTCACAAATTTGGAGACGAGAATTCTGAGCCATCTGAACCCGACGTCTCCCATCTTTTTCCAGAACTCAGAGGGCATCACGTCTGGCCTAACCGCTTTTCTTTTTTTGGAATATTTGACCGCCTCACTAACTTTTTCGACTGTAATGTCGGGTATTTCTTCACAGTTAGGGGTGGCTCTTGGAAAGTATAGCCGGGGAAACTGTTCATTTAAAAGCTCTTCACAATACTGCCGCCACCTCTGCAGAATTTTGTCGTCATCCACAAGGAGCTGGCCATGAGCATTGTTAATGAACTTTGGCGAACGAATCTACTGATCATTCCACCTTCTTTGGGCGACTATTTTGAAGATGGTTGCGCTCTTGTTCATATTGTGTCCTCGCAGCTTCTGGATAGCATGGTTTGCATCAGCAACCGGGGAAGATATTTTCTCCAGCTCCCGATACAGGCCCTCCATACTCTCTGCTTGAAGTTGGGCGCACTTCTTTGCTTTTTTATTGCAACATCTGTATTTCATTTCGAGGCGAGCTTTTTCGTCACTATTATTAGAGGGGCACTTTGACCAAGCTTTGAAAGTCGCTTTCTTCTCATTTATCACCTTCTTAGCTTCATCACTCTACCACCATCAGACTTATCGTGAATAAATTTGCCCTCGGAATTTTTCCTTCGAACAAAAATTAGGTATCTTCAAAAATAGGGAACAAATTCTTCAGGAAAAAAATAAATATTGCAATTTCGTTGAAAATTCTCTTGAATTGTTATTCATGATACCTATTTCTTTCCCGCGGAATTATTTCCTCTTTTTTGAAGATACCTAATTTTTGTTCGGGGGAAAAATTCCGAGGGAAAATTTATTCACGATAACCCTGCATGTTTCTTTGGCGTGTTGATGGTGACCTTTTGAAGCTCCTAGCAGTGATTTGGCCTTTGAGCAAGTTCGCTGTAGGGAATCCCACATATTTTGTGGTCTGCACTCTTCATCCTCAGCTCCGTTGATGGTGTGACAGAGGTAATTTTTCATGACGAAAACAAAAGCCTCGCCTTTTTCTTTGTCCAGATTGTACCACTTGGTTTTCTCAGAGACCCTTGTTTGCTTGCTTTTCTTCGGTGTCTTCATAAAAAAATCTGTTAGCAGGAGATGGTGTTGCCGAGCGATCGCCTCTCCCAGAATCACTTTGTAATCTTTTACCCGAGGCTTCATGAAACTGGCTACCAAATGGTAGTCAATCCAGGTTTCATCTCCACCACTGCTGTAAGTGATCAGGTGTCGGCTTTGTTTGATGAACATGGTATTTAAACAATAAGACCGTGTGACATGCACATGCTTAGGATGTCTTCACCAGGAAAGTTCCTGGTGCCATATCCTAGTCCTCCATGGCAGTCTTCATAGTCTTCGTTTGACTTCCCGACATGTCCAATCGAATCTCCTCCAACAAACAGAAACTCTTCCTTTGGGATGTTCTTAAGGAGATTGTGGACATCTACCCAAAATGCACCTTTATCTCTCTGATCTTACCCATTTTGGGGAGCATATGCACTGACAATATTCCACACCTCTTTGTATTACTAGTTTGAGAGACATCAAACGGTCGCTGGACTTCGAAATGCTCAAGATGTTTCCAAGTAGCTCTGCCGCAAGGATGATACCGATTCCGTTCCGTAGTAGAACATCTTGTAATTTTTTGTCCTAACGCCCAAGAAGCGCGCCCGATTTCCGGTGTTTTTCCATTTCGTCTCTTGGACACACTAGATATCCACCCGCCTTTTATTCATCATCTCTTCCAGCTCGTAACTTCGACCGGCCATGCTTCCAAAGTTCCAACACTACCAATGCAAGTATTCGGATAAATTATGTGTTCCGCCCGTCAATCGCAATACACGTGTAGCAACATCTGCCCATAATTAGAAATAAGCACATTAGAAATTGCGCTTAGTTTCAATATAATTTTTAGTAGAGCAAACTTTCAAAAAAATCCTCAAAATCGTGTTTTCGGAGAGTTTCGATTTCGTCATTGACTGCTTTTATTATCCTTTCATTTGAAACGAAGACCTTTCTCCTCAACTTTTTTTTTTTACTTTTGAGAATAACCAGAAATCACAAGCCGATAGTTCCGGACAATAAGGTAATGAGGGGCTGGCCGACTTTTATTGATCCCTGATTGGTCGTTATTAAAAATTCGTATAACTCATAAAGCAGATTTCTTCGAGTAGTTCATGTGATGATTTAGTGTTTGTGATACAGGTATACCTTGCATTGAAGCCCAGGTCATCACCTTTCTTCTTGGATCTTAAATTTTTGTTTTAGCGAGGGCCGCATTTGTGTCGTCTGTCGAAGTTTTGGGTCAACCTTTACGAGGTTCGTCTTCCACAGAAAAATATCCAGTCTGGAATCTTTGAAACAGTAACAACGGATGGTGCATTTACTCCATATGCACTTTAACATTCGTTTAAAATCTGTATAGGCTTGAATTGACGTCGAAATCCGAAGAGAATTGTAAAGCTAATTTCTTGCTTAGTTGGTGATGGAATTTCAACTGACCTCACATCACTAATTTAACGTTTTCTTTTCTATATTCTTGTAACTTTTTTTAAATTAAGTAACATCGTTCAACTTCAGGGAATCAATAACCTTACTTAAAAAAAAAAAAAAATACACCAATGTTTGTGTTATTCTGTGCGGTTCTTACTACTTTTTCTTTATATAATAAAGCTAATATAATTACCTAAAATGGACAAACGCTTTGGTGCCCAAAAATGGGAATTCTATTTTTGCAAAATCAGTATGACTGCATCCCGAATAGGGTCGATATTAGACTATCTTGGTTGTTTTTCAAAGATCTGTATAAAGATTTGACCATGTATTTATGTCACAACAAAAACAATTCTTTCAATAAGAAAACTGATCAAATATGTATATGGTGAGCGCTTTGTAGTTTATCAAAGAAAAATGTTATGATCATTGATTGATTACACAGCCATTTCTTTGATCAAAGAAAATCGTTGATAAAGATCTATATGCCTTTGTCTACAGTCACAGTACATGCGAGTTCTGACGAACTATCGGTTTGACGTATTTCACATAAATTTCGATCCAAATTTCAGGGATTTGTAACGTCTTATCAAGCAAAAATAATCCTATACCTGCGGCCACGTTGATGGATGCCTTAATACTTATATTTTGCACTTGCACACATCAGCATTTATAAAATATATCATAATCGTTAAACAGATACATATATATATTTCATTTTAATCTGTTGGGTGAAAGTCGAGGAAAATAGCTTATCTCTATTTTCCTCGACTTTCACCCGCCAGAATATGCATTCATTCATTCCTTCATTTTCAATGGCCCGCTAATCCTTCATGAGGGTCGCGGGGGTAGGATGCTCAGGTGGACTCTCCATCCTTCTCGATACTCCGCCATTGACTCCAATTCATCAGGAGGAATCCCTAAGCGGCTCCAGGAGAGATGTCGGACTTGATCCAATCATCTATTTCTAGGCCTTCCGCGAAGACGCCTATCTGATGGCACGGCAACCATGGCGCGTCTTGGAAGCCGGTCTGGGGGCATACGCACTACGTGACCAAACCATCGAAACATAGATCGTTCCGTTCGGAGAAGTAGCTGCTCAACGTTGAGCGCCTCGCGTACTCTGGTGTTGCGCACTCGATCCCTACGAGTTATTCCAACAACACCGCGAAGAAACCTCATTTCGTATCCGCGATCTTATTCTTTCGGTCACTACCCAAATTTCATGACCATAGGTGAGAGTTGGAACATACACCAAGTTAAAAACCGATAGCTTAGCTTGAACACTAAGTTCGGCCTTCCTTATAACAGATTGGCCAAGCTCTCTCAAAATTGATCCAGCCGGACCAATTCTACAGGATAACTCGGAATTGCTCCTCCCATCACTCGTGAATAAGACCCCGAGGTACTTAAACTTATCCACCTGCTTCAGTGAGACTCCACTAACATGCAGAGTGCACTGAATGGGTTTTTTGGATATGACCATTACTTCCAATTTGTTCACGTTGATCTTCATTCCAGAATATGCAAATAATTAAAAAATAAAAATACTTATTTCGTTTATCTTGTTGGAAAAAATGTTAATGCCTGGGTATAGAAATTATAGATTTGAAATAATTCCGAACCTGTAGAAAAAAAAACCACACAGTTACGCCACCCACGGTGTCTGAATTCTACGACCCGACCCAGCTTTCTTACTTAAAGCGCTCTCAACTAATGTAGAGTCTGTCTGGCGCCTTCCATTCTCAATCAATCTCGTTCCAAGCAGACCAAGTTTTCTGGCATCCGCTATTACTTTGTCCTTACACCGAATGTTTTCGTCGTTTCAAACCTGGGGGCTGTGATTCGAAAATTCTTTTGGCTGGAGCATTGCAGTCCATTCATTTATTCCGTCAAGTTAGAAGTATTGAGCTCAGTTGTTTTGTCAAACCGAAGCAATAGCGGTTTAAGATTAAGATTTTTCTTCGTCGAATCTCCACGAAGGTGTTGTTTGAGGGATTGATATTTATTTCAAAACAGGTAAACTCATTAACCACCGCAGTTAAAGTTCATCAACAGTGATGTTCTGTCCTACGTTTCGGACTGATACATTTTTGTTTGTTGGTAACATGGTCTTGGTTTTATCCTTCTCTTCAAGACCAACTTGTCGTGCCTGATCTTCCATTGGCGTGAATACCTCTGTAACGGTACACTGAAATCTCCCGAAGATGTCTGTCTACATACATATCTGTGGCCACAAGGTAAAACCGCCTAAGTCGATTTTCACAGATTCTCAGAAAACAAGTTTATAGTTTTCGTTTTTCCCGAAAACACATGGGAATTTGGAATTTTAGTCTTGTTCCTTTGCCTAAAACTCGGTAACGATAACAGGTAATAAGGTAAAAATTTGGTAGCATAAACATCGAATAGTAGCATTTTCTGGCATCCTTAACTCAATTTTGTCCTAACTCGACTTATGCGGTTTTACCTTGTGGCCACAGATATATAACATCTGCGCACCCCAAGCGTTAACGTGTTAACACCTGCTCTGCGAACTACATATGTATCTGCTCCACCACGAGATTCAAGAAATCGCATGATTGTCTCCATGTCTCCTTGCTGAAATGCGGTGCAAATTTTGAATAGTTCATATGAGCTGTTTCTAAATTGCACAGACCACCGCGTATTTTCCAGTGTTACGCAACACAGATCAGTTTTGACGGGATTCTGAATTCAACCATCGCATTGCAGAGCTCAAGAATTCTTATATATTCGATAAGAGGTGGTGAGCTTCGGCTTAAAATTTGTTGGTCTTTTCCAGGATTTGTCTCAGAGTGAAAAATTGGTCTATATCCCCGAATCGGAAGACATACTGGTATGTACCGATTAGTGTGCTGCAGAAAGGCTTAAGACGTTCACATACTTTGAATAGGATCTTGTATGCGACATATGGTATGTCTCGGTAACAGACATAGGATTACCTTTTTCGAAAATGGGGTATTTCATCTCTCTTAACTCAGTTCCATTTCTTTTGCTTTGCCTACCAGATTGGACAAGAGAATTTCATTACATGGCAAATTTTGCAAAGGAATTTTCTACCCGTCACAAGGAGTGACCAATCCACTGTTATCTTGCAATCTTCTCATTTCAGTTTACTCAATAACTCCAAATGATTAAATTATAATTAATAGATCAGTTACCAGTCAGAAATTGAATGCAACTTTCTTTTTAGGTATGGATCAATCAAGGCGACATCATTCTTGTTGGACTTCGAGATTATCAGGATTCAAAGGCTGACGTCATATTGAAGTACACACCAGATGAGGCCAGAAATCTGAAAACATATGGCGAATTCCCAGAATCAGTGCGTATCAATGACACAGTTACATTTGTCGAAGATGGTCTCGACGAAGACATTGAGTTCGGTGATGAAATTAGTTCAGAAGATGATGCAGATTCGGTCGATAATATCTGATCAACAAATTAAATTTAAGTCAACAAACAAAAAAAAAAAAAAAATATGTAGAACTTTTAAAAATATTTTTCTTTTTTGTTAACTTATATATATTTTACAAACGTAAAAAAACACACAGAAACTTTATTTTATTTTAATTTTTTTCATTTTTTTTTTTAACTTCCCAATTGCATAGAGTTACACAGAATGCTATACACTCACCCCTAAATCCACAGATTATCAATTTTTCTTTTATTTTTCTCGGAAATATGCGCTGTGAATTGCTTTGAATATTTTCTTGTTTTATTTTTTCTTTACAATTTGTTATACATCCTTGTTCAAGTAAGTTACAATAAATTCATATAAAATCATTCTAATTACAAAAATTAATACAAAAAAAAAAAATAAAGCGAAAAAAAAATTGTAAAATCCGAGAAAAACTAAATTTGCCATTTTATTTGAGACGAGATGGAAGGCGTATAAAAAATACAAGTATCCACTAAGAGACTCGTGATGAAAGGCATGTCAACTTACAGGCGAGTTCTTGTTTAAATATGTGCCGTAACACACAGAATCGTTTTATTCCAGTAAGTTTGGGCGACGGGTAATCGCAGTGACTAAGGGGCTTATTGCGAGAGTCTATTCGATTTTTGTCGAGCTTAAAATTGGTATCGGGTAATGTAGTAGAATTGCTGAAATAGAATCGACTTTCTGAAATAGAAAAGGAAAAGCTCTCGAATCGACCTTTCAACTCAAATGTCAAATCTTCGTATGATTTGTTGGATTTTACGGAAAACAAGAAGTTTTATTTGGTTTGATGTACTTGAGGATGAGTTAGAGGATGTACGACGAGCTGGAATTGTGACAACACTTCGACATAGAAGAAATTTAAGAGTGCACTCCAATCCTCTAGACAAATGCAAATGCCTTTTACCACAAGTGAATTTTCCATCACGCACACCAATTTTTCCATCTGCTGCTTCGTAAATTTTTTCATTTTTTTTTGTAAAAAAATAGATCAGTGCATAAAAAACATTTTAACTTAAATATACACCCCTATTATGGTTAGCGAATCGAATTTTCGACTCAAGTCGAACCTCCCGGCGAATTACTTCTGTTGCTTTATACACTTCACAGATGACATTTAATTGTTTTTTCCTTTGTCAGCACTTATTCTTTATTCGAATGAAAATGTTTGCTAACAGCAATACCACGACAGAAGCAATTCGCTGACAGTTCGACTTGAGTCAAACGTTCGGTTCACTAACCATAATAGGGGTGATGAATCAAAATATAGGCTGCTTTCCCAAATGCAACACTGCCTGCTTCGTGTATCAGCAACCATTCCGAAATGCAAACTCAAATTGAAGACGCAACGCATTACGTTCCGAAATTCATTGTGACTGAATATACTGCGCAAGGAAAAGCAACCAACGCATCGTGAACTAGCACGATGCAAATGACAGTTGTTTATTTGTTGTTTCCCTAATGTGTAACATGGCGAATTCCGAGAAGTAAGTTTATTTAAAAGCATTTAATTATTTTATTATAATTACTTATATGCAGAAATCAGTGGACAAAAATCCAACCATTAAATTGACTAACAACAAGGCTGCTATTAGAAAATGTGTTCAGATCGCAAAAGAAGAAGTTCATCTGGAATTTTGCTTATTGGTTCAGAATTTCGACATTCCCTCGATGACTGCATTCGCAAGTTCCTAAATATGATGGTGACATACAGAAGAATAAAGGCGAGAAATCGGTCGTCGGGGGAATCGAAAACTTTTTGGGAGTTTTCCAGTATTTTGGACACGCAGTGTGGCGCAAAGCATTCTATTTCGGCGCCGGAAAACAATCTGAATGCTTCGTTAGACTTGCCCAATGACGAAAACAGTGCTAACAGGGCCAATGAAGAACCTCTGAAATTATGATAAGCTATATGAGTTGCAATTAATTTACACAAAAAGACATTATGCGTATCGCGTAACATTCCAAAACGTCATGATTTACAACGCAACAGAATGCGCATCGCAACGTGAAAGCATCATGTGCTTGTATCACAGATGCAAGGTGCAGTCACAATGCGCATTAGGTTTGCATTTTGGAAAGCAGCCATACTAACTTATTTTCGTCGTTATCCATTGACTTGTATGTTTACCGTCCTTTCAAACAAAAGTCGATCACAAATTTCCGATAGAATTGACAATTCTATCAAATAGAAAAATTTCGATACAAATAGAGGCTCGCAATACCGAAAACATACACCCCAATTCTTCAAGTCGAATGCCCAGTCGTATTTTCTTTCGTATTTAAAGTCGTATCAAAATGAAATTCCTGTTCCTCGATTCGTATGCGATGAATACGACAACTCAAAAAAGCCATCGCGTATCACCGCAGTTATGCAAATGTCAAACCATCAGAGAGAATGAAACGAAAATGTAAATATATAGGTTTAGCGGTGTATTTTAAAGCAAAGTAAAGTTTTTGGTGAACAAAATAAATCAAACATATCAACTTGATAACCTCTTTTTCGATTAAGAAGAGGACGAAGTGGTGCCGGTTGAGAATTTGGTAGCAATTCGGAGAAATTTGTTGTGCACCTACGCCAACGACCATAACATGCTGAGTATCAGTTCTCATCCGACTACCGAAATCAAGCAGCGTCGGCCGCGGTTAGTACCTAGATGGGGGACCGCTTACGAACACCGCGTGTTGTTGGCATAGTCAGAAGCCAGCCTTTCAAATTGGCTACGTTTCGTGACTTTCATACAATGAAAGCACACAAAAGTACAAATTTAGATATTTCTAGTGAAAATACATGTACTTAAATACGTTTATTTTCCATTTTCCTTCACTTTGAAGCTGAGTCGTAACCAACTTTGAAGACGAGTAAAATACGTAAAAAATACGACCATCAAACGACCAACTGAATGCATCGTAATAGCGGAAAAATACGGCACTCTTATGCGTTGCGACGCATACGACTCCTGTTAAAAATTACGTACGAGTGTGTTCGTAAAGTACGACTTTGTAATAACTAAATGCGACCATGGTCATGTTCGACTGTCGCATACAAGTTGAAGAATTGGGGTGATAGACTTTCATTCTATTCGACTTTATTTTTATTCAGCCTTATTGTGAGTTTCACCCGAAAAATATTTCACGTGGAAATTTTTGTTCGCCCGGATTTTTTTTTGCTATTGTGAATTTCACGTGAACAAAATTTCACTTCGAATCAGCTGTGACATTTCGAACATAGATTCTGGTGCTTTGACAGTAGGCAAATAAAGAAGTTAAGAAACAAATGTGGGTGCAAAAAGTAACATTAAACAAATTAACACTGCTTCATTTATTCCAATCAGTTGAAATTGGGCTTCTTCTGTTGGTGAGAACTTTTGCGTTCTGTTTGGTCCAACTCCTGTCCCTCTTTCGTACATTTTGTTCAACGCTGCTTTTTTACGTACGTATCGTTTTTGATTTGTCCAAACCTAAATATATTTTTTTAATTGTGTGCATTTAAAAAAAAACATGTAATTCTTACTTTTTTCCATTCAGCTTCGCTTTTGCTTGGTGGACCCGCGCTGTATAGCTCAGAGCTAAGTTTTCTCCAAAACTCTGCCACTTTCTCCCTATTTTCCTTTACAAATCCCCTAGCAATATCCGGTTTTTCAATCATTTTCTTTAACAAAATATCACTTTGTTGAAATAAAATTATGTATAATTGATTTCCACTTTTTTGCTTTCAAACAACTTACATTTTCTGCTTTGTTGTTCTCTCTTTCGCCTACAAAAATCAAGTGAAAATTTTCCATGCGAATAGCGTCATATTCCACGCGAAATAAAAACTCACAATAAGGGGAATTTTTCGAAGATGAACAAATTTTCGCCCGAAACTCATGATAGGGGAAAAGTGAAAAGGGATTTTTTTCACGTGGAATGCTGTTCGGGTGAAACTCACAATAAGGCTGATTGTGAATAATTGTGAATAGACTCTCGCAATAAGCCCCTTATTCCACAAAATTTTTACATACATTAGCCCCTATAGTCTAAGGTCCAGTCTGAAACTAACGGTTCGTTCGAGTTGATTCACAAACCAATCTGTAATCAAAGTTTATAATGACAGTGAAGTCATTCATTGGCACATAAGTAAAAATACTCGAAGAGGAATTTTTTCGGGTGGCCAGAAACTTGTAGTCGATTCCCCATATTCATGAGCGGATGACTCGTTACGTAATTTGTATGAGAGTTGTTGCTGAATTTACCAACAACACAATACAAATTACGTAAGCTTTCATCCGTTCACGGATACCGTGGTTCGACCCCAGGAGTTAGAACATAAGGCGTTTTTCTTTTTTCGTTCAGAGCAGAGCTGCACCAGAACAACAAATTTCGCCCGCCTTTTCAATGGTTTTGGAATTATTTTTTCCTTGTTCTGTCAAATATGAAAAATGGCTGTGCTCAGGATTTTGCTTTGAACGCTCGGTCAATGCCCTCTGAGCATACTCTGAACGAAAAAAGAAAAACGAATTCAGAGCTCTGATATTTTTTTGACAATTCAGGCTCTGCTCTGAACGAAAAAAGAAAAACGCCTACAGTGAAGTATAAGCACAAATTAAATTCTTTATCGCGCACTGAAGTACGTAAACAAGGAAGTAAAAAATAAAAACGAGCAAAGAGATACTGGATACTATGCAACGACCCCTACAAAGCGAAAAAACCTCTTCGACTACTCAATCCAGGCACACATGCATTTTTTGGACTCGACTCGACTCCACTTTGTGTCGTCTACTAGCGTATACTTCTTCTTCTTCCTATTTCGGCGAAGTTATGATCCGAAAACAAGCGATCATAACCTTCCCACTTCACCGCATCCGCCTGTGGGGTACGCCTATTTGACCTCAGAAAATATTGGCAGGCCTCCCGATTTTGGATCACTCGGTTACTGAGGCCGATGTCGTCGCATTTGTATGATCCAGGCAATTATAGGCCTGCCTCGCCATGTCTTTGGAACATTCAATTGATATTGCTTTTTTAACAGGGTTCAAATAATTTCTTCTTTGAACTTGCCAATACCAGCTGAGACGATCGCGCTCTATTTTTCGTAAGATGATTTCTTTGAAGTGAAGGCTTCCACGGATCTTCAAACTTCTTATTCGATCAAGCTTCATCACTCCTGCTGTCATGCAAAGCATCTTCATCTCAGCTGCAGTTAATTTACTCTCATACCTTTTGTACATTGTCCAACATTGTGAACAGAACAAGTACTTGCTCTTTTTTGAGTCGAGTCTAGCGTATACATGGAGTTTAAACCGAGTTGGACCCAGGATCTAGTCTGTGTATGCGAGTAACCGTAAATCTATTATCATTCGCGAGTCGAGTGAAAATTGCGGCAAACCTGGGATAGAATCGCTTCCTCCATAAACTTGTACGAAGAAAAATTCCGTCATAAGTACAATAATACGAATGGATGTATTGAGACTATGTCCTACGAAAGCAAACGGAACGTAATTTCCAATTTGATATGCCGGTTGTACCAGATTAAGGGTTGGAATTGTAGTAGCTTAACTTCAAACACATGCCATTTGGAACTGAAATTCGACAAAATAAAATAATTTTTATGGATCTCAGAACTCAGTTCATCAAATGAGAGTGAAACTGGTGAAAAAATAGTGCGAAGACAACTACGGGACACTAGCAGTCCACTTTCCTTACCACACAAAGCGTATGAACAATTTCAATTACTTTTTAGAACTCAGTACGTACATATCATTTTTATTTACATATTTATTAAAAGGTTCCGATTAAATAAGGTAGCTTTCGAACATACGTTTTTTCAAAACTCAACTTCAGTGTCCAACTGTCCCCTGCAGTACATCCTGTGTTGCAATCAGTGGCTCTTTCGCTTTTAGGAAGTGAAGGGTATCAACACTCCATCGACAGTGACTACATAATTGAGATTTTTTTGTTTAGTTATGTTCATAATATTGTGTACTTATAGTTTTTACTTTATTTATAATGGTTTAACATACATTCTTTTGATTATTTACTGCGCAAATTTACTTATTTATTTTCTGACCCAAATTACGATTGGTGGAGATCAATCAATGTTCATGCATTCGTTTATTGAAGTCACGATCCCAAATACACACATTCCGTTCATAAGTAACTCGTTTACGGAGGACCCGATTCGACCCCTGACTTTATTCTCCATGTAGTGTGTTTATTTGCATAACAGCGCCATCGTCATCTCCTCGTAGAGTATTATACGATCCGTTCCAAAAGGATTGTTACTGCTATACTATAGGCCACTGTTTGTTTTTTTTTATTTTATTTATTCCTGGGCCTGAAATGAGTACATTTTTGAGCCCTGCTACACTTTTCCTTCCGCTATATTCTATTTAAATTTTCGTAACATGTGAATAAATGTTCCCTCTGAATTTTCGACGGAATTGCGATGTTTATTCTTTCTCTTTTTTTGAAGATACCTAATTTTTGTTCATTCATTCATTCATTTTCAATGGCCCGCTAATCCTTCATGAGTGTCGCGGGGGTAGGATGCTCAGGTGGACTCTCCATCCTTCTCGATCCTCCGCCATTGACTCCAATTCATCAGGGGGAATCCCTAAGCGGCTCCAGGAGAGATGTCGGACTTGATCCAACCATCTATTTCTAGGCCTTCCGCGAAGTCGCCTACCTGATGGCACGGCAACCATGGCGCGTCTTGGAAGCCGGTCTGGGGGCGTACGCACTACGTGACCAAACCATCGAAGCATAGATCGTTCCGTTCGGAGAAGTAGCTGCTCAACGTTGAGCGCCTCGCGTACTCTGGTGTTGCGCACTCGATCTCTACGAGTTATTCCAAGAACACCGCGAAGGAACCTCATTTCGTATCCGCGATCTTATTCTTTCGGTCACTACCCAAATTTCATGACCATAGGTGAATGTTGGAACATACACCGAGTTAAAAACCGATAGCTTAGCTTGAACACTAAGTTCGGCCTTCCTTATAACAGATTGGCCAAGCTCTCTCAAAATTGATCCAGCCGGACCAATTCTACAGGATAACTCGGCATTGCTCCTCCCTTCTTCTTCCTTTTTCAGCGAGGTTATGATCCGAAAACTACGGATCACAACCCTCCCACTTCACCGCATTTCTACTGATCCGCCTGTGGGGTTCGCCTATTTGACCTCAGAAAATATCGGCAGGCCTGCCGATTTTGGATCACTCGGTTACTGAGGCCAATGAAATGCCGATGTCGTCGCATTTGTCTGATCCAGGCGTTTATAGGCCTGCCTTTCCTACAACGCGATGTCTTTGGAACGTGCATAGATATTGCCTTTTTAACAGGGTTCAAATGATCTCTTCTTTGAACGTGGCAATACCAGCTGAGCCGGTCGCGCTCTAATTTTCGTACGATGGTTTCCTTGATGTGAAAGCTTCCACGGATCTTCGAACTTCTTATTCGATCAAGCTTGGTCACTCCTGCTGTCATGCGAAGCATCTTCATCTCAGCTGCCGTTAATTTACTCTCATACTTTTTGTACATCGTCCAACATTGTGAACCGTATGTGAGCGCTGGACGTACAACTGCGGTGTAGAGCCTTCCTTTCAACTTAGGGGGCATTTTTCTGTCACAGAAGATAGCGGCATTTTCTCGCCCCTTCATCCACCCTACGCTTACACGATGATTGATGTCGTCATCACAAGTTGCTTTGCTATTGATCATAGATCCCAGATATTTGAACTTTTCGCACTTGGGAAGCACTGTTCCATTCAAATAAATGTCTGGAATAGGCCTGAGTGGATCAGAGAACGGGCAGCACAAGTACTCTGTCTTTTTTGAACTAATGCGATACCCATTTCCCTCCAAAACGTCCACCCACACAGCAAGTGCTCGTTGCAGGGATGTAGAATCCTCACTTATGATGGCTCCATCGTCAGCAAAGAATAACTGATGTACCTTGGGGTCCATCACTTTACCTTCAAGCAGATAATCAAGGACTGTAATAAAGAGCAAAGGACTTAAAACGCTTCCCTGGTGCACCCCGACTTTGATTCGGAACTCTTCGGTTACTCCAGCGGGGCATCTTACTTTTGTCTTTGCTCCTTCGTACATGTCCATAATCATCTGTACATAGGTTTCTGGAACCCCTCGATGTCTTAGCGCCACCCATATCAGATCTCGTGGTTGTCTGTCGAATGCCTTTTCAAAGTCAACCAATACAATATGCAAATCCCTTAAGGAATCACGATGTTTTTCCATTATGATCCTTATACTTTGGATTGCATCTGTGGTTGATTTACCCGAGACAAACCCGCACTGATCATCAGATAGCCGTATTATTTTTCGCAGTCGGCCACCTAATACCCGCTCAACGATCTTCATGGTGTGTGACATCAGCTTGATCGAACGGTAGTTATCACAGTTTCGCGTATCACCCTTCCCTTTGTATACAGGGAGGAGGTAACTTTCCCTCCATTGATTCGGCATTGGATCACCTCTCACGAATTGGGAGATGAGAATTCTGAGCCATCTGAACCCAATGTCTCCCATCTTTTTCCAGAACTCAGAGGGCATCACGTCTGGCCTAACCGCTTTTCTTTTTTTGGAATATTTGACCGCCTCACTAACTTTTTCGACTGTAATGTCGGGTATTTCTTCACAGTTAGGGGTGGCTCTTGGAAAGTATAGCCGGGGAAACTGTTCATTTAAAAGCTCTTCACAATACTGCCGCCACCTCTGCAGAATTTTGTCGTCATCCACAAGGAGCTGGCCATGAGCATTGTTAATGAACTTTGGCGAACGAATCTACTGATCATTCCACCTTCTTTGGGCGACTATTTTGAAGATAGTGGCACTCTTGTTCATATTGTGTCTTCGCAGCTCCTGGATAGCCTGGTTTGCATCAGCAACCGGGGAAAATATTTTCTCCAGCTCCCGATACAGGCCCTCCGTACTCTCTGCTTGAAGCTGAGCGCACTTCTTCTTCGCTTTTTTCTTGCAGCATCTGTATTCCATTTCGAGGCGAGCTTTTTCGTCACTATTATTAGAGGGGCACTTTGACCAAGCTTTGAAAGCCGCTTTCTTCTCATTTATCACTTTCTTAGCTTCATCACTCCACCACCATGTTTCTTTGGCGTGTTGATGGTGGCCTTTTGAAGCTCCTAGCAGTGATTTGGCCTTCTTTAAGCAAGTTCGCTGTAGGGAATCCCACATATTTTGTGCTCTGCACTCTTCATCCTCAGCTCCGTTGATGGTGTGAGAGAGGTAATTTTTCATTACGAAAACAAAAGCATCGCCTTTTTCTTTGTCCAGATTGTACCACTTGATTTTCTCAGAGACCCCTGTTTGTTTGCTTTTCTTTGGTGTTTTCATAAAAATTTCTGTTAGCAGGAGACGGTGTTGACGAGCGATTGCCTCTCCCAGGATCACTTTGCAATCTTTTAACCGAGGCTTCATGAAACTGGCTACCAAATGGTAGTCAATCTGAGTTTCATCTCCACCACTGCTGTAAGTGATCAGGTGTCGGCTTTGTTTGATGAACATGGTATTTAACACGATAAGACCGTGTGATTTGCACATGCTTAGGATGTCTTCACCAGGAAGGTTCCTGGTGCCATATCCTAGTCCTCCATGGCAGTCTTCATAGTCTTCGTTTGATTTCCCGACATGTCCATTCAAATCTCCTCCCACAAACAGAAATTCTTCCTTTGGGATGTTCTTAAGGAGATTGTGGAAATCTAGCCAAAATGCATCCTTATCTATCTGATTGCACCCATTTTGGGGAGCATATGCACTGACAATATTCCACACCTCTCCTTGTATTACTAGTTTGAGAGACATCAAACGGTCGCTGGACTTCGAAATGCTCAAGACGTTTCCAAGTAGCTCTGCCGCAAGGATGATACCGATTCCGTTCCTAGCCTTTTCCGTTCCGTAGTAGAACATCTTGTAATCTTTTGTCCTAACGTCCAAGAAACGCGCCCGATTCCCGGTGTTTTTCCATTTCGTCTCTTGGACACACAAGATGTCCACCCGCCTTCTATTCATCATCTCTTTCAGCTCGTAACTTCGACCGGTCATGCTTCCAACGTTCCAACTCGCGACCCTTAAATTGCGTCCAAACTGTTTCATTATGTTGCTAGCCCCCGGAATCCGTATTGCTCCTCCCATCACTCGTGAATAAAACCCCTATGTACTTAAACTTATCCACCTGCTTCAGTGAGACTCCACTAACATGCAGAGTGCACTGAATGGGTTTTTTGGATATGACCATTACTTCCAATTTGTTCACGTTGATCTTCATTCCAGAATATGCAAATAGTTAAAAAATAAAAATACTTATTTCGTTTATATTAAAGCTTCTTGTTGGAAAAAATGTTAATGCCTGGGTATAGAAATTATAGATTTGAAATAATTCCGAACCTGTAGAAAAAAAAACCACACAGTTACGCCACCCACGGTGTCTGAATTCTACGACCCGACCCAGCTTTCTTACTTAAAGCGCTCTCAACTAATGTAGAGTCTGTCTGGCGCCTTCCATTCTCAATCAATCTCGGTCACGTTCCAAGCAGACCAAGTTTTCTGGCATCCGCTATTACTTTGTCCTTACACCGAAGGTTTTCGTCGTTTCAAACCTGGGGGCTGTGATTCGAAAATTCTTTTGGCTGGAGCATTGCAGTCCATTAATTTATTCCGTCGAGTTAGAAGTATTGAGCTCAGTTGTTTTGTCAAACCGAAGCAATAGCGGTTTAAGATTAAGATTTTTCTTCGTCGAATCTCCACGAAGGTGTTGTTTGAGGGATTGATATTTATTTCAAAACAGGTAAACTCATTAACCACCGAAGTTAAAGTTCATCAACAGTGATGTTCTGTCCTACGTTTCGGACTGATACATTTTTGTTTGTTGATAACATGGTCTTGGTTTTATCCTTCTCTTCAAGACCAACTTGTCGTGCCTGATCTTCCATTGGCGTGAATACCTCTGTAACGGTACACTGAAATCTCCCGAAGATGTCTGTCTACGTACATATCTGTGGCCACAAGGTAAAACCGCCTAAGTCGATTTTCACAGATTCTCAGAAAACAAGTTTAGAGTTTTCGTTTTTCCCGAAAACGCATGGGAATTTGGAATTTTAGTCTTGTTCCTTTGCCTATAGCTCGTTAACGATAATAGGTAATAAGGTAAAAATTTGGTAGCATAAACTTCGAATAGTAGCATCTTCTGGCATCCTTAACTCAATTTTGTCCTAACTGGACTTATGCGGTTTGACCTTGTGGCCACAGATATATAACATCTGCGTACCCCAAGCGTTAACGTGCTAACACCTGCTCTGCGAACTACATATGTATCTGCTCCAGCACGAGATTCAAGAAATCGCATGATTGTCTCCATGTCTCCTTGCTGAAATGCGGTGCAAATTTTGAATAGTTCATATGAGCTGTTTCTAAATTGCACAGACCACCGCGTATTTTCCAGTGTTACGCAACACAGTTAGATCAGTTTTGACGGGATTCTGAATTCAACCATCGCATTGCAGAGCTCAAGAATTCTTATATATTCGATAAGAGGTGGTGAGCTTCGGCTTAAAATTTGTTGGTCTTTTCCAGGATTTGTCTCAGAGTGAAAAATTGGTCTATCTCCCGGATCGGAAGACATACTGGTATGTACCGATTAGTGTGCTGCAGAAAGGCTTAAGACGTTCACATAGGATCTTATATGCGACATATGGTATGTCTCGGTAACAGACATAGGATTACCTTTTTCGAAAATGGGGTATTTCATCTCTCTTAACTCAGTTCCATTTCTTTTGCTTTGCCTACCAGATTGGACAAGAGAATTTCATTATATGGCAAATTTTGCAAAGGAATTTTCTACCCGTCACAAGGAGTGACCAATCCACTGTTATCTTGCAATCTTCTCATTTCAGTTTACTCAATATATCCAAATGATTAAATTATAATTAATAGATCAGTTACCAGTCAGAAATTGAATGCAACTTTCTTTTTAGGTATGGATCAATCAAGGCGACATCATTCTTGTTGGACTTCGAGATTATCAGGATTCAAAGGCTGACGTCATATTGAAGTACACACCAGATGAGGCCAGAAATCTGAAAACATATGGCGAATTCCCAGAATCAGTGCGTATCAATGACACAGTCACATTTGTCGAAGATGGTCTCGACGAAGACATTGAGTTCGGTGATGAAATTAGTTCAGAAGATGATGCAGATTCGGTCGATAATATCTGATCAACAAATTAAATTTAAGTCAACAAACAAAAAAAAAAAAAATATGTAGAACTTTTAAAAATATTTTTCTTTTTTGTTAACTTATATATATTTTACAAACGTAAAAAAACACACAGAAACTTTATTTTATTTTAATTTTTTTCATTTTTTTTTTTTAACTTCCCAATTGCATAGAGTTACACAGAATGCTATACACTCACCCCTAAATCCACAGATTATCAATTTTTCTTTTATTTTTCTCGGAAATATGCGCTGTGAATTGCTTTGAATATTTTCTTGTTTTATTTTTTCTTTACAATTTGTTATACATCCTTGTTCAAGTAAGTTACAATAAATTCATATAAAATCATTCTAATTACAAAAATTATTAAAAAAAAAAAAAAAATAAAGCGAAAAAAAAAATTGTAAAATCCGAGAAAAACTAAATTTGCCATTTTATTTGAGACGAGATGGAAGACGTATAAAAAATACAAGTATCCACTAAGAGACTCGTGATGAAAGGCATGTCAACTTACAGGCGAGTTCTTATTTAATTATGTGCCGTAACACACAGAATCGTTTTATTCCAGCAAGTTTGGGCGACGGGTAATCGCAGTGACTAAGGGGCTTATTGCGAGAGTCTATTCGATTTTTGTCGAGCTTAAAATTGGTATCGGGTAATGTAGTAGAATTGCTGAAATAGAAAAGGAAAAGCTCTCGAATAGACCTTTCAAGTCAAATGAGAAATCTCCGTATGATTTGTTGGATTTTACGGAAAGCGAGTTTTATTTGGTTTGATGTACTTGAGGATGAGTTAGAGGATGTACGACGAGCTGGAATTGTGACAACACTTCGACATAGAAGAAATTTAAGAGTGCACTCCAATCCTCTAGACAAATGCAAATGCCTTTTACCACAAGCGAATTTTCCATCACGCACACCAATTTTTCCATCTGCTGCTTCGTAAATTTTTTCATTTTTTTTTGTAAAAAAATAGATCAGTGCATAAAAAACATTTTAACTTAAATATACACCCCTATTATGGTTAGCGAATCGAATTTTCGACTCAAGTCGAACCTCCCGGCGAATTACTTCTGTTGCTTTATACACTTCACAGATGACATTTAATTGTTTTTTCCTTTGTCAGCACTTATTCTTTATTCGAATGAAAATGTTTGCTAACAGCAATACCACGACAGAAGCAATTCGCTGACAGTTCGACTTGAGTCAAACGTTCGGTTCACTAACCATAATAGGGGTGATAAATCAAAATATAGGCTGCTTTCCCAAATGCAACACTGCCTGCTTCGTGTATCAGCAACCATTCCGAAATGCAAACTCAAATTGAAGACGCAACGCATTACGTTCCGAAATTCATTGTGACTGAATATACTGAGCAAGGAAAAGCAACCAACGCATCGTGAACTAGCACGATGCAAATGACAGTTGTTTATTTGTTGTTTCCCTAATGTGTAACATGGCGAATTCCGAGAAGTAAGTTTATTTAAAAGCATTTAATTATTTTATTATAATTACTTATATGCAGAAATCAGTGGACAAAAATCCAACCATTAAATTGACTAACAACAAGGCTGCTATTAGAAAATGTGTTCAGGTCGCAAAAGAAGAAGTTCATCTGGAATTTGGCTTATTGGTTCAGAATTTCGACATTCCCTCGATGACTGCATTCGCAAGTTCCTAAATATGATGGTGACATACAGAAGAATAAAGGCGAGAAATCGGTCGTCGGGGGAATCGAAAACTTTTTGGGAGTTTTCCAGTATTTTGGACACGCAGTATGGCGCAAAGCATTTTTCGGTGCCGGAAGACAATCTGAATGCTTCGTTAGACTTGCCCAATGACGAAAACAGTGCTAACAGGGCCAATGAAGAACCTCTGAAATTATGATAAACTATATGAGTTGCAATTAATTTACACAAAAAGACATTATGCGTATCGCGTAACATTCCAAAACGTCATGATTTACAACGCAACAGAATGCGCATCGCAACGTGAAAGCATCATGTGCTTGTATCACAGATGCAAGGTGCAGTCACAATGCGCATTAGGTTTGCATTTTGGAAAGCAGCCATACTAACTTATTTTCGTCGTTATCCATTGACTTGTATGTTTACCGTCCTTTCAAACAAAAGTCGATCACAAATTTCCGATAGAATTGACAATTCTATCAAATAGAAAAATTTCGATACAAATAGAGGCTCGCAATACCGAAAACATACACCCCAATTCTTCAAGTCGAATGCCCAGTCGTATTTTCTTTCGTATTTAAAGTCGTATCAAAATGAAATTCCTGTTCCTCGATTCGTATGCGATGAATACGACAACTCAAAAAAGCCATCGCGTATCACCGCAGTTATGCAAATGTCAAACCATCAGAGAGAATGAAACGAAAATGTAAATATATAGGTTTAGCGGTGTATTTTAAAGCAAAGTAAAGTTTTTGGTGAACAAAATAAATCAAGCATATCAACTTGATAACCTCTTTTTCGATTAAGAAGAGGACGAAGTGGTGCCGGTTGAGAATTTGGTAGCAATTCGGAGAAATTTGTTGTGTACCTACGCCAACGACCATAACATGCTGAGTATCAGTTCTCGTTCGACCACCGAAATCAAGCAGGGGTGGAATCCTCTAAGGTGATTGACGATCACAATCATCCCTTTTGCTCTCTCTAAGGTGACCATCAGCGTGATCATCACCTTTTTGCGATCGTTTTTGTGTGGTTTTGCGATCGTTTTACGGAGAGCTAACAAAGTGTGATCATCAATTTTGACTGTCAAAAGTATGGCTATCAACTATCACCTTAGCGGATTCCACTCCAGCGTCGGGCCCGGTTAGTACCTAGATGGGAGACCGCTTAGGAACACCGCGTGTTGTTGGCATAGCAGAAACCAGCCTTTCAAATTGGCTACGTTTCGTGACTTTCATACAATGAAAGCACACAAAAGTGCAAATTTAGATATTTCTAGTGAAAATACATGTACTTACATACGTTTATTTTCCATTTTCCTTCAATTTGAAGCCGAGTCGTAGCCAGCTTTGAAGACGAGTAAAATACGACCAACTGAATGCATCGTAATAGCGGAAAATACGACACTCGTATGCGTTGCGACGCATACGACTCCTGTTAAAAATTACGTACGAGTGTGTTCGTAAAGTACGACTTTGTAATAACTAAATGCGACAATGGTCGTGTTCGACTGTCGCATACGAGTTGAAGAATTGGGGTGATAGACTTTAATTCTATTCGACTTTATTTTTATTGTGAATAATTGTGAATAGACCCTTATTCCACAAAATTTTTACATACATTCGCCCCTATAGTCTAAGGTCCAGTCGGAAACTAACGGTTCGTTCGAGTTGATTTACAAACCAATCTGTAATCAAAGTTTATAATGACAGTGAAGTCATTCATTGGCACACAAGTAAAAATACTCGAAGAGGCATTTTTTCGGGTGGCTAGAAACTTGGAGTCGATTCGCCATATTCATGAGCGGATGACTCGTCACGTAATTTGTATGTGAGTTGTTGCTAAATTTACCAACAACACAATACAAATTACGTGGGCTTTCATCCGTTCACGGATACCGCGTTTCGACTCCAGGAGTTAGAACATACCATAAGGCGTTTTTCTTTTTTTCATTCAGAGCAGAGCTGCACCAGAACAACAAATTTCGTCCGCCTTTTCAATCGTTTTGGAATTATTTTTTCTTGTCCTGTCAAATATGAAAAAATGGCTGTGCTCAGGATTTTGCTCTGAACGCTTGGTCAATAGATTCTGAGCTCATAGAGTGCCCTCTGAGCATACTCTGAACGAAAAAAAAGAAAAACGAATTCAGAGCTCTGATATGTCTGAGCTTAAAAAGAAACACGAATTTATTTTTTTTGACAACTCAGGCTCTGCTCTGAACGAAAAAAGAATAACGCCTATAGTGAAGTATAAGCACAAATTAAATTCTTTATCGCGCACTAAAGTACGTAAACAAGGAAGTAAAAAATAAAAACGAGCAAAGAGATACTGGATACTCAGCAACGACCCCTACAAAGCGAAAAAACCTCTTCGACTACTCAATCCAGGCACACATGCATTTTTTGGACTCGACCCGACTCCGCTTTGTGTCATCTACTAGCGTATACTTCTTCTTCCTATTTCGGCGAGGTTATGATCCGAAAACAAGGGATCATAACCTTCCCACTTCACCGCATTTATACTTGATCCGCCTATTTGACCTCAGAAAATATCGGCAGGCGTCCCGATTTTGGATCACTCGGTTACTGAGGCCGATGAAATGCCGATGTCGTCGCAATTGTGTGATCCAAGCAATTATAGCCCTGCCTCGCGATGTCTTTGGAACATTCATTGATATTGCTTTTTTAACAGGGTTCAAATAATTTCTTCTTTAAACGTGGCAATACCAGTTGAGACGATCGCGCTATATTTTTCGTAAGATGATTTCTTTGAAGTGAAGGCTTCCACGGATCTTCATACTTCTTATTCGATCAAGCTTTATCACTCCTGCTGTCATGCAAAGCATCTTCATCTCAGCTGCCGTTAATTTACTCTCATACTTTTTGTACATCGTCCAACATTGTGAACCGTATGTGAGCGCTGGACGTACAACTGCGGTGTAGAGCCTTCCATTCAACTTAGGGGACATTTTTCTGTCACAGAAGATAGCGGAATTTTCTCGCCACTTCATCCACCCTACGCTTACACGATGATTGATGTCATCACAAGTTGCTTTGCTATTGATTATAGATCCCAGATATTTGAACTTTTCGCACTTGGGAAGCACTGTTCCATTCAAATAAATGTCTGCAATAGGCCTGAGTGGATCAGAGAACGGGCAGCACAAGTACTCTGTCTTTTTTGAACTAATGCGGTACCCATTTCCCTCCAAAACGTCCACCCACACATCAAGTGCTCGTTGCAGGGATGTAGGATCCTCACTTATGATGGCTCCATCGTCAGCAAAGAATAACTGATGTACCTTAGGGTCCATCACTTTACCTTCAAGCAGATAATCAAGGACTGTAATAAAGAGCAAACGACTTAAAACGCTTCCCTGGTGAACCCCGACTTTGATTGAGAACTCTTCAGTTACTCCAGCGGGGCATCTTACTCTTGTCTTTGCTCCTTCGTACATGTCCATGATCATCTGTACATACGTTTCTGGAACCCCTCGATGTCTTAGCGCCACCCATATAAGATCTCGTGGCTGTCTGTCGAATGCCTTTTCAAAGTCAACCAATACAATATGCAAATCCCTTAAGGAATCACGATGTTTTTCCATTATGATCCTTATACTTTGGTTGATTTACCCGAGACAAACCCGCACTGATCATCAGATAGCCGTATTATTTTTCGCAGTCGGCCACCTAATACCCGTTCAACGATCTTCATGGTGTGTGAAATCAGCTTGATCGAACGGTAGTTATCACAGTTTCGCGTATCACTTTTCCTTTTGTATACCGGGAGAAGGTAACTTTTCCTCCATTGATTCGGCATTGGATCACCTCTCACGAATTTGGAGATGAGAATTCTGAGCCATCTGAACCCGATGTCTCCCATCTTTTTCCATTAATTTTTTTTGTTCATTCATTCATTCATTCATTTTCAATAGCCCGCTAATCCTTCATGAGGGTCGCGGGGGTAGGATGCTCAGGTGGACTCTCCATCCTTCTCGATCCTCCGCCATTGACTCCAATTCATCAGGGGGAATCCCTAAGCGGCTCCAGGAGAGATGTCGGACTTGATCCAACCATCTATTTCTAGGCCTTCCGCGAAGTCGCCTACCTGATGGCACGGCAACCATGGCGCGTCTTGGAAGCCGGTCTGGGGGGATACGCACTACGTGACCAAACCATCGAAGCATAGATCGTTCCGTTCGGAGAAGTAGCTGCTCAACGTTGAGTTGATCTTACTTACTTACTTAGGTGGCGCTACAGTTCGGGGTGAACCTGGGCCTCAACCAACAAGCCTCTCCATTTAGCTCGGTCTTTAGCTAATTGCCTCCAGTTGCGCACTCCAAGTTGGTCGAGGTCCCCTTGAACTTGTGCGCGCCACCTACGGTGATGATTCCCTCTACTGCGTCGTCCCTCGGGGTTAGATTCGAAGACTCTGCGGGCCGGAGCGTTAGTGTCCATTCGCTCTACATGTCCTAGCCATCTCAGACGTCCAATACGCAGTTTTTTGACTAGGTCGATGTCGCTGTACAGCTCGTATAGTTCATGATTGAATCTTCTCCTCCAAAACCCGTCAAAGCAAACGGGACCGAAAATCTTACGAAGGATTTTTCTCTCGAAGCGACCAAGGATATCTTCATCCTCTTTTAATAAAGTCCATGTTTCAGCGCCGTAAAGCAGGACTGGGATGATCAAGGTCTTATATAGAGTCGCCTTAGTTGTTCGAGATAGGGCTTTACTATTGAATTGCCTTATAAGCTCAAAAAAACAGCGATTGGCAAGAGTTATTCTTCGATTGATTTCTGCACTGATTTTGTTAGTAGAATTTATAGCAGAGCCAAGGTAGACAAAGTCCCTTACTACCTCGAAGTTATAGCTGCCCACTGTGACGTTTTGTCCAATTCGTCGGTGTTGGTTTTCCCTTCTAGTTGACAGCATATACTTGGTTTTGTCCTCGTTTATCGCCAAACCCATTTTGGCCGCTTCTGCCTCAATGCTTGCAAAAGCACCGGTGACAGCCCGCTGAGATCTTCCGATAATGTCTATATCGTCGGCGTATGCAAGCAGTTGTACAGACTTGTAATAGATTGTGCCTCCGGTGTTGGCTTGTGAGTTCCGCACAATCCGTTCAAGTACAATATCGAAGAAGTCACATGACAGCGTGTCACCTTGTCTAAAGCCTTTTTTGACACCAAAGGTCTCGGTGAGGTCATTACCGACCTTGATGGAGCAGCGAGCGTTCTCCATCGTCGGCCTGCACAGACGGACAAGTTTGGCAGGGATGTCAAAACTAGACATGGCTCTATAAAGCTCTTCTCTATAGATGCTGTCATAGGCGGCCTTGAAATCGATAAAGAGATGGTGAGTATCGATTTGGAATTCTTGGGTTTTCTCCAGGATCTGCCGAAGTGTGAATATTTGATCGATGGTGGACTTTCCTGGTCTGAAACCGCACTGATAGGGTCCAATCAGGCTGTTGATAAAAGGTTTCAGGCATTCACACAATATCGCAGAAAAGATCTTGTATGCGATGTTGAGGAGACTGATGCCTCTATAATTGGATCTCCTTTCTTGTGGATCGGGCAAACGATGCTGAGATTCCATTCATCAGGCATACACTCGTCTGACCAAATATTAGAAATGAGTTGGTGTATGCACTCTACCAATTCATCCCCAGCTGCCTTGAAAAGTTCGGCCGGTAAGCCGTCAGGTTCAGCAGCCTTGTTCGATTTTAGCTTGGATATTGCTATCCTCACTTCGTTTTGGTCAGGTGGACGGAAATTTTGACTATCATCGTCTATGTTGAATGGTTCATTCTGCCTGACAGCGGGATGTTGGTCTTCGTCGCCGTTATACAGTCTGCAGAAGTAGTTTTTCCATATTCTCAGCACCGACTGTGATTCTACTACGAGGTTTCCATTTTCATCTCTACAGGTTTCTGTACGGGTATTACTTCTCTGACACGTTGCGTTGATCCCTACGAGTTATTCCAACAACACCGCGAAGGAACCTCATTTCGGCAGCTTGTATCCGCGATCTTATTCTTTCGGTCACTACCCAAATTTCATGACCATAGGTGAAAGTTGGAACATACACCGAGTTAAAAACCGATAGCTTAGCTTGAACACTAAGTTCGGCCTTCCTTATAACAGATTGGCCAAGCTCTCTCAAAATTGATCCAGACTGACCAATTCCAGTGGGACTCCGCTAACATGCAGAGTGCACTGAATGGGTTTTTTGGAAACGACCATTACTTCCGATTTGTTCACGTTGATCTTCATTCCAGCATCATCACAAACGGCTACAAACCTTTCGAGTGCGCGCTGGAGTTCGGTTGGAGAGGACCCAAGGATGACCAAATCATCCGCAAAGAGCAGATGACTTATCCTTAGGTCTCCCACTTTGAAACATTCCCCGCCACGGCTGCGCTGTAACATCCAATCCATATATACAATGAAGAGGAGAGGTGACAAAACCCACCCCTGGCGGATTCCAACGCCCACAGTGAAAGGTATTGATTTAACACCGTTTATCCGAACACAGCTTCTACAGTAAGTAAGCTTCTACAGTTTGTATATAAAGACTGAATCGCCCTTAACAGGGAACCAGCAATCCCATACTTCTGCAGTACACTCCAGAGTTTGCCTCGAGGAACCCTATCATATGCTTTTTCCAAATCCACAAAACAAGTGTAGACAGGTTTGGCATATTTCCAGGCCCTCTCAAGAACTATTCTGAGAGTGAACAACTGGTCGGTTGTGCTTCTACCGGGACGAAAACCGCACTGCAACCACAGCTCTGGAACGCTTTTCTAGCACCTTAGCGAAGACTTTTCCAGGGAGACTTAAAAGAGATATACCTCTATAGTTGGCGCAATCTCTTTTGTCTCCTTTTTTAAAAAGAGGAACTATCAGCCCCATTTGCCAATCACCAGGTGTTTCACCGCATTCCCAGGCCACTTTAATGACACGCGAGAGCCATTGAACTCCCTCTTTACCTAAAGCCTTGAGCATCTTTGGCCGAATTTCGTCCACACCAGCAGATTTGCCAACTTTTAGCGCTTTGATCGCCAAAGTTACTTCCTCTACCGTAGGACTACTTTCCGCCCAACTCTCGACCATAGGTCATCTTCGGTGCCCTGTTCGGGATTGATCAATTCTGAAAAGTGCTCGCTCCATCTGCGTAAGATGTCCTCCTCATTGGAAAGATGTCTACCGTCTTTGGATTTGACTCCTTCAACGATATTCAACTTTTTTCCTCTGAGTCGGCGGACGGTCTGCCAGAACATCTTATTTGCAGATCTGTGGTCACGTTCCAATTTCTCGCCAAACTCCTTCCAAGACTGTTCTTTCGCTGTTTTCACGGCTAATTTGCAAGTTCTTCGCGCCTCAGTGTACCGATTTCGAGAATCGGAGTTCCCCAAGTGAATCCACACCTTAAAGGCTCTCTTCTTCTCTCTGATGGCTTCTTGAACTCCGGGCGTTTTAAACGAAGCAGATCTTTTCTCACCACCAGCTGCCACACCAAGCCGCTACACTCCACAAACATCTCCTGCAGAGGCAATAACCGCTGCTGAAAACAGTTGCCATTCTTCCTCTACATTTGATGGAACAGTTGGAATTCGTTCAAACCTCTCAGATATTTGCCGCGCAAATTTCTCCCGTATCTCATCGTCCTGTAACCTCTCCCATCGTATGCGTGTTTCACCATCCTTGGTTTATGCTTTGGTAGGGGAGGCACTCTCTCGCTAAGATACAATTTGCACAGCACTAAGTGATGATCAGTTGACAGTTCGGCCCCTCTCAATACGCGAACATCACAAACCATTCTCTTCAGACACGATGGTACCACAAAGAAATGGATCAGCGACTTCTGCTGAAGACTCTGACGGTACCACGTGTATTTGTGAATGTCTTTGTGCGGAAAGATAGTGTTCATGATGGATAAGCCATTTTCACAACAAAAATCCAACAACCTCTCTCCGTTCGCGTTTTGATCAGGATCACCGTTCCTCCCAATCACACTCCCCCATGTCATAACATCTACACCCACATGAGCATTGAAGTCACCTATCAGGACAAAAGAATCCATATCTGCAACCTTTTCAAGGGCAACATCAACTTCATCTAAGAAAGCTGCGTACTCTGACTGAAGGTTCGGTGCATACACCTGCACCAATGCCAGAGTTGATCTTTCAAGCTTGAGCTTTAAGATCGCAACTCGTCCTCCTAATGGTATCCACTCCAATACTCTGTCTGTCAACCTGGGACTTGTGAGTATCCCCACTCCCGCCCGAGCAGACATTGAGGGTGCGACTCCTGACAGGAAGAGCTTCCACCCACCCGAAAGGTCCACAGTTTTAGAACCTCTCTGCTTTGTTGAAGAGACGCCAACTATATCTAGTCGACTTTTAAAACCCCCTCCCCCAAAATCTCAAGATCCTTCCGTGTGAGCGATGAGACATTCCATGTGCCTATCCTAAGTCGATGCCGTTGTCGTTTTTGTTTGGGAGAAAAATCCGAGGGAAAATTTATTCACGATAACGCGGAATGTATCTATTTTTGTGGGTGTTCGCGATGGATAATCGACTGTAAGCATTAGGGGGAACTTATGCAAAATGCGTAGCGTATACAGATGATCTTGATGTTTTGATAAAAGAGAAACACTTAAATAAATTAGGGGAATTCATGGAGAATACACTTTGTACCAACAATAAATGGGCGGAGGAGAGTGGACTAGAGTTAATTCCAAATAAAACGGAACTGGTCCTTTTCCCGAAGAAGATCAGATTAGTGACTTTCACATAGCCAAAATAGGAGAAGTGCAATTGCAACTCCGACACACCAACGCAGCCATCGAAGCTATTCTAAGCATTCCACCAGTGTACCTAGAAGTGAAGCGATTTGTCGGTATATTGGTCACAAAGCTTAGAGCTCTCAACCCAGGCAAGATTGATGGTGGGACTAACTACAGGACATATCAATTTTAACAAAGTCTTTTAGACTAAGGCCAATAGAGACAACAATCTGTGCCAACTGTCAGGAGGGTGGAAGATATAGAGCCCTTATAGAGTTTAACCTTGCCCCGTAAAAGCAAGGTTAAACTAAAATTACTGCGGTCCTCAACGAAAGCGGATCTGACACACCTCATGCAAGAAGTTATATACTAAAGTTCTCAATGGAGGCCTAGGCGAAGACCTTAGGCTCATCCTCTATAACAAACTAACCAACGAAGTCAATAACTTTTGTAGATTTGCTTATTATTAATTTTATATCCTCTACATTCAATTCATAAAAGCTTTTAACTTTCTTCAGCTTCAAAGAAAACTTTGCCTGTGAAACGAGATTTGTTTGCTTCAAAAAAAAAAAGAAAAAGAATCATATGGCAAATCGCACTTTATTTTCCAATGTTCTTATTTTTGGATCTCTACAAACTTTTAATCCGCCAAATCGCGAATATAATTTTCCTCTCAAAAAATAGTGTAATGAAAATAGAGGAACATTTTTTCACGATAGTACCGTATTTTCCAATCAATTGCAACATCATACAATGTGTGAGTGTCCAAGTTTTCCACTACGAAAATCGACCGCTAGTCCTAATGTTTACACAAGTCCAAAGTTACTGGCAGTCCGTGTATAGTACGACAATGGCTGCGTGTTCTTCCGTTTACTTTTATATGGAGATAGGCCGAATGAGCAACCCCTCAAGGTTGATTAACTCACTGTCCCTCGTCTCTGGTCGGCACTTAGCGATAAGCCATAACTAGAATCTATCTTTTTGGAAAACAAAAATACACATATCCCAGTTTACACAGATCTTTGTTTATTTATTATTCCAGTTTTATTATGTTTTGCTTCGAATATCGGAATAAATTTATATTATCCATACATTAGTAATATTTTCTATAAATGTTCCATTAATAATGAATAACTATTTTTTTTTATTTACACATATTTATATATATATAATATATCCATGATTTTATTAATTTTCCTATATGATGTATATTTAAATCAAAATGGTCCTTAAAATCTCCTGTAAAATACATATTATTCCTTCAAATTGGTTTTCTTAATTAAATTAAAAATTTATGAGTAAATGAAAGTTATAAAAATGAAACAAATCGTAAATTTATAGACCATATTCTTATTAACACAAATTGTATATAGGTATAAGATTTTTAATACAAAAAAAAAAACAATAAACTTATGCAATTGTGTTTGAAGTTGCCAATTCATGAACCACTCTTATGGAGGAGCATTTATTGCTCAAAAGGACAAAATTATTAACAATAAACACATACTTAATCCACATTTGCTTCTTTTGACGATCTGTTGCTTCGTGTCCAAGAAATCGTTTTATATTTCGTCTTTTACATGTATAAACATGTATGTATGTATATACTTATAAATTCTTTTTTATTTTAAATTACCTGACTGTTTAACCTTACTTTGATTAAAGTTAGATTTATTCGGTGTACATGATTAATCTACCTTGGAATTTATTTAAACACTGCTGTTGTGATATGTTAAACTTAATATATCGGAAGTATTTATGTTTCTTTATTAGGTATTTTCAAAATAAAAAGCATATTAAGGAATTCAATGAAGGTATAGCAACGAAATGGAATGATTGGATAGTAAGTAAATATGTTGGTGTACAAATAGGTAAAAGAGGACTTATATAAAGTGCATGAGACCAGTATATCTTTCTCTGAAACAGGCAAAACTGGCTTTAGTTTAATATTACAATGGGACGTTCAAAGGTAAGGTACCTACCTTCATTTAAAATGCCACGAGATTCTATAGGACTTTACAAACCAGATTCAGTCGACCTATTCTCAAGTCGATGTGAACCCATCCAACCTCTTAGAAATGTCGTTAGTGACACCAAATGAGAGTGGGGAAATTTTATTCACGATCACGGATTTGGGCAACAGCGATGGCGTTGACAGTTCTACCAGCCACAGCAATTACCAGCCACCCGAGTATAAAATGGAAAAAAATACCATCGAAGTTTTTCCAACCACTGCACCAACGAGCTCTCACGAAGATCGGTTCTACGTACATACATACGTACGTCTCGGAGCGACTCGAGGACAATACCTCGACCAAGGATCGTCAATTTCAGCTACACAGCTGCTACAACAACAACAAGATTAGTTCTAGTTGTTATGCTACGATTGTACTAACCAGATAGGAAACATATACAATTAATATTTATATTCTTTATTTAAACTTTATTATAATAGCATGCTAACTCCTCTCAATTTAATGCGGATCTTCATACTTCATTTTTCCTCTATTCCTTTTTTATTCACTGTGTGTGCTTCTAACTTTTCAGGACAAGATGGTAGTATGAACTAAGAAGAGTAATGCATCAAAATGCGAAGACCAAAGGACCATCAGCCTAAAGTCGGCAATCAGAAGATGCTAGAAATATTGAGAAGAGCTGCGATTCATAGTAAAGACTACAATATAATCGAATCTTTATATCGAAGTCAGAAAGCCTGCATTCAAATAGATGCTGAAGAATCAGAGGAGATTGAAATCCTAAGAGGAGTCCGACAGGGTTATATTTTATCGCCCCCTCTCTTTAACATATACTCGGAAGAAATCTTCAAAGAAGCTCTATGCTCTATAATAATTGCAAAGAATGAAAGAGAGCTGAATATGATAGTAAACAAAATAGACCGAGTTAGCAAAGAATACGGTCTCAAAATCAACACCTCCAAAACGAAATTCATGGTAGTAGCTAGAAAACATATAGGAAATGCAGAGCTAAAAATAGGCAGAGTCAAAATAGATCGCATATACAAAATGAAGTACTTAGGTACACAGTTTGACTGAAAAGCAAACTCTCACACCGAAGTAAAATGCAGAATCGAACAGGCTCGAGCAGCGTTCTGTAAGATGGGAAATGTACTATGCGACAGGGACATACAGCTATCACTAAAAATACAGTTGATAAAGTGCTACGACTTCAAATAATACTATAAGGAAGAATCGAAGAAGGGAGAGCGGCCGGCGGACAACGACAAACATGGATGCATAACTTGAGTGACTGGTACTGAATGTCCACCACGGAATTGTTCAGGAACGTCAGCTCCCACGAAAATACAAAAAGGATGATATCCAACCCGCTAAGAGGAGAGGCACTATAAGAAGAAGAAGGTAGTATGACCCAATGAGGTGGTACAGAAATAATATTTTTTTTTATTATTATTATCATCTCTCGATCCAGACTGGCCTATTGCGTACATAGATATCTACTGCTCATTTTGACATCAATAGATATCTAGACAGTCAGTAAAGCATGATGACTCATACTATCATCTGTAAAATATTTAGATTAGAAATACATCCTGCCCGGGTTATGTTGAAGTCAAAGATAAATGGGGCTTTCTTCTGTAGATGACACGACTACTCTCAAAACTAAAGTTAGCCAATTATCTTGGGGTATTAACTCTTAAGTAATCTGGAAAGTTCCAGAAAGCCACGGCCTAGACCACATTCTAGGAAACTGAGGACACTAAAGGCTTTCACACACCGCCGCGAAAGCGATTGCGATCTATCGCAACACGTGTATTCAAGTTTGTTCACACACACCGAGTGCGATATACACCAGAGATTGTCGCGAGAGATTGCGATTGAACGTAGCTATCGCTGCATGTTACATACTATCGCTCTATTGCGCAATGGTGGATGTGGAAAAGTTGATTTCTTCTGTGAATACATAGGTAGATGCTTTCGTTTGCATAAATGAAACTGAGCAATAATTGAATAGAAGACTTCTATCACTATAGCGGTGGTGTGTTTAGTTGTTTATCGCTATGGCGATGGTTATCGTTATAGCTATCGCTATTGCGGCGTTGTGTGAAAGCCTTGATTCAAAAGGAATAATCTGTCTGAGGGTCTACCAACGATAAGAGACAGATTATTTAGATTCACTTCAGATAGTTAAGTTTCCATATCGCCTCAATGTGAAGTGGATTCATGTTCGGTTTTTCAATCTCGAGATGTTATTATTTCATCTTTTTCACTGTACCTGAGCAAATTGATCACAAAATGCGTGGTCGAGGGGAAAGCTTGCGGTGCAATAACGCCTGGACCTAAAGCGAACTTTTTGAACAAACACTCGCTACAGAGAATGCGATACATAGTTCTGCGAACCACGATAGCTTTCAGACATTGTTGAAACCCTAGTTGTTGAACATTTCATTCAGAGGATTAAACAAATCCCATTTCTATCTGATATCGTGATGAGTTAAATTTAGTGTACAATGAGTTAGTTTGTTCAAAAGAAAAAAATCATTAATTGTAAAAATATTATCATATTTATCATAAACTGGTCAAACCTATTAATTTCAGTAGAGGACAAGTATAGTCTAAAGGTGTTAAACAATATAGCAAAATAAATTGACTACATTCTCTTCTTTTTTTTTGACTCCTTCTGTCTTTTTTGTTTACTCTTTTATGATACAATACCGAATGAACTTAAGGAAACAAGAAATGTATAAAATAATAATTTTATATAATAGTTAACATTGTAATAGATATATGTATAAATATATACTTTAAATGAGTCCCTTTATTGGTTTATTTTAGGTTTTTTTTTCTATTTTTTCTGCATGATGTGCTAAAAGAAAGAAAAAATAGTGGTTTTGAAGGAATATTTTTTTATTCTTTTTCTATTGGCCTTCTTTGTACTAATCGATAGTGGTAATCTGGATTGCTTACCATTCCCGTTAGCACCATGAGAAGAATGGGCTTTTATTTTGGAAGCGCTGGGTGAAGGAGAAGAATCTGCTTTCCGAACCAGTTTTGCATCTAAACAAAAAAATAGATATATTACGGGATTGGAATAAATTGGTTTTTTTTTTTATATGATACAATTACCTTTCAATAACAACAGCTGGCATTTGGACTAGTTGGACAGGGGATTTCCCATCCTTGAGGGCTTGGGTTAAATTTAAAATTTGCCCACGCATCACAGACATTTGACGTTCATAAAGCTTCTTATCGAAACCTTTATCTTGCTGTAAGATAAGATAAGAAAATATAGTCCGTAGTAAAATGCAAAGTCGCTGTAAGGTAAATGTATGGTTTATTTAATAAAGGGAAACATCGTATCATCAGATTCCCCTGTTGTGCCCGTTGAATAGCTTTTTGATAGTAAATTGACGATGAGCGCATGCTGATTCTGACTACAGATCTGGGTAAACTTCAGGTGAGACATCTCCTGTTGGCATTATTGTTGCGTTTCAGTAAGGGTCCATCAGAGTGAAGGCGTTTCTCGGAATGAACTCTGGTGCATACCAGTCAGGCTCGCGCATATTATTTATACTATTTCGACAGATGTAGGTAGATGAACCCTTGCTGGACCAGTTGCAGCTCTTATGTCTCCGACGTGCGCGACATTGGCATATTTAGTCTCCCATTATAGAGGTTGCAAATGCAAACCTGGAAAAGGAGGATGTCTTGGCAGCACTATCAGAAAGAAGACATTGTGTAATTGACTAAAAGTTTTCGAAGCTAGCACGTAGTTTCCATACCCTAGAATTCACAAGGGCATCAGACGCTCTCTGTATAAAAAAAACCGTCAACCAAATTAATTCATTACAGAAGGCAATTATTCAGCATATTGGATATTTGAATTTTCCGAGCGGCGAGCAAATGTACATGTACATATACTTGGACAACTACCTATAGTTGCATCCAAGGTGTGTATGCACTGCAATGTCAAGAGACTGCCAGAGCCTTTGCCGATCAAGGCTCCCTTGATCTTATACGAAGTTCTATGTCGCCAGCATTAAGCAGAGTGGATCAGTAACATCATTGTCAGCAAGCCGTCAGACACGCTCTTTGTGTTTCTCTCATCTTGTTTTGATCTAACATGCCTGTTAGTGTATGTAACAAAACAACAACCATACAAAGTGGCGTTGCGTAGAAGGAGTAGGAACATCTATTTCTCAAGAAAAAGAGAAGCATGAGAAGCGCGTCATCAAAGAAATTTAGAGGATGTCTATTGCAGGAGTGGCTATAAAGCCAGAACAGAAGCTTGGTAGAACATCGGCTTCTCCAAAAGAAGAAGAAAAAGCATGAGAAGCGCGCGTTTGAGAATATCGAGAGTCTATACTCCAGGAACAATGTACGGAAGTTTTACCAAAAGGTAAAAAGAACGTGTCAGAGAAGTAATACCCGTACAGAAACCTGTAGAGATGAAAATGGAAACCTCGTAGTAGAATCACAGTCGGTGCTGAGAATATGGAAAAACTACTTCTGCAGACTGTATAACGGCGACGAAGACCAACATCCCGCTGTCAGGCAGAATGAACCATTCAACATAGACGATGATAGTCAACATTTCCGTCCACCTGACTAAAACGAAGTGAGGATAGCAATATCCAAGCTAAAATCGAACAAGGCTGCTGGACCTGACGGCTTACTGGCCGAACTTTTCAAGGCAGCTGGTGATGAATTGGTAGAGTGCATACACCAACTCATTTCTAATATTTGGTCAGATGAGTGTATGCCTGATGAATGGAATCTCAGCATCGTTTGCCCGATCCACAAGAAAGGAGACCCCCTCAACTGCGCCAATTATAGAGGCATCAGTCTCCTCAACATCGCATACAAGATCTTTTCTGCGATATTGTGTGAATGCCTGAAACCTTTTATCAACAGCCTGATTGGACCCTATCAGTGCGGTTTCAAGCCAGGAAAGTTCACCATCGATCAAATCTTCACACTTCGGCAGATCCTGAAGAAAACCCAAGAATTCCAAATCGATACTCACCACCTCTTTATCGATTTCAAGGCCGCCTATGACAGCATCTATAGAGAAGAGCTTTATAGAGCCATGTCTAGTTTTGACATCCCTGCCAAACTTGTCCGTCTGTGCAGGCTGACGATGGAGAATGCTCGCGGCTTCATCAAGGTCGGTAATGACCTCACCGAGACCTTTGATGTCAAAAAAGGCTTTAGACAAGGTGACGCACTGTCATGTGACTTCTTCGATATTGGACTTGAACGGATTGTGCGGAACTCACAAGCCAATACCGGAGGCACAATCTATTACAAGTCAGTACAACTGCTTGCATACGCCGACGATATAGACATTATCGGAAGAACTCAGCGGGCTGTCACCGGTGCGTTTGCAAGCATTGAGGCAGAAGCGGCCAAAATGGGTTTAGCGATAAACGAGGGCAAAACCAAGTATATGCTGTCAACAAGAAGGAAAAACCAACACCGACGAATTGGACAAAACGTCACAGTGGGCAGCTATAACTTCGAGGTAGTAAGGGACTTTGTCTACCTTGGCTCTGCTATAAATTCTACAAACAAAATCAGTGCAGAAATCAATCGAAGAATAACTCTTGCCAATCGCTGTTTTTTTGAGCTTATAAGGCAATTCAACAGTAAAGCCCTCTCTCGAACAACTAAGGAGACTCTATATAAGACCTTGATCATCGCAGTCCTGATTTACGGCGCTGAAACATGGACTTTATTAAAAGAGGATGAAGATATCCTTGGTCGCTTCGAGAGAAAAATTCTTCGTAAGATTTTCGGTCCCGTTTGCGTTGACGGGTTTTGGAGGAGAAGATTCAATCATGAACTATACGAGCTGTACAGCGACATCGACCTAGTCAAAAAACTGCGTATTGGACGTCTGAGATGGCTAGGACAAGTAGAGCGAATGGACACCAACGCTCCGGCCCACAGAGTCTTCGAATCTAACTCCGAGGGACGACGCAGTAGAGGGAATGATCGCCGTTGGTGGCGCGCACAAGTTCAAGGGGACCTCGACCAACTTGGAGTGCGCAACTGGAGGCAATTAGCTAAAGACCGAGCTAAATGGAGAGGCTTGTTGGTTGAGGCCCAGGTTCGCCCCGAACTGTAGCGCCACCTAAGTAAGTAAGTAAGAAGCTTGGTAGGAAGATGGAAAGTATAGTATAATTTCAGTCGTTGCTGAGAATATGGAAAGAACACTTGTACAGTTTATTAAACCGCGGCAATGAACAGTATTCGGCTGACAGGCAGAATGAATCATTTACCTGGACGATGATGGGAATCATTTCCAGCGTCTATAAAGACGAAGTATATTCCTCCCATTCCTGCTATGTTTGTCTACCTACATATGTATATACAGGATGCAAATAGAACCCGCTGTACCATCAAGGTCGCGTATACCTTCACCAAGATCTTCGATGTCAAAATGAGGGTAGACAAGACAATGCGCTGTTATGCTATTATGTTAAACATTAATCTGTAGCACTATTAGCTTACTTAGAAGAACACAAGTACTTTCATAAGTATTAAAACAAAATGGGCGAAGAATCTACTTGAACTTTCTCTCAATAGACCCATGCATTTAAAATACAAAATGTCTTACCCATTTAAAAAATCAGAAACCTATCCGAATACCAGTGCTACACTGGCTACTGACCCATAATAATAGGATCGACATTGTCTGTTCCTCCTTCGAAGAAGAATGGGTCAGAAACCTATTGACATCACAATCCGATGAATAAAGTTGCATAGATTGGTCACTCCTTACGGCGTGGCGAAAATTTCATTGCCAAACATACCATGCAGTGGAATGTACTTACCAAATCTGGCAGAAAAGCAGACTGACACCATAAAGCTTTCAAATAATTTTGAGTTTGTGAATATGTAATGTCCAACCGCCTTCCCAATTCTTTAATTAAACTGTCACGAAAGATTTATCCGATTTGGAATTGATGTGCATTAACACATTTGCTTTTGCTTCACTTATGGACGCCTCTAAATTTATAACTTAAAATTAAGTAGCGTTTTTGAACCATATTAAGGTTGTGGTTGTTGTTGTCCTAATCGAATATATGGCTTGGCTAAGATTGATATGGAATGGTATAACGTAAGCTGATTCATATTCCGAGTGAGGTTATGTTATCAGTTATGTAGCACAATGGGATTAACTTAAGGAAGAGTTTGCATAGTTTGACGGGGACCGAATTCTATAACTAGTATTCTTCTACAATTTCATAACTTAATAATAGCCGATTTCGAACGAACTGAACCAACCACACTTTGCTTGAAACTCAGGTAATAGTAGGTTTCAGCACACGCTCACTCCATGAGTGACGTCTCAACTAGTTGGGGAGAATTTGATGAGATGTTTGCACTCAGTTCTGTTTTCGAATATTTGTTTCGAGTACGTGTTGATTTACTCTTGGTTATGAATCATTTAATTGACATCGACAGACCCGCTTGGAAGGAGAATGGGTCAGAAACTTATTGACATCACAATCCGATGAATAAAGTTGCATAGATTGGTCACACCTTACGGCGCGAAGAAAATTCCATTGCCAAGCATGCAATACAATGGAATGCAGTTACCAAATCTGTCAGAAGAGTGGGTCGCCTGTAGCGCGCAACAATTGAGCATGTATCTAGAACGTTGGGAATGATTTGGATAGAGCTTTGCAGCTAGGCCCCATGCCCCACGAAGGGTGACATAACCCAAAGAAAAAGTCCTTCCAGACAAAATCTGGATTTAAATAAATAGGGCCCTTCCTTCTTCTTCTTTCTTTTATCAGCGAGGTTATGATCCGAAAATAGGGGATCATAACCCTCCCACTTCACCGCATTTCTACTGATCCGCCTGTGGGGTTCGCATTAAATAGGGCCCTTCCATTTATGCGAAAGGTACAATGCGAAACTAGTTCCTAGGCCCTTTATGGGATGTTTGCGCCAAGTATTTATTTATTTATTTAAAGATAACAAAACTTACCTTAAACAGCTGATACAAATCATTGCACATATCCTCCACGAAATTCATATCGGACAACAATGGTAACACCAACTGCTTAGTTTCTTCACTAAAAGGCATTTTAGCCTGTGGCAACCACGCCCAGTGATACGGATACGCGCGCCACGAATCCGGATGTTTGAATGGAAAGGCCAGCCCATTATCTATGGCGGCGATCCTAATCTGTGGCAGTTGAACCACATTCCAGTTCGTGTTATCTGAAGTTTTTGCCGTCTGTAAAATTGTCTTTTTTTGACTAGTCCCAGGTTTGAGGATTTCTTCGGCTTTCATTATGATGTCATCTGTTATGGGTTTCACTATTGCCGCTGCCGATTCATCGAGCTTGGATACGATCTTATTTGGTTTTGTTGGTGTTACAGTTCCATTCACTTGCGTGACGACTTTCGGTTGATCATACTTAATCAGCCAGTTGTCATTTCCACGATCAGTGTTTCGTATAATGTAGTCAAGTACTACTAATCTTTCGAATTGGAGTTGAAATGATTTCCGCAGATTTGGTGTGAGCGCCTCATGTTCGAAACGACGAAGCCAGTAATCGGCATCCCTGTAGCCTTCCACAAACAATTGAAATGATCCTTTCTATGGGTAGAAAGGAGGATGAGTGATCTATATGAAATTGTTACCCATACCATGGACGTACCTTTAGAGGCAAACTCATACGATTAAATCTCGCCGATGGAAAATGCTCTTTGATCTGTCTTTTTAGCTTCGCCTTTCGTCGATCGATTCGGGCATAGTTGAATGTTTCAGCAACTAATCGTACCACTCGTGTTTTGGGTACTACGCCTAAATTTAATTTTTGATCCACTAGACTCGCTCCAGCTTCAGATAGGTATCTGAAAAAACAAAAACTGTAATTTTTAGAGATCGCGGGTTACGGTAGATTTTGAGAATACCCTTGATTTGGAATCAAGCAAGCACGCCCAAAACAACACGGACAGCACAGCTTGTGCATCCACTTTGTCCATTTGGGATTCATTCGGCCGTAGGGCTCCTCATCTTTTGGCTTGAAAACTGCTAGGATTTTCTGTAATTAAAAAAGAAAAACAATGTCATGAGCAGCCTGTTAAAACAAAGTTTTCGAATAAGTTTGAGCTTGTGAATAATGTCCAATTCCCATCCAAAATTCTTCCATTAAGCTGTCATGAAAGAATTCCCCGATTTGGAATTGATGTGCATTAACACATTTGTTTTTGCTTCACTTATGGACGCCTCTAAATTTATAACTTAAGATTAAGAAGCGTTTTTTGAAGCATATTAAGGTTGTGGTTATTTTTGCCCTAATCGAATATATGGCTTGGCTAAGATGGGTGTGAAATGGTATAACATAAGCTGATCCATATTCCGAGTGAGGTTATGTTATCGGTTATGAAGAGTGTGAAAAGTTTGATGGGGACCGTATTCTATAACTATGTAGTATTCTTCTACAATTTCACAACTTAATAATTTGATTGATTTGAACTTGAACTTGATTTCGAACGAGCTGGACTAATCAAAATAGGTCTTTATACAGAGTTATGCAGTTTTCTTTGGAAAAGTGGTTGTAAAATCAGGTAATATTAGTTTTCAGTACATGCTTATTTAAAATTGACCTTATTGCATATGTTCTGTCCTCTCCAATGGAATTAAACCACACCTGGGAGCCAATTTCTTGATAACCTCACCAAACTGGAAAACATCCGGTTGGTTTACCGGGTAGCTGTGGAGGAATCCTTGTGATATGTCAATGTTCCTATACTAGTCTAAGAAAATGTTCATTGTGCAACCTGAACGAATGTGAAAATGTGGTCCATTTTATGGAAAAATGTCCAATACCAGTTGAACATCGAATGTACATACTTGAAGAAAATGAAGTGTTGCAGATATTGAATGGCGAATCTAGACATGGAATACAATCCATCACAAGTTCGTTAATGAAATCATTTGTTATAGGAAACGGCTAATTGATGAATTTAATTATTAAAATTTTGAAATATTAAAATAAGGCGGTGGAGATGAAATTCGACCAGAAATGCTCAAGGCTTTAGGTAAAGAGGGAGTGCAATGGCTCTCGCGTGTCATTAAAGTGGCCTGGTGATTGGCAACTGGGGGTGATTGTTCTCTTTTTAAAAAGGGGGACAAAAGAGATTGCACCAATTATAGGTGTAATCCCTTTTAAGTCTCCCTGGAAAAGTCTTTGCTAAGGTGTTAGAAACGCGTTCCCGAGCTGTGGTTGAGTGGAGTTTTGGGGAGGAGCAATGCGGTTTTCGTCCCGGATATTCCCATATATTTGTATATATGAACTGGATGTTATAGCGCACACATGGCGGAAAATTTTTCAAAATGGGGGTCCTCACAAACCGAACTTCAGCGCGCACTCGAAAGGTTTGTAGCCGTTTGTGATGATGCTGGAATGAAGGCAAATGTGAAAAAATCGGATCCAAAACGCCCATTCAGTGCACTTTGCATGTTAGTGGAGTCCCACTGAAGCAGGAGGGTAAGTTTAAGTACCTCCGGGTCTTATTCACGAGTGATGGAAATAGAAATGCCGAGTTATCTTGTAGAACTGGTCAGGCTGGATCAATTTTGAGAGAGCTTGGTCAATCTGTTATGAGGAAGGCCGAACTTAGTATTCAAGCTAAACTATTGGTTTTTAACTCAGTGTATGTTCCAACTTTCACCTATGGTCATGAAATTTGGGTAATGACCGAAAGAATAAGATCGCGGATACAAGCTGCCGAAATGAGGTTCTTTCGTGGTGTTGCTGGAATAACTCTTAGGGATCGAGTGCCCAAAACCCGAGTAAGCGAGGCACTCAATTTTGAGCAGCTACTTTTCCGTATGCCCCCAGAACGACTTTCAAAACGTTCCATATTTGCCATGCCATCAGGTAGGCGACCCCTCGGTAGGTCTAGAAATAGATGATTGGATCAAGTCCGACATCTCTCTTGGAGCCGGGTACGGATTCCTTCTGATGAGTTGGAATCAATGGCGGAGACTCGAGAAGTATGGAGATTCCACCTGAGCATCCTACCCTCGCGAGCCTCATAAAGTACAATATTAGCGGACTATTGAGAATGCATGTATGTATAAATGAAGATGTTAGTTATACTACTCTAACAATTATCATTAAATAAAATGGCCGTATCGTATATTTTTAATTGAAAAGCTTTTTCGTACTTACACCCGCAGGATTTTTTACAAAGTAGGACCCACTACTTCCTTGATATATTCGTTCTGGATATATACCATGTTCGACGGCGATCTCGGCTTGTGTTACTATCTCGTGAAATTCTGGATCATCTGTGAAGAAAAGGAACATTATTAAGAAATACCGAAGATAAAGGACACAAAAGTGAAATTAGAGATGAGAACGCTATTGCGACATTTCAGTTAAACGATCGGTTAGCGATAATAAACTCTTAAATAGAGGGCGTTTTCTAAAGCCTCATATTTTTTGTTTTTTTTTTTTTCATCTTAACTTTGAACAATATATATAAGACATCGCTACTTACGGCCAAGTTCTCTTTAAATTCAACCTGGAAGGGATTCACCTACATATAGCATCGGACTACACCCATCAGCAAAATGCAAGCTTTTCGAAAGCACTGCTGGATCAGTTATGTTCTACGCCTCACAAGTCTGGGGTATTAACCAATATGAAGAAGTGGAAAACTACTTAGATTTTTAATAAAAAGAACCTTTCATCTACCACTTAATAGTCCCAATTATATGCTAGATCTGGAGACCGGATTGTCACCGCTATGTATATCTATTCTAAAGCTTCATTTCGACTACATCCGCAAAATCGCAAAAATGCCAGATACCCGCTTACCGAAAAAGATTGCCCATCATGCAATAGCATCAAAAACTTTGTTTTTCGCATTTATAATGTAACATACAATTGGACATCTGCCCTGTCAACACAACAGACTGGAAACCATATTTGTACCAATTTCTGCAAGATCTTGACTGGAAGATGAGAGAAACATTTATAGAAGAAGCTAATGCGTCAGTTTATCGAAACTATTATTGCCGACAGGAGTTAACCTTAAATTATTGCCGCCGCATTTCGGAACCGAAGGAGAGTTACTAAAGCCTTAACTACGTGCTACATCGACAAGACTTGCCACTTATTACGAGTATGTACACTGTGCAATCTAAATGCTAGAGAAGACGTTTTCCACTTTATATCAATCTGCCCTATCCTTAAAGAAACCAGAAAGTCAATTTTCGGCAAAACTGAACTATCGTGGCAGGAGTCAAAGGACATCATGAAAAGAGAGAAAGCTGGACTAGACTTTTTTCATTTGTTACAATTGCAACAAACTACAGAGAGAATATTATAAATGAATATTTTTGATTGTACTTCCCTTTAACATTTTTTGGTTTTACGTACGAAGAAGCAAGGCGAACCCCACAGGAGGATTAGTAGAAATGCGGTAGAGTGGCAGGGTTATGATCCCTTGTTTTCGGATCATAACTTCGTTGAAAAAGGAAAAAGGGCATCAAGATATTTGAACTTTTTTCACTTGGGGAGCACTGTTCCTTCTTCTTCTTCTTCCTTTTATCAGCGAGGTTATGATCCGTAAACAAGTGATCACAACCCTCCCACTTCACCGCATTTCTACTGATCCGCCTGTGGGGTTCGCCTATTTGACCTCAGAAAATATCGGCAGGCCCGCCGACTTTGGATCACTCGCTTACTGAGGCCTATGAAATGCCGATGTCGTCGCATTTGTCTGATCCAGGCGTTTATAGGCCTGCTTTTCCTACAACGCGATGTCTTTGGAACGTGCATAGATATTGCCTTTTTAACAGGGTTCAAATGATCTCTTCTTTGAACGTGGCAATACCAGCTGAGCCGGTCGCGCTCTATTTTTTGTACGATGGTTTCCTTGATGTGAAAGCTTCCACGGATCTTCGAACTTCTTATTCGATCAAGCTTTGTCACTCCTGCTGTCATGCGAAGCATCTTCATCTCAGCTGCCGTTAATTTACTCTCATACTTTTTGTACATCGTCCAACATTGTGAACCGTATGTAAGCGCTGGACGCACAACTGCGGTGTAGAGCCTTCCTTTCAACTTAGGGGACATTTTTCTGTCACAGAAGATAGCGGAGTTTTCTCGCCCCTTCATCCACCCTACGCTTACGCGATGATTGATGTCGTTATCACAAGTTGCTTTGCTATTGATTATAGATCCCAGATATTTGAACTTTTCGCACTTGGGAAGCACTGTTCCATTCAAATAAATGTCTGGAATAGGTCTGAGTGGATCAGAGAACGGGCAGCACAAGTATCCTGTCTTTTTTGAACTAATGCGATACCCATTTCCCTCCAAAACGTCCACCCACACATCAAGTGCTCGTTGCAGGGATGTAGGATCCTCACTTATGATGGCTCCATCGTCAGCAAAGAATAACTGATGCACCTTGGGATCCATCACTTTACCTTCAAGCAGATAATCAAGGACTGTAATAAAGAGCAAAGGACTTAAGACGCTTCCCTGGTGCACCCCGACTTTGATTGGGAACTCTTCGGTTACTCCAGCGGGGCATCTTGTCTTTGCTCCTTCGTACATGTCCATGATCATCTGTACATAGGTTTCTGGAACAATTTTTTTTGCAAGTGCCCGCCCAGAAGCTCTTAAATTTACTTTTGCCGCGTGCCTTAGCTATAGAAGTGATTTTCCTGAGATGTTCTATTTTGAATCGTTTACTTCGGGCAGAGCTACATATCTGCTGAAATGTCAGCAGCAAGGGAAGCGTGTGATTGAATTGAATGGTTAAGGAATCAATGTGCTGTTACTCGTATGCCATGTAGATAGTCTCGATTTAGTTTCTTTTTTTAAATTCAGGTGTCAGCTGGCTCACTGTGCGTCGTCTCTGTTGGACGAAGCCTTTATAGTTCCTTCTTAATATGTACAAGTATCCGTTCTTTTGAGCATACTCGTATTACTCAACTTTATAAAAAATTTCGTAACGCGAAATGAATGAACCTTGATAGGGGACCAGACTTGGCTAGCGCATTCAAGGAGGTGTTTGACAAGGAGAATTTAGTGACGCAGGGATTCAAGAATTATTTGGACCAGCGTTTGATGAATTCGAGGGTTGGCTCTATTGATGATATGATCAATGTGCGAACGGAAATTAAACTCTTTGGCGCAGATAATACTTAGATCGCAGACTGAATTGACTGAAGAAATGGGTCTGTTATGGAAGTAATAGGGGGATTAGGAAGATAAAAACTTCACACTAACTGACATTCAGCTTTAGAAAATTATATATTCTCCATGTGTTCGAGTTTAGATCGTTTCACAGTAAGATAGAATCTGATGGGGAACAAATTCACCCTGATTGTCGTTGGCGTTTGTCGCTTTTCGACGATCGTCGTTTTATTCATAGCTACGAGCTGCTGCCTGATAAACTTTACTAAGCAATTTGTTTGTCGTGAAAAATACTATTACAACTCTTTCACAGTGAAAAAGTTATGAAAATGGATTCGTGCTACATCTGAAGAATAAAACGACAATCGTCGAAAAGCGACAAACTCCAAAGACAATCAGGGTAAGTATCTTAACGATTTTCTTATCGTCGGCGTACATGGATAAATCAGAGTCCTTTAAGATGAGACCAACATCGTTTATTGTTAGGACAAAGATCAGTTGCTTAAGTTGACTGCCTCGACGAACTCCGGAGGTGGTGTTTGTGAGTTTGGACATTTAAAGAGGACTCTGTACTGGTGTTCCTCTAAATATGACCCAATCCAGGAAATAAAAGATAGTGGAAAACCGCGAGCTATGATTTTGAGATTAATTATTTGATGGGAGATTTTATCGAAAGCTTTGCTGTAATCCTTGGTTGGCTTATGCTGTATCTGTCTAAGATTTATTTTTTTGCTGATTAGCAGCTACTATTGAACACTTTTACACTTCACTTTGCAGAAACTTAAATCTATTTCAACGACGTATAAGGCTACTTCGGCTACTATACGAGATTATTAGAGGACTTTAGTGGTCAGGCCAATTCTGATTCGTACGTGCGAAACTGTCTATCCGAGTTTGTATTCTTTTATTTGAAAAGAGTATTTAAGAGTGTCGTATCTACCACCTTATATTGATTTTAAATTAAGAAAAATCGAACAACTTCTAAGCACAATTAAAAAAAAACGAATCAACAAACTTACTAACAAAAAAATTCGTCCTCAAAATAATCAATTTGCTGGAACGGCTTTGAATAATTGTAAACACATCGATAGGAAAAACCCTCATTTCTAGATTAGTTTCTATTTAAAAATTTATTTCGTATCGATGGAATTATATGGCTTCATCGAGCTCTGACGTGCAACACTCGACAAATCAAAATAAACTGAAACCTAATAGAAACTACTTCGCATACCGATGTAAAATGTCCTTTTACTGGCAGCACGAGGACAAGAGCGGAAGAGTACCATTACATTAATGTATAATGAATTTTTAAATTTCAAATTTCTATTCACTTATAGGCAGCCAGTGTATGAATGCGATGGGAAAATGGTGTATGTCGTGAAAGTTGTTTGAATGGTATTGATAAATCATCAAAGGGGAAAAGTGCCATCTGTAAGGATTTATTTAGAGAAGTATGGATACAACTTTAAAGGAATGGCCATGTTGCGCTACAAAAAGTACAAGTATTGTGTTTAAGCCTCAACTACCCTAGATATTCCCATTATATGTGATTGATATGCATAAAGAGCTATATTCAATACATTTTTGGAATAATAAACTCTAAGTGAGTTGAGTTGTGCGCGGCGCTACTTTGTGCTCAGTGTGTTGGACTATTAACTAGAATGTGCAAGATTCGAATCTAAGAAAACACTAAAAGGTTTTTAACGGTCCTCCTTCATGAACGTCTGGCAAATATCAGAGAGTATACGTTATTTGTTATTTTATTCATTTATTCTATCATGTCATCCCATAAATAAAATTCTTTAGACACCTAAAAGCACTTAGAAAAGTCTCTAAGTTCGCAAGAGTACCGCATGAACAAAAGAAATCTGCAACAACGAATAGCGATGTGCTCTTCATTGCTCTCTCGCTTAGATTTTGATCAGTTCCTCAACAATATTGTTGCTGGGACGTTAAATGGGGTTCTTCTGAGTCCCAGACAGTGGCTGAGTTCCTTAGATAAACCGCAGTAAGTGGTTATAGCAGGTCTCCACCCAAAAAATATAATGCTCTCTGGCTGGTGAGATATGCGTGCTGTTGCCGAAGGATACTCTTCCATTAAGACAATGACAGGTCACATGTGAAGAAAATCCAAACTTTGGTTGGGAAATTATGAATCATCCAGAGTACTCACCTGACTAAGCAATCAGAGAATGTGAAATCAGACCGATGTCGAAAGTATACCAAGTTCGAATCCCAGAAAATACCAAAAAGTTTTTTTCACGGTCCCATCTCTCGCGAGCGTCTGACAAACATCCGAGAGTATTGTTGTCACGAAGAAGCTTCTCAAATCGCCGTTCGGATGCGGCATTAAACTGTAGGTCCCTTCCATTCGTGTGAAAAATATAACGCACACAACATGAGTGGTTGCGAAAAGCTAGGCCCTGGCAATTTAAAGAGCTGTTGCGCCAAATATTTGTATTTGTCGAAAGTATACTGGACGAGTTTTTCACAAGAGGAATTTTACAAATCTGGTATAGAACAATTTCCAGGACGTTGCGATGCTATTAGGAGCGACAGAAAATTCTTCAATACTTTTTTTTATTTTTTTTTTTTTAATTGAATGAAGAAAATGTTCCTACCCGATTGAGGTCGATCAACAATTGTTCATGCACGCCAAGCCTAGCTCAATTTTTCTTATTTTAGGTGCCAAATCGACAATACTTCCTTTGTGACTATTTCCAAGTGAGTAAGGGTCGGCTCAAGTCTTCCACCGACGACAAAAAATGAGGCCGCCCTGAAGTTAAAAATTGACGAAGATCCAAGAATGACTTAGGAATTGATACATAGGTTAAACTAGGATGAACTGGCATGTCTGTGTAACGAATAAAAAGTCATCACCTGGACTACTCGAAGAAATCTGTTCGATGGGTTACAAGAATTTTGAATGACGACCAAAAAAAAGGCACACATTTGTTTTACTCAATATTTTTTAGAAAAAAAATAAAATAGAGAGTGATGAATACCAAACAGCAATCCATGGTATGGGGTCCGAAAGGTGCAAATTGCCCTGTTAAGGCAAGATAACAAAAATCGAGAATAAAGTGATGATATCGATTTACTTTACCAGACCGAAAACAGGCGGTGATATCCCACTGGAAATCGGTCCGACAGTAACTGATGAAATTGGCTAAAAGAAAAAGCGCATCATTACTGGATGGCAACTGAAGGTAACAGACAAGTCAAGAACTTTCTGCCAAATACTTCCCTCAAAAGAACGAAACAACTCATACAGTTAACTATGAGTCAGATTCGAATAGCCACATGTTTCCTTACAGGCCACAGTCGAGTGAAAAAACATCTCATGGCTATGGGAATAGCACAAGACGACATCTGCAGAATGTGCAACGAAGACGAAGAATCAGCAGAACATACCTTATGTCATTGTAACTGTCTAATCAGAACACGTCATCGTTGTTTAGGTAAATTCTACCTTGAAGCAGAAGACCTATCTGCAAGCTCGCTCAAAAGCATAGTAGAGTTCATCACCACATCGGGCATATTGAGTGATCTTTAAGTTCAGAGGAAATCACAATAGGCCCGGTGCCCTAATCCCACCTCTTCAACAATATAAAATCTATAATTGGCATACTATAACTTGTTTATCGAAAGTAAACATTTTTTTGGGAAACGAAAAGGGGTACTTCGCCGCTAATTTTTGCACCACGACAATACACCTGCTCACACTGTAGAAAAAACGAGCAATTTTCTGTCGCACTTAATAATCAATGAAATTCGACCAGCTCCTTATACTTCAGATAATCCTGTTTTCTGGAAATAACAAAAGCAGTTAATGCTCCAAAAATACGATTTTGAGGATTGTTTGGAAATGTGGTTCTACCATTTACAACGAAGCTTATACCCAATATAAAAAGCTTCACCGAACGAGGAAAAATAGTAACAAAACTGTAGCATCTCAGATTTTTGGAAGGCAGCGAAGAAATTAAACGGATTCACTCTCAAACCGAACTGTTCTAACCTTAATAAACCGATTTCAAAATTGATTTAACCCGATAACCAATGTATACTCTAAGTTTACAACAACTCTTTGTAAATGAAACACTTGACAGCGCTATCTTATTTGCGGAAGTTATAGAAGCCCTTTCCTGGTCAAGTGATTTTGAAGCCCTCTAAGTTCTAGTGAATTTCTGGCTACTCTAAAATAAATATTCATTCAGGGTTATCGTGAATAAATTCTCCCTCGGAATTTTTCCTCCGAACAAAAATTAGGGAAAAAATTCATTGGAGAAAAATTAAATATCGCGATTGCGTTGAAAATTCTCCTGAATTGTCATTCATGATACCTATTTATTTTCCGCGGAATTGAAGATACGTAATCTTTGTTCGGGAGAAAAATTCCGAGGAAACATTTATTCACGATAACCCTGAGTTTTCGAATCGGAAAATGTGCCGTAAAGTTGTAAATAAGCTATTAGATGTCCTCTTTTTAGGAAACGCGACTCATCAGACCCTGCCAACTACCGATGTATTTTGCTTCGACTAAAATCTTAACGAGCATTCTGCAAACCCGATTGATGCACTGGATTGAAGAGAATGAACTTCTAGGGGAATTCTCAGCTGGGTTTCGACATATACGTATACCATATACTCGACATATACAGGGTGTCCGCCGGGAAGGTATACTACTTTGTTTGTTTATAATTTTTGATTCAATGAAAGAGAATGGATCTTATATTGATAAATGTTTTATTTAATGTCGGCAATTATGTATGGAATACAATATCAGGTAAATGTCCGCCTCTGCTAGTCTCACAAATGCGAGCTCTTTTGAGCACATTTTTCATTACATTCTCACACATTTCACGCGGTATTTCATTAATTTCATCACGAATATTTTGTTTGAGTTGCTCAAGCGTTTCTGGTTTGTTTGCATAAACCTTGCTTTTCAGATATCCCCACAAAAGAAGTCAGGAGCAGTCAAATCAGGCGACCGTGGAGGCCAATCAACATCACAATTTTTTGAAATAACTTGTTGTGGAAAGAGGTCTCGCAGTAATTCCATTGTAATCCTGGCTGTATGCGATGTGGCACCGTCTTGTTGATACCACACGTTAATCAAGCCCAAAGCATCTTAAATGGAAACAAATGCAAATCCTTGTGCAAAATTGTGGCCAAAGTTGTTCTTTGAAGACCAAGCTCCTGAGCACGGCGTCGAATTGAGGTTGATGGATTGTTTTGAACACTTCCTTGAACAGCAGTAATGTTTTTAGCCGATCTTGCAGTACGTTGTGGCCCATGCTTGGGCCTATCACCTACACACCCTCTTTCTTCGAAATCATTTACTACACGATAAATAGTGCGTTTTGTTGGCACGTTGTTTCTCCCAAAAATTTCACGTAACTTTCTCATCGTCACAGTAATCGATGATTGATTTTGATAAAATGTTTTAAAGATTAAAACACGTTGGTTTATCGAATATTTTTCCATAATAAATTTGCCACGTGTCTACTTCACGACTGCCAAATATGAACTGTCAAGACTAATGTTTACCAAAATGGCGGCAAAACAAAGTAGTATACGTTCCCGGCGGACACCCTGTACCATATCATTTTGCTGAGAAATACCGCGAAAATTATCGTTGAATGAAAAGAAAAGCTATATGCATTTTTCATAGACTCTAGAGCTGCATTCGATACCGTAGACCGATCAAGGCTCTTTTACAAACTTTATAAGTACAGAATGTTCTATAAATATTAGTCTATGCTACAATACGAAAGCAGGGGTGTAGTATGGGAACAAATTGTTGGGAGTAGGAGTCAGGCAAGGTTATAATACAAGCCCACCAGTATTTGTACTCTTTAACGCGGACATCATTAATTAATTTCCGAGGCGAACCCCACAGGCGGATCAGTAGAAATGCGGTGAAGTGGGAGGGTTATGATCCCTTATTTTCGGGTCATAACCTCGCTGAAATAGGAAGAAGAAGATCATTGATTAATTACCAGAAGGAATCACATTTACGGAGACTCCGATTAAAGCCCTTTCGGCCCGATCTTCAGAGACCCTGCAGCTCATGATAAGCCGCCTACATGAATATTGCGTACTATGAAGTTAAAAATTAAATTTGATCTAATCGATAATTATGATTTTCAGAAGGAGCGGATGCGGGCATTTCAGAGCGAAAAGGTGGACATTTAACAGTGAGGTTATCGTGATGGTGAAACAGTTTAAATATTCAAATTGAGTATTGACACACATAGAGAATACATTCCAATTGGGTGCGCTAAATCTGAAAGTCACATCTTTCTTAGGAATTTACCCAGTACTTCGTGGAATAAGAATAAGTTCTTGTTTTGGAAAACCGATATTATCCGCCGAAGAGGTGATTAAACGGAATGCTCTGGTTATCACCGAAAACTATAGAAGATATTTAGATTTGAAAATTACTAGCAAACAATCTGATAAAATTATTCCAAGCAGTACTTATCTGCATTTATTGTTCCACCAGGTTTTAAGAAAGTACGAGTTTGGTGAAAAACACCTGCTGCAGACCACCAAACCGATTATCATAGAGAATCCACTTTTCATCACGTAACAATTCTATGCAAATATGGGTCTTCTTCGTTTCGAGCAAGCAACTTCTAATCGGCGTGTCTTGTTTGTCTTTATTGTTGTCACGAAAAAGCTTTCCAAAAAAACAAAAAATGCCCTCCTCCGTATCCGGATACGGCACTAAACTATAGGTCCCCTCCATTCGTGTGAAAACTATAACGCACCCAACATGAGTGGTTGCGAGAGGCTAGGGCTAGGCACTTAATGAGCTGTTGAGCCAAATATATATATATATACCATCTGCATTCCAAAGTAAACAGGACTTTTTAAAAATAAGAACAACAAAAAGATTTATTTTATTCAAAATAGTCCCCTTTCGACTCAATACAGCGATTTGCAACGTGTAAAAGCATGTCGAATGAGTGTAGATCGTATCCCGGCCGACGATCTAAAACAGTCCTTCAGGATGTCGGAATAAGCCTTTTTGGTCCACAAAACGCTTTTCTTTCATTGGCAAATGAATTTTCCCCAAAAGGTAAAAAGGGACAGTGTCAAATCAGGCGAATACGAGAAACGTAGACAGTAAAAATGCGATTTTTAGTCAAAAAAATCGGTCACAAGCGTCGATCGATGAGATGGCGCATTATCGTGCAACAAATGCCAACTTCCTTCTGTGCGATATTCTGGCCGAATACAACGAATACGAGGCATCAAACGCTTCAAAACACCAAGATAGAATTGTGCATTAACGGTTTGACCTCATTGTGGGCAATGGCATTGGAACCGTAAAAGCAAATCAACATTTGATGCGTTTTGGTGAAACGTCACTTCTCAGTGAAGTAAGATTTAATACGGAGTACAACAACACAAAGTGACTTGGAACCACTTTAACTTTTTTTGTCAGTCGAAAATGAGTTGCGAGGGATGGGAAGAGCTTTTTCCCTGAGAAAAGCTTTTTCATTCAACTGGAATGATTCAGTATCAGTAGTATTTCATACATTTAAGCACAACTTTTTCATACTTTTTACTTCAATTTCAATTCAATCACCAATCTTCAAACAATTAAAGAAGTTTTTAACCAGATTGACTAAGAATCGTTATGTGGAGAAGCTTTCACTTTGCTTTGCATAGTTCTCATGAAAACACACCAATTGTCACTCTTGACTTTTCCAAACGAGATTTTTTGGGGTTTGGTTCGTCGTCCACTCGGCACTTTGGCGCTTGGTTCTTGGATTATATTGAAAACACCACGTTTCATCACTAGTCACAATGTTGCGAAGAAATTTTTGTTCTTTTGGCATTCTTGATGATGTCATTCGAATGTTGAAATCTGAACAAATTTTGGTCGTCAGTCATTTTTGTACCAATCACACAAACATACTGTCAGTTCAGACGTTTCTATTCATCCAAATGTCATGAAATTTTGACAGTAGATTAGTGAAGGATCTACCGCATGTAATTGCCAATAGATGGCCTCACTAAATATACCTGTTTTTAAAAAGTCCTCTTTACTTTTGAACGTACCTTGTATATACATATATATATATATTATTGTTTCCAAATGCCGAGTATCTGTTGAATAGTTAGTTAGAATATCTCTAACAATTTGACGTCCATCAGATTCCTCAAAACCTCTCAGCTCGTCATTGTCTATGGCCGCTTCAGGGTGACCACAAGGCTCACTTTCAAGGCGTACATTTCTTGAACGAATTTTATCAAACCAACGCCTAGCTGTTAGACCACTAGTTATGCTTTCTCCAAATATCATATTGATGTATCTGGTTGCTTCTACTGCATTGTATCCAAATTTAAATTCGTAAAATAAAAAAAATTACCCGTATTTGGCTCTTATCCATTATTTCAAGTTAGTTGGTTACACAAACGTTGACAAGTGATCTGATCAATAGAAAAAATGAAATTTGGGTTTTAAAGATCAGAGTTGTCACTTTAATTTGACAACAACTCTCTCGTTTGGTTCATTTTTACGTATTAAAACGTCACCAATGCTACTGATCTGCGAAAACGGCAATTTTATGTGCAACAACCTAATAGTTGCGGCCCATCTCAATCCAGCAGCGCTTCAAGCTTTTCATATTTACCAGCTTGAAATGGATATGATTCCAACAACCTCGCATCTAAAATATTTACTTGTTTAGTAGGAAGTACCGTTTTTTTTATATCACAAAATATACCTATTGTAACATACTCTGATACTCGTATATAAAAACACACTAAACATATTTCTTACAAGCACTACCCCCACCTTAAGACCGAAAATGCTAAAAGTAAGTTATCTTAAATTGTTTACGTGATAGCACAGTAAACAACAAAAATGTGCATACGTACATACTCGTACGAGTATATGTGATACTCGTAATCTATACAATATTCTTAAAAAAAAAAACTTCTTATCGACGTCTCGCCGTAAATAAGCATTACCGTCAAAAATCGTGCACCGAAATATAGAGTAAACCGATGAATCCATCTGTGCAGCTCTAGACCGTAGTTTACACTTTCAAGTATAACAGTTCACTAATTGCTGTCGATTCGTACTTAAGTCGATGATTATTTTTTCTCACTTAAACAAATAAAATATCACCGCTCGTTGAATGTTTCTAGTTCTAATAGAAAATTAAACTAAATTTACCACACCCGATTGCAATAGACGTGTAGGTCGTTCACTTCCACCTTCCACGTTGTATTTTGGCAAAGCAACAGTCAGCCAAGCGTTTGTTTGATTGTACTACGACGCATTTGTAATTGAATTTTGATTAAATACACTTTTCAGTGCTGATAAAAAAAGAGTCATATCAATCACCTTTATTTTTCACATGCTTACTTACACAAATTTTCAAAAGGACAATTGCAGCAGCCACACACTATTTTGTGACGACGTTGTTCATAATAACTCGTACTACGGCTAGTGACACTGAATAAGGAAATTTTCGAAGGATTATCCTTAATATGTACACAAACACATTCATCTCTTCTACATTCGCAGGTTGCTTCGTCTGAATCAGATACAATGGAATAGAGAGAAGCTTCTTTTGACATTTTTTGAAGTTTAAGTGATTGATAAACGATTACTATGTGACTGTAGATAAGTTTAATGCTTCCAAAAAAGGAGTAGTTTTACTCGAATCACATCAGCACACAAAATTGAATAGATTCGGTGAAACTGATAGGTCTGCAATTTCTCAGAGAATAGTATTTACATTTCGTCAATAAATGCACCCTTGAAATGTTCATTCGCATCAAAAAATTGGGCATACACCAATTCATTTTAGAAATAAATAGTCCAGTTTTCCAAAAAATCAAGTAATAATCAACATGTTTACTAAATATTTTTCGTTTTCAGAAGTACACACATACATTCAAGGAGTACACAGGTTGCTTTTAGCAATTTCGATGCATTAGCGATTGCAGGTGCACTTTCAGTCCTCAAGGTAGACAACTCACTAGGGGAATTGATCAGTTTACTGCTTACTGGTCGGATTATCAACTCAGACCTAGGTGGGAATATCTGTTAGTAGTGGTACTCCGCAAGGTGGTGTTCTATCCTCTCTTCTGTGGAATTTGGTGGTAAATAAACTACTGATAATCCTAGAAGGTGCGGAATGCACGGTAATCGCTTATGCAGATGATGTTCCTATAGAAATCTCACCTTAATACTCTAAAAGAACTACTACAAAACGCTTTAAGCAAGTTAACCAAAGAAAGTTCAAGAAAGCTACGGTAGCACTTGCAAGAAAGCTATCGGAAATAGATGGGTTCTGCAACCTCGCATAACTCACTGGCTCTACATCTCCGTCATCAGGCCGATACTCACGTAAAGAGTGGTTGTCCGGTAGATTGCTTTAGAAAGAGCCATAAACCGCGACAATCTAAGTAAAGTCCAATGATCAGCTTATTTGTGCATAAGCGGAGCACTACGTACAACTTCATCTGCAGCACTGGACATTCTGTTTGATTTGATACACCTCGATATTTACAGCAGGCAAATGGCAGGCAGTACAGCTGTTCGTCTTGAACCATTATTACAGTGGTCAAGAAAAGAATTCGGCCACGCATCCATTTTGAACAACTTCAAAATCTCTCCCGAAAACACGGACTATACCATTCCCCGTCTTTCTTTTGACAAAAATTTACACGTCACCATTCCTTCCAGGTCATACTGACAGGAAGAAGTTCAATCAGTAGAAGATGAATCAATTCATTTTTATACTGAAGGTTCAAAAACCAAAGACGAGGGTGGTGGTGTCTTCCTGATAGGCTTAATCCTAACCTCTTCTACCATCTTCCAAATCATTGTAGCGTGTTCCAGGGGGAAATAATAGCGATTATGGAAGTCATATCTTGGCCGAAAAAGAAAAACGTGATACCCGCCAAGATATCTGCATTTTTACAGACAGTCAAGTAGCAATCAAATCCTTGGAATGGGTCTCTATAAAATGATTAGTAGTCTTAGACTGCCTATCGTCTCTCAAGGAAATGGCGGGGCAACCTCTGTTGGGTGCCGGGGCATAGGGATATTCTGGGGAATTGTAAGGCTGATGAAGTTGCCAAAATAGGAACAACTGTACCCATCCTTCCAGACAAGGGTACTCTAGGTATACTTGCAAATTTAAATTCAAGCTTGATGCAATCGAAAGAACAAATCTTAGGTTTACAAGTGGTACAACATGTCTAGCGACTAAGCAGGTTTAACCCAAGCTGGATCTGAAACGCACAATAGGTGTGATCACAAGACACTGTCTAATAGACAAGCATGCAACAAGGGTTGGGGTATATTCGAATGATTTTTGGAGAAGCTGCATGGATAAAGAAGAGGAAGAAACCATTCCTCACCTTCTTTGTGCGTGCCCAGCTCTCTCCCGCAGAAGGAAGCTTCACTAAGGAGCTTTCTATTACAACGATCTGATAGACTTAGATATCATCCTACGCTTCATTACAAGCTCAAAATGATTCTAACAAGTGGATTACATGATCCTTCGTGGTACCACAACGGACCTTCCTTGGTCTATGTGTGTTGGCGTAAGCTGGAAGCCACTCCAACCTAAATTGAGATATTTAGTAGCAGACAGTTGCTTTTTGTAGCGTTCTATTTCACATGTTGAAAGGTTAATTTCTAAAAAAAATAATAAAATGGAAAAAAGCCTGTTGATGTGAAAAACTTAGTTGTGAAGTTAAAAAATGAGAGAAAAAGTTACGTTGAAATAGACAAAAATACTTGATAGACCTCGTACCACAATCCAGTCCGTCGTAAGAAACTTTAAAAATGATAATTCGTATGACATTGCTGTTGCAGGAGGTAGAAAAAAATCTTAACTGCTCGGAATGAACGAATTATTGAGAGGATGGTGAAGGCTGAAAGTAAGTCCACCGTAAATTGCTACAAACCTCGAAGAATCTGGTGGACTAACAGTTAATTTTCAGACCATTAGAAATTTGTTACATACTAAGGGTTACAATGAAAAGAGGTAAGCAACTTTTTGATTTTATCCTTAATACTTATCTCCTAATCTGTAACCGGGGTTCCAAACCGGCCTTCATTACTCGTAACTGACAAGAAGTCCTGGACATCACTCTTGTCTCTGATCATATATATAACTTGGTAACTGGAGTCTCTGAAGAGCACTCTTTTTCAGACCATCTTTACCTCCAATTTAGTCTTCACGACCATCCGCCCAAACAGAAGGTTATTAAAAATTATAAAAAAAAACCAATTGGTCTCTTTACAGGAAGCGTTTGTTAACGTTGATTCGCTCCCATTTGTGTACTGAATCTACAAGCACTGAAAATCTTGACAGTTTGGTCAACATCCTGACATTGGCAATTAACGGTGCCTTGCCTGTGGCTTGTCCACTCTGCAATCCTCGAGGAACGAAACCACCTTGGTGGAATGTACTCTTAGGAAAGATAGTAGGCTTCTTTTTGATCTTGTTAAGAGCTACCTTGAGACGGCCGATTGGGACTCCTATAAACTCTCTCAGAAAATACAAAATCTCACTGAAGAAAGAGCAACGACGCTCCTGGAAACTTTTATGCGACAGAATTGAAGAGTCGTCAGAAGCCTCAAGGTTGCGGAAAATCCTCTCTAAAAGCCCTTCGACACCCAGCTTCCTTTTGCATCCAGACGGTAACTGGACCACCTCTGCTAAGGAATCCATTGATATCTTACCGGACACTCACTTTCCTAGTAGCTCCCCTGTTGCAGTTTCGCAATCGGAAAACACCTCATTTCCACAGTGCAGCAACACCTTGGTTATAGTAACTACAGAAAAGATCCGTTAGGCCATGCGCAACTTCAAGCCCTTCAAGTCCCCAGGGGACCTGGCGGTATCATTCCTTTTTTTTTTTTTTTCGTGGGTAGGTGAAAATCTTCATGAGACACTATGAGACCGTGTACTCATAGTAGTGTCAGATTTCTACTGACTAAAAACACCCTTCCCTTCGTTTTGTTTACTACGACTAAGTTAGACCTTATCAAGTAGTTTAAGCTTCAGATTTATATTCGCGTGAGGCAGGTAGATTTTCAATAAAAGCACCTGCTGAAACCGTCATGACATGCGGCTTTTTGTCTTATAGCGCTAATTCGAACGGTTTCGTTCTTTGAAGTCGGCGCGTAAGATTTGTCACATCCAAAGTTTGGAGTATGGCACAGTTGCAATGGCCATGAAGACGAATACGAAGCTTGCGAGCGAAGTTTTTTATTTCGTCCTCCACGGTAGCTATCCCTAAGTCTCTGTGGATATCATTGTTTCTGATATACCAGGGAGCGTTCACGATTATTCTTATAATTTTATTTTGGAGTGATTGTATGAGATTCCTATTGCTTGGTTTGGTACAACCCCAGAGTTGTATACCATACGTCCACACGGGTTTAAGCACTTGCTTATACAGGAGCAGTTTGTTATATACGCTTAGTTTAGAATATCTTCCAATTAGCCAATACATTTCTCTAAGTCGATTTTCGACTTCGTCACGTTTCTTTTTAACGTGAGGTTTCCATTGAAGTTTCGCGTCTAGTGTCATTCCCAGATATTTAGCTTCGTTTGCATGCGGTATTTGTACCGAGTTAATGAAAACGGGAAGGTTGATTATTTTCTTGTAAGTGAAGTTAACATGCGTCGATTTGGTCTCGTTAAGAACAATGCGCCAAGTTTTTGTCCACTCACAGATTTTATCCAAGGCTCGTTGGAGTTTTATGGTTGCTGACTCGATTGAACTTTCCGTTGCCAGAATAGCCGTATCGTCCGCGAACGTAGCTACAATAGTGCCTTCAGTTTGTGGTATGTCCCGAGTGTACAGCAAGAATAAGATAGGCCCAAGGACACTTCCATGCGGAACTCCGGCGGCGATTTCTTTAAAATCAGAATATTCAGTTCCGTGCTTGACACGAAAAAGTCTGTTTTTGAGGTATGGTTTTAAGATCTTATGAAGTTGCTCCGGAAGGATTCGTCTTAGCTTATAATTCAATCCATCGTGCCAAACCCTGTCGAAGGCTTGAGATACGTCAAGAAAAGCGCTAGAACAAATCTTTTTCTCCTCAAGGGCTTTTTCAATTTCGTCGGTTATTTTATAAACCTGGTCAATTGTGGAATGCTTGATTCTGAACCCGAATTGATGGTCAGGTATTAGGCGTCTCTCTTCAATGACCGGAAGAATCCGTTTCAGAAGGAGTTTTTCAAATACCTTCGATATTATTGGTAGTAGCGATATCGGTCTGTACGATTTTTTGTCATTTGGAGATTTCCCCGGTTTCGGAACCATTATGACTTCTGCGACTTTCCATTGATTTGGAACGTATAATAATCTAATAGAAGCATTTATTAAATAAAGCAATTTTAATAGTGCCTTTTTTGGTAATTCCTTGAGGATTTGTCCGGTTATTAAATCATAGCCAGGAGCTTTATTATTTTTCAGGTTTTACGGTATCATTCCTGCTGAGATTCAGCAATGTGAAGACATTGTGCTTCCATGGCCTAAAGTCATCATCGGAGCATCGGCCAGAAGACTTGGCTGCTGCGGAACACCCCAAGGTGGAGTCTTGCCACTTCTCTTGTGGAATCTGGTAGTAATAGGTCAGGATGTAGAGTTGTTGTAGAGTAATTGCCTATGCTGATGACATGCTATTGCTGCCTCTGGCAATCACTCAGACACTCTCAGGGAAATTCTCCAATATGCTCGCGTTCGGCTCACCAGATGGGCCTCCAATTGTGGACTCGGGGTTAACCCTCATAAAACAGAACTCGTTCTCTTCACGAGGAAATATAAAGTTCCCCTAATAGACCCTCCTACAATGAATGACACCAGTCTCACCTTCATTGAAAATGCAAAATACTTGGGCCTTATTTTAGACAGAAAACTGAACTGGAAAGCCAATCTACTAGAACGCGTAAGGAAAGCTAATGTAGTTCTCTATTCATATAAAAAGGCTATCACCCTGATTGTCGTTGGCGTTTGTCGCTTTTCGACGATTGTCGTTTTATTCTTCAGATGTAGCACGAATCCATTTTCATAACTTTTTCACTGTGGAAGAGTTGTAATAGTATTCTACACGACAAGCAAATTGCTTAGTAATGTTTAACTGTCAGCAGGTCGTAGTTATGAATAAAACGACAATCGTCGAAAAGCGACAAACGCCAACGACAATCAGGGTGTATATGTAGGAGCTGGGGAATAAAACCTCAAATCACTCCCTGACTGTACATGTCCGCTATCAGACATATACCACTCTATGATGTGATCGTATAGTGGCCTGCTCTTGATAGGATTGACTTCCGTACGAGTATCCCTGACCAGGATGATTGGGACAACTCTCCACCTGTTGATGGTAGTTCGGTCCACTTCTTTACAGATGGCTCTAAAACCGAAAGCGGGGTGGGTTGTGGCGTTTTCTCCGAAAAGCTCAACCTGAGCTCTTTCTGCCTTCCAAATCATTGTAGTATTTTTCAGGCAGAGTCCTTAGAGTTGTGGATTCGTGCTACATCTGAAGAATAAAACGTCAATCGTCGAAAAGCGACAAACGCCAACGACAATCAGGGTGAATATCTTCTGAAGAAAAAACAAAATTTGTGGCATCCATGAAAAATCGTTTACGGAAAGTCATTTTAGTCAAAGAATATCACACACGCTATTTATACCTATTTAAAACCCCTTAAATGTATATTTTTACCAAGTATATGTACACTTATAGCCGGTTTAAACTCCATTTAACTACAAATCGAGTTCAAACTAACGTTTAAGACGAAATGGTGTATTTCAGTGCTGGTTTAAACCTAACCGATGGTTTAAATTGAGTTTATCTTAAACGGCCATGGATGTGGGTTTAAACCGACGTTTGTGATGCAAACGCAATATGTTTTCATATACACTCGACAATTTTGTTCCCTATGTGCTGCAAAATAATAATCATTACCAATTTCTAGGAAAATTGTAATCACCATAAATCCTTTTTCCCTTAATTTTCTTAGAATTTGCAATTTGACCTTCTCGTAGGAGACCTTAAAAAGCGCCATTGGAACTGAATGGGACAAAATCCCACGAAAATAAAAACTTTTCCATCAAGAATGTTACAGCTTATAAGCAGTGAGGGAGGAAGTACTTATTACTAAAACAATAAAACTACAAATTTGGTTTCTATTTAAAAAAAAACTCAACTGTCTCAACCACTTGTCGCGATTTATGGTGATTCGAATATTCCTAGAAATTGAACGAATATTCCTTGAATTGAACAGAAATATTTGCAGCACTTACGGAAGAAAATTATCGAGAAACAATTCAAGTCAATTATTTTCCATATACGAGGGGGAGGAATGGGGGTAAGAAGTGAAAATAAAAATTCAAACTTATTTTTCTTTTTCAATATATTTTTCTGATCTTTTAATTAGTATATGTATACTTATTTACTTACTTAGATGGCGCTACAGTCCGGGGTGGACCTGGGCCTCAACCAACAAACCTCTACAGCTAGCACGATTACGAGCCAGCTGCCTCCAGTTGCGCACGCCAAGTTAGTTGAGGTCCCCCTCCACTTGTTTGCGCCACCTACCGCGAGGTCGTCCTCTACTGCGTCGTCCATCCGGGGTGGGTTCGAAAACTTTCTTAGCGGGAACGTTGGGCTCCATCCGCTCTAAATGACCCAGCCATCTTAGTCGCTGTATGTGAACTCTTCTGGCTAAGTCGATGTCCTTGTACAGGCCGTATAACTCGGCATTGTACCTTCTCCTCCACTCACCGTCTATGCAGACGGGACCAAAGATCGCTCGAAGAACTTTTCTCTCGAAATAACCAAGGGCATCATCATCCGGTTTTGTCAAAGCCCATGCCTCTGCGCCATACAGCAGGACTGGGATGATTAATGTCTTATAAAGAGTTACCTTAGTAGTTCGAGATAGGGCTTTGCTACTCAATTGCCGTTTTAGCCCATAGAAACAACGATTGGCAAGAGTAATTCTCCGTGTGATCTCTCCACTGATGTCATTTGCGGAGCTGACCATAGAGCCTAGGTAGACAAAATCCTTTACTACCTCAAAATTGTATCTGTCTATTGTGGCGTTCTGTCCAAGACGCCGATGTTGGGTGTCCTTTTTTGTAGACAGCATATATTTTGTTTTGCTTTCATTGACCGCTAGACCCATCTTTGCTGCCTCGATCTCAATACTCGTAAATGCCCCATTGACGACCTGCTGAGTTCTTCCGATTATGTCAATGTCATCGGCATAAGCGAGTAGTTGTACAGACTTGTAAAAGATTGTACCTCCGGTGTTGGCTTGTGAGTTTCGTACAATTCTCTCAAATACTATGTTAAAGAGATCGCATGATAGCGCGTCGGTGAACGAACGGTTCGGTGATGTTCTTACCGACTTTGATGGAGCAGCGAGAGTTCTCCATCGTCATTCTGCACAAACAGACGAGCTTGGTAGGGATGCCAAGACTAGACATGGCTCTGTATAACTCGTCTATATACACGCTATCATAGGCAACTTTGAAATCGTTGAAGAGGTGGTGCGTATCGATTTTATATTCATGGGTTTTTTCCAAGATCTGCCGTAGTGTGAATATTTGGTGAATGATGGACTTTCCCGGTCTGAAACCGCACTGATAAGGACATATCAGGTTGTTGACGATCGGTTTTGGGGGTTCACATAATACGGCAGACAGGATCTTATATGCGATATTTAGGAGACTTATACCTCTGTAATTGGCGCAGTTCAGAGGGTCTCCTTTCTTCAGGATAGGGCAAATAATGCTGAGGTTCCATTCATCTGGCATACTTTCGTCCGACCAGATTTTACAGATGAGCTGGTGCATGCTCCTTACCAACTCATGTCCTCCTGCCTTGAAAAGTTCAGCGGCAAGGCCGTCGGTTCCAGCAGCTTTGTTGGATTTGAGTTTAGATAGTATATGTATACCTTCTAAAAAAAAATGAAAGCAAGCCGAAACTGCGTCCTTCATCGCTTGAAAACTTCTTCCAACGAAGTTCCTTTTTCAATTTTGGGAAAAGATAATAATCGCTGGGAGCCACGTCAGGGCTGTAGGGTGGGTGATCCAAAATATCGAAGCCCACTTTATGCAGGGTAGCCAACGCAACACGACTCTTGTTAACAGGCGCGTTGTCGTGCAGAAGGAGGACACCTTTGGTTAATTTCCCCCTTCTTTATTCTTTGGTGGTTTCTTTCAACCGCTCTGGGATGGAAGCGTAGTATTCTCCGGTTATGCAGACGCATCTTCCAATATTATTTTTTCGACTTTTTGAACAATTTCCGAAATTGTCACTTCGATCGGCCGTCCTGGCTATCGGCCATCTGCAAGCGAGTCCCTTCCTTGTTTAAAAAGACTGTGCCACTTGTAAACCATGGTTTTACCCAGACAACGGATGCTATCTCTTGCATTATAGTTTAAGCCGACTTTCCTTGGTTGGTGAGGAACTTTATAATACCGCGGTACTCGATTTTCTCCAGATTCTACAATTTCTTCCCGATTGAGTTGCTTGGTCAACGATAGTTCAAAAACGAATGGCTCGATTAAAATAAAACTTGCTATTATAATAATAATAATGAGTCACTGAACTGTTTACCCTCACTAATGACCTACCTACTCATTCCGCAAACTTAAAAACGCCCCTCCTTGGGCATATAAGTAAGAAAATCAATCACCTATCTTCACTTCAGTTCGTTGACTGTCCCTCGTTCACTACATCGATCGTCATTTATAGGGGTTCGATTATATATCTTTCTGGTGAAAATTTCAAAACAAATGCGGTTGACATTTACAGTGACCTACAAAACAGACGAGAATAGTTAAACAGGAGTTTAACTAAAAGTTCGTCAAGTTTTACTGTAAGACACTCACGGTTTAAGTACTTAGTTTAAACTAGCTTATGAGTTTAACTAAGCCGAAGTTTAAACCCGCACTGTAACAGAGATTAGATAGTCCAATGGCACAACTATTTCTATCGATGTATCAGAGCAAGACCTAATGGCAGCAAAGCATTTTCTGAATTTCTTAGGCTCACCCATGCAGAACACATACATATGTATGTACATATACAATCCAAGGAATTTAATAAGCATTCCAATTGCATATTTAAATCACTCGAAATGAGTTCTTATCGTGCAGAACTCCCCCAAATTACTTGAACACCATATCTCTCACATGTTCTACAAATAGCGCACACCAAAAAATAATCCACTTATAAATTACGGAAACAAAACAAACCAGCAGCAGCGATATGAGGTTTTGAACTTTAAAACGTTAAGTTGCCACCTAAAGGCATAACTCACGCAGATCCCTCATTCATTCGAAAAAGCGAACAATAGAGTTGAAAAGGAAAACAATATTTCAACTTATAAAGGTTCTAGTAGGCGGGATGAATTTTATGTGCCCGGGTAGCTCAGTCGGTAGAGCGTTGGACTTTTAATCCAACGGTCCAGGGTTCAAGTCCCTGCTCGGGCGATTACTTTTTTTATTTATTTATTTTTTTAAATTTAATTACATTTTTGGTTAAGGAGAATTAAACTGTTACGAGATTATTAACACAAAAAATCTATGGAATAAGGAGAAATCAAAATATAAACTTAAAGGTGATTGGGGAAAATTCCCTCTGTGTTGTGAATTGCAATTAAAATTTGTACGGAAACTGGGAGGAGCAGTAACTGTCTCATAGCTTCACTAGAGAGCTTTCCGCGTCATCAATTAACTTCAAATTGGTTCCGATGATTATCTATCCGACATTACGCTCTCAAATACAATTTCATCATCATAGTCTATATTCCACTTCCAGTTACATCAACGAGTGACCGCAAATGACTCACTGCAGTGTACTTTTACAACCGAAAGAAGCAACGTCTTTCAAGACAATTCGCACAAATCGTATGAGTACAAGCCATTCGAATCCCACACACTGTGCCATTGTGGAATGTATGCCGACAACCACTTGCAGGGTTTCTTTCCACTACTCTATGCATTAGTTTGCATCTCTGTTTTCGCTTCTTATCTCAATATGTACAAAGTAAATTGTGTAAAATGAAATACTTGCCTGGAAATGTATTCCCAGCAAAGTCGGCATGATCAGCACTACCGCCAGCAGCACCGCGAGACCCTAATAAGGGTTGCGATTCACGATTATCAAAGCTGTTATCCAGATTGATGCCCTCAAAGTCTACGTCTGGTACCAAACAAATCTCTTCTTCCGTATTCGATAAATCACAGCACGAACGAGGTGAACTGTTCTGGGTGCAACTGCTTCTGCTACTGCCGGTACCACTGCACGTTGTTGGGCTACTCTCCTCTGCACCACAGTTACTGTTCGAAGACAATGAAATTATGCCGCTGCTGTTATCAATGAGTTGTGCAGCAACGTTACGATTGCAAACGCCAACGCTACCAAGTGATGTCTCAATGCTTAGTAAGGTTGTTGCCGCTGTTACTGGATTATGATTATGATGATTGTGTTGGAGATTCTTTGACAAATGTGATGCGATCTGCAAAAAGAAAACGAGAGAGAATAAGAAAAACTGAAATATAAATCTGTGCAAAGTGGGAAAATCCATAGAAAGGGGAATAATCTGAGAGTTTGCATGTGTAGTTTATAGGGTTCAAGACCCTAATTCAAATTTCGAATTCCATTATTCCATAAAAACCGGTTAAACCGGGTTAACTGATTTTCGAATTTTTATAGAATTTAAAATATTTTGTGTGCTGCATAGTACGCAGGACTAAACTGTCCTGATCTAGTGGGTTGGACATGAGCAACACGCTGTCATTGGTCAGTTTGTTTGCTGCTACTTTTTAGACTCTGCCGATATTTTGTGAGAATCACTTTTTCAACACAAGAACCAGCCTGCGCCTGTTTCGCTACAACTTTGAATCAGCACTGTTATATGGGTGTAGTGCATGAAAGGTGACTACCACTCTAATTCGCAAGCTGCATCGTATACAGATGTCTACGCATTATTTTAAGAATTGACCAACGTACCTCTAATGGGCATCTCCATCAAAGATCGGGCCAGGAACCTTTAGACATCACCATAAGGAGGAAGTTGCAGTGAATCGGTTACTGTCAAAACTTACACAGAATACGCTATGCAGTGTTATCCACTAACCTAGTCAGGCAGAAAGGTGAGTTGTCTTAAGGAAGGTTGGGTTAGGTTGAGTAGGGTTATGAGGTTATCATAAAAAACACTAGGCACCAAGGTAGGCCCTCCGCGATCCCTAGGGAACCTTCACGGCAAAAAGACCCAAACCAATTCTCCCATACACTTCATTTCCCTACAGAACTTGAATATGTCATTGTTCTGGTTCAAGGACCTTACCTCTTCTAAGTTACTGAAGAAGTATCTTCCAAGATACCTTAGCCTTGTTCTGGCAATGCCTTGGCATTCAGAGAGTATATGGTATGTGTTATGTCCTCTGAGACAAGTAAGTCATTGCAGTACCTACAAACATTCGTTTTTGATAATCCTAGTCTCATAGCGTGCTTCTTTAGCAATTCCCCAGCTTTATGTTTTCCGTATTCGTTGCCTTCCACCACACAAGAGTACGTACGAATGGGTTTGACTATAATAATGTATAGCCAGTGCACCATTACAGGCTTCAGGCCCCATTTTTTCCCGCAGTCCTCTTACAGATGAAGCGAGCATTGTAAGCCTTACGGAATCCTTCCTGTATGTTAAGTTTCCAGTTTAGCAATATGGTTGCTTTTTAGGTTCGAAATAGTTTGAGAAAGTAATAACATTTCTTTTTGTAGCAAGTACTTGGAATACATACTGTTTATGCACGAAGTGTTGTAAAATATATATACCAGTTTCAATAATGAAATAAATTTTATGACAATACGGAAAGAGGGATTTCGAGTTTTGCCTATTAGGACATATTAGGACAGATATTTCATTTAAAGCATGGCTTGGTTGCAGTTTGCTCCAGTTCTAATAGTCCTGCTACATACGGACATTTAAAATTATCTTTGAGTTATTGATCTGCTGTATATGAGAGCCCTTTTAGTAGTCATAAAGATAAATCTAGTTTGTATTATTAAAAACTGTTATAATCTTTGTTTCTTCTTAGAGCTACCTAAAGACATGATATATGAATACACTCTGCACGGGTACCTGTCCAGGAAATGAAAGACGTTCTCTTTCTGTCTCTTATCAATTGCTTAGGTCTGCAGGCCTTCTCGATGCGGTATGAAGTTAATGTTCAAAATGACCGACAGTGGATGAAAACAGAACAAAAAGCCTATTGACGATGACTAAAAAAGAGATTCGCATTCGCATCATCGAAACCACCAAACACTTATTATGTGCCTCAATCTTCTAAACCGCCGCGCCGGCTCCGTCATATGGGAAACAGGCTTTTTGACGAACTAGGGGATCTCGCACAAGTTCCACTTAGGAAAATGATATGGTTCATAAAGAGCACCGGTTGGTTTGAAACAGAACCGACCGCGAGCCAAACGTTTTAAATACAGGTTCCACAAAACAAAAGGGAAACAGAATGGACCGCATGGCCCCCGCGATAAGTGCACTTCCCTCCAACCTAACCTAACCTAACCTAACTTAATGTTCAAAATTTCGTCTCTCACTTTAAAAATAGTAAATATCGTGTCTGCTATGTACTTGTCACTGTAGCCATTTTTCCTCAGGTGATTATTAAGCCTTCAAAACATCTCTGTACACACATCTCTTATATTCGCAAGTGTATAGGTAATTTGATAATCCATTTTCTGATTCTTAAAACTGCGCGAAAACTGTTGGACCGATTCCAATAGTTGATTTCTCATTTCAAAGCCATGGGCCCAAAGATATTCGCAACATTTTTTATTAAATATGTACGCAAAATTTGTTCGTTTTCCAAAAAAAATTACATCTACTGCACGTGGTATCAAGGTTAACTCGTATTCCCAAAACACCCTGCATTTTAAAATAAGGCTTCGCCCAAATGGTTTTAAAAAACGAGGCTAGTGTAAAATTATTCATTAGTCTTGCAATAAGCTTCAAAAGAATTTCGGTAGTTGCTTTTTGTTTTGACCGACATAATAATACCTCGAGGTAGTAAGGGACTTTGTCTACCTTGGCTCTGTTATAAACTCGAAAAACAACATCAGCGCAGAAATCAAGCGAAGAATAACTCTTGCCAATCGCTGTTTTTTTGGGCTTACAAGGCAATTCAACAGTAAAGCCCTATCTCGAACAACTAAGGAGACTCTGTAAAAGACCCTGATCATCCCAGTCCTGCTTTACGGCGCTGAAACATGGACTTTATTAAATGAGGATGAAGATATACTTGGTCGCTTCGAGAGAAAAATTCTTCGTAAGATTTTCGGTCCCGTTTGCGTTGACGGGTTTTGGAGGAGGAAATTCAATCACGAACTATACGAGCTGTACAGCGACATCGACCTAGTCAAAAAGCTGAGTATTGGACGTCTGAGATGGCTAGAACATGTAGAGCGAATGGACGCCAACGCTCCGGCCCGCAGAGTCTGCGAAACTAACCCCGAGGGAGGACGCAGTAGAGGAAATCATCGCCGTAGGTGAGGCGCACAAGTTCAAGGGGACCTCGACCAACTTGGAGTGCGCAACTGGAGGCAATTAGCTAAAGACCGAGCTAAATGGAGATGCTTGTTGGTTGAGGCCCAGGTTCACCCCGAACTGTAGCGCCACCTAAGTAAGTAAGACATAATAATACCGATATTTCCAATCATGTCATGTCTCGATCCATGATCATTGGGAACTAATTTAACAGCAAATTCACAATTATAGAAATAAATTTGATATTCAGGAGGATTGCTGATAGACTGGAACCTACTCAAACGTAATTAATTTCCCAGCATCTTTGTAAAATTAAAACTAAGTAAAATTATTGGGTCGTATGCAAAGAGATGAGTTGAAGTTACTCACTTTTCTGAAATCTTTCTTTACATGGTATGCAAAAAAAAAAAAAATACACTGACCGAGTTAGATCTCATGTTACGAGCTCGATCTAAAGTGTTGAGGTGGTGTTTTGAGGAATGAAGGAAAAATGATGATTTTTCTGCGCTATATAGGAGACCCCGGATTACAAATAGGAGTTGGTGAAGATTTTGGTGTACATCAATCAACTATATCTAGAGTTATACAGTAGTAGAGTTTATGATTGGATCGTATTCCCACCTACTTTGGAAGAAATACAAGAAGGGTAAGGGATATGGAGCAATAAGTATGAATTTCTTTACGCAATTGGTGCTCTCGATTGCACTCACATTCCTCTTCCTCGCCTTAAACATGTGACTTTTCGAGCAAAATTGTATTTTCCTTTAGTTTTTTAACCAAAAATTTATTAAAGTGATCCAATTCACTGCTGAAAACCACACTCTCTTTTTCCCCTTTCAGAAGACATTTTTACTTTTTATTTAACTTTCCAAGGTATGTTGAAAAAATTGTGAAAGTTAACACGGCACAGCACATTCCAGCAAGTTCACGGGTTCACCGCACGCCACCTGCCTGCATTGCATTTCACCTATATCAGCACTTTTCCATCACACGCCGGATTGCGGTTATGCTGACACCGTGCACGCGCATCCGTCTGAGTAGCTGGCCATGATGACACCGTGCACGCGCATCCGTCGAATAGCTGACGCAGCACATTTGGAAGACACGCAAACTCATCGGGGAAACTCTGGATGTGCTGGAGTTTAGTCTTAAGTTGGACGTGGAAGCTTGCAGTAGCAAACATATGTTTTATGAATCATAATATATAATAATAAATTCGCTTAAAATAAAACCTTGTTTCTTGTAAGTCGAACGGTTGGGCCAACCCCAAGGTTGGCGTTCGCGATTTTTTTTGGAGTCCTCCTAAAGGACATCCTTAACTTGCGCCCGAGCAGGGGCCGGCTTAAAAGTCTCTAGTCCTTTTTGACCCTGCGATAAGGTGGCAAAATTGTCCTTTCATACAGGGCACAAGACGGTACGCTCTATCGAGCGCATGCTACTGTACCCATGGGAACACAGTAGCCATTCCGACTTGAAAGTAATTTTGCATTGAGCCACATTCCGCTATACCCATGAGAACATAGTGGAGATCGCACGAGGGTAAAAGGACATGGGCGTGAGGTAAATCGTGCCATTAGTAGGTTGCCGACAACTATTAACGTAGGCGACTAAAAGGGATTAACACGATCCTTCCATAGCCGGCTCCCTACAATAGAAAGTCTTCTATCGTTACAGAACGACAATAGATAAACTCATCCGTGTCCGGAATAATTTTATTCGAGCGAAAAATTATGAATATCCTGATATTTCTCTACTTTGCAGCAGCGCAGAGCTTTCAGATTTTCAAATATGACTCACCCCTGATAACCATCAAAGCAGGGAAAGGCTGGATCATCGACGGAACCTTCAAGCTGGTTCACGTTATTGACCTGGAGCGATTTGAACACCTAGTAGATGGGGTAACCAAAGCAGTGACCAACAACCTAAAGGAACAGGATAGAAGGCCTTTCATTGAATTCCACCTGCGACAAATAAGGGACCGCATTAATATGCTGAGAAGTAGTAAGCCGGCAAGAAGTGCGAGGTCAATCGACTCCGCCTGGAAATGGGTAGCGGGCAATCCCGACGCTGCCGACTGGAACAAAATCCTCCAGAGTGAACAGGAGATAGTCGAGAATAACAACCATCAATACAAAATCAATGACAAGCTTTTTGGCATCACGCAGGAGATAACGGAGAAAATTAACCTGATAACTGACAGGTTTAACAAGGGGGTGAGAGACACAATTGCTGGAAGGTTAGAACAGGATATCCTAAATGAGGTGCTAGCAATCAAGGACGAAGTTAACGAAATCGTGCGAGCTACTCAAATGGCGAAGAATGGCGTAATAATCTCCTGGACATAGAGGATATAAACAGGATCATAAGCGAAGTCGAAACTTTGCCATATGGGAACGAAATTGAAGCAGTCGAATATGGGACACCATCAATCTTCACCAATAACTCAGTGCTGCTCTACGTCCTCTCCATACCAAAGGTCAGGAAGGAGGAATACAACCTGCTAATAGCGAGACCATCGATCATGGAAGGGAAGCAAATCGACTTGAAGTTCAACAGGATGCTGGTCAACCACAGGGAAACGTACGGTATAGTGAATATCTGCCTTTCCATTAGTAACTCAACTGTTTGCGGAGGAACGGCCTTAGAAAACATTCCTGAAGACAACTGCCTTGCCAAACGACTGTAAGGAGGTCACACGACATGTTTTTTCCGCACAAATACGGATGAGGTTGTTGAACTCATCAAGGAGGACACGATTTTTTTGACAAATTTTAAAGGGCAACTAACCTCTAACAACATTTCAAGATTCCTTACAGGTACCTATGTAATACAGATCAACAATGAGATAGTTCAGTTGAACAACAGAACATTCTCGAGTTCAACTACAACAATCCACCCAGAAGTTTAACATCTCTCTAGTTACAGATGCTGCATTTTTCCTGCTCATGATAATCATTGTCGTCACCATCTGGCAAAGGATCACCAGGAACATCGACATCCCAGCAGTAAACATACAATTGTCGAAACTATACCAACCAGATAGCCAGTCCTAACCACGTCTACTTACAACGTTACACGTGATCTACGGGGGGTAGATCTTTGAAGGGGGAGGAGTTAACACGGCACAGCACATTCCAGCAAGTTTACGGGTTCACCGCACGCCACCTGCCTGCACTGCATTTCAGCTATATCAGCACTTTTCCATCACACGCCGGATTGTGGTTATGCTGACACCGTGCACGCGCATCCGTCCGAGTAGCTGGTCATGATGACACCGTGCACGCGCATCCGTCGAATAGCTGACGCAGCACATTTAGAAGACACGCAAACTCATCGGGGAAACTCTGGATGTGCTGGAGTTTAGTCTTAAGTTGGACGTGGTAGCAAACATATATTTTATAAATCATAATATATAATAATAAATTCGGTTAAAATAAAACGAATTTATTGTTATATATTCGAAGTCGAACGATTGGGCCAACCCCAAGGTTGGCGTTCGCGGTTTTTTTTGGAGTCCTCCTAAAGGACATCCTTAACTTGAAACATGTAGGACATAACATTAAGTTGTGGGCATGTTTTCCATTGCATGATCCAATATACAACATTAAACAAAATAAGGATTAACATAGTCAACATCTTCGTTATGTTGTCATACTAAGAAAATATATCCTTAAAATGGATATTTCAATAAGACAACGAATCTCATACATTTTCAATAGTAAGTATGTTTATTTCTTTTTCGAAAATGGTAAGCTGACTCAATTTTATTGATCAAGCGAATTAGGGTTTTCAAACACACTGTCAAGAAATTTGAATTTTGTTCTTTATGAACTAAAGCATATAAATATTATTTGGTTTTTGTTGTTTCATTATTTTAACAAAAAATTTCAAATAAGTTTAGTTTACGGTTTTTTGGAGTGGCTCTATTTCACTGACCATAAGTGTATATTTTGAAATAGAATACCGCGCTTAGGTAAATTCATAAAGATTGACACAATCACTACCTTACTCTATTTACTTATTTGCAATCCTCCAGACACTTCACGGTTTTATAATACTAAATCCTGGGGCACAGCAGTGTATGCTAAATACAATTCGAATGCAAAAAAAAACGATTCGGGGAATTCTCAGGTAATTGTCTATATGAGCAGGAATGGAATGACAAAAAAAAAAAAAACAGTAGGTAAACACACGCATTCATAATCCCTTATTCAAATTTATACCTAAAGAGAAGAAGATACAAGCAGACCTAGTGTGGCGGCGCGATTTCAGGTAAACCAGTATTACGGGCTGCAAAATACAAAGTGTGGAGAGGCCGAATAGAATACGCTTGTGTTCCCATTTCATGGCAAACATTCGCCTTCTGATTCTAGAAGATTAGTTTTACTACAATATGCCTGTGCTTGAGACGAAACCGATTTTGAAAACGTGGTTTTTAAAAATAAACAATCCCTGGTCAAACAGCTCTGATACTATGTCGATATATCTAAATAAGTTTGTATTAGCTTAGGGATAAGAGATGTGAATAGGAAAAAGTTCAGAAAAAACCTTTTTTTTCAGAAACCATTGGGAAAACATTTATACCGCATAAAAGCTGTTGTAAACATACGTATATGTATGTACCTATATGTGTATATATATGTACATATGTGCACACGAGTAATTAAACTTACATGTTTACCTAAGCGATAGAGATAGTATTTCAGAAAAACGATACACTGCAAATAAATATGTCTGCGCCATAAGTGGCTTTTTTATCGTTGTCAGTTTATAATATAAAGCCTCCGCAAAATTTTCAACTTGCAGAGTGTCCAACAAAGCATCATTTTTTGTTCATTGTTGGATAATTTTCCAGTGCTCTTGATAGCGAGGCTTTTCGAAACCCGCGGAGAGCAAGCTGGAAAAGATTCAACGAATAGCTGGGGAAATTTCTCGGACTTTCCCCAAGTGAAGGCCCCAACTCAACGAAACACATCAACTCACCGCTATTTTGGGAAGCCCTGTCGTGCAAGACGCACCAATGAAAATAGCAGAGCGTTTGCGCACCTTAACACTTAGCTGGAACCTCACTAAAGAGTGGGCTATTAAGTGGTTTATACATATAGAGAACGTTAACCTACTTTAGAAAGAAATCTGATAAGCTAAAAAAATAACTTTTGGTGAAGATTTACACAAAAGCGGGTCGTTTGAGAAAGGTCTTTGACAAAGCTCCTGTACAAATGTCTTACATTAAGATCTGTAATGGCAACTGGACAGACTCTTTCGAGAGCATGTTGGAAACTCTCCTGAAATATAACTTTCCTGATTGTGGAGAGGCAGAACATCAAATCCGGCAATCACACCTATGTCAAAAAGTGTTGAAAAATAGTCGAGAAAATCATTTTATAGGCAATCAAATCGTTTGCACATTATAAAGCATCCAAAATTGATAAGATGCATTCTACCAAGGCAAGTCATAAGTACTTGTGCACTGTTAAACGCTGAAATTTATGCTGTTAGTGTTAAGCTACTGCGCAAAAAGCAAGTTTTTTACAGACACGAACTGGGGCGATGTTCGAAATCGTATTGTGGTAATTGGCCTTTACAAGTGTAAAATGGAAAGTGGCAATATTTTTGGGACCTTGCAACCGCTTGGAATCACAATTCTGTACTCGCGCTGTTAAGTTATTTGAAAACACTGACGGAGTAAATGACCGTCAAAGATCCAGGTGGCCTCGCACTGTAAGAACTCCATAGGCAATCAATGCAGTTCAAACCAAAATCCAGCGAAAACCTTTGCGATAGTGAAACAATCTTGTTCCAACAATGTAAACATGTCTCGACATTAGTTAGATTTAGGGCATACAAAAGACACACTGGTCACTTGCCCACAGCTCAATTAAAGGCAAGATCAAAGGCTGTACACCAACGATAGGCGCAAAATGTTCACCTGAGAATTCTGTTTACCGATGAAATATGTTCACTATGGAATCATTCAATAAGCTGAATGTTAGAATGTATGCTCTGTCGTCAAAACAAGCGTCGAACTCATTTCTGGAGTCAAGCGGGGCTATCATCCCGCATATGTGATGGTTGGTGGACGGTCAGCAATAGCAGCGTTACCAATATTTATTTCTGCGAGAAGAGTGTTAAAACAACGGCAAACATTTATTAAACAGATGTTCTGGAAGGCGCTGTGAAGGCTCTTAATAAAGTATTGTTTTCAAACAACCAAGGGCTTTTTAACAAGACTTCGCTCGAGCTCACAAGGCGAAAGCAACACAACAGTGGCTTAAAAACAAATACCGGACTTCATATCAAGAGACGATTGACCGGCTGTAAGTCCAGACCTCAATCCTTTGGATTATAGGCTGTGGCCTGTTTTAGAGGGCATGGCCTGTCCTATTCGACACACAACTATTGGGTCGTTAAAACACGCACTTATCCATGCAGTGGACAACTTTCCCATGTAAGAGGTGCGTGATGCGATCAATAAGTGGCCTGAGCGACTCAAGGCTTATATGAAGGCAAATGGCGCCCATACTTTATCACCCAAACTGCAAGTACCAGTATTTATGACTTGACTAAGTACGAGTATATCAACGGCCTGGATGAATTATTGGGAGGAGAGGGTCTTTAAAAAAAATTCATACCCGCAAAAGGCAGCATTAACACAATATGGCAATGCTTTCTGGCAAAGAGAACTATAACTCTACGACTTAATGGACGTTTTTTTCAGGCAGTATGACAAGCTATTCAAGCGTACAGTGCTCGAGTTTGGGGTTTCAAAATGTTTGAAAAATTGAACAAATTGCAACGTTACTTTTTAAAGCAAATCCTTAAATTTCCGGCATGTACACCTATCTACTCACTGTCATTCAAGACAAGAACAAAAGATGGTCATTTCTACACTCTTGGACTAATAAGATATTTGTCAAAAATTATTTTCGAATACGAAGACAGAATGTTACCATATCAATTATCTAAAAGCCTGTTACAAAAATAACTATTTTGGCAAAGGAATTAAATACTCTAGGACACAACCTCGGACTGCACTGGGACGAAAGAGAAACGAATCAAAGAGAATGGATCCAGAAACGTACAGAACTAATGAAGCAACTTAAATCAAATACACACCAAGAAAATTTGGAAAAAGAAATTAAAAGTAGCACACAATTTTACAAGCATTTAGATCGCTCCAGGGGTCGGTCATTGCCGGCCCTCAAACCGGCAAGAGGCAAAAAGGATTAAGGAGGAGGAAAGGGCAGCATCAGCAACGCTGTAGCAAACCAGGTGGGACAGCTCTACCAAAGGCAGGTGGACCCACAAGCTCAGTCCCACTATAAAATCATGGACAGAGAGAGCGAGGGGGAACTGTAACTACCACCTCACACAGTTCCTGTCCGGACACGGTGGCTACCGGAAATACCTCTATGGATTTGGACACGATAGTTCGCCCCTGTGTCCAATATGTCCAAACGAAGAGGAGGACGCGGAGCATGCAGTGTTCTACTGCAGACGCTTTGCAGAAGATAAAGCAAACCTGCCAAGTCCAGAAAATCTTGTAAGTCACATGACACGATCAGAGGGCGAGTGGATGGAGACCTGCTCATTCATAGTATGTGTGCAGAATGCGCTGCGAAAAGCAGAAGCCCTAAGAAGAGCCCAAGAGGCGGCCTCGGAGACTAGAGCATAATTGCTAACCAGCCCCGCGAAGAAATACCTAACGGCAGTACCGCGGGGAGAGTGGTTGAAGTGTGTAGGGTGTGTTTTTAGTACGTAGGCGTATTCCTGGAATCGATTACTCAGGTTTGCGAATCGTGCATGCTAGTAGCACTCGGGCTATTAGTATCTATGAAGATTATACATCCTTGGCGCAACCTAAAAAAAAAAAAACGGAGTCGGTCATTGATCATTTAATCTTAGCGAGATCACCTGGGTCTTTAAGGCAAGATGCGACCTTATCCGCCTAAATGAAAGTAGATTTGAAGGAAATGGTACAACGTTATGAGAGCTGAAAAAAACATATAACATTATCTGGGCATCTGCCCTATTGAATTCAAGCGTAATTTCCTTGGAGCATTCTGTTTGACGAAAGACGAAATAGTCGGTAATGAAGATGACACCGATTGAGACAAATTAATAAAGAAAAATGAACAGTAGCCATACCCTCAAGTACATTTTGCTTGAATCATAAATTAAACAATTTAACTACACCACGAACGACTTTATTGTCATTCTCGTAAGTTTAATATTTTCAAAAGTAAGGAAAACGAAAATAAAAAACTACAGGGTGTCCGCCGGGAACGTATACTACTTTGTTTTGCCGCCATTTTGGTAAACATTAGTCTTGACAGTTCATATTTGGCAGTCGTGAAGTAGACACGTGGCAAATTTATTATGGAAAAATATTCGATAAACCAACGTGTTTTAATCGTTAAAACATTTTATCAAAATCAATCATCGATTACTGTGACGATGAGAAAGTTACGTGAACTTTTTGGGAGAAACAACGTGCCAACAAAACGCACTATTTATCGTGTAGTGAATGATTTCGAAGAAAGAGGGTCTGTAGGTGATAGGCCCAAGCATGGGCCACAACGTACTGCAAGATCGGTGGAAAACATTACTGCTGTTCAAGGAAGTGTTCAAAACAATCCATCAACCTTCGACGCCGTGCTCAGGAGCTTGGTCTTCAAAGAACAACTTTGGCCACAATTTTGCACAAGGATTTGCATTTGTTTCCATTTAAGACGGTGCCACATCGCATACAGTCAGGATTACAATGGAATTACCGCGAGACCTCTTTCCACAACAAGTTATTTAAAAAAATGGTGATGTTGATTGGCCTCCACGGTCGCCTGATTTGACTGCTCCTGACTTCTTTTTGTGGGGATATCTGAAAAGCAAGGTTTATGCAAACAAACCAGAAACGCTTGAGCAACTCAAACAAAATATTCGTGATGAAATTAATGAAATACCGCGTGAAATGTATGAGAATGTAATGAAAAATGTGCTCAAAAGGGCTCGCATTTGTGAGACTAGCAGAGGCGGACATTTACCTGATATTGTATTCCATACATAATTGCCGACATTAAATAAAACATTTATCAATATAAGATCCATTCTCTTTCATTTAATCAAAAATTATAAACAAACAAAGTAGTATACCTTCCCGGCGGACACCCTTACTACTACATAACTACATACATACATAACACAGTTCAGTAGCATTAAACCAAATACACATCAGATGCAATACCAACTCTTACCTGATAGGTACATTCATTCCTTTTCAAAAACACATCAACCCAAACTTAACACAAGAAAAAAAGGGCTTTCAGCACAATTAAAAAGGGCAAAAAACAAAAACCCTGAAATGTATGCAACAAAAATGAAAAACATTGGAAATAAACGACATACTCTTATTAGCACTTTTGAACTTTTCCAAAGTTTGCATTCTTTCCAGGACTCTTTCACAAAAAAGAGGCAACATAGGATATCTAATCGCTTTTGTTGCTTCTCTAATTCTGACACCTCACACTCGTAATTTGTTTTTTTACTTACAAAATCATCAACACCAATTTGAACTCTTATGAGATTTGAAAACTAAAAAAGCTAATATAACACTTGGTTTAATAGATGTACCGATTAAGGGTTTTGGACGCCTGGATAATTGGAACCAATTTGTTTTTTAATATTTTGTGTACTATGTGGCACAGGTAGTGCACAAGACTAAACTGATCTAGTGCACGTGAACAACAAACTGCGATGTCAACAGTCAGGCTATGTGCTGCTATATGGAATAGCATTAAGGACATTTCCACATTTTATATTCTGCTGAAAGCCGGTTTCCAAGAAGACACGTACGAGAGGTAGGAAAAATTTCTATACGATTACCTGAAACCCACTCGTACCTACCTAGTAGCAGCACCTTTTCTAGTTAAAGAGTACCTCATCGAGGGCCACTCAAAACTAATCAACCTGGGTATTTCCCAAGTCGCTTCTTAATACTGCCGAAACGTATTTAATATTCGCTGTTTTGTCCTGGAATTCAGTTTCACACGACTTCTGAGTTGTTTTGTAAAATCAAACCAGATCCAGGTACAACACTTACAGCCGTATTAATAAACACGAGTTATCTCTAACTTATGGTTTACGCAGTGGATATGTTCAAATCCCTATAAAAAAAAAAATTCAGACTTAACTGACGTTTGTTAACTTGTGGTTAACTCGCGAGTTAACGAGTTGATAACTTTGCAAAATAGTGCGTGTGTGTAAAATTGCTGCAAAGAAGATACGCAAAAAATGGGTTATCATTAAACAAAGACAGTCCGGATCATTAGTGCAAATCTATGTAAATAGAAAAGGTTACTTTTCTATTAACACCCAAGTTGTTTGCGACTCCCACTTAAAAAAATCTCCTTTTTCTGTTGTTGCTCATTGGCGTAGAAGTCCCATGATTCTCGAATTTTCAGAGAGAGCAGGATAAAAGATAAGTTATAAAGAGGGAGTTCAGGGGTCGTCTTTTAGGAGATGGTGGTTATGCATGCACCAACCATCTTTTTAGGCCCGTTTTAAATCCCGGAGATCCTGCAGAGGAATGCTACAATATTGCTCATATTGCTGCTCCAAATACGGTTGAACGAACCTTTGATGTTTGGAAGGCCAGATTTCTTTGGAGAATGTAGAAACTTTTATTGTAGTCCTAGGCGTTCTACATAACCTGGCCAATTATTATGACGTTTCAATAGAATGTAGTAGATTTTGCTTTCTTTTTGGTACAATTAAGGACAGTTGCTGCCATTTGCAAACTCTAGATATAATTAAAACGTTAGATAGCTATTGCATGAAGAAAACAAAAAATAACAAAATTTAACTAATGGATAACCTCGCTAACTACGAGTTAGTTAACTCATTGGTTATCATTGTGTTAGCGATTTTTTATTAATACGTCTGCTAGTCTATTACCTAGAACTGTTTCTGTTTTTATCTAAGAACTGGTTCTGAAATCGGTCAGCCCTAGTACTCTACAAACACATCAACTTATGTCCTTGAATAGGTTCATATTAGCGGTGGTACTTAATAGCATTAAAAAACGTTTTCGCGGTCCCACCTCTCGCGAATGTCTGACAAACATCCGAGAGTACTGTCACGAAAATCTTCTCAAAATCAAAAATAAAAATTGAGCGCGATTCAAAAACTAAGTGGCAACAACCCAACTCGAAGATCGTGGACTCCATGTCTACGAAAAATGTGAACAGGAAAGCTAAGATAGGCCAGTAAACCAAAAGCACAACTACTAGGCCACAGCGTCTAACCCCTAGACTCCACTGGCAATAATTCATTGCAAGAAATATGTTAAGCAATTGAAATTTCCAATGGAGACCGCAAATTTCTTGAAATAATTCTTTTCATTTGCGGTCTCTATTGGGAATTACAATTGCTTGACATATTTCTTTCAATGAATTATTGCCAGTGGAGACTAGGGGTAAGGTTTCGGACCGCTGTTCGTGTCTCTAAAGGGGTAATTCGATCCCTTGTTGTATTGCATAATAGTTGCCTAAGGTATATTGGGGAATAAGAAGTTCGAAGATCCGTGGAAGCTTCCACATCAAGGAAACCATCGTACAAAAAATAGAGAGCGACCGGCTCAGTTGGTATTGCCACGTTCAAAGAAGAGATCATTTGAACCCGGTTAAGAAGGCAATATCAATGCACGTTTCAAAGACATCGCGATGTAGGAAAGGCAGGCGTTTATATTATTTATTATATTTTATGATATTTTCTGAGGTCAAATAGGCGAACCCCACAGGCGGATCAGTAGAAATGCGGTGAAGTGGGAGGGTTGTGATCCCTTGTTTTCGGATCATAGCCTCGCTGATAAAAGGAAGAAGAAGAAGAAGTTGCCTAAGGTATATTGGGGTCTAGTCTGTATACTTCTTCCCGACTCGTGGAAATATTTTTTTTTTAAATTCGTTCTAACAAAAATGTTTTTAAAAATGAGTTTCAAAGAGAAGCTAGTATAATCCAGAGGGAAATCAAGATATTTAGCTAACCAATCGATAGTGACGATGAACAATGCGATTCAGCAATGTGCCATAGGTTCCGACTAACCTCAGTGAAGCCATACTGACGGAAGACGATTCAAACGTTGACTCTGAAAAGGGGGCCTAGATGCAGCTTATTTGGTTTGGAGCCCTAGACTCTCTTCTGCAAGATACCGGCGACATCGGCGTAAAGAATCATCTGATTGTAGTAGACAAACCAAAACACCAAGGACTGCGTATGTGAAGAAGTAGGGAATACATAGATAACCTCTCCTTAGGGGAGAGACAGCCTTAAGGTGGTAGTCCTTCTAAACGGACAGTCAATCACATGGAGAGGTATGGAGATATATTGACTAGCGGCACCAAATTGACGATCTGGAAGCCGAAGAGATACGGGATACACTCAACTACAACTCGCTAGACCGTGTCTTCATCAGTTTACAGAAGGCAAGAAAAGAAGACTCAACTTGGTGAGCAATCCAGTAGGGAGATGAAGTGATGGGACGAGGCACCCTAAAAGTGTACCAACTGAATCTTCAGCACAACACTGCAGCATCAGCAATGATGAAAAGAATGAAAAGAAGCTTGGGGAAAGATACTAATGTCATTGATCTACTACAGTAACCTTGGATCTTGGAAGGAAGGATTAAATGACTGCCAGAGAGCGTAGGCACATTACTCTGTGAATGATCTGGAGGTAGACATCGAGGGGTTCCAGAAACCTATGCACAGATGATCATGAACATGTACGAAAGAGCAAAGACAAGATTAAGATGCCCCGCTGGAGTAACCGAAAAGTTCCCAATCAAAGTCGGGGTGCACCAGGGAAGCGTCTTAAGTCACTTGCTCTTTATTACAGTCCTTGACTATCCGCTTGAAGGTAAAGTGACGGACCCCGAGGTACATCAATTATTCTTTGCTGACGATGGAGCCATCATAAGTGAGGATCCTACATCCCTGCAACGAGCACTAGAAGTACGGGTGGACGTTTTGGAGGAAAATGGGTATCGCATTATTTCAAAAAAGACAGAGTACTTGTGCTGCCCGTTCTCTGATCCACTCAGGCCTATTCCAGACATTTATTTGAATGGAACAGTGCTTCCCAAGTGCGAAAAGTTCAAATATATGGGATCTATGATCAATAGCAAAGCAACCTGTGATGAAGACATCAATCATCGCGTAAGCGTAGGGTGGATGAAGTGGCGAGAAAACTCCGCTATCTTCTGTGACCGAAAAATGCCAAGTTGAAAGGAAGGGTCTACACCCCAGTTGTGTGTCCAGCGCTCACATACGGTTCATAATGTTGGACGATGTACACAAAGTACGAGAGAAAATTAACATCAGCTGAGATGAAGATGCTTTGCATGACAGCAGGAGTGACAAAGCTTGATCGAATAAGAAGTTCGAAGATCCGTGGAAGCCTTCACGTCAAAGAAACCATCTTACGAAAGATAGAGCGCGACCGGCTCAGCTGGTATTGTCACGTTCAAAGAAGAGATTATTTGAACCCTGTTAAAAACGCAATATCAATGAACGTTCCAAGGACATCGCGAGGCAGAACTATAAACGCCTGGATCACACAAATGCGACGACATCGGCATTTCATTGGCCTCAGTAACCGAGTAATCCAAAATTGGGATGGCTGCAGATATTTTCCCACAGGCGGATCAGTAGAAATGCGGTGAAGTTGGAGGGTTACGATCCCTTGTTTTCGGATCATAACCTCGCCGAAATAGGAAGAAGATGATCTGGAGGTAGAATTAGGTCGTGTGGTATGGTTTCCAGATAATACGAGTATTGACACGCCTGTGTGCAACCGATATAGTGGTAGAGCCTAAAAAGACTTAATAATTAGTGTGCTCACGATACAGTGTTAAAAAGCAGCAACGATAACTGTAAAGGAGAGGCTTTACTCGATTTTGTAGCGTGTAAGACCGAGACGAATTTTTGTGGACGTAAGACGAAAGCAAGTGATTGATCTTTCTATATACTTATGTCCTGTATCCCCTTATGGGTCCTAGGGCCTCTACTACGCATACGCGCCATCGTGTACAGTTTCTGGCAATCCGGCTGAATTCTCCCCAACTTCTAACCAACTACCGTGCCTCCTTCTCGACTGTTCTGCGCCATGTTCTCTTCGGACTGCCAGGTCTTCTGCCATCCTGAGTTAAAGGGTAACATTGCATAGCATGGTTCGCTATGGAACTGTTTCCCTTTCGGAACGTGTGACCAATCCACTGCCACTTCCGTCGTTGGATGGTTGTGCCTATCGGTTCCTGAGCCGTTCTCTCGTAAAGGTGTTCGTTAGAGATACGATTGGGCCAGAAAATACTTAAGATATTGCGTAGGTACCTATTAACGAACGATTTCTGCAATGCAAACCGACTTGTGATAGGTGGCACCATGTTTGAGCACAAGACCTGCCATAAAGTCAGCTGGGCTTCCAACGACAGGCAAGCAACCTCCAACCAAATTGACCATTTTGTCATCAGCCGCCGCTTTAGTAGTCTCCTGGACGTCCGAAGCAGGCGAGGGGCAGATGTGGGGATAATACGTGATCACCATCTTATGATAGCTACTCTCCAACTAGGCACTGCTGCAGTTCGAAGATCCCACAACAACACAAGAATGCCCAGGTTCAACATCGATAGACTTAGCAATCCCTCAGTGCGCCAACAATTAAGGGAATACTTTTCGCAAGGTGTGGAAGCAATCAGCAGCTCAATGCCCGCAACCATCCAAGATCATTGGTGTGCTGTGAAAAATGATTTTACATCTGGTGCTGAAAGAATTGTCGGTCGATCGCAGGGAAGACATAGGGCGTGGCTTTCCGAGGATACCTGGAGACGGATTGACGAACGAAAAAGCTGAAAGCTCGCGTTGCAGCTACCCCAGCAGCAGGGAGAAGCGAGCTAGAGTCCCTATATCGCATGAAGATGAGAGAAGTTCAGCGTAGCGTGCGACGTGAAAAGCGCAACTACATCAACGCGCTGGCTACAGAAGCAGAAGAAGCTGCACGGAGGTGTGACAGTAGGACCGTCTACAGAATATCGAAAGAGCTGACAGGTGGTCGCAGCTTCAGCATACACCCAGTGAAATGCCTAGATGGCTCCTTGCTCATTTCGGATGAGGACCAACTCAAGAGATGGAAAGCCCAACTTTTGAATTCCCGCTTCCCTCAGTGCGGAACAATAATTACGGGTAACATATGTATCTAATTACTTCATTTAAAAAGGAAAGTCTTTCGACAAAATATGCTTCTGAAACTCACTCTGGAAAGACGTAGAATTAGATGCACTAATTGTAGGGTGGGTAGACATTATGTGGAGAAACAGAGTGATCAATATTTTGACGGGGGCCTCAAGGCGAAAAAATAGAGCTGATTATCTACACTACGAAGAGAAAGGATATGGATTTTCAGCCGTAAACACATTTTGGAACGGAACTCAAGGAGTTAAGTATTTAGGGGTATACCTGAATGCCAGACTGGGAATTATTGAAGATTTTTAGATTAGATTAGATTTAGATTTTATTAATTCACAAATTAATTACATTCTTTACAAAGATCGAAAAATCAAAAAAGCATGGCAATAAGCCGTCTGCCGATTGACAATTTTTTTTTTTTAAACCATTGCTACTTTATGGATTGCAATTTAATAAACGAAAAGCGCTATTCTTCAAAATTAGAAACTTTCTGTTATAATTCTTCGCCGATAGGCTAGGGCTATTTTACAGTACGCTACCAAAAGAGACGTTTGCGGTTCGTTGAGCTTACTTATGATTTCTTCATGCGAAATTTCATCTACTCCAAACAAGTGCCGTCTAGTTTCCCGGAGCGTAGGACATCTTCCCACGAAATGAAATATATCCTCCCTCTCCGCCATGTTACATATATTACACAAGACCGGTAGATCTTCTCTATGCGGTTGATAATTTAGTGGAAGTAGTTCAGCTCGCAGTTTTAGCATAAGTGATATTTCTTCGCAGCTATTACCATCGTGAAAGTAGTTTCGGTCTCCCAAATTATGATCCAACTGCATATAAATAGATCGATGCAGTGACTCTAATGCTTCTCTTTCAAATTGTTGTCTGAAGTTAACATCTACTGCTGCTAACAACTGGTATAGCTTTTGGAATTATTGAAGAGAAGATCTGAAAAGCTAAAAGGCCTTTTTTTATTGCTGACCGACGGTAGTTACGTCATAGGACGTGATAATCTCGGATACCACTTGAAATATTATTATTATTATTATAATTTATTAGAGACATAATTACAAATTAATATCCTAACACTAAATAGCACCAGGTGCAGAGGCCTCCGCTTTGATATGACTTACATCTATGTTAAATTGGATTAAATTATATAGTTGGACGTATTTATAAAGTTATTTACAATGAATATGTTTTCTTGAGAAGGGTTCTGAAGTATTACGTAGGGAGATGTTATGGTGGTTGAAGTTTGTATATTTGATGTGCAGGTTCCAGATAGTCTTATGCCTAGAACGTGGTTGATATCTATCTTGGCTTTACAGATTTGGCATATTGGTGGATTTTCTTTCCTGAGAAGGTGTTGGTGCGTAACTACTGTGTGGCCTAACCGAAGTCTGACGAAAACGGAGTTCATTGCTTCTGATGTGGTGGTTATATAGAGCGAATGCGATAGGTCTGTGTTGATGGCAGAGTAATGATGTGTGTAGCTGTACCATTGTAGCAGTAGTTGGGATTTGAGATGCAAGTTGATGTTTTGAAGCAAGTCCCTTTTGGTATACTTTATAAATGTGTGGACTTGAGAGTTATAAGCAAGGTTAGCAGCTGCATCAGCATGATCGTTACGGTGAATCCCTGTATGACTGGGGACCCACATTAGTTTAATTTTATTAGGTGATTTTATAATGTAGTCTCTAATTCTGTTCATGATGTCAGCGTCGTGATTAGGATTTTGAATGGCATTTAGTACCGATAGGCTATCAGAACCTATAACAAAATCTCGAACAGTCGAGATTGCAACCGCTCTTTTGAGAATAGCTATAGTTTCGACAGTAAAGATGAATGCATTTCGGTTTAACACGCCAATGTTAATTAAGCCACCGCTTTCGTGAGTATAGGCAAAAGATGTGCTGTGCTGTGTTTTAAATACATCTGTGTAGACGAAGTTCCATCCTTTAGATTTTAAGTTGGAAGAGATGTCAATGAATAATTTACGAAACAATAATGTTGGTGTATTTGTTTTCTGATAAATCACCAAAGTCATAATAAAGGATGATAGTTTTATGGACCATGGTGGGTACCTCGTTGTATACCCACTAAATCTTTTGATGTGTAGTTGTAATTGTCTTGCTGTCTTCAGTAATTGGGAGATTGCCGATTCAATGTGTTTTGGGAGACTTTGGCTTTGTATGCAGAGTTCAGATCTTAATCGATTGAGCCATGGGAGAACAAAAGCTAAATATAGAGCCTTGCCGCCGCAATGCGTTCTTCGATCGAAGTAATGTCAAAGTGTTTATATAAGCGTTATATTTTTTACTTGCTAGATAATTTGCATTTGCCCTTGCAGCTAAGCTCTTTTTAAGTTCTAAACAATGATCTTTCCAATTATATTCATTATGCATGCATTACACACGCATATATACCATATATATATATCGGGCGCCGTGGTAAAGTGTTTAGTGCGTCTGACCACTGCCCGATAGGTTCCATGTTCGAATAACGCCTGACAAACATCCCAGAGTATTGGGTGCCTAGTACCTTGATCCGAGTAATGGGTACCAACCCCGTTTGGAGGATTTTTGGCGGCAGCAGACGAGAGAGGGGGGAAGACTGCGTTCTCACCAGAGCACTTCTTCTTGTTCCAGACGGCAGCGGATGAATTCCCTAGATGGAGTGAACGGTGTCGCCCACAGTTCCAATTAGGTTGAACTTAGTAAACACCTTGCGCGAGCTGCTTCGACATATCCAGATCACAGGTCGGTGAGGAATTTCCAATACTAGTCAGGACCTTGGGATGGTGGCGAAGAAGCACCTTATTGGGCCAACCGCAACGCTCACACTTCCGTAGTGGACTATTGGCTAGGGGTAAAACAAAAGGAACTGGCCCTCCAGGTTGGGGGTTGTGCCGACGGGGTAACTTCCCTACCACGTAAAAAAACCACAAGCCTCGGATAAGGATGATTCAACTGATTTTTAGATTTAGATTAGATTATTATTCAGATTTCATAAAATAGCACTTCAACACCTTAAAACAATACAAATGACGAACAGGAAGAATTTTGAGGTCACAGAACAAAGGGTAACTAGGATGTCTTGCAGGTTTACGGCATAATTTTCGTAGGATATATTTCTGTCAGATCAATAGAGGATATATTTTATTCTTAAAATTACCTCCTCAGCAAGCAATACCATATTGTAATTTTAAGTGAAAAATACCAATAAATAATTTTTAAGAGCATGCTTGAACAAATATTACACAAATGGAAAAAATGCCTAAGTGTATAACGAAAATCGCAAAAGCTACAATCGCAAGAGACCGCCAGACTTTTCGCTGAACGCGTATCCCGAAATCTCTCAATCACCCCTATGCCGGCAGCATCAAGTGCCGAAGACCAAACGCCGCGACTGATGTGCTGGGTCTCGCTCGCACACCACCGCGAAACCCCTAGTTTGACGAAGAATGCCGGCGAGTGCATGCAGCAAAACAAGAGACATACAAAGCGGCGCTGCAAAGAAAACGAAAGCTGCTCGTGAGCAAAAGAGACGGGAAGAACATTGGCTTCTCCAAAAGAAGAAGAAAGAGTATGAGAAGCGCGCGTTTGAGAATATCGAGAGTTTATACTTCAGGAACAATATACGGAAGTTTTACCAAAAGGTAAAAAGAACGTGTCAGCGAAGCAATACCCGTACAGAAACCTGTAGAGATGAAAATGGAAACCTCGTAGTAGAATCACAGTCGGTGCTGAGCATATGGAAAAACTACTTCTGCAGACTGTATAACGGCGACGAAGACCAACATCCCGCTGTCAGACAGAATGAACCATTCAACATAGACGATAATAGTCAAAATTTCCGTCCACCTGACCAAAACGAAGTGAGGATAGCAATATCCAAGCTAAAATCCAACAAGGCTGCTGGACCTGACGGCTTACCGGCCGAACTTTTCAAGGCAGCTGGGGATGAATTGGTAGAGTGCATACACCAACTTATCTCTAACATTTGGTTAGACGAGTGTATGCCTGATGAATGGAACCTCAGCATCGTTTGCCCTATCCACAAGAAATGAGACCCCCTCAACTGCGCCAATTATAGAGGTATCAGTCTCCTCAACATCGCATACAAGATCTTTTCTGCGATATTTTGTAAACGCCTGAAACCTTTTATCAACAGCCTGATTGAACCCTATCAGTGCGGTTTCAGGCCAGGAAAGTCCACCATTGATCAAATCTTCACACTTCGGCAGATCCTGGAGAAAACCCAAGAATTCCAAATCGATACTCACCACCTCTTTATCGATTTTAAGGCCGCCTATGACAGCATCTATAGAGAGGCGCTTTATAGAGCCATGTCTAGTTTTGACATCCCTGCCAAACTTGTCCGTCTGTGCAGGCTGACGATGGAGAACGCTCGCTGCTCCATCAAGGGTTAAGTGGTTAGTGTGTCGGATCACTACGCATGAGGTTCCAAGTTCAAATCCCAGAAAATACCAAAAAGTTTTTTCACGGTCCCACCTCTCGCGAGCGTCTGACAAACATCCGAGAGCATTGTTGTCACGAAAAAGCTTCTCAAATCGCTGTTCGGATTCGGCATTAAACTGTAGGTCCCTTCCACTTGTGTGAAAAATATAACGCACACAACATGAGTGGTTGCGAGAAGCTAGGCCCTGGCACTTTAAAGAGCTGTTGCGCCAAATATTTGTTTGTTTTGTCCATCAAGGTCGGTAAATACCTCACCGAGATTTTTCATGTCAAAAAAGGTTTTAGACAAGGTGACGCGCTGTCATGTGACTTCTTTAACATTGTACTTGAACGGATTGTACGGAACTCACAAGCCAACACCGGAGGCACAATCTATTACAAGTCTGTACAACTGCTTGCATACGCCGACGATATAGACATTATCGGAAGAACTCAGTGGGCTGTCACCGGTGCGTTTGCAAGCATTGAGGCGGAAGCGGCCAAAATGGGTTTAAGTATATGCTGTCAACAAGAAGGGAAAGCCAACACCGACGAATTGGACAAAACGTCACAGTGGGCAACTATAACTTCGAGGTAGTAAGGGACTTTGTCTACCTTGGCTCTGTTATAAACTCTGAGAACAACATCAGCGCAGAAATCAAGCGAAGAATAGCGCTTGCCAATCGCTGTTTTTTTGGGCTTATAAGGCAATTCAACAGTAAAGCCCTATCTCGAACTACTAAGGAGATTCTATATAAGATACTGATCATCCCAGTCCTGCTTTATGGCGCTGAAACATGGACTTTATTAAAAGAGGATGAAGATATCCTTGGTCGCTTCGGGAGAAAAAATTCTTCGTAAGATTTTCGGTCCTGTTTGCGTTGACGGGTTTTGGAGGAGAAGATTCAATCACGAACTATACGAGCTGTACAGCGACATCGACCTAGTCAAAAAACTGCGTATTGGACGTCTGAGATGGCTAGGACATGTAGAGCGAATGGACACCAACGCTCCGGCCCACAGAGTCTTCGAATCTAATCCCGAGGGACGACGCAGTAGAGGGAATCATCGCCGTAGGTGGCGCACACAAGTTCAAGGGGACCTCGACCAACTTGGAGTGCGCAACTGGAGGCAATTAGCTAAAGACCGAGCTAAATGGAGAAGCTTGTTGGTTGAGGCCCAGGTTTACCCCGAACTGTAGCGCCACCTAAGTAAGTAAGTAAGTACAACGAAAATAATTCCTCAAAGCATCTACATGATTCCAGAAGCTCATTTTCGAGTCAATGATAAGCCCCAGATATTTAAATTCACTGACGTTTTCGATCAAAAAACATTTATCATTGCAGCTTAGACTACCATTAAAGGCACGAGATGATAAGCCAGAATTGCAATTGCAAACAGGAAGATTGAATTTTGGGTACTCTGGTGCATGAAAGTAGACATTAGCTTCAAGATCCGGTATAGATGACAAACTAAAAAACATAATCTTAGTCTTGAGACTTATGAACAAGTTGTGTTTGGAGAACCAGATTCTTAGAAGATGAAGGTGGATAATAATGTCTGCAATCAGGTCTAAGCGGCTGTCTGAACCATATGGGAAGCCTATATCATCCGCAAAAGCAGTTGGTGTGCCTTTGAAATTAAGTGCAAAAAGAGAGTTGATGTAAATAAGAAAGAGAATAGGACCTAAGACCGAGCCTTGAGGTACCATTAAGTTGAAGACCATAAGATCGATCCTGATTTCGTCAATCTTCACTCTCTGTGACCTATTTTTCAGATACGACCTGAACCATTCTAACTTGAAGCCACGAAATCCTGCTTTTACAAGTTTGTTGAGAAGAATGGGGTGATCGACCATATCAAACGCTTTGGTGATATCAATAAATAGACCAGCAGTGGACTTTTTACTATCAAGGTTAGACATTACTTTACCACAAAACTGTAGAAGTGCATCTTCGGTTGAGTTTCCTTTTTGAAAGCCAAATTGAGATGAGTTAAAAATCTTAGTTTTTGAAAGATAGGAGTACCTCAGTATCCTATTTTTTACTAGCTTTTCAAAGATTTTTCTTACAGCTGGTAGAAGAGATGTAGGCCTATAATTACACATTTCTATAGTAGAACCCTTTTTAAACAACGGAACATCATCTGCACACTTAAACTCTTCTGAAAAACCCCCCTCAAAAATACAGTGATTAAAAATAAGTGATAGTACGTCCATTAGATAGCATGCAACTTTTTTTAAAAAGATATTCGAAATACCGTCAGCCCCACACGAGTTTGTATTTTTTAAAGTACCGATAACTTTTAACACTTCAAGTGAAGTTATGGGTTCAAATACAAAACTGTTACAACTAATTGGGTCAGCACAGCAACCAATTGTCATACAGGTGAGACAAGAAGGTTGGACAGGACCTGATTGTAAACTGGTGGCTATCTTAGTGAAATAGTTGTTAAAAGCATCTACAATGACCCGTTTGTCAGATACAATACAATCACCGACACGAATAACACTCAGCTTTTTTGTAACAGAGGGCTTATTTAGAATATTGTTAACTATTTTCCATTCATTTTTTAAGTTACCTCCAGCAGAACAGAATTGAGAACGGGTGTAATTATCTCGACAAATTGGAATTTCCTTTTTAAGTTCAGTGCAGAGTTTTTTGTTGTTGCTTTTTAATCTCAGATTTCCAGGGTACTTATGGCATTGAATTCTGAGTTTGTTTTTAGCCTTTACCTTTTTTAATAAGTACCTAGAAATCCAAGGTTTAAGTCTCTTAAAATAACTTTTAGGACGTAAAGTAGAGGAACAACTAAGAATATGCTTCTTAAGAGAAGAAATGAACATTGAGTAGGAAGCTGAGGCGTCCGTACACACATCAACATCTTCCCAAAACTCATAAGAACGGTTGTATTTGAGCTTGTGGTAGTTAATCTTCACTACACTGCTTGGAGTTTTGGAACTATAATTATTAATCTTACTATTGGAAATGCTAAACAAAAACCCAGTCATACAGTGATCAGTAATCATAAAATCTAGTATACATTTCTTACAATTACTGATCGAATCATTTTCAAACCTTCTATAAATATGGTCTAAACAACTACCTGAAACAAGTCTAGTAGGTTCATTGACAAAGCTTGCTAGGCCTTGTGAATCTAACAATGCCATATAGCATACTGATGACGACCCCAGCAAACGGAATAAAGAGAACGACCCTAAACCCTTACCAGACCACGTGCAGCTGATCAATGTGCGATAGGATGGGCCGGGCAAAAAGAGGATGACATCTACTACGGTGATTGCTACAGAGACAACAAGCAGCGCTTATTTGGATGGGGATTTGCTATACGCAGCAGACTTAGGCAAGAAGTCTTAAGCTTGCGACATGTGAGCGAGCGTAGTATGACTATCCGGATCAAGGCTAAATTCCCTAATATAAACCTGATATATGTGCTAAGGCCACCCACGGAACAAAAAAGGACCCTGCCACCAAAGATTGTTTCTTCGAGCTCCTCGACAAAACATACGGGCGATGTCCTAAATACGACGTTAAAATCGTATTGGGCGATTTTGACGCAAAAAAGGAAAGGAGGACGTCTTTGGTAGGGCAGTCGGTAAGCATAGCCTACACGACACCACGTCTGATAACGGACTAAGGCTAATTGGTTTCGCTGTGGAGCGAAATGTCACCATAGCAAGCACATGGTTTCCTCATCTCGATATTCATAAGCAGACATGATCATGTAACGATCAACCAAATTGATCATATTGCGATCGACGCAAGACATGCCTCCAGTATTCTGGATGTCCGGACCTTCCGAGCGGCCAATATAGACTCAGATCATTACCTTGTTGTAGCCAAGGTACGAATGCGGATATCACAATCTGAGCAACAAAGAAGAATCACTGTGAGAAAATTTAACGTCGAAAAGCTACAATTGCAAGAGACCGACAGCATCAAGTGCCGAAGACCAGTGGCAACGCTGCCAACATGCCATCAGAAACGCCGCGACTGATGTGCTGGGTCTCGCTCGCACACCACCGCGAAACCCCTGGTTTGACGAAGAATGTCGGCGAGTGCATGCAGCAAAACAAGAGGCATACAAAGCGGCGCTGCAAAGGAAGACCAGAGCTGCTCGTGAGCTCTACGAGCAAAGGAAACGGGAAGAACATTGGCTTCTCCAAAAGAAGAAGAAAGAGCATGAGAAGCGCGCGTTTGAGAATATCGAGAGTTTATACTTCAGGAACAATGTACGGAAGTTTTACCAAAAGGTAAAAAGAACGTGTCAGAGGAGCAATACCCTCGTAGTAGAATCACAGTCGGTGCTGAGAATATGGAAAAACTACTGCTGCAGACTGTATAACAGCGACGAAGACCAACATCCCGCTGTCAGACAGAATGAACCATTCAACATAGACGATGATAGTCAAAATTTCCATCCACCTGACCAAAACGAAGTGAGGATAGCAATATCCAAGCTAAAATCCAACAAGGCTGCTGGACCTGACGGCTTACCGGCCGAACTTTTCAAGGCAGCTGGGGATAAATTGGTAGAGTGCATACACCAACTCATCTCTAAGATTTGGTCAGACGAGTGTATGCCTGATGAATGGAACCTCAGCATCGTTTGCCCGATCCACAAGAAAGGAGACCCCCTCAACTGCGCCAATTATAGAGGCATCAGTCTCCTCAACATCGCATTCAAGATCTTTTCTGCGATATTGTGTGAACGCCTGAACCCTTTTATGAACAGCCTGATTGGACCCTATCAGTGCGGTTTCATCTTCACACTTCGGCAGATCCTGGAGAAAACCCAAGAATTCCAAATCGATACGCACCACCTCTTTATCGATTTCAAGGCCGCCTATGACAGCATCTATAGAGAAGAGCTTTATAGAGCTATGTCGAGTTTTGACATCCCTGCCAAACTTGTCCATCCGTGCAGGCTGACGATGGAGAACGCTCGCTGCTCCATCAAGGTCGGTAATGACCTCACCGAGACCTTTGATGCCAAAAAAGGTTTTAGACAAGGTGACGCACTGTCATGTGACTTCTTTAATATTGTACTTGAACGGATCTGTACAACTGCTTGCATACGCCGACGATATAGTCATTATCGGAAGAACTCAGTGGGCTGTCACTGGTGCGTTTGCAAGCATTGAAGCGGCCAAAATGGGTTTAGCGATAAACGAGGGTCAACATATGCTGTATATGCTGTCAACAAGAAGGGAAAGCCAACACCGACGAATTGGACAAAACGTCACAGTCGGCAGCTATAACTTCGAGGAAGTAAGGGACTTTGTCTACCTTGGCTTTGCTATAAACTCTGAGAACGACATCAGCGCAGAAATCAAGCGAAGAATAACTCTTGCCAATCGCTGTTTTTTTGGGCTTACAAGGCAATTCAACAGTAAAGCCCTATCTCGAACTACTAAAGAGACTCTGTATAAGACCCTGATTATCCCAGTCCTGCTTTACGGCGTTGAAACATGGACTTTATTAAAAGAGGATGAAGATATACTTGGTCGCTTCGAGAGAAAAATTCTTCGTAAGCGAGTGGTAACGTCACTATATCAAGTACATGGTTTCCTCTTTTCAACATTCACAAGCAGACATGCCGGTCCAATGATCATGCATGTAACGATCAACCAAATTAATCACATTGCGATCGACGCAAGATATGCATCCAGTATTGTGGTTGACCGGACTTTCCGAGCGGCCAACATAGACCCGGATCAGGTACGAATGCCAAACAACGCAACAAAAAAGAATCACTATAAGAAAAGCTACAAAGAGACCGCCAGAGTCTTCGCTGAACGCGTATCCCGAAATCTCTCAATTAACCCTATCCGCCAGAATCAAGTGCCGAAGACCAGTGGTTATGCTGCCACCATGCCATCAGAAACGCCCCAACTGATGTGCTGGGTTTTGCCCAACCAGCACCGCGAAACCCCTGGTTGGACGAAGAATGTCGGCGAGTGCATGCAGCAAAACAAGAGGCATATAAAGCGGCGCTGCAACGGAAGACTAGAGCTGCCCGTAAGCTCTACAAGCAAAAGAGACTGGAAGAACATCGGCTTCTCCAAAAGAAGAAGAAAGAGCATGAGAAGCGCGCGTTTGAGAATATCGAAAGCGTGTACTCCAGAGACAATATACGGAAGTTTTCCAAAATGTAAAAAGAACGTGTCAGAGAAGCAAAACCCGTACAGAAACCTGAAGAGATAAAAATGGAAACCTCGTAGAAGAATAACAATCGGTGCTGAGCTATATGCATACTATATTGCGGCGACGAAGACCAACATGCCGCCATCAGGCAGAATGAACCATTCAACATATACAATGATAGTCAAAATTTCCGTTCACCAAAGCCAAGTGAGGATAACAACATCCAAACTGAAATCTGGCAAGGCTGTTGGACCTGACGGCTTACCGACCGAACGTTCAAGGCAGATGGTGATGAATTCGTAGAGGATACACTAACGCATCTCTAAGATTTAGTCCGACGAGTGTATGCCTGATGAATGGAATCTCAGCACCGTTTGCCCGATCCACAAGAAAGGAGACTCCCTCTACTGAGCCAATTAAAGAGGAATAAGTCTCCTCCATTCTGAAAACGACACCAGCACAGAAATCAAGCAAAGAATAACTTTTGCCAATCGCTGTTTTTTGGGCTAATACGGCAATTTGACAGTAATGTCCTATCTCGAACAACAAAGGGGACTCTATATAATACCCTAATCATCCCAGTTCGTCTCTACGGCGCTGAAACATGGGCTTTATTGAAAGGGAGTGAAGATGTCCTTGCTCACTTCGAGAAAAATTCTTCCTAAGATATTCGGTCCCGTTTGCTTGGAGTGCGCATTTAAAGGCAATTAGCTAAAGACCGAACTAAATGGAGATGCATGTTGGTTGAGGCCCGGATTCACCCCGAACTGTAGCGTAAGTAAGTAAGTTGAAACCTTTCTTCGAAGAATTGAAGGAACTGGCAGACATGCCCATCTCGATGATCGTGAATTTCTGCAATAAATCCGGTTGGACAAGGTTCCTATTCAAATCAATAAATTTCTTTCTCAACAGGTATATGGGTATCGTAAAGGGCCTAAGTGGGCTTATGTGTGTCACCAGCTAGTCTGGCGGCCACCCACCTGCCCTATCGACTTACCTATACGTAATCAGAGTTCAGGTGAACTCAACATACCTCTCGATCCCCGCTATTAACTCAGGCATCAGGAGGAATCCGCAGACATGTTGGAAGATATATAAGACTCGATCCAACTCGTTGAAGCCCACCAGAGGGTCCTTGGCATTCATAGCACAACAACATACTTTGCCTGTTTGGGGATATGTGCACTATGTGGCCTTATTAACAGAGCATATATATAAGTACATGTCATTCCGCTTGGACCAGAACAGAGTTCATTTCGTATTCTCGTTTGTTCATCACTCGATTTGTAATGCAAATCGTAGAATCCCCCGAATTAAATGAACCTAACTTCAAAGTGTATACAAACTCTCACCACATACTGCAGCCCAATCAATCAATATACAGCCGTACGCAAACTTACCTCCAATTGTTTGGGTTCTTCGCTGAAGGAACTGATTAAATCGTCGTCCAATTGCAGAAGTGGTGGATCGGCTGTAGTCATGAGGGCAAATTTCCAAACCTCAATGCAGTCCTAAACTCCCTCTGCACTACTACCGCACAGCACAACAACAACGGTGCAGAACAGCTGCGCCGCGACCTCTCACACTCCCGCTACTTCTCTTGCTCCACACAGAGGGCTTCAACTCGTTGATAAACGCTGCTCCCTAGGTGCACAACGGCGTGACGCGCTCTACTTTACAATATGGAAATGCCAGACACCCCCTTTAGTGTTTTAAACATGTTTTTGTGTCGAATAGTTTATCGATTTTGCTAATTATCGCCTGCGACCTTTTGCTTTTCTTATCACAACCAGCGGCGCTATTTGTTCGCTTTGTTCGTGATTCATGGACGCACTCGCGGACTTTTAGATTCTCATCGCAGGGGGGGACTGCTTTTTTGGGGTTCTGGTTCGCTTTTACACTGCGTCGGAGGGTTCTTTGTTTGATTTTTCACGGAGAAAATATTCGATGGAAAAAAACACAAGAATCGCACAATTCGATGGAAAATCTCTTTGGTGAATCAATACAAGAACAACAATAAATTGACGTCTGACGTTTAAGTGGCCATGAATTTTTTTTTTTTTTTGTTTTTTTTTATTTGTGGGATGACACATTTGACATTTCTGTGAAGTCGTGTTTTTCGAAGTTTTGGGTGAAACTCCAAAGGCTGGTGGAAGTATTCAGTAAACACACCATTTAAGGACTGATCATATTTTTGGGCTAGGTTTGTAGGGTGGTCAACGCCAGAGCCTAGAAACGAAATATTTGTTATTCTGTTCTGTTCAGCTGGAGTTCAATGCCAAAAGGCAAAAGTGATAGTGATAAGCAACGAACTGGGAGCAGCGATATTAACGGTAGATGGAGACGTTTTTAAGCAGGTGCACCAATACAAGTATCTAGAAAATACCATCAACAGCAGGGGTAACTCTGAAGAGTAACTGAAGGCGAGAATGAAATTGGCTAATGAATCTATGCGGTGTTGAGAAAAAAACTAAAATATCAATATTCAACTAAATGCAATTACCAATATTACTGCACGGAGGAGAAAACTGAACAAAGGAATAAATACAACCTGTGGAGATGAGATGATGCCTCAGGAGAATCAACAAGAAAAGAACGAACACATCAGAAAGTAATTATTGTGAAATAAGCCAAAACGATACTTGAGAAGAAATTGAGACACCCTATAAATTTGTGTTCAGCCTTTTAATGTGTCTGTATTAATGGGGTAATGGTCAAAGAGAAAAGAGGTACCGAAGCACATTGGTCTGTACGTTATAATGGAGAGGAAAAACAGAGTTTCGAAGAGCATTCCACATACTTGTTGTACGGCTCATGAATATATCTATATTTCACGATACGTTCGTTGGTATCCCTTGGAGTAACCTACCAACATTTATACAATTAGTGCGCATGAAAGAAAACTAGCAAAAAAAAATTTTTTTTGGAAAACAAGAGCAGAAAGCAAAGACAAAAGAGAAAGACACAAGACTACCATTGAAAAGTCCTAAAATAAGCTTGGGAAAACTGTCATATGATCAAGCAACTAGGAAGGGACAGGATCAAGTGGAGGAATTTCCAGAGTAAAAGGAAGGCGGGAAATATTAGTGCAATCCCAACACCTTAAGAACAAAAGAGGAGCTGATTATGTAATATATACATATATGTTCTGTCCAGAAAAAGAACGATTTATTTCAATTTCAAGCCTTTTATGTTTTCATTTTATTTTTAAAATTTGTATGCTGTTCTTGTGAACCGAAGTCAAATGCTGATTAAGATTAGTTCTAATATAAAGGTAAAGGTGTCCCCAAACCAATGCGAGTATTCGTTGTCGCCGCGACGGCGATGAATCGCAGTACTTTCAGTCACTTAAGTTTCATGGCAATATATGAGAGTGCCCAAACCAACGCGAATATTTGTTGCCACGACGGCGATTTTGCAGTGATTTTCTTGAGTGTCGCTGCATACAAGGTTTCCATCGCAATCGCCGCGATGGCTATGCTTGCTGTCACGCAAGTTACATGGCGACATATGAGAGTGCCCACACCGAAGCGAATTTGTCGCCGCAGTATTTTGCCATTGTCGCAGGTTTGTCACAGTTTTAACGAATATGGCGTATACTAAGAAGTTAATTGAATTTGTGAAAAATACCCAATGTTATAGGATCGAACACACGAAGATTATAAAAACGTGAGGAAAATCTCGCATAAATAGTCTTGTACATAATTGGGAGTTTTCAAAATGGAACAAACCTTACATGACATTCCGAACACCGATTTAATGTTTTTGGGAATTGACTTCTTAATTCCTCTTTTGAATCCAGGGTGCAACATTTCCATTAAAAATGAGAAATTAATTAGAACTTGTGGGGTGGAAAAATCTTATTGGTACCCAAATTTTTCAAATTTGTTAATAAGAAACATTGATCGTCGGCCTCGTTGCCATACTTCGATCATAAAAAAAAGTTCAAGGTGCTTTAAAAATTGCTACTTTCCGAAAGCACTGGAACAGATCGGATTCCTCCTCCTCAAGTCTTTAGCTTAGTTTAATACGTAGGGACTTTACTCAAAATATTTGTCCTTAGAGTACTGAATGTCATAATACCGGTTTTCCCAAATTTACCTCACCTACCATCAGCCATCCCTGTTGTCTTTTTTTTTTGACAACTTTCGAACTTTGAAATTTATGGCAAACAGCTGCTTCCCCTTGCTGTCATTTGGCGTATTTTCGTAAACTCCGACTGGGCCAATACAGCCAAATTCTCCAAGAAATGAACGATCCAAACAAAAAGATAGACGTAAACCTATCGTCCTTACTAAGTCTCAAAGCCGAGCTCCTTCGCAAGCAGGCTGAGGTGAGTAAAGTGAAGGCGACACGGTCTAGCGAAGCGTTCGTCCCCAGCAAAGCGAAAACCTACAAGAAGGACACCATCACCGAGACTCCCGACGTGAATGGCAAGGAAAATGCCAAAGTCTACGAAGTAGAGGACTCTGCTCTTCTTGAGAAGTCGCAGAAGGTCCTCGAGGCCAAATCTAAGTACTACGACCGGATGGCTGCGATGGGCGGCCAACTCAACTCGGACGACAATTGCCTTGTGCTGTTTAATCGGAAGAGGCAGGAGGATCCCACACCCGTAAGGGCAAAAATGAACTACTCGTCCTCCTCGGATGACTCCGATTCAGAGGAGGAGCGTGAGTTCGGACCTGTTCACCCGGATGATGAGTGGGTGGAGTACACAGACTGCCTCGGCAGAACGCGTAAGTGCCTGCGGCGGGATCTGGATTTCGTCAAGAAGAAGGATACCGAGCTGGCGGAGAGTATTCCCGAACGGTTGGACCAAACTCAACCCAACTGGATGCTGGATGTGAGTAAATCCACAACGGAGTCCCGTCCAGCAGAGTCTTTGGTGGGCGATGGCATCTCTGTGATGTCCAAGCACGACGAGATGCGCAACAATTGGGAAAAAAAAGAAGTGGAGAACCTGTCGAAAGAGAACGTGCACTACCAGGATGTATTCTTCGACGAGGCACGTCAGCATGGCGTCGGCTACTACGCGTTCTCCACAGACGAGGACGAACGAGCTCGGCAGCAAAAGGAGCTGGAGGAAACGCGCCAAAAGACCCTTGATGAACAGGCACAGAGGGAAGCCCAACGGTCTTATCGCGAGAAAATCGTAGCAGAACGCGTGAGGGCAGCCAGAAATAGGCAGAGAGCTCGCCTAGGACTTCCACCGCTTGAAGAGGAACCGAAGGAAGAGACGACCAAAGAGGCACCAGAAACAAAGGAAGAGCGGAAACGCCGCAAGCGAGAGGAGAAACTCCAACGGAAGAAGGAAAAGGAGGACAGGATCCGCGAGGAGGAGCGAAAGAATCATGTCCGTCCATGGGACAAAGAAAAGGACGGCATTCCCGAGACTACTACAAAGCAACCAGAATCCGCGGAGGAACCGTGGGCATACAGACCTGATCGTGCTCCAATGTCGCAAGAGGAATGGAATGAACGTAAGAGAACCGAGAGGAATCCAGAGTTCGCACCCGGTACCGAGCAATCGTCAATGGAACGCAAACGAAAGGGGACGGTTTCGAACTTTGAATCAGCGCCGAAAAGAACTAGCTTTAGATCGAATGATTCCACGTACGCTACGGTTCCACCGCCACCTGTGCTCATTCCAACTGAAGACATTAGCAATTTTGCGCCGTTCCAGTCGACGAAGAAGTCAAAGAACTTCCTGAGGAAGAATTCTAGTGCACTTGCAAGCCGTGCAAATGAGGAACCCACCGAAGGGCGTCGTGGAACTGAGATACCACCTCCGGTAGACTTGGATCCAGAACCGTTTACCAGACCAAAGCCGACGCCACAGAGTCTAGAGAATTCCATTGAAGCTGGGCTGAGATTCTTGCGGAATAACTTTGACAAGAACACAATGTCCACCAAGTCCAGTTGGACTGCGCGATCAGATTATTAGATGTCTACGCTTTCGATAATAAAGTTATTTTATATATAAATTGGGTCAGTTTTCTTTTAAAATGTTCAACCTCTGATGTTTACGGTGTTGCAGTACAGAATGGGAAGCTTAATGGACCTGCAGGCCTTTTGGAATACACCTTGCTGTCAGTATCAATACTAGAAATTTTATTAGAGACTCCACTCCTTTGGTTGGTACAAAGAAATTTTCCTCGAGAGGGTTTAACATAATGGCACCATATTGGAGCATTCTGCAGATTCATTCATTTTATCCAACGAGATAGGAGCTTGCACTCAGTAGCAGCGGTTCGAGGTAATCTTTATTTTGCAAAACAGAAACCGTCCACGGTTTCTTTTTTCTTCTTTTCAAACAAACCGTTAAGTTTACCTAACGTTGAACATTTGCTTCAAGAAATGCTTTGGTGCATCCATCAAAGCGTTCTCATTTACAATCAATTTACGATTTGTTTTTAAAACTGCGAGGGCTATGGCAGAAAAAAAGAATGTAAAAGAAACAACGCAACTCAAGGATAAGTTACGACTTTACTTATTCACTGAAAAGTTGAAAGTAAAGCATACTGTTTAAAAAATTTCTTTAATTACGCTGGTCAACAAATAAAATATTTTTTTCCAAAATGTTTTTTTTTTATACCTTGGCATGAAATTGTTTAAAATATGTCTGTAAAAAATGTATGAACATCCACATCCGAGTATTTTGAAATACCTCACCTATATATTCAACAACATACTAACTACTTGCGAGTACCCTCTTTTATTGAAAAAAGCTAAAATACTTCCAATACCTAAATCCCAAAATGGGGTAAACACAGAATACCGACCTATATCCATCTTGTCGTTCTTGTCGAAAGTGTTCGAAAAAGCCATACTTAAGCAACTACAATGGTACCTTTCTACAAACAATCTTTTAAGCTCCGCCCAGTCCGGCTTTCGTTCAAAAAGAAGTTGCACAACTGCCTTGTTGCTTATTGTCGATGACATTCGTAAAGCTAATAGATATTGTACATTTTTAACACTGCTTGATTTCTCTGAAGCATTTGACACTGTAGACCACCTTGTACTCTGCAAAAAGCTGTCAAATAACTTTGGACTCCTTAAATTTGCAGTAAAACTATTGAACGCGACCTGTTACGTCGAACAAATCCTGACAACCCCAGAATTGATCATCTCAACCGGGAGATTTACCACTTAGTCAACCAACATCGACGGACTAAATGGCTAGAATACCTGCAGTCCTGCGATAAAGACTCCAAGAAACTCTGGGCTACTATCAAGGAGCTTTCCAATTCCACCAAACGCAGGGACCTTACAACCATCTCCTTCAACGCCTCACAGTTTGATGATCCTAGGAAATGTTCCTCATCCTTCTGTCGCCAATTCATCGAACACCCGACAAACTGCAGCAAGATTAAACGTGCCATCCTCAGGAAACTTCACCGCCTTACTCCAGACACTACTCCCTGTTCTTTACTACCGTCCGAAGTCGAATCTGCCATCCGCAAAGCTAAACCCTCTAAAGCCATGGGACCGAACGGAATCTCAATGATTATGCTCAAGCACCTGGGGCCTATAGGAATCTTTTACCTTACCAAGCTGCTCAATCTTTCGCTTCAATCATTGGATATTCCTGACCCCTGGAAGGTGGGCAGAATCATACCGATTCTTAAACCAGGCAAACCAGCAGACCAAGGTACATCATATCGCCCGATATCTCTTCTCTCTCCAGTTGCGAAAATACTCGAAGCTTTGATACTACCCAAGCTTCATTCTGAATTTCAGCTAGCCGACCACCAACACGGCTTCCGCAAATTGCGAAGTACTACAACAGCCCTTTCCGAGATCACGACACACATCACACAAGGTCTTAACCAACAGCGGCCATGCGATCGCACTGTTCTAGTTGCACTTGACTTATCAAAGGCATTTGATACTGTCGACCTAGGAATCCTACTTCAAGACATCCTAGACTCACAACTCTCAAACTCCACTAAACGATGGCTTGCCAATTACCTAAATGGCCGACAGTCCTTCGTTGAATTCCGCAACTGTAAATCGAAATTGAGGAGGGTCAAGCAAGGGGTTCCTCAAGGAGGAGTCCTTTCCCCGATCCTTTTTAACTACTACCTGGCGAAACTCCCTACACCACCATCCGGAGTCAAACTGGTATCGTATGCCGACGACTGCACCATTCTCGCCTCAGGAAAGGACATCCGCTCAATCTGCCGTAACATCAATGCCTACCTTAATGAATTGGAAGACTTCTTCGCCAGTCGCAATCTCCAGCTGTCCCCAGAAAAATCCTCATCCACCCTATTCACCACCTGGACCAAAGAGGTAAACCTACCACTCGACATTGAGATACATGGCAGGGCGATCCCGACAACAAATCACCCAAAGATTCTGGGAGTCATATTTGACAGCCTACTGACTTTCTCTAGTCATTCTAGAAATGTCAGTGAACGAGTCATGTCCAGGAATAAGGTCTTAAAATCTCTGGCCGGTAGCACATGGGGGAAAGACAAAGAAACTCTCCTCACCACATATCAAGCAATCGGAAGATCGGTTCTCAACTATGCGGCACCAATCTGGACCCCACGCCTCAGTGATACTCAATGGCATAAGCTCCAAACAAGCCAGAATGCTGCTCTACGCATTATCACAGGCTGTCACCGCATGTCCCATGAAGATCACCTACATCAGGAAACAAAGTTGCTCAAAGTCATAGAGCATAACGAACTTCTATCGAAATAGTTCTTACTGGCTTGCAATCGTCCCGATCACCCGAACCGAGATATACTCAGCCTCCCTACACCTCCGAGGCATATTCGATCTGACATCCGTTCATACAGTGAAGAGGTTAATAGGTTTATAACTCATACACCACTTGTCCCAGCGTCTCACAAGCTGGCTTTGAACTATATTCACCAACACGCTGTCCAAACTGCGCTTGATAACCGCCAGACTAACATTGTGCTAGGCGGCCGTCTTCCACCGATACATCATAGTGAAGATCATCTTCCTAGACGCACCAGATCCACACTTGCCCAACTGCGATCCGTCTGGAGCTGCATGCTGAACAATTATATGCACCGCTTACGCGACAGTATATCTGATCAATGCCCAGACTGTGGCTCGTCACCACATAACACCGCCCATTTGTTCAGCTGTCCGTCGCATCCCACAACACTTACACCAAGATCCTTATGGACTCACCCAGTCGAAGCTGCCGCTTTCCTGGGCCTCGACCTCACTGATGACAACCCACCTGCACCACCTTAACGTTTGAACCATACGAATCAACATAGTTGCTACAACAACAACAACTGCTACTTAACTGACCGTCAGCAATGTGTGGCAGTGGGCGATAGATTGTCCTCATTCCTTAGGATAATAGCAGGCGTACCCCAGGGTTCTGTCCTTCGACCACTATTGTTCTCCTTATATGTGAATGAACTTCCTGGATTGGACAGACATTGCTCAGTTAACCCCAGAAAGATAATCATATTTTTTATGACGTAAAAGATAACCATACGTCTCAGAGACGTATGGCACTTTGTTAGTGTATTAAATGAAACCCGTGAACTTTTTATAAAATATTAATGTAGTTCATATTAAGAGAAATGAAGCAATGATTCAGTAAAAATAAATATTAGTGTAAACAATAAATACAAAAAACTTAAACTCCATTACAAATAAAAAAAAAAAAAAAAATATGTTGTAAAGGAACATTAAAATTGACTTTAAGTCTTAATAGTTACCTAATTAGCATTTTTTGGTTAAAAATAAGTGTACCAATAAGTCTCAGTAATTTTGAATCGCATACGATGAAATTGAATACAAGAATGACAAACGTCATTTTTATGTTCGCCGCAAACCACCTTTTTGCATACGACACATGATATTTTTGACATTCTGCGAATTTTTGATGGACAATACGAACCATATCTCTTCTTTTTTGTAGTAGGCGCTTCTTCATTTACGTGAACACTATTTCCACTAGCATTAGGTAGCAACTCCGACATATTTTGGCGAAGAGTCCTCTTCAAAGTTGGAGCATCTAGCCTTTTTTCCATATGAGGTGAAGTGAGTTCTGTGCTTAGTTTTTTCATGAAATTTTTGCGGGTGAAAAGTTTTTCATTCTTTGACAGCATTTTGTTACAGTAAATGACATATGCTTTAACGAAAGCTATGTTCAAAATGCCATAAAGTACTGCCATTTGCCACCTGTTGGTTTTTCTGGAGCATGATATATACGAGCACATTTGGTCGAATGTGTCGAAACCGCCCTCCATCTGATTGTAGTACATGATCATTTCTGGTTTTCCATTTGTTTGGTTAATTGTACCTCCTTCATCGCAAGATGAAAGCAAATATACCATTTTAGATGGCTGAGGTTTATATGAAACAAGTGTTAAGGGACCGTCGTAACAGAACATTGAACTGTCTGCAGGACGTGAACGCGTATTTTTCATTATTTCTGGAATCTCTCGTTTGTTGGAACATATGGTGCCCACCAGTGTAAGCTTATAAGGTTGCTGAAGAAAGGATTTCGCCATACGTCTCCCAGACGTATGACATAGCTATAACTTGTCACCACAGGTACTTACCGTCGCACCACGACTGTCACGAGCAAGCTCCGACCACCGACTGAGCATATTTAGGCAGCCAACCCGATGTGGTTTTTCAGTTAAAAGGATATTACATTTTTTTGTGCGCCATACGTCTGGCAGACGTAGATTATCTTTCCAGGGTTAAAGTAAAAAAATGTTTGCATTGATTGAACTGAGGGAAGTGATAAAAAATTTAAAGACGAAAAAAGCTGCGGGTTACGACTTAATAACGGCGCAGGTAGTCAAGGAATTACCGAATAAAGCTGTTATCAAACTGCTCTATTTGATCAACGCTTCTTTCAGATGCTCTACGTTCCGAGACAATGGAAAGTCGGCGAGATTATAATAGTCCCGAAACCAGGCAAACCGCTAAATGAGAAGAAATCATATCGGCCTATTTCCCTACCGCCGGTTATCTCAAAAATATTTGAAGAACTATTTTCCAAACGTCTATAGCCCGTAATCGACGAAAGACGTCTTATTCCTGACCATCAGTTTGGATTTAGAATAAAACATTCTACAATTGACAAAGTCCACAAAATAACTGACGTGATTGAGAAAGCTCTGGAAGAAAAAAAGATTTGTTGTGGTGTATTTCTTGACGTCTCACCATCTTTCGATAAGGTTTGGCACGAAGGCTTGGAGTATAAATTGCAACGACTACTGCCACGGCAACTCTTTTTAATCTTACTATCGTATCTCACCGAGAGACTCTTTCGTGTTAAGCATGGAAATGATTACTCTGACTTCAAGGAGATTGCGGCCGGAGTTCCACAAGGCCTGCTTCTATATGTACTCTACACGCGGGATATCCCGCAGGAAAGAAACTGCGTCGTCGCTACGTTTGCGGACGATACGGCGATATTGATCACGGGCGAAACTATTGAAGCAGCAACTGGAAATCTGCAACATGCTATTCATAAAGTCCACGCTTGGACGAATTCTTGGCGTATTGTGCTGAATGAAAGCAAATCTATTCACGTCAACTTTACCTATAAAAAAGTGGATAGATTACCTGTATATCTTAACTCGGCTCAAATACCGTACGCGAACGAAGCAAAATATCTAGGAATGACTCTAGATGTTAAGCTTAAATGGAAATCGCACGTAAAAAAGAAACGCGATGAGCTCGAAAACAAATACCGACAAATGTACTGACTACTCGGAAAACATTCGAAGTTGAGCCCACATGACAAGCTGCTTATCTATAAGCAAGTGCTAAAGCCTGTGTGGACGTATGGTATACAACTATGCGGTTGTACCAGGAAAAGCAATAGAAACATCATACAAACTTTTGAATATAAAGTTCTTAGAACGATCGTCAACGCACCGTGGTATGTACGTAACGAAGATATTCATCGAGATCTGGGAGTTCCCAGCGTCGTCGAAGAGATAACAAAATTTGCGCGTAAACACAAAGATCGTGTTCACGGCCATTGTAACCGTACCGTCATTCAACTACTTGACGCGAATAATTCAATTCGTCGTCTGCAAAGGACAAAACCACCTCGCGTCATAGTATATGCCGGTCGCGAAAAAGGCAGGAACTTTCATTGGAATTTAACCCGTCTAAGGTGCTACATTTCTTTTAACTTAACTTCATAGGAACATCTTTTTTCTTTTTTTGTTCAAAAATCACGTGTCTCGTAAGCGAAAATAAAACTGCTGGATAAGCGTCGGCTTAGTTGTAGTATTCATTTTGAAGAGAGGTGTTTTTTTAGTGTGTAAAAATCTCACACTACCATAAGCACGCGCGTCGGGCCTTGTGGTGTCTGTAGAAGATTTTTCACCTGCTCTCGGCAAAAAAAAAAACAAATTTTCACAGCCATACCTACCCGTGATCAATATCTATTCTCATTTTCCAAGTCCGAATATATAATATAATACAACTGGAAAACCTAGAGGAACCAGAAACAAAAAAACTTTTTCTTACACTTAATACACGTGATTTATTTTGAATATCATTTGCTTTTCTTCGTTTCCAATTTATTATATAAACCTTGAAAAAAACAATTTCAATAAAGCAATAGTAAACATATTTTTACTATTTGAAATTCAAGATAAAAATATAAAAACAAGAATATACATATATTTCGTTTAAGGAAAATAGATTCTAATTAATTTAATGTTAGTTACATATATACGTATGTATGTAGTATATTTTGTTTCAAACCTCGTAGAAAAATAATAAAATATTGAATTGTTTTAATATACACGTTACTACATATCACAAACAAAATTTCGTTTCTATGCAATTTAATAAATATGTTTTCTTCGATTTTTTTTATATACAAATATATATATATAGTTTTACTTACTTTTTTTTTAGCAACGAAAGACATTTATATATTACGTATTAACTAAACATATTTAATAAATAAAATAAAACAAGCAAGAAGCAAACTCTTTGTTGAACTATTTATTATTGAATCATTTTTCACTCAATTCCGCATTGACTATTCAGTTGTTTAATTTTATCTTTTAAATTACAATAAAGTTTATTTTACTTTTATACAGTTCCCTTTAATTATATTATAGTTTTTTTTCTTTTAATAGTCGTGAATGGCTTTTTGTTAATATACATTAGTTTATTTTTTTTTGTAACTTTAACTGTAATATATACAACATTTTATAAGCATTTAGAATATATGTATATTTATAATTTTTTGTTCTTTGTATGCAAGCACTTTTTATGGCATATGCATATTTTTATAATATATTTTTTGTTTTGTTTTTCTTGTTTACATCACGATGAGTACATATTTAAATGTTTGTATTTTATATTAGAACACTAAATATTTTATAAAGATTATTTGAAAAAATAAAGTTACACATCTTTTTTGCAGTCTAAATTAGAACTTAAAATATGAACACACAATTTCAGTAATTTCAGTTAGCAATTTGATCAAAGAAACTATTATATTCTTGCACATCTAAGAGTATGTTATGTATACACAAAAACTAGGAGTTTACAAAAAAAATAAAGTCTTAACACATAGATCCATAAAGGTTCTAGATATAGAATTCACCAGCTTCTAAGATTTTTATTTTAAATTGTTATGCATTGGAATTTATATCTAGAAGATTATGGTATCTACAGTGAATACTAAGCCGCGCAATTGTGGTGAATATTTAGCCAATACGCCTTTATTATATATTTGACGTGTGATGCTTAAGATTATTTTTTTAATAAGAGTAAATAGGTAGTTTATATTTCAAAGCTATAGGCACACATCCACTCATGAGAATAGATTTTTTTTACATGTCAGAGGATGCTACTTATAGAATACTATGCCATATCATATCAACATTTATAGTTCTGATTGAAATTCCGCGATTTACTGAATCCTACTTAATTGGTTATGGTTATAAATATCTGGTATCTTTGATAAGTTTTTAAGTTGGCAAGATGCCAACAAAGTTAACAAATTTGCCGAAGAGAAAGGCTATTATTATCTTAATCAGGTTTAAATAGTATTCTCCTCCGACCTCTAAATTATATAGACTGCTTTCGCCTCGATGCTTTAATTGCTTCTAAAAAAAAAAAACAGTTCCCTATAAAGAACCGACTTACTTTGAGTGTTTTGCTTACCATGTACTTTCAATTTTGTTTACCCTATTGAATTGATCGCCCTGTGCTGTGTTGTGTTCCATTCTGTGATCTAGTTTTCCTTTTCAATTAATTACTCATGCCATATGTAACAAGGTCTGGCACCCAATTTGCATTAACTTAAGTAGAAGTGTCTACTTAAGTCTTTTCTTAAACCTATATAAGAAATGTAAATGCATCTCCATAAGCCACATCTTGCTGGTGATCAAGTGTAATGACCACCAAGTAGTGCACTGAATAGACATGATAAGGAACGCAAGTCTTATTCAAGGACGTCCAAGGTGGAAATAGGGATATTGGACTCCAATAATACCTATCTAGATAATATGATTAGCTCACCTGATCGAATAGTTGGACGAAACTAAACTAAGCGAAGATATGTTACCTACTTCATAAAAGGTGTTCCTCTTTGTGTCGATGAAAAGTTGACGTGCAATTGGCTTAACCCTTTAATGCCCAAGTTTTTTTTTTTTTGGAAAAGAATTATATGTTGTAGAGGAGACAATTCTGAACAACTTTTGTTCTACGGCTTTTCATATAACTCACCTGGGCATGTGACAGGTAATTTCAGGTTATGCGTGCCCAATTGGGCACTCTGGTCATAACTCACAAAAAAATTCAAAAGGTGTGTTTGTATGGAAGAATTTTTTTATTGTAAATAAACGAAAAAAGTTGTATGAAAATGATTTAAAAAAAACAAATTTTGATCAAAAAGCATCGGCGGCACATCTCAGGTCGTGTGAAATTCTATGAAACAGTTCTTTCCACTGCTGAGGCACAGATGAACTTGACATTTCCGGCAAACAAATCGAGTACGTGAGTCGCAGCCAGCTTTCTTGCATCGATGTCGAGTTGTAGCGTGATCCGGCAAGTGGCCGATTGTGTCTAGCCGTACATCCTTCGGTGGCAAAGGAGCAACATTCACTCGACCCCGCTTGGCTGCGATTTCCGATTCCAAATTCGATGGGCGACCAGGTTTTCGTGCCAACGGTATGCTGGATTTCGTAAGACAAGTGCCCACTTCCATGATAAATTCGAACAATTTTAGTGGCTTCGTAGTTTGTACCGTTGATGATGGCCATATCGCAGATGTGGTAGAAAAGGCGGTGTGTCCATTTGCGTGATTTGATGCGGATGCGAAATCGACTTCAATGCTTCATTGCCACTGCTAGCTACAACAGCGTAGCTAGCAACGTTCGGAACATTTGCTTCGTTAGCGGAAGCTGCAACATTTCGTGTCTTTTGACGTGAGGGCACACCAAAGTCGTCACCATCATCGTCACGATTCATTCGTAGAGCAGCTTCGAAGTCAAATTCCGGATCTATGTCACTATCGTCTTCGGAAAAATCGCCGGCTTCACTATCGGACCATGCTTGTTGATTTAGGGTATGCTGCCAACTCTTCTTCGTTGCGAAAATCGATTTTGCGGGGCATTCTAAATAACAAACCGAAAAAAAACAAAGCAAAAATAACGAAAACAAACTTTTTTACATATGCGCACACATAACACATTTTATGACCTGAGTGACCAGCGTGCCATTTTGGGCACGAACAAAATATCAAAAAAAAATGATGAAATTTTTTTTAATTTTTTATTTTGAACACTCACATCACTTTCTAGACACAATAATAAACACGGAAATAATTTTTTCAGCGTCGGATTCGACCGATTTACCAAAAATATGAATGTGTGAAAATCGCAAATTCACAAAAAATGCGTATCGTTGTGCGGCGCAAACTCAACTGAATTTCAAGCTTTCAAATGCAGTTGGTGTCAAGCGGCAACCGGTGCAAACTGTGTCGCTTGTATCGTAGAACGTACTTAAACTATTCGCACGCTGTTTGAAATATTTTCGTTGGACAAACTTTTTGTTCAAAGAGTGCGTGCCCAAAATAGACATGATCTCTGAAGTATCCTTTGTGAAGATTTCTCACTCCAGTAGACACTCCTCCTTTATTGCATACAAGTTAACACAGCATCAGCAGATTCTTCAAATCATTGGGCATCCAACACCTGCCACGGGTATCCGGTCATCATGCACTCATCATCATACACTTTATTATTGCCATGCACCTTTCCCACACTTTATTAGTGCCATGCACCAGTCGGCACATGATACCTTCTGTTCATCGTCTGCACACGACACCTTCCCATCATAAAAAGTGCATTCCATCACGTACGCGAGGTTCCAGCAATAGATAAGTTAGTGTTAAGGAAAATTATGTTTTAGTTGTAAGTTCAGTTCTTGTTTAACAGTAATGAATAAAGGAGCCAAGCTCCCAAGAAATATTTTTTTAATTGAAACCGACGTAGTCTAAATTAATTGGCGCCCGAGCAGGGACCCGGTACTAAAGTCCCTACGCGAGTTATAATCGAGATTCGAGAAGTAGTTACGCCACCTAAGCCGACCTAAAACAGCTCGCCGTGTAGTGACAAAGAGTGGAAAACATAGTGCGTTCGCAGAAATATTCTAGTTGCATAAGTCGACCTCAAGAAGCTCGTCGCGTGTGAATAAAAGAAGGGAAAAAACAATAGTGACTTTGTGCCGGGTCCACCCATAAGGTGACCTCACTGGAGATCTTTAGATCAAAAGAACCACGTAAGAGTGTAGATGGGATACCTCAGTAGCAGAAGCAAAAGGGAAGACTGCCGAATCTACCGACGTGGGATGTTCGCCGCAACCATAGTTTTGTAAGCATAGAGGTTAAGTTATTTATAAGAAGAAATAAAAGAGAAAAAGAACGATTAAATTAAAATAAATCTTTCAACTAAATTGCAACTAAAATAATTTTAAAAATATATTCAGTTACTTAGAATAAGAAATTAAAAAGAAAAGAAATTAAAATTGAACTAAAATAATTCTCTTTCTTTAAACAAAACTAAATTGAAGAGATTTTAAGCAAAGTACTCAAAGCAAAGTGAACATAATTTAAATAATAAAAATAAACCTAGTTTAGACATAAGGAGATTAAACAAATTGAAACAAAATATAAGTGTTAAAGTTACCCACAAGAATCTGGTAAAATTAGGTGAAACATACTAATCGTACTTTAAATCGGGTGTGTTAAATTTATCTCAAAATGCCTGATTTACGTTCTGGCTCATCCACTAACCATCCGGATAACTAATCCACGAATCCCAATCCAAATCCTCCTCCTAGAGTGGGCACTCTGCAAATCGAAATGTTTTCCGAGACCACTACGGAACCTAACCCGAACACTTCGTTCCAATCAACAACGTCTCATGGGGAAGTTGGGTCAACCCCCGCATTAGACACACTAATAACAACTATAGTGAATCAAGTTTTAGAGGCCAGTGGCCCCTCTCTGGTCCAGAGTGTTCTGAATCTCGGCGTCGATAATTTCGCTGGCACAGATGCGACAATCGCCCCTGAGCACAGAGATAGGTTGGCGGATATGGATAAAATCCTAGACGTAGTCCGTTGTCTGAGTAATTTTTCTGGTGATCCAGGTGAGTTCAGCTCTTGGAGGAAGAGCGTTGAACGTATCCTCGAGATCTACGAACCAGCAAGAGGTACACCTAAGTATTATGGCATCCTTAGCGTGATAAGGAACAAAATCACTGGTAATGCGGACATGGCTCTGGAAGCATATAATACTCCGCTAGATTGGAGGTCAATATCCAGATGCCTGGCGATGCACTATGCCGATAAAAGGGACCTCACTACTTTGGAATACCAAATGACAGCCCTTGTGCAGGGAAATAAGTCCATACAAGAGTAATACCAGGCTGTCTACACGCATCTCTCTCTGATTCTCAACAGGCTATCCTGTATAGATGCAAGCCCTGACTCAATGCGACTTCTTACACAGACATATAGGGATAAAGCTTTAGATGTATTTATCCGGGGCTTAAAGGCTGATTTACCGAGATTGCTCGGTATAAAGGAACCCCTAGACTTGCCGCACGCATTGAACCTCTGTTTGAAATTGGAGAACCAAAACTATAGAACAAATCACGTTTATGGCAGCCAGGAGGCAACAAAGAAATGTCAATCGCCACTTCCTGCGTTTCCTCCACGGAAGCAGGCACCTTTTATTCAGCATTCAACCATTGGGGGACCTTTTCTTCCCCATTTCTCTCAAATTCCTCGTGCTCAGCCTAACATTGGTTATGTGCAGAGGCCAGCACAACCGCAATTCTTTCCCAGACAAAGTCCCGTTAATCATACGCAGTACCCCAACCAATTCCGAGCAAATGCAACAAACCAGAGTTCTCCGAAACCACATGTGAAAACCGAATCAGCTGGAACGAGGTATAGTGCCCAAACACGACCTGGTAACTACCAAAAAGTGTACTCAACCAACCAATTTACAAAGTCCCAACCTACTCATATGACGTAGCAATCTGCGGGAAATAAGATTCAGAGGAATTTCCATATTAATGCAAATGACTATGATTATTCCGACTACCAAGGATTAATGCAGTCGGATGACGCTGGTTACGACCAGACGTTTGCCGATCATGCGGAGGAACAGGATCAACCAGAGCGTAATAGAAATGATAATGAAATCGTAGACTTTACAGATATAAATTTTTTAGGCTCACAACCTCTTCGTTACCCTACTTTGAAAGTAGAACGAAGAGCGGCGAAATTATTAGGACATTAATAGACACCGGCTCAAACCGTAACTATATACAACCCTCACTCGTTGACAAACCTGTCCCCAATAAAGAGTGCTTCTACGCAAATTCAGTAGGAGGAAGCACCAAGGTTACACACCACATCGAAGCTAACCTCTTCGGTCTTCAGGACCCAAAAATTAAGTTTTTTCTTCTCCCCACACTGAAATCTTTTCACGTCATCCTGCGAAACGATAGTTTAAAAGAACTGTCCGCTATAATATATACTAAAGAGAGCTACATGACCATTTTTCATAACTTTAAAATTAAAATCAAACAACTAGCAACTCAATCACTGAATTCGTTGAGTTCAAAAATTTGCTGCATATCTGACACGCAGAGGAAGTTGGTAGAACCAATAATTGGGGATTTTCCCAATCTGTTCTCCGACCCGGACGTGAAATTGACCTTCACAACTAAAGTATTGGGTGAGATACGAACGAGTACGGACTCTCCCATTTTCTCAAAATTCTATCCGTATCCCATGTCCCTTAAGGATGAAGTGGAGAGGCAAATCTCCAAGCTCCTCGAAGACGGCATTATTAGACCATCCCGGTCACCCTATAACTCTCCAGTCTGGATCGTATCCAAAAAACCCGATTCCGCGGGAAACAAGCAATATAGGCTGGTGATCGATTATAGGAAGTTAAACTCCGTTACAATCGCGGATCGCTACCCGATCCCCGAAATAAATGAGGTCCTCTCCCAGCTAGGGAGAAACACATTTTTCACAGTGCTCGACCTCAAAAGCGGGTTTCATCAGATTCCCCTAAGGGAATCTGATATCGAGAAGACTGCATTCTCAATAAACAACGGAAAGTTTGAGTTTACCCGTTTGCCGTTTGGTCTCAAGAACGCGCCTTCCATCTTCCAACGCGCTCTCGATGACATCCTCCGCGAACATATCGGAAGGATATGTTACGTGTATATTGATGACATTGTCATTTTCAGTAAAAGCGAGTCAGAGCACACCGAGCATATAAGACAAATATTCCAAACTCTTAGTGAAGCCAATATGAAGGTCCAATTGGACAAGTGTGGTTTCTTCAAACGGGAGGTAGAGTTCATTGGATTCGTTATATCCAACGATGGAATAAAGACCAACCCCGAGAAGGTAAAGGCAATCCTGGATTTCCCGCATCCAAGAACCTTGAAAGACCTTAGATCTTTTCTTGGCCTATCACGCTATTATCGGCGTTTCGTAAAAGATTACGCCAAGCTTTCAAAGCCCCTCTCGTCCCTCTTAAGGGGGGAGGAAGGTCGTATTTCGAAGGCACTTTCTAGCAAAAAGCTAATCGACCTCAACTCTGAAGCCATTGAGGCCTTTAATAGAATAAAAAGTTAATTGATCTCGCAGGATCTTATGCTCGCATACCCCAACTTCGACAAAGAGTTTGAGCTCACTACCGACAAATCCAACTTTGCTATTGGCGCGGTCTTATCACAGGACAGCAGACCAATAACATTTATCTCTAGGACATTGAGCATTACGCCACAAATGAAAAGGAAATGTTGGCGATCATTTGGGCTCTCAATTCTCTGCGAAACTACCTGTACGGTTCAGCTCATGTAAAAATCTACACAGACCACCAACCGCTTACATTTGCTCTTACTAATAAGAACAACAACAGTAAGATGAAACGTTGGAAGGCCATCCTAGAGGAGTACGATTACGTGCTCCAGTATAAACCCGGTAGATGCAATGTGGTCGCGGATGCGTTATCACGGCCGCCCCGGGAGTCGCAAGTGAATTCCTTAACTCCGACACAGAACGGTAACGGAAGCTCATCGCGAAATGTAGTCCCAACCATAGAAGCTCCTATTAACGTATTTCGAAATCAACTAATCCTTAAGTTTGGCGATACAAGCGGCCATCAAATGCAAAGCCCATTCAGTAACTTCAGAAGGCACATAATTACAGAACCCAATTATACTAGGGAAAACCTTATAGGAATCTTTAAACGGTTTTTGAATCCAAATACAGTCAACGGCCTATTAGCTCCAGAAAGTGTGATGGGAATAATTCAGGAATTATATTCCTTGCATTTCTCCAATTACAAAATAAGACATACTCAATCTCTTGTCGAGGATATCCCATCCACAAGCACACAAGAGGAGATTATCATCAAAACACACAATAGAGCCCATCGTGGGCCAATCAAAAATAAAAACCATATAATGGAAAAATACTTTTTCCCCGCCATGACGAAAAAGATCAAACAGTTTACTAAGTTATGCTCAACCTGCAAGAGGAATAAATACAGTGATGTGCAAAATAATAGGGACAGCCATTGACATATTTGAAAACGCGAAAAAACTAAGAACATCTTTGTTTTCATGATAAGCTATAATTTTATTCTGATTGGTTGGAATGTCGATATAATAATAATAAAAAGTTTGACCCAAAGTTTATACATAAAATAGAAAAAAAAAAAAAGTTGCAAGACCTGTTAAATTGCCTGTGCAAAAAAATAGGGACAGCAATCTATTCTTCAAGTTATTTACTCCGAATGGAAACTAAAACAAAAAAATTAATGTTATAGCATCATAAATGAATTATTTTTTCAAATAGCTACTTCAATATTTGGTTGAATAGCCCTTGTTCTTAATAACAGCCAAGCAACGTCGCGGCATTGAATCAACCAGCTTCTGGCAAGTCGTAGGTGGAATAGCTTCCCACGCAGCCTTGACGAATGTCCACAAATGATTATTATTAGACGCTTTAACGTCCCTTAACGCCACTTTAACCTCTCGCCACAGGTTTTCAATGGGGTTTAAGTCTGGCGATTGAGAAGGCCAGCTTAAAACATCGAGGTTGTTTTCAACAAACCATTCTTTTGCACGCTTTGATGAGTGTTTAGGATCATTATCCTGTTGGAACACCCATCGAAGAGGCATATTGTCCTCCGCATAGGGTAGCATGGTGTTTCTTAATATATCGACATAGGACACTGCTGTCATATTGCCCTCAATCCTATGAATGGGACCTACACCTTTGTAGGAAAAGCATCCCCATACCATGACGCAACCCCCCCCCCCCATGTTTCACCGTCTTGATGGTGTATTTATTGCTGTATGCCGTATTGGGTGGTCTACGCACTTGTGAACTACACCGATCCGAGTTAAATAAATTTACTTTGGTCTCATCAGACCAAAGGATATTGCGCCATTTCGATTCAGGCCAGCTGGAATGCTCCTCTGCAAAAAGCAACCTTTTAGCAACATTCTTCTTCGACAGCAGCGGTACTTTCCTCGCACTTCTTGCTTTAATGTTATTTTCAATAAGCATCCTGCGTATAGTAGAGGTGTCGACGTCCAGGCTAAATTCTTTTTTCAATGCGCTGGATGAAGCAAAAGGCTCCGCTTTTGAATAGCGCAATATCCTTTTTTTTAAGAGAGGCAGACATTTTAGGCTTTCGCCCGCGAGTTTCTGCCTTAGATTGCCACTTTAAGGCGTTTTCCACCTTTCTTTTGGAACAACCAACCATTTCAGCAATTTTTCGGTAAGACATACCCTTATTCCGGAGATCCTTAATCAGCGTTCTCTCCTCAGCGCTACAATGATGTCCTCGACCCATTTTTAATCACTAATTTCAATTAAAATCATAAGCTTTATTATGTTCCGTGAAAATAAACTCTAATCTTACCTTTTGGCTTCAAAAAAGTAAAACTAAAAACAATCAATTATTAATTTTAACCGCTGTTCTTATAGGTGTCCCTATTATTTTGCACAGCCAAAACTGAACGCACGTTGCAAAACTAACGACACAATTTGAATGCATGACGAATATTTAGGTATAGTGAACTGTACTTTGTTTTGCAAACAGCAAAACCTTAAATCCCGTTAGTTTTATTTACTTCGCTCAACGTTGAGAGAAATTGGAAGCTTTTAAAACATTGGCGTGGAAGTGTCCCTATTATTTTGCACATCACTGTATGATCGGCATGTAAACAAACCCTTTTTGGGGCGAAACCCCTATACCAAACTACCCAGGCCATACCATACATGTCGATATTTTCTCCACCGAAAAACACTTGGTCCTTACAGCAATCGACAAGTTCACCAAATTTGCTATTGCAAAGATCATCAAATCCAAGGCAATACAAGATGTGAGACCACCCCTTCGCGAAATTATTTTCCAATTTGGCGTCCCCGAATGCATAGTATTCTATAATGAAAAATCTCTAAATTCGGAAACAATTCTTTTTATGTTAAAGGAAGAGCTTAAGATTAATGTCTTCACGACACCACCGTACAAGAGCGAAGTAAATGGCCAGGTGGAACGCTTCCACTCCACCTTAATAGAGGTAATGCGATGTCTTAAGAAGGACATTGTAGAGGCACCCTGCAATAACACTGTCAGTCAACGAATAGCAGCCGCCGAGAGAGGTACCACAACACAATCGAGAAACCACCAGCCATAATAAACAGCGACAACAGCAAAAACCAACCCGAGAACGACAGAAGTGCACATGCGTAACATGCCAGTGACAACCACAGAGCCAGAGAAAATTAATTTATATATCTTTAAATTTCTGAATTCAATAAAAGTTTTGTTTATTATAAAAGATACGTGTTTTGAGTCGCCGACATAAACATTTGTGTGATCGCCATCCAGTCGCCTTATTTGCCTTTGCAGTGCGTGTGTTGGGTCGCCGGCATAGACATTTTAGTGATCGCCATCCAGTCGCCTTATTTGCCTTTGCAGTGCGTGTGTTGGGTCGCCGGTATAGACATTTTAGTGGTCGCCATCCTGTCGCCTTATTTGCCTTTGCAGTGCGTGTGTTGGGTCGCCGGCATAGACATTTTAGTGGTCGCCATCCTGTCGCCTTATTTTGCCCCTGACAATCTTTTTTAGTCGCCTTTTGCCACCACATTCGTTTTCTCGATTTCGGTACGCTACGCTCTCGTTTATTGTTGTGTGGAAAGAAGCAGAAAGTATTTTGTGACTGTCGTTGTTTGCCACGTATGCAACAGCCAATGAGAAGAGTTCTTTTAAGCCAACGAAAAGACAGTAAAAAGTAAAAAAGACAGGAAAAGTGGGTGAGTGGTGAAATTGTGTTCGGGAGCTGAAGTCGACAATAATGGAAGCGGAGCAAATCGCCGCAATTTTAAGCGGTCTTAAGGATCTGCGATCATCGGTGGAGCAGCTAAAAAATAGTACAGCCGACAGCCAAAAAGAAATAGAGAGACTCAGCAATCAGATCCAGATGCCAGCCAATGACACTAAGATGGTGGAAATTGTGCCTGAAAATGATACGTCGTCAACAAACGAGTCAAACGACATGATTGTCGCCACGGTTGATCCTCAAATAAAATTATACGATTTGCCACCTTTTTCGGGCAACACCGAGGATTGGCCTTTATTTCTGGCTAGCTACAAGGACACAACCGACGCCTTCAGGTACATTGATCGACAAAATCTTAGGCGTCTTCACAAATGCTTATCAGGACCAGCAGGGGAAGCCGTTACCTCCATGCTCATCTATCCACAAGACGTCTCCAAAGCGATGGATGAATTAGAATTCCGTTTTGGGAGACCTGACCAACTAGTTCGACACCAACTCAACAAAATTCAACAGTTTCCTGCTATTCCGGAGAACAAAATAGAACAACTACTCTCATTTTCAACAAAGGTACGCAACGTAGTGGCCTTTCTAACATCAGCCAGCTGTGAACATCATCTATCAAACCCAGAGCTTCTGGAACAATTGGTGCTAAAGCTGCCGCCGAACAAGCAGTACGAGTGGGTAAAATATTCCAAAGATATCAAGCCGTATCCTTCAGTTGCAAATTTCTCAAGTTGGGTAAGTGACATTGCCAAAATTGTATGTCTTTTGCCGCCTCCATCAGGTTCTTTTAAAAGTATTGGTACGACAGCCCAGTCGCACCCGCCGCGCCGCATTATGTACATTAACGAAGATATCCATGCCCAGCGAGACACACAGCAAGCACTTAGGTGTTACCAGTGCGGTGGAGGACATTTCATATCCAATTGCAAATATCTTTAACAAGTCATTACGTGTACAAGATCGTTGGGAAAAGGTCAAAAGCCAGCGTTTATGTTTCTCGTGTTTGCGTAAAGGACATAACACTGCAAACTGCCGCTCGAAGAAATTGTGTGGTGTTCAAGGTTGTCACCGCTATCATCACCGTAGCCTACACGATGGAACTTCAAACGTTAGATCACCAGCAGCCTCCGTTGCAATGCCTGGTAATGCCACCCAGCCATCAACCGCCAGTTCTCCAATAGCCAGCCAGATGCTCCTGAGTTGCCGAATCACACCATCGACGGGCTGTCCACTTTTCAAAATTCTACCTGTTACCTTGTTTGGACCAAACGGAGGAGTCGAAGCTTTTGCCATGTTCGACGAAGGCGCAGCCATATCTATCCTGGAAGAAGACATTGCCATCAAGTTAGGACTCAAAGGTCAGTCACAGCCATTAATGCTGCAATGGTATGGCCAAAATGTCACAACAGAACCGTCCTCAGCAGTCAACTTGGAAATCCGAGGCGGAGGTGAGCTAACAAATTTTGCCATTAAAAACGTACGAACAATTCGAAATTTGAATTTGCCGATCCAGTCGTTTAGAAAGTCTGATTTTAAGCACTTAGAGTTTTTACCACTCAAGGACTATAAAATGGCCAAGCCGGTCATACTTCTTGGATTAGACAATGCTCAACTAGGAGTCTCTTCAACAAGCGTGCAGTCCGGTGACAAGAATCCAATAGCTGTCAAAACCAAATTGGGTTGGGTCGCCTATGGACCAACTAACTTCATGACAAAATCACCGCCTATGGTACTTCATATACGAGAAAAACAACAATACGACGAATTACATGACATGATTGTGGAGTACTTTGCAGCAGACAACTTCGGGATCACCGCCGTGCCTACGATACTGGAATCTGAGAACAACAGAAGGGCTCGCCAGATTTTGGAGGAGACAACACACCGCATTGGAGAGAGATTCGAGACCGGTCTACTTTGGAAAGGTCATCAACCTATACCCACATTACCGAACAGCTTTAAGATGGCTGAAAAACGTCTTCTCGGTATCGAAAAGAAGATGAGCCACGATGCAGATTTCGCCAACAGATACAAAATAGAGATGTACAAGTACCTTGAAAAAGGATATGCCAGAAAACTCTCTGAAGAGGAAGTGCAGCACGCCAGCCAACCAGTATGGTACCTACCACATTTTGCGGTACAGAGTCCACATAAGCCGGACAAATTAAGAATAGTTTTTGACGCTGCAGCCAGTGTGAACGGAATCTCGCTTAATTCCGTTTTACTTAAAGGACCTGAACAAGCCAAGCCTCTTTTGGGAATTCTATTCAAGTTTCGTCAAGGTGTGATAGGAGTAGCCGCTGATATTCGTGAGATGTTTTCTCAAGTCCACATTAGGCCACAGGATCAGCAAGTTCAAAGGTTTTTGTGGAGAAATGGTGAACCAGAAAAAACTGTTGAACATTACGCAATGGTGTCTATGATTTTCGGAGCCATCTGCTCGCCATGCAGTGCCGAGTTCGTTAAAAATCGTAACGCCGCAGAATTCGAACAGCAACATCCCGACGCCGTAGCAGCAATCATCAACAAGCATTACGTCGACGATTTCGTAGCCAGTTTTCGGAGTGAAGAAGAAGGAATACGGATTTGCAACGAAGTTGTAAAGATCCACGCCACCGCCAGCTTCGATTTAAGAAACTTCACGTCAAATTCGAGTAGTTTACAGTCAGTCATGAAAGGAATTTCAACAACAGGAACCCATACCGTAAACATGGAATGTCAAGCCAGTTCCGAGAAGGTGCTTGGAATGTATTGGAATACTGCAGCCGACATATTCGAGTTCAAAACTAAGTTCCATCGTATATCCAAGGAAGTTCTGAATGGAGTGCGACCGCCGACGAAAAGAGAACTCCTAGGAATTGTTATGGCAATTTTCGATCCCTACGGACTTCTAGCGGATTTTGTACTCTTCTTAAAAGTGTTGGTTCGAGATACATGGAGAAGCAATATCGCTTGGGATGATCCACTTACTGCTGAAATTCACAAAAGATGGACTGCCTGGTGGGAGGAATTCCAAAAAATTGACAAATTTGAGGTCCGACGCTGCTACTCGCCATATATGGAAGAATCGACGGACATACAACTACATATTTTTGTCGATGCCAGTCAAGTTGCCTTTGCCGCTGTCGGTTACTTCCGGATCGTTCACGCCCAGGGAGTCGCGTCGTTTTTGTCTTTGGGAAAACTCGTGGTGCACCTCAAAAAACTATGTCAATTCCAAGGTTGGAGCTCCAAGCTGCTGTGCTAGGTACGCACCTTAGCAAAACCATAACTCGGAATCATGAAGTCAACATCGCTCGAGTTACTTTCTGGACAGACTCAAGAACGCTTTTATATTGGATCAATTCACCCGGACGGAGGTACAAAGCCTTTGTGGGTCATCGTATTGCCGAAATACTTACGACTACGGAACCGTCTCAATGGCGTTGGACTCCAACAGACAAGAACAGCGCAGATGTGGCCACCCGTGCTTGTGGGACTCCAAAGTTAAGAACGAATGGTCTGTGGCTCTCCGGCCCAACGTTTTTGCAAATGACCGAGGATTGTTGGCCTGCCATAGTAACTGAAGCGCCGCCAGATCGTATAGAAGAAGAAGAAGTGAAGCCTTGCTTAATTCTGCAGCTGCAGACAGGTAATTCAATTCAATTTAATCGATTTTCATGTTTTTTAAGACTCAAACGTGCCATGGCGTGGATGCTGCGTGCTGCCAATGAATTTCAATACCTTGGTAAACTTACTTCACGGCCTACAAAAGGGGGTCCACTAACAGCATTTGAAATCAACAACGCCGAAAAACAGATATGCCGAGCAGTTCAACAAGAACACTACAGTAAAGAAATCGCCGCATTAAAAGCCTCAAACCCAATTTCGAAAACCAGTCCAATCTATTCATTGATGCCTTACCTAGATGACAATGGCCTTGTGAGGGTTCAAGGTCGCATCGATGAAGCCTATTTTTTGCCACTTGAAGCCGAACGTCCAATTTTAATGCCTCAAAAACATATCGTCTCAGAGCTCATTATGCGCTACTTCCACGAAAAATTGCATCATCAGAACACAGCAGTCACCCTCAACGAAGCTCGCCAGAAGTTTTGGTTTCCGCATGCTAGAGCCGTCCTTAAAGCGGTACAACGTGGTTGTCAAGAATGCAAAGTCGAGAAAGCTAAACCAACACCACCTCTTATGGGTCAACTGCCACCTGACCGTGTCACTCCGTATGTACGTCCATTTTCATACACAGGCGTGGACCTCTTCGGTCCATTCAATGTCGCCATAGGTCGTCGACGAGAAAAGAGATGGGTAGTCATTTTCACCTGCCTTACTATAAGAGCAGCCCACCTGGAGTTAGCTGAAAACTTATCGACCGACGCCTTCATTTTGTGTCTGCGCAACTTTGTTAATCGCCGAGGTACACCAGTTAGAATAAGAAGTGACAACGGTACCAATTTCATCGGTACGCAGAAAGAACTAAAGGAACATAAGCGCTTGTTGGATGTTGATCGTATATGTGACGAAGCCTCAAGCCGTAACATTGAATGGATGTTTAACTGTCCTTCGAACCCTAGCTCAGGAGGTTGTTGGGAACGCCTTATTCGTATCGTCAAACGCTTGCTGATACGTACACTCCGTGAAGAAGCTCCAAGAGTAGAAACTCTACAAAGTGTCCTTGTGGAAGCCGAAAACATCATAAATTCACGCCCGCTTACGGATATTCAGCTTACTATGGAGGACGACGAGCCGTTAACCCCAAACCACTTCTTGCTGGGATGTGTCAATTCAACACAAACGCCACACCCGGCTGATGAAAACGTATGCCTCAAAAAGCAATGGAGAATAGCGCAAAATCTTAAAGACCGCCTTTGGAAAAGGTGGACGGTAGAATACCTACCACAACTTCTTCGACGCCCGAAATGGCACGATAAGGTGCGCCCACTACAAGTCGGCGACGGGCAGGTGCGTTTTGCCGAAGTAAAGACATCGAACGGATCTTTTCGCCGTCCGGCCACGAAACTCGCGGTCCTGAACGTTGATGGTGAATCCCTGGGTGATTCACGGGGGGAGGAGTGTAGAGGCACCCTGCAATAACACTGTCAGTCAACGAATAGCAGCCGCCGAGAGAGGTACCACAACACAATCGAGAAACCACCAGCCATAATAAACAGCGACAACAGCAAAAACCAACCCGAGAACGACAGAAGTGCACATGCGTAACATGCCAGTGACAACCACAGAGCCAGAGAAAATTAATTTATATATCTTTAAATTTCTGAATTCAATAAAAGTTTTGTTTATTATAAAAGATACGTGTTTTGAGTCGCCGACATAAACATTTGTGTGATCGCCATCCAGTCGCCTTATTTGCCTTTGCAGTGCGTGTGTTGGGTCGCCGGCATAGACATTTTAGTGATCGCCATCCAGTCGCCTTATTTGCCTTTGCAGTGCGTGTGTTGGGTCGCCGGTATAGACATTTTAGTGGTCGCCATCCTGTCGCCTTATTTGCCTTTGCAGTGCGTGTGTTGGGTCGCCGGCATAGACATTTTAGTGGTCGCCATCCTGTCGCCTTATTTTGCCCCTGACAATCTTTTTTAGTCGCCTTTTGCCACCACAGACATTATCAGCCGAAATTTCAAAGAAATATTGGAAAGGGCAGTTAATGAGTATAACCACACGTTTCATTCCACTACACAGAAACGGCCGGTGGATCTTTTCTTTGGGAGAACCGTTGCCTTTGGGCCGGAGGACTACGAAAGAACACGGTTAAACAACATCGAGAAATTAATGCAAAAACAAAAGAAAGATTTGAATTACCACAACAAAAGAAAACAGGGTATCAGAGATTACAACCCAGGGGATGAAATATACGTAAAACGAAATAGAAGAATAGGATCAAAATTAACCAATAGTTATTATAAAGAAATAGTTGAGGAAAACTTCGGCAATACAGTAAAAACGAGGTCGGGAAGAGTCGTTCATAAAAGCCACATCCGCAACTAAATAAACACCCTAGATGTAAACCCCACATAAAATTTCACCCTTTATCTCCCCTCTAGGTCGCTCATTGTCAGCTGTTTGGCCGAAATTCAGATTCTGGATTATACCAATTCGCAGGCAATCTCAATTAAAACCGGAACAGCCAAAGTGCAAACCAGAAGCATCAAACTAATCCATGACATCGATTTGGTGGCGTATCGAAAATTAGTCGATGATATCGCGCAGACTGTGAGATACAACATAAGCGACAGCTATCCCACTTATCCCTTCCTATCCCACGAGGTGTCCCAGCTCCAAAATCTCCTGTACAGGCTCAGCCCGAAACGAAGGAGAAGGTCATTAAATTTTATAGGAAGAACGTGGAAATGGATTGCTGGAAATCCAGACCACGACGACTTTAATATTATACAAAAGAAAATTAATAAAATATTGATAAACAATAACAAACAGGTTTTAATTAACAAGGTATCAATAGAGCGAATAAATAAAATAAGTAATATTACAAACGAAATATTTAAAAGACTAAAAAATAAGAACACTATTAAAGATAATCTAGCTTTGAGCACTCAATACAATATAAGATTGTTAAAAGAAGAATTGTTGAATATAGAATATGCCATACATTGGGCAAAGAAAGGAATAGTTAATTCCTACATATTATCTGTAATAGAAATAGATAAAGTAAGAGATATATTGAATGATGAAAAAGTTGAATATAAAAATTTAGACGAAGCACTAGACTTCGCAGAATTAAAAATTGCAATAAACGCAAATACAATAATTTATATTATAAGTATTCCTAGCACAACCACAGAAACATGTAACAATATATTAATAAAACCTATTAAAAAGGAATATGTTGTTAACAAAATTGAATACAATACAATTTTAGAATGTACGACAAAAATTTATGGTGTAAAGTCACCATGCAAAGATTATAATAGTTTAGTAATATGTCATAGTAATAGTTTAGTAGATATTAGTGAAAATCCATGCGTACCGAACCTGCTTCAAAGCCTCCCATCAAATTGCACCAAAGTCAATAGCCAACATCTGCCCGCAGTCGAGGAAATTTCACCAGGTATCATAATCTTGAATCAATATAACGGAACAGTGTCAGCCACGCATCTAACAGGCACATTTTTGATAAGAGTCGACGACGCTACGGTGACTATTGGAAACAAAGCTTACGTTTCCCACATAGCATCTAGATATAAGCAATTATCCGCAGTGACGCAACCATCATCCGCTGTGAGAAATGTCGAAGAGTTCCTCTCATTAGAAATGTTGAAGGAACTAAACCTGAACAACTATCAGGGGCGGTAATAACCCTCATCCTGGCAACGATTCTGCTAATATCCTGCCGTGCAAAACAAACCCCACAATTGAACATAACAACCGTGCTGGAGAAAAAGACTGAAGAGTTGCCAACAACATCAAATTCATCACCAGGAACGCCCGAAGAACCAATGCTAGAACCTGGAAAAGAAAGACAAACATTCAAACCACGAAGGATAAGCCAAATTCCATTCTTTTGAGATCCAACGAGGACGTTTGGATTTTAGCGGGGAGGAGTTAACACAGCATCAGCAGATTCTTCAAATCATTGGGCATCCAACACCTGCCACGAGTATCCGGTCATCATGCACTCATCATCATACACTTTATTATTGCCATGCACCTTTCCCACACTTTATTAGTGCCATGCACCAGTCGGCACATGATACCTTCTGTTCATCGTCTGCACACGACACCTTCCCATCATAAAAAGTGCATTCCATCACGTACGCGAGGTTCCAGCAATAGATAAGTTAGTGTTAAGGAAAATTATGTTTTAGTTGTAAGTTCAGTTCTTGTTTAACAGTGATGAATAAAGGAGCCAAGCTCCCAAGAAATATTTTTTTAATTGAAACCGACGTAGTCTAAATTAATTTACATGTCTGGGAAATGCAATCGAGTTCAGACGACAAGACTAGAACAGTACGCTGCTCCTACCATCGTACGATAAAACAAGTAAGATTCTGCCGAAAGAAATCGTACATTTGAGGGCTCGTCCGGGATATACAAAATATATAACATCGTCCGGGACATAAAAGACAAAATAACATCAACCGAAGCATTGGCCGATTGTTTGAAAATAAAAATAAAAATAAGATTAAAAAATGGCAAATCAGTAAAATTTCATCCCTCATTGTGGTGCAGCACGAACCAGCATACAGTGGAGTGGCTTGCGCAAATTGTTAAAATCCCAACGGCGTCATCAAACCCGTTGTGGAAGTTTTGTGAAAAACAGTATCGAACTGGAAATGTATGCCCCAACGAGTAGCTGTGTCGTGTCCAGACAGAGAAGCAAGACAGCGGAACAGAAGGAAGAACAGTTGCAGAGTGGCACCAGAGAACCGAAGAAGGAGACCAGAAAGAAGAAGGAAGACATCACATAGTGTGTAATACAATTGGTTGGCAAGTTGTTCTTTAATTTTTTTTTTGTATTGTTGGTCCACAGACTATCGATTTTGTTTTGCTAAGATAACTTATAAAAATTATAATGAATTTATTATAGAAGAGGTGTAATGCCTTTTCCCTTTCATACCCCATCTTTAAGCAGTTGGTTTGTGTATGGGTTTAGGACAGTTTAAAACTGGTCTAAACAGTGATGGTGTCCATGCAGTGACAGATGACTGCTGTCAAAACGGAATATCTTTCATAAAATGGATAGATAACAAGGCTGTGCACATGCTCACTAATTTCTTATCTCCAATTCCAACATCAACTGCCACTAGGAGACAATCAGGAAGTGCTGAGAGAATCACAGTCACATGTCCCGATGTTATCAAATATTATAATAAGTACATGGGGGGTGTGGATCTTATGGACCAAAGGAAAGTGTGTTATGAGGTAGGCAGGAAATCAAAAATCAAATACTACCTTCGATTGTTCTTTGATCTCCTTGATATAGCTATCAACAATGCTTACATTGTGTACACCAAACTGCATGAAGAAAAGCGAGTGGAAGGACCTCTCGTAACAAATTTAGAATTTCGCCAGCAAATCGCAAGATCCCTGAAAGCTGGATATTCCTCGAGAAAAATATCCATCCCATCTACTGTCTGTACAACAAAGAGGCTCTTCAACTCTTCAAGTGCTTAGTATGCAAGTTACCATACCATGATCAAAAAAGATCAGAGGAAAAGATGTGTACAATGCGCAAAGTTCAAAGTAAAAAACAGAACTTACAATTCTTTGTCGTTATTGTGATGTACACTTGTGCTTCACAAATGATCGTAACTGTTTCGCTGATTTCCACAATCGTCAGTAAGAGGTTAGGTCTAGCAGTAACTATGTACTTATGTAGGAACTATTACTTAGGACGAGTAAGTTTAGTACAGTTTTCGTTCCCCCTATACATACTCGTATAGGGTCTCAAAAGTATATTTTTATATTTTATACCTGAATTGCAATAATTAAAGCGTTTATTTGATTATTTTTGAAGTATCTTGTCCATATTTTTTATCTAAAACTAATTTTCATTTACTTAGATATCAGCATGCTAAATGTAGGTATTTCAGGGTAAAAAATTATCATTGGTGCATACAGGGACACATACGTCCCCAAGCGGAAACCCCATTTCCTTCGAAAAATTATCGGTTTTTCTTGGCAAAATGTTTTATTAGACTGCAAATGAGTAAAAAAAATATGGGTTAATCAAAAATCCCTCCGCTCATTTTCTTCTGTACGTCAAAGGGTTAAATCCAAAAAAAAAAAATACTCGCTCTACCCCTTAGCATATGTTCTTATTGCACTTATCCATTCAAATTTATAATTCATGAGTCGACTCGCAAAATAACTAAAACATTTCGTTTGTTGAAACTTAAAACCACACACACAGCAGTGCTTTCCAGAGAGGTCTCCAGCTCTCCCACCATACTCACGCACTAAAATGTACACGTTAACTCTCCCATGATGCACTCACTCCACTAAATGTACAAATATCAGCACACTTTTCTCCACACCACGCCAGAGGATCAACAGCAGATTGCGAATGACAATAGAACCAGCCTGTCTAGGCTGACCAGACGTCCTCTTTTAAGAGGACATGTTCTCTGTAACATGTACGTTTAACGAAGATCTGCAGAAAAATTACTTACTTAAATCCTTTAACCCCTCGGGGGGCATAGGGCGTCAACCACGCCTGCGCGCCATCTTGTTCGAAGTTCTGCAACGCGTTTGAGCTGCCAACTCATTCCTCCTCAACTGTTCTGCGCCACGTTTGCCTAGGGCGTCCCGCTATTCTGCCTGCCTGGGTGAGCGGATTCCACTGCATGGCGTATTTCGCAATGGAGTTGTCTTCGCGCCGTAGGGTGTTCGACATCGAGAGTTGAATCTAAATGTTCTTTAGTTCGTTCTAGAATTATTTTAGCTATTATTTTGGCCACGGCTGGAGGAACGTATATACCTCTCCAGTTACCGCACTCCATCAAGTTTCCCTTCTTTGGAAGTTTAATGATCATCCCCCTTTTCCACTCCTGTTGAAATTGTTCACTATCCCAAGCACTCCGTATTAGCGGATGCAGCAAATCTGCCGATGTATTTGGCGCCGCTTGAAATAGCTCGGCAGGGATGCCATCAATACCCACCGCCTTGTTCTTCTTGAGGGACTTGATTGCTGTTATTATCTCGGTTTTACTGGGAGGTGCGTTGCAAATTCGGGAATTTGTTGCTTCGAACTGCTCATTCGAATTCGAGATCATACCGCCATCGTCTAAGTGATTTAGCACTGTAGCAAAATGTTCTCTCCATCTAGTAAGCTGATCCTCATCCGAAATAAAAAGGTTACAGTCTATACTCTTACCCAATGTTTAAATAAAAAAATGTAAATGAACGGCATATTGTCTTTTGCCCGTCTTGTAATTCGTCATTCTCTGTGGCAAACAAAGGAAAAACAGATCTAGACCAGCATGAACGGAAAAACACAAATATAATATACAATGTGGGAGTTCCTGTAAAAAAGTTACAGAATTTCTTATTCCTAAACATTCAAAATTGGAGGACCAGGTGTCTGCAGCGAAAGGTGCACTCGCCTATCACACTGTAGTCCACCACTTTGGATTTCGATCCGTTGACTGCAGTCATAAGTTCTTGAAATACATTTTGCCAGATTCGAAAAATCAGCACATTTCCAGCGCGTGCGAACAAAAACAGAAGCCATTGTTATCAATGTCTTAGCTCCCTTATCCCTAGACTGTGTTCTCGAAGATTTTAATGAAATAAATTATTTATCGATCTCCACCGACGCCAGCAATCATGGAAACCAAAAAGTATTCCCTATTTTGGTGCAATATTTCAAAAAGGATTCAGGTAATAATTTAAAAATGGTAATATGAGTTGAACTTTATTCAACTGTTTGTTAAACTACGAGGTGTTGATTGGTTGATATTCAAGCAATGAAAGATGAAACATCGGACACGATATCCAACTTCTTGCTTTCAACTTTAAGCAAATTCGACTTTTCTTCGAAATGCATTGCAATGTCTGCGGATAATTGTAACACAAATTTTGGTGGTTTCAAACGCGCCGGCAAGAATAATGTATTTTATAAATTACAAATGAATGGATATTCAAATTTGATTGGAATCGGTTGCCCCGCTCATATTTTGCACAACAACGTTCAATTCGGATTTGATGGGTTGCCTTTGGATGTCGAAAGCATTGTAGTGAAAATATACAACCACTTTTCCGTTTTCACCGTTCGAACGGAAAAGCTAAAAAGTTTTTGTGAATCTGTGCAAATTGAATATAAAAAGCTTCTGAGTCATTCCAGAAGAACACGCTGGTTGTCACTATACCCAGCCGTTGAAAGAATTTTACAAATGTTTGAAGGCTTAAAAACTTATTTTCTTTCCTAGATAGTCCACCGCTTATTAATATTTTTTTTTTTTGAAAACGATCTTGACGAAGCTTATCTGTGGTTTTTTTCATTCAGTTATGTATTTTTATAACGAACGCATAGGGGCAATAGAAAGAGAAAAGAATTCGATAGTAGAAACATTAGAGAAAATTCAACATGTAAAAAAAGTTTAAAACGACAGAATATCCGAGAAATTTATTCCATTGGATGGTAAAGGAAATTTAAAAAAATGTTTAGTTAATGGTGGAAATGAAAATGATGCATTAAACGTGGAAATAAATGTATTAGAGGTTTATTCAAGGTTTTTAAAATATCTTCAGAGATGGGGTGAATCTCTGGATGAGTTTTATTGTTTTACATGAATGGATTTAAACAAAATTCCCAAATGGAGCGATATCGAACATTTGTTGCTTTATTTGCGAAACAAAGGTATCAATTTAAATTGACGTTTTTTTTTTTGATGAATTCAAAAATATTATTTTTTTTTTATTTTTGTGGTTTTTTTTGTTCTTCAATTTTTCATTTGAGATTTTTGAAGGTGTCCTCTTTTTTGTGGGCATGGATCTGGTCACCCTAAGCCTGTCAGCAACTAGGACAGCATCAAAATCTTGGAAACGGCTGTTATCAATGTACTCAGTCGGAATTACACCCCCACCAAGGCAAGGGCATTGCTGGACTCTGGATCTCAAATGAGTTTCATCACTGAGAAATTAGCAAACCGGCTACGACTAGTTTCAAAGAAAGAAACAGTGAATATTTCCGGAATGGGAAACACACCCATCCAAATTAGTAAGAAGGTTAATATCTGCCTTCAATCTTGCGTTACTGGTTATAGCGCTAATTTACAAGTCTATGTCTTGAAAACCATAACGTCACGGGAACCTAGTCAATATATCGATCGTAGTCAGTGGAAGTTACCGAAGAACATCCAATTGGCAGACCAAACATTTAATCAACCTCAAGAAGTGGATATTCTCATCGAAGCAGACCATTTTCCGGAACTACCATCCGTAGGCCAAATTAAAATCAATAACGGAGGACTCACGTTGCAGAATAAACTATTCGGATGGGTAGTCATTGAAAGAATTGCATTCAACGTAACCTCAGCACTATTTAGTGGCATCGGGGTGGACACTTCCGCATTGGACAATCTTGTGCAACGATTTTGGAGCCTAGAGGAAACTCTAACCGTATCGATAACCAACCTGAGACGATTGACTAAGAAGGAACAGCAATGCGAGAAAATGTTCACTACAACTACAACAAGGACAAATTCTGGCCGTTATATTGTGAAGTTGCCATTCAAAAATAACTTAGCCAGTCTTGGAGAATCCAGGAAAATAGATTTTTGAACCTAGAGAAGAGGTTGAACAAAATACCGACGATTCGCCAACAGTACGCTGAGTTCATGAAATAATATATAGAATTAGGCCACAAGATCTTCATTTTTTTCCTACCACATCTTGTATACTACGTCCGGAAAGCAGCTCCACTAAATTGCGAGTGGTTCGATGGATCCTCAAAGACGTCAAGAAACATATCACTCAACGGTATTTTGCATACTGGATCAGCCTTACAGAATGACCTACTATCAATTCTTCTGCGATTTAGGGTCCATACATATGTATTCACCGCTGATATATCCAAGAAGTATCGCCAAATGTGGATGACTACAGCAAACCATTCCAGCGTATCATTTGGAGAGAATCCGCTGATTAACCACCAAAGGTATACCAACTCAACACCGTGACGTACGGAACCAAATCTGCACCGTATCAAGCAATAAGATGTCTCCAAGATTTGACTTAAACAAGAAAGGACAGGCTTCCACTGGCAGCGGCCATCATACGACAAGATACAATATATACATGGACGATATCTTAACGGGGAGCAATGATTTAAGTAAGCAGATGGAGCTTAAACGGTTGCTTGAAAAGGGGACAATTTCATCTTCGAAAATGGTGTTCTAATGCACCAGCACTCCTTGCAAATATACCAAAAGCTGTTTGTGTAACACAAAATCCTCTATGTTACATAGAATCAAAATGAATACAATCTGGGGGCATACGCACCACGTGACCAAACCATCGAAGCATAAATCGTTCCGTTCGGAGAAGTAGCTACTCAACATTGAGCGCCTCGCGTACTCTGGTGTTGCGCACTCGATCTCTACGAGTTATTCCAGCAACACCGCGAAGGAACCTCATTTCGGCAGTCCGCGATCTATTATTACATTCATGTTATAAACTCAATAAATATGTAAGTTTAACTTTTAGCTACTACAAAAATCCGTAACAATCTCAAAAAATTTGCTCAAAATATTCTTGAAGTTGAGGCTAGAATCAATCCACCATTCTATTGCATCAGAAGAAAAATTTACCATGTCGCCAAAGAAGAGTGGTGTCGGCGCCTGTGGGTCGTGCGATCCTCCAGACACCAAACAAATGGTTCAATGCGACTCTTGTGGCGACTGGCATCATAACGGATGCGTGGGAGTGGACGCATCTGTAGCTGAGCAGAGCTCAGCTCAAAGTCCGAAGTGGCCAATGCCACGGTCCTACAGGGACAAGATTCAACCGGCGGCGACTTGCTAGGAGAATCAACGTGGGACGGGCTTCGATGAAGAGAAATCAGTACAGGAACGTACTTTATCGTCGCAATCGGCAAGGTGTCAGAGCCTAGCAAGGAAACGCGAGCTTGAGCGCCTAGAGGAGGAGAGGAAAATCGAGATCAGGTATCTTTTTAGAAAATACGAGCTGGCGTTGGCAGACAGCAGTGAAGATGAGGACCCGAAGCTACCGGCTAAGCCTCGGGTGAATCAAGTGGTACCAGTGAAGAGTAAAAATATTAGGGAGTTGACAACAAGTCAACTATCTGCGCGTCAGGTGCTGGAGAAGGACCTCCCTATGTTCAGCGGAAAACCTGAAGAGTGGGCGGTTTTCACCAGCAATTATGAAAACAGTACGGAACTGTGTGGGTTTAACAATGCGGAAAACTTAGTCCGCCTGCAACGAGCGCTTAAGGGGAAAGCTTTGGAAGCCGTAGGATTTCATCTCTTGCTTCCAGAAATGGTTCTAGAAGTTATATCGACACCAAGAAAATTGTACGGGAGGCCGGAGATGATAATCGAAACCATGCTGCGAAAAATCCGGACAGATCCTCTTCCAAAGGCGGCTCAGTTCGAGACAATTGTCGCCTACGCAATCTCAGTACGCCAGCTGTACTTCACAATGAAAGCTGCTGAGCTTACGGACCATATCGACAATCCTTTGTTGCTTGAAGAGTTGAAAGACTTCCTCCGACCCTACGGCTAAATTGGGCACATGAAGCAAACAAATATCCCATTTGCGCTTTGGAGAAGTATTCAAACTGGTTGAATGTGAGGGCAGATGCCTCGAGCACGCTAACGCAGTTGCCGGAATTAGAAAGCAGATCAGGTGGACGTTTCGGTCACTTGCACGTTCACCATGAGTACAAAGCACAACAGAGTTCCAAGAAAAGTAGCAGCTCAGGAAAGTGTCTCGTGTGCCAGCAAAACCATCGACTAATTGATTGCGAAATGTTCAAAGGTTTTCCGGTCAAGAAGAGAAGTGCAATTGCGCGAACAAATTGGATTTGAGAATGCTGTTTATGTCACTCGTCGAAGAAAATATGCCGAGAGAAGAAGAACTGCGGAATGGATGGATATGGATGCAAGCGTCACAGACTTCTACACGAAGATACACGCCATGTGACTGCAGTGCAGGGTTTGCATGAAGTTACGCAAACTGTGACATCCGCCAGAATGCATAATCCACATCAGCATGAAGGCAATGATGTTATATTCCGTATGGCACCAATCACAATCCATGCAAATGGTAAGACCGTAAACACATTTGCTTTTCTCGACAGTGGATCATCGCTTACTCTACTGGAGAAGGAGATGGCGCGTGAGACACGTCAGCACTTGCGTCCGTTGATTTATTCAAATACTTATGATTATTTAGAGATACTTAAGTGGTGTCATTCGCACCTAAAGATATCTATGGTTTCAGGGCCAATGTATAGTATATACACACTTATATAGTGTGTAAGTAAATAATAGAATCACTTTGTGGAATCAATGACTTAATGTGACACCGATTCATAATAATCATTTCTTAATGCATTAAAGTTTGATTAAAGTAAATTAATCAATCAGAATTAAAGAATCAGTTGGATTCAGCTTTATTGCAGTCATTGTTCAGCGAGGACCTTTTCCTTCCGATCTCCGATTTTCGGTTCAGTTCAAATAAAGTTCTTTCCAAAAAGTAAAGCTTTGTTTTTTTTGTTTTCATAATAAGAAAATATAAAGGCTACTTTGTTTAAAGTAGACCGCAGACGTCGTACGGATGGAGGAAGACTCGGAGGTAGTCAGCGTGGAGGTATCAGCGCCACAGCAAGAATCAAAATGTTTCATCTTGCAAGACGTTCGCACTGTGCAAAACCTAGCTTACCGAAGCAATCTTTCGACGCCGTATCTATGCAAGCTAAGTATAGTCATCTGAGAGGGTGCCGCTTACGTCATATACCGAGGCGCAGCCGAAGCTTTTGATAGGCCTGCAGAATGAGTACTTGGGAATGCCGTCCAAGGTGGGTGAAGGCACTCGTGAGGAACCAATAGCGACGAAAACTCGACTGGGTTGGTTGGTGGGTGGAGGCTGCGGAAGCGGAGCTGATTTCTATATGCATCACTGCGAGGAATGTCAGTGCGAGAAGGATTTGCATGAACAGGTACGAAACTTCTTTGAACTGGAGAGTCATGGGACTGGCAAATGTTTCATTGAGTCACCTGAAGAAAAGCCAGCTGCGGACATCCTGAAAAGTACAACAAAGCGTGTCGGCAATGCCAACGAAAGTGGACTATTATGGAGGTATGACGATTTTGTTCTTCCGGATAGTTACCCGATGGCGTTCAAACGGCTTCAGTGCATCGAACGAAAGATGAATATAGACCCAGAGTTGAGAGAGAATTTAAACCGTCCAATGGAGAATTTTCTGTTGAAGGGCTACGCACGTAAACTTAGTCGAGAAGAAGTGAAAATGAAACACTTCGAACCTGGTTCATGCCTACGTTCATTGTACGGAATCCGAATAAGCAGGGCAAGGTGCGCCTAGTATGGGATGGAGCCGCGAAGACTCAAGGAGTGTCTTTGAACTCGTTGCTACTCAAAGGACCAGACCAACTCATGGCATTGCCAGCAATGTTGTATGCTTTTCGTTTTCATCGAGTGGCAATAAGCGGTGAAATAAGTGAAATGTTTCACCAAGTGCCTGTCCGTGTTGAGAACCAATAAGCGCAAAGATTTATTTGGAGGAGTGCTGCGTCAAAATCGTCACTCAACTCCGGCAAAAGAGATCCCGGAAAGTAAAGAGAGTTTTCACGAGAATTATTTCCAACAATCAGACATGGCGAGTCTGCTACGATTCTTAATCGCAACAATATTCAAGAGCTACCAACCTTTTCTGGAGAAGATAAACCCGAATGGCCCTACTTTGAGGACGTGTTTAAATCGTTCTCAATAGCCAAACGCATATGTACGCGGATGATGTTTTAATTTATCTTTCTCGTCCAATCGGCTTGATGGAAGATTGTGTAGCCAGATTAAACGAAGATCTATTAAATATACATCAATGATCCAACTCAAATAAACTGAAACTTAATCCTCGAAAATCTGTTGGAATGATATGCTCCAGAAGTGAAGTTTCCCCGCATGATTACCCGCCACTTGTTATAAATGGTGATATTATTCCTTACGTTGAAAAAGTGAAGTATCTAGGTTATACCATTAGCAGTTCCATAAATTGTTGCGATGCTGTCTCTGATACTATAAGGAAAATATATTCGGGTTTGCGTAGTTTGAGGTCTTCATCAGATTTGCTTCTACCTACTATGAAGAGTCACTTAGTTAAAAGTTTGATTTTACCACATTTTACGTTCAATTGTTTAGTCTATCCTTGCTTGGATTATGAGTGTACCCGTAGAATAAATGTTGCTTTCAACGACTGCATTCGATTTATACACAATATTCCGCGTCATAAGTGTTTCTCATCTTAAAGCATCCCTTTTCGGAATGGATTTGAACCTTTACTACGACTTTAGAAATATTCTGAAACTCCATAGTATAATCCACAACAAATGTCCTTAATACTTAAATGAACAGCTTCAGTTTGCCCAGTCCCCAAGAGGTTTAAAACTAATTGTACCGCGCTTTTTGCACACTATTGCGGAACGATCTTACTTTGTAAATGCAATTCCCTAGTGGAACGGTCTTCCATACGAATTGCAAAGAATAAGCTCATCAGCTGTATTTCGGAGGAAGTTATTTTCACTTATGTCGAATCAAAATTGAATTTCAGGGAATTAAAAAACATTGTTTTCTTTTTTTTTTGAATTTTTTGAAAATTTTTATTTATCTTCTTAGCTTGCTTCTTTTTAACATAATTATAAATTTACCCATTTACACAAATTTTATTGTTAACACCGTAATTTTAAGTTGAATTTAGATACTTAATTAAAAGATAAAAATCTTGTAGTATCCTGTAAATCTACTCTCATACAAATAAAATGAAAATGAATGAAATGAAATCGACTACTGTAGAAGGAAAATTTAACGGCAAAGAGAATGTCGCTCTCTTGCGTAAGGCTTTGAGAGGCCAGGCGTATCAGCTTGTTGGCGATCGCTTGAAGTACTCGTCTGATGCCAACGCAATAGGGGAAGTGCTGCGATCTATTTATGGCCGTTCTGATGTACTAGTGCTCAGTTTAACATCAGATCTTCTTAATCTTCCTACACTCAGTTCCTACAGTGATCCAAGACTTCGTCAGTGGGTTGTCAAGGTGAAGGGCTACGTGGCTGATGTTAAATCGCTAAAAATGGAAAAGGACCTCGACAACGGGTACGTGCTGACAGACCTCGCCAGCAAATTAGGCGCAAGTTTGTTTCAAGACTGGCTGAAGAAGAAAGCTGCCATACCAAATGCCAATTTGGAGGATTTTGCGGAGTTCCTAATGAAGAAAGTTATCGATTTACCCCCGGATCCAGTAAAATCTTGGAAGCCAGCAGAATCCAAAGCTAAATCTTCGAAAACATCTTCTAGAGTATTATTACATCAACCAGTGGCACCGAGTCCTGCAAGAACATTATGTGGCAAGTGCCGTGGTCAACAACAACAACAGATCGAATACGGATTTTATTTCGGAGTTACAGATTTTAAAAGAGGGAACAACATCCATCAATCCTAGTGAGTGAAATGTGTGAAAATTTAGGAGGTGATGAGATTGTTGAGGGCATAAAGAAGCAAAACAATATAACTTTTAATACTCTGAAGTGCTTTAAGGTGTATAATTCTTATAAAAACATTTACTTTAATGCTGTTTTAGAAGTTGACAATAAGGCCTTCCATGAAATTATGGAGGTGAAAAAAGTTTATATTAAATGTGATAAATGTGTTGTTTATGAGAAAATTAACGATCGTCGATGCTTCAAATGTTTAGGGTACAACCATAGGCATGGTGATTGCACAGGTGATAAAATTTGTTTAAAACGTGGTGAAAAGGATCACGAAATTAAGTGTGTTAATTGTATGAGACTTAAGAATATAACTAATCTTCCTGATATGGATCTAAATCATAACGTGCGTAGTATGGAATGTCCAATATATAGAAAACAGCTGCTTAATGAACGCAGTAAAACTAATTATTAGCAATTATTGGAGTTGAAGCGCTTAAGTCTGAATATCGAAGGTCTCATAATTAACTTTAGTGAATTAAAAACATTAGTGTATGATAATGGTTTTGATTTCATATGTGCAACAGAAACCCATACTACCGACCTTGGCAAGGATGTAGAATTTTAATTAAAAGACTATAAAACAATTAGATGTGATTCTATATCTGCGCATGCAGGTGGAGTAGTTTTTTATATTAAAGATAGTTGGGATTTTGAAATTTTAGAAAATATTGCGATTGAGAAGAAAATATGGTCCTTATTAGTGGGGGTGAATCTGAAACATCTCGTACATATATTTGGAGGTATTAACAGATCTCCCAGCTACTCTGCATCGATATTTATGGAGCGGTTCTCTAGCTGGATGGATACTTTAAGCTGTAATTTTCAAACTGTGATATTAATGGGTGATGTAAATATTAACTTGTTAAAAGACGGTTCTTTACAAAATCAAATAAGTGCAATATTAAGTGATAACTCATATTCTCAATTTATTAAGGAACCAACAAGAATAACGAAAAATACTCGAAGTTTAATTGACTATGTAATGACAAATAAGACGGAGAGAGTTAAAGCAAAGTCAAATTAAAAATTAGTGATCATGAATCTGTGATAATTAGTATTAAGGCTCTATATAATATAAAAAATAAACCAAAGAATATACGTGCATTTAGATATAGTTCAGAAAGTTTTGTCGCCAAGTTATGTAATTGTAATTTTTCTATACAAAAAAGTAATACATCAGTTGACGCATTGACTAAGAAGTTTTCAAATAACATTGTCCAGACAGTTAATAGATTCTTATCCTATAATAATGTTAATAATAATCATAACCCTTGGTTTAATGAAAATCTAAGAGTGCTAAAAAATTAAAAAGTTATAAAATACGCAATAGCGAAAGTCTCCGGCCTTGAAAGAGATTGGAATCACTATAAAATTTGTAGAAACAGATTTAAATCCGCACTGGATAGCGCGAAAAACAAAGTATATTAGCAACAAAATTGAAACTTGTAGTGATCAAAAGTCTACACTATATCAAAAAATTTCACATACAGCAGTTAAAATTGGAAGTATTTTTTTAATGTTTTATGAATTATAACAAAGTGCTTATACTTTTTTGCCGCTTTGCTATTAATTCTGATTAGTACTATCACAAATAAGAAATACGTATCAAAAATTAGCAATTTTGTATGGAAACAATTACTTTTTTGCTAGTAAAAAAATCCCCATCAATATCAAAAAATTGCACATACAAGCACGGCGCCATTAACTTACCAGCACAAAACGGTACTATTTTACTGTGCATTGTCACGAATAGGATTTGAACAGATTTTAGTGAAGTCTGCAGTAGTCGTTTAATGTGCAAAGAGCTCAGTATTCCTTGATTTTAGAAAGTTTGTACTAAAATGTCTGCATCGCACAAGAAAGTTCCAGTTGACATAAAAAAAATGATTGTAAAGCTTAAAGATGAGGGCAAAAGTTATATGGAAATATCAAGGATTGTGGATAGAGCACGTCCAACAGTGCAAAGTGTTATAAAAAAATTTGAAAAAAATAAGAGCTTCGATATCGCCCCAGGAAGAGGTCGTAAAAAAGTTTTAAACAATTATTTAGAACGAAAAATTGAACGAATTATAAAGAACGACCCCAAATCCAGTGCTCCGAAAATAGTTGCAGAACTTAATAAATATGAAGGAGTAACAGTAAACGCTAGACCATACGGAATTTCCTGCATAGCAAAGAATACCATGGACGCGTGGCAAGGAAAAAACCATACATTTCCAAGGTTAATGCAGCTCGGCGTTTGGCTTACGCAAATGAATACGTGACGAAATCAGATGACTTTTGGAAAAACGTAATATTTGTAGACGAAAGAAAATTTAACCTTTTTGGATCTGATGGTCGTCGATTTGTGTGGCGCAAAGCTAATAGAGCTTTGAAAATGAAGAATTTGAGACCTATTGTGAACACGGTTGTGGCAATATTATGGTCTGGGGAGCGATGGGATAAAATAGGGTGGGGAATCTGGTACACAAGTACCTACAGATTTTTACAGAAAACTTGAAGGGTAGTGCAACTAAAATTGGTTTAAAGGACGATTTTCTTTTGGTTCAGGACAATGATCCAAAGCATTCCTCCATGCTAGTGAGGAACAACATAAAATATAGCAATTGTCACGAAGTGCCCAATGTTTTAAATTAATTTTTTGTAGATAGTATTACAGATATCAGAAACAACATTCCAAAAAAGCCGTATTTAAACTCAGTGTTTGATTATTATTATTTAAACTTTAAATTCAAAGAAATAAGTGTTAATAACTTAAAATCGGTATTAAAATCAATGAACAATAAAAAAGATACAAATGGAGTCAGTGTTAAAATGTAATTGGACGTCTTTGAGTTATGTGGTGATTTGTTGCTTAAAATCGTTAATTTATCTTTAATTGGTGGTACGTAAAGTTGCTGTAAAAAGTCCCTTATTGTCCCTATTCAAAAAGTTAAAAACTCACAGAAAGTGGAAGATCTTAGACCTGTCAATATGCTGCCCCTTGAAATCAAAATTATCGAAAGGATTGTATATAATCAGTTATGTATTTAGAATCCTTCAATCTAATATATTGTTATCAATCTGGGGTCAGAAAAAACCATAATTGTGAATCACTTCTAAATCTAGTGATCACTAAGTGGAAAATTGACATTCATGACAATAAAGTGGTTGTGGCCGTGTTTCTAGACTTAAAAAGAGCAATCGAAACTGTGGACAAATTAATTTTAATTGAAAAGCTAAAAATGTATGGGGTGAGAAATACAGAACTTGAATGGTTTAAATCATATCTTAAAAACAGAACTCAAAAAACTAAAATTAATGATATTGTTTCAAACCCGGTTCCTGTACTTAATGGTGTCCCTCAAGGATCCTTGCTTGGCGTGTTGCTGTTTTTGGGGTATATCAATGATATGGAGAGTGCTGATCATTTTTCAAAAATTCTGCTGTTTGCTGCTGATGCGTTATTGTTTATTTCTGGTAGTAATGTCGAAGAGTGTATAAATAAAATTAATTCAGATTTAGAAAATTTACAAGAGTGGTTTGACGGTAACATGTTAAAATTAAATGTAAATAGAACCAAAGCCATGATATTTAATGGTAGTACGAATAGCGCCATCAACATAAGCAATCAGAAGATAGAGATAGTGAATTCAAGTACTTAGTCTAAGTCTCGATGCACATGTTAATTATGTATGTAAAAAGAACGCAAAAAAATGCACTTCCTAGGTAGAATAAGAAAAAAAAAAAAATAAATCAATAAAAACAACAATGAAAGTATATAATACGATGATAAAACCGCATTTCGAGTATTGCTCAAGTATTTTGTTTATGTGTAATAATCAGATGATGAATCGCTTAAAAAACTTCAAAATAGGGCAATGAGAATTGTTTTAATGTGCAATCGATTTACTCCAATAAGAGAAATGTTAATGAAGTTATCTTGGATGAGTGTGAACCAAAGAATTTTATATAATGTTATCGTATTTGTGTTTAAAATTAAGTTCAATATATTACCTAACTACTTAAATGAATATACATCTTATGTTAGTGATTACAACCTTTTGCGTTGCGTAATACTGGTAATTTCCGATTACAAAGGTATAGGAATTTAAGAACAATGAATATGGTACTTCATAGAGGTTTAGATATTTATAATAGCTTACCGAATGACATAAAAATAGAACAAAATTTAAAAAGATTTAAAAAACGTTTAAATTGATATGTTAAAGATAGATTTATTTAATATAATATATATTTAATGTATAATAATTGATTTGTAATGCATTTTTTAAATGGCAAATTTTGCCAAATAAACGCCCACAGTAAACCTTAAAACAAATTATGAAAAAAACAGAAAATTAGACCAATATTCAAGACTACTAAAGTATTGGTATTGAATGTACGCACGGCAACATCACACACACGACATCATCGTTTCGCGTCAGACTGCACAGTTCATCTTCATTCTTACTTTATCCTCTCACGAGACACAACCGTGCATCGTATATGTATTTTTTCTTCTAATTGTTTACTGCAAATAAACATTCTTTTATTTAAACTGAGGCGTTGTCTTTTAATGTATAGCCTGTGCTATATAAAGGATCTGCAACTCTGGCAGGTTATGGGCCCAGGACAACCGTAAGAAATAAAAAATAGAAACTTTTCTGTAGAGCTAACCTCATTCCAGAAAAAAAAAACACATCAACGAGTAAAAATTAACATCGCGGGCATCGCAAGGATTTAAACCCTTAACAAGGACAATTACGACACTTGGCGCATGCACATGGAAGCGCTTCTGATCAAAAATTATGCCTGGGATTTTGTCAATGGCGTGCAAGCGAAACCAGTCGTCGATCCCAACGACGCGAAAACTCTTCAGGCGTATGAGGCTTGGAGACCCCTCGACGAAAAGGCAAAATTAGACATAATCACCCTTATTGTCGACGGCGTCCACGACTCAAAAAAAAAAAAAAAAAAACGACGCGTCTGTTTGGCATTGTCGAACACAAAGAATGTTTGAAATGTCAAAGAATGTGGATTGCATTTTTCGACGACGATCGTCGCATTGTGTAATTCATTTTGCGACGACATTTGTCGTGGAAAGGGACCATCCCCACACTACAGTTTAGGAATATCACCTTTCGAATTAATATATGGTAGATTAGTGAATCTTCCGGAGGATAGAAATGTAGCTAAAAATTTACTAGAGAAAGCTAAGTTACAAAGAAAATAATTAGTCGATAAAAATTCAAACCCATTACAAATTAAATAGGTAATTTGATATATTTAAAGGTAGGAAATAGGAAAAAACTAGATGCACCATTAAAGGACCATATGAAGTTGTAGAGTTAAGAGGAGTAAATACAAAGATAAAGATAAATAATGAAATTAAAGAAGTACATATAATAACATAACAACAGGTTAAAAAATTAGGAAAATATACATATATAATACAAAAACAACAACAAAAAAATGTTTTTTTTTCTTTTTCAAAACAAACATTTTTTTTTCCTCCAAAGAGGGAGGATGTAGTGCCACACTACACAACATGACATAATGACACTGCTACACTACACAGCACACGACATAGTAACATAGTAATTTCCATTCATGCATAAAGAACACGACACAGTATCCATATACAAATTCTTCCCCATTCATAAAACGAAACAAAACACTAAGTACACTGCAACGGACAGTGCCATATGCAGAGAAGTTTAATTCGAAGTTCATTGCACCAAGAGTGCATTGCATTGGATTTTTTCCATCGCATTTTCGATTCACCGCGATTCCAATGTCTCGGATTGCGTTTGTCTCGTGCACTCGATATTATTAATGCTGACCCAGCTTATATTGCAAAAGTGTATGAACTCTGCATGCTCACTGGGCAAATTTCTGATATGTAAATACCTTTGTATGTATGTATGTATATATTGTTATCCATAAGTTAGCATGTAAGAAATATTGTATAAATAGGCTAAGAATTAAAGAATAAAGCGAAGTCGATTTTGAACAACCTGTGGGTAAACGATATTCTTACTTCCATTTAGGCCTTTTAGTCAAATACGATCGGCTCTGGATAGCCTTTAAAATAATCCAACATTAGGGCTTAAATCTCCACCTACGAATTATATCATCTCCCATTACAGGATAGACTAAATTCACATTCTCATAATTACGGTTGTAGCCTCACATGGACAGCGGACCGTACAGTGAGATAAAACAGAAACATACTAATAAGGCAAAGTAAAATCAATATCTCATACTTACGGTTGCGGCCTCGCCTGGACAGCCGTACAATGAAAAAAAAAAATAAAAATATAATATTAATCAAAAAAGACGTTTTACTCTCACAAATAGTACTCTTCCCCCCGATTGGAGAAAGTATAGTATTATCCGGTCATAACATTGGTGGCAGCGGTGGGATCCACGTAAAAAAGGACCCTGCTACCAAATATACGAGTTGCAAAACTCGAGGAGTTTCTGGGCCTATACACCAGAAAGTTACGTGTTAAAAAGAAAAGTGAAAATTGAAAAAAAAGTCCCATAACAGTAACACCTGGCGAACCCAGTAGGCGCCGGAGGCAAAATTTAGACAGTGTGAAAAGACCAGGTTGTAATCCTCAACTGTAGGGCACGAAGCCTACCTGGCACATAAACCAAGAAACAACCACAGGACTCAAAACAGGATCAGCCCCACTTACTAATCTCTCTAATCAACATAAAAACTAAAGCTAAAGTTACTTAAAGCTTTACCTTTCTTCCTTCAATACACCAACCCCACAACACCTCCTAAAACACCCACCACGGATGTTAAAATCTGTCTGAACGACATAAATGGCTTAATTCCTGCTTTTGACGACAAGCCTGACGAACTGTGCAAGTTCATCTCATGCGACAATACTCTCTTTGACCATATAAAAGACGAAATATAGCACAAATTGTTCCTCAGTATCGTCATGACTCATGACCCGACTCCAAGGCCCTGGCTTTGAACTAGTGCAGCACAAAGACCTGGCGAAGTGGAAGGACCTAGTAACTGAGCTGGAATCACAGTTCAAAGAACACAGATCTCGCACTTCTGCGCAGAACCAGCTTCTGGCAGCCAAGCAATCATACAAAGAAGAAATATGGTGACACGCTCTCATTTACTTCTCGCACTTGATTCAGCTACACACGATAGCTGACGAAAAAACCATCCAAGGTTTTCTTATCCTAGAAAACCACAGACTTGTTTTACAAACATTCGAGGTTGGAATTAGGAACACCAGTTTAAAATTATTAGTGAAAGCACATAATACTAGCCAACTAAAAGAGGCTATATCTTACGCCATTGAGCAATCTCTTCGCGTAGATCATGACAACCCTCATTCCACATCTTCGGCAAGAAATAGCACACCTCGACCCATCTGCCAGGCCTGCAATAAAGTAGGCCACACTTCGGCAACGTGTTATCAGAACACAAATTTGCCAAACTGTATTCCCCGTCCTGCGAAGCGTGAGGCGCAGTATAACCTACAAATAATTAGGTGTGGCTATTGCGACCAGGGGTGCCAGCAAGTAACTTGATACAATCGAGGATTGTTGATCGACGTTCAACTCGAAACAAATGTTTCTTGGCAGCTCGTAATTGAAACGAGTTTGATTGTGATTTATACTCGAGATGTAACGGATAGTGATTTGGCAAAATACCGGATACCGGATATTCGGCATATACTTTGGCCGGATAGCCGAATATCCGGCGGCCGAATATATTGTCGAGAGCAGAATACATTCATAGCGATGCATTCTAGTTCAAACACGACACGTGTACAAGTTGTAACTTGTTTGGTTCCGTTATTTGTTTGTACAGTTCGTGTGTTGAATGTGGAGAGTGCTACGGAGAATCAGTAGAACACACAGTTGGCATAAATTACTGGTCGAACTAAGACGCTTATTGTACGTTTGCGAAATTTTTGCGTTCTTTACATTTTTGTATTCCTTGTTTATATATTATTAATAATGAATAAATATTACGATAGGTACATACTTATTAAACTTTCCTGTAGCAAATAAAGTGAAATGGAACCGCTGAGCAAAAGATCCCCAATTTGGAATCATTTTGAAATCTGTGAGAATGACTGTAAGTTTGCTGTATGTTTGCTGTGCAAGTCGAAGATTTCTCGTGGCGGAACAGGAAAAAAAGCCGGTACGACAGCTATGAAAAATCACATTAAATTCAAACATGCGGAGAAGCTTTCTGAAATCAATGCCATTCCGTCTACAAGTGCATCATTTCTGTCACAAAAAAAGGAGCAGAAACAATTAACTTTGGCAGAAACTTTGGAAAAAAAAAAATACTTTGGGACATTAACGATTCAAAATCGAAAGAATACCACTATTTGATCGCGGAAATGATTGCTTTGGACAATGAACCATTATCTATTGTGGAACGAGTTGGTTTTAAGAGGCTTATGGAGAAAGCACTGCCTCGTTATAAAATTCCTTGCCGAAATTATATTGCTGACAAAATTATTCCTGACATATGTGATCGAATACATTCCATACTGGCAATGAAACCCTTTGCAGGATCTCACACAGGGGAAAACATTGCAAAAGAACTGAATGCAATCGCGACTCGCTGGAATATTCCCCAATCCAAAATACATTCACCCTTATTGTCGTCGTCGTCTGTCGAAAACGACTGGCGACATCTGTCGAGTCGAGGCGTTTGAAATTTCACATTGCGTAACTAAAACGAAGCGACTCTCTGAACACTTACATTCCACATACATTCCACATACTATGACACATGTGGCTTGACATTTCGTTTGCCGAATTTATATTTTGTGAGTTTTTTTTTTTTTGCGGCTTGGTGATAATAATATTTATAAAACTATAAAATGAATAGTGTTGAAATGTTTTTTGAAAGCAGTGATGAAGAGGAAAATCGGAAAAAAGAATTGATAAAAATAAGAAAAGTTAATCGCACTAAATCCAATCCATTGGATTTGACCGACGATAAGTGAGTGATAGAAATAATTAAATTTGTAAACTTTGTTTAATCAAAATTATTTTTAGATTTAAAATGTACTTTAGACTGTCAAAGGAAGCATTTGTTTACCTACTAAGCGAACTGGAGGATAAGATGGATGAACATCCACGTTCAACGTCAGTGCCAGTGATCTTAAAAGTCGCCGAAACTTTAAGGTTTTTGGCAGATGGTAGTTACCAGAAAAGTGTTGGTAACGATTTCCAGCTTGGACTTGCGCAACCTACATTTAGTTTAATTCTTAAGGAAGTATTAGACCAAATGGAAGCGCATATTTGTCCGCAATGGGTCAAATTGGAGATGACAGAAGAAGAAAAGCACCAAGCGAAACACCATTTCTTCCAGTGTGCGGGAATCCCAGGTGTGGTTGGCTGTGTTGATGGTACACACATTAGAATTGTAGCACCAATCAAAGCAGAACAGCATTTGTACTACAATAGGAAAGGATTTTACAGCTTGAACGCAATGATCGTAAGGTTTAAAACAATTTGAAATAAAAATATTTAAATAATTAATTTTGTTCTAGGTGTGCGATCACAGAATGATTATTAGGTATGTAGATGGAAGACATCCTGGGTCCGCTCATGATTCCTTTGTTTGGAATTTAAGTCAGCTACGTGCAATTTTTAGAGCAAACTACGACAGCGGCGAAAGGAACACATGGCTTTTAGGTAGTGATCTTCATAAAATTATTCAAAAATTACTTTTATTTAAATTCTACTTCTGTAGGCGATGCAGGTTATCCGTTGGAACCGTACCTCTTAACGCCATTCAGATCCCCGGAAGAGGGAAGTGCTCAAAGCAGGTTCAACGTAAAACATTCCAAGACGAGAAACATTGTTGAAAGAACGATTGGAGTTCTTAAGAACCGCTTTCGCTCTTCTTTGTGCAAGGCAACTGCACTATACTCCACAGAAAGCAACGCAAATCGTCCATGTTTGTTCGGCATTACATAACATATGTTTGCACTACAAATCGTATACACCGACAGATGAAGATGTACAAATTGTGGAAAATGAAACTGATTCACAACCCGAATCTTCCATTACCAATAATGACGACCAAATAGCTGTGGAAATACGCAACCGTCTTTTAAATAATATATAAATATGATTTATTTTGGTTTAGTTGTTTAATTTCATTTATTCATTTAATTCATTGTTTTTTTTTGGTTCAGTTGATTCAACTTTAATTCATTTAATTCATTGTTTTTTTTTTACTTACTAACTAACTTAACTTTATTTAACTTTAATTCATTTAATTCATTATGTATATTACTTCATTATCACTTCTTTAACTTAACAAAATATAAATAATAAAAATATATTAAATAGGAAATGTGGTCACAAAGCTGTTTTTACTTTTCTTATTCATCAGACTTTCCAAGCAGTTGGATTCTCCGCTCTTCAACTTCCAGCTGACGTTTTCGAATTTCAAACTCCATAAGTTTAATCTTGTTGTCCTCTATTCTTTGTTTTTCCTCGCGCTCTAACTGAGTCTTATATAGATTGAGTCTTTCTTCTTCTAAATAGTAGCGTTTTCTGTCGTATCTTGCAGACTCTTTTAGGTGTTTCTCTATACGAGTTAAAGATTCTTTAACCTCTGTATAGAGTTGTTCTTGTATTGTCGTCTGTTTTCGTAACATTTCTTCTCTATCGGTGGGTATAAATGATCTAGCAACCCTCAGTAGTTGGTATAGCTGATACGGACGTTGAAAATTAGTATGATGTGGTTGCTGTTGAAGTTAATCCGGGACTTTTTGATAATCGAAGAGGAGTTGTTGGTAGAGCTGGTGTTGATGATTGATCAAGTGTTGGTGACACAGAATCTATGGACGGACACGATGGAGACTTGGGTTGAAGTTGTAGCGAAGACGAAGATGAAACACATATGGCAGTTCCTTTCGGGTTTATTAAATTATCGTACGAAACAATCCTGGCAATTACTTCCTCCAAGTCAGATAACTGTGTCTGATTGTTCTGTCCCCCTCCTGTTGCGTGGCATTCTTTTTTATTGTGCTGGAGTTTAATTTTATCTTTGTATTTGGCATCTCTCCAAACCTAAAAAAAAAGTTACAAACAAATGCATGTACACAAAATTTTTGAAATTTTTTGCCATTCCTCTCCGCTTCTGGTAGGTGGGCCAAGACAATTCAAAGACACGGCTATTTCATCCCATTTGCGATTAACATCACTTTTTGTTAGGCCCTTTGTGAATGATTTTGCCAAAGGTATATTCTTCTCCATTTCATTCACTAACTGTTTAAATTGTCTTCTATTTGTAATCTTCATTCTGAAAAATACTATAACTGACATTTTCTTTCATTTCGTTTATTAAAAATTAAATTTACATACTTTTCTTTAACACTTTATTACACAGTCGTCCGCAAAATTATGAACGACAAACATGTATCATTTCCACGCCAAACGTCGTCACAAAACGTTAGACACAATACCGACGATCGTCGTCGAAAAATACAATCCACATTTTTTGACATTTTGTCGATCACTGCCGCGACAATAGTCGTTATCTTTTCATCGCCAATCCCAAACAGTCGCGTCGTTTTTTTTTAGAGTCGTGGACGACGACGACAATAAGGGTGATTTGCTTATTCATGATAGCGGGGCCAACATGGTGAAAGGTGTAAGAGTCGCCGGGTATGATTCTGCCAGATGCTTTATTCATTCGCTTCAACTGGCAGTGAACGAATCGTTGAAGTCTCACCCTGAAGCATTGGAGATGATTTCTGCTGCAAGACGAATTGTTACGCACTTTAATCATTCGAGTTTGGCTCAAGAAAAACTGACGATGATACAAAAGGAATTGAATTTACCACAACATCAACTAGTCCAAGACATCTGTACACGTTGGAATTCAACGTATTACTTGCTGGAGCGATTGTTAGAACAGAAACGAGCCATTTCTCTGTATATCACTGACCACGACCCAGTAAACAATTTGACACCCTACCAGTGGGACATAATGGAACAGTGCATAAGACTGCTCAAACCTTTAGAAGAAATACCAAAAATAACCAGTTCTGGCCTTTCATGTATCTCGGAAGTTATACCAAATGTTACCACATTAATAAGGTACATACAAAAAGAAGAAACGGTACGAAGAACACCTAATTTATTGAGCATAAGGACTGCATTAACTACTGAATTAAAGCATCGTTTCGACCTTGATGAAAACCCAAACTACCTATTAGCAACTCTACTGGACCCGAGATTCAAGGCAAGTTTCTTAGGACCGATTCAAATCAAGAGAGCCCGCCAGAAAATTCTGTTGCAAGTTTTGCAAATGAGCTACGACGACGATTCCACTGGCAGTGAAGGGGATTCTCCACCCAGCAAAAAAAAATGAAAGCGAAGTTAATATTAATATTACTGGCGATACGCATGCAGCATTTTGGGACTGTTTTGATGAAGTGGCGAATGATAAAAATGAGGTTTCCAAAAAAAATTATACTGCGACTGATCTTGAACTTTATTTAAAAACAGTTCGGACTGACCGGAATAGCGACCCTTACGCATGGTGGTCAGTTAATCATCAACAGTACCCAATTTTAGCAAAATTTGCGAAGGTCTATCTTTCCTCACCAAGTAGCAGCGTATACAGCAAGAGACTGTTTTCTGAAGCTGGCTTAGTATATGAAAATAAACGCAACCGTCTTTTACCGGTTAATGCAGAAAAACTTATTTTTATTCATCATCATAATCTGCCTTTAATCAATTACAAGTACTAATCTAGCTACTTATTTAAGTACTGTTAATAAAAAAAAAATACTTTTTCAATCGACTTCTTGTTTTTATGTTTTATTTTACCTATCCGGTATTCGCCGAATACTTACTCTCTATCCGGCAATCCGGCCGGATAGAAAAAAAGTGACCGGATAGCCGGATAACGGATACTAACCGGATATCCGTTACATCTCTAATTTGTACATAAAAATTTCATTGTGAACTATAACGTGAAGTGTCAAATGGGTATTTTTTTAATTCAAAATTTGTAAATCATTTCCAAGTCCAAAAAAAAAAATGATATTCTTTGAGTTGGAAAGTGAGAATGAAGACGGAGCTTCCAGGCCGGCGCATTCTATAATTTTTTCCTCCAGTTCATCGATGCTTTTTTGCTGTAGGGGCCTCCGCCCGTGCCATTTAAGTATTTTTGTTTCCTTGGGCAGTTTTAAGTACCCCTTTTGCTAAGTCTTGATGACCACTCATAAAAATTGTCAAAATCTCAATCGGTTTTTTGGTAATGGACATATTTTGTTTAGGTTCCATTTTTTTTCCAATAAAATTCCCTCAGACGATAAGTATTTTCTGTCGACTGGGGTGCCAGCACATAACTTGATACAATCGAGGATTGTCGATCGTCGGTCAAGTCGAAACAAATTATTTTTCGCAGCACGTAATTTGAGACGAGTTTCATTAAAAATGTCATTGTGAACTATAAAGTGAAATGTCAAATTGGTTATCTTCAAAATAAAGTTCGTTCATTAAAGTTAAAATTGCATTAAAAATGATATTTTTTGATTCGGAAAGTGAAGATGAGGAAGTACTTAATGCCAAAATCAAAAGAAGATACCTTAGGGATAATAGCAATCCATTAGAATTGTGTGAAAATGAGTAAGTATTCATTTATATTTATACAAAGAAAAAGAATAGCATCGAAAACAAAACCATTTGTTTTTTTAGTTTTGTACAGCAATTAAGAGTGAATAAGGAATGTTTTCTGATGATACTAAGCTGCTTAAATCTTCCAGACAGCGTTAGAAGCACATCGGTTCCACCAGTTCTCCAGTTTTGCGCAACTTTAAGTCTATTAGCCAGTGGGAGTTACCAAACGAATGTCGGAACAAATGTGCTACTAGGCATGGCACAGACAACAGTGTCAAAGTTCTTCCGACGTTCGTTGGTTGTTTTGGAAAACAAATTTTGTCCTCAATGGATAAAATTCGATAGTTCCAAATTTCAAGACAGTAGGAGTATTACTATCGGAAATTTAAGTTGCCGGGAAAAGTGGGATGTGTTGATGTGTTGATGGTACTCATATTCCTATTTTGAGACCTAAGGAAAACGAGCACAAATACTTCAATCGAAAAGGCTTTCATAGCTTGAATGCTATGGTGGTAGGTATTTTTAAGAACAATATAATTTAATTCTAAAACTGTCATTTTATTTGTGTAGATTTGCAATCGTCTTAACGAGATAATTCCAATAAACAGTTCCCATGGAGGTGCTGCACATGACTCGGCTGTTTGGAATAGCAGCAATGAATTTTCGGTCCCGTTTGCGTTGACGGGTTTTGGAGGAGAAGATTCAATCACGAACTATACGAGCTGTACAGCGACAAACTGCGTATTGGACGTCTGAGATGGCTAGGACATGTAGAGCGAATGGACACCAACGCTCCGGCCCGCAGAGTCATCGAATCTAACCACGAGGGACGACGCAGTAGAGGGAATCATCGCCGTAGGTGGCGCGCACAAGTTCAAGGGGACCTCGACCAACTTGGAGTGCGCAACTGGAGGCAACTAGCTAAAGACCGAGCTAAATGGAGAGGCTTGTTGGTTGAGGCCCAGGTTCACCCCGAACTGTAGCGCCACCTAAGTAAGTAAGTAATGAATTCGAGCATTTAAGACAACAATTCCATGCAGGTGAAGTAAGCATTCGGATTCTAGATTTGTTACTTTGTTTTCATTTTTGTACATCTCAAAATTTTTATATATTTGTGCTTACATTTAAGGTGACAGCGGTTACCCATTACAGCCATGACTATTAACACCCTACAGGAATGCTTCAGAAGGAAGTGCAGAGATACGGTTCAACAACATTCATTCCGTAGCTAGAAGCCAAATAGAAAGATGCATTGGGATTTTAAACGGACGCTGGAGGTGCCTGTCAAATGAGCGGAAGCTTAGGTTTGAGTCGGAGACTGTGACGCGAATCATTAATGTGTGTTGTTCTCTGCATAATGCCTGTATCCATTTTAGGCTACCATTCGATCAGGATGGTTTAAGTACTGTTTCATTTAACTTAGAACCTGATGTCATTTCAAATACAAATTTAAATGATAATTTAACCAGAATCGCTCAAAATATTAGAAACAATAATAAAAATTCTTTATAAAAATTTGTTTTTAACTCGATTTATTTCATTGCCAAAATGCATCTACATATGCATCTTAAAACATAATAAAACTTAAAAAACATTTCAATCCTTAAACGAAAATTAAAAAAAAAAAAAAACACTTCATTGAACATTGCATAAATACTCTTGAAAAGAAACTTTTAAAACTTTCGAGTTTCTACCTCTTGGAGTCTTATACGGTTTTCCTCTATCTTGGTGATCAACATTTTTTCCTGTAACCGCAATTTTTGATTAGTGTACAATGGCACACAAAAAGTCACTTGAAGCTTTAGATCGAACCTTGAAAGATTTGCGAGGTAGCCAAGAAATATTTGGCGGCGCCATGATATTGTTGGCGGGTGACTTCAGACAAACTTTACGGGCAATACCCCGTTCCACTGCTGCGGATGAATTCAATGCCTGCCTTAAATGTTCTCCTTTGTGGAGATATATTAAAACACTTACACTCACTACAAATGTCCGTGTACAGTTTACGAAACGATCCATCTGCGGCAGAATTTTCAAAGCAGCTGTTGGATATTTGGAATGGAAAAATGCCCGTTGATAGTTCAAATGGCCTAATAACACTCACCCCAATTCTTCAACTCGTATACGACAGTCGAACACAACCATGGTCGCACTTAGTTATTACAAAGTTCGTTCTTTACGAACACACTCGTACGAAATTTTTGACAGGAGTCGTATGCATCGCAACGCATACGAGTGTCGTATTTTTCCGCTATTATGGAGAATTCAACTGGTCGTTTGATGGTCGTATTTGTGTCGTATTTTACTCGCACTCAAAATTGGCTACGACTCGGCTTCAACGTGAAGCAAAATAGAAAAAAAAATGTAAGTACATGTATTTTTACTCGAAATATCTGAATTTGTTGTTTTGTGTGCTTTTATTGTAGGAAAGTCACGAATCGTAGACAATTTGTAAGGGTGTTTTCTGTTATGCCAACAACACTGGGTGTTCCCAAGCGGTCCCCCATCTAAGTACTAACCGCGCCCGTCGCTGCTTGATATCGGTGATCGGAGGCGAACTGATGCTTAGCATGTTATGGTCGTTGGCGTAACTATAATACATAACAAATTTCTCCGAATTTCTGCCAAAATGTCAACCGGCACAACATCATCCTCTTCTTAATCGAAAAAGAGGTTATCAAATTGATATTTTTGATTTATTTTGATCACCAAAAACTTAACTTTGCTTTAAAATACACCGCCAAACTTATATGTTTACATTTTCGTTTCATTCGCTTTAACGGTTTGACATTCGCATAACTGCGATGATACGCGTTGGTTTTTTTGAGTTGTCGTATGCATCGCATACGAATCGAGGAATAGGAATTTAATTTTGATACGACTTTAAATACGAAAGAAAATACGACTGGGCATTCGACTTGAAGAATTGGGGTGATTGCCAACCAATTTCTATTGTATAAGGAATTCCAAGAAAGAATTGGTTCAAAGTGTGTTTCCAAGTATAGTGGAGAACTATAAAAATCATACTTGGTTAAGTGAAAGAGCTATATTGGCTGGCAAAAATAAAGATGTCGCTGAAACTAATGCATCTATTTTGGAGGAAATAGATGGACAATTTTTTGCCTACAAATCAATTGACACTATAATAAATGAGGATGACGTAGTGAATTACCCGACGGAATTTTTGAATTCGCTTGATTTACCGAGACTGCCACCTCATTATTTAGCGCTAAAAGTTGGAGCCCCGAGCGTAACATTAATCAACCAAAACTTTGCAATGGTACGAGACTTGCTGTAAAAAGTTAATGAACAATCTGATTGAAGCTACGATTCCGAGTGGCAAATATAAAGGGGAAGACGTTTTAATCCGCAGAATTCCAATGATTCCACCTGATTTGCCATTTGATTTTAAACGTCTTCAATTTATTATTTGCCTTACTTTTGCCATCACTATAAATAAAGCGCAAGGTCAGTCTTTGAAAATTTGCGGTATAGATTTAGAATATCCGGTGTTTTCCATTGTCAACTGTATGTTGGGTCTACTAGAGTAGGGAAACCGACCGCACTTTTTATTTACGTAAATGCAAAATGGCAAACGACTAACAAAGGCCTCGTAGGGGCAGCATCTCCCGATAGGTGCTGGTCCGCTAAGTAACGAGTAGGAATCCACTGCAGCCGAAAACCTAGCAGCTCTGTTAGTAAGCCCTACTCCCACCTCCTCGTGGTGCCATCTGGGAATTTCTTCGGAAATTGCTAACGGGAGAGGACGAATGGCGAGCTTCCTGCGCCAAAAACAGGATAAGTGTCGGTTGGTCTGTGGCCCAGCGAGCCGCAACCGTAAAACAAACTATTGCTCCGAAACGGAAACATACGCCTCGGATACGGACTGATCATTTGTTGACGACCTTTGGCTATCGGACACGGACAACGATCGGATTCTGGAACGTTAAGACCCTCCTGGACTCACTCAAGGAAGGGCCTTATAACGCCAGATTCCTCCAATTGGAGCGCGAATTCGCACGGTATAAAATCGACATCTTAGGGCTGAGCGAGATAAGATGGTACGATGCTGGGGAATACATCTCCCCAACAAAAAGCACTGTCATGCTCTACTCTGGTAAACCAGCTGGAAGTGCACGGAGTTCTGGCGTAGGACTCATGCTAACTCCAGCAGCACGTAGTAGCCTCATATCCTGGAAACCCCATAGTGACCGGATATTGACGGCTAGGTTCCAGAGTAGAGTTAGAAAAATTACCATCATACAGTGTTATGCTCCGACTCTAGACGCGACTGAGGATGAAAAGGATAATTTTTATAGCCACTTAGGTGCCGCCTACAACCAAACGCCTAATGGGGACATCGTAATGGTAATGGGAGATCTCAATGCCAAGGTGGGTAGCGACAACACCATGCTTAAGCACGTGATGGGAGTTCACGGCGTGGAAGACCGTAATGACAATGGTGAGCGGTTTGTGGACTTCTGCAATACCAACCGCCTAGTCATCGGAGGTACGCTGTTCATAACACCTGCCATAAGATCAGTTGGGTCTCTACTGATAGGCAACGAACATCCAACCAGATCGACCACATTGCGATCAGTCGCCGCTTTAGAAATTGTCTCCTGGACGTCCGAAACAGACGTGGAGCTGACGTCGGACAAGAACGAGATCACCATCTTATGGTAGCTCATTTACGCCTTCGTACTGCATCCGTCAACAGCAACCGCTCAAACCTGCTTAACATCACCAGGTTTAATATCGACAGGCTCAAGGTTCCCCAAGTGCGCCAACAGTTCAGGGACCATCTTGCCTTAGAAGCAGAAGCAATCAGCAGCATAGAGAACATGGATGACCACTGGAGTGCTGTGAAAAATGCTTTTGCGACTGGGGCACGCACTTATGTCGGTAAAAAGCAGAAACACCACCGCACATGGCTTTCTACAGACACCTGGAGACGGATCGATGAGCGTACAGCAATCAAGGCTCGGATTGCAGCGGCCTCAGCAGTAGAGAGAACCGAGCTTGAAGCCCAATACCGTGCGAAGAAGAAAGAAGTGCAGCGTAGTGTGAGACGTGACAAGCGTCAACATGTCAACTCACTGGCCTCAAGGGCTGAAGAAGCAGCGAGTAGGTGCGACAGTAGGACTGTTTACAACATCACTAAGGAGCTCATTGGTGGTCGAAACTCCAAACAACATCCAGTGAAGAGTCTAGACGGTGACCTTCTGATTTCGGATGAGGATCAGCTCACTAGATGGAGAGAACATTTTGCTGCAGTGCTAAATCACTTAGACGACGGCGGTATGATCTTGAATTCGAATGAGCAGTTCGAAGCAACAAATTCCCGAATTCGCACCGTACCTCCCAGTAAAGCTGAAATAATAACAGCAATCAAGTCCCTCAAGAAAAACAAAGCGGTGGGTATTGATGGCATCCCTGCCGAGCTATTTCAAGCGGCGCCAAATACATCGGCAGATTTGCTGCATCCGCTAATACGGAGAGCTTGGGATAGTGAACAATTTCCACAGGAGTGGAAAAGGGGGATGATCATTAAGCTTCCAAAGAAGGGTAACTTGATGGAGTGCGGTAACTGGAGAGGTATATGTGTTCTTTCAGCTGTAGCCAAAATAATAGCTAGAATAATTCTAGAACGAATTAAAGAACATTTAGATTCAACTCTCGATGTCGAACAGGCAGGCTTTCGCGCTGGATCCTCCTGCATCGACCTACGCTACATTTACTGTTTATCGACTTCGAGAAGGCTTTCGACAGCTTGAATCGAGATGCTATCTGGCTGGCCTTGCGCAGGAGAGGCATTCCAGAAAAGCTTATAGCTATTATCAAGGCTACATATGAGGGCGGCAAGTGTCACGTCGTGCACAATGGTAAGGTGTCGGAGGACTTTGAAGTCCAAAGTGGAGTACGTCAAGGGTGCATACTGTCCCCACTATTGTTCTTGGTGGTTATCAGCGATGTACTCCGTGCAGCATTGACGGAAGCTAATTCTGGAATTCGTTGGACTATGACATCTTACCTTAAACACCTAGATTACGCTGACGATGTTTGTCTACTTACACATCGGATAATGGATCTTCTTTTGATGGCCCAAAATCTAGAAGCTGAGGCAAACAGAGTGGGGCTAAAAATAAACACAGCCAAAACAAAAGCCCTGAGTACTTCCAATACCCGCGCTCAACTTAACATTGCCGGAAAGCAAGTCGAGAAAGTTGATAACTTTCTATATTTAGGAAGTGTCGTCTCGGCTAATCGCGGTGGCACCGAACTGGATGTGTGCAGCAGAATCGGGAAGGCTAAAGCTGCGTTCGGAATGCTGTCCAAAATCTGGAGAAGCAATGTTATTAGCTTAAGAACCAAGCTACGACTGTTCCGCTCCAACGTAGAATCAGTGCTGCTTTATGGGTGCAGTACCTGGAAGGTGGACACCATTAACACACGCAAGCTGCAAGTCTTCGTAAACAAATGCTTAAGAATCATCTTGAGGATTTTTTGGCCGAACCGCATCTCCAACGAACAACTTTATCTGAGAACGGGCCAAGAACCTATAAGCATTACTATACGAAGAAGAAAGTGGCAATGGATTGGACACACCCTACGGCGCGAAATACGCTATGCAGTGGAATCCGCTCACCCAGGCAGGCAGAATAGCGGGACGCCCTAGGCAAACGTGGCGCAGAACAGTTGAGGAGGAATCGAGCTCTTTAGGAATGAGTTGGAGGCAGCTCAAACGCGTTGCAGAACTCCGAACACGATGGCGCGCAGGCGTGGTTGACGCCCTATGCCCCCCGAGGGGTTAAAGGACATAAGTAAGTAAGTAAGTAAAAACCAAAAATGTTGTTTATAAGAAAGCATTAGAATAAAATGTAGATATTTTAAAAACAAATTTTATTCAAAGTTTTCTTTCTGCTCTCTTAAGTTTTAGCATTTCTCAAGCCTGACGAATTGAAAGAATTTTACGCTTCTTAACTAAACTAAACTTTAGAGGGAACAGCCCCTTGGAAAAGTGCTCAGCGAAGCGGGCATGGGTTTGCTAGTGTAATTATAAAAGTAAGAAAAAATGTTGGTCGTTCTAACATGTGAACTTTTCGATTATATGAGCTGACCTTACATTAATCAGTTTATACAATCGAGACTTTACTGAATATATTTCATTACCAAACTGCTTTTTGTTTATGTGTTCCAATTTCTATAAAAAGCAGATAAAGTCAAGGACAACTATTTCTAAATTCTTTTTTAAGCCATATTTTGAGGCGCACTGTACACGTAACGATTGTTTGTATTGAAAAAAAATTGAGCGTTGTGCTATAATTATTTAAGGTCGTATACATTTTAGCTGTTGTCCGTTAAAGATCCTCCAGGCCATAGACTTTGAATTGTGCGCCATTAATTAAAAGTAATAAAAAAAAAAAAAACATTTACTCTTATTAAAAATGTAATCGCTCCCATTTTTCGATTTAAAGTTCAATATTTTTATATTTATATACGAGTAGTTTTCATCTTCTTATATCTTGTTAATTATTTTTGGGGATCAAATTCCGACACTGTTAAAAAATATATGTATTCGTTAAATAAATCTATTTCCTTTTAATTTGAACTCAGTTCATTTCTTTTTTATTGTATGAAAGTAAAGTTAGTTTCAGTTTTGTTTTTTTAGGAATAAGAAAATTATCAGTTTTTTTTTTGTTCACGTCTACCTATCTATCCAATGGCACTTATTTCTTTTTCTTTTTTCTATTTCTCTAAATAAAATTAAATCTATTACCTGTTTTTTGTAGACTTAAAGTTGTTGTTGGTTTCTGATTTTTATACAAAACTGTATTGGTTGTCCACTGCTCGTCCAATTTCATTTTCATTTGTTACACCACCACCCGATGGGTGGGTTTGATTATGCTGCTGATGATGATGATGATGTTGTTGCTGTTGTTGATGTGATGGTGGAGCTGAGGGTGTAATTGGTACATGATGGGATTGTTGTTGTTGGTGCTGATGCTGCTGTTGATGATGATGATGATGGTGTTGTTGCTGTTGTTGTTGTTGGTGGTGCGAAACTTGATGATTATTCGTTATGTGATGAGAATGTAATGGGGTTACCATTGACGGCAATGCGTTTACATGCATTTGGATGCTGGGGGAATTTCTATTGTTGTTGTTGTTATTATGATTATTGTTGTTATTGTTATTGTTGTTGGGCAAATGATGTGTCAATGGCAGTTCAATATCACATGTTTTTAGACGAACACTTCCATTCATAGTGATAATTTGTTGATCCTGTGTAATGAGATAAATGAAAACGGTAAGGATTATTTTAAGGTTTCGGGAAAGAAGAGTTTATTAAAGGTTAAATAATATTGTTGTCTACCTAGTCGTTCTAGTTTTAATAAGGAAATTGTTAACTCTGTAACCATAAATCGTAGACGTAGAAGCAATGGTAATGGAAAATGTAACGACGCATCACTAAGAAACATATTTTGCCTTTATTATTCAGGGTTATCGGCAGTTCCGAGGGAAAAAAAAGTTCCCCCGGAATTTTTTTGTTCCCTCGAAATTATTCCTCATATCGTGAATTTCCATCCGAATCTCTTTCCCGCGGAATCTAAAAATGGTTTTCGAAATTATGTTCGAATATCTTGACAGTTGTCATTCGCGGATTTTTGGTTGTAATTACAGCTAATATTTATGAGATTTTTTAATTTATCTGCTTTAAAGAAAAAAATAATCAAATTTATTGCCTAGATTTACATAGCTAGCCGGGGAGTAAGACCGATGAGATCAAAATTAACAAAGATTCATAACCAGAAGTGAAATAGACAAGTCCAACCCTTTGAAGTTATCACAGGCGCTGCAAGTACATGGTGAACCAAGGAGCTGTGACGTTATTGCAATGTCTGTAGCTCCACCCCTGGGCGAGATTATGTTTTTAGAATGGTTGGTACATATGGTACTCCTCATGTGCACTTTCAGTTGGGATGGATGGCTTCATTTCACTACCAAAAGACGATAAGTGAACCCTCGATCATCGGATCATCTATCGTGACCTATTTTATTCGGTAAACATTTTACTGATTTACTCATTCAACACATGTATCTATGTATCCTATCCAAAAAGGAAATTCTGTATTCCTTGAAATAGCCAGTGCCATTTTAGTGTTTTCTATTTTCGGGCAGTTTTAGAAATAGTTAAGTTAGACTTAATTCAAATAAGTAAATGTTTATTTTAGTATTTTTAAATAAAAGCAATCAAACTTTTCACTTTTAAAATGGCACGTCCTTTGCGGTTGGTGCACATCAAACCCGTGACGTCTCTATTTTCAATTCAATTTTATTCACGATAGCCCTGATTATAGTCGGTGCACCTAAAATATAAGGGGATAAACAACTTAATTTACCTAGGCTTCATTGTGGGTTCGGAAAATAATACCAGCGGACTAGTACAGCTCCATAGTACACAGATATCCAGATACTCGAGGAGGATCCCATCAAATCAAATCAGAACCATGGATCCGAGTATCCGCTTACCGATTCAAATACCCGCTTATAAAAAGAAAAATATCGGATCTAGATTCGGGTATCCGCATACTCGCATACTTGAATAATTTTGGTAGCTCTATTAAGACAATTGTGTACTTAAGATCTCTGAAGAACAATCAATGAGACTCATCATCTCGGTCTTGCTGCACGGCTCAGAGACATGGACAAAAAATTAACAAAAATGGACGAAAACATTTTGGTTACTTCACAAAAAAAAGTTTTTTGAATGATTTTCAGTCCTATTTTAGCATACGAAGAGTGGATAAAAATATTTAACCACCAACTGTTTATACACGGTATTTAGCTACGCCGAACTAGTCACAAGGATTCGAACCCAGCGTCTAAAATGGCTAGGACACGTAAAGCATATTGACACCAATGCCCAAGTCCGAAATGATTACAAACCCAGAGAGAAAACGCAGTAGCGGAAGACCTCATCTTACTCGTACGTTACGCTTAGTTGAAAACGTTATTCAAAACTAGAGTCATTTAGCACCCAGTTAGACAAGTTTTTTTTGTTAATACCGAAAGTAAGTAAGGCTAAACATTTATATTCCAGTAGAAGTACAGAATAAAGTGAGTTGTTAGTCTTTCACATTAATTGCAGGAATAAGAGTGATTCGCAGCTTGAAGTTCACAACGTTAAGGTATATTGTTAAAATGTACATATACCGTCAATACAATGCACTCGAAGTCTACAGGTACGTATGTATGTATACATATTTTAGATCACTGTGGGTGGCATGGTGTAACGATAATGTGTTTGGTCAGTGAGAGGTAGCTTGTCGATTTAAATGCCAATCATATCCATTCAATTTATCTAGTTATAAAATTCAATGATGCGGTCATCCACCATGTAAAGTGACTAAACACTTACTCGAAACAAATACTAGAATTCTAAAAAGAAGGCAAAAATCACAGCGAAATTCTCCTCCGACTAGTTCGGACACCACCACCAAACTCTAATATCAACTGAGTTTCAAACCATTCTCTTCTCTTCATTTTTTACTTACGCGTACTACTTTTACGTACTCAATACATCCCCACTTCATTACCGTCAGCATGCATACAGACCGGGTAGATCCACTGAGACGGCACCTTATCGGCTAACGGAAGCCATCCAAGGAGCTCTTGAAACAAAAGAGATAGTACTCTGGGCCTTCCTAGACATCGAAGGAGCATTTAATAACACTTCGCATGAAGCTATTAAACGAGCCCTGGACAGAAAAGGAGTCAACAGAACAGTATCTAAGTGGATGTATGAGTTGCTGAGAACAAGATCTCCAGAAACTCAACCATCACGTAGAATTATCAAGGTCAACACAACAAGAGGGTGCCCACAAAGCGGAGTGTTATCTTTTCTAATCTGGAGTCTTGTTGTGGATGAACTATTTGAAAAGGTAACAAACCTTAGAATTGTCAAGGCTGGGATCAATATAAGCCCCGCTAAAACGACAATAGCACCGTTTACGAAAAAAAAAATTGATCTGAAGCCAATTCGACTGTCGGGCACTATACTGACACCGGTAAAAGAAGTGAAGTATCTAGGACTACACCTAGATAGTAAGCTCACGTGGAAAAAGCACACGGAAGAGATATCCAAAAAGGGCTACTCGTGCTCTAATGTTATGTAAGAGCCTAGTGGGTAAGTCTTGAGGATTTAGTCTAAATATTCTAAGATGGATGTATATGGTACTGCCATTGTGAGACAAATGATCACTTATGGAGCGATAGCATGGATAAAGCGAACTAGTCTAGTCACAATGAGGGAATACGATGTTTGTTTAAGGGAATGCGATGCACTTCTAAAAAAACTTCTCCTTCTGGCAATCACTAGAGACGAAAGCATCAGAAAATATAGCTTTGGGAAAAACTTTTGTACAAAGTTAAGCAACAAGAAAGAGTGGAGCAACGAATCTACGACATACGGACTGGACAGCCACATGATAAAGTAGTATACAGACGGTTCGAGAACTGAGGAAGGAACAGGGGCAGGCGTGTTTGGGCCAAGAAGGAACCACTCAGAGAACTCATGGGCAAGAGTACCAGCATCTTTCAAGTTGAAATATGTGCTATAGATAGATGTGTTCAACTCAATCTCAAAAGAAGAAACAATACTGTCGATAGCTATATTTTATATTATTTCATTAAGTCAAAACTTGTGTGGGAATGCCTACACAAACTTAATGAATGAGGTAGAAACAACAAAGTTACGCTTTACTGGATACCCAGTCATATCATGGGATAAAAGGTAATCAGGGCTATCGGCAATTCCGGGGGAAACAAAATTCCGCCCGAACATTTTTGTTCCCTGGAAAATATTCCTTCTATCGTGAATATCCATCGGAATTTATTTCCCCCGGAATCATCAAAATATTTTCGAAGTTTTGTTCGAATGTTTTGACAGTTGTCAATCACCGCTGTTTTTATTTATTTTTTAATCACATATTTGAAATATTTGTACAAATATTTGTTTTCAGTGAGAAAATTGTGTTTATTTTGGTAAGTAGTAAGACGCGGATTTTATTTATCGTTAGTTTGGTATTGAAAGTGTTCGATTTATTCCAGATTAAAACAAAATACGTGTATAAAATGCATAGCCTAGAATTTACATTGCTAGCGGGGAGTAAGACTGATGATATAAAAATGAACAAAGATTCATAACCAGGAGTTAAATAGACAAGTCCAATGCTTTGAAGCTATCACAGGCGCTGCAAGTACAACCAAGGAGCTGTGACGTTATTGCAACGTCTGTAGCTCCACCCCTGGGTGAGATTATACTTTTAGAATGGTTGGTATATGTATACTCCTTATTATGTGTACTTTCAGTTGGGATGGATCTTTGGAAGCTTCAATATCGTTTCATTACACTACCAGAAGACGTTAAGTGCCCCCTCAATTATCGGATCATCCATCGTGACCAATTTTATTTGGTAAACATTTCACTGATTCACTCATGCAACATATGTATCTCAATTATACTTTCTTCCAAATAGGAAATTCTGTATTCCGTGAAATAGCCTCCTCCAGTACCATTTTAGTGTTTTCTATTTTCATTTTAGAATTAGTTAAATTAAACTTAATTCAAAGAAGTAAATGTTTATTTTAGACTTTTTATAATACTTTTAAAATGGCCCGTCCTTCGCGGTTGGTGCACATCAAATCCGTGACGTTTGTATTTTCATTTTCCGCTTAAAAAAACAACAAAATTGGCATAAAAACGTAACGCTATCCATGAATTGCCGCTTTTGTTTTAGATTCCTCCAGCAAATTGATGAGGAAAGATTCCGGGGGAAATCGCGTTGAAATTCCGAGGGAAATTTTGTTCACGATACCAATTTTTTCCGGGGGAAACTTCTTCCAACGTTCGAAATTCATTGCCGATACCTATTTTTCGAAAAAGGGAAACATCTCGGGGGAATTTTATTCACGATAGCCCTGAATGAAGCAGCAGACGCCTTGACAAGAGAAGAAGCTGAGGAGCCCTTCATTGGACCTGAACCATTTTGCGGAATAGGGAAAAATACCATACGCGAAGAATTCAGGAAATGGAGAAGCAAGAACCTGGAATAACACCACAAGTCTGAGGCAAACTAAGAAACTACTGGGATGCTACAACCGGAAAAGATTCAAAGCATGTATCTGCCTTAGCAAGAATAACCTACGAATTTTAACAGGTTTCCTAACAGGGAATTGTAAACTCAGGGAGCACTTACGGAAACTAGGTGTAACAAATGAAGGCCTTTGCAGATTCTGCAATGCGTCAAGCGAGACTCCGGAGCATCTTATGGAATCTGACTCACAAAACATTCAAATACTTGGGCAAGTACTAAATATCAGAAGAGGATATGCCTACTATGGATCCACTTCTCATTCTCAGATTCGTAAAAGAAACTGGTTTGGAAAAAGAGCTCTAAGATGAACTATTCTCGCCAAGGCAAAGTAAGAGTGTATACCCTTCCAACGCAATTCTAAAGGGATTGTAATGAGAGGGGAACTCTAATGAGGGAATAGTCCTCTCCAAGGTACTATCAGGGGGCACAATAGACAACTAAGTCGCCGTGCAAAATAACCGTATACAAATAGTAATAATAATAATAACATTCTGTCATAGCATTTTCCAGACGGGTCCGAAATTGACTTATAAGATAGAAGACTGCGTAATTCGTGTGGTGTATATCAAACTGAGATTCTAGCCATATATGAAGTTGCCCAAAGGACAGCTCATAGAGGGATATTTTATAGAAGGATGTTTCTATTTAGGGGGCATAAAACCACAAACATGGGTGGCTAAGAGAATTATTCCCTATAGATCCATCAACATGACTGATCTAAGATAGTCCAACTTAGAAGGGCATAGGGTGTCTACGGCCTTGTGGCCATACACTGGCCTGAGACAAATAAACAAAATCAAAATTGAGCGTAGTGGAAATGCGGACGGAAATGTGTTTTGGGAATGTTGATGTGTGACCAAACTTGGTGTTTAAGTTAATTTGGAAATATGATTACAATGAAAAATTTTACTTTTAAGGCGTGAGACTTCCATGACACAAATTTATATTTAAGATACGTTTTACATACACAACCAAAAACTATACTACGACTATTTCGCTTTATAGTTTTGAGTAAATAATTCTCCTCGCCGTGGGTTCAAGATCACCTCAACCAACTTGCAGTGCGCAACTGGAGGCTTTTCCGTTGACCCCGAACTATAGCGCGACTTAAGTAAGTAATTCTTCACAAAATTCTCGAATAGCTTATAAGAGAATAGAACTATACGGAGCAAGAAATGGCAATAGTTAATCATACCTTACGATACGAAGAAAGGGAACTGTAACTCATTACAGAAGTCCGGAACAGGATGGTGCACACACATTATGCCCCAAATAGAGTTTCAGAAACTAACATCAAGACAGAATCTATAAGAAATTGACCAATTTCACATCTGTACTCACCATCAGTTCATATTTATATTATGTACACCTGAGCTGTTTTGGGATTTCTTGAATTTAGTGCATATACTGGTGTCAAAAAGGACGCCACAAGTCGGTCCTTTTGATGAGCTGCCACATACATATTTTAGAATCACATGTCACTGATAGGTAGTTACCGAGCTTACCTAATTTAACTCCACAAATAATAGAGTCTCAGAGATTCAACGAAGACTTATACAGCTGAAAGTAAAAAACCAATTCGATGATTGTCGGGAAGTGAATGCAGTACTGCAGAAGATAACAAAATCTACACATGGACCACTAACAATTGATGATATTTGGCTTTTTGAAAAGAGATAGACCAAGATATATAGGCGATTAAGTAGAGAGATGTGACTTTAGAAATTTCGCTCCATAGTTTTACTAAAAATGACAACGCCTAACAGAGTTTCAAAAGGTATTTTTTTTCCGGCCTTTAAACGAATGATTCAAAGTGACCGTAAACAGCCAATCTGTTTTCCTACCTGTTCAAAATTAGGTAATCCTAGCTATCCAACAGGTATACCTATGCTACTGGAAGTGGCCATATTATGCGTACGCCTAAGCTCATTCCTCTGCGCAAGGATATTGATGTCACAAAGATCTTTATTGATTGGCTAGATCAAGCAATTCCTTCGATAACAACTTATCGTAGCCTGTTTTCTAAACACAGTATTCGTCATGACTTGTAGACATGCGGAGAGGGTCATGGACTAAGACTTAACAGAAATCGATTTTCAATCTTTTTTTTTTTTTTTTATAATTTGCGCGCACTCAAAGGGTTATGAATACCTTTAAAATAGAAGGTATATATCTGTGGCAATACGACATAATAGCTTATGTCGATTTGTACGATTTTTCAGGAGTAGGGTTTAAAGTTGTGGCTTATGCGAAAATCGTATGAAATTTTTGAATTGCACCTCTACTCTTACAGCCATAACTCAGCCGTCTTTACAGGTATGCAACTAAAAAATTGAGGGAAAATACTTTATGTAATTGGGAACATTTTGCTATAATTAACTCAATTTTGACCTAAGTCGACTTAAGCTATTATGTCGTATTGCCACAGATATTAAAAAGACAAATGCCATTGCATTTGTGACATATTAAATTGTTACACATCACCTACAGGGTGGTTTAGAATCCATCGCTTCTCTATTCATTCCCAGTCTATACTGCGATCGTGAAATATATACTTTTGCTTGGTAGTACCATCAGTTATGAAAAGGTGGAAGATTACGTACGTACTGGGGGAGGGAAAGAAAGTAAAAAATGTGTTGTAGCACCCTATACTCTGAACACTATATAGCCTATTCCGAAAGTATGTTAGGCTTAACTTTTCCAGATTATCTCAGGGGACTAGAAGATACGCGTGGTTCTTGAAAATCTAATTAAAGAAATCAACAAAATACTTTCTGGTGTACCCTGTATTTAGAAAACAGCAGAACTTGACACTAGATATAAGTTCAACTGCGTGGTATTTTTTGTAAGTGTGCAAAGTTTAAGATGTTTAGGGTAAGAGAAAATTTTCCTAAGACTCGAAAACACGAATTTAATGTTTTATTAAAAAAAAAAACCTATTCAGACTATATGGACATCTGCACACAGTTAAATTTGAAGTATTTAATTTTTAAATGTGCTTACTACTCTCCTTCAACTAAGTAGCAAAAACCTTCTGCTAAAAATTTACTAAAATGCATTTGAGTGCTTGAATCAAGCTCTGCAATTGGGAACAGTATTCTGTTCCAAACGGAAGAGAAATGTTTGCAATTAAAACCAAAGAGCTATCAAGTAAACGCGATCATCTATCAAACAACGTATCACCACCTTGCCTTCAATTCATGGTTACAACATGTCCTCATTAAAGACACCGAACAGAAAAAAAGGAAAGTAAGATTTAAAAAAAAGGCCTAAATTGTTTTTCGTGCAAGAGTGACCAACCATTCCAGTCGTCAATATTTTTTTAATAAAATAAAACATACATAACAATCTTGCAACTCAAATTCAAACAATTCGAGCCAAAATTTCAATTTAACAATTTCGTTCGTCGAAAGTAAAACTAATGTAAAATTAAAAAGAAATCAAGAAATGAAAAAATAAAATAAAAACAATAAAAGCATCACTGACACTGAATTGACTCCAAAATTTTGGCTATCTCACATGTCTGGGGGATGGATGTTGCTGTTGATGCAGCTGCTGCGGATGAATGCTTGAGCCGACATCAGAAACAAACGGTTCTCCACCATATGGCACTCCTCGGTTGTACACCCAATCAGTCAGAGTAACATCAGATGTACCACCCGATTCCAATGGGATAGGATTGGTTCGAAAATGCTCCAGCATTTCCTGTATTGATGGGAACCACAAGTGTTGAACACGACACTGGCCCGACTCAGTGAGTGTCATGCGCAAGTGCTTGGCTCTGCCTTGAAAATTAAAGGTGAGCACAAACTCACCCTTACGGGTCTCGCTTTGGCGCACTAGGAAGAATCCATGTCCGGCTGCCTCGGAATGCAGTACCATGCGGGCTGCTTCCGAACGCGGCAGGGTGCCATGGAACCATGGATATTGACGCATTTCCGCGGTCAAATCAGCCACATTTAACTCGGAGCCCTCTAAATCTCCTTCAGTTAATTCGAAATTGCTCGATGCAGATAATCGTTGTTCACCCCGACGTGGCGGTATTTCAGGTACTGGACTACTAGCACCTCCTTCGCTGGCTGTATTTAGTGTGTCACTGGTTGTAGATGTCGTTGGAACATTGATGTTTATTGGTTGTGAGGTTGCATTGCCTCCCGTGAACGTTGAGTGCTGTTGGCTGGTGGCGGTTGGATTGATGGAACTCGATGTATTGACATTTGGTGAGGTTTGCATTCCAGAGGCGGCTATACCTGAATTTGTCGACATCTCGAGTGTCGGCTGTTGTGTTGGCGGACTACGCATGCAGTAGCGAATTGTCGCTAACCAACTGCGCATATCATCCGTGTCTTGCGCCTCGATCACATACTCCATGTTGTTGTCGGCTTTTAGAACAAACGTATTCTCATGATCGGGCATTTCTAATGCGGTCGTTTCACGAGCTTCGGATATTAGGAAACAGAAAACTCCACTTCGTGGCTAGAAAGAGAGTAATGAAAATAATATTTTAATATTTCATAGTTTAATTAAGTTTTTTTTTTATATTTCCTTAATACACGAAAATGGCTGATCGTTGGGCTAAAAAGATTTTTGGCTAACCAGGTCAGATGGATCAACAAGCAGCTGAGGCTGAGAATCAAATCGAGAAATAACGATAATGAGGTTTCTTTAAAAAGCAAATTGTTTCATCTTTTAAAAAGTAAAGGACACGACTGGGTCGCACGAAGTGACGCAAAGTAAAGTAATTAAAAAAAAAAAATTGTGTGTTCCTCACCCACATAAGCCCATGGTTATAGTGAAAGTTCGCATCAATAAAACGTATTGTTTTAACTCATAAACCCTACACACACGGAGCACACAACAGCTGATGAAATCTCTACGTTTACATGACCGGATTGAGAGATCGGATTTATACAGGATTGAGACTCGATCCGCATTTTCGCTGTAGAATTGATTGTACGAGTTAGAATCGAAACGAAAGAGAATTGAGTTTGACACTTCTCCGTCTGTCATTTCAATCCGTGTTTATATTGGGGACCTGCATTGCGATTGATCGGGAAGCTACTGACTGCCCAAAACTTGGCTTGGGCCAGTAGCGCAACAATCAAGTTCGTGATGAAGTGCTTACTTTACCTCCTAGTGGTGGTCCCCGGGCACTATACGTATAAACCCTTATACGTGTAGGCTAAAGTTGTAAAAAATAAAAATAAATAAACCTGCGTTACCGAATATTGCCCGCTACAGAAACCGACACTATGCCTCGGATATGGAATGATCACATGTTGACGACTTTTGGCTATTGTACCCGGACAAAGATAGGTTTCTGGAATGTAAAGACGCTCCTCGACTCGGGAAGCGAAGGTCCTTACAATGCCAGATTCCTACAATTGGAAAAGGAATTCATGCGATATAAACTGGACATTTTGGGGGTAAGTGAAGTATGTTGGTTAGAAGCGGGCGAGTACCAGTCCCCAACGCGTAACACTGTACTACTCTATTCTGGAAGACCATCCGGAAGTCCGCGGGAATATGGAGCCGGACTACTGCTAACAACAACAGCACGCAAGGGCCTAATTTCCTGGCAGCCTCATGGTGATAGGATTTTGACTGCCACATTCCGGACTAGAGTACGATGCGTCACCATCATACAGTGTTACGCCCCAACGAATAGTTCGTCTGATGACGAAAAGGAGAGCTTCTACAATCTCTTAAGTGCCGACTTCAACACAATACCAAATGGAGACATTGTCATAGTGATGGGGAGTTGAATGCCAAGGTAGGCAACGACAACGAAGGGCTCAAACATGTAATCGGGAAGCATGGACTAGGCAACCGCAATGACAACGGCGAAAGGTTTGTGGATTTCTGCAATGCCAACCGCCTTGTGATAGGTGGCACCATGTTTGAGCACAAGGCCTGCCACAAAGTCAGCTAAATTTCCAATGACAGGCAAATTGACCATTTTGCTATCAGCCGCCGCTTTAGAAGTAGTATCCTGGACGTCCGAAACAGACGAGGGACAGATACGGGGCTAGTACGTGATCACCATCTTATGATAGCTACTCTCCAACTACGCACTGCTGCAGTTCGAAGATCACACGACAACACAAGAATTCACAGGTTAAACATCGATAGACTTATTGACCCCTTAGTGCGCCAACAATTAAGGGAACACTTTTCGTGAGATGTGGAAGCAATCAGCAGCTCAATGCCCGCAACCGCCCAATACCATTGGTATGCTGTGAAAAATGTTTTTACATCTGGTGCTGAAAGAATTGTCGGTCGATCGCAGGAAAGACATAGGGCGTGGCTTTCCGAGGATACTTGGAGACGGATTGACGAAAACAACTGAAAGCTCGCGTTGCAGCTACCACAGCAGCAGGGAGAACCGAGCTAGAGTCCCTATATCGCATGAAGATGAGAGAAGTTCAGCGTAGCGTGCAACGTGACAGGCTCAACTACATCAACGCGCTGGCCACAGAAGCAGAAGAAGCTGCACGGAGGTGTGACAGCAGGACCGTCTACATAATCACGAAAGAGCTGACAGGTGGTCATAGCTCCGCCAACACCCAGCGAAAAGCCTAGACGGCTCCTTGCTCATTTCGGATGAAGACCAACTCAAGAGATGGAAAGAGCATTTTGCTACGGTTCTGAACCGCGTATTCGCTAGCGATATGCTCCCAAATCAGACTGAGATGCCCGAGGTGAGAAGTTCCCGAATACGCACCACGACTCCCAGTAAAGATGAGATCATTACCGCGATCAAGGCACTCAAAGCCAACAAGGCGGTAGGACTTGACGGTATTCCAGCAGAGCTCTTACGAGCAGCGCCCACAACATCGGCTGAGCTTCTGCTTCCACTTATAGAGAGAGCTTGGGAAGCTGAGAGCTTTCCTAACGAGTGGAAAAAGGGAATGATCGTGCAGCCTGCTGTAGCTAAGATAATAGCTAAAATCACCCTGGAGCGAATTAAACAGCATCTCGAAGACGCACTCGATGCCGAACAAGCAGGTTTCCGCTCTGGATCCTCCTGTGCCGACCACATCAACACCCTGCGGATTATCATCGAACAGTGTGTTGAATATCGATCGCCACTGCACCTGCTGTTCATCGATTTTGAGAAGGCGTTCGATAGTGTCAACAGGGAGTTTATTTGGTGTGCCTTACGCAGGAGAGGTATTCCCGATAAACTAATTGCTATTAGCAAAGCTAGGGCAAAGGGTAAGGCAAGGCTGTATCCTTTCACCAATATAATTCCTATTGGTGATTAGCGATGTGCTTCATGCAGCTTTGTCGACGGGAAACGGAGCAATTCGATGGACTCTTACATCTCAACTGAAACATCTTGACTACGCTGACGATGTATGCTTACTCTCCCACAGAATTATGGACCTCCACCAAATGACAGCAGATGTGGAGAGGGAGGCAGGCGTAGTCGAGCTGAAAATTAATACGGCAAAAACTAAAATTATCAGCCTTGGAACTAACTCATCGGCTCAAATATGCATTGCTGGACAACCGGTAGAGAGAGTCGAGGATTTCAAGTATCTTGGGAGTATTATTTCGACCGATGGTGGAACCGAACTGGATATAGCCAACAGGATCGCCAAAGCAAAGTCCGCGTTCGGGATGTTGTCCAAAATATGGCGAAGCAATGCCATCAGTTTGAGCACCAAAATAAGACTATTCCGCTACAACGTTGAATCCGTGCTGCTATATGGTTGCAGCACGTGGAGAGTGACCACTACTATCACCAGAAACCTGCAAAAGTTGGTTAATAGGTGCCTGCGCAATATCTTAAGGATTTTCTGGCCCAATCGTATCTCTAACGAACACCTTTACGAGAGAACGGGTCAGGAACCAATAGGCACAACCATCCAACGGCGGCAGTGGCAGTGGATTGGTCACACGTTCCGTAAGGGTGACGGTTCCATAGAGAACCATGCTATGCAATGGAACCCTCTAACTCAGGATGGCAGAAGACCTGGCGGTCCGAGGAGAACATGGCGCAGAACAGACGAGAAGGAGGCACGGCAGTTAGGGAAAAGTTTGGGAGAACTCAGACATATTGCCAGAAACCGTACACGACGGCGCGTAGGCGTAGTAGAGGCCCTAGGACCCACAAGGGGATACAGGACATAAGTAAAGTAAGTGTTTATATGCTTATGTTTTGGCGTGGCAAAATTGCATCATCACCTCCTCGCGGTGCCCGCTGAATAGCTATCAATAGCGAACTAACGATGAGCGTATGCTGACTCTGACGATATACGAGTATGTGTAGCTGAACAGACCTGCGTAAGCACATCTGGGTGAACTTCAGCGCGCATATGTTTAACCGGACGAGGCATCTCTTGTTGACCTGATTAGCTGAAATATGCGTCTCAGAAGTCTAGCAAGAGCTCCTCAAAAGGAGGACGTGCGGCGGATGAATTCTCTCGATGGAATCAACGGTGACGTCTACAGGCCAGCGGATACCTTACTTGAGCTACTTCGACATATTTGGAGCTGAGGTCTGTAAGGATTTTCAATACTGCGTCAGGGTACTGAAAAAGAGATGGTGACGGATGAACCCTTAATGGGCCAACGGCAGCGCTCATATCCCCGAAGTGGTTTACTACCACGTAAAAAACCTTCGGTTACGAAACAACCAACAGCCTCGGATACGGATGATTTTACTGTTGACGACCCAAGCAAACGTAAAAAGGACAACGATCTTCGTGTCTGCACATGGAATGTTAGGTCCCTCAACAAACCGCATGCAGCCGAACAGCTTCCGGTGGGCCTAGAGTGTGTCAAAGCAGACATCACCGCCATCCAAGAGGTGCGATGGGATGGGCCGGGCAAAAGGAGGATGAAAAACTGCGACATCTACTACGGCGATTGCTACAGACAACAGGGACAGCGGATGCGGATTTGCCATTGGAGACAGACTTAGGCAAGAAGCATGTGAACAAGCGTGTGACTATCCGTATCAAGGCTAAATTTGCCAACATTAGCCTAATATGCGTTCACGCCCCTCACGAGCAGATGGACGACGTGACCAAGAATGACTTCTACCAGCTCTTGGACAAGACGTATGAGCAATGCCCTAGCCACGACGTTAAAATTATCCTAGGTGATTTTAACGCAAAGCTATGAAGAGAGGACGTCTTTAGTAGCGTGGTCGGAAAGCTCAGCCTACACGACATCACATCCGACAACGGACTCAGGCTAGTCGACTTTGCGGCGGGACGAAACTTTGTCGTAGCTAGTACGCGGTTCCCACGTCTCGATATTCACAAGAGAACATGGCTCTCCTTCGATCGAAAAACTGTCAACCAAATCGATCACATTACTCTGGGTGTCCGATGAGCCAACATGGACTCGGATCGCTACATAGTTGAAGCCAAGGCACGGATGCGGATATCCAGAACGGAACGAAATCAACGAAATACTGGAAATTTGACGTCGAGCGGCTACAATCGCAAGAGACCGCCAGAACCTTTGCCGTTCGAGTCTCTTCTAATCCTAATCTAAGTCCTATGCCGCCAGCAGCAAATGCGGAAGACCAGTGGCAGCGTTGCCAACAAACCATCAGAGATACCGCCTCTGATGTACTGGGTTTCTCTCGGCCACCACAACGAAACCCCTGGTTTGATGAGGAATGTCGGCAAGCACATGCAGCTAAACAAGAGGCATACAAAGCGGCGCTGCATAGAAGGACTAGAGCTGCTTACGAGCTCTACGTGCGCAGGAGAAAACAGGAACATGGACTTTTCAGAAAGAAGAAAAAGGAGCATAAGAATCGCTCGATCGAGACGATTGAGAGACTTTATTGCAGGAATGATGTTCGAAAATTTTACAAAAAGGTAAAAAGAACATGCCAGGGTTTCAACGCCAGAACAGAAGCCTGCAGGGACGAAAATGGCAATATAGTAGTAGAATTGCAGTCGTTACTGAGGATATGGAAGGAACACATCTGCAGACTGTTAAACGGCGATAATGACCAATATTCCGCTCTCAGGCAGAATGAGCCATTCACGATTGATGATGACAGTCAAGATTCCTGTCAACCCGATCAGAATGAAGAGAGGATAACGATATCTAAACTCAAATCCAACAAAGCTGCCGGAGCCGACAGCCGATCGTCAACAACCTGATAGGTACATACTTATCGGTGCGGTTTCAGGCCGGGAAAGTCCACCATTGACCAAATATTCACACTACGGCAGATCTTGAAAAAAACCCATGAATATAAAATCGATACTCACCACCTCTTCATTTATTTCAAAGTTGCCTATGATAGCGTGTATAGAGACGAGTTATACAGAGCCATGTCTAGTCTTGGCATCCCTGCCAAGCTCGTCCGTTTGTGCAGAATGACGATGGAGAACTCTCGCTGCTCCATCAAAGTCGGTAAGAACATCACCGAACCGTTCGATGTCAGGAAAGGTCTTAGACAAAAAAAAAATAAAAATATTTGGCGCAACAGCTCTTTAAAGTGCCAGGGCCTAGCTTCTCGCCCTTGTCTCGTCTTAAACAAGGTGACGCACTATCATGCGATCTCTTTAACATAGTACTTGAGAGAATTGTACGAAACTAAGAAGCCAACAGCGAAGGTACAATCTTTTACAAGTCTGTACAACAACTCGCTTATGCTGATGACATTGACATAATCGGAAGAACTCAGCGGGCCGTCAATGGGGCATTTACGAGTATTGAGATCGAGGCAGCAAAGATGGGTTTAGCGGTCAATGAAATCAAAACAAAATACATGCTGTCTACAAAAAAGGACACCCAACATCGGCGTCTTGGACAGAACGCCACAATACAGATATAATTTTGAGGTAGTAAAGGATTTTGTCTACGTAGGCTCTATGGTAAACTCCGCAAATGACATCAGTAGGGAGATCACACGAAGAATTACTCTTTCCAACCGTTGTTTCTATTGGCTAAGATGGCAACTAAGTAACAAAGCCCTATCTCGAACTACTAAGGTAACTCTTTATAAGACACTAATCATCCCAGTCCTGCTGTATGGCGCAGAGGCATGGGCTTTGACAAAACCGGATGAGGATGCCCTTGGTTATTTCGAGAGAAAAGTTCTTCGAGCGATCTTTGGTCCCGTCTGCATAGACGGTGAGTGGAGGAGAAGGTACAATGCCGAGCTATACGGTCTGTACAAGGACATCGACTTAGCCAGAAGAGTTCACATACACCGACTAAGATGGCTGGGTCATGTAGAGCGGATGGAGCCCAACGTTCCCGCTAAGAAAGTCTTTGAATCCACCCCGGATGGACGGCCCAGTAAAGGACGACCTCGCGGTAGGTGGCGCAAACAAGTGGAGGGGGACATCAACCAACTTGGCGTGCGCAACTGGAGGCAGCTGGCTCGTAACCGTGCTGGCTGAAGAGGTTTGTTGGTTGAGGCCCAGGTCCACCCCGGACTGTAGCGCCATCTAAGTAAGTACAAAAGTATATGCAAAATCTCAACTTGAGGACAGCAAATTTTGTGTTCGGATCGGTTCAACTCCATTTCAATTCAATCCAATCTATAGTATTCGAACTGAATTGAATCCGGACTCAACCCGACCTAAATTCGTAGTTGACTTGCCCAGATGACTACTTTGTGTGCCAGATGAAAGCATAGAAAAAATGTGTGATCTGATGATCGGAGACCACAGATTCAAGATAAGGGATATAGCTGCGATCGACATCTCATATGAAAAAAAATAAATACTTGGCGCAACAGCTCTTTAGTGCCAGGGCCTAGCTTCTCGTATCTCGTATGAACGGAGCCAAAATATCATTCAAAACGATGATGGGTTCTCCAGGCTATCTGTAAGATGGAAACTGCTTTCAGTTAAACAAGCACGCAATTGACTGACGATGTCTTGCGAGTGTTTGTAGCTGTTTCAAAGTGATCCGGAAAACATTTTTGTTAGATTTTCGACGACAGATAGGACCTAGATTCACCATTATACCCCTGAGACCAAAGAGCAATCAAAAGAGTGGAGAAGATCTGAATCACTTGCCCCGAAGAAAGTTAAACTTAAATTATAGGCAGCCAGGGTAATGGCATCGGTTTTTTGTAACTCAAAGGAAATCGTCCTGGTTGATAACTCGTACCTTCTCAAGGGTCTTTTCCGTCGGCTACGAGAACAAATAAAGAAAAAAAAATCCTCCAGGAATATCGAAGAAACTAATTTTTTTTACACCACATTTTTACACGACATTGCACGCTCCCCCACGTCGCGTCAAACCATGTCTGAAATATGTACATAATTGTGCGTTTGAATTACTACCGCAACATATTCTAATACTAATCTGGCTTCGTATGCCTCAACCTAAAAAAAACATGTGGCAGGATAGATATTTTCAACGAATGAAGATGTCGTAACTGCAGTAAATGTGTGTAAATACTTATGAAACCAGATGGAAGAAGTGTATTGACCTTAAAGGAGATTAAATTGAAAAACAAAAAAAAACAAAAACTTGTAAATTTTTGAGTTTGTTTTCTTGGCCAGGCCACAATCCTTGCAATCCACTCTGATAGATTCGTAGAGAATTGTACCTAGAACATTGACTGAAAATGAATTTCAATGTGTTTGAAAAATTGGTAATCACGTACGACTTTCCAAAATGGAATCCACAAATGCACCCATATAATCCAAATCCCACGCCGTACTTGCTGCCATCCACCGCATTGTAGATGACATGCATCAAATTCGTTAAAGTCAATGATTACATCAATCTACGAGTCTGTTTCAAAGGAGATATGTAGCCACAGCCAAGTGATTTGACAAAACGAGATCGTTTGGGCCCTAACATTTTCACGCTAACCGATGTTTCAACCTATGTTGGTGACTATACGAAATCCAATGTAAAAGGTCTCGGCAATGCGATACCCATTTCCCTCCAGAGCGTCCACCCACACATCAAGTGCTCGTTGCAGGGATGTAGGATCCTCACTTATGATGGCTCCATCGTCAGCAAAGAATAACTGATGTACCTTAAGGTCCCTGAATGCCCTTCGCTATAGGCAACGCGTTATTCAGGAGAACTTCTAAATTTCATATTTAAGTCAATATATTTATTAAGTATTATGTTAATCGTCAATCTGGTAGACGGCCATCAGCCAAACCAAAAGACTTATAACTTTTCTTGTTTCTGTTAACTTCTTTTTTAAAAATGAAATAAAAGTCATTTAAAACTTAACTAACTTAACCTACCTTAGGGTCCATCACTTTACCTTCAAGCAGATAATCAAGGACTGTAATAAAGAGCAAAGGACTTAAGACGCTTCCCTGGTGCACCCCGACTTTGATTGGGAACTCTTCGGTTACTCCAGCAGGGCATTTTACTCTTGTCTTTGTTCCTTCGTACATGTCCATGATCATCTGTACATAGGTTTCTGGAACCCCTCGATGTCTTAGCGCCACCCATATCAGATCTCGTGGTTGTCTGTCGAATGCCTTTTCAAAGTCAACCAATACAATATGCAAATCCCTTAAGGAATCACGATGTTTTTCCATTATGATCCTTATACTTTGGATTGCATCTGTGGTTGAATTACCCGAGACAAACCCGCACTGATCATCAGATAGCCGTATTATTTTTCGCAGTCGGCCACCTCAACGATCTTCATGGTGTGTGACATCAGCTTGATCGAACGGTAGTTATCACAGTTTCGCATATCACCCTTCCCTTTGTATACAGGGAGAAGGTAACTTTCCCTCCATTTATTCGGCATTGGGTCACCTCTCACAAATTTGGAGATGAGAATTCTGAGCCATCTGAACCCGATGTCTCCCATCTTTTTCTAGAACTCAGAGGGCATCTCGTCTGGCCCAACCGCTTTTCGTTTTTTGGAGTATTTGACCGCCTCACTAACTCCTTCGACTGTAATGTCGGGTATTTCTTCACAGTTAGGGGTTGCTCTTGGAAAGTATAGCCGGGGAAACTGTTCATTTAAAAGTTCTTCACAATACTGCCGCCACCTCTGCAGAATTTTGTCGTCATCCACAAGAAGCTGGCCATGAGCATTGTTAATCAACTTTGGCGAACGAATCTCCTCAGCATTCCTCCTTATTTGGGCGGCTATTTTGAAGATGGTTGCGCTCTTGTTCATATTGTGTCTTCGCAGCTCCTGGATAGCCTGGTTTGCATCAGCAACCGGGGAATATATTTTCTCCAGCTCCCGATACAGTAACATGCAACATCTGTATTCCACTTCGAGGCGAGCTTTTTCGTCTCTATTATTAGAGGGGCACTTTGACCAAGCTTTGAAAGCCGCTTTCTTCTCATTTATCACCTTCTTAGCTTCATCACTCCACCACCATGTTTCTTTGGCGTGTTGATGGTGGTCTTTTGAAGCTCCTAGCAGTGATATGGCCTTCTTTAAGCAAGTTCGCTGTACGAAATCCCACATATTTTGTGCTCTGCACTCTTCATCCTCAGCTCCGTTGGTGGTGTGCGAGAGGTAATTTTTCATTACGAAAACAAAAGCCTCGCCTTTTTCTTTGTCCAGATTGTACCACTTGATTTTCTCAGAGACCCTTGTTTGTTTGCTTTTCTTCCGTGTTTTCATAAAAATTTCTGTTAGCAGGAGACGGTGTTGCCGAACGATTGCCTCTCCCAGGATCACTTTGCAATCTTTTACCCGAGGCTTCATGAAACTGGTTACCAAATGGTAGTCAATTTGAGTTTCATCTCCACCACTGCTATAAGTGATCAGGTGTCGCCTTTGTTTGATGAACATGGTATTTAACACGATAAGACCATGTGATTTGCAAATGCAAACAGTATTTTTCGAAAGGTGGGCGGATAAGAGACGCATATACTAAATTTAATTTTCTTTGCTCGAAGTTTAAGGCCTAAAAATGGTGACTCGTGTGCAGAACAATGAACGAACGCATTAATGTACGAGCTCTGTTCGAAATACAACCGAACTTTTCTTAAAAAAAAAAAAATATTTCTTAATACACAGGTTAGTGATGTTTGTCTCCCCTCCCCTCCTCTATTCACACACTTGTCCCAGCGGTGTTTCCACTTTACCAGTCCTGGAAAGCTTCTTTCAGAATATCCTTCAATGTCAGTAACAAATTCTCCTTGATGTCATCAATGGTATCGAAACGGCGTCCTTTCAGCACTGATTCAACTTTGGGAACAAGGAAAAGTCACAAGGAGCAAGCTCTGCGGAGTAATATTTCTTCGGCTTAATATTTCTGAAGAGAACGGAAAAGCAGTTTTTAAATGCGTTCACAATCGCGAACATCAGGTCTTTCCCTATTTTCTTTGTAATTTCATCGACGATGAAATGCATAGTAAATAGTTCGCGAGCGTAAAAATGCTCAAGAGCAAAACTAAATAAATAAAATAGTCTTCGAATCCAACCCGAAAGTATGATCTGCTCGCCGTAGGTGACGCGCACAAGTTCAAGTGGACCTCAACCAACACGGAGTGCGCAACTGGAGGCAATTAGCTAAAGATCGAGCTAAACGGAGGCTTGTTGGATGAGGCCCAGGTTCAGCCCAAACTGTAGTGCCACCTAAGTAAGTTAGCCACAAGAATTAAAATAAAAAAAAATAAAAAAAAATAAAAAAAATAAAAAATAAAAAACTGGAAGCAAAGTAATTTTTTGAGAGCCAATTTTCTGGACTCGTGAGCATGACAATTTTTTTGGGAACTCATTTCCTGCTTTTTTCGTTTTTAACGGCAAATATGCCGTTTTATTGAAATTGGTTAATTGGCCAATACCTTTTACCTATGTTTGATTTGACGAGTTTATAAATGCATGTGGTAAGGTGGATAAGACCTTCCGTTCGTGTTAAAATATAACGCACCCGACACGAGCGGTTGCGAGAAGCTAGGCATCGGCTGTTGCGCCAGATATGTATGCATGTTGGAGGTGGATAAGACAACTTATGAAGCAATCAAACCGTGATAGCAGGTGATGAAAAGTGGATCGTGTGCAATGTCAAGGAAAAAAAAATATAAAATAAGTTATATGAATCTCCACAAAGCAGTTTGAAAGCAGATATTCATCAAAAGATTGTTATGCTGCCAGTATGGTGGTACTTTAAGGGAATTGTGTTTTAAACTTTTTCGAAGAAACCGAACGATTTATTTGAATGTGTACTGTCATCAAATGGACAAATTAAATGATTTCATCAAACGGGAACGCTACGTTTTTCCGCTGGCAAACTCACATTTTTAAGAATCGCGCAGCACATAATCCCGCCTGCAGAACATCGACAAAATCCCGGGCGGGATTGGTTTCTTTTTAAGGGTTTATGAGAATTCATAAATATATAATGCACGTCGCATAGCGGCGTCCTGAGCACCTGCATGTGAGGCTAAAGGCCACCCGGTGTTAATTTCTGTTTAATTTGCTCTGAATTTTAATTTATTCCATCACGAGAACGCTTTTCTGGCATCCCCATCTTGTTAGGTACATACATTTTACTAAAAAAATTAAGAATATCGATTGAGGATCCCCGAACTTCTTAGAATTCGCCCGTTCTATCTATATAACGACAAACATTCTACAAAGAATTCCACACTCGCTCTTATACTGCCAGAACATCCTTCCTTTTTAATTTAAAAGATAAATACGTCCACGCACATCATAATCTGAAGGAAGATGTGCTTAGATTGGCAGTAGTCTGGAGTGGGGATCCTAAATAACCCCACACACGTTTGCGCGTACATAACTAACGTCGCAACTTCTACTTCACTAAAAGCTCTGAACATTCAACAAGTAAAATTACCATATAAAGTCATAAATCATTCATCATGATTCGCAACCCAACAAACAAAGAACATCTACTTGCACACTTACATGCGTGTATGTATCGGAATGTATACAAATAGAAAAATACCTCACCTTTTGAGACTTTGGCGGCGAATAGAATTCCAGCATATAACCACCCACAGCCTTCACTAATGCCAGCCGGCATTTTTCCCATTTTTGTGGGCCTGATGGTTGATCCAGACTTTCTGGTGTTAAATAGTTCACACTACCTTCCTTTCGGCATTCTACAACAATTTTTGCTAATTTCGTTTTATTTGCTCGACTATTGCTGCTAGTTGTTGCATCCATATCATCCGAATTCTTATGGAAGAGTGCCTGTAAGAATAGAAAATTCTAAATGTCAATTGGGTTAGGACGCCACTGTTCATAATAGTTTGCATGAAAGCAAAGTAAATCTAACCTTTCCCTTGCGTAGTCCCTTGAACGAGAGTCGTCGGAAAAATGTCTTATGGAAAATTTTCGGAGATTCCTGCTCCTCGGAAAGGTCACTTTCTTCTGGAACAACAGCGGTTCCATTGCCAGCCTGAAAATATACAGAGTACATGGAGTTAGTAAAATATTTAAATGGTCTTTGGTAAAAATTCACTTTCAATCAATGCTTTGCATTTCATGCCATATTACCGAGTTTCTTATATACTTTAATATATTTCTAAAATTCATCTACAGGAACATCTCTTGAAGAGAGCTAAATTGGAAATGGATGCAGAAGCTGAGGGTAACAATTTTAAATAATCGTACAACATACATTTGCAACTTTTACGAGCATCGACCAGACAACTTTTAGTCACTGAAAGTTATATACGATATTTCATAAAAGTTTTACGATAACAAGCCAAATTTTGTTCAACTTTTACGATTAATAACTTCTTTTCGAAACTTTTATAGTTGCAGAAGCTTTTTATCGTAAAAAGCACACAAGACAAAAAGGAAACTTTCATTAGCTAAACAAAACAATCACACACACCACGAAGATGACGGTTGAGATAGGTGAGGATGAGTTATTTACTTTCAAAAACTGAAAAACAACCACGAGACGTAAGAACGGGTAAGTAGCTGCTGTCGCTAAAAGATAAACCAATTATGGATGGTTTTGAACCCACTTGGAGGGTGTTTGTCCTTTATCATTCAAAGATACCATTTTACTAGAAGCATCCTCAATTAATTTGAAGGATAGCATTGCTGTAAAGGTAGACGATGTCATAGTTACCTACATAACAGCGATTACATACAAGATCAGACTCATAAAAGAAATAATTTAATTGCTCACATACGTAATTACCCCTTATATCTGTATATAAAATACTCACACCATTATGTGTGAATGATTTTGCAATAATAAATACTGTGTCCTGTGATGCACGCGCCCTTGAAAATGTATAATCCCCTGAAGGTACACATTTTGAAAACACAAACAGCATTACTATTGAAAGATTTGCATATTTATTTGTGTGCTTTTCACGCACTAAACTGGAAATTGTGTGCACTATTGAAGGGTTGTGTTGATAAAGAATACAAAAGTATCGATGATATGCCGCCATCAACGGAGTAGGATGAGTTTGTCAGAAGTGGTAAGGCCAGTAAATGCAACCATGAACTGAAGAAGAAATAAGGTTTGTTTTCTCGAGTCTCCCTTGCATAAATAAGTAACAAATAGAGGTAGTTATAGAGATAGAGAGAACTACAGACAAAAACAAGAAAACCACAGATTCTAATGCGAAGCTTTTACATATGGAGGTAATGTATTGATGGAATGTGTTCACTACATCATCGCGTGTAAGCAACATTCTACACCACATCAATTGGTTCATACCAGTGCGGTTACAGATCCAGCAGATTAACAATCTCACTAAAAAAAAAAAAGAATCTTAATTCGGAACCCATAATTTAGATAATCATCGTTTTAAAGCTGCAAAGAATAAATGTGCCATTTATTGGGTTGCTAAAAAAGTTTTGTTATTTTTCTAAACCGCTTTCGAGGCATATTTAGCTCCACCAATTTATCGATTCTGAATTGATAAAACATCCTAGGTTATGAGTTCAAATACTCATCCCATACTCACTGAATTGGTAAGACAAGTTATGGGGACAAATACTCACTCATCCTTTCGTACAAAAAGATAGTAATTCGATGGGGTAAAGTCTAGAGATAATGGCATATGCGAGAAAACTTCGTATCTTAGTGCGTGGAGTTTTTGACTGGTGACCAAAGAGGCATGTGCATTTTCATACTGGGTAATCCTGACGGATTCTCTATCGACTTGGCGAGAGTACAATTCAGTTGTAATCGATGTATACTGTTTGAGGGCTCTTAATTGATGGGACCGGCCTTAGGCCACCGAATGCACAACATTTTCTTTCTTAAGCCACTTCGGCCTTTTCCAGACTTTCGATCGCCTGACTAGGTCCCACCTTGGCCCGTTTTCGATGACACTGTTGTACACAGTGTATTTTTTTATCGCTCATAGCCGAACGATAAAAAAAACGAAAGGTTCGAAGAAGACGAGATGGAAGTTCAGTCCAGAAAATTTTTTCGCTCAAAATACTCGCCAGTCTAAATCATCCTATTCAACACCGTAATTAATTACCGGTCATTTCCTGCGTTCTCTTGGCCGCTTTCGTCTCCATCTTCGATGCACTTGTACTTGGCTCTGAACTTGGTTAACCATCTTTGTATTGTACATTCCGTCTATTCAGACAAAGATCTTGCTATCACTCATTATTTATGCTCGATGGGGTTTGTATTACAGGAGTAGTGTCGAAGAATCTATTCCAAAAATTAATAATTAATTAGCAACTATTGTTCTACCGTAATATAAATTTTTAAAGAGTAACGCACGCTTTCCAGCTGGACATGGAAATTATTGACCCTAGTGTTTGGCTGTCTGGCTGGCGCACTTTTAGAGATTATGCTATTCAGTTCTCCGGAACATCTGCAATATTAGGCAAAGTATGCCGATTATTTGCCAACGGATAGAGATTGGATGTTAGGGTGTGATCTTCAATCAAGCGAACTGCTAGTTTCCTTTTATCTGTCGAGCTGACGTGGAAAATATTTGGGGCCGAACTCCAAAGATGAAAGCTATACTCAAGCAACGTTCTAACTTGTCCATCAAACTGATCCCAAAACCAGCAATACAGACAGCAACAGACATTTCGATCGTGGCGTAATAAAAACTTTCTTGGCTATTGGAGGCCAGGCGAATCGAATGTATCTTAAGTTAAAGAGTTGCCCCCTCACTGAGACAAAATGTCACTGTTGCCAGTTGCAAATTAAAGGTAGATAGTGACTGAGTGGATATGAAATCTTAACAGAGAAGACTGACCTTGAGGCCACACTTGCAGATATGCATGTTGTAATGTGTGTAACAGCTTTGAAGAAACCGTTTTCACAGTCCACACAAACATCTTAATCAGTTTTTTTTTTAACCGAAGCTCGAAATGGGAGTAAAGGCCGATGGAAAAATGATTATCAGTGGCATATATTTAAAAGAACTTTAAAATAGATAAAATAAACATGAAAATTACTATGCCTAACTATGAGAAATGTGTTGCACTAAGATAAAATAAATTCACTACCTATAACAAAAATGAATTCGCTTCAAAACAATTACAGTCAACTTTAAATAAATGTTCGAAGCTTTAAAAGGATACTTCAAGCTATAAAACGAATAGTTGCACTTTAAATTTAGGAGTCAAATCCAAAGACGGCACACTTCTTTCCAATGAGGACATCTTTTCAGAATTGCTCAATCCCGAGCAGGGCACTGAAGATGACAGACCTATGGTCGAGATTAGGGCAGAAAGTAGTCCTACGGAAGAGGAAATAACTTTGGCGATCAAATCGTGGGCGCAGTGGCGTAAGTGTCGGATCACTACGCATGAGGTTCCAAGTTCGAATCCCAGAAACACCAAAAAGTCTGAGAAACATCCGAGAGTATTGTTGACACGAAAAAGCTTCTCAAATCGCCGTTCGGATTCGGCATTAAACTGTAGGTCCCTTCCATTCGTCTGAAAAATATAACGCACACAACATGAGTGGTTGCGAGAAGCTAGGCCCTGGCACTTTAAAGAGCTGTTGCGCCAAATATTTGTATTTGTATTTTGATCAAATCGCTAAAAGTTGGCAAATCTGCTGGTGTGGATGAAATATGAGCAGAAATGATCAGGGCTTTAGGTAAAGAGGGAGTGCAATGGGTCTCTCGTGTCATTGAAGTGACCTGGGAATGCGTTCAAACACCTGGTAATTGGCAAATACGGGTGATTGTCCCTCTTTTTAAAAAAGGGGACAATCGAGATTGCGCCAACTACAGGGGTATATCTCTCTTAGGTCTCCCTGAAAAAGTCTTTGCTAAGGTGTTAGAAACGCGTTCCAGTGCTGTGGTTGAGGATAGTTTGGGTGATGAGCAATGCCGATAGTAGTCCAACCGACGACCAGTTATTCACTTTCAGAATGGTTCTTGAGGAGGCCTGGGAGTATGCTAAACCTGTCTGCACTTGTTTGTTGATTTGGAGAAAGCATATGATAGGGTCCCTCGAGGCAAACTCTGGAGAGTTCTGCAGGAGTATGGGATTGATGGTTCCCTGTTAAGGTCGATTCAGTCTTTATACACCCTCTCCTTTTCTTTGTATGTATATATGAACTGGATGTTATAGCGCAGCCGTGGCGGACAATTGTTCAACGTGGGAGACTAAAGGATTAACCATTTGCTCTTTGCGGATGACTTGGTCATGCTTGGGTCCTCTCAAACCGAACTTCAGCGCGCACTCGAATGGTTTTGTAGCCGTTTGTGATGATGCTGTAAGTAATGGTCGTTTCCAGAACGCCCATTCAGTGCACTTTGCATGTTAGTGGAGTCCCACTGAAGCAGGAGAGTAAGTTTAAGTACCTCGGCGTCTTATTCACGAGTGATGGAAAGAGAAATGCCGAGTTATCTTGTAGAATTGGTCAGGCTGGATCAATTTTGAGAGAGCTTGGCCAATCTGTTATAAGGAAGGCCGAACTTAGTATTCAAGCTAAAATATCGATTTTTAACTCGGTGTATGTTCCAACTCTGACCTATGGTCAGAAATTTGGGTAATGACCGAAAGAATAAAATCGCGGATACAAGTTGCCGAAATGAGGTTCCTTCGCGGTGTTGCTGGATTAACTCTTAGGGATCGAGTGCCCAAAACCAGAGTAAGTGAGGCGCTTAATGTTGAACAGCTACCTCTCCGAACGGAGCAATCTATGCTTTGATGGTTTGATCACGTAGTGCATATCCCCCCAAAACGGGGGGGATATGCACTCGTGATATTTCTCGATTTCACTTTACTTTTGAGATATGACATTCCACAATTGTGGGACACAATGGATCCAGAGATCCAATTGCAGGCTGTGATATGCCATACAGACTGACGCCATATACCATACAGTGGGCGTAGTGGTTAGTGTGTCGGACCACTGTGCGTGAGGTTCAATGTTCGAATCCCAGAAAGTTTTTTCATGATCCCACCTCTCGCGAACGTTTGACAAACGTCCGAGTATTGTGTCCACGAAAAAGCTTCTCAAAAATAAATTAAAAATTTCGTGCGAAAAATATAATACATACAACACGAGTGATTGCGAGAAGCTAGGCCTAGGCCCTTCATAGGCTGTTGCGCCAAATATGTATTAATATATGCATGTATGTATATACATATATATGTAAATATGTAAATATGTAAATATGTATGTATGTATGTACGTATGCCATACAGACACCCCATAGACCTAACCCAACAATTGGTACACTGATGGTTCAAAAATGTCAAATGGGGTTGGAGCTGGTATCTTTGGCCCCAACTACAAACTCTTTACACCACTAGGTCAATCCACTAATATCTTCCAAGCAGAGGTCTATGCCATCGAGCTCTGTGCCAGAGAATGCATTAGACGAAACCTCCGAAGATCACATATTAATATAATGTCAGATAGCCAAGCAGCACTCAAGGCTCTCACGTCCTTTGACTATAAGTCTAAGCTGGTTTGGAACTGTCTCCAGACGCTTTTGCAGCTTACTGCACACAATAATATCACACTAATGTGGGTCCCCGGTCACATAGGTATCCCTGGTAATGAAGCGGCTGATAAGCTTGCCAGACTAGGTGCCCAATCACCTTATATTGAACCTGAACCCTTCTGCGGTTTACCCACCAGCCAGATTAAAATAGAGCTACTCCGCTGGGAACGCGAACAAATGCTCTCTCACTGGAATGCTCAACCCGGCCTAAGACATTCCAAGAAATTTATTAACTTCTCAAAAAATAGAACTAGAGACATTCTATCAATGAGCAAACAGAATGCTAAGATCCTTACTGACTTCCTAACTGGACATTGCGCTCTCAACTACCATCTCAAGAAAATGGGCCATGTTTAATCGGAAATGTGCCGTCTCTGTCTTGAAGACACCGAAACAGTCCATCACATACTCTGTGGCGTTCCATCACCTTCTGACGTCACCTCTTCTTCAGCTCTTCTTAGCTTCAAGATTCAGCTCGTTGACAAGCTCAAAATCAATTAACCAGGGGATAGCACAACAGATATTTTTTAGGTCGCAGTGCTCCAGGCGTCAGTCTCTGCCTTCCTCCCCATATACCTCAAAAAAAAAAAAAAAAAAAAAACCCAACATGATACTCAACAACACCGAAGTCCAACATATGCTAGCTAATCTTAACAGATAAGGTTGATGTCGACAACCCAGCCAAATTCATTGGGCACGTTCTGGTTCCAGAGACTGGCTGCTTAGGCGCGTCAGATTACGTATAACGCAAAAACAGTTTAGCCCATCAGTCAGTGTTAAGCTTTTCCCTCGCAATTAACGAACACAAAATACAACATTTCAAATACAAAATTAACTGGGAAATGGTCAAAATAATCAGGAATACGTAAATTTACCAAGATTTTATCGACACTTAAAAGAATTTACGCAACCTGAACTTTGATAATCAGCTGTCTTTGTTTGTATTGGTTTGGATTCGCCTTCAGGGAAAATCCACATAGATTTTTCTTTTTTGAGTTTGCCTGAGCCAACTGATTTAATGCCACATAGATATCTGAGGCAATTGCCCAATCAGAAATACGCAAAATCCAGATATCTGGAAACCAGAACGTGCTCATTCACATTTATCTACAAATCCTAGACTAATTCATTCGCTGACTACTCGCCACTGGTGCAATCGCTCCACCTACTTAGATAAATGATGAATTACTAAAGTTTAAACAGCAAATTATTACACACTACCTACCTTTAAATTATTCCTTCTCCGGGTGAATTCCACCTCGAAACACTCCCCAAACGAATCCAGAAACTTCTGCATGAAATTCCTATGCGAAATAATTCGGGCGTCGTCAATCAGATTGGTGTTGATGTAATTTATACAGGATTTGGCAAAGTCTGTAGCTGCCGCCCTGGCATGTCGGTCACAGAATTCCTCCCATCCTGTTCCGATTTGATAGGAACTTCCACCGAGCCCACTGCCGACAACCCCACCAGCCGTGGCAACACCACTCGTATTCTGCAGTGTCGTTGTGCTGGTGTTACTATCGCCACTTGTCGGACCCATAAAGCCGCCGTGTATTAATCCACTACTGTTGGCAGGCGCTCTTGCAGCAGTACCTCCTCTGGAGCCTGCGGTATTGGTATTGCTAAAGCCGCCCACTACGGCTGCTGACTCTGCACTGGTATTTATATGATTTCTGACTAAATTTACAGCTGATGTGGTGGGCTCGCCCATGGCAGAGTAGTCCTGTTGCTGAATTTGATGCTGCTGCTGCTGCTGCTGTTGTTGTTGCTGTAGCGGTTGCTGATTGTTGTAGTATATTGATTCTCCATCGTTTGGCGATGCAACAGCCATAACAAAATTCAGTAGAATCAAACTACCGACACGAAAATAGTTTTATTTTTATTTACTCCTCTTTTTTTCTGATTATTTTCCTTATTCCTTTTCTCTCAACTATTGAACACTCCTGTGTGGTGCGGGTTGGATTATTTTATTTTGTTGTTTTCTTGCAGAAAATTCGTGATCTCTGTGGAAAAGAATGAAGAATAAAAATGTAATCAGTTGGCGCTGATAAAAATACATCAACCCATGAATGTACGATTACCCCCACACACAGATTTATTTGTTTTTTTTTTTTTTTATTGTGTTTTATAGACAAGAGAATTCGCCCCAAAAGAAGAAACATATACAGTGGTTCAGAAAATGAATTGTATGAGTGAAGTGATTTCTTTTCTATAAAACATTTTTGTTCTAAGAATTTTTAAGAGAATTTCTGCCGCACTTGGTTGACGATGGGCACAAAAAAAAATGTAATTTATTTAAAAAAGCCCTACATGCTTTTGCGTTCTTTAAAATGTTTCCCTAATAGAAGTTTCCGTCTACGAGAAGTGTACGTTGTTAAAGTACAATACAAATTAGATGTTGCCACGGTTCCGCCCGCGCTCCGAAAACGTAATATGCGTTTGTTTGCTTTGTTTCCAAAAACATACAGCACGAATTGCTGAAAAACAAAAATCATTGCTTATCAAGCAAAATCCGTTCTCACATTGTCGAGCATGTACAAAACCATGAATGTGCAAAAATGCTGTTTTGGGAAAACTCTTTTTAATGTTTGACCGTTTACTATAAATCAGCTTTACAATTTGCGTCTTCCTAAACAAAAGTGGGTATTCGTATTCGTGGTTTTGCTAAATTCCGAATTTGTCAACTTTATATTGGCGGACATATTCAACTCAAAATTAGCAAAAAAGGGTATTCGTTTTGCCCCACCCGACGATATTAAATCTCTCTCTCGTCTCTACTAAAAAAAAAAAATCACGCAGCACATATGCGACATTACATAAACTGAAAAACTGACAAATATGATCGTCCTAACGATATCGCCTGCACGATAGCTGTCGTCTTAAAATGTTAGTCGTTTCGAGGTATTTCTTTTTGGACTTTTGAGTTAGAAAGGGCAAGAATCCTATCTAAACATCAATTGTGCTTTCTTCGAAATAATTAGATAGAGGTAAATGTAAAACAACGTTTAGTTAAGCAAGATTCACAAAAGCGAAGCAGATTTGGTAATGCAATCAAAGGTCAATAAACATTCTTCTTCTTCCTTTTTCAGCGAGGTTATGACCCGAAAACAAGGGATCATAACCCTCCCACTTCACCGCATTTTGGCGCTCATAGGCCTGCCTCTTCTGCCTCGCGATGTCCAATAAAACGGCCAATAAAACATTATGAACTAAATAGATATATATAGTATACATTTAGTTGTCTATTTGGCCGCATCATCTTGAAATTGTATGCTTTTGAATCAAATATAGATTTCTTTGACAATCCAGTCCGAAAATCCTACACAACTACGCTCAATAGGTAGGTAACGTGATAGCTGCGTTACGGGAAGCAGGTAGTAACGATATCTCTCATTAACATTAAATGATCATCGTCTTTAAAGCTACGGGTGCCCTCAGAGCCATATGTACGAGAATATTCAATATACCTATACTATGAGCATATTAGTGATGGGCGCATTCGAATGATATAATCGATTAAAATCGATTCTTCCAATACTCGAGATATCTCTAGACATCGTCCGAAATCTTCGAATAATTTGCTATACTTCATACTTCTGTCGAAGCGAGAACCGAAAACGAAGGCAAAGGGTAAACATAAATCAAAAACTCGAATAATCATTAGAGATGAGTGCATATGCATATGAGAACACAATCGCCAAGAATCGAAACATGAGATTTAACTACCATATATCTGAGTAAAATAGTACTCGTTTCATTTTAAAGGCGGATAGTAGCAAAGCGAATGAATCGAGTACTTTTTTACTCGGATACACATCTCATATCTCGAATCGCGATATGAGTGGAATCGAGAGCTTTGTTTGTGTATTCAACCACTCGGCGTGTGTTCTCATATACATACCACCTTGATCAAAAAGTTCCCGGAACAAAAACCGTGTGGCGCTCCCATCGTTCCGATTTGAGTTCTGTTTTCTTTGTTAAGTTGGTACATCTGTGGTTGATATTCCCTCTAAATCTTAGCGTCATAGCTTGACTAACTTTGCAAAAGTTACGTAGCCAAGAGTACATCTATCTCTGTGTGTGTTGGCGATTTTATACCAGACCAGAATTGTGAGCAGAAAATTCGTGGATTTTGCACCATGATAACGCACCGTCGCACAGTGCCATCATTATTCGTAATTTTTTGACGAGGAATGCAACAAATACCATCCAACAGCCACCGAATTCACCTGATTTGGCTCCCTGTGACTTCTTTCTGTGCAATCGCGTTAAAAAATCATTACGGGGAACGCGTTTCAGCAGCCGAGAGGAAGTAATGGAAAAATCGCAGGAAGCACTGATGGACATACCGAAAACCGAATATAAAAAATGTTTCGAAGATTGGATCAAGCGCTGGCATAAGTGTGTTGCAGTCGATGAGGATTACTTTGAAGAGGACAATATAGATTTAGATGAATAAACTTGTATTTTTAATTTTCTGAATAAATTCCGGGAACTTTTTGATCAAGGTGGTATAGCACTCATATATTGAATGATCATTCGATTATACGGATCACTCGACTACTAATGTCTCGATTTTTTAAATCAATCGATTATGCCCATCACTAGAGCATACATATATGTCAAATTACTTGTATACTTTTTTTATTATGCGCTAGATTTGCTCGAACTTCTTATTCGAAGATCCTTGATGTGAAAGCTTCCACCGATCTTCGAATAAGAAGTTCGAAGATCCGTGGAAGCTTTCACATCAAAGAAACCATCGTACAAAAAATAGAGCGCGACCGGCTCAGTTGGTATTGCCACGTTCAAAGAAGAGATTATTTGAACCCTGTTAAAAAGGCAATGTCAATGCACATTCCAAAGACATCGCGATGTAGGAAAGGCAGGCCTATAAACGCCTGGATCAGACAAATGCGACGACATCGGCATTTCATTGGCCTCAGTAAACGAGTGATCCAAAATCGGCGGGCCAGCCGATATTTTCTGAGGTCAAATAGGCGAACCCCACAGGCGGATCAGTAGAAATGCGGTGAAGTGGGAGGGTTGTGATCCCTTGTTTTCAGATCATAGCCTCGCTGATAAAAGGAAGAAGATTTGCTAAGAACACTAACAAATCCGATTACTACAAAGAAATCTAAAAATGGTCACAAAATATTCTGTCCTAAAACTGTTCAGAGAGTTCCATCACAATTTGTGATTGCGATTCTGTAAAAGAAAACTACTAGTCAGACAAAGAGAATCAATTTTCCTATATGATAGCAACTGATCTGTAAAAATGGGCTAAATGGCTATTTTCATTGTTCAGTAATCAACGAGACCAATTAATGAAACTCACAGCTAAGACTTCTAGTGATTTAATCACCCTTAAGATAACATTCAAATGGCCCTCAATCCCCGACAGACCTTAAGTGGTCAGAGGGTGCGAAAAATCCCCAGTGGGTATTTGTTAAAAATCGCAACTTGGAACGTGAGAAGCATGTATCAAGCAGGTAAACTGGAAAATGTTTTAAAAGAAATGAAAAGAATGAACACAGACATCCTAGGAGTAAGCGATGTACACTGGAAAGGTAACGGTGAAGTTACTAAAGAAAACTACACTTTTATTACTCAGGCTCAGAAGACAACCATCATAGATACAGCGTATGGATTATCGTTAATGCTTCACTGAAAAAGAATAACAGGTGTATCCAGAACCTCCAACAGTGTTATCGCTATAAAAATTAAATGGGGTGGCAATGGTGTAGTGGTAACGTCGTCAATTGCCACGCTAATGGTTCATTGTTCAAATCCTGACCTCAGCAAGCATTTATTTATTTTTCATGAAATATATAAAGTCAGTCCGATCATTTGCGAAAGTTTGTGTGAACACTACTGCGAAGGCATAACACTGGCAGTAAGTAGCTTGCTCCTGTGGCTGGAAAAATGGTTCGCTCTGTTGATGATTTGCGCTTGACATCGGTTATCGGGAAAAAGTACTGTGAATCAGAAGCAAAGACAAAAAAAAATAAAAAATATTCCCCAGTTATCTGGACAATATCCCCGGAGAATCTCTAAAGCATAAACAACTGAGCTTCAAGAACCACTACACAAAAAAAAATCTTTCTCTCTCTCACACTATCTATCCTTTCCAACGCCCGCACTGTGTGCAAACATGTTAAAAGTATTCATAACCCTTTGAGTGCGCGCAAATTATATAAAAAAAAAATATATATATAATAGAACGGCAATAAATATTATTCAGGTTTATGAAGAATGGTTGGATGACAAAAGGAAAATATTCAAGAATTATAGTGCCAGATATAAAGCAATCAATTCTATAATTGAGCAAAAAATTAGGGAAGTGAAGAACGCTTTCTGGGCGGAGCAATGTAGAGAGGTTTAGGCTCCCATAACACTCAGACTCGTTTCGGTCCATTGTACTACCAGGTAGGGACATTACTTTGGTGCAGTGGATGAAAAAACATCGATGATATCCGTTTTCCTTTTATTCTCGGGTGACTGTTGGTTGCTGTTCATTCCAAAGTTCATTAGCAATGCTCATGGCCAGCTTCTTGTGGATGACGACAAAATTCTGCAGAGGTGGCGGCAGTATTGTGAAGAGCTTTTAAATGAACAGTTTCCCCGGCTATACTTTCCAAGAGCCACCCCTAACTGTGAAGAAATACCCGATATTACAGTCGAAGAAGTTAGTGAGGCGGTCAAATACTCCAAAAAACGAAAAGCGGTTGGGCCAGACGAGATGCCCTCTGAGTTCTGGAAAAAGATGGGAGACGTCGGGTTCAGATGGCTCAGAATTCTCATCTCCAAATTCGTGAGAGGTGATCCAATGCCGAATCAATGGAGGGAAAGTTACCTTCTCCCTGTATACAAAGGGAAGGGTGATACGCGAAACTGTGATAACTACCGTTCGATCAAGCTGATGTCACACACCATGAAGATCGTTGAGGTGGCCGACTGCGAAAAATAATACGGCTATCTGATGATCAGTGCGGGTTTGTCTCGGGTAAATCAACCACAGATGCAATCCAAAGTATAAGGATCATAATGGACAAACATCGTGATTCCTTAAGGGATTTGCATATTGCATTGGTTGACTTTGAAAAGGCATTCGACAGACAACCACGAGATTTGATATGGGTGGCGTTAAGACATCGAGGGGTTCCAAAAACCTATGTACAGGTAATCATGAACATGTACGAAGGAGCAAAGACAAGAGTAAAATGCCCCGCTGGAGTAACCGAAGAGTTCCCAATCAAAGTCGGGGTGCACCAGGGAAGCGTTTTAAGTCCTTTGCTCTTTATTACAGTCCTTGATTATCTGCTTGAAGGTAAAGTGATGGATCCCAAGGTATATCAGTTATTCTTTGCTGACGATGGAGCCATCATAAGTGAGGATTCTACATCCCTGCAACGAGCACTTGATGTGTGGGTGGACGTTTTGGAGGGAAATGGGTATCGCATTAGTTCAAAAAAGACAGAGTACTTCTGCTGCCCGTTCTCTGATCCACTCAGGCCTATTCTAGGCATTTATTTGAATGGAACAGTGCTTCCCAAGTGCGAAAAGTTCAAATATCTGGGATCTATGATCAATAGCAAAGCAACTTGTGATGACGACATCAATCATCGCGTAAGCGTAGGGTGGATGAAGTGGCGAGAAAATTCCGCTATCTTCTGTGACAGAAAAATGCCACCTAAGTTGAAAGGAAGGCTCTACACCGCAGTTGTGCGTCCAGCGCTCACATACGGTTCACAATGTTGGACGATGTACAAAACGTATGAGAGTAAATTAACGGCAGCTGAGATGAAGATGCTTCGCATGACAGCAGGAGTGACAAAGCTTGATCGAATAAGAAGTTCGAAGATCCGTGGAAGCTTTCACATCAAGGAAACCATCGTACAAAAAATAGAGCGCGACCGGCTCAGCTGGTATTGCCACGTTCAAATATCTATGCACGTTCCAAAGACATTGCGATGTAGCAAAGGCAGGCCTATAAACGCCTGGATCAGACAAATGCGACGACATCGGCATTTCATTGGCCTCAGTAACCGAGTGATCCAAAATCGGCGGGCCTGCCGATATTTTCTGAGGTCAAATAGGCGAACTCCACAGGCGGATCAGTAGAAATGCGGTGAAGTGCGAGGGTTGTGATCCCTTGTTTTCGGATCATAACCTCGCTGATAAAAGGAAGAAGATATACTAGATTTAAAAAAAAAAAATAATGTATACTAAACATACTGGAATTCATCTAGCAAGAGTTTGTATCATTATGTATGACCCAAGATTATTTGGTGTCCATAAAAACTTCAAGTTGTTGTATCGTTTCACACTTCTTAATGTGGATTAATTGGCACACCAATTTTTGCCTGAAAATTCAGAAACACGTGGTGGCGTTCTAATTTGGATACATTTGGCGAGGTAGATGCTGTTGCGAAATCGTCGCCATCTGATTGATCACAAAAAGTGAGAATACTCTAGATATTCCACATCAGCGGTGCTTCTATTTCGTTTCATTTGTTTTTTTCCTTATAAAAACGCACAAAATAAACGGATTTTGACATGCTTGATGTCAAATGCCAAGCAATTGTTTAGTTCGAAGATTCGAACTTGTTGCAGTAAAGTCAAGTCTTATTCATAGGGATTCGAGCAATTGATTTATGCGTTTACTTTGATATGGGACTTATCTTCGAGCAATTGCTAGTTTTAAGAATACCACCCAGCGTCTGGCGAACAAACCTTCTTACTCAGCTAAGTATAGCGGATTTATTCTCTGAATAGCGTTTAGAATTTTGCCACGTAAATGGGTATCCTTGCACAAAAAAATATTAGAATTAGTGTTTTTTTCATTTCAACGTCACACTCCATGTGGATGTGAAAAAATTTCTCGCTTTGCGGGACGGACTGATGATAAAACCACCCAACAACAATGTGTTAAGACAAATCTAAGAATTAATAACAGATGGCATACCACAATCTATATACATATAATAAAATGATAACAAGGGCTCTTGATGGGCGCATATAATGCAGAATATTAGAATACGTTCTTTTTGGTTTAAAGTAGATGTAAACCAAAATGAAGGTCAAACAACATCGACCTGAAATATCGAAAGGAGTAGTAAAGTCGTACACGGGTTTCAAAAGTACTACGAAAGACAACGCTGCTCCCACTCCCAAAACAGATTGCCCTAGGATAAAAGAATTGACGACTTTACTACTATAGTGGAAGTTCTATAACTCCAACTTCTTCTTCTTCTTCCTTTTATCAGCGAGGCTATGATCCGAAAACAAGGGATCACAGCCCTCCCACTTCACCGCATTTCTACTGATCCGCCTGTGGGGTTCGCCTATTTGACCTCAGAAAATATCGGCAGGCCTCCCGATTTTGGATCACTCGGTTACTGAGGCCAATGAAATGCCGATGTCGTCGCATTTGTCTGATCCAGGCGTTTATAGGCCTGCCTTTCCTACATCGCGATGTCTTTGGAACGTGCATAGATATTGCCTTTTTAACAGGGTTCAAATGATCTCTTCTTTGAACGTGGCAATACCAGCTGAGCCGGTCGCGCTCTAATTTGTGTACGATGGTTTCCTTGATGTGAAAGCTTCCACGGATCTTCGAACTTCTTATTCGATCAAGCTTTGTCACTCCTGCTGTCATGCGAAGCATCTTCATCTCAGCTGCCGTTAATTTACTCTCATACTTTTTGTACATCGTCCAACATTGTGAACCGTATGTGAGCGCTGGACGTACAACTGCGGTGTAGAGCCTTCCTTTCAACTTAGGGGGCATTTTTCTGTCACAGAAGATAGCGGAATTTTCTCGCCACTTCATCCACCCTACGCTTACACGATGATTGATGTCGTCATCACAAGTTGCTTTGCTATTGATCATAGATCCCAGATATTTGAACTTTTCGCACTTGGGAAGCACTGTTCCATTCAAATAAATGTCTGGAATAGGCCTGAGTGGATCAGAGAACGGGCAGCACAAGTACTCTGTCTTTTTTGAACTAATGCGATACCCATTTCCCTCCAAAACGTCCACCCACACATCAAGTGCTCGTTGCAGGGATGTAGGATCTTCACTTATGATGGCTCCATCGTCAGCAAAGAATAACTGATGTACCTTTGGGTCCATCACTTTACCTTCAAGCAGATAATCAAGGACTGTAATAAAGAGCAAAGGACTTAAAACGCTTCCCTGGTGCACCCCGACTTTGATTGGGAACTCTTCGGTTACTCCAGCGGGACATCTTACTCTTGTCTTTGCTCTTTCGTACATGTTCATGATCATCTGTACATAGGTTTCTGGAACCCCTCGATGTCTCAGCGCCACCCATATCAGATCTCGTGGTTGTCTGTCGAATGCCTTTTCAAAGTCAACCAATACAATATGCAAATCCCTTAAGGAATCACGATGTTTTTCCATTATGATCCTTATACTTTGGATTGCATCTGTGGTTGATTTACCCGAGACAAACCCGCACTGATCATCAGATAGCCGTATTATTTTTCGCAGTCGGCCACCTAATACCCGCTCAACGATCTTCATGGTGTGTGACATCAGCTTGATCGAACGGTAGTTATCACAGTTTCGCGTATCACCCTTCCCTTTGTATACAGGGAGAAGGTAACTTTCCCTCCATTGATTCGGCATTGGATCACCTCTCACGAATTTGGAGATAAGAATTCTGAGCCATCTGAACCCGACGTCTCCCATCTTTTTCCAGAACTCAGAGGGCATCTCGTCTGGCCCAACCGCTTTTCGTTTTTTGGAGTATTTGACCGCCTCACTAACTTCTTCGACTGTAATGTCGGCTATTTCTTCACAGTTAGGGGTGGCTCTTGGAAAGTATAGCCGGGGAAACTGTTCATTTAAAAGCTCTTCACAATACTGTCGCCACCTCTGCAGAATTTTGTCGTCATCCACAAGAAGCTGGCCATGAGCATTGCTAATGAACTTTGGCGAACGAATCTCCTGAGCATTGTTCCTTCTTTGGGCGGCTATTTTGAAGATAGTGGCGCTCTTGTTCATATTGTGTCTTCGCAGCTCCTGGATAGCCTGGTTTGCATCAGCAACCGGGGAAAATATTTTCTCCAGCTCCCGATACAGGCCCTCCGTACTCTCTGCTTGAAGCTGGGCGCACTTCTTCTTCGCTTTTTTCTTGCAGCATCTGTATTCCATTTCGAGGCGAGCTTTTTCGTCATTATTATTAGAGGGGCACTTTGACCAAGCTTTGAAAGCCAATTTCTTCTCATTTATCAGCATCTTAGCTTCATCACTCCACCACCATGTTTCTTTGGCGTGTTGATGGTGGCCTTTTGAAGCTCCTAGCAGTGATTTGGCCTTATTTAAGCAAGTTCGCTGTAGGGAATCCCACATATTTTGTGCTCTGCACTCTTCATCCTCAGCTCCGTTGATGGTGTGAGAGAGGTAATTTTTCATTACGAAAACAAAAGCTTCGCCTTTTTCTTTGTCCAGATTGTACCACTTGATTTTCTCAGAGACCCTTGTTTGTTTGCTTTTCTTCGGTGTTTTCATAAAAATTTCTGTTAGCAGGAGACGGTGTTGCCGAGCGATTGCCTCTCCCAGGATCACTTTGCAATCTTTTACCCGGGGCTTCATGAAACTGCCTACCAAATGGTAGTCAATCTGAGTTTCATCTCCACCACTGCTGTAAGTGATCAGGTGTCGGCTTTGTTTGATGAACATGGTATTTAACACGATAAGACCGTGTGATTTGCACATGCTTAGGATGTCTTCACCAGGAAGGTTCCTGGTGCCATATCCTAGTCCTCCATGGCAGTCTTCATAGTCTTCGTTTGATTTCCCGACATGTCCATTCAAATCTCCTCCAACAAATAGAAATTCTTCCTTTGGGATGTTCTTAAGGAGATTGTGGAAATCTAGCAAAATGCATCTTTATCTCTCTGATTGTACCCATCGTGGGGAGCATATGCACTGACAATATTCCACACCTCTCCTTGTATTACTAGTTTGAGAGACATCAAACGGTCGCTGGACTTCGAAATGCTCAAGACGTTACCAAGTAGCTCTGCCGCAAGGATGATACCGATTCCGTTCTTAGACTTTTCCGTTCCGTAGTAGAACATCTTGTAATCTTTTGTCCTAACGTCCAAGAAACGCGCCCGATTCCCGGTGTTTTTCCATTTCGTCTCTTGGACACACAAGATGTCCACCCGCCTTCTATTCATCATCTCTTCCAGCTCGTAACTTCGACCGGTCATGCTTCCAACGTTCCAACTCGCGACCCTCAAATTGCGTCCAAACTGTTTCATTATTTTGCTAGCCCCCGGAATCCGTATAGCTCTGACCCGAACATTTCTGCTCGGTCCAGGATCAGTACCATGCACAGCAGTGGTAGTGCCTGGCGGGGTAGTGCATTTCCTTTTTGCAAGTATTACCATAATGATACAGTTTTGCAATACAATTTTTTGCACCATATTGCGATGGTGTTTGTTGTTTGACACGTGCATGCTCCTGTTTTAGTATTGTTTGATCTTTCTTTTATGACACCGGTGATCTCCAGTCGTGTCAACCCACGGACTCGCATGCACACTTGTGGGAGGGTTTTTAAGGTAGTATATGTGTCGCTAGGCTCACTTGGGTGTTATATTGCCTAGATCTGATTTGTCCCCTTAGTCGCCTTTTACGACAAGCGCTGGTTGTTGGGGGGGGGCGCTGCAGTGATATTCTTAACCCGTCCCTGCACGGGGACTATAACTCCAACTTCTATAAGCGGAAAACCTCTATAAGACAAATTTATGTTCCCTTGACCTTGTAGGAATGGCGCCACGGATATCGTAATACGAGTATCCTCAAACTTCGTTTTCCGGAGGGGTATGTCAACAATTGTCAGGCAGGCGCCTGAGGCTAAGTCGGTCTAAGTATTTATTTATTTGCAAATCTATATACATATATAAAACTAAGTTGATATTTTGTGCGTTTACGTATAACTCACGTAATTTTCAACCAATTCACTTGGTTTTTCTCTTAAACTATTCAGAAAAACAATGAGAAGGACATAGGCCCTTTTTTTTAAAAAAAAAAAATGACTTTTGTATTCAAGAAAATGCAAAATGAATATCTACGGACACATGTAATTCAAAACGAATGGCATAAATTCTGTTGACAAAACATCGAAATACAAAACATACGACGTTAAGTGAAACTGCGTTCCAAAGAGCAATTCCACCACCATTCACTTCATTGACTGTTTTTTTTGCTTTATTCCAAAGTGACACATTTGCCAGTCGATTATTATACACGGAAGTCCCGCAGTATTACACATGGAATAAATCGAACAAACTTTTTGCAAGACGCAGGCAAGGGAAGCCAGTTCCAGGTCATCAAAATGTATTTCAAACCGATGCATTAGGAAGACTTTATACAATTCATCCAAGACATGACGACTGTTTTTATTTGCGTCTTCTATTGATCAACGTTCGTGGACCAACATCCTTTGCAAATTTGAAAACATTAGATGGATTAGAGTGCCCAACTTATCGTGAGACATGCCGTCACTCACATTTGCTCGAGGACGATGCTCACTGGGATTCTACGCTCGCTGAATCGTCAATTATTGCACCGCCTCATCAGATTCGTACACTATTTGCGATAATCATAGCAACGTGTAGCCCATCGAACCCATCTGAATTGTGGACAAATAATGCAGATTTTATGACGGAAGATATTTTGAATCGAATGCTTAGAACAACATCGAATCCGCATTTGCTAACAAAACCAGAAATGCATAATAAAGCTCTCATAATGATCGAAGATATTTGCCCTGCAATTGCAAACAAAGTGTTATCCCAATTAGACATGCCATTGTCAAATCGACAATTACAAGATTTGTATAATCTAGATTTGCTGCGTGAACATAATTTCGAGCGCAATAATTTAACTCAATTTGTTCTAACAAATGTTCCAAAATTGAACGCACAACAAAAAGATGTTTACGACATTTTGATGCGAGCAATGGCAGACAAAAGTGGTGGAACGTATTTCTTAGATGCGCCTGGTGGCACTGGAAAAACTTTATCTGGAATTGCGGCGACATTGTTGGACGGCGGCAGAACAGCACATTCTGCGCTCAAGTTGCCTTTGGACATGAACTTAAACGAAAATCCATGTAATATTACCAAAACTTCAGGAATGGCCAAAGTTTTGCAACAGTGTGAAATTTTCGTGTGGGATGAATGTCCTATGACCCACAAGAGATCATTGGAGGCATTCAATCGTACAATGAAGGATATGAGAAGAAATCAACGGCTCTCTGGTGGCGCCTTAATATTATTAGCTGATGATTTCCGGCAAACGTTGCCAGTAATTCCTCGATCCACCGCTGCTGATGAGCTTAATGCGTGTTTAAAGTCATCCACTCTGTGGAGATATGTGAGAACACTCACATTAACAATGATCCATCAGCCAATGAATTTTCAAAGCAATTGTTGAAAATTGGCGATGGAAAAATGCCGATAGACAATGAAACTGGCCTAATAACATTACCAACAAATTTTTGCAATGTTGTTCAATCAAAAGAAGAATTGATTCGATAAGTTTTTCCAAACATTGTACAACAATACAAGACACATGTTTGGCTGAGCGAAAGAGCTATATTGGCGGCAAAAAACAAAGACGTTAAAGAAATTAATGAGACCATTTTAAAAGAGATACCAGGAGAAGTGTTCACCTTCAAGTTAGTCGATACCATTATGAATGAAGATGAGGTGGTCAATTATCCCATAGAATTTTTAAATTCATTGGATTTACCAGGCCTGCTACCGCACATATTGCAATTGTAAGTTGGAGCACCAATCATCATGCTTCGTTATATCAACCAACCAAAATTGTGCAATGGCAGAAGACTTGCGGTTAAGAAGCTAATGACCATAATTATTGAAGCCACTATTTTAAATGGGAAATTCAAAGGTGAAGACGTTTTAATTCCACGTATACCGATGATAATAACAGACACCACATTCGAATTCAAACGTTTGCAGCTTCCAGTGCGACTGGCTTTTGCAATAACCATCAATAAAGCGCAGGGACAATCTTTGCAAGCGTGTGGTTTGAATTTGGAAAATAATTGTTTCTCACATGGACAATTGTATGTAGCCTGTTCACGTGTTGGGAAACCTGCTGATTTGTTTGTGTTCGCACTTGAAGGAAAAACCAAAAATATTGTTTATCACAGAGCCCTACAATAAATTCATTTGAAGGAAAAAAAAAAGTTTTCTAATTTAGCAAACAAATAAAGGAAACGTCTAGCGAAGCGGACGGGGTAACGCTAGTAGCTTATAAACTAGGTTTACAAAGCTCTTTTTAAGGAGGCATTCGGACAACAGGGCCATATGATGCCGTTTTTCAGTCTAAGTATATTATCCCATTTTTTTTAAACATTTGCATATTGTATTGGTTGACTTTGAAAAGGCATTCGACAGACAACCACGAGATCTGATATGGGTGGCGCTAAGACATCGAGGGGTTCCAGAAACCTATGTACAGATGGTCATGGACATGTCCGAAGGAGCAAAGACAAGAGTAAGATGCCCCGCTGGAGTTACCGAAGAGTCTTAAGTCTTGACTATCTGCTTGAAGGTAAAGTGACACAACCATCAATTATTTTTTGCTGTCGACGGAGCCATCATAATGACACCCATGACAGCAGGAGTGACAAAGCTTGGTCGAATAAGAAGTTCGAAGATCCGTGGAAGCCTTCACGTCAAGAAAACTATCTTACGAAAGATAGAGAGCGACCGGCTCAGCTGATATTGCCACGTTCAAAGAAGAGATCATTTGAACCCTGTTAAAAAGGCAATATCAATGAACGTTCAAAAGACATCGCGAGGCAAGCCTATAAACGCCTGGATCACACAAATGCGACATCCGCATTTCATTGGCCTAATCATGGTCCCACGGATATCGTAATCGTACCCGCAATGATTCCAAATTCTCGGTGAACCTTCTTTGCAATCCGTACATACAGCCCCGTACAGTAAATTTAGTGAGCCACTGTATAGTTATTTACCCACACATACGCACACGAATGTTTGTTTTTTTTTTTTTTTCTCCTCTCGTCAATTTACGCTGTGGGAAGTGAAAATTTTTCAACCGTCAACCAAAGGGGGCAGCATGCATTCCATCGGGGCGGCCAAATAAAAACACGAAACTCACTTGGATTTTCTAATTATACGGTCAAACCGAGCTGGCCCAGTGACGTAGTGGAAGGATTTGTGGTACTGCAGTCTTGCCAAAGCGAATACAACGAACAATTTTCTTCGCGGATGCTGTTGCGGCGATTTGTTGCGACCGCAGCCATGCGCACACCCAATATTGCCGATTGGCGAGGTTCCCACAGGAAAATTGATATTTCGTCGCACTGCTAGTGGTCCCGGGAAAGAATTTAACTCAGTTAGTTGACACAGATGTTCGTAAAGTGGGGTGATGTAGTTTTATAGCGTATGAAACACTTTTTATTGTTTATTTAGCAAAAAACACTTTCACGACAGGAAACCGTCCTACTCCGATTTAACGCCGTTTCAGTTTTTCATATTGTTCCTTTGAAAAGTGATGCATGAGCTCTGTGCTGCCAAGTTGTATTGCACATTTCTGATGGGATGTGTTCATAATGCAGGATGTGATGCCATTATATTTTAATTCCTTAAATTGTCAAATTTTAACTGCAAATATTCGTATTTATAGCATAAATGAAAATCTATCCACTAAGCTCTTCAAGCAGAGCCGGGTTTTAACCGCTCTTCAAACTATCAAACAGAATCGGCAACAAAAAGAATTTGTAGACTGGTAGGTATCTGGATGACTTATTTGGTCACGACAATAACCACGCGCGGACAACTAGCAAAAGAAAGCATGTTGTGTGGTGCCAATACTAATTAAATCGGTCATTTCCGAACTCTCGGCTGTGTGTTCTATCAAGTACATATAATATTTGGCGAATAAATATCTACTCCACTCATGGAAATGCTTAAGGAGCTGAACAATCGTCCCCAATGTCGATTTCTATTCTGAATGGACTGTGTGATGGCAGAACTAAAAGAGTTCAGCATATTTTAGCCAGTTTTGATCTCTGTTTATCAGTTTCTCCCTGCAAAATAGACATATTTGATTGCATTTATATTAGTATTACTGTCACGAAAAAGCTTCTCAAATCGCCGTTCGGATTCGGCATTAAACTTGTAGGTCCCTTCCATTCGTGTGAAAAATATAACGCACACAACACGAGTGGTTGCGCCAAATATTTGTATTTGTTTTGATTGCATTTATATATATATGTGGCGGTTAAAGTCACTGTGGTGTAAGTCATATAATATTTAGCTCATGTTGGGAACTTGAGACTTGCACCGCTATAACGTACAACATAACAGCTGTTCCTTTTATTTATCAAACCTGTGATACCATCGGTCGACGGAGCAGTGAAATTATAACTTACTCTATATTTGCATGCAACAGCTTGGCATGTGTAGCATCATTTCTGGACTTACACCAACATTTTTGAGAAGAGATTTACACCACTATGAATTTAACCGACTCATATATACCCAATGCATAATGTTTCCAATATTTTTTACAAACATTTTGCTTTTTGGAGTAAAGTTGGACACAAGCCATTCATGCATATTATATTAGCACTTCCTATAATAGACTTAAACTATTATTTCACCCAAAATTGTGGTTACATCCAACATGCACACAAAATTGGGGCAACAGCACATGGGGGATGTAGGCCTAGCTTCTCGCAACCATTCGTGTTGTGTGCGTTATATTTTACGGACGAATGGAACCTACAGTCATATCCAAACACACTTCCCTAATCTAACCTTACCTCCTAGCAATGCTGAATGCACTAAGTATCACCAAAAATCCTGTCTTACAGTAGATTACGTTACTTTTTCTGCAAATTACTCCACTTCCATTGGCACACTTCAGCATCTTTTTGATAAAATCTGATAATATATTTCGGATAGAATATATAAACTACCATCCAAAGTCTCAGCAATCGAATAAGGAGTTGTAACTAAACAAACCATTCCTTCTTCCTAACGCTGGCACTGTGTACCACACAAAAGGATATACAAAACCTGTTGAGTGTATTCTTATTATAAAAAAAACCTACAATCTTTTCTCTTTAGGGCCCACGAAATCACGCGGTAAATCCGCAGAAAAATATTCTATGTCCAGAGAGCCGGTGGTTATCGCAGGGTTATGCAGGAGATAGATGAAGTGACATGCATCTCAGTTCAAATATAGAAGTCAAAGAAGTACACAAAATACATGTCCAAAACGCGCTGTTTCCGCAAAGCAACTGAACACTGCCTAGGCACGCCAAAGAGATAGAACCGCGCGGAAACCGCACTAGGCTATTTTCCGGTGGTTGAGTTGCGATTAGGTGTGAACGAATATGAATACAATGCTGTAAATAAGAACCGCGCGCCGAATGCTGGAATTTAAGATTATTATTGTTATTTCAAATTGACGAAATAATATTTCGATATTTAGTAAGATTGGTTGGTCGCTAAATTAATTCGGTTAGGTTAGGTAGATTATCTTGACGAGGGGTACATATACAGGTACTTTTCTGGGCGAATATAAGCCCATTTCCTTGCGCGCCAAGTTTTGCTCACAGCCGTCACTGAGGCTTTGATGAACCTTCAAGTATTGTTTTCAAGTTTGCCGTATAATTTCGAAAGAAAAGTCTTCTAAGAAATTAAGTCTTAAGTAGTAGAGCCCTCAAGAGTAAAAAAATCAGTTGGTTATACGAGTATAGTAAAGGACTTCCACATCATCGCTATATCTATAACCGCCATCTCTTTATATGGTACCAAAGAGTATTATGTGCTTTAAAATTTCAAACCTTAAATTAAACCTAGTATGTTTTTCTGTACTGATCTCAACACTCTCCGATTGGGATATTTGCCGCTACACCACTGGACATAGTCGATCCTTGCAAACTTATCTATACCTAATTACGTTCCAAAAACTCTGAGCTCTGCACTTCACGAGCTTTGATTTTACTCCTAGCATTCGGTTATTCACATGACTTTGACGTTATCTTGAATCATCTTGTCTCGGGGTGGCAATGGTGTAGTGGTAAGGCAGCGTCATCAATTGCCACGCTAATGATTCATGGTTCAAATCCCGATGTCAAATCCCGATCCCGATGGTTCAAATCCCTGAACCTCTTCCCAGAGATATGGCATTCGGACAAAAAATCAACGCTGTAGAATCTGCCACTAGCCTCGGTTATGTAATCAATCGTAATATATAATGTTTGGCTACGATCACACCAACGTGGTCATCGGTCGTATATAAGGATGTCTCCGCAAATTGGCTAACGGCATATTTCACTCCTAAACAAAACCCACCAAAAGCTTATGACAACCCTAATTTTACCTCCTATCTCTTACGCTGAAGTTGTATATTGTTTGCTTGATTTCTTATCTCAGTGTACTCGAAAATTACAAGTAAGTTTCAATGATTTCAATGATGCAGTTCATGGTACAGTTCAGTATATTCATGGACTTCGTAAATATGACCATATCTCGATATATTCTACAATGCTACTGGGTTGCACTTTACAAGAATTCATTAATGCCAGGAACGGTATGTTTTTACATAAAATCATTCACAATAAGTGTCCCCCGTATCTGTTTTGCAAACATAAGTTCACTCGTTCAACACAAACCATTAGTATTATCCCCTATCATTACCAATATCTTAATTATTCGTTTTTGTTTTTTATTTACGCGTCAAACTATGGAATTCGTTACCGTCGCGAATTAAAAATATTTCTAATGCTGCCAATTATAAAAGTGCAATACTTCTTCACTTCTCATCTGTTAGACCTCTAAACTAACTTGTTTTTTTCCGTTTTCTACTTCACTTTCCAATTACTTCTTTCCTCCTCCCCTAATTATTTCCTTTTTTATGACTTCCGAATTAGGTTCTTATTTTAAATCACATATTTTAATTCAAAAATCTGCTAATATACAATACTAAGTTCTTTACTATAAAAGATCTTATTTTATTGTACAACCCTTTTTAACAGTTGCAACTCCATTAATGCGCGACGTAAGTTAGAAATGATAAGAAGAGACAGGAAAGACAGATTTAGTATAATGGTTTGAAACGCAGGTAATATTAAGTTACTCCATGGGTGTAATCCGAACTACTCGGAGAGTACTTGCGGTGAATTTTGCATTTAGTTTTGATTCCTAGTATTTCTCTCTCTCTCGAATCTCTTCAACGCTATATATAAATACGGCAAGATCCCTGAGTACTGGTTAAAATCAACCTTTACAGGACAATCAGTCTAATGAGCCATGCCCTAAAACTCTTTCTGAAGATCATTCATCAAAGAATTTTCAATAAACTTGAAGATGATGTAAGTCCCTCACAGTTTGGATTCAGGGGTGGCTTTGGTACTCGCGAGGCGTTATTTGCATTCAATATGATAATTCAACGAAGTATAGAAATTAACCGAAAGATTTATGCATGTTTTGTAGACTATGAGAAAGCCTTTGACAAAGTCCAGCACAAAAAGATGATAGAAATCCTAAGGAACAAAGGCATAGATATGAATGAATGCAGAATAATCGAAAACCTATATTGGAATCAAAAAGCAAAAATAAACATAGAAGGAGAAGAATCAGAGGATATAAACATTAAACGAGGAGTCAGACAAGGTTGTATTCTATCTCCACTTCTCTTTAATATGTACTCGGAAGAAATCTTCAAGGAAAGCATAAGAGACATCGACTATGGAGTAAAGATTAACGGCGTGAGAATAAATAACCTAAGATATGCGGATGATGCAGTAATAATAACAAATTAATTAAGGGAACTAAACATTATGATGAATAAGCTGAGTCTCACAAGCGAAAAATACGGATTACGAATCAACGCAGCAAAAACGAAATTTATGATAATTGCCAAAAACACAGGTACAGAGAATGTCGAACGGAAGATAAACAACACGAACGTGGAGAGAGTGTTCAATTTCAAGTATTTAGGAACGGAGAGGAACCCTCTCAAAAATAACAAATGTCCTCACCGGACACTGCGTCATAGGAAGACTTGCCCAGAGATTAGGTATCCCTCATAACGACTTCTGCAGAAGCTGCAGAGATGAAGAGGAAGAAGAGACCATCAGTCATCTCCTGTGCGCCTGTCCTGCCCTCGCCAACATCAGGAAGGCCACTCTGGGTGAATACTTCTACAATGATCTTAATGATCTCGGCAACGCCTGCACGGCTAAAATTCTCGACTTCATTCAACGAAGCAAACGGTTCCAAGAGTAAAAGGGTGATCCACCCACCTTACATATCGGCAGTACAATGGACCTACTTTCTGGTCTAAGTACATCCTCATCGAGGGCCGATCCTAACCTAACCTAACCTAGGAACGGTTATCTACAGCAACGGTGATCCTTGTAAAGAAATTCAATGCCGGATAGAGCAAGCCAGAGCCGCCTTCTGTAAAATGAAAAAAACTTCTATGTAGCAGAGATATTAATATGGAAACCAAAATAAGATTGGTGAAATGTTATATATGGTCGATTTTACTATACGGTACCGAAAATTGGACGCTAAAGAAAATAACCATAAAGAAAATAGAAGCTTTTGAAATGTGGGTGTATAGACGATTACTACGGATCTCTTGGATAGATAGAGTAACAAATGAGGAAGTATTAAGACGAGTAAATCGGAAAAAGGAAATAATGTTCCAAGTGAAGAAACGAAAACTGGAATACTTAGGTCACATACTCAGAAACAACAAGTACCAACTACTGCATATCATTTTACGAGGAAGGATAGAAGGAACGGGCAAGAGGAAGACGAAGAACAACATGGATAGCAAATCTGAGAGAGTGGCTAAATCTCTCAACATCGCAACTATTTAGAGGAGTGATGAACAAAAAAACCCTAAAAACGATGATTTCCAACCTCCGGACCGGAGAGGAACCTTAAGAAGTATTTCTTTCAACTAGGTGTTGTTTAACTTTTATTTCTAGAAACTATGACTACCCTTACAGAGTTAACACACTGTAATTGGTTTTATTATGGGTTATCGCGAATAAATTTGTTTTCTCTATTTTTGAAGATACCTAATTTTTGTTCGGGGGAAACATTCAGAGGGAAATTTTATTCACGATAACCCTGATTGTGTCTAGCCTTTAAAACGGTACGAGAACATCTAGCACTTTACTGGGGGGGAGAAAGCTTGAAATTCGTTTCCTATTTTCTGCTCTGCTTTAAAAAAAAAGAATTCATCTGGAGTGGGATCCTCTAAGGTGATAGTTGATTGTTGACGATCACAATCATCCCTTTTGCTCTCTTTAAGGTGACCATCAGCGTAATCATTACCTTTTTGCGATCATTTTGTGTGACTTTGCGATCGTTTTACGGAGAGCTAACAAAGTGTGGTCATCAATTTTGACTGTCAAAAGTGTGACTATCAACTATCACCTTAGAGGATTCCACTCCAGAATTCATTATATAGTAGATGTGTAATGTCACAAGCATTGTTTCGTGTCCTATAGGTATACCAAAAGTAATGAAAATTCCATACCTGCTTTTCTCCGTCTTCCTAGTGGCTCACGGTGTCAAATCTCCCGACTGGGAATACTTTTGAAAGGCTTATGACAAGGACGACAGCGCAATTCTCTAGTCTAGGGTGTAACGAACAACGTAGTTGGTCGAACAGGATCGTTGTTTTGTTTCAACCGAAGAATCGCTCTGAAGCATTTGACACTTGATCTGTATGTGTTTCAAAGAGTAAAAGCATCGCAGTTAACTGTACTCGTATATCTATACCATCTGTTTAGCCGAAATAAATACATTCCATCTCCACATTGAATTGTTATCTAAAGTTTTGACATCTTTTGATGTTTATTTAAATAATCAGGGTTATCGTGAATAAATGTTCCCTCGCCAAACCTTTGTCCATTCATTTACTCTATCCAAAGCTTCTTGCAGTTTTTCTGTAGTATCTTCGACCGTTTTACCTACTGTCAAGATAGCTGTGTCGTCGGCAAATGTAGCTAGCTCAGTGCCTTCTACTTGCGGTATATCACGGGTGTATAATAGATACAAGACTGGACCAAGAACGCTTCCTTGCGGCACCCCAGCCATTATTTCCTTGAAATCTGAATATTCATTTCCACATTTGACGCGGAATAGTCTATTCGTGAGGTAGTTCTTCAAAATATTATATAGGTGCTCTGGCAGAACTTGTCGTAATTTAAACTTTAAGCCTTCGTGCCAGACCTTGTCAAAGGCTTGAGACACGTCAAGGAATACGCTTGAACAAATGTTTTTTTCTTCAAGTGACTTTTCGATTACATGTGTTATTCGATGTACTTGTTCAACTGTAGAATGCTTACTTCTGAATCCGAATTGATGATCCGGAATGAGATGCCTTTCTTCTATTACCGGCTGTATTCGCCTAATCAATATTCTCTCGAACACCTTGGATATAATTGCAAGAAGCGAAATCGGTCTATAAGACGTTTTTTCATTCGGCGGTTTTCCGGGCTTAAGGACCATTATGATTTCGGTAAATTTCCATTGACTGGGAACATATTCTAGTCTAAGTGCGGCGTTTATAATGAACAGAAGCTTAATTAGAGCGTTTCTTGGTAGTGCTTTAAGAACCTCTCCCGTAATTAGGTCGTATCCAGGAGCTTTCTTAGGTTTAAGTTTCTTTATTTCTTCCTTAAGTTCGGTAAGTGTTGCATTTTTTATTACGCTATTGGCTATATAAGACGTATTTATATTTTCAATAAGAGCTTGTCCATCAAACGGTTTGAAAGTTTCTTCCAGGTGGGTGGCAAAAACTTGCGGTTTCTCTTTATCATGCCTAGCCCATTCGTCTAGATTTTTCCTAATTGGTGCGGCTTGAATTTGGGGTTTTTTAATACCTTTTAAGCCTTCCAAAGCGAGTAATTAGAATCTTTTTCTGTCGTTAAGCTTTCTAGGTAAGTTTGCATTTCATTATTCTTAACATTTTTAATAGAACTTTTTAGTGAGTTGCACAAACGGTTAAGATGTGCTTTATATTGCGGAGCCCGAGTTTGTTGCCATTTTTTGCGTGCTTTTCTCTTCTCCTTAATCATCTCTTTTATTTCCTGTGGATAAGTTTGAATGTAGCTTGCCGGCGTTTTCTTTGGTTTGGGAGTATTCTTCCACGCGGCATTCTGTAGGATTTCGACGAAGCGATCAACTTCAACTTCAAGTTCATATGGCGTTTTAAGTGCTACGCTCAGCTCAGTATTTGCTTCGATATCTTTTTTAAAGCCATCCCAATTAGTTTTCGCGCTGGTTAATCTGACCGGTCCTAGTTTTTAAATCAGAGCATCGCTTATCGTCATAATGATTGGAGAACGATCAGAGGAGAGAAAGCTTTCTTCAACTTGTATACAGTTGCCAGATATTCCTTTAACAACAAAGAAATCGATCAGATCTGGTAACTTATTTCTATCAGTCGGCCAATATGTTGGTTTACCCGTCGAGTGAAAATCACAACTATATTGCATACCCGCATTATAAAGCTTTCTACCTTTCTGAGAGGCGTACCTTGAACCCCAGAATGGGTGTTTCGCGTTGAAGTCGCCACCAATAATAAAATTTGGTTTAAGGAAGTTGAAGATGTTTGTGAAATCACTTTCTTCAAGTTTACATCGCAGTGGACAATATATAGACGAAATGTTGAAGGCAAAATGTCTATTACACGTACCGTGCTTACTTGCATTACTTCTAATTCAATCTTTACTTCCGCTGAGTGTTCGATACATTCTTTTATAAACAAGGATGAACCGCCTCTTGCTCTTTCCGATGGGTGGAAGGCGTGATACACGCTATATCCTCTTATCTTAACATTCGTTTGTTTTGTCAGATGAGTTTCGCAGACCAAGCATATATCAATATCTTTTTCTCGTTTAAATATTTCTAACTCGTCGAGTCTTCGTATGAGGCCGTTAGCGTTCCATGTAAGAATTTTTAGCATTTCTTTCATATTCGGATTGAAGTGCGCCTGTTATGAATGTTGCTTTCTAGTGCAACTAGTCTCTCGAAAATAAGTTTGTTTGTTTTGCATTGCTCTTCAAGTTTCGCAAGTAGGAGAAAATAGGAGAAAACATTGGATACTGGATTTTGTGAGCTACCTCTATCACCGTTTGCCAATGTCGCAACTTGAGCAGGAGTCTGTACGTTAGAGTTTTGACGGTTTTTTGCCTTGATCTCCCGTGGGTTGACGGTCATATACTTGCCATTAGCTGCCATCGCCGCTTGAGCATAAGACTGTGCGTCAGTATTCGAAGACTTTGCTGCTGTCACATTTTCTCTACTGCTGTTTTCTTCGTTACCCGATCTTAAATCAATATTGACGGATTTCCTATCTTTCGCTGCTTTTTTTGTAGCTATTTTGGGTCTGTTCTTAACTGGCTTCGGATTACGGCGCATGGAATTTTTAAACGTATCGCGCTTTTTTTGGAGCTCTTTCGCCACTTCGCAACCTCGATAGTTCGCAGGATGTTTTCCTTTGCAGTTTATACAAGTGGCTGGGGTTTGCTTGTTTAGGTGACACTCTTCCGAGAGATGCTTACCTGCGCATTTGACGCATCGCGGCTCTTTCTGGCAGTAAGTCTACGTATGATTGAAGCCTTGACAGCGCTTACACTGCGGGATCCATCTGGAGGTCTTACGCATGGGTTCGATTTTGACCACGATATTTAGAATAGTCTTAATACCATATATAGTATCTTTATTTTCATCTTTATCGAAACTAAGCATGAATAGCGGAAGTCCACGCCTTACCAATTTTTCATGATCTCCCTCCGACTGTTGCTTCTCCTTCTTGATAATATTGACGGCATCAAGAATTTTAAAGCCTTTATCTTGAAGGTCGTGCATTACTAACTAACGCAAAGAACTAGATAATAAATATAGAGAAATGTATTGGTTACTTGGAAAATATTCCAAGCAAGTGCTAAAGCTTGTAAGGACATATGGTATAAAACTCTGGGGTTGTACCAAAATAACTAATATTAAAATTTTACAAACTTTTGAAAACAAAGTGCTAAGAGGTATTGTTAATGCGCCATGGTATATCAGAAATAGCGATATCCATAGAGATCTTGGCATTAAAACTATAGAAGACGAAATTCAAACCTACGCGAGAAAGCATAGAAGTCGACTAGAAAGACACGTAAATATTACAGTCCTCCAAGTTTTGGAAGAAAGAAATTTACTGCGCCGTCTACAAAGAACCAAACCTTTAGACTTAGCGCGATAAGTAACCGCGTCTAAACTGCGGAGCTGGCAGGAACTTCTAATGGGAAGGTCCCTGCAAAACGTCCTTATTACGTGAAATGAAAACTACTTGATAAGTCGAATACTTAGTTGTAGTAAAATTGAAAACAAGTCTGTTTTGAAGGGAGGTTTTTTAGTGGGTCAGAATCCCACACTACTATGAGCACGCGCTGTCGATCCTCATAGTGTCTTGTTGAAGATTTTCACCTACCCTCGGAAAAAAAAAAAAAAAAAATGAATGACAATTCAGGAAAATTTTCAGCGCAATCGCGATATTTAATTTTTCCCCAATGAATTGTTTCTCTATTTTTGAAAGTACTTAATAATTGTTCGGGGGAAAAGTTCCGACGGAAAATTTATTCGCGATAACCCTGAATGATTCAGCTACTTTAATCCGCCGTTCAATAAGCCTCAGTAAGATTTTCGGTCCCGTTCGGTCCCGTTTGCGTTGACGGGTTTTGGAGGAGAAGATTCAATCACGAACTATACGAGCTGTACAGCGACATCGACCTAGTCAAAAAACTGCGTATTGGACGTCTGAGATGGCTAGGACATGTAGAGCGAATGGACACCAACGCTCCGGCCCGCAGAGTCTTCGAATCTAACCCCGAGGGACGACGCAGTAGAGGGAATTATCGCCGTAGGTGGCGCGCACAAGTTCAAGGGGACCTCGACCAACTTGGAGTGCGCAACTGGAGGCAATTAGCTAAAGACCGAGCTAAATGGAGAGGCTTGTTGGTTGAGGCCCAGGTTCACGCCGAACTGTAGCGCCACCTAAGTAAGTAAGTAATAAGCCTCAAACTACCATGCTCACTTGTCTCTCGGTCTTTAGCAATCGAAAAAACAAAAAACCAGCAAACAATTTTTTTAAATAAAAATCTTCTTTATTTCAACTAGAGTAAATATACTGTTACAATATTTGTTGTTTATTTTTGTTTCTGCTTTCTTTTTTTTTTGATCTCCTAATTGTATTTTATTAATTTTTGTTTTCTTTTGTTGCTTTTACACTTTTTTTTGTTTTGTTTTCATTTGTTAAACAATGTATGTCTCTAATAATAGTAATAAAAATACTTGCAATACAAAAATCACTTAAGTCTTTATTTATAATATATTTTTTTTATTTTTATTTTAGTAAATATAAGAATTTTTAATCAATACACTATGTACTTTTAAATATATATATATATTATATTCTATGTCTGTGTGTCTAGTTTTAAATTTTATGTTTTACACATTCATTGCGTTCAAAAGTTTTTTTTTACAACAATTTAATTTTTTCGATACTTAGTATTACTAATTCCATTTTTTTTTTTTTACTTTCATATCGTTAGCTTTTCTTATAGAAATATTTTACAAAAATTAATAGAATTTGTTATTATTTTGTCCACAAATAATTGATAAAAATAAACTTATAAGTTATTTGTTTTAAAGTAAGCTGCGATGATTTTCGTTTGTTATTAATATTTTCTTAAAGATATTTTTATATACGTTTTAAAAAGAAAATAAAAATGAGATAGATAATTAAAAGAAGATGAACACAATCCAGTGGATGTATTTTAATATTAACAGTGATTTAAAGAGATGTACTAGTTCGTGTTATATTGGCCAAATTAGATTATAGATTACATTGACGAATTGTTAGCAACATCAAATAACTTTACCTGGAGTATTTTGTGAAGTGTTTGGTCATTTGACCATTAAATTCGGGTAGTTAGCCAATATATTTCAGATTGAAGTAGTGTTAATATTTTCACTACTGATTGACTTATTTAGCTCTCAGGAGTATTTATATATCATCAAAAGAAAATAAAGAGGATGCAAATTTAAAACCATGAAGATGTGGCTGCAAGAAGCCACCACATTTGAACTATTTAACTTAGCTGCATTTGTTCTGCGAGATATGTATTCCAATCCCAAGAGGATAGATCCTTAACTTGGGGAGATCAATTATTTTGTTTACATTTTAAAGTGATTTTAAATGAATAGGCCGTGTTCTAAATACTAATGCAGCGGCACAAGATACAAGCACAGCAAAACGAGAGGCGTATAAGAGGACACTGCATAGATGGACGCGAGCTTTTTATGAGACTTACAAGAAGGAGAGATGGGAAGAATACTTAGTTCTCTTCAATTGAGGAGCTTAAAATCCATAGCTACCACCTTTTATAGAGTCTAAAGCCGTCTGTGACAGCTGACGAGCAATACAGAGCAATGCTTAGGATGCCTGCTCCATCAACGTCGATAATACCATCGCCGAAGCCGTTGACGTCAGAAAAGGTGTATAGTAAGACAAAACGATGCAGTATCATGCTATTTGCAATCAAACATTGGTTGTACGATGTCTCAAAAGTCTGTACACCTACTCGCGTATGTCGTCGAGAGAAGAAATCATTGGGTTGATGGTGACCTTGTGGGTACTGCGGCAGAAGCTTCGAAGGTGGGTTTAGGTGCTAACGAGTCAATATCGTTAAAGGGACATCTAACATCAATGCGCCAGTAATTTAGGAGTCATCTTGTCGAATACAATCCGACTTATAGTACTTACTACAACTGAGAATGGTTACGAAAAACATTTATCGGACTAAGCACCACAGCAACATTTGTCGACGTAGAAAACGTTTTTAACGCACACAAGTGTGTAGATGGATGGACGGAACCCCACAGGGAGGACTACTATTGCCACTTCTGTAGGCCAGGAGTAAGATGTTTCGCAATAAAATCTTACATCCTAAGGGTAACCAAACTGAGACCGAAATAATTTTCTTGCCATCAATAAGGGGACCGATAGAAGGTGGTAAAAATTGTTCGCTGTCAAAAAGCTTCAAACAAGCTCGAACTTGTGTCTAGAAGACGATCGATCTGAAGTAAATAACGTGGACCATCCCCAAAGATTATGCACCGTGCAGTGCATTGAGCAAGGATATTGGGTAGACCGGAGAATCTCTGAAGCATAAACAAATGAGCTTCAAGAACCACTACACCAAAAATCTTTCTCTCTCTCTCTATCTATCCTTTCCAACGCCCGCACTGTGTGTAAACATGTTAAAGGTATTCATAACCCTTTGAGTGCGCGCAAATTATAAAAAAATCTTAGGAAAATATCTCAATTTTAGTAAACAAAAGCCGATTCTATCACATCAAAAATAGTTGAATACATTTGTTTCTAACACCTACTGCAGTTGAAAAACGTATCATTTCTACACAATTGTAAATTATTATACATATATGTATGTATAGAGTCTTCGAATCTAACCCCGAGGGACGACGCAGTAGAGGGAATTATCGCCGTAGGTGGCGCGCACAAGTTCAAGGGGACCTCGACCAACTTGGAGTGCGCAACTGGAGGCAATTAGCTAAAGACCGAGCTAAATGGAGAGGCTTGTTGGTTGAGGCCCAGGTTCACCCCGAACTGTAGCGCCACCTAAGTAAGTAAGTATGTATGTACATATGTACAGCTAAGTGTTTCTTACTTTCACAACGAGCTTTGTTTTACGCCGGTAAATACCGAAAGTTTACCATGCAATTTTTTGATTTCGCGACTCTTACATTAGTTTTCAGAAGTCGAAAGGAAAAGTACTCCTGCGCGGTTTATTAATCACATTTCCAGTTTGTCTACCTTTTCGGATTCGCGACTAGCTCAAGTATAGAAAGTTCCCTTTTCCGCCCTTTTTCTATCACTTCTTGATTAAGATTTGTGATTAGGACGCAGGAAATTAGACGCCATTTTCCAAGCGTTTAGCTTAAGTTGAGAAGAACGATTGAAATAGAAAACAACTTTAAATTGGGACCAACTCGTTACTGTTTTTGCTGAAGAGACACATCGCCGAAACCGGAACGACTGGTTCTTTTCGCTTTAATTACAACGTTAGAAGATAATGATAAGAGCCTCGCATGGAAAAATCACACAATTTTAAGAACCCCGCAGCACAAAATCCCGCCGTAGAACATTGAAAAAATACGTTCTACTCACACACACATGAATAACATTCCCCGCTGCGTGTATAACATATCAGATGCTTTCAGATTCGTATGCACCCACTCAATCTTGTTATGCGGGATTTTGTACATGAGGGATTCTGTACGGCAGGATTTAGTGATGCGGGATTTTGCTAACGGAATTTTTTGGCGCGGGATTTCGTGACGAACCCACCAAAATCTGCATCTATCCATTTTGATAGAGACAAAGTTTATTGGCAAGAACATTGCTCATTGTTATGTCCAGTTCATTGGCCACGAGAGATTAAAAATACTTGTTTTTCTTCTGCTTTCAGGTGGTTTATGAACTGCTTCACTCGTCTTGTTAGTATACTTGGGCGAAGTTTTATGGAATCAACTGTACTCCTGCGTGACTAAATGATATTTAATCTCACTTACTACACTTGTGGGCGCCGTGGCACAAGTGGTTAGTGTGTCGGATCACTGCGCGTGAGGTTCCATGTTTGAATTCCAGAAAACACCAACAAGTTTTTTCACGGTCCCACCACTCGCAAGCATCTGACAAACATCCGAGAGTATTGTTGTCACGAAAAAGCTTCTCAAATCACCCTTCGGATACGGAACAAAACTGTAGGTCCCTTCCATTCGTGTGAAGAAATATAACGCACACAACACAAGTAGTTACGAAAAGCTAGGCCCAGGCACTTGAAGTTGAAGAGCTGTTGCGCCAAATATTGCTTTCTTTATGCTTTCCTCCTTAATCGCAGTTGAGTCGATATCAAAACACACTATATTGGACTCTTGTATGATGACTACTGCAATTTCTGGGGCCTTATTTTGTACTGCTTTCGGATTCGGATTGCCATTCGAAAATGTAATACGATTCTAAAATGAATGGGTATTTTGTATGGTTCTCGGATTGGGTGTAAGTGCTTCCAACTCAAAATCAAACATTTCGGAAATATAGATTGTCAAAACATCTATCAAACGTCACTTAAATTACTTGGAAATTGAGTTTGTATACATTTGCCATAGAAACGCAATACAAAATAAGGCCCCTGGTCTTTTCATTTTGCTTTGGTTAGTCATTGTAGTGCAGGTTTTTTAATAAATGTTGATTGTTGTGGTACATTTGGTTGCGCCGAATGCATCTGTCGCACTAAGAAGTTGGAAGTTGTTGGACTCCGCGCAATTACAATTGGCAAGGATAGAACAGAATTGAAAAGGATAGAACAAAACAGATCGGAAGTTAAAAGAGATACACGCGTTCAGCAAGAAACTTGTTTTATTCAAGCAAACTAAAACCAAATCACTAGCAATAAATACACGAAATGAATGTATGTTTTTTATATTCTAGGATGTGGGCGCCGTGGCGTAAGTGGTTAGTGTGTCGGATCGCATGAGGTTCCAAGTTCGAATCCCAGAAAACACCAAACAACTTTTTCACGGTCCCACCTCTCGCAAGCGTCTGACAAACATCCGAGAGTAATGTTGTCACGAAAAAGCTTCTCAAATCGCCGTTCGGATTCGGCACTAAACTGTAGGTCCCTTCCATTCGTACGAAAAGTATAACGCACACAACATGAGTGGTTGCGAGAAGCTAGGCCCTGGCACTTAAAGAGCTGTTGCGCCAAATACTTATTACTTACTTACGTACTTACGATGCTCTCGAACCGAGTTCTACTGTGAGACTGTTATGGATGTCAGCGGGAGTATCAAAGCTAGATGTTATTAGAAGTAAGCGTATTCGCGAAAGCCTTCATGTAAAGAAACCAATTCAAGCTGAACACATCAGTACGGTTATGTTTACAGAAGATTCTCGGGAAATCCCGTTCGAAAAGCAATAGCAACTCAAGTTTCAGTCGAAGTTCGAAGGAGAGGCAAAAGAAAAAATAAAAACAACAGAAACTCTCAACCTCAGCAATGATGTTATCCAAAATAAAGCGGCATGTACAAGCAGCACAGCAGCAAGGCAAATACGTGGCAGAAATAATTAACATAATAATGTACATGTACGCATTGTATATTTGAAAGAAGAACAACTGTTCTCTGTGTGTATCGGCATTGTGACCAATTTGAATGCATTTTGACACAATAGTCCGTTGAAAAGAATTTAAAAATGTACCTAGTTGGTTGGTAAAAACGTATCATTTCCTTCTGAAAAGCTTTTAATAGAAACATCATCGTTATGAGCACACGATGCATGCATCTTAATATTCACAATGTACCGTGATCATCATGACGTAATGACGGACATCATCTCTTTATTAAAGAGCTCAATCATACCAGTCCTTCTCTATGAAGTATAGGTGTGGAAGCTAACAAGGATGGTTAAAAATTCCTAGGACTGCTTCGAACGAACGATTTTTCCCATAACTTTCAATCCCGTTTGTATTAACAGAGATTAGAAAAGAAGTATCGACCTTTTTTTTTTTAATTTGCACGCACACAAGGGATTATGGCTACCCTTACTATATTAAAACACAGCGCGGGCGGTAGGAAAGATAGGAGGAGATAAGAGGAGAAACCGATGCACATTGGTTTGAAATGCTTGTGGGTTATAATGAGAGGGAAAAACAGAGCTTTCCATAGCATTCGACATCCGTGTTGTACGGCTCAGGAAAGAATCTCTATATTTCACAGTACGTCCGAAAATAAGCTTGAGGGTGAACTGATGAGCATTCAGGGCGTGGCGAGTATTGCGAGAGAACTGTTGAAGGGATGGAATGCAACTGGCTATTTCGCTCGAGCAATGTTTGTAAAAAAAATCGATAAAATAAAGAAAGACAAGAAACATTTCTTCGGTGTTCAAGCGAGTCTATATACTCCGCAATGTTTCTGTCCCCTATTAGTTTTAACGCACGATTTTGAATCCGATCTAATAGGTGCAATGTCGTTTTAGGTGCACCAGACCAGAAGTGGGCGTTATACTCGAGCTTAGGGCGGATGTATGCCTTATATATCACAGCCAGATCAGAGGGGGAAAAGTGGCCATGGCCCAGGACCAATGACTGACCATCATGGACTCCTTTACGAAATAAAGAAACACAAATTTGTACATAAGGTGGATGGTAGAAGTTGGTATATCGGTTGATCCAACAATTGCCTCAACTATTGTTGTTCATAGTCATGAGTGTTGAGACTAGACTTACTTTTTGTAATTAATCGTTAGGCTTATATTGGGCAGTGAAATGGCGACGCAAACCAACTTTATTTACCTAGTTGATGCATCTGATGTTCTAATTGGTATATGAGTTGACTCAACTATTAGTTGACTCGCCTGTTGATGCAAGACATTACAACAACTTTTCAGTTAACGTTTTCGGTATAATTACTTCTTGTTGTCTTTATTTAACTATGAGTATAATATTCGTATTATTTTAACTGTACATCTTTTTAAATTATTGTATATATTATTGAGAACAAATTAGATCTTATTTTACAAAGTGGGAAACACATTTAATTGATCCTGTTACTTTCTATTTATTTTACATGTTTTTTTTGCCTCGGAGTGTGTTTTTAATTAAAAGAAAAAGAAACCGATAAACAATTGTAAAATGTTAAAACACCATCATTTAAGGACGGAAATATACTAAATCTAAGATGATTAGAGAAATTAAAAAGATAAAGTTAAACTATGTAGTTATGCAAGAACAAATAAAACTTACTTATCACATGAGAAAAATCAATCGAATTGTGTTTTGAAAATGATACACGCAAGGATGATGAATCTTGTTTGGTTTTCCTTATTAAATTTTAATTAATAACTACTAGATACTCACGAAACAATTGACTTCAGTTCTTTTAGCTTTTATAAATTTAGTGTTTAATTTTTTTTTTTATGCGCAAATAAAGGTGTAAATCACAATTGTGCGAAGAAAAGAACACTGGCTTTTAGGTATTTTGTTATATTTCTTTTGAATAAATGATATAGACTATTACAGTAAAGAAAAATATAAATTATTAAAAAAAATTTGTGGAAAATTATAAGCAACTATGTGAATAAAAACAAATTGATAGAAAATTAAATTATATCTTTGTTTGTGACGGCGAGAAATGCTAACATTTCTATGAAAGGTGCTAAGCTTTTCTGTGTGCTAGTTTTCTAGGAAAAACTTCTTCGAAATGAGTATGTTTTACTTTTAACTGCAGTTTTACTTAAATACCATTTATTTCGAATAACATACTTGGAGGATATGTTCAAAAAATGACCTGAAGCAGATCCTGAAAATTTAACAAAGATTCAACATTGGTGGTCCTAATGTCATTCATATAGACACTGACATGTTTAAATGCAGGATCGCTTAATATTTTTGAGTAAATGAGTACTCTCAAATAAGCGGCGCATCTAATGTACGTTTCTGTGCCTATAACTTTGAAACCTTCTGTTGGCACATTGTTCATATCATGCTAAGAATTTATTGCCTGAATGGCGTCTCGAACTAAGTATACTTTATACGAGAAAAGATAAAAGAACCAATAGGCATCACAGTACGATAAATAACGTGGGTTCGACATACGAGTGCAATGGACTATACTGGTATATAAATAAAAGAAAAATAACAAACTATATGTACGTGGTAGGATTACACAAATAAGGTATATTTGGTGCTTGAAAAGTTGTGCAAAACTAAACCGATTTGAATGATTCTTTTACCAGTGTGTTAGCAATGACCCGTAATTGAGAGCGAAGATACTTGGTTTCAGTCGGATCAGTTATTTATATGATGTTTATTACTGATTTAGATAGGGCAGTCAATACTATAGTGTTTTTCATTCAAATTAACATGTGCGAAATTTTACCGATTTATAGAAATACTTATTTTTAATTCTTTGCGAAAAAGAGTTTGCCTTTATTTTCAATCACCAGTGTGTTTTGATGGGATCGGCGGTTTGAAAAAATATCGTTAGCTTTGTAAAGTTTTGCCACAGTATTGCTTATTCGTTCACGATCACTTATTACTTTTGCAATCTGCTTGTCTTCACTCGTAATGGCGAATATTTGATTTTGCTTTTAATCTCACCATAGGTTCGGAAAATACCATTAGTTTTGTAAAATGTTATCGCTGTGTTCCTCTTTCGTTCACGAAATCTGATGAAAATTTGACCGTTTTTTGTTTTTTTTTTTTAGGGAACTCAAATCCCAGAGCACTTAGCCTTTCTGGTCCATTGTACTACCAAGCAGGAGCATTTCTATAGTGCAGCAGTTGGAAAAACTTCAATAAAAACTTCAATGTAATTAGTTTTCCTTTTTATACTCGGGTGGCTAATGATTGCTGTTCCCTGCTGGGCCTTGAACCTACACACATCGGTTAACGAGAAAATACACTATTCAACCTTTGCACTAATTTTAGTGATTTGTTTTGGACGCTGATAGCCTTCACTTTGAATAGGGAACGAGTGATTTTATTACGGTTTTAATCAAATCAGCGGTCGAAATATTGAAATACGTTAATTTTGTCACAGTATTCCTCTTTACGAGTATATACGTATAACAATAAAATAAATAAATATTTGAGCATCAGCTATTCCTGTTGTGAGTGCTATATTATTCTCATGAATCGAAGTTAATAGTTTTATGCTGCATATGAAGGGCGGAATTAAAAAGTTATAATTTTGGATGTTTGTCAGGCGTTTGCGAAAAGTGGAATCGTGAAAACGAAAACAATGTCTGGTATTTCTTGGCACTCACATCATGAACTTCACCTTAAGTGGTAAGACGCACTGAGCCACTCGTCCACTTCGATCACGATAACTTGTGATAACCCTGCCGGATTAGATAAATTCTTTCACAAAGTGTTTGCCTTGACTTGAAATCGATAAAAAGTGGCTTTTGTAAAAAAAAAAATTATATTCGATTTAATATGTTCCTACTTTTACCTAAGACCAAAGGAGTATTTAGCATTTCTCACCGTCAGAATTCGTCACGCCTTTCATCCTCATTTGTTTACTGTTTTATTTTTAATTTCTTTTTTCGACTAAGCTTAAGTTATATTCTCGACAATTATTAACCTTGACCATTTACATTTTGCATTTTCACATTTAATTTATTTATTTTTCTTTTTTTGCTTTTCTTATTCAAAATTTATTCAATTTCATTTGTTTTGCAACATTTTATTGTTAATTCTTTTAATTTATATTTATACAAGTATAAATCTATTTTCAAATGATATTATGACTATATACACAGATGGACAGAGGTTGGGGTTTAGGTATAGAGGTTTAATTTCCACCGAATTATTTCGAGTTTGTTCACTGGCAGGAGGGTTGAAAATAATTTCAATTTGATAAAATTAAAAAAAAAAAAAAAACATTTATCGAAATTTCTTAAAATAATAATTCTTAGTATGAGACAAATAAAATAAAATAAAAAATTAAATCTCTTACAAATAATTTTTGTTGCTTCTCTTTAATAATACAAAAATAGCAAGTACTGTACTTTTAGTTAATAATTAGTTGCAACGATAACTATTATCGAATTTTACAGTTGTTATATAAAAAATCTATTATCGAACCACTTAAAATGTAAATTATATTTAGCATTAAGGATTAAAAAAAAATAAAAACACTCAGACTTCCAATTGTTTAGATGGTTGATGTGATATAAATGGTTCACTCCACATCCGTCGTAAGTCACCCTGAAATAATTTATTAATTTACAATTTACTCAAGAAAGGATATATGTATCAAAGGCCCCATGTATGGATTAACTAAATATCAGAGTAAATTTCGGTTTGGTTTGGTCGATAATTCGTTGTCAACCGTTTTCTACCTACAAATCCGATAGGATAGGAGGACTGCATAACTTTATATCCTTTCAAATCAAAATTGATAAAGTTGGAAATTTAAGTTAAAGGAAATCAAATCCTATGACAACTAACCCCACAGGCGGATCAGTAGAAATGCGGTGAAGTGGAAGGGTTATGATCCCTTATTTTCGGATCATAACCTCGCTGATAAAAGGAAGAAGAAGAAGAAGAAATCCTATGACAACGACGATGGTGGTTTTTACAATGTGAATGTCATAGCCATCCACACCATCTTGTTTAATCATTAATAAAGGAACAATCATATGGTTTTACCCGATAGGCAGAGGACATCAAACAAGATTGACTGACTGACTGGAGATCTATGGAAGATGTTTTAGAAACTGAGGCTGCTGCAGGCCGAAACACCAAGGCAGTCGTAGTCAAGTTATTTTGTTTGTACCCAAATTTTACTAAAATTTCATGTTTCCCAAGTTGTGCTTAAGTTGCCCTCTTGGAAAATGGCAGCTAAAATGTGTTTCTGACCATTTTTTCAACACACTTGGAATGCCAGCGAACACTGCTGTACAGCTTGTTTCATATTTCTAAGAACACATCAAATCAGAAGCTTCTATGATAAAGCGAAATATACGAGAAAAACAATCAATAAATTTTGAGTGGAAATATAGTGATGAACAGATATAATGGATCTAACTTCAGAATTATTTAAAGCAATTAGTGCGTGTGTCTATCTGGGCCCTACTGTTATTCCTGAGATGGAAGCTTAGGCCCACTACAGATTGTAGTGCTATCAGAAGTAAAGTAAAGCAAATGATTTTGCAATTTCCAGAGACTTGGAAAACATAAGCTTGAGTCTGACGAAATAATGAAGCCTTAGCACACGCACAAGGGCGCAGATCCATCAAAATAAGCCAGGAATCGAAAAGCGCCTAGAATTTGTAGCATTTGCCAATTTTTCCCAGCCAAATGGTTAGATGTATTTATTGTCGCTGTGAAATTATAATCGTACTCCAAGCTATTTTTTTTATTTATTCATAATGAATAGCTTATGCACATAGAATATCTTATAAGATAGTGATAAGCGAATAGATCGATTTATTAGTAGCCAAATAACAATGAAGCAAAAAAGAGCAGAAGAAGCTGATGTAGACTCTTAAACGTCGTATTGAATAAACAACAAAAAAAAAGTTGATACGCGGTCATACCTTCGCATTCGGAAAGCATACCTTATTGTGTTGTTAAAGGCGACCTTCTTTTGCTAGAATAATTCCTTGGTGTCAGGTATTAAGGGGTTAAGTCAAAAAGCTTCCTATAGTAATTAACTGATTCACAGGCAATAAATCGGTAAATTGCTCATATAAAAAGCACACTTAAAAGTTCATTTTCTGGTAACTGCAATTTCTGACTTAACCTAAGAATTACAATGAGGAAAAATCACATCCGTATTTAAAGATAGGAATAACCAATGTTTTTGCCAACATGAGGCGCGTTTTGATGGGAGTGTAAGTTTGAATTACCCGTATGACAAAATTGATATGTTCCAGGTTAAGTTTCGATTCAAGATCATGCCATGATTTCACAGTCTCAACATACTCAATGGAAGTAAAGCTCATTACAGTGGATGTGTATGAAATATCCTTTTGATAGAGTTTAACAAAATGTCATTTATGATCATATATTATGAGACCAGCATGCGATATTGTATAGACCAAGAGGAAAGCTCACGTATATCTGACGGTCATCTGCGAATCAAGCAGTATTTTATTTAGTTTACATACAGGGAAAATAAGAGTGTCACCGCTACTACTTCTTTTCGATAGATTTTTACAACAACAAAAGACAATTTTAATACATTTTCTGAATTTTCGTCACTTGATAACATAACGTAAATACATACTAGCACTTCACGAGAAAAAAACAGGATTTTCCCTTGCAGTGGTAAACTACTCTTTAGTAATGTTGCGCTATCAGTTGCATCTATGAATTATATACTAGAAGAATGCCATACAGATGGATAAATGTTGGGAATAAAAATCTACGTCAACTGATCTTAGCAGCTGCAAGTTGTTATTTTATTTTACATCTAAATTTCTATTGTACTGTACGTAAAGTTGCAAAACAACACGCCTATCCTCACCGATCATTCGTTTCACCTATCACAGAAGTAACAACTGATATATTCTAAGTAAGGCACATTTATAGATTTATTTGTTTCTTTCTGTTGCTATTGTTGATCCATTTTATATTATGTTCGATAAGTTTGCTCAACAATATTTCGTTTGAAGTATGGAGATTGAGCCGATTCATACATTTAGCGCAGGAAACGAAAGGAAGAACCTATTAGTTCGTGCACTTCATTGAAACGGTGGTGGTGGAAAATACTAATGGATGCTGCGGCTATTTAGTTGGCCTCTTGAAATCTCTAAAGCACCACAATAGGAGCACCACGTTTAGTATACAAGTATTTTTAATGGCAAACTTACCTTTAGATAAGCCATTGTTAACAAGGGCAATAAAGTAAATGGTACAAGGTACAATAGAGCAGGCTGTGCCGCCTTAAACACTTCAGAGCTCACAGTTGCTGTGAGCAATCCAAGAAAATATCTAAAAATACAAACAAACACTCCGTTAAAAAACATTTACAATCTCAACTTACTTTACTCACCCTAATAAGGAACAATGAAAATACGTCAGTTTCGAGCCCATTCCCCTCGGTGGTGGTAACGTCGGATCTGATGTCACTCCTTGAGATTTTTTATAAGCATCGTAACGCAACACAAAACACAATAATAGTCCCGGCATCACAATATCACCTAGGCCCAACATCGAGAAATGACCGCTGTTATGTAAGCTAGGGAATACTAATTTCCCGGGAAGATTCAATTTTGGTGGTTCCTTTACAATTCCTCCTAAATTCAATTTACGCGCAACAATTCCAACTGGATTTTCGGCGGGTCGTGTCGCTACTTTAACCATAACGTTCGTACTGAAGATGTATGAAGAGAAGAATACCCAGAATACATCGTAGATCAGTAGACCGGTAAGAAGAAGAGTGGACACCTTTAGACTGGGCAGCCGCACAAATGCGATAAATGCGACACACAGACCCATTCCCATTGCTGTAAATAAGACAATATATATATTTCATCAATAAGGAAAATAGGCTACAAGATAAAATATATATCTTACCATCCATAAGGAGCCAATGGCCGGTGAGGACCCAAATACAAACAATTGACACCGAAAGTGAGAAACTAAAAAGTTCAGCAGCTGTAAAACGACCGCAAATACCAAATGATATGCGATTGCCATCCGAACAGGGACGAATGATATATTGACACATGGGTAGAAGGAGAAATGCTAGAGCTACAGTTGCTATAACTAAAAAGAAAAATATTTGATTCAATGATATTGTTCGTGATTATATGTTCTTCTATGTAAATGGTTGTCAACTTGATCGCCAAGAAAGATATCAATCGCGGGGTGATTAAATTGAATAAGGTCAGGGAAAGGGAGTAGGATGGACAAACACATTGTCCTGGTGGACAGGAGACGTAAATGTGTATTGTGACTTCCTATGCTACTTTCAAACAGTGCGCGCTTTATAAACCTCAGTATATCCGATTTATCCTATTGTGCGTAGAGAACACAGTCTATAGACAGTGGCTAGGAAGATCTATCTTATTAATGCCTAGGAACACATGTAATCAAACGATGGAGTCCGTAAAGAACGCATAAAACGAGAGAGTAACTAAAAAACTGTATGATAGTGCCAGTGGGTCGCGTTCGTTCTGGTCAATAGTGAAGCCACTCTTCAACTTTAGTGGAAGAGGACGGTTCACTGGCCACAACACCCAAGGCGAAAGCGGATAACTTTACGAGTATGTGCTCAGGTAATGCAACATTAGATTCCTTACAGGTAGAGACGCCATCCGATCATTGGTGCCAGAAATAGTTTCGATCTTGTGCGATTTGGAGCAACCTCAAATAATTGAAGGACATTTATATAATAGTCCTCAAAAAGTCTTCGCAGTTTTGCGCATTCAAACGATCCTCAAAAAAGGAAAGAAATGCTTGGCACAAAATTACCGTCCCACAGCCCTACTATCACGTCAAAGGAATCATCTCACAAAAATAGACATACTACGAGTACATCTCACATACTACATAGGGCGAGTAATGGGCGTATGGTTTTCGAAATTGCTGTTCAACCGGAGAAGGACGTCAGCCACCGGATAATACGAGAATCAAGTAGACTGCTAGATTCGACTAATAGCAAGATTTTTAGTTTTGCCGACAATAGCATTCTAAAAGCCTCAGAGATGCGAGAATTAACGACCTCATTGAATGAAGCCCTGAAAACCTGCTTGCAGTGAGAAAAGCTTAACCAAGTGGACTTTAGTGCGAAGAAGTCTCAACCTGTTTACTGTACCAGAGCTTCAAATAAAATAATCGAACGTAAGAAAGCCATACATCTTTTAGGTGTCAGTCAACTGTAAAGTAATGCGGCACAACAACACAACCAACATCAGCGTTCATGAAGCTGATCTATCTCGGCGCAGGTTTTGCTCTTATACAAATTGCCAAGTTAGACCGGGACTTGGATATTGTTCACACGTTTGGATGATGAGGGGTGATTCGGCTAACAGAAGATTGCGGATTACAACCGTCGGCTCAATCTACAACCGTTGGCTCACCGAAGACTTTAAGTAGACCTATGTCTAAACTAAACTACAGGTACTACTATGGAAGATACTCCATAGAATTTAGCAGGCCATTAAGGTACGCCACCTCGCGCGCAAACATATATGCATAGACTTTCAATCTACAGGTATTTAAGAGCAGAATCAACTGATATTTGCAGTAATTGCGGAGCACTATCCAAACGTAATAAGATCGACTCTCTTCAGAAATAAAAACAAAAAGATAGAATAGTCCTCATTGGAAAGACGGGAGGCTATGGCAATGTTCTCTATTAAATGACTTATCATGCAAAAAGCTTTTCTATCTATGATATCTATCTTTTCTATCAAAGTAGTTTCACAGTAGTTTGAATTTTCGCATAGAAAACACTTCATACATCTTGTGAAAGACTCTTTTTCTGTGGTGCTTCTGAGGAGCTCCTGGACTCATTTCGGTTTTGAGACATCAGTGAAGATCGTGATCCCAGGATCACTGATCATATTCTTATTTATGTTTGAGCACTTAGCTGTCAAAATATGAGTGTTGACTATCAATTAGCCCAGATCAGAGAGTCCAAGTGTTGGACTGCGAAACCCTATGGACACAGCAATATCCTAGATTCTATTCTCTACCAGGAGAACTCGTATCGACTCCAACAGACTACATCATCCCCACATTGAACTTCACAAAGCGTTTCGATGTACATTTCCCTACAAGAAAAGATTGGCAAGATGGACAGGCGACCAGTGGTTTCGATCTAACAGTCTACACCGATGGGTCAAAAATGGACTGTGGGGTTGGTGCGGGTGTTTTCTAGGAGTCCCTGAACATCGCAAGATCGTATCGACTCCCGGACGCTGCCAGCGTCTTTCAAGCGGAAGTACTCGCCATTCGCGAAGCCTGTCGCCAAATCAAGTCACACACAAATACACTACCAAGGCAAAGAATCGCTATTTTAATCGATAGCCAAGCTGCTATCAAAGCCATTGCCTCAGAAACCATTTCCTCGAAACTAGTACTAGAATGCCGACAGGAGCTGGCCTCGCTAGATGGGCAATACATGGTGACCCTAGTCTGGGTTCCAGGCCACAGCAACGTTGATGGCAACGAACATGCTCACGAACTGGCCAGGCGAGGCTCAGCCCTTCAATGCTCACTTGCTGAACTTGTTCACACCTCGCTCGGAGCAATTAAGGCAAACATCTCCTCAATCTTTCTTAGAAAAGCTAACCTTAAATGGTCCAGGTTAACGAACTGCGTCATATCCAGAAAGATGTGGCCTAACTACAACAAGACCAAAACAACCGCCCTATTGAACAGAACGCGCAAAGACATTGCCCGCACAATCACGATAATCACGGGACACTGGCCGGTAGGAGAGCACGCAGCCAAACTAGGTATCCCATATAATACACACTGCCGTAGTTGCAACATAGCCACCGAAAAGGAAACAATTATCCACTACATGTGCAATTGTCCAGCACTAGCTAGGGCTAGACATCAAGCATTAGGCAAACCCTTCTACAATTCACTTGAGGAAATCTCGGGTAAGAACATAAATGAGCTAACCCTCTTCTTAAACTCCACAGGCTGGCTCTAGATTGTCCTCACCAACACACATCAACATCCAAGGTCGCATGAGTCGTGGTATCAAAACGGCACAACTGTGCTAATTGGGTCTCTGTTTTTACAGAACCGCCACTTCTACCTACCTACCATCAATTAGCCCGGGCGCTTTTCATAGACAAACAAAAACAATGCTTTTGGTCCATTTAAACGCTATATATGCATAAATAGGATATCTATTGCATTGTATTGTTTTACACCAGAACAACAAGCCTCGCCCGGGATTTTAATTTTTTTTTTCCTTTATTTGCCTCTTCTCAAATGTGACTTTGGCTGCGCTCAACTTTTTGTTCAGACTGCTCGGTTAATTTATTTTGAGCTCATCGAGTGCGCTCTGAGTAAGTTTTGAACGAAAAACGAAACACAAACTGAAAGCTCTGATGTGTCTGAGCTGAAAAAGAAACACGAATTTTTTTTAAGAACTGAGGCTCTGCTCTGTACTAAAAAAGAAAAACGCCATATGTTAGTCCGAAAAACCATTCCAGTCGATTTTCAAGATTTCTGAAAGCTTTTGGTTTGCTTCTGCTAAAGCTAAGGATGAACAGATTTCGACTGTGGTCTGTAAAAGAACTGCTAGTGGGAATTTCCCAGTACTCGCAAAATTAGTTTCAGAATCAGGAATTAGAGCTCAATCGATATTCCTTATGGAACGCTTATGAAGTGTTGCCTTTTTTATCTTTATCTTTGAGTGTGTCAGTAAATCAAGGGCAACATTAATTCAAAGAACGTGAATTCAGTTTACTTCACAAATTAGGAGTATTCCCAAAACTTAATGCAATTTTCTAGTCAATAACTATCGACTACATGACATGACTCCAAGTTACTAGTTTCAAGATAAAACAATAACATTACTTACTTGCTGTACAGACGGCAAACAGCAGTTGCATGGAATCGAAGAAGAAAAACATCACAAGCAATGAAACCGATGCTCCTAACGGTAAGCACAAAGCGTGCATCGTGTCCAAGGTAGCAAACTTACCTAAAAAAAAGGAAAACGGAGATAGAAAGGGTAAAACAATTGAGAACATCTGTAACTTACTTGGTTCATTTTCGATGGGTTCGCCGGTAAGTAAATTTGTCATAGACTCGTTCCGTTTCTTCTCCTGACGTTCGCGAGCCTCCTGTTCGATATTCAAACTTCGAAAACTGCCATACACAATAAGGAGCATCGATATGAGACATGTCGACACCCTTGAAGAATCCATCACGGAGTAGGCCCAGTGATATTCACGATACTCTCCTTGTGTGCTACTACTGTCAACGCCTGCGTTCCCTGCTGAGCCGCCTTGCGACATTTCTCATAGAGAACACTCAAAAAATGCGCACAAGTGCCGACTGATTTTTGAGGCGATTCCTCTCCTCCCACTCCCACTTCTCCTTCTGTCTTTGGTTTTGTTTGTCTCCGACTGATTACTTGCGACTTGTCTGTTGGCGATGACTGCGACTACGGATAAGACTACACACATTCACCGGACACAAAAGTGTCACGGTGTCGCGGTTGCGTTATCGCGACCGATCGCACTCAATGCTTTCCTCTGTTTCTCGATAGGATGAAGAGAGAAGGAATTCGATTTATCAATTCTTTATTTGCACTGTGACCCTAGTGACGTGGGTAATCTGGAAAAGAGAAAAGAAAATATTAGCTTAGTTGGGAGTTTTCAGGTATCGTGTCAGGTTGGCCTATCATTGTTTGCATTTAGCAAGGAGTGCTGATAAGCGATAAGCAACGTGTGGCGATTTCAAGTGTATCAACCAGAAGGAACCGATAGCTCTCGATATGTATATCTGAGCTAAATTTTCAAACGATAAACGGTCGGACTTATTTGCATGACTTATTTACTTAGCGTTATCAGGTAGTTGTTGTACGATAAAGTTTACAGCAGGCGGTAATGTTATTCCCATTTCAAGGGGAAAGTGGGATCATTCATATTAACGCGGGTGATCCAGCAAAAGATAATAGATATCGAGTTGATTGCTTAAAACAAATAGATAAGTTGTACACGACTGGAAGTGGCCGTATGATAGTAGGGTAGCATTGTAAATCTCTTAATCCAAATGATAAACGAGATTTGATCAGACAAGCTTTTGCTCTTCTACTGTTGCGACTTTTGCCCCTAGACTAAGCAGCGCTGGACTGCCAAGCATTACAACCACAGTAAAACTCTGGACAAACTACTTAATGGACAAGTGACTTCAAAAAACATTTCTTTGTAGGATATTTCACCAGAGTAGGTGAAATCAAACCGCTTACTCTTGGAACCATTCCTCCATTTTTAGGAAAGGTATTCGTTTTAACCATACACGCATTGCTGAGTCTACTTTGATCGTTGAAAAGGCATCGACCTAGCGTAGCCTTTTTAATGTTTACGAGTCTCTGCAGATCTTGTAGAAATAATTGTAGGGAGCGCTCAACCCACGAACATACACAATATTCGGTAATGACATTTCATAGTTTGGAGAGAATTCCGGTTAAGTGCTGTAGTAGTGCGATATATCTCTTCTGGTTGAGTACTGGGCAGAGTAGCTTAGAAACCAAATCACACCTAAGGTTACTAATGCTACCATCGGTGATTTGATCTATTTCCAGATAGCCAAGCTGCTATCATACCCTTAGATTCGGTTATTAGATTACACAAGCAAGTGAAGCAATGCCGAAATGTATTCAACTGCATAGGCAGCTTGGTTAGCGTTACACTTCTCTGAGTGCCAGACCACTGGGACATAGAGGGGAACGAACATGCTGACAATCTGGCCAGACCTGACCTGGCAGCTCACTAACATAAGAAGTTCACGTTCCTAGAACATGTTAAGAGCAACACACACTCCTCGCAGATGGAATAGACTAGCACTATGCGTAATATCTAGGAAGACATAACTCAACTGCAATAGTACTATAGCAAACGCTTGTGCAGTGCCGCCAAAATAATATCTATGAGCATGGGCCTCTGATCAATAAATGATCATCCAGCAAAGAAATTCCATTTCACTTTCTGTGCAGTTTTCCGTTCTTAAGATAAACCATTCTACTCTTGCAAATTTATTGACCAGTAAATTGTCCTGGAACCCATATATAGCCTGGACCATCACAAAAGCCCTTTGGATCTGCCGTCGCATCTACGCATGATAATGGGTTCCCAAAATGATGCAGTCACAAAGCTGTTACGAGTTTAATATTTTAAGCCGAAATTGAAAAGCTGTCCTTGGTTCACTCCCATTATGAATTCTCTAGAGCATCAAACCTAAGATAAACTTGTGGTTTGACCAGAGTAAGAAGTATGTAAATTTTTGGTCATATAAAGCCAAAAAACCTGAAGAAAACCGAGAGAAGTTTTAACAATTCATAAATGACTACAATAGCCACATTTGAAGTGTAAAATTCTTACATGACTAAAAATTGATGCAAAAAATTCCCCAGTGTCTCGAAGGTGGTCAAAATGAAGTACTCCTGCACTAGTACAGTTACAGGAGTACTCAGGTTTTAACATACATAAATCAACTAGTTCAGATGATATCTCCCCCATAGTTCCGAAGAGGTGTTCTTTCTCGTTGGTACCTCTGCGTAAGATTTTCTGTCTATCCTACCCTTCTGGGCTCTTTCCGAGAATATGAAAAACAGAATTTTTCCAGCCCGTCCCTAAAAAAGGCGAATCTTCTTTCCCGTCTAATTACCGACCCATTACCCTTACGTCACTTCTTTCGAAGGTCATGGAAACGCTGATAAACCTCCAGCTTATGAAATATCTTGCCTTATGAAAACTGCTCAATGAACGGAAGTACGGTTTGCGTAGCAACAGGTCCACTGGTGATTGGATGGCATCAAATGGAATCAATCTCTCCATCACTTCGACGAAACAAAGATGGTTGCAGTCGATATTTCTAAGGCATTTGTCAGAGTTTGGCATCAGGCTCTTTTGTCGAAATCGCGTGCATATGGAATTTATGAGTCTTTTCTTCAATGGATTAGAAACTACCTTTCGGATTGTTCAATAGAAGTTGTCTTGGACAGCTTCAAGTTTTCAATTCATCATATAAATGCTGGTGACTCTCTTTCTCATTTTTATAAATTACCTCTTGTCTGAAACTTCTAATGCAATCCATTCCTTCGCTGATAACAGTACCCTCAGTTTTTCATATTCGTTCTCTAACTCACGTTCCTGCTCTTCGGGCATAGAAGAGGGATGTGAACGTATGTTAAACACATTAAATTCCGGTCTGGACAGCACAACCAAATGGGGTCTCGATATGCACGAGTACATCAATAACCATATTCGATGGAACGATAACATATTCGAGGTCGCCAAAAATGCTCCAAAATGTCTAGAATCCCTTAAGCGGTGCAAGAAAAACTTTACCCCCTCCGATCTTGCGTCGATCTATTAGGCATTCATCCGCCCAAAACTGGAATATAACGCCCACATCTCATATGCTGCAACCAAGATCGTTCTGCACGTTCTAGAGTCGATACAGAACCGCGCGTTGAAAATTATAGGTGATAGAGACATTGTAAACTCCATAGTCTCACTTGAACATCTTAGAAGTGTCTCGTTTCTTTCCCTTTATCAATTTTTTAAATAAAAAGTGCTCCAGCGAAATAGCCAGTTGCATTCCTCCCCTTCTAAATATCACCCGCAATACGCGTCATGCTTCGATTGCACACTAATTCACCCTCAAGGACGTACTGTCAAATATGGGGTTTACTTTATAAGCCGAACAACACGTGGAATGATCTACCAGCCTCTGTATTTTCTAATCATTAAGATCCTCAAACGGTGGGCAAAATCGCATCATCACCTCCACGCGGTGCCCGCTGGATAGCTATCTGATAGTGAACTAACGATGAGCGTATGCTGAGTCTGACGATATATGTGCAGCTGAACACTCAGACCTGCATAAGCACATCTGGGTGAACTTCAGCGCGCATATGTCTAACCGGACGAGCCATCTCTTGTTGACCTGATCGGCTGAAATATGCGTCTCAGAAGTCTAGCAAGAGGTCCTCAGAAGGAGGACGTGCGGCGGACGAATTCTCTCGATGGAATCAACGGTGACGTCTACAGACCAGCGGATACCTTACTGGAGCTACTTCAACATATTTGGAGCTGAGGTCTGTAAGGATTTTCAATACTACGTCAGGGTATTGAAAAAGAGATGGTGGCGGATGAACCCTTAATGGGCCAACGGCAGCGCTCATATCCCCGAAGTGGGTTACTGACATCGGTGTATCCGGCCTCTTGTCCTAGGGGTACAAAAAAAAAAGGATCTGGCCCTCCAGGTTGGGGGTTGTGCCGTCGGGTTAACTTCCCTACCACGTAAAAAACCTTTGGTTACGAAGCAACCAACAGCCTCGGATACGGATGATCTTACTGTTGACGACCCATGCAACCGTAAAAAGGACAACGATCTTCGTGTCTGCACATGGAATGTTAGGTGTCTCTACAAACCACGTGCAGCCGAACAACTTGCGGAGGCCCTAGAGTGTCTCAAAGCAGACATTACCGCCATCCAAGAAGTGCGATGGGATGGGCCGGGCAAAAGGAGTATGAAAAACTGCGACATCTACTATGGCGATTGCTACAGACAAAAAGGACAGCGTCTATTCGGGTGCGGATTTGTCATTGGAGACAGACTTAGGCAAGAAGTCTTGAGTTTCCGGCATGTGAACGAGCACCTCATGACTATCCGTATCAAGGCTAAATTTGCCAACATTAGCCTAATATGCGTTCACGCCCCTCACGAGGACAAGGACGACGCGACAAAGGATGACTTCTACCAGCTCTTGGACAAGACGTATGAGCAATGCCCTAGCCACGACGTTAAAATTATCCTAGGCGACTTTAACGCAAAGCTAGGAAGAGAGGAAGTCTTTAGTAGCGTGGTCGGAAAGCACAGCCTGCACGACAACACTTCCGGCAACGGACTCAGGCTAATCGACTTTGCGGCGGGGCGAAACTTTGTTGTAGCTAGTACGCGGTTCCCACGTCTCGATATTCACTAAGGAACATGGCTCTCCTTTGATCGAAAAATCGTCAACCAAATCGATCACATTGCGATCGACGCAAGGCACTCTTCCAGTATTCTGGGTGTCCGGACTTTCCGAGGAGCCAACGTGGACTCGGATCACTACCTAGTTGTAGCCAAGGTACGGATGCGGATATCCACAACGGAGCGAAATCAACGAAATGCTGTGAGGAAATTTGACGTCGAAAAGCTACAATCGCAAGAGACCGCCAGAACCTTTGCCGATCGTGTTTCTTCTAATCTCAATCTTAGTCCTATGCCGCCAGCAGCAAATGCGGAAGACCAGTGGCAGCGTTGCCAAAAAGCCATCAGAGATGCCGCCTCTAATGTACTGGGTTTCTCTCGCCCACCACAACGAAACCCCTGGTTTGATGAGGAATGCCGGCAAGCACATGCAGCAAAACAAGAGGAGTACAAAGCGGCGCTGCATAGAAGGACTAGAGCTGCTTACGAGCTCTACGTGCGCAGGAGAAAAGAGGAACATCGACTTCTCAGAAAGAAGAAAAAAGAGCATGAGAAGCGCTCGATCGAGGAGATTGAGAGACTTTATTGCAGGAATAATGTTCGAAAATTTTACCAAAGGGTAAAAAGACCATGCCAGGGTTTCAAAGCCAGAACAGAAGCCTGCAGGGACGAAAATGGCAACATAGTAATAGAATCGCAGTCGGTGCTGAGGATATGGAAGGAACACTTCTGCAGACTGTTAAACGGCGATGATGATCAATATTCCGCTGTCAGGCAGAATGAGCCATTCAACAGTGACGATGGCAGTCAAAATTCCCGTCAACCCGATCATAATGAAGTGAGGATAGCGATATCTAAACTCAAATCCAACAAAGCTGCTGGAGCCGACGGCCTTGCCGCTGAACTCTTCAAGGCAGGAGGAGATGAGTTGGTAAGGAGCATGCACCAGTTCATCTGTAAAATCTGGTCGGACGAAAGTATGCCCGATGAATGGAACCTCAGCATCGTTTGCCCGATCCTGAAGAAAGGAGACCCTCTGAACTGCGCCAACTACAGAGGTATAAGTCTCCTAAATATCGCATATAAGGTCCTGTCTGCCGTACTATGTGAACGCCTAAAACCGATCGCCAACAACCTGATAGGTCCTTATCAGTGCGGTTTCAGGCCTGGAAAGTCCACCATTGACCAAATATTCACACTACGGCAGATCTTGGAAAAAACCCATGAATATAAAATCGATACGCACCACCTTTTCATCGATTTCAAAGTTGCCTATGATAGCGTGTATAGAGACGAGTTATACAGAGCCATGTCTAGTCTTGGCATCCCTGCCAAGCTCGTCCGTTTGTGCAGAATGACGATGGAGAACTCTCGCTGCTCCATCAAAGTCGGTAAGAACATCACCGAACCGTTCGATGTCAGGAAAGGTCTTAGACAAGGCGACGCGCTATCATGCGATCTCTTTAACATAGTACTTGAGAGAATTGTACGAAACTCACAAGCCAACCCCGGAGGTACAATCTTCTTCAAGTCTATACAACTACTCGCTTATGCCGATGACATTGACATAATCGGAAGAACTCAGCGGGCCGTCAATGGGGCATTTACGAGTATTGAGATCGAGGCAGCAAAGATGGGTCTAGCGGTCAATGAAAGCAAAACAAAATATATGCTGTCTACAAAAAAGGACACCCAACATAGGCGTCTTGGGCAGAACGCCACAATAGACAGATACAATTTTGAGGTAGTAAAGGATTTTGTCTACCTAGGCTCTATGGTCAGCTCCGCAAATGACATGAGTGGAGAGATCACACGGAGAATTACTCTTGCCAATCGTTGTTTCTATGGGCTAAAACGGCAATTGAGTAGCAAAGACCTATCTCGAACTACTAAGGTAACTCTTTATAAGACATTAATCATCCCAGTCCTGCTGTATGGCGCAGAGGCATGGGCTTTGAAAAAACCGGATGAGGATGCCCTTGGTTATTTCGAGAGAAAAGTTCTTCGAGCGATCTTTGGTCCCGTCTGCATAGACGGTGAGTGGAGGAGAAGGTACAATGCCGAACTATACGGCCTGTACAAGGACATCGACTTAGCCAGAAGAGTTCACATACAGCGACTAAGATGGCTGGGTCATTTAGAGCGGATGGAGCCCAACCTTCCCGCTAAGAAAGTCTTCGAATCCAACCCGGACGGACGGCGCAGTAGAGGACGACCTCGCGGTAGGTGGCGCAAACAAGTGGAGAGGGACCTCAACCAACTTGGCGTGCGCAACTGGAGGCAGCTGGCTCGTAACCGTGCTGGCTGGAGAGGTTTGTTGGTTGAGGCCCAGGTCCACCCCGGACTGTAGCGCCATCTAAGTAAGTAAGTAAGTAAGTAAGATCCTCAAACACTTAAGGCCAATGCAAACCCGCATTTCCTCGGTCCCTTTCACCCCTTTCCTCATCCACCCGTGCCTTGAGAAGCAGTATAGGAATATTAAAAATCCCTTCGGCGCGCGCAAATCATAAAAAAAAAAAATAAAAAAAAAAAACTTCAAGTATGAAGTTTGATTTTTCATAATTTAATCAATTAATAACAAGATTCTTCTTTATAACCAGGTACTAAAACCAGTGTGGAACCATGGGCCTCGAATTCTGGGGATGTGCCAGCTTAACCAATATTACAGTCATCCAACGCTTCCAGAATAAAGTTCTTAGAAGTATTGTGAATACTCCATGGTATATCTGAAACAATGACCTTACCGGGATCTAAGGATTCCTACTGTTCTTGAAGAGATCAACTACAGGGCCAAAGTACACGAGAAAAGACTCCAGGAGCATATTAACGAAGAAGCAACAAGTTTTCTTAACGTACATGGCGCGAGACGACTGCAACGTACAAGACCGACAGATCTTGCCAGGCAACCAACCCTAGAACTAACCATATAAGCAGTAACAGGCCAACAACAACAAACGAAAAGAGGCGCTGCTTCTTTTTTTTTTGTCAGTATAGGAAACGCTTGAACGGAGCATTCAGACGCAACTGCAAAGCAAACCCTGGTTTACCCATTTAATTGAAATTTCCTTGTCTTTCTAAGAAAGCCAAGCAAACACCTCAGTGATGAGAGCTTACAGTACCAGCACTCACCACATCAGTGCCGAGGATCTGCTAGCTGATACGAGCAAAGGCTAGACACTCGCAGAGATAATGTTCCGCAGTGTCGTCGCTCTTTCCACAAACGTTGTAGTTTGTAGTATCACTTAAACCTAGCACGTTAAAGTGATTGGCAAAACCGAAGTTCTGCTGAGAGACAGCAAGAATGCCGTTGATTTCTTGTAGACGTCCGGGAGCATTCGTTTAGTCACCCTACATCCTGGAGTCGTGCCACACACAATTGTGTTCGTAAAAGACCCAATCGTCAATGGAAGCCCTAATCGAGGACGCAGGGAGACCCAACGCGGGTTCGGGACCTAGGAAAGCCGCCTCTGAGCCTTGTCTAGCAATCTCATCGAAGATCTCGTTCCCCAGGATCCCTATGTGACCTGGGATCCAGATAAGAAACAGAGAATTCAGCCTTGCGACCGAGATCAAAGAATTTTTTTTTGGTTTCACGAGCTATTTTGGAAGTGGTTAAAGGGTTAAACGCTATCAGTACTGCTTAAAGGACAACATTTAGTGACGAATATTACTTTTTATTGAATTAATATGCTACGCAAAGTCAAACATTACACTTAACACTTACAACATCGAGAAGTTATTATCGGTCGTATAATTTATGTTTTAGATTTAATTTACTATAGTTGTAATCAAATTTGTCGCGTAAGCAAGGCCTTAAACGCAGCCTGACTATCACTACAGACACAACTACTACGGCCCTTCCACCTGTTCTTCACAACATAGTTAATGGCCATTAGGGCTACATAAGTTTCCGCTTGGAAAACACACGCATATTTGCCTAACATATTAAAAGTCTAATGTTGTCGTCTTCCACGAAGACACCAGCGCCAGACCCTTCACTGGTTTTGGAGCCGTCCGTGAAAATACTCGTACGACTGCATTCCATTCCTGGCTCAGACTCTGGTCGAAGCTAGTCATTAACACAAGAAAAGTCAACTCTGTATTTGCATATCAGCTGAAGTGCTGGTGTCATTTCATCAGACGGCGTATCCATGAGAGCGAAGTCGTAAGATGTTTTTTTTTCTTATAATTTGCGCGCACTCAAGGGGTTATGAATACCTTTAATATGTTTACACACAATGCGGGCGTTGGAAAGGATAGATAGACAGAGGGAGAAAGATTTGGTGTAGTGATTTAAAGCTCAGTTGTTTATGCTTCAGAGAAACTCCAGAGGTGGCGTCCAGATAACTGGGAAGATTTTTGTTATTTTTAGTCTTTGCTTCTGATTCACAGTATTTTTTTCCCGATAACCGATGTCATAGGCAAATCATCATCGACAGAGTGAACAATTTTTCCAGCCATATGACCAAGCTACTGCCAGTGTAACGCCTTCGCACTAGTGTTCACAGAAGCTTTCGCAATTGATCGGACTGACTTTACATACGAGTATATATTTCTTGAGAAATAAATAATTGCTTGCTGACATCAGGATTTTAACCATGAACCATTAGCATGGCAATTGACGACGTTACCAATACACCATTGCCACCCCCATACGCATATGCGACGAATGGTTTTGTCATAGCCGTCTAGATCCGTCTAGAAATGCAGATAGTGACGCCTTTTAGTCAGATTGGTCAGAAGGTCAGAATTCTCCTTCTCGTGAAGAGAACAACCTCAGCTGTTGTGGATTAAGTTTTTTTCAAATTCAAATCCCAGAGCACTCAGACTATCCGGAACTACCGGACAGGAACCTTTCCTTGGTGCAATGATTGGAAAACATTCGATGCAATTCGTTTTTCCTTTATACTCGGGTGGCTGATGATTGCTTGTAAGTTAACTTAGTTTCAATTCTTATACTTACTTACTTACTTAGGTGGCGCTACAGTTCGGGGTGAACCTGGGCCTCAACCAACAAGCCTCTCCATTTAGCTCGGTCTTTAGATGATTGCCTCTCATTGCGCACTCCAAGTTGGTCAATGGGGTTCTCTACTGCGTCGTCCCTCCGGGTTAGATTCGAAGACTCTGCGGGCCGAAGAGTTAGTGTCCATTCGCTCTACATGTCCTAGCTATCTCAGACGTCCAATACGCAGTTTTTTTACTACTCGTAGGTGAATGTCGCTGTACAGCTCATATAGTTCGTTAATGAATCTTCTCCTCCAAAACCCGTCAACGCAAACTGGACCGAATATCTTACGAAGAATTTTTCTTTCGAAGCGACCAAGGATATCTTCATCGTCTTTTAATTTAATTCTTATACCCTCCCGTTAAATTAAAAAAAAAACAAGTTTTTCCTTAAAATAAAAAAATGTATGAAAACCATAGACCCTAAAGTCCTGGTATAAGTATTGAGAACCCTTCATGCATAAGTTGGAATTATTGTTGTAATTTTTAAGCCTATTTAAACGCTATTTATGTAATAGCCTTTAAGCGGATAAAAAAACAATAAACAAAAAAAACGGACAAACAGAATTGACATACTTTTTGGTTTCCCGTACTAATCACGCTAAGATGGATTGAAATTTCAAGATCACAAATTTTCAAAAAATCAATACTAGACTCCTATAGTTATAGGTGCGAGTATATGTTATCACTTTTTGTACGTAGTTGAAAAAAAAAATGTAGAAAAGCTTTATATGGCTCTAGTAATAAGTAATGGAAATATAAATATGTAACTTGGGCAACAGCTTTCCGAGCTTTAGAAATTACAAAAATAGTTTCGCTGTTTGTTGTGCTATGTACGAGTATGTATGCACTCGTATGTCTTCGTATACCCTAGATTTTCACTGCATAATACTCGTATATGCATGTGTCTACGAATGATACATAATTACGATATGGTTTGTTATCCACAGATTTTCCTATTCGCGGATCACACGATTGGATGAGGAGAAATAGTTGTACGTAATAAAATTTATTTTGCCAATCTGGTTGTAGTGCCTCAGTAAAATCTGTGTTTCCTTGTTAAAAATTACTCCGATTCCGGTAGTCGTTTATATTTAATTGACTGTTAATAGGGAGTGTTTCCCTCCAGGTGGTACACCCTAAGTTTAGAATAATACAAATGAATTATCGTTGTAAGAGGAAGTCAAACGGTTAAAGCCAAACTTAAAATATTAAAGTTTGAGAAGACCTAAAAGCGTTATATCAGCGTTTGGGCGCAAAGTTGGCATTTATGAACATTGATACAACATGTCGGTCTTTTTAAATCTTTTCTTCATTTCTTCAACCTACCCTAAGGTTTTTCAATAGTAAGATAAAAAATCAGATAGGGGTAAACTGACAGATAAGACATTTTTCATTAGTCGTATAGCAGCTGTTCGAGGAAAATAACACTGCTTATATAGTAGATAAACAGTGAATGAAATTTAATCATTAGTTAGCAATCAGACTGTTTTTTCTGACAATTGAAAAATCGGCCCTTAGCGTATCCTTTGACTCTTCTTTATGCTCTGTAAAATATGTTAGCACTACGGATATGTTACAACTACTATAGAATTGAAGCATCTGCTACGAAGAAAAAGCAAGCTTTTCAGTAAGACGCAGTAAATCTTTGTGCTATTGCCTTTTGAAGCCTTTTTATTCGATGCATATGTTTCGTTTTTATTCACTTATTTATTTTTCATTTTTATTCATTTATTTCTTTTTCGCCCAAATTGCTACACAACAACTTCCACGAAAGAAGTATCTTCTTTTACTACCGATTCAGAAGGCAATCCTTCATTTTGTTACGCCAAATTATAATTGATGCAGTATTGTTTAGCGGTTACAAATAGAGTCCTCCCCGAGCCATGTGCGAAAAAGTATAAAGATTTATAGAAATCGTGATTAGCTTTGTGAATAGCACTAGAACGCCATGGGGTCATCTAATAAAATTGGGCGACGGTACTCTATTTCACATGACAAACCCAAAGTTAATTGAGGCGATTTAAAAAACTTAGTGCAAGTTCAACAGATCTATGCAGAACTTGTGCCGAAATAGGTCATGCGGAGTACAAGGCCCACATTTCATGTCAATGCCGATCTTTAACAAAACCTTAATAGCGAGCGGCCGGAGAACGTTTTTTTTTCAACTCGGAATGGTTCAGAGATGGTGCCAGCTGCTACTAGTACCAAACAAAGCCCACCTGAAATCTATTCTATTTATTTTTAATTTCAGGGCCCTATTTCACCAACCACTTTTCACTTAGCATTTTGCAAGTTTTCACTATATCTTTTTAAATTTCGTTTCACCAAACGTTAATTTGCAAATAGGAATTTATTCTTTTGAAAAGTCTAAAATTGTCCCTCTTTGCAAAATTCGTTTCACCAAAGACAAATTTGCAAAGTGACAAGTATGATTTTGCAACGTGCAAAGTGTTGTCAGTTTGCAAGGAATTCTTCCATTTCATTTCACCAAACAAATAATTGTTTGCACTTTGCATTTAAAATTGTGAAAAGTTTGTCAATAATATTCAAAAAAAAAATTTCATTTGCAGTTGAACATTTATTGTGAAAAGTTGGTTGAAATAATTAAAAAATTAAAATGAACCGTTTCGAAGCACGTTTTGAAAACGAAGACGATACTAACAGTGTACAAAGAGTTGTAAAACTAAGAACAAATTTTAAATTTAGGAATAATTCTTCAACTTTGGAAAGCTTCCGTTTAACAAGGACTAATATTGAATGTGTTTTGGCACAAATTGGACATAAGCTTTTGGGGTGGCATTGGTGTAGTGGTAACGTCGTTTTTTTTTAATTTAACGGGAGGGTATAAGAATTAAATTAAAAGACGATGAAGATATCCTTGGTCGCTTCGAAAGAAAAATTCTTCGTAAGATATTCGGTTCAGTTTGCGTTGACGGGTTTTGGAGGAGAAGATTCATTAACGAACTATATGAGCTGTACAGCGACATTGACCTACGAGTAGTAAAAAAACTGCGTATTGGACGTCTGAGATAGCTACGACATGTAGAGCGAATGGTCACTAACTCTTCGGCCCGCAGAGTCTTCGAATCTAACCCGGAGGGACGACGCAGTAGAGGACCCCATTGACCAACTTGGAGTGCGCAATGAGAGGCAATCATCTAAAGACCGAGCTAAATGGAGAGGCTTGTTGGTTGAGGCCCAGGTTCACCCCGAACTGTAGCGCCACCTAAGTAAGTAAGTAAGTATAAGAATTGAAACTAAGTTAACTTACAAGCAGTCATCAGCCACCCGAGTATAAAGGAAAAACGAATTGCATCGAATGTTTTCCAATCATTGCACCAAAAAAGGTTCCTGTCCGGTAGTTCCGATTAGTCTGAGTGCTCTGGGATTTGAATTTGAAAAAAACTTAATCCACAACAGCTGAGGTTGTTCTCTTCACGAGAAGGAGAATTCTGACCTTATGACCAATCTGACTAAAAGGCGTCACTATCTGCATTTCAATGAAGCCAAACATTTAGGAGTGATTCTCGATAAAAAAAAAAAAAAAAAATTCATTGGTCTAAACACGTCGAGCGAAAACATCCAAGGCGCTCTCAGTTTTCTGGCAGTGTAAGGGTGCTTTTGGCAAGACATGGGGCTTATCACCGAATAAGGTTCTCTGGATCTAGACGGCTATGACAAAACCATTCGTCGCATATGCGTATGGGGGTAGCAATGGTGTAGTGGTAACGTCGTCAAATTGCCAGGCTAATGGTTAATGGTTCAAATCCTGATGTCAGCAAGCATTTATTTATTTCTTATGAAATATAAAAAGTCAGTCCGATCATTTGTAAAAGCTTCTGTGAACACTACTGCGAAGGCATAACAATGGCAGTAGCTTGGTCAAGTGGCTGAAAAATTGTTCGCTCTGTTGATGATGATTTGCAATTGACATCGAAGCTAAACAACTGAGCTTCATGAACCACCAAAATCTTTCTATCCCTTCCGCCCGCACTGTGTGTAAAGGTATTCATAACCTTTTGAGTGCGCGCACAAAAAAAAGCTGAAGTTTAACAGCCAACAAAATAATTGTTTAAGTCTCTTGCAACAACTTTTCTCTACACTACGTAAGGAGCTCAGTATCATGGAGTTGCAACTATGTACGGAATAAGTAAAGCTACAGTCTGTAGAGTAGTACACCGAGTTTCGGAAGCAATAATTGGTGAATTTTTTGCAAACACCATTTGCTGGCCAGAAAATTCTTCCGAAATATCTACCCAGTTTTTTGCTCAAGGAGGATTCCCTTGTGTAGCTGGATGCGTTGACGGTACGATGATCAAAATCGATGCACCCAAGGAAAATGAAGAGCAGTTTGTCAATAGGCATGGAAAGCATGTATTGAATGCAATGATGGTTTGTGGGCCGGCCAGGTAGTGCGCATGATGTAAGAGTATTAATAAATTCCCGTTTGGCAGCAAATTTCAATGTTGGATATCGACCATTTCCAAATGCAGTACTTCTAGGAGACAGCGCATATTCTTTAAGTGGATGGTTAATAACACCACTTAGGTCAAATCCGGACGATCCAGTGGAACAGCGTGTTAGCTGGTTCATAAAAAGACTAGGCGAATCATTGAAAATAGTTTTGGTATGTGACGTGTAGTAGTTCCTTGCATTCTAAAACTTAAAATTAAATAGGAATATTTGAGGAAAAGTTTCCTTGTTTAAATCATCTCCGTATGCAGTCCACTATTGCAGGTTAAATTGTTTTAGCGTGCTGCATTTTGCATAATTTGGAAGTGAAAAGAGAAGAATCAGTGTGGGAGAACCATAACAACGATGATGAAGAAAATTACATGGAAGAGATCACAATAGAGGACAGTGAACCACCAAATGAAAATACTCTTGCAATTTTAAATAGTTTAAGAAGTTTTTTTTTTTGATTAGGAAAAATTATAGAAAATATAAAAAAACAACAAAAGTTCTAAATTTTGATATTCTGTTAAATTGACTCCATATTCTTCACTAAAACAAGAATCTTTGCCTTCGTTATTTAATTCTTTTGTGTATACTGATAACGGAATTTTCAGCTCACGTTCCACTTTAGTCTTCCAATGTAGTCTTGTATATTTCGACCTTCAACAGCTTTTTTTTTTCAATGTCTGTATTTCGTCGTCCGCTGCTTGAGATTTTCTCTTCCTTTAGAACTGATGCTTAAACTGGTTACCTTAGGTGGCTTTGGAATTCGGCTCTGAAAGTAACATGACAACTCCATCGCCACCCGCTTCTGGCAAATTCAGCCATTCAACAGTAGGCGAATCAGTCCCTATGATGTCGAGAATCGACTCATCAACGACATTAAGAATTACCGCTCTTCCACCCCCAGATCCAGATTTTTTTAGAATTATCTCTTTTGGCCTGAGAAAAATAAAACGTAGGTATGCCTATTAATTTTATAACACAAAAATGCTATGTTCGACTTTTCCACCTAACAAAAATAGTATAGTACATGTTTCACTTTGCAACTTTGCAAAACACGATTACAAATGTAAAGTTCTCTTTTGAATTGGTGAAACACTTTTACTTTTTACTTTTCAAAAAAGTCTGAAAAATTACAAAGTGCAAAATCGTGAGAACTTTACGTTTTTGGTGAAACACATCGCACTTGTAGTTTGCAGGAGTTGTTAAATAGGGAAATAGGGCCCAGGTCTGGTATCCAACATGGGAACACATGGATCCACAAAGTTCTGAGCGTGGCTCACCGAAACTATTAGGCATGAACTGTGGACAGAACCCTAAGCGATGAGACTGTGATTGAAACTGTTTCAGCGGGGTGCGTCGGTGTTCAAGGATCACGGGAGTGGCCAACGTGATAACTAGTCTACTGCGAGGCTTTTAGTCGGAAGGCCACACTGGCTGCCACCTGTTTGCGAAAATATTTAAGGGCAGCAGATATATCCAGTGCCGCAGAGCAAGTAGTTCTTAGTGCACCGCTGATACACATACTTAACCTTAACCAATTGAGTGAGGTGATCAGCCCTATCACGAGCCGACCACAAAACGATCACACTATGCCTGTGAAAGGACACGTACAGCCAGCGTGTGATACCCCAGCTCATACCTATAGCCTTTTACATTAGTAGAGAGCTACATTTGCTTTTCTTACGTGTTCCAGTTTAGTTTCCTGTCTAAAATATTCATTCATTCATCATTTTTGTGGCTGAAACCACAACCGACCCGTCCGAAGAGCCCTCATCCGTAATGGAAGCTATTGGACCGACGGGTGGTAGGCCTGCTGCGGACTCACCACAGATTTTATTAGTATTTTAAATACTTTATGATTTACATTACAAAAAAAAAAAACAAATATTTGGCGCAACAGCTCTTTAAAGTGCCAGGGACTAGCTTCTCGCAACCACTCATGTTGTGTGTGTTACATTTTTCACATGAATGGAAGGGACCTACAGTTTAATGCCGAATCCGAACGGCGATTTGAGAAACTTTTTCGTGACAACAATACTCTCGGATGTTTGTCAGACGCTCGCGAGAGGTGGGACAGTGAAAAACTTTTTGGTGTTTTCTGGGATTCGAACTTGGAACCTCATGCGTAGTGATCCGACACACTAACCACTTACGCCACGGCGCCCACATGATTTACATTAGAAAATATAAATAAAATAAAATAGGATTAATCATTAATAAATAATAAGAAACAATAAAAAAATAAAAAAAAAACAATAATCGAAATTATAATACCAAAAATAACAATAACATAGAGAAAATAAATATATCACGTGTTGGTTTTAACAAATGCAATGCATTTTCTTTTAAAAATCCTGAGATGAGTTTCACATTTTATGTCATCAGGCAGCGTGTTAAAAAGACTAAGACGCTTATAAATAAATATGTTTTGACTTGCCGTTGTATTTTGAAAACCTACTCTGAAGTCGTTGGCATTACGCAAGGGGTATGGTTGTACTTCTCCGACCCGTTTGACACCCCTTGTTGACAACCTTGGCGCGGCTCCGTATTTAACCTTAAAAACAGCTAAGAGTGTATTAATTGCAAGTCTTTGTTTTATACTTAACCATTTAAGAGCATCCAACATGCATCTGATTGGTGTACATATCTATTGCATTTCAAAATGCTTCTCATCGCTTTATTTTGAAGTTTTTGGAGACTTTCCAGCTGACATTGATTGCAGCATGAGTATAAAATTGTGGCGCAGTGCTCAAAATGTGGTTTCACTATGCTATTGCATACTATCACAACTGTGATGTTGCTGTTGTATGTTGCATTTTCTGTTAAGAAAAAACTGGAGCCATAAATCGTAGGAGGGTCTATGAGCGGAACTTTGTATTTTCTCGTGAAGAGAACAAGTTCTGTTTCCCTGAGAGTGCCTGGGTGCCACAGAGCTTATAAGGGCAACGGTGGTGTTTCGTATCGAACAGCGAGCGTATGCATAGAGCCACACAGCAATAAAAAGAGCAAAACATTCGAATGATAACTGTGATCTTAATTGCTCATTGCCATCACTGTTCAATGAGAATCATTCTTACGCCCATCTTCAGTACAAACTGCTAATCAGATTTACAAAAGTATGCAATCTTATCAAAAATATGCTTTCCTATCACAGCCAACTTGCCCAAGGAATTGTCATAACCTTATGTAATGGATTAACACTATGCTTAGCTGAAGGCACCAGCCTAAGCACAACGAGGAATACTCGTACTCTGGAAAAAGTGCAAAGACTGACCTGAGTCATGAGAAGCTGTCCCTACAGTATACATGGAGCTAGAAAGAACTCAAAGAGGAGTTTGTGGATTTGCAGAGAGATAATATGGAGACAACGAGTATGTGCGGGCGGAAAACTAAATAGTCGGAATCCGAACTTTCCCCATTGTCTTCACAGCAGATGTTCATATGATCGAAAGTTATAATTAAATCAACCCCGACAGAAACCATAGCGACTATGCTCCTTACAGAGTCCAGATTGAACACTTTATGGTGGCAGCTTGATTTTAGTCATCGTCACCATTTAACAGTGTTATTTCCATATCCTCAGCACCGACTGCGATTCTGTCACTAGACGTCGATTTTCGTCCCTGCAGGCCTCTGTTCTGACTTTAAAGCCTTGGCACGTTCTTATTACCTTTTAGTCAAATTTTCGAACACCATTCCTGCATTTGCGTCTCTGCTTCCTCGACAGAGCGTTTCTCACGCTTCTTCTTTTTACTTCAAAGAAATCGATGGCCCTCCCATTCTGCAACTGAAACAAATTGGAAGCCTGTAATCCCTCACCTGAAAACCATGAGAAAGAATTAATTTCGCAATGAAAAAAGCCATCCAGCACGTCGCTGTAGCCTTATGTCTACAGCTTATCAGAAAACTGGAAATGGAGGAAAGTATATTATATAGATTTTGTTATAATGTTGTAGAAACAACAGCACAACTTCTCAAAGAATGTGAATCACTAGGGAACACCTAAAGCCAGTATCATCGTTAGATCTAGTTTAGCTAATTTGGGAAATAATCTCATCAACTAGAGATGCAGGCTACAGAAGCACAATGCATTTTTTAGGTTTCTGAATAAAAATCAAGTGCACGACAGATTCGCACACACTTGCACCTATACATTTTTGCACATCATTAAGACTTTGAAAATGTATAATGAAATTACTAATTTAGAGAGGTGATAAAATTTATTAATTACTACTTTAAGAACTTAAAAAGGTTATTTATGCTGCATCGTAAGTAGACAGTGCAATAAACATAGTGCGCAAAAAATGTGAAACTATTGAAGATGCAAACACTGATTGCAAGATATACAGCATTTTAAAATTACTATAAAAGTCAGTAGGGCTATAAACCCTAGATCAATAGGCTACTCACAATCATTAAATCTGGCGAAGCCATTCGGGTCTTATAGTTTCATGCTGGTCGACGGACGTGGACTTAGCAGGTTTTCGATGTTTGTTGGTGTGTTACGGACTCAGCAGAGTCATGTGCAATTATTTGCGACTGCATACTTGATCTAAATCTAAGTTTGATGCTGATTTATTTTGCAAAGCAATGATACCAATATCAAAATATCGTTAGCTGACGAAATTGACACTGGCCTGAGTGAAAGGACAAGTGGGCATCGAAGGAAATGAAAAAGCGGACAAGCTAGCAAAGCAGGGGTCAGTTGCGGAATTCCTTTGCCCCGAACTATTTGCTGCACTAGACAGAAAAATGGTAAAGAGCCTAATGCAATGGGCCACTACTAAACACCATAAACTGTGGTCAACTGTGCACGGATGTAGACAAGACAAAATGCCACTAAAAGTATTGGAAGGCTCTACCAAACGAAATAGTCTAGGCATGGAGCGAGGAGCGTTCAAATAGTGACAGGACATGACAACTTCAGGGGCCTCACTCTGTATTGCTACTCGAAAGTCAAATTTTTGCGAAAGTGCTTTGCAATTCTAATCTTAGCCGGCACTCTGTAAGAAAACAGAACCGAATGGAAGTATTGCCAACTGGGGCTATGAAATGTGCGAATCTAGCTTCGAGTATCGAACGCTGAAATGTTACATTGAAGCAAATTTCGTTCCAAAGAATTTTGTGTTTTATTTATATTTGAGAAAGAAAGTTAAATATATGTTATAGAAATGGAACTGGATGCTGTCGAATTGTGGTTCCATCAAGATGACACACAAGGAGAAAGAATGGAAGTCAAGCGAATTAGAGATAGGTCGAATATAATGGAGCTAAGTGATAAAAAGTAGAACAAAAATATAACAGTTTTTAGTTCAACCCGAAACTGAGAGTATTAAGTGGGAAATACACGATACAACCGTCGTACAGACATCGGCATACTGTTGTATGCAGCACACACATACAATTTGCATACGACTTACGTACAACCAGACATTTTATTCAGCCATTTTACACATACACACCATATAATTTCCATACAATTGTGTTAAGACCGTGCGACCATACGATATCGGTACAACGGTCGCTTGTGTGAATATACACGACACGATTATCGTATACAACAGCAAGGCTGTCAAACCGTTGATACAACAGTTGTATCATGTATTTCCCACTTTACTCATTCTATCCACTGCTATTGTGAGATCTAGCAAATATATTACTTTCTCTTCAAGAGAAGTTAAGGTGGAGCATTTACATTTGATTTTTGGTGGACTGCCTTCATGTTTTAAAGAAACACAATTGCTTACCTCAACATCCGCAAACCATATAGCAATAGAACAAAATGATGCGAATTCGAGTTACTTTGACATTTCGTTTAGCAATACAGAGTGCCAGATTTGCGATAAGAAATTGACATTGAAGTTGGCAACAGTTGTTCGATTTTCATAAATTTGGATTTGCGATTCGAATGACAGAGTGACAATTCTGCGAATTCGAATGATTTGACTTGAGAGTAGCAATACTCGTTGAGGCCCCAGATGTCATTTGAAAATATGAGTCTTCTGGAAGACGATATCTGCAGACTGTGCCTCGAAGATGTGGAGACTGTAGCTCCAGCTAGCAGGAAAGGAATATCGGGCTATCACTGCTTAGGAAACGAGGGGATTAGTCGAATAACCTTCAAGCAAATGCTGCCAATAACTCGGGAAACGAAACAAGGGATGAAATACAAAGAAATGCGGAGTATCTTGCGCTAAGGTCACTGTGATAGAGAGACAAAAGTGAACCAAACAAAGTGGTGTGTTTTCATATCTCTCGAAAATTAGGGATTTTTTTAAGCCCTCTTGTTTCAACAAAATCGTTGGAGCCGACGACGGCCTTGCCGCGAACTTTTCAAGGCATGCGATGACTGGTAAGGATGACTTGGTAAGGAGCAAGTATCAGCTCATCTGTAGAATTTGGTATGATAAAGTGTATAGAGAAAAGTTATACAGAGCCATGTCTAGTCTCGACATCCTTGCCAAGCTCGTTCGTCTGTGCAAAATGACGATGGGGAACCCTCGCTGCTCCATTAAAGTTGATAAGAGTGCCACCGAAAAGTTCGATGTTAGGACATGTCTTAGACAAAGTGACACGATATCGATGCGATCTTTTTAACATAATACTTGAAACGATTGTAAAAAATTCACAAGCCAACACCGGAGGTAGAATTTTCTACAAGTCTGTACAACTACTCGCTTATGCCGATGACATTGACATGGACGTGGGCGCCGTGGCGTAAGTGGTTAGTGTGTCGGATCACTACGCATGAGGTTCCAAGTTCGAATCCCAGAAAATACCAAAAAGTTTTTTCACGGTCCCACCTCTCGCGAGCGTCTGACGAACATCCGAGAGTAATGCTGTCATGAAGAAGCTTCTCAAATCGCCGTTCGAATTCGGCATTAAACTATAGGTCCCTTCCATTCGTGTGAAAAATATAACGCACACAACATGAGTGGTTGTGAGAAGCTAGTCCCTGGCACTTTAAAGAGCTGTTGCGCCAAATATTTGTATTGACATGGTCGGAAGAACTCAGCAGGCCGTCAGGGAAGCGTCAGCGAGCCTTCAAAAAAAGACACCTAACATCGGCGCCTTTGACAGAATGCCACAATAGACAGATATCATTTTGAGATAGTAAAGGACGTTGTCTACCTCTCTGTGGTGAACTCCGCAAATGACATCAGTGAGGAGATCAAACAAAAGAATTACTCTTGCCAATCGCTGTTTCTATGGACTAAGAACTACTAAGCTAATTCTGTATAAGAGACTAATCATCCCAGTCCTGTTGTATGGCTCAGAGACATATACTTTATCAAAACCGGATGAGGATGCCCTAGGTTACTTCGAGAGAAAAGTTCTTCGAGTGATCTTTGGTCCCATATGCATAGACGGCGAGTTGAGAAGGTATAATTTCGACCTATACGGCTTATACAAGGATATCGACTTAGCCAGAAAAGTTCACATAGAGAGACTAAGATGGCTTGGTCATATAGAGCGGATGGAGCCCAACGTTCCAGCCCGGAAAATCTTCGAATCCACCCCGGATGGACGGCGCAGTAGAGGACGCGGTAGGTGGCGCAAACAAGTAGATGGCGATCTCAGCCAACTTGTCGTGCACAACTGGAGGCAACTGGCTCGTATGCGGTCTGGCTGGAGAAGATTGTCGGTTGAGACCCAGGTTTACACTGGACTGTAGCACCATCTAAGAAAGTAAGTTTCTTCTAAAGACCGAATTCGAAAGATCAATTTATGGATTTCAGGCATATTGCCACTGCGGCCGTAGGGGACGAAGTACATTCTGTCTGCCCAATTTTGGATCACTTTTTCGAGCACTGGTGGCCATATATCACGAATAATGTTGCTCCAAGGCGTCAACTGGTGCTGCTTTGTCAGCATAAACCAGTAACTTTGTGTATCCCCACAGGATATAATCGAAAGGTGTCAAATCGCACGATCTTGGAACCCAATTGTCAGGTCCATTTCTCGAAATTAACTTATCGCCAAATTATGATCTCAATCAGGGTTATCGTGAATACATTTTCCCTCGGAATTTTTCCCCCCAACAAAAATTATATATCTTCAAAAAAGAGGAAATAATTCGGCGGAAAAGAAAAAGGTATCATAAAGAGCAATTGAGGAGAATTTTCAACGCAATCGCTATATTTAATTTTTCCCCTACGATTTTTTTCCCCAATTTTTGAAAGTACCTAATTTTTGTTCGGGGGAAAAATTCCGAGGGAACATTTATTCGAGATAACCCTGAATAAGTCGATGGTTTCGGTCGCTGTACAGTCAGTCACGAAAGTCTACATATAGCCATGAAAAGTGCTAGATTAATGCTTATAGATAAAATTTCAATTTAAGTTCTTTACTAAATGACACGTTATTGTTTAAGAACATGATTCAAAACCAAAACAAATAATTTCCTCGTAAGAATTTAACGAAAATAAGAAAAAAACCAAAAAACTGTCTCACGAAAGTGTACATACAGCTGCGTTCCAGACGAATAACCTTCGACGGAACAAAGTACCGCTATTTTTTTCCAGCAAATGCGAATCCTTCTTGGTTAATTCTCAGTTGCGTTTCTTCTGCTGCAAGTATTGCACCCTTTTACGTTAAAGTTTTTGAAAATGGTGAGTAGAAAAGAAATACCCGTGGAATTTAGAAACATAATCATAAAACTTAGAAAGGAAAATAAAAGTTATGGTGAAATTTCAAAAATCGTGGGTAAAAGTCCAGCAACTGTTCAGACAATAATAAAAAATTATAATGACAGAGGACACGTTTGGAATAAACCCCGTTCTGGCCGTCCGAAAAAGCTAAACAATCGCGAGATCCGAAGTATCATCCGTAAGGTTACCGATAATCCTCGAATAAGTGCTCCAAAATTGGCAGAAGACATTGCGAATAGTTCGGGTAAAGAAGTTCACCCAGAAGCTGTGCGTAGAGTTCTGAGATCGGAAGGATTTAATGGAAGAGTTCCAAGGAAAAAACCTTATATAAGTGAAGCTAACCGCAAAAAACGCTTAGAGTTTGCAAATCGCCACATATCGAAGGGTCACGATTTTTGGAAAACGGTCCTTTTTACAGACGAAAGTAAGTTTAATATCTTCGGGTCCGATGGTAAGGGAAAGGTATGGCGCAGGGGTAACCAAGAAATGGAAGCGAAGAATCTGGTACCTACTGTCAAGCACGGTGGTGGGCATGTGATGGTCTGGGGGGCAATGGCAGCTTCTGGTGTCGGTAGGCTAGCTTTTATTGAAGGGAATATGGATCGGTATCAGTACCTTAATATTTGGCGTGATAACTTGCATGCCTCTGCTGAGGCACTAGGGCTCGGAAACAGCTGGGTACTACACCAGGACAACGACCCCAAGCATACGGCAAAGATCATAAGAGAGTGGCTGGTGTTTAGGGTCCCAAAACAACTTCATCCACCCCCGCAATCTCCAGATCTAAATGCAATTGAGCATATCTGGGATGAACTGAAACGCAGGGTTCGCAAATTTAAGATTACAGATCGGAGTTCCTTAAAAACGGCTCTTTCGAATGCCTGGGCTTCAATTACCCCTGACGTTACCGAGAATCTAGTCCTTTCCATGCCAAGAAGACTTGAAGCAGTTCAGGAATCAGACGGTGGTCCAACAAAATATTGAAATTATTTTATTTAATTTTTTTTATTAATGTATTTATCTCCTAATTTACATGTATGTAGACTTTCGTGAGTTCATTTTTTTTGTTTTTTCTTGTTATCGTTGAATTATTGTAAAAAAATAACATGTTTTTCGTCTTGAATTATGTTTTTGAACAATAATATGTCATCTAATAAAAAAAACCTTAAAAATGTTGGCTATAAACTCTGATTTATCATTTTTCAGGGCTATATGTAGACTTTCGTAACTGACTGTATGTCACGAAGTGGCATCCAGATCAATGTTATCCACACCGCAACGCGAGTTCCGCCCTTATTTTTGGAAAGGTGAGGTCCGATTATGCCACCAGCGTGGCGTGAATTGGTATCATTCCATAACCGCCAATTTTACTTATTAATAAACCCGCTAAGCCAAACATGAGCCTTATCGCTGAACACAATTTTGCGATAAAACAACAGGTCAGCTTGCAAATGCTCTATAGCCCAATCAGCGGAACAACGACGCAAATGATGGTCTCGTGGTCTTAATTCCTGCACCAGTTGGATCTTATACAGTGTAAGCCGACCTTGGCAAAATCTTCCACGAAGTTTACGTACAGAGCCCCAACTACTGCGACGAACGACAAATCGATAAATTTGGATTTTTTGCTACATTTTCGTTTACAGAGGCGTAATTTAGGAACGAAATCTATCCACAGTCCGACGAATGGTTTGTTCAGATGAACAATTAGGTGTGGCATAAAAATCAGGAAGTCTCCTATAAGCTCGCGAATCGACGGCTGATTTCCAATGCAAATTTGAATAATTTGGTAGCATTGTTCGAGCCTGAGCCTATTCATAATAATTTGTCGGGCTATACAGAACATAAAGGTAAAGAAAGCGATCAGAATGACAGTTATCTCTATCGAAAGTTCTATCCAAGCAAAAAAAAAAAAAAAAAAACACCCTTGATATAGGCGACGAAATTATTGTTTAAATTATATATTTCCAAAAAACTGTGAAATCACAATTATGACTGTAAGCAAACAAACTTACCCCGATTTGCTTTTAAAATCAATTTCTCAATCAGTTGTAGTTTAACAGCATGCAAATTGAATTAAAAAAAAAAAAAAAAAAACTAAACAAAACGAAGATAATCAAATCAAATTTTTTGTCACAACGTAAAAGCAAAAGCATTACAGGTATTAATATGCAGTACATCAGTCTTTAACTGTCTAAGAGGTCAAGTTATAAGATTTGCATTTCCTTGAATGTAAATGAACATTTGTTGAGCTAATTCAGTTGCTAGCTAGATCAGTGTTTAACTATGCAAAATTACTGATTTATGATACAATAACCTTAGGTGTGACGATGATGTAAGTTCACAGACCTAGCTCTGTACTTTTTGTCTGAAAGGTGATTTGTCACAGTTGGGAAATAGCAATTTGATAAGAAATACATAACAATTTCAATTGGTTTTGCAACGATTTTATACTAAACCAGAAATGTAGGCTATTGTTAAATATATAGACAAAGAGATTGTTTCCTTTTGTATATTGACAGTTTAAATGTATTGCTAATGATTAATGTTAGTTAGTTAATGACTCAAATGGATTGCTAATGATTTCGAAATGAAGCGTTTTATAATCTCGCCCTAAGGACAAGTTTTCTATCATTGACAATAATGAGAACGTTGATGGCCATATGAACATACAGGGTGTTTCGGGGAAAGACTAGAACCATTTATGCGGTATCCCAATGATGAATCTAGAGATTTGTTTAGTGCTTTCGGTTTGTGAAGTATTAAAGTGTTTGCCAATTGGGTCATATCTTGTCCTTACTTGTCTCTAAAAGAATGCATTTGTTTTATATGTGTGAACTTTGTACCCTACAAACATTCAAGCGTCAATCGTGACCACATCTTAGTAGCAGTAAAATCAAAGTGATTGTAAGAAGTCGCAAGCCACTTAGAAGAAGAAATTGAATGTTAGAAGCCTTACCACATTTATAATAGCTAAGTGAGTACAGAGCCGAAAACATGGGAACGGTAAAATTATTACCGAGCCATCCCCATAAGAGAATCGCAGTCAATGCTAAGATGCATTCTGCTGCTGTCACGCAGAATGAACCATTCAACATAGACAATGAAAGTCAAAGTTTCCGACTACCTGACCAAAGCGAAGTGAAGATAGGAATATCCAAACTGAAATCCAACAAGACTGCCGAACTTTTCAAGGCTGCTGGTAATGCATTGGTAGAGAGCATACACCAACTCATCTCTATTTGGTCAGATGAGTGTATGCCTGATGAATGGAATTTCAATATCGTTAGCCTGATCCACAAAAAAGGATTCCCCCTCAACTGCGTCAATTATAGAGATATCAGTCTCCTCAACATTGCATACAATATCTTTTCTGCTATATCGATGCAGATACAGTACTAAGCAGAAAATCATTTACATTTTATTCAAAATTTCTACAAAAAAGAAGAGCAACTACTCGTAGATACTAACATATGACAAGAAGAAATGTTAAGCTCAAAGACTACAGAAAGATTTAATAAGCGATTCATAGACCGCTCAGGTTCAAAACGACGATCTTACTACTTCGGCTGTGATATTCGTGACAACAACAACCATTCGACTTAAGCTTACGCACTACAGTAACAACACATAGCTTTTTACCCTGAAACACTGATGATATCTTTGCTCATCCATCCGCAGATAAACGATGTAATATTCGCGGTGTGTATCCGAGTGCCAATTCACTTCATGTAAGCATTTTCCTTTTCTTTCTCTAAATTATTAATCAAATAAACTCACTCATTATATAAAAATGTACTGTAGTCCGTAATTGTTGTACACTTCTCGCATCTATTATTTTTCCATCGCATTTGAATTATTATTTATGTTTTCACTTCCAAACCACTACTCATAAAAATCTAACGAATATTACGTTTCTTTAGTACGTTCTACTGTTACCGCTATTACATTGGTATGTGGGGCACAGACTTACCGCAATAGCGTCGTTGCGTAGGGGTTTAGAATTTGATTTCCAAGTATACAAAATAAGCAAAGAAATGGCATGCTACCACCGTATGGTAGCTTATACATTTTTTAAATGTAGATACGAGTATATACATCTTCTTCTTCCTTTTATCAGCGAGGTTATGATCCGAAAACAAGGGATCACAACCCTCCCACTTTACTGTTACTGGGCATGAGAAATGGGCATGAGAAATGAGTTTCTTATGAAAACTGAATCTTGTTTTAAGCACTGGACTGTATCCTTTTTTATTGAATTAATAAATGCACAAAATTCGTTTCTATTTAAGGTTTATTTTTTTTATTATAAACAGATTTATTATTTAAAAGCAGTCAACACTTAATAGCTTCCTTCAGGTGTAACTTTATGTTTGGTGAGGTGCAAGTACACTGTGACCAATGGTAGATCTATTGTGCCCCCTGATGGTGTGCTCGATTTAGAGTACTTCCTTCAGTCTAATTGCTTTGTTGAACCAGAGTATCTGAAGTGGATTCAGCGAAGATAGATACGTCTCTTATAGAAGGTAGGCTTCTAGGTGATGTCTTCTTTTGTGGATTAGTGCTTCGAATTCCCTGTTCCCTGTAGAATTTGTCATCTTGGCAATACATTTTTCTTTACCGACGCTCTCTTTGATTATTCTAAATATGACCTCCTTTGCGATCATTTCTAGGACCATGTGAAGCGGAGGCAGTCCTACGATCACCTCTAGTGCTGCTGTGGGACAGTTTCGCATGGATCCTGTTATACAGATGTAGGCTTGCCTTTGCACTTTACTTAGGGATGTACTCTTCGTGCTTAGCCTTGTTCTGTTGATCCATACCACTGCACCCTATCATCATGTGCATCACATCAGTGAGGCTGAGCTGCACCACACAGTTTTACCTGAGATGTTCCTGCACACCATAAGTGTTTTAGTGTATTTTATTAGCTAACAGGATTTGGCAGCTTCCACATGTTCCTTCCAAAGAAGTTTAGGTTAGGTTAGGATCGGCCCTCGATGAGGATGTACTTAGACCAGAAAGTACTGTACTGCCGATGTGTAAGGCGGGTGGATCACCCTCTTACTCTTGGAACTATTTGCTTCGTTGAATGAAGTCGAGAATTTTAGCCGTGCAGGCGTTGCCGAGATCATTAAGATCATTGTAGAAGTATTCACCCAGAGTGGCGTTCCTGATGTTGGCCAGCGCAGAACAGGCGCACATGAGATGACTGATGGTCTCTTCTTCCTCTTCATCTCTGCAGCTTCTGCAGAAGTCGTTATGAGGGATACCTAATCTCTGGGCATGTCTTCCTATGACGCAGTGTCCAGTGAGGACATTAGTTATTTTTGAGAGGGTTCCTCTCTTGTGCTTCAAGAGTCCGATGGACCTGGATTTATTGAGTATCGGCCAGAGCTGTCTGGCGGTATGACATTGGTCTAGATGTTGCCATCGATGATTGGCTACTTTCTCGGCATCAATTTGAATAAGGTACTTAACATAAGACGCTGGCGCTTCGATGTCGGTGATGCTTATGCTATCTGTACCAGAGGAGCCTTGTCGTGCTAGTTCGTCGGCTGCACAATTCCCCGGTATGTCACAGTGACCTGGTACCCAGCAAAGGGTGAGGTTGTACTGACCAGCTATCTCGTTAAGAGATATGCGACACTCTTTCACTGCCTTAGATCTCGTAGTGCTGGATGCGAGGGATTTGATGGCTACCTGACTGTCGACATAAATAACAATATCAGGTGTTGATAGTGTGCTAGCTGCCAGCCAGTCAGCAGCTTTGCGAACTGTTGTGATTTCGGCTTGAAAAACGCTGCAGTAGTCTGGAAGGTTAAAGGGGAGGTGTATGTCCAGATCTTCCGAGAAAATTCCGACACCGACTCCGTCCTTGGTTTTGGACCAGTCCGTGAAGATTGACAGCGATTCGTTGTAAATGACATTGCGTTGCGTCCACTCACTTCTGTCCGGTATCGAGTGCGTGTAGCCCTTGTCAAAATCATATTCAGTGGGCAGATGGTCAGTGGAATTGGGAAGACGACGGTGCATCGAAAGTATATTGGCATGTCCCATGTGTTGCTCCTTCCACTGCCTGGAGCCTCTCAGTCTTATTGCCGAGCTGACAGCCAATTGCTTACAGACGATGTCAATCGGAAGCAGGTGGAGCATGGTTTGGAGCGCCACTGTGGGAGAAGTTCTCAGTGCACCGGTAATACTGAGACATGCAACTCGCTGAGTTTTTTCCATTATGGATAGGTTGGATTTCTTCTCCAAGGCGGGCCACCATACCAATACTCCATACATGAGAATCGGTTTAATGACCGACGTGTATAGCCAGTGCATGATGCTTGGTTTAAGGCCCCAGGTGGAGCCTACTGCTTTCTTGCAGATGTATAGAGCGGTCAGCGATTTCCTGCCCCGTTCGACGACATTCTCTTTCCAAATTAGCTTGCGGCCAAGCTTTAGGCCTAAATAGCTAGCACTATTTGAAAGCTTGAGGGTGGATCCCCTTATCTTGGGCGGAGTGAGGTCAGGTAGCTTGTGTTTTCTTGTGAATAGAACTAGCTCGGTCTTCGTCGAGTTATCGGAGAGGCCACATTTATCGGTCCATCTGAGCAGTTCATTAAGAGCAGACTGCATGACATCGGCCAGAGTCTGCGGGTATTTGCCTGTTGTTAGAATGGCGACATCATCTGCATAGGCAATAACATTGCATCCAGTTTTTTCGATCTTTAGAAGGGCCTCGTTGAGCACCAAATTCCACAATAGTGGAGACAGTACACCCCCTTGAGGGGTGCCTCGAGGTGCATGTCGCTTGACAGTACTACTTCCGAAGGATGCTGTTATTACCCTGTTCTTTAGAATATGTTCTACGAAACAGCAGATGGGTTCGCAGATCTTGAGCCTGTGTAAGGCACTGGTAATCGAATTTGTTTTAACGTTGTTGAAGGCTCCCTCTATGTCTAAAAATGACACTAGGGTGAACTCTTTGATTGAAAGTGATTTTTCGATAGGGTGGATGATGGAGTGCAAAGCCGTTTCGACAGACTTACCTTTTTGGTAGGCGTGTTGTGACATGGATAGTAGGGTGCTATCAATAGTGGCCTTGATGTGTATTGTGTAGGTCCAGGATTCTTTCCAGAATCTTGAGAAGGAAGGACGTTAGACTAATAGGTTTAAGGTCCTTTGGGAGGGTGTGCGATGTCTTGCCTGCTTTGGGTATAAAGACCACTCTTACCTCGGTCCAGGCAGTTGGTGTTGTTCCGAGCTCAAGACAAGCCTTCAAAATGCAGGAAAGATACTGCCATACTATATTGAAGGCCGTCTGAATCTGGGCGGGAAAAACACCATCCGGTCCCGGGGATTTGAATGGTTCGAAACTGCTTACTGCCCATTTCAGCTTATCTTCGCTGATAAGATGAGGAGGTGCCTGTGGGTGTGCAACATTTACCAGGGCGCGATCATCGTTGGGGGTAGGCGTGCAGCCGGGGAAGTGAGTGTCCATGAGCAGGTTGAGCGATGCTTCGTCCGATTCAGCCCAGGATCCATTCGGATTCATGAGGACACTAGGTATAGTTCCAAAGAAGTTTACTATCTAGTGTAATGCCTATATGGTATACTTGACCTGTTTTTGCGGGTCGACTCTGATCCCTTCCAGAAGCATAGGTTGCATATGCTTCAGCTCAATTTTCTTAGCGATTTGTACCACATTTTGGTAGGATTCACTCTAAGCCCTACATTTTCACAACACCTCTATGCGATTCTTAAACCCCCTTGAATGATTTCGTGGAGCGTTTCTTCAAAATTCCCTTTTGCAATAATGAATATTTCGGCGGCGTGTCCTTGGCAGTTTACACCGGCATCCATGTGGACAAGTGGATCAACTTGACCATAGCTGGATCTAAAATGTTCTAAGAATTTGAATTCTCTCAACAGATTGCATACCGGCCTGGACACTGTCTAATAGGCAAGCATGCTACAAGGCTAGGCCTTTTTGCGAACGACTTTTGTAGAAGCTGCATGGACGAAGAAGAGGAAGAAACTATTCCTCACCTTCTTTGTTTCTGCCTAGCTCTCTCCAGTAGAAGGAAGCATCACTTAGGAGGCCGCTCAAAATGGTTTTAGCGAGTAGGTAGAGATTTTTTCCCATGACCCACGTGATATAGCAATAAACCTATTATTGGTCTTAGTATATTGGCGATTCTCAGCTGGCAGCCACAGCAACCTAACCAACATAACCTAACCGACATAGCTATACTGCTCTATGATAACGCGAGGCCACACTTATCACATACATATATGTACATACATACAACCGTGCAAAATTTGCATCAATTGCATTACGAAAATCTCCTTCACCTGCCTTATTCCCAACCGATTATAATTTGTTTAAACATGTGGATCATTTTGTTATGGAGAAAACATATACAGAGACGAAGTAGCTGTCAAAATTTCTTCGAAGACTTTACTGGCTCCAGGAATCATAGTTTTTACAAGAAAAGCATCAAAGAATTACCATGTAATGTATCGAAGACAATTGATTAATAAATATAATTTTTGCCAAAGTTACAAATATTCAAAATTTCATTTTAAAAACAGCCATTTCATATGCTACAATCTAACAGTTCTTGGCATGCTATCATTAGAAGCGACAATATATGACGGAAAATGCTCCGATGCATTTCAAGCAAGACACACATATGTATATGTTCTGCAATGATTCCCATGTTAGTGATGTGTTGACACATGTATTATGACCTGTGATTAGCCCAACCATAACTTTGCAGTCTTTTCTACTTAGATTAAGAAGAAATTTTGCAATGCACTATCAGTGATACTGCAGGACAAAAGCGTTGGACATAGAACCCAAGTTGGTATCCTGCCTGCAGATAAATCTTTCCATTTTTTTTACCACTTTCCAATAGTGTTTCATTTCTATTTATAACATGCATTCCCTCAGATAATAAAGAACTCGATTGTCAGTCAAAAGTAAAGCAAGGACATTGAATTCATGTTTTAATGAATGTTTGTGTTGGCGCATACCCAGTTTTTTCCCATTCCCACGGCCTCTACATACCAGCAACACTATGTTTCTACCAACTAGTTACACCAAGACCCTAGGCTAGACCCAATTAATTTCTTTATAGCATTTGAAATCACCCTCGCAGACACTTTCAAAATTTAGACACACCAATGCCCCGTCGTTTACAACTTCTAATCGCACATTGAATCCATTTCTCTTGGGAGTGTTTTTGACCCCTTAACATTCCAATAAATGTAGATATTTCCAATAAGACATTCGGTCGGTGGTGCTTGCTTGCTTAACTCTGACTCTTGGTATTGTCATCCAAAGCATATGAACTGTTTCCAACCCTCTTCCCCCCTCCTCACCCCACACACAATAAAACAACTTTCGAATGATTGCGAACCAAACCATTGTTTGTTCGTCCGTCTTGTCTCACTATTTTTCAGCGAACAAAAATGGAATAAAAAAAAAAAACGACTTTACAACCTACATTCGCGCAGACAAAAGTACACAAATCACCTCCAACTACACCAGCAACAACAACAAAAACAAGAGCATAATATAGAGGATGAACGATGTGCGAATATTGAAATCATAATTCTATTCTCCTCTTGTAGTTATTCATTTTTTTTTATTCTGCTCGTCTCTAGTGAATCAAATTGGAGCACAACAAATCGATACCGATTACTTCACTTCACAGAGCCTAATTAGGAGCAACAGAAGGCACCAAGTTTTGTTTTTTTTTTTTTTTTTCTAATTTATAACCCACTCCCGTCCTTTCTAATTAGACAACGACAAAGAAGAACTATCTACACGAAGAAAAACGAAAGGAAAAAACCTCCAAAAACAAGAAAAATAAAAATTGATTATGAAATTGATTTCGATTTTTGGGATGTACATATGTATATACTAGAGAGTGGTACTAACCAAGTCACTGTTGTTAGAATAGATTCCTTCTGTCTTCAGTTTGCCGATGGCTTTAACGGTGCCGACGATGATGGTGATAAAGAGGATGATAATGATGATGATGGAGGTTGTATTATGATTCCAAAGAAAGTTTTCATATTTTCACACTCGACTTGGATTTTCTTTCGATTTTTCCACACACGAAACTGTATTTTCGGTTTTAGTGTCTCCTTTTTACCACCACTACTCGGGTGCAAATGAAATTAGAAACTTTTTTTTTTTTACTTCTTGCGTTTATGTCTCCCGCACGCCCATCATCGTGTACTGACTGAACATAAAAAAAAAAGAAGCAAATTCGTGCAAATGCAATAAATTTTAATTTTTTTCGTGATAATTACTCGCGCCGCCGACGATGATGTTGATAAAAATTGTTCGTTCGTTTTGAGAGTAGTGGAATCGGAGGGAAGGAAAAATGAAACAAAAAGAAGAGTCGACGACGATTTTTGGACACAGGGACTGCAGAAATTTTTTTCCTGTTTTTTTTGATATTTTTCTTCGAAAATTTCGATTGCGAGAGACCAGACGAACGACAATCAAAAACGACGGACGAAGGAGGAAGCATGAAAGTGATAATACACAAACAACTCGGAGAAGGTGTAGAGAAAGAGCGATGGCTTCATCTCGAGAATAGTGAGAGAGTGAGAGAAAAGAAAACAGCTGAGGAGGAAGGGAGATGGAGGGAGTTTTGGTCCGTTTTTGCTGTATTTTTGTGAATTTATTTCATTCTATTTTGATATTTTGATTTAGAAGTGGCTGAGTAGTGGTGTTGCACTGGAAGGGTTGGTGTAGTGTGTGTGTGTTTGAAGAAGATAGTAGGTAAGCGATATGGAGGAGAGTATTTTGTTGTTTTGTTTTATGTGGGTGCTGTCAGTGTGCAGTAATTGACAGTTTGGGGGACGCTGGGCAGCGTGAAGATTTTCGATAACATTTGCTGGAATTCGGTAAGGAACAGTAGAGGCTATACATATAGCATTTGCTTCTTGAAAAAAAATGTACATTTTTTTTACCCTCTTTCAATTTTCTGCTCGTTTTTTGTTCTTATCTCCAAAAAAATTAATCGTTTTATATTATGGAAAAGTTGATCTGAAAAGTATACCATGTGTAGAATTTTGTGCACGGCCTTTTTCCTTATATTATAAATTCTATAATACTTTCCAGAAATATCAACTGAACCAAGGAAACGGAAATACGTTACATATTTTTTTTTTTTTTTAAATAGGATGGAACGAATACGAAAATTTCGACTTTTTATAGACTATAGTGGAAAAAACAAAACTTTATACAGAAATTAATGAAAAAAATGTATGGCAGACAAAAAATACTTGCTGGAATAAATTTCGTACGAAACGGATTGCCTAATTCATCCTTATCCTTATAACCTCAAGACTATACGTATTTGAATAAAATTTGAATTAGTTAATTGAAAATTATTTTATTCACATATAAAAATTGACACCGTCATTGTTTTGAGTTTTTTTTTATTTTGATATCAAACGCAAAGAACATGATAGAAAACATAGAGAAAAAAAGTTGCATTTATATTGTCCCAGCATAGGAGGACAGCATTTGGTGAACATAGATCAGAATTGAAAAAAATCTGCATTGTGCAAGAATAGGATTTTTAGTCGTCAATAATTGGTGTACAGTAATGTCACGCTGATCCAAATGAATTATTTAAAGTGCGAATTAAGAGTATATGTGAAAGGAAAATTTGGAAAAAATGAATTTCACTGGTCTTCACTCTCTGTACTTTGCAATCGATTTATTCATCTTGGTGCGCTTCTACGTACATATTTTTCTTTCTCGTACGATAGAAAAACAAAATTGTATATTAAGCGGGGTTAAAAACTAAAAAGAAAACTCGGATCAAATTGATAATCTTGCTCGATCCGACCAAGGGATTGGAATAGAATTTTACACAGAAATATAATAGGGGGAAATTATTGTAATTCACAGTGCCGTCAGATAATAAAGAGACATTATATTAAACAGTTCCGACTTATTTTTGCTTTCAAATCTGAGCGAAATAAGTACATTTGCAAATTCATCCACTAGTGTCATTAGATCCAATGATAACACCTAATTTTATGCGCTTATTAGGAAGTGCCAAACTATATCCCATATTGACTTGATTTCAATTCAGTCTGTCAATCCAGCGAAAGTGAAAGCCAGAAACTACAATATAAACTTCACCACGTTCATAAAAACGGAGTACATAATCACCCCGATTACCGTTGGCCTTTTACGTTTTTCGACGATTGTCGTTTTATTCATAGCTACGACCTGCTGACCCTTAAACGTCACTAAGCATTGTTTTTGTCATGAGGAATACTATTACAACTCTTTCACATTGAAAAAGTTATGAAAATGAATTCATGGTACATTCGACAAACGTCGAAAAGCATAAAACACTAACAGTAATCATTGTGAATGTATGTCCATACTCATTACAATTCGAAATAATGAGGTTGAACAGAGATTCATGATTCAAATCACAGAAAACATCAACAAACTTTTGAAGGGTGCACATCTACCGAGTTTCTGCCAAACATTCGATAGTGCCAGTGCGCGGAGAAAGCTTTTAAAAAATATAATCCCTCAGAAACAGTATAACAGTGTAAGCCTTCCATGTGGAGGAGCTATAGCCCAGCCGTTGTTTTAAATGAATAATATGATATTCACGCATTTACATTTTTGAAATATGCGCAATAATCAACGACACAAAATCAAATTTTTTAACTGGTTCGCTCATATCTGAACCTGTCATTTAAAAAAAAAAAATACATATACATCATATCCTGATATACATCGATCCTAAAGAAAGGAGACCCTTCGAACTGCGCCAACTCTAGAGGTATAATCTTCTCAACATTGCGTATAAAATCCCTACTGCCGTATTATGTGAACGTGTAAAACCAAGTCTACCATTGACCAAATATTCATACGGCAGTTCTAGGAAAAAACCCAAGAATTTGATATATTAACACGTGAACACGATATTTATCGTACATTTTTTTAGTATTTATTATAAAAGAAGGGCGATGAAACTTATATCATTCGAAAGGTGCTATGCCAAAAATGTGCACAAAATAAAAATCATGTGCTTATGTTACCGTTAAGGCAGGAAAAATAAAGGGAACGTACACACATGATTTCGCCATACAAAACACTTTAACCAATTAAATGAAAGGATTTTGATCACGTTCATGGCTGTATGAGCTTAAATCCCTTTGCATTCTCTGCACGGTAGGTCGAATTTTGACCACACGCGATACTAGAATGAAATCAATACGCATCACCTCTTCATTGATTTCAAAGTTACCTATGATGGTGAGTTAAACAGAGCCATGGCGAGTTAAACAGAGCCATGTCTAGTCTTTGCATACCTGCTAAGCACGTCCGTATGTGCAGGATGACGAAAATAACACCACCAAACGAAAGGTCCTAGACAAGGTCACGCGCTATCATGCGATCTCTTTAACATAATACTTGAAAGAATTGTAGGAAACTCACAAGCCAACACAAGTAGGATTTTTACAAGTCTGTACAACTACTTGCTTACGCCGATGACATTGACATAGTCAGAAAAACACAGCGGGCAGTATTTAGACAGAGGTAGATGGATTTAGCGGTTAATGAAAACTTGACGAAATACGTACTGTCTACAAAAAACAACACCCAATATCGGCGTCTTGGACAGAACGCCACAATAGACAGATACAGTTTTGAGGTAGTAAAGGGCTTTATCTACCTAGGCTCCATGAACAACTCCGTAAATAACATCTGCGGGGAGATCAAACAAAGGCAATTGAGTAAAAGAGACCTATCTCCAACTACTAAGGCAACTCTGAATAAGAGACTCAACATTCCAGCCCTGCTGTATGGCGCAGAGGAAAGGACTATCAAAATCGGATGACGATGCACTTGGTTACTTTGAGAGTAAAGTTTTTTGAGTGATCTTTGGTCGAGTCTACATAAACGGCGATTAAAGGAGAATATACAATGCTGAACTATACGGCCTATACAATGACATCAACTTAGCCAGAAAAGTTCACATACAGCGACTAAGATAGCTGGGTCATGTAGAGCAGATGGAGCCCAGCGTTCCAGCCTGGAAAATCTTTAAATTCACCCCAAATGGACGGCGCAGTAGGGAACGACCTCGTGGTAGGTGGCGCAAACAAGTGGAGGGCAACCTTAACCAACTTGGCGTGCGCAACAGGAGGCAGCTGATTCGTAACACCAGTCTGCCTGGAGATGTTTGTTGAGATGCATGTATGTAGTGCTAATAGCTTAAGAGCCAGAATGTAGCGACATGCAGGCGGGCGAGTAAGACAGAGCCCCTGAAAAGAAGGATTCTAGATCGAACAGGCTGGAGCAACACTGGCAGAGCTGTAGTACTGCCCAAAAAGTTGGAGCTCATGAGCTTACGACAATCCACAACTCCACTAAAGGCTCGTTGGCTACGAGCTACTACTACTGACGTGCTTACAAAAGTGGAATAGCCCTAAGTTTGAAACGACATATTCCTACTTACAAGTGGCAGACAAAACCATGTAAAAGGTAGACGACTTTGACGACTATAAATAAAGACGTTATCAAATATTTGTTTAGGAGAAGTGCGAGTCCATGGGCTTAAAAGATGGGTCGACAATACGCACAAGAAAGGCCAACCAGGGCAGCATTTTCAATATAGAAGGAACAAAACAGAACTTATCTAAGAAAAAAATCTGCTTATTCATGGTCGGATCAATTAAAATGTATTAGTTTACTGTAGGATCTTCTCCGGGATCTAGTGTACGACGAACATTTCATCGATCGAAGTAAAGACGCAGATTTGAAAAAGTTCCAGCTAAAATTAAATTTTTCAAGTTCTATTGCTGTTCATAAAATAGTTTTGAACTTCAGCGCTGTATTCACATGAAGATGCATTTGTTTATTTCTAAGCAAACGTGAAGTGAAATTTTTTGATCCACCCCGTACTTGCTTAGTAATTTTCCTATCATCCGACCATACAGTGAACTTGATTAGCTCATGGAATTTCAATGACCTTGAGAATGCGCCGCTCGGCGATTACGTATTCTTTTCTTATTATCTAATCGTGAGGGTCGAATTAATAATATTAACATTAATATTATTATATTAAGGATCTATTTACGATCTTGAGTTCATAAAAACCTGAAACAGATGTACGCTTTTGAAGCACGAACTATATTTTAGAACACCTATTAATTCTGTTTGTGAATGTTTAATCATGCCACTTTCTTCAATTTGTGCTACCAAAATTAACTTGATGAACTGGGTGCTTTATTGGGGCTTGCCCTATTTAATTATACATACATAACGAATGGAATCGCTATAACAGAGGCAGCGTTACTTGGACTAATAAAAAAATAAAGTTCCCCTTACACAAGAGCAAAACCAAACCACAGGTTTGAAGTTCATAATAATGACCAGATGTGAAGGTCAACATGTAATTCTAGTCATAATTTCGTTTAGTCCTTGCAAACAGCTTCCAATGAGCGAATTGCTCTTCTATGTATACAGTCGAGTGGATATAGCTATATAGTACAGAAAGTTTTGGAGGCGAATCGTGAACAATGCGCAGTCTTTTTCGATCTGATTATAAGATGCTGCGTAATATATTATGAGCATCTTGGATTAAACTAAACGTTTTCTTAAAGTCGACCTTAACAAGTCATTAATATGAAAAAGAAAAAGTGTTGGCGGTAGAATAGATTACGGATTCCTGAGACATTCCATCGTTTACAGCAAAATTATAGGACTTACCATCGACAACAACTTAAATTGATTTGCTATGAACAAAATTTCTTTTCAACCTATTAAAGGGCCTTTACACGATACGATTTGTCGGACAGATTTTGATGTGCGTCCAACCGATCTGATCATGTGTAGCATATCGTGTGGTCTGTCTGACCTTTGAATGAAAATCAAACCATATTTGGTATTTTGGGGCGGAGTACTATGTTCGTACTACTAATTGCATTGTGTGTGGCGATGTCTGTTCGACGCGACAGTTGTATTGTATGACACAAAATAAGAGTGCTTTCGATTACTGGTATTTCACCTGAAATACCTACCACCGAATCTGGATACCTACTTGGATCAAAGAGTTCAAGTATACTTCAAGCTACAAGAGATCCAAACTTTACATTTATCATTTATGACTTCACTCTTAAGATGATTTCTGATTACATGAGAGCATGATCGCATGAAGACATTTTTTTTGGGGCTGTGTGGATAGTGATTTAAAAAGTTGATCTGATGTTGTTACTTACAACTTGACCAGTGACCCAAGAAGACGTTAGCCACTGTAACCTTTTGAGAAGTTTTTAAGTAACTCTTCTTTCTTTCCTTCTTCTTCGCAAACAAAAGTCTGGAAAAGCAGTGCAATTAGCTTAAACCCCATGCTTCGTCTTTTCCGTTCAAACGTGGAGTTAGTACTGTTTTATGTGGGCAGCACTTGCCAGGTGAACACTGTTGTCACAAGAAAGCTCCAAGCTTTTGTTTACCGTTGTCTCAGAAACATATTGCCAGTGTTCTGGTGAGATCGTATATCAAATGAACAGCTATATGAGAGAACGGGCTATGAACCATAAATGTGAATGCGCTTATTCGGAAGAGAAATTGTCAATAGATTGGTCACTCTCCGAAAGGATGACAATTGCATAACCCCCAAGAAGGAAAGGCTCCTCTGGTCACTCTAGAGGTATGTACTTGCGGAATACGGTCGAAAATGATGCACGGCAGTTGGGGGAAATCTGAAGAGAATTGGGGTACATCGGCAGGAACCGAACACGAGATCATAGGTCCGTTCGCGTACTTTTTGCACTAAAATTCGTAGATTGTCGAATTTCAAAGAATGGGGGTAAAATTCTCTCAGAGAGGTAAAGTTACGAAAAAATAAACGAACGGGCTGAACCACAAAAGTTGCCCACTTTTTAAGCGTCAAACCTCAAATCCATTGGTACGCGGAAGAAAGGAAGAGAAGGAACAAGCTAACAAAAAATAGGTCTTTTCGCGTACCCTCCCAATACAGCGAAATTTTACGAAAAGTTACGAATTTTTACGAAAACCTGTTCGAGTACTAAGAATTTTCGTAGTTTTCGACAGAAGAGAGCGCTCTCGAGAGGAAGAAATTTCCCCATGCTGCGGATTTTAGTGCAAAAAATTTCTGTGGGCTAGTTTGTGAAAACTGTAAAATATGTCAAAGTACACGTCTTCAACATCCCACCGTCAATTATGAATACCTTAGGCTTTAGTTATTTGATTCAGAATTAGGATTTGTTCAAATTGATTATGAGTTTAGCTTTCCGCAAGCACTGTGTGATCTCGTCTAGTATGAACACATGTGTTCAGGAATCCGGTGCTATGACGTAAATGTCATCGAGATACACGAAAATGCAGTACTTTAGTCGTGAGGAGATAACATTGTTCAAATCCTTTGAACTGCATTATAAGATTCTAAGGCAATCGTCAATCGAAGCATTCATTACCCGAAGTGAGAGTACATACAGGTTATTACAGTTCAGCAGTGTAAGAATTAAAAATTAATCTCACGAATTGCTCATCTTTCCCTGAATTTTATTGCAAGTCATAACTAGAACAACCAGACATCTGATGATACACAGTCTAATAAAAAATTAGCGATGTCAAAAGCCAATGTGCCAACACATCGGTATAAGCATCACTAAGCGCGCCGGTTGCCCCTTGTCCAATAGAATTGATAACGAACGAAATATTCAAAATAAAAGAAAAAAATCCAATTATCTAGCTTACCTTGTGTAAAATTTATTGTTTCACGTTATTCTTAAAATTAAAACAAATTTAAATAAAAAATGCGAGACGAACATAAAATAAATGCATAATTGACAGTTCTACAGGTGCTACCACCCCTTGGAACTCTTAGTTACTCAATTCCTTCAGTACGGCTCCAGCAATGACCAATTTCTGAATCTCCGACGTGCCCTCGTAGATCTCTGTGATTCTAGCGTCACGATAGTGCCGCTCAGCAGCCATATCTGTTACGTAACCCATTCCGCCGAGAACTTGAATAGCCTGATGCGAGCAGAAGGTAGCCGCCTCTGAGGCGGCCAATTTCGCCATTGCTGCCTCCTTGGTGAAGGATTTACCATTGTCCTTCAACCAGGCCGAACGCCACGTCAACAGGCGAGCAGTCTCCACCCTCAAGGCCATGTCAGCAATTTTCTCCTGAATGATTTGCAATTTCGAAATCGGCTTGCCGAAAGCGATGCGTTTGTTGGAATAATCCACAGCCAGCTCGAGTGATGCCTGTGCGATTCCCAATGCCTGTCCAGCGATGCCAATGCGTCCACCGTCGAGGGTCTTCATGGCGATCTTGAAACCATAGCCCTCTTCGCCCATAAGGTTCTCCTTAGGGATCTCGCAGTCTTCGAAGATCAGTTGGCAGGTGGATGAACCGCGGATTCCCAGTTTGTCTTCCTTCTTGCCCAGGGTGAAGCCCTTGAGGCCCTTCGGTACGATAAAGGCGGATATGCCCTTGTGTTTCAGCGCCTTCGAGGTAGTCGCAAGGAGCACACCCGCCTCCGCTTCGAACCCGTTGGTAATCCATGCCTTGGTACCATTCAGCACGTACCGATCGCCCTTCAGAACAGCCGTAGTCGATGCAGCACCAGCATCAGAGCCATTGCCAGGCTCCGACAGGGCAAAGAATCCCACCCTCTCGCCCGTTGTAAACGGAGTAACAAACTGCTCCTTCTGCTTTTCGTTGCCAAAAGCCAGAAGCGGAGCCAGGTATAAAGAATTATTCACCGACATGATGACTCCGGCCGAGGCACAACCCCTTGAGATCTCCTCCATGGCTATGGCATACGCCAGTGTATCCAGACCAGTGCCCCCTGCGACAAGAACCAACTCATTACTACTTAACCCCCAGCAGGGATTATGGAAGAATTACCATATTTCTCGGGAACGGCAACCGCCATGACGCCCAGTTCTCCCATCTGCCGGATCTGCTCCGCGGGGTACAAGTGCTCGCGATCGAATTTCGCCGCGTTCGGGGCGAGTTCGTTGTCAGCAAAGTCCCGAATGGTCTTCTGCAGCATTTGGTGGGTCTCGGGGAGCGCCGCCAGACTGGCGATTTTCCTCCTTAGGTTCATCGCATTCTGGGCTAAATTTAGAACGGTTCCAAAGTTCACCTGAGTAAATTATAATTAATTTGAATTAAATTCTCTTACCTAATCGTAAAGGGCGGCTTCGCAGACTGTTCATTCTTGGAGCGAGTATGTTGACGGAGCGAAAGATGTGGCTGGAGTACGAGTGAGCTAGTATCACAGAAACTTTTCGATATATTTAAGTTGGGGAAGAAAAACGCCACAAGGGTTGAAACACTTGCTCAGGTGCGGATGCGAAGTGGCGAAGGAGGCGATTAGCGTAGATTGGCATGAAAGGTACAAATCCAAGTTGCAAATTTATTGTAATAGGCGGACACGATCGTTTCTCGTGTAGAACAGTTTGAGAACGTACTAGATGTGAGATTTTTGTGAAATATCTGATATCGATGGTTTCAATCGGGGGGTAAAAACTAATGCCAGAAACATATGAGCAGGCAAGATTACGATATCCGTGGCGCCACGATTTTTTTTAATGTTTTCTAATAGATCTCGACGACAGTGAACATAAAAATACTAAATAAAATTTGTTGATATCTTGCTTGGTTTTCAAGATTTCGAACTTTGAAAATCTACTTTTGACAATCGATATTTCAATAGAAATTACCTTCCGCGGTGAATTTTGGGTATGAAGTACATAAAACAACTAATTTCAGTGTTGCCTTCTATTAACGATCTTTTCCGATAGATCTCGATGCCCTGTTAAAAAAAAGGCGACAATCGTCAAAAACATGGATTTTTAATGCGATGAATGCTAATCAACCTTTCCTTCCCGAATAGATCGGAACAAAAGTTGACTTTTCGAAGAGGCAACGAGGTCAAAATATTTTTCAAATTAGGGAATTAAATTTCAGTTAAACGATTCAAATCCAAAAATATCTTCTGTACACTTCTCATCTCTGCGGATTGTTAGTTCTCATTACAAGACTTGCAGATTCATATGTACGATTACATAGTATGTAAATCTTGTAAATGCGACAAACTTAAATAATATGCCAGCTACCTCATATAGATATACTACGATTTCACATCGAGTGTAAGATCGCGGACCCCAGATATGAAACTAGTAGCTGCAGCTTTGTCCATTTTAACTATATTTTATATATTGGTAACTTTCAATTTTCCCCACGAAGTAAACCCTTTTCAGTTTTGAAATTAATGTCGATATACGTAAGAAGCGTATCGAATATGTTTAACAACTGACTACGTAGCTTTAATATACAATGAAAAGAATCAAAAAGTATACGACAAACTGAACACGATCTGTCTGTAGTTTTGAGCTAGAAAAGCTTCACACCGCGATGAGCCATACAGAGTAATATCTATGAAGATCGTATATCAGGTAGAGGATAGAAAGTAGATAGCGATGAGATGCACTTATACCAACAGTCATCGTTAAGTCTTAGCCTTTGACTAACTTTCGACGTTTGTGCTATGTTGGATATAAGATAATAATAATTTTGATTTGCATAGTTTTTCGGAGAGGTATGCACGATGAACGAAGGGAATTGCATTTGATATGACTGAAATAGAGGATTTTTATACATTCCCGATAAGTTAAAAAGCCCAACCTTTAACGACAGACGATCAATCTTTTTGATTGAAATATTTAAATAAAAAAATGCGTGAAAGGTGGAAACGAATTTCGATACAAATCCTAAATTTTACTTTGCTGAGTGCTGTTTACATATAAGTGAAAATGTGTGCATTTGAGTACATAAGCTATGCTATGATGAAAATGATAAAGAATTGGATAAATATTTCCGTTCCAACATTTACAAGTGTATTAAAATATTTTATCTGTACATGTAATAAAACCCCTGGTTGTTCACTACATCGATTTTGATTGGGTTTTTAGTGTTTTATAAATTATAAGTTTAGAGCATCAGAACGCCAGCTGCTAATTGGGTTCTTCTTTTCTAAGAAAAACCACCACACCTACCTTATAAGTTTAGAAGTGATTCTAGGTATATATCATTTCGGAATATATATCCAGAAACAATATCAGCAAGCTAACTACTAACCAAAATAATATCAGAACAGCTTCATCGATTTCATGAAATTAATTTTTTCGCTTATGGTATTTCTTGTAAAAAATTAAAAGCCATATGTCATTTTCGTATGTAGTCCTGAAGCTGAGAAATAGCCAAGTGAATGTGGCAGGTACAATACGTTTTTGAAACGCGGACGGAGGCGCTGGTACAACTACAGGCGTGTTTTTTGAGAATTATATCTTGTTTAAGTTTCAATAAAACGCTTTATACTCACTTTATTTTTATATTTCAAAATCTAGGTATTTATGCCTATGTATCTCTTTTTCTTGTCCAGTCTGCAATTAGGTTTCATAAGGTTTTTCCTAAAGTAATTAGTAAATTGCATAAATTTCTAAGTGGTGCATATTTCCATTCCCGTCCTTTCAGATTTGTTTTTTATTTTAATGACTGCCTTCTTTTGACCCATATAAAATCTACTCGTCTCGTGCGATACGACCCATGATAATGCAGCCAGGCTCTAAGAAATTCCTTCGCCTTTTTTTTTTTAGATAGGTAGAAGGGGTTTTGTGAACAGTTTTGCGAGTTTTTCTTAAGCATTTTGTCTACAGTCCCTTTTATGGACCTGTTTTTATTGCACCTAAAAATGTGTTGGATTTTTCTATCCGGTAATTATTTGTTGGTTGAAATGTAAACAATCAAGAAAAAACACTAATTTAATTTAGTTGCCACACGAATGCTGTTATGACACTGGCTTTTTTTCCGATTAAAAATGGGCTAAAAAGAAAATTCAGAAAGAGAGAAAGAAAAGGATAGGAAATATGTGTTGGAGTAACTATACATTGCCTATATTTAGTCATTTTATTCAGCATCCACAATTGAAAACGAATTTCGCCTACTTTCTTTATAATCTGTTATTCCAGTCTGCATATAATATTTGTCTTGTTTATTTTATGAAAAACTGAAGTTCCTTTAGTTTTTATTCTCATATGTGAAAATAACCGTGTTTTGTTTTCTCCGTGAACTGGTTCAGTTCATATTTTTACACAGGATGCAAAAACAACAATTGAACCAGAATTTCTATCCGATATCTCACCACTAGATGGCTTTTCACAAAAAAAAATGTATGTCAAGCTTGGTAACTCTGCTGAATGTCAGAAGTAAATCATAGTTATTTGTTGTATCCTCACTTTCTGACATAAATATCTAAACTTAGCAATTGCGGAAGAGGCAGATATCTACAAACGGAAGAGGCAGATATCTACAACCGCAATACTAGTGTCAAATAATCGATGGCTACCAACCTTTAGGAAATAAATAATTTTTCTGAACGTGATTTCGCGCCGCCTGGTATTAAGATTCTTCGACACGCTATGTTCACTTTTGATTACTGAGTAAATTATACTCACTTTTGCTTTGTTGTTGCTTTGCGTGTAAATTACAAGAAAAGTGAGTATAGGTTCCTCAAAAAAACACGACATAGATATTAATAGGTGTATTCCTTTACTTTCTGCACCGAAAGTTGTTAATTGAAAACTGATGATGAGATAAAAATCTCTCAGAGATATAAAAATATTTCAGAGATATAAAAACGCGAAATAGTACAGCAAAAATTACCCTCGAACGAAACATCAGTACCACACACTGGATGGTTTTTTTTATGGAAAAGTGAAGTCCAGCCGAGTTCATAGCGTATGTACGACTATTTTACAATATATATGATGAAAATTAATTTATTAACAGTATTTGATTTAATTTAAGTATTAACATTTCGAAAATTACATGCGATATTTAAGATTATAAGGTGCTACAAATCTCATCCAACAGAATAATATATTGTAGTAGATTTCGGATCTCGTCATCTGCACATCATCCTCGTATACCACATTAGAACAGAACTAAAGAAATTCCTTTCCACTCAAACTTCCAGTTGTCAAAAAAATGTCGCTGCTATTCCCAACTGCAATCGTGTCGTATCATAATAAAAATTATTTTTCATAAAAATACGCAAAATTCCGTCAATTTCCCGACCCAAAAGTGCTTTTATTAATTTCGCCAACCCCGCGTACACCCAACGTGCATTAAATCCAGTGAAATACGCCGCCCAATCAGTCGACTTAACAGCACACAAGAGTGTTCTCCGCCACACAATTATGTTGTTACACTCATAATTAACCTGTTTCTGGTTCTTTTATTATTATTTCTCTGCATTCGTTACATTCTTTCGTATTCGGACGTTTGGCGCATCCAAAAAACAAGTAAGTTTCTATTAATAATAGTTTTCAGCTACGTCGTCGCTGCGATGGCAATGAATTCGTTTCCAAAAGAGGCAGTCGCGATGCCACCCCCAAAGAATTTTAGATTTCCTACGGGCGGGGGGATGGCGAGAAAAAGTAAGAGTGATTCGCGAAAAAACATAAATAATATTCTATATCTGTCGCATCGTATACTTGTTATGATTCCATTCGAACTACTGCCACTGCTGGACTCATGCTAAGCGAAGGCAATTAACATTTTTGTCTCGAGAGAGATTCTGGTGTTATTTTATATGTTTGTGTGCGACGCTGGGGATCCCACACGTAATTTGCATATGCTCCTCACTCGGCGGCACCCATTCGATGAAAAATGAAGACTCTGCCCGCTGGCGCAGTGTGCTAATTGAACTCATTAACAAGCATTAGTTCGGGAATTCGTTTTTAGTCAGGGGGACGTGCACAGTACACTGTCTATGTTCGAGATTAGATAAACTGATTCTTAATACTTCTGCTCATAGATAACGCAGCAAACCAAATAACATTGATAGCACTCACGGAATTCATGATGAACGACTGCTGTCGTGAGTAATTTGGATTGAAGACGGTTTGCTTTTGAGGAGTTTGAGGAGTAGAAACCACGGGACACATAGTCGTTGCCAAATCAGAATATAAGCGTGCGTATTTGTTTCTTTATTTTTGCCATTAATTTGCTAAGTGACTTTCCTTTTATGATTCGGTATGGAGAGGCAGTGAATAAACACATCTCAGCACCGCAATTGGGTGTGTCATCAGTCAATTCTGGGCTGTAGTGCCTATAGTTACGATGTTTTATTTCGCAATATCAATTATGGGGGGTTTTGTTGTTATTTACGAGTCAGGACAGCACAAGTGGTTCTTGGAAGACAGTGAGGCACAACGTTCGAACTTACGCTTTCATTTATGGTTTTCTTCTACAGATATAGTGCTGGGATTGACCTGTTATCGTATTACTCAATCTAAAATACATGTTCTAAAATAACGCTGATAAGACTTCTATTTATGAGGGTGTTCCCCTAAAATCATTGTCATCACTGTAGCTAATGCAGGCTTCCGTCAGAAAGTGCAACATTTTCGTCTTCTCAGACTGTCAAGCGAAATCGCATCGAATCGAACTAATCACTCATGTCATTTGTCGATAATTGTATGTTTATCATCAAATTTCTGAATCGAATTTCATCACTTCGGGCGCCACGGAGTTGTAATAGTACGGGCCACAACATCACCCTCTCCAAGCAGTCACTTCTAGCTTAGGACCTTCAAGGCCACCCCAATCATTCGCTGACAACGTTACCGTAGCCACCTCCTTCCATTCGTAAAGGAACATAGTCCTATCTCTCCAATCGCTGCAAATACCAGGCATATGGAAGTTCGCTCGGGTAATCCAAACTTCCCAAACCGGGGAAACAACCTGACCAAGGCAAATCGTACCGCCCCCTATCGCTCCTCTCACCAGTCGCCAAGAAATTGGAAGCTGTGCTTCTTCCGGATTTCTCCGAACACCTTACGCTAGCACACCACCAGCACGGTTTTCGAAAAACCACAGCACCACCTCAGCCCTAAACATGATTTCATCCCAGATCACTGCAATGAAGCAGTGAATAGAGTGTTTGCTTGTTAGCCGATGAGTGCAAGTTCAAACACCAGCGGAGTACAGCAATCACCAGCCAGCCGAGTATAAAATGGAAAAAAATCGAAGTTTTTCCAACCACTGCACCAACGAGCTCTCACGACGATCGGTTCTACGTACGTACGTACGTCCCGGAGCGACTCGAAGACAATACCTCGACGAAGGATCGTCAACCTCAGCTACACAGCTGCTACAACAACAACAACCAAAAACAACCATGCCATAGAACTGTTGCCGTCGCCCTGGACCTACCTAAGGCATTTAACACGGTGGATCATGCCATGCTGCTACGCGATATCCTGGAGTCTCCACTACCCAACACCCACAAGCCAGCGCTTGCACCAACTACCTTTGAGGCGGTCAATCCTTTGTGGAGTTCGCCAAGTCTCGATAATATAAATAAATATTTAGCGCAACAGCTCTTTAAGTGCCAGGGCCTAGCTTCTCGCAACCACTCATGTTGTGTGCGTTATATTTTTCACGAATGGAATGGACCCACAGTTTAGTACCGTATCCGAAGGGCAATTTGGTTTGAGAAGCTTTTTCGAGACAACAATACTCTCGTTTGTTTGTCAGACGTTCATGAGAGGTGGGACCGTGAAAAAAAACTTTTTGGTATTTTCTGGGATTCGAACTTGGAACCTCACGCGCAGTGGTCCGACACACTAACCACTTACGCCACGGCGTCCACGCCAAGTCTCGGTACCGGAGAGTCAAACAGGGAGTTCGTCACTTCTTTTCAACTTCTACATCTCCAAACTACCCCTCCCCCGGCCGGAATCAATATTGTTTCATATGCCGACGACAGTACGGTGCTCTCAACTGGGCCCAACGTGCCAACACTATGCGCAGCGGGGAATTCATATCTCTCTGTCCTGGACGGATTTTTCTGAGACCGCAACTTACAACTGTCGGCCGAGAAGTCCTCAGCCTTACTCTCCACGTTCTGGACAAGGAAGATAAGGTCAGTTCTAGACATAGACATGGCAGGACGTCGAATTCCAACTTTCATCCAACCAAGACTTCTTAGCGTCACTTTCGACAGCATAATGACGTTCGCCTCACATGCATTAAACATCAGAAGCCGACTTCGACCTCGTAACAATGTACTCAAGTCCTTAGCGAGATCTTCCTGGGGAATGGATAAAGAGATGCTACTCGCCACATACCAGGCAATCGGTCGCTCCATGCTGAACTATGCCGCCCCCATCTGGACACCCTAGCTGAGTGACACTAACTGGAAGCATCTTCAAGCCTGTCAAAACGTGGCCATGAAGACCATCACCGGATGTCACATGCTGATCATGCTCCCCAAGCAGTTCCTTCTAGCTTGTCACCTCCATGGCCACCCTAGTCATCCGCTGACGATGTACCACAACCACCCGGTTATATTCACAAAAGGCTCCAAATCTAAAATACGACGTCTATGTCTACACGGAGGGACATACAAAGATGCATTGAAAAGCATTCATCGCACGACTGTATCTCACTCTATGGAGAATCTTTGCCCCAACGTGGTCCTCGGAGGCCATAGCAGACGAAGAAAGTAGCCTGCCTCGGAGAACGAGAACCACCCTAGCTCAGCTACGCTCAGGCTGGTGTCGCTTACTAAACAGCTACAAGAACCGTCTCGACGCCTCCATAGAAAACAAATGCCCTGACTGCAGAAATGTCCCGCACAGCACCAAACATCTTTTCAACTAACCAGCAAAGGCAACCGACTTGCGTCCCGATGCACTCTGGGAACGACCCATAGACGTGGATCGATTCCTGAGCCTAGAAACTGATTTGTCCCCAGCGGAACCGTAGCGGCTACAACAACAACAACAACAAGTTGTATTGCATATTGTCTCTTTAACCTTCCTATACCCGCGCATTGGCCTGTCAGACCGACATTTTTTTAATAATGAAAAATGCAACATGCCTTTTTAATTTTACTAAGGCTTTCGTAAAAAAATCATAAAAGCAAGCTCTAGAATTTTTGGTACCAGGCACCGTGCGCGGGTATATGTGTTATTGCATTTGGCGCGCGTAGATGAATGTTAATGGAATAAAAGAGTTTCGGGAATGAATTGTTGAAGTAAACACTTTTGAATGCGAATTTCATTCTAAAAGCCGTACAATTCGTGTTTATATATCTCCTGTATTTAGCAGGAATAATATTTGACCAGATGACCTCCTCTCATTTGAACCATCAATCTAGTTAGAGCAACGTATGAGTCATTGAAAACTGCGAGAGAAGTATCTAATATTTTTGACTCGGTCAAGTTGGCCATCTCTTCTCTAAAACTCGTTGACGCTGTACGAGAAGACAGCATATTTCCGGCATTACTTCAGTAGGGTACTGATATTATAACTACCACACTTAGCTTAGTCCTTGGACACTTGCATGGTCCTTTTTAATAAATATTAAATAGTCAATACTGAACAGTACATAGTTTATGTGTATTCGGTTTCATAAACTGAACTTAATTCTATTCAAGATACTCGTATGTAGACAAGTCGAGTATAATAAAAAGAAATGAATTCGTATCCCTCACGATTCATGGCTCAAATCCTAATGTCTTACTTACTTACTTAGGTGGCGCTATAATCCGGAGTAGACCTGGGCTTCAACCAACAAATCTCTCCAGCTAGCACGGTTACGAGCCAGCTGCCTCCAGTTACGCACGCCAAGTTGGTTGAGGTCCCCGTCCACTTGTTTGCGCAACCTACCGCAAGGTCGTCCTCTACTGCGCCGTCCATCCGGGGTAGATTCGAAGACTTCCTTGGCGGGAACGTTGGGCTCCATCCGCTCTACATGACCCAGCCATCTTAGTCGCTGTATGAACTCTTCTGGCTAAGTCGATGTCCTTATATAGGCCGTATAGTTCGGCATTGTACCTTCTCCACTCACCCTCTATGCAGGTGGGACTAAAGATCGCTCGAAGAACTTTTCTCTCGAAATAACCAAGGGCATCCTCATCCGGTTTTGTCTGCGTCATACAGCAGGACTGTGTTGATTAGTGTCTTGTAAAGAGTTACCTTAGTAGTCCGAGATAGGGCTTTGTTACTCAATTGCCGTCTTAGCCCATAGAAACAGCGATTGGCAAGAGTAATTCTTCGTGCGATCTCCTTACTGATGTCATTTGCAGAGCTCACCATAGAGCCTAGGTAGACAAAATCCTTTACTACCTCAAAATTATATCCGTCTATTGTGGCGCTCTGTCCAAAATGCCGATGTTGTGTCCTCTTTTGTAGACAGCATATATTTTGCTTTGCTTTCATTGACCGCTAAACCCATCATTGCTGCCTCGATCTGAATACTCGCAAATGCGCCATAGACGGCCTGCTGAGCTCTTCCGATTTTGTCAATGTCATCGGCATAAGCGAGTAGATGTACAGACTTGTAAAAGACTGTACCTCCTGTGTTGGCTTTTGAGTTTCGTACAATTCTCTCAAGTACTATGTTAAAGAGATCGCAAGATAACGCGTCACCTTGTCTAAGGCCTTTCCTGACATCGAACGGTTCGGTGATGTTCTTACCGACTTTGATGTAGCAGCGAGAATTCTCCATCGTCATTCTGCACAAATGGACGAGCTTGGCAGGGATGTCAAAACTAGACATGGCTTTATATAACTCATCTCTATACACGCTATCATAGGCAACTTTGAAATCAATGAAGAGGTGGTGCGTATCAATTTTATATCAATGGGTTTTTTTTCCAAGATCTGCTGTATTGTGAATATTTGGTCAATGGTGGACTTTCCCAGCCTGAAACTGCACTGATAAGGACCTATCAGGTTGTTGACGATCGGTTTTAGGCGTTCACATAATATGGAGCTGTTCAAAGGGTCTCCTTTCTTCAGGATCGGAATTCTAATATCAGCAAGTATTTATTTATTTCTCATGAAATATATAAAATGTAAAATGAGGGCCGTGGTGCAATGGTTAGTGTGTCGGACCACTGCGCGTGAGGTTCAATGTTTGTATCCCAGAACACCAACAAGTTTTTCCACGGTCCCACCTATCGCGAACGTCTGGCAAATATATATAAATGTTGTCATGAGAAATCTTTTTAAAAACAGAAATAAAAATTGCCCTTCGGATACGGCACAAAACTGTAGGTCCCTTCCATTCGTGTGAAAAATATAACGCACACAACATGAGTGGTTGCGAGAAGCTAGGCTCTGGCACTTTAAAGAGCTGTTGCGCCAAATATTTTTGTAATAACATAAATCTCAGCCTCTTCCTAAACATTAACACACCCATTGATATCGCTCTCGTATTCTTCTACACAGCAATCTTTGACTGTCTTCTCCAATCTGTCCCTTATCTGCCTCGAAAAACTGCTCATCATCACCTCCTTGATATAATAAGGAATTGCGTACTCTTCGCAATGTCAGAAACAAATTATGAAAAACTTACTTGGTATCCAAATCTGCCTCAGATTACGCATATTACCAGCAAGGTTACTCCCGCTTTTCCATGCTCTGCGAATCCCTCTATCTCGAATACCTCGATAGAATACAATTAAGTCTAATCACTGATCCTAGGCGCTTTTACCAATTTATCAACGTCAAAAGAAAGTCCGACGGCTTTCCTTCCACTCTAAAATGACTTAATGCTTCATCTGCTGACCCTAAAGTAATCGCCAACCTCTTTGCAACCTTTTTCAGCGAATCGTATAGTGACCATGTACACGAACCGGACCTAGATTTTTTCTCCTACCTGAATAACTATCCTCAAACCTCTCTAGCTTCAGACGACATTAGGTCTGATATTGTGCGAGAAAAAATTAATAGGCTCAAAGATGACTTCTTCCTCCGGTCCCGATGGTCTGCCCGCCATCTTACTAAAGAAATGTGTAGATGTCTTGTGTCAGCCCGTTACAACTCTATTTCGTCTCTCACTCTCTCAAGCCGTTTTCCCAAAATTATGGAAGGACTCTTTTATTTTCCCTATCCATAAAAAAGGCAGTAAAAACGACATTTCTAACTATAGACCCATTTCCAAACTTTCCTCTATCCCTAATCTCCATAAAGCATTTTATTCCCACAGCAGCTCGGTTTCTTAAAAAGTAGGTCCACAACGACTAACCTGGCCGAATTCGTTTCCAAAACACTACAAGCATTAGAGAAAGGTAATGAAGTGGATGTCATTACCACCGACTTCAGCAAGGCCTTTGACAAAATCTGTCACTTAACAATTTACCTTAAACGTAAAGCCCTCGGTTTCCCACCCTCTTTCATTTCATGGCTGAGATCTTACCTAGAAAAACGCCAGTACAGGGTTCTCTTCAGATTTTCAGTCTCTGACCCCATTAACGCCACTTCAGGGGTTCCTCAAGGCAGTCATCTTGGTCCGCTGATCTTTGTCTTAACTATAAACGATGTTGGTTACGTCATAAAAGACTCTGATCTGTCTATTTACGCGAATGATATGAAAATCACTAATGTAATATCTACCCCCACCGATTCTCTCTTACTTCAAAACGATCTAAATTCATTCCACACATGGTGCGACAAAAACTTTCTACAACTTAACATCGCCAAATGTCAATCCATAACATTCTCTCGTAAACGCCTCCCCCCATCCCACAGAACCTATTACTTTCTTAGCGAGCCCGTTCCCTCAGTCTCCTCTATATGCGATTTGGGTATTATTTGTGACAGGGAGCTAAACTTCCGTTCCCACATTGATCATATTGTATACAAGGCCAATTCTTCTCTCGGTTTCATAAAATGCTGGTCTAAAGAATTTTCGAACCCTTACGTTTCTAAACCCCTTTATATCACCTTTGTCAGACCACTCCTTGAATACGCCAGCCAAGTTTGGTCACCTTATCACAACATCCACTCGCTTAGAATCGAAGCTGTGCAGCGTAGGTTTATCCGGTTTGCCTTACGCGGTCTCCCATGGGCCGACAACTATATCTTACCTCCCTTTGAAGACCGGCTAAAATTGATTAACCTGCAAACCCTTGCAAAACGTTGCGAAGTCGCTGACATACTTTTCGTGCACCAATTATTAACCGGTATAATCGATTCCACCGCACTACTGGAAATTATTTCCCTTCGCAGTAACCCTTAAAACCTTAGGTCCGTACCGCTCTTTCGTCTCTCTCACCACCGCACCAACTACGGAAATTTCGAACCAATTTCCAGAATGTTACGCCAGGCAAATAACGCACAGAACACCCTAGACTTTCATTCGAGTCTATCCGCCCTTAGAAAATTATTTGCACTAACCAATCTTCGCCTTTCCCTCAACTTTTTATTTTCCCTCTCTAGTTTTTAAGATAGTTTTTAAGACCTAGTTTAATAAAATATGCGTGAGCCCCAGGGCCCAACAAAAAAAAAAAATTTAAAATAAAAAAAAAAATATAGTAATGTTAAGCTTAGAGTTAAGTTCTCTGGTTGTTAGTTCTTAAGTTTAGATTTAAGCTTGCTTGCACTAAGCTAAATAAATAAATAAATAAATAAACATATTACCTTCTATGTATAAATTCTTCTCAATCAAGTTATATTTAATTTCTCCTCATTTTGCATTACAGGAAAATATAAATGGCGACATCACCACGTTCAGCGGACACAATATCGTTGTGTTCAACGGTATCTAGTTGTCCAGATCGTAATGGTTTCTATGGAGGCTTTCAGCGGACTGATAAACCAAAGGAGCCTCTTTCAAAAGCACAGATCTTAGCCCGTGAAAAGAAGTGGCTGCACATGATTGAGAATTGGTCCATTTATATGTCAAAAAACTACAAAAAGGTAAAAAAAAGGCTTATTATACAATTTGTTTCATTCATATTAAGATGCTTTGTTTTTGCTTTCAGATTCGAGAACGCTGTCGCAAGGGCATTCCTAAATCGGTCCGACCAAAAGCATGGTTCTACCTCTCCGGTGCTTATCTATTGAAAAAGAAACATGGAAATCTCTATGAGAAACTCCTACAAAAGCCAGGGAATCCACAGGTCATCGAAGAGATCAAGCGGGATAAGCATAGACAATTTCCTTTTCATGAAATGTTCCTAGACGAGGATAAAATTGGCCAAATCGAATTGTTCAATGTGCTGAAGGCATATTCCATATATAATCCTAAAGTTGGATTTTGTCAGGCGCAAGCACCGATTGCCGCCTTCCTTCTGATGCATATGCCAGCCGAAGAAGCATTTTGGGTCTTTGTCAGCGTATGTGATGTGTAAGTTCAGTTTTACTTAAAATTAGGATTTTTTTTTATTAGTAGAAGTAACTATAATTAGCGACAGTACACGCGTGTCGCGCATTGACAGTTAAGCAGAAGACTCTGGACGCGTTTTATTAATTCCAGAGCTTTTAATAACATTCAACATGTTTTCTATAGTGCATAGTACCTGATTAGACAGTCATAGTACGGTGCAGAGTGGACGTACTAGACATTCTACTTACTTGTTTATCCTCATTACTCTGCTTACGGAATATCTATAACAACTGTTGTCCTATTCAGGTTTGCTACTGTGTACTAGAGGACGTCTACTTCTGAACTCCTCATCAAAGTTCTCGGATTGTTTTCCAGTCTCGCATTTATAGAAACAATCATCATTTTGCTTACTTTAGCGGGAGATTGCACTACGGTTCAGGGCACCCGGCCTTCAACAAACAAGCCTCTATTCCTTTAACATAAAAAAAAAAACAAAACCAAGAGAAAATATCGTCCCCCATATGCTTGAATGTGAAAATTTTATTTTTTGGGGTTTCGTAGTTTGTTTGATAAGTCTTTCTGTATTCTATGTTCTGTTAGAACTGTGAATGTGCAAACAGTGTAGAAACAACCATTTTTTACTATGTCAGTTGGGTGAATGTTGAATTCATTCTTATTTAGTAGAGCCAAAGGCAAAATTGTGGTCATTCCCCAAAAGTTGAAATTTGCACATTCATGCTTCTGGCATATGGGGGACGATATGCACAATACACGTACATATAGAATTTCATAAATAGCGAATAGTGAACAGTGACCAGTTGACGAGAATTCCGTTTCATATACTGTTTTCAAGTCTAGTCAAGGTAATAAACTGAAATAAATTCGTACCCGCGGAAATGTTCGCACCTATGTACCGCATACTTGGTGTAAAGGAACGAAGCTTTCAATAATATTAGAAAACTGTTTAGTAGGAGCTCGACACTCAAAAAGACAACTCAACAAAGAACTACAAAACTACCCCCTCAAGGAGGTGTTTTATTACACCTTTAAGGGAACTGGTATGAAATAGCAGTTATGGTACAGATCGGCTATGAACATATAAATTTGAACTAACAATAGAAATAAAGCTACGACTACGACTACGTCGTTTAGCATATGCTACGTGAATAGATTGAGCTGAAAACTTGCTGAGGAGAAATAAGGATCCCATCAGGAAATAGACCACATTTAGTACTTCTATAATCTCTTACAGTGAAGATCAACGGTCAAAAAGAGAAAGATATTCAGGGCTATCGTGAAAAAAATTCCGCCCGAGATGTTTCCCTTTTTCGAAAAATAGGTATCGGCAATGAATTTCGAACGAGGAAAAAAGTTTCCCCCGGAAAAAATTAGTATCGTGAACAAAATTTCCCCCGGAATTTCAACGCGATTTCCCCCGGAATCTTTCCTCATCAATTTGCTGGAGGAATCTAAAACAAAAGCAGCAATTTATGGATAGCGTTACCTTTTTATGCCAATTTTGTTGTTTTTTTAAGCGGAAAATGAAAATACAAACGTCACGGATTTGATGTGCACCAATCGCAAAGGACGGACCATTTTAAAAGTATTATAAAAAGTTTGATTGCTTTTATTTAAAATTACTAAAATAAACATTTACTTCTTTGAATTAAGTTTAACTTAACTATTCCTAAAACGAAAATAGAAAACACTAAAATGGTACTGGAGGCGGCTATTTCAGGGAATACAGAATTTCCTATTTGGAATAAAGCAGAATTGAGATGCACATGTTGCATGACTAAATCAGTGAAATGTTTACAAAATAAAATAGGTCACGATGGATGATCCGATAATTGAGGGGGCACTTAACGTCTTCTGGTAGTGTAATGAAGCGATATTGAATTGAAAGTACACATAATAAGGAGTATATACCAACCATTCTAAAAGAATAATCTCGCCCAGGGGTGGAGCTACAGACGTTGCAATAACGTCACAGCTCCTTGGTTTTACTTGCAGCGCCTGTGATAGCTTCAAAGTATTGGAAGTGTCTATTTAACTCCTGGTTATGAATCTTTGTTAATTTTTATCTCATCAGTCTTACTCCCCGCTAGCAATGTAAATTCTAGGCTATACATTTTATAAACGTATTTTGTTTTAATCTGGAATAAATCGAACACTTTCAATACCAAACTAACGATAAATAAAATCCGTGTCTTATAGCATGTCCCCACCAAAACTAAATCCGGGATTTAGCAAGAATTGAGCTAAATCCACCTAAATCTTCACTAAATCCCGAGGATTTACCATACGATTTGACGTCTATAAATCCCGTCTAAATTCGAGATTTATAATAAATCTCACCTAAATCCTCACGCGACACAAATCAAACAATCCTTTTTTATGTTAGCACATGCCATTTTCGTGTGCTGACAAAAAAAAATTGAAGTCTGTCGGAAAATTTCAAACTTCAAATAAATAAAATAAAATATTGACCGATTTGGATTATTTTTTTGGTAAGTATTTTTAAATTTTTGTACATACTTCGTACATAATACAAATCATTTGCTTTGCTTGCAGACAAAGGAACAATCAAAACAGGTGAAAAGCCGCAAAACATGGTGCAAACGTCAATATAAATCCTAAATTCCGGTGGGGACACCTCACGTAAATCTAAATCTTTTTTCGCTAAATCTCGTATTTAGTTTTGGTGGGGACATGCTATTACTACTTACCAAAATAAACACAATTTTCTCACTGAAAACAAATATTTGTACAAATATTTCAAATATGTGATTAAAAAATAAATAAAAACAGCGGTGATTGACAACTGTCAAAACATTCGAACAAAACTTCGAAAATATTTTGCTGATTCCGGGGGAAATAAATTCACGATAGGAGGAACATTTTCCAGGGAACAAAAATGTTCGGGCGGAATTTCGTTTCCCCCGGAATTGCCGATAGCCCTGATTAAGTTGGCAATAAAAAGAACTATCAAGGAAAATCCACTTAAAAAATAAATTCGAATGAAGTATGAATGTTTTATTTTAAAAGCGCTCGTCTTCAATTCAATTCAATTCGGGTCGTTCGTCTTCAACGTTCGAAAAGTATAATAAAGCCTTGTATGTAGGCGTATAGTCACTTTGATGATAATTTTCCTACACTAATGGGAGGCACAATACTTACTTACTTAGATGGCGCTACAGTCCGGGGTGGACCTGGGCCTCAACCAACAAACCTCTCCAGCCAGCACGGTTACGAGCTAACTGCCTCCAGTTGCGCACGCCAAGTTGGTTGAGGTCCCCCTCCACTTGTTTGCGCCACCTACCGCGAGGTCGTCCTCTACTGCGCCGTCTGTCCGGGGTGGATTCGAAGACTTCCTTGGCGGGAAGGTTGGGCTCCATCCGCTCTAAATGACCCAGCCATCTTAGTCGCTGTATGTGAACTCTTCTGGCTAAGTCGATGTCCTTGTACAGGCCGTATAGTTCGGCATTGTACCTTCTCCTCCACTCACCGTCTATGCAGACGGGACCAAAGATCGCTCGAAGAACTTTTCTCTCGAAATAACCAAGGGCATCCTCATCCGGTTTTTTCAAAGCCCATGCCTCTGCGCCATACAGCAGGACTGGGATGATTAATGTCTTATAAAGAGTTACCTTAGTAGTTCGAGATAGGGCTTTGCTACTCAATTGCCGTTTTAGCCCATAGAAACAACGATTGGCAAGAGTAATTCTCCGTGTGATCTCTCCACTCATGTCATTTGCGGAGCTGACCATAGAGCCTAGGTAGACAAAATCCTTTACTACCTCAAAATTGTATCTGTCTATTGTGGCGTTCTGCCTAAGACGCCGATGTTGGGTGTCCTTTTTTGTAGACAGCATATATTTTGTTTTGCTTTCATTGACCGCTAGACCCATCTTTGCTGCCTCGATCTCAATACTCGTAAATGCCCCATTGACGGCCTGCTGAGTTCTTCCGATTATGTCAATGTCATCGGCATAAGCGAGTAGTTGTACAGACTTGAAGAAGATTGTACCTCCGGGGTTGGCTTGTGAGTTTCGTACAATTCTCTCAAGTACTATGTTAAAGAGATCGCATGATAGCGCGTCGCCTTGTCTAAGACCTTTCCTGACATCGAACGGTTCGGTGATGTTCTTACCGACTTTGATGGAGCAGCGAGAGTTCTCCATCGTCATTCTGCACAAACGGACGAGCTTGGCAGGGATGCCAAGACTAGACATGGCTCTGTATAACTCGTCTCTATACACGCTATCATAGGCAACTTTGAAATCGATGAAAAGGTGGTGCGTATCGATTTTATATTCATGGGTTTTTTCCAAGATCTGCCGTATTGTGAATATTTGGTCAATGGTGGACTTTCCAGGCCTGAAACCGCACTGATAAGGACCTATCAGGTTGTTGACGATCGGTTTTAGGTGTTCACATAGTACGGCAGACAGGATCTTATATGCGATATTTAGGAGACTTATACCTCTGTAGTTGGCGCAGTTCAGAGGGTCTCCTTTCTTCAGGATCGGGCAAACGATGCTGAGGTTCCATTCATCGGGCATACTTTCGTCCGACCAGATTTTACAGATGAGCTGGTGCAGGCTCCTTACCAACTCATCTCCTCCTGCCTTGAAAAGTTCAGCGGCAAGGCCGTCGGTTCCAGCAGTTTTGTTGGATTTGAGTTTAGATATCGCTATCCTCACTTCATTATGATCGGGTTGACGGGAATTTTGACTGCCATCGTCACTGTTGAATGGCTCATTCTGCCTGACAGCGGAATATTGATCATCATCGCCGTTTAACAGTCTGCAGAAGTGTTCCTTCCATATCCTCAGCACCGACTGCGATTCTACTACTATGTTGCCATTTTCGTCCCTGCAGGCTTCTGTTCTGGCTTTGAAACCCTGGAATGTTCTTTTTACCCTTTGGTAAAATTTTCGAACATTATTCCTGCAATAATGGGAGGCACAATAACCAACATTTTAATGCACACCTTACTAGCGGGGCTTCTAAAAAAATTTGCTGAAACTCATCTGCACTTGTTTAACTTGGGTTTGCTGGCAAAATGTAAGCAGTATCCAACTCTGGGGCCCCTCTGCTACTAGCATTATGTGCACATGCGGTGGACCATTTGTCAAAAATGATTGCAGTTTGAAAACGTTTGAAAGGTGAGCAGAGGGGAGTTAATTTAGAGTGATGGATTCCTATCTTTTAGGAATCTTAGCTGACTTACTTTACTTATCACATATCGGACATTTTGGAGGAACACAGGCAATTCCCAGATCCAGGCACCATTTCTGTGGCCATCCTAACCGACTCGTTTATCAGTATTTTTTTATCCGGAAGAAGCGTATTTTGTTTGACCTATTTATTCAAACTTGTCTACCATTAATTTTTCACACTGCTCTTGTCTAAAATTGTATGAAACTATTCAACTATTCAATATGTTACAAATATGTGACAATACTTACTTACTTTACTTAGGTGGCGCTACAGTTCGGGGTGAACCTGGGCCTCAACCAACAAGCCTCTCCATTTAGCTCGGTCTTTAGCTAATTGCCTCCAGTTGCGCACTCCAAAGTCCTCTTGAATTTGTTCGCGCCACCTACGCCGATGATTCCCTCTACTGCGTCGTCCCTCGGGGTTAGATTCGAAGACTCTGCGGCCGGAGCGTTGGTGTCCATTCGCTCTACATATCCTAACCATCTCAGACGCCCAATGCGCAGTTTTTTTACTAGGTCGATGTCGCTGTACAGCTCGTGTAGTTCGTGATTGAATCTTCTCCTCCAAAACCCGTCAACGCAAACGGGACCGAAAATCTTACAAAGAAGTTTTCTCTCGAAGCAACCAAGGATATCTTCACCCTTTTTTAATAAAGTCCATGTTTCAGCGCCGTAAAGCAGGACTGGGGTGATCAGGGTCTTATACAGAGTCTCCTTAGTTGTTCGAGATTGGGCTTTACTGTTGAATTGCCTTATAAGCCAAAAAAAAACAGTGATTGGCAAGAGTTATTCTTCGCTTGATTTCTGCGCTGATCTTGTTTTTCGAGTTTATAGCAGAGCCAAGGTAGACAAAGTCCCTTACTACCTCGAAGTTATAGCTGCCCACTGTGACGTTCTGTCCAATTCGTCGGTGTTGAATGTCCCTTGTTGTTGACAGCATATACTTGGTTTTGTCCTCATTTATCGCTAAATCCATTTTGGTCGCTTCCGCCTCAATGCTTGCAAACGCACCGGTACTTCAAATAAATACGATCAAGCTCAAAAAAATATATTTCTTAATTTATAATATTACAGTGAAACTTTCCTGATCCGAACTTTTTCCAATTCTTTATGAGTACCGCTGTTGTTTTTTGCATTTTTCATAAATTGTTATCTCTCTAACTTAAATATTTTGTTTGTCTCTTGAAAGTTCCACTGTGGTTTTTTTATAAACATAATTTGACATATTGGAAATAGATTTTTTTGATAAGATTAGAAAAAAAGCGCAAATATATATGTGCTATACTTGACTCGTTTTCTCTCTATACTCGTGGACACTTAAACCATGTTTACAAACCATCCATAATTTATGCCTCAACCTGCAGTTCGATCTTTGGTCAATTGTCTCAAGTTCGGCACACTATGTTGGTTGTGGTCGCTTTCTGCTGTTCGCGCCACTTAATGCGAGAGTTCTTATTTAATGTCACTCTGGAATGGATTCGAAGACTCAGGTGCGCTGTTGTCCATACTCTCTTTGTGTCCCACCTTAGACGCTAAAGGCGTCGATGTCGTTGTACAATCCATATGGTTCATAATTGAAACTTCTCCTGCACTCTCCATTTACACATACGAAACCAGGAGGGTTTCTATCCACCATTGAACAATTATTTTAACGGTACCTTAATCACTCACTGGTTTGGCATGGGGTAGGTACAAATTTTCACTCTGATTGTCGTTGGCGTTTGTCGATTTTCGACGATTGTCGTTTTACTCTTCAGATGTAGCACGAATCTGTTTTCATAACCTTTTCACTGTGAAAGAGTTGTAATCGCATTCTACACGACAAACAAATTGCTTAGTAATGTTTAACGGTCAGCAGGTCGTAGCTATGAATAAAACGACAATCGTCGAAAAGCGACAAACGCCAACGACAATAAGGGTGCTTGTTAAATTTTATAAAAAAAATTGCTCGCTCTTTAACGAGATTTTTAAGGAATTTGCTTCAATTTCAAATCTGAATAGATTGCAATCCATACGTTCAAGTACATTATGTACGTATGTTTGCGTGCATGTTGTTCGTCTAATGAAAGAGTCGGAGTGCAACTAGCACAAGAGACACAAGAAGCACTTCTTCGTCATTCCCTTGTTCTTCGTTATTCGTAGATTTAGCTAGGTTACTGTCTCCTATCAGCTTTAACTCACGGTTTCAAATTCAAATGCAGTTTGGCTTACAATTCGTAAAACCATGGTGATCGAAGGAGACTACAGAGCGTTTTTATGAGTGGGGTGGAAATGAAAGGAGTTCGAGTTAAACTGTTTTTCTTAGTAAAGATTTTTACACACTTTCCTTCGCTTTTCTTCCTACCCCTTTTACTATACAATCCTTATTATAATTTTTTTTTTTTTTTTTTCAGTGATCTTCAAACCGTAAAGACCTCTTATTAGCTTGTGCTCTCGCTTGTGACATTATCAATCTCTTTTCTCAAACGTCATTTATTGATTTCCTTTCTCTTTCTCTCTGCTTTCTTTGAAACGCGAGTGAGTGAGTGAGTGTGACAAAACCACATAACCTGTAATGGCCACAAGGCCATGTGCGCCTTCGGGCAACATGTTTAGATCTTTAGACCCCGATCCACCTGATATCCAAAAGAAAAAAAGAAAGAAAAGTCCTTCCCCGATTTCTAGTGAAAACATTATTTTCCCTACCCCTAACAACAATCCAAAGTTTATATTAGTCTCTTCCACAGACCAAACCAAACCTCTTTCTTCACTCAACATATTCCTGGTTAAAAAAGCAATAGACAATATTAGTTCCTCCTACGAACAAATTTCACAGCTACGCGATGGTAGTATACTAATCCTCGTTAAATCTCCAAAGGTAGCGGACCTGTTCTTGACCAAAAAATGCTATCAAATCTCTGCCCAATTTCTGTCAAACTGCACCCCCACCTTAACTCCTGTAAAGGCATAGTCTATGCACCTTATTTAATAAATGTCCCTGAGGAAGAAATCGTTAAGGAAATGAGATCACAAGGTGTGATCGACGTATATAAGTTTAAAAAAATGAAAAAGACAACATAAGAACAACTGGCCTCATGCTATTTACCTTCGATCTTTTCCACCCCCCCCCCCCAACTCACTCAACATTGGGTGGTACAATGTGAAAGTGTCGGAGTACTTCCCCAATCCAATGCGATGCCGTACGAAAAGTTTTCCAACGCGTTTAATATGAATAAAAGTAACAGCCTTCTAATAACAATTGATCCAAACAACAGCTGCAATGCTGCGAAGCTTATCGAAGGACCTATATCAAGACTGGAATTCGACTGTTGTCTAAACAAACTGAAAGGGAAAACCCCAGTTAAAGACCGTATTTCCTACCCAATTTTAAAAACATCCCAGAAGAATTCAAGAACAGACTAATAAAGCTTTACAATAATATCCTTCTCACAGGAGTTGTTCCCCAATATTGGAAGACCGCAACGATAATTCCCATTCCTAAACCAAAGAAAGAAAGAAAATCCATAGAAGGTTTTCGACCTATTTGTGTCATTCCCTGCATATCTAAAATCTTAGAAAAAATGATAGCAAAACGAATCTTTTGGTTTATCGAATCCGAAAAACTCGTAAGCGCTAAACAAACTGCCTTCAAGCCAAACAGGGGAACAATTGACAGTCTGCTACACATTGACACTTATATCTCTAATGCGTTGTCAGCCAGAAACCACACAACCATCCTTTCACTCGACTTCGAGAAAGCCTTCGATAGAGTAGGAATCCATCTCATACTCAACAAACTCAAACAATGGCGAATAGGACCAAGGATTTTTAATTATGTGAAATCCTTTTTGTCAAACAGAAAATTCTGTGTGCGCGCTAACAACCAGTTCTCCCCCACATTTCCATTATATAATGGGATTCCTCAAGGTTCGCCACTCTCCGTGGTCCTATTTATCATTGCCTTCGAAGAGCTCAGCCCAACAATCTCCAAACAAAAGTCCTTAGACCACTGTATACACGCGGACGATGTACATATCATGTGCAAACAAAATGACAACAACAAAACGCGAGACATTTTCTACAAGGTTATTGAAGACATTATGGCTTGGTCAACCATCTCAGGAGCGAAGCTCTCTTTAGAAAAGTGCAAAGCTCTTCATATTTGTAGAAAACAGCATTGTCCACAAATTAATATTAATATCAACAATATGCTCATTGATAATGTAAATGAACTAAAAATCCTAGGACTAAGTTTTAGCAATAAGTATAAATGGAAACTACACTGTAACAATTTAAAAAAGAGCCTAGCTGCAACTACTAACATAGTAAGTTATCTAGCCAGTAAGATACTAAATGTGCATGTAAATACACTCTGTAGAATAACAAAAGCCATAGTTATAAGCAAAATAATGTACGGCCTAGAAATTTATGGCAATTGCCCGAAAAGTATACTTAATATTCTAAAACCGTATTACCACCAGGAAGCAAGAAGAAGCATAGGAGCTTTCCGAACCACACCTATACTCAATATACTAGCTGAGGCTGGATTTCCCACTCTCGAAGAAATGGCTTATGAACAATCTTTGAAACTACTTCCCAAACTAGTTTATTCTACAAATTCAATTATTGATGAAATCATAGACAACGCCATACGATCTAAAAAGAAGATGAGGACACCTTTAGCAATTTCCACTGCGCTAAGCAAGACTGAGGAGCTGGAAGTTCACATATCCAAAAGATTAAAAAATCCTATCCTTTCCTTCCCTCCATGGAAAATCCAACCATCCTCCTTCGTTACGACACTCGCCAGATATAATAAAACGCGAACATCAGGAAAGATATTCCAAGCACTGTTCAATGAAGTTACAAATAATCTAAAATCAGAAGGCTGGCAACTTATCTTCACGGATGGCTCCAAAACCCAACAAGCAACATCTTTTTCTATTGTCTACGAACACGGGGAAATAATAAAACACGGACTTCTACCAGACTGTGCCTCCAACTTTACAGCCGAAGCCCTCGCTGTACTTGAAGCAGCCAAAACCATAATCCATCTACGTGGTAAATATGTCATATGCTCTGATAGTCTTTCAACAATACAAGCTGTTGCCAATCCAAACCATAATCACCAACTGGCAAACCGAATAAGAGATATTATGATTAAACACCAATCAAAAATTAAAATTATGTGGGTCCCAAGCCACATAGGGATTTCGGGCAATGAACGTGCTGATACCACAGCAAAGGAATGTGTACGCGCGCAACTCTTCCTTTTCAATATATACACTAAAGCAGACCTCCAACGCCTAATCAACACCCTCATCAAAAGGAACCGCCTCCGAAACTGGCAAAACCACAAACATCATTACACCAAGATTAATAAGGACCGATCACCTGTAATGTATCCAGGCACCAACTGTAAACAAATGTACATAAACTATACACGCTTACGATTAGGTCACACCGCCCTTACCCATGTACATCTCCTACAAAAAGAACCACCACCCATTTGCACTGAATGCAATTGTGTAATCGACATCCTCCACACCCTCGGCCAAAAACTTTGTCCAATTTCCTTCTCCCTCAACCCCATCCCTACTAGCAATCAAACAATATATGAATTTCTAAACGACATCAACTTAGAGAACATAAAAAGAATGAACAAACTACTTCTTAAAGCAAATATTTTAGTATAGATAGTCTAACACCTTAGAGCCGTAAGCCGTTGTAGCTAGTGCTCACCCAATCTCTGTTAACATGTAAATTTTAAATTTATCTGTTAATAAATAATAATAATAATAATAATAATATTTTTTTTTTCTTTTACAGATATTTAGAGGACTACTTTATCTCTGGCTTAGAAGTGCTTCAAAACGACGCTGGCATTCTCGAGGGTCTCCTGAAAAAAACTTTTCCCTCTGTCTATCGGCATCTACAAAAGCACAAAGTCGAACCATTGCTCTATATGACGGACTGGTTCCTATGCGCCATGACACGAACACTACCATGGGAAACGCTTCTACGCGTCTGGGACTGTTTCCTCGCCGAAGGCATTCGTGTTATATTCAAAGTAGCTCTCGTTCTCCTCGGTGCTACACTCGGTCGTCAGAAGGTTCGAAAACAATGTAATGGTCTTTGTGAAACCCTCGAGGTGCTCAAATCGCCACCTGAAAAAGTTCTCGAAGAAGATTTCATTTTACACAATATCCAGCGACTAAATCTCACAGTACAAGATTTCGAAATTGAGCACACGCGTCAAAAACAACGACGTGAAAAACAACGAAAACTGGAACTGCAGCAGGCGAACGGAGGAGGACAGAAGTAGTAGAGGCTGTAATGAGAGATAATGCTGCAGGATTAGCACACAGAATAGAGAAACATTTCTATCGAATAATTTACACTTGAAATTTATTTATAAAAACAAAATTGAAACGCACATACAATCTCTCTCTATCTCTTTCTGTCGGTCTTTCTCTCTCTTTCACACGCACACAAATATTTATGCACACTAAGTCTGCACATAATAAATTATTTGCCAAACGAAAATCTTGAAATGGGACATGTCAATTATCTAGAATGGACGACAACTAACATTGCCATATCTATCTGAGAAAGAAGAGATAATAAAGAATCTAACTGCACAATTTCTAGCGCACCTACAATTTCTTTTCCTTCTAAACCTAAGGTTCAGCAGCTATAATTGTTTTTTTTGTTTTTTTTTTACAAATGATTGTGTTAAGTGGGACGCACATTGGAAAAGCAGAATCATATCATTAAATTAGTAAATAATTACTTATATTTAGCGAATAATTGCATTTGTTTCATCGGCTACAAGCCGAATATGGATTTTTTTTCTTTGTAAATATTGAATTCTAAAACATTTTCTCCCTTCAACGCACCTAGATGTCTATTTCTCTGAACCCTATTTAATATTTTATCCTATGAAGTATCCACTAATTAATTTATTTTTTATTTAACAAAACCAACAGATAAAAGTATTATTCAAACCCAGATAGAGAACAAGTAAAACACAGTACAATCTTTCAATATTTATATAAAGAAGAAAATAAAATAATGAACAAAAAAAGTATCTTCCATCATCATTCCATTGCCTAGTTAATGACTTTTAAAGTATTTTATGCATCAAAAAAAACTCATTACATATTTATATACAAAAAAAAAATGAAACAAATGTTTCACAACTAACAAAAAAGTTTTCATCACTTTTCTACCTTGTGGAATGTAGTTTTTCTTAAATACCATCTACACATACACGTTTACTGACGAATTATTTTTTTGATGGTGCAATGTTTTTCCTTTTATTTATTAAAATAAGCATTCAGCATTTCTTCTTATTGAAATTGATAAAAATTTATAAAAAAAAATAATAATATTTGTTTTCCTTATTTTGTGCAATTTTCTTTAGAAAAGAATTATTATGAATACTTACAATTTGTTTTTAGTGTTTTTTTATGTGAATAATGATCTTGAATTAACATGTTCAAATATAAACAAATTAAATGAAACAGAAAAACAAAAAATAAAAAAAAATATAATGAATATAATATATTTCTTATTTATACGGTTAGATGATGAATTGAACAGAATATTAATATATTATACAAAAAGCAAAAAAAAAAAAAACATTTTTTTCGCGTAGATAATAAGTTTTTAACAAGTAGCGTTTTTTAAGGTTGACAAAATAAATAACTTATACAATCATGCAATATTTAACATCAGTTCTTTTTTTAAAAAGAAATATATAAAATATATATAATACATATATTAAACTTGAGTATTTCTTTATTTCTTTTACATGAAAAATATCTGAGTATCACGTTGGGTGAAAAAAATTCGATGAAGTTTGGGCAAAACCACATATGTAGGTATGTCCATAGCACGACCGGCTCAGCTGGTATTGCCACGTTCAAAGAAGAGATCATTTGAACCCTGTTAAAAACGCAATATCAATGAACGTTCCAAAGACATCGCGAGGCAGGCCTATAAATGCCTGGAACACACAAATGCGAGTGATCCAAAATAGGGAGGCCTGCCGATATTTTCTGAGGTCAAATAGACGGATCAGTAGAAATGCGGTGAAGTGGGAGGGTTAGGTTAGGTAAGTGGGCAGGTGTAGGGGGATAGAAAACCTCCACACCACACTCAGGTCAGTATAGACCCATTGTGATACCCATGGGGGGAAAGGAGATAGAAAAGAGAATCCCTTCCTCGTGGAAAAATACCGTCTTTGTAAATATCCTAAAGAAAGAACTCAGGAGTGGGATCCTCTAAGGTGATAGATGATTCTTGACGATCACAATCATCCCTTTTGCTCTCTCTAAGGTGACCATCAGCGTGATCATCACCTTTTTGCGATCGTTTTTGTGTGACAAAAAAAAAAAACAAATATTTGGCGCAACAGCTCTTTAAAGTGCCAGGGCCTAGCTTCTCGCAACCACTCATGTTGTGTGCGTTATATTTTTCACACGAATGGAAGGGACCTACAGTTTAATACCGAATCCGAACGGCGATTTGAGAAGCTTTTTCGTGACGACAATACTCTCGGATGTTTGTCAGACGCTCGCGAGAGGTGGGACCGTGAAAAAACTTTTTGGTGTTTTCTGGGATTCGAACTTGGAACCTCATGCGTAGTGATCCGACACACTAACCACTTACGCCACGGCGCCCGTTTTTGTGTGACTGCGATCGTTTTACGGAGAGCTAACAAAGTGTGATCATCAATTTTGACTGTCAAAAGTGTGACTATCAACTATCACCTTAGAGGATTCCACTCCTGTGACGATCACAATCATCCCTTTTTCTCTCTCTAAGGTGACCATCAGCGTGATCATCGTTTTACGGAGAGCTAACAAAATGTGATCATCAATTTTGACTGTCAAAAGTATGACTATCAACTATCACCTTAGAGGATTCCACTCCAGTACTCACCGTGCCGTAGATACAAACCATTCAGAGGATTTGATGAAGTTTGCGATATCATTTATTGGTCTGTTGGACAACTCTTCTAGATCCTCAAAGAAGTGTTGTCCAAGGATCTTATTTCTCAAATGATAGAGGCCTGGGCAATGACAGAGAAAGTGGGCGGTGTCCTCCTGAGCCTCCTCATCGCCGCAGCCTCTACAAAGGTCTTCGTTAGTCACACGTAGTTTTTTCATGTGGTACCGCATGGTATTATGCCCCTAATGACTACTATTAGAGTAGAGTGGGATTTTCTATGCCTCTGTATGAGTCTTTTGGTTCTTACTCTGTCAAATGCGGGCTACAGCTTCCTCGTGGTGACACAAGTATCTAAAGAGTCCACCTATTCTTAGCCTCCGTTATGGCTTTGTTTCCTGCTTCGAGCTTAAGGGCGCAAGGCGAGATGTACACCGAGGGGTCGGATTGGTCCGAGCTTAGTGCTGAGCCTCCTCTAGCCAGTTGATCGGCTTTCTCATTCCCTGGTATGCCTTCATGACCAGGGACCCAGCAGAGCTTTACCTCGTGCTGTGTTCCAAGAACCTTGAGCTCTTCTCTACAACACTTCACAAGCTTCGATTTTATTTCTATAGCAGATATTGCTTTTATCGCCGCCTGGCTGTCGATGAAAAAGGTGATATCCTCTCGTGGTATTGCCCTCATCGCAGTCTCACGAGCTGCTATTGTTACTGCTAGGACCTCCGCCTGGAAAACGCTGCTGTAGTTCGGAAGCCGAGCTGACATGGAGAGGCCAAGCGTTTCAGAGAAGATGCCTGCGCCTACACCTATTTCCATTTTGGATCCATCGGTGTAAACAGCTAAGGATCGCTCGTTAGGCGTCCTGTCAGTTTTCCAGTCTTCCCTGCTCGGATAGGTGCTAGAAAATGGTCTTATGAAGTCTAGGTAAGGCGTTAAGTAGTCTGTATTAGTTACACTGCCTAGATATCTCTGCAGGATCGTGGTGTGACCCATTGCATTTGGTCTCCAGCTATCTGTTTGGCTTAATCTTACGGCACTATGAGCCGCCGATACTTGTATAAAGATGTCTAGCGGAAGCAGATTGAGAATGGCCTCGAGTCCTGCTGTAGGTGTCGTTCTCATCGCAAGTGGCAGGGTTATGATCCCTTGTTTTCAAATCATAACCTCGCCGAAATAGGAAATAGGACGAAGAAGTCCAAAATCATAGTTTCGAGTTACAGACTTTTAAAAGTTCATTAATTTGTTCTCAAAATCATAATTTTGAACTGCAAATCAATAACTTATTAGATATTTGGCTACTATAATAAACAAAAACGCAAAACCAAGCAAAGAAATACAGTGTAGAACCGAGCTGGCTATCTGTGAAATGAAAAAGACTTTTACTTTTTAGTAGGGAAATTAATTTGGCGCTGAAAGTAAAATTAGTCAAATGCTACGTATGGTCTGTAATCTTGCATGAAATACTTCGCATCTTTTGGATTGACAGAGTGACAAACATAGAAGTGCTGAGGCGCATAGAACTAAAGAAAAATCTTAGGGCTACCATTCAAAAAAAAAAGAAGAATATCTGGTATATGTTCAAAAAAACAAGAAATTAAAACTACTCCAAGTCATCTCACAGGGTAGGAAGAAGAGGTAGGAGAGGACAGGGACTGTCCTGGATATCAAACTTACGAAAGTGGATTAATCTTTCAATAGCAGAAATATACAGAAGAGTACAAGTTTAGTTTATTCAATTTATTTGGCTAAGTAGCCATTTCTTAAAAAATACATACATTTTAGCAACTTTTTACATTTGGATATTCACATTTAAAGTTCAGTTAATGAGATAATTTAAACGGTTAATTGACATTATTTTTAGAATATATTCATAAATAGTTCTTTTAAAAGTATTCAGATTGCTTATGTTTCTTATAATTTCAGGAAGCATGTTGAAAGTTTGTAGTCCATTATACAGAATACTTCTCTGTGCTCGTACTGTCCTTGTCCTCTGTATGTTGAATTCAGTTGAGTTTCGTAGATCGTAGTTTATTGTTCTAATTTGGGGTAGGTTAGACGTCAGATATTGTGGACACAAATTGTTTTTGATTTTAAAGACTAGTCATAGCGTAAAGTCTTTGGTTTATGTTAAGCCAGTTCAAGGAATTTATTAATGACGATATTGGGGTGTATCTATCACATTTTAGTATAGTTCGCATAGCTCTGTTTTGGAGTCTTTGGAGTCTAGTTTTTTGAGTGGCATTACATAAGAACAACAGACTGGCACAATATTCAAAATGGGGCTTCACGATTACATTATACACTTTTATTGCACTTGTTTTGGATATATTTTTTCTCATTTTTCTTAAGACTTGTAATTTTTTGGACACTTTCTTACAAACATGGTCTATGTGGGATTGAAAAGTTAGTTTGTTATCAAGCACGACACCAAGGTATTTTATGTACGACACTGGTTCAATAGGTTTATCACTTATCTTTATAGTGATAGGTCTTTGTATTATAGGGCTGTTTAAAAGCATGTATTTAGTTTTGTCAGTATTTATTATAAGTTTGTTCATTTTTAGCCACGAGTCTATTTCTTTTAAATCACTATTAATTTTGTTTTCACACTCCACTAAGTTTTTTCCGGTGATGTAGAGTAGTCCATCATCTGCGAAAAGTATTAGCTTAGAGTTTTTTAACACTTTTTCCATATCATTTATGTATATAATAAATAGCAGAACACCTAAAATTGTACCTTGATGGACACCTTTCTCAACTCTTATTGCACTAGAAGTTTTGTTATTTACTATTGTTCTTTGTGTTCTCCCGGTAATAAATGATTTAAACCAATTCGATTCCGTATTTCGAACACCGTATTTATTTAGTTTCATCAGTAATATTCTGTGATCCACTGTTTCAAATGCACGTTTAAGGTCTATAAAAACCGCTAAGACACTGTTTTTGCTATCAATTTCTTTCCTCCAATCACTGACGACATAATTAACACACGTTTCACATGAATGTTTGGATCGGAATCCCGATTGATTCACACTAATCACATTTTGTCTCTCGAGGTATTCCTGGAGTTGTAGCATCACTATTTTTTCAATAATTTTTTCGTACAAGGGTACCATATTTATAGGACGAAATCATTACACTTAATTGAATTTAGGACTTTTTTCTTGGGAAGGATCAACGATTCTTTCCAAGTTTGAGGGAAGACGCCTGAGCACAATGATATGTTTATGACACGTAACAGCACTGGACCAATGACACTGATAGAATCTTTAAACATTCTCGCATTCATAAAATTAAAGTCACTCTTTTGCTTTATTGCACTTATTGCACCTAGAATATCTTCTATGTTCGTCATGTGAAACTTAAAGTCTATACTGCACTCCTCCACTAACATATTCACTATATATCACAGATTTGTTCAGTTCATAGATACTTTGGACAAAATACTTATTCATTTTTTCACAGAGTATTGCACTATCGCTTTCTTTATCACAGTTTCCAAATTGCACTTCCAATATATCTTCTTTATGCGTTTTTAAAACATATTTTTTTATCTGTCTCCACATGTCTTTTTATGTATTAGCCCTGTCTATTTTGCCCGAAATAAACGTAGATTTTGTATTATTTATTGCACTTTTATAATAGTTTCTATACTGTTTATATATTCGCCAGTCGTTTTCGTTATTTGTGATCACAGCTCTTTTATAAAGATTTATTTTATATTTGTTTTATTACTTCGTTACAACAATTGAGTTAACGACAGACTTTAATTCGGATGAGAATTTTTCACGTATCACATTTAAATTATATGGCTCTTCAGAATTGAAGTTTCGAAATAAGGATTTCGACGATAACACGGTAACGAACTGTTCACTGTCATACAAAACAAAGACAAACATACCATGATGATTGCCAACCTCCAAAACGGAGAGAAACCCTAATAAAAAGAAGAATTCGTTCCAAATCGAGTTTTGGAAATTTTACTGAACATATAATTTCGCCAAAAACGGATTTATGTCGTTTTGGCCAAACTTCATAGAGTTGATTATATCAAATAGATCACATTACCTCCAGCCAGCAACTTAGAAATTCTGATTTGAATGTCCAAAACAGGCAGGGTGCTAATACTGTGCTGATGCGCTTATAAGTGAACTTTTTCCGCCTAGAGAGGATAACACGAAGAATCCTAGGGTTCCTAGATCAGTTCCTATGTACTCATTAAAAATAAATAAATAAATGTTTGGCGCTACAGCTCTTTAAGTGCCAGGGCCTGTGGCTTCTCGCAAGCACTCATGTTGTGTGCGTTATATTTTTCGCACGAATGGAAGGGACCTACAGTTTAGTGCTGTATCCGAACGGCGATTTGAGAAGCTTTTTCGTGACAACAATACTCTCGGATGTTTGTCAGACGATCGCGAGAGGTGGGACCGTGAAAAAACTTTTTGGTGTTTCTGGGATTCGAACTCGGAACCTCACGCGTAGTGATCCGACACTAACCACTTACGCCACGGTGCCTACTAATATGTATGCTCATTATGCATATAAAACAGGAACAATCAGAAGCGAAGTGCAGGCGGATCAGTGGAAATACAGCTGGAAAACAGCTGCTTGCATCTGTCGTAAGAATCCGAACAAAGCCCTGAAGAGGGACCAAACACACAGCAGGTAAAAGCGAACATGAGCCCCAGTACCATATAAAGATTATATACTACAAAGTACAAAAATAGGTCGAATTCTGAAGTAATTAAAGGAAATGGAAATAAGAATTTTATTCGTCATTGAAGCCATTGAGGGTTCTTTGGCAAGGACGACATTGATATTCGCTAAAAGTCTCTTTGGTCTTTTCTTACTTTTAACCCTACACTGCGCAGTGTAGCAGATCTGATACAACAAAATTCAAACGTCGCCATTACACTGTGGAATCAAAATTTTCCTCTGTTGCACTTTGTAGATGATCTGCTACATTCATTTTGTAAGTCCATAAGTATGTTTGATTAACGTAAACTAACGGTAAACTTTGACATTTGGCTTATTCGACTTTGTAAGAGCTGACTTCGGGTATTGCAATTATAAGCGGGTATAAAACGTTGATTTTTTTAATTATTTTTTTAGTATTTGCAGGAACAAATTATATAAGAAAATATTTTTTTTAGTCAAAAATAGAAAATCGCGCAGTGTAGGGTTAATGCTTTTCATTGATTTGTACCAGACAACTTTTAAATTTCTTTAAATTATTTCTCCAGCGAAACGAAAATGTCATACCATAGTTCATACAAAAACTGTTCGCGAGGAACCGGTTTTTCAGGTATTAGAATCGGGTATCCGGATATGGAACTGGATCTTCCGATATTTGAACGGTATACCGCAATTCACTTCTCTGATGCGTTTGAATCCGCATCTTTATCAGATAGTGCTTTGTAGCTTCATTTACGATAAGTGTGTTTCTTGTTTTTCTTAGGACATAGTATAATCGTAACTGACTTAGAGATAACCAACGCCCGGCCCAAAATTCAAATTTAGGAAAAGGCTTCTTCTTAAAACGTAAGCACCTACTACGAATGGATTTTCGGATATTTGGGGTTAAACGCTTCCCAACACCTTAAAACCAACCACTTTTCAAAGCTGATTAATCCTTTATGTTGCACGGTATATGGCATAAATATTTTTCAACACAAAAAAAAAAACAAATGTGGAGGACCGCAACATTATGTACTCTTTTTTCGACTCATAATCATTAACGCAAGATAAACTCACAATAATGGAAAGCATGAAGCATGACATAAAATGGCCTCACGGAGATGCTGTCGTAAAGTTGTAGAAAATTTTAGGAGAAGCAAGAATGCCTATTGTAATTGTCGCAATCGATTGCGCACATATCATGATTGCAGCTCCAAAATTTCATAAGGACTGTTATTTATAGTTGAAAGCACTTCTTCACTATCACTATGCAAGTAGTGGTTAATGCTATCTAGAAATGTATTTATGTAGATATGCTGTGAGAATCAGGATCTTTGTACAGTCGTAGAGTTTTTCGTTGATTGCCGTTGTTTAGAGAAGCGCATTCTAACGGTGGCCAGCTATTTCCCACTTTTTTCTAGGAGTGATTCAGCATTATTCTGCCACAAGTTTTTTTTTTTTTTAAGGAAACCCAAATCCCAGAGCACTCAGACTCTCTGGGATATTGTACAACCATGCAGTAACCTTTCTTTGCTGTAGTGGATGAAAAGACTTCGATGTATTTCGGGCTTGAACCTGCACACATCGGTTAACGAGCAAACACACTACCTTTGTGTGCAGGTTCCCAAGTTAATTAGTACCTCCATTTAATGATAGGGGGAGGCTTACTAAACAACAAAGATCTTACAACTATCTGCATTAGTTTACTCGTATTGCAGTGGAAAATGCTTTTGGACTACTAAAGGATAGGTTCAGGAGACTATTTGTTGTTCACAAAACAACGAAATCTTCAAAAAAAATATTATAGTAAGTGCATATTTCAGTTAACGGCGAGTACTCGTGTACTACTGACGAGCAAATGATGTACAAGTCCAGAGCAACGATTTTCTTTTTAGCGAAAAAAAATATTAACACAAAAACATTGTTTTTTGGTTTTAATTACATTTTTTCTAGCATCCTGTTTAATTCTGACATTTCATTGCGGTGCTTTTTCGCTTGTTCTTTTTGGAGCCTTAAATATTCCTCCCAGTGATGGTCTTTTGCAGCTGGCATTCGGCCTTGCTGCATAAGCTTCTCCATATAAATATCCCGAGCCCCCTTACTTTTTGAAGGGCGCAGGCTGGATGGCCTTTCAGATCCCTTTCCCGAAGGCGGTGGTAAATAGTTCCTGGCTGCTTCGGGTGAAAAATAAGATCCACTGAACGATGCAGCTGGATTTGGCGACGGGGTTACATCTGCAAAGTCTGAGCCAGAAGGACGTTCAATATTTGAGCCCAGCAAACCAGATGGAGATGCATTTTCGTGTACCTTAAAACGTACAATTTCAACGCCGATTATTTTATTGTATTTATTTCTTACCGGTTCCATGCCAAGAGCTCTACTACGAGCAGTGTGTACATTCGACGTTATGCGTTTTGACCCAAAAATCTCATTCATCTGTTCCACGAAAGGGGCAACACAAGGAGCAACTCCTGTGCGCGTATTATTGGTTCTCGCGGATTTATACGATTTTAGAAGACCCGACATCTTCGCTTCTAAATGGAGCGTCCTTGTGTCCGATTTCTGGAATAAAAAAAATATATATTGAAAGGATTTTTCTCACAAAGTTGTTGATGATGAGTCTTACAACAAGTCCGAGGGAAATCATATCCTCAAGGAGATCGGCGTAGGCATATTGCTTTGCCCCCATGCGCTGAAACTCAGCTTCCCTGGCGATAAAGTATTCCAGGAGAACGACTGCTTCATCCTCGCTCCAATTTTTCTTCACTCTAAGTGAGGAAATTGTGGTTTTGTAAACAAAAAAAACTATTTATATTTATTTATTTGTATGTACCTTATTTCCCCACGATCCATTTTTTTTTCTGCGAAATAAAAAAAGTGTCAAACTAGCGATAGGTAATTGCGAATAATCGAATAAAGCGATTGTACTCTCATTTCGATTACTGCTCGTTGATTTTTACTCGTCGATTGTTGATTCGAGAATGTTCATATCAATTTTAGGCCGGTATTCACCGACCAATCTTAAACTTGAGAGAGTGATAAAAAAAAGGAGAAAAGAAGAGGAAAAGAGAGAAGAAAAATGGGAATATAGTAAGAAGGGACTTGTGAGGGCATAGGATAAGAAAAGGATATTATTGCTGCAAGGAGAAATGATGTAAGATAGCAGTTTTAGAGTTTGCGGGTCTTGACATATCTTTGATGTGCAATGTGCAAAAGTAAAGAGTTCCATAACCTAATGGTGTGAATGAAAAAGAGTCGAGAGGAATTAAGGTAATTAAAATTAGGTATATTAATGTTAAATGTTCTACGATAATGAGAGAATTCCAGTTTGGAAAATAGATAGGATGGTGATTTCGATGTTATAATTTTATGTAGGAATATACAATTTCTCGCATTAATATAACGTTGTAACGAACAGCCAAGTAGATTTCTGGAATATATTGAAATCCTATTATACCTGCGTAGTCCATGAATATAACGAACTCCATCATTAAAAGCTATAGATCGTTTCAAATGTTCGAGCATGTTTTCTCTTTTCCAGTAATTCCACACAAAACAGAAGAAAAATCGCATATACCCATACTTTCATGTTTACTGCGTGAGTTCTCAAAGCAGACTGATTAATTTCTTGAATACGATTGGTCGATAAGGCGTTAAATGTATAGAGAAAATAAGAAGCCGCCATTGCCAAATGTGAAAAATATGAAAAATGAGTGCAAAGAGAATGTGCGGAGTATGCATTCATTATTTTTTTTAGTGAAGTGGGTAATGACAATTTGATGGAAGAATGGTTAGATCTTAGTTATTGTGTTAAGGAGAAGAAAGAATGTTTTGCTAATATGAATTTGGCTTGAAAATATGGGATGGAAAATTTGAAAAAATGAAAGCATGTGTTTTTTTTAATTAAATATGTATATTTATTTATTAGATGTTTTTTTTTTTATGTAATAGCACTTAATCATCGTCGGTATCATCATCATCATCCTCGCCGTAGCTTTCACTTTCACTTGATGAGTCTTCGTCGGGTCTAATGGCAATTCTTTCGGTGAAGGTATCCCAACTCTGTTCATCTATATATATAAAAGAGAGTGACGTTAGTTACTACGCTTATAACTCAAGAACGCCTGGACCGATTTCGATGATTTGCACCAATTCGGACTGGTCTCCGGCCAAACAAGAAGAATACCCAAGAAAATTCCCGAAAAATCCCCGAAAAAAAAAATTATGAAGAAAATTCATTTTCCCATACATTTTGTATGGAGCGATTTTACGACGCCACCTTCATGATAGATGACGTTTATGTTACGTTATGTTGTGACATTTTGATTGTCAATCACATTGTGATTGCGTGCACATCGGCAATAAATCCAAACGTTAATTTCGGATTGTGCTATTAATTTTTAGGTGGGTTACTTTTAAAATCAATTCGAATTCGCTGTTCATTTCATTCTGATTGATCATTTTGGTGTGGAATTCTATTTTCAAACGGTAAGTTGCCAACGAAGATTTTGTGAGGTTATGACATTTGTGCACATGTATGTATCGATAATTCCTTAATTGCTTTTGTGACATTCATTTTTCAGTGTTATTCACAATGCCGCGAGCCAGAAGATCTAATCTTTCGCATCGAACCCGTAATGCAAGTAGAGTTCGGAATATCGCCAATCAATTGAATACGGATGAACAAGAAATCGCACGAGAACAGCGCCGTGCTAGTATGGCTCGACTTTGTGCATCACAAACACAAGAAGAAAGACAGGCGGCAAATGAAACGGCTCAGTTAACAATAAGAAATCTTCGAGCAAATCAAACAACTCAACAACGTGAAAATCGAAATCAACGCGTAAGAAGAAGTGCTTCAAGACGGTACACTGCTTTCCAATGAGTGATGGAGATGAAGCGAGCACTTTTCAGAATTGCTCAATCCCGAACAAGCCATGTCATCAGGAAGATGATAGACCCATGGTCGAGATTTTGGCGATTAAATCGCTAAAAGTTGGCGAATCTACCGGTTTGGATGAAATCCGGCCAGAAATGCTTAAGGCTTTTGGTAAAGAGTGAGTGCAATGACTCTCATGTGTCATTAAAGTGGCATAGGACTGCGGTGAAACACCTGGTGATTGGCAAATGGGAGTGATTGTCCCTCTTTGTAAACAAGGGGACAAGAGATTGCGCCAACTACAAGGGTATATTTATTTTAAGTATCCTTGGAAGTCTTTGCTAAAGTGTTAGAGACACGTTCCAGAGCTTTGGTTGAGGATAGTTCAGAGGATGAACAATGCGTTTTTCGTCCCGGTAGAAGCAGGACCGACCAGTTATACACTCAGAATGATTCTTGAAAAGGCCTGGGAGCATGCTGAACGTGTATACACCTGTTTTGTATATTTGGCGAAATCATGTGTTAGGTTATGATAAAGGCGATTCGGCATATACATACAATATATACAAATTATAGAAGCTGTGTTCGGGTAAATGGCGGTAAATCAATACCCTTCATTGTGGGGGTTGGGCAGGGTGCCAAGGTTGCCTTTTGTCACCTCGCCTCTTCATTGTATATATGGACTGGATGCTGAAGTGCAGCTGTGGCAGAGAATGTTGCAAAGTGGGGGACTTAAGGATTAGTCATCCTCTCTTTGGGGATGATTTGATCATCCTTGGTCGTTTGTCGGAAGTATTGATTGTTTCCATAACGCCTATTCAGTACACTCTGCATGTTTGTAGAGTCTCAATGAAGCACGTGGATACGTTTAAGTATCTCGGGGTCTTATTCACGAGTGATGGAAAAAGCAATGCCGAGTTATTCAGTAGAAATGGTCAAACTGGATCAGTTTTGAGAGAGTTTGGTGAATCTGTTATAAGGAAGGTCAAACTTACCTATAGTGTTCAAACCTAATTATCGGTTTTTAACTTGGTATATGTTCCTACTCTCAACTACAGTCGCGGATACAAGCTGCTGAAAGACGTTCCTTCGCGGTGTTGCATAACACCAGAGTACGCGAGGCACTCAATGTAGAGCAGCTACTTTTTCGAACGGAATAATTTATGCTTTGACGGTTTCGTCGCGTAGAGCGTGTCCCCAGCTGGTTTCAAGACGTGCCATGATTGCCGCACCATCAAGTTAGCGACCCCTCGGTAGGCCTATAAATAGATGGTTGGATCGAGTCCGACATCTCTCTTGGAGCCGTTTAGGGATTTCTTCAGATGAGTTGGAGTCGACGGCGGAGGTTCAAAAATAATGGAGAGTGCACCTAATTATCCTACCCTCGTGACCCTCATAAAGGATTAGACGGTGAGCTATTTTAATGACAAAACGGAGAGTGCTCTAAAGAAGTGTACTTGAAATCGCACATTTAAAGACCCGGCGAAGCGGGTACAACCAGCTAGTATGTCAAATAATTGTCTTCTGTCCTTATGGCTTTATCGCAGGTACTTTTCCATTCCTCGATCGTAATTTTTGTGATATATTATTATTACCTAACCCATATAGATACATACATAAAAAAGGGATATTTCAGCTTAACACGTTCGCGGACAGTTGTTGTTGTTGTACCCCAACAAACCCCGCAAAATTCAGCGGCATATGCCGCTCTGTCCGCGAACGTCTTAAGTACTTCCTGGAATAATTGGGTAAAACTTAAAAAAGGGTTAATTTTATTATCCATACATTTATTGCAGTATGTAATTCAATTTTGTCAAATAGATAACGCACAGGAAAAACCCATGCTTACCCATAGAGTACTGTAAGTAAAAATCGTTATGATAAAATATCAATGAGGCGAACCCCACAGGCGGATCAGTAGAAATGCGGTGAAGTGGGAGGGTTGTGATCCCTTGTTTTCGGATCATAACCTCGCTGATAAAAGGAAGAAGAAGAAGAAGATAAAATATCAATGAAAATGGAGAAAGTTCAGCCGATTTGTAAATATCATTTTCCAGGCAGCAAAGGCGTGGCAAATATTTCCATGCTCTCTCTGCGCAGTTTTCCAATTGCATAGTGATTTGAAACGAACTATACTTGAAGTTTATGCAGTGAAAATGAATCAATGCAACAGTAGACCACTTCGGCATAAGTAATAATGGGTAAAATAAGCTTTCGTACTAGTCTTCGACGAGTTTCAATAGGCGTGAAACTAGCAGTTATACAAAGTTTGCGCAAACATCCGTAAACGCGACGTATGACCAAGTTTACATGATTGTAGCAGGACAGGCTACGATTAATTGCAAACCCAAGTTTCGTAGCAGACTCTACGAACTTCAATTTAGTATCAGAAAGCCATATGTCTGGAACAAGATTATGTTCAAAAGATCTTCTGGAGATAGCTATGACTTGAGACTTAGTTGGATTTAAAAGTAGCCCGTTATTCACAGTCCAGTTACTGATAGAAACCAAATCCTCATTAAGTCGTAGTGCCAGTTGATCGATGTTATTCATAGCTCGGGAAAGGTAGAGTTGGACATCATCCGCATATAGATGAACGGAGACATGAGTGCATACCAGAAACAAATCATTGATGAACATACAGAAGAAGATGGCCCCCAAGATTGAACCTGGGGCACACCTTGTTTAAGCGACTTTAGTCTCGAACATCTTTCTCCAACAACGACTCTTTGTGATCTGTTAGACAGGAAGCTGCTTAGTAGCCTCACCGCCCTTTCACTGAAGCCAAAATAGTATTGCAGTTTCCAGCAGAGAATGCGATGATTAACTTTGTCAAAAGCCTTTGAGAAATCCAGCAAGCAAAGCAAAGTGACAAAACCCTTATCAAATTCCTGTCTGATGTTGTCCAGGATATTAACCATTGCAGTCGAGCAGCTATGGCTATGTCTAAATCCAGACTGAAGTCTTTACTGACCTGAGTGTGGTGTGGAGGTTTTCTATCCCCCTACACCTGCCCACTTACCTAAATCCAGACTGAAACGGATTCAACAAAGAATTCGCAGATAGGTGATTTTGTATTTGCTTTGCCAGCACTCTCTCAAAGACCTTCGACAAGCACGGCAAAATGCTAATGGGCCTAAAGTCATTAGCCATGGTAGAATTTGAGTTCTTAGCAATAGGAATCACCTTAGCACATTTCCAAGCCTGGGGAAAAGTTGATGTCATGATGCAGGAGTTGATAATATGCGTCAGATGGTTAATGATTTGACGTAATATAATTTGTATAAAGCGAAGTGGCACGCCGTCCGGGATTGCCCATTCTAGTTTGGGCGATTTCTATTCATAATGAATTATAGCCCAAAATGCTGAGTTATCCTGTTGAAATGGTCAGGCTGGATCAATTTTGAGAGAGCTTGGTAAATCTGTTATAAGGAAGGCCGAACTTACCGTTCAAGCTAAATTATCGGTCTTAAACTCGATGTATGTTCCAACTCTCACCTATCCTGAAATTTGGGTAATGACCGAAGAAATAAGATCGCGGATACAAGCTGCCGAAATGAGGTTCCTTCGCGATGTTGCTGGAATAACTCGTAGGGATCGAGTGCGCAATACCAGAGTACGCGAGGCGAACAATGTTGAGCAGCTACTCCTCCGAACGGAACGATCTATGTTTCGATGATTTGGTCACGTAGTGCGTATGCCCCTAGACCGGCTTCCAAGATGTGCGATGATTGCTCTGCCATCAGGTAGGCGACTCCCAGGCAGGCCTAGAAATAAATGGTTGGATCAAGTCCATCATCTCTTCTGGAGCCATCTAGGGATTCCTCCTGATGAGTTGGAGTTAATGGCGGAGGATAGAGAAGGTTGGAGGGTCCACCTGAACATTCTATCACCGCGACCCTCATGAAGGATTAGTGGGCCATTGAAAATGTATGTATGTATGAATTATTGCCCACCATTATATTATTTAAGTTTTTTCACGGTCCCACCTCTCGCGAGCGTCTGACAAACATCCGAGAGTATTGTTGTCATGTTGTCACGAAAAAGCTTCTCAAATCGCCGTTCGGATTCGGCATTAAACTGTAGGTCCCTTCCATTCGTGTGAAAAATATAATGCACACAACATGAGTGGTTGCGAGAAGCTAGGCCCTGGCACTTTAAAGAGCTGTTGCGCCAAATATTTGTATTTTTGTATTATATTTTGGCAGATTTTTCATTTTGTTCAAATGTTACATTTTATAGTAAACACAAAACCAACTTAAGTAAGTCCAAGTGCTTGTTTCGTAAATCAGGTTTGTTGTTATACCCTCGCTATGTAACCTTCGTGGGTTGAAAGGATTTTACCCTTTTGCCCGCAACTTCGTTGCTCCGCTAAAGGTAAATGCTATTGTCTGGCAGGCGGCCATGTCTTAACAGTATTTGGATGGCCTGCTTTGCGGGTTGATAGGATTCCACTTTCCACTAGGGTTTAGCCGCTGGGGGTTTTGCTATAGCAGTTTAACTCCGCTGCAGGTGCCCTAACAATTGTTGGACAGTCGCCTTTGATAGTTGTGCGAGGCCAATTTAAGCTAATGCACCTTTGGCGGAGGGACGAAATCGCTTGAGCGGCTAAATCACCCCGGAAAGAGGAGTTTACTATCACCCGCCACTTCCCCACTTTTTTTTTTTAAATAAACTTTGGCTACAGACGCTTACCAGAGAGTTGTTTATATACTGGAACTAACTAATTAACTAACTTCACATCATAAGAGTATATTTATTACTCACTTGAGGTTGATGCTCTTGTGAAGTAAATTTCCGTGAATTTATTTCGCCGCACCCGTAAAAGCATACATAATTCACTGCTTTTATTATTTTGGACGATTATTCGTTAGAAATAAAAACTCAAATATTGGTCGATTTTTCATTTTGGTCGATGGGCGAATGCTTATTCACTTTAGGGAGTTTTCTCCTTTTTTTGGGTCTTTCTTTACTGCGAAGAACCGCCCGAAATTTGTTGGATGATTGTTCATTTGTGAGTATGGGCAATTTCCCTTGGGCGATTATTCGCGGAGTCAAACAACAATAAAAGAAAAAAAAATATTATGAAGTTTATCGACATGGAGCTATTTCTTCTCTCAGTGAACATGCCTCACGACAGTTCTCATTTCGGTTATGTTTGGGGGTGGCAATAGTGTAGTGATTACGTCGTCAATCGCCATGCTAATGGTTCATGGTTCAAATCCTGACGTCAGCAAGCATTTATATATTTCTCATGAAATATATAAATTCAGGCCGATCAATTGCGAAAGCCTGCACACTACTGCGAAGGCAAAACACTGGCAGTAGTTTGGTCATATGGCTGGAAAAATTGTTCGCTCTATTGGATGATTGATTTGCCTACGCCGTCGGTTATCGCGAACAAAATACTGTGAATCAGAAGCAAAGGCAAAAATAACAAAAATTTCCCCAGTTATCTGAACGCCACCCCCGGTGTTTCCCTGAAGCACAAATAACTGAGTTTCAAACCACTCTACCAAATCTTTCTCTCCACCTATCTTTTCCGGCGCGCGCATTGCGTACAAACATGTTAAGGGTATTCATAATCACTTGAGTGCGCGTGGTTATAAAAAAAAATCTCTTTGACTGTGGGTGGGAAAACCAATTTTACCTCCACTTCCGAGCGTGATTAATTTGGTTATCTCAGCTGTTCCGAAATGACAGCCACTTGGTATTATTCATAATTTTCATTTGACTTGGAACGCACTCCAGCCTCCTCAAAATTGACAATCACTGTCGTGATTTCGGTAAAAGTTCATCGAAATCTCGGGATTTCGGTTCGGTGGGAACATGGTATAGAATATATCCGATAACTAGGTACGCAACCAGTCTTTGAACAACTAGAACTCTTCACCAACTGAACACGCACAACCTCTCCAAAAATTTCTTCATAGCAAAACTACCAACTGTCAACAATAAAATTGACGTTTATTATCAAAAAACTCTCCACGAAGCGTGCTTTTGCGTATTTATTTGAAAAAGTGATTCAATTTCATTGTTTACAAATTTTCACCAAGGAAACTCCTGACGAAGTAGTCCCAGTTCTGATATGTAAGCATCACTGTCCCCAGATCCGTTTCCCCACCAATTTAGAAGTCACCTCTTTCAATAGGCGCGAGTTCTTCAAGCAACCCGGAGATGGTGATGATTCTGACGACAGTCTGGACCTGATTGAAGAGGATCCTGCCGTCTTTGCCGCGTATGCCAGCGATTCAGATGTTTCCATTGAATTGAGCGACAACGATGATGAATCAGACTTTGTTCCCAGCGACGACTCAGATGATTCCGGTGATGATGCCAAGCCGGCGACTGCCAGTACCACTGGACAAGCGGCAGCCAGCAACGACGACAAACCCAGTGGGTCGGCAGTGCTGGAAGAGCTGAATGAAGACGAGGAGGACGATGATACGGTGCGTGCCATAATTGCGGCAATTAAGAAACCACGAACCTCGCCGCCTGAAATAAAGTTGGACGACTTCATCGCTGATATTTGCTTCCATCCGGAGGAGGATATCGTAGCGCTGGCCACTATCAGTGGGGATGTTCACTTGTACAAGTACGCCAATGAAGAGAACACCCATCTGAAGACGATAGAGGTGCACACGCGGGCGTGTCGCGATGTAGAATTCAGCGAGGATGGTAAATGCCTGCTGACGGGCTCAAAGGACAAGTCGATAATGATTACAGATATGGAGACGGAGAAACTAAAGCAGTTCTACGACCGTGCACACGACGATGCGGTCAACAAGCTGCATGTCATCGATGAGAACACCTTCGCAAGTGGTAAGTGCTTGTGTGGTGTTTTGGGAGAGGCGAAAGCTCTGATTATGCCAGTAGCTTAAGTCGTTGTAGCTGTACCAGTCCAGGCAACTGCAATCAGTCTGTTGGGATAAATCTTCTTTTTTCAGCGAGGCTATAATCCGAAAACAGGGGTTCATAACCCTCCCACTTCACTGCATTTCTACTAATCCACCTGTGGGGTTCGCCTATTTGACCTCAGAAAATATCGGCAGGCATCCCGATTTTGGATCACTGGGTTACTGATTCCAATCAAATGCTGGTGTCGTTGCATTTGTGTGATCCAGGCATTTATAGGCCTGCGTCTCCTGCCTCGCGATGTCTTTGGAATATTCATTGATATTGCCTTTGTAACAGGGTTCAAATAATCTCGTCTTTGAACGTGGCAATACCAGCTGAGCCGGTCGCGCTCTATTTTTCGTAAGATCGGTTTCCTTTACGTGAAGGCTTTCACGGATCCTCGAACTTCGTATTCGATCAAGCTTTGTCACTCCTGTTGTCATGCGAAGCATCTTCATCTCAGCTGCCGTTAATTTACACGTTAGTGCATCGGCTGTTTCATTGCCCTCTATTCATGCATGTCTTGGTACCCAGTAGAGGGTTACTTTGTTGACCTGTCACTGTCTGTTGTTCTTAGTTAGGCGCTGCCATACCAGTTTGGACTTGATCTCATGTTCCCACTTCTGAGTATCTGGTTCTGGGTCCGTACACCGCCCCATTCCTGTCGATGTTTTGGATTCGTCTGACTACCATTTAATTGTTCGCTGTTTAAACTGGCACTTATCGGATCCACTGCTCCAGTCTCTTTTGTTGTTCATTTTTGTGTCAAATTTCCTTTCAATGCATTTATTTATTTATTTCTGAGTCCAGAAGGGATACTCGCTTGATGGATTTTCCTTTCCCAACGCCCTCTTTGATTATTCTTGGTATGGTCTCCTTGCCGATCCTTTGTAGCACTTTGTGTAAAGGGGTGAGTTCTACAATCACCTCTAGTAGCAGTCTTTAGACTGCTGCGCCTGTAGGAAGGAGGAGGAAACTTGTGGGCACATTCCTTGTGAATATCCGGCGCTATGCTGGTTGAGACGCTGTATCTTCAAAAGAGAATGGCTCACATTTGTGGAGCTTAGGGACCCCTCTACCAAGGACTTAATCACCTTCACAAAGGCTACTGGCTACGTTTCGAAGTTAATACACTATAATTTGTGAAAATATCAAACAGAAAGACGGAAGACATAATATGCGGGTTTTCACAGAAAAAAGAAAAACTAAATCTATTTTAAGTGTCACGGCTTAAAGCCCTCAGATATAGACCAACAACATTTCTTTCTTTAATTAGTATGTTGTGTCCTCAACAATTCTTTTTAAATAAGCTTAAGTCTTTTTCCAACATGATACAGTTTGATCCGTTTAATAGTACCCGAATTGTTCAGTTGACACGAAGCAAGCTCTTCGAATATCACGGAATATTATATTATTTGTTAGAGGTTATGCTTCACTTGAACAGAAAATTACGGAGATGACACATACATACCTTATTCATCATTGAAGTAGTTCACAGAGCATAAACTGGACAACAACGTGTTGTGTCTCATGTATATCCCTATGCGTTGACACACCCCTTTTATGTTTGGCTAATACATGTATCTAGGAAGTCCTGAAGCCTACCCTCTCGCGTACTTCGCTCATTCCAAGGTACAATTGGAACGAACATCTTTTTCCTTTATCAGGCTATGAGAATGTGTAACACTGTTACACTATAGTGTCGAAACTGAATGTACTCTCTCTATATCGATATCTTTTAATGTTGTATCTATTATTTGTTATCGCTCTTTTCTACTGCTCTAATGGCATTTTTCTTGTATTACTATGTAGTGCTACTATTAGTAGTTCAAGTATTTTTTTTATTTAGATTTAAGTTCAATAACTGAAATTAAATGAAAGAAGTGAAATAAAAGACTCTTGATATAGGTGATGACAGTGGAACAGTGAAGCTCTGGGACTGCAGAACTAAGGATGCCATATTTTCACTGAAAGAGGTGGAAGATAGCATTCTATCAATGCTTACGAACGAGGCAAAGAAACTACTCCTAGTCACAAGTGGAGATGGCTACTTGACAACGCTAAATTTGGCAGCACGGTGAGTTAGTTGGAGTCCTCGTTCTCTGTAGTAAACACAAGTTCCTTCTCATTCCAGCAAATTATTCGTACAATCTGAACCATATGAGGAGGAACTGACATGCATGGGCACGTATCGTGGCGATTCTAAGTTAATCGTCGGAACATCGAAAGGTCGCATCTATACATTCAACTGGGGTCAGTTTGGCTATCATTCGGACATGTTCCCAGGAGTTAAGACGCCAATGAGTGTGATGATTCCCGTCACAGACCGAATTGCCTGCGTGGCCGGTGAGGAGGGCATAATTCGTGCTGTGCATATTGCTCCATTTAAAAATCTAGGAATTGTCGGGCAACACACCCTTCCGATAGAATCGTTGGACATAAATAACAGTGGTGATCTGATTGCCTCCAGTTCTCACAATAATGATGTTCGCTTCTGGAATGTGAAGTACTTCGAGGACTTTGCCGACATCAAGTACAACGAGAAGCACAATGCCCACAGAGAGAACCGCCACAATCTGCCATCCTCGAAGTTTGCGAATGCATCTGACTTTTTCTCCGATTTGGCGGGCGGCGAGTAACAATGTTTTTACGTGCACGTATACTTAAGATTTTGGAGATTATGTTTTAGCTGTTAAAAAATATACAAGAAAAAGTCTAGAATTATATACAAAATAGATACTGTTTTGATATTGAACGTTTCTCGACAGAATTAAGACTTTGGATAGCTAGACCAGAAGTTTGGTTGTGGTATCTACAGATTAAGGCCTACATCAGTGTGCCAAGTTTAAGGTAAGCATTTTGCTCAAGAAGTGCAGACAACCAATCTCAAGGCAAATTGGGCTAACGATCTAAGAGGTTCGAAATGCTGTTCAAGGTTTTTGTGCCTCCGGAGCAGACTATAACTGTTCGATTTCGAAGAAGACTGACCGCGTGACCGTATACTCTTCGGGTCGGATTGTTTCCCAGAATATAAAGTCGTTTAATTTGCAGATATTGCAAATCCGCTTCCAACATTTAGTGGCTTTTTGCCTCTTAAAGGCATAAATGTTACGTGCGAATGGCAGACCAGCTTATACAATGGAAATGACATTTTGTTATGATTTTGAATATCTTATTGCGATTGTCGATCAGTAATCGGTTCAATAATTGTAGATTGTGTCCATTGAATGGTGTATTGACGAATTATTCGCGTCTTGGAATTATGGTTTACAAATTACAACTTATAGTGTTTTGGTGGATAAGATTGAGGCCGTAGTACCGATGACTCAGGCTGTCCTGTGGTAATTGTAAAGATGTTTTCTCTTGGACGATCGAGTCTCAAAATAATTTTCAACTCGTGTTTTGTGCCTTGCTAACACATTGTTCTGGCCAGAAGCGACTGGCTCACAGCTCACAGCTTATAGTCGACAGTTAATGAAAACAGAACAAAAAGCTTTTTGGCGATGAATAAAAAAGAGATTCGCATCTTGACAGGTGCGCCAACAGGACGCTGCGCAGTAGGGGTAATGGCTAGATTAGGGGTCAACACACCCGACCACTGCAGGAGCTGTCAAGATATATAGGAGACAGAAACCATCAAACACCTGCTATGCGATTGCCCAAATCTTCAAAACCGCCGCCTCCATCATATGGGAAACAGGTTTTTTGACGAACTAGACGATCTTATACAAGTCCCACTAAGGAACATGATAGGCTTCATAAAGAGCACAGGCTGGTACAACAGAACCGACCGCAAAATAATTATTTAAGTATAGGTTCCACACTACAAAGGGAAACACAATGGACCGAATGGACCCCGTGATAAGCACTTAGGTGCCCTTCCCTCCAACCTAACCCTTATAACGCGATGATAAGACCGCATTTCCAATATTGTTCAACAATACTTTATCTATCAACTGAAGTAGATTTAACAAGGCTACAAAGGCTCCAAAATAAAGCCATGAAGATAATTCTCGAGTGCACCCACATTTAAAGGATATGCTGGAAAGGCTTGATTGGCTGCAGCAGCAAATCAACCTAAACGTGTTAGTGTTCGTTTTTAAAATGAAAAACGAAATGCTCCCCAACTATCTTTTTAACAATTTAAGGAATACAAGTGAAAGTCAGCCATATAACCTTAGGGGTGGTCAAAATTTTCGATTAGAACTGAAATCAACCGCACGTGCTCATAATACTTTAATGTTCAAAGGTTTGCAATTGTTTAATTGTCTCCCGAGTGAAATAAAGAACATAAACAATTTGAAGAAATTGTGAAATTTTTAAATATAATATATAATTTTTAATATATATGAATTATAATATAAAATGAAAACCGAGAAGCTAAATGGCATATATTGCCAAATTTAAAAACTGATATCTGGAGTGGAATCCTCTAAGGTGATAGTTGATAGTCACACTTTCGACAGTCAAAATTGATGATCACACTTTGTTAGCTCTCCGTAAAACGATCGCAAAGTCGCACAAAAACGATCGCAAAAGGGTGATCATCACGCTGATGGTCACATTAGAGAGAGCAAAAGGGATGATTGTGATCGTCAACGATCAACTATCACCTTAGAGGATTCCACTCCTGGATAACGCGCGCGTCAGTGTATCCCCTCGCGCGGTTGGGAAGGGAAGATGGCAGTGCTCGAAATATACCTAACCTAACCTAACACATTCTTGAACTTACTTTAACCCGGTGTTCCCTTATGGGTCTTAGTGCCTTTGTGTTCGGTTCTTGGCGATGTGCTTCAATTTCATCCAGCTCTTTCCCAGTCGTACAGTTTCATTTTCAACTGTTTTGATCCATGTCGTACCAGGTACTCCTTGTATTCGTCACTTGTTTACTCTCTCGACCTGTTGCCCTGTAATACTAAACAAATACAAATATTTGGCGCAACAGCTCTTTAAAGTACCAGGCCCTAGCTTCTCGCAACCACTCATGTTGTGTGCGTTATATTTTTCACACGAATGAAAGGGACCTACAGTTAAATGTCGAATCCGAACGGCGATTTGAGAAGCTTTTTCGTGACAACAATACTCTCGGATGTTTGTCAGACGCTCGCGAGAGGTGGGACCGTGAAAAAACTTTTTGGTATTTTCTGGGATTCGAACTTGGAACCTCATGCGTAGTGATCCGACACACTAACCACTTACGTCACGGCGCCCTGTAATACTGATTATGAGTTTTTAATGAGTTTAATGGAAGACTAAGAATTTCAGTTTTGACGGAGCTAATGCTCAATCCTACCAAGTGTGCCTCTGCCACCAAACCAGTGGTCGTTTGGTGCAGGTTTATGATTCTGTGCCATAGTAGGCAAACATCTTCGAATAAGAAGTTCGAAGATCCGTGGAAGCTTTCACGTCAAGGAAACCATCGTATAAAAGATAGAGCGCGACCGGCTCAACTGGTATTGCCACTTTCAAAGAAGAGATCATTTGAACCCGGTAAAAAGGCAATATCAATGGACGTTCCAAAGACATCGCGATGTAGGAAAGGCAGGCCTATAAACGCCTGGATCAGACAAATGCGACGACATCGGCATTTCATTGGGCTCAGTAACCGAGTGATCCAAAATCAGCAGGCCTGCCGATATTTTCTGAGGTCAAATAGGCGGATCAATAGAAATGCGGTGAAGTTGGAGGGTGAAATCCCTTATTTTAGGATTACAACCTCGCTGAAAAAGGAAGAAGAAGTAGGCAAACATCGTCTATATAGTCGAGGTGTTTGAGATATGTATGTTGTAAGGCTCCATTGAACTCTGCTAAATTGCCGTTCTTTGGGAGCTTGACAAACACTCCTTTCCTCTATTCTTTAGGGAAGATTTCGCTGTTGTTCGCTACCTTCACCACTAATGGAAGAGGTAGGTTGGTATTAATAAGGGCGAAGACTTGTAGAGCTCAGCGGGAAGGCCGTCCACTCCTGCTGGTCCTCATCAGAAATCAACAGAGACTCCTTACTGGGTGTTGGCGCAAGATGTGACCACCTATCAGCTCTTTGGCGATTTCTCTACTTGCTGCTTCTTCGGTTTGTGGAGCCAGTGCGTTGATGGCATTTATTTTGTCACGGCGCACACTACGCTGAACTTCTCTCATCTTTTTGTGATACAAGAATTCATGCTCTCTTCTGTCCTCAGCAGGCATGGCAGCAATCCGAACTTATGTTTTCTCATTTAGTTTTCACAACATTTCAGTGCGCATTTATGTTCGGTGGAATGCCACTGCTAATTGCTTCTGTCACTTGAACAATATGATCCCTAAGTTGTTAAGGGATCCCTAAGTCTGTCAGTGTTATACCTGGTTCCTCGAAACGCGGTGTTATTGCTTGTGTGGACGGCTGAAGGCAATGGTAGTCTCTAACATTTTGTGAAGTAAAACTGTTAAACTCGAATTTTTAATTTAATATAATATATACCACGAGCTATTACGCAGCTTGTCGTCATACAGAAGTATATGAAAGCCACTCATTTTCCCAAATATCGATGTACAGAGCTTAAGTTTGCGAAGATTTTGTCCGACACTGTATGTACTGAGTATCCAACAGTGGATCCAAATTCGAATCAGTTCGGGTTTATTTCCGAATGGTATGAAATAACAAAGTCTCTGTGGTCCTTAACGGCAGTACACTAAATTTCTCTACGTAAAGAACTTCCCACGATTACAGAATTCGTCGACGTAAAATTTTTTTTTTTCGGGAATAAATTTTCCCCTTGGAATTTTTCCTCTGAACAAAAATTGGGTATCTTCAAAAATATTGAAACAATTCATCGGGGAAAAATAAATTAATTTATTTTCCGCGGAATTATTTCCTCTTTTTTTAATATACCTAATTTTTGGGAAAATTTATTCGTGATACCTGTTACCCCGTTTATATGCAGAGTCGGAACTGGTTCCAAACTGGTTCCGAATGCATATAAACGCCTCTCGAGTCCAAATGGGTTCGACTGGACTCGACTCAGCTAACAGAGCTGGCCCGAGTCCGATAAATGCATATAGGTATACCTGGGTCAAGTGGTTGAACTGACATGTTGTCTCTGTGTGTGTGAGATCTCTTTCTTGTTTTTTTTTTTTGTTCGGGGTGGGAAATCGCTTTGTTTTGATTGAGTTCATAGTTAGCTGCGGGTATGTTTGTTCAGTTATTTCATATTTATTAAATCCAAAAAATAGAACTAAACAGAACACTAACACAATCAAAACCAGGGTGTCTGCTATACTCATCTGTCAGATCGACCACATTTGGACTTTTGGACCATTCGACTAGGTGTGTAGAAATACTCAGATCAAAATCTGGACTCGAACCTGACTTGACTACTCGACTCTGCATATAAACGGGGTACCTGAATGTCAACTGGGATAGAATCTCAATGTCAATACAACAACATTGGTATTCGTAGCTCGGTTTCCTATTTTATAACAGTGCCATCATTGCAAAAAGATAGACTTACATTTTGCTTTTCATAGTTCAAAAAGTGCTTGTAAATACAAAAATTTACGATCTGAATACATATTAACAAAATGAAATTTTATTTTAAAAATTTACTTAAGCTTAACAAAACCATTTACATCTTTCAATCCTAGTCGTCGTCAACCACAGACAATATAAAAAACTGTATGTACACCTGCGCTTCATCTTGCGAGTAAATCATAAAATGGAATTCCATTAAGCCACTGGAATCTGTTTTAATAGCAACTTTTGATGACGCAGAAAGTGCCTTCGATGTAAGTCGAATGTGAGAGCATTTATATCGAGCCACTGTTGTGTCTTGACAATTGAACATAAGCATCATGTCGCTGGTTTTAGCCACTTCAATGTTCGACTCTGCTTGCATCACACCAATTGTAGCTACTCGAAAATATGGTGCATTTGGCGAAAGGGTGATTTCTAATTCATCGGCTGTTTTATCTATTTCGGAGAATATCTTCGACATATCTGGGCCGCGGATAAAAATTATATTGTAACTTGAGCTATCCTCATTCAAGGAGTAATCGATTGAGTCCTCGTATTCGGCTGTTTTGATGGAACACTCTGTGGTAACGTCTGGATCTTCACAATGTTCTACCACTAGCATAAGAGAAGCTCCTTGACCTTCGTAGAACATCTTCATTCTGCAATCGCTTCCAGCGAATATACTAATGCAATCCACAAGCACATTCATATTGATACTGAAACTAGCTTCACCATCGACATGGAATTCCTCGAAAACTTCCGTTGTTATGAAGAGGCTGGCTTGAATGGATTTCGCATTTTCCACCGTGATGCGAAAGCCATTCTCGTTGATGTGGAATTTCGCAGTCTGTGGGTAGATAAAAACTACAATCAGTAAAAGTAAATGAAAAGGCGAGACCAAAGGTCCGGAATGAATTCTGATATAGAGCATGTGAAGGAATCTACTAGAAATTTTTAAACTGCTTAAATGCCCTGCACAACTTAATATTAAAAGACAAAATTGACAGTAGCTAAAAGCTAGCATGAACGGAATCATGCTCATTATACTCCGGAGAAACAAAGGATGAATAGTCTGCATAACACATCTAGGGACAACTACAACCGTGTCAACGCTGAAGCCAGTCTTGTAGCATCTTGATATTCACAAGGTAACGCAAATGTCCCCTGATCAACTAGCTGTGAACCAAAGGTCTAAGAGTTTAATTCCTTTAATGATAAGTTGAAAATGCAGAGTAGAGACAGGAAAGAGAAATATTTTTGGTTTAGTGGCTTGAAACTCAGGTGATTAGGTTTCAGTGTACAGTCTATAGGTGGTATCCAAGTGTGCATGCGAGTCCGTGGGTTGACACGACTGGAGATCACCGGTGTCATAAAAGAAAGATCAAACAATACTAAAACAGGAGCATGCACGTGTCAAACAACAAACACCATCGCAATATGGTGCAAAAAATTGTATTGCAAAACTGTATCATTATGGTAATACTTGCAAAAAGGAAAGGCACTACCCCGCCAGGCACTACCACTGCTGTGCATGGTACTGATCCTGGACCGAGCAGAAATGTTCGGGTCAGAGCTATACGGATTCTGGGGGCTAGCAAAATAATGAAACAGTTTGGACGCAATTTGAGGGTCGCGAGTTGGAACGTTGGAAGCATGACCGGTCGAAGTTACGAGCTGGAAGAGATGATGAATAGAAGGCGGGTGGAGATCTTGTGTGTCCAAGAGACGAAATGGAAAAACACCGGGAATCGGGCGCGTTTCTTGGACGTTAGGACAAAAGATTACAAGATGTTCTACTACGGAACGGAAAAGTCTAAGAACGGAATCGGTATCATCCTTGCGGCAGAGCTACTTGAAAACGTCTTGAGCATTTCGAAGTCCACCGACCGTTTGATGTCTCTCAAACTAGTAATACAAGAAGAGGTGTGGAATATTGTCAGTGCATATGCTCCCCACGATGGGTACAATCAGAGAGATAAAGATGCATTTTGGCTAGATTTCCACAATCTCCTTAAGAACATCCCAAAGGAAGAATTTCTGTTTGTTGGAGGAGATTTGAATGGACATGTCGGGAAATCAAACGAAGACTATGAAGACTGCCATGGAGGACTAGGATATGGCACTAGGAACCTTCCTGGTGAACACATCCTAATCACGTGCAAATCACACGGTCTTATCGTGTTAAATACCATGTTCATCAAACAAAGCCGACACCTGATCACTTACAGCAGTGGTGGAGATGAAACTCAGATTGACTACCATTTGGTAGCCAGTTTCATGAAGCCTCGGGTAAAAGATTGCAAAGTGATCCTGGGAGAGGCAATCGCTCGTCAACACCGTCTCCTGCTAACAGAAATTTTTATGAAAACACCAAAGAAAAGCAAACAAACAGGGGTCTCTGAGAAAATCAAGTGGTACAATCTGGACAAAGAAAAAGGCGATGCTCTTGTTTTCGTAATGAAAAATTACCTCTCTCACACCATCAACGGAGCTGAGGATGAAGAGTGCAGAGCACAAAATATGTGGGATTCCCTACAGCGAACTTGCTTAAAGAAGGCCAAATCACTGCTAGGAGCTTCAAAAGGCCACCATCAACACGCCAAAGAAACATGGTGGTGGAGTGATGAAGCTAAGAAAGTGATAAATGAGAAGAAAGCGGCTTTCAAAACTTGGTCAAAGTGCCCCTCTAATAATAGTGACGAAAAAGCTCGCCTCGAAATGGAATACAGATGCTGCAAGAAAAAAGCGAAGAAGAAGTGCGCTCAGCTTCAAGCAGAGAGTACGGAGGGCCTGTATCGGGAGCTGGAGAAAATATTTTCCCCGGTTGCTGATGCATACCAGGCTATCCAGGAGCTGCGAAGACACAATATGAACAAGAGCGCCACTATCTTCAAAATAGCCGCCCAAAGAAGGAACAATGCTCAGGAGATTCGTTCGCCAAAGTTCATTAGCAATGCTCATGGCCAGCTTCTTGTGGATGGCGACAAAATTCTGCAGAGGTGGCGGCAGTATTGTGAAGAGCTTTTAAATGAACAGTTTCCCCGGCTATACTTTCCAAGAGCCACCCCTAACTGTGAAGAAATAGCCGACATTACAGTCGAAGAAGTTAGTGAGGCGATCAAATACTCCAAAAAACGAAAAGCGGTTGGGCCAGACGAAATACCCTCTGAGTTTTGGAAAAAGATGGGAGACATCGGATTCAGATGGCTCAGAATTCTCATCTCCAAATTCGTGAGAGGTGATCCAATGCCGAATCAATGGAGGGAAAGTTACCTCCTCCCTGTATACAAAGGGAAGGGTGATACGCGAAACTGTGATAACTACCGTTCGATCAAGCTGATGTCACACACCATGAAGATCGTTGAGCGGGTATTAGGTGGCCGATTGCGGAAAATAATACGGCTATCTGATGATCAGTGCGGGTTTGTCTCGGGTAAATCAACCACAGATGCAATCCAAAGTATAAGGATCATAATGGAAAAACATCGTGATTCCTTAAGGGATTTGCATATTGTATTGGTTGACTTTGAAAAGGCATTCGACAGACAACCACGAGATCTGATATGGGTGGCGCTAAGACATCGACGGGTTCCAGAAACCTATGTACAGATGATCATGGACATGTACGAAGGAGCAAAGACAAGAGTAAGAGGCCCCGCTGGAGTAACCGAAGAGTTCCCAATCAAAGTCGGGGTGCACCAGGGAAGCGTTTTAAGTCCTTTGCTCTTTATTACAGTCCTTGATTATCTACTTGAAGGTAAAGTGATGGACCCCAAGGTACATCAGTTATTCTTTGCTGACGATGGAGCCATCATAAGTGAGGATCCTACATCCCTGCAACGAGCACTTGATGTGTGGGTGGACGTTTTGGAGGAAAATGGGTATCGCATTAGTTCAAAAAAGACAGAGTACTTGTGCTGCCCGTTCTCTGATCCACTCAGGCCTATTCCAGACATTTATTTGAATGGAACAGTGCTTCCCAAGTGCGAAAAGTTCAAATATCTGGGATCTATGATCAATAGCAAAGCAACTTGTGATGACGACATCAATCATCGTGTAGGCGTAGGGTGGATGAAGTGGCAAGAAAATTCCGCTATCTTCTGTGACAGGAAAATTCCCCCTAAGTTGAAAGGAAGGCTCTACACCGCAGTTGTACGTCCAGCGCTCACATACGGTTCACAATGTTGGACGATGTACAAAAAGTATGAGAGTAAATTAACGGCAGCTGAGATGAAGATGCTTCGCATGACATCAGGAGAGACCAAGCTTGATCGAATAAGAAGTTCGAAGATCCGTGGAAGCTTTCACATCAAGGAAACCATCGTACAAAAATTAGAGCGCGACCGGCTCAGCTGGTATTGCCACGTTCAAAGAAGAGATTATTTGAACCCTGTTAAAAAGGCAATATCTATGCACGTTCCAAAGACATCGCGATGTAGGAAAGGCAGGCCTATAAACGCCTGGATCAGACAAATGCGACGACATCGGCATTTCATTGGCCTCAGTAACCGAGTGATCCAAAATCGGCAGGCCTGCCGATATTTTCTGAGGTCAAATAGGCGAACCCCACAGGCGGATCAGTAGAAATGCGGTGAAGTGGGAGGGCTTTGATCCCTTGTTTTCGGATCATAGCCTCGCTGATAAAAGGAAGAAGAAGTCTATAGGTGGTATCTGAACTAGTTGTGGAGAATTTGTATTTTTTTTTATTTTTGGATCCAGTTTTGAATTCATATATTCGTTTGGAGTACGTGCTGAGTTATTCTAGGTGGCATATGCCAGCATTATTTGATTTTATTACTAGATAACTTGAAAGAATATGCTTCAGCTATGTATCGCCAGATAAATACATGAAAAACAAAAGCACTTATCAGTTCAAACTCTCACGCTCAACTCAACATTGCCGGATAGCCGGTAGAGAAAGTTGAACATTTTCTATATCTAGGAAGTGTGGTCTCAGGGGGCCGTAGTGGCAATGAACTGGATGCGTACAGGAGAAAGCTTTTGGAATGTAATAAAGAATCTGGAGAAGCAATACTTTCAGTACAAAAATCAAGCTGCGACTGTTCCGCTCCATCGTCGAATCAGTACTACTGAATAGGTGTTGTATATGGAATGCAGTCGAAAAGCGAAAAACACCAAAGGTAATCGGTGTGAATACCTGCAAGCGGCAAACTTTCGTAATCAGATGTATACGCACCATCTTAAAGATTTTTTGTCCCCATCGTATCTCTATCAGCCCAGGAACCTACACGCAGAGGAGAAAATAGCAGTGGATCCGTTCCACCTTACGGCGTGAAAACAATTCAATTAAAACTCTATTAAAGCCTATTGTTTAATTTATAAAAGTCCACACCTAGACAACAATTCTACCTTTAATGACTTTGATGTGCTGTCTGACTTTATAGAATTGTTTCCCTCCATCCTTCAATCGTTGTGCGGGAAATTTCAATGTTCAAAAGTCTAGTTGCCTTCAACATTCTGGTCGGATAAGGTACGTTGAGATCTTTGGTGAAGTTATAATTTAACCCAGCTTGTAAATAAGTATACACGTATACCTGACATTGCATTATCCTAGGTATGAAGACCGTTATACCTACTCGGCTGAAGAGTATTAAACCAAAAGAAAATGAGTAGTACGACTCGAGCTGGAGTAGAATTTGTTCAGCCCGTCCCTAAAAACCTAACTTGCACTTTCTGTATAGAATTCAAATTTATAGCAGACTGATGCCGCAAATTCTATAGTTTCGTTGGAACACCGTAGACATTTGTTATGCCTTTCGTTGTATTCTTGTTGCTTTAGCAAAGAGTACTCACTGGAATTAGCCCATTGCATTCTACGTCTGTCAATTCAGCCGCAATACTGACCATGAATCGAATGCTTACCATTATAGCATTAAGTCTATCTTCGGGCCTTCAGACATACAGTAAAATAAGGGGATCCTTTCCCGTGCCATACCAGACGAATGTAGAATGCGCCATATGCTTCTCGAGGAGTGGAAGGATTTAAACATAAAAAAACATACCACTCAATGACGTGGCTCGTTTTCTGGGCCTAGAAACTGACCTGTCCTCGACGGAACAGTCGCTACATCAATGACTATCCAGACCAGGGGATACCCTGCTATAGATACCTTGATACAGACATGAAGGATTTAATGAACAAATCTGTATAGGCACAGGGTAGCCGTGTTTTCGCGTGAGTAGATGAATGCAATCACCGTCATGTCTTGAACTGTCCACACGGCCAAGCTATTACCAAACGGTTACCCTGTACCTACACACATCCTTAATTAGCACATACCTCCCCGAAACTGATTGACTTTATGCCCGAATAGAGGGGCTTTATCTTGTCCAATCGTGCGACGAATTTTAAATTCGAATACTCTGACTGTGTCTGCATCTTTAGATTCTTTAGTACGACCTCCTCGTAGGTAATCTTCGAGTTGTGCACCTAGTCCGCGGCAATTTGCTTCAAAATGAAATTGAAATTGTGTTTCGCGAGGACTTCCACCTTAAGTTTGCCTAGAACTCTAGCCAGTCGTGCGGCTAATACATGTTCACAAGTATAGTACCCCTTCTCAGTTGCATTCAAGATGTTGTCAGTGAAGAATTTGCAGCGACAGAAGTTGGTGTTGGGGAAGAGTTTGTAGACTATCGGGGAAGACCACAACTCAGTGATTTCTACAACTTCGCTTATGCCGCTCTCTGGACGATAGGATATCACCGAGTACTTATCCACTATGTGAAGCGCTCTGCAGAGTACTTCGGCCTGGAAAAGGCAACTCAATTCAGTTAGCTCCTCAGCTGTTACTAAAACGAGGTGCAAATGTAAGGAATTGTTGGACCGAGTTTAACGAGAATGCATACGTTGTTTGGCGCTTAACGGGGCTAAACGTGTTTCAATTCGACCCAATACTTGTTCAATTAGTTCAGATAGGAATGTCGGCTGGAATTTCTGCATTTATTTGAAAATTACTTTTGCTTAACAAATTTACACCATAGAGTTTGTTTTGGTTAGAAGATTTGCCGGCTTTTTAGATTGTAGTAGATGTGCGACAACTTTGCTAATGATGTGCATTTTGTAATGCAGAGCGCTGCCAGGTTAGGATTTTTATGATGAATTGGGTTACTTATGTCGTTTTCCATTGGGCAAAAAGGAGCGTTCTTTTTGTCTTCCGAAGAGAAAAAACACTGCAACACATGTTCCATTGGCTCTTCGGAATCATCTTCTGGGAGAGTTATTCGCTTCCCGATTTCATTTTGAAAGACACTCACCCATATAAAGTCTTACATCGGATTACCTGCCGAAGTCATATGGAGGCATTGTTTTATTTATTCGCAATTCAGTGAAGTCCGTCGAAAAAAAGTCATAAGCAATAAGTTAAATAAAAAATAATAATAAAATGGATCTACTAAATGAATTATTTTTATCTTCTTCATCGTCTTCGAGTTCATCGGATGAAGAAATTTTTCTAATTGCAAGTAGAAGAATAAAAAAAACAGTGTGAAAAATGTAAACAAGAAATGTGACATTTCACCAACACACACACAATTGAGCGGAAGATAAATCGCATATTCCATTGGAATCCAGAAGAAGCCAATTCTTGAGTAACACCAATGGAAAACGACATTAAGCGCACCATAGGCACTTCAACTCAATTGTAAACTGAGTCAAATCAAATCAAAATCAACCCATGTGTGGCGTAGCCATTTGATCGATTGTACAGTTGGTTGGAGAAAAATCAATAGATTTTGATTTTCCCAAGTTGAATGAAAAGTCTTTCAACTGAGTTGAATCGTGTTTGGCCGAATTGGTTGATTTTCTGTCAAAGGAAGTGCCAGTTGTATTTGAGTTGTGGTAATGAATGATTTTAATTGTCTTGTGTGTTGTTAAGAAAATAAATAGAAAAAAACATGACTTTAAACTCGAATAGGAATGCTTGGAAGCATATTTTTTATTTTATTTTATTTTTGCAGAAAACAAATTATACTTTTGACAGTTGAAGCAAGGTCAATTCAGTTGATATATTGTATGGTCAAGCATATATTCAGTTGATAACTCAGTTTAGAATCGAATTGAATGGTGTATGGGCCGCTTTAGGTGTGGTATCGTCTAAAAACTTCGTATGTTTTGAGACACTTTTACCACGTTCCCGTGGGTGCCGTGGCGTAAGTCGTTAGTGTGTCGGATCACTACGCATGAGGTTCCAAGTTCGAATCACAGAAAACACAAAAAAAGTTTTTTCACGGTCCCATCTCTCGCGAGGGTCTGACTAACATCCGAGAGTACTGTTGTCACGAAAAAGCTTCTCAAATCGCCGTTCGGATACGGCACTAAATTGTAGGTCCGTTCCATTCATGTAACATATATTAATATAACGCACACAACATGAGTGGTTGCGAGAAGCTAGGCCCTGGCACTTAAAGAGCTGTTGCACCAAATATTTATTTACTATTATTATTATTTATTTTTTTTATACCACGTTCCCACCAAACCGAAACCCAGTGGTTTTGGTGAACGTTTACCGGAAGCTCGATAAGCCGGCCCCATCGAGTTTAACCGCCATATTATTAATTCACTTTAACCCAGGTTAAAATTTACATCTGGGTTAAAGTGATTTTAACTTGGAAATTAAACCCAAGTCTATAATATTCACGCGTTAATCCCGAACTTAAACCCAGTTGTATAAACCTGGTTGGTGTTTAACCCTATCAAATTTAAACTGCCCTCCGGAGACCAGTTTAAGTACTTTAACTATGAAGTAGATTTCCGCAAGTATTTTTGGCTGAGAAAAAAAGCATTTTGGCGGCTAGATTCGTTAATTGGACAGGAATTGGATGGTGATAGACGTCGCATTGCATTCATACACACAAAGAAATAAATGAATACAAATCACATCAATTTCAAATTCAATTTTCTCACTTTTAAATTAATTTCGAGTGACACGTACGAAGAGTACAATCAACAAGCCCAAAAAATTGATAAACACATGTTAAATGTAATTTTTCGCGAAATTTGATAATACGTAGGCTTAAAAAAGAGCGTAACCGTGCTGGTAGAGCTGCAGGAGTGGAAGTGGCGATTGACAACTCAAACGTTTTAATTAAAAAAAAAACAAATTTTATTGCGCCAATATTAAAAAAAATTGTTTAGAATTTTTAGTAAATCCTGAGCTAACGGCATTTGTTCAGCTTTATGCTCCCACGAGTATGCAGTCGACGACCGCAGTATTTGCTGAAGAACAAAAACTCAAAAAAGGGTAAAACGCACAGAGAGTGTGATATCTTTTACGGTTTCATGGACTTTCAAAATCAGAACAGGTCTGGTTGGACTGAATGTAAACAAATACAGAAGGGGAGAGGCCAGAAAATACTCATTATGTAACTTGAACGAGGGGGAAACCGTGGATCATTTTATGGGAAAATGTCCAATATTAGCAGAACAACGAGCTAAATATTTCCAAAAAAATATTCTCGAAGACAACGAACTGCTGCAAATACTGGATGATAATTCTCGAGACCAATGGAACACACTACACAAAATTGTAAATGATGCCTTTTGGTATAGGAAACTACTCATAGATGAATTTAACTTCTAAGCTAATACATAAATCAAAATATTGAAATGTTTATACGAGATCGTAAATTTAATTAAGAACAAAACTCACCAACAGACGACAGACATGTCAAAGTTGTAATTCTTTTTTGTTATTTATTCAATAAAGAACAAATTATTATTATTAACTGTTCTGGTGAAACTTCGGGATTTCGTTTGGTGGGAATATGGTATTAAGTGTGAAATACACCATACAACTCCTGTACTCTTGTTTGACTGCTTTGATGTTGTATACGATAATTGTATCGTGTGTATCCACACAACCGACCATTGTACCGATATCGCATGGTCACATGGCCTTTACTGTACAACCGCTGTTACATGCACAGATTGTATGGAAATCAGATGGCGTGTATGTGTAAAATGGCAGAATAAAATGTCTGGTTGTACGTAAATCGTACGCAGATTCTATAATGTGTGTGCTGCATACAACAGTTGGGCCGATTTCGGTATGTCGTTAAGACGGTGTATTTCCCACTTTAAACATAAAAAAACCATCATAAACTTTAAAGCGAGCTGTGGCTTATGAATTATTAAACGAATTTATCAAAAAAATATGCAAATTGTGGAGAAAAATAACAGCAGTCTGGCAACACTTTAAGAAAGAGATAGATAGAGGAGAGAAAAAGTAGATATATCGAGAGGGGCAGAAAATTGGCATTTGGGTAGTAGTAACGCGGCCGAGAAGACCACTAAAAATTTTGAGTTCTTCTCTTTGAAATAAAGTTTTAAAAATTAATAAATAAGAGAGTTCTGTGAAATTTGGTGCGTTCTTATTTTAAGTAATAGTTTTTTTACAATCTCAAAATTTTTACAAAATGTTTAATACGCCGCCGCAATCGATAATATCGGGCAGACGAAATAAGTGTCCAATATGTGACGGGCCATACGAGGACACAAATATGGTAGAATGTTCTGCTTGCACAAAATGGATTCATTTTGTATGTGCCGAAGTGGGCCGAACTTTTCAAGGCAGCTGGGGATGAATTGGTAGAGTGCATACACCAACTCATTTCTAATATTTGGTCAGAGGAGTGTATGCCTGATGAATGGAATCTCAGCATCGTTTGCCCGATCCACAAGAAAGGAGACCCCCTCAACTGCGCCAATTATAGAGGCATCAGTCTCCTCAACATCGCGTACAAGATCTTTTCTGCGATATTGTGTGAACGCCTGAAACCTTTTATGAACAGCCTGATTGGACCCTATCAGTGCGGTTTCAGGCCAGGAAAGTCCACCATCGATCAAATCTTCACACTTCGGCAGATCCTGGAGAAAACCCAAGAATTCCAAATCGATACTCACCACCTCTTTATCGATTTCAAGGCCGCCTATGACAGCATCTATAGAGAAGAGCTTTATAGAGCCATGTCTAGTTTTGACATCCCTGCCAAACTTGTCCGCCTGTGCAGGCTGACGATGGAGAACGCTCGCTGCTCCATCAAGGTCGGTAATGACCTCACCGAGACCTTTGATGTCAAAAAAGGCTTTAGACAAGGTGACGCGCTGTCATGTGACTTCTTCAATATTGTACTTGAACGGATTGTGCGGAACTCACAAGCCAACACCGGAGGCACAATCTATTACAAGTCTGTACAACTGCTTGCATACGCCGACGATATAGACATTATCGGAAGATCTCAGCGGGCTGTCACCGGTGCTTTTGCAAGCATTGAGGCGGAAGCGGCCAAAATGGGTTTGGCGATAAACGAGGGCAAAACCAAGTATATGCTGTCAACTAGAAGGGAAAACCAACATCGACGAATTGGACAAAACGTCACCGTGGGCAGCTATAACTTCGAGGTAGTAAGGGACTTTGTCTACCTTGGCTCTGCTATAAATTCAGCAAACAAAATCAGCGCAGAAATCAATCGAAGAATAACTCTTGCCAATCGCTGTTTTTTTGGGCTTATAAGGCAATTCAACAGTAAAGCCCTCTCTCGAACAACTAAGGAGACTCTATATAAGACCTTGATCATCCCAGTCCTGCTTTACGGCGCTGAAACATGGACTTTATTAAAAGAGGATGAAGATATCCTTGGTCGCTTCGAGAGAAAAATTCTTCGTAAGATTTTCGGTCCCGTTTGCGTTGACGGGTTTTGGAGGAGAAGATTCAATCACGAACTATACGAGCTGTACAGCGACATCGACCTAGTCAAAAAACTGCGTATTGGACGTCTGAGATGGCTAGGACATGTAGAGCGAATGGACACCAACGCTCCGGCCCGCAGAGTCTTCGAATCTAACCCCGAGGGACGACGCAGTAGAGGGAATTATCGCCGTAGGTGGCGCGCACAAGTTCAAGGGGACCTCGACCAACTTGGAGTGCGCAACTGGAGGCAATTAGCTAAAGACCGAGCTAAATGGAGAGGCTTGTTGGTTGAGGCCCAGGTTCACCCCGAACTGTAGCGCCACCTAAGTAAGTAAGTAAGAAGTGGGAGAAGAAGTAGCTTACGTCGAGAACTGGAAATGCGCTAATTGCACACGTTTAAGTGCGGCACATACCAGTCAGACACCAGCATTCCCAAAACCACATACAGATTTGAATTTAAATCCGCAATTCCAACGAGCAGACGGTAGCCATGCACCAGAAACGGATTCACATGCGAATGTTCCAGTCTATCAAGAAGTCTGCAGTCACGAACCAACATGTTCAAACTTGCAACCGGAGTCGCAGAAAAGTGTGCAGTTGAACAAAGGAAATGCTAACGGCGCAGCTGAAAATGCAAAACCAAACATAACGGTGCATACAGCTGCGCCAACCGAAAAAGGGTTGGTGAGTATTGAACACAATTCGTCTCCTCATACAGTTGCTTTCTCAGTATCTTCGTCTCGCTCTAGCAAATCTGCTCGGTTTCAACAACAAATGAAAATACTTGACGAACAAGAAGAAATTCTTAAACTGAGACAGGATATATTGAGGAAAAGAGAAGCAATGTTAAATGCTTTATCCGACGATGAGACAGAGGAGCATAGTCATACAGTTCGACTTAAAAATGAAATAACACCTCAAACTGTACGATCACCGTTGAAGGAAGTTGCCAGCAATGCTCAAATTAAAGAACGAGTTTTTAATTATTTGGATTCAATGAAACCCAATAAATTCAAGATAGACACAAAGCCAGCTGTATCTGCTTCAGAACAATTTCCAGTTTTCGCCCGTGCAACTGAAGAACACAACAAAAACAATTTTCAATTAACAGCACAACAGCTGGCTACTAGATATGCGCTAGCAAAAGATTTACCGACATTCACAGGACAAGCATCGGAATGGCCAGTTTTTATAAGTAGCTTTTACCAAACAACAGCAGCCTGTGGATTCACCGAAAGTGAAAACCTGATTCGGTTACAACGGAGTTTAAGGGGCAAACCGAGAGAAATGGTCGAGGCTCAATTAACTATACCATCATGTGTTCCACAAATTATCAATACGCTGAAGTTACTATACGGCAGACCAGAGTTGTTGATGGAGCATTATATTGAGAAAATCAGAAGGATGACGCCTCCCAAATTCGAGCGGTTAGAAACTGTTGTTGAGTTTGCTGTCGCCGTCCAAAACCTCTACGCGGCACTGCAACAAGCAAATATGGAAGACCACATTCGAAATCCGATGCTTATGAAGGAGCTAATTGAAAAACTACCAGCAGTCCTAAAAATGAATTGGGCAGTCCACATACGAACGGCAACCGGCAACAGCAATTTGTGTACATTCGCAGATTGGCTGAATGGACTCACCGCCGACGCTTGCAGTGTTATGACGACTACAAATTGGTTTACAACAAAGCAGCCGCAACAATCCACAATAACTAGGAAGGAAGCTGTCAACTTGCATCAGAAGCTGGAGGAACAACCGACTTCATCAGGATCTTCTCACTCAACTCCAACTTTTAGCTGCAAAATCTGTGGGGAAAACTGCAAAATAGCATCCAGTTGCAACAAGTTTAGAGAAATGGATCTACCTCAACGCTGGGATATCGTAAAACGATTTAACTTGTGTCGCCAATGCCTCAAGAGGCATCCTTTTAAGTGTAGAACTCCTGTTTTATGCACCAAGGACAGCTGTGAGAAGAAACATCACCCACTTCTTCATAATGATCGATCTTCCAATTCGGTAAGGACTGAAGCATCTATGAGCCATATAGAGTCGAAAATCAACTTCAGGATGCTTCCGGTGATTTTATCAAATAAAGGAGGAAAAGTAAAAACATATGCCTTCCTTGACGAAGGATCATCGACTTCCCTTATAAGCGACGAATTAGCCAAACAGCTGAAACTTGAAGGTGATGAGGAACCCTTTTGCCTTAAGTGGACCTCTGGAGTAACTCGGATGGAAAGTCAATCAAGAAGAGTAAAGGTAACTATCTCCGGTGTCTGGAAAAATGCGGCAGAGTTTCCACTATCGAATGTGCGAACAGTTCAATCACTCAACTTACCGTCGCAGTCATTGGACTATGAACTGTTGTCAAAGAGGTATGTCCATCTCCGTAATATACCGGTCGAATCATACAACAATGTAAGTGCCGGAATCCTGATTGGCCTAAAAAATTGGAAAGTGGCAATTCCGCTCCGTATTAAAGAAGCTGCAGAAAACGAGCCGATGGCAGCCAAGTGCCGTGTAGGATGGTCGGTATTTTCCGCAGCGGAAGACTACTGTAGCAAGAACAGCAAATTCGATTACAGTTTCCACCTATGTGAATGTCAACTGGACGCAGATGCCGAGCTAAATCAAATGGTGAAAGAATACTTTTCTGTCGACAACTTGGGCATAACTGGTGAAAAAGATGTGAAGCAACAACAGGAGGAGCATCGTGCCAGGAAGATGTTGGCAGAAACCACCACACATTTGGGAAGCCGCTATGAGACAGGTCTTTTGTGGCGGTACGAGAATTTCAATCTGCCAGACAGCCGACCAATGGCAGTACGTCGCCTTAGTTGCTTGGAGAAAAAACTGAAGCTCAATCCGGTATTGGCAGAAAATATGAAACAACAAATTTTGCAGTACGAGAACAAAGGCTACATACGAAAACTAAGTCACCGAGATATTTCCGGTTCAAAGCGCAAACAAGCCGGATAAAGTACGTATCGTCTGGGATGCAGCAGCGAAGGTGAACGGAGTTTCACTCAACACTTTGTTGATGAAAGGTGTGGATTGGAATTCATCTTTACTGGGTGTACTTCTTCGAAGCAGGGAACGTAAGATATGCATAGCAGCGGATATCAAGGAAATGTTCCACCAAGTCAACATCGCTGGAAAAGATCAACACTTTTTACGATTCCTGTGGCGGGGTTGTCAAGAAGGAAGAGAACCAGATACGTACGTAATGCAGGTAATGACTTTCGGGGCAACCTGTTCTCCTAGCTGCGCCCAATATATCAAAAACGAAAATGCTTCACACTTCATCAAAGAGTATCCACGAGCAGTAAAATGCATAATCGACAACCACTATGTCGATGACTTATTGGATAGTGTCAACACCGAAGACGAAGCTATACAACTGGCCCAGGAGGTTGCAGCTATACATAAGCGAGCTGGTTTTGAAATTCGTGGCTGGAAGTCTAACTCAGACATCGTTATGCGTACTCTCAATCCTAATTCATTGGAAGTAAATAAAAATATAAATATGAACCCAGAATTTTCAAAGGAAAAAGTATTAGGCATGTGGTGGTGCATTAACGATGACGAGTACACGTATTCCTTACAATATAATAAAGGAAATTTAACTGTGCTGAAAGGAGAAAAGCGGCCAACCAAAAGGGAGGTGTTGAGAATCCTGATGTCAATCTACGATCCGCTGGGATTGATCGGGCATTTTTTGGTGTACCTAAAAATAGTTCTACAGGAAATTTGGCGGAGCCGAATCGATTGGGATGACCCGATTCAGGATGAGCAAAACGATATGTGGAGGACTTGGTTGAAGGTGCTCCTGAGGGTTGAGCGGGTAAGAATACCACGATGCTATTTAAATAACATTTTAGATTGGACCGAGGCCTCAACCCAACTGCACATATTTGTGGACGCCAGTGAGCAGGCATGCGCTACTGTTGGTTATCTGCGTATAAGAAAGGGACAGCAGGTGGAATGCGCGTTAGTTGGTGCAAAGACAAAAGTTTCTCCGTTGAAGCTGCGGTCCATTCCGCGATTAGAGCTGGATGCAGCGGTTATGGGAAGCAGATTCGCCAAAAATATTCAAGATCAATTGACTGTGCAGATAAACAAAGTTTTCTTCTGGAGCGATTCGAAGGTCGTTCTTAGCTGGGTTAGAGGAGATCCAAGGAGATACACTAAGTTTGTGGCATTTAGAGTGGCTGAAATTCAGGAGAACGCAAATGTCGTAAATTGGCGTTATGTAACGATTAAAAATAATGTTGCAGATGATGCCACGAAATGGGTGAAACCTCCTAAGCTCGACAAAAGTGATCGCTGGTTCAGTGGTCCTCCTTTTTTGCACCTAGATGAAGAACAGTGGCCCGAAGATATTACAGTTATATTGGAATCATCAGAGGAGCTCGTCAATCTGCATGCAACTACGCAAGATTCTCGAAGTGGAAAAAACTAATCAACACAATGGCGTATGTTATCAGATTTATTTCCAATTCTAGAACGAACATCAATAGTCAACCTAAACGGAAGGGCATCTTAACCAGTGAAGAGCTACGACAGGCAGAGACCGTAATATTAAAGTCAGCACAGCAAGATGCCTACAACAGCGATATATGCCACCTTCGTAAGCAAACTACGGTGGAGTTACAAGGACTTCAAGCAACGGTGAATCGTACGAGCCCCATATACGGACTATCGCCATATCTGGACAAAGAGGGACTATTGAGAGTACGTGGAAGAACAGATGCAGCAACGTTTCTTTCTGATGATGCTAAAAGGCCAATTATCCTTCCTAGAAGTCATCGCATAACCCAACTAATTGTTCAGGATGTACACGACACTTTTCTACATCGTAACAACGAAAGCGTGGTTAATCAATTACGACAACGATACTGGATCCCAAAGCTCAGGTGCGTAGTAAAAAATATTAAACATGTTTGTCAGTGGTGTAGGGTACGAAAAGCGAAACCTCAAGAGCCAGAAATGGCACCACTGCCACCTGCTAGACTGGCCGCCTTTGCTGAACCGTTTACGTATGTTGGGGTGGATTATTTTGGACCTTTGACTGTTGCTGTCGGTCGTCGGACCGAAAAGAGGTGGGGTGTACTTTTCACTTGCCTCACTGTTAGAGCCGTGCACGTGGAGATAGCTTACAAACTAGATGCAAATTCCTCTATTTTATGTTTCCGTGATTTCGTTAACCGCCGTGGGTTTCCTAAAGAAATATACAGTGATAGAGGCACAAATTTCGTCGGAGCAGAGAGGATATTAAGAGAATCATTACAAGCAATCGATTCCAACAAGATAGCCAAACATTTTATAAGCCCGACACTAAATTGGAAGTTTAATCCACCAGCTTCGCCGCATATGGGTGGGGCTTGGGAACGCCTCGTTAAATCATTTAAAATCGCCTTGTATGATTCCTTGCCAACCAGAACACCTACGGATCCACTGTTAAGAAGTTGCCTGGTTGCTGCTGAAAACATCATTAACTCCAGGCCACTTACGTATATGCCGCTAGAAAGTGATCTTGAGGAAGCCTTAACACCAAACCACTTCTTAAGACTGACATCGGGTGCAACGAAGCAGATGGGAGTAATCGCCAACGATAGCGCAAAGGTTCTGAGAAATGGTTACCAATATAAAGAACAATTCGCCAATAAGTGCTGGAAAAGGTTTATCACTGAGTACGCGCCGGAGTTAACACGAAGATCAAAATGGCACAAGCCAACACCACCGCTGAAAATCGGAAGCATCGTTTTAATAATCGACAAGGATCTTCCACGAAATAACTATCCAAAGGGAAGGGTGATTGAGGTAAAGACAGCAAAAGATGGACAGGTACGCAGCGCTATCATCGAGACTGGAGATGGTATCCTAGAAAGGCCTGTTGTTAAGATTGCTGTTATCAACGTAGAGCAAAATGAGGCTACAACGACGTCTAATCCTGAGGCCGTTGTACCGGGGGGGAGTGTGGAGAAAAATAACAGCAGTCTGGCAACACTTTAAGAAAGAGATAGATAGAGGAGAGAAAAAGTAGGTATATCGAGAGGGGCAGAAAATTGGCATTTGGGTAGTAGTAACGCGGCCGAGAAGACCACTAAAAATTTTGAGTTCTTCTCTTTGAAATATAGTTTTAAAAATTAATAGATAAGAGAGTTCTGTGAAATTTGGTGCGTTCTTATTTTAAGTAATAGTTTTTTTTACAGCAAATTGAAGTCAAACTTTCTTAAGACCATAGTTCATTCATTCACAGTTTTAAATATATTTATAAATACACAATTGTGAATGCTACCATTCCAAAAGAACAACGGTTAATTTATCTATCGATCAATATAAGAAATTGTTTAATTCAAATCGGTTTCTGTGAAGAAATTAACAATTCGCTAATTTTTAGGCGAATCTTTCTTGGGAACTCTCAACTTCTATTCATATTCCACAAATGTAGAACACCATCCAATTCGCAAGAATTTATGTTAACTTCTAAATTTTTTGATTTGCTCTTGGTGGATGAGATTGCGGTTGATTTTATCCAAAAAGGTAAAATACTGAGCATATAAAACAAAAATGAAAGCTACGTTTTGCTTTTATATATTTTTCACGTTTAGGCAATAGTTATAACATTAATCCATTGCTGCGATCAAATAACAAAAGTTGTTGTGAATGAAATGGCACCATTGCCGAATATTCACTCGTTCTCAGTTCGCAGGTCACTGAGCTGTGAATGGATCTTAATAGCAAACCACTCGAATCGCATTGAATTTGTAGTTCGTAGCTAGACCTACTGTGTTTAGGATATGGTAGATGTCGCTGCAATAAAATCTGAGGAAGATGTTTGGAGCTGCTTTCCTGTTAAAATATATACAACACTGGTAAATATTCCAATCCGCAAGATTCTATTCTGTTTCCCTGTATGTTTTTATGCACTTACTGATTCAAATACTCATGAATAAAGTTGATCCCGGAAGTGCAGCTTTTTTTATTTGTTTTTTTTTTTTAACCAAATAGTGAAATAGAGAAATTGAAACATTGAAAAAATATGTCGACGGGGAATGATTTCCGCAATCTTATTCATTTATTTCAGAGGCTATTTTTCTGTTTCTAATTCTATTCCTCTATTTTTCCGACTACCGACCCGTATGAGAATAATATTTGTGATATTCCATTATGTGCATATGGTTATAACTGCAACGAAGGAGAAATTTTGTTTCTTTTTTTTCAAACAATTCGAATAAGATCTAATAATTATGGAGATCACAAAGCAAAACAAAGTCAGCTGTTGAGAATTGTATCCTACAACTCGGATACTAAACAAATTTGGCAGATGACGTGCAACACAACTGTCTTACTGCCCGAACACAATGATGAAGCTGAAGCTGAAGTACGTCGCGCTGTCAAAGTTAAATACACACACATCCAATACTGCGAACACAATGTGAAGCTAAAGATTGCCGCTGAAGTAGAAGTGGAGTTAATTTCAGCTTCACTGCAGCGCGCTTTTTTGACATTTCCATGAAAAAAAAGGTATGGCACATCAGTAAACAGAAAAATTAATCGATCTAGTAAAAAGGAACAATATTCTTTGCGATTTGAGTAATCCCCACTATAAAAATATAACAAAAAAAAGCCAACGTGTGAAAAAAAAAATCCGAAACATTTGGATTACCAACAACAAACACCCGTGCAGCGCCTCACCATTGTGTTCGTGCTCAGCTTCATCAGTGTGTGCGCAGCGCTACAGGCGTATAGCTTCACCATTGTGTTCGGCCAGTTAGTCCCCCAATAGATAAATTTAATTTTCAGGAAAATAAAGTTAGTTAGTCAAGACTTTATTTACTCGTAGCATAAAAAAGCTATTTAATAAATTTACAAAATAATTCATAATCTTAAAGCTTATAACATGAGTTTTTTTTATTTTAATAATTCCGAATAAAAGTTATTATTTCATGTTTAAATTTTGTTCAGTCTTTACAAATTAGGAAGTTCATTCATAAATTTGTACTCCTACTAAATGACTGAATAAAATGTCTGGTTGAACGAAAAGCGTACAAAGATTGTATAATGTGTATGCTGCATACAACAGTTAGGCCGATGTCGGTACAACATAAGTCGGTACGACCGTTGTATCGTGTATTTCCCACTTAATGGGGGCCGGTAATAAAATAGGTACCATACAAACGCCTCTTGAATACAGCCACAAAACCATCCAAGTCCTAACATTGCATCCGTAATACCACTGAATCCACCCATCACGTGTGTGATCGATGAATCTCTCCGCTTGTCATATCTCTCCACAACGTTTTTCCATCAACTCAGCCAACAACGAACAGAAGTTCGTTCGTTCGTTTTTTTGTGTGTCTACCGTTGAAAAGAACTTCCAAAAAAAGCCTCGATAAAGGAGAAAAAAAAAGTTTTAACGAAAAACGCTCAATTCGGTCTGCACTTGCTGTCATCGCGGAAAAGCCCTCTTAAGCATCTAGAATCGAGAAAAGTCTCACATCCACAGCCCGAGTTTCAAACAAAACCACCCAAAATCGATTCGCAAGCAGCGCCTCCAGGCCCCGTAATAAATAATAAATGTCTGAACTGCAGTCGTCGCTTTTGCTGAAAAAGCAACTCGCTGGTAAGTTTCTTTGACTCATATTACTTCGTAGCCGCGGCGGACAGTAAACATCCCACAGAGGCTTGCAATCCAAATGTCTGAGAAAAAATGCCGCAGATTCATATTGGAGGTTAATCCGTTTCGTATTCTGCAAGTCGTCTCGGAAAAAACGTGCAAATTTCGGGCTGAATTTTCTGTAAAAATCCAAATCCATCCCTGAAAACGAAACGAAAAACCACCCAAAGATGTGCGACACAGCAAGAGAGCCTCCTTTGTGTGAGGCTTTTGTCTTCTTCGCTGCCTTCTCGAATGTACAAATAAAAAAAGATATAAAAAAATGGTATATATGAATGTATGGACAGGGACAACGGGGGCGATATTGTGGTGATTACACACGCACCTACACACGTCTTGAATGCAATTTTAGTCTGTCGGGGTGTTTTTTCTGCCCAAAATACCGGATAAAATGGAGAAAAGTCTTAATTTTCATGCATCATGTCGCAGTTGTTGCCTTTCTTTGGTCGATCTCCATCCATTTATATTGAATCACCTAGCCGAGGGGTCGGTCGCGCAGTGAAGAGTCCGGTGACGGCGACGACGATGAAACAGAATGTCGTTGACTTCTTCTAAAGAGGCGAGAAGAGGCGAGAAGAGGCGAATTTACTTGTGTGTCGCCCCGGCCGGTCTGTCGGTCGGTTGTTTGGTCGGTCGGTGTGTGTACTGTGAATCACTTTGTTGTTTCTTACTTTTCGGGTTGTTTTTTTTTTGGTTTTTGTTACTTCTGTTGTTACTTGTGGTGCTGTGCTGTGCCGCTGCCTCTGCAATATGCTCTTTTCTTGTGAGTTTCTGTTCAACTTTTCTTTCTTTTTTCGTTTCTTTGTAGAATTGAATAAGAATCCTGTGGAAGGATTCTCAGCTGGACTAATCGATGAGTGTGATATATTTAGATGGGAAGTGCTTATAATTGGTCCACCGGACACTCTCTAGTAAGTATATTCATGTTTTTTCTGTTCAATTTGGCATGCAATACGGGTGTACATATTGTGAATCGATATGTGATTAAATTTACTTTTCATGTTTTCTAGATGGTTGTTGATTTATGCGGCAAATCTATCAAGCTTTGGAGTCTTGTTTCTATTGCTCTGTTAAGATTTCACTTTGTTCCTTAGTTGGAATGATTTTTTAGGCCTTGTGTTGAGTTTGACTTAAAGACACGATGGGTTGCAAGGTTACTGCAGTGCGGTAACAGCTTATGCAGGTGACAGCAATACTGATATGAAGAGAGTATGTGGAGTTCGAAGAAAATACGCAATCAATTCTGTGAATTCCTTGAACCACATGTTCTGACGCAGTGCCGAACTGAAAGAGAGGACAGGAGAAGTTTTTCATTGCTTGTGACTTTCCATTTAACCTTGAACAAATATTTTCAAGGGCGTTGCAATATATGTAGCTGTAGTTGGGATGACTTAACTTTTAATTGTGCGGTGTTATATGCATTTTCTTCCTTCCAATCTGTCGACTAATCTCCCTACTATTGAATTTAAGTATCACCAAGACCATTTCGACAGGCGATGAATACCTATGTATTGTATGTAATTCGTGTAACTTCTTTCTAATCTCGTATGTCGCCCTCTGAATTGACCATTTAAGATTTCTTGACGGCTCAGATGCTCAGATTTGTGTCTACATTTTGCTCTCAAATATGCGAGTTAAAGTTTGGTTCCTTTGATAGTTTTTTCATCTTCCTGGCAAGTCAGGAGAAGAATTATGGACAGGGTATGTAAGAAAACTTTTTTTTAATTTCATTTCACTGTAAGCACCTACATAAATACGTATGTATGTATATACTGTTTGGAAGAATACGGAGTTATTCACCCCGATTACCGTTGGCGTTTTACGCTTTTCGATGATTGTCGTTTTATTCATACATAGCTAAGACCTGCTGACCGTAAAACGCCACTAAGCATTGTTTTTGTCATGTGGAATACTATTACAACTCTTTCACATTGAAAAAGTTATGAAAATGAATTCGTGGGTACATCTGAGGAATAAAACGACAATCGTCGGAAAGCGTAAAACGTCAACGGTAATCAGGGTGATTGTATCAAAATGAAAAAAATTTAAATATTTGTTCACAATCGTAAATGAATAGGGAAATTGCATTGGGGTTAAAATGGTGGGAAAACTCCACACTCTTGTAACCGAAAAATGCCACTTAAATTCAATGGTTCGCCCTATACGACGGTCTTACATTTAGTTTTAATGTACGCAATACAATGTTGGACGATGTATGAAAAATATAAAGGAAAAATGCCAGCGACAGAGATGAAAATATTTCGGATGTCAGTGGGAGTATCAGAAGTAGACCTAATTAGAAGTCACCGTATTCCCAGAAGCCTCCATGTAAAGACACAGTTTGTGGAAAAACTCCAGGCTGATCGCATCAGCTGGTATTGTCATGTGATCATCGGAAAATCTCGTCCGAAAAGCAATAGTGACTCAGATTTCAGCCGAAGTCCCAATAAAAGGCGGAAGAAAAAATAATTGGATCACTCAAATGCAAAAACAACAGCAAACTGTTGACCTCAGTAATGATGTGATCCAAAATAGAGCAGCTTTTTTGTGGACATTAAGGTCCGCAAACTTAGCCAACCACAAATTGTACTTGTAAGGTAAATACGTGTGGGAAATACTTAACAAAAGATGTACATATTCACTGGTCTAAACTCCGCTTTTTTTCTGCTGGTAAATCATAGGTATTATTATATTCACCTTGTTTGGCTCTGGGAATACCAACTGAATTCTATGGCCAACCAAAGATGATTTAAAGAATTCCGAGCAAAAAAATTATGTGACCAGTTGATATGGATAATAATGCACTGCGTAACAACCTGGATGAAAACTCATTTGCATAGACATTTGAAAACATTGGTGTGTCGCATGTTTTGAAGTAAATAAATCATCAGCAGCAACGAATAACAATGTGTTCTTTGTTGCTTTCTCACGCTTCAATTGCGAATCGTTCCTCAAGAGGATTGTTACTGAGGATGATAAATTAGTTTCTTTTGATATCATTAAGTGTTTCAGACTGTGGCTGAGTTTTTCAGATAAACAGCAGCAAGTAGCTAAAGCAGGTTTTAACACAAAGATAACGCTCTCTGTCTGGTTGGATATGTGGTGTTGTCAATTTGTAAATGTTTCCTCCAGGCCAAACTACCATAAAACAGTATTACAGTCAAGAATTAGACCGATTGAAGGCAGCTCTTGAAGAAAAATGGCTGGTCAATCGCTGAGGGATACTGTTTCATCAAGACAATGCCAACCCACATGTTGCAAGAGACAATCCAGAAAATCTGCAGCTTTGGTTGTCCTGACATTACCTCTAGCAATTACCATCTTTCCAGGAGTTTGCAAACTCATCAAAACTATTGGAGATTGAGAAATCGGACCATTGTCGGAAGTGTACTGGGCGATTTTTTCACTCCTAAACCAGCGGAATTTTATAAATCGGGCATAGAACAATTACCAGTATGTTGGGATGTCATCATTAGAAACGACGGAAAATACTATGATCACTGAAAAAGTACACGAAAATCCGCATTAATTATGGGATGATCTGATGTTTAAAATTTCGTGAAAGCTCAGATTTGTGTCTACCTTTTGCTACCAAGTATGTGTGTCAGAGTTTCTTTCCTAAGTTGGTCAAATTGATAGTTCTTCACCTACTAGTTGTGAAGAATATATGCAAAGGGTGTGCACTGGTCTGGAAAGCCAGGGGAAAGATTTTGTTCAGGGAATGGCAGGGAATTTATTTATTATTTTATTTAAGTTGTTCATTTCTTCTGTTAGGTTTTCAACTCCATATTCCATATATCGGAGACTAACCATTTTCTTATCTATCCACACCATTACCACAATATATGTATAGGATATTATGCATCTTCACTATGGATACAATCGACTTCTAAGCTAACAGACCCATTGATTGCTTTTTATGGTGACTGCTTAGCCTAATCGATTTAATGAATTTACTCAAAAAAGTTCCGTTTTACCTTGATATGTTGCCTGGGCTTATCAGTAGATGACTACTACATCTTGTCTAAATGCTCAATGATTACCGAGGCTATATGATTTACGAGGGCAAGGTGAAAAGTTCTCGGCCTGAAAATGAAACACTGCGATTTTCAGTTAAAACATGATCTTATTTTTCTACATAATCTTCCTTGACTTCAACACACTTAGTCCAGCGTTTCTCTAACATCAGTATTCCTTCTCGGAAGTGAGAGTCTGGAAAGCTGTGAAAATATTCATCTATGGCGCTCTCAACTTCTGCATTGGATGCGAAGCGCTTCCCAGAAACAAATTTCTTCAAGTTTGGGAACAGATGGAAGTCTGAGGGTGTCAAATCAGGTGAATAAGGGGGATGGCCGAGCAAATCGTACTCCAAATCCCATCGCCAACGCACACTTGTGTACAGGTGCATTGTCCTGATGAAAGATGATTTTTTTCTTCTTCAAGCCAGGCCTCTTCTCGCGAATTTTGGCATCCAGCTGGTCAAAAAGCTTGGAGTTATATTCGCCTGTAATTGTTCTGCCTTTCTCAAGGTAATCAATTAACATGATCCCTTTCGCATCCCAAAACATACTGGCCATGACCTTTCCGGCAGATGCGGTCGACTTCGCTTTCTTTGGCGCTGAACCACCGGCTTCCACCCACTGCTTCGAGCGCTGTTTCGTTTCTGGCGTGTAGGGGTGGACCCATGTCACATCCATGGTAACAAATCGCCAAACAAAATCGGTTGGATCCCTATTGAATCGGTCCAAAGATTGCCGAGAAAATCGTTTGCGCGTTTGCTTTTGATCGGCATTCAGCAAATGCAGCACTCATATTGCGCAGAGCTTTTGCATCCCTAAGTTTTTGTGCAAGAGCAGAGCTTTCGCATCCCCAAGTTTTTGTGCAATATGTTTCGCACCCTCTTCCGATATACACACAGCCTCAGCTATCTCTCACCTTCACTCGCCTATCGTCCAACACGATATCATGCACTTTTTCGATGGTGTCGGGTGTGGTTGCGGTTTTTGGCCATCCTTCACGTGGGCCACCTTCGAGGGACGTGCGACTACGTTTAAATTCAGCTGCCCACTTTTTACGGTTGACATGGAAGGAGCAGAGTCCCCGTATACGTTTGTCAACTTTGGATGAATTTCCTTAGGGGTTAACCCATTCAAAAGGAAGAATTTTATGACCGCACGATAGTCGAGTTTATCCATTTTAACGAAAAACGCAAGACGTCTACTGCAAAAATTCGTGTAAACAAACTACTTGAGAGAACAAGTTGAAACTTATCATACGAACTAATGAGAAGTGCACCCAGGCAGAAAACATACATTTTTGCTGATTGGAACGCTATCTCTGCGTCAGGCCAAGAACCTTTCACCTTACCCTCGTACACAGCTAAAAGCAGTTGTGAATCATATCCTTCCACGCATCTTTGGCTAAATACCTTAAGTGGAAGTATCGGTATTGCCCAAGCCTTGATAATCAAAAATACGCTGAATCTTCTTCCTATTTCGGCGAAGTTATGGTCTGAAAACAAGCGATCATAACCCTCCCACTTCACTGAATTTTTACGCCTGTGGGGTTCGCAAAAAATATTAAGCATTACTAGTTGAATATGTAACATTTTAGTGCAGTGCTACGATTTAATCAATTTAATGGAGGAAATTTATGGCCTTCATTCCATGCAATGCATGTAACACTAAATATGTTATATATTCAATTAGTAATGGTTGCAAAAGCATTGTAAGCAATGTTAAGCAAAAGCCTTTTCAAATAGAAAACGAGTCATATCTATCACAAGATTTTTTATATTTGTGCAGGAACCATCTAAGGATACACATTGATGCATGGATCAGTCAGGTAACTGTCTGGAGGTGGAGATGACTCTGATTTGAAGAGTCATCTCCACCGACTGGAACTATCGTTGGACAGTTCCTGCAGATTATGCTTGGTAGTGCAGTCAGACACCTTCATATTTCAACCCAGGTTCTTCTCCTATGGAAGTGGGAATTCGCATCATAGGCTTCAAATTTGTCTCACCGACCTCCTGCGATACTGCCTGAGAGACTTATGAACTTCCTGATAGACTTTGGAGTTAAAAAATTTACTCGAGAACCTTATGGGTCCGCAGTCTTATAAAGAGCTAAAATTGAAGTTACTTGGTCTAGTGATTTTCTGTTATATAACTCGTTAGTTCTTCCCTTCACTAAATATCATTTTGATTAATAGTTTTCTTATGCTCGTTGCATTATCTTTAATCCTGAGTTAATTTTTTCAAGGGCTTTATGCTTAAAGAGTACTACCTTATTACTAGTTGCGGTGTATGCAATTATTCTTTCCACCAATCTCTTATCTTGTAAATAATTCGCATAACTTTCTAATCCTGCTGATTTGCTCATTGATCACTAGTTCTTTGATTTGAGAATTTCATCACGTCAAGGCGCTCAAACTTTCCTACAAGATAGATAATACTAGCTAAATGAGCATTTGTCGTAAAAAATATGTGCATTCTAGCAAAAAACATGCATAATGTTCGTTAATTCTCGGTTACTTGTCCATTTGAGCAAATTAATGCGATCTGTTGTATCAATCTTTGCTCAGTGGTCACGTTCTTCGTACATAGATCACAAAAAGAGAATCAAAAATGAAAAAGAAAAGGTTTTGTTTACTAGCGCACGTACTGTCTCAAAGTAGATTTTCTTGTTCGTCTGATGGGTCTATAAACATTTTAAGTACACTCAATTGGTATGGATAAGCATAATAAGCATAAATAATTTTTAATGAATTTACTGATACAGTGTTCGGATTTTTTAAAGAAACTAGAAAATCTATTGACCACAATCGCGTAAGGTCTGTGCTTTGTCGGTTTTGCCGTTCGAAAATAGTTTTTTTCTAGAAATAAAACGATATAAAATGAATCTTTCATCGATATGATTATTAGAATATCAATGTCTGGACAAGCAATGTGATGAGAACATGCTATAGTTCATCCATCTCTCACTTAAATATGTCCTGGGACCGATCATGAGCATATGGAAATCAGAGTTCTGCGACATTCAGTCTCACCAGGAAATTTGCTACACCTTTCATTCCTCCGTAGCTTTACTGTGCGATCCATATTCTAAAATTGGAATCCACATTAAGGCAAATCTTGTTACAGAATTTCATCTTGATGATCCATCGCTGTATTGTGCTGTCGATATGGTCTTGACTAGTTCGTAAATTCGTTCCCCCAGATAATTTTTAACGGAATAGGAGCAATTGAAAGACTTCTATGGAAGGTGCCCAGATTAAGTCCGATGCCACGGTCGCCTGCAACAAAGCTCCACAACTGAAAAGTGTTCCACCGGTAGTATTTACGTGGATGGTAGAATATGAAAGCCTGAGTTTTATTTGCCTTGAATTAATCATCAGGTCCTTAGCTTAGTTTGGATTCTGAGCTGTGTCATAATCCGACAAACAAAAGTCAACAGCCTAGTCTAGATAATTGAGGATGTAATTGCCAATTCTATTCTTATCTGTTGGCTTGTCAGGGGTGCAAAAAGAGCAATACTGGAAACAACCCGTTAGCTGTACTACAGCTTCATATGAATGACCATAAAATCAAACCCGTGAAGAGCATGTATCTTTGTGTTACAGCCAATACTTGGTGCAACATTGCACAAACACACATCCAACTCTGTAAAATCAACTTCTATAAAGATGATCTGCTCTTGTTTAGAGCAGAGAAATACTACACATTGGCGACGTAGACAATTTTATATAAATCGCAGACTAGGGCTTGAATATTTATATTATTCTCAGGCGTAGATTTCGGTCTCAAAACATTCTTTACATCCAATCGACGAAATACACAACAAACTGATCGCTTAACTTCCAATCTGCAACCATTGACTCATGGAAGGTTTTTAGCGATCTGCCTATACTGCAGGTAAAAACCACGGCAGCTGCTTCTATGAACTGAATGAAATGATCCGTAGAAATACAACATTTGGGTGCCCAACCAGGCAAGTCCGTAATTTGCATGTCCATTCGGTAACAGCGCAAATATCATCATTTGGAGTCGGTGCAGGTGTGTTTTCTGAATCCGTAAACATCTAAAATCATATAGACAGAATTACTCGCTGTCCGGTAAGCATGTCGCCAGATCAAATTACACACAAATATAATGCCAAGGCAATAATCTCCATATCCATTGATAGCCAAGCTGTCACCAAAGCCATTTCCTCGGTTATTACATCTTCCAAGCTGGTGCCGAAATGAGCTAGCCTCGCTAGATGGCTAATTCAAGGTAACCTTTGGGTTCCAGGGCAAAGTAACGTTTATGGAAACGAACTTACTGATGAACTAGCTAGGCAAGGCTCAGCCCTCCACCGCTCACTTTCGGAATCAGTTCACATTCCGCTTGGAGCAGTGAAAACAGAATCTCCTCAATGTCAATGTTAATGTCATCAATTAAGGAAGATTCGGCCAACTTCCTAAACAGAACGCATAAAGACATAAGCAGAATAACAGCGATCAACACAGATCACTGCCCCATAGGAGATCATGCAGTCAAACTAGGCATCCTACACAACACACCTGTCGCATTTGTAATGTCGCAATTGAAAAAGAAACTCTTATCTACTTTTTATGCGCCTGTCCGGCACTAGCTAGGGCCAGACAACGAGCTTTAGGAATACTCTTCCAATTCCCTTGACGAATCCTTAGAGAAAAGCATTAAAGATTTAATAATCTTCTTAAACTGCACAGGTTGGATCTAGAGACTCCCCACTAACACACCTCCACATCCAGGTTACATAAGTTTGTGGTATCAAAACGGCACCTAGTGCTAATTGGATTCTTCGTTTCTAAGTAGAATTACCACACCTACCTACCTATATATTATTATCATTCTTATAAAATTCCTTTTGTTGCAGACTATATGTAGTATCTTCGGAACACTCTGTCTCCTCCCATATTTTCGAGAAACTTACATTCTCAATCCTATTGTCTCAGAGTTATAGGGTCACCTCTCCTGAAAGAATCGTTATTGATGTGGAAATCATATTACGCTTCATGCTCACAAAGCCTTCTTGAACTTTATGTGAAGCGGAGTTTATTAATCGACGCATTGAAAACCCGAAATTGATTTTTTTGGTCGGTTTATGAAATTAAATAAAATAAAAATGACTCGTTATTTGAGATTTGTTCTACTATTTTCCTACTTATCGCAAATGCCACTTCAGTTTTTTTTACACCTCACCACTTCATTGAAAGTTTGATAACTTTCACGACTTAGAACCAAGGCTGAACCGACTTCATCTTCAGATCTGATAGATATCCTATCAGGGACCGCCCAGACTGGGTATTGCTTGGAGATCTGACCATGCATCAGTTCCGTGGTAATTCTATACATCGCCGTATGGACGGATAGCTTTTCTGCCTGTCAAGCTAGGCCAATTCAATTATACTACAAATCTAGATTAGGTTAGGTGGGTAGCTGTCCCGGCAAGGTCAGGACGCACTTCGACCAAGGCTATGTCCATTGTGTTACCGGGTAACTTGGGAGACTTTTGATTATCTCCAGGTGGGATGTGGACTTGAGAGGTGTTCATTGTGACTGATTTAACTGAGTAGGGTGACTGATGCAATCGAACCCTGAATGATAATCTTAGGTGAACCGTGAATGTTATGGTGATTGACGCAATCGAACCCATGGTACTGTCATGTAGCTATATGATATTGAGGCAATTGGTGATGAAAACTTAACAGGGTTAAAAGAGATCCGCTTTTCGCTCATCAGAAGCTGACTATTTTGTGATGTTGTTCAAGAGTGACAATTAAGGGACCGGTTTGTGGAGAGGGTGACTTGTACAATCGACCCCTAATGTTGCTATAGTTGACTTATATCAGCGGTGGATTTCTTTCCCGATAAAGAAAGAAGTAAAGATGTGTAAGTGTTACACTGTGGTCTCAGGTAAACAAGCTAGTTAGATTTAGACGTTAATCTATTTACACGTAGAATGTTGTAAGTGCAGAACTACAACTGCTTGTATCAACTGAGTACGTATGTAAATTCATTTGTTACAAGTTGGTCAAACTCTTAGTTATTAGTGAATTGGCATTATTTCTCGAACAGAAAACCTTTCATGGCTTACAAATAGGCATCTGATGGATCGAGAAATTATGTCGCAAAATATTTGACGAACGAGTTGGAGAGCATTTAATTGCATTGCTAGAAACCTTACTTAGTACCAGTAAGCGCACTGCAGTGTCAAGGAGCCATAAGGGGAAACATCATCTAATCGCCCGCTCTATTCATTCATCCACCTACATATGTCTATTGTAGAAGTTTGCAGATACCGTGAAATGCATTTTTGTTCATAACTAAAGTTATTTTATTATTTTTTTCACTTTCAGTGAAGGAGGTTTCTTCAAAGCACATCTACATTTCCCAAAGGAATACCCACTGCGGCCACCACGCATGAAGTTCGTCACAGAAATCTGGCATCCAAATATCGAAAAGAATGGTGATGTTTGCATTAGTATCCTTCACGAGCCAGGCGATGACAAATGGGGTTACGAAAAAGCATCTGAACGCTGGCTGCCCGTACACACGGTCGAGACCATATTGATATCTGTGATATCAATGCTAGCCGATCCGAATGACGAGTCACCGGCCAATGTGGATGCGGCCAAGGAATGGAGAGAGTCTTATCCAGAATTTAAACGTAAAGTAGCTCGTTGTGTCAGAAAAAGTCAAGAGGAATGCTCGTAGAATTCTTTGTATTTATATAAATTAAAAGAAATTATTTAATTAATTTTTTTGTCATTTACTATTATATTAAAAATTTTTAAACAAAACAAACCAACAACAAAGTACTATGCATCGTTTTGCTTAAAACCAGCCAATACCGCAAATGAGGAGATTCGTAAATTTATAAATATAAAAAAAAACCAACTGAAACTTATATTCAAAAACATAAAATTTCCTAAATTAAATAAAAACATAAAAAAAACATTAAATTTATTTTCTATTAAACTTGTGTCTTCTCTCTTCGTTCTCTCTGTCTTTTCTTTTCGTTACATGGTTTCTCTATTTTCATTTTGCTTAAAATACTATTCATTTGTTCTCTAAGTTCGATAAAAAAATTAAAAACAAGAAAATACTAAAATGTTAACCTCTAAACTAGTAACCAAGCTTGAAATAAGATAGGAAGAAAAAAAATCGAAAATCTAAATCGAAAGTATAAACCAAAAGCAATTTTGCCCAATAAAAGCGTCACAGTACAAGACAGACGACTTTTATTTGTTTTTCATACGGCAAACAGTTGAATTAAAAAATAAATAAATTAATACCCGACAAAGGAATGAACGAAATACATACATCCCACAGATTTCATGTTTCTTGTACATTATAAAACTGTAAGATGCAAAATTTCATTTAAAAAAAATTGAGACAAAATCAACCCAAAAAAACACCAAGCAACAACAAAGAAAAAAAAAAAAAAACAAAGACTACATGAACATCAATAAACTCAGTTATTATTTAATATATGTATATTTATATACATACATATTAAACAAAAAAAATAAAAAACACAATCCTTGAATATATTATTATAAAAGCATTTAAAGAATTTCTTTTTTTTTTCGAAAAAGAATAAATATTTGAACGAAATACCGTTAGAAGATTTTTAATAAAAATTGTGTTGTTTTATTTAAGAGTGAGGGCATTGCTTAGATAACCATTTTTAATAAGCCGTAAGATAACAGAAATTAAAAAAATTAAATTAGCAAAACAAGAGGCATACAAAGCGGCGCTGCAGAGGAAGACGAGAGCTGCTCGTGAGCTCTACGAGCAAAAGAGACGGGAAGAACATCGGCTTCTCCAAAAGAAGAAGAAAGAGCATGAGAAGCGCGCGTTTGAGAATATCGAGAGTTTATACTCCAGGAACAATGTACGGAAGTTTTACCAAAAGGTAAAAAGAACGTGTAAGAGAAGTAATACCCGAACAGAAACCTGTAGAGATGAAAACGGGAACCTCGTAGTAGAATCACAGTCGGTGCTGAGAATATGGAAAAACTACTTCTGCAGACTGTATAACGGCGACGAAGACCAACATCCCGCTGTCAGGCAGAATGAACCATTCAACATGGACGATGATAGTCAAAATTTCCGTCCACCTGACCAAAACGAAGTGAGGGTAGCAATATCCAAGCGAAAATCGAACAAGGCTGCCGGACCTGGGGCCTCACTCTGTATTGCTACTCGAAAGTCAAATTTTTGCGAAAGTGCTTTGCGATTCTAATCTTAGCCGGCACTCTGTAAGAAAACAGAATCGAATGGAAGTATTGCCAACTGGGGCTATGAAATGTGCGAATCTAGCTTCGAGTATCGAACGCAGAAATGTCACTTTGAAGCAAATTTCGTTCCAAAGAATTTTGTGTTTTATATATATTTGAGAAAGAAAGTTAAATATATGTTATAGAAATGGAACTAGATACTGTCGAATTGTGGTTCCATCAAGATGGCACACAAGGAGAAAGAATAGAACACAGGCGAATTAGAAATAGGTCGAATATAATGGAGCTAAGTGATAAAAAGTAGAAGAAAAATATAGCAGTGGTTGGTTTAACCCGAAACTGAGAGTATTAGGTGGGAAATGTTGTATGCAGCACACACTTACAATTTGCATACGACTTACGTACAACCAGATATTTTATTCAGCCATTTTACACATACACACCATATAATTTCCATACAGTTTGTGTATGTTACAGCGGTCGTACAGTCAATACCATGCGACCATACGATATCGGTTGTGTGAACACACGACACAATTATCGTATACAACACCAAAGCTGTGAAACCGTTCGTAGAACAGTTGTATCGTGTATTTCCCACTTCACTCATTCTATCCACTGGTGGAGCATTTACATTTGATTTTTGGTGGACTGCCCTCATGTTCTAAAACACGGTTTAATCAAGCAATTTCACAAAACTATTTTATGTATATCACTTTCATTGTATTTTAAGTTAAAAATAACATTTCATGTCATAAAATATTTACATTTTAAAAGAAACACAATTGCTTACCTCAACATCCGCAAACCAAATAGCAATAGAACAAAATGATGCGAATTCGAGTTACTTTGACATTTCCTTTAGCAATACAGAGTGCCAGATTTGCGATAAGAAATTGAAATTGAAGTTGGCAACAAAAGTTTGTTCGATTGTCATAAATTTGGATTTGCGATTCGAGTTACAGAGTGACAATTCTGCGAATTCGAATGATTTGACTTTAGAGTAGCAATACAGAGTGAGGCCCCTGACGGCTTACCGGCCGAACTTTTCAAGGCAGCTGGGGATGAATTGGTAGAGTGCATACACCAACTCATTTCTAATATTTGGTCAGACGAGTGTATGCCTGATGAATGGAATCTCAGCATCGTTTGCCCGATCCACAAGAAAGGAGACCCCCTCAACTGCACCAATTTTAGAGGCATCAGTCTCCTCAACATCGCATAGAAGATCTTTTCTGCGATATTGTGTGAACGCCTGAAACCTTTTATCAACAGCCTGATTGGACCCTATCAGTGCAGTTTCAGGCCAGGAAAGTCCACCATCGATCAAATCTTCACACTTCGACAGATCCTGGAGAAAACCCAAGAATTCCAAATCGATACTCACCACCTCTTTATCGATTTCAAGGCCGCCTATGACAGCATTTATAGAGAAGAGCTTTATAGAGCCATGTCTAGTTTCGACATCCCTGCCAAACTTGTCCGTCTGTGCAGGCTGAAGGTGGAGAACGCTCGCTGCTCCATCAAGGTCGGTAATGACCTCACCGAGACCTTTGATGTCAAAAAAGGCTTTAGACAAGGTGACGCGCTGTCATGTGACTTCTTCAATATTGTACTTGAACGGATTGTGCGGAACTCACAAGCCAACACCGGAGGCACAATCTATTATAAGTCTGTACAACTGCTTGCATACGCCGACGATATAGACATTATCGGAAGATCGCAGCGGGCTGTCACCGGTGCGTTTGCAAGCATTGAGGCGGAAGTGGCCAAAATGGGTTTGGCGATAAACGAGTGCAAAACCAAGTATATGCTGTCAACTAGAAGGGAAAACCAACACCGACGAATTGGACAAAACGCCACCGTGGGCAGCTATAACTTCGAGGTAGTAAGGGAATTTGTCTACCTTGGCTCTGCTATAAATTCTACTAACAAAATCAGTGCAGAAATCAATCGAAGAATAACTCTTGCCAATCGCTGTTTTTTTGGGCTTATAAGGCAATTCAACAGTAAAGCCCTATCTCGAACAACTAAGGAGACTCTATATAAGACCTTGATCATCCCAGTCCTGCTTTACGGCGCTGAAACATGGACTTTATTAAAAGAGGATGAAGATATCCTTGGTCGCTTCGAGAGAAAAATTTGTCGTAAGATTTTCGGTCCCGTTTGCGTTGACGGGTTTTGGAGGAGAAGATTCAATCACGAACTATACGAGCTGTACAGCGACATCGACCTAGTCAACAAACTGCGTATTGGACGTCTGAGATGGCTAGGACATGTAGAGCGAATGGACACCAACGCTCCGGCCCGCAGAGTCTTCGAATCTAACCCCGAGGGTCGACGCAGTAGAGGGAATTATCGCCGTAGGTGGCGCGCACAAGTTCAAGGGGACCTCGACCAACTTGGAGTGCGCAACTGGAGGCAATTAGCTAAAGACCGAGCTAAATGGAGAGGCTTGTTGGTTGAGGCCCAGGTTCACCCCGAACTGTAGCGCCACCTAAGTAAGTAAGTAACAGAAATTAAACGAAGACCAAACCTTCGGACCTGTACGTGGAATGTGAATTATGGTTATAACGCACCACTGTCCAGAATGTTGTGCTTGGCTAACTATATGGAAAACACCTTTGACTTCCACTGTAGCAGACCCGCCTTTTGAAACAATCTTCAGCTGCGCTTCAATTCGACCTAGCCATGTCTTGATTTTGACTCCCTTCTCTTCCTACATACCGTAATTTTCCCCTCTGTTATTTTTCAGTTAAGTTTTTTAGATTGTTAAAACTTGTGTGGGTCCATGCGGGCCCAGCAAAAAAAGAAAAAAGAAAAAAGACCCTTACCAGACCACGTGCGGCCGAACAATTAGCAGAGCCTCTAGAGACTTATGTCGTTTTCCATTAGGCAAAAAGGAGTACTCTTTTTGTATTCCGGAGTATTCCGGAAGTGTTTTTCTGTTCCGGATTTCACTTAGGAGTGCGGAACACAAAAAGAGTACTCCTTTTTGCCCAATAGAAAATGACATTATTATAAAGCAGATATAACCGCCATCTAGGAAGTGCGATGGGATGGGACGGGCAAAAATAGGATGAAAACCATTGACATTTACTACGGTGATTGCTATAGGGACAACAAGCAGCGCTACTTATTTAGATGCGGATTTGCTATACGCGGCAGACTTAGGCAATAAGTCTTAGGCTTCCGGCACGTGAACGAGCGTATTAAGACAATCAGAATCAAGGTAAATTCGCTAACATAAGCCTAATACGTGCTCATGCCGCCACAGATCAAAAGTATCCTGCCACCAAAGATTGTTTCTACTAGCTCCTCGACATAACTTACGAGCAATGTCCTAAATAAGACGTTAAAGTCGATTTAACGCCAAAATAGGAAAGTAGGACGTCTAGGTAGGGCAATCGGTAAGCATAGCCTACACGACACCACGTCTGATACCGGACTAAGTCTAATTGATTTCGGGGTGTGGCGAGATATGACTATAGCAAGCACATGGTTTCCTCATCTCAATGTTCATAAGCAGACACGGCGGTCCAATGATTATGTAACGATCAACCAAGTTGATCATATTGCGATCGACGCAAGACATGCCTCCAGTATTCTCGATGTCCGGACCTTCCGAGCGGCCAACATTGACTGGGATCATTACCTTGGTGTAGCTGAGCAACACTGAGAATCACTGAGAACATTTAACGTCGAAAAGCTACAATCGCAAGAGACCATCAGAGTTTTCGCTGAACGCGTAGCCGCCAGCATCAAGTGCCGAAGACCAGTGGCAACGCTGCCAACATGCCATCAGAAACGCCGCAACTAATTTGCTGGGTCTCGCTCGCCCACGACGGCGGCACCCCTGGTTTGACGAAGAATGCTGGCGAGTGCTTGCAGCAAAAAAAAGAGGCATATAAAGCGGCGCTGCAACGGAAGACGAGAGCTGCTCGTAAGCTCTACGAGCAAAAGAGACGGGAAGAACATCGGCTTCTCCAAAAGAAGAAGAAAGAGCACGAAAAGCGCGCCATCGAGAATATTGAGAGCTGGTACTCCAGGAAGGGTTGGGTACGATTAACCGCATTTTAAAATCTCGTTTTCAAAACCTCGCTTAACAAAATCTCGCATATTCAAAATCTCGCATAATCAAAATCTCGCATATTCAAAATCTCGCAATATCAAAATCTCGCAAATCAAAATCTCGAAAACTAGAATCTCGCATTGTAATAAAATATTTATTAATTCGCGCGCGCGAATAGATTCTAAATCATATTAGCTATGTAGGTACCTATTCGAAACTCAAATAGTTGCAGTATTTTAAGTACGAGTATGTACACAACACAAGAGAGAAGAAGTAACAATTTGTGGTCATGTACCTAAAGGAATGCAGTTATTTATATTGCTAGCATTATAAGCACACAATAATCAGTTCCGCTATGGGTATGTCAACAACTGCAACTGCCAGGCAGGCGCCTGGAGCTAAAGTCTATTTTCATGTATGCATTCACTTTTAAAACCTTGTAAATTTCATCATGAAATAGGAGTAACTCCTAACCTAATGCGAGATTCTCCTGTATTTGCGAGATTTTTATCTTTCCGAGCGAGATTTTGATAATTCGGGCTTTTGAATATGCGAGATTTTGAATATGCGGGATTCGGATTATGTGATTCAGCAGCTGGTGAGGAATTTGTAGAGTGCATACACCAACTCATCTCTAAGATTTGATCAGACGAGTGTATGCCTGGGGAATGGAATCTCAGCATCGTTTGCCCGATCCACAAGAAAAAAAACTTAACTGTAATTCGGTAATAATAATATATCGGTAATGACCTCACAAAGACCTTTGATGAAAAAATGTTTTAAACAAGGTAAGGCGCTGTCATGTGACTTCTTTAATATTGCACTTGAACAAATTGTGCGGAACTCACAAGCCAACACCAGAGAAACAATCTATCAAAAGTCTGTACAATTGCGTTCATACGCCAACGTTATTGATATTATTGGAAGTTGTGAGTCGATTGGGCTTTCGCTAATAAACGGTCGATCTAAGAGCGATGAGCAGAGTCACTTTACGTTTTATAGAGATTCCGCCTGCTCAACAATCGACTACAGTCTTGCCCGTGGGAAATGGATGGAATCTATAACAGACGTTAACGTGAAAGAGTCAATTTATTCAGATCACCTACCGTTATCAGTGACAGTAAATTTACAAATACCTAACTGCAATGCTTTCCGGTTCTGAACATCGGTTACTACCTGAGTTGCAATGGAAGGAGATTTTTGCTTTTGACTACAAGAGAAACTTGAACCGCATTCTCAATGTTATAAATGGAAGTGACTTCGAGTCTAATCGTGGCATGGATGTTCTTGTTTCTTGCATCATAGATGCTGCATGGTCTCTTAAACATTCTGGCAGTCGCACGGAAAAACAAACATGGTACGAATGGGAGTGTGCGACAGCTAGGAGAACGCCATTTGCTTATCTGCTCTTCAGGAAAACCGGCTCAAGCCATGCAAAGAGGATGTACCAAGAGGCGAACAAGGTATTCAAAACATCTGCCGGGATAAAAAGTCACGGTATATAGATAAGCTAACGAGTACACTAGGAGTTGTAACAGATAGTCGCGCTTTTTGGAATTTGGTCAGGACTCTTAACCCTTTCATGCCAAATGTTGCCTATAGGCAACATTGTATATTTTAGCTTCTAAGTCGCGTAATTTTAATTTATTCTCTAACGACTTTTTTTTTAGAATAGGTTGATATGTTGTGCAAGTTTGTTGTACAATTTTTTTTTCGAATATTTTTTTGAAAGTATTGCTAGTGATCACTTTGTAGCTGATCTTCGGTGAGTGAACATGTACAATTTTTTTTATGCGAAATATGAGTTTGCAAATTATTTAAAAAAATATATAAAGAAATTTAAGTGCACAAAACCAAGTACGTAAAATAATTAAACACATGTAAGAAAATTAGGAAAAACAAAAAAAAATTTAAAAAAACTTTTAGTTTATGGTCAGAAATTTTTTTAAACTTTTTAGGCAACATTTCATAACTTCTAAACCAGGGTACATAGGACTTTGAAATTGATATCACTTCATATATACGTCTAGGCTAACAACTCTATATCCTTGAAAAATTGAAAAAGTATTAGCCACTCCCAAATTAATTCTGGCATGAAAGGGTTAATAGATGGACGTTTGCTCGAAGTATTCGAGTCGAAACGTGAGTACTAGCTGAGCATTTCAATTTCAATTATTAAATCCACCAAGTAGCGAGTTTCGAATGAATTATGCGATGTCTTATATAGCGGTACACTTACTTAACTACACTTCAAGAAGTCTGCAAAGTATTACACCTCTGCAAGTTAAATAAAGCATTGGAAGAAGATCGTACCCCTTACGAGTTCTACAAATTTGCTTCGAGTGAATACTTAGAAAAACTAACATTAACATACAACTACAGTTTCGACATTGCTCAAGTGCCGGGTAGTTTAAATATTCACAGATGTTATATTAGAACGTTTGTCTTAATGGGTACGTGAAAATGATTTAATGAGCGAGTTACAGGCGGGGTTTAGGAAAGGCTACTGACCCAGTGAACAATATCTTCACGCTAACAAGTATTCTGCGGACCTATCTGGATAGTAGCGAAAAGCTTTACGCATTCTTGGCTGATTTCAAACCAACCTTTGACACCGCTGACAGAAAATCGTTTTTTACAAGCTGAGTAACCTAGGAGTGTCAACGAAAATGCAAAAAGTGATTCAAAGTCTCTATACCGATAATAGGACTTCCGTATGGGATGGACGCAACCTGTCCCACTGGCTTGGATCTCAGGTGGGGGTCGAGCAGGGATGTCTAATGAGCCCACTTCTATTCTTTATATTTCTGGATTATGTCTCAGCATTTTACCAGTAGGAATGGTGTTTAATGGGCTTCTTCCAAACTTCTCGAAAAAAAATAATAAGCAATGATGAGAATCCTACAAGGAAACCTCCACAGAAGTAAAACGGGTGATAACCTTCTCACGCAACTCAGACGCGATTTGAGGACCGACAAAATAACCATTAGTGAGCAGTACCAGAATAAAAGCGGGCCCAGCTGGTATGCGGACGCGCTATGCACAGCCGCCATCTGGATCCTGAATGTAAGGACAGCCAACGTTAAGAGACACGGCGTAGGAAGAGGTTTTGTGTGGGTGAATTGCAATAGATTCACACTAGTAAGTTGCTACTTCACGCCAAACGAAACCATAAACGAGTTTCGAGAAAAGCTGGACGCCCTAGAAGACAGTGCGAGAACTCGAAGGGGCGATATTGGTGGCCGATGATTTAAACGCTAAAGCATTAGAGTGAAGAATGAAATCTGCAGATTCAAGGGGAAGACAAATCCTCGAGATGGCGCCAGGCTGAGCCTTAATGTGATGAACATTGGCAACACATCGACCTTCAGAAGACCAGGTTACGGCGAAATGATACCTGACGTCACCTTCGCAACGGAATCTTTTGCGGCGTACATGAAGAACCGGAGAGTTATCGAAGATTATACTGGAAGCGATACCAGTACATAATCTTCGACCCGCAAAGAGAGCGGAGCGTAACTAACGGAATCCAAAGAAGAACACCCGGATGGAACGCGGGCAAAACTCAGAACTTCTCACCTCAACGATAGATAGAGGGAAAGAAGCGATTCCAGACATGATAGGACCTCTCGAAAGGAAAGTGGATGCCACAATGCGCCTTATACATCCTACGTGCTACGCCTCGATGACCAGGATAAGAAACCCAAATAACTACTGGAAGCCCGTATACTGGTGGACGGAGAAAATCGCAGACCTCAGGAAAATTTGCCTACATTTCAGACGCAAGATAACGAGGGGTAGTGGGCGCCGTGGCGTAAGTGGTTAGTGTGTCGGATCACTACGCATGAGGTTCCAAGTTCGAATCCCAGAAAACACCAAAAAGTTTTTTCACGGTCCCACCTCTCGCGAGCGTCTGACAAACATCCGAGAGTATTGTTGCCACGAAAAAGCTTCTCAAATCGCCGTTCGGATTCGGCATTAAACTATAGGTCCCTTCCATTCGTGTGAAAAATATAACGCACACAACATGAGTGGTTGCGAGAAGCTAGGCCCTGGCACTTTAAAGAGCTGTTGCGCCAAATATTTGTATTTGTAACGAGGGGTAGAAGAAGAAACGCTGAAGCTACCGAAAACACACTGGTGGAGCTTAAGAAATCCATTAAGCGGAGCAAAAAACGGAAGTGGGAAGAGCTTCGGAGAGACACCAATATGGATCCCTGGGGGCTTAGCTACAAAACAGTGATGCGGAAGATCGGCGAGCAGGTGGCCAGCCCAGTTCTAAGCCCCAAAAAGATGGAAAACATCGTCAGTGCACTTTTTCTGACCCACCCTTTTAGAGAATAGGAGGTCTCCTTCATCAATAACAAAGTGAAGTTCCGCTGTTCAGCGAAGAAGAGCTACTTGAAGCCGCAAGGGCCATGCAAAACACGTACGTCCCCCTAACTGTTACTAAACTTATACAACAGATGCTTAAAACACGGAATCTTTCCCAAAGCCTGTAAAGCACAGCGGCTCGTACTGATTAGCAAAGGGAAAGGTGACCCAGACTCCCCGTCGGCGTACAGACTCCTGTGTATGCTGGACAAAACAGGAAAACTCCTCGAGAGAATGCTGAAGCCTCGACTCTCTATAGCAGTGGGGAGAGTAGGTGACCTATCTGGAAGGCAGCATGAATTTATAAAAGGCCATTCTACAATAGGTGCTGTGGAATAGGTGGATAGAGCTGCCCAAGTAACCCATCAGGGCAGCAGGGCAAAGTTGTTGTATTGGCAACTCTCAACGTAAGAAATGCCTTCAACTCGGCCAGATGGTGCGACATGCTGAATGCCCTGGAAATTAACTTTTGGATACCACAGTATATTCGACGGGTGATAAGGGAGCCAGCAGTCAGTTCAATATCTCGAAAACTAAGTGAGATATCAAAAAATGTTACTTATTATTTTTTGTTTAGTGCATCGAGATCTATTAGAAAACATTAAAACATCGTGGCGCCACGGATATCATAATAATTAATATCCCTATAAGCAGACATGGCGGTCCAATGATCATGTAACGATCAACCAAATTGATCACATTGCGATCGACGCAAGGCATGCCTCCAGTATTCTGGGTGTCCGGACCTTCCGATCGGCCAATATAGGCTCGGATCATTACCTTGTTGTAGCCAAGGTACGAATGCGGATATCTCAAACTGAGCAACAAAGTAGAATCACTGTGAGAAAATTTAACGTTAAAAAGCTACAATCGCAAGAGACCGCCAGACTCTTCGCTGAACGCGTATCCCGAGATCTCTCAATCACCCCTATGCCGCCAGAATCAAGTGCCGAAGACCAGTGGCAACGCTGCCAACATGCCATCAGAAACGCTGCGACTGATATGCTGGGTCTCGCTCGCCCACCACCGCGAAACCCCTGGTTTGACGATGAATGCCGGCGAGTGCATGCAGCAAAACAAGAAGCATGCAAAGTGGCACTGCAAAGGAAGACGAGAGCTGCTCGTGAGCTCTACGAGCAAAAGAGACGGGTAGAACATCGGCTTCTCCAAAAGAAGCAGAAAGAGCACGAGAAGCGCGCGTTTGAGAATATCGCGAGTTTATACTCCAGGAACAATGTACGGAAGTTCTACCAAAAGGTAAAAATAACGTGTCAGAGAAGCAATACCCGTACTGAAACCTGTAGAGATGAAAATGGAAACCTCGTCGTAGAATCACAGTCGGTGCTGAGAATGTGGAAAAACTGCTTCTGCAGACTGTATAACGGCGACAAAGACCAACATCCCGCTGTCAGGCAGAATGAACCATTTAACATGGACGATGATAGTCAAAATTTCCGTTCACCTGACCAAGACGAAGTGAGGATTGCAATATCCAAGCTGAAATCCAACAAGGCTGCTGGGCCTGACGGCTTACCGGCCGAACTTTTCAAGACAGCTGGGGATGAATTGGTAGAGTGCATAAACGAACTCATCTCTAAGATTTGGTCAGACGAGTGTATGCCTGATGAATGGAACCTCAGCATCGTTTGCCCGATCCACAAGAAAGGAGACCCCCTCAACTGCACCAATTATAGAGCATATAAGATCTTTTCTGCGATATTGTGTGATATTGTGTGAACGCCTGAAACCTTTTATGAACAGCCTGATTGGACCCTATCAGTGCGGTTTCAGGCCAGGAAAGTTCAACATCGATCAGATCTTCACACTTCGGCAGATCCTGGAGAAAACCCAAGAATTCCAAATCGATACTCACCACCTTTTTATCGATTTCAAGGCCGCATATGAGACCATCTATAGAGAAGAGCTTTATAGAGCCGTGTCTAGTTTTGACATCCCTGCCAAACTTGTCCGTCTATGCAGGCTGACGATGGAGAAAGCTCGCTGCTCCATCAAGGTCGGTAATGACCTCACCGAGACCTTTGATGTCAAAAAAGGTTTTAGACAAGGTCACGCGCTGTCATGTGACTTCTTTAATATTGTACTTGAACGGATTGTACGGAACTCAAAAGCCAACACCGGAGGCACAATCTATTACAAGTCTGTGCAACTGCTTGCATACGCCGACGATATACACATTATCGAAAAAACTCAGCGGGCTGTCACCGGTGCGTTTGCAAGCATTGAGGCGGAAGCGGCCAAAATGGGTTTGGCGATAAACGAGGGCAAAACCAAGTATATGCTGTCAACAGGAAGGGACAACCAACACCGACGAATTGAACAGAACGACACAGTGGGCAGCTATAATTTCGAGGAAGTAAGGGACTTTGTCTACCTTGGCTCTGCTATAAACTCGAATAACAAGATCAGCGCAGAAATCAAGCGAAAAACAACTCTTGCCAATCGCTGTCTTTTTGGGCTTATAAGGCAATTCAACAGTAAAGCCCTATCTCGAACAACTAAGGAGACTCTATATAAGACCTTGATCATCCCAGTTCTGCTTTACGGCGCTGAAACATGGACTTTATTTAAAGAGGATGAAGATATCCTTGGTCGCTTCGAGAGAAAAATTCTTCGTAAGATTTTCGGTCCCGTTTGCGTTGATGGGTTTTGGAGGAGAAGATTCAATCACGAACTATGCGAGCTGTACAGCGACATCGACCTAGTCAAAAAACTGTGTATTGGACGTCTGAGATGACTAGGACATGTAGAGCGAATGGACACCAACGCTCCGGCCGCAGAGTCTTCGAATCTAACCCCGAGGGACGACGCAGTAGAAGGAATCATCGCCGTAGGTGGCGCGCACAAGTTCAAGGGGACCTCGACCAACGTGGAGTGTGCAACTGGAGGCAATTAGCTAAAGACCGAGCTAAATGGAGAGGCGCTTTGGTTGAGGCCCAGGTTCAACCCGAACTGTAGTGCCACCTAAGTAAGTAAGGAAAACATACAGAGAGGGCGATAGGACGATGAATGCCTTGCAGACTTGCTTCCTTTGGGTAGTAACACAAGCCTTTGTGTCTTCCATAGCTCAAGCAATTGTTTTAAATGTCAACACATCCAGTCTATCATTAATTGGAGCTTTGAGGGCTAGAGTGGAAATGCCATCCGGTCGAGGGAATTTTTTGTTCCAAATCTTTTGTATGCTTCAAGAATCTCTTCAGGTATAGCAGCAACCAGGTGGGAATAAACCTTAAATTATATACAGCAGCATACGTATGCTTGCGCGTGTAAGAAATGTTGTTCGAAAAACCTTTAATTTCTTTATTACCAACTGGTACCCTCGTTCTAGGAGCTCTCATCCTGATACTGGAGTTCAGTGAAAGTGCTTCTCGCATATATCAGCGCAATGTCTTCATTCTAACAATGGGTGGTGTCAAACTGTCAACTAGCCATGTTCTTAGATGCATCACAGACGCTTGCAATGTACTAGCTACTAGTTGGGTAGACTTTTCGTTGGAAAAGTCCGCCTGCGTAGCGTCCTGAGCCCTCTTCTTTTCTAAGTGTTAATTTATGTTAATCTAACCTTCGTCGGCTTCGCTTTGTCCTGGATATTCACATACTTTGGTTCAAGAAATTAATTCATGGATCCACTAAGCCCAAGAATACCGGAAGCATGAGTAAATTTACAGAAAATATTTTTTCAAGATATTTACAGTCTGTATGTATTAAAAGATTATAATTTATTCGCTTATTTTGCTTTTGCTTTACTTATATAACTCTTCTCTTAGGCGATGTTCACTTAAAAAAAACATTACTTCTTATTCTGCTACTGAGGGTTGTTGCAGGACTTTTAAGATTCCCCACACTCCAGACTCCTCCTCTAGTCTATTCTCAAATGATTGTCTACGAACCCTCCTTACCCTATGCTCCCAATCCATCTAATCCACCTTTCAAGTAATGACTTTCTTAAGAGAGACCTTATCATTTTTTCAAAATCTCCATCTCCACTCAATACAATGGTTTTCTCTTTTCATTTTCAGTCTCTTAAATGATTACCTTCCACTTACGTTCCACAGTGCCTCTTAGGAAGAAGGATACTCTCCCACAAACTTAATTCAATTCAATTCGCCGCATTACCGGCTAAGTACTGCAATTAAAGTCATCACACTCATTTGCAGACAATACAAGCACCAGCACTGAAGCACCAGAGAGCCACCAGCAATGAACACATCAAGAGTGAATTGTGCCTTAGTGGTGAGTGAACCGGTTGATGATGCTGGTGCTGCTGCTTCGTCTCCGTGAGAAACGCCACGAAACGCAGAAAAATAATAGAAAACCACACACAACACAACACAACAACTCAACACCACCAAGTGTCTCCGTCACAACAACAGCTGGGTGTGCAGCAGCGCGCTCTCTCTCTCGAAGAGTGTTTGTCCTAGAACTCAGTCAGATTTTTTTTTTGTTATGTATACGCCACAGAAATTCGCCGCGCCGCCTCATCATTATCATCACATTCACCTCACAGCTGGATCGAATGTGACAACAGCGGTGAGAGCAGGCAGATGGAAACAGATGAGAGTTGGTTTTTTTTTTTTTTTGTAGGTTATGTTGTATAGTATACGTCACAGAGTGTTAAAGTGAGTCGAAGTAGTCCCTCGGCCAGAGCCAGAGTGCCAGAGTCTCATTCAACAAACATTTTTTATAAAACTCGAAACCCGTTCAGGTCCGTCTTCAGTTCGTGCTGGAGAATTCCATTGGAAAGTTCGCGCGCGTAATGTGAGTTTTTGGGGCTCGATAGATGGGTTTTAGTTTTTTCTCCATTCTCTCCTGTCTCTCTGTTGGTGGACTCTCGCTGCTAGTGAGAGTGTATTGTTGTGTTTTGCAAAATTTTTGTTTATTGTGTGTCGACAGTAAAAAATCCGGGAAGTTCTAGTCTTGCTTGCTTTTCATTTCTTTTTCATCGGCAACATCCGATTCGAAAGGCTTTGATCCAAGCCGAGGGGGACAGGCTAGTGGGCCATAAATACTAGTAATCATCTTGATCTCATTTTTTCTTCATTCACACACAGCTGATGGAGAGGGGTATCGTCGACGGAAGGAGGACACTTTTCCTTTAGCTCCTCGTCTGTGTGTGTTGAAGTTGAGTTTCAAGTCGGGATGATTGTGTATGTGTGTGTGGTGAGAATTGATTAAATTCGGGAAACACCATAAGATACTCTTTTTTGTTGATTCTTATTTCCCTTTTATATCGCCCTTACCCCCACCTCGCTCTTTCTAATCTAATGACGTATGTGTATCCTTAGGGACCGAGGAAGAGAGCACACGAGAATCATCGTTTAAATCGTATCCGCTTGTGTTTGCCATAAAGACAACAGGATATCTGCATTGAGGCTGAAGTAGAGTAGAGTGCGCGTTAAGAGCGGAAATGAGGTGAATGTAAATATTTATCTTTGAATGTTTTTTTTTTCTATTTTTTTTTTTGCTACGAAGAGACATCTAGTGTGCAATTTCGAATAAGCTAAGTGATATGTGATTTGTTATAACGTAATAACGATAAAAAGATTGAATATCCTACGCGTAAAAATTACGAAAAAGAATAAAAAAAAGCCTAGAAGCACACACATGCTGCATGTTTATGGTTGTCATAGCTGAAAGGAGCATCCAGACGCAAGGCATGAGTCAAGCCATTAAGGAGTACCTACACTCATTGCCGTTGTTATCGTCGTCGTAATTTTATATCTATCTCTAAAGGTATGTACTATCCTAGTTCCGTATTTGAGGTTGCTTTTTATTCTCGGAAAAACGTTACAATTTTGATGGGTCTTTTAAATTTTACTTTACCTTCAGAGATGAAAGATGCATTGTCATCAAATTTGGTTTTGTTTTTATATCGCTTTACGTCGTCGTTCAGTTGTGCGTGATTTGAATATGATATAAGGTTACAATAGCATCCACTCATTTGGGAGTTAAATGGGAGTTTTTCTCCACATTTGGTTCGAGATACGTATGGTTGGGTTACACAAACGATTTTAAATGGGTTTCCAATGATAAGATTTGGAGAGTGAGTATGTACGACTGGTTATGCTGATTAGGATGCTTGAAATGACGTCTTCGGTTAGAATATTAAATCGTAAATGCGAAAACAGCTGTTGTGAAGATATTGTAGGGCGTTTGTTAAAGAGCAGCACGACATTGCACATTAGAATGTTACGTTTACCAGTTTGGGTATGCCAAAGGGAAAATGCTGATTTATCATTCTTAGATGCAAAATAGACACCAATTCTACCAGGCCGGAAATGCAGACTTCAGTGAACAATAAGTAAGAAGATAGGTTGGGCGATACTGTTTAGAGACTATAGGCGAGGTTAAGTAGATTATAAAGATAGGCCTTAATCAAACAGTTGGCACCATCGAACCTGCCTGGTCTAGAGGACTATATGCATTTTTTGTGGGAATGACCAAAGCGAAGGGTTTAAGGGACCAGATTTGGCTGCATCAGGTGGAAGGAAAAAAGGCAGAATTACTCCTAAGTCGAAAAAATCCTAGTGACTATAGTTCCATAAGCATCCTACCTTGCCTGTCAAAGATTTTAGAGAAGATCTTAGCAAAACAAATACTCCAACATTTGAACGATGATGGTCTTATGCCTCCATATCAAGCTAATTTCAGGAAAAATCATAGCCGCTCTACTGCCTTGGTTAAGATTTTGGATGACAAATGTAAGACTCCAATCTGATAGAGATTATGTATTATATTTGCTGGCACTTTGTTTACTTTGACAAAGTCAATCATATGATTTTATGTCAGAAACTGGTTTAATACTTCGGATTTAGTCATACGGCTATGGGTCTTATAAAAACGTATCTTTCAAGCAGGACAAATTGTGTGGAGACAAATTTTCAGAGCGAACATTTTCCTGCTAGGAGTGCCAGAAAGTTCCATATTGGGTCCCATACTTTTGTGTGTGTTCATAAGTGACCTCTCCAAAGTGTGTAAAAACGTATTTTACTATCTCTGCGCCATTTTTAGAATCTGTAACAAACCTGGAATATATACATATAGTCACTCAAGACTTTTCTAGCAACGAGTATGTAAATCTTGCGGTTGGTCGCATTTGTGGAACGCTCAAATTAAATCAAAATGCGTTTAGCATGAACTGATTCATCTCATAACGATCTTTTTTAAAGTCAATAAAGTGACCGTTAGCTCTATCAAGAGCTGTGTGACCTCTTATGCGGTACATTTTATTAGGTCAGCCATTTTGGTGATATTATCCAAAACAATTCCCTGAATGAAGTCTTGTGTCCACTCGTGCTTCACGTTGTGGCAACTCATTTCATTTCCCTATATACCGTCGAGCCCTTACGTCGATGGTTTAGTGAAGTTTACTGTTTGAAATAATTGCATAAATAAACAAAATTTGTGAAGTAAGTAAAAATGTAGTGTTAAGTCAGGACAAGTCCTTCCACCTTGTTGTTTTTCAGTGTTTTTTATTACGGTATTGATTTCTTTATTATTGAAGGTTGTGGCGCGTATTCGGGCATTTGTTACGTCGGACGATTCAGTTTGACTTGAGTGCGTATTGCTAGCGAATATACGCTTCAAGATCGTAGCAAAATGTCCCTTTCGTCTTCATTCGAATTTAGCAAGGAACCGTATAAGCGTTTTACTGAGTGTTGGCTATAACTGGGGTTACTTGACAGCTCTTTTGTGACTCTGCTGATGCACCTTCTTCTGCTTCTATGGCCAATATATTAATGTAACTATGCTGGTCACGTCGCACGCTACGCTGCAAAAAAAAAATACAAATATTTGGCGCAACAGCTCTTTAAATTGACAGGGCCTAGCCTCTCGCAACCACTCACGTTATATTTTTCACACGAATGGAAGGGACCTACAGTTTAATGCCGAATCCGAACGGCGATTTGAGAAGCTTTTTCGTGACAACAATACTCTCTGATTTTTGTCAGACGCTCGCGAGAGGTGGGACCGTGAAAAAACTTTTTGGTATTTTCTGGGATTCGAACTTGGAACCTCATGCGTAGTGATCCGACACACTAACCACTTACGCCACGGCGCCCCACGCTACGCTGCACTTCTCTCATTTTCAAGCGATAAAACGACTTTAGGTCGCTCCTCCGTACTGCTGGCGAAGCCGTAATAAGGGCTTTCAGGTTTCGTCAGAAAGTTACGTGCTATGGCTTCCCTGCGATTGGCTCACAATTCTCTCTGCACCAGGTGTAAAAACAAATTTGAAAGTTCTTCAATGGTTTTGGATGGTGGCGGGCAGTGAGCTGCTGATTATTTTCACACTTTGCAAAAGGTGATCATTTACATCTTGGCGCACTGACGGATCCTTTAGTCGATCGATGTTATACCTAGGCGTTCTCATGTTGTCATGCAATCTTCGACCGGCAGCAGTACGTAATTGGATGGTAGCTGCCATATGATGGTGATCCCTTACACGTTGCTCGTTTGTTTCGGACGTCCAGGACGCTACTTCTGCAGCGGCGACTTATGAAAAAATTGTCGATTTGATTGGCGGTAACTTGCCTGTCTGTTGACATCCAGATAGCCTTATGGCAGCTCATGTGTTCAAATAAATATTTGCATAAAATAAACAAATGTGTCCAGGCATAATAATAGCAGTATATGGACATCATCCCTGAGGTTCTTCTAAAACTTAACATCTGAGTTTCAAACCACTACACCAATCTTTCTATTTTTGTCTATTCCTTCCAACGAATTCACTGTGTAAAAGATTTTAAGGGTATTCCTTGCCCTTTGAGAGTGCGCAAATTATATAAAAACTTCAATATGCTAATTGGCGTTGCAGCATATCCTTCGTTGTATTTATTATGTTAGAAAGAAAAAAGTTCTTAACAGTTAGTAATCCTAAATTGGCCGTTGCATTTAAAGTGTTATTTACATTCGGCCACGGAAAAGTAAAAATGTTTGATAACCGGGAAAGAGGTATAATTGCTCGGATAATATAAAGCATATGTAGACACTTAAAATTGCACTTCATTTCAAAGCTAAAGTATCTACATAAATTCATGATTTTGATTAAATCTCTGGAGTCATCCATTTGATTAAGGTTTTGTTGCTTATTGTTTATACAAACATTCAAAGTTGTGAAATCGCATTTTATTTCTGTTCTCAATATGCGTAGAAATCGAATATGCATAAGTTTAGTCTTTTTGGAGAATATTATTAGTTAGGACAACACCGGACCAATTGATTGAACTCTAATTGCAAAGTTTGGATTGCGCAGTTGACATATCGGTGACATACAACGATGGCAATATCATTGACATAGTACAGGTTAATGCCATTTGCCCACTGATAGCATATCATTGACGTAAATAAGAAAAAGATGCGATCCCAAAATCGAACCTTGAGATACTCCAGACGAAGTAGACTGAAATTTGCTCAAACTATTCGATATTTTAACATTAAAAACTCAGCCACAGAGATAACTAATAAACTATTCCAAGGTTCGACCTTGAATAATTCCAAATCATACTATATTATAAACTATATTGTAACGTTCATTTTATTAACACGGACGCGTTCAATTTAATAGCGCAGCGATCAACAAATATACTAATGAACACTTTCGCTCACAAGACTGATAGTGAGACCAACTCCAATCTTTCACGTTTATCCCATATCACTCTTTTTTCTTATACATGCCTATTGCCTTCTTTATATTCACTTCACCAATACGAATAGGGGATTCACATTCTCAAATTTGTTTGACAAGCACGGCATGATTGCCATGATTTTGATAATGTGAACGTTCCATCCAGCGGCATGTCAAACATGCTGGATGGATTTCACAATGTTTTGATATTTTGCTCGCATGACAAACAAATTTGAGAATGTGAACGTTTGCTTGTCATGCCGGGAAGAAATTCAATTTTCAAGAAACTTTCAACCGGTGCGCATCGTAAATTCTGATTTTTGGAGAGAGTTTTTTGAAATGTATAAAAGGTTTCCAGAGACATGGCAAATTAAAAGCGAAGATTATGAACGCAAAATAAAAAAGTAAGGCGTATGAAATTCTTCATAGGTTTCTGCGTTCATCCTGAGATCATTTTTATAATCACCAGGAGAGATCAATCTTAATTCGTTCAGTAAATTAATAAAAAGAAAAATTTGGTCGCTTTTTTAGCCATTCCTTAGTCCAAATTCGCTTCCTCTCATTTGCTTTCCCTTTTTCTTCTTTTTCTTTATCTTCTAAAATTGCATCGATTACGAGAGATGCGATTACAACATCCACCATGGCTGAAATTCTAATCAGAACTGATGTTTGACAAATGCGAATGCTAATGGTTTTCATCCATCAAACATTCATCATGCCGTGCTTGTCAAACAAATTTGAGAATGTGAACCCCCCTAATTTCAAAATCAAAAATTGTAAACAACTGCACTGTATGAGTATGAGCGACTGTATTTTATATGATTATTCTTTTCACTGATCGCTGATCGATTTCTTTGTGGTACCATCGTGTCTGAAGAGAATGGTTTGTGATGTTCGCGTATTGAGAGGGGCCGAACTGTCAACTGATCATCACTTAGTGCTGTGCATATTGTATCTTAGCGAGAGAGTGCTTCCCCTACCAAAGCGTAAACCAAGGATGGTTACACGCATACGATGGGAGAGGTTACAGGACGATGAGATACGGGAGACATTTGCGCGGCAAATATCTGAGAGGTTTGAACGAATTCCAACTGTTCCATCAAATGTAGAGGAAGAATGGCAACTGTTTTCAACAGCGGTTATTGCCTCTGCGGGAGATGTTTGTGGAGTGAAGCGGCTTGGTGTGGCGGCTGGTGGTGAGGAAAGAACTGCTTGGTTTAAGACGCCCGGAGTTCAAGAAGCCATCAGAGAGAAGAAGAGAGCCTTTAAGGTGTGGATTCACTTGGGGGACTCCGATTCTCGAAATCGGTACACTGAGGCGCAAAGAACTTGCAAATTAGCTGTGAAAACAGCGAAAGAACAGTCTTGGAAGGAGTTTGGCGAGAAATTGGAACGTGACCACAGATCTGGAAATAAGATGTTCTGGCAGACCGTCCGCCGACTAAGAGGAAAAAAGTTGAATATCGTTGAGGATGACAGACCTATGGTTGAGAGTTGGGCGGAAAGTAGTCCTACGGTAGAGGAAGTAACTTTGGCGATCAAAGCGCTAAAAGTTGGTAAATCTGCTGGTGTGGATGAAATTCGGCCAGAAATGCTCAAGGCTTTAGGTAAAGAGGGAGTTTAATGGCTCTCGTGTCATTAAAGTGGCCTGGGAATGCTGTGAAACACCTGGTGATTGGCAAATGGGGGTGATAGTTCCTCTTTTTAAAAAAAGGAGACAAAAGAGATTGCGCCAACTATAGGGGTATATCCATTTTAAGTGTTCCTGGAAAAGTCTTCGCTAAGGTGCTAGAAAAGCGTTCCAGAGCTCTAGTTGAGGACAGTTTGGGGAATGAACAGTGCGGTTTTCGTCCCGGTAGAAGCACAACCGACCAGTTGTTCACTCTCAGAATGGTTCTTGAGAAGGCCTGGGAGTATGCCAAACCTGTCTACACTATTTTTGTGGCTTTGGAAAAAGCATATGATACGGTTCCTCGAGGGAACCTCTGGAGTGTTCTGCAGGAGTATGGGATTGATGGTTCCCTGTTAAGGGCGATTCAGTCGTTATATACAAACTGTAGAAGCTGTGTTGGGATAAACGGTGTTAAATCAATACCTTTCACTGTGGGTGTTGGACTCTGCCAGGGGTGCGTTTTGTCACCTCTCCTCTTCATTGTATATATGGATTGGATGTTACAGCGCAGTCGTGGCGGGGAATGTTTCAAAGTGGGAGACCTAAGGATTAGTCATCTGCTCTTTGCGGATGATTTGGTCATCCTTGGGTCCTCTCAAACCGAACTTCAGCGTGCACTCGAAAGGTTTGTAGCCGTTTGTGATGATGCTGGAATGAAGATCAACGTGAACAAATCGGAAGTAATGGTCGTTTCCTAAAAAACCCATTCAGTGCACTCTGCATGTTAGTGGAGTCCCACTGAAGCAGGTGGAGAAGTTTAAGTACCTCGGGGTCTTATTCACGAGTGATGGGAGGAGCAATGCCGAGTTATCCTGTAGAATTGGCCAGGCTGGATCAATTTTGAGAGAGCTTGGCCAATCTGTTATAAGGAAGGCCGAACTTAGTGTTCAAGCTAAGCTATCGGTTTTTAACTCGGTGTATGTTCCAACTCTCACTCTCTCTATGGTCATGAAATTTGGGTAGTGACCGAAAGAATAAGATCACGGATACAAGCTGCCGAAATGTGTTTCCTTCGCGGTGTTGTTGGAATAACTCGTAGGGATCGAGTGCGCAACACCAGAGTACGCGAGGCGCTCAATGTTGAGCAGCTACTTCTCCGAACGGAATGATCTATGCTTCGATGGTTTAGTCACGTAGTGCGTATGCCCCCAGACCGGCTTTCGAGACCTGCCATGGTTGCCGTGCCATCAGGTAAGCGACTCCGCGGAAGGCCTAGAAATAGATGATTGGATCAAGTCCGACATCTCTCCTGGAGCTACTTAGGGATTCCTCCTGATGAATTGGAGTCAATGGCGGAGTATCGAGAAGGATGGAGAGTCCACCTGAGCATCCTACCCCCGCGACCCTCATGAAGGATTAGCGGGCCATTGAAAATGAATGAATGAACGAATTCTTTTCACACCCAGCGGGTATTACAAGTTCAAAAAGAGAAAAGAACGCTGAAATGCTGTTCGTAGAAGGAATAGTGTTAAAACTTTTTATTTTTATTTTATTTTCCAGAGTTTGTGCAGAGCTTTCATTTTTTGTTTGTTGTGTTTTTTTTTACTATTATTATATTTTTACTTGCACCTACAATATAGGCCAAGTTTTGTAATCGTGAAAAAATGCAAGATTTTAATCAAAAATGATATTACGATGGTAGAGAAACTTGAGTCTGTTTCGCAATTCTGCCCGTCTCCGTCTGTCTATCTGTCCGCCTGTACTTTGGACTGGAGCCTAAACGGCTGGGCGGAATTGCTTAAAAGTTCATATCTGAGATTTGTGGGCTTATACCCCTAGGTGGAATCGGAATTTTCATTGTAGCCCCAAAAATAACGGTACTTTACTTAAGGTTGATTTTGCAAAAAGTCGATTTTCTCAAAAATGGCTCCAACGATTTTGTTCAAATTTCATATTTGGTTTAGCTCACATATATGCTATCAGATGGCATACCAGGTTTTTGGCTTAAAAGTATAGCAGTACTTTACTTAATAACCGATTTTCTAAAATTGGCTATTTTTCGGCTAGTTCTCAGTCGGTTTTGTTCAAACTTAATATCTGAGCAACGTCTCTATCAGCCGTGGCGTAAGTGGTTAGTGTGTCGGATCACTACGCATGAGGTTCCAAGTTCGAATCCCAGGAAACACCAAAAAGTTTTTTCACGGTCCCACCTCTCGCGAACATCTGACAAACATCCGAGAGTATTGTTGTCACGAAAAAGCTTCTCAAATCGCCGTTCGGAGTCGGCATTAAACTGTAGGTCCCTTCCATTCGTGTGAAAAATATAACGCACACAACACGAGTGGTTGCGAGAAGCTAGGCCCTGGCACTTTAAAGAGCTGTTGCGCCAAATATTTGTATTTGTCTCTATCAGCGTCGATGAAACTGATGAGAAAATAAATTTCCCAATAGAGCTTTTAAATTCTTTGACGCCTTAAGGTATGCCGTCACATAAATTACGCTTGCGAGTTGGAACTATCGTTATGTTGTTGCGAAATATTTATGTAAAAAAAGGACTTCGTAATAGAACACGTTATTTGTGAAATAACTTGGTAGACACACCATAGTGTAGCAACATTAACCAAAAAGTTATTCTGCCGAAAATTGATTTGACTATGGCAGGTTATTTTGAACTACCATTTGATTGAGCGAAGACAATTTCCAATCATATTGGCCTTTTCTATGACAATAATTAAAAGCCAAGGTCAAACATTTAATTTAGTTGGACTTAATGTGAAGAGTCAAGTATTTGCACATGGGCAACTGTATGTGGCAATGTCTCAAGTTCGTCGTAAAGAAAATTTCAAAATATGTTCAGGAAAAAATGAGAAAATAAGAAAACGTTGTATATTCAGAAGTCTTAACTTCCTAATAAAAAATAAACTGTTGATAGAAAATTATAGCAACATTATTTATAGTAATTTACTGTACAATAAGATTGAAGGGAATTTATGAATAGCGAACTATTCATCTACAGAGGTAGGCATTTAATCTTCTAACTACACTGAGCTTTTGTTGGTAAATATAATTCATAAAGTTCGTTTTTTATCTTATATTTCTGCAGATTAAACTCTGTGAAAATGTTCGTCGTTTTCGACAGGGGTCAGCTAGTGATTTAATATCTTATATGGTATATTAATACGTGAACATCGAAACGTATAGTACGTTTTTTTAGTATTTATTGTAAAAGAGCGGGAGTGAAACTTATATCATTTGAAAGGTACTGCGCCATTCATGTGCACAAAAAAAAAAATCATGTGTGTATATTACCATTAAGTTAGGTAGGTAGGTAGTACAAAACGCTCTAATCAATTAAATGAAAGAATTTTGATCACGTTCATGGCTGTGTGAGCTAAGATCTCTTTTCCTTCCCTGCACGGGAGAATATTACAAAAAAAGTTATGCAAACAAATATGTATGGTACATAGCTTTGTTTCTTTTGTTGTGTGTTTATTTCCCCTCGGTCGAATTTCGACCACACGCGATACTAGTTGATTATTTTACTGCGGCTTAGAGCATAATCCTTTTTAAATTCAACAAAACTTACCAACGAGTGCGGTTGATAATTTTCCGATTACTTCGTCTATCACAGGTAGAATTGATATTAAGTCAATAATTGAGAACATTGTACATTGTATCTACTTAACAACTTTTTTCTACTATAACTTGCTCGGGAAACAATTTAGTTGAAACGACATGTCAACAAATTGGGATATTACAGGCGATATTACTTTTCTTATGTCATCAGTATCTGCCGATTCTGTAAGCTCAGTTGAGTATCTATTGGCAATGTCTTGTGTATTTGCAATCGATGAAAAATTCCTTCTAATTGTATCAATCAAGGTATTCGTTGTTTTGTCGAAAATTTTGTTCATCAATCTCCATGTGATAGTCCTGTGTAAATCAAACTCTCCTCATTCGTATGTTTAGATCAGACAAAATCCAGAGACAAACTCATGGAACTGGAAAGAGTGAGGAAACTGTCATTGTTAGTCTTACAGCCTTGTCTGGAAGGAATAAGGAAGTACTAACTGGGCGAGGAATAAGAGGAAAATACCGGAGTTTAGTACACCTTCTGTTGATGGTATCCCGCTCAGATTGTCCGATAGCGAAAACACCTGGGCCTTGTACTTGACAAAAAGCTCAATTGGAGATTAAATATAGAGGAAAGAATTAAGAAAGCAACAATAGCCTTTTACTCATGTAGTAGAATTTTTGGTAGAACCTGGGGACCCTCCCCCAAAATCATACTATGGATGTATACGGCTATAGTTAGACCCATACTGACTTACGGCAATCTAGTATGGTAGCCAGCTGTCAACAAATCCACCAACTTAAAGACAATCACCAAAGTTCAAAGACTAGCGTGTATTGGCATCACCAGTGCAATGAGGACAACCCCAACCGCAGGGCTCGAGGCTATCCTCAACCTGCTACCGCTAGACATCTTTATACGAACACCATAATGGCGTTAATTCACTTTCAAATACGAATTAACGCCATAATCCACTTATGGCTTTAATTCACTTTCAAATGAGAACTTAAGCCATCACTTAATGTGAACTAACGCCATATGGTGTTAATTCACATTCAAATATGAACTAATGCCACAAAATATTTTTGAGCTCTGAAGCACAGCCAGTGCAATGCAACAGTTTTGATAAAACTTTATCAGTCCAATGTCACACCACGATCGGCTCACGTTTAGTCCACAATGGACTTTTGACCCACCTGGGCCAACAGTCCACAACATTTAGGGCCATAGTTCCATAATCTTAAAGAAGAAGTGGGCCATAAGTTCAAAACTATTCTTATGACTTATATGGCGCAGGGACATAAGCACCAGATTTTTCTTTTGGGATTTATGTCCCACCCCATCGAGACATTAATTCCAACATTTTTTTGACGGAAATGGGACATAAGTCCCAAATTTTCGGAGATTTAATATCTATACATTTTACGGCGTATAAACAGTGAGGTAGGTATGGGGGGGCATGCTGCCCCCCTGCTGCCTGGGGTCGCTGTTGGATTTGAGGTGGGTGCGAGGTTGAGTGAGAAACATGGATATTAAGGAACTTTACATACACCCATCCTCGCACCCACCTCAAATCCAACAGTGACCCCAGGCAGGGGAGTTGCAGGGAGGCAGCATGCCCCCCATACCTACCTCACTGTTTATACGCCGTAAAATGTATATACCTATGTATGTATCTATGTCGATATACATATGTACTAAGACACATACATTATTAGTTATTGTAGGTTACTTCCCTCTCCATGCTTTCGAGTGTATACCAAGTTCCCATAAGAAAGTGAAGTTCATTCCCATCTTTATAGGTGAGAAATAACTTCATAAGACTTTAGTTCACATTCAAATGAGAACTTAGGCCACTTTCTAAAACGAACTAACACCATATGACTTTAGTTCTCATTTGAAAGTGAAATAAGGCCATAAGTCGATTATGGCGTTAATTCGCATTTGAAAATGAATTAGCACCATTATGGCGTTAGTTCATATGGCCTAAGTTCACGGCACCTGTTTTACAAGCAGAGGTCTTAGCAGTGGCAACAGCCTCCCGTGAGTCTGTGGTAAGGGCAATACCGCCAAAAGGTATCACCATCTTTATCGACAGCCAGGCAGCTATAAAAGCGATTACTGCCATAGAAATTAAATCGAAGCTTGTGAAGTGTTGTCGAGAAGAGCTCAGGGTTCTTGGAACACAGCACAAGGTATCGCTCTGTTGGGTCCCTGGACACGAAGGTATCCCAGGCAATGAGAAAGCCGACGAGCTGGCGAGAATCGGTTCAGCAGCCCCAACAGAACAAGTTGACCCCCCTGTGTGTATCCCGCCTTGCACACTTAAGCTCGCTGCAGGGAATAAAGCCACTGAGGAGGCGAACACAAGATGGAACTCCATGGAAACTTGCGCCATCACTAGGAAGCTATGGCCATCTTTCGACAAAGCAAAGACCGATAGAATCATCCGTAAAGATAGGAAATCCCTTTCCACCCTCGTGGGCATCATCACGGGGCACAACACTCTGCGGTACCACTTGAAGTAACTACTCCTGACGGAGGAGGAACTCTGCAGAGGCTGTGGTGACGAGGAAGTTTTTGAGGACACAACCCACTTCCTGTGCCACTGTCCGAGTCTTCAACACTCCAGGAAAAAGTTCCTTGGTAAATATTTTATCTAGGATCTCGAGGAACTCTCCGGCGTTTCAACAGAAAAGATGTTGAACTTCATCAAATCATCAGGGTGGTTTGTATGCAGAAATGAAGTAAGTGACTGAGTTAGTAGTTCTTAGTTTCATTAGGTAAGGGATTACTTTTTCCCCCATGGGTACCACAATGGGTCAACGCTGACCTGAGTGTGGCAGAGAGCGTCCTTCCTGCCAGTCCACATACCTAACCTAACCTAACTGGGCGAGGAGCAGTTAATCTTTCTAGAATAACCTCAACGTTTTTCGAAGTCATATATGCAGACCACAGCACTAATGTTTTTGATAGGAATTGCTGCCATACGTCTGTCAAAAGTTTTGGGAGCAGAATCTCTGGTTAAAGTTGTGGTTCTGGGAGTGGTACCTACAAATGAACATCCACGGATGTGTACAATTAACCGATGCAAGGGTCTACGTACAATCTCTCACAGGGTTGTAGAAAAAGTCTGGGAATTCAAATGATTGATATTAGTAGCAACAAGAACCGGAAACAACTACTTTACAACCGAGCATACACCTAAAAGATAAAGAGGAAAACACACTTTTTGTTTCTTCTCTTCGGGGGATTATTGTACATTACGGGATAAATGTAAGTATTAAATTAGCACAAACGAAGGTCAAGTGTGATAATACTGTATGAGATTTCCAGTAATTTCGGCAGAACCAGTAAATGGATTTAATAAAAACAGGGGATAGAAAAGTCGAGTTCGATTTTCAAGTGGAGCCATACCCAAACCATTTCTTTTAGGAAAATAGGCACTTAACCTACGCGGCATCATGCTTTAGTTCTAATCAACTCTTGAGGAGAATTCTTCTCAATTGCTCTGTGCTTTTTGGGCAAGTTAGCGTTGGCTGTACAACTGTCGCTTATTCGAAGTGTATGACCAATCCATTGACAGTTAAGTTTGAGAATGGTTCCTAAGGCATCGGAGTACACCCCATTGAGTTATGCTGCACCCATTGCCATGGAAGTTAGTTTTAAATAAACTCATTTTTACCATAGAAATCGCCGAATGTAGGGCGTAGGGTGGTTGCTACCTCGGTATCGGAAAATACTCTCTAATATTTTACAACTCGCTTTTACCAAGCTAGCTTCAAGGACTGAGAGCTTTGAGCTATATGTTAATCTGGTTAAAATAGGACTAAACTTAATGGGAAGGAAGGATATCCAGTGTAATTAATGATTTTTGAAAAAAAAAACCCAAGTGGTAGCATCCCTCGATATCACGGGTAAGTGCAGAACCTCCGCTTAATGGAAGTACCAGCATGTGGGATAGAACAAAGTATGTATCACAAATTGAAATTTCAATCTGCATTGTCAGTCAGATAGCAATCAAATCTTTCGCACCCCAATTGGTGAAATCTATGGTAGCAAAAGACTGCATCTGTTAATAGTCAAACAGTTGTATTTGCTATGCATCTGACCATTGTGATATCCTGGGATACTGCGTGGCTGATGAATTGGGTAGACAAGGCTCACTGGTTACAAAAAGCCAGCATTTAGGCAATGCCGAAGCACCCATCTCAGTGTGATGTTCCTAGGCTTCTGTGCCCAGTTCTAGATCGCAGCGGAACAAAACTCACAATCATTATCTTGGAAGAAGTTGTTAAGATGTGTAGGAGAAGCAGAATAAAATTCGTTTGAAGACGCCTTCCGTTGCACATGTCAGGAGGGGCCAGTTAGGAGATTACTTCTTCAATAATCTAAACGATCTAAATAGAACTTACATTGCCAAAACTCGTGGAGTTCCAGGTTCCAGGAGTAAATAATAGGGATCGAAATGCACCATAGGTTTTTGCTGATCTTGTGGATTAAGGACCATCTCCTAAGTATCTATCTATTTGTCTATTTATCTATCTATAAATCCATCCATTTATTTATAGGTTAGGGTTAGATAAATATGGTGTCTGCATACGAGATACAGTACTCACGCGGATCTCTTTGGATCTATTGTGCTCCTGATGTGTAAAATATACTGAAAGGAGAAGTAAAGGTAAAGGGGGTTTGTGTAGGGTTAGATATTTAGTACGGATTATTAAAATGCCTCTCTGAACCATTCTGAACTCAATATGAAGTTCACGATATCTTTTGGTGGCTTGGTTTACAGATCGCCCATGTCATTGAAGAAAAACTTACTGAGGACCGTCTTCGTCTTCGTCTTCGTCCTCGTCCTCCTAACTGTTTTTTTTTTATTATTATTCAAAATATATTTCGGACTAAGATTGCATTGTTTTATAAACTTCTTCCAGAATTTTTTAAAACGTCGACTGATCATCAAAAAAAAAAAAATACAATTTTGTAGCTTTAACGTAACCTCAGCCAAGGCCTTGACTTTCTAGAAAATTGTAGAACGTTGAATACAATCACTTCGGTCAGCAAGGTAGTGTTTCTCGATAACATGTCTGACTGATGATTTGTTGTTGCGTTTACTTTTATGAGTAGAGAACATATTTATTCCAACTGAAATGTTATAAGTATTAAAACAAAGACAAAAAATCATAGACAAGGTCAAGCTGTAAGCAAGGACCCTTATTTAATACCCCTTGTCTGGTACCTCTTTAAAATAAACACAAAACACTGCAAAGGCCTATAAAGTGCTATCAAAACACAACCAAATTGCCGCTATAAAATATACCATCAGTGAAACAACGTAATAAGCCAACATGTCGTTAAATTTTGCAAAATCCCATCAACACCCCTCAACACTCTGAAAATACGTTTTGGTTAATGATTGTACTGCAACTGTCTTTCATCATAAACTTTGCCGAACCATAAATAACACCACCACAGTGGATAGCTGTCGCTATCACTGTCTCCATGTTCCACGAGAGTTAATCATCATCAATCATTTCAGAGCAATACAATGCAAATATTTGCCAACCAATTTGCAAGTTCTTTTTTAGAATGAGGTAGTTAGGTGGCATACCACAACAACCGAGAGGGGTATACTCAAAAGTACCCGTACCATCTCGGGTGAGATATTTTGTGTAAATATTTTCAAAACCTGTAACTAATTTTTTAATAGAGTGTTGATTCGTATAAATTAGTTCATCGGTAACTATAAACTAAACAAGACTTTGAATTATTTATTTAACTTTTTTTTTTTGGTCCAAAGTGCACACTATTACTACGTGACACCTTAGCCTATTTGAACTGTTTACACACCTACATACCGATTAAAGTACGAGTAGAAAAATAAAAAAAAAACTAACGTAAGCAATTTCCAGCCCCTTTGGAGTTATTTACCCATGAAAACAGCACTTAGCACGACTGTCAAGGTAAATCGATTCATTACTTCTACTCGAGCTGACAAAAAGATGCGCATCGTCGGTTGGAAATCTACCAAGAGAGTGTATCACACTCTCGGCCTCACACAGTAAACGTCTTAACACGCCTTAGCACTTAAAAAAAAAAAAAAATCGAAGAAGATGTTGCGTATAGCGTTGCGCGCTGTACAATTGATACTCACTTATATGCTTGTCAAAAAAAACCGACGCAAAAAAAAAAGACCTGAATTTAAATTCAATTTATTTAAATTTCCAAAGGCGCTGGGGAGCAATGAGGAAAAGCCCAACGATGAAGAAGAAAGTATCTTTACACACAGGCATAGGCATGAACTTGGACGAGCGCCAAACCGTCGTCGTTGTAGAGCAGCATCGAAAGGCAAAATCGCATTTAATCTAATTTCCCTCCATCAATTTACAACTTTTCTCAATAAAATGTTGTGATTACATTAATATAATTGAATTTGTGTTTTTTTGTCGCGCTCTTACCGCACACACAGTAGTGTTTTTTGAAGAAAAATAAGACAAGGTAAGTTCTAAAATCCATTGAGGGGTAAATTATATTGCATCTTATCGCTACTCCAAGAATCATTCAGCTTGAGCACAGAGTTTGCACATTTTGCAATGGAGTGTTAGTAGACAGTGCTGGCCAAAAAGATATACCCAACATATGTATATACCTATCGTGGAATCTGACGCATCTGACTTCACGTTGGTATCGTAGAATTCGTCGAGGATGTTTCCTTATCGACTAGTAGGTTGAGTAGGAGGTGCCGCTCGTAAAACAGTTTTTTTTGTGATAAGTGACATCAAGGACGTTTGTGCTTTCGGCGCAAAAAAATTAAAAAATAAAAGGATGTCAAAGGACTGATATTTTTATTTATTTGATGACGTAAAACTTATCGTCAACTAAAAAACAAACGTATTGGGACATGTGGATGACGTATTAAATTGTTCAGGATCCTTTTTCAGACAATAGTTTTCCCTCTCCTTCTCTGCTTTCTTTCTTGGTCGGTGGTGCCAAGGCCAACCTATTGAACTCAGTTTTTGTTGAAAAATTTCCCATAATCTTTCTAACAATTTCACGTGGCCTTTTGCAATAGGGGAATATGTACATACATATGTATGGTGTATACACATAAGCATATATGAGGTCCTGCACCAGAAACAACCAAATCCGCATAAATTTGCTGCGTATGTCAAATGCATGGAGAATTCGATCCGTTCGTTTTCCACGATCCAGTGAAACTTCAGCGGATTCTGCGATGCAAATTTTCAGTTTTTAGTGAAATTTTCCCAGACGAATTCTACGATAGGGGTGACAATCTTTGAGTTATTTCGGTACAAAGTCTTTATTACTTAATTACAAAGAATTTTCTAACCCGAAAGTTATTACCTAATATATCAATATCTAGTAACTTACAGCCGTATTAATAAAAAATCGGTAACACACCGATAATCAATGAGTTAACTAGCTCTAGTTAGTGAGATTATTCATTAGTTTAACTTTCTTATTAATAAAACCATTTTCTCCAGACAATAGTCTGACGTTTTAATTATATCTAGAATTTGCAAATGGCAATAACTGTCCTTAATTGTACCAAAAAGAAAACAGAATCTACTACAATACATTACATCGGTTTTTTAATCGGTACCATGGTTTTACAAGTTTTTACATTCTTCAAAGATCCTCTAATACATGTCAGTAAAATGGGTTAACTGGACTTTCAAACACAAAAGGATCGTTCAACCGTATTTCGAGTAGCAATATGTGCATTGTACCATTCCTCTGCAGGATTTCTGGGATTTAAACTCATTTAATTACTTATACGTAGATGGCTCTACAGTCCGGGGTGGACCTGGGCTTCAACCAACAAACCTCTCCAGCCAGCAAGGTTACGAGCCAGCTGCCTCCAGTTGCGCACACCAAGTTGGTTGAGGTCCGCCTCCCCTAGCTTGCGCCACTTACCGCGAGGTCGTCCTCTACTGCGCCGTCCGTCCGGGGTGGATTCGAAGACTTTCTTAGCGGGAAGGTTGGGCTCCATCCGCTCTAAATGACCCAGCCATCTTAGTAGCTGTATGCGAAGTCCTTCTACAGGCCGTATAGTTCGGCATTGTACCTTCTCCTCCACTCACCGTCTATGCAGACGGGACCAAAGATCGCTCGAAGAACTTTTCTCTCCAAATTAAAAAGGGCATCCTTATCCGGTTTTGTCAAAACCTATGCCTCTTCCCCATACAGCAGGACTGAATGATTAGTGTCTTATAAAGCTTATCTTATCTCGTTCCGCCTCCCTGATCATTGTAGCGTTTTTCAGGCGGAAATCATGGCGATTAAGGTAGCCCTGTCTTGGCTGAAATGTAATGTATTATCTGTCAGCGATATTAGCATTTTCACTGACAGTCAAGCGGCTATCAAGCCCCTGGAATCGTGCTCCTTTACTTCAAAGACCGTCTTAGACTGCCGTTTGTCTCTTACAGAGGTGACAGAGCAGTTCAACATTCACGTATGCTGGGTGCCAGGTCACAGAGACATTCCAGGAAACTGTAGGGCGGATGAACTCGCTAGACAGGGTACTACTCTAACGATTCTGCCAGATAGGCAAGCCCTTGGTATGCCCCTCGCTACATGTAAGCATCTACTGAAGCTGAATGCTATTAGCAAGACCAACCTTAGGTGGGATAGTGGCTCTACGTGTCACATTCCGAGGCAGATCTGGCCTAAGCTGGACCAGAAACGTAGTGCCAAGTTGGTTAAACTAAAGCGATTACAAATCAGCTGCGTTATTGGTGTCATCACCGGACACTGTCTAATCGGCCAACATGCCGAGCTGTAGGAACGATGAGGAGGAGGAAACCATTCTTCACTTCCTATGCGCATGTCCTGCTCTATCACGCAAAAGAATGCTTCATCTTGGAGCTCCCTTCCTTGACGACCTCAGCGAATTGGCGTCCATCCATCGCTTCATCAAAAGCTCCGGTTGGTTTATTAGTCCCTGAGTGGTCTAATGGTAGATCCTTAGTATCACAATGGACTTTTACTGGTCTAAGTGTGTCTGCATCGTCTGCATAGCCAATCTAACCTAACCTAACCTATAAAGAGTTACCTTAGTAGTTCGAGATAGGGCTTTGCTACTCAATTGCCGTTTTACCACATAGAAACAACGATTGGCAAGAGTAATTCTTCGTGTGATCTCCCTACTGATGTCATTTGCGGAGTTTACCATAGAGTCTAGGTAGACATAATCCTTTACTACCTCAAAATTATATCTGTCTATTGTGGCGTTCTGTCCAAGACGCCGATGTTGGGTGTCCTTTTTTGTAGACAGTATATATTTTGTTTTGCTTTCATTGACCGCTAGACCCATCTTTGCTGCCTCGATCTCAATACTCGTAAATGCCCCATTGACGGCCCGCTGAGTTCTTTCGATTATGTCAATGTCATCGGCATAAGCGAGTAGTTGTACAGAATTGTAAAAGATTGTACCTCCGGTGTTGGTTTGTGAGTTTCGTGCAATTCTCTCAAGTACTATGTTAAAGAGATAGCATGATAGCGCGTCACCTTGTCTAAGACCTATCCTGACATCGAACGGTTTGGTGATGTTCTTACCGACTTTGATGGAGCAGCGAGAGTTCTCCATCGTCATTCTGCACAAACGGACGAGCTTGGCAGGGATGCCAAGACTAGACATGGCTCTGTATAACTCGTCTCTATACACGCTATCATAGGCAACTTTGAAATCGATGAAGAGGTGGTGCGTATCGATTTTATATTCATGGGTCTTTTCCAAGATCTGCCGTAGTGTGAATATTTGGTCAGTGGTGGGCTTTCCCGGCCTGAAACCGCACTGACAAGTACCTATCAGGTTGTTGACGATCGGTTTTAGGCGTTCACATAGTACGGCAGACAGGATCTTATATGCGATGTTGAGGAGACTTATACCTCTGTAGTTGGCGCAGGGATTTAAAACGGGCGTAAAAAGATGCTCGGTGCATGCATAACAACCATCTCCTAGAAACCATCCCTGAACTCCTCCTTTCTAAGCGTTCTTTTACCTTGCTCTCTCTAAAAATTGGGGTAATCCGCGAATTGTTTTGAAATCATGTATAACATGGGTCTGGTGGTCTGAAGTGGCTTGCGGCATTTTAATAATTTCTTTTGCGCAAATAATGGTTAGAGTAGATTGACTAATGCCATGAATCTCCGTACAAACGTTTTGTGTATCCTCTTTGCAGCTATTTATCACACACGCACTATTTTGCAAAGGTATCAACTCATTAACTCACGAAATCGGTGAGTTAGTTACCACAAGTTAACAAACGTCAGTTGAGTCTGAATTTTTTTTTAGTAATAAGGATTTGAACATATTTACTGCTTAACGATGAGTTAGAGATAACTCATGTTTATTAATACGGCTGTCAGTCTTTAGCATCTATGAGTATGAAAACTGGGCATGGATTGAGGAATCTTTAGCCAAATTGCTGGTGCTTTTTTCGTAGTTGCGTCTTTCGAAGTCCTTCCACATGTGCTCCATTATGTTTAAGTCAGTATAGTGAGTCGGCCAGTCCATGTGAATGACCCTACTATGCTGTAACTATTCTGAGTGTCATTATCACGTTGATACCAAGACCCTCTGCTAAGATAACGACTTCCATAAGGCAGTATTATGTTCTGCGATAGCGCCCATGCCGATTGTGAGCATAAAAGCAGTCCCAGACTACAAATGATCCACTTCCATACCTTACTTTCTGCAAGTGGTAGTCGTGATCAAACTTTTTGCACTGGGGACGTTGTATCCACTTACGAGTAATGATATTCGCACCAAAGAGTGAATATTTAATTTTATCGTTCCTACTGCCTCCTTGTCCAGTGTGAGTGCTATTTTGCCTATGAAACTCACGCCTTTCTGCTCATGTATGGTAGATCGAGGTCCACTTATTCAAGTGGCCGACAATAGACTGTGTGAGAAGAAGTTTCTGGGTCATGTGCGGTGTATATTTCGGATAAAAAGATCAGATGAGTCGAGGGTCATTCTGCGATATGCGTAAAATTTTACGATCGGTCAGATGAGTGGTAACATGAGGCCTTTCAGGATTTGTTCCTCTATTTATGTGTTCAGCAGTAAACGCTTCTAAATTTTATATATCGTCGCCGCTTGGCGTAGGTGCTCTCTTGTTTATGTCCTGCAACGATGTGCTTTCCCTTGAGATTGTTTGCTCTCCTGTCTTCTCTGCGACTCACAAATAAAACTATCCACAATTTGCAACAACATTTGATTGAAACGAGTTAAAGGATAAACATCGCGACAGTCTAATTTTGAAATTATGGAAAAATTGGCTCAAATTTTCCATAAAATTGCCCAATACTGTACATAAGTCCAGATGGATTCAACAAGAACTTCCTCTACTTCTGCATTATCGTATTTTTTCTCGTTTATATGAGTAGTGCTGATGGGAAAATTGGGAGAGTACTCATTGCTTTCAAATTCATTCATTTTTTGAATGAATACCATAAATTCCAGTGCTTGGATGCCATGACTTCGACGAGATCTAGCATGATCTGGACTCCGGTTGTGGGAGTTGATGTTAAGTATATACATATTATATTAAGCACGTATCAAGCATCTTATACTTTGTAGATGTATTATACAGCCTGACCAGGTTATTCTACTTTTACTGGAAAATGAAGTACTCGTAGAAACTGAGAAACGGAAGAACTGAAGAGCATCACATTCGCTGGTAAGGGTATGCGATGAGGAGATCTGACGACTATATAGTTTGGAAAACAATTCCAATATTAAAAGTTAAAAAAGAGTTCGGTAGGTCTTCGAAAATCTGAACCAACGCAATTGCTAACGATCTGTGAGGAAGAAGTTTATTGTTAAACAATATCATAAAAAAGATGTTGTATGTAGTAAAAAGTAAAGGCCCGAATGAATACCTTGTGGAACTCCAGAGGTGCATAGAATTCTTCTTCAACAGCAGTTATATAGGGATACTTTTTGGACCCGATCAATTAAAATCGATGAAATCCATTTCAACATTGCAGAGTGTAATCCAAAATGTTCCAGATTCCTTAGAAACATTTTTATAATTCACTCAATTTATAGTAGGAGCCGAGAGGTCGATTGGTAGCCTTCGAAGTTGTAAGATGTGCGTCCGGATATAAGCATAGCAGTCTTGGCATCATATTTATAGGAGAACTTAGACGTGTGAGTCTGAAAATGCGGTCTATCTGTGTGTATGAACTCTAGATTGGATCCTAAATCAATGGCCAGATATGCTTTTAACTTTCTATCTGGACCCAGTGGGTTTATAATTCGAGGCGAAATCGGAATTTTCATTCTAATTTCAAAATTAAAAGTACTTTATTTAGATACTCTAACCATTTTGTTTACGTTTCATATTTGGGTTTGTTTGGACATATACTGGTACCATCGGGTAGTGTACCAGGTTTTTTATAAGAAATTGTTTAATGGTTCCTTACATATGAATTAGTATTCGACAATTGGCTATTGTTTAATGGCTTAGCAGCCGATTTAAAAAATATTTGTTAAAAAATGCATATACTCGTATATATACATATATATGTATACATATACAATGGCCCAAAATGTATCACCATATCGGAAGATGAACCATGAGTTTTTATTGCCGCAAATTGATGAATTGTGACTGGAGGATGTGTGGTTTCAACAGGACGGTGCAACTGCACACACAGCTCGCGCGACAATGGACATTTTGAAGGATGTGTGTCCGGATCGCCTAAGGTCTCGTTTTGCGATTTACACTGGCTGGCAAGATTGCCCGATTTGACCACTCCAGACTTATTTCTTTGGAGTTTTTTGAAGTCACAGGTCTATGAGAACAAGCCACAGACTTTGAAAGCTCTCAAAGAGAATATCTGACAAGAGTGCGAGAACTTATCGCCCAAAGTTCTCGCCAAAATAATTGAAAATGCGGTAAAAAGAGCGTAAATGGTCATCAACATTGGCGGCGCCCACTTGATCGATATCATCTTCGAAAAGTAATGGAAAAAATCTAAAATATCCAAATAAACATTTAAAAAAATTATGAAATTATGGCGTTTCATTTTTGAGGTATATCAAAACAACATCGGGCGAGTATTTTTTTTATTACCTCCTACTTTACCAGACTTTGCAGAGGACAAGACAATTGCTATTTCGTTCTATATAATAGTCCTTGAAAACGTTCATGTTCATGAGACTTCTTTACTTAAAATCTTAACATTCTGCTTGACTCTGATGCTGTGCCGTTTGTCTGATGGTGCTAAAGATATCATTGACGTTTACTGCTGGGTTTCTTGCATTAGCTTTCTCACCTCCAAGCTTTTTGCGCAAACTCCATGCCTTTCTGAGGTCAATGACATATACTGGATGTGGGAAAATACTGTGAATCGTAAAGCAATGACGAAATAACAAAGTAATTCTCTCTAGTTATCTGGATGCCATCCCTGAAGTTTCTCCAAAAACTTACATATATGATGATATTATCTCTGTCTGTCCTTTTCAACTTAAGTCTTGTAATCACGTAATTGTATTCAAAGGATTGCTTTTTGGCGTAAGTTAATATTAAAAAAAAAGCAGACGTGTACTTTCAGCCCTCTATCCAGTAATGTACTTTTACTATCGCCTATTTTATCAACACAAAATTAGGAAATGACCGATATGGTGTTATTAATAATGAGGCCGATTATACAGTAGACTGTCGATATAGTGAACTAATAAAAACCAGACCTGTTTACTGGAACGAGAATATTCACTGTAACGAGCGTGGACTCCTTGAAGCAAATTTCATCAAAATGTGTATGTTTTACATGCAATATTTCGAAAATAGAATATAATTACAATTTGGTTTTGCAATTACTAAAAACAAGTCGATATTTATTGAACAGAATAATTTGCATTTGCAGAATAGTTTGCATTTATACTACAAACAACCCCAAACTGCGTAGCATATAATCGTGCAAGATACTCGCACAACACGATGAGTAGAACAAACGGTAAATTTGGACGATTGTATATGGGTATACACTATACATATCTATGAACGCATGCACTTCCCAGCGGGCCCAACTGGCTACTGCTTGACACTAATGAGTTTTAACTGTTTCTGCATGCAGTAGGTTAGGTTAGGTTAGGTAGGGTTATGAGGTTGCCATAAAACACTAGGCACCAAAGTGGGCCCATCGCGATCCCTAGGAAACCTTCACGGCAAAAAACCTAAACCCAATCCTCCACGCAATAAATCTCCCTACAAAATCTCCTCCAAGTTATCGAAGAAGTATCTACCCAGGTACTTTAGCCTTATCCTGGCAATTCCTTGACATTCACAGAGTATATGATGTAGGTCATCGCAGTACCTACAAACATCCGTATCGGATAACCCTAGTCTCATGGCATGCCTCTATCGCTACGTGGGAGCCCCGCTCCTCTTTTAGCCAGCGCGTCGGCTTGCTCGTTGCCTTCAATATCGCAGTGTCCAGGTACCCAACATAATCTGACTCGGTTCTGCGTACATAATGCCCTAAGCATTGTGCGGCAATTCCTGATTAACTCAGATTTGGTGACGTAAGACTCTAGCGCCTTTAGCGCAGCCTGACTGTCAATGTAGATGGCGATATTCTTATCGGATATTGATCCCATCTCAAGTAATTCCGCAGCTTGAAGTATAGCTAGAACCTTGGCTTGGAACACACTGCATGTGTCCGGAAGTCTCAGGGCCACCTGTAGGTTCGGTATCTCTCGAGTAAATACCTGACCCCGTGCCCTCACTGGTCTTAGAACCATCTGTGTATATTGCAATCTCGTTGGATACAGTACTTCGTATGGTGTGTCGAAGTCTAAGGTGCCAAGTATATCGTCCGATTCGTCAGGGATTTCGGGAAAAGATTCCTTGAGAATGGAGCTGTGTCCTATGTTATTAGTCCTGAAGAGACCAACGTTAGTGAGCCGAAGCGCACTGTTGCCCGCTTGAAATTTAATTTGTAGGTCTAATGGTAAAAGATACAGAAAGATCTCGAGTGCAGCCGTAGGTGTTGTGCGTAGAGCACCTGTGATGGCAATGCAGGCTGATCTTTGTACCATGGCCAACATATCCCGTGTGTTTTTCGTATTCGTTGCCTTCCACCACACAAGAGCCCCATACGTGAGTATGGGTCTGACTACCATGATGTATAGCCAGTGCATCATTGCGGGCTTCAGGCCCCATTTTTTCCCCGCGGTCCGCTTACAGATGAAGAGAGCATTATATGCTTTGCGGACTCGTTCCTGCATGTTAAGTTTCCAATTTAGTTTCCTATCCAGCATTATACCAAGATATCTGGTGCGATCCGAAAGGGAAAGCTCGACCCCTTCTAGCTTAGGCAGTTTGAAGGGTGGTATCTTGTATTTTCTACTGAAGAGTACCAATTCAGTTTTATCCGGGTTGACGTGTAGTCCACACCCTCTAGCCCATTTTTCGAGACTATTAAGAGCTGATTCCATCATTTCACTTAATGTATCAAGGAACATACCCTGAACTAAAATCACCACGTCATCCGCGTAAGCAGTGACGCTTATGCCTGTATTGCTTAGTTCTTTAAGTATCCCATCGATGACTTCAACCCAGAGGAGGGGTGAGATAACGTCTCCCTGGGGAGTCCCCCTGGTAACGGATTTTCTTATTGAACTGTTTCCGATAGTGGAATTAATGTTTTTAGTGCCGAGCATATTGCAGAGCCAATTGGTAATGCTATGCTCGACATTCATAGATTCCAGGGCCTGTTTGATGGCCCTACCTGGTAGTGCAAATTCCTTATAGTAAAGGCTAGCTTCTATCTTCTCTGCTACGTCGTGTAAAGCTGTTTCCACCGATTTCCCGTTCAAATATGCATGTTGAGCTTTGAATAGAATGCCGTTGCAACACTTGCTTCTGATGTGAATATCAAGAAGCCTTTTAAGTGTCTTGAGCAGGAATGACGAGAGACTTATGGGTCTGTAGTCTTTCGCTGAAGTGTGGCTTGGTTTACATGCTTTAGGTATGAATATAACCCGCACTTCCCTCCATGCCACTGGTACGTAGCATGACCTTAAACAATGTTTAAAAATTTCCCTAAGCCTGCTTCTGACCTTGGCTGGAGCTTTTTGCAGCATAGCTGACAAAATTCCATCAGGGCCTGGTGCCTTGAATGGTGCAAATGACATAATAGCCCATCGCAGATTCTTCCATGTAATGAGATTTTCTACGTCATCCCCTATTGACCTACCATTATACGAGTAGCTATGAGTAGTAGAATCCATTGGCGATCTACTTCCTGGGAAGTGAGCTTCAATCAACGTTTCTAAAACTTCTTCGCTACTTTCTGCCCACGAGTCGTCAGATTTTTTGATGAAGCTTGGGACAGAAGTGTCTTTAGCTAGCATCTTGCAAGTCTGGAAGCTTCACTAGTATCCGCAATGGACTGGCAAAATTCCTTCCACGACTTTCTTTTTGATTGCCTAATTAAGTACTTAAACTCCCGCTTGCGGTCCATATATTCATCCCATGTAGTACCGTCCCCTATTTCTTTGGCCCTGTTGTAGAAATGCCTAACCTGTTTTTTCTTGGAGTTGATTTCCTTGCTCCACCAAGGAGGTTGAGACCTCTTGGACTTCTTTCTTCGTGGACAGGCCCTTTCGAAGGCCATGTTCATTACTTTGCCTAAGTTATCTACCGCCTTATCTATATCTTGAGGGTCGCCGCTGCGAATAGGGCCATCCTTAAGATGTTTCCTTACTAGCTCTGTGTACATACCCCAGTCTGTACTCTTAGGGTTTTTGTAGCTGTTGCTAGCCCTAGTTTGGAAATAATATGGAAGCGTATCCATCTGTGATCAGAGAGAGATGCCTCCTCCAAAACCCTCCATTTTTCTACCGTTAGGTGATCAGAACAAGAAGCTAGTGTTATGTCAATCACTTCTTGCCTGTTCCTAACTACAAAAGTTGGCGTAGATCCCTTATTACATATGGTGAGCTTGGTCGAAAGAATGAAATCGAAAAGACACTCACCTCTTGTATTGGTATCACTGCTACCCCATTGCGAGTGATGCGTATTTGTATCACAGCCCATGATGAAGAGCCAGTTGTCCTTCCTTACCAACTGCTTCATTTTACCAGATGGAATCTCCGCCAGCTCGTACGGGAGATAGGCAGAGACCAGTCACAGCGGTTTTCTTCCCTCACTTTCACAGGAGACTGCTACTAGATCGCCGTCACTGAAATTATTCAAAAGAAATGCCCTTATGTTGTTTTTAAAAGTATACAAGCCCTGATTTTACCTTCGTTCGCTTTGTAGAACAACGTATAATCCCTATTTTTGAGCCCTTGGATCTGGTTGTTGTCGTTGATCCATGGCTCTTGTACCAGTATGGCCGAGACGTCATGCTTGATAATATAGTTGATCAAGCATGCCGTCGCAGCCTTACTGTGATGCAGGTTTATTTGCATCACTTCCATCATCTTTGGGCTCCTCCTCCTCCTCCTCCTCAACGCCCTTGGTCATAAGCTTTAGCATGACCTTCCCCATACTATGTCGCACTATCCCATGCAGTAAGGTTCTAAGAAAATAAAAAAACATAAGTTCACTGTAGCGAGATTTTTTTGTTCACTATTAGAATAGCCTGTATCAGATATTGTGTGTTTACTATATTGGATTGTTCACTGTATCGATGTTCACTATATCGAGCGTCCACTGTACTTTTCTTTAGATTATTGTATAAGCTTGATCTCGACGAAGTTTTGTCAATTCCATTTATATGTATTTTAATAGCAAACTTACATACATACATTTAATTTTAAAGTCGAATATTTTCAAACTAAAGTGCGGTAAATATTTCATTAAAAGCTCTAAAAACCTTACCTTACTTCAAAGCATTTAAGCACCGTAAAATCTTTCCACATAACTTGGCTGTGTATAAAAGTATGAATTAAAGTGAATGTCACCGTATTCGAATGGGGTGGCGGAGACGAAAATACTCTTTACAAAATATCTGCACTAGAATACGAAAACCACCTACGTCGAGCACTGTTCTTTTTATACATTTTCCTTAAACAGTGGCTCGTAAAAAGTAGACGATATGTTTCTTTTTCAAGGATAAGTGGAATATGTACAGGGGGTGGCAAAAAAAGGTTAAGTGGAGTAAAGAACCACCCCGATACGTGCAAGAAATTTAAGCGAAGGTAATTGATAATTCGGCAGAGCTTCTCTGTTGCGCACCACGACCATATTTGCCCCAATGCCATATTCCTTAAAAAAAAAAGGGAAGAACGTTCTGCGAAAAAACAAAAAAAAAAAACTCGAAACAGATGAGAAAAAGAACTTCACTACCAGAGAGTTGTATATCTTATCCTGTTTTACATCTCAAGCACGCAAAAAACGATTTTTTTTCTTCCTTGTGTGGGTACTTAATTAAAATCCATATATACGAGTACTTGTACACTCGTGCTACGTATATACAGTTGAAGTGTGTCATCGGCGCGCGGCGTGGAAGAAGTCCTTTTTGTTCTGCTTTTTGGAAGTTTGAAGGAAATGTAGGTTATGATGATGGTGATATGTATCCTGTCTAGATGAACGTGCGACCTAGAGAAATATAATCTTTTGGTGTACTATTTTGAATACAGAAACATTTGGACTTGTACATTTGTTCTTTGGAGAGTTAATTATTATTTTTTTTTATGAAAGGTTATGATGACTAACTACGTCGCTTTATATTGTACATCTCTTGGGTGGCTGTTGTTGGCAGTCGTCATTGGGGTTGTTCTACTTTTTATGTTTCAGACTTTTATGTTTTTCTGTGAGTCAGAATGTACGATGGGTGACATAAAAATATGTCACCATAAAACAGACGCCTGATTCAACAGCATTGCAATGTGCCTTCATGTTATGTTTATATTACATGACATATTAAGGGGAACAGATTTACATAAGATGTATACAAGATCCGCGAACAAGTAATCCCCTTTATTTGTAAATTCATTCATTCGAAAGTACTACAAGCCTTAGGCATTATTGGATGCTTTACGCATCTTGAGCAGTCATAGAACTTAGATTAGATTGCGAATGCGCTCATAGTTTGCGACCGATTTCGGGAATCTGTACTAGTGAATGATTTAAAGAATTGAGACATTAGTACTCGAGTAATCCGTATAATCGAATGAGCATTCGAGGTATGAGTGCTATGTGCATATGAAAACACGCTCCCCAAGTGGTTGAATACACACAAACAAAGTTCTCAATTCCACTCATATCACGATTCGGGATATGAGATATGAGATGTGTATTCGAGTAAAATAGTACTCAATTCATTCGCTTTGCAACTATCCGCCTTTAAAATGAATCGAGTACTAATATCTCGATTCTTGGGGTGTGTGTTCTCATACATATAGCACTCATATCTCGAATGATCATTCGATTATATAATGCTACATGAGAGATAAGACACTGTCCCAATTTCTGACAATTTTACTGTCAGACGGCTAGTCTGACAACGTTGTCAGATTAAAAATTGTCAGTTAACACGGTTGGTAGATGAATGCATACACAAAATTGGCAGATCCTTTGCCAGAAGATGTCAGACTCAAGCATATGACTGCATTGAATTGGAAAGTCTGAATATTTTAAAAATATAAATCAGAATGGAGCAAAAAGAGGCCTTTGCGACAATCTTGGCCGCGTATATATTGGAAAGCAGCGAGGAGGAAGACGAAATGCCACATAAATGCCGTAGTGTTTGGACTACGGATTGGTTGGCCCGCCGCTAGCAGGAGGGATTTTACACGAAACTGCTCGTCGAATTGCGTGCTGGGGAGCCACAATTTGACGCATTTTTTTGCGCATGGATTCTTTATGTTTCGCATGGATTTAAAGAAACCTTGAATACACCCAACCTCGCACCTACTCCAAATCCAACAGTGAACCCAAGTAGGGGGGTAGCAGAGGGGCAGCATGCTCTCCTATACATATTCCACTATTTATACAATGTGGAATTAAAACTAATCTTACAATTTTAAATCATAGGTGAGCAATAATTTCACAAAATGTATGGTTAAATTATTTCCCTTTAAGTGAGAAATAACTTCACATAAAAAAAAGTGCATTTATTTTTTCACTTGAGCTGAAGTTGATTCCCATGTGAAGTAAATTTCCGTGAAGTTATTTCCCTGGGGCCTTATTTTGTATTGCGTTTCTATAGCAAATGTGTACAAACTCAATTTCCAAGTAATTTAAGTGACACTCGATAGATGTTTTGACAATCTAACTTTCGGAAATTTTTGATTTCGAGTTGGAAGCACTTACACCCGATCCGATAACCATACAAAATACCAATTCATTTTAGAATCGGATTACATTTATGAAAGGCAATCCGAATCCGAAAGCAGTACTAAATAAGGCACCTGCACCAAATGTTTTACTGATTTACTTACTTATGTCCTGTATCCCCTTGTGGGTCCTAGGGGCTCTACTACGCCTAGGGCCATCGTGTACGGTTTCTGGCAATGTGTCTGAGTTCTCCCCAACTTTTCCCCAACTGCCGTGCCTCCTTCTCGACTGTTCTGCGCCATGTTCTCTTCGGACCGCCAGGTCTTCTGCCATCCTGAGTTAAAAGGTTCCATTGAATATCATGGTTCGCTATGGAACTGTTACCCTTTCGGAACGTGTGACCAATCCACTGCCACTTCCGCCGTTGAATGGTTGTCCCTATTGGTTCCTGACCCGTTCTCTCGTAAAGGTGTTCGTTAGAGATACGATTGGGCCAGAAAATCCTTAAGATATTGCGCAGGCAGCTATTAACAAACGTTTGCATCTTTCTGGTGATAGTAGTGGTTACTCTCCACGTGCTGCAACCATATAACAGTACGGATTCAACGTTGGAGCGGTACAGTCTTATTTTGGTGCCCAAACTGATTGCATCGCTTCGCCATATTTTGGACAACATCCCGAACGCGGATTTTGCTTTGGCGATCCTGTTGGATATATCCAGTTCGGTTCCACCATCGGTCGAGACAATACTCTCAAGATACTGGAAATCCTCTACTCTCTCTACCGGTTGTCCAGCAATGCATGTTTGAGCCAATGAGTTAGTTCCAAGGCTGATAAATTTAGTTGTTGCCGTATTCATTTTCAGCCCGAAGACGCCTGCCTCCCTCTCCACATCTGCTGTCATTTGGTGGAGGTCCATAATTCTATGGTAGAGTAAACATACATCGTCAGCGTAGTCAAGATGTAAGAGTCCATCGAATTCCTCCGTTTCCCGTCGACAAAGCTGCACGAAGCACATCGCTAATCACCAATGGAATAATATTGGTGAAAGGATACAGCCTTACCTTACCCCACTTTGGATCTCAAATTCCTCAGACAACCTTCCCCTGTGCAGAACGTGACATTTGGAGCATTCATACGTAGCTTTAATAATAGCAATTAGTTTATCGGGAATACCTCTCCTGCGTAAGGCACGCCAAATAAACTCCCTGTTGAGACTATCGAACGCCTTCTCAAAATCGATGAACAGCAGGTGGAGTGGCGATCGATATTCAACGCACTGTTCGATGATAATCCGCAAGGTGTTGATGTGGTCGACACAGGAGGATCTAGAGCGGAAACCTGCTTGTTCGACATCGAGTGTGTCTTCGAGATGTTGTTTAATTCGCTCCAGGAGTTACGTTTTAACTCATCCCACTTTATAGTCTACAAATGAAACACTTTGTTTTTCATAAACTTTATAAGACACAATCTTTATTCAGTCGAGGCTAAGCTTATAATGTCCATTCGAATCGTTCTAATGCTAACTTAACTTACGTTTTTAAAATTTCATTCAGAAACAGATTTTAACAAAACATAATATAAAGAAAAGGAAAATACAAAAAGAGAGCCGAATAAAGAGGGAGAGAGAAGAGAAAAAAAAAGAGAGAGTCTTCGTATGCAGCATAGCAGCCTAGCAGTATCATTGCTTGTGTTCATCAAGCGTGCATGGTAACAAGCTGCTTGATCGTACAACTTGGCTTTGGCGTCGATACAGTATGGTTTTGCAAGGTGATAATCAGTCGGCGACTGTACCACAAACTTATGGCTTAAAAGACCAAAACAACTTGTGTTTTTTCTTTCTCCATAGCTGTCTTCTTTAACATGCGCTCGGAGAGCAGAGTAATAAACATGTTTGTTTGATGCTCGCTTTTGCCGTTGTTACCGTACTCCATTAAATTTCCTTTCTTAGGAAGCTTGACGATCATTCCCTTTTTCCACTCGTTAGGAAAGCTCTCAGCTTCCCAAGCTCTCTCTATAAGTGGAAGCAGAAGCTCAGCCGATGTTGTTGGCGCTGCTCGTAAGAGCTCTGCTGGAATACCGTCAAGTCCTTCCGCCTTGATTGCGGTAATGATCTCACCTTTACTGGGAGTCGCGGTGCGTATTCGGGAACTTCCCACCTCGGGCATCTCAGTCTGATTTGGGAACATATCGCTAGCGAATACATGGTTCAAAACTGTAGCAAAATGCTCTTTCCATCTCTTGAGTTGGTCCTCATCTGAAATGAGCAAGGAGCCGTCTAGGTTTTTTACTGGGTGTTGGCTGGAAGTGCGACCACCTGTCAGCTCTTTCGTGATTCTGTAGACGGTCCTGCTGTCGCACCTCCGTGCAGCTTTTCTGCTTCTGTAGCCAGCACGTTGATGTAGTTGCGCTTGTCACGTCTCATTTCTAGCTCATTTCTCCCTGCTGCTGGGGTAGCTGCAACGCGAGCTTTCAGCTGTTTTCGTTCGTCAATCCGTCTCCATGTATCCTCTGGAAGCCACGCCCTATGTCTTCTCTGCGATCGACAGAAATCTTTTATCTTTCAGCACCAGATGTAAAAGCATTTTTCACAGCACACTAATGTTCTTGGATGGTTGCGGGCATTGAGCTGCTGATTGCTTCCACACTTTGCGAAAAGTGTTCCCTTAATTGTTGGCGCAGTGAGGGATCATTAAGTCTATCGATGTTGAACCTGGGCATTCTTGTGTTGTCGTGGGATCTTCGAAATGCAGCAGTGCATAGTTGGAGAGTAGCTATCATAAGATGTTGATCACGTATTATCCCCACATCTGCCCCTCGTCTGTTTCGGACGTCCAGGAGACTACTTCTAAAGCGGCGGCTGATAGCAAAATGGTCAATTTGGTTGGAGGTTGCTTGCCTGTCATTGGAAACCCAGCTGACTTTGTGGCAGGTCTTGTGCTCAAACCTGGTGCCACTTATCACAAGGCGGTTGGCATTGCAGAAATCGACAAACCTTTCGCCGTTGTCATTGCGGTTGCCTAGTTCATGCTTCCCGATTACATGTTTGCCCTTCATTTTCGTTGCCTACCTTGGCATTCAAATCCCCTATCACTATGACAATGTTTCCATTTGGTGTTGTGTTGAAGACGGCACTTAATAAGCTCTCCTTTTCGTCCTCAAACGAACTATTCGTTGGAGCGTAACACTGTATGATGGTGACGCGTCGTACTCTAGTCCGGAATCTCTCCGTCAAAATCCTATCACCATGAGGCTGCCAGGAAATTAGGCCCTTGCGTGCTGTTGTTGTTAGCAGTAGTCCTACTCGATATTCCCGCGGACTTCCGGATGGTCTTCCAGAATAGAGTAGTAAAGTGTTACGCGTTGGGGACTGGTACTCGCCCGCTTCTAACCATCTTACTTCACTAACCCCAAAATGTCCAGTTTATATCGCATAAATTCATTTTCCAATTGGAGGAATCTGGCATTGTAAGGACCTTCGCTTCCCAAGTCGAGGAGCGTCCTTACTTTCCAGAAACCTATCTTTGTCCGGGTACAATAGCCAAAAGTCGTCAACATGTGATCATTCCCTATCCGAGGCATAGTGTCGGTTTCTGTAGCGGGCAATATTCGGTAACGCAGGTTGCTGGCCCGCATTACCTAGCCTAGAATCAAGGCCCTAGACAACCCGCGCTTACAATTTCGGCCTACACGTATAAGGGTTTATACGTATAGTTGCCCGGGGACCACCACTAGGAGGTAAAGTAAGCACTTCATCACGAACTTGATTGTTGCGCTACTGGCCCAAGCCAAGTTTTGAGCAGTCAGTAGTTTCCCGATCAATAGCAATGCAGATTTACTGAATTGACATCAAACATATCTTACAATAATGCCGACGTCCTAAAAATCTGACAACGGCCTGACATTGCTACAAGAAGATGTTCACACGATTGGTAGATGCCTGACAATTTCGTTGTTAGATGCCGCTCTGACAATGGTCTGACAATGCTTTTCTGACAACGTTGTCAGACCAAAATCGGCAGTTCAGTTGTGAGACATTTGGGACAAATTTTTCATTGGTAGATCTGACAATATTGTAACATCTGACAACTGTCTAAACATAGCTTAACAGCAGAATTTGTTTGGGACTGACTTTTTTTTCCAATGTGTAGCAGCCTGACCTAACTTTAAAATAAGCATAAATGGTTCTAAAAATAATGCAAGGGAAAAGATTAAGTTAAGATTTTCTCTTACCAACTACTTTTCGTTGGGCTTTAAAGGTGTACTCAAGCATTCGCACAGTTAACTAAAGAAATTTCGTATAAAGCACCTCATCAGTTCTCTTCTAGCACGTAGAATGCTAAATGTTTTGAAAGATAATATTTTTAAAGCGATTTCTAGTATGCCAGAAATGTTTGAATTGATACCCTTATATACGAGGGTAAAAATGATATACATAGTACGCCATACTGGATTTAAAAAACCATTGTGTAGCTCGTAACACTATAATCCAAAAAGAATCGATTAATACTCTTTCTATGGAAATCAGTTCAATATTTCTGGAAATGCAGTGCCAAATAAAATCGTCTGACATGTGCACTTACAGTCCCAAAATGCTTAAGCTTTACAGCAGTAAAAATCAAATATTTTAAGTCCTAGAATTGCCATTCTAGCATTTGATAAAATGCAAAATATTGCAAAAATCCTGGGTTTTCAATTCTAAAAAAAAAAAAACGTATTGGAGTTGTCATTCTGACATTTTGTTAAAATGAATTTATTTATCGCTTTCAACTTCATTTCGTTATTTGAAGGGTGAGTTTATTCAATACCAAATAGATAATTCAAGACGTGAAATTAGTTTTCGCGATATGAAAAATAGATGATAATCGCAAATGCTATATGCCGATTTAACAGATCCACATTCCTTACGCAAAAACGCTTGATTGACTTCAGAGCGATTTCAGAACAGTCTCACGTTTCTTAAAAACTCGAAGTTGTGTTCCCAAGTGACCCAGGTTGCTTAAAATAACGCTTAACAGCGGTTTTAGAGTGAGACCCGAACGATACGAGCTTTAAAAAAACAGACCTAATATCAAACAGTGAAATCGTCAAATTCTCTGCGTTGACTGTTTGACAGCATTTGACTCGATTTGACATTTAACTTATAGTTAAACCGTATAATTGCATAAAAAATAATCGGGTCAAACTATTTGACAGCGCTTGACACCATTTGAGCGGTTGACATTTTATGAAAAATGAAAGTGTCAAATGGGTCAAATGACAAACGAACCTAAACCTTTAAGATTTCAAACAGCGAAATCAAACTATGACTTCCGCTTTAGATATAGAACTATGTACATACATACAAGTATGTATAAGTTAATGACACTGGAGTTCAAAGTACGATCGCTTTTTGCCTCACATACACCCCGGGGGGGACACATGAGAGAAACACACTAGCTTGTTACGCCATTATAATCTGACACAAACAATTTTTGACAAATTTCTTACAGATTTACACCCTTAAAAGCATTTTACATTTACATTCAGGCTCACTCAAGCACAGTCAATTTTGACAGTTGATACGAACCACATAGGGTGTAATACAATCCGTCCCGCATCGCTTGCAAATTACTCCGAATGTCTTTGGTGGGAATTTTTTTCCCATTTTCAGGATACAGTCACCCTCCTGCTGAACCATACCTTTCGCCGTCTGCGTTTGATGTTTCAATTCAATAAACAGGGCCCGAAACAAAAAGCCATCCACTCAACACAAATTCATAAAGTTCTTCAAGTTGTTCCCTTTTATTTCGTTTCGTTAAATTTACGGAACTCCTACTGGGTTTTAGACAAAAAAAAAATAAATTGGTAAAAAGGTGCCGCACAACACAACATTTTTACGTTCCACAATATGCTTCGCAAGCATGTGAGGCAATTTACACGCACCTTGTGACGTACACGTGCTGCTATAGGCACATAGGCAACGTCAGCGAGTTAAACTCGACCAGAACCAAGAGAGCTAAATTAGAAAAAAAAACGAAGGGGGGCCGAAAAACGAAGGAAAGGAAAAAATTGTCAAGGACATCGTTAGCCAACACACAAAGAAAAGAAACAAATAGGAGTCATTCCAGGCGGTTAGTTTACACAACACTACAAACTCTAACAAGGGTGGGTGCTGGGAAACTGATTGTTATCGGTGGGGTTCAACACCGGCGATATTGACCTTAAGTGATTGCAATTTTTCGTGCTGCCGGCCTCTCGGTGGTGCTACGTGCTTCGCCGGCCCGCCCTGCCATATGACTTGTGCGGAAGTTCCCACAATTTGTGCAAACTTGTGTAAGGTCGCTGTGGGCTGTGTGGGTGTTGTGCCGTTGTGTTACAATGTTGTGAGGTTGTAATTAGAAATTCGCTTAAATTTGCATTTGACATTTTGTTTCATCCGCCTGGGGGCAGCAGCTGCAGCCATGAATCTACAGGAAGATAAAACTTCGTGAGTTTATTGCGTTGTTTTGGTGGAATTTGTGATGTAGGGTTTACTCAGCATGTGCTTGTGAATAAAGTTTTCATAAGTGCCGATGTGTGCTGAAATTTGAAGTCGAGTACAAACGTTTTTATGTTTAATATAGGGTTGATGTGGGTAATGGCGTCGAAGGACGTTTGTGATCTTTTTCCTAGTCGCTGATTGAGTTGATTTCGGTGTTTCAGTAGGAAATATTGTGTTTTATTCTTCCTGATTTCTTCATAAGCTAGTCGCATTTTGTAACTCTTGCCAGGTTAGGAAGCTTTATCTGCATGTCCTTGCATTACAAATATTTGCTTTTGAGCGCACAATAAAATTCAGAATATGGAATATGACTTGTCTTCCTCAATATTTGTTAAAAAAAAATTATACTTCAGAGCTTTTGATGAACACGTCCTATGGTAGGTTAGGTTAGGTGAGGTTGAATTGTCAATTTAATTTGAAAAACCCTGAAAGCCTGTTGAAACTTAAAAGGGTGCAAGTCATTTGTGTCTTCTTCGTGTAAGGCTCAGTGAAAGCTTTTGGTGAAATATTTCATAGAGTTGGCTTCACAAACAAGGTAGTTTACGTCTGCCTTAAAGGAATCAAATAATACGAGTACAACAAATTTTTATTTTTTTTTTAAGTCAGACTTTCGAGAAAACTTAGTTTTATGCTAATTGTTCATAATAAGTCTATAAGACCTAGACATTGTGAAGCACTTGGCAAAGAACATCTTCCTGCTGTCAGCAAACAAAAGATATTTCGAACGTCAAAGCAAGAAGAACACAGGCCCAAATTGGCTACCCGGCAGAACACCTGCCTTTACATCGATAGACTTGAACAGATAATAATCATTGATATTAAGATATTCGACCTTTTTCGATAAATAGTTAAACACCATGATTTACTGTTTTACGGCTAACCGTATTGAATGCTTCAGCAAAGTTAGTAAACCTTTCTCGAAATTCTTAACAACGAAATACTAAACAAAATTGCATGGTTTGTAGAAGATTTCGAATAAAACCACGTTGTTACTGCGACTGCGAATCTTTCTACCTAACGCGATGTTACTATACAGTTCGTGTTATTCATCATTGAATCTTCTCCTCGCGTGCCCATAAACGGGACCGACTATCTCACGAAGCACTTTTCGCACGAAACGACCAAGGGTGGCAGGGATGTCAACACTAGATATGGTTCTGTATAGCTCGTCTCTACAAATGTGGCTTTAAAATCAATAAAAATTTGGTGTGTATCGATTTGGGAATCTTGGGCTTTCTCCTAGATCTGTTGAGGTGTGAAAATTTGATCGACTGTGGACTTTCCTGCCCCAAAATCGCTTTGATAAGGGTCGATCAAGTACGTGATGTTGAGAATATTCTAACTGGTGCAGTTGACCTTTCTTTTGAACCAGGGAAAAGAACTGAATAGTATTCAAAGTCCAGAATAGTCAGCAGCATATTTACAGACGATGCAATTAAAGGTTTGCGTCTTGCAGTTTATTGGGAATGGTACCATAGTCTATTACAGTTAGGCGTGATATTTCGTACGAAGACCGCATGGACTATGGTGTATTTGATAGACTAGTAGGGTTTATTTTTTTTTCCTCTTGTACAACCCATGCCCGCGTGGCAACGACACTGCGACCTGAAGGATCTATTGTATCGGAGGGTCGGAGTTAATCTAACAGACGTACTACCTCCCTTATGAAAGTGAGTATGTGCTTAGTAGCGGAGCATTTCAGTTCCACTGAAGTAAGTATCTTCTTGTGGAGAATACGTTTCCTTAACCAGTGTAGTGCCGGGCATTCACAAAGAATGTGTTCGGAAGTTTCATCCTCCTCTAAACAGAACCGACAGTCCTTCTCTTGGCACAGGTACATCTTGTTAAGGTGGTATCTCAGGCCGCAATAGCCAGTAAGAAAGCTCACAAGCTTCTTAATGCTTTCTCTATCTAAGTTAAGGATTTCCTTATAGGAGCAAGGCTTGATTAATCGTTTGGATTGTCTTAGACCTGGCCCACTACTCCAGTGGTCCAGACGAAGTTTGTTTTCCCATTCGTTAATCAGCGTTGTAGCTGTCGCCCAATTGACGCCACAATAAGGTTCAGGACCTATGAACACAGATTCTGAGCCAGCCCTAGCAAGCTCATCTGCAGATTCGTTGCCCACAATCCCTTGGTGTCCGGGTACCCAACCCAGTTTTACCCTGTTGTATTTGGCAAGGTCTTGTAATGCATCGTAGCAGCATTTCACGGTTCTGGAGTCCATTTGGTTGGACGACAGTGCCATAAGTGCTGCTTGGCTGTCTGAGAAGATATGTATTCTAGCGCCTTTGATCCCCTTGCGGAGATTGTGTCTGACGCAAATCTCAATGGCATGGATTTCAGCCTGAAACATAGTAGGAGTCGTACCCATAGGTACCGAAATCTTTGTGTTGGGTCCAAAAACCCCAGCTCCAACTCCAGAATCCATCTTCGAACCGTCGGTGAACCAGACCAAACTTCTAGGGTCCAGTGTTGGAGCACCATTGGACCAGTTTTCGCGGTCCAATATTTCAACTTCGAATAGCCTACCAAAGCAGTGTTGCCTGACCATAATATCTGGTAAAGTGCAAAGCATGTCACTTTTAGGGATTGAGTTGAGTATCTTTAAATGTCCCACAAGGTCACCTGGTTTATACTCGTGATCTAGCTGCAGCCTGATGGCATATCTAGCAGCCATCTTCCTAATGAAGATTGGTAAGGGTGTGAGCCCAACAATAGCTTCCAGAGCTGTCGTAGGGCAGGTGCGCATCGCACCTGTAATGCCAAGACAGGCAATTCTTTGCAACTTCTGCAACTTGTTTGCCGTTGTCTGCTGGAGAGTTTTTGGCCACCAGACGATGGCCGCGTATGTGATAATGGGTCTAACCATCATTATGTACAACCAATGTATCATCTTAGGAGAGAGACCCCAAGTTCTGCCGTATAGGCGTTTACTGGCCCACAGTGCTCTAGTAGCGCGCTCAGTGGCGGACTTGATATGTGAATTCCAATTAAGTCGTTTGTCAAGAATTACACCAAAATATTTGACTTCGCTGGAATAAACTAGTGTGGTGCCTTTGATTGTGATAGGTTCAAGGTTGACCTGTGTCTTCCTTGTAAAAGGCACCAGAACGGTTTTACTAGGATTTATGGATAGTCCTTCTTTGTTACACCATTCTACAACTTGAGATATTGCACTTTGCATGACGTTGGAAATTGTCGTGCTGTGTTTACCTCTGATAAAAACCGCCAAGTCATCATCGCTAGGCGTATTGGCCGGCTTGGGGATGAAGACCACATTAACCTGCCTCCAGGTGGGTGGTATGTATCCCCAATTGTAGCTGGCTCTAAATAAAGCTGTCAACCCCGGTGGGATGAGGTCAATTGACTTTTGGAGAAGAGCTGGAAACAGACCGTCACCGCCGGGGGCTTTAAAAGGTTTGAATGTGCCTACCGCCCATTCAACTTTCTCTGGACTGAATATTTTTCCAGATAAACTATTAACTCTCCTGTCTACATAAACCCTGTGGTTAACTGTGTTCGAGTACACATGAGATGTGTTAAGAGACGAGCCTGGGAAATGTACCTGAAGTAAGGTTCTAAGTGTATCCACACGGTCCGTCGTGTAGGTTCCGTCATTTTTCTTCAGTAACCCTACATAGTTGACATGATCATTTACGAGTGATTTATGGATTCGTGCCGCTGTAGGCATGTCAGCGATTGTTTCGCAGCATTTCCTCCAAGCAGCTCGCTTAGATCGCCTCAATACTAGATTGTATTCTGTGAGAGCAAACCTGTATTCGTCCCACCTCTTCGTTCGCTTTGCAGAGTTGAAGAGTTTTCTGACTTTCTTCCTAAGTTCCGCCAGTTGGTCATTCCACCAAGGCACTTTGCGTTTGCTAACATGTGTCTTTGGGACACAGCTGTCGTGGTAGGAATCAAGCAGTATATTGTTAAGCTGGTATGCAGCTTCATCCAGGTCTTCTATGGACTCGGTAGATGTGAGAAGCATATCTTTTTTTGAGAACACTAGTTCACGATAGCGATGCCAATCCGTAGATTTGGGATCGTATCTATTAGAGACATATGAGAGTTGGCTAGGTATGTCAAACCTGATGTGCTGATGGTCTGACAGAGAGGCCTCATCTGATACGTGCCAATTTTCAATAAAATTAGAAATAAATGGACTAGCGAGGGTGAGGTCAAGTACCTCCTCGCGAATCGCATTTATGAAGGTAGGTTTAGAGCCTTTGTTCAAAATATTTATTTGTCTACTTTCAAAGTATTCTAAAAGACACTCACCCCTTCTGTTGATGTTGCTACTACCCCAGACCTCATGATGTGCGTTGGCATCGCATCCAATGATGTAGTGGAGGTTGTTCTCCTGACAGTAGTCAACGAGGCTCTGGACGTCTTTCGGCGGGATATCACCACTGTCGTGAGGGAAGTACGCTGAGGCACACACGATGTTCTGTGTACCTCCTCCAGTGGGGATTTCCAGTAGCAGGTCTCTTGTTATAAATTCTGGAATAGGGAGAAAGTTTGAATTATTGCTAATTAAGCAGGCCGCTTTCGGCGCTGGCTCTCCACACTTGGAAATCAACTTACTTGCCCTATTCCGGAGACCTTTAACCTGTCCGCAAATAACCCAGGGTTCCTGAATGAGACCAAGGGTTATATCTTCTTCGGCGAACCGCTTGATAAGGGTAGCGGACGCGCCCTTAGCATGATGCAAGTTCGCCTGTAGCACCTTGATTGTGCTCATCGGCCCTCCGCTGAGGATCGAGCTTGTCCGAGTAGTTGAGCCTTTTTGGGACCCTTTCCTCTACGGCAAGCGGTTAGGTTTTGATGACCCTGGGGTCTGTTCGCAACCGACTCCTCGTGTCTTCGAGAGACGTGCCCAGGGGCACCGCTGGTCGTTAACGACAAACCGGCCACGTTGCCAGTCTTGGAAAGTCTAGGAACTAATGTGCTGGGGCGGGCTGGATCCTTTGATCGGATTCCCGCAGTGCTGGTACTGCTGCTACTGCTAGTAGGGTTTAAGTGTTGGGAGGTATTAGAAGAAAAAATCATGACATTTGTACTGTTGACTGATAACGATTTTGCTTAACATAACAACGCCCGGCTAAACACTGCAAGAGTCGTTGGGGTGTATCTGGATATAATAAGTACACCAGAACTATTGTGCTGGAGGTGGTGGATGTGGTCTCGTCTCTGATCTTGCTTGATCGTCGTTGCTAAGTATGATACTTATATTGAGGAAGAAAAAAAAAATGCATTAAGATTTTCCTTAGTAATAATGCAGCACCACTCATCCATGGGACTTTGGTTGAAGAAGAAGTTGCATTGCTTTCGAAACTCATGGTGTTTACATGAGAACTAAATCTGCGTCATAGCTTTGTAGGTGAAGGAGAAGGTTTGTGTTTGTGATTGTGGATTACATACATACATACATACGTACATTTTCAAATGGCCCGCTAATCCTTCATGAGGGTCGCGGGGGTAGGATGCTCAGGTGGACTCTCCATCCTTCTCGATCCTCCGCCATTGACTCCAACTCATCAGGAGGAATCCCTAGACGGCTCCAGGAGAGATGTCGGACTTGGTCAAGCCATCTATTTCTAGGCCTACTGCGGGGTCGCCTACCTGATGGCACGGCCACCATGGCACGTCTTAGAAGCCGGTCTGGGGGCATACGCACTACGAGACCAAACGAAGAATAGATTATTCCGTTCGGAGAAGTAGCTGCTCAACATTCAGCGCCTCGCGTACTCTTGTGTTACGCACACGATTACCTTTATAATTTATTTATTTGGCGTTACCGCTGGGTTTATGTCCTTCTTCCGCTTACTCTATCGGCGAACCATCAGCAGGCTTAATCTCACTTTCAAGCCATTATTGCGGGTTTTAATTTGCTTCAGGATTTGGTTGTTGAAAGAAATAATCACATTCTCTCCTCGGGTTCTTCATGTCAATGATGGCCCAATCGCTGAAAGGAAACCTACGATTTTGTCTATACAGCATGAGCAGTTTCCGGGATGGCCATCTTGCTACAGTCAAGCCGCGGATTACAATTATAATCAATACTTACTTAATTAGGTGGCGCTACAGTTCGGGGTGAACCTGGGTCTCAACCAACAAGCCTCTCCATTTAGCTCGGTCTTTAGCTAATTGCCTCCAGTTGCGCACTCCACGTTGGTCGAGGTCCCCTTGAACTTGTGCGCGCCACCTACGGCGATGATGCCCTCTACTGCGTCGTCCCTCGGGGTTAGATTCGAAGACTCTGTGGGCCGGAGCGTTGGTTTCCATTCGCTCTACATGTCCTAGCCATCTCAGATGTCCAATACACAGTTTTTTGACTAGGTCAATGTCGCTGTACAGCTCGTATAGTTCGTGATTGAATCTTCTCCTCCAAAACCCGTCAACGCAAACGAGACCAAAAATCTTAGGAAGAATTTTTCTCTCGAAGCGACCAAGGATATCTTCATCCTCCTTTAATAAAGTCCATGTTTCAGCGCCGTAAAGCAGGACTGGGATGATCAGGGTTTTATATAGAGTCTCCTTAGTTGTTCGAGATAGGGCTTTACTGTTGAATTGCCTTATAAGCCCAAAAAAACAGCGATTGGCAAAAGTTATTCTTCGCTTGATTTCTGCGCTGATATTGTTCTCAGAGTTTATGGCAGAGCCAAGGTAGACAAAGTCCCTTACTACCTCGAAGTTATAGCTGCCCACGGTGACGTTTTGTCCAATTCGTCGGTGTTGGTTTTCCCTTCTTGTTGACAGCATATACTTGGTTTTGCCCTCGTTTATCGCCAAACCCATTTTGGCCGCTTCCGCCTCAATGCTTGCAAACGCACCGGTGACAGCCCGCTGAGTTCTTCCGATAATGTCTATATCGTCGGCGTATGCAAGCAGTTGTACAGACTTGTAATAGATTGTGCCTCCGGTGTTGGCTTGTGAGTTCCGCACAATCCGTTCAAGTACAATGTTAAAGAAGTCACATGACAGAGCGTCACCTTTTCTAAAACCTTTTTTGACATCAAAGCTCTCGGTGAGATCATTACCGACCTTGATGAGCAGCGAGCGTTCTCCATCGTCAGCCTGCACAGGCGGACAAGTTTGACAGGGATGTCAAAACTAGACATGGCTCTATAAAGCTCTTCTCTATAGATGCTATCATAGGCGGCCTTGAAATCGATAAAGAGGTGGTGAGTATCGATTTGGAATTCTTGGGTTTTCTCCAGGATCTGCGGAAGTGTGAAGATTTGATCGATGGTGGACTTTCCTGGCCTGAAACCGCACTGATAGGGTCCAATCAGGCTGTTCATAAAAGGTTTCAGGCGTTCACACAATATCGCAGAAAAGATCTTGTATGCGATGTTGAGGAGACTGATGCCTCTATAATTGGCGCAGTTGAGGGGGTTTCCTTTCTTGTGGATCGGGCAAACGATGCTGAGATTCCATTCATCAGGCATACACTCATCTGACCAAATATTAGAAATGTGTTGGTGTATGCACTCTACCAATTCATCCCCAGCTGCCTTGAAAAGTTCGGCCGGTAAGCCGTCAGGTCCAGCAGCCTTGTTCGATTTTAGCTTGGATATTGCTATCCTCACTTCGTTTTGGTCAGGTGGACGGAAATTTCGACTATCATCGTCTATGTTGAATGGTTCATTTTGCCTGACAGCGGGATGCTGGTCTTCGTCGCCGTTATATAGTCTGCAGAAGTAGTTTTTCCATATTCTCAGCACCGACTGTGATTCTACTACGAGGTTTCCATTTTCATCTCTACAGGTTTCTGTACGGGTATTACTTCTCTGAGACGTTCTTTTTACCTTTTGGTAAAACTTCCGTACATTGTTCCTGGAGTATAGACTCTCGACATTCTCAAATGCGCGCTTCTCATGCTCTTTCTTCTTCTTTTGGAGAAGCCGATGTTCTTCCCGTCTCTTTTGCTCGTAGAGCTCACGAGCAGCTCTCGTCTTCCTTTGCAGCGCCGCTTTGTATGCCACTTGTTTTGCTGCATGCACTCGCCGACATTCTTCGTCATACCAGGGGTTTCGCGGTGGTGAGCGAGCGAGACCCAGCACATCAGTCGCGGCGTTTCTGATGGCATGTTGGCAGCGTTGCCACTGGTCTTCGGTACTTGATGCTGGCGGCAAAGGGGTGATTGAGAGATTTCGGGATACGCGTTCAGCGAAGAGTCTGGCGGTCTCTTGCGATTGTAGCTTTTCGACGTTAAATTTTCTCACAGTAATTCTTCTTTGTTGCTCAGATTGGGATATTCGCATTCGTACCTTGGCTACAACAAGGTAATGATCCGAGTCTATGTTGGCCGCTCGGAAGGTCCGGATATCCAGAATACTGGAGGCATGCCTTGCGTCGATCGCAATATGATCAATTTGGTTGATCGTGACATGATCATTGGACCGCCATGTCTGCTTATGAATATCGAGATGAGGAAACCATGTGCTTGCTATGGTGACATTTCGCTCCACAGCGAAATCAATTAGCCTTAGTCCGTTATCAGACGTGGTGTCGTGTAGGCTATGCTTACCGACTGCCCTACCAAAGACGTCGTCCTTTCCTATTTTGGCGTTAAAATCGCCCAATACGATTTTAACGTCGTATTTAGGACATTACTAGTATGTTTTGTCGATGAGCTCGTAGAAACACTCTTTGGTGGCAGGGTCCGTTTCTCCGTGGGAGCATGAACACATATTAGGCTTATGTAAGCGAATTTAGCCTTGATCCGGATAGTCATAATATGCTCGCTTACGTGTCGGAAGCTTAAGACTTCTTGCCAAAGTCTGCCGCGTATGACAAATCCGCATCCGAATAAGCGTTGTCACCGCGTGGAGGTTGAGAGTAGGAGTTGGTAGGCCTCATCTGAGTGAAAACGCTTGTGTTTTCATATGATCGCCTGCACTACCGTTTGACCATTATAATCAATCCAAACCATAAAATAATCATTCTTTACATTGAAATTCCATCAGTGAGGATGATTGGTACGGCTGATTTGTTGATTGATAATTAATTGGGAAATACAAATTAATAAAAAATCATCAAAAAAAAATATTGCATTAACCAAAACGCGATTCGAACCTCGATGACCGAGGGAAGAATGGTAAACACAGCACCTTAGGCATCTCGGCAATGGTAGTGTTCCGTTAGGCGATGTCAAAGCCCTACCAGTCTTCTGCGGAAAATGCAATAATAACGATGAGATTACTATTATAGCAATATGCCCTCGCACTTTGACACTTTTGCAGATCATTTGCGGTGGTAAGCTCGTGTTGTTCAGCCGTATGACTTAGCTAAGAGCATACGTCGACAGAGTTTGGCTGGGATTTAAGATTCCTCTGTTCCTGTCTGAAATCTTGTACTATAGGTTGGTGGTGGTGGGTTTAGTAGGATTCCAGGGTTCACCCCCTGCCCTTACAGGTAGATTGTAGATTGTTGAAGAGGTGGGATTAAGTCACCTTATCACTGCAGACACATTGGGCCTATTGTGATTTCCTCTGATCTTAAAGCTCACTCAATATGCCCGATTTAGTGATGAACTCGACTATGTTTTCAGGTGAGCTAGCAGATAAGTCTTCTGCTTTAAGGTAGAATTTACCTAAATGATGATGATGTGTTCTGATTAGACAGTTACAGTGACATATGGTAAGATGTGTTCTGCTGATTCTTCGTCTTCGTCGCACATTCTGCAGATGCTGGCTTGTGCTATTCCCATAGCCATGAGATGTTTTTTCACTCGAGAGTGGCCTGTAAGGAAACCTGTGGCTATTCGAATCTGACTCCTAGTTAATTGTAGAAGTTGTTTCGTTCTTTTGAGGGAAATATTTGGCAGAAAGATTTTGGCTTATCTTTACAGGCAGTTTCACCCCGTGTGCCAACATCAACCGTTAGCTTTCTCCTTATTTAGATGAAAAATCAGGAAGAGCTTCTGCCTTTGGCTTTGCTGGTGGGAAGAATTCGAGACCTAAGAAGATTTGAGGTACATGGGTATTTTGCTTCCACAACGTGAATTCGTTCAGTGAGTTACCTTTGCTGTACGAACTATGTAGGTATCGTGTTATGTATATTTCTTTATTATTAAGCAATTTTTTATGTTACGTACTTAGGTGGTGTTCTGCCCAAGACACCAATACTGGGTGTCATTTTTTGTAGACAGCGTATATTTTGTTTTGCTTTCATTAACCGCTAAATCCACCTTTGCTGCCTCGATCTCAACACTCACAAATGCCCCACTGACGACCAGCTGAGCTCTTCCGATTATGACAATGTCATCGGCGTAAGCGAGCGGTTGTACAGACTTGTACAATATTGTACCTCCGGAGTTGGCTTGTGAGTTCCGTACAATTCTTTCAAGTATTATATTAAAGAGATCGCATGATAGTGCGTCGCCTTGTTTAAGACCATTTCTGACATCGAACGGTTCGGTGGTGTTCTTTCCGACTATGATGGAGCAGCGAGAGCTCTCCATCGTCAACCTGCACAAATGGACAAGCTTGGCAGGCATGCCGAGACTAGACATGGCTCTGTATAACTCGTCTCTAAACACGCTGTCATAGGCAACTTTGAAATCGATGAAAAGATGATGCGTATCGATTTTATATTCATGGATTTTTTTCAAGATCTGCCGTGGTGTGAATATTTGGTCAATGGTGGACTCTCGCGGCCTGAAACCGCACTGATAAGGACCTATTAGGTTGTTGACGATCGGTCTTAGGCGTCCACGTAATACGGCAGACAGGATCTTATATGCGATGTTGAGGAGACTTATACCTCTGTAGTTGTTGCAGTTCAGAGGGTCTCCTTTCTACAGGATCGGGCAAACAATGCTGAGGTTCCATTCATCGGGCATACTTTCGTCCGACCAGATTTTACAGATGAGCTGGTGTGTTCTCCTTACCAGCTCATCTCCTTCTGCCTTGAAAAGTTTGACGGCGCCAATTTTTCATCCTGTTTTCTTTTCGTTTCATTCTATCTTCCTTTTTTCGTACTTTGTAAGAATTTGTAGTCTGGTAGTACAGTCCTGTTATTAATCCCCACTTGACACCCAACGGATAATATTTATCCATCCATGTTAACGTTACATACCTTACTGTTACTACGAGTATTTAAATTTATATGTTAATTATTACCTAAGGTGCATAACCTACCAAGAGAACACATCTGTTGTTAGACCTTTGCATTCAGTTTGCTACAATCTACTGTTAAAAATTGCTCTTCGCTTTTATGTAGCGATAGGGTGGACGAAAAATAAATCGATAGATACTCCTAGATACGAGTGTTTTATTTTTATTTTTATTATTTTCTTTGTTAAAGCGCGGCGCGAACAGGTCAATGTCATTTCTAGAACAGAGAAGGATTTATGTATATCTTTGATTTGAATTCAATACCTAGCAAGAATATGTTATGTGGATGGCAAGCTAGAGGGAGCCACTATGAAAAAAAAAAGCGAAAAGATGATTTTATTTTTACCTAACTGAATAAGGATCGTGGGTGGAGTACCTTTAAAAATTATGACATCGTCTACTGAACACATTCAAGCACCAATTGTATCTAAGTATCTACGAGTATAAACGCGCGCTATGGCAATTTTTCTATGTGCGTGCTTGTGTGTGGCGAACCAATTGTAATTTTACTCGTTCATTATTTTTATTAGATTGTCGTTTTCTGGATTAATTTCCCACACTTGGATATTGGTGGTAGCGGCGGCGACGGCGTCGGCAGGAGCGGCGTCGGCGGTGGCTGCGGCGACAGCACTCGAACCGACAAATAGGGGTGTGCACTGGAGATGGGTGGCAATTGTTATTGATTTCATGTACAAAAAGGGGTAAATTAGGACTTGTTCTAGTGTTTAATTAGTTTTCGCTGTGTGAATGTGTGCATGCATGCATATGGACAAATGAGAATGGAATCAAATTAGGGATTATTGAGTAAATCTTAAGTGTTATAGGGATGGAATTTAACTTTGCATGGTATACTCATTCGAATTGTATCTGTCTTTGATTAGCAGGTCTGATTTTTGGGTTAAACTGCTGATTAAGGCAATTAAGTCTGGTATTAGCAGAGAATATTGGTACTTGTAGTTGCCAGGGAGAGTACTTTTCTTTTCTTCTCTGGTTGGGAAAGTGATAATGCGTGTCTAGAAAAGCACTTACATAGAATTTATTATAGAGAATTGTTTTGCGATTCTGGTTGGTATATATGTACAAAATTTGAACTGGGAATGATATAGTATTGTACTTAGTGCTATTGTTTAATGAGTATTGTATTTTTGTTTGTTTTTCGGGAGAGGTGGGCCTATTGGGCTGCAACAGCGCCTCGAGATGTATGCAGATTCCTGTTGAATGAGTTCTTAAACAGCTGTAGATTGGTGGAGTTTTTGGAGATATTCAGGGTTATCGTGAATAAATTGTCCCTTAGAATTTTTCCTTCGAACAAAAATTAGATATCTTCAAAAAAGAGGGAAAATACGAGACAGCTCGTATACTACCGCTACAGCTACAGAGCATTGTGTTCTTCTTCTTCTTCTTCTTCTTCTTCTTCCTTTTATCAGCGAGGCTATGATCCGAAAACAAGGGATCACAACCCTCCCACTTCACCGCATTTCTACTGATCCGCCTATGTGGTTCGCCTATTTGACCTCAGAAAATATCGGCAGGCCTGCTGATTTTGGATCACTCGGTTACTGAGGCCAATGAAATGCCGATGTCGTCGCATTTGTCTGATCCAGGCGTTTATAGGCCTGCCTTTCCTACATCGCGATGTCTTTGGAATGTGCATTGACATTGCCTTTTTAACAGGGTTCAAATGATCTCTTCTTTGAACGTGGCAATACCAACTGAGCCGGTCGCGCTCTATATTTTGTACGATGGTTTCCTTGATGTGAAAGCTTCCACAGATCTTCGAACTTCTTATTCGATCAAGCTTTGTCATTCCTGCTGTCATGCGAAGCATCTTCATCTCAGCTGCCGTTAATTTACTCTCATACGTTTTGTACATCGTCCAACATTGTGAACCGTATGTGAGCACTGGACGCACAACTGCGGTGTAGAGCCTTCCCTTCAACTTAGGTGGCACTTTTCTGTCACAGAAGATAGCGGAATTTTCTCGCCATTTCATCCACCCTACGCTTACGCGATGATTGATGTCGTCATCACAAGTTGCTTTGCTATTGATCATAGATCCCAAATATTTTAACTTTTCCCACTTGGGAAGCCCTCTTCCATTCAAATAAATGTCTGGAATAGGCCTGAGTGGATCAGAGAATGGGCAGCACAAGTACTCTGTCTTTTTTGAACTAATGCGATACCCATTTCTCTCCAAAACGTCCACCCACACATCAAGTGCTCGTTGCAGGGATGTAGGATCCTCACTTATGATGGCTCCATCGTCAGCAAAGAATAACTGATGTACCTTGGGGTCCATCACTTTACCTTCAAGCAGATAATCAAGGACTGTAATAAGGAGCAAAGGACTTAAAACGCTTCCCTGGGGCACCCCGACTTTGATTGGGAACTCTTCGGTTACTCCAGCGGGGTATCTTACTCTTATCTTTGCTCCTTCGTACATGTCCATGATCATCTGTACATAGGTTTCTGGAACCCCTCGATGTCTTAGCGCCACCCATATTAGATCTCGTGGTTGTCTGTCGAATGCCTTTTCAAAGTCCACCAATACCATATGCAAATCCCTTAAGGAATCACGATGTTTTTCTACTATGATCCTTATACTTTGGATTGCATCTGTGGTTGATTTACCCGAGACAAACCCGCACTGATCATCAGATAGCCATATTATTTTTCGAAGTCGGCCACCTAATACCCGCTCAACGATCTTCATGGTGTGTGATATCATCCGTGCGTATCACCCTTCCCTTTGTATACAGGGAGAAGCTAACTTTCCCTCCATTGATTCGGCATTGGGTCACCTCTCACAAATTTGGAGATGAGAATTCTGAGCCATCTGAACCCGACGTCTCCCATCTTTTTCCAGAACTCAGAGGGCATCTCGTCTGGCCCAACCGCTTTTCGTTTTTTGGAGTATTTGACCGCCTCACTAACTTCTTCGACTGTAATGTCGGGTATTTCTTCACAGTTAGGGGAAACTGTTCATTTAAAAGTTCTTCAAAATACTGCCTCCACCTCTGCTCATGGCCAGCTGTTTTAAGGATGGTTGCGCTCTTGTTCATATTGTGTCTTCGCAGCTCCTGGATAGCCTGGTTTGCATCAGCAACCGGGGAAGATATTTTCTCCAGCTCCCGATACAGGCCCTCCGTACTCTCTGCTTGAAGCGGGGGGCACTTCTTCTTCGCTTTTTTCTTGTAACATCTGTATTCCATTTCGAGGCGAACTTTTTCGCCACTATTATTAGAGGGGCACTTTGACCAAGCTTTGAAATCCGCTTTCTTCTCATTTATCACCTTCTTAGCTTCATCACTCCACCACCATGTTTCTTTGGCATGTTGATGGTGGCCTTTTGAAGCTCCTAGCAGTGATTTGGCCTTCTTTAAGCAAGTTCGCTGTAGGGAATCCCACATATTTTGTGCTCTGCACTCTTCATTCTCAGCTCCGTTGATGGTATGAGAGAGGTAATTTTTCAGTACGAAAATAAAAGCCTCGCCTTTTTCTTTGTCCAGATTGTACCACTTGATTTTCTCAGAGACCCTTGTTTGTTTGCTTTTCTTCGGTGTTTTCATAAAAATTTCTGTTAGGAGACGGTGTTGTCGAGCGATTGCCTCTCCCAGGATCACTTTGCAATCTTTTACCCGAGGCTTCATGAAACTGCCTACCAAATGGTAGTCAATCTGGGTTTCATCTCCACCACTGCTGTAAGTGATCAGGTGTCGGCTTTGTTTGATGAACATGGTATTTAACACGATAAGACCGTGTGATTTGCACATGCTTAGGATGTCTTCACCAGGAAGGTTCTTGGTGTCATATCCTAGTCCTCCATGGCAGTCTTCATAGTCTTCGTTTGACTTCCCGACATGTCCATTCAAATCTCCTCCAGCAAACAGAAATTCTTCCTTTGGGATGTTCCTAAGGAGATTGTGGAAATCTAGCCAAAATGCATCTTTATCTCTCTGATTGCACCCATTGTGGGGAGCATATGCAGTGACAATATTCCACACCTCTCCTTGTATTACTAGTTTGAGAGACATCAAACGGTCGCTGGACTTCGAAATGCTCAAGACGTTTCCAAGTAGCTCTGCCGCAAGGATGATACCGATTCCGTTCTTAGCCTTTTCCGTTCCGTAGTAGAACATCTTGTAATCTTTTGTCCTAACGTCCAAGAAACGTGCCCGATTTCCGGTGTTTTTCCATTTCGTCTCTTGGACACACAAGATATCCACCCGCCTTCCATTCATCATCTCTTCCAGCTCGTAACTTCGACCGGTCATGCTTCCAACGTTCCAACTCGCGACCCTTAAATTTCTTCCAAACTGTGTCATTATTTTGCTAGCCCCCGGAATCCGTATAGCTCTGACCCGAACATTTTTGCTCGGTCCAGGATTAGTACCATGCACAGCAGTGGTAGTGCCTGGCGGGGTAGTGCCTTTCCTTTTTGCAAGTATTACCATAATGATACAGTTTTGCAATATTACCATATTGCGAGGGTTTGACACGTGCATGCTCCTGTTTTAGTATTGTTTGATCCTTCTTCTATGACACCGGTGATCTCCAGTCGTGTCAACCCACGGACTCGCATGCACACTTGTGGGAGGATTTTTAAGGTAGTATATGTGTCGCTAGGCTCACTTGGGTGTTATATTGCCTAGATCTGATTTGTCCCCTTAGTCGCCTTTTAAGACAAGCGCTAGTTGTTGGGGGGCGCTGCAGTGATACTCTTAAACCTGCACGGGGACTACAGCGCATTGTGTTACGGCAGTTAACGTTACTGAAAACACTTCCTATGTCGACGAAAGCAGTTCGCTTCTGTGGAAACAGGGTGAGTGGCAACCAAAATTCGGAGGAGGGTAAAAGGTCTGTAACCATTCTTTTACAGGTCATTACAATAATATAATACTTTACAGTAATGTCTCCCTAATCCAAAATACTTGTAGCAAGAGGTACTTCGGATTATTGAAGAATTCTGATTTGGGAGTACACATGGCTAAAAACCATTATGGAGATAAGGACTATTATTTCATGTACTAGATTATAAAAAAAAAAATTGTTAAAGTGGCAATTTAAACACCAAATTCAACAAATTGTGTTTCACTGCTCTTATTCTCTGTACTTTACAAAAGAATTATTAATCTTGATGCACTTCTCCATAACTTGTCGTGAACGAAAGAAGAGAACATTTGCATACCGATGGTGTTTTCAGAACCAGTGATCCGATTGAAACCTATCAATCGTTGTCGATTTCAATGTAGGGTAAACATCTTACATACAGAATTCAAAATACTGAGCAGGGGGTTCAATGCTCAAGTCACAGAAAATACGAAGAAAAATATTTGAAGTTTCCCAATTCCCTGGTACAAGTGTCTGCCAAATATTCGAGAGTGCCAGTATCATGATAAAGCTTGTCAAATATACATACATATTGTCACTCAGACAGGGCATAGAACTTCCATTCGTGCGAAAAGAAGAATAATACTTACAACACAAAGGGGTGCCAGATGTTAGGTCATGGACTCTTCTTGAGCTCTTAGCGTTGAATCGTGCTTTTATTTCATACAATTTGTGAAGTCTGTCCTTAATTGAACGCAGAATTTAATTTTAAAATACAACAACACTTCGCACTTAAATCAAGTAAATATTATGCTATTTAATACGGATATATGTTTGCAGATAGTCTCATCAATTTGGCCGATGATGCGTCAGATTTAATTTTTTTGTTCAGCAGTTCAGCTCGTTGTCCTTGAATGTAAGATATCCCACAAAAGGAACTTGCGGGGGGTAAAATCGACCTCCGACCATTCTGAGATTAAACGTTGTAAAAGCTTCTCTGTCAGTAAAGTCATTGTTCCTCCTGCTGTATGACATATGGCCTTGTAGGAACTACACTTGATCGAGGTCCTTACCTTCCAATTGGTGTAAAAAAAAAACCCCTCCATCATGTTTCAATGTGGTCTGACACTACTATGAGCAGGCGCTTGCTATTCTCATATTGTTTTAGTGTTTATGGAAGATTTTTACATAAACACTAAAAGAAAAAAAAAAAAAGATTTTTTCGTCAAAATGATGGTCCACTTCAGACTGCTGTAAAAACCAACTGAAAAACCGCTGATGTTGTTGATCAGTTGACTTTAGCTCTTGAATAAGTTAAACTTTGTGCGGTGAAGTTGCAATCCTTTACCACTATTCTTTGCGGAGAGCTCCTTGAAATGTCCAATTGCTGAAAACAATGCCGAATTGACATTCTTAGGTCTTCGCCGACGCTTACTTACTTACTTTACTTATATCCTGTATCCCCTTGTGGGTCCTAGGGCCTCTACTACGCCTACGCGCCATCGTGTACGGTTTCTGGCAATGCGTCTGAGTTCTCCCCAACTTTTCCCCAACTGCCGTGCCTCCTTCTCGACTGTTCTGCGCCATATTCTCTTCGGACCGCCAGGTCTTCTGCCATCCTGAGTTAAAGGGTTCCATTGAATATCATGGTTCGCTATGGAACTGTTACCCTTTCGGAACGTGTGACCAACCCACTGCCACTTCCGTCGTTGGATGGTTGTGCCTATTGGTTCCTGACCCGTTCTCTCATAAAGGTGTTCGTTAGAGATACGATTGGGCCAGAAAATCCTTAAGATAATGCGTAGGCACCTATTAACAAACGTTTGCAGCTTTCTGGTGATAGTAGTGGTCACTCTCCACGTGCTGCAACCATATAACAGCACGGATTCAACGTTGGCGCGGAACAGTTTTATATTGGTGTTCAATCTGATTGCATTGGTTCGCCATATTTTGGACAACATACAGAACGCGGACTTTGCTTTGGCGATCCTGTTGGCTAAATCGAGTTCGGTTCCACCATCGGTCGAGACAATACTCCCAATATACTGGAAATTCTCTACTCTCTCTACCGGTTGTCCAGCAATGCATATTTGAGCCGATGCGTTTGTTTCAATGCTGATAATTTCAGTTTTTGCCGTATTAATTTTCAGCCCGACGACGCGACGCCTGCCTCCCTCTCCACATCTGCTGTCATTTGGTGGAGGTCCATAATTCTGTGGGAGAGTAAGCATACATCGTCAGCGTAGTCAAGATGTTTCAGTTGAGATGTAAGAGTCCATCGACAAAGTACAAAGGCGAGGCGCCCTCCGAGTTGCAAGCTCCTATCGCACAGTGTCGGAACCAGCCGTCCTCGTAGTTGCGGGAGTGACCCCCATCGACCTCCTAGCGACGGAGAGGATGTACGTCCACGACAAGAAGGCTGAATTAGAAGCAGAACTGGCAGTCGCGGAAGCGAAGGAGCTTACCAAGCAGGCCTGGCAGAGAACGTGGAGCGCTGAAATGAGGGGGAGGTGGACAGCGAGGCTGATTACAGACGTCACGGCTTGGATAGAGCGGGAAAACGGCGAAGTGAACTACTTTGTCACTCAATTCCTAACCGGTCGTCGGTATTTCAACCGATACCTCCACAAAATGGGTAAAGTAGAGAGCACAGCCTGCCAATATGGAGACCCAGCAGAAGACGACGCTTTTCACACCTTTTTCATCTGTAGCAGATGGACAGAGCAGAGGAGTAGACTAGAGTCAGAAATAGGCGATTTTTCGCCGGAAAATGCTATAAGCAAGATGACCTCGAGTACCGACACGTGGAATAGAATATCTTGCTTCATCGAGACGGTACTAAGATCCAAAAAGAGAGAGGAAGACGCCAACATTCCCTCAAAAATTACATAAAGTAGATAAAAGCCTTACAGGCAAGAATATATGAACCCGCACCGGGAGCCGAATATGAAAAAGCCGGTTCCCAGTGGGGAGAGAAACCGACACCACTCTGAAGTAATGCGATAAGTGGTTCCGGAGTGGATGATGTCAAGTAAAAAGAAGGGATTAAAGGTCGTTTTTTAGTGAGTGGTGAGTCTCACACTACTAGAAACAAAGCTGAACTGTTTCCCGTGCGCATTAGCGTTTTTCAACTACTCCCTAGACAAACAAAAAAAAAAGAGTTCATCGAATTCCTCCGTTTCCCGTCGACAAAGCTACACGAAGCACATCGCTAATCACCAATAGGAATAATATTGGTGAAAGGATACAACTTTGTCTTATCCCACTTTGGATCTCAAATTCCTCAGACAACCTTCCTCTGTGCAGAACGTGACATTTGGAGCCTTCATATGTAGCTTTGATAATAGCAATTAGGTTATCGGGGATACCTCTCCTGCGTAAGGCACGCCATATAAACTCCCTGCTGACACTATCAAACGCCTTCTCAAAACCGATAAACAGCAGGTGGGGTGGCGATCGAAATTCAACGCACTGTTCGATGATAAACCGCAGGGTGTTGATGTTGTCGGCATAGGGGGACCCAGAGCGGAAACCTGACTGATCGGCATCGAGTGTGTCTTGGAGATGTTGTTTGATTCACTCCAGGATGATTTTAGCTATTATCTTAGCTACATCAGGCAGCACGCAGATACCCCTCCAGTTTCGGTACTCCATTAAATTTCCTTTTTTAGGAAGCTTGGCGATCATTCCCTTTTTCCACTCGTTAGGAAAGCAGAAGCTCAGCCGATGTTGTGGGCGCTGCTCGTAAGAGCTCTGCTGGAATACCATCAAGTCCTACCGCCTTGTTGGTTTTGCGTGCCTTGATCGCTGTAGTGATCTTATCATTACTGGGAGTCGTGGTGCGTATTCGGGAACTTCTCACCTCGGGCATCTCAGTCTGATTCGGGAGCATATCGCTAGTGAATACGCAGTTGAAAACCGTAGCAAAATGCTCTTTCCATCTCTTGAGCTGGTCCTCATCCAAAATAAGCAAGGAGCCGTCTAGGCTTTTCACTGGGTGTTGGGTGGACCTGCGACCACCTGTCAGCTCTTTCGTGATTCTGTAGACGGTCCTGCGGTCACACCTCCGTGCAGCTTCTTCTGCTTCTGTGGCCAGCGCGTTGATGTAGTTGCGCCTGTCACGTCGCATGCTATGCTGAATTTCTCTCATCTTCATACGATATAGGGACTCTAGCTCGCTTCTCCGTGCTGCTGGAGTAGCTGCAACGCGAGCTTTCAGCTGTTTTCGTTCATCAATCCGTCTCCAGGTATCGTCTGAAAGCCACGCCTTATGACTTTCCTACGATCGACCGACAATTCTTTCAGCACCAGATGTAAAAACATTTTTCACAACACACCAATTATCTTGGATGGTTGCGGGCATTGAGCTGCTGATTGCTTCCACACCTTGCGAAAAGATCTCCCTAAATTGTTGGCGCACTGAGGGATCACTAAGTCTATCGATATTGAACCTGGGCATTCTTGTGTTGTCGTGGGATCTTCGAACTGCAGCAGTGCGTAGTTGGAGAGTAGCTATCATAAGATGGTGATCACGTACTATCCCCACATCTGCCCCCGTCTGTTTCGGACGTCCAGGAGACTATTTCTAAAGCGGAGGCTGATTGCAAAATGGTCTATTCGGTTGGAGGTTGCTTGTCGATCGTTAGAAACCCAGCCGACTTTGTGGCAGATCTTGTGCTCAAACATGGTGCCATCTATCACAAGGCGGTTGGTATTGCAGAATTCAACAAACCTTTCGCTGTTGTCATTGCGGTTGCCTATTCCATACTTCCCGATTATATGTTTGAGCCCTTCGTTGTCGTTGTATACCTTGGCATTCAAATCCCCCATCACTATGACAATGTCTCCATTTAGTGTTGTGTTGCAGACGGCACTTAAGAGGTTGTAGAAGCTCTCCTTTTCGTCCTCAGACGAACTATTTGCCAACGCCTGCTTCCACACTGTCAAAAAACAGAACTACCAACCGTAAAACGAGAAATGGCAGGATATTGAAGTCCAGCGTACAATCTCGGACACCCTTTATCGGGACTTTATTTCGGTTACAACTTTTCAACAGTCACCATCTGCACTTGCATGCAGATTTATTGAAATTTGAATTTCAAAATATGTTCGTGTTGATTCGGACTGTAGAAGATTCGGACTAGCGAGATATTACTGTACTAAGCATTGTACGAAGAAACTAAAAGGGTCACCCTTCTGGGCGCCGTGGCGTAAGTGGTTAGTGTGTCGGATCACTACGCGTGAGGTTCTAAGTTCGAATCCTAGAAAAAACCAAAAAGTTTTTTCACGGTCCCACCTCTCGCGAGCGTCTGACAAGCATCCGAGATTATTGTTGTCTCGAAAAAGTTTCTCAAAACAAATTGCCATTCGGATACGGCACTAAACTGTATGTCCCTTACATTCGTGTGAAAAATATAACACACAAAACAGTGGTGGCGAGAAGCTAGGGCCTGGCACTTAAAGAGCTGTTGCGCCAAATATTATATAAGATTCCGATTTCCTCGTAAATAAGTCCCCCTGAAAATCGGTAAAATAAAATTTCGAGCTGCAGGATATTTTGAAGCCCAAAAAATTATGTAGAATGAGGTTGTTCTCCTTCATCCCCTGTTAAGCTAATAAGCTCACCTAACCTTGACCGCTCTAATGACTCGGCTGCCATCTCGACAACTACGTAATCCACTCTGTATATTCGTCTTCTATAAAGTACGACTTACCTGTATATTTATTCTATTTCAAGGACTTAAGGACTTGCAAATATTTGAAAATACTTTTCCTGACGTCAAGCGTCTAAACGAGAAGACAATTCACATGTACCTTACCGATGTCTGCCTGTTTATGTCTGTATAACTAGTACTCCATCATTGTTACACAAATAAATTTCCCCCGCAATTATAAATACCAAACAGGAGTGAATATATATCGAGTAATAATTTTTCCATTTTGATTGCGAGAACTTAATTTGCCTTCCTTCATTCGTATACAAACCGTTAGAGTGTAGGCATGCCACGGGGGATCTAAGCTATTGAGTAATAAATTCCAGATACGAATGGCGTAAACACACAGAAGAAACTTCAAAAAGCTTAAATGGATTCCAATGTGAGGCAAATAGGAGCGCAGAAAGAACAACAACTATGAAATGAAAGTAATTTCATCCATTCATCCATTTCTGCCGGAGCAAAACTAACTATGGGCGCCCAATGGAACAGCAAACAGCACAGAAAGAGTGCACATAACACTTAAAAACACACAAAGTGTACACAGGTGTGTCTGAGCGCCGCCCACCCACCTTGACCTAGGCCATAAACAATGAGAAATATTACTTTATCCTCTTACCCTTCCCATCTAGCATAGCATCATCGCTTGGAATGGGTGTGGGCTGCGATGGTGACTGTGCCCGGCCAACACAATCCACTATGAAAAACGACACAACTGTCAAAGTGCATCCTTGCGTAATTTTGCAAGCAGAGTTTTCATACGTTTTATCATCCTGGTTGGTCCTGCATTCGTCCTTATCCTGTACTGTGTTATTTTCGTCGTGGAGGAGTATGCACATATGCATGCCTCGTTGACGATGCACAAAAATTATTTCAAAATTGTTACGAGAATGTTGGATGTAAGGGTACATATGTGTGTGTATAATGAAATAAAAGGACAAAAAGGACATAGAGGATAATTTATTATTGCCGTGAATTGCTTGGGTTTTTTTCCTGGAAAAACAGCACTTTGTTGCAAATAGTAATGTAATGACTTGGCCATTAATTGTGAATGTGGTCACTGCAAAGGGTACAAGGAATGGTTGAGTTGAACTCATGTCCTGTAATTTATCTGGACATTGACTGAAGGGGGAATACCTTTGTTGTACAATTAATTATTGTACTATGTCGTGTTTTGTACAGCAAAAGTTCGACTTAATTGTTGAATAGTGGATGCATTCAATTGTTAATTTCAAGAACTGTTGGAGAGTGTAACACCGATGTTTAATAGATCGCAAAAAATTGTAAAATGGATGTTATCCAGGACGAATGTGATATTAGGGACAGTTCGTAATACTACTTTGGCCTAAATATGATTTCTGTTTTCCCCTTTTTTACCAGTAATCATTTACTTGGTAGGTTTCACATCTGATCAGTGACAAAGTCCAGCGCCTACACGGTAAAACTTGTGTGTCAAACCCATGGTCACTTATGCATCGTTGGCTTGGTGGCGAAAAACCTTACAGATCAAAACTCAGGAACAGTTGAATAAAATCTATCGTCAAGCCTGCTTGAGTATCTCAGGGGCAATGAAAACGTTTCCCACAGCAGCAATGGAAGCAATACTTAGCCGCAAACTACAACACCTTGCAGTATAAATAAAATAAAATAGAAAAAATAAATGGAAGCTATATTGAGTGCTTTTCGGTTACCCAAGATTTCGGACCTTAAAGTCTGAGTATTGAATGAACTACCCTATTCTTAAAATCCCAGATACCATACTCAAGAAATTTAAGGTGGCCATAGGTGACCGCTATACATAGAGGAATGAAGGGCTTGTAGTTCTACCAAACTCTCAGGCTTGATACACAGATGGTTCCAAATTGGAAAATGGCAACTAGCGCAGGAGTTTATGGACCCAGTTTCCAACGTGCAGCAGCACTTGGGAAATCACTAACAGGATTTCAGGCGGAAGTCCATGCAATTGAACTCTGTGTACGAGAATGCCTGCGAAGAAGGGTTGAGGGCACCCGTATTTACATCTTCTCGGACAACCAGGCAGCACTTATGACTCTGAAATCCTACACCGTCGAATTCAAACTTGTATGGGTTTGTCTCAATCTACTCGAAGATCTTGCATCAGAAAACACCCTCACTCTGGCCTGGATACCAGGGCATGCAGGCTTCAATGGCAATGAACGGGCATACTGCTCAGCGAGAAGAGGCGCCAGGCACCCACTAGTCGGTTGTGAACTCTAGTTTGGGATTTACAGGGAGTAGCACAAACCTCAAAATAAAACTATGGGAAGCTGATTGCCATGCAGAGTATTGGGCCAAATTCAAGGGCCAAAGACAAGCAAAATAGTTAATCAGCCCCAACCGTTGTAAGGCTAAGAACTTACTTGAGGTTAGCAAAGCAGACTTAAGGATATTAATAGGCTACTTGACTGGTCGTTGCCCACTCAGGTACCATCTACACGAGCACCAGATACATACGTCTGCTATGCCGGCTATGTAGAGAGCAAAAAGAGACAGAAGAACATATTCTTTATGAATGCCCCATGGCCACAAGAAAAATACTTCTCCACCTCTTATAGGTCGCAGTGCGTACAAGGCCCTAGTATAGTATAGGCATAGTATAGTAGGTTTCTGACATACAGGTAGTCTAAACCACTACAGCTTTCCACTTTTGTTAGGCATATTCACGTTGTTTTTGCTCCAAGTCAGGTGCGCCAATTTTTCTCGTCCTAAAGCTAAACGTTATACGCGCTTTGTAGTTCGTTAAAGAGGGGACTGCCAAGAGTCCTGCTCATAAATCGCTGATTGAGTATCTGTCTAAAGCAGTGCGCTCTCTAAGCAAGTATGGAGCAGATATTATTTCTCAATAGTTTCTATACTTCTTGCAGTAGATGTTGTGAGCTACCCCAAATCCACTGATTCAGTGTCTAGAAGAGAAGCCAGCAATGACTCGTGCAAAAACGTATGTACATATATCTGCAACAGAGTTTAATCAGTGTATGAAATCACTTTTCCAGGAACGAATTGTTTTACAGTTTCTTCATTAATTTACAGTAGATAGTACTAAATAGGACGTACATATATATACAAAATGGAGGCCATTATAAGGATCCAGTTTCGACCTTCATTATCCATGATATTCAAATGGTACAGTAGTCAATATAGGGTCAGAGTATTGGCCCAATAAAGTGTCACAGTATTTCGCGTTTGAAAGCCACTTGCAGAGTTTCACCAGATTCTACATAATTGTTGCCCAATCCAAAGCCTGAACAGCCGCCTGGTTCTCAATTTACAAGGTGATGATCTTCCTTCCTCTTTTCAACTTATTTGCCGTACTTGCTTAGTTTTCCAGCTTTCTGTATAGTCAACTACCCCGCAAAACCATTTTGCTTGACAATTAGGAATAACTCCGGCGTTTTTAGAATCCTCCCGAACAAATCGTCTATTCGGAGTAACACTAGGTTCGAGTGACGGTCTGCATTAGATACAGGCTTATTTAGAGGAGAAAATGTTAATTGTGATACCGCAAGGATCTGGGTATTTTCCAGAACTACCCTCAGAATTAAGCAGAGCTTGTAGTAAAACGCTGGAGCCGCCTGATGTTTATGTTTACCAGCTCGTCGAGGTCATTGAAGACGTTGGCTCCGATGTGTACGGAGTCAACGGTGGCGTCTATAGTTCCAGTTAGGTTGAACTTAGTGAATACCTTGCGCGAGCTGCTTCGACGTATTCGGATCACAGGTCGGTAAGGAATTTCCAATGTTAGTCAGGACATTGGAATAGAGATGGTGGCGGAGGAGCCCTTAATGGGCCAACGGCAGCGCTCATACTCCCGTAGTGGACTACTGTCACCGGTGTACCCGACCCCTCGTCCTAGGGGAATAATTAAGGAACTGGCCCTCCAGGTTGGGGGTTGTGCCGTCGGGGTAACTTCCCTACCACGTAAAAAATCTATGGTTCCGAAACATCCAAAAGCCTCGGATAAGGATGACTCAACTAATGACGACCCCAGCAAACGAAATAAGGACAACGACCTTCGGATCTGTACGTGGAATGTTCTGTCCCTTTACAGACCACGTGCAGCCGAACAACTAGCAGAGGCCCTAGACTGCTATAAAGCAGATATTACCGCCATCCAGCAAGTGCGATGGGATGGGCCGGGCAAAAAGAGGATGAAAAACTGTGACATCTACTACGGTGATTGCTACAGAGGCAACAGGCAACGCTTATTCGGATGCGGATTTGTCATACGCGGCAGACTTAGGCAAGAAGTCTTAAGCTTCCGACACGTGAGCGAGCGTATTATGACTATCCGGATCAAGGCTAAATTCGCTAACATAAGCCTAATATGTGTTCATGCCCCCACAGAAGAAAAGGACCCTGCCACCAAAGAGTGTTTCTACGAGCCCCTCGACAAAACATACGAGCAATGTCCTAAATACGACGTTAAAATCGTATTGAGCGATTTGAACGCCAAAATAGGAAAGGAGGACGTCTTTGGTAGGGCAGTCGGTAAGCATAGCCTACACGACACCACGTCTGATAACGGACTAAGGCTAATTGATTTCGCTGTGGAGCGAAATGTCACCATAGCAAGCACATGGTTTCCTCATCTCGATATTCATAAGCAGACATGGCGGTCCAATGATCATGTCACGATCAACCAAATTGATCATATTGCGATCGACGCAAGGCATGCCTCCAGTATTCTGGATGTCCGGACCTTCCGAGCGGCCAACATAGACTCGGATCATTACCTTGTTGTAGCCAAGGTACGAATGCGGATATCCCAATCTGAGCAACAAAGAAGAATTACTGTGAGAAAATTTAACGTTGAAAAGCTACAATCGCAAGAGACCGCCAGACTCTTCGCTGAACGCGTATCCCGAAATCTCTCAATCACCCCTTTGCCGCCAGCATCAAGTACCGAAGACCAGTGGCAACGCTGCCAACATGCCATCAGAAATGCCGCGACTGATGTGCTGGGTCTCGCTCGCCCACCGCCGCGAAACCCCTGGTTTGACGAAGAATGCCGGCGAGTGCATGCAGCAAAACAAGAGGCATACAAAGCGGCGCTGCAAAGGAAGACGAGAGCTGCTCGTGAGCTCTACGAGCAAAAGAGACGGGAAGACCATCGGCTTCTCCAAAAGAAGAAGAAAGAGCATGAGAAGCGAGCGTTTGAGAATATCGAGAGTTTATACTCCAGGAACAATGTACGGAAGTTTTACCAAAAGGTAAAAAGAACGTGTCAGAGAAGTAATACCCGAACAGAAACCTATAGAGATGAAAATGGGAACCTCGTAGTAGAATCACAGTCGGTGCTTAGAATATGGAAAAACTACTTCTGCAGACTGTATAACGGCGACGAAGACCAACATCCCGCTGTCAGGCAGAATGAACCATTCAACATGGACGATGATAGTCAAAATTTCCGTCCACCTGACCAAAACGAAGTGAGGATAGCAATATCCAAGCTAAAATCGAACAAGGCTGCCGGACCTGACGGCTTACCGGCCGAACTTTTCAAGGCAGCTGGTGATGAATTGGTAGAGCGCATACACCAACTCATTTCTAATATTTGGTCAGACGAGTGTATGCCTGATGAATGGAATCTCAGCATCGTTTGCCCGATCCATAAGAAAGGAGACCCCCTCAACTGCGCCAATTATAGAGGCATCAGTCTCCTCAACATCGCATACAAGATCTTTTCTGCGATATTGTGTGAACGCCTGAAACCTTTTATCAACAGCCCGATTGGACCCTATCAGTGCGGTTTCAGGCCAGGAAAGTCCACCATCGATCAAATCTTCACACTTCGACAGATCCTGGAGAAAACCCAAGAATTCCAAATCGATACTCACCACCTCTTTATCGATTTCAAGGCCGCCTATGACAGCATTTATAGAGAAGAGCTTTATAGAGCCATGTCTAGTTTTGACATCCCTGCCAAACTTGTCCGTCTGTGCAGGCTGACGATGGAGAACGCTCGCTGCTCCATCAAGGTCGGTTATGACCTCACCGAGACCTTTGATGTCAAAAAAGGCTTTAGACAAGGTGACGCGCTGCCATGTGACTTCTTCAATATTGTACTTGAGTGGATTGTGCGGAACTCACAAGCCAACACCGGAGGCACAATCTATTACAAGTCTGTACAACTGCTTGCATACGCCGACGATATAAACATTATCGTTAGATCTCAGCGGGCTGTCACCGGTGCGTTTGCAAGCATTGAGGCGGAAGCGGCCAAAATGGGTTTGGCGATAAACGAGGGCAAAACCAAGTATATGCTGTCAACTAGAAGGGAAAACCAACACCGACGAATTGGACAAAACGTCACCGTGGGCAGCTATAACTTCGAGGTAGTAAGGGACTTTGTCTACCTTGGCTCTGCTATAAATTCTACTAACAAAATCAGTGCAGAAATCAATCGAAGAATAACTCTTGCCAATCGCTGTTTTTTTGGGCTTATAAGGCAATTTAACAGTAACGCCCTATCTCGAACAACTAAGGAGACTCTATATAAGACCTTGATCATCCCAGTCCTGCTTTACGGCGCTGAAACATGGACTTTATTAAAAGAGGATGAAGATATCCTTGGTCGCTTCGAGAGAAAAATTCTTCGTAAGATTTTCGGTCCCGTTTGCGTTGACGGGTTTTGGAGGAGAAGATTCAATCACGAACTATACGAGCTGTACAGCGACATCGACCTAGTCAAAAAACTGCGTATTGGACGTCTGAGATGGCTAGGACATGTAGAGCGAATGGACACCAACGCTTCGGCCAGCAGAGTCTTCGAATCTAATCCCGAGGGACGACGCAGTAGAGGGAATCATCGCCGTAGGTGGCGCGCACAAGTTCAAGGGGACCTCGACCAACTTGGAGTGCGCAACTGGAGGCAATTAGCTAAAGACCGAGCTAAATGGAGAGGCTTGTTGGTTGAGGCCCAGGTTCACCACGAACTGTAGCGCCACCTAAGTAAGTAAGTAGTCCGATGTGTGTTTTTCTTTGGAGGGGTACCAGACACATGCAGAGGAATTTAAGGATAATTTCCACCTTCTCTTTGTCCAAGCAGCTTCTGTAGAAATCGTTTGAGAGGAGGCCTGTAGCCGTAGGTACTTGCTAGTGGTGACAGCTACATTATTTATATGAGTGACTTTTTCTGTGTGATTAATCAGCTGGAGCATTTGTAACTCAGCTCTGGCTAGATCTGCCTATTAATGTGGCATGTAATGCCGAATGTCCATCCGTGGTTGGTGATGTTAATCGCATTCAGTTTAAGTGACAGTTTGTATGTAGCAAGAGGCATTCCGTGATTCACCTTCTCTGGTAGAATCGATAAAGTTATGCAATGCCTGATGAGTTCATCGGCAATACAATTTTGTGGAATGTCCGTATGGCCCGGCATTCAAATAAATTGAATTTCGAATCGTTCAGCCATATTGTTAAGAGACAAGTGACAATTAAGAGCGGTTTTTGAACTGAAGGTGACCGATTCCAGGGATTTAATCGCGGCTTGGCTGTCGGTAAAAATTCTGATATTCCACCACTCTTTAGAAGACTTGAAACTTTTTAAGGCAAACTCTTCCATGGGTAGGCATTGTGCCTGTGGACTTTTGCGTTTAAACCCACTGGGGTTCATAGCGTGAGTACCCATTGGGATATTCTTCATACTCCCTTGAAAACAATCTTACGATCTGTTTTGGCGACAGCCAGATTTATGTCTTTAACTTCGACCTTTTTATTTTGCTTTTCTAATTTTAATTCAATTCCTATGCGTATGGCTAGAAAAATTTTTTTCAATCGAACCGCCATGCCGGGGAAGTCTAGTTTTCATATTCGTCGTATGTCCAATCGAGGAGCTCATAAGAGCAATCTTAGGCAACGTTGTATCTTCTGTCGGAGCTTGAAGGTCTTAAAGCGGACTGTCGTAAGGCGTTCGCTCACATGCCTTATTCTCAAGACTCTTACGTAAGCCTGCCTCGCTGCTTCCGCTCATTGTAGCAGTTAACGTAGTAGATAGATAGATTCATCCTTCTTTAGCTCGGCATATCCAATTAAACTTCTTCGAGGGCGGTGGTACCTACTTTATAGTAGTCTAGGGCTTCCGCTTACAAGATTAACCGAAGTCAGTAGCCTACTTCGGGGATTCAAGCTCTGTCGGTGCGCCATGATGGCCTGACACAGTCCTGAAGATCTTTACAATCCTAGGCTTCAAATTTGTTGAAGTAGCTCACTTAAGGCATTCACTAAGCAGATTGATTTAACTGAACATGTAAGCGCCACCGGTGTCTCCATCTGCACAATTCTTCCACTGCCATTTTGATCCAAGAAAACTCTCCTAATTTGTTATCACAAGTGACCTTAAAAAGGTACGAGCATTTTATTGGAACACAATCTACAGTTGGCGTATATTGGGTTGCAATACATACGTATTACTCTAAGAATTGAACGCCCGATATACTTTTTTACGTCTACCTATGCTCGTAACTATACGGCAAGTATTGGTTTTATGAACATTTTTCGTTACTGTTATAGAGATCTCAAAAAATTGGGTCTGACAGTTCTGTCTGTTTGTCTGCCAGTCTATGTGTATTTTTTTTTTTTTCCGAGGGTAGGTGAAAAATCTTCCATAGACACGATGAGAATAGCAAGCGCGTTCTCATAGTAGTGTCAGATTCTTACCGACTAAAAAAACACCACCCTTCGATATAAATTTGTTAGATATTGCAACTAAGTCTTAACTTATCAAGCAATTTTTCTATCATGAAATAATAATGTTTGGCAGGTTACTTTCCACTGAAAGATCCTGCATATTCCGCAATCTAGACGCGGTTAATCCTTATCTCGCCAAGTTTTAAGGTTTCGTCCTTTGTAGTAGGCGCAATAAATTGCTCTCATCCAAAATTTGTAGGACTGTATTGTTGACATGTCCGATTAGTCGGTTTCTATGCTTTCTCGCGAAGCTTCTAGATTCAGCTTCGATTGTCGGAATTCCGAGATCCCTGTGGATATCGTCGTTTCTACTATACCACGGTGCTTGGACAATCTCTCTTAGCACTTTATTTTGAAAAGTTTGTAAAATATTTGCATTTGTTTTCTTGGTACAACCCCAAAGTTGTATACCGTAGGTCCACACCGTCTTAAGCACTTGCTTGTATAAAAGCAGTTTGTTCTCAGTACTGAGCTGGGAATGTTTTCCGAGTAACCAGTACATTTCGCTATATTTGATTTCGAGTTCTTTACGTTTCATTTTCACGTGCGAATTCCATTTCAGCCTTGCGTCGAATGTCATTCCCAGGTATTTGGCCTCGTTTGCAAAAGGTATTCGGGCCGAGTTTAGGAAAATTGGCAAGTCATTAGTTTTCTTGTAAGTGAAATTCACGTGAACAGATTTAGATTCGTTAAGGGCGATCCGCCAGTCCCCTCCATTCATTTACATTTCTCAGTGCGTTTTGCAGTTTTGCAGTCGTTTCTTCGATTGTTTTACCTACTGCTAGGATAGCGGTGTCATCGGCCAACGTAGCAAGGATAGTGCCATCTTCGTTCGGTATATCACGAGTATATAGCAAATAGAGAAGCGGTACGCCGGCCGAAATTTCCTTGAGCTCGGAGTATTCGACTCCATGTCTAACACGAAAGAGTCTATTCCCAAGATATGATTCTAGAATATCGTATAGGCATACAGGGAGAACTTGTCGTAGTTTGCATTTCCAGCCATCATGCCACACCTTATCAAAGGCTTGCGAGACGTCAAGAAATACACTTGAGCAAATCTTTTTTTCTTCAAGTGCTTTCTCGATTACGTCAGTAATTCTATGCACCTGGTCAATCGTCGAATGCTTACTTCTGAACCAAAACTGGTGGTCAGGGATAAGATTATTTTCTTCTATAACCGGTTGGAGACGCCTTAATAATATCCTCTCGAAAATTTTCGATATGATTGGAAGAAGCGATATTGGTCTATACGATTTTACTTCATTTGGCGGTTTTCCTGGCTTTAAAACCATTACGACTTCCGCAACTTTCCATTGGCTCGGCACGTGTTTTAATCTGAGTGCAGCATTTACAATATGGAGAAGCTTAATCAATACTTTTCTAGGTAAAACTTTGAGAATTTCTCCGGTAATCAAATCATAACCAGGAGATTTCTTAGGTTTTAGATTCTCGATCTCATGTGTGAGTTCCCTTAGCGTTGCACTTGTGAGTGTTAAATCGTCAGATGATATGATCGTAAACCACTTGACCATCGTACGGTTTAAAGGTTTCTTCCAGGTGGGCCACAAAGACGTCCGCTTTTTCTTTATCTTCCCTCGCCCATTCATTTTGATTTAATTTGATTGGCGGCGCGGGGACTTTGGGCTTTTTGGTGCCTTTTACAGCTTTCCAAAGTGAATAATTGGAATCTTTTTTCGCTGTTAAACTTTCAAGGTAAGAGCCTATTGCACGATTCTTAAAATCCTTAATATTCTTCTTCAACAAATTGCACAGACGATTCAAGTGTGCTTTATGTTGCGGAACACGACTCTGTTGCCATTTTTTACGCGCTTTTCTTTTTTCCTTGACCAATTCTTTCATTTCCGGAGGATATCGGAAACCGTATCTGTCCGGCGTTTTCCTTGGATTGGGCGTATTATTCCAAGAGGCGAGCTGTACGATCTCAACGAAGCGATCAACTTCAACCTCAAGTTCATAGGGTGTCGTAAGTGGAACGCTCAGTTCAACATTATCTTCAATTTCGTTCCTAAAACCCTCCCAGTTAGTTGTTCGACCAGTTAATCTCGCTGGCTCTAGGTTATAGACTAGTTTTTCGCTGATTGTTAAAATAACTGGGGAATGATCAGACGACAGGTCAAAGCTCTCTTTGACTTTTATGTGGTTGGTAGATATTCCTTTCACAATGAAAAAATCGATCAGATCAGGTATTTTCGAAGTATCAGTTGGCCAGTAAGTCGATTTACCCGTCGAATGGAAATCACAACTGTACTCCATACCTGCCCCATAGAGCATTCTACCTTTTTTCGAGCTGTATCTTGAGAACGTATGTTTCGCATTAAAGTCGCCGCCAATAATAAAATTAAGTTTCAGCGATTCAAACAAGTTAGTAAAATCTGATTTTTCAAGCGCAGAACGCGGTGGGCAGTAGATAGATGAGATTTTAAGAGTACGCTGACTATTTTTAACTCGAATCGTGCACAGTTGCAAAGTTTCAAGTTCTATCTTTAGGTCTTCGGATTGTCCGATGCAGTCTTTAATAAACAAGGATGATCCGCCCCTCGCTTTTCCCGAAGGGTGACAAGCGTGGTAATCATTACAGAATTTTATTTTTAAATGCAATTCCTTTTTTACGTGGGTTTCAGAAATCAAGCAAATATCAATAACTTTTTCACTCATGAATATTTCCAATTCGTCGAGTTTTTGCAAAAGTCCGTTTGCATTCCAAGTACATATTTTTAACATTCGTTTGTTATTCATATTCTAGTTGAAGTACGCGTTTTCTGAGAATTATTTTCAAGCTTAACCAGCCTATCTAGAATAATTTCATTTATTTTGCTTTGTTCTTCAAATTTCTCGAGGATAACCGACAAAACATGAGAGACAGGGTCCGTCGAAATTTCAACGTTTTTTGGTTTTTCGGATGCCGCGGCCTGAGCGCAAGTCTGCACTCCTGCTGTCCGAGGGTCATTACCTGGCGGCTTTTTCGATGTTAACTTTTCAGTACCGTTTCGTTTAAGAACAGAGGTCGAGGACTTTTCTGTTGTCACTCTTTCCCTCACCTTTTTGCGCTCTGAACTCAGTATTTTTAGTTTAGCTAGTTTCTCCTGTGCATTCTTACGCTTTGGCTTAGTTTGCAGCTTAGATTTTGCATTTAGGGCCTTAAGGAGCACTTCTCTCCGTTTTTGCAACGCCTTAGCTACTTCACAGCCCCTATAATTTGCCGGGTGCTTTCCCTTACAGTTAGCACATATTGCAGAGGTTTGTTTGTTTACTCCACAGACTTGGGAGAGGTGATTTCCGGCGCATTTCACACAACGTGGTTCTTCTTTGCAGTACATTTGCGTATGATTAAATCCTTGGCAACGTTTGCACTGCGGAATCCTTCTTAAATTTCTACGCATGGGCTCGATTTTGATCGCGATATTTAGTATAGCTCTAATTCGGTAGATATCGTCGATATTATCGGACTTATCGAAGGTAAGCATAAAAAGCGGAAGTCCACGCCTTACGAAGGCGTCTTTATCTATTTCCGTTTGTTGCTTCTCCTTCTTGATGATATTAACGGCATCAAGAATTTTAAAGCCTTTGGCTTGAAGGTCAGTCATAACCTCTTCTTTGGTGCATGAGGGGTGGAGTCCCCTTGCAACGACACGATGTGGCCTTTCTGACTTGATTTCAAAAGCATACCACTGAATCTTTTCGGTATTTAGCTTTTGGGACACAGCTCGGTAGTCATTGTAGTCGTCAACGTTGATTTGCCACGCATTATTCCTCAAAGATGTAACCTTATACTTGGATGTTATTATTCCTTTAAGGAGGCTTTGCAACTTATTGTATTCCGTTATCCCGACGATGTTTATTGGTGGGGGTGGACGAAATTGCGCTCGAAGTTGCTTTTCTTGCCGTTCTTTGTGATTTTCTTCTTTCACGGGCTCGACTTCGGGTGATGAACCGGCTCTCCGTTTCTTACTAGGTCTTTTCTTTGGGACCCGATTCGTTTCGCGTCCTAGCTGTTCTTCGTCTGTGTGATATTCCAGACTAGCTAAGCGTGCAAGGACTTTATTTTCCTGTTTTAATAAGTCTATCTCTTTTGTAAGATCTTGATAGAGTAGATCCATTTCGTTAAGCTTGATTCGGAGTGTTTTATTTTCTTCCTCAAGGCTTTTATATTTCGCTGAGTCCTGAATTTCGCGCTCTGGCGCTTCCGGTGGACTTCTTTTCTCTGAGTTATTCGATCCTGGTGGAGGAGATCGACATACCCTTGCACTTTTTAAGAAGGGATTTATAAGATGCAATAACTGGCTCTGCCCAGAATCCGTAGAGCCGACCTCCGAAGAGGGTGGATTTTCCAGTGAACCTGGGCTGCCACCTGGGGTAATTAATCGTTTTATTTTGTTCATTGCATTTTGTGTGTACACTACGCTCGGTATACGGAGAGTGGATTTTAGTCGCCTCTTACGACAGGCATGCCTACCTCGGGTATATTCTAACCCCTACCCGAAGGGGGTAATGTTGGTCTATGTGTATGAACACTCGAAGACAGTCCAGGCGACGGGACGGATCTGCTTCAAACTTCATACAGGGTCATATTTTAAGGTGAAATCGGAATTTTCATTCGAACTTACAAAATTAATGATATTTTACTTAAAGCCGATTCTTATAAAAAAATTGGTTTCATTGAAAACGGCCTAAGCGATTTTATTCAAATTTTATATTTTATAACTCGCCTAGACATGTCTAGTGGTGTATAATTAAAAAAAAAAAAAAAAATTGTATAACGGCACCTTAAATCTTATTTACTTTTAAAATATTGATTTGATTGAAAGTTGATATCTAAGCAATATTTGATGATGGTGATTTTCAAAAAACTTCAAAACTAACAAAAATGGCCATCTTCAAAAATTTTTACTTTAAAAAAAACTATTTTCTCGAAAACGGTTCCAAATTTTTTTTTCAAATTTCATATTTGAGTTTGTTGAATCATACACTGAAAAATGGCATTTCAGGTTTTTGGCTAAAAATTCGAATAATTACGGTACTTTACTTAATGACCGGTTTTCGGAAATCCGATATTGCTTGGCTTTTTGTCAGACATGTAGGTGCAAGTACATGCATCCCAGTGGCCCTCTTTATTTTGTTAAATGATTAATAATTTAAATACCTTTTTTATTTCTGTGATTCGGAAATTCTCGAGCACCACTTGTTTCAAGATCTCAATAAGTTTCACCAAAATCGAATTACACATACCAATAATCGTAAATTGAATTCTCCATCTCCGAACAATTTTGTGTGACCAAGAGTAGGTAGATATTCATGAACATTCTGTTTCCACCTTCACCATGCAGACCGAAAAAAAAGAAATAAATAAAAATAAGGGCAGGAATTTAATTGAGTTGAATTCTCTTGAACGTGTCATTGAAAGTGGTAGTAGAGGAAACAGGAAGTTCAAGAAAATATTTCCCTCAAAGTTCCTCGTCATCGTTATCGTCATGCCCAGTAGGTGTATGATTTTATTTCCTTCACTTTTCTCTAGGAAATTCCCCAACTACAGGGCGATGTTCACAGAAAGTCGAAAAATAGTTTGCGAGAATAGTTTCGCAATGGAATTGACAAATGAACGAGGCCATACACACAGTGAACACCTCCCTGGGGAGTACATCATAAATGTCAAATATTCACTTATCGAACTCAATTTGTCAACGAGGCGCTGTAAATTATTTTTAATAGATTTTACTTGTATCGCCTGTAAAGGTGAGGAATGTGTGTAGGAAACGATAGGAAACGTGACTATAATTACGGCATGATGATGATGTTGATGGTTGTAGTATTGAGTTGTAGTGATGATGGGGGCTTGCTAATGAATCGTGTTGAGGCTGTCATCTTCAACTTCAGCCATGTCGTCGCCGGTCATTCGATTAAGTTGACTTTGATGGTAGTTTAGTGGGGGATTGGAGCAGGGTCCTTATACGTGGAAATATACGTACTCATTCTATAATGGAACGGCATAATGCGATTACAAGTCAATACAAAATGAATGAAATGGAGCGATAAGTTTCGAGGGCTAGCTCGTAGGTTCAACTTTGATGCACAGTATAAATCTGTGATTCAATTGTATTTCTTTTGTTAATTTGTGTATTGCGTGAGGATAGAGTACGAAATTCGATTTGGAACTTGGGCGATTCAGGAGGAATATAGAGACCTCCGGAAGAGAGCTGTCACTGTTACAAGAATTTTGAGGTACTTTTCATTTTTAAATGAAAAGATATTGCTCTTTGCATTAAAAAAAACTCAATTTCTTCCAAGATGAATAGCTTTCGTTCAGAGATCCTCAAGTCGAATATACCTTCAAAGAATATAATACTGTACTATAGTACTAGATTTACACACTGACTCAAAAGATGCGACTCTTTTCAAATTCAATAAATGGTAGCGAGATACGAGATGAAGTGGAAGAACTGAAGACGTAGGGGCAGGAGTCGTTGATACAATTTTACTTGACCCTTTCGCTTTTTATTCATGTTCATTTCTCGCAACGATTGTGAGCTATATTGTACGGAAAGAAAGTAAATTAATGACAAAGAGACGACGACGCAAAAAGGGGCAACGTCGAAATATGGAAGATTCAAAATGAAAAGGAACAGAACAGAGGAGTTGCATCTTTTGAGTCGATTTAAGCAACATTGTTTAAAATGAAATGTTTTGACATTGTTTGCACAGCCAAGTACAATAAAAAAATGTGATACATAAAGTTTGACATACATTTCTCTTATGGAGTTGCAGTGTTAATGACTTTCACTTACTTACTTAGGTGGCGCTACAGTCCGGGGTGGACCTGTGTCTCAACCAACAAACCTCTCCAGCCACCAAGATTACGAGCCAGCTGCCTCCAACGCCAAGTTGGTTGAGGTCCCCCTCCACTTGTTTGCGCCACCTACCGCGAGGTCGTCATCTACTGCGCCGTTCATCCGGAGTGGATTCGAAGACTTTCTTGGCTGGAACGTTGGGCTCTATGCTCTCTAAATGACCCAGCCATCTAAGTTGCTGTATGTGAACTCTTCTGGCTAAGTCGATGTCCTTATATAGGCCGAGCCGTATATTTCGGCATTGTACCATCTCCTCCACTCACCGTCTATGCAGACTGTACCAAAGATCGCTCGAAGAACTTTTCTTTCAAAATAACCAGTATCCTCATCCGGTTTTGACAAAGCCCATGCCTGTCCGCCATACAGTAGGACTGGGATGATAAGTGTCCTATGAAGAGTTACCTTAGTAGTTGGAGATCGGGCTTTGTTGCTCAATTGCTTTCTCATAGAAACAACGATTGGCAAGAGTAATTCTTCGCGTGAAGTGTGACAGCTTAGGTAGACAAAATCCTTTACTACCTCAAAATTATATCTGTCTATTGTGGCGTTCTGTCAAAGACGCCGATGTTGGGTGTCCTTTTTTGTAGACAGTATCTATTTTGTTTTGCTTTCATTGACCGCTAGACCCATCTTTGCAGCCTCGATCTCAATACTCGTAAATGCCCCATTGACGGCCCGCTGAGTTCAATGTCATCGGCATAATCGAGTAGTTGTAAAAGATTGTACCTCCGAAGTTGGCTTGTGAGTTCTGTACAATTCTCTCAAGTACTATGTTAAAGAGATCGCACGATAGCGCGTCACCTTGTCTAAGACCATTTCCTGACATCAAACGGTTTGGTGATGTCCTTACCGACTTTGATGGAGCAGCGAGAGTTCTCCTTCGTCATTCTGCACAAATGGACGAGCTTGGCAGGGATGCCAAGACTAGACATGGCTCTGTATAATTCATCTCTATACACACTATCATAGCCAACTTTGAAATCGATGAAAAGGTGGTGCGTATCGATTTTATATTCATGGATTTTTTCCAAGATCTGTCGTAGCGTAAATATTTGATGAGTGGTGGACTTTCCCGGCCTGAAACCGCACTGATAAGGACCTATCAGGTTGTTAACGATCGGTTTTACGCGTTCACATAATGCGGCAGACAGGATCCTATATGCGATGTTGAGGAGACTTATACCTCTGTAGTTGGCGCAGTTCAGAGGGTCTCCTTTCTTCAGGATCGAGCAAACGATGGCCATACTTTCGTCCGACCAGATTTTACAGATGAGCTGGTGCATGCTCCTTACCAACTCATATCCTCCTGCATTGAAAAGTTCAGCGGCAAGGCCGTCGGCTCCAGCAGCTTTGTTGGATTTAAGTTTAGATATCGCTATTCTCACTTTATTCTGATCGGGTTGACTATATTCCCATTTCCGTCCCTGCAGGCTTCTGTTCTGCCTTTGAAACCCTGGCATGTTCTATTTACCTTTTGGTGACATTTTCGAACATCACTCCTGCAATAAAGTCTCTCAATCTCCTCGATCGAGCGCTACTCATGCTCCTTTTCTTCTTTCTGAGAAGTCGATGTTCCTTTTTTCTCCTCCGCTCGTAGAGCTCGCGAGCAGCTCTAGTCCGTCTATGCAGCGCTGCTTTGTACGCCTCTTGTTTTGCTGCATGTGCTTGCCGGCATTCTTCATCGAACCAGGGATTTCGTTGTGATGGCCGAGAGAAAAACAGTACATCAAAGGCGGCATCTTTGATGGCTTATTGGCAACGCTGCCACTGGTCTTCCGCATTTGCTACTGGCGGCATAGGACTTATATTAAGATTAGAAGGAACTTGATCGGCAAAGGCTCTTTCGGTCTCTTGCGATTGCAGCCGCCCGACGTCTAATTTCCTACAGTATTTCGTTGATTCCGTTCTGGATATCCGCATCCGTACCCTAGCTACAACTAGGTAGTGATCCGAGTCCACGTTGGCTCCTCGGAAGGTCCGGACACGCAGAATACTGGAAGAGTGCCTTGCGTCGATCGCAATGTGATCGATTTGGTTGACGATTTTTCGATCAAAGGAGAGCCATGTTCCTTTGTGAATATCGAGACGTGGGAACCGCGTACTAGCTACGACAAAGTTTCGTCCCGCCGTAAAGTCGACTAGTATGAGTTCGTTGTCGAATGTGATGTCGTGCAGGCTGTGCTTTCCGACGTCCTCTCTTCCTAGCTTTGCGTTAAAACCACCTAGGTCAATTTTAATGTCGTGGCTAGGGCATTGCTCATACGTCTTGTCTAAGAGCTGGTAGAAGTCATCCTTGGTCGCGTCGTCCATCTTCTCGTGAGGGTAGTGAGCGCATATTAGGCTAATGTTGGCAAATTTAGCCTTGATACGGATAGTCATGAGGCGCTCGTTCACATGCTAGAAACTCAAGACTTTTTGCCTTAATCTGCCTCCAATGACAAATCCGCACCCAAATAGATGCTGTCCTTTTTGTCTGTAGCAATCGCCGTAGTAGATGTCGCAGTTTTTCATCCTCCTTTTGCCCGGCCCATCCCATCGCACTTCTTGGATGGCGGTAATGTCTGCTTTGAGACACTCTAGGGCCTCCGCAAGTTGTTCGGCTGCAGAGGTGGCGACAGTATTGTGAACGACTTTTGAATGAACAGTTTCCCCGGGTATACTTTCTAAGAGCCACCCCTAACTGTAAAGAAATTCCCGATCTCATCTCCAAATTTATGACAGCTGACCCAATGCCGAATCAATGGAGGAAAAGCTACCTTCTCCCTGTATACAAAGGGAAGGGTGATACGCGAAACTATGATAACTACCATTCGATCAAGCTGATGCCACACACCATGAAGATCGTTAAGCGGGTATTTGGTGGCCCACTTTGAAAAATAATACGGCTATCTGATGATCAGTGCGGGTTTGTCGCGCGTTAATCAACCACAGATTCAATCCAAAGCTTTCACATCAAGGAAACCATCGTACAAAAAATAGAGCGCGACCGGCTCAGCTGGTATTGCCACGTTCAAAGAAGAGATCATTTGAACCCTTTTAAAAAGGCAATATCTATGCACCTTCCAGAGACATCGCGATGTAGGAAAGGCAGGCCTATAAACGCCTGGATCAGACAAATGCGACGACATCGGCATTTCATTGGCCTCAGTAACCGAGTGATCCAAAATCGGCGGGCCTGCCGATATTTTCTGAGGTCAAGTAGAAATGCGGTGAAGTGGGAGGGTTGTGATCCCTTGTTTTCGGATCATAACCTCGCTGATAAAAGGAAGAAGAAGAAGAAGAAGATTCAATCCAAAGTATAAGGATCATAATCGAAAAACATCGTGATTCCTTAAATGATTTGCATATTGTATTGGTTGACTTTGAAAAGGCATTCGACAGACAACCACAAGATCTGATACGGGTGGCGCTAAGACATCGAGGGGTAACAGAAACCTATGTACAGATGATCACGGACATGCACGAAGGAGTAAAGATAAGAGTATGGTGCTCCGCTGGAGTAACTGAAGAGTTCTCAATCGAAGTCGGGGTGCACCAGGGAAGTGTCGTAAGTCCTTTGCTTTTTATTACAGTCCTTGACCATCTGCTTGAAGGTAAAGTGGCGGGTCCCAAGGTACATCAATTATTCTTTGCTGACGAGGGAGCCATCATAAGTGAGGATTCTATACTCCTACAACGAGCACTTGATGTGTGGGTGGACGTTTTGGAGGGAAATGGGTAGCGCACTAGTTTAGAAAAGACGGAATACTTATGCTTCCCGTTCTCTGATCCACTAAGGACTATTCCAGGTATTTATTTGAATGGAACAGTGCTTCCCAAGTGAGAAAAGTTCAAATATCTGGAATCTATGATCAAAAGCGAAGCAACCTGTGATGACGACATCAATCCTCGCGTAAGCGTAGGGTGGATGAAGTGGCGAGCAAACTCCGCTATCTTTTGTGACCGAAAAAAAGCCCCTTAGTTGAAAGGAAGGCTCTACACCATAGCTGTGCATACAGCGCTGACATACGGTTCACAATGTTGGACAATGTACAAAAAGTATGAGAGTAAATTAACGGCAGCTGAGATGAAGATGCTTCACATGACAGCAGGAGTTACAAAGCTTGATCGAAAGATTTTCCAAGATCCATGGAAGCCTTCAAGTCAAAGAAACCATCTCACGAAAAATAGAGCGCTACCGGCTCATCTGGTATTGCCACGTTCAAAGAAGAAATCATTTGAACCCTGTTAGAAAGGCAATATCAATTAACGTTCCAAAGATATTACATAAGAAAGACAGGCCTATAAATGCCTGGATCACACAAATGCAATGACACTAGCATTTTATTTGCTTCAGTAACGATGTGATCCAAAATCGGCAGGCCTGTCGATATTTTCTGAAGTCAAACAGGCGAACCCCACAGGCGGATCAGTAGAAATGCGATGAAGTGGGAGGATTATGATCGCTTGTTTTCAGATCACAACCTCGCCGAAATAGGAAGAAGAAGAAGATACTTAAGTGGAACCCACGTCATGACCGATCATATTTTCAATTACCGGTCATCCACTTGAGTTGAAATTTAGTGAAGCGATTACTTTGATTGAAGTGTTATGCTTCTTTCGTCGGATTATAATTTGGTTAATGCCAATTAACGTCAAGTTAAGTGCCTAAGCTAGTTGAATTGATTTAAACTTTCGGGACACATTATAGTATAATATATATGTTTAGAGAATATTTGATTCGCTCTAGCTATTTATTTTACGCTTCTTATTCTTATTATCTATTTGTTATTACATAGGCCATAAATATGTTTAAAGACCTACCGAAATGGATTTCCTGCGTTTCGCAGTATATAATTTACAGTTTCCCTAAATTGATGCCAAAAAACTAGTGTAAACACATGTCATGCCAATTTGACGTGAATAAACTTGACGTCATGTTCATAGTCTTCACATGGTTTTTATAGGCTATTTTTTAATAGCCTCCAAAGCCATTAACTTGAACATCAAACTTCAATTTCATATGAGATAATTTCAGACGAAATGTGGAACCAAACAAAATGAAAACGGCAAAATTTGAACTTTGACAATTCCGAGATAGTCGCTAAAATGTTAATACGTTTTAATTTTAGGTGAAAAAGAACATTGCTCCCGTAAAAATCGAGTTCAAGTTGGTGTCAAGTTTATTTCGATGACAAAAGATTTTTATTTTTAGTAACGAAATTCGGAGGCCAAAAATTGTGTGATTTTGGGCATGTACGAGTATGTAGATTGGAGAAAATAGACAGTCGCTAAGATGTTGATATGAAGCTTTTTTTAGTTACTAAGCGTATTTTAGTTTAAGATAAGACTTAAAATATTACTATCGCCAGACGTCAATGGGAATAGATTATATTTAACTCTTTGAGCGAATGTGGAAATGCGTCATTCCTGTGAGTAGATCCTGGACTACATGTAGAAGTCATTTTGAGATAGGTACTTCAATATGCGAGCATACTGCGCGGTTTTGTATAATTTATCAACCATATCTACCTATCTTTGCTTGATTAATCGTATGCTTAGCTTCGAATAGCTTAGTCTTAAGTTTTGGTCTCGGGAGATCGTGTTTGACTTTAATAGTCATAGGTAGAGCCTAGAAGTATTTGAGGTGCGCGATCCGCAAGTAATTAGTTTCCCCACTCTGACGAAAATTCTTGGCGAACAGTGCCGATCGCACCTCTTACTCGTTAGCTCAAATATTGTATCGGTATAGCAAGAGCTGAGTTTTTAATTTTCTTACTTAGATGGCGCTACAGTCCGGCGTAGAGCTGCGCCTTAACCAAAAAGCCCCTTCATCCTGCCTACTTATTAGCTAGCTCCGTCTAGTTGGGCACACCAATTTGGTTGGGTTTCCATTCCCATTGTGCATGTTGCCTAAGGTGATGCCTGGGCTTACCCATCTCGAGTCGTCATATTGGAACTCTTTTATCTAAGTCGATATCTACGAGACCAAAGATCGAAGAATTTTTTCTTCGAATAACTAGGGGTGTCCACCTCTTTTGATAAGTTTATTCACCTGCTCATAGGGCAAGAGGGGAATGTTTAGACCAGAGGTTCCCAACTTTTTTCGGCCACGGAACCCTAAATGATCAAACTGTTTTTGGCGGACCCCCATATTGATATTAACAGAAAACATCGTTCCTTGAAGTGCGGTTTGGATATTTTTATGTTTGACAAGAAAAGAAAGAATAAATGATATAAAAATAATTTTTTTAAGTTTTATAAAACATTTATTGTACAACAAAAAGTACGTTGTAACTTTTTAATGTGAAGAATGAAATTTTTTCACATATTTACTTAAAACATCCTAAAAATTAGGCTTAATGTCCGACAACTGAATGCGAAGGTTTGGAGCTGCGTCCAGTCTGTTTCTGTATTTGGTTTTTATGAAAGTGTAAGCCGAAAACCCAGCCTCGCATCGGTAAGTTGTTACAAATGGAAGGAGAACCATAAGAGCTATTTCTGTGACTGCAGGGTATTCATCTAGTGGGCAAAATCGCATCATCACCTCGACGTGGTGGCTGCTGGATAGCTATCTGATAGTGAACTAACGATGAGCGTATGCTGAGCCTGACGATATATGTATGTGTAGCTGAACACTCGGACCTGCGTAAGCACATCTGGGTGAACTTGAGCGCGCATAAGTTTAACCGGACGAGGCATCTCTTGTTGACCTGATTGGCTGAAATAAGCGTCTCAGAAGTCTAGCAAGAGCTCCTCAGAAGGAGGACGTGCGGCGGATGAATTCTCTCGATGGAATCAACGGTGACGTCTACAGACCAACGGATACCTTACCGGAGCTACTTTGACATATTTGAAGCTGAGGTCTGTAAGGATTTCCAATACTACGTCAGGGAATTGAAAAAGAGATAGTGGCGGATGAACCCTTAATGGGCCAACGGCAGCGCTCATATCCCCGAAGTGGGTTACTGACATCGGTGTATCCGGCCTCTTGTTCTAGGGGTACAAAAAAAAAAGGTTCTGGCCCTCCAGGTTGGGGCTTGTGCCGTCGGGTTAACTTCCCTACCACGTAAAAAACCTTTGTTTACGAAGCAACCAACAGCCTCGGATACGGATGATCTTACTGTTGACGACCCATGCAAACGTAAAAAGGACAACGATCTGCACATGGAATGTTAGGTCCCTCTACAAACCACGTGCAGCCGAACAACTTGCGGAGGCCCTAGAGTGTCTCAAAGCAGACATTACCGCCATCCAAGAAGTGCGATGGGATGGGCCGGGCAAAAGGAGTATGAAAAACTGCGACATCTACTACGGCGATTGCTACAGACAAAAAGGACAGCGTCTATTCTGGTGCGGATTTGTCATTGGAGGCAGACTTAGGCAAGAAGTCTTGAGTTTCCGGCATGTGAACGAGCGCCTTATGACTATCCGTATCAAGGCTAAATTTTCCAACATTAACCTAATATGCGTTCACGCCCCTCATGAGGAGAAGGACGACGCGACCAAGGATGACTTCTACCAGCTCTTGGACAAGACGTATGAGCAATGCCCTAGCCACGACGTTAAAATTGTTCGAGGTGATTTTAACGCAAAGCTAGGAAGAGAGGACGTCTTTAGTAGCGTGATCGAAAAGCACAGCCTGCACGACAACACTTCCGGCAACGGACTCAGGCTAATCGACTTTGCGGCGGGGCGAAACTTTGTTGTAGCTAGTACGCGGTTCCCACGTCTCGATATTCACAAAGGAACATGGCTCTCCTTTGATCGAAAAATCGTCAACCAAATCGATCACATTGCGATCGACGCAAGGCACTCTTCCAGTATTCTGGGTGTCCGGACTTTCCGAGGAGCCAACGTGGATTCGGATCACTACCTAGTTGTAGCCAAGGTACGGATGCGGATAGCCAGAACGGAGCAAAATCAACGAAATACTGTGAGGAAATTTGACGTCGGGCGGCTACAATCGCAAGAGACCGGCAGAACCTTTGCCGATCGAGTTTCTTCTAATCTTAATCTAAGTCCTATGCCGCCAGCAGCAAATGCGGAAGACCAGTGGCAGCGCTGCCAACAAGCCATCAGAGATGCCGCCTCTGATGTACTGGGTTTCTCTCGCCCACCACAACGAAACCCCTGGTTTGATGAGGAATGCCGGCAAGCACATGCAGTTAAGCAAGAGGCGTACAAAGCGGCGCTGCATAGAAGGACTAGAGCTGCTTACGAGCTCTACGTGCGCAGGAGAAAAGAGGAACATCGACTTCTCATAAAGAAGAAAAAGGAGCATGAGAAGAGCTCGATCGAGGAGATTGAGAGACTTTATTGCAGGAATAATGTTCGAAAATTTTACCAAAAGGTAAATAGAACATGCCAGGGTTTCAAAGCCAGAACAGAAGCCTGCAGGGACGAAAATGGTAACATAGTAGTAGAATCGCAGTCGGTGCTGAGGATATGGAAGGAACACTTCTGCAGACTGTTAAACGGCGATGATGACCAATATTCCGCTGTCAGGCAGAGTGAGCCATTCAACAGTGACTATGGCAGTCAAGATTCCCGTCAACCCGATCAGAATGAAGTGAGGATAGCGATATCTAAACTCAAATACAACAAAACTGCCGGAGCCGACGGCCTTGTCGCTGATCTTTTCAATGCAGGAGTTGATGAGTTGATAAGGAACATGCACCAGCTCATCTATAAAGTCTGGTCGGACGAAAGTATGCCCGATGAATAGAACCTCAGCATCGTTTGCCCGATCCTGAAGAAAGGAGACCCTCTGAGTTGCGCCAATTACAGAGGTATAAGTCTCCTAAATATCGCATATAAGATCCTGTCTGCCGTATTATGTGAACGCCTAAAACCGATCGTCAACAACCTGATAGGTCCTTATCGGTGCGGTTTCAGGCCTGGGAAAGTCCACCATTGACCAAATATTCACACTCTGACAGATCTTGGAAAAAACCCATGAATATAAAATCTATACGCACCACCTCTTCATCGATTTCAAAGTTGCCTATGATAGCGTGTATAGAGACGAGTTATACAGAGCCATGTCTAATCTTGGCATCCCTGCCAAGCTCGTCCGTTTTTGCAGAATGACGATGGAGAACTCTCGCTGCTCCATCAAAGTCGGTAAGAACATCACCGAACCGTTCGATGTCAGGAAATGCCTTAGACAAGGTGACGCGCTATCATGCGACCTCTTTAACATAGTACTTGAGAGAATTGTACGAAACTCACAAGCCGACACCGGAGGTACAATCTTTTACAAGTCTGTACAACTACTCGCTTACGCCGATGACAAAACAAAATATATGCTGTCTACAAAAAAGGACACCCAACATCGGCGTCTTGGACAGAACGCCATAATAGACAGATATAATTTTGAGGTAGTAAATGATTTTGTCTACCTAGGCTCTATGGTGAACTCCGCAAATGACATCGGTAGGGAGATCACACGAAGAATTACTCTTGCCAATCGTTGTTTCTATAGGCTAAAACGGCAATTGAGCAGCAAAGCCCTATCTCGAGCTACTAAGGTAACTCTTTATAAAACTCTAGTCATCCCAGTCCTGCTGTATGGCGCAGAGGCATGGGCTTTGACAAAACCGGATGAGGATGCCCTTAGTTATTTCGACAGAAAAGTTCTTCGAGCGATCTTTGGTCCCGTCTGCATAGATGGTGAGTGGAGGAGAAGGTACAATGCCGAACTATACGGCCTGTACAAGGACATCGACATAGCCAGAAGAGTTCACATACAGCGACTAAGATGGCTGGGTCATTTAGAGCGGATGGAGCCCAACGTTCCTGCTAAGAAAGTTTTCGAATCCACCCTGGATGGACGACGCAGTAGAGGACGACCTCGCGGTAGGTGGCGCAAACAAGTGGAGGGGGACCTCAACCAACTTGGTGTGCGCAACTGGAGGCAGCTTGCTCGTAACCGTGCTGGCAGGAGAGGTTTGTTGCTTAAGGCCCAGGTCCACCCCGGACTGTAGCGCCATCTAAGTAAGGAGTAGGGTATTCATCTTTCAGTCCAACCCAAAATGTATTCAAATTAGAATCTTCTGATTCAAAATTTTGTTTAAGAAGGGATGAACATTTGATGTCGATCAAATTTTCATACTCATACTTAAAACAAAGGAAAACAAAAAAAAAATCACACTAACCACTTCTTTTAATAGGATCTTGAAACACAAAATACTTAAATACAGTTGACAAACCGCGGTGTATAACTTCGTTCTGCACCGAATACTTGCAACAAACTGGCATAACGTCCATAGTAAAAAGGGGAGAATTCAAACCAAAACAAATAAGAAAAACTCCAGTTACATATCCGATGTAACCAATTGTTTTGACATGCAGTTTTGTTTGAATAGCTAAAGTTAGTTAGTTAGTTAGTTATCTTTATTTGGCTTAATACAGCCATTCAGGACACTATTTACATTGATACATTCGTTTTTTAATATATATATATATATGGACTAATAGTACTTTTTCTTTATAATAAGTTTGGAAACAGTATAAGGATAAGAAAGGAAAAACAAATTTACAATTGAAAATTAGCAAACAAAAATCAAAAATTAGCTCTAGTGAAATCAATAATTTTTCTTTTGAAAATATAATAATTCGATTCTGCTTTCAAATACGTAGGCAGCCTGTTGAAAGCTTGAAATCCCATGTACGAAATTGATCGCTGGCCTCTGGTTGTTCTTGCTCTTCGTATTCTTAAATCACCTGTACTTCTCAAGCTATACGACGAGCCATCGGATATTTCCACGTTTTCGAGAAGGTAGTTTGGGCACGTTTCGTTCTTTATTTTATGGACAAATAGCATTGCACACATGTTAAGTCTCTGTTTTATACTTAACCAATTTAGGGAGTTCAGCATAAGTATTATGGGGGTGTATCTGTCACTTTTCAATATTATGCGCATTGCTTTATTTTGCAGGACCTGTAATCTGCTTATTTGATATTGGGGACATGTATACAAGACACTCGCACAGTACTCGAAATGTGGTTTGATAATAACATTATACACTTTTATTGCACAGTTCACTGACAAATTTTGTCTTATTTTTCTTAAAACACCAATTTTTATAGATATCTTTTTACAAATATAATCAATATGTTCGCCAAAAGTTAGATTTTTGTCTAGCATAATGCCAAGATATTTCACACTTTCCACTACCTCGATTTGGATATTGTCTACGATAACATTTACGGACGTTTCGGACATGTTTTTATTAACGATCATACACTTAGTTTTTTCAGCGTTTAGAATAAGTTGATTCATTTTTAACCACTCACTTAATGCTTTTAAATCACTATTAATGTTTTTTATACATGTTTCTAAGTCACTTCCACTAACATATAAAAGACTATCGTCGGCGAACAGGACTAATTTAGAGTACCTCACAACTTTTATCATGTCGTTCACATAAATAAGGAACAATATTGCACCGAGTATTGTACCCTGTGGTAGGCCTAAATTGATGTTCACCGCGGACGACACATTTTCATTCACTTTAGTGCGCTGACTTCTTCCGGTGATAAATGATCTGAACCAGTTTAATTCTAACGATTTAACACCATATTTAAACAATTTATCTAGGAGTATTTCGTGGTTTACTGTCTCGAAAGCTCGCCTAAGATCTAGGAAAACTGCGACAATTACATTTTTTTCGTCAACTTTGTTTTTCCAGTCACTTATCACATAGTTTATACAAGTTTCACAAGAGTGATTTGCTCTAAAACCCGATTGATGAGCAGTTATTATAGCTTGCTGTTCGAGCCCCTACCTACATATGTACATACACAAGTGTGTGTACCCACGGCATTCTTCCCAATACGCAACACCTATTGTGACACCGACACAAAAAATTCGTAAGCGAAAATAAAACTACTGGATAAGCACTGGCTTAGTTGTAGTATTAATTTTGAAGAGAGGTGTTTTTTAGTGAGTAAAAATCTCACACTACCATAAGCACGCGCGGTCGGGCCTTATGGTGTCTTTTGAAGATTTTTCACCTGCTCTCGGCAAAAAAAAAAGAAAAAAACTGTTTCATTCAAAATCGCAGCCCGCAGCAGAAGGGAGATGATGCCAATGTCTCTAGGGACGTAAGCCTTCAATAAACTTTTTAGAAATTCATCCTAGCCCTATGTAAAAACATAATTCTGTCGCCTTTCAGTCAACCCGGAGCTTTTGCCTGCGCATGTCATCCAAGTCTGACTTCCCAAAAATCGAAAAAATTTCCAAACACGTTAGATCGCCGGATACCGAGGACAATTGTTTGTCCTCGGATAAGAAGTTTCGTGCCTCTATGAAAAATCCCAGTGCATCGAAAAAGGACTCCAGTACAAATTGTCCTCTCCCGGACAGTGATACTGATGATATGGACGAACTAATTTTGCCTAACAGTTCACGCGGAAAGATTTATATACCGCCGATAAAACTTTTGCAAAAATCCAGTGATTATGTTCATAATTTAATGAAATTAATGAACATTTCGGATTACTGCATAAAAAGATTGTCTATCGGTATAAAAATTGTTTGTGAGACAATCGACTCATATAATACGGTGATCGGTAAACTTAAAGAGGAAAATTGTCAATTTTTCTCTCACGATCTTAAAAGTGAGAGGGCATTCAAAGTTATTTTATACGGTATGGGCGAAATGGACCCGAATCTATTAAAAAATGAACTAGTTAAAATTGGTCTCAAGTGCACGGCTATTAGAAAAATAACTAAAAAATACGAACGTTATACTGACACTTTTTATTTGGTCTCACTAGAAAATGGTTCCACCAAACTCAGTGATTTAAAAAAAAATGATCGATCCATCCTTCATACACAAGTAAATTGGAGCTATCAACGAAAGCTTAAAGGTAAGCTAACCCAATGTCATAACTGTCAGATGTTTGGTCATGGGGAAAAAAATTGCCACATAAAGACATACTGTGCGAACTGCGCTGGTCCACATAAGACTATAGATTGCGAAAATGTTTCCTCGCCAAAATGCGCAAATTGCAGTGGATCTCATAAATCTACTGACCCCAATTGTGGAAGCAGATCCAAATATTTGGAACTAAAGGAAAAATCCGCTAAGCAAAAACAACTTGCTCAGCCGAAAGTTTCTCTCAGACAGCTTGCTTCTTATCACACTGGCCAAAAACAGATTTCGATCGCCTCTCTGAATGATTTCCCTTCGCTGCCGCAGCGACACCGACCGATTCCCGCTCAGCATGCAATCTCCCATCCACCAAGTGCATGGGGAGAGCTTGCACACAAATCACATGTCAACAGCGATGTTTCCAATGACATTCCAGTCATCTCTAGCAACATTTCCAGTAATACGTCTGGCAACATTTCAGTCAACAACAACACAAGTGCATTGTTCACAGCTGAAGAGCTAAACTCCTTAGCAATGGAAATGATAATGAAATTATCTATTTGTAAAACAAAAATCGAACAATTTAATGTTATCACACATTTAGCCACTAAGTTTTTATATCATGATGTTAAATAATATGATAGATAGACACACAAATATTATTACTTGGAATGCAAGAGGTATTCGAAGCAAAATTACAGAATTTGTTAATTTATTAGATACTAAGAACATTGACGTTGCATTAGTTACAGAAGCTTTACTTAAACAAGATTTACGTTTATCTACCGCTGATTTCAAATGCTATCGATGCGATAGAATCGGTAGAGGAGGCGGAGGTGTAGCAATTCTAATAAGAAGATCAATTCAACATTCGCTCTTACCTATAGTGAAAACTAGGTACGTAGAGAATCTGGGCATTGAGTTGAAACTAGACACTCAGAGGGTGATCAAGATTTTTTGCGTTTATTTTCCTGGTGGCAGAATAACAAACGATAAAAGGATAGGACTTAAAAATGATCTCCGTAAATTGTTTACACTTAATGGTGAATTCATAATTGGTGGAGATTTTAATTGTAGGCATAGAGACTGGGGTTGCTTAAGAGCTAATGCGTGGGGAAATATATTGTCAAGTCTATCTCTTACTTTGCCAATATCTGTATTGTACCCTCCTAGTCCAACGTTTTTTCCTGGTTCTCGTCGTTGTCCTTCTGTCCTAGACCTATTTATTACTAATGTTTGTAATTGTGTTACACAACCTATTACTTTGAACGAACTGAGTTCGGATCATAACCCGGTTATCTGCCGACTTCTAAGGTCCGGGGTAAGAAAAGTGCAATATGTTCAAGACTTAAAAAATGCAAATTGGGAACGTTTTCGGTCTGAATTAACTTCAAACCTCCAAAACATCCCAAATAATCTAGAAAATATTAGCTGTAAAGAAGATGTCGATTCTATGGTCGCTTTATTTACTGAAAATATTTTAGACGCCGTTGACAAAAGTGTTCCCAAAATTCCTAAAAAAGTTTTCTCCGTTAAGCTTCCCTCGTTTATTCTGGAACTCATCAAGCTTAGAAACACTTACCGGAGACTATGGCAAAGATATCGTCAGTCTTATTATAGTTATCATGTTTCTCACTTAAACAAATTAATATGTAAACATATCTCTGACCATCGCAATAACCAGTGGAATAAAAAATTAAGTTCACTTGAAAAAAACGCAAAACCATTCTGGAACATTGCAAAGGTGATATAGAATAGACATAGGCAACTTCCCTTCCTCAACGACTCGGCAAATACTTATTGTACGGATTCAGATAAAGCGAAAGCTCTTGCAAGTACCTTTACTAAGAATCACGTTATTTCATCAAATTTAGGAGACGTGAATACAAATTCCTATGTAAATAGCGCCATCCAAAATTTGTTGCAAAATAATACCAACCAACCATCTTCAAATGCCTACATCAGCGTGGAAGCCACAGAATTTATAGTCGAAGACTTACGAATTCGAAAATCTGGAGGTCTCGACTCAATAAAAAATATCTATATTAAGCAAATGCCCAAGTGTGGGTACAGAATTATGACATTCATTATAAATGCTTGCATAAAAATGGAATACTTCCCTGATGTATGGAAAATTGCTAAGGTTGTTCGAATTATTAAAATTGGTAAGCCTCCTGAAAAGACTGATAGTTATAGGCCAATTAGTTTACTTAGCAGCCTCAGTAAAGTCTACGAAAAGGTCCTAAAGGAAAAAATGTTAAAACATATTTCCGATAACGATTTGTATCCTAAGGAACAGTTTGGTTTTAGACGTTTTCACAGCACATCTCATCAAGTACTTAGGATTTGCAATCATGTCAAAAGATACCGTTCAATAGGCAAATCCTGCTTGATATTGAGAAAGCTTTTGATACTGTTTGGCATGACGGACTTATATACAAACTGATCAATTTCAACTTTCCCCCCTATATCTGTAAAATTGTCCGCAGTTTCTTGTCAAATAGGTGTTTTAAGGTGCACGTTAATAGTGGTGTCTCTAACATAGTCTACTTTCATTCAGGTGTTCCCCAAGGATCAGTTCTTGGGCCTGTTTTATATAATTTGTACACATCCGACTTTCTATCCTTACCTAATTGTGAAGCAGCTATCTTTGCTGATGATACTGCAATTTTATCATCTCATGAATTCGCTCTTGATATTGAGAGGAATCTAAAAAATGCGATGATAATATTAGAGGGATATTACAATAAATGGAAAATCAAATTGAATGAGGAAAAAATACAAGCCATCTTTTTCACTAGGAAAAGGAAAGCTTGCTACCTTCCTAGTAGACAGTTAGAACTTAATGGTAATCACATTCCTTGGCAACCTTCAGTCAGATATTTAGGGGTATATTTGGACAGCAAGTTGACTTTTGGTACTCATATTGCAAATACCCTGAAGAAAATTTCGATTGCAATCAAGATGTTGTATCCCTTGATAAATCGAAAGTCTATGCTCTCGAATCAAAACAAAATAATTATCCACAAGGTAATTTTTCAATCAATTCTGTTATATGGATGCCAAGTATGGGGAAATTGTGCAATGTGTCATATTAAAAAATTACAGGTATCCCAAAATAAGATATTAAAAATGGCGCTTAACTTACCATGGCATCACTCGACTCTGGATGTCCACCATAAAGCGAATGTTGAATTGATCTTCGAAAGAATTCAAAAACTTAATCAACGTTTCTTAGCCCGCTGTGATTTTGCTGATAATCCACTTGTAAATAATTTGAAAACTAATTATGTTCAACTCAATAGTTGACAATCATGATACTGTTTTATATTTTATATTTCCTTTTTTTGGTGTATTTATTCATGTTACTTTTGTTAATCACATTTATTAAACTTGTTTATTTATGTATTCCTGTATTCATTTTTAATTTTATTTATTTATTTATTTGTTTTTTAATATTTATTTATTAATTAGTTTATTTATTTATTTATTTAATCAAATCATTTATTTATTTGTTTATTATTTATTAATTTATTTATTTACATTTTTATTTATTTATTTATACGTTTGTTACTTATTTATCAATTTATATACATATTTATTTAAATGTTATTTATTTATTAATTAATTAATTTATTTATTTATTATCATTCTTTTTTTTTTTTTTTTTGTTATTCGAATTGAAGGTTTTTACTTGTATTTTTCCTTCGGCATTATTATTTTTTCTTTTTCACTTTTTCATTTTAAATTGCCTATCAAATAATGTTTCAGAAGAAAGATAAAAATTATCATATCTCTGTACTGTAAAATGTGTGGTAACAAAACTTTTTTGTAAATTTATGTACGAAATAAAAATCTATCTATCTATCTATCTGTCGCCTAGCATGCTTGCACTCGAATTGATTAGCGTGATCGACGTCAAGGTTCAACAAATTTTTTCGTAGCGGATCTGTTGCTGTATTGTCGAAGACTTTCAATACATAAGAATGATGTTAGAGTGTATTCTTGGTCCTTGAGTGTTTTTTTTTTTTTTTTTTTATTCAATGGGCATTTTGTGCAGGCATGCTGTGCTGGAGGTAATTGCGCTAGCCTTTCGGAGCAAATTGGGTATGTTGTCCTTTGGTATAAAAACAACCCTAACATCTATACATGTTCTTGGTATGTGTACCCGTAGGAGACTGCCAATGAGTAATTTCTTCAGTACAGGAGTGACATCGTAAAAAGCGAATCGACCACAACCGAAGTGAGCCACGTTACTCTTTAGAAACTGATGTAGATAGTCTAGGCATTAATATATGTAGTTAGCACGTTCCCCACACTGGTATAGAACGAGTGTACTCTTAAGACATATTGCAGTTTAAAGCCTCTAACGCAAGCAAAGTGAGCCACTTACCTCATAATTTAGGTACGAAAAACTACTAAAGATAGCTTTGAGGAAAGATATATTTTAGAACCTAACTTTGGTATATAACGAGTATCAACGAGCGTCCTAAAAGGGCATACTTGAGTCTAAGGCCGCTGCTGCGAACGAAACAAGCCACCCGCCTCATAATCTAAGTACAGAAACACTGTTGTAGATAACTTTGGGCATCAATTTGGTGGATTGTGACGTGTGGTATCAAATATTGTTATTCGAAATTTCTCTTTTAAAGGTTTTTGATCTTCAACATTTTTGGTCTTTGAGATTTTTCACCTTCAAGATACTGTGGGTTGATTCCTCGGATGGCTTTGTAGCATTCCAACTTACATTCGAATTTTTTCTTCTGACTGAATTAATACGCTGCTTAGTCTCTTTCCAAATGTCATCTAGTTCACAGAACAGGCTTTACGTGGGGCTTGCAAAATGTGTAGATACTCTTTTTTTATCGCCAAAGTACATACCAGCAAAGGCCGACTTTTCTATTTTCTTTGGATTCCTATGCGTTTATAACTTTCCAATGGGTTATTACGGTATAAACGCGGTATTATTGTCAATTTTTCACTCCAGAGCACTTGAACATTCTGTAGGATAATGCAGTCTAGGAATGTTTAATATACTCGTATTTTAATATTCTCATATAAATTTTAGCGACCTACACTAACAATATCCATTGCTGTATCTGAAACTGAACGCAATGATTTATAGCCAATAACCACGCTGAATTGAAATGCTCGTAAAAACGTCAATAAAATCGTTTAAGTAGCTTTCAAGCTCATTGTGCATATTCAGTTCCAGTACCGATTTAGTCATTTTATAATAACAGAGAGATGCAAATAGATCTGTTAAAAGTTTTCCGCTTCTTTTTGAATCTCATTAACCGTGTTGCTGATCAAATAAGATGCAAGGTTGTATAAAGGTCAGTTATATTTTAAAAACTCTTTTTAAGCACGGAAATACATACTAGAAGGTCGCAACCACCACCACTAGTAATAAAAAACCTTTAATCTGCATTTTTAATAGAACAGCCCTTTCCATGTAACATGTAAATCCAGTTAAAAAAAGGTTTAATTAGTACATGAAACTTCAACACATTAACTATTCGTCATTCTACCTTTATTTTCGCGGCAGCGGTGCTATCAAAACTTTCAAAGTGACTATGAGATTTTTATGATAATGAACCATCTCCGGAATAAAAAAAAAAAAATGTATTTAAATGGCGGTAATTTTTGAAGCGCAAAACTTTGAAATTATTTTATAACTTACTTTAAGTGTTGGTAGCAAGTACCTACTCCAAGTTAAAAAAAAAAGGAAAAGCATGCGTACTCTGATAAATGAATTAACACACCTTTCGCGTGACTCGAATGGAAAGATTCATCCAAATAGTGTTGCCATGCCTTATAAATAAAAAAATGAAAATTTCACATTGAATAAAGTGCATGACTAGGTCGTAACATATGGTATGTATCGTTGTTGATTGTATCGTTGAAGTCACACTAAATAGTGTTATGGCTATGTTTCATTCCACCAATCATTTGGAAGTCACTATTGGAGCAATCAGTTTTTCGATTCAAAATATTGAAGTCAAATAGAATGGAATCATTTTGATAACTCTGCATTCATTGGAATCGGTTTGCATTCATTAGTATATTTTATTTTTTTTTTTTTATAATTTGCGCGCACTCAAAGGGTTATGAATACCTTTAACATGTCTACACACAGTGCGGGCGTTGGAAAGGATGGATAGAGAGAGAGAGAGAAAGATTTTTGGTGTAGTGGTTCATGAAGCTCAATTGTTTATGCTTCAGCTATTCTCCGAGGGTGGCGTCCAGATAACTGGTGGGATTTTTGTTATTATTGTCATTGCTTCTGATTCACAGTACTTTTTTCCCGATAATCGACGTCAAGGGCAAATCATCATTAACAGGGCGAACAATTTTTCCAGCCACATGATCAAGCTACTGCCAGTGTTATGCCTTCGCAGTAATGTTCACAGAAGCTTTTGCAAATGATCGGACTGACTTTTTATATTTCATGAGAAATAAATAAATGCTTGCTGACATCAGGATTTGAACCATGAACCATTAGCGTGGCAATTGACGACGTTACTACTACACCATTGCCACCCCAGTATTAATTGAAGTCATTGAAGTTTTTAAAGCCAGGGATTTTGGGGTCAAAGTTAACTATGACAGCGAAAGATTTTAATTCGTAGTACTTCATTTTTAGTACGTCTACTATTTTTAATAAAAAAGAGTCGGCAGTTTCAAGAACGAATTGTTAACGACAAAGAATTCCACAACCTTTTGGCGTGAAAGAAAAATGAGCGTTGACTGCTTAAATAATTGGAATGGGAGATATTAATATTTCTTGTACGATTAGACTGAGCAAAGCTATGTTTTTCATGAAAGTAGGTGTTCTGCAGGAGTATGAGATTGATGATTCCCCGTTAAGGCCGATTCAGTCTTTATGTACAAACTGTAGAAGCTGTGTTTGGATAAATGCCATTAAATCAATACCTTTCATTGTGGGCGTTGGAATCCGCCAAGGATGGGTTTGTTGCCTCTCCTCTTTACTCTTTATAGGGACTGGATGTTACAGCGCAGCCGTGGTGGAGAATTTTTCAAAGTGGGAGACTTAAGGATTAATCATCTGCTTTTTGCAGATGATTTGGTCATCCTTGGGTCCTCCCAAACCGATACTTCAGCATGCACTCGAAAAGTTTGTAGCCATTTGTGATGAAGGTAAACGTGAACAAATCGGAAATAATGTTCATTTCCTGATCGCCTATTCAGTGCACTCTTCATGTTAGTGTAGTCCCACTGAAGCAAGTGGATAAGTTTAAGTACCTCGGGGTCTTATTTACGAGTGATGGAAAGAGCCATGCCGAGTTATTCTGTAGAATTGGTTAGGCTGGATTAATTTTAAGAGAGCTGGGTCAATCTGTTATAAGGAAGGCCGAACTTAGTGTTTAGGCTAAACTATAGGTTTTGAGCTCGGTGTATGTTCCAACTCTCACCTATGGTCATGAAATCTGGGTAGTGACCGAATGATTAAGAACGCAGATACAAGCTGCCGAAATAAGGTTCCTTCGCGGTGTTGCTGGAATAACTGGTAGGGATCGAGTGCGGAACACAAGAGTACGCGAGGCGCTCAATATTGAGCAGCTCCTTCACTGAACGGAACGATCTATGCTTCGTTGGTTTGGCCACGCAGTGCGTATGGCCCCAAGGCCGGCTTCTAAGATGAGCTATGATTGCCGTGCCATTCGGTAGGCGAACCCTCGGTAGTCCTAGAAATAGATGGTTGGATCAAGTCCGACATCTCTCCTAGAGCCATCTAGGGATTCCTCCTGATGAGTGGGAGTCAATGGTGGAGGAACGAGAAAGATGAAGAGTACACCTGAGCATCCTATCCCCGCAATTGTCATGAAGGTTTAGCGGACCATTTTTGTTTTTTTTTTTAGGTTGCGCCAAGGATGTATAATCTTCATAGATACTAATAGCCCGAGTGCTACTAGCATGCACGATTCGCAAACCTGAGTAATCGATTCCAGGAATACGCCTACGTACTAAACACACACCCTACACACTTCAACCACTCTCCCCGCGGTACTGCCGTTAGGTATTTCTCGCGGGGCTTCTCCGAGGCCGCCTCTTGGGCTCTTCTTAGGGCTTCTGCTCTTCGCAGCGCATTCTGCACACATACTATGAATGAGCAGGTCTCCATCCACTCGCCCTCTGATCGTGTCATGTGACTTACAAGATTTTCTGGACTTGGCAGGTTTGCTCTGTCTTCTGCAAAGCGTCTGCTGTAGAACACTGCATGCTCCGCGTCCTCCTCTTCGTTTGGACATATTGGACATAGGGGCTAACTATCGTGTCCAAATCTATGGAGGTATTTCCGGTAGCCACCGTGTCCGGACAGGAACTGTGTGAGGTGGTAGTTACAGTTCCCCCTCGCTCTCTCTGTCCATGATTTTATAGTGGGAATGAGCTTGTCCCACCTGGTTTGCCACAGCGTTGCTGGTGCTGCCCTTTCCTCCTCCGTAATCCTTTTTGCCTCATGCCGGTTGCATCTCTTCAGCGAGGATGTCGATTGGGACCATCCCAGCTAAAACGCAGGCTGTATCGTCGGAGGTAGTTCGGAAGCCGCTGATCACTCTGATTGCGCAGAGCCTGTGAGCTGATGATAGCTTCTTCCTACACTCATTTGTCGCCAGTGCACCTGCCCATATCGGGGCAGCGTATAGAAGTACCGAGCTGACCACTCTGGACAGCAGGATCCTGCGGGCGTATCCAGGCCCGCCGATGTTCGGGAGCATGCGGGAGAGTGCTGCCTGCATCAGTGATGCTTTCTTACTAGAATACTCGACGTGGGCTTTGAAGCGCAGCCTGTTGTCGAGCATGACTCCAAGGTACTTCAAGGATTCTTTGGACCTGATTGTCTGGTTTCCGATCCGGAAGCTGGTGTATTCCACCTTTTGCGGCTGGTTATTAGGACCGCTTCGGTCTTGTGGGCAGCTAGTTCCCTTTATTCTTATAACTGCCTCATCCGTGGCAGACTCCACCTCGTGTACGTGCTTGGCTACTGTAACCACTGCGATATCGTCAACGAAGCCAATTACTTTGACTCCCTCGGGCAATGTTAGTCGCGGAACTCCGTGGTACATAATGTTCCATAGGAGAGGTCCCAGAACCGACCCTTGCTGGACTCCCGCGGAAACACTGTAGTGCTTAACGCCATCGTCAGTATGGTATCTTAGCTTCCTATTGCTGAAGTAGTCCGTGACTATCCTCAGCAGGTAGTATGGTGTATCCATCCTGGCCAGGGATCTCCTAATGAATGACCAGCTTGCCGAGTTGAACGCATTTTTGACGTCGAGCGTTACTACTGCGCAGTATTTCTTCGTCCCCCATTTCCACCTTTTCCCTTGTATTGCTTTAGTTGCTATATCTACTACCGGCTTTATGGCATCGACGGTAGAGCGTGAATTTCTGAAGCCGTACTGACAGTCTGACAAGGCTCCGTTATCCTCCGCCACCGCAAGCAGTCTGTTATAGACGATACGCTCTAGGATCTTTCCCAGCATGCATATATTGGGGGATGTGGTGATGTTTGTTCGGGCGGCTTATTGCCCTTTGGAAGCAGCACTAAATGTTGCAATTTCCATGGTGTAGGGAATACCCCCTCCTCTATGCACCTTTGCATCATTGTTAGAAAGATGTCCGGTCTCGTCTTAACAGCCGCCTTGATTGCCCTATCCGGGATGCCATCCGGTCCAGGTGCTTTGCTGTCTCCGATTTTTCTGCATGCCCCAAAGAGTTTTTCTGACGTGATTGCCGGGATATGCTCCATGCTGATCTCACTCGTGATGGAGACCATAGTAGTTGGTCTATGGGGGAATAGGTGCTCTACTAAGGTCCTTAGCATTGCTGGGCATGTAAGTTGTGGAGACCTGCTGCTTTTAAGCTTCTTCATCACCACCCTATACGCCATGCCCAGGGGTCTAATTCGGCCTCGTCACAGAGCCGCCTAAAGCTCCTTGACTTAATGGCCCTTTCCAGTTCTCCCCTCGCCAATTTAAATGTGGTTAGCCGCTCTTGGAAATCTTGTCTGCCTCTCGATCTCTGAGATCTGCGTCGTGCTTGTAGGCACTTCGCCCTGAGCTAATCTCGTCGGTCCACCAGTAGCAGGGCTTGCCTCTTTTACTGACAGACCTTCTGGGCATTGCTGCGTCGCACGCTGTGGTTATGACCTGGATCAACTGATGTGAAAGGGCCTCAGCCGATCCATTATTCGTTGTGGCGCTGGTGTTTAACATTTCTTTGAACATGTCTTTGTCGAAGAGCGTGTCCTTCCACTCTGGTCCTGTTAGGGTGGGACGCAGTCTACATTTCTCCTCGCCGACATTAAATAGAATTGCCTGGTGGTCACCGTGGGTATAGTCTTCGCTGACCCGCCATTTGGTTTTCCGCAGGAGTGAGTTGCTGATGAATGTGATGTCAATGATTGACCCTCTGCCTGCCTTTCGAAACGTTTCCGCTGCGGACCATTGAAAATGTATGTGTGTTGAAAATGTATGTAAGGAAACAGTCAGTAATGGAGCAAGAAATCTAAAAATATGGTCAAATGTAGGATAGCCTTATACATAACGTATTGTCAATTCCATTTTTCTAAAAGGCAATGAGTTTTTACTGCTGAATACCACAGTTTATAATGAACATGAGGAGAGCCCTAATAAGTTTTAAGTTTATGACCGCTTTACTAGATGTTTTATCTGCGATTCACAGCACACTGCACTATTAAAGAAAAGACCAAGATTTTTAGCCTCATCTACACATCGCAACAATGCGACAAAATTCTAGTAACTTAAAAGTTACGATATTCCTGATTTTGACAAAATACAGTCCTGAAGACAATATCTAATCAACCCTCTAGAGCGTATTAATCCAGCTTTATTATTTCCCCCGTAGTCAGCGCTTGATTTGTGAGATGGTTTATTGGCAGCCATACACATCTCAGCAAAAGAGATATATTTCGCAAACAGTTTTTTGTAGTTTTTCCAAAACAAATTTTTTTAGTTACTACAGCACTGCACTTTGGATTGTATTAGGATAAGACAATGTTTATTTATATTAGCCCAGTTACCTATACATCCTAAGTTTTCATTGAGTTGCGCAAAGTAGTTTTCAATTAGGCCGATCGGTCTAGAAAATTATAGTTGGGCGTCATCAGCATATAAGTCCATGAAAGCATTAGAACATACGCCGTGCAGATCATGTATAAGAAGAGAGAATAGTAATGGGCTCAATGTAGATCTCAAGGCGAACCCCACAGGCGGATCAGTAGAAATGCGGTGAAGTGGGAGGGTTGTGATCCCTAGTTTTCGGATCATAACCTCGCTGATAAAAGGAAGAAGAAGAAGAGGAAGTAGATCTCAAGGTACTACTTACTTACTTAGGTGGCGCTACAGTTCGGGGTGAACCTGGGCCTCAACCAACAAGCCTCTCCATTTAGCTAGGTCTTTAGCTAATTACCTCCAGTTGCGCACTCCAAGTTGGTCGAGGTCACCTTGAACTTGTGCGCGCCACCTACGGCGATGATTCCTCTACTGCGTCGTCCCTCCGCGCTAGATTCGTAGACTCTGCGGGCCGGAGCGTTGGTGCCCATATCCATATCCTCCAAAACCCGTCAACGCAAACGGGACCGAAAATCTTACGAAGAATTTTTCTCTCGAAGCGACCAAGGATATCTTCATCCTCTTTTAATAAAGTCCATGTTTCAGCGCCGTAAAGCAGGACTGGGATGATCAAGGTCTTATATAGAGTCTCCTTAGTTGCTCGAGATAAGGCTTCACTGTTGAATTGCCTTATAAGCCCAAAAAACAGCGATTGGCAAGAGTTATTCTTCGATTGATTTCTGCGCTGATCTTGTTTGTAGAATTTATAGCAGAGCCAAGGTAGACAAAGTCCATTACTACCTCGAAGTTATAGCTGCCGACTGCGACGTTTTGTCCAATTCGCCGGTGTTGGTTTTCCCTTCTTGTTGACAGCATATACTTGGTTTTGCCCTCGTTTATCGCTAAACCCATTTTGGCCGCTTCCGCCTAAATGCTTGCAAACGCACCGGTGACAGTCCGCTGAGTTCTTCCGATAATGTCTATATCGTCGGCGTATGCAAGCAGTTGTACAGACTTGTAATAGATTGTGCCTCCGGTGTTGGCTTGTGAGTTCCGCACAATCCGTTCAAGTACAATATTAAAGAAGTCACATGACAGCGTCACATTGTCTAAAACCTTTTTTGACATCAAAGGTCTCGGTGAGGTCATTACCGACCTTGATGAAGCAGCGAGCGTTCTCCATCGTCAGCCTGCACAGACCGACAAGTTTGGCAGGGATGTCAAAACTAGACATGGCTCTATAAAGCTCTTCTCTATAGATGCTGTCATAGGCGGCCTTGAAATTGATAAAAAGGTGGTGAGTATCGATTTGGAATTCTTGGGTTTTCTCCAGGATCTGCCGAAGTGTAAAGATTTGATCGATGGTGGACTTTCCTGGCCTGAATCCGCACTGATAGGGTCCAATCAGGCTGTTCATAAGAGGTTTCAGGCGTTCACACAATATCGCAGAAAAGATCTTGTATGCGATGTTGACGAGACTGATGCCTCTATAATTGGCGCAGTTGAGGGGGTCTCCTTTCTTGTGGATCGGGCAAACGATGCTGAGGTTCCATTCATCAGGCATACACTCGTCTGACCAAATCTTAGAGATGAGTTGGTGTATGCATTCTACCAATTCATCCCCAGCTGCCTTGAAAAGTTCGGCCGGTAAGCCGTCAGGTCCAGCAGCCTTGTTGGATTTTAGCTTGGATATTGCTATCCTCACTTCATTTTGGTCAGGTGGACGGAAATTTTGACTATCATCGTCTATGTTGAATGGTTCATTCTGCCTGACAGCGTGATGTTGATCTTCGTCGCCGTTATACAGTCTGCAGTAGTAGTTTTTCCATATTCTCAGCACCGACTGTGATTCTACTATGAGGTTTCCATTTTCATCTCTACAGGTTTCAGTACGGGTATTGCTTCTCTGACAGGTTCTTTTTACCTTTTGGTAAAACTTCCGTACATTGTTCCTGGAGTATAAACTCTCGATATTCTCAAACGCGCGCTTCTCATGCTCTTTCTTCTTCTCCTTTTGGAGAAGCTGATGTTCTTCCCGTCTCCTTTGCTGGTAGAGCTCACGAGCAGCTCTCGTATTCCTTTGCAGCGCCGCTTTGTATGCTTCTTGTTTTGCTGCATGCACTCGCCGGCATTCTTCGTCAAACCAGGGGTTTTGCGGTGGTGGGCGAGCGAGACCCAGCATATCTGTCGCGGAGTTTCTGATGGCATGTTGGCAGCGTTGCCACTGGTCTTCGGCACTTGATGCTGGCGGCATAGGGGTGATTGAGAGATTTCGGGATACGCGTTCAGCGAAGAGTCTGGTGGTCTCTTGTGATTAAAGCTTTTCGGCGATAAATTTTCTCACAGTGATTCTTCTTTGTTGCTCCGTTTGGGATATCCGCATTCATACCTTGGCTACAATAAGGTAATGATCCGAGTCTATGTTGGCCGCTTGGAAGGTCAGAACATCCAGAATACTGGAGGCATGTCTTGCGTCGATCGCAATATGATCAATTTGGTTGATCGTTACATGATCTGTTTATGAATATCGAGATGAGGAAACCATGTGCTTGCTATGGTGACATTTCGCTATACAGCGAAATCAATTACACTTAGTCCGTTATCAGACGTGGTGTCGTGTAGGCTATGTTTACCGACTGCCCTACCAAAGACGTCCTCCTTTCCTATTTTGGCGTTAAAATCGCCCAATACGATTTTAACGTCGTATTTAGGACATTGCTCGTATGTCTTGTCGAGGAGCTCGTAGAAACGCTCTTTGGTGGCAGGGTCCTTTTCTTCCGTGGGGGCATGCACACATATTAGGCTTATGTTAGGGAATTTGGCCTTGATTCGGATAGTCATAATACGCTGGCTTACGTTTCGGAAGCTTAAGACTTCTTGCCTAAGTCAGCCGCGTATAACAAATCCGCATTCGAATAAACGATGCCTGATGCCTCTGTAGCAATCACCGTAGTAGATGTCACAGTTTGTCATCCTCTTTTTGGCCGGCCCATCCCATCGCACTTGCTGGATGGCGGTAATATCTGCTTTATAGCAGTCTAGGGTCTCTGCTAGTTGTTCGGCTGCACGTGGTCTGTAAAGGGACAGAACATTCCACGTACAGATTCCAAGGTCGTGCTCCTTATTTCGTTTGCTGGGGTCGTCATTAGTTGAATCATCCTTATCCGAGCCTTTTGGTTGTTTCGGAACCATGAGTTTTTTTACGTGGTAGGGAAGTTACCCCGACGGCACAACCCCCAACCTGGAGGGCCAGTTCCTTAATTATTCCCCTAGGACGAGGTACCGGGTACACCGGTGCCAATAGTCCACTACGGGAGTATGAGCGCTGCCGTTGGCCTATTAAGGGCTCCTCCGCCACCATCTCTATTCCAATGTCCTAACCAACATTGGAAATTCCTTACCGACCTGTGTTCCGAATACGTCGAAGCAGCTCGCGTAAGGTATTCACTAAGTTCAACCTAACTGGAACTATAGACGCCACCGTTGACTCCGTCTAGGGAATTTGTCCGCTGGTAGGACTGCCATAAATTGAAATTTTCCCAAGACTGTACTAACTTCTGCTGCTTAAATAGCTTCAAATCAGCAAAAGAGAGTTTCGGTTGAAATTGTAGAGAAGTTCTAGTTTTTTTTAGCAAAAGATGGTGGCCCACACAGTTAAAAGTTTTGGGAAAAATTTGGTCAAATTCATGACTTATGTTTTCAAGTATTTTTGTAAAGGCGGTTATGCAGCTATGTATGCTTTGTCCTGAAACCAGATTACCATGAATTTTATGACAACAGGAGGTTGCGAAAAAATATACTGTTGATCAAAAGCAAAGACTAAATTATCATAATAAATCAGGACACAACTCTCGGAGTTTTTCTGAAACTTTACATCTGAGTTTCAATCGCTATACCAATCTTCATCTCTATCTATCCTTTCCAACGGTCGCACTGTGTAAAATATTTTAAGGGTATTCATAACGCTTTAAGTGCGCGCAAATTAAAAAAAAAAATCTTCTGACCTATCGGGACTAGTTAAGCGCACTTCCAGTTCCTTGGAAACTCTAAACTCATAATGGAGGGGTTAATTACATGAGTCATATTATAGTATAACTACGGTAAGATAAGCTTTTATAATTTTAAAGATACATACCACATCAAGTCCAACTGCGTTCGATTGAACACTCGTCACCGCCTTTAAAACTTCGTACTACGATACTTTCATCCCTAATGTGGCTCCTTGCGTCGGTTGAGATTTTGGTATTTTTGAATGAAAATGGCTTCGACGTGACGGCCTATGCGGACGATGTATCATCCTTGTGAAAATTTCTTCCAGTCCTAAGTAAAAGACTGTTTATTGTTTATAGAATTGGAATAGTTTTTTTAATAACCATCAACTCATTAATTGATTGCCTGGATGTAATTTTATTAGTGGAAACAAATATAAAGGGAGAAGAGACAGATTTTTATACATTAAGGGGATTCAATGATGAATTTATAATTAGAGAAAAACGCAGGGGTTAAGGTATTGCCGTTTTTATAAAAAAAATCTATCAGTGTTGACAGACTAACGACGAACACAGTGTCTTTCGCAAGCATATATATAATAACCACAGAAGAGCCAAATCAAAAACAAAAATATATAAGAGCCATTTATAGGCTGCGGGGTTTTAGCGAGAGAAGTTTCATCAATGAATTAGAACTTATCATTAAAGGTTACGAAAAAGGTTACGAAGTGCTAACATAATTTTACTGGGTGACATGAATCTAAATATTATGGATAGTAAAAGCCAGGTAGCGGGTGATTTTTTGGAGATGGTATCCTCAATGGGGCTGGTCAATGTAAAAAGGAGCCCACTCGCCATGATATACGAATCGGGAGCGTGACATTTATTGACCGAATCATAGCAAAGGCCATATTTTCGCGAATCATCGAGGGTTGTATATCAGATCATTATGCTACTTTCTATGGAACTTTCAGAGAAACGGAAATCTAATTCGGAACAATATCGTAAATGAATTATATTGTAGAAGCCACAAATTGGGAACAAGTACTTCTGGAATAGAATGTCGACGCAATGTACAGCAACATTGTTGAAAAAATTCAGGCAATTTACATGTGTGCGGCAGTTAGTAGCAGCTATAAAACACATCATCATTGGATTACGGCTGAGCTAAAAGAAAAGTGTAAAATGCGCGACCAGCTGTATAGAAGGTGGAAAAATAACAGACTTTCCGGTACGAAGCAGAATATAAACAGTATCGTAATAAGCTCCACAAAGAGGTCCATCTATGTAAAAGCAGTTACTATAAAAGAACATTTGCAACAACTATAAGGGATCCGAGAAAGACCTAGAATCTTAAAAATTAAATAATTTGGAGAAACAAGATGTCCTTGGGCCAACAAATTCTAAAGAATTTCAATGACAGAAAAGTTTATGGGGTCATCAATAAGCTTTCAGACTAGGTCTCTTAGGAAGCAAGGAAAATAATGCACAGATGCGGAAACATTACCGCGGACCATGTAAATGGCAAGTTATCAAATTCGATATAATCACAGAAGATCAGCGTTAATGAGATGGTGAATATATTACACAGGCTAAATGCGAGTAAGGCACCAGGTATTCGATTCGATTTATGTCCTGTATCCCCTTGTGGGTCCTAGGGCCTCTACTACGCCTACGCGCCATCGTGTACGGTTTCTGGCAATGTGTCTGAGTTCTCCCCAACGTTTCCCTAACTGCCGTGCCTCTTTCTCGACTGTTCTGCGCCATGTTCTCCTCGGACCGCCAGGTCTTCTGCCATCCTGAGTTAGAGGGTTCCATTGCATAGCATGGTTCACTATGGAGCTGTCACCCTTTCGGAACGTGTGACCAATCCACTGCCACTTCCGCCGTTGGATAGTTGTCCCTATTGGTTCCTGACCCGTTCTCTCGTAAAGGTGTTCGTTAGAGATACGATTGGGCCAGAAAATCCTTAAGATATTGCGCAGACACCTATTAACGAACGTTTGCAGCTTTCTGGTGATAGTAGTGGTCACTCTCCACGTGCTGCAACCATATAGCAGCACGGATTCAACGTTGGAGCGGAACAGTATTATTTTGGTGCTCAAACTGATTGCATTGCTTCGCCATATTTTGGACAACATTCCGAACGCGGACTTTGCTTTGGCGATCCTGTTGGCTATATCCAGTTCGGTTGCACCATCGGTCGAGACAATACTCCCAAGATACTGGAAATCCTCTACTCTCTCTACCGGTTGTCCAGCAATGCATATTTGAGCCGATGAGTTAGTTCCAAGGCTGATAATTTTAGTTTTTGTCGTATTAATTTTCAGCCCGACGACACCTGCCTCCCTCTCCACATCTGTTGTCATTTGGTGGAGGTCCATAATTCTGTGGGAGAGTAAGCATACATCGTCAGCGTAGTCAAGATGTTTCAGTTGAGATGTAAGATTCCATCGAATTCCTCCGTTTCCCGTTGACAAAGCTGCATGAAGCACATCACTAATCACCAATAGGAATAATATTGGTGAAAGGATACAGCCTTGTCTTACCCCACTTTGGATCTCTCCCCACTGGCACCAGGTATTGATGAAATAAGACCAATAGATTTAAAGGTAAATCCAAAGATTTTTTTTACTGATACTGGCGAAAATAATAAATAGCAGCTTGAAGCAATGCGTCCGATTTACAAAGGAGGAATAAAAAGTTATGTTGAATACTATTGGCCAATTTCGATTATACCTATCGTGGACCAATTTTTGTGGAGATTGTTGTGGGACGGCCTGACATCTTACTGGATACTTACTTCCCTCGTAGCTCCCCTGCTGCTGTTTCGTTATCGGGTATTACCCGTACTTGCTCTCTACAGTGCAGCAACTCCCTGGCTATAGTAACTACAGAAAAGATTCGCTGGGCTATGCGCAGCTTCAAGCCCTTCAAGTCCCCGGGACCTGACGGCATTATTCTTGCTGAATTTAAAAAATGTGAGGACATTGTGCTTCCATGGCTCGAGGCCATCTTATCGAGCTGTCTTAATCTGGTCTACATCCCCAAGACGTGGACCGCGGTTGAAGTTGTCTTCATTCCTAAGGCAGGTAAGCAACGGATTTCCGACCCATCAGCCTATCGTCCTTTCTACTGAAAACGCTGGAAAGGCTGATTGATATTCACCTCCGTCAGAGCATTAGTCCGTCTTTGCTCTCGCCGTACCAACATGCGTACTGCAAAGGCAAATCCGTTGAGGCAGCCTTACACTCGCTTGTGCGCATCATTGAAAAATCTCCGAGCATTAAAGAATATACCATGGTGGCTTTCCTTGACATTGAGGGAGCTTTTAACAATGTCAAACCAAATGCAATCACAGACGCACAGAGTGTTGATCAATCAATTGCTTACACGCAGGATTATGAACACACAGCTGGGTGGAGCATCGGCCAGAAGACTTGCCTGCTGCGGAACACCCAAAGGTGGAGTTTTGTCCCCCTCCTGTGGAATACGTTAGTGAATGAGCTACTAGTGGACCTGGATAGGTTAGGCTGTAGAGTGATTGCGAATGCTGATGACATTGCGATTGGTGCTTCTGGCAAGCACCCAGACACTCTCAAGGAAATCCTCCAATATGCTCTCCCTCGGCTCACTAAGTGGGCCTCCAAATGTGGATCATAAAACAGAACTTGTTCACTTCACAAGGAAATATAAAGTTCCCCTCGTAGACCCTCCTATGATTAATGGCACGAGTCTCACCTTCACTGTTAATGCAAAATACCTGGGTCTTATTCTGGACAGAAAACTGAACTGGAAAGCCAGTCTACTAGAACGCGAAAGGAAAGCCAATGTAGCTCTCTATTCCTGTAAAAAGGCTATAGGTAGGCGCTGGGGTATGAAACCTGAAATCACTCGCTGGCTTTACGTGTCTGTTGTCAGGCCCATACTACTCTATGGCGTGATCGTTTGGTAGCCTGCCCTTGACAGGGCTGTTCACCTCTCTCAGGTAGCTAAAGTGCAAAGATCCGCTTGCATGTGCATCAGTGGTGCACTAAGAACTACCCCTTCCGCGGCATTGAACATTATGTTCAACCTGTTACCCCTGGATATCCTTGGCAGACAGACTGCTGCCAGTTCGGTTATTCGTCTTAAAGCCTCCTCTCAGTGGTCTAGATATCACATTGGCCACTCCTCGATTGTAGATCTTCTCAACTTCACACATGAAAACACGGACTACACCCCACCGAAACTGAGATTTGACCGGCACTTCCGTACGAGTATCCCTGAACGGGATGAGTGGGATGGCTCTCCCCCTGATGATGAAAATTCGGTGCACTTCTACACAGATGGCTCTAAGACCGAAGGTGAGGTGGGCTGTGGTGTTTTCTCCGATAAGCTCAACCTGAGCATCTCGTTCCGCCTCCCTGATAATTGTAGCGTTTTTCAGGCGGAAATCGTGGCGATTAAGGAAGCCCTGTCTTGGCTGAAATGTAATGTATTATCTGTCAGCGATATTAGCATTTTCACTGACAGTCAAGCGGCTATCAAGTCCCTGGAATCGTGCTCCTTTACTTCAAAGACCAACTTAGACTGCCGTTTGTCTCTTACAGAGATGACAGAGCAGTTCAACATTCACCTATGCTGGGTGCCAGGTCACAGAGACATTCCAGGAAACTGTAGGGCGGACGAACTCGCTAGACAGGGTACTACTCTAAGGATTCTGCCAGATAGGCAAGCCCTTGGTATGCCCCTCGCTACATGTAAGCATCTACTGAAGCTGAACGCTATTAGCAAGACCAACCTTAGGTGGGATATTGGCTCAACGTGTCACATTCCGAGGCAGATCTGACCTAAGCTGGACCAGAAACGTAGTGCCGAGTTGGTTAAACTAAAGCGATTACAGATCAGCTGCGTTATCGGTGTCATCACCGCACACTGTCTAATCGGCCAACATGCCAAAAGACTTGGCCTCTTTTCCAATGACTTCTGCATGAGCTGTAGGGACGAGAAGGAGGAGGAAACCATTCTTCACTTCCTTTGCACATGTCCTGCTCTATTACACAAAAGAATGCTCCATCTAGGAGCTCCCTTCCTTGACGGCCTCAGCGATTTGGCGTCCTTAGACGTCATGAACGTCCATCGCTTCATCAAAAGCTCCGGTTGGTTTTATTAGTGGTCTAATGGTAGATCCTTGGCATCACAATGGACCTTTACTGGTCTAGCTGTGTCTACATCGTGGTGCAGTCAGCCAATCTAACCTAACCTAACCTGTGGGACGGCTCAATACCTATGTGGAACGGCATTCTATAATTGGAACAAGTCTATACGGCTTTCAAAAAAATAAAGGCAGCAGCAAACTTTTGGGCAAATTCGCGAACGTGGTCAATGAGAGCCTGAACAAGAATAATCGCGTTTTGGTTATGTTCATAGATTTCAGTAAAGTGTTCTACACATTAGACCATCATAAGCTTTTGGAAGCGGTTTACAGGGTAGGAGTGAGAGGAACACTGGCAAACAGGCTGTTCGATTACCTCACTAATCGACAATTCCTGGTCATCATTTCTGGAAGTTACGGTGAACCGAAGAGTATAGAATATGGTGTACAACAGAATTCAAAACTAAGTCCACTATTGTTTATAATCTACACGAACGAAACTGCTGCGAGTTTCCACAAAAAGCGTTCGATTGTAGTGAAACATCAATCCGAAGATACCGCGAGACAAATAATATAGGCAGAATTCGACAAAGCTGTAAGATGGTGTTACGACAACGGCCAACCCCAGCAACCGCGTTATATATCGAGGAAGTTAGGACCTATAAGTACTTAGGAGTCACTATAGACTGCAATTTTAGATGGGACACTCACATAACAAATCTTCGCTGTAAGTAAAAGAGCGAATTGTTTGCATTGTTCTATTTAAAACAAAAGTACACATCGCAGCCGGTATTGCAGCAAGACTCATAGCTTCGGTGTGGCATTCTTGCATGGGGTGGACCAGCAAAGACACATATAGAAAAGTTGGAGAACCGCAAAGCAAATCCCTGAGAGTAATAAATAGCGACGATAGCGATTCTCCGCGTTTCAAATATCTTCAAGATGGCAGTAGTTCTGGAGTATTATGATCACAACTGTTTCCAAAGTCCTTTACAACACGATGTCAACAGAAGAAGACACGCCCAGCATTTGCTTTATGTACCTTAAATCTATAACGTGTATGGAAACTTTAACTAATGCATACCATATAGTACCAAAAATGGTGCACCTTTGCACTCTTCCATAAGAACTAGGCAAGTAAGCCAATTAGTTAAAAATACGGATTGGACCCCAGTATTAGAAAAAACAGATGCTGAAACACTGTTTAATAGTCTTGCTAAAAAAATGGACGAGATATACAAAAAATCAACAGTCGTTTGCAAGGAAAAACCTCGCCGGAACAACCCTGCGTGGATTACGAGAGAGATAGTAGAAAGATGCAAATACAGAGACAGACTTTACCGACGGTGGAAAAATAATAGGACCAACTCAACATACATGACAGAATACAATCAACTGCGTAACCAGGTCAATAAAGAGATCTGTAAATGTAAAGGTGAATTTTACAAACTGAAGTTTGAACAAGCAAAGTACGATCCGAAAAAAACATGGGTCTTAATCAACAAGGTATTAGGAAGAAAAAAGCCAACACTAGACCAAATTATTGTACGAAGCTTCTCGAAAAACAAGAGCACTGTTGTGCTAGCAGACGATTTTGCTAATTTCTTTTCGCTACAAGCTGCATCTATCATTCATGGATGTAGCACCATAGCATCCAGTCATCATAGTGCCGTACTGCGTGACTCTATTTATGTAGCTGATACAAATTGTACGGAGGTGATGAATCTGTTACAGCGCTTGAATACACAGAAGGCTCCTGGATCAGATGGGTTTAGAGCAATCGATCTGAAATCAAATGCAGAAGTCTTTGCTCCTGTAATCACAAAATTGATTAACCTTAGTTTTGAGACGTCGACAGTCCCGAGCAAACTTAAAGAAGCAATTCTCCGACCAATCCACAAAGGAAGTGCCAAAAACCAGATTGTAAATTATCGCCCAATAGCTATATTACCAGCTATAGAAAAGATATTGGAACAGATAGTAGCAGATAGAATATGGAATTTCATCGAAAAACACAATATTATTAGCAAAAATCAATACGGATTTCAAAAAGGGAAAAGTACGAATCAACTTCTTGGCGATTTTGCGGATCTTGTTAACAGCAACCTAAGTAAAATTCATCATGTACTGGTATTGTTCCTGGACTTCAGTAAGGCTTTCGATACTCTTGACCACAACAGACTTGTAGATCGGTTAGAAAAAATTGGAATTAGAGGAAAACTTGCAGATTGGGTGAGACATTATCTTAGGGAGAGAACATTTCGAGTAAGAATAAAAGATTCACTGAGCAGTATAAATAAAATGCAATATGGAGTACCTCAAGGTTCAAATCTCGGACCCCTGCTATTTATACTGTATACAAACGAGATGCTTAAGTGTCTCCAGAATAGCATTCCGTTCGCATATGCAGATGATACGGCGATTGTTGTATGTCACAAAACAGTGGAAGAAGCAACGAAAATGATGCAAGCAGAATTCAACGAAATTGGGAAATGGTGTCTCGATAATGGCCTTGTAATCAACGGATCAAAAACGAAGCTGATGCATATTCGTAGCCCGCAGTTTCCAGCATCAGAAGTTACAATAAAAACCTTCAATTGCACAGATTTAAGCCGTTGTGAAGTTATTGAGACAGTCGATACGTACAAGTACCTTGGTGTAACGATTGATGACCATTTCCTCTGGGAACCACACATTAACAACTTGCGTAATAAGCTAAAAGGATCGCTATTTGCACTTGCATGTCTGCATCACAAATCAACAACCTGTGTACGCAAACAAGTTTACCACGCTCTTGTCGAATCAAGGCTGAGGTATGGTATACTGGCATGGGGAGGAGCAGCGCAAATGCACATTGATAAATTACAACGCATCCAAGATAGAGCCTTAAAACTAATATCAACAAGGCAATCAGCAAGAAATACAATAAAGGTCCTAAATGTAAAGAAGATTTTTGACATGACAGCCGTATTAGAATACTATGATGATCTTCGCTTCCGGATACCAATTAACCATCAGTTCAACACAAGAAGACGAGCGGAAGGCCTGTACCAAATTCCAAGTTTTAACAATGTCTACGGGAAGAGACGTCTGATGTATACCGTACCGATCATTTTAAATAACCTGCCTCAGAATCTCAGAAACATAGTTGAATTAAATTTGAGAAAAAGTAGATTAAAACAACATTTTATGGAAACAATAACTTAACCTTAATTTGAAATATCATTCCTTAGATAAAGCTTTAATAAGCATGAAAAAAGTTTAATATTTGGTATCAAATTGTCTCCTTTCTTATCTCTTTTCTATTACTATTTCTTTTCTTTTTCATAATCATTTTTTGTAATTACGAGTACATACATATATTCACCATTCATTTATATTAACTAGCAATTTAATGCAAAAAAAGATCACTAGATGTCAAAATAAGACGTACTGTTGAATTAATATCCTGCAGATAAGCCAGATTGGCTTCGCAGGCAAATATAAATACATATGTAATACAATGTAAAATTATACAAAGAAGTAAATAAATTGAATTGAATTGAATTGAAAAAAAATTGAAAATCCTCCTGAACGAGCTACCCAAAGTTTTATCAACATCAGAAGTCAACAAAAGAGAACATTTTTAGTAAAACAAGATTTTCTTTCGGCACACTAAAGCTAAAATTAAAATAAACTTTTTTATTCTCTGTTTCCAATCATAAACAATTACTTAAAATCTTTAAAAATAACATTTTGAAAAAAAAAAAAACATATTTCCTAACCAAATATTTAAAAGAAAAAGCTCAATTTTGTTCTTTACGTTCCATCGGAATAACATCCTGCAGATAAGTCTTAAGCTTTGCGGGAAAATTTTAATAATTGTAAATATCTTTAAATATTGATAAAATGTGAATTGAATTAAACTCAACTATGCTGTACTAATAGCTAAAAATTGTGTCGGCAGCAGAGGTCTGGTAGTAAATGCAACAACCAACAACTAAGAAATAACCTACGACCTAGTTTATCGCAGCCATTCGAATTATGTGCGTTACATTTTTCGCTCCTGAGTGCCGTGGCGCAGTGGTTAGTGTGTCGAATCCCGGAAAACACCATCAACAACTTTTTTACGGTCTCACCTCTCGCGAACATCTGACTATCATCTGAGAGTATTGTTGTTATAAGAAAGCTTCTCAAAAACAAAATTAAAATTGCCCTTCGGATACGGTACAAAAGTGTAGGTCTATTCCATTCGTGCAAAAAATATAACGCACACAATACGAGTGGTTGCGAGAAGCTAAGCCTAGGCAATTCATGGGCTGTTGCGGCAAATATGAGTGTATGTATATTTTTCGCTCGGAAACGAGCAACTTAGAATCACCCGTTAATGTGGTATAGACTGGACATCTTGGGACTGAATGTAGAAAGGTAACTTGACACTCTGCTATAGAAGAATCTGACGTTGGTTGGCTTTTATCAGCGAAATCATAAAAAGCTTATTTCCCTGGATGCTTTTTAGTGACTCTTTTTTAATATTTAGGATACGATTAGGAACTAGCATTATTATTTAGTGCTATGCTCCGAATAAGGCAGAGACAGACAGATAGAAAACAACTTGCATTGTAGCCATCCTAGCATATGGCAGAGGTAAAGTTGGGTTCCAATCTAATCTAAACTAATGAACTCTTAATATAAAGAATGCGATAACTACTACCCGTTGTTTTGAACTGAGAAAAACTGAAACGACGTAAAAAAAACTAGAAGATCCAGTCATGACTAGCAATATGGCAACGCTGCATCCAAACCAAAAAAAGGTATATAAAATTCCATAGAGACATCTTAAGAATAGGTTGCTTCACATTTTCTCATCAAAATGTTAATGAGTTTTATAAAAAAAGAAAACCAACGTAAATTGTTCACTCCCCTCGTTCCATCTCTATTTTCGAATTTAATAGGTTTCTTCATCTAAAAAAAATAGATTAAAATTTTAATCCACATGCTAATAGAAAAAATCGTATATTCAGCACATTGACCAGAACTGTTGACGTTTCAGTTAGGACCCAAATAAAACTGATAACAGATGTCACTGGGGTCAGCACTCATCGATAAGCTTTCCCGAACATCTCTGGATGAATTTGTTTTTCTCATCCTCTGACGCTGGCCTGTTGGGGGATGAGGAAGGCGTTTCATCATTATCATCTCTCACAATAAACAGATTTCACAAAAGTAATTAAAAATAAACTCGACCCAGTTAAATAAATGCCAAGAGGTTGTAACTGTATTTAAATAATGATTTTCTTTTTTACCACTTAGGGCGATATTGTTGCAAAGAGGGCGGGTGGGTAACGACAAATTATTCTGATGAATGTCGCCATTGAAATTATTACATTCTGGCTAGAAGCATTTCCTTTCTTTGTCAAGAATACAAACTCTATTGGGGATACATGATGTTTTATGCAAAGTGTTCTCAAGACACGACACAGGTATTTTAAATTCGAATTTATGCAAATTATAACGTTTTACACAGAGAGCGTCAGGGCAAATGTATCTTTTTGTGCATGCAGTGAGTATCTTTTGGAGTCGTGCGTGCCCGGTAGATAGGTGCACACAGGTTAGTTATAATAACAGGCTGCAGGGCTTTTTGCAAAGGCTTTGTGTGCACAAATTTGTTAAGGGGAGTGGATCGTGGCAGTGTGCTTGCATAGAAAATAGAGTATGGACTCTGATGTCCGTGGAGGTATTTTCCTATCATTCTTACACCTGGTGGTCACCAAGTTAATAATTACTGGTTAAGCTTTAATAATAATATTAGGCGGTGGCCAGTTGACATTTGAAACGAAAATGGAGTTCAACACCTTTACTTTTAATGCTACAGCTATCATACAGAGCTAACAAGCAAAAGAAGAAGTAAATATGAAGAATGCGATAACTCCACTTTATTAATTTTTGACTCATCTGAGGGGATATATGTATGTGGCTTGTTTTATTGTGGTAGGAAACGACGCCCTCATTTAGTTTCCAGCTGTTGTTTTACTTTAAAGTCAAGATAGAATTTACAATAGAGATAGTTGTCAAACCGAGCTGTCATTCTTTTTAACATTTATGTTCAGTATTGCCTGCAAATCATCATGAATGGAACCACGCATTCATAATACTACCAAATTATCTGAATTGGTATTAAAGATCGGTTGTCGTTTTGAGAAATTTATATCTTGGACAGAGAGATGTCATGCGAAGAGGTCATTGGAGCGCTAAATATTTTAAAGGATGGTAAAGCTGCAGGATCTGACGGCATACCTTCTGAGTTTTATAAATATTGCAATGAGGAATTGCATAAGAACCTCGTGATAATATTGAATAAGATCTTTGACAGTGGAGTAATTCCTAACCGTTTTAAGGAAGCAGTCATTTTTCCAATATATAAAAAGGGATGTGCAGCAGATCCGGCAAATTACAGAGGAATTTCCATTTTAAATGCATCTTATAAAATATTTACAACAATTCTACAGGGTCGACTAACGGAATGGATAAGAGAGAATAACCTAATTAAAGAAAACCAAGCGGGGTTCAGGTCGGGATATTCTACTATTGATCATATCTTTGTCTTGAGGAGCATTGTGGAATCCTTTATTGGAAGAGATAAAAAACTTTATGCGTTCTTTGCCGATTTTAAATCTGCTTTCGACACTGTGGAAAGAAAAGCTCCTTTTTATAAGCTGTACAGCATGGGCATGTTGATGAAATTTGGGCGAATTATCCAAAACCTGTATGCAGATACTAAGGCAGTGGTGTGGAATGGTATGGAGTTGTCGGCATGGTTTCGTACGTGGTCGGGTGTTAGACAAGGATGTTCCCTGAGTCCAAACTTATTCGCTCTATACATCGAGGATATGGTTGAAATTCTACCAGGAGGTGTTAAGTACGCAGGACTGCTGATCAAAGCATTACTGTTTGCTGATGATATAGTGCTGCTGGCGCACTCACCTGAATCACTGCAACTAATGATTAATAGACTATATGAGTATTGTAAGCTGTGGAACCTGATAGTTAATCTAAATAAGTCGAAAATTATGATCTTTAAAAGAGGAGGAGGAAAACGCTGTGGAAATGAGAAATGGCATTACAACGGCAAATATATAGAAGTTGTGAACGAATATAAGTATCTTGGCGTTTATTTCACTAGAAACCTTGGTATGGAGAGACACCTAGAGGAAAAATTAAGCAAATCTAAAACGGCCATCAACACGGTTTGGAAGAATTGTCTCAACAACAAACACATTGCCCACAGTAGCAAATATAAGGTATTTATGGCAGTCTCTGAATCCATACTGTTTTATGCTGCGCAAGTTTGGGGAGTAAGGAAGTACGAGAATGTGGAGAAGCTGTTACGATATTATATAAAAAGAACATTCCATCTGCCACCTAACATCCCAAATTATATGATAATGTTGGAAACAGGTTTATCTCCGCTCTTCATAAAAACGCTAAAATTGCATATAGACTACATTTTAAAGGTCTTGAAGATGTCAGATACCCGATTGCCGAAAAAAGCGGCAATGCAAGCCATGCGGTCCAAGACGGGGTGGTACAGTGAGTGGCTGGAACTTGCTAGTAGCTGTGGAATTGAGTTAAACCTCGACGACAGCAGGTGTTGGAAACGTCAGCTTTATCAAATTATTGCAAGTATGGACGAGAAGCTTCGAGCAGCATACGTAGAGCAGGCGACGTCGTCGCTACATAGAATAACCTATAGCCGTTTAGGTCATAACTTGCAGGAGAGTAACTACTTCCGTGATGAAAATAGCATTGAGGAAATATCGACTGTGTTTAAGCTGCGGGGAGAGCTTTTAAAGCTTAATTATATTCCGCACAGAGATGATCTACCAATACTGTGCAGCTTATGTAACTTGGCGGAGAGGGAAGACGTTATACATTTCGTTGGAAAGTGTCCAGTATTAAAAGAAACGAGGAGATATATTTTCGGAAGTGATATTCTGGCGACGGAGCAAGTGTTAACAATTCTTAACGAAATAAACGTAGCGAAACTATTTCAGTACTGCAAAGTCGCACTAAAGTATCGTCTTGGAATAATCAACGAAAATTTATAATTTAAATAATTGCTATTTTATGTATTTATATAATTGTTGCTAATCTGGCAGACGGCAAAGCCAAGCTAATTGATTTTTGTTAAAATTATGTTTAAATATGAAGTACATTAATAAAAATCTAATCTAATCTAATCTATTCAACTAGCTGACCAGTGCTCGCCTTGCTTCGCCCGCATTTTATTTGACGGTTATTTAATTATTGAAACATAATTGCCAACTGAATACAGTACCAAAAATGTATAAACCCCCATGGGAATCGCCACAGGAACACACTCAAACCCGCTCACAACAAACAATTTATTTTAAATCTATTAAAACATTCTAGAATGTGGACAAATCCAACGATCGACAACATCTCATCTAACAAAATGGAAAAAATATTGCAATGTTTCTATGTCTGTACATGCATATGTATGTACATACGTATGTACCTACGCGTATATTCCCAAGTCTCTTAATCTTTCGACAGCACATGGATATCTTAATTAATAAAATTTACAATATCTTAGATTTGACACGGATAATGTTTTTTTTTCAATTTTAACTCTAGAAGAGATCGCACACTGAAGATCAAAACATAATCATGGGATAGCGCGCCCATATACTCACACACACATACTATTGCAACGATAGCCACTGCTGCATGACTGCTGGCCGTGGTCTCCACTGAAGAAAAATGATTGTTTTCTTGTTTTTGAATTGTTTTTAGCATTGCTTAGCTTCAGGACAACACAGAAGGATGTTTAATACCTTAAATGAATCAGCGGCGAATTTTTCACCAATTTTTTATTTTTTTAATCCGGAGAGCCAGTACTGAGCTACGGCTGTGTAATCAATATTTACAAATGGAAAATTCGATCTCAACTCCCTTTATGCCACTTAGACCTTGGATTTTCGGAAAATCCCTTCTTATCTCGCATCTAGGCAAAATAAGGAATAACTGTGCAACATTTCAAGTACCTACGTCTAGTAGTTTTCGAGAAACGGTGATCACAAGGAAAATCGACTTTGCCTTTATAGTATTTAAGAAGATATAAAGCAGTAAAATGTAGCGCAACCGATACACAACCTTAGAAATAAGCCAGATACTTAGTTCAGAAGTCTTTTCTGTATAATTTTAAAAATTGTTTAGTCTTATTTTTGTTACATATACGCCATGTGTCCCGAACTATTAGGATATCTACATAAAGCTATATTTTATTAACATTTCATATAAAATATTCCCCAGTTTGACCATACGCATCACCGTCGACCCTGTCGAGATAATTCTTCCTGTGCATGTCCTCCTTCTGAAAGGTGCTTCACTCCTGAGACGCTACTTTAGCTATTTATATCCACAAGTCATGCCTTGTTACGTTCGATACACGTATGCTAAAGATCAACCGCTTGTGCTAACTCTCAATATTCAGCCACATGCTTATCGTCAAACACAGGAAAAAATAGTTTATCAAAGGAGCAACTTTCACGCTCACTTTAATAGTACCTACTAAATTAAAAGATAAACTTATGTACTTAGGTGGCGCTACAGTTCGGGGTGAACCTGGGCCTCAACCAACAAGCCTCTCCATTTAGCTCGGTCTTTAGCTAATTGCCTCCAGTTGCGCACTCCAAGTTGGTCGAGGTCCCCTTGAACTTGTGCGCGCCGCCTACGGCGATGATTTCCTCTACTGCGTCGTCCCTCGGGGTTAGATTCGAAAACTCCGCGGGCCGGAGCGTTGGTGTCCATTCGCTCTACATGTCCTACATGTCTTCTCAGACGTCCAATACGCAGTTTTTTTGACTAGGTCGATGTCGCTGTACAGCTCGTATAGTTCGTGATTGAATCTTCTCCTCCAAAACCCGTCAACGCATACGCGACCGAAAATCTTACGAAGAATTTTCTCTCGAAGCGACCAATCATCCTCTTTTAATAAAGTCCATGTTTCAGCGCCGTAAAGCAGGACTGGTATGATCAGGGTCTTATACAGAGTCTCCTTAGTTGTTCGATATAGATTGCCTTATAAGCCCAAAAACACAGCGATTGGCAAGAGTTATTCTTCGCTTGAATTAATAGCAGAGCCAAGATAGAGAAAGTCCCTTACTACCTCGAAGTTATAGCTGCCCACTGTGACGTTTTGTCCAATTCGTCGGTGTTGGTTTTCCTTTCTTGTTGACAGCATATACTTGGTTTTTCCCCTTTTTATCGCTAAACCCATTTTGGCCGCTTCCGCCTCAATGCTTGCAAACGCAACGGTGACAGCCCGCTGAGTTCTTCCGATAATGTCTATATCGTCGGCGTATGCAAGCAGTTGTACAGACTTGTAATAGATTGTGCCTCCGGTGTTGGCTTGTGAGTTCCGCACAATCCGTTCAAGTACAATGTTGAAGAAGTCACATGGCAGCGCGTCACCTTGTCTAAAACCTTTTTTGACATCAAAGGTCTCGGTGAGGTCATTACCGACCTTGATGGAGCAGCGAGCGTTCTCCATCATCAGCCTGCACAAAGGGACAAGTTTGGCAGGGATGTCAAAACTAGACATGGCTCTATAAAGCTCTTCTCTATAGATGCTGTCATAGGCGGCCTTGAAATCGATAAAGAGGTGGTGAGTATCGATTTGGAATTCTTGGGTTTTCTCCAGGATCTGCCGAAGTGTAAAGATTTGATCGATGGTGGACTTTCCTGGCCTGAAACCGCACTGATAGGGTCCAATCAGGCTGTTCATAAAAGGTTTCAAGCGTTCACACAATATCGCAGAAAAGATCTTGTATGCGATGTTGACGAGACTGATGCCTCTATAATTGGCGCAGTTGAGGGGGTCTCCTTTCTTGTGGATCGGGCAAACGATGCTGAGGTTCCATTCATCAGGCATACACTCGTCTGACCAAATCTTAGAGATGAGTTGGTGTATGCACTCTACCAATTCATCCCCAACTGCCTTGAAAAGTTCGGCCGGTAAGCCGTCAGGTCCAGCAGCCTTGTTGGATTTTAGCTTGGATATTGCTATCCTCACTTCGTTTTGGTCAGGTGGACGGACTATCTGTGGTGGACATTGGCTATTATCGTCTATGGTGAATGGTTCATTCTGCCTGACAGCGGGATGTTGGTCTTCGTCGCTGTTATACAGTCTGCAGAAGTAGTTTTTCCATATTCTCATAAGTCTGCCGCGTATGAGAAATCCGCATCCGAATAAGCGTTGCCTGTTGTCTCTGTATCAATCACCGTAGTAGATGTCACAGTTTTTCATCCTCTTTTTGCCCGGCCCATCCCATCGCACTTTCTGGATGGCGGTAATATCTGCTTTATAGCAGTCTAGGGCCTCTGCTAGTTGTTCGGCTGCACGTGGTCTGTAAAGGGACAGAACATTTCACGTACAGATCCGAAGGTCGTTGTCCTTATTTCGTTTGCTGGGGTCGTCATTAGTTGAGTCATCCTTATCCGAGGCTTTTGGATGTTTCGGAACCATAGATTTTTTACGTGGTAGGGAAGTTACCCCGACGGCACAACCCCCAACCTGAAGGGCCAGTTCCTTAATTATTCCCCTAGGACGAAGGGCCGGGTACACCGGTGCCAGTAGTCCACTACGGGAGTATGAGCGCTGCCGTTGGCCCATTAAGGGCCCCTCCGCCGCCATCTCTATACCAATGTCCTGACCAACATTGGAAATTCCTTACCGACCTGTGATCCGAATACGTCGAAGCAGCTCGCGCAAGGTATTCACTAAGTTAGTAGGAAGGACGACCATGTAAACCGTAAAATGGGCGCAATGTGCTCATCGTTTCCACAACAGAACACCAATTTTGATTTTTAAGTTTTGTCATTTGCATGTGTTGCTCAACGCCGTAACTTACCATGGTGATTTCTCTTTAGTGTCTGAAAATAAAAAACAGGAAAAGTGACAACAAATAAAACAACATGCCCGCCATGAACTGTCAAAATCTCCCTGTTCCTGTTGGAAAACCCTTTAATGGTAAAAGATACAGACAGATCCCGACTACAGCCGTTGGGAATGATGGCATGCAGGCTGTTCTTTGTACCATGGCCAACATGTCCCATATATTTTTCGTATTCGTTGCCTCCCACTACACAAGAGCCTCACACGTAAGATTGCGTCTGACTATCATGATGTAAAGCCAATTGCAGGCTTCAGTCCCCAGTTTCAGTTTTTCCGCAGTCCTCTTACAAATTTAGAGAGTATTGTAAGCCCTGCGTACAGTATGTTAAGTTTCCAGTTCAGTTTTCTGTCTAGCATTATACCTACATGTTTTAGTATCTGACAAAGCTGATTTATTTTATTAATGTGTATGACCTGCAAGGAACACCAAATACGAAATCGAAGGCTAGACTCTTCCAGCTCTTTATCATTTTATAGTTCTTCTTAGACAATCATACATACTTAATTCGAATATCCATGTGCTCAAAAATAGTTTCTAGTCAATGTTGTCAGGGGTTTTATATCTTATAGTCCATTCATTAATTATGTATATTTATGTGTTTATTATGTATAATAAACCAAGATATATTAGATTGTCTAATGTATTTTTTTTTTCTATTTTCAGGTCAGTATGTGAATACTTTTCTTAAATGTGAAGTAGGTCTTGCAAAGGTAATTTTTTCTGGCATTTTAGATTAGTTTTAAGGGCTCCAGCATTTACCAGCTTCAAAAAATTAAGAACAAAACTCTTATAGTGAAAGTGTGGTATTTGTTATTCTAGCTCTTAGATTAATTTGAAATGTATCCGAGACTTTTTCTGTTAATGTACATCTAACCGAGTAGGTAGTATGCTTTTTACTTTAAGAACATATGAAGATGTCGTTATTTACTACATATTTAATCCAAAAATGGTAAAGAAAACGCGATATTTAAAGAAAATTTCTTAAATTCTTCAGAAATATCATAATGTATGTTGTTTCTGCGTTTTAAAGAAAATTTCCTTAAAAGTGAGCTTGGGCCTATGTATTATAAAATTTTAAGTAAAACTATAAAATAAAAAAACAAAATAAGCATAAGTTGAACATTATTATTGCATTTTAGTTAAGATTGTTTTGACTTTGGCGTAGTCTGGCGAAAGACTATCATAACCTAGATGGCTAAGGTGCTTTATTAAACATGTTTAGGTATATATTCGAAGTACGAATCGCGTTTAGATGTATGCCATTTTTTGTAGATTTATTTTCCAATTAATAATTATTGTATTAACAAAATAGCTGCAACAATATTTTTAAATGACGGAATATCAAGAGAATTTGTTACTATTGAAAAAAATCAAATCTCAGAAAAAAATGTTTGCTACATTTCTTGAAACTCGGGCTCCGCAACATAAAGCACATCTTAACCGTTTGTGCAACTCACTAAAAATATCTATTAAAGACCTTAAGAATAATGAAATGCAAACTTACTTAGAAAGCTTACCGGCAGAAAAAGATTCTAACTATTCGCTTTGGAAGGCTATAAAAGCTATTAAAAAACCTCAAATTCAAGCCGCCCCAATTAGGAAAAATCAAGACGAATGGGCCAGGCATGATAAAGTGAAAGCGCAAGTTTTTGCCATCCACCTGGAAGAAACTTTCAAACCGTTGGGTGGACAAGCTCTTATTCAAAATATAAATACGTCATATATAGCCAATAGCGCAATAAGAAATGCAACACTTACCGAAATTAAGGAAGAAATAAAGAAACTTAAACCAAAGAATGGCTCCTGGATACGACCTAATTACGGGAGAGGTTCTTAAAGCACTACCAAGAAAAGCTCTAATTAAGCTTCTGTTCATTATAAACGCCGCGCTTAGACTAGAATATGTTCCCAGTCAATGGAAAGTCGCCGAAGTCATAATGGTCCTTAAGCCCGGAAAACCGCCGAATGAAAAAACGTCTTATAGGCCGATTTCGCTTCTTCCAATTATATCCAAGGTGTTCGAGAGAATATTGATTAAGCAAATACAGCCGGTAATAGAAGAAAGGCATCTCATTCCGGATCATCAATTCGCATTCAGAACTAAGCATTCTACAGTTGAACAAGTACATCGAATAACACATGTAATCGAAAAATCACTTGAAGAAAAAAAGATTTGTTCAAGCGTATTCCTTGACGTTTCTCAAGCCTTTGACAAGGTCTGGCACGAAGGCTTAAAGTTTAAATTACGACAAGTTCTGCCAAAGCACCTATATGATATTTTAAAGAACTACCTTACGAACAGGCTATTCCGCGTCAAATGTGGAAACGAATATTCAGATTTTAAGGAAATAATGGCTGGGGTGCCGCAAGGAAGCGTTCTTGGTCCAGTCTTATATCTATTATACACTCGTGATATACCGCAAGTAGAAGGCACTAAGCTAGCTACATTTGCCGACGACACTGCTATCTTGGCAGTAGGTAAAACGGTCGAAGATACTACAGAAAAACTGCAAGAAGCTTTGAATAGAGTAAATGAATGGACAAAGATTTGGCGAATTGCACTCAACGAGACCAAATCTGTTCATGTAAATTTTACTTATAAAAAAATAAATAATTTGCCGATCTTTTCAAACTCGGTTCAAATCCCGTTTGCAAACGAGGCTAAGTATCTTGGAATGACACTTGATACAAAGCTGAAATGGAAAACGCACGTTAAGAAAAAACGCAAAGAACTAGATAACAAATATCGAGAAATGTATTGGTTACTTGGAAAATATTCCAAACTTAATATATATAACAAACTGCTTTTATATAAGCAAGTGCTAAAGCCTGTATGGACATATGGTATACAACTCTGGGGTTGTACCAAAATAAGTAATATTAAAATTTTACAAACTTTTGAAAACAAAGTGCTAAGAGGTATTGTAAATGCGCCATGGTATATCAGAAATAGCGATATCCACAGAGACCTTGGCATTAAAACAATCGAAGATGAAATTCAAACCTACGCGAGAAAGCATAGAAGTCGACTAGAAAGTCACGTAAATATTACAGTCCTCCAACTTTTGGAAGAAAGAAATTTACTGCGCCGTCTACAAAGAACCAAACCTTTAGACCTAGCGCGATAAGTAACCGCGTCTAAACTGCGGAGCTGGCAGGAACTTCCAATGGGAAGGTACCTGCAAAACGTCATTATTTCGCGAAACGGAAACTACTTGATAAGTCGAATACTTAGTTGTAGTAAAAATAAAAACAAGTCTGTTTTGAAGGGAGGTTTTTTAGTGGGTAAGAATCCCACACTACTCTGAGCGCGCGCTGTCGATCCTCATAGTGTCTTGTTGAAGATTTTCACCTACCTTAGGAAAAGAAATTTCTTGGAACTGTTACGGCAATATTGTTTACCAACGAATTCACTGAGATAAAAATGTGTTTCATTGATGAATATGATTTTCTTCGAAAAATCGTTCTTTAAACACCCCTTCGACCAATGTACGCCACTGCGAATAGTCTATAATACAGTTCGTGTATTAATTGAATCGCATAGGCGTATAAATACGAATCTTTTCGTCAATCGTTTCGAGCGACGAATGTTTTATTCCTGTGCACGATAACGAGTTGAGGTTTTCGGTTAGCCCAACCACAATGCATATAACCTTGCATATGCAAATGTCTACAAAACACGAATACACTAGTTCTCCAATGTCAAACCGCAATTGAAATAGTTACGTTCATTAACTTTTGGCATAAGGGAATTTGATATTTCGGAATAAATGTATTTCAGCAAAAGAGTTTGGTACTGAAGCGGGGCACTTTGTTTTTTTTTATGTATGTACTCACGCATATGAGCTCTTAATAGCAATCTTTGGCGGATTATGAACTGCCAGATGGCATATGCTGTTGCAGATTATCTATGCGTAGACAGTGCGTCATACGCATGCGCTCTTTTTTGACAGTTGTGTATAATGAAAGGTTGTTTTGTGGTGAAAGTTTTTTTTTTTTGTAAAATCTTTGAGAAGGAAAATAACGAACTTCGCAATAAGCTTAATGAAATGGATCGACTCTTCCAAGAGCTCAAAAAAGAGGTAGACATGCTGAGAGAGGAAAACAAGCTTCTAAAGAACTCGCTTTTTTAAAAAGAACGCGAAGATTCCCCTCCCCGCGCAGCTAATCCCAATTATCACACGGACGAGGAAGAGCTTGCACGCGAAACGAATTTCGTCTTAAAGAAAAGACCTAGCAAAAAATGCAGGGCCGGCTCTTCGCCCAAAATCGAGCCGCTAAAAGAAGACAAGCAAAATGAGTCGAAGCCAAAACAAACTCAAGCTAAAGCACGTCCTCCGCCTGCAATAAACGTCGTTGGCATAACGGACTACAGTAAGCTACATTGCCTTCTTAAAGGAACGACGACATCGAAATTCAAGGTAACGTCACTCAGGAACAATGCGTGGAAAATTAACGTTGATGACTCCGATGGCTACCGAGCAATATCACAAAAGTTAAACACCTAAAAGATCCAGTGGTATACTTATGAAAATAAGTCAGAAAGACCACTGCGTGTTATAGCAAGGGGGCTCCACGCCTCGTCCACAAAAGACGACGTAATGAACGACCTCAAAGCTAAAGGTTTAAAAATTCTTAATGCCGTCAATATTCTCAAAAAGGTGAAGCAACAAACGGAACAAGGCCAGGAAATCATGGTCAAGCATGGACTTCCGCTCTTTATGCTTACCTTTGACAGGAGCGAAAATGTAGACGATATTTATAACGTTAAAACTATTCTGAATACCGTCGTCAAGATTGAGCCTATGCGTACGAGTACGAGATCAATACCTCAGTGTAAACGCTGTCAAGGCTTTAATCACACACAGTCGTATTGTCAAAAAGAGCCGAGATGCGTAAAATGTGCTGGTAACCATCTCTCGGAAAAGTGTGACCTAAATAAGCAGGCCCCGGCTACCTGCATTAACTGCAAAGGAAAGCACCCAGCGAAGTTGCAAAAGAGCTTCAAAAAAGGCGAGACACATTTAAAAATATTTAACGGCAGAACGCAGAACCGGTTAAAAATAGTCGCGAAATTGCTAAGCCAAGGGTAACGACCGTCAATAAACACGTCAAAGTTAAGACGAGAGTCGAGCAAAGTAAAGTTCCTTCGGCAAAATCAAAGGAAAAGCCACAATCTCCAGAGACGCTTACATATGCTCAAGCTGCGTCGCTAGAAAACAAGCAAAGCGGTGTTACGGTAGACCTAGTCTCCCGAGTCTTCTCTATAATTCTTGCGAAACTTGAGGAGCAAACGAAGATAAACAAAGTCATATTTGATAAATTGAGCAAGCTCGAGTTAAAACCTCGCCAAAAAAGAACTCGCATATGAATATGAATCAGTTTCTAAAAATTTTAACATGGAACGCAAACGACCTTCTACAAAAAAACGCCGAATTAGAAGTATTCTTACGGAATGACAACATTGACATTTGCTTGATCTCTAAAACTCATTTGACAAAGGAATCCGGAGTAAAAATAAGAGGGTATCGTGCTTATCACGCATACCACCCTTCCGGAAGAGCTTGAGGCTGATCCTCCTTATTCATTAAAGACTGCATTGAGCACTCCATAAATACGACGATTAAAATCGATACAATGCAAACAAGTTTAGTTCGAGTTAAGAATAGGCACTCGTATTTCAACATCGCGTCCATTTATTGTCCTCCGCGATGCACGTTTAGAAGTAACGACTTTGTACGTCTCCTTGACTCACTTGGACCGAATTTCATTATAGGTGGCGATTTCAACGCAAAACACACCTTTTGGGGTTCCAGATCCAATTCACGGAAAGGCAGACTTCTGTACGAAGCCGGTATGCAATTCGGGGTTGATTTCTTTTCGACGGGGAAACCGATGTATTGGCGCTCTGATACAGCAAAAACACCGGACCTAATAGACTTCTTCGTAGCAAAAGGAGTATCTTCAAATTTTGCGAAAGTAGGGGAAAGCTTTGATCTCTCCTCAGATCACTCGCCGGTAATCTTGACAATAAGTGATCGACTAATGACAGTAGAAGGTGTGCCTAGATTAAATAACAAAAAAAAAACTAACTGGCGCGACTTTAGAACTGATTGCAAAGAAAATATTGTCTTAAACATATCGCTCAAAACACCCTTCGAAATAGAAGATGAACTCGGCAAATTTATTGAATCAATACAGAATGCCGCGTGGAAAAATACACCTTTAAGGAGGAGAGAAGTCCCATGCAATGAAGCTAATTATCCGCCGGAAATAAAAGAACATATTCGAGAAAAGAGGAGAGCACGCAAAATATGGCAACAAACTCGCGCTCCCCAGCATAAAACCCACTCGAATTTCCTATGCAATAAGCTTAAAAAAGCGATCCAAGACCTAAAAACCGAGAGACTTCACCTTATCTTGAAGGTTTAACCGCCGGAAAAATTACTAATTACTCGCTCTGGAAAGCTGTCAAAAGAATTAAAAAACCCCAAATACATTCGCCACCGATAAGAAAAAACAACGACGAATGGGCAAAAGGTGACAAAGAAAAAGCGGATCTATTTGCCGAGCACTTAGAAGAGACTTTTAAGCCATTTGATGGAGAAACATTGGTAGACGATTTTACCGGTACGACTACGACATCTAACAACCTTAGAATAAAAAGTGTGTCATTTATAGAACTCTGCCAGGCAATAAAAAACCTGAAAAATAACAAAGCTCCTGGCTAAGATTTAATAACCGGACAAATCCTCAAGGAATTACCAAAAAAGGCACTATTAAAATTGCTTTATTTAATAAATGCTTCTATTAGATTATTATACGTTCCAAATCAATGGAAAGTCGCAGAAGTCATAATGGTTCCGAAACCGGGGAAATCTCCAAATAACAAAAAATCGTACAGACCGATATCGCTACTACCAATAATATCGAAGGTATTTGAAAAACTCCTACTGAAACGGATTCTTCCGGTCATTGAAGAGAGGCGCCTAATACCTGACCACCAATTCGGGTTCAGAATCAAGCATTCCACAATTGACCAGGTTTATAGAATAACCGACAAAATTGAAAAAGCCCTTGAGGAGAAAAAGATTTGTTCTAGCGCTTTTCTTGACGTATCTCAAGCCTTCGACAGGGTTTGGCACGATGGATTGAATTATAAGCTAAGACGAATCCTTCCGGAGCAACTTTATAAGATCTTAGAATCATACCTTAAAAACAGACTTTTTCGTGTCAAGCACGGAACTGAATATTCTGATTTTAAAGAAATCGCCCCCGGAGTTCCGCAAGGAAGTGTCCTTGGGCCTATCTTATTCCTGCTGTACACTCGGGACATACCACAAATTGAAGGCACTATTGTAGCTACGTTCGCGGACGATACGGCTATTCTGGCAACGGAAAGTTCAATCGAGTCAGCAACCATAAAACTCCAACGAGCCTTGGATAAAATCTGTGAGTGGACAAAAACTTGGCGCATTGTTTTTAACGAGACCAAATCGACGCATGTTAACTTCACTTACAAGAAAATAATCAACCTTCCCGTCTTCATTAACTCTGTACAAATACCGCATGCAAACGAAGCTAAATATCTGGGAATGACACTAGACGCGAAACTTAAATGGAAACCTCATGTTAAAAAGAAACGTGACGAAGTCGAAAATCGACTTAGAGAAATGTATTGGCTAATTGGAAGATATTCCAAACTAAGCGTATATAACAAACTGATTCTGTATAAGCAAGTGCTTAAACCCGTGTGGACGTACGGTATACAACTCTGGGGTTGTACCAAACCAAGCAATAGGAATCTCATACAATCATTCCAAAATAAAATTATTAGAATAATCGTGAACGCTCCCTGGTATATCAGAAACAATGATATCCACAGAGACTTAGGGATAGCTACCGTGGAGGACGAAATAAAAAACTTCGCTCGCAAGCTTCGTATTCGTCTTCATGGCCATTGCAACTGTGCCATACTCCAAACTTTGGATGTGACAAATCTTACGCGCCGACTTCAAAGAACGAAACCGTTCGAATTAGCGCAATAAGACAAAGAGCCGCATGTCATGACGGTTTCAGCAGTTGCTTTTATTGAAGATCTACCTGCCTCACGCGAATATTCTCTTCTGAAGCTTAAACTACTTGATAAGGTCTAACTTAGTCGTAGTAAACAAAGCGAAGGGAAGGGTGTTTTTAGTCAGTAGAAATCTGACACTACTATGAGTACACGGTCTCATAGTGTCTCATGAAGATTTTCACCTACCCACGAAAAAAAAAAAAAAAGTTATTTTTTTAAATTGAACACCCAGTTTCCTTAAATTTATGGATTAATTTCTCTATTACCGTGCCTGATGGTGGTTATTCCTACAAAATTCTCCACAAACATTTCTAGCCGAACGTTTGGAATACTTTTCATGAAAAACATGCGTGGTTTTATCGTGTTCCGCTATGTGACAACTGTCAAATATGAGCGCTGTATGTGTATGAGAGAAAGAAAATGACGTGGAAATCGGAACTTTACTTTGGACTCCTTTTAATAAATTAACATGAAAGTCCCAACCAATAGCCATAGGGGCAAACAGGTAAGGCTGTATGTACATACTGTAACATCCACAGAAAGTACTTTTCGCACTGCATGGTGCACAATACTAACTGACAAAACTTCCATCATGCACATCAGTTTGTTCCACATTTCACATTCCACAATTCACCCCTTGTGACATCTAGCATGTTTTAAAACGTTCTAGAGGTTCTTGTATTTCATATAAGTACACCAACTACCAACAGAGAAGAAACAGTCGATAGAGGTGAAAATAGCACAGAACAAGTGCGATTACAGTGAGAGTTAATTATTCGAAAATTGGTGTTGAGAATAAACGTTATTGCGATTATTTTGTAGACGCAGTTTAAGTTGAGATAAAAAAGAATAAGGTGGTTTGATTATTTTGAAGTATGTATAACGAAAGTGAAGTTGATAGTTGTCTATAAATAAACAGTTCAAATACATAGAAGACGGTTTTATTATTACGAACACTAGCAAAAATAATAATACTACAATATATTACAGGGTTTCTTTTAATTTCCTATTTTTAAAACTCTGTATCAATTTTAACATACCCTGTAGTATAAAAATACGCTTCATGGCCAAGAAAAGGTTTAATTTTAAACTCACACAAGATTTTGATCATACATTTTTTCTTTTCCGAGTACCAGGAGCCTCTAACAAAAACCACATGCCCACGCAATGTATAACCTATTACGACTTTTACTGCCTTGCAAACGTTAATCTACGCAAGAGCCTTTGAAAAGGGAAAATCTGTGTGAAACATACGTCGCGTCATTCACCACAGGAGGCATAAAAACGTCGCCCAGCACACATTCTCTTATCAAAAATTGTCTCTTATTTTTTATATATAAATTTGTTAAACACCAAATACTATAATGTTCAACCATGCAATTACGTAGGTACTTGGTCGTACATTCAAAGTGAAAGGATATAATGTACGAGCTCTGCAATTGTACTGCCACTTCAGTGGAATGAAACTTTATATCTCTTTCTTTGGCAGTAAAATATTATCTGCTTTATTGCTTTCCGCAAAGAGGATAGTAAAAGCAAACACATTACACTACCCATTTGAGATTGTATTGTGTGTTTATTTTTATACACATTGTACCTCTATAGGGTGTGTTTAATTTAGTGTATAGTTTGTCAACTCTTTAGAAGTTTAAATTAAGGTCTCGGCTGCACGGGAGCTTTTCCGAGCACGCTTGGCTCTGCTCTACTTAGACGCTTTGCTGAACTTACCTCCCCTCGATACTTATATCATGGGTTGCACTATCAAAGCCATCCATCGTCTTAGGGGTGGTTTTTGGTATACTCCACACTGGAATTTTGATGAACTTGCGCGACACTTATCTTACGACTCCTGTCTTATGTATATGCCGTCTGATACAATGATACCAGAACTACAGCTGATGCGCAAATTCAGAGTCGACTTTCCTTGTGTTCAGGACTGGCTTCGGCCAGAGTCTGAGCCGGAAATGGAATGTAGTCGTATTTTCACGGATGGTTCCAAAATCAGCCAAGGGCCTGGTTCTGGTGTCTACGTGGAAGTCGACAACATTAGACTTCTTTTTTCGTTAGGCAAATATGCGTCTGTTTTTCAAGTGTAAACTTATGCAATCCTAATGGTCATGAACTATGTTGTGAAGAATAGGTGGAAGGGACGTAGCATTTGTGTCTGTAGTGACAGTCAGGCTGCGCTTAAGGCCTTGCTTAACCCTTTAACCACTTCTAAAATAGTTCGTGAAACCGAAAACTCTTTGAACTCGGTCGCAAGGCTGATTTCTCTGTCTCTTATCTGGGTCCCAGGTCACACTGAGATCTCGGGGAACGAGATCTCCGATGAGATTGCTAGACAAGGCTCAGAGGAGGCTTTCTCAGATCCAGAACCCGCGTTGGGTCTCCCTGCGTCCTCGGTTAGGGCTTCTATCGACGATTGGTTCTCTCACGAGCACAATTGTGTGTGGCATGACTCTCCAGGATGCAGGTTGACTAAGCGCATGCTCTCGGCCTTTGCTCGTATCAGGTGGCAGATCCTCGGTGCGGATGTGGTGAGTGCTGGTACTGTAAGCTCCTCATCACTGAAGTATGTGCTTGGCTTTCTTAGAAAGACAAGGAAATTCCAATTAAATGGGTAAAACAGGGTTTGCTCTCTCGTAGTACAATGGACCAGTTGCGTCTGATTGCTCCAGTCGAGCGTTTCCTATCCGGACAAAAAAAAAGGTTTATGGCTAACACGAAAGAGTATGTGTCCAAATGTCTGTCTGTTTACTGTTCAATGCAAGAGTTACTTGCTTCTGTTCGACTTTACCTACATAAGGGAAGGACCGTGTTAATATCGTTCCACTTAGCATTGGCTTCATTTACACTGGAAAGTTCTATAATCAAATTTTTTAATGGATTCAAAAGATGTTGAAGTGACAAGGCCCAGTGAGCCTGTCGCAATACAAACACAATTTTAAAAGACAATCCTTTGAAGGGTGACATACCTTTGAATGACAGAAGCACAGCTGTCTGACTCAGTCCGTCTCAATCTTCGTACAAAAAAGTTATGGGTGCAAAATTGTCTGTAAATACCTGGAGATAGAGATTACGAAGGTATTGAAGGTAATATCTAGCTATGTAGGCTATTTATTTTATACTATGCTGATGATCGCGGTAAAATGTGACATTTCAAAGTGATATACGGATACGGTGAACGCCATGACGCAGTAGTTATTCACGGTTGTGTCCTATTTTGTGTTGACTAAAGTAGAAGTCAACTTTTCCATGTCATTCAGTGGTAGGACCATGTTTCCTTTACTGACCAGTCACATTTCAGCTGTCTTACATTCATGCTTTGACCCTTTTCCATCTTCTATCATTCGATAAATTACTTGAATTTCTTCACGATTTTCCCTGTGCAATGGCTGGAGCTCTTCAGAAAATATAACCATCAGTATCAAATCCACCATAACGCCTATAGCATCATGGTAATTTAACTCTTGTTATAATAAAAGTGTCTTCATGCTTTGCCTACGTCTTCGGAAATACATATGTCTTCTCCAAATGCACCCTATACGTATAGTACACCTCGTACCAAATCTGACGGTTGACTTTAATATCATATCCCATTTAATCTCTTTCTTTTGTCTGCTGCAGACTATCACTACTTTCGTTTCCTGCTCACAAAATGTCAGCCCGACGAGTTAAACGTTGTTTGAATCATTTTCTAGTAGATAATTATTTCAACAATAAGCTAGGGTCCTGGATTTTAGCCTTCGCTTTTGATGTTATGCGTGTTTCTGCGTCTGCTTCATCTGATATGCTTCTACTGCTTTCTCAATCCACTCCGCGGAGTTCTTTCAGAACACTTGCAGCAGAATCCCTTACTGCGTTCGATTTTATCTTTCGTCGAAGAAACGTGGGCACTTAAAAACACTTTCCAGTCGGTTGCAGTTGGGACCATAGGGAGTCTCATCTCATTTGAACCTAGAAAGCCTAACGAAAGCACCCGTTATCCATCAGTAGTCACTTCAAAATAAAACATAGTCATGGCCATTCGATCATAACTTGTGTCCTCTCTCTTTTTTCGTTTTCTCTCATAGATGTGTTAGTTATCCTGTCTGTTTCTCCTATATAGGTGGTGCCTTTCATCAGAATATGAATTGGTGCAATGGGCATATTGCATCATCCGGATACAATACTGTTCCGAACGAGCTGCGCGTTCTGAATCTACTCACGCGATACAATGATTTTGTCTTCCCTCCGTATGATTTAGTTTGCGTCAAAAAAAGTGACATAGTGAACTACCGACCTATCTCTATCTTGACTGCTGTGGATAAAGTACTTGAAGGGGTAATCTCAGATATGCTTTACCAATACCTTGAAAGATACAAACTTCTAGAAAGAAACCAGTTTGGGTTTCGGAAGAACAGAAGTATAAATCAATTACTAGGAGAGTTCACTAATCAAATAAACAGCAGCCTGGATAAAAACCATAACACAGTAGTGCTATTCATCGACTTTAAAAAGGCCTTCGATACCCCGAGCTACCAGAATATATTACGGCATCTAGATAAAATCGGCGTGCGAGGAGTTATCTTGAGGTGGTTTGAAAGCTACCTAAAAAATCGTAGCTTTAAAGTTCAAATTAAGGAGCGTTATAGTGATCTGGAAAACACATTACATGGAGTACCGCAAGGATCAAAACTCGGGCCGTTACTTTTTATTATATATGTTAATGATGTACTTTCCGCTCTTCAGCATAGTAAGGGATACGCGTATGCAGATGATACAGCGATAGTTGTCAATCATAGATGTGCGGAAAGGGCAATAAAATTAATGCAAAAGGAATTCAATGCAGTAACAGCTTGGTGCCATGATCAAGGTCTCTTGATAAACACAAAGAAGACAAAAATAATGCACATACGCCCACCACATATCCAAAAAGTAGTAACTGCCTTCATAATGCGGGGAACCACACGCACCTTGAAAGAGACGACACATGCGAAACTTTTATTGAAAATGTGACAACATATAAATATCTAGGGGACATCGTAAACTGTAATTTTAAATGGAGCTACCATATAAGAGCGCTGGAAACAAAACTTCGCCAGTCAGCATACGCTCTTTTCCATCTCAGCAACGTTTGCACATCGGATGTTCTACGGCAGTGCTATTTTGGATTAGTAGAATCGCATCTACGCCATGGTATATTAGCGTGGGAAAATGCACCTCAGATTCAGCCATTACAGCAAATGCAAACAAGAATTCATAAAAATTATACACCGCTTAAGGACAGGGCAGCACTCCGACCGACAACAGGTCAGTAACAAGATGAAACTGCTTAATATCGAACAGCTGCATAAGATGGAAGTTATTTCGAGATTTTGGAATGAGAACACTTACAAAATTCCAGTTCAACATAACTTCAATACACGAAGAAGACAAAAAGGACGGTACAATATCCCGCGACACTCGAATGAGTATGGACGTAGGCGATATGAAGTAGCAGTACCGAAAATATTCAATGACAATATTTAGACATTTTTCAAAACCTCTTTTATTAAAAAAGCGAAACAGTATTTTTTGAGAATAGAATAGAATAAACATCAAGAGGTGTATGTACAGGGTGGGCCAACTACAAGTTTCTTTTTAAAAATGCAATAAAATGAACCAAATGAAATTTTGTCCATATATTATGGCTTTATTAGTAAGAGCAAACATTCCCATTAATCATGGAGTACAACGTCGTTCAAGTGGCTGCCTTGGCTGGCCTCGCAGTAGCGCATTCTATCACTCCAATTTTCCAAGACCTTGTTGATGGTTTCGGGCTGTAGCTCACGGATTGCTTGGATGATATTGGCCTTAAGTGCTTGAATCGTTTCCGGATTGTTGGCATAATATCGATCCTTCACGGTTCCCCACAAAAAAAAGTCCAAAGGGGTCAAATTGCAGCTCCGAGGCGGCCAATTGACATCGCCAAGACGGCTGATAACACGATTTGGGAATTTGGTGCGCAAAAGACCGATTGTGGCATGGGCTGTGTGGCATGGCGCGCCATCCTGCATGAACCAGAGGTCGTCCAAATCCATTTCTTCAATTTCAGTAAAAAAAAGTGCTTAACATGGCTCTGTAACGCCCACCGTTGACCGGAACGTTGTTCCCAGCCTCATTCTCGAAGAAAAATGGTCCAATGATGCCTCCACTCCACAATCCGCACCAAACTGTCACTCTCTGTGCATGCATTGGCTTTTTGACAATATCGTGGGGCTTTCCGAGCCCCAGATGTGGCAATTTTGTTTGTTAACGTAGCCGCCGAGATGAAAATGTGCCTCGTCAGAAAAGATGATTTTTCGCCCAAAATCGTTGTCCAATTCAAGCTGCTCCAAGGCCCAAACTGCGAAGCGATAACGAAGCGGATGGTCGTGCGCTTTTAATTGCTGAATTAATTGGACCTTGTATGCGAATAATCCCAGATCTTTGTGCAGAATTCTCCTCAGGCTAGTGCGTGAAATGTTGAGCTGTTGAGATCGATGACGAGTTGATGTTCGTGAATTGAGTCTCACACTCTTGACTACAGCAGCCACATTCTCATCTGTGCGCACCGTACGACGACGGGGACCATAAGTGTTTTCCACTAGCATACCAGTCTCACGAACTTTTTGCACAAACTTGCGTATAGCAGGCGCAGTGGGTGCTTCATTTCGGCCAAAACTTCTTTTAAAAAAACGCACTGTTTGGGCTACACAGCACTCACTTTGGAAATAAGTTTTCAATATTTCTCAATGTTGTTCAAGCGTAGAACGACACATTTCATTCCGCGGAGGTATGATACTGACTTACTGTCAAGATTTCGAGCGCGAAACTGCTGTCAGTGTCAAAATAACCTATGATTTAAAAAGAAATCACTAGATGGCCCACCCGTTACATATTTAGAGGTCTTTTACTTTTTTATATACAAGTTTGAACCAGTAAATTAAGTCAATTATATATATTCAGCTCAACTTACATAACAAATAAGAAAATATATATTATGTAACTAGTCTTCTGAAGATAAGCCCCAAGGCTTTGCAGATAATTATATCAAAATGTTAATTACTTATGATATCAATAAAGAATTGAATTGAATTGAATTTCCATGCTAGTCATATGATGACCACAGGTATTATAGCCTATAATAAGCCCAAATATAACTCTGTAGTCCTTCTTACTCGGGTCGAGAAGAAATTTTGTAGAGCCTCTACCAGGCTCTTTAACAAAACACTGGTTGTTCTACAAGAATTAAGATTAGACCATCTCTCATGAAGAAGAGCGAGAGTCGATCCAGTAAACGATTTTTGCCAAACCGACACCAATTGGTTCTGGATTTAAGGCACGAGTCTCTAAACCCTCTTTCGCAAGCATGTTAGAGATTTAATTTCCCCTTCCACCCATTAAGACAAGCCCTATTCCATTTGGTAATCTTGTTTAGTATGTTCTTATATTCTATTGATTTGTTTGAGTCAAAAATACATTAAATGCAGCCTGGCGCTCTTATCAATAATTTCAGTGCACTACGAGTATGGCAAAGACTGTAAATAGCCTTATCATAATCAGTACAAGCTCTTCTATCAGCTTATCAATATCAGCTTGTCCTCAGAGCTTCTCTAATGCATAGACAGGCCGATCCTTGGAATTTTGCACTGCATGAGCACCATCGCATATAATCACTTAACATCTCCCTTTAGGTAAGTGAGAATCTTTGAAAAATATATGAATACCATCGAAATTGGCCAAATAATCCCCTTTACTTGACAGAGAATCCTTGAAAGTACCCTCGTAGCAGCGAAATTGACCAAATCTACTTCAATGATCATTAGATCATATCAAGATGTCACTCGAGGTTGCTGCAGGACTCGACAGAAATAGGGTGCTATGAGACCTATCTTCAATGGATACAGTTTCCCTCCAAATGATTTTTATTTGTATTTTATCCTTGTCCGATGCAATTGCTCAAACGTGTTTTTATTCTCTTTTTTCTAGTTTATTTTCGTACTTCAGTATAGTTACACCCTCACATACGCCCCTAAGCAAGGATAAAAAAAAATACTTGGATTTTATTTAGTGTTACAAAACTCCTTTCATTTCAAATGTTTATGGTTTTTTTTTCGTTTCTCTGCTTTGTGTTGATTCTCCTTCAAAAGGGAAAGCTCTGAGCTATAAACATCCCTCTCCTGGCTTCTATAGTCACAAAAAAAGCAAATGCAAACAAACTAGGTCAATGACGACGGTAGAAATGATGAGAGCTAGATTTGATATGAGTTGTCAGCACTTTACTCCTTCACTGACACATGCACCTACATTCGATGCTATTTCGTAGCTTCGTATTTCCTATTGTATATGAGTTCTTACTTCTGGTTTTTATTTTCTTCTGACTCAGTCAGAGCATCACACAAGCTGAAAATTAGAGGAAAACTTCTCTTAAATAATTAATACAATGAAAGAGAAGCGGATTTTCAATTTTCCAAAAATGAATGCAGGAAGCTGAAGAGGGAAACTTTCTTCCTGTAATTAATGATGGGAAGGAAGAAGGACGATTTTATGTACTTGAATGAGTGAATTTTTTATAAGTCTTGTCGCTGGTATAGTTGCTGTTTGTGAAAGTGAAAAAGGTTAAGATTTGTTTCACACTAATCAGAGAGTTGGTGTTTATTTACTTATTCAGCGTTCAGCATGGGATTAAAAGGATTTTTCAGTCTTGTCCTGATTGCGATCGGAAATGACTTCGTGGGGATTGGTCTTGAGAAAATAATTACATGGTGCGCTATCTGGGAAGTTTCAAAAAGAAAACCTTTCAAATAATAATTAGAAAAGCTAATGATTTGAAAAACATACAATTTCGAGAGTTTCCTGTATTTATAGTGGCAGGAAATCAAATTTTCATTGATACTGTAATACACTATCACAGTGCTAACTTTGGTAAATATACTATTAGCTGCGTTTCATTAGACCTTGGCAAACACTTCTTAGTCCTTTTGAGTTGAATGTTGAATAAAAGGCACTTTTTCCTGGCAGAAACCTGAACTTTTAGCAAAGACGAATACCTTTTGAAATCGAACTAGCATTGACATCGACCTTTTTATACTTTCGTCACAAAAAACCTTCTACTGATCGCCCACAACATGAGTAGTTGCCAGCAGCTGCATTTTCTTGGGTAAATGTCCAATGTATTATTATATGGCTATTGTAAGAGCGTATTTCGAGATAAAAGTTCTTCGAGCGATCTTTGGTCCCGTCTGCATAGACGGTGAGTGGAGGATAAGGTACAATGCCGAACTATACGGCCTGTACAAGGACATCGACTTAGCCAGAAAAGTTCGCATACAGCGACTAAGATGGCTGGGTCATTTAGAGCGGATGGAGCCCAACCTTCCTGCTAAGAAAGTCTTCGAATCCACCCCGGACGGACGGCGTAGTAGAGGACGACCTCGCGGTAGGTGGCGCAAACAAGTGGAGGGGGTCCTCAACCAACTTGGCGTGCGCAACTGGGGGCAGCTGGCTCGTAACCGTGCTGGCTGGAGAGGTTTGTTGGTTGAGGCCCAGGTCCACCCCGGACTGTAGCGCCATCTAAGTAAGTATTGTAAGAGCGTATTAAGTTGTAGATACTAGTGATGGGCGCATTCAAATGATATAATCGATTCTTCCAATACCTCGAGATATCTCGAGACATTGTCTAAAATCATTCGAATGATCTCCTATACTTACTTCCTACGAAGCAGCGAGAACCAAGAACGAAAGCAAAGAGTAAACACAAATATCTCATGTCTCGAATAATCAATCGAGATATGAGTGCTATATGCATATTAGAACATCCCCAAGTGGTTGAATATACAAACAAAATTCACGATTCATTTTAAAGGCGGGTAGTAGCAAAGAGAAATAGAACCAACAACCGGTTTTATCTTGCATACACATGTACTCAATTCTGCTATGCTTCTGCCTTTAAAATTATTCGAGATCACATTTGGATCACATTTTGGATTTTGGTCGTTGCTTTTGTGTGATCCAAGCCTGTGTGTTATAGACCTGTCTTTCTTTTGTGATATCTTTGGAACGTTCATTGATATTGCCTTTTTTACAGGGTTCAAATGATTTCTTCTTTGAACTTGGCAATACCAGATGAGCCAGTCGCGCTCTATTTTTCGTGAGATCGTTTATTTGACGTGAAGTCTTCCACGGATCTTCGAACTTCTTTCGATCAAGCTTTGTAACTCCTGCTGTCATGCGAAGCATCTTCATCTCAACTGCTGTTAATTTACTCTCATACTTTTTGTATATTGTCCAAAATTGTGAACCGTATATGAGCGCTGTACGCACAACTGCAGTTTAGAGCATTTCTTTTAATTTAGGTGGCATTTTTCGGTCATAGAATATGGCGGAGTTTTCTTGCCACTTCATTCACCCTAAGCTTACGCGAGGATTGATGTCGTCATCACAGGCTGCTTCGCTATTAATCATAGATATTTGAACTTTTCGCACTTGGGAAGCACTGTTCCATTCAAATAAATATCTGGAATAGGCCTGAATGGATCAGAGAACGGGTGGCATAAGTATTCCGGGCTGAAAGGTACACTGGCGCATGTCGTGTTGCAAAAATGCTTTCGTCGTTCAAATAATACTATGGATGGGCCTGACAGGATTTAGAGAGCTTGTATTCTTTCTAGGCATGCTTTCGTTCAACCATATTTGGTAGATGACTTGATTCATGAATGTGTAGCCTACCGAGACATCACTTTCATATTTTGAAAAGCTTTTTCATTGATTGCACTTAGGATCTCTCTTGGTTCTATCATTCTGTGGACTTGATGCCCATTCAGTAGTTACTGGAAGTTGTGCTTTAAAACCTCTACAATTCCCTGAATCCGGCTGACTAGGTTAATTAAGCTGTTTCAAGGACCGTGTATTGACAGGCTTTCTTGTAAAATTATCGACTGCTGTTCCAATATACAGATTCTTAGATTTCTTTGAACCGGGAGACCGCATTGGTCCTTTTTTACTCATCTCTCATTCTCATTTGCGATAGGTTAGGTTAGGTTAAGCTGTCTGTGTGTAGGCGAGGTCTACTGTGATGCTACGGATCTTTTTATTGGATACTCAGGGACTAAAACCAACCAGAGCTTTTAATTAATCAAATGATGCTCATGACTCCTGAAGGAGCCACTTCGCCGAGGTCATCGAAGAAAAAGGCCCCTAGATGGAGCCATCTTTTTTGGGATAAGACTGGATATGTGAATAGGGGGTAAAGGATGGTTTCTTCATCCTTTTCGTCTCTACACCTCCTGTAGAATTCGCTAGTAAAGAGGCCCAATCTTTCAACATATTGGCCTGTCAGACAGTGCACAGTGAGGACACCGATAGCGTAGCTGATCTGTGATGGACAACGCGGTTGTCTTGCGATAGTATAATATATGTACATCTTCTCTCGCCTTCCTCCGCAATCAGCTACTCCAAGCTTGTTAAGGCTTCACTGGGTATTCACTACTTTAATACCGTACTAGAAAGTTGTAGTGATTATTACAGGTAGGAGTCCATTGCGCACCGTGGTGCAAGTAGTTAGTGTGTCGGACCACTGCCCGTAAGGTTCCAAGTTCGAATCCCAGAAAACACCAAAAAGTTTTTTCACGGTCCCGCCTCTCGCGAATGTCTGACAAACATCCGAGAGTATTGTTGTCACGAAAAGCTTCTCAAAACGCATTTCGGATACGGCACTAGACTGTAGGTCCCTTCCATTCGTGCGAAAAATATAACGCACACACACGAGTGGTTGCGAGAAGCTAGGCCCTGACACTTAAAGATCTGTTGCACCAACATAAATACTTTACTTCTGCTTATGTCCTGTATCGCCTTGTGGGTCCTAGGGCCTCTACTCCGCCTACGCACCATCATGTATGGTTTCTGGCAATGTGTCTGAGTTCTCCCCAACTTTTCCCCAACTGCCGTGCCTCCTTCTCGACTGTTCTGCGCCATGTTCTCTTCGGACCGCCAGGTCTTCTGCCATCCTGAGTTAAAGGGTTCCATTGCATAGCATGGTTCGCTATGGAATTGTCAACCTTCGGAACGTGCGACCAATCCACTGCCACCTTCGTCGTTGGATGGTTGTGTCTATTGGTCCCTGACCCGTTCTCTCGTTAGAGATACGATTGGGCCAGAAAATCCTTAAGATATTGCGCAGGCACCTATTAACGAACATTTGCAGCTTTCTGGTTATAGTAGTGGTCACTCTCCACGTGCTGCAACCATATAATAGCACGGATTCAACGTTGGAGCGGAACAGTCTTATGTTGGTGTTCAAACTGATTGCATTGCTTCACCATATTTTGGACAGCATTTCGAACGCGGACTTTGCTTTGGCGATCCTGTTGGCTATATCCAGTTCGGTTGCACCATCGGTCGAGACAATACTCCCAAGATACTAGAAATCCTCTACTTTCTCTACCGGTTGTCCAGCAATGCATATTTGAGCCGATGAGTTAGTTCCAAGGCTTCCTGCCTCCCTCTCCACATCTGCTGTCATTTGGTGGAGGCCCATAATTCTGTGGGAGAGTAAGCATACATCGTCAGCGTATGTGTTTCAGTTGAAATGTAAGAGTCCATCGAATTCCTCCGTTTCCCGTCGACAAAGCTGCACAAAGCACATCGCTAATCACCAATGGAATAATATTGGTGAAAGGATACAGCCTGGTCTTACCCCACTTTGGATCTCGAATTCCTCAGACAACCTTCCTCTGCGCAGAACGTGACATTTGGAGCCTTCATATGTAGCTTTGATAATAGCAATTAGTTTATCGGGAATACTTCTCCTGCGTAAGGCACGCCAAATAAACTCCCTGTTAAGACTATCGAACGCCTTCTCAAAATCGATGAACAGCAGGTGGAGTGGCGATCGATATTCAACGCACTATTCGATGATAATCCGCAGGGTGTTGATGTGGTCGACACAGGAGGATCCAGAGCGGAAAACTGCTTGTTCGGTATTGAGCGTGTCTTCGAGATGTTGTTTGATTCACTCCAGGATGATTTTAGTTATTATCTTAGCTACAGCAGGTAGCACGCAGATACCCCTCCAGTTTCCGTACTCCATTAAATTTCCTTTCTTAGGAAGCTTGACGATCATTCTCTTTTTCCACTCGTTAGGAAAGCTCTCAGCTTCCCAAGCTCTCTCTATAAGTGGAAGCAGAAGCTCAGCTGATGTTGTTGGCGCTGCTCGTAAGAGTTTTACTGGAATACCGTCAAGTCCTACCGCCTTGTTGGTTTTCAGTGCCTTGATCGCGGTAATGATCTCATCTTTGCTGGGAGTCGTGGTGCGTATTCAGGAACTTCTCACCTCGGGCCACTGAGTCTGATTCGGGAGCATATCGCTAGCGAATTCGTGGCTCAAAATCGTAGCGAAATTCTCTTTCCATCTCTTGAGCTGCTCCTCATCCAAAATGAGCAAGGAGCCGTCTAGGCTTTCACTGGGTGTTGGGTGGAGCTGCGACCACCTGTCAGCTCTTTGATGATTCTGTAGACGGTCCTGCTGTCGCACCTCCGTGCAGCTTCTTCTGCTTCTGTTGCGCAAACATATATATTTATAAATATAGTCCATAGGGACGGTTAATTGATAACTGCAGCTTAGAATGCCACTTGAATTAAGCCGTGAGTTAGCCCTGTGGTTCTTTGGCTTGGGCTGAAAAATGGATAACAACGTCTAGGACTAAATAGATGTGGACTGTTCTTACATTCGTACCTAGGTATGAGGTTACTCGAAGACATATGAAATGAATTACAATATTTGTTGAAAAACTTCAGTGAATATATTTGTATTCATTCTGAGAATTTTGAGCTTCATTCCAGTTGTGAATTGTTTACTTATAAAACGCTAAGTGATTCAACTCCTGGAAAGTGGGCCAAACTCCAAGGCAGCACACTCATCTTGATCTAAGTACTTCCTCACGAGACGCCACCAACAGTGACAAGCCATAACATTCACCGTCTCGCTCATTTACATAATAACAGTTAAAACGCAACAACGATTATTTAATTGAACAATAATCATGTCAGTCGAGTTAAGTTTGAATGTTTTTTCCTTATACATACGTACATATTTATATAGATATTTATATACTCAACCAACTGCATAATTACTGAGCTGTCAATCTTGTCAAGTTACACAAGTCTTTAAGTGTTGTCTACATTCGTTGGTGCGCTCCAAACACACGAGATACCATCCATTCACCAAACCAAACAGCAACACCACCGCCGTTGCTGGTGAAACGCCTTCTCTAAACGATTGATGGAAAAAAATCGCAAAAATTTGACAAAAAAGGCAGTCTACAGCGCGGTTATGTACCTACAACAGGCTACAAACACATTTGGCGCTCCGCGAAATTAACTGCTAAAACAACTCGATTTGGCAGCCTCTGCTATGGAGTGTGTCATGTCTGTTCGCCGACGACGTCGACTGTGGTTATTTACGACCCGCAACGAGCCACAGAAATTTATTTCCAAATCAATTAAGATCGAGAGGCGCGTAATGATATCTACGAGATGGCAACAATTTCGGTAGCAATGCCCAAGCGTCAGTGGTAAATTAAAAACGTAAGCTTTTAATGAATTTGTGTAATTAGATTTGTAATCGAGCATCGAGCTGTCAAACATTTGACAGCCGAACACTCGAGTACTCCATGGCTGTCCGCGCCACTATCGAGTAGTAGATATAGTTAACCTGGTTATTTTCACGATAAATGATATGCAACAAAGTGTTGATAATTTATTTGACTCTTTACTAATTATTTATCAGTGGTAATCAGTAATTTGACGTAGAACATTATGTCAGCGCCCGCCACAGAGAAAGTAAGAAAATTGATTGACTTTTTAATGATGTAGTGTGCTCCCACAGGACACAAGTCAATTATAAGATCCTTCCCTGTTCTCGAATACAGTAGTGGCGCTCGTGGTGCAATTTTATTTCGAAGCCCAAGTGACGTCTGCGACATCCTTTCGTATTAAGTTCAGACTTTGCGGGATAACCCTTTCATAGTCCTCTTTTACACAGTGTGTGTCATATGAGCACCATTGGTATTCCGTGGTTATTTTAAATTATATGCTCTAAGGAGTAAAAATAGTAACCTCATGCCGAGGGAAGTTAATTTTCCTCAAAGTTTCCTAAAAATAGATGATGTTGGTATTTCATTTCTAAGTTTACGATGACAGCGTCAAGAGGGGGAGGCTCATAAAGTTGGAACATGATAAGTAAATGGCATGTGTGTAAATGCTGTCTAATTTGAAATTATTTTGGTTTTAATGTTGGCTCAAAATAGCAATCGCCTGTTATTAGGGACAGTTCAAAGTGGGGCTCCATACAAAAGGAATTTAGACGGTTGTAATTCTATTGAGAAAATTAATAAAATTCCAAGACCTTTTTTAGAACTCATTGAAGAACAAAGTTGTTTTGCTGTTATGCTGGATGATTGGGTTGAGCAGTATGTTCTTGGAAATATGGGACAGATAAATAAAATGCCTATCTTTGGCTCCTGAAAGTCGTAAGGAAAAGCCACAATTTACAAAGATGAAGGTCATAAAATTTACCGAGGCGTCTGTACTTCCATTAGTTGCAGTGTTTATTAATGAATATGGTTCTTATAGTGAACGAGTGTTTGACTGCAAATGAAAATAAGAGAAAAATTGCGTAGTCAATACATAAGTAGGACCTCCTTCTTCAATTTGAATGGCTAATTGTTCTTTTATGAGCCAGGAACAGACATTGTGATCGAGGTGTGCTAGATATGTACTTTTGCCATACACACGACAATAAACTGTTAAGAACTATTATACTGTCTTTCCTTAAGTTTAACTTGTAAGAACGATTTTTCTGTTAGCCTTCGGTGAACTTATGTGATTCAATGACAAAGTGGTGGCTTTTGAGGGGGATTCGGATTGAGCCATAATGCGCGTTAATTTGGGTATATGATCCGCGTGTAATGGATCGGGCTGAGTACGATATCTCGGATTACAAAATACTGACTTCATAATCTCTGACGAACAAATTCCGGGTTCTAGTATTCCGGAATATATAATCCCGAATGTTTGTGCAATTGCTGGTGTTAAGAATCGTGGCAATTATTATCATTAATAATTGCGCAGCCATCCGGAATCTCTTTTCTTGCAGAATTACCAATTCGAATAGAATTAAATACTCGTAGTAGCTATTTTCAATTTAAATTCTCATTTCCAATGGGCACTTCTTGTCGATTCTCATGAGGTATGGTTAAACACTAAGATCGAAACAACTGATGGTGTAGTGTAATCATCAAGTTAGTGTTATTTAGCGTATAGTGCCTAGATATATTATAGTAAAATGGAAGTGGAAACTACCAGATGGAGAAAAATTGCTTAAAGTTCATTTAAACAGTGATGTCGGTATAGAAGAGCCATTTCTGCAAATCTAGTCTAACAACAACTACATCAGGTGAGACACACTTTGTCTGTGTATCAGATAATTTCGTTCAGACTAAGGCAATGTAATCCCCTCCTTCCTCCCAAATAATAAGGGAGGCCACGGTTGAAACCGACGAACACAACCAGGTATATTTGCCATCAAAAGTTGTCTAATAGGCTAAGACTGCAAGAGTTCGGCTAATTGAAATCAACATGTGCTGACGCTTAAATTTCAGTGAACTTGCGTTGATTGAAATGTGAAGATTTCGTCTCGTGTGAGTCCGGTTCAACTACAATAAAACGAAGTTATGGGAACTCGCAGCAGTTTCAATCCAAGCGTTGGTTGGTAGAAAGGACGTTTGCCGTCGTCTCTTCAATAATGATGCCTCTAGCCTTTTGTTTTAGGTCCAAAAGTTAAGGGAAGCTTATGATTAGTTTTTTTACGTCTCGTACTTCGAAAGGGCAATATCGAAATTTGCTGAGTAGAGATACGTAGTTCCCGCTCACAGAACCCAACTTTTTCCAAAAATAACAATAAGAGGTAGATATTTCTCTCTTTCGCGTTCATCATAGAGTCAATGCTTGTTAGTCAACACATTAGTGGTTTTTCATTGCTTCTTGATCATAATATTGACGGCCGTTGTTGACCATTGCCAAACTTAGAACGTAGAGTTCTGCAAGATTTAAAATTGCAATGGCTATGTTACTACCTGCGGTATTTTTATTCACATTTTTAGTTTTGGAGTGATCGTTCTGTAATTTATTATTTGGCACTTATAGAACTAGTACCTTTTTATTTCGTGACTTTCGCTTGTCAAGTTTTAGTTTTTGTTCTACGAAGATCTTTTGGAAATTAAGAGTTTATAGGTACTTACTTACTTAGGTGGCGCTACAGTTCGGGGTGAACCTGTGCCTCTACCAACAAGTCTCTGCATTTAGCTCGGTCTTTAGCTAGTTGCCTCCAGTTGCGCACTCCAAGTTGGTCGAGGTCCCCTTGAACTTGTGCGCGCCACGTACGGCGATGATTTCCTCTACTGCGTTTTCCTCGGGATTAGATTCGAAGACTCTGCGGGCCGGAGTGTTGGTGTCCATTCGCTCTACATGTCCTAGCCATCTCAGACGTCCAATATGCAGTTTTTTGACTAGGTCGATGTCGCTGTACAGTTCGTATAGTTCGTGATTGAATCTTCTTCTCCAAAACCCGTCAACGCAAACGGGACCGAAAATCTTACGAAGAATTTTTCTCTCGAAGCGACCAAGGATATCTTCATCCTCTTTTAATAAAGTCCATGTTTCAGCGCCGTAAAGCAGGACTGGGATGATCAGGGTCTTATACAGAGTCTCCTTAGTAGTTCGAGACACGGCTTTACTATTGAATTGCCTTATAAGCCCAAAAAAACAGCGATTGGCAAGAGTTATTCTTCGATTGATTTCTGCGCTGATGTTGTTAGTAGAATTTATAGCAGAGCCAAGGTAGACAAAATCCCTTACTACCTCGAAGTTATAGCTGCCCACTGTGACGTTTTGTCCAATTCGTCGGTGTTGGTTTTCCCTTCTTGTTGACAGCATATACTTGGTTTTGCCCTCGTTTATCGCTAAACCCATTTTGGCCGCTTCCGCCTCAATGCTTGCAAACGCACCGGTGACAGCCCGCTGAGTTCTTCCGATAATGTCTATATCGTCGGCGTATGCAAGCAGTTGTACAGACTTGTAATAGATTGTGCCTCCGGTGTTGGCTTGTGAGTTCCGCACAATCCGTTCAAGTACAATGTTAAAGAAGTCACATGACAGAGCGTCACCTTCTCTAAAGCCTTTTTTGACATCAAAGGTCTCGGTGAGGTCATTACCGACCTTGATGGAGCAGCGAGCGTTCTTCATCGTCAGCCTGCACAGACGGACAAGTTTGGCAGGGATGTCAAAACTAGACATGGCTCTATAAAGCTCTTCTCTATAGATGCTGTCATAGGCGGCCTTGAATTCGATAAAGAGGTGGTGAGTATCGATTTGGAATTCTTGGGTTTTCTCCAGGATCTGCGGAAGTGTGAAGATTTGATCGATGGTGGACTTTCCTGGCCTGAAACCGCACTGATAGGGTCCAATCAGGCTATTTATAAAAGGTTTCAGGCGTTCACACAATATCATAGAAAAGATCTTGTATGCGATGTTGAGGAGACTGATGCCTCTATAATTGGTGCAGTTGAGGGGGTCTCCTTTCTTCTGGATCGGGCAAACGATGCTGAGATTCCATTCATCAGGCATACACTCGTCTGACCAAATCTTAGAGATGAGTTGGTGTATGCACTCTACCAATTCATCACCAGTTGCCTTGAAAAGTTCGGCCGGTAAGCCATCAGGTCCAGCAGCCTTGTTCGATTTTAGCTTGGATATTGCTATCCTCACTTCGTTTTGGTCAGTCGGACGGAAATTTTCACTATCATCGTCTATGTTGAATGGTTCATTCTGCCTGACAGCGGGATGTTGGTCTTCGTCGCCGTTATACAGTCTGCAGAAGTAGTTTTTCCATATTCTCAGCACCGACTGTGATTCTACTACGAGGTTTCCATTTTCATCTCTACAGGTTTCTGTACGGGTATTACTTCTCTGACATGTTCTTTTCACCTTTTGGTAAAACTTCCGTACATTGTTCCTGGCGTATAAACTCTCGATATTCTCAAACGCGCGCTTCTCATGCTCTTTGTTCTTCTTTTGGAGAAGCCGATGTTCTTCCCGTCTCTTTTGCTCGTAGAGCTCACGAGCAGCTCTCGTCTTCCTTTGCAGCGCCGCTTTGTATGCCTCTTGTTTTGCTGCATGCACTCGCCGGCATTCTTCGTCAAACCAGGGGTTTCGCGGTGGTGGGCAAGCGAGACCCAGCACATCAGTCGCGGCATCTCTGATGGCTTTATGGCAACGCTGCCACTGGTCTTCCGCATTTGCTGCTGGCGGCATAGGACTTAGATTGAGATTAGAAGATCTGGCGGTCTCTTGCGATTGTATCTTTTCGACGTCAAATTTCCTCACAGCATTTCGTTGATTTAGCTCCGCTCTTCTTGCCTAAGTCTGCCTCCAATGACAAATCCGCACCCGAATAGACGCTGTCCTTTTTGTCTGTAGCAATCGCCGTAGTAGATGTCGCAGTTTTTCATACTCCTTTTGCCCGGCCCATCCCATCGCACTTCTTGGATGGCGGTAATGTCTACTTTGAGACACTCTAGGGCCTCCGTAAGTTGTGCGGCTGCACGTGGTTTGTAGAGGGACCTAACATTCCATGTGCAGACACAAAGATCGTTGTCCTTTTCACGTTTGCTTGGGTCGTCAACAGTAAATTCATCCGTATCCGAGGCTGTTGGTTGCTTCGTAACCAAAGGTTTTTTACGTGGTAGGGAAGTTAACCCGACGACACAACCCCCAACCTGGAGGACCAGATCCTTTTTTTGCAACCCCTAGGACGAGGGGCCGGATATACCGATGTCAGTAACCCACTTCGGGGATATGAGCGCTGCCGTTGGCCCATTAAGGGTTCATCCGCCACCATCTCTTTTTCAATACCCTGACGTAGTATTGAAAAATCCTTACAGACCTCAGCTTCAAATATGTCGAAGTAGCTCCGGTAAGGTATCCGCTGGTCTGTAGACGTCACCGTTGATTCCACCGCGAGAATTCATTCGCCGCACGTCCTCCTTCTGAGAACCTCTTGCTAGACTTCTGAGACGCATATTTCAGCCAATCAGGTCAACAAGAGATGCCGGTTAAACATATGCGCGCTAAAGTTCACCCAGATGGGCTTACGCATGCCCGAGTGTTTAGCTACACATATATCGTCAGACTCAGCATACGATCATCGTTAGTTCACTATCAGATAGCTATCCAGCGGGTACCACGGGGAGGTGATGATGCGATTTTGCCCACCAAGCGGAACTCATAATGGTTTTAAAACCAGGAAAACTGCCAAATGAGGTAAAGTCGTATAGACCAATTTCGCTTCTTCCAGTCATATCTAAAATTTGCGAGAGGATATTACTAAGGCATCTCCAACCGGTTTTAGACGAAAATAATCTTATCCCTAACCACCAGTTTGGGTTTAGAAGTAAGCATTCGACGATTGACATAGAATTACTGACGTAATCGACAAAGCACTTGAAGAAAAAAAGATTTGCTCAAGCGTATTTCTTGACGTTTCGCAAGCCTTTGATAATGTGTGGCATGATGGCTTCAAATGCAAACTACGACAAGTTCTTCCTGTATGTATCTCGGGAATAGACTGTTCTGTATTAGACATGGAATCGAATACTCCGAGCTCAAAGAAATTTCGGCTGGGGTACCGCAAGGAAGCGTTCTTGGGCCGCTTCTCTATTTGTTATATACTCGTGATATACCGGAAGAAGATGACACTATTCTTGCTAAGTTTGCCGATGACACCGCTATCCTAGCGGAAGGAAAGACAATCGAAGAAACCACTGCAAAACTGCAAAACGCACTGAATAATGTAAATGAATGGACGAGGGACTGGCGGATCGCCCTCAACGAATCTAAATCTGTTCACGTGAATTTCGCTTATAAGAAAACTAATGACTTGGCAATTTTTCTAAACTCGGCCCGAATACCCTTTGCAAACGAGGCCAAATACCTGGAAATGACACTCGACGCAAGGCTGAAATGGAATTCGCACGTGAAAATGAAACGTAAAGAACTCGAAATCAAATATAGAGAAATGTACTGGTTACTTGGAAAACATTCACAGCTCAGTACTGAGAACAAACTGCTTCTATACAAGCAAGTGCTAAAGCCGGTGTGGACCTATGGTATACAATTTTGGGGTTGTACCAAGAAAACAAATACCAATATTTTACAAACTTCAAAATAAAGTATTAAGAGAAATTATCCAAGCAGCGTGGTATAGTAGAAACGACGATATCCACAAGGATCTCGGAATTCCGACAATCGAAGCTCAAACTTGAAGCTTAACGAGAAAGCATAGAAACCGACTAATCGGACACGTCAACCATACAGTCCTACAAATTTATTATTTATTTATTTATTCTATATTATTAGAACTATTGAATGCAAAGTGCGAAACTGTTTTCCCCGCACAAAAGTGAGAAATTTACAAGATACTCGTATATTGGGCGCGCGCCGTGGCGCAGTAGTTAGTGTGTCGGACCACTGCGCGTAAGGTTCCATGTTTGAATTCCAGGAAACATCATAACGTTTTTTCACGGTCCCACCTCTCGCGAACGTTTGTCAAACATCCGAGAGTATTGTTGTCACGAGAAAGCTTCTCAAAAATAAAAATAAAAATTGCCCTACGGATATAACGCACACAACACGTGCGGTTGCGTGAAGCTAGGCGCACTTGATGAGCTATTGCACCAAATATTATTATTACTCGAATATTTCTTCTTCTCTTGGCAAAAAAATGCAAAATTCCGATTGCGAAAAAATACATATTATTAATTTAAAATGGAGGGCCGAAAGCCATCGATGCTAGAGCCCTATACTTTAACCTAACCTATTAGTTTGTAATTATTAAGTTAGGATTAATAAATAAATAAATAATTTAAAATACCAATAATAGAAGCTTCTTTTTTATCGCTAGATTGGGTATTAAAAATATCTATATAAAAGACGCTAAATATAACCCTTCAGGGACCGAACTCAAATCCATGTTTCAAACCCCAAATACTCGTATGTATGTTAAACACATTAAAGACCGATCTTAACGTAGCATAGGCAAGTAGAGTGGAATACTTCAAACCTTCAATGGTGTCTTCTGTCAGTAGGTAAAGTAAAAATTAATTTATCATTTTTCCAGTTTTTTACTCCGGCACGAGATGTGTAGTAGAAAACATATATCGCAGTATATTGGGGTATCTGTCGTATTTTTCTTTTTACACCAGATACCAGCGGAATAATAAGCATATCTTTAAGTCTTTCTGCACAAATCCACCAAGAAAGTTACCATTCCATTGATGCAAGTCAATCGACTACAAAATGTCAATTCCTCTGACATCCCTTCAGTCGCAGCTGCATTTCACTCACACCTGATCCCTTGGCATTGTCTCATTTGCATAATCAACTCCACCAATAGATGTTCTTTTTGAACTCACGACATTTTCAAACTAATAGCGAGACATAACTGCAATTTATATAATATGTATGCATGAGGTTGCTCTTGAGCAATGTCATTGCTATACATTCCGTTTTGCATGCGGATGGATACTGACAGAGTAAATTAAAATTAATTATTCATCATCACCCTCAACCACAGGACTGATGTCATCTTCCATTCGAATCTGAACCCTTTCCTCTGACTAATAACAAATGCAGAATCCAATTAATTCATCACCCAGTGATATCTTTCCTCGGAAATTCAATAAACCGAATCACTATCATCTGTCAAAGTGAGGGTTAAGCACTGTATAGGAGCCTGAGCACGCACCACACACAAGCGAGTCCTCTTCCTATGATTTTCTTTTTTTGTTGGTCCAACTAAATTAACCGATTGCCCACATTTCACCCTGTCCCTGGCCCAGATGGCATATTTTTCGGCAACCTTGACCCAACCCAAGGGGAGGCCAATACGAGTATGGCATTTCTTAAGGCGCCAGTAAGTGAAAAATCTCCCTGTTTTCTGTGTCATCCCCAGCCTCTAACAAACAGACGACAATACACAAGATAGATTATAGGAAAGAATAATCACAGAAGAAAACGACGAAGAGAACGAGTGTGAAACAGATAATGACATCTCAATTCGCAATAAATCAAATTGGAATTAATGATAAGGGTTCTTCGTGTATGTGTGCCTCCGTATTGTGCCGCAAACAAACTATTTTTAGGCTGTCCACAGTTAACTGTAATAGTCGGCTATAGAAAGACGCTGCTTGTTTAAATATGCGCAGTTCGTTTAAAATTTGCGTCGCGCTTGTGCTCCTCCTAGCGGTGGGATCAGAACAAAGAAAGGTTAACTCGATATCTGTCAAATATGACAACGAAACGTCGCCACTGCATAACGGTCTAACGCAAACATTAAGTGATTTCAATAAGTTCATTCGCGGGCTTTTAGATTACATCTTAACGGCTCCAATTCGCGATGATACCCTCCTACTTTTACGCAAGACAGTCGCTAAGTTGTCAAAAAGTTTGGAGACATTTGCCGCCAAAGTGCTCGACGCCACTGAAGAGGTCACCAAAGATATCTTCATCAGTCTTAGACAGAAGTTGAACAGTCTTGAGGAAGAATTTCAAGACCTGTCCCGATTAACTGACGAAAGGTTCGAACGTGTCATTATCTATGTGAACAACACCATAATGCAGCAAACTCTACACATGGACTCCTGGGCTAATAATCTCAAAAGTCAACTACGCTCAATGAATGATACCGCCCTCTACCGGAAACTGTGCCCAGCCATTGATTCGCTTATTAAGGAAACGACCGACGAACTCTCCGGATGTTGCAACATTGTTATCAAGCCGGTGAGATCAATCTGTCGCAATGTGAGGGCAATTTTACGCGAAGCATTCCATGTAGTTGCTGATGTTGTAGAGACCGTGGAGAATTGTATATTTAGTGAAGAGAAATTTGACAGTATGGTGATGTCGTGTCTGGAGGATATATACGACGACGTAAGCTCGTTAATGGAACGAGCGGCAGCAATACGCCACACACTGATGACAAAGTTGCCAACGAATATTTTGTTGTCGAACTTTTGCGTTTCAATGGTATCCGTTACGATGGCGACAAGGAAGAGTAACGTCGAACAACAGATTGAGTATTTGAATAATTGATAAGGAATTAGAATAAGGGAGTGAGATTGGTGTTGTATTCACGAACACAGTTTTTTTTTTTTTTTTTTTTGTATTTTTGTTATTGATGGAGATTATAATAAATAAAAGACGATTGTAAGGGAATAAATGTTTAGATATTTGAAGTGGAGAGTGGTGACATCATGTCTGGGAAGATTAACGAAGCCATCTGTGGACAAAACAAAGTATTGCATCACTTGTCATTGATCTTGAAATTGACTTTTTAATTTAAGAATAAATTTGTTTTGCAAGTATGATCCGCGTTGAAGTACTAAAATTGTCATTATTCAACATATGTACATATTTATTTAATTGGTTGTTGTATTTTTCTCTACTTGAATGTGTATTTCATTTTCTTTTAGACATATGAAGGCACTGCCTGGTTCATCACATCATCACCTGTAGTAATTCGTCCTGACTTACTTTAACGGTAACCCTGACATCGGACCAACACCATCTGCATCCAAATCAGCATCCCACTATGGCTGATGTCGAAAATTCTGTATCTTCTGTGAAGTTCTCGGTCCACCGCTTTGGTCTTCATCTGTTCTAAGTGACCGTTTCAAAAGAATGAAATGAATTCCTTTCCAATGAGTATTTATTTATTTATTTAGCTTAATACAAGCTTCGTTGAGTAACTAAACTACGCTACAAGCTTCACTTAATAACTAAACTAAGAACTAAACTAAAAAAACTAACTTATGAACTACGGAGGGGTGGAAAACAAAGGAAAGTTGCGGAGGGCATTTCTAAGTGTTAATCTATTACACTGAAAGTCGAAAAAACTTTCCATAGCATTAGCCATTCTGGACATTGGTTCATTGCAGCCGTAATTGGTGCGGTGAAAATTAAGATGGAAAAGGGGTACGGATCTTAGGTTACGTGGGTTTGTGTTAAGAGAGATCATATACCACAAAGCACGGCAGTCGATATTACCCGCTAAAAGCTGATAAACAAATAGAATGTCTGCAACTTCTCGGCGTTTTTGTAGTAATTGTAAATTAATTAATTTTATACATTAAATAACACCTAAATCGCGCAACAAAGTGATGGAGGGGATATGTAAGTTCATTACATACGAGGGCAAGGTGAAAAGTTCTCGGCCTGACAATGAAAGACTGCGATTTTCAGTTAAAAAACGATTTTATTTTTCTATATTATCTCCCTCGACTTCAACACACTTAGTCCATTGTTTCTCCAACATCAGTATTCCCTCTCGAAAGTGAGAGTCTGGAAGGCTGTGAAAATATTCATCTACGGCACTCTCAACTTCTGCATTGGATGCGAAGCGCTTCCCAGAAACAAATTTCTTCAAGTTTGGGAACAGATGGTAGTCTGAGGGTGCCAATTTAGGTGAATAGGGGGGATGGCCGAGCAAATCGTACCCGAAATCGCACAGTTTTCCCATCGCCAACGCACACTTGTGTACAGGTGCATTGTCCTGGTGAAAGATGATTTTTTTCTTCTTCAAGCCAGGCCTCTTCTCGCGAATTTTGGCATCCAGCTGGCCAAGAAGGTTGGAGTAATATTCGCCTGTAATTGCTCTGCCTTTCTCAAGGTATTCAATTAACAGGATCCCCTTCGCATCTCAAAACACACTGGCCATGACCTTTCCGGCAGATGCGACCGACTTCGTTTTCTTTGGCGCTGAACCAATGGCTTCTATCCACTGCTTCGAAAGCTGTTTCGTTTCGCCGCACAAAATCGGTCGGATCCCTATTGAATCGGTCAAAAGATTGCCGCGAAAATCGTTTGCGCATTTGCTTTTGATTGGCATTCAGCAAATGCGGCACCCATCTTGCGCAGAGCTTTCGCATCCCTAAGTTTTTGTGCAAGATGTTTCGCACCCTCTCTTCCGATATACACACAGCCTCAGCAATCTCACTCACCATCAATCGCCTATCGTCCAACACGATATCATGCACTTTTTCGATGCTTACTGGTGTGGTTGCGGTTTTTGGCGGTCCTTCACGTGGGTCATCTTCGAGGGACGTGCGATCACGTTTAAATTCAGCTGCCCACTTTTTAACGGTTGACATATTTACTTATATCCTGTATCCCCTTGTGGGTCCTAGGGCCTCTACTACGCCTACGCGCCATCGTGTACGGTTTCTGGCAATGTGTCTGAGTTCTCCCCAACTTTTCCCTAACTGCCGTGCCTCCTTCTCGACTGTTCTGCGCCATGTTCTCCTCGGACCGCCAGGTCTTCTGCCATCCTGAGTTAAAGGGTTCCATTGCATAGCATGGTTCGCTATGGAGCTGTCACCCTTTCGGAACGTGTGACTAATCCACTGCCACTTCCGCCGTTGGATAGTTGTGCCTATTGGTTCCTGACCCGTTCTCTCGTAAAGGTGTTCGTTAGAGATACGATTGGGCCAGAAAATCCTTAAGATATTGCGCAGACACCTATTAACGAACGTTTGCAGCTTTCTGGTGATAGTAGTGGTCACTCTCCACGTGCTGCAACCATATAGCAGCACTGACTCAACGTTGGAGCGGAACAGTCTTATTTTGGTGCTCAAACTGATTGCATTGCTTCGCCATATTTTGGACAACATCCCGAACGCGGACTTTGCTTTGGCGATTCTGTTGGCAATATCCAGTTCGGTTGCACCATCGGTTGAGACAATACTACCAAGATACTGGAAATCCTCTACTCTCTCTACCGGTTGTCCAGCAATGCATATTTGAGCCGATGAGTTAGTTCCAAGGCTGATGATTTTAGTCTTTGTCGTATTAATTTTCAGCCCGACGACACCTGCCTCCCTCTCCACATCTGCTGTCATTTGGTGGAGGTCCATAATTCTGTGGGAGAGTAAGCATACATCGTCTGCGTAGTCAAGATGTTTCAGTTGAGATGTAAGAGTCCATCGAATTCCTCCGTTTCCCGTCGACAAAGCTGCATGAAGCACATCGCTAATCACCAATAGAAATAATATTGGTGAAAGGATACAGCCTTGTCTTACCCCACTTTGGATCTCAAATTCCTCAGACAACCTTCCTCTGTGCAGACCGTGACATTTGGAGTCTTCATATGTAGCTTTGATAATAGCAATTAATTTATCGAGAATGCCTCTCCTGCGTAAGGCACGCCAAATAAACTCCCTGTTGACACTATCGAACGCCTTCTCAAAATCGATGAACAGCAGGTGCAGTGGCGATCGGTATTCAACACACTGTTCGATGATAATCCGCAGGGTGTTGATGTGGTCGACACAGGAGGATCCAGAGCGGAAACCTGCTTGTTCGGCATCGAGTGTGTCTTCGAGATGTTGTTTGATTCGCTCAAGAATGATTTTAGCTAGCAACGTCAGGCAGCACGCAGATACCCCTCCAGTTTCCGCACTCCATTAAATTTCCTTTCTTAGGAAGCTTGACGATCATTCCCTTTTTCCACTCGTTAGGAAAGCTATCAGCTTCCCAAGCTCTATCTATAAGTGGAAGCAGGAGCTCAGCCGATGTTGTTAGTGCTGCTCGTAAGAGCTCTGCTGGAATACCGTCAAGTCCTACCGCCTTGTTGGTTTTGAGTGCCTTGATCGCGGTAATGATCTCATCTTTACTGGGAGTCGTGGTGCGTATTCGGGAACTTCTCACCTCGGGCATCTCAGTCTGATTTGGGAGCATATCGCTAGCGAATACACGGTTCAAAACCGTAGCAAAATGCTCTTTCCATCTCTTGAGCTGGTCCTCATCCGAAATGAGCAAGGAGCCGTCTAGGCTTTTTACTGGGTGTTGGCTGGAGCTGCGACCACCTGTCAGCTCTTAAGTGATTCTGTAGACGGTCCTGCTGTCGCACCTCCGTGCAGATTCTTCTGCTTCTGTAGCCAGCGTGTTGATGTAGTTGCGCTTGTCACGTCGTACGCTACGCTGAACTTCTCTCATCTTCATGCGGTATAGGGACTCTAGCTCGCTTCTCCCTGCTGCTGGGGTAGCTGCAACGCGAGCTTTCAGCTGTTTTCATTCGTCAATCCGCCTCCAGGTATCCTCGGAAAGCCACGCCCTATGTCTTCCCTGCGATCGCCCGACAATTCTTTCAACACCAGATGTAAAAACATTTTGCACAGCACACCAATGGTCTTGGATGGTTGCGGGCATTGAGCTGCTGATTGCTTCCACACCTTGCGAAAAGTGCTCCCTTAATTGTTGGCGCACTGAGTCTATCGATGTTGAACCTGGGCATTCTTGTGTTGTCGTGGGATCTTCGAATTGCAGCAGTGCGTAGTTGGAGAGTAGCTATCATAAGATGTTGATCACGTACTATCCCCACATCTGCCCCTCGCCTGTTTCGGACGTCCAGGAGACTACTTCTAAAGCGGCGGCTGATAGCGAAATGGTCAATTTGATTGGAGGTTGCTTGCCTGTCATTGGAAACCCAGCTGACTTTCTGCCAGGTCTTGTGCTCAAACATGGTGCCACCTATCACAAGGCGCTTGGCATTGCAGAAATCCACAAACCTTTCGCCATTGTCATTGCGGTTGCCTAGTCCATGCTTCCCGATTACATGCTTGAGCCCTTCGTTGTCGCTGCCTACCTTGGCATTCAAATCCCCCATCACTATGACAATGTCTCCATTTGGTGTTGTGTTGAAGACGGCGCTTAAGAGATTGTAGAAGCTCTCCTTTTCGTCCTCAGACGAACTATTCGTTGGGGCGTAACACTGTATGATGGTGACGCGTCGTACTCTAGTCCGGAATCTGGCCGTCAAAATCCTATCACCATGAGGCTGCCAGGAAATTAGGCCCTTGCGTGCTGTTGCTGTTAGCAGTAGTCCGACTCCATATTCCCGCGGACTTCCGGATGGTCTTCCAGAATAGCGTAGTACAGTGTTACGCGTTGGAGACTGGTACTCGCCCGCTTCTAACCATCTTACTTCACTTACCCCCAAAATGTCCAGTTTATATCGCATGAATTCCTTTTCCAGTTGGAGGAATCTGGCATTGTAAGGACCTTCTCTTCCCGAGTCGAGTAGCGTCTTTACATTCCAGAAACCTATCTTTGTCCGGGTACAATAGCCAAAAGTCGTCAACATGTGATCATTCCTTATCCGAGGCATAGTGTCGGTTTCTGTAGCGAGCTGGTTTCAGTAACGCAGGTTGCTGGCCCACGTTACCTAGCCTAGAATCAAGGCCCTGGACAACCTGCACTTACAATTTTGGCCTATACGTATAAGGGTTTATACGTATAGTTGCCCGGGGACCACCACTAGGAGGTAAAGTAAGCACTTCATCACGACTGGCCCAAGCCTAGTTTTGAGCAGTCAGTAGTTTCCCGATCAATCGCAATGCAGGTCCCCAAACGGTTGACATGGAAGGAGCAGAGTCACCGTAAACTTTTGCCAAATTTGGATGCATTTCCTTAGGGGTTAACCCATCCAAAACGAAGAATTTTATGACCGTACGATATTCAAGTTTATCGTGTAAACAAACTACTTGAGAGAACAAGTTGAAACTTGTCATACGAACTAATGAGAAGTGCACCCAGGCAGGAAACATAATTTTTTGCTGATTGGAACGCTATCTCTGCGTCAGGCCGAGAACTTTTCACCTTGCCCTCGTATGAAATAAGAAATATGGGTCGACGGAAGACGCTTTCGGGAATAAGTGATAGCTTGGCATTTATTGACATTGAGCTTAAGAAAATTTGTTTGCCACCAGGTTGAAAAGTTGTTCGAGTCATCTTGGGGTGGGTAAGAGTCTTGCAGAGGTTGATATGTGCCTACAAATTTTCATATCGTCAGCGTAGATAGACAGATGAGAGTATTTAATGATACAGTCGACGTCGACGTTGATAATATGGAAATCAGAGGACCGAGATAGCTACCTTGAGGGACTCCTGAGGCTGGTGTAATCGGGTTAAATACAGAGGATCAAAAGAGAACTTTATATTGCCGTTCTTCGAGATATGATTTGATCCATGCATTGAAACCCGATTGAATGCCAAGAGCTTTAAATTTAAAAAGAACTCAGGTAAACACTAAAGTTTAGCAATGGGCCTGTACTTGGAGATTTCATTCTTAGGACCTTTTTTATGAAAGACTCCCTGTGAGATAGAAATTTGGAAGAGGGCCGCGAGGGGTTAGGCCAGATAGTCCATACATACTTTTAGAACTATTGGGGGTTGACCATCATTATTTATCATTTATTAATTTTTGCTCTTACGAGTCCCACGGTTATTTCAACAGAGACTAATGAGGTTTGGACGGAGCTGTACAGGTAGGAGAGGTAATTATGATCAATGCCTTAGGTCTGGTTGCTAAATGGTTAGCTAAAGAAATGGGCGAATAAGTTCATTTTATGCTCATCCGAAGATTTTTTTTTTTTTAAGGTGAAAATCTCGAAGGACACTTTGGGGTTAGAAACCACCTGAACCGTCCACGTATTGGACGATTTCATGGTGGATGGATTGTTATTAATTTTTTTTTTTAATGTTAATGAAGTGGAAGAATCTCTTTGGATCGAAAATTATTTTAAATTGCATTTGGTTGAGATAGAGATGTTCCAAGAGTACAGAAGAGAATGAGAATGAAAATGAATATGCATGGAGATAATTGGAAAAGTTATAGTTCGAAGGAGACGTAAGTTAGATGTGCCAGAGTTTATTTGTCCTATTACGGAGAGAGCGCAATTGCTTAGTGGACCAAGGAGGGGATGACAGAGAGTTATTCTGGGACACATGTGGGACAGACTGTGTGAAACAGTTAAACATTACGGCATAAAATGATACGAGATAGCATCGAAGATAACGTTGAAATTAACGTTACTTACCAGGTTATTCAGTTTTGCAATGTCTGCTGAGGCGACACAATTATCGGCATCTTATGAAAAAATAAGGTCAAATTGCTTGCCTATTGCTTGACTAAATTATTAGTAACGCCGCTCAACTGATGAAGGTCGGAGTCGTAGAGACAGTCAGTGAGATGGATCTACTTATTTGAGGAAGGATTTGGAGCAATAAAGTGAGACTTGTCCTCAGATAGAACCCATTAAAGATCGGGGAGATCAAAATCACATAAAATTAAAACAATGCCACAGGGGTTGACGTAGTTAAACATAGACGCGATTGCATCAACGGCAAGCTGGTAACAATCGATAGACTGAGATGGGAGGATGTAACAGTAGAGAACATATGTAGATTTTACGTCCGGTAACTTCTATTTTGATAGAAATGAACTCGAAATCGGCGGAGTTCGAGGATTTAACGAATGTAGAGTCAACTTACTTACTTATATCCTTTAACCCCTCGGGGGCATAGGGCGTCATCCATGCCTGCGCGCCATCGTATTCGGAGTTCTGCAACGCGTTTGAGATGCCTCCAACTCATTCCTAAAGATCTCGATTCCTCCTCAACTGTTCTGCGTTAGCCTAGGGCGCCCCGCTATTCTGCCTGCCTGGGTGAGAGGATTCCACTGCATGGCGTATTTCGCAATGGAGTTATCTTCGCGCCGTAGGGTGTGTCCAATCCATTGCCACTTTCTTCTACGTATAGTAATACTTAGAGGTTCTTGGTCCGTTCTCAGATAAAGTTGTTCGTCGGAGATGCGGTTCGGCCAAAAAATCCTTAAGATGATTCTTAAGCATTTGTTTACGAAGACTTACAGCTTGCGTGTGTTAATGGTGTCCACCTTCCAGGTACTGCACCCATAAAGCAGCACTGATTCTACGTTGGAGCGAAACAGTCGTAGCTTGTTTCTTAAGATAATAACAATGCTTCTCCAGATTTTGGACAGCATTCCGAACGCAGCTTTAGCCTTCCCGATTCTGCTGCACACATCCAGCTCGGTGCCACCGCGATTAGCCGAGACGACACTTCCTAAATATAGAAAGTTATCAACTTTCTCGACTTCCTATCCGGCAATGTTAAGTTGAGCGCGGGTATTAGAAGTGCTCAGGGCCTTTGTTTTGGCTGTGTTTATTTTCAGCCCCACTTTGTTTGCCTCAGCTTCTAGATTTTGGGCCATCATATGAAGATCCATTATCCGATGTGAAAGTAGACAAACATCGTCAGCGTAATCTAGGTGCTTAAGGTAAGATGTCATCGTCCAACGGATTCCATAATAAGCTTCCGTCAATGCTGCACGGAGTACATCGCTGATAACCACCAAGAACAATAGTGGGGACAGTATGCACCCTTGACGTACTCCACTTTGGACTTCAAAGTCCTCCGACACCTTACCATTGTGCACGACGTGACACTTGCCGCCCTCATATGTAGCCTTGATAATAGCTATAAGCTCTTCTGGAATGCCTCTCCTGCGCAAGGCCAACCAGATAGCATCTCGATTCAAGCTGTCGAAAGCCTTCTCGAAGTCGTTGAACAGTAAATGTAGCGGAGACCTATACTCAACGCATTGCTCGATTATGATCCGTAAGGTGTTTATGTGATCGATGCAGGAGGATCCAGCGCGAAAGCCTGCCTGTTCGACATCGAGAGTTGAATCTAAATGTTCTTTAATTCGTTCTAGAATTATTCTAGCTATTATTTTGGCTACAGCTGGAAGAGCACATATACCTCTCCAGTTACCGCACTCCATCAAGTTACCCTTCTTTGGAAGTTTAATGATCATCCCCCTTTTCCACTCCTGTGGAAATTGTTCACTATCCCAAGCTCTCCGTATTAGGGGATGCAGCAAATCTGCCGATGTATTTGGCGCCGCTTGAAATAGCTCGTCAGGGATGCCATCAATACCCACCGCTTTGTTCTTCTTGAGGGACTTGATTGCTGTTATTATTTCGGTTTTACTGGGAGGTGCGGTGCGAAATCGGGAATTTGTTGCTTCGAACTGCTCATTCGAATTCAAGATCATACCGCCATTGTCTAAGTGATTTAGCACTGTAGCAAAATGTTCTCTCCATCTAGTGAGCTGGTCCTCATCCGAAATCAGAAGGTTACCGTCTAGACTCTTCACTGGGTGTTGTTTGGAGTTTCGACCACCAATGAGCTCCTTAGTGATGTTGTAAACAGTCCTACTGTCGCACCTACTCGCTGATTTTTCAGCCCTTGAGGCCAGTGAGTGACATATTGACGTTTGTCACGTCTCACACTACGCTGCACTTCTTTTCCCTTCGCACGGTATTGGGCTTCAAGCTCGGTTCTCTCTACTGCTGAGGCCGCTGCAATCCGAGCCTTGATTGCTGTACGCTCATCGATCCGTCTCCAGGTGTTTGTAGAAAGCCATGTGCGGTGGTGTTTCTGCTTTTTACCGACATACGTGCGTGCCCCAGTCGGAAAAGCATTTTTCACAGCACTCCAGTGGTCATCCACGCTCTCTTCTAGTATGCTGCTGATTGCTTCTGCTTCTAAGGCAAGATGGTCCCTGAACTGTTGGCGCACTTGGAGAACCTTGAGTCTGTCGATATTAAACCTGGTGATGTTAAGTAGGTTTGAGCGGTTGCTGTTGGCGGATGCAGTACGAAGGCGTAAATGAGCTACCATAAGATGGTGATCTCGTTCTTGTCCGACGTCAGCTCCACGTCTATTTCGGACGTCCAGGAGACAATTTCTAAAGCGGCGACTGATCGCAATGTGGTCGATCTGGTTGGATGTTCGTTGCGTATCAGTAGAGAACCAACTGATTTTGTGGCAGGTGTTATGCTTAAACAGCGTACCACCGATGACTAGGCGGTTGGTATTGCAGAAGTCCACAAACCGCTCACCATTGTCATTACGGTCTCCCACGCCGTGAACTCCCATCACGTGCTTAAGCATGGTGTTGTCGCTACCCACCTTGGCATTGAGATCTCCCATCACCATTTCGATGTCCCCATTAGGCGTTTGGTTGTAGGCGGCGCCTAAGTGGCTATAAAAATCATCCTCAGTCGCGTCTAGAGTCGGAGCATAACACTGTATAATGGTAATTTTTCTAACTCTACTCGGGAACCTAGCCGTCAATATTCGGTCACTATGGGGTTTCCAGGATATGAAACGCTCGATTTTTTAAAGGCATTTGACAGAGGCACCAGGAAAAAGCGCGCATATGGCATCGATGAGTCTCTTCTTCAATGGATTAGAAACTACCTTTCGGGTTGTTCAATACAAGTTGTCTTGGACGGCTTTAATTTCATATAATTACTGGTGCTCGCAGGGATCCGTTTTGTCTCCGACTCTCTTTCTCATTTTTCTAAATGACCTCTTGCCTGCAACTTCTAATCCAATCCATTCCTTCGCTGATGACAGTACAGTATTTCATATTCGTTCGCTAACTCACGTCAACGTATGTTTAACACATTAAATTCCGAACTGGACAGCATAACTAAATGGGTTTCAACCAATAGAGTGGAATTTGAGCATCAAAAACACAATGCTATCTTCTGCCTCTCAAGCGAAACCAAGACCCTCAACCATTGTCCATGAATGGTACTTGCATCGCTGAATCCGAAAGGGTTTCCATTCTCGGTATGTGCATTAACAACCATCTTCGATGGATTGATATCATATTCGAGGTCGCCAAAAATGCTGCAAAATTTTTAGGGTTCCTAAAGCGATGGAAAAAATATTTTACCCTGCCTGATCTAACCTCAATCTATAAGAAATTCATCCGCCCTAAAGCTGGTACACCCAAGATCGTTCTGCATATTCTCTATAGGGCACAGAATCGGTAGAGATATTCTGAACTCCATAGTTTCACTTAAACATCGTAGAAATTTCTCGCGGCTTTCCCTATTTTATCGCTTTATTTATTGAAAATTCTCCAGCGAAATACCTAGTTGCATTCTATCCCTTCAAAATTTCCCCTGCAATACGCGTCATGCTTCGAAAGCAAATCAGTCAACCCTAACAACGCCTAACTTCGGACTTACTGTCAAATTTCGCATCTGTTTACTACACAGCGGATGATGACAGGAGACACTATTTACAAAAATCATAGCCAATTCATATAGGGTTATTACTTTTACGCTACCTTGTATAATAAAATTGGTAGTGAACATGAAAAAGTAGTGCGGCTAGACGGTAGGTGGACTAGTGTCAAATATAGTGAAGCTCTGCAAGCAAATGAATGTCGGAAAAGCAAGATCTCGATAGCTTCGTTCAATTTTGCTAATCTAATCACTGTACACCCTAACTGAAAGTCTTGTTCCGAAAGCGAGGTTACAACTGAGCTTTTCCTCTGTTAGTGTCCTGCGTTTGCAAGAAGTAGACTGTCCGTCTTTGCCTCGATATTTTGGAAATGGATTCAATACAATCTCTTATCCCGGTCGTTTCTTACCGGGGCCTTAAATGAAATGGACGGCGTTGTGTCTGAGTGCTTGGGAAAAACTAACTTTTATCCACCTTTGTTCAATAATATTTTGATTAGATTGCTTCATGTACCTCCGCAAAGGAAATGTAAAAGGATATATTGTTGCAGAGCGTCTTTCAGAAGTTTCTGCTTTTTCCGAGCTGTACTCATGCTGCTGAGATTATACTATACTAGGGCCTTGTACGCACTGCGACCTATGAGATCTATTGTGCCAGCCCGGTGTTCAGCTAAGAAATTGGTTAAGGCTCTTGATAAACCTCAACGAAGCTCCAGGCTCAATGTTCCACAAGTCAGAGGGACTCAATAACGCCCTTCCGAGATGGAGAAGTCTTTTTCTTGCGGCCATAAGGCATTCACAAAGAATATGTTCTGCCGTCTCTTTTGCTTCCCACATAGCCGGCATTCGTCTGTATCTACTACTCCTATCTTGTGTAGATGGTACCTGACTGGGCAATGACCAGTCAAGTAGCCTGTTAAGATTCTTAAGTCTGCTTTCCTAAGCTCGAGTAGCTTTTTAACCTTACAACGGTTGAGATTAATTAACTTCCTTGCCTGTCTTAGGCCATTGAGTTTGGCCCAGTACTCTGCATGATGATCATCTTCCCATTTCTTTATTTCGATGTTTGCGCTACTCCGCGTGACTCCAAAATAGAGTTCAGGACCGACTAGTGAGCGACTAGCGCCTCTTCTCGCTAAGCATTTTCATTTCATTTTCAATGCATTTTATTTCTTCAATTGAGTATACCTTACATGCTAACAAAAACGTCTAAAACTAGCTTAATTAACTTAACTATCTTATTCTAACTTACTGGCCCCATGTGGGCGCTCTAAGCTAATCCTAACACTTAATCTATGTTTTTCGACGTAACCTAACTAAATTTATTTATTATAACTTAACTAAGTAACAAATTAAAAACTAAGAAAAATGTTTTTGTGGAAAAAACTTAGTGTCCGGACTGTGTTACTCAATAAAATATAACTTACAAACTACCTTAAAAAGTAAACTTAAACAAACTAAACTTATGGTATAATGCTTAACTAATGCGCGTAATTAAATACACTCTTTTTTTGGCAAGTGCTGTGCATTTTTGTTTTGTAGCCAAGTGCTGTGGTTTTTTTTTTTTTTTTTTCTATCAACTACGACTACCTAAAGCTATGTAAGCCGGTCATGGTATTAAACAATACAAACGACCCGCTTTGCCCCCTTAAAGGCTACCCCGGATTAGGGGGAAACGACGACGGCGTTCCCTCTTCTTCATTTAGCCACCAAAATTGGTCGTGCTGCCTACTAACATCTTCAATATCGCGGACTGAAACCGCCCTACTGAACCGGAGACGCTCTTCACTACTCAGTGCGATGTCTCGGTCGTAGTTGAGTCGCCTATCCACAGCTGTTCTGGCGACGTGGAAGATTAGCGGCACCGCTAACTTATCCTGGATCAGACCTCTCTGATCAAGATATAGGAACGCTTCTGGTGGGATAAAGCCGTTGAGGCGCACACTCTCGTGATAGAGATTGTTGGAGTAATAAGCCCCAAAGATCAGGCTATTCATCGAGGTCATTGCTCTTGCAATGTGCCTTCGAATCAACTTGATCAAGAAATTGTTCACTCTGATCAAATTCGCCCTGTTGTACAGGACCTCAGTACGATAGAATTTTATGTACTCAGACTCTGGTGTTCTGTACAAGCGATGGCAAGCCCTGAGGCAAGCTCTCTCAAACACCCGCATCTTTTCCAACAAGCTTGGCCCCACGTTAAACCACACGGGACATCTATATGCGAGCATAGGCCGAATAAGGGCTATGTAGCAGATTACCTTCACCCTTGCATCGAGTTGGCTGCTAAAAAACAGTCTCTTTGTAAGGGCGAAAGCAACTTTGGCTCTGGCCAGAGCAGCATCTATATGTTTGTTAAAATACAGATATTGATCAAGCCAGACCCCAAGGCATCTGACTACACTTCGACTCACAAGTGGCTGACCGTGCTGTCCCACGATAGAGAACTTTCGCCAGTTCTTTCTGGCGTCCCAAAAGGCCCCAGACAACGGCGTTCTGAACAGGATGGTCTCCGACTTCTGAAAGTTTATCTTCAGCTTCCAGTCGTCGCAGTATCTCTTGATCTTATCGAAGTCACGCTGCAAGAGTGTTGCAATTACGTCGATCTTAGGCCCTGATCTGTACGCGACCAAATCGTCTGCGTACGCTATGACATGGTGAAGTGAACCTATGAGATCGCTCGTGTAAATATTGAATAGGATTGGCCAATTAACCGCGCCCTGTTGCAGACCATTTTTTACTTCAAAAGTTCCAGCAGACGTCACATTGCCATTCTTCACAATGAACTTCTTACTGGTGAGCATGTCATAAAGAATGTACAGTAGTGGTTTACTTATGTCTAGTCTGCTCAACTTGTAGAAAAGTCCCTCTAAACATACGGTATCGAAGGCCTTCTCCAAGTCTCCGTGCATTGTTTCTTGCTTTTCTTCCATTGGATATCAGATACCAGTTTAGATGCGGCATGTATGGTATCATGCCCCGCCTTGAAACCGAATTGGTTATCCGGAATTATGTGCATGTCCTCAACCCACTTGGCCAGAGCTCTATGGATCACTTTTTCGAATACCTTACTGATGTTCGGAAGTAGACTTATCGACCAGAGATTACCCGGATCGGAGCTATCTTTATTTTTCTTTGGAATGGGCTGCACCACCGCTGTTTTCCAATGCGCTGGATAATGGGCATTATTCATTGCATTATTAAACAGGATGGTGTAAATGTGGTGGTCTTCTGGAGGAAGATGTCTAAGTACAATGTTGGGTATACCATCGATTCCCACGGATTTCTTTTTCTTCAGTGATTTGAAGATCGCTTGGAGCTCTGCCTTCGAAATGAACGGGGGATGTACCCTTTCATCGGCGACGGTATTGTTTGCCATATTTCTTTCATTGGACACGGTGAAACCAGTGTTCTCAGATCGCCAGTGCTCCATGTCATTTCGAAGGTAGCACAATGACCTGATTTTCCAGGTCATGGTTCGGGCAAACACTATCATTCACCTTATACACGTCCTGGAAAGTCGCTCCTATAGCCTCTACCTTCTCCTGTGGATCTTCGATCACAAAGAAATTGTCATCCTCAGCCGAGTTATCTGGATCTATACCTGCTGTCACTAGTATTTTTACATTGTTCGTAGTTCGGGGGATTTTAAGACGCGGAAGATCGTTTTGATTATTCCTCCGAAATACCATATCTTGTTTATTTGGGGGAACATACTCGGGTTGTTGGATTTTACAGCCCGAATGTTCCTGTCCCAGTACAAATTAACAGAAAGTCTGTAATTTTCTTTAATTAACTTTCTCGCTAAGCAGTCCGCCCGTTCGTTGCCCTCGAAGCCTTCGTGCCCTGGTATCCAGGCCACAGTGACAGTGTTTTTCGATGCGAGATCTTTGAGTAGGTTTAGACAGTCCCATACAAGTTTTGATCCTACCGTGTACGATTTCAGAGCCATAAGTGCTGCCTGGCTGTCCGAGAGGATATAGATACGAGTACCCTCGACCCTTCTTCGCAGACATTCTCGTACACAGAGCTCGATTGCATGAACTTCTGCCTGAAATATTGTTGGTGATTTCCCAAGCGTTGCCGCACGTTGGAACCTGGGTCCATAAACCCCTGCGCCAGTGCTACCATTTTCCAATTTGAAACCGTCTGTGTACGAAGTTTGAGAGTTTGGTAAGACTACAAGTCCTTCATTCCTCCATGTGTGGCGGTCACCTATGACGACATTGAATTTCCTGGAGAACCGGTATTTCTTGAGCATAATATCTGGGATTTTGAGAGTAGGGTCATTTTGAATATACTCTAGAACCTTCAAATGGTCCGTAAAGTTGCCGATTTTGAGGTCCGAGATCTTGGGCAGTCTAAGAGCACTCAGGATAGCTTCTTTCTGTACTGCAAGGTGCAATGGTGTGAGGCTAAGCATTGCTCCCATTGCTACCGTGGGGCACGTTCTCATTGCTCCTGTGATACTCAGACAGGCTAGATGATGTATTTTATTCAATTATTCCTGAGTCTTGGCCTGTAAGGTTTTTGGCCACCAAGCCAAGCATAGGTGACCATGGGTTTGATAATGGCGCTGTACGTCCAATATATTATCTTGGGTTTTAGCCCCCAAGTTCTACCATGTAGGCGCTGGCACATAAACATTTCTCTTGTCGCTTTCTCGGTAACCTTGTTCAGATGAGAGCAATTTATTGCGCTGAGAGTAATTTATTGCGCCGACTACAAAGGACGAAACCTTTCGACTTGGCGAGATAATGATTAACCGCGTCTAGATTGCGGAATATGCAGGATCTTTCAGTGGAAAGTAACCTGCCACACGTTTTTAATTCATGATAGAAAAATTGCTTGATAAGTTAATACTTAGTTGCGATATCTTACAAATTTATATCGAAGGGTGTTTTTTTTAGTCAGTAAGAATCTGACACTACTATGAGCACGCGCTTGCTATTCTCATAGTGTCTATGGAAGATTTTTCACCTACCCTCGGGAAAAAAAAAGAAAAGTGTAACACCTAGGTATTTCGCTTCATCGGATATGTCGATTGGGACGTTTTCCAGTGTAGTTTGTTTAAGAGTATGGTTTCTTTTCCTGGAAAAGGGTACAAGTATGGTTTTTCCGGGGTTGATGGTGAGTCCCTTTGTCCTGCACGAATCGGAAATTAAATTGAGGGCGCCTTACATTAGTTGAGAAATTAGGTCCTCTAATTTGCCTGTGACGCTGGTGACAATGTCGTCTGCATATCATTGTACTTTGTACCCCGATTTTTCAAGTAGCTCTATGAGTTCGTCAATAACTAAGGTCCAGAGCAGGGGAGAGAGGACTCCCCCCTGCGGGCAACCTCTGGTAGCTGTTATAGTTTTATGCGAGCCTCCGCACTTGATGCAGAGGCTGCCTGCTATGTTGCAGGAAAATAAGAATTTTATTTGCCTGCTTTGCCGCCTTTGGGATGAAGACCACCTTAACCTCCTTCCAGCTTTTTGGTATGTAGCCTAGTGTAAGGCTGGATCTGAAAATTCTTATGAGGGTCCGAATTAACAGGTTTGCTCCTTGTTGTAGTAGGCAGGGAAATATGCCATCTATACCTGGTGATTTAAATAGGCTAAAGGTAGATAGAGCCCACCTAATATGGTTGGCAGTAAAGATTTTGCCAGATAGGCTATAGTTTCGTGTTGCAGCAATGAGAACGTCGTTCCTCTGGAGAGACAGCACACTCGGATATACAGCCTGGAAAGTGGGTATCAAGTAAAGCTTGACAGGTTTCCTCCGGACTGGTGGTGAATTCCCCATCTTGTTTCTTTAAGGAGCCAAGGTGCTTGGAGTGACTCTGGGCTAGGGCCTTTTGAAGGCGAGCCGCGGTGGGGAAGCTTTCAATTCGTTCGCAGTGAGTTCTCCAAGAAGCGCGTTTAGATTTTCTAAGTTCTTTATTATAACTTGTTAGAGTTTCTTTGTAAAGGCACCAATCGTCATTGATTTTAGCTCTATTGAATAGCTTCCTAGTTTCACACATACATACATAAGTGACTCAAGACGCTTATTCTACCAGGGGGCATCGCGGTTGGTCTTTTTCTGTGCTTCAGCACAACCGCCTTCGTAAGCGATGGAAATGGTTTTTCGAAGGTGTTCTGCTTCGAATTCCAACTCTAGAATAGTATGTATAGGATTCGAAGCACGATTTAGTTCTGCCTCGAGGGTAAACCGATAGGAATCCCAATTAGTGTGCCTAGGGTTCCTGTAATTTTGCGTGTCATACATGGAGATCCCTATATCGAATCTGATGTGATTATGGTCCGACATGGAGACTTCGTCAGACAAGTGCCAGTTTGTGATGAAATTGTATATAAAAGGGCTTGCCAAAGTGAGATCTAGTACCTCCTGGCGGATAATGTCAGTAAAAGTAGGAACGTTTCCCCTAGTTACCACCACCATGTTGTTAGTACATACAAATTCAAAAAGCGATTCACCTCTTTTGTTGATGCCCGAACTGCCCCAGGCAGTGTGATGAGCGTTAGTGTCACAGCCAATGATCCATGGTAACTTTTTGGCACGGCAGTAAGCCATCAAGTACCCTATCTCGTTCGGTGGTGCCTCGGCAGTGTCCCCGGGAAAGTAAGCGGAGGCAAAAACAACCTTCGTGGTTCCACTTGTTAGCGGCACTTCTGCCACTATCGCCACCAGATCCCTAGTAATGAACTCTGTAATGGGAAATATATTATGAGTATTTTTAATTAAAATTGCTGCCCTAGGATAGAGCCACGAGTCAGAATAAATTTACTTACAGTTCTTCGTTGGGAGCCCTTTAATGGCTCCCTCGAGCACTAATGGCTCTTGCATCAGTGCCAAGTCAACATCTTCCTTGATGAACCGTCTATTTAGCACGGAAGATGCTCTGGCATGGTGCAAGTTGATTTGAAGGCACTTGAAGTGCCTTCTGATGAGTGGTGGAGGAGTCATCTACCGTGTACGCCCCCTGTCCCGGTGGCCCGTTTTTCTGGCCCGTCCGCTTTTCAGTAGCGCAGCTTCCTCGGGGTTTCGTCTCTCCCACTTCCTTAACTTTCCAGAGGGAGGGATGTAGCGTCTCTCGCTGTACTTAGGGGTGTAATCCACCTCTCGATGTAGTTTATGTCTGGGTCTGAGGGGCGAGGGTGGATGTGGATGAGGGTTGCGCAGATGCTTCGGTAGCGCGCTTGAAGCTCCAGCTGATGTACTCTCTGGTGGCCGTTTGTTTGCAGATACCGCCTCAGAGCTGGTGCTGGGGCCCTGAGTGGCCTCCGCCCCGGTGTTGGAACTCCGTATGGCCCCAGCCCTGTGTGGCTTCAGTGCCGCTGGTATTAATTCTACACATACAAGAGCTGGCAGGATTCTCCTTTCCTACCGTGCCTGTCTGAATTACGGCAGGTCTTTGGTGCTCTTTATGCTTTCGGCGAAGTTGTACTCACCCAAAGCCGTAACTAAGTTCACCTCGGATTTTGGAGATGTGTAAGGCTGATGCCGGATCTAGATCTACGTTGATCTCTACGACGGCTGCTCGCTCGACTCTATTGAGCACTCTCCAGTCGTCCACTCTTAGCCCTGCGTTTTGGCCTTTGATTAGGCCCTCGTTTGAGTCTTTGCCCGGAAAGCACTTGACAAAGATGTCTGGTCGCGGAACTTCTCCCTCATCCAGAGCTTTCAGCTGAGCATCTTTCCAGGGCTTCATTTTGGGGACTGTCGCCTTGAGCTAGTCCGCTGTTGCTCTATTTTTGCAGCTGAAAAGAAGCCAGCCGGGTTTAAAGGTACAGCCAAGGAACTGCGATTTTGTGGAACTTTCCCTCTGCTGCTGGATGATGTCCAGTACCTTGTCCTGTACCCGTCTAAGCTAGTCTGTAGTCCAGATGGTGCCCGGAAAGTCAGGTGGTAAGACACCAATCTTGGCGCTATCAATGGCATCTCTGTATGTTTTAACAGGGCTTGATGGTCCGAGTCCAACTTTTGACGTGGTGGCCATCCTCTTTGCTGCGTTGTCTGGTGGTGTAGCGCTGTCTCCTCTTGGACGTTTTGAGGGGCCCTCTTACTGTTCAGTGGAGTTTGCGCTAGCTCTCGAGCTTTCTCCAAGCTGTGGCCTTTCCTCAGAAACTCTTTCAGTCCTTTGCATCCAGCTCCAGATAGCTTGACCCTTTCTGAAAAGAGACTTTTGACGCCTTCAATATGAGCGTCAATCACCGTTACAGGAGAGCCAGGTGATGCTAGGAGAGTCTCTTTATCCTTCGTATTTATGGTGTCGGTTGTGTCGATGGTAGCTGAAGCCACGTCCTCTCCTATGACATGCATAAGTTCAAACTCCACAGCAGGACCAAGTGCCCTCTCTGTAAGTCTGAGAGGCCCAAAGCGGCCCCGGTTTGCATGTTAAGAGGAGTGCATTCCTCATCTTTATTGCTTAAATTTGTTTTCATAGGATTTTTTGAAAAGGGGAAGTGTAGTTCACCCGCGGTAGAGCCCCATGCCACGGGAGGGCTAATTTAAACCGGATGTCACCTGGTTTCCGGAGTCCACCGTTATAAGACACACTTACGGAGTGCCATTCATCCCTTAGGCACGGTCGTTTTTTCAAGTTTTCCTCTTTAGATCCGCCATATTTCGTAATCAGCAGGGACATCTCGTGCAGGGTGTGGTTCTTCACCACGTATAGACGGTCTTAGGAGATAGATTCATAGATGCCTCTATTCCTCTGGCCCCTTTGCCTGCAACCTTGCCACCATGCTGCTGAGATTGGATTAACTTTATATTTTTCTGCAGCCATTACTTTGGAGTATAAATCTAGGATTTTGAAATGTTTCAGTATTACTCGTATTTCTATTGCTCTAAGGCCAATTCGCCAGCATATACCCAAGACCATTCGTTTGCTACAAAAACAAAAAACACGCATTTCGCAAAACTAATCGCTTTCGCTTTCCACGTAAACACACCGCGTCTAAACAAACAACATTCCCGCGAGCCACCAACTGTGCCAAGTGCCTCTGTTCCTGGACAAAGTTTATAATTTTTCGGTTTTTCACGCGGCGGCGCTTGCCACCAGCTAACACACATTCTCCAGCATCCACTATGAAGATTCCAAAATAGAAACTTATTTCCCATGTTTCCACAAATATAAAGCATTCGATGTACATTTAAATTATTTAGTTGCGTATAATTTCTCGAACATGCAGATCACGCTCGGCATTTGTTCGATACTCCTGCTGCTCTGTATCGCGGCAGCACATCTCGGTTTCCGTGGTGAGCATATCTCTACCGATTTTTACACCGCTGGGGAACATGCTGACAATGCCAAAGATATTGTCCGTGAACTTCTTGATAAATTTCCCGACGATCTTCAGCTCAATCTAACGCGCAGGCTGGACAACATCCCTTCCTACTTTGAGTCATCTGCCAATGCGTCATCTTCTTTTGCTTCGACGGCAGAGTACTTCTTCAATTTGGCCAAAAACGAGAGTGATATGCTTCTGCTGAAGCTTCGACAAGTACCATCCACTGAGGACATACCGGATGCAATAAAGTCCCAATTAACCGACTATTTCAGCGAAATGGAAAACTTCCATGTCATCCTCTGTGGCATTTTGGATGATACCACCGAATTCACCCTAGACTCGGTGCAGATGCTGCAGACCACTTTCATGCAATTTGTTGACGTGCAAAACGACATTACCGAGCGGCGTAAAGTTCAAGTGGACGAATGGTGCCGCAATCGGTACGACGAATTCCTGTGGCAATCCGCCAATAAAGTGTTTCAATGTGCCGCCGGAAAGATGCGCACTTCCTATGACATTTATTCAATAACCAAAATGACCACATATCATGTATTGAAAATGTTAGAACACCGGGTTCAGAAATTGTACAACTGCTTTCTGTTTGGTAACTATCCGATACGCTGTCGATTTGTGCGGAATGCGGAGGCGGATTTTGAAAAGCTACATACGCGTTTGGACGAACTGCAGATGTACAATGAGAAGCAGAAGAGGAAAATCTATCAGAATCGCCCGAGGGGAGGATTTATCAAATGTATCCCGGAGAATTTTCCTGACAGCCAATTGCCAGATTCCCTTAAATCGTGTTTTTATTTCTCACAGCATCTCGTGTAGTAAAGTGTTTAGCGACCGGAAGCAGAAGAAGAAAAGTATCTGGGAGATCCTATTCACCACTTTCTTGTTTTGGGAGATTTCTATGATTCTAAAAGTGTAATGATTTAATTGAATAAAAATGAGTTTCTTTCTAATATAGAATTGTGTATTATCTTTTTTAAAGTGAACAATTTTATAGTGTCGAACGCAGGAAAAACGTTATAAGATTCTTGGCGAAAAATTTCTGAAACAATATCGAATACAACAGAATGCAGCAGAAATTATAATGGAAACATCTGAAAGGAAAATGTTAACACTTCGTAGGCTGTACAATGAGATGAATATGTTTCTGACAAACAAATTATGCTTCTTTCGGTGGCGAAGATAAATTACAAATGGAATCTAATCATAATATTGCTAACTGCAAGCATATTAAGGCTAAATCGAGATAATCGGGCTCTGAACAACTTGATTGTTATTTTTGGCGTAGTGGTTTGAAACTCAGATGATGTTAGGTTCCAGGAAATGCTTACTCCATAGATGGTGTTCGATCTAGCCGGGAGAATTTGCTATGATTCTTGCATTCGGTTCTGATTTCTAGTATTTGATTCGAGTAAGTGTTGAGTTACTTCAGGTGGTGTATGACCGTTTTAGTAGAAAACTTGAATGGATATGGTTGGTGCTTGAACCATCAAGCTATCACTCAATAACACTCAACACCATCATACCTTTTTATTTTTATTTCAAATGCCCTCCAACACTAAGAGCACAGTCCTTTTAAGCATCAGAAATCGAGAGTAAGAGTATAGGGAAGAATAAAAGATATAAATGTGAACGAAAAAGAGTGAGCCGACGATGCGCGTTAGTTTTGAGTTTTTTCTACAATATGATTCCGGAAATCGTGAGGAAGGCAAGCTATTCCGCATTCTTATTGTGCGGTTAAAAACGATCTTCTTAATAGTACGACCAAAACTAGTTTCTAAAGTGTAGTTATGTGAAGATGTTGGTATTGAACAAACGTATGGCCGGCACACAACTATATATTTCATCTCAACACTTGCGATAGATCTACCGATTACCAATTAATCGAAATGCTTGGCGCTGAACACGGTCAAGTAAACTCCAAATCCGAGGCATCTAGTCTCAGCTGTCGCAGCTTTAGGAATCTGTTGATACCAGCGAAGGTCTAGGCTAACATGCATACTGAGCTTTAATGACAATTCGATTCATATTAAGTTTGGCTACCGTAGTGTCCTGCTTCAGAGATAAGAGATAGCCCTGATTTTTGACGTGTTAATCTCAACTCAGTTTTTGTCTTTCCCATAGATGATAATATGAAAGTCAGAGTTGAATTCGATTAAAATTCGCTGTTGCTGTGACTCTACAGCTTGAGGCCTTTACCCCAATAGATATGTAAGGTCAATGGTGCTATCATCGGCAAAGGAATGGATTGTATTGGAATTAGGAGACATAACGTTGTTGATATAAATCCACACCAGAGATAAGACAGAACCCAGGGGTACACAAGTTCTAGTTGAGAAAGGAGTAAAAGTGCATTCATCTATCGACCACCTAAAAAACTTGCAATACATTTTGAGAAAGTTTCACCAACACATGGGCTTGAAGTTTGTTTAAAAGGGCGCTATGCCTCACTTGCTTACTTACTTAGGTGGCGCTAAAGTTCGGGGTGAACCTGGGCCTCAACCAACAAGCCTCTCCATTTAGCTCGGTCTTTAGCTAATTGCCTCCAGTTGCGCACTCCTAGTTGGTCGAGGCCCCCTTGATCTTGTGTGTGCCACCTACGGTGATGATTCCCTCTACTGCGTCGTCCCTCGGAGTCAGATTCGAAGACTCTGCGGGCCGGAGCGTTGGTGTCCATTCGATCTACATGTCCTAGCCATCTCAGACGTCCAATACGCAGTTTTGTGACTAGGTCGATGTCGCTGTACAGCTCGTATAGTTCGTGATTGAATCTTCTCCTCCAAAACCCGTCAACGCAAACGGGACCGAAAATCTTATGAAGAATTTTTCTCTCGAAGCAACCAAGGATATCTTCATCCTCTTTTAATAAAGTCCATGTTTCAGCGCCATAAAGCAGGACTGGTATGATCAAGGTCTTATATAGAGTCTCCTTAGTTCTTTGAGATAGGGCTTTACTGTTGAATTGCCTTATAAGCCCAAAAAAACAGCGATTGGCAAGAGTTATTCTTCGATTGATTTCTGCACTGATTTTGTTTGTAAAATTGATAGCAGAGCCAAGGTAGACAAAGTCCCTTACTACCTCGAAGTTATAGCTGCCCACTGTGACGTTTTGTCCAATTCGTCGGTGTTGGTTTTCCCTTCTTGTTGACAGCATATACTTGGTTTTGCCCTCGTTTATCGCTAAACCCATTTTGGCCGCTTCCGCCTCAATGCTTGCAAACGCACCGGTGACAGCCCGCTGAGTTCTTTCGATAATGTCTATATCGTCGGCGTATGCAAGCAGTTGTACAGACTTGTAATAGATTGTGCCTCCGGTGTTGGCTTGTGAGTTCCGCACAATCCGTTCAAGTACAATGTTAAAGAAGTCACATAACAGCGCGTCACCTTGTCTAAACCGTTTTTGACATCAAAGGTCTCAGTGAGGTCATAACCGACCTTGATGGAGCAGCGAGCGTTCTCCATCGTCAGCCTGCACAGACGGACAAGTTTGGCAGGGATGTCAAAACTAGACATGGCTCTATAAAGCTTTTCTCTATAGATGCTGTCATAGGCGGCCTTGAAATCGATAAAGAGGTGGTGAGTATCGACTTGGAATTCTTGGGTTTTCTCCAGGATCTGCCAAAGTGTGAATATTTGATCAATGGTGGACTTTCCTGGCCTGAAACCGCACTGAGAGGGTCCAATCAGGCTGTTGATATAAGGTTTCAAGCGTTCACACAATATCGCAGAAAAGATCTTGTATGCGATGTTGAGGAGACTGATGCCTCTATAATGGGCGCAGTTGAGGGGGTCTCCTTTCTTGTGGATCGGGCAAACGATGCTGAGATTCCATTCATCATGCATACACTCGTCTGACCAAATATTAGAAATGAGTTGATGTATGCACTCTACCAATTCATCCCCAGCTGCCTTGAAAAGTTCGGCCGGTTAGCCATCAGGTTCAGCAGCCTTGTTCGATTTTAGCTTGGATATTGCTATCCTCACTTCGTTTTGGTCAGGTGGACGGAAATTTTGACTATCATCGTCTATGTTGAATGGTTCATTCTGCTTGACAGCGGGATGTTGGTCTTCGTCGCCGTTATACAGCCTGCAGAAGTAGTTTTTCCATATTCTCAGCACCGACTGTGATTCTACTACGAGGTTTCCATTTTCATCTCTAAAGGTTTCTGTACGGGTATTACTTCTCTGACACGTTCTTTTTACCTTTTGGTAAAACTCCCGTACATTGTTCCTGGAGTATAAACTCTCGATATTCTCAAACGCTGGCTTCTCATGCTCCTTGTTCTTCTTTTGGAGAAGCCGATGTTCTTCCCGTCTCTTTTGCTCGTAGAGCTCACGAGCGGCTCTCGTCTTCCTTTGCAGCGCCGCTTTGTATGCCTCTTGTTTTGCTACATGCACTCGCCGGCATTCTTCGTCAAACCAGGGGTTTCGGGGTGGTGGGCGAGCGAGAACCAGCACATCAGTCGCGGCGTTTCTCATGGCATGTTGGCAGCGTTGCCACTGGTCTTCGGTACTTGATGCTGGCGGCAAAGGGGTAATTGAGAGATTTCGGGATACGCGTTCAGCGAAGAGTCTGGCGGTCTCTTGCGATTGTAGCTTTTCGACGTTAAATTTTCTCACAGTAATTCTTCTTTGTTGCTCAGATTGGGATATCCGCATTCGTACCTTGGCTACAACAAGGTAATGATCCGAGTCTATGTTGGCCGCTCCGAAGGTCCGGACATCCAGAATACTGGAGGCATGCCTTGCGTCGATCGCAATATGATCAATTTGGTTGATCGTGACATGATCATTGGACCGCCATGTCTGCTTCTGAATATCGAGATGAGGAAACCATATGCTTGCTATGGTGACATTTCGCTCCACAGCGAAATCAATTAGCCTTAGTCCGTTATCAGACGTGGTGTCGTGTAGGCTATGCTTACCGACTGCGGTACCAAAGACGTCCTCCTTTCCTTTTTTAAAATCGCCCAATAAGGGACAGAACATTCCACGTACAGATCCGAAGGTCGTTGTCCTTATTTCGTTTGCTGGGGTCGTCATTAGTTGAGTCATCCTTATCTGAGGCTTTTGGTTGTTTCGGAGCCATGAGTTTTTTACGTGGTAGGGAAGTTACCCCGACGGCACAACCCCCAACCTGGAGGGCCAGTTCCTTAATTATTCCCCTAGGACGAGGGGCCGGGTACACCGGTGCCAGTAGTCAACTACGGGAGTATGAGCGCTGCCGTTGGCCCATTAAGGGCTTCTCCGCCACCATCTCTATTCCAAGGTCCTGACTAACATTAAAAAATCCTTACCGACCTGTGGTATTCACTAAGTTCAACCTAACTGGAACTATAGACGCCACCGTTGACTCCGTCTAGGGAATTCGTCCGCTGCCGCCTGGAATAGGAAGAAGTGCTCTAGTGAGAAAACACTCTTCACCCCTCTCTCATCTGCTGCCGCCAAGAATCCTCCAAACGGGGTTGGTTACCTATTTCTTGGATTAAGGTACTAAGCACCCGGCTGTCACCGCGTGGAGGTTGAGAGTAGGAGTTGGTAGGCCTCAGCCGAGTGAAAACGCTTGTGTTTTCATATGATTGCATGCACTACCGTTTGACCAGCCAACTATGCTATGCCTCACAAAAGCTTTAAATATTTGAGAGCAACTGCTCTGCATTTACCGTGAAGATGAATGCACTTGTTCCTACTTTCCGACCCTGAACGTGCGCAAGTTTCTACCTATCTGAAAAAAAAAACTCCGCCAGTGTAGAAGAACACCTCCTCAAAACAAGGCGAAGCATTCAATCTGGAGCTGCAGATTTGTTGTTATTGCAAGATTGTCTAAAATTATGACAAAGTAGTGCTTTTTTTAAATCCCCGTTACATTTATCCTATCCCCAACAGATTTCAATAAACTCAGAGCCTTAACATGATTCATGTGGTATTCAGATACAAAGATTCAAGTAGTTCTTACATGTTTCCAATATCCGATATATGGCTTATTATCCAAAATGAACTTTGTTTTGTCAGCGAGCGACACTACTAAGCTACTCAACTTCAATACTGGTCCAGCCTATTACGAGAAAGTAACCTGTAAATAAAACTTCTTATTGTGATTTAGAATCCGAAAAAGACTCAAGGAGTTCAACCTTGTGAACGAATTCGGAGAATTCTTACATTCTCAAACTATTTTGGAAGTGAATAAAGGATTAGTCAAGGCCTTAAGCAGGCGGAAACTTCATTTCTATCCACATTTTCTTCACAAAATAGCTCATAGTCTTGATTGGTTTTAGATTCAGGGGGTTGTGAAGAATCTTTAAAAGACGAAACTGAGCCCGTACTTAGTAATAGTGTGGAATTCCCACCCGCTAAAAAATAACTCGCCTTCACTGCCCTTTTCCCCACGGTACCGCCGTCCGTCTTGGCATTTCATCGTGAGGACAAACAGCATTACCTGCTCACAATCGTGTTCATCACTCTGTCGCCTTTCTCGTTCGAGATGTCTTAGTTGTGTGTAATATGCTTTGCATAATCACTCAAAGCACTTCATATCTCCTACGATCCATCGGCCTTTGCTTGACACGTTCCATGGTTGTTGCTATTTCGCTATGCTGTTTGCTTTTTCCGATAAGTTCGCTTCTCTATTAGTTAACACTTGTTTCTGTCTTCTCATTTGGCATGTATTTCGATACTCCTCCGCCGATTGGGAGTAATCCTGCAATTACACGGACTGCATCTCCTGATATTGTACGAAATGCACTGGCCAAAAGCCGCCGTTTACTGTATCTCGGTCTTCTATTCAGAGCTAATTCTCCCCATTTGTCTGTAACTGTGCCAGCTCCTCTCATTATTTTGCGTGAATTACCCATGCACGAGCGATTCCAAGAAATAAACGATTGAAAAAGTTTTCCGCCCCAACTTTTACTTTTGCTTACCAGAATCCTTGCCTTGTTGTAAAGAGATCCTTGAGTAGAATATTTTTTAATATATTTCTGTTTTCAATAATTTAAAATTTGAGATATACGCGTCCCAAAAAAAAAACAGAAATTTATTCAAATTTGTTCATCGTACAGCAGGACTCAGATGCCTAAAGTTTAATAAAACGCTCCCTCACTTTTTCTCGAGATATTCTTTTTACTAAATTGTTTTTTTTAAGCCATTTTCTTTCATACTCATTCCCATCTTAGTCCTTCCCCTCACGAAACCGCTCATCAGTCAACGTAATATCATTACTAGCATTTCGGTTACTTTAAATAATTAATCAAACAGAATTTCTTGATGAACTTCCTACGAGCGCTCTTTTCAAATGTCAAATTTCAACAAACACGAACCACTCCACCCTGGAGATACAATGGAGTTTGACATGCAGTGAAATGCATAAATTAAGGAATTTAAACAGTCCAAATGTCAGTCTCGATGTCCACCTCCGTCAATGGGATGATGATTTCAAATCCCTTTGTTACTATTATCAAATAGTATTCTTTTCTGCAATTGACACCTGTCAATGGGGCTATTAAGTTTGACATTCTGAATATGATATCAGATAAAGTGACAATTGTTTCTTTTCATTCTTTTATTTCCTGTTTTCCCCTCAATCAACAACTTATGTCCTGCTCTATATCACACAAAATATTTATTAGAAATGTAAAAAAAGTATCGTGTTCTGATTCACCTGTTTTTACCTAAGTTGACAGTTGAATGCTGAAAAGGTCAAAGTGTATGACATTTTCTTTAGGGCAAATTTCGTCTTAATCGATGTGAAAAGAAATGCTTCTTAAAGGATACTAAATGACAAAACACCTTAGGGTTTTCGAACACTGTTGCATTTGATGACACAAATGTAACCTATTTGACGGGAGCAAAATAAAATATAAATATTTATGAGTCGACCATTATGAAGAAAAATGTAAATCACTTGAATTTTTAAGAGTGTTCTTCCTTTTAGCTTCTAAATTCACTGACGTTAATTGAAATGGAAAGAACTGTTTTGCATGGCGGCGGTGGCGTTGTTTTTTTCGCTACAATAATTCGCACGTCAGTAAGCTCAATTTCAGATGGCGACGACGGGCGAAGAAAAACTCGAAAGGGATATGTATGAATAAATTTATGCAAAATTGCCTTGGGTGTCTTATATCCTAAAATGTTATGCATTTATGAAGGCATCCTTGCTTTTTTTAGGCGGATTGCAAAATCTGTCTTAGTACATATTTGTTAAAGTCATATGGTTGACATTTGATTATTTTTGATTACATGTTGCGTGGGTAGTTGATGTGTAGTCGCCTGAGAGGTCGTGCGTGTTATGTATTATACATGTCTTTATACTTTGCTAGTATATTTGTGTACACAGCTGAGGTTTGTATAAGCGAGTAAGCTATTTGACTTTCTGAGGTCATTGACATTGCGTACTTTTGGAAGAATTTAAGAATTCACAGGATCCCAAGAGAGGTGTCATCCTGAAGCCACACCAATGCGTTCAACAGGTGAACAATGTTCGGTGGAGCTTCGGTGTAGTTTTAGTAGTACACACATATTTAAATTAACACATTTATATCTTACGGCAGCACACTGATTACTTTTTTTTTTATTGTTTTTTAAGGGTTTTGCATCAAATGCAGCTCCCACGCTAATGGAATGAACGTGCAATCAGAAAACCTAACGACAAATGGCGTTCAGTAGATCCGAATGCATTTGGGCTCTTCTCTTTTGTCATTTTTGACGTGAGGGCCAAATTTGTCATTCGTGTGTATACTTGTACATAATGTCAGGAAAAAATGCCTACATTTGTAGCTGCTGGCAATATTTTGTTTACACTTCTTAATTTATTTAAAGTTAATTAGTTCTAAGGAGATTGTATTAATAATTGGAAACATTTTCTTTTTAACTGTGAATGAACAAAATAAACCAGAAATTGCGATAATTAAGTCGTTTTTCTTTTTTTTTAGTTCTGATCTGAACAGATACTGAACTGATTGTATTCAGAGCGCTCTGATTGGTTTATGAAACACTTTGAATGCCCAGCTGTCAAATGGCTAAAACATTTATAATTTTATTAGTTTCTACGCGAAAAGAGAAGCCACACCCGCCATTTTGATTATTTTGAGAAAATGTTCCACAGGGATTTTTTTTACTCCGTTCGCGTACTTTCCGATCCAAAAACTATTCAATTGTCAAATATGACATGATGAGAGTAAAAAACTCTCAGAGAGCGAAAAATCTTAGCAAAAGTACGCGAATGAAAAGCGAGCCATTTCGAGCCAACTGTCGTTAACAAAAATTATAATGAACAAATTAAACTCGTGTGAAAACCAACAGACTCATATTAAGTTAAAAAGAATTGTTTTGGGAGAACATTCACACATCAGAGCATTTTCTTCAAGATAAAAAAATAAATAAAAAAAAATTTGGCGCAACAGCTCTTTAAGTGCCAGGGCCTAGCTTCTCGCAACCACTCATGTTGTGTGCGTTATATTTTTCACACGAATGAAAGGGACCTACAGTTTAGTGCCGAATCCGAACGGCGATTTGAGAAGCTTTTTCGTGACAACAATACTCTCGGATGTTTCTCAGACGCTCGCGAGAGGTGGGACCGTGAAAAAACTTTTTGGTATTTTCTGGGATTCGAACTTGGAACCTCACGCGTAGTGATCCGACACACTAACCACTTACGCCACGGCGCCCACTTTTCTTCAAGATACTTTGCATTTATTTTTTACTAGCAGATACCAACTTTGTCTGTGTGGTCTACAATAACTTTATGTGGGGCGGTTAAAGTTAGTGGTGTAAGTCATATTTAGCTTAAGAACTTAAGATTTGCACTGCTGTAACTTTTAACAATACATATCAGCTTTTCCTTTATCTCTCAAGTTTATGCTACCATATGTTGTTGAAGTAGTACACATACATACATACATACACATACATTTTCGATGGCCCGCTAATCCTTCATGAGGGTCGCGGGGGTAGGATGCTCAGGTGGACCCTCCATCCTTCTCGATCCCCCGCCATAAACTCAAACTCATCAGGAGGAATCCCTAGACGGCTCCAGGAGAGATGCCGGACTTGGTCCAACCATCTATTTCTAGACCTACCTGATGCCACGGCCACCATGGCACGTCTTGGAAGCCGATCTGGGGGCATACGCACTACGTGACCACACCATCGAAGATCGTTCCGTTCGGAGAAGTAGCTGCTAAACAGTGAGCGCCTCGCGTACTCTGGTGTTGCACACTCGATCCCTACGAGTTATTCCAGCAACACCGCGAAGGAATCCCATTTCAGCATATTGTACTCGCGATCTTATTCTTTCGGTCACTACCCAAATTTCATGACCATAGGTGAGAGTTGGAACATACACAGAGTTAAAAACCGATAGCTTAGCTTGAACACTAAGTTCAGCCTTCCTTACAACAGATTGGCCAAGCTCTCTCAAAATTGATCCAGCCTGACCAATTCTACAGTATAACTCGGCATTGCTCTTCGCATCACTCGTGAATAAGACCCCGATGTACTTAAACTTATCCACCTGCTTCAGTGGAACTCCACTAACATGCAGAGTGCACTGAATTGGTTTTTTGGAAACGACCATTACTTCTGACTTATTCACGTTGATTTTCATTCCAACACCATCACAAACGGCTACAAACCTTTCGAGTGCGCGCTGAAGTTCGGTTTGAGAGTACCCAAGGATGACCAAATCATCCGCAAAGAGCAGATGACTAATCCTTAGGTGTCCCACTTCGAAACATTCCCCGCCACGGCTGCGCTGCAACATCCAATCCATATATACAATGAAGAGGAGAGGTGACAAAACGCACCCCTGGCGGAGTCCAACGCCCACAGTGAAAGGTATTGATTTAACACCGTTTATCCGAACACAGCTTCTACAGTTTGTATATAAAGACTAAATCGACCTTAAGAGAGAACCATCAATCCCACGCTCCTGCAGAACACTCCAGAGTTTCTCTCGAGGAACCATATCATATGCTTTTTCCAAATCTACAAAACAAGTGTAGACAGATTTGGCATACTCCCAGGCCTTCTCGAGAACCATTCTGAGAGTGAACAACTTGTCGGTTGTGTTTCTACCGGGACGAAAACCGCACTGCTCATCCCCAAACTGTCCTCAACCACAGCTCTGGAACGTGTTTCTGGCACCTTAGCGAAGACTTTTCCAGGGAGACTTAAAAGAGATATACCCCTATAGTTGGCGCAATCTCTTTTTTTTAAAAGAGGAACTATCGCCCCCATTTGCCAATCACCAGGTGTTTCACCGCATTCCCAGGCCACTTTAATGACACGTGAGAGCCATTGAACTCTCTCTTTACCTAAAGACTTGTGCATTTCTGGCCGAATTTCATCCACACCAGCAGATTTGCCAACCTTTAACGCTTTGATCGCCAAAGTTACTTCCTCTACCGTTGGACTACTTTCCGCCCAACTCTGGACAATCAGTCTGTCATATTCGGTGCCCTGTTCGGGATTGAGCAATTCTGAAAAGTGCTCGCTCCATCACATCACAAACCATTCTCTTCAGACACGATGGTACCACAAAGAAATCGATCAGCGACTTCTGCTGAAGACTCTGACGGTACCATGTGTATTTGTGAATGTCTTTGTGCGGAAAGATAGTGTTCATGATGGATAAGCCATTTTCACAACAAAAATCGAACAACTTCTCTCCGTTCGCGTTTTGATCAGATCACCGTTCCTCCCAATCACACTCACCCATGTCATAACATCTACACCCACATGAGCATTGAAGTCACCCATCAGGACAAAAGAATCCATATCTGCAACCTTTTCAAGGGCAACATCAACTTCATCTAAGAAAGCTGCATACTCTGACTGAAGATTCGGTGCATACACCTGCACCAATGCCAGAGTTGATCTTTCAAGCTTGAGCTTTAAGATCGCAACTCTCCCTTCTAATGGTATCCACTCCAATACTCTGTCTGTCAACCTGGGACTTGTGAGTATCCCCACTCCCGCCTGAGCAGACATTGAGGGTACGACTCCTGACAGGAAGAGCTTCCACCCATCCAAAAGGTCCACAGTTTTAGAACCTCTCTGCTTTGTTGAAGAGACGCCAACTATATCTAGTCGACTTTTAACAGCCTCCCCAACAAGCTCAAGGTCCTTCCCTGTGAGCGAGAGACGTTCCATGTGCCTATCCTAAGTCGATGCTATTGTCGAAATTCAGAGAGTCCATCTGTACACCGATAGGGGTCCATCTGTGCCCCTATCGGTGCACAGCGCGCTCACCCATTGACTCCCGTAATGGTTCGCGAGACCATTGACAGGAAGCTCGTAGCCATTTCGGGGTTGACCCGGCCGGCTGCCGAGCGGGACAGGCCGACCACCAGATGCTCGCATACTGACACCCTTCAGGCCTGGCTCCAAAGGATGCCCTGGCTTACCAGGTTTGGCAATATCTGAGGCCGGTCGTTTTCTTCTTGTCATCATGGGGTGTGCGTGTTGTTTGCCATAACTGGATTGTATGGATGGGAATAACTGTTTAAGTTACCCCATCTACACATCCCCCCCCCCCACCACGAGGAGGTCAGCTGCCAGGGGGGCTTGTGGAAGTAGTAACATTTTAATTTACTTCACATTCTTATGCAACAGTTTGGCATGTGTAGTATTCGTTTCTGGACTTACACCCATATTTTTCAGAAATGACTTATACTAACATGAATTTAACCGCCGGATATGTATGTATTTAGCTAACAAAATGCACTTGTGCATACCTTATCTATAAATTTGAGCCCATAGGTAGGCAAGGAAATAAACCACTTACTTACTTGCAAGGCACTACAGTTTGGGGTGAGTCTGGGCCTCAACCAACAGGAAATTAATGTGTTTAATGTTTTTTTATAGTGCACCCAAAAGTATGTATGCAGTAGTTCTCAAACTTTCCGAATGTATAGTTTTATAATGCCTGGTTTTGTCTGTTTTTTGTTTTTAATCTCTGTGTATATTTCTCTTTATATCTTAATCCCTTTATGGAGTATCGTGATAACTCTTATTGGAGATAAGGACCAATATCCCAAGGTATAAAACGCCGAAGTTTTGTTAACATCTGTGATGTAGTTTCTGCGTGATACTTGCCCATTTCTAACCCTAGTTATCATTTTATTCTTCTTCTTCCTTTTATCAGCGAGGTTATGATCCGAAAATAAGGGATCATAACCCTCCCACTTCACTGCATTTCTACTGATCCGCCTGTGGGATTCGCCTAGTTATCACTTTATTATATGTATATAGATAGATATAGTTTCTATTGACTTTTTGAAATGGAATCAAAAACTCTTTGACTCATTTGGCAATCAGCATTCCACTTTGCACGTTCGTGCCGGCAGAAATTCTTCGAGCTTATCAATTTTTCTCTTTATCATGTTTGCTCAGTACGCGAATACACTTCGAGCACTTTAGAGCACCTTAAAGCGCTTTAGATCGTATACGCGAATGGACCTTTTCTGTCGGTTATTGTCAAATTGGCAGTTTTCATTGTCGGTTCAGACTGCCATATTTAAAAAATAAAAATTGAACTTTCATTTGTAACAGCTGGCGAGTTAAAACTACGCATTTATTGACAATGAATTGATATTAGTTTGAGCAATGAATAGAGATAGTGCAAACTCACTACAAACGTGCTGAAAATTTGTTTGAGACATTTTGCAAATTCGGTGCCAATTACAATCTCAGGGACCGATTTCTCGTCCAGCAATCTTCAATTTCATACAAGTAGACAAATTTGAACGTCTGGGTCAAATTAGTGATGCAAAGAGCTTAACCCGTGCTCAGCTATCCAGTTTATTCAAAACATTCTTGCTGAGGCTGAAAGTGTCGGAACAAATCCAGGTTCAATTATTACAAGATGTTCTATGAATTGAAGAAAATGTTGGAAAACGCGAAGGACAATTTCTTCAAAAGAATGACCATTTGCAAGAGATGCTCCAATTTGGCTGATATTGTTTTTCAACATAGTAATTTTGCATTTTGGGTAGATTTCCACAATCTCCTTAAGAAGATCCCAAAGGAAGAGTTTCTGTTTGTTGGAGGAGATTTGAATGGGCATGTCGGGAAATCAAACGAAGACTATGAAGACTGCCATGGAGGACTAGGATATGGCACCAGGAACCTTCCTGGTGAAGACATCCTAAGCATGTGCAAATCACACGGTCTTATCGTGTTAAATACCATGTTCATCAAACAAAGCCGACCTGATCACTTACAGTAGTGGTGGAGATGAAACTCAGATTGAGTACCATTTGGTAGCCAGTTTCATGAAGCCTCGGGTAAAAGATTGCAAAGTGATCCTAGGAGAGGCAATCGCTCGGCAACACCGTCTCCTGCTAACAGAAATTTTTATGAAAACACCGAAGAAAAGCAAATAAACAAGGGTCTCTGAGAAAATCTGGTGGTACAATCTGGACAAAGAAAAAGGCGAAGCTTCTGTTTCGTAATGAAAAATTACCTCTTTCACACCATCAACGGAGCTGAGGATGAAGAGTGCAGAGCACAAAATATGTGGGATTCCCTACAGCGAACTTGCTTAAAGAAGGCCAAATCACAGCTAGGAGCTTCAAAAGGCCACCATCAACACGCCAAAGAAACATGGTGGTGGAGTGATGAAGCTAAGAAAGTGATAAATGAGAAGAAAGCGGCTTTCAAAGCTTGGTCAAAGTGCCCCTCTAATAATAATGACGAAAAAGCTCGCCTCGAAATGGAATACAGATGCTACAAGAAAAAAGCGAAGAAGAAGTGCGCCCAGCTTCAAGCAGAGAGTCCGGAGGGCCTGTATCGGGAGCTGGAGAAAATATTTTCCCCGGTTGCTGATGCAAACCAGGCTATCCAGGAGCTGCAAAGACACAATATGAACAAGAGCGCCACTATCTTCAAAATAGCCGCCCAGAGAAGGAAGAATGCACAGGAGATTCGTTCGCCAAAGTTCATTAGCAATCTTCATGGCCAGCTTCTTGTGGATAACGACAAAATTCTGCAGAGGTGGCGGCAGTATTGTGAAGAGCTTTTAAATGAACAGTTTCCCCGGCTTTACTTTCCAAGAGCCACCCCTAACTGTGAAGAAATGCCCGACATTACAGTCGAAGAAGTTAGTGAGGCGGTCAAATACTCCAAAAAACGAAAGGCGGTTGGGCCAGACGAGATGCCCTCTGAGTTCTGGAAAAAGATGGGAGACGTCGGGATGGCTCAGAATTCTCATCTCCAAATTCGTGAGAGGTGATCCAATGCCGAATGAATGGAGGGAAAGTTACCTTCTCCCTGTATACAAAGGGAAGGGCGATACGCGAAACTGTGATAACTACCGTTCGATCAAGCTGATGTCACACACCATGAAGATCGTTGAGCGGGTATTAGGTGGCCGACTGCGAAAAATTATACGGCCATCTGATGATCAGTGCGGGTTTGTCTCGGGTAAATCAACCACAGATGCAATCGAAAGTATAAGGATCATAATCAATAATCATCGTGATTCCTTAAGGGATTTGCATATTGTATTGGTTGACTTTGAAAAGGCATTCGACAGACAACCACGAGATCTGATATGGGTGGCGCTAAGACATCGAGGGGTTCCAGAAACCTATGTACAGATGATCATGGACATGTACGAAGGAGTAAAGACAAGAGTAAGATGCCCCGCTGGAGTAACCGAAGAGTTCCCAATCAAAGTCGGGGTGCACCAGGGAAGCGTTTTAAGTACTTTGCTCTTTATTACAGTCCTTGATTATCTGCTTCAAGGTAAAGTGATGGACCCCAAGGTGCATCAGTTATTCTTTGGTGACGATGGAGCCATCATAAGTGAGGATCCTACATCCCTGCAACGAGCACTTGATGTGTGGGTGGACGTTTTGGAGGGAAATGGGTATCGCATTAGTTCAAAAAAGACAGAGTACTTGTGCTGCCCGTTCTCTGATCCACTCAGGCTTATTCCAGGCATTTATTTGAATGGAACAGTGTTTCCCAAGTGCGAAAAGTTCAAATATCTGGGATCTATGATCAATAGCAAAGCAACTTGTGATGACGACATCAATCATCGTGTAAGCGTAGGGTGGATGAAGTGGCGAGAAAATTCCGCTATCGTCTGTGACAGAAAAATGCCCCCTAAGTTGAAAGGAAGGCTCTACACCGCAGTTGTACGTCCAGCGCTCACATACGGTTCACAATGTTGGACGATGTACAAAAAGTATGAGAGTAAATTAACGGCAGCTGAGATGAAGATGCTTCGCATGACAGCAGGAGTGACCAAGCTTGATCGAATAAGAAGTTCGAAGATCCGTGGAAGCTTTCACATCAAGGAAACCATCGTACACAAATTAGAGCGCGACCGGCTCAGCTGGTATTGCCACGTTCAAAGAAGAGATCATTTGAACCCTGTTAAAAAGGCAATATCAATGCACGTTCCAAAGACATCGCGATGTAGGAAAGGCAGGCCTATAAACGCCTGGATCAGACAAATGCGACGACATCGGCATTTCATTGGCCTCAGTAACCGAGTGATCCAAAATCGGCAGGCCTGCCGATATTTTCTGAGGTCAAATAGGCGAACCCCACAGGCGGATCAGTAGAAATGCGGTGAAGTGGGAGGGTTATGATCCCTTGTTTTTGGATCATAGCCTCGCTGATAAAAGGAAGAAGAAGATTGTATTTCAACATAGTGAAAGCTTAGCTGAGACAATTCGCAAACTTGGTTCAATTTTCGGTCGGCGAAATGTACCAAATAAGTCGGACGTTTCATCAAGAAATTTGAGGAAACTGCGTTGGCGATTGATACAACTCCTCATGTTAATCAATGTAGTGTAAAGCCACTCGAGAATATCACTAGGGTGGAGGCAAGAGCGTCAATTCAGCATCGTTCTTTGCAACCATTTCAAAGAGCTCTCTCAATGAATGATGGTAAATTATTTTCAACTACACTCCATCAGATTCAACTTTTTTTTTATTAAAAGTAAACCCAAATCGCAGAGCACTCAGACTCTCCGGTCCATTGTTCTACCAGGCAGGAATCTTTCTTCGATGCAGTGGTTTAAAAAACCTAAATGTTATTCGTTTTCTTTTTATACTCGGGTGGCTGATAATTGCTGTTTCCTGCTGGAGCATGAACTTGCACACATTGGTTAACGAGCAAACGCACTATCCACTGCACCAAGATTAAACTTAATCAAGAGTTGAAACCTACTGAACCATATGGATCGTCGCTCGGCGATTCATCAGTTGGTTTTTCAAGCGGTATGAAGTGGACCATGTTTTTTGGGGAAAAATCTTTAGAGACAAGGCCCTTTTCTATCTTGACGAATTCGTAAATAATCAAAATGATATGATCTGTAGCTTGGAAAGTCCTAATGAGATTCTTGAGAGACAGATGCTAGTTCAAAAAGTTATTATTTGGTGCGATTTTTGATTCGGCCTGGTTAAAGGCCAATTTTTCCTCGAAAATCGGTCCAACAATGCGGTTAAAGCCGAAACATGCCATAGTAACTTTCTTTTGTATCAATTGGAAGGTAAGGACAACGGCAAAATATGGTTCCAACAGAACGGTGCCACATGATGACTTTACTGTCACAGAAGTTCCCACAGCGTTTAATCTCAAGATGGTCGGAGGTTAATTAGCCGCCCAGATCTTTTGATTTAACCACTTACAACTTCGATTTATGGGAACATCTTAAATTCATGGTCTATGAGAACAAGCTGAACACAACAGCTGAATTGAATAAATCCGGTGCATAATGCTGCATAATGTCTACTTTAACATTCAATACAAATTTGGGACAATTTAGTATACAAGACGATCAAAAACTGAGAATGTTTTTCTGTTCGCCCGGATCTGTGAGCCACAGAACAATTAGGTTTGATGCAAGGTCAGCATTTTTTGCCCTGGAAGAATGAGTTTCGAGAGAAAAGAGAACAAATAGAAAGCTGGGCACTCGAAAGGAGCCTTGACTGACAAAACACACAACAAAATTTGCAAACGTTCCCTATGCTGGGTACCAGATCATAGAAACATTTCAGGCAACTGCAAGGCCGATGAGTTAGCAAAAGACAATACCGGTCAGGATCTCTGCTCCTAATCTTGGGTTTACACTGGTCGATTTTGGCTGCGCGACTAGGCCATATGGGGAAAATCTGGAGCCAGTGGGTTCACAATTCGAAGCGAAATCAGAATTTCCATTCAAACCCCAAGGCCGATTTTGGAAAAAATATTTTTTTTTCTAAAGCGACTTTAAAGATTCATATTTGGGTTAGTTTAGACATAGATTATAAGAAGTCATGCAAAGTTTTCACGGGAAAATACGTATAGGGGTACTTTACGTATTGACCGGCTTCTGAAAATCGGCTGTTTCAAAGCGTCTTCTGAGTCGATTTAGTTCAATATGATAAGAAGTACACATAAACATGGCCGACTAATTTTTGGAAATTAGATTGAAATTCTTAATTAATCTTGATTAATTTGCAACCGAACAGCATATGATATAAGGGTGCAAGTACGTGCACGTGTACGTGCTCTGTACTCTGACCTGTACTTCATTTAAATAAAGTTCTACGAATTTAACGAATTTTATACTTTTACTCATAGTTTTGCAGAGAAAAGTGGGGCGTCCAGAATATATTTATTCCAAATGAATGTGTATGTATGTACAAATCTATGAAAATATAAGTCTATATGCTTTTGTAATTTCCACTTTATGCCTGGAATTCTTTAGAAAATATTTGAACATATATGTATGCATGCCTATTCGTATGTGCCCATCCATAAAACAGATAACCAATTCAATCAATATTGTATACGTACATATACATATAATGGAAATGTTTATTTTATTAACAAAACACTCCTCTAATCTGCCAGTTTGCTTGGCAGATCTATTCATCGCATCTGAATAACTCAGCTTTTACATTCATCAATTTCAATTTGAATTCATTCAAAACAAACCCAGTCGTTCGCTATTCAAAACAACTTCATCGCCATGTAAAAGCAAATCAATTAGAAGACTATTAATCCGTTTCCAGCTTCATGGCCTAACTATTAACGCTTTAAAGACCACTTTAGTAGTGTCTATAAAATATGCGTGTAATAAAAAATTAAAATCAACAGAAAAACAAAAACATCCCCAAAACTCCAATCATTATGTACAGGCCATGCTAAGGAGCTGATCAAGACGCACATTTGCACGTCGTTGTGCCCAACCATACACAATTAGCCATACTCGACTTGGGGTTTAATTGAAGAACGGCACGCCGGCCGGCCTGTCGCCGCTACCGCTTCAAAGGCGTCCAATCGCCAGGTTAGCTGCCAACAAAATTAATCGAATACCAATCACAGTAATTGAGTTTCGTAGTTGGTCATATTTTACAACTGCATGCATGCTGTGGCCGTTGCAGGAGACTCAGGACCGTCGCCGATAAAATTGTCACGAACACGGACACGTAACACCTTATCGGCAGTTAGGCTTGCCTATAATGCGATGGTTAATTGAAAGTATTAAGCGTTACTTCGTGCGAAAGGAGATTCGTTGGGCATTGAATGTGAAAAATTATGTATGCGGCTATATCTGAGGGAATTTTTTTCTTCTTTTGGGAATTTAGCTGAAAATGGTAAGATGTTTAAATACGGAATGATAACGTCGTGTTACATTGCTTGTATTTTCATACAACATCGCTACGAATAACCATTACCAGATGTAAAGTGCTTCTCCACAAGGAAGTGCTCGTATGTAGATGTTATAACATCATGCACATAGAGCTGATGTCACTGTGAGTGCCGATTAAATAAAGTGTTCAATTGGGTCCCACAAACCTGCAAATCATTCTGAGATTGCAAAAGATGTTGCCTTCTTTGAAATTCTGTTACACATAAAGTAAAGATTTCCCAAATCTTGGTGTACTAAGTTGTTGTATATGTCATAGGTTAGGTTAGGTTGAAGTGGCTGCCAGCTAAGAATCGCCAACACACTTAGACCAATAATAGGTCCATTGTAATACCACATGGATTATGGAGAAAATCTCTCTGCTTACTCGCTAAAACCATTTTGAGCTTTTCATGAAGCGTGGCTCTTAATATCAATATCTATCTGGTCGCCTAAATCGTTGTAATAGGGGTCTCCTAAGTGAAGCTTCCTTCTACGGGAGAGAGATGGGCAGAAACAAAGAAGGTGAAGAATAGTTTCTTCCTCTTCTTCATTCATGCAGCTTCTACAAAAGTCGTTCGCAAAAAGACCTAGCCTTGTAGCATGCTTGCCTATTAGACAGTGTCCAGTGATGACACATATTATAGAGCCGATATGCAATCTATTGAGAGAAATCAAATTCTTAAAACGTTTAAGATCCAGCTTCCAGAAGTTCTTATCAACATTTAGACGTGGGATGGTGTAGTCCGTGTTTTCGGGACAGATTTTGAATTTACTCAGAATGGAAGCGTGGCCAAATTCTTTTCTTGACCACTGTTGAGCTGCATTCGCTGCCATTTGCTTGCTAAAAATAACGATTGGTATTAAATGAAATAAAATGTCCAGTGCCACAGTGGAAGTTGTACGTAGTGCTCCGCTTATCCATAGACAAGCTGTAGGCTGGACTTTGCTTAGATAATCGCAATTTATAGCTTTCTCTAAGCTTGTACACCAGACAATCACCCCGTATATAAGTACCGGTCTAATGACCGACATGTAGAGCCAATGAGTGATTCGAAGTTGTAAACCCTTTTTGCAAGAGAAAAGTGCTACGGTAGCTTTCTTTACTCTTTCTTGAATATTAGGTTTCCAGCTTAATTTCTTATCCAGGATAAGACCCAAATATTTTGCTGTGTCAGAGAAAGTTAAGCTGATACCATTGAGAGAAGGAGTGTCGACTAACGGAATTTTATATTTCCTAGAGAAGAGTACTAGTTCAGTTTTGTGGAGGTTTACACCCAGACCACACCGAACCGCGCATCTAGTCAGCTTGTTTAATGCTTTTTGAAGAAGTTCTTTTAGAGTATTTAAGTGCTTTGCCGAGACAGCTAAAGCAACATCATCTGCATAAGCGATTGTCGTGCATCCTTCGCCTTCCATAATTATCAATAGTTCATTGATCACCAAATTCCACAAAAATGGGGATAGAACACCACCTGCCGAAGTGCCTCTACTGACAGACATTTTAGTAGGCGTCCCACCTAGCTTAGAGTTGATAATCCGACCATTGAGCAGTAGATCATTCATCAGATCTGATAGTGCATCTGCTATCGCTGATGCATTGACATTGTTGAAATGGCAACCATTGTATACTTCTTATGAAACAGGGAATATTCAATATTATGCAGCAGTGAGTGTAATGCCGTCTCCACTGATTTGCCTTTTCAATATGCATGTTGGGCCGCCGACAGTAGTTTCTTATCAATACTGTTGCGTAAATGGCTATCAGTCAGTCGTTCTAATGTTTTTAGGAGGAATGATGATAGACTAATAGGTCTGAAATCTTTTGGATTTGTGTGAGAGGATTTACCCGCTTTGGGTATGAAGACAACTTTAACTTCTCTCCATATCTTTGGGATATATACCAGATCTAGAGAACTTTTTAAAATTGTCTCAAGCACCGGTAAGATTATGTCCGATGACTTCTGTAACTAGCCAGGTATTATGCCGTCTGGTCCCGCAGACTTATATGGTTTGAAGCTGTGTAGTACCCACTGAAGTTTGCTCTGTGAAATCAATTTTGAGGAGTTGGTTATTTATGCAGATGGTCTGCAAACCATGTTGTTTTTTATATTTTTTTTTAGCCAAGTGCTGTGTTTTTTTTTTTTTTAAAAAAACCTTAACCTTTCAAATTACGACTACCTAAAACTATGTAAGCCGGCCATGACTATTAAATGCAATAATAGACGACCCGCTCCGCCTACGTTACAGGCTAACCCGGATTAGGGGGAAACGACGACGGCATTCCCTCTTCTTCTCTAAGCCACCAAAATTGGTCATGCTGCCTACTAACGTCTTCAATGTCGCGGACTGAAACCGCTCTACAAAACCGGAGACGCTCTTCACTACTCAGTGCGATGTCTCGGTCGTAGTTGAGTCGCCTATCCACAGCTGTTCTGGCGACGTGGAAGATTAGCGGCACCGCTAACTTATCCTGGATCAGACCTCTCTGATCAAGATATAGGAACGCTTCTGGTGGGATAAAGCCGTTGAGGCGCACACTCTCGTGATAGAGATTGTTGGGGTAATAAGCCCCAAAGATCAGGCTATTCATCGAAGTCATTGCTCTTGCAATGTGTCTTCGAATCATCTTGATCAAGAAATCTAACTACACTTCGACTCCCAAGTGGCTGTCCGTGCTGTCCCACGATAGAGAACTTTCGCCAATTCTTTCCGGTGTCCCAAAAGGCCCCAGACAACGGCGTTCTGAACAGGATGGTCTCCGACTTCTGAAAGTTAATCTTGAACTTCCAGTCGTCGCAGTATCTCTTGATCTTATCGAAGTCACGCTGCAAGAGTATTGCAATTACCGCAATCTTAGGCCCTGATCTGTACGCGACCAAATCGTCTGCGTACGCTATGGCATGGTGAAGTGAACCTATGAGATCGCTCGTGTAAATATTGAAAAGGATCGGCGAATTGACCGCGCCCTGTTGCAGACCATTTTTTACTTCAAAAGTTCCAGCAGACGTCACATTGCCATTCTTCACAATGAACTTCTTACTGGTGAGCATGTCATAAAGTATGTATAGCAGTGGTTTACTTATGCCCAGCCTGCTCAACTTGTAGAAGAGTCCCTCTAACCATACGGTATCGAAGGCCTTCTCCAAGTTAATCAGGCAGGCACCCGTGCATTGCTTCTTGCTTTTGTTCCATTGGATATCCGATACCAGTTTGGACGCCGCATTTATGCTATCATGCCCCGCCTTGAAACCGAATTGATTATCCCGAATTATGTGCATGTCCTCAACCCACTTAGTCATGATGTTCGGAAGTAGACTTATCGACCGGAGATTCCCCGGATTGGAACTATCTTTATCCCTTTTGGGAATGGGCTGCACCACCGCTTTTTTCCAATGCGCTGGATAATGGACATTATTCATTGCATTATTAAACACGATGGTGTAAATGTTCACCGCTTCTGGAGGAAGATGTCCAAGCACAATGTTGGGTATACCATCGATTTCCACGGATTTTTTTTTTCCTCAGTGATTCGAAGATCGCTTGGAGCTCTGCCTTCGAAATGAACCGGGGATGTACCCTTTCATCGGCGACGGCATTGTTTGCCATATACCATATCTTTCATTGAACACGGTGAAACCAGTGTTCTCAGATCGCCAGTGCTCTGTGTCATTTCGAAGGTAGAAGTTGTGCACAAGGACCCGATTCTCCAGGTCGTGGTTCGGGCAAACACTATCAATCACCTTATACACGTCCTGAAAAGTCGCTCCTATAGCCTCTACCTTCTCCTGCGGATCTTCGATCACACAGGAATTGTCATCCTGAGCTGCGTTATCTGGATCTATACCTGCTGTCACTAGTATTTGTACATTGTTCGTAGTTCGGGGGATTTTAAGACGCCGAAGATCGTTTTGATTATTCCTCCGAAAGATCTTGTTTATTTTCGGGAACATACTCGGGTTGTTGGATTTTACAGTGCAAATTTACAGAAAGGCTGTAATTTTCTTTAATTAATTTCGATAGATTTTTAATCAACGACTTCAGCGTCCTAACCTCCTCCGAGTTCTGTCTGTCAGTAAACTGTCTGTACAAGGTTTTTAATCTCGACAGCAGTCTACTTTTGTGTTGGTGCAGTGCGTCAATCGTTGCATTGCGGTATATGTCCACGTTGTCAGTGTGTTTATACCGAGGTATCGTACTGTCCATCGTTCGTTTTATTGTCTCGTCCATTTCTTTTAGATATCTATCAATCTCCTCGTTTGACAGATTCCTATTAGATGGCAGGTTGAGCAAGTTCGAGGAGAGTGCTCTCGTCAACTGTCTTGAGAAGCGAGTCCAACGCGTTCTACTGTAATTGTAGGCGTACAATTGGACAAACTCCTCCAATTCCGCGATTTCGTTGGGAATCGTTATTTCGGCACTGAGTCCGCAATGGTCACTGTCATACACAAAAGTGTGTAAGCAGTTTATCGTTGTATAGTTGTAACCGTTGTATAGTTGTAACCGTACGTCGAATAGCAGGAAAATATTGTACTTTAAGGCATGCATTAATAATGGGCGCCATTTTCATTTCGTTAACTATCATTTCGTTTTGATTACAGTAATTTTTATTCACGTTGCAAAAGTTCTTTTGTCTTTCTTTTTACTTTGTTTGGCGATCAGTTCTTTACACGATTATATTGCATTTCTTCTTGTGCTTTTTACTACTTCTGTATTTTCGTTAAGTGGTCTATGTTTTACCAAGGCTAAATTTATCTCGTAAAATGGTTATTTCGCGTTTTCTCTCTATGTAGATCTATTGCTTTGTAATTAGTTATTTTGTTGCGGTTGACTTAGACTTACAGAAGGCTGTGCAAACCGCCCATAACAAAATCGGCCTAATTGAAAAAATGAACAATCGTCGAAAAAAAAACAGAACACTTTTTGGGCGAATATTCACTTTCATTTTAGGTGTTTACGCATTTTTATATGTTGGGCTATTCTCATAGTGAAGGATCGCTCAAAATGCCAAAAGTGAAAATACGCATGTCACAATGTTATGCCCAAACGTTTTTAAGCAATTCTTTGCAACGCACGTCCAAACAAAAAGACGACCATGGACCAAAATGAATACCGTTAGCGGAGCGTCGAATAGACTTAGCCCCAGGCGCCTACCGGACAGTTATTGGCATATCCTTAGCGGAGCGACGAAGTCGCGTGAGCGCCTAAACCCCTCCGGAAAGCGAAGTTTAAATAAATGAATCGTGCGAAGTGCGCCACCTACTCACTGTTGACCCGCACAGAACTGTCCTCGAATAAACTTAGCCCCAGGCGGCTGCCTGACAGTTGTTGACATACCATTAGCGGAGCGACGAAGTCGCGTTAGCGGCTAAGCTCCTCCGGAAAGCTGAGTGTAAGGAAATGAATCGCGCGAAGCGCCCCACCTATCAACTGTTGGCCCGCACAAAACTGTCCTCGAATAGACTTAGCTCCAGGAAAAAAGAAAAATGAAATAATAGCAAAGTGTTTGAAGCTAAAATGAACATATTCATATCAATATAAAAACAAAATTATCTATAGCGAAACAGTCTAAAATGAAATTATGATAATTGGAACTAATTATAAAAGTAAATAAAAATTTGAGGAACAATCAAATACGGAATGAGCTGAATATGAACTATTAACAAAAGTAAATGAAAATTTGAGTTATCGTTTATCAAAACAAACTTAATGCGAAATAATAAATCGAAATAACAGAAATCAAGATAAAAAATGCGAGTTGTACCATACCCATTAGTACTATAGGTGAGGAATTTTACTCCCTCCTTCGGTAAATTCTTAAGATATATATTTCTTATTTGATCGACTCCTCCTGTTTTCTTAATGATCAAATTACTTAGGAAGAAATTAGTGTCTAATTCGGTTACAAATTCATTTGGTGGAGTTTCATAGGTAACCATATTAAAAACCTGCAGGGCATTCTCTATGAGACCATTTGTGGTTGCATCCCCTAAATGCTGTGATACAATATGATTTTGAGAAAAATTAAAGGCAAGTGCGTCCGCTTTTCGGTATCTGTAAGGTATATTGATATTGGGACCACTTTTAAGCAGTGGCGTAGCGTGGGTTGGGGCCGCCCGGGTAGACCCAATTTATGCCGCCTCTAGTAACTTTTTCACACACTAAAAAAAAAAAAAACCTTTGTCTACGGTTTCAACCAGTTATACCTACACATATATAGGTATAACTGGTAAAATGTCTCTTCAAAATTTTGTCAACTGTTGTTCGTACTACATTCTAGCAAGTAAAGCAAAAATGTCAAATGCCGCTAGGGGTATGTCAAAATTGTCCAATATTGGTTACTTTCCGATTTCCCAATCTCTAAGCAGATAAAAATTACTTACCTCAGAATATCAAATAAACAACGACAATTCCCATTAAACTTTAATTATCTAAATTAAAATTCATCAGAAAAACAGGATTCGATTATTTTTTGTAATTTATTTTGCATTTATTTATTTTTTTCTTTAGCTTGTTAAAATTTTTAATTTAAGTACATTAAATTAATTTTTTGAATTAATGACATTAAATTATTTTTGTTTATTAATTAATTAAATTCATAAATAAATAAATAAGTAATTTCATAACTAAAATTTGTTTAAAAAAATAATTTTTAAATAAAAGGATTAAAGCATTTAATTTAGTTTTAAGTAAAAGGGAAAAAAGTTATATAGGTAGGTACATAATGCAGGTACATACATATGTAATTAATTTCTTTTATATACAAGAAACTTTTTTATTTTTCTATAAAAACTTCTTTAAAATTTTATTTTCCTACTTTTCATCAGGGAAAATCTCTTATTATTCTTTCAGTATCGATGGTCTCTGTGATTTCCTGCTCTATAGCCATAATACCCAGACTAGATAGCCTTAGAATGCTCATTGTGGACCTTAAATCATTTTTAATAAGCTTAAATTTTGAGAAACTCCTCTTACAGCCGGCATTACTTATAGCAATTGCGAGAAAAAGACGAAGCATTATTGTTATGTTAGGCAGACTAACTCCCAGTCTAAACTGTAATATATATTTTTATAGTTCGAGTGGGCTTTTATTGGCGAGTTCATTTGTTTTGCCTGAAGAAGATATAATTGCTCTTAACCGTACGCGTTCGATCTCAAATTCATCCTAATCAATGTCATCCTCATGAGGTGCAACATCTGAATTGCTTTCATAGTTTTTATCTAAGAGTTTGGCTGGGGTGAGAAAGTCGAACTTTGTAGCCAAATTCTTGATAAAATGTAGCTACATACTAGGGAGCAGCGTTCATTGGATTTTGTTGTTAAGCAACACAAGGAATGCTGGTAAACTTTGTAAATAAATTCGTTGGACTGAAAAAAGAATCAGTTTTGTAAATTTTATACATTTAAAAAAAATGTTAACCGCTCCAAATTGCACCCCCTAGCAAAGTGCCGCCCGAGACCTGTGCCCCCTTGCCACCCTCGCTACGTCACTGCTTTTAAGACACGGTATTTCGCTTAAATATTAATTTGGAATCAAACCGACTGAAAACAGGCAATTTTCAAAAACCAATCCGGTATCGTTATTCAAACTTTTGGATAAAAACCTGGTGCGCCATCTGGTAGCATATCCCTTCTAATATAAAATTAAATTTATATTTCGTTTGTCACAGGCTGCATGAAAACTGGGTGGACGGATTATAATAATTTTTTTTATTGATTTAAACATCTAATGGAGCAGGTTCTTACAAAACTCTGTATTCGGTGTTGAGACGGAAAAGAGACTAAGAAACTAAGAAACACAAATAACATAAACTTCAACTTTGTCGATATTTCGTTTTGGCGTTTTGAGCTTTCAAAGATACAAATTTGAAGCTCAAAATTATGTTACTACGTTATTTGGAAGCTGATCAATATTAAAAAAAAAAGTAATATTTTTTCTTGATCATGATCTCAAATCTGCATTTAGTGGTGATATGATATTTATTTTATATTCTTCTTTCGATGTTTCTTTTCTATCTTTAAGAGCAGAGCCGATTGGATGACGGAAGAGGAATAACACTCTTCGTGTTTTGATGGGTTGTGTGCGTGTTTGTGTGTGCTCTGGTGGGGATTCCCACTGGGGTAGTTATAATTGAGTTTAATAGTTTTTTTGTTTTAAAAGCGGTAGGCGGGCGAAGCAGGGCGAAGCAAGGCGAGCACAGGTCAGCTAGTGCCTAATACATATAATTCAAATATGAAAAATTGAGAAAATTTTAATTTGAATTTTTTTAAAAATCTAGGTGAAATAATTTTAATTTCGGTAGTAGAATAGAAGTAGAATACGAAAACGATTTTTTTGGTTAAGGTCTGGAGTCATTCCGGACTGCACTGCCATCTATCTAAGAAGAGTAAAACCAAACCATCCAAATGTCTTCTGTGTGTCTTTCAAAGAAAATATTAACAAAAAATGACAGTGATCGTGGAAATTACAAAAATCATTCCATTCATCTGTGTACTTATCTGACCGAGATCTAATGAAATTCTAAATTCGACGTTCATCAATTAACATCGACTTGTAGTGTATTTGTGTCATTATTTTCCGTTCAAGAAAACTAATCGCTATAATAAATTTGCATGTCAATTCAAAGAGTACCAAGAGGTACTACAAAGTAAGTTGTCATTAAGCCGATGATATCACAATGCTGATCTAAGATTGATAATGATTCTGAATAATATTAATAATAATTAACGTAATGGCTTTCAATTACTTGCTGAAATGAGAATACTCGTGCAATTAATACTTTGAATACATTTCAAAACAGAGCAGTTAAAAATAAGTACCTCTTTAACAAGCTGTCATACTCATGATTGGTTTGACAATATGTTTCCGCCATTAATAACAGTGGGTCGCTCTAAATTAAGGCCGAATATATTTCCATTGTACAAAACCTATGCAGCGGTAATAAAGAACTAACTAATGATGTTCGATAACCATGTGTAGGTGCCTGCTCATACCAATCAACTGAAAGTAATTAAACGAATCTCCTAAGTGGCTAGGAAATTAGGCCCAAAACATGGCCAATAATTCACAGCAACACATACTCGTATACATATATCAAAGGAAACAAGTGCTTAAGGTTTTCCTTTCTTCCTCTTGGAAATAAATTATCTTACAAAACTTTGCTATAGATACTCATTGGCTTTCGTGTTCGAATAAAGTTCAATATTAGAGGGGAACTTTGATCGTAGTAACCAACTCCGAATATCCATCCATATGTGCCCTCCAGCTGTGTGTTACTAAACTAATTCCAAGAAATTCCCTCATTACTCCTCAATAAATCTCGCACACATATATATTCGTATTTGTATCTCCAGTACACCTACTTCACTCTAATTGCTTCCACAACAAACAGGCACAGTCCTACTAAATCGTTGTAGGCCAGTCTCTCTACCAAATGAAATGTATTTCGCGTCTTTATGACATTCTCATGCAATTATAATGATTAAATAGCAAGACATTCAATGGTAAAGGGTACCGAGGTATTATTATATAGACCAACCGAGGCCTTACCTTGGCCCAAAGTTCAAGGTCTATTTAAACCACCCAAGCCCCCTTGAGCGAACAAGTGGGTAAAATATCTGTATAACACAATCAGTTGTTGCTCTGACAGTTGTAAACTTTCTCGGCACTCATTAATTAGTTTCTGGTTGTGGGGGCCCGCCGCTGCCACCGTTCGGTTCGTCGTGCCTTGGTTGCGGATTTTATTGCATGGCGGTGAAGTTGATTTCCATTTTATTGCACAGAAAAGAAAACTTTTGGCAAATTTTTACATGAAATCAAATAACAAGTGTATTGGATTTTTTTTTTTTTTTTTGTCCCCCCCCCCACTATGCGCGCCGCCACTGTCATAACGATGACGGTAATTTCATAGAGTTTCACAATTCCTTTCAATTTTTTTGTTTGTGTATTCCTATGGAATGGAGGTATCTTTGTTATTATATAGTTGAGTGCATGATTGCAGGTAATCATGGTAAAATTTCAGGAAATGGGTTCCTGTCTTGAGAATGACAATCGTCAACACAATGACATTGAATGGGATTCCTTGCAAGCAAAACAAGAAATCATGTTGTTTCGATTTGAGTGTTTAGTTGCATGTCCACTATGCAGCCTTAAATGCTCAAGGCTATAGCAACCGGGAACGGGAAAAACTATACCAACCCGTCAGGCATTTATTATGATTGTTTTACTATTGTACACAAGTCATTGTGTGGGTGGATGGTGGTGGAGGAAAGTTAGCAATGGACACATTTCAAGTATTTGCATAGCCTTGAGGCGGCGAAACCAAACTTAAAATGAATTACAAATCGATTATGGTTAATTCTGATTTTGTTTGGAAAACTTCTTCGCAGTGTGTATAGTATTTGGAAAGTTTCGCTTCTTGACTTTGTTTTCTGTTTACACACGCTACACGTAATCCCAAGGATATCGCTGTCTTTTTTCCGGGAAACGCAGAAAGAATTATACTGAGGGTGGGTTTGTGAAGTTTTCCATGTGATATACATACGCTTTCGCGAGATATTACTTTTTGTCATGATATGGAGTATAAGTATTGGATTGTATTGTTTGCCTTAATTACTTGGGGGATTAACATGGATTGCGGGGGCGTTTGTTCCTGGTATGTGGGGTCAAAGTCAACCACACGTTATAATTGCCTGAATAATAAAGTGCTTTTATTTGGTTCGAGAGATATACACTACAAAATCCTTTGGATCGTTGTTGTACATCGATTGATTTATGGTCAATATTTTACAAAGCTGATGTAAAATATTATATTTCATTATTTTGATTATAGAATTATCATACTTTCGGTTGTTGTGGGTGACTTTGTATTTAAAATGCATTAAGTTTTTGTAATTTAATTTTGATGCAAAATGCCATTGATAAGCTACTCGTGAACTGGTTGTATACCTTATATAAAAATGTTTACAATGGATTTTTGTAGATGTTTGAACTATGGGCCTGTTTTTTTATTAAGATTCGCCCCAGGTCGACCCAGGTTTGTTTGCCAACTCCCAGATGTGCCAAAAAACCTGAGTTTTCCGTTCTCAAAAAACACAATGGAACGGTAATTTTTTTTTTTTTTTTCGTGGGTAGGTGAAAATCTTCATGAGACACTATGAGACCGTGTACTCATAGTAGTGTCAGATTTCTACTGACTAAAAACATCCTTCCCTTCGTTTTGTTTACTACGACTAAGTTAGACCTTATCAAGTAGTTTAAGCTTCAGAAGAGAATATTCGCGTGAGGCAGGTAGATTTTCAATAAAAGCACCTGCTGAAACCGTCATGACATGCGGCTTTTTGTCTTATTGCGCTAATTCGAACGGTTTCGTTCCTTGAAGTCGGCGCGTAAGATTTGTCACATCCAAAGTTTGGAGTATGGCACAGTTGCAATGGCCATGAAGACGAATACGAAGCTTGCGAGCGAAGTTTTTTATTTCGTCCTCCACGGTAGCTATCCCTAAGTCTCTGTGGATATCATTGTTTCTGATATACCAGGGAGCGTTCACGATTATTCTTATAATTTTATTTTGGAATGATTGTATGAGATTCCTATTGCTTGGTTTGGTACAACCCCAGAGTTGTATACCGTACGTTCACACGGGTTTAAGCACTTGCTTATACAGAATCAGTTTGTTATATACGCTTAGTTTGGAATATCTTCCAATTAGCCAATACATTTCTCAAAGTCGATTTACGACTTCGTCACGTTTCTTTTTAACGTGAGGTTTCCATTTAAGTTTCGCGTCTAGTGTCATTCTCAGATATTTAGCTTCGTTTGCATGCGGTATTTGTACCGAGTTAAAAAAAACGGGAAGGTTGATTATTTTCTTGTAAGTGAAGTTAACATGCGTCGATTTGGTCTCGTTAAGAACAATGCGCCAAGTTTTTGTCCACTCACAGATTTTATCCAAGGCTCGTTGGAGTTTTATGGTTGCTGACTCGATTGAACTTTCCGTTGCCAGAATAGCCGTATCAGTCAGAATATTCAGTCCCGTGCTTCACACGAAAAAGTCTGTTTTTAAGGTATGATTCTAAGATCTTATGAAGTTGCTCCGGAAGGATTCGTCTTAGCTTATAATTCAATCCATCGTGCCAAACCCTGTCGAAGGCTTGAGATACGTCAAGAAAAGCGCTAGAACAAATCTTTTTCTCCTCAAGGGCTTTTTCAATTTTGTCGGTTATTCTATAAACCTGGTCAATTGTGGAATGCTTGATTCTGAACCCGAATTGGTGGTCAGGTATTAGGCGCCTCTCTTCAATGACCGGAAGAATCCGTTTCAGTAGGAGTTTTTCAAATACCTTCGATATTATTGGTAGTAGCGATATCGGTCTGTACGATTTTTTGTCATTTGGAGATTTCCCCGGTTTCGGAACCATTATGACTTCTGCGACTTTCCATTGATTTGGAACGTATAATAATCTAATAGAAGCATTTATTAAATAAAGCAATTTTAATAGTGCCTTTTTTGGTAATTCCTTGAGGATTTGTCCGGTTATTAAATCTTAGCCAGGAGCTTTATTATTTTTCAGGTTTTTTATTGCCTGGCAAAGTTCTATAAATGACACACTTTTTATTCTAAGGTTGTCAGATGTCGTAGTCGTACCGGTAAAATCGTCTACCAATGTTTCTTCATCAAATGGCTTAAAAGTCTCTTCTAAGTACTCGGCAAATAGCTTTCCTCTACTTTCGCAAAATTTGAAGATACTCCTTTTGCTATGAAGAAGTCTATTAGGTCCGGCGTTTTTGCTGTATCAGAGGGTCAATACGTCGGTTTCCCCGTCGAATAGAAATCAACCCCGAATTGCATACCGGCTTCGTACAGAAGTCTGCCTTTCCGTGAATTGGATCTGGAACCCCAAAAGGTGTGTTTTGCGTTGAAATCGCCACCTATAAGGAAATTCGGTCCAAGTGAGTCAAGGAGACGTACAAAGTCGTTACTTCTAAACGTGCATTGCGGAGGACAATAAGTGGACGCGATGGTGAAATACGAGTGCCTATTCTTAACTCGAACTGAACTTGTTTGCATTGTATCGATTTCAATCGTCGTATTTATGGAGTGCTCAATTCAGTCTTTAATGAATAAGGAGGATCCGCCTCTAGCTCTTCCGGAAGGGTGGTATGCGTGATAAGCACGATACCCTCTTATTTTTACTCCGGATTCCTTTATCAAATGAGTTTCAGAGATCAAGCAAATGTCAATGTTGTCATTCCGTAAGAATACTTCTAATTCGGCGTTTTTTTGTAGAAGGCCGTTTGCGTTCCATGCTAAAACTTTTAGTAACTGATTCATATTCATATGGGAGTTCTTTTTTGGCGAGGTTTTAACTCGAGCTTGCTCAATTTATCAAATATGACTTTGTTGACCTTCGTTTGCTCCTCAAGTTTCGTAAGAATTATAGAAAAGACTTTGGAGACTGGGTCTACCGTAACACCGCTTTGCTTGTTTTCTAGCGCCGCAGCTTGAGCATATGTAAGCGTCTCTGGAGATTGTGGCTTTTCCTTTGATTTTGCCGAAGGAACCTTACTTTGCTCGACTCTCGTCTTAATTTTGACGTGTTTAATGACGGTCGTTACCCTTGGCTTAGCAATTTCACGACTATTTTTAACCAGTTCTGCGTTCTGGCGTTGAATATTTTGGAACGGTCATTAGCATATTTGGCCAATACCAACTTATTTTTCAATCTGGACTTGATTTCCATATTTGCAGCGTAAGGTCATTGGATAACATATGAATATTCTAAGACAAGAAATTTGTCTTTTATTTCCGTGATATGAAAAATGGATGGTAACCACCAAAACCAAATGCCGGTTTTACTTTCCTTACCCAAGAAATACCTGGATTGACTTCAGAGCGATTTAAAAGCGACCCGATGTTCTAAAAAAAAACAGAGAGTTGTGTTGTTTATGCGGATGAATTCGCTAGATGGAGTCAATGGTGGCGTCTATAGTTCCAGTTACGTTGAACTCAGTGAACACTTTGCCCGAGGAGCTTCGACGCATTCTGTTCAAAGGTCGGTAAGGAATTTCCAATATTAATCAGCCTTTAACTGGCCAAAAGTAGCGCTCACTCTCCCGTAGTGGCCTACTGGCACCTGTGTAACTGGCCGCCCAGGTTGGAGTTGTGCCGTCAGAATAACTTTTTTACCATGTAAAAAAAAAACACTGGTTCAGAAACAACCATAAGCCTTGGATAAGGAAGATTAACTATTGACGACCTCAGCAAACGAAATAAAGACAACAACCTTCGGATATGTACATGGAATGTTCTAACTCATAACAGACCACGTGCAGCCGAACAATTAGCAATGCCCTAGACTGCTATAAAGCGGACATAACCGCAATCCAGGAAGTGCGATACGATTGACCGGGCAAAAAGAGGATGAAAAACTGCGACACCTACTACGGTGATTGTTATAGAGACAACAAGCTGCGCTTATTTGGATGCGGATTTGATATACGCAGCAGACTTAGGGAAAAAGTCTTAAGCTCCGACATGTGAGCGAGCTTATTATGACAATCCGGTCCAAGGTTAAATTCGCTAACATAAGCCTGATATATGCTCATGCCCCCACGAAACAAAAGGACCCTGCCACAAAAGATTGCTAACGTTAAAATCCTATTGGGTGATTTTAACGCCAAAATAGGAAATGTGGACGTCTTTGGTAGGGCAGTCGGTAAACATAGCCTTCACGACGCAAACGTCTTAAAATGCACTAAGGCTGATTGATTTGACATGACTGTAGCAAGCACATGGTTTCCTCATCTCAATATTCATAAGCAGACATGGAGGTCCAATGATCATGTAACGATCAACCAAGTTGATCATATTGTTGACCCAAGACATGCCTCTAGTATTCTGGATGTCCAGACCTTTCGAGCGGCCAACATAGACTTGGATCATTACCTTATTCTAGCCAAGGTACGCATGCGGATTTCCCAAACTGAGCAAAAAAGGAGAATCACTGTGAGAAAATTTAACGTCGAAAAGCTACAATCGCAAGAGACCACCAGAGTCTTCGCTGAACGCGTTTCCCGAAATCTCTCAATCACATCTATGGCGCCCGCTAGCAATAACTGCTGAAGACCAGTGGCAATGCTGTCAACATGTCATAAGAAACCCCGCGACTGATGGGTTTCGTTCGACCAATACCGTGAAACCCCTGGTTTGACAAAGAATGCCGACGAGCGCATGCAGCAAAATAAGAGATATATAAAGTGGCCGCAAGGAAAGAAGAGAGCTGCTTGTGGCTGATTGGCCCTTATCAGAGTGGTTTCAGGCCAGGAAAATCCACCCTCGATCAAATCTTCACATTTTGGCAGATACTGGAGAAAACCCAAGAAGTGCAAATCGATACTCGTCACCTCTTTATCAATTTCAAGGCTGCTTTTTATAGCATCTATAGAGAAGAGCTGTACAGAACCATGTCTAGTTTTCACCTCCCTGTCAAAGTTCATCTGAGCAGGATGACAATGAAAAACGCTCGCTGCTCCATCAAGGTCGGTAATGACCACACCGAGACCTTTGATGTCAAAAAAGGTTTTAGACAAGGTGACGCGCTGTCATGTGACTTCCTTAATATTGTACTTGAACAGATTGTGCAAAACTCGCAAGCCAACACCAGAGGCACAATCTATCAAAAGTTCGTAAAACTGTTTGCATACGCCGGCGATATAGACATTATTGAAAAAACTCAGCGGGCTGTCACTGTCATTGTGGGCGCCGTGGCGTAAGTGGTTAGTGTCTCGGATCACTACGCATGAGGTTCCAAGTTCGAATCCCAGAAAATACCAAAAAGTTTTTTCACGGTCGCACCTCTCGCGAGCGTCTGACAAACATCCGAGAGTATTGTTGTCACGAAAAAGCTTCTCAAAATCACCGTTCGGATTCGGCATTAAACTGTAGGTCCCTTCCATTCGTGTGAAAAATATAACGCACACAACATGAGTGGTTGCGAGAAGCTAGGCCCTGGCACTTTAAAGAGCTGTTGCGCCAAATATTTGTATTTGTATTTTGCTGTCACCTGTGCGTTTGCAAATATTGAAGCAGAAGCGGCCAAAATGGGTTTAGCAATAAACGAAGGCAAATCCAAGTACACCGACAAATTAGACAGAACGTCACAGTGGGTAACTACAACATCAAACTAGTAAGGGACCAATCGCTGTTTTGTTGGACTAATAAGGCAGTTCAACAGTAAATCCCTATCTCGAACAACTAAGGGGACTCTATATAAGACTCTGATCATCCCAATCCTGCTTTGGGCTTTATTAAAAAGAAAAATTCGGTCCCATTTGCATTGACGTGTTTGGAGGAGAAGATTCAATGAGAAACTATACGAGCTGTACAACGACATCGACGTTGGCTGGGAAATGTAGAGCGAATGAACATCAATGCTCCAGCCTGCAGAGTTTTGGAATCTAACCGGAGGGAAAAAGCAGGACCTCGTCGCCCTGATGCGCTCAGTTCAAGAGGACTACGATCAACTTGCGCAACTGGAGGCAATTAGCTTAAGACCGAGCTAAATGGAGATGCGTGTTGGTTGAGACCCAGGTTCATCCCGAACTGTTAGCGCCACCTAAGTAAGTAAGTTGTTCGCGGATTAACATAGGCTATATATAATCAAGTTTTAATAAAATTGTCTGAAAGAAAAAGTATTTCGTTACATTTTCGTTATTGTCTGCATGGCGTGTGTGCATATACATATATCTGATTTTGCTGAATTGAGCATCGACGTTTACTATCATTAGAGCTGTTTAATAAATTACCTGAGGCTCTAGTTCTTGTCCGTCTGTGATTCTAAGGACAAGTCTGTATCGAAATGAACGCTACTTCCGTTTTCTGTAGGTTAGGTTAGGTTAGGTAGATGGATGCCTTGTGACAAGGAGTCACTGCTCACTCAGACCAACAATACGGGTCCATTGTGCCCAATCATTTAACCCTGGAAACGCTGTAAAGAAAATCCGCCGTTAGAACCACCCAGAAATTGATATGAATCTCAGGAGGTCCGCTAGCTCAACTCTACCCAAGTCCTCCAGCTCCGAGAAGAAGTAACTACCAAGAGTCCTCATTCTTCTGACGGATAGGGCAGGACAGTCACACAGAAGGTGACGAACAGATTCAATTTCTTCTTCGTCCCTGCAACTTCTGCAATAGTCATTATGCAGCACACCGAGTCGGTCCGCGTGAACGCCAATGGTACAATGTCCGGTAATTATGCCAGAAATGACCCGTGCGTTATAACGACTAAGTCTTACCAGAGAGGTTGATCTCTTCTTGCTGTAGGCCGGCCATAGCGCCCTGGCCGTTGCGCATGTTTCCAGATGAGCAAAGCGTCTGTTTGCTTGACCGGTGGCTTCATCCTCTATTTTTTTTCCGCAATGAACTGATTGGGGTTGCTACAGAGGGGAGGGCCCGCGATAAGTGCAGCGCCGACCCTTTCGTAGCAAGCTCGTCAGCCCTTTCGTTACCTTCGATATCCATATGCCCTGGTACCCAGCAGAGGGTCACCGCATTGGCTCTAGATATCTCGTTTAAGAGTGATTTACAGCTTCTCACGAGCCTCGACCTAACTACGGCAGAGTCCAGAGCCTTAACGGCTGCCTGGCTGTCTATATAGACAGTGATCGTTTTACCAACGATATTACTCTCCCGTATAATTTCAGCAGCCTGTATGATGGCTGCGACCTCGGCCTGGAAGACGCTGCAGTCGTCGTTTATTCTAAAGGAGCGGTTTATTCCTAGGGCCTCACAATAAACTCCGGCTCCCGTGCCAACGTCCATCTTAGAACCGTCGGTATAGAGAGCCAACTCCTTTTTCTTTATGGTTCTTCTATTCTTCCAGTATATTCTATCGGGAATTCTTGTAGTAAATCTCCTTTCGAATGCTAGCATCGGGTTCATGTGATCAGTTCCCGTCAATCCGCTGGTGATCCCCCATCGGGACAGAATGGAGGCATGGCCGTAAAGGCTTGATGACCACAACTGGCCTTCTCTCAGTCTTGCAGCGGTTTTAGCCGCCAGACTGCTGCAGTATATGTCAAGCGGAATGAAACTAAGCATGGTTTCCATTGCCGCCGTTGGTGTTGTTCTTATTGATCCCATGACTCCGATGCACGCCGCCCTCTGGATTTTGGTGATGTTTGGAAGTTTTCTGTAACAAACACTGCAGTAAATACTGCTAACTTTCATTTCTTCGGACAGGCCTCCCATTGTACTTCTATGAATTATGGTAATGCCTGAGTCTCGCTAGTTTTTTAGTTCTACGAGTACTGTTGATTGTCTGTACATTCAGTATGCAGACCCAACAATCGTTGTTCTTATTAAGTACACTAAATACTTGGCTAAGGATCATTTAGTTGCCGAAGTACCGTGCTGCAGACTTAACTCGCTGTTCGCTCATTTGCGGTTTTGGACATTGACTTGCAAAGGAAACTATACCAGTGTTTTTGACGCAAGGAGATGGATTTACGCATGCGACAGCAGCATCGGCCTTAAGGATACAATTATTATCGGTGGCGAACCACAGGACTCTATGCTGGGTCTGCTGCTGTAGAATATTATATATCTCTATGCGACGGCATTTCACGTCTTTGAGTACCTAAGGGGATTAAAGTAGATGAATAGGCAAATAAGGTCTAATCGCCCCATAATAATTTAGTCAGAGGATGTTTTACGCCACAAGTAAAAGTTTATTCCTTTTTGCAGACGGCAATCGTGCACAAGTGGTGACGACTCATTACCTACTGTATACAGTTCTTCTCTTAACGCTGAGACTGCTAAGTTGTTGGCATAAACACAACCCAATAACGTATATCAACGTATAAATATACTATTCTATGAAATATGACGCCACGCAAAGCGATTATCTTTTCAAACATTTGAAATGTTTATTCGAATATATAAACTCTAACGTAGTGTACCTAATTCTGACGAAGAATGAAAGATGGCAGCTCTTGCACAGATTCCAAGATAGAGTGAAATTCCAAGTTTTTGTTTTTTTTTTTTGTTAAGAAAAAAAAAATATTGTACAGAAATATTGATTTGCTATTGGAGAGATGCCAAGTATTCTAGTTATATGCTAGTATCTGCACCATCCCCAATCACCCTTCACATCCACATTTTATCAATAAAATTCTAGTTTTCTCCTTCTTTCTGCTTTCAGGTTAATTGAATAAAATGGACCCATTAATAGCAACCATGGACCAGAGTAGCATAGGAAATAAAAACAAAAAAATAACCAGCGGGCCAAATACAAAAGAACAAAGTTCGAAAGTACTGCACAAAACAGACCAAGAATCAACTAGTCCCATAATCTTATCCCCCTTGAATGTGGTGCCATCGTCCTTTGAGGAGTTCCCACTGAAGAATAATCGCTTCTCGGGGCAAAACCATCGTCGCTCGAACAATCATCGGGAGTATGATGACCTAAGGAGTCGCGACACACAGAAACAACAGCAGCCTCACGGTGATAATGATGATGGCTACGACGACAACAAAGACGTTGTCGTTGTCATGGAATTTAATAGAAAGGATGTCGCCAGTAAAAATCACGATTCGAACATAACTGAAACGATGGAGAATCTTTCCATCGACGAGGGTATTAAGTTGAACAATCCGAACCAAAGTAAACGTTGTGGTAGTAAGGAATCAGAAGGTACTTCAATTCCAAGTCAAACACCACCATACCCCAGTGCACCACATCGAACCACCACCACTTCCACCACCACCACTCCAACATCCTCCACCAACATAATACCGAAGAATCGTGATCTCTCTGAAGCATGCCACCATCAACAACCATCCTCATTACCCATTGTAGCTCTTCCACAGGCATCCAATGGTGGAGGAGAATTACGTATTCGTGTAGTGGGTCATGGAACAACAGGAACTATGCAACAACGTCGTCAACCGCCTATTATCAAGGCACAGTCATTGGACTTTGCCTGTGACGATGATGTCGCCGATCAGGTTCACCCCCACCAACTCCAGAATAGCCATTATTTGTTTCAACACAGCCACCACCACCACCATCACAACCACCACCGTAACTACCTTCATAATCAGCACCTTCATCACCTTCACCATTCCTCTCACCATCCGTCGTCGGGCAGGAAACAGAAAACAATAAATAAAGGTTGCTCTCTAGATAATCAACGATCAGAAGACGAGGATGGTTCACAAAATACCGAAGTCATTGGCACCCCGACCACAGAAGATGTTGACGCTGATGTAGATGAAGATGACGACGAGGAGTTGGCCGTCAAGCGTGCACCAACTTTGATGACAAATTCCTTAAGAAGTCATACTCTGGATGGCGATACGCCCTCCTCACACCATCGCCCTCGTGGCAGTTTTGATAGTACATCATCTACTGGTGATACAACAGACAACTCGCAACAGACAGACGTTGTGCGTTTGACATCACCTCAACCGAGGCAGCATAACCTGGCGAAAGGAGTCCTTCCAAAGGTTCAATCACTCGAGTCTCGACCAATCTATCCGAATGTGCCATATAGTCCGTATGCTAGTCCATATGGAAGTCCACGAAGTAACCGAAGGAGAACTCCGCTAAGGGAATCCCGAAGGATATCGATTGAGCAATCAGGCAGCTTCCTACAACTGAATCAGTACAAGCTCATGGATCAAATTGGCCAGGTAAGTTTGAATCTTAATCGGTCACCATCAGCCGTGACATCTCTCTTTATCCAGGGCTCCTATGGCTTGGTGAAACTGGCTTACTCCGAAGAAGATTCCACACACTACGCTATGAAAATTCTGTCAAAACGCCGTCTTCTGCGAAAAGCCGGCCTGATGAGTCGTGGTCCAAAGAAAACCACATCACCTCTGGATAGAGTCTATCGCGAAATCGCTGTGCTGAAAAAGTTAGATCACCCGAATGTCGTGAAGCTGGTAGAGGTGCTGGACGATCCGCTTGAGGATTCACTATACCTTGTCTTTGAGCTGGTGAAGCAAGGTGAAGTACTGGGCATTCCAACCGATAAGCCGCTGACAGAAGAACGCGCCTGGAGCGTGTTTCGGGACGCTGTACAGGGATTAGAATATTGTAAGTAGACTTTTTAAAAATTATTTTCCTTTTTCATCAGTCGATCAATGACTTCATTCCTGTACCCAGTCGTAAGTGAATTGCTCCAAGGTCTTCCATGTTGAGACGGCTGATATTCTCTGTGATCTGCTCTGCCGCTGTTGTAGGTACTGTTGTGGTATCTGTGGTATCTAGATAGATAGATAGATTTTTATTTCGTACATAAATTTACAAAAAAGTTTTGTTACCACACATTTTACAATACAGAGATATGATAATTTTTATCTTTCTTCTGAAACATTATTTGATAGGCAATTAAAATGAAAAAGTGAAATGAATAATAATGATGCTGAAGGAAAAATACAAACAAAAACCTTCAATTGAAATAGAAAAAAAAAAGAAAAAAAAAGAATAATAAATAAATAAATAAATAAATAAATATATAAAATAAATAAATAATTTAAAAAATAAATAAATAATTTAATAAATAAATAAATAAGTAAATAAATAAATAAACAAGTATAAATCAAAAAAATAATGACTAGATAATAACTAAATAAGTAAATAACGAACTACATACATAAATAAATAAATAACATTTAAACAAAAAAAGTAGATATGTATATAAATAAATAACAAATGTATAAATAAATAAATTAATATGTAACAAAAATGAATAAATAAATAAATAAATAATTTGATTAAATAAATAAATAAATAAATAAATGAATTAATTACTAAATAATATATACAAAAACAAAAAAAAAAAATAGCATTAATACTATTATTAATAATAATAAATTTTATTAACAAAAGTGACATGTATAAATACAAAAAAATAAAACATAACAACAGTATCATGCTTGTCAACTATTGAGTTGAACATAATTAGTTTTTAAATTATTTACAAGAGGATTATCAGCAAAATCACAGCGGTCTAAGAAACGTTGATTAAGTTTTTGAATTCTATCGAAGATCAATTCAACATTCGCTTTATCGTGGACATCCTGAGTCGAGTGATGCCATGGTAAGTTAAGCGCCATTTTTAATATCTTATTTTGAGATACCTGTAATTTTTTAATATGGCACATTGCACAACTTCCCCATACTTGGCATCCATATAACATAATTGATTGAAAAATTACTTTATGGATAATTATTTTGTTTTGATTCGAGAGCAGATACTTTCGATTTATTAAGGGATACAACATCTTCACTGCAATCGAAATTTTCTTCAGGGTATTTGCAATATGCGTACCAAAAGTCAACTTGCTGTCCAAATATACCCCTAAATATCTGACAGAAGGTTGCCAGCGAATGTGATTACCATTAACCTCTAACTGTCTACTAGGAAGGTAGCAAGCTTTTCTTTTCCTAGTGAAAAAGATGGCTTGTATTTTTTCCTCGTTCAATTTTATTTTCCATTTATTGTAATATCCCTCTAATATTATCATCGCATTTTTTAGATTCCTCTCAATGTCAAGAGCGAATTCATGAGATGATAAAATTGCAGTATCGTCGGCAAAGATAGCTGCTTCACAATTAGGTAAAGATGGAAAGTCGGATGTGTATAGGTTATATAAAACAGGCCCAAGAACTGATCCTTGGGGAACACCTGAGTGAAAGTAGACTATGTTAGAGACACCACTATTAACGTGCACTTTAAAACAACGATTTGACAAGAAACTGCGGACAATTTTACAGATATAAGGGGGAAAGTTGAAATTGATCATTTTATATATAAGTCCGTCATGCCAAACAGCATCAAACGCTTTCTCAATATCAAGCAGGATCATTCCAGTCGATTTGCCTATTGAACGGTTTCTTTTAACATGATTGCAAATTCTAAGCACTTGATGAGATGTGTTGTGAAAGCGTCTAAAGCCAAACTGTTCCTTAGGATACAAGTCGTTATCGGAAATATGTTTTACAATTTTTTCTTTTAGGACCTTTTCGTAAATTTTACTGAGGCTGCTAAGTAAACTAATTTGCCTATAACTATCAGTCTTTTCAGGAGACTTACCAATTTTTATAATTGGAACGACCTTGGCAATTTTCCATGCATCAGGAAAGTATTTCATTTTTATGCAAGCATTTATAATGAAGGTCATCATTCTATACCCACACTTGGGCATTTGCTTAATGTAAATATTTTTTATTGAGTCGAGACCTCCAGCTTTTCGAATTCGTAATTCTTCGACAAAAAATTCTGTGTCTTCCACGCTGATGTAGGCATTTGAAGATGGTTGGTTGGTATTATTTTCCAACAAATTTTGGATGGCGCTATTTACATAGGAATTTGTATTCACATCTCCTAAATTTGATGAGACAACGTGATTCTTAGTAAAGGTGCTTGCAAGAGCATTAGCTTTATCTAAATCCGTAGAATAAGTATTTGTCGAGTCATTGAGGAAGGGAAGTTGCCTGTGTCTATTCTTTATCACCTTTGCAATGTTCCAGAACGGTTTTGCGTTTTTTTCGAGTGAACTTAATTTCTTATTCCACTCGTTATTGCGATGGTCAGAGATATGTTTACATATTAATTTGTTTAGGTGAGAAACGTGATAACTATAGTAAGACTGACGATATCTTTGCCATAGTCTCCGGTAAGTGTTTCTTAGCTTAATAATATCCAGAATAAACGAGGGAAGCTTAACAGGAAAAACTTTTTTAGGAACTTTGGGAACACTCTTGTCAACGGCGTCTAAAATATTCTCAGTAAATATAGTGACCATAGAATCAACATCTTCTTTACAGCTAATATTTTCTAAATTATTTGGGATGTTTCGGAGGTTTGAAGTTAATTCAGACCGAAAACGATCCCAATTTGCATATTTTAAGTCTTGTATATATTGCACTTTTCTTATCCCGGATCTTAAAAGTCGGCAGATAACCGGGTTATGATCCGAACTTAGTTCATTCAAAGTAATAGGTTGTGTAACACAATTACAAACATTAGTAATAAATAAGTCTAGGACAGAAGGACAACGACGAGAACCAGGAAAAAACGTTGGACTAGGAGGGTACAATACAGATATTGGTAAAGTAAGAGATAGACTTGACAATATATTTCCCCACGCATTAGGTCTTAAGCAACCCCAGTCTCTATGCCTACAATTAAAATCTCCACCAATTATGAATTCACCATTAAGTGTAAACAATTTACGGAGATCATTTTTAAGTCCTATCCTTTTATCGTTTGTTATTCTGCCATGGACTCCGAATTGACCGCAGGTGCTACGTCAGTCCCTTTGGGGTTCCAGCAAAATGCTCGTCGATGAAGAAGGGTATAACTTCACCCCTGCCTTCTCCACAACTGCTTGTCGACTTCACGACCAAATCGAAATCATCACCTTTAATCCCCAAAATTCTATAGGAAAATGTGTTAACTCCAACACTACTTCTCACAACCGCTTATAGAAAATCTACCACGAGTATCTAAAACTCGTAATAATACCAATCCACAATACATAATTATTATCTTAGGATATGAAATCTTATTTTAAGTGATAACAATCCAACAGAATTTTCAGTTTTCTTTAAATATGAATATAAATGATTTAGCACGATCGTTTAAAATTTGGACGGGCTTAAGCTGACCTCGAAATGGTGATCGAGTGTCATCCGAGTTTACAAAACAAATTTTACATTTTTTCGTCTCCATTCTTCCCGATTTTCCTGATATTAAATATTACCAATCTTTCATTTTTCCAAAAAATAATAAATTGTCATCAACCAGGTGCACTTTTTTTAAATCTTTTATTATTGGGAGCAGTGTAAGCAGTTTATATAGCTGATATATCGCCGTTTCCACAAATATGTATGCAAGTATCTTATAATACTCCTAACCTTGTTCACTTTATAATACTTACTTACTTACTTAGATGGTCCGGGGTGGACCTGGGCCCCAACCAACAAACCTCTCCAGCCAGCACGGTTACGAGCCAGCTGCATCCAGTTGCGCACGCCAAGTTCGTTGAGGTCCCACTCCACTTTTTTGCGCCACCTATTGCGAGGTCGTTCTCTACTGCGCCGTCCGTCCGGGGTAGATCCGAAGACTTTCTTAGCGGGAACGTTGGGCTCCATCCGCTCTAAATGACCTAGCCATCTTAGTCGCTGTATGTGAACTCTTCTGGCTAAGTCGATGTCCTTGTACAGACCGTATAGTTCGGCATTGTACCTTCTCCTCCACTCACCGTCTATGCAGACGGGACCAAAGATCGCTCGAAGAACTTTTCTCTCGAAATAAACAAGGGCATCCTCATCCGGTTTTGTCAAAGCCCATGCCTTTGCGCCATACAGCAGGACTGGGATGATTAATGTCTTATAAAGAGTTACCTTAGTAGTTCGAGATAGGGCTTTGCTACTCAATTGCCGTTTTAGCCCATAGAAACAACGATTGGCAAGAGTAATTCTCCGTGTGATCTCCCTACTGATGTCATTTGCGGAGCTGACCATAGAGCCTAGGTAGACAAAATCCTTTACTACCTCAAAATTGTATCTGTCTATTGTGGCGTTCTGTCCAAGACCCCGATGTTGGGTGTCCTTTTTTGTAGACATCATATATTTTGTTTTGCTTTCATTGACCGCTAGACTCATCTTTGCTGCCTCGGTCTCAATACTCGTAAATGCCCCATGCCCGCGTACTAACTACGACAAAGTTTCGCCATGCCGCAAAGTCGATTAGCCTGAGTGCGTTGCCGGATGTGCTGTCGTGCAGGCTGTGCTTTCCGACCACGCTACTAAAGACTTCCTCTCTTCCTAGCTTTGCGTTAAAGTCGCCTAGGATAATTTAAACGTCGTGGCTAGGGCATTGCTCATACGTCTTGTCCAAGAGCTGGTAGAAGTCATCCTTTGTCGCGTCGTCCTTCTCCTCGTGAGGAGCGTGAACGCATATTAGGCTAATGTTGGCAAATTTAGCCTTGATACGGATAGTCATGAGGCGCTCGTTCACATGGCGGAAACTCAAGACTTCTTGCCTAAGTCTACCTCCAATGACAAGTCCGCACCCGAATAGACGCTGTCCTTTTTGTCTGTAGCAATCGCCGTGGTAGATGTCGCAGTTTTTCATACTCCTTTTGCCCGGCCCATCCCATCGCACTTCTTGGATGGCGGTAATGTCTGCTTTGAGACACTCTAGGGCCTCCGCAAGTTGTTCGGCTGCACGTGGTTTTTAGAGGGACATAACATTCCATGTGCAGACACGAAGATCGTTGTCCTTTTTACGTTTGCATGGGTCGTCAACAGTAAGATCATCCGTATCCGAGGCTGTTGCTTGCTTCGTAACCAACGTTTTTTTACGTGGTAGGGAAGTTAACCCGACGGCACAACCCCCAACCTGGATGGCCAGATCCTTTTTTTGTACCCCTAGGGCAAGAGACCGGATACACCGATGTCAGAAACCCACTTCGGGGATATGAGCGCTGCCGTTGGCCCATTAAGGGTTCATCCGCCACCATCTCTTTTTCAATACCCTGACGTAGTATTGAAAATCCTTACAGACCTCAGCTCCAAATATGTCGAAGTAGCTCCGGTAAGGTATTCGCTGGTCTGTAGACGTCACCGTTGATTCCATCGAGAGAATTCATCCGCCGCACGTCGTCCTTCTGAGGACCTCTTGCTAGACTTCTGAGACGCATATTTCAGCCAATCAGGTCAACAAGAGATGCCTCGTCCGGTTAGACATATGCGCGCTGAAGTTCACCCAGATGTGCTTACGCAGGTCTGAGTGTTCAGCTGCACATACCATATATCGTCAGACTCAGCATACGCTCATCGTTAGTTCACTATCAGATAGCTATCCAGCGGGCACCGCGTGGAGGTGATGATGCGATTTTGCCCACCATCATCATCACTTTATAATAGCCCACCACAAATTTTTCTTAATGTCTTAGAATAGAAACCTCCCTTTTATCCTGTTTCGGTAGGAACACAGCTCTTGTTTACCTTCACCGGGATTTCGTCTAAGAACGAAAATCATTTTTTAAGTGATTTTTTAAGTGATATATAAGTCCCATTGAATTGAACCTGACAATGTGCCATCCGATGTTGTGGAGTAAAATCTCGCTCTCAGCAATCTGCTGTGATCAACTCAAGAGGAAAATATCGACCAAAGGTTTTTCAGATTATCCCTACATATTACTAAAATAGACTACAATAACATCGACACATCCTTGTGTTTGAAAAGTCTTTAAGATTTATTTTCGCAATCGCAATGCATTCCCGTAGTTTTACTCAAATTTCCTCTGCCGAGTCCATAATTTGACAGTTTATACATTTTTTTATTTGAAAAAGTACATATACGAGTACGTCTATAACTTCGTTTTATTTCGTGAACCAAGTGTCACTCTATGTAGTCATTGTACAATAAAATTCCTGAACATAAAGTTTACCCAATAAAAAAAAAAACAAAGTTAAGCTCGTTATGGTTTAAGCCAACAACTTGGTGACATAATACTGAGAGAAACGATGTGAAATACAACACAACAGTCAAATTAATCCAAAAATTTCATTTTGAATTTATGGATTTATGTATACGAGTATTTGTATTGTTTCCGAACGACTCGTTTTGCTTATAGATCAGGTTTTGACCTATATTTCAAGTCGTGGAATGTATTACAAAAATCAAACGAGAAATGTTTGTTTGGTAGACATGAATATCAGCATTACACAGAGGAGTGTTTACAAAATTTATAGACAACAGTTGACTGAATTATTTGTTATATGTGCGATAGGTACCCTTGTTTGGATGCAGTAAGACCTGAACAGACCGCTGTATAATATAAATTTGGGGTAACAGCGTATTAAGTGAGTAGGCCTAGCTTCTCGCAATCACTCGTGTTGAGCGCGTTATATATTTTGCACGAATGGAAGGGACCTACTGGTTTTTGTCGTATCCGAAGGGCATTTTTGTTGAGAAGCTTTCTCATGACCACAAATACTCGGATGCTGTCAAACGATGGTCAGAGATGGGGCTGTGAAAAAAACTATTTTTTTTCTGTTTTCTGGGATTCTAACATGGAATCTCACGCGCAGAAGTCCGACACACTAACCATTGGGCAATGGCGTCCACACAGACTGACCGCTGGCTATACCTTATATGTCTGCTCGCTTAATGCTAGACGTATTAATAACAAAATTGGCAAAATGTGGCTCATGGAACATACTCCCGAGAATATACCTACCTATAGTCTATGGCACAATGGTAGAATACATCGTATAAGTGGTCGCGTTGCAATTTTTTATTTTTATTTGTTTTTATAAATTTCTCTCAGGAAAGTCAGCTGAGCCAGCGCCCCAAGATTCTTTCAGATGTCTGTTGATTCTGGGCTTAAGTTGTTGCAGATTATAGTTTTCTGGAAATATTTCACCTGGGAGTGAATTCCAAAGATTGATGGCCTGTAAAAAATTTAATTTCGATAGAATGATGTTCTTGCGGTTGCCAGGTGAACATGAAAGTTGTGTGCGCTAGTGGCCTGCCTGGCGTTGAAAGTTCGAGTTTCTAGGGATCATTCTGTTGAGATTTTTGAACCACTGCCATTGAAGTATCTGTAGCACAGGCATATATCTACCACCTGCTTCGGTGAGCCACCGATATTACGATTACAACAATATTAAGCGAACTGCTCGCCTCTAGATGCTGTCAAGTAGATTAAGATAGTGTTTTTCGGCCGAGCTCCAAGTATGAGAGCAGTACTCAAGCCCCGGTCTTACTTGTGCTTTGTACAAAAGAAGAAGTTGCGACGGTGTTAAGTACTTCTCTGCTCTGAAAAGGTAACTTAACTTCATGGAGCTGATTTTGTGATGTTGGATATGTGGTCATGCCATGTTATTAGTTTACTATAACAACCAAGTTAATGCATGGTTATCCATTTGAAGCTGGGGAACAACAGATGTATATTTTCTGGAAAAAGTTGTGGGTTGTGTTTTCTTTTCGCGTTGAACTCCCCATTGCAAGATTTTCTGCAGATCTTCGTTAATTGTGCGGAGTCATAGTCTCTGACTATGAGCTACTGGCACTCACGAATATGTTTGTGCAAGATGCTATTAGAGTGCTGTGGATACACTTAGAACCTTACTTCAGCTACATTTCCCAAGCTCATCTCTTAACACATCTCATGTGTACTCGAACAGGGTTTATGTGGACAGGAGAGTTAATAGTTTATCTGGAAAAATATTCAGTCCAGAGAAAGTTGAATGGGCGGTAGGCACATTCAAACCTTTTAAAGCCCCCGGCGGTGACGGTCTGTTTCCAGCACTTCTCCAAAAGTCAATTGACCTCATCCTGCCGGGATTGACAGCTTTATTTAGAGCCAGCTACAATTGAGGATACATACCACCCACCTGGAGACAGGTTAATGTGGTCTTTATGCCCAAGCCGGGCAATAGGCCTAGCGAGCTGCCTAAATCATACAGACCTATAAGTCTAACATCATTCGTCCTTAAGACAATGGAGAGACTCATAGATATCCATATTAGAGACCGGTTAGATCTGTCTAACCCTCTGCACTCGAATCAGTACGCATACAGGAAAGGCAAATCTACAGTAGGAGCCCTTCATTATCTCGTCAAAAAGATAGAGGGAACACTCAGTTCAAGGGAGATAACCTTGTGTGCATTTCTTGATATCGAGGGCGCATTTGATAACACTGGTTACGACTCGATCGCAAGGGCGATCAGTAGCAGAGGTATTGAAGAATCGACCAACCAATGGATCAGGGCCATGCTGGTAAGTCGATTCATTACTTCCTCCTCTGTGGGAGTATCGGTGTCCATAAGTGCAGCCAAAGGCTGTCCTTAAGGAGCAGTTCTTTCCCCCCTGTTATGGTCTATAGTCATCGACAACTTGTTAGTAGATCTTCACAGATCAGGCTACACCACCGTCGGTTATGCTGATGACTTGGCAGTTTTTATCAGAGGTAAACACAGCACGACAATTTCCAATGTCATGCAAAGTGCAATATCTCAAGTTGTAGAATGGTGTAACAAAGAAGGACTTTCCATCAATTCTAGTAAAACCGTTCTAGTGCCGTTTACAAGGAAGACACAGGTCAACCTTGAACCTATCACAATCAAAGGCACCACACTAGTTTATTCCAGCGAGGTCAAATATCTTGGTGTTATTCTTGACAAACGACTTAATTGAAATTCACATATCAAGTCCGCCACTGAGCGGCTACTAGAGCACTGTGGGCCAGCAACGCCTATACGGCAGAACTTGGGGTCTCTCTCCTAAGATGATACATTGGTTTTACATAATGATGGTTAGACCCATTATCACATACGCGGCCATCGTCTGGTGGCCAAAAACTCTCCAGCAGATAACGGCAAACAAGTTGCAGAAGTTGCAAAGAATTGCCTATCTTGGCATTACAGGTGCGATGCGCACCTGCCCTACGACGGCTCTGAAAGCTATTATTGGGCCTACACCCTTACCAATCTTCATTAGGAAGATGGCTGCTAGATATGCCATCAGGCTGCAGCTATATCACGAGTATAAACCAGGTGACTTTATGGGACATTTAAAGATACTCAACTCAATCCCCAAAAGAGACATGTTTTGCACTTTACCAGATATTATGGTCAGGCAACACTGCGTTGGTAGGCTATTCGAGGTTGAAATATTGGACCGCGAAAACTGGTCCAATGGTGCTCCAACACTGGACCCTAGAAGTCTGGTTTGGTTCACCGACGGTTCGAAGATGGATTCTGGAGTTGGAGCTGGGGTTTTTGGACCCAACACAAAGATTTCGGTACCTATGGGTACGACTCCTACTGTGTTTCAGGCTGAAATCCATGCCATTGAGATTTGCGCCAGACACAATCTCCGCAAGGGGATCAAAGGCGCTAGAATACATATCTTCTCAGATAGCCAAGCAGCACTTATGGCACTGTCGTCCAACCAAATGGACTCCAGAACCGTGAAATGCTGCTACGATGCATTACAAGACCTTGCCAAATACAACAGGGTAAAACTCGGTTGGGTACCCGGACACCAAGGGATTGTGGGCAACAAATCTGCAGATAAGCTTGCTAGGGCTGGCTCGGAATCTGTGTTCATAGGTCCTGAACCTTATTGTGGCGTCAATTGGGTGACAGCTACAACGCTGATTAACGAATGGGAAAACAAACTTCGTCTAGACCACTGGACTAGTGGGCCAGGTCTAAGACAATCCAAACGATTAATCAAGCCTTACTCCTATAAGGAAATCCTTAACTTAGATAGGGAAAGCATTAAGAAGCTTGTGAGCTTTCTTACTGGCCATTGCGACTTGAGATACCACATTAACAAGATGAACCTGTGCCAAGAGAAGGACTGTCGGTTCTGTTTAGAGGAGGATGAAACTTCCGAACACATTCTTTGTGAATGCCCGGCACTACACTGGTTAAGGAAACGTATTCTCCACAAGGAGATACTTACTTCAGTGGAACTGAAATGCTCCGCTACTAAGGACATACTTACTTTCATAAGGGAGGTAGTACGCCTGTTAGATTAACTCCAACCCTCCGATACAATAGATCTTTCAGGTCGCAGTGTCGTTGCCACGCGGGCATGGGTTGTACAGTAGAGTGCTGTCATCGATGAAACTAAAAATCTTATTATTTGTTGATCGTGGTAGCCAACCTCAGATGGACTAGGCTAACAAACCGTGTCATATCTAGAAAGATGTGGCCAAACTATAACAAAATAAAAACAACCGACTTCCTAACCACAACGCCTAAAGACATCGCCAGAATAACAGAAACCACCACGGGTCACTGGCCTATTGGGGACCATGCAGTTAAACTAGGCATCCCACACAACACACACTGTCGCAGTTGCAATGTCGCAACTGAAAAAGAAACTACTTTTTATGCGCCTGTCCAGCACTAGCTAGCACCAGACAACGAGCTTTAGGAAAATCATTTTTCAATTCCCCTAAGGTAGTCTCAGAGAAAAACCTTAAAGATTTAATAATCTTCTTAAACTCCATAGGTTGGATCTAGAGACTCCCCACCAACACACTTTCACATCCGAGTTACATGAGATTGTGGCATCAAAAGGGCACATAGTGCTAATTGGATTCTTCTTTTCTAAGAATAATCACCACACATACCTATCTGATCCTGGTAGATCATTAATATGGAGTAAAAATAATGTTGGAGAGATAATGGATCCTTGAGGTACACCAATATTAATAGCAAATGTATCGGGAGATACATCGTCGACCACAATCTAAATTGATCTGTCCAGAAGAAAATGTTCCGTCCATCCGCAAAGTTGTTTTGGTAGTCCAAAAGGAAGCTAGTTTGCTTAGTATAGCACTATGTCAGACTCGATCACACGCTTTTGAGATGTGTAGTGCATTCGCTATGGTGTTCAATGGCTGATGTCCATAGATGGGTTACGTAACCCTGCAGGTATCCTGTTAAACGGCATCTACGAAAACCATACTGCCAGTCACTTATTAGTTCATGACCTTCTACATTTTTTTTTTTTTATTTATTTATTATTTTATTTATTTATTTATTTGTGATAATTCCGAATTCCTGTTTATTTATACATATTATACATACATACATCTTACATTGAAGAGTTAATATGCTTAGCATTTAAAATTTAAGTTAACATAAGATAATTCCTTTAAGTAATTGTATACGAAATGCTTTTAAAAATGTAAATTCTGGATATCGTATCATGGTGCACTTTGTGGTTCATTAATAACCAGTGACAAGTGCGCAGAGTGTTACTATATATACACGTACGTAGTTTTAAAGTATCTAGCCAGAACAAAAAAGAGAAGGGAAGTAAACATATCGATAGTTGGATGCAACAATTTAGGTAAAAAAAAATGTAGTCTATACGCATAATTAAAATGAACATTAAACACGGAGGGGAGAGAACTAAGAGAAAGAGGCAGGAGAGGGAAAATGATAGAGAACAGTTAGAATTGTAGAAAGTAATGATCGCTCATTTGTATTTATTTTTTATTTTTTTAATTAGGAAAAAACATTAATGAAGGTCTCAACCCTGGATCTGGAAAGTAGCCATACTTTAAGTCTCTTAAGAAATTTATGTGGATTAGTAACCAAGGTATATAAATCGTTCAGCAATTTGTTAAAAATATAAGGTGCAATGTTCTTGAGAAAGCGTCTACTATGTTCTTTCTTAACTACCGGGACATCTACTGCGTTGCAAGTTCTAAGTACATACACCCTATTTGTCCTGAAATGTATATTTCTACTTCTCACGAAGAAAATTTTAAGGACCTTATAGATGTATAGGTGTCTGAGTGCGAAGATTTTTAGGGCTTGAAATAAGGGCAATGAAGACGTAGTCCTATTCATAAACATGATTCGTCTTATAACTCTTTTCTGGGCGACAGTTATTGGTTTCAAGCTACTTAAATAGGCACTACCCCAGCATAGAAGACCATACTCCAATCGTGATTGGACCAAAGCGAAGAAAATAATATGGAGAAAATTTTGTGGAACAAGCTTACGTAAATAGTAAATTTTATTCGTTGAGATTAACATCAATCTTTTAACGGACATTATTTGAGCCTTACAGTTGAGATTACAATCAATTAACACTCCTAGGTATTTGAATTCTTTTACGAATTCAAGTTTAAAGCAGAACTCCTTGGTGCAATTGATCCTGGTATAGCTAAATTGGTTATAATCAAGACTCACAAGGATATTATGACTAGAAAGCGACAAATGCATAGCTTTCGATATTTTGCTTAGTATCATTTCATTAAAGCCAAACCAGATGCTAAGCAAATGTAGGTCTTGCTCCATTTGATTTCTTAAGTCATTTAGGGAGTTAGATTTATAAGAAAGTGCAAGGTCATCCGCATATCCAATTAAACAACCATTTGTCGGTAAGCTGAAAACAGAATTAATATAAATGAGGAAGAGAATTGGACCAAGAACGGAGCCCTGGGGTACACCAACATTGGGGCACAACTTCTCCTCACTTAGGATTCCATTTATTCTTGTGCGCTGTTTTCTATTTAGTAAGAAAGAAGCAAATCACTAACTTATGCTACCTCTAAAACTAGCTGTGCTTAACTTTTGAAGAAGTATCTCGTGATTCACGAGATCAAAAGCTTTCGTTAGGTCGAGAAACAGTCCAGCTGCTTTCTGATTTCTATCAAGAGTAAGGTGGATACCGCTTAAAAAATGGACTATTGCATCTTCAGTACACTTTCCCCTTATAAATCCAAATTGTGACTTGGCCAAAAATTTATTTTTTTCGAGAAAAGATAGCATTTTGATTACTATTATTTTCTCAAAATTTTTTGACAAAACTAACAGTAGAGATATAGGCCTATAGTTATTAGGATCACTAGAATCGCCTTTCTTAAGGATTGATACAATTATTGCCGTTTTTAGACTATCAGGAAATTTTTCACATTCGAAACTCTTATTTATAATATAAGTGAGGGGATCTAAAATATGCCTAGCTATCTTTTTAAGAGTTACAGTACTAATTCCATCAATTCCACAATAATTTTTAGCTTTTAGACTGTTTATAATCAGCTGAATTTCATGACCCTCAACTGGACCAAAAAAAAGCTCGACGAGTTAGGTTTATCTAGCAAAAATATTTGATTGAATTCATTTAGATGAAAATATGTTCTAGGCTTAGATATGTTAGCTATATTTTTAAAATATTTATTGAGGCCATTACTTATCGATATATCGCCGGTGACTAAGTTATTATCTAAAAATATGGACTTCAAGTTTTTTTTTATTTGTATCTTTACCTAGCAAATTGTTAACTATTTGCCATTGAACTCTTGCATTAAATCTATTTTCGGCAAACTTTGCCCTCTAGTAAAAATGTTTCTACATAGCTATAAGAGTGCATACCGTACCTTACAATTGTTTGTATTTCTGGCTGATTGATAGTTCATTTAATCTATGCTTGTTCTTTGTGTAGAACCTATTTTTTTCTTTAATTTTTGATAGAATAGGTGATCCATGACTTCAGTTTTTTAATCTATTTCTAGTTTTTTAATCTATTTCTAGTTTTTCAGTTTTGGAAGTATTGATATAAAATGTTAGCTTTTCTAAAAAAATGGAAAAAGCTATGCTAGGACAGTCGCAGCTAAAAACATCAGTCCAGGTTTCTTGGCTCAAAAACAGGTTAAGCATTTCAAAGTTTACCAGCACTATTACCTCAGTAGGAACTGGAGTGTTACGATATTCACCCAGTTTACTTTGGAATTCTTTCAGAAACATTCTTGTCATAAAATAGTCCGTTATATCCAGTTGTAGAATATATGGGTACACATTGTGAAGATTTTTAGACTTTAAAAAGACGTGATCGATACAGGACTTCGACTAACCGAATACTCTCGTAGGCACGTTTATTAATGATTGATATCCGAATGAGGATAGAAGGAGAACATAATCATCACTTGCCTTTGGAAAGTCTAAGACATCGATGTTAAGATCGCCAATAATACACACATTTTCACAGTTAATTGAACATAGTAAACCTTCAAAGTCTTTAAGAAATATTTCACAAGATACAAACTGCAATCGATATACGCACACTAAGACAAGAGAAACCTTACTTACTTACTTACTTACTTAGATGGCGCTACAGTCCGGGGTGGACCTGTGCCTCAACCAACAAACCCCTCCAGCCAGCACGGTTACGAGCCAGCTGCCTCCAGTTGCGCACGCCAAGTTGGTTGAGGTCCCTCTCCACTTGTTTGCGCCACCTACCGCGAGGTCGCCCTCTACTGCGCCGTCCGTCCGGAGTGGATTCGAAGACTTTCTTAGCAGGAAGGTTGGGCTTCATCCGCTCTAAATAACCCAGCCATCTTAGTCGCTGTATGTGAACTCTTCTGGCTAAGTCGATGTCCTTATACAGGCCGTATAGTTCGGCATTGTACCTTCTCCTCCACTCGCCGTCTGTGCAGACGGGACCAAAGATCGCTCGAAGAACTTTTCTCTCGAAATAACCAAGGGCATCCTCATCCGGTTTTGTCAAAGCCCATGCCTCTGCGCCATACAGCAGGACTGGGATGATTAATGTCTTATAAAGAGTTACCTTAGTAGTTCGAGATAGGGCTTTGCTACTCAATTGCCGTTTTAGCCCATAGAAACAACGATTGGCAAGAGTAATTCTCCGTGTGATCTCTCCACTCATGTCATTTGCGGAGCTGACCATAGATCCTAGGTAGACAAAATCCTTTACTACCTCAAAATTGTATCTGTCTATTGTGGCGTTCTGCCCAAGACGCCGATGTTGTGTGTCCTTTTTTGTAGACAGCATATATTTTGTTTTGCTTTCATTGACCTCTAAACCCATCTTTGCTGCCTCGATCTCAATACGCGTAAATGCCCCATTGACGGCCCGCTGAGTTCTTCCGATTATGTCAATGTCATCGGCATAAGCGAGTAGTTGTACAGACTTGAAGAAGATTGTACCTCCGGGGTTAGCTTAAAGAGATGATAGGATTTGAGTTTAGATATCGCTATCCTCACTTCATTCTGATCTGGTTGACGGGAATCTTGACTGCCACCGTCACTGTTTAATGGTTCACTCTGCCCGACAGCGGAATATTGATCATCGTCGCCGTTTAACAGTCTGCAGAAGTGTTCCTTCCATATCCTCAGCGCCGACTGCGATTCTACTACTATGTTACCATTTTCGTCCCTGCAGGCTTCTGTTCTGGCTTTGAAACCCTGGCACGTTCTTTTTACCCTTTGGTAAAATTTTCGAACATTATTCCTGCAATAAAGTCTCTGAATCTCCTCGATCGAGCGCTTCTCATACTCTTTTTTCTTCTTTCTGAGAAGTCGATGTTACACTTTTCTCCTGCGCACGTAGAGCTCGTAAGCAGCTCTAGTCCTTCTATGCAGCGCCGCTTTGTACGCCTCTTGTTTTGCTGCATGTGCTTGTCGGCATTCCTCATCAAACCAGGGGTTTCGTTGTGGTGGGCGAGAGAAACCCAGTACATCAGAGGCGGCATCTCTGATGGCATTTTGGCAGCGCTGCCATTGGTCTTCCGCATTTGCTGCTGGCGGCATAGAACTTAGATTGAGATTAGAAGAAACACGATCGGCAAAGGTTCTGGCGGTCTCTTGCGATTGTGGCCGCCCGACGTCTAATTTCCTCACAGCATTTCGTTGATTTCGCTCCGTTGTGGATATCCGCATCCGTACCTTGGCTACATCCGATTCCACGTTGGCTCCTCGGAAAGTCCGGACACCCAGAATATTGGAAGAGTGCCTTGCGTCGATCGCAATATGATCGATTTGGTTGACAGTTTTTCGATCAAAGGAAAGCCATGTTCCTTTGTGAATGTCGAGACGTGGGAACCGCGTACTAGCTACGACAAAGTTTCGCCCCGCTGCAAAGTCGATTAGCCTGAGTCCGTTGTCGGACGTAATGTCGTGCAGGCTGTGCTTTCCGACCACGCTACTAAAGACGTCCTCTCTTCCTAGCTTTGCGTTAAAATCACCTAGGATAATTTTAACGTCGTGGCTAGGGCATTGCTCATACGTCTTGTCCAAGAGCTGCTAGAAGTCGTCCTTTGTCACGTCGTCCTTCTCCTCATGAGGGGCGTGAACGCATATTAGGCTAATGTTGGCAAATTTAGCCTTGATACGGATAGTCATAAGGCGCTCGTTCGCATGCCGGAAACTCAGGACTTCTTGCCTAAGTCTGCCTCCAATGACAAATCCGCAACCGAATAGACGCTGTCCTTTTTGTCTGTAGCAATCGCCGTAGTAGATGTCGCAGTTTTTCATACTCCTTTTGCCCGGCTCATCCCATCGCACTTCTTGGATGGCGGCAATGTCTGCTTTGAGACAATCTAGGGCCTCCGCAAGTTGTTCGGCTGCACGTGGTTTGTAGAGGGACCTAACATTCCACGTGCAGACACGAATATCGTTGTCCTTTTTACGTTTGCTTGGGTCGTCAACAGTAAAATCATCCGTATCCGAGGCTGTTGGTTGCTTCGTAACCAAAGGTTTTTTACGTGGTAGGGAAGTTAACCCGACGGCACAACCCCCAACCTGGAGGGCCAGATCCTTTTTCTTTTGTACCCGTAGGACAAGAGGCCGGATACACCGATGTCAGTAACCCACTTCGGGGATATGAGCGCTGCCGTTGGCCCATTAAGGGTTCATCCGCCACCATCTCTTTTTCAATACCCTGACGTAGTATTGAAAATCCTTACAGACTTCAGCTCCAAATATGTTGAAGTAGCTCCGGTAAGGTATCCGCTGGTCTGTAGATGTCACCGTTGATTCCATCGAGAGTCCTCCTTCTGAGGAGCTCTTGCTAGACTTCTGAGACGCATATTTCAGCCAATCAGGTCAACAAGAGATGCCTCGTCCGGTAAGACATATGCGCGCTGAAGTTCACCCAGATGTGCTTACGCAGGTCTGAGTGTTCAGCTGCACATACCATATATCGTCAGACTCAGCATACGCTCATCGTTAGTTCACTATCAGATAGCTATCCAGCGGGCACCGTGAGGAGGTGATGATGCGATTATGCCCACCCAAGAGAATCCTTACCAATTTTTAATTTAACAACAACGCAATCAGCACTTTCCAGATCGGGGGTAGAAACCACCACTTCAAAATAATTGTTTGCTAAAATTGCAGTACCACCAGCTGCATAATGTTATGTTATGACGCGTATGGGGCGGTCATTTTGTGGTAGGTACTTCTTTCCTTTTTTGGGAATCGGTTCGATGCGGGTGGTTTTCCAGCATAATGGGCACGTTTTCTGTAAGTAAGATAAAGAGAAAAGTTTGCAAAAAATCGGTGGTAGTTCCGGTGCACAGTTTTTGATGACTATTGCTGGTATTCCACCTGGCCCAGTGCCTTTTTTGCAGTCCAGGTTTTTAAGGATGCGTTAAATCACACGAGGCCTGAACTTCACATCAGACATCGATGTCTGTACAGCCGGCATAACTGGTAGATCTACTTGCGCCGGATATACTGTCGAATTGCCTGAAAACATGTTTGCAAGAAGATCAGCTTTTTCTTTGGGTGCTGTGACTAGTGATCCGTGTTCTTTTACTAAAGAAGGGAAGGAAGAAAAACAGAAGCTGTTGCTTATCACTTTTGCCATTGAACAGAATGGTTCTGATCCACTGGGAGATTGGAGAAGCTAGTTGGTGACTGCCTCATTATGTTTTCTCCTTGCTATTTCAATCGTTAGATTGCATCTGTTTCGCAAACTCACGAAGTTAACTCTCCTCCATTCTGTCGCGTTGAATCGACACTGCCTATAGGCTCAGATTTTTCAGTTGACAGCTTGTTCACAGTCTCTCTTGAACCATGATTTGCAAGTAGCTGATGATTTAGTATATATATATTCCGTGAACATTCTGACATCGATACTTTTAAAACATATGTCTGCCTATGCAAAAGATGTATAAAAGTCTCGTAGCTCATCCCAGTGAGACATCTTGTAATTCCAAACTTGAGGCAATTGAACTCAGCCTATTTTGGTAAAGTAGATATTTTAGTATGTAACGGAGTGTATACATTTTTTAAACTATTCTTTTCTGTGTAGTGTTATCTATATATATAAAACTAAGTTGATATTTTGTGCGTTTACGTATAACTCACGTAATTTTCAACCAATTTACTTGGTTTTTCTTTTAAACTATTCAGAAAAACAATGCGAAGGACATAGGCCCTTTTTTAAGAAAAAAATTGACTTTTTCATTCAAGAAAATGCAAAATGTATATCTACGGACATAAGTAATTCAAGACGAATGGCATAAATTCTGTTAACAAAACATCGAAATACAAAACATACGACGTTAAGTGGTGTCTTGCATTCATTATTTATTTTGTATAATCGATATTTGCTGCGTGAACATGATTTCGATCGCAATGATTTAACTCAATTTGTTCTAACAAATGTTCCAAAGTTAAACGCACAACAAAAAAATATTTACGACATTTTGATGCGAGCAATGGCAGACAAAAGTGGTGGAACGTATTTCTTAGATGCGCCTGGGGGCACTGGAAAAACTTTCCTTATTTCAACAATTGTGACCACCATTCGTCCGCAAAATAAAATAGCATTGGCTCTCGCATCATCTGGAATCGCGGCGATGTTGTTGGACGGCGGCAGAACAGCACATTCTGCGCTCAAGTTGCCTTTGGACATGAACTTCAACGAAAATACAACATGTAATATTACCAAAACGTCAGGAATGGCCAAAGTGTTGCAATAGTGTGGAATTGTCGTGTGGGGTGAATGTCCTATGACCCACAAGAGATCATTGGAGGCATTCAATCGTACAATGAAGGATATGAGAGGAAATGAACGGCTCTTTGGCGGCGCCTTAATATTATTAGCTGGTGATTTCCGGCAAACTTTGCCAGTAATTCCTCGATCCACCGCTAAAAAAAAAAATAATTATTTGGCGCAACAGCTCTTTAAGCGCCAGGGCGTAGCTTCTCGCAACCACTCATGTTGTGGGCGTTATATTTTTCATACGAATGGAAGGGACCTACAGTTTAGTGCCGAATCCGAACGGCGATTTGAGAAGCTTTTTCGTGACAACAATACTCCCGGATGTTTGTCAGACGCTCGCGAGAGGTGGAACCGTGAAAAAACTTTTTGGTTTTTTCTGGGATTCGAACACGCTTAATGCGTGTTTAAAGTCATTCACTCTGTGGAAATATGTGAGAGCACTCACATTAACCACAAATGTGCGTGTTCAATTACACAATGATCCATCAGCCAATGAATTTTCAAAGCAGTTGTTGAAAATTGGAGATGGAAAAATGCCGATAGACAATGAAACTGGCTTAATAACGTTACCAACCAATTGCAATGTAGTTCAATCAAAAGAAGAATTGATTCAGAAAGTTTTTCCAAACATTGTACAACAATACAAGACACACGTTTGGCTGAGCGAAAGAGCTATATTGGCGGCAAAAAACAAAGACGCTACAGAAATTAATGAGGCCATTTTAAAAGAGATACCAGGAGAAGTGTTCACATTCAAGTCAGTCGATACCATTATGAATAAAGATGAGGTGGTCAATTATCCCACAGAATTTTTAAATTCATTGGATTTACCAGGCCTGCCACCGCACATATTGCAATTGAAAGTTGGAGCACCCATCATCATGCTTCGTAATATCAACCAACCAAAATTGTGCAATGGCACAAGACGTACGGTTAAGAAGTTAATGACCAATGTTATTGAAGCCACTATTTTAAATGGGAAATTCAAAGGTGAAGACGTTTTAATTCCACGCATACCGATGATACCAACAGACATGCCATTCGAATTCAAACGTTTGCAGTTTCCAGTGCGACTGGCTTTTGCAATGACCATTTCTCAGATGGACAATTGTATGTAGCCTGTTCACGTGTAGGGAAATCTGCTGATTTGTTTGTGTCCGCACATGAAGGAAAAACCAAAAATATTGTTTATCACAGAGCCTTACAATAAATTCATTTGAAAGAAAAAAAGAAATGTTTTCTAATTTAGCAAACAAATAAAGGAAACGTCTAGCGAAGCGGACGGGGTAACGCTCGTACCTATACATATGTATATGTATATGTGATTAGCTTTATTAAATAGAACCTAAAAACATAAATGTGCAATAATGAACGCAGGGCTCCATTGCTGGGAAATAGAAAGGAAGATTTTCTCATACACATATCTCTTACTATACATACGTGAGTCGGGAAGAATATACAATTAATCATTGTGGTGAAAGGTAGTGATTCAATGGCTTTTGACAGCGTTTAAGTGATTTTGTTTAAAGAAATTCGACTCCGAACTCATTCCATACCATGTCACTTAATTGAACCCCTTCGGGTAGGGGTTAGAATATACCCGAGGTAAGCATGCCTGTCGTAAGAGGCGACTAAAATCTACCCTCCATATACCGAGCGTAGTGTATACACAAAATGCAATAAACAAAGCAAAACGATTGATTACCCCAGGTGGCAGCCCAAGTTCACTGGAAAATCCACCCTCTTCGGAGGTCGGCTCTACGGATTCTGGGGAAAGCCAGTTATTGCAACTAATAAATCCCTTCTGAAAAAGTGCAAGGGTATGTCGATCTCCTCCACCAAGATCGAATAACTGCGGAAAAAGAAGTCCACCGGAAGCGCCAGCGCGCGAAATACAAAAGTCTTGAGGAAGAAAATAAAACACTCCGAATCAAGCTTAACGAAATGGATCTACTCTATCAAGATCTTAAGAAAGAGATAGACTTATTAAAAAAAAAAAAATAAGGTCCTAAAGAATATGCATTTCGAGAGAGAACGCGAATGTACTCCAGCACGCCTAGCTAGTCTGGAATATCACACAGACGAAGAAGAGCTAGCACGTGAAACGTATCGAGTCCCAAAGAAAAGACCTAGTAAGAAACGGAGAGCCGGTTCATCGCCCGAAGTCGAGCCCGTGAAAGAAGAAAATCACAAAGAACCGCAAGAAAAGCAACTTCGAGCGCAATTACGTCCACCCCCCACCAATAAACATCGTCGGGATAACGGAATACAATAAGTTGCAAAGCCTCCTTAAAGGAATAATAACATCCAAGTATAAGGTTACATCTTTGAGGAATAATGCGTGGCAAATCAACGTTGACGACTACAATGACTACCGAGCTGTGTCCCAAAAGCTAAATACCGAAAAGATTCAGTGGTATACTTTCGAAATCAAGTCAGAAAGGCCACATCGTGTCGTTGCAAGGGGACTCCACCCCTCAAGCACCAAAGAAGAGGTTATGACTGACCTTCAAGCCAAAGGCTTTAAAATTCTTGATGCCGTTAATATCATCAAGAAGGAGAAGCAGCAAACGGAAATAGATAAAGACGTCTTGGTAAGGCGTGGACTTCCGCTTTTTATGCTTACCTTCGATAAGTCTGATAATATCGACGATATCTACCGAGTTAGAGCTATACTAAATATCGTGGTCAAAATCAAGCCAATGCGTAGAAATTTAAGAATGATTCCGCAGTGCAAACGTTGCCAAGGATTTAACCATACGCAAATGTACTGCAAAAAAGAACCGCGATGTGTGAAATGTGCCGGAAATCACATCCCCCAAGTCTGTGGAGTAAATAAACAAACCTCTGCAACATGTGCTAATTGTAAGGGAAAGCACCCGGCAAATTATAGAGGCTGTGAAGTAGCTAAGGAGTTGCAAAAACGGAGAGATGTGCTCCTTAAGCCCCTAAATGCAAAATCTAAGCTGCAAACTAAGCCAAAGCGTAAGAATGCACAGGAGAAACTAGCTAAACTAAAACTACCGGGTTCAGAGCTCAAAATGGTGAGGGAAAGAGTGACAACAGAAAAGTCCTCGACCTCAGTTCTTAAAAGAAACTGTCCTGAAAAGCTAACATCGAAAAAGCCGCCAGGTAATGGCCCTCGGACAGTAGGAGTGCAGACTTACGCTCAGGCCGCGGCATCCGAAAAAGCAAAAAAACGTTGAAATTTCGACGGGCTCTGACTTTCATGTTTTGTCGGTTATTCTCGAGAAATTTGAAGAACAAAGCAAAATAAATAAAATTATTCTCGATAGGCTGGTTAAGCTTGAAAATAATTTTCAGAAAACGCGTACTTCAACTAGAATATGAATAACAAACGAATGTTAAAAATATGTACTTGGAATCCAAGCGGACTTTTGCAAAAACTCGACGAATTGGAAATATTCATGCGCGAAAAAGATATTGATATTTGCTTGATTTCTGAAACCCACGTAAAAAAGGAATCGCATTTAAAAATAAAAGGCTATAATGCTTACCACGCTTGTCACCCTTCGGGAAAAGCGAGAGGCGGATCATCCTTGCTTATTAAAGACTGCATCGAACAATCCGAAGACCTAAATATACAGCTTGAAACTTTGCAACTGTGCACGATTCGAATTAAAAATAGTCAGCATACTCTTAAAATCTCATCTATCTACTGTCCACCGCGTTCCGCGCTTGAAAAATCTAATTTTGCTAATTTGTTTGAATCGCTGAAACCTAATTTTATCATCGGCGGCGACTTTAATGCGAAACACACGTTCTGGGGCTCAAGATACAGCTCAAAAAAAAGGTATAATGCTAACCTAAGTACATTGGTTGAATTCAAATCAGGATTTTAAAATATCGTTAATGTTTTGTTCCTGATAGCTCGTGTAACACTGCACCGATTTGGATGATTCTTTTTGCAAAATATTCGCCTTTCTTCGGAATCGCAATGAGTGACTTTAGTTTCGATCGGATCAATTATTTCGAAAATACCCTTTAGTTCTTTAAGTTTTTGGGTAAAAAAATCATCGCACTCAAAAAAGCAGGAGTCTTAACTACTAAAGAAGCTTACCTGATTAATATCTATTGTTGCGTACTTTGTGATTTCTTCTTTTTTGCGATTTTATGCGGAATCATATCCGCTCCTCACATGACAGAATGTCAATCATCTTGGAATAATCTGCTATTGTGTTTTCATTGTCCGTGCCAAAATCTATCTATCAAAATCCCTGTCTTACAGTCAATGCATTCATCTACTCCACAGCGTAAAGTTCTTCTTAATCCGCTTATAACCTTTACTTTCCCCTATTCATCGTAACCGAATCCATCTATCGCGCATCCTTTCAAAGTTCATTCAGCGATTCTTCTAAAAATAGACAACGTAGATGTCTAAGGACAACAAAGGTCTCCTCCCATCCAGTACACATTTATATGGTGACATTCAATGAAGCAGCTATCTTGACCTGTTTTCCTATAAATATCAAAAGAGCTTCCAGCCCCCTATTGAGCTCTATTTATTTTTATAGTTAAAAGTGCCCACTAAGGCACCCGCTGAGTTCATTCATTCAGAATCCTGCTATCATGTAGGGCGTCTATGGTACACTATATTCTGTTTGCATAAATCACTTCCTGTTTGTTTAGAAAATTTCCGCCCATTTAAAACTCTCCAAACACCTGGTATCCACTCCACTGAATACCCCATCAGGTGAATATCGAGTGGATGGAGGAGATAGGGGCTTAATTGGCCCTCATGTCCGGCACCACCACCTGATGAACTACACGTTGTCTATAATTACAATGGTTCTGGCAGGAGGTACGACGACAGAGAGATCGATTTCTGTCATCTCCAGAGCATTGCTAATCCATTTACTTCCATTTTATCGACTCCCGATGGCTATCGGTGTGGTTTCGAAAATAGGATCTCCAGGACGAAATTTCTCCATATTACTTCTTTCCGCTACTGCACTGGTGCTCACCATCTACCCATATATGTATATCCTTTTGTCATTCTAGTGCATTATCAACGCATTATTCACGCTGACATCAAACCGGGTAATCTGCTTCTAACCGAATGTGGACATGTTAAAATAGCCGACCTGGGGGTGTGCAATGAGTTCTTAGGGGAGGATGCTACCATGAATAATGGCTCCACAGCTGGGACACCGGCGTTCCGGGCACCGGAAACTCTATTTCCGGGACAGGTAAGTTTCAGCGGGTGGGAGTCTGGTGTGATTACATGGTTACTGAAATAAATTTCATGTTTCAGCACTTGTATAGCGGAAAGGCGGCTGATATTTGGGCGTTAGGTGCAACGCTATACTCATTGGTCTATGGCAATGTGCCATTTGTTGCCAGCTCAGTGCCGCTGTTGTATGAAAAAATAAAAAATGAAACTTTAGTGATACCTCAGAAGCCGTTGGTTAGTGAAGAGCTCGTGGATCTCATTAAGAAGATGCTGACAAAAGATCCAGCCAAGAGGATAACCCTGCCGCAAATTAAGGTGAGTTGATGGAGATACATATATTTTTTGTGCACTTTTGGGACAACATTTAGAGACAGATGGTAGATTAGGATGCAGTATCTTATACAGGGTGTTTCGAAAAATTTATTTATATCCTTTTATAACCTACCATGTGTATAGGTTACATATGTATGTAGGAATAATAAGATTAGAAAAGTATCTGTAGCATCAGTGAGCATAACTTTCATCGCTTAATAAATATTTAAGCACTCAAAGGACCAGAGTGCAGATCATCAGTGGTGATTCCCAAAGGATACCCGAATCTTTAACTTTAGTAAACGAATTCAATTTTAATTATTTATCATATTGTATGGATTCAACAGATACATACATACATAGATACATACTCGTAAATACATGACTATACGACAAGACCCAGTTAAAGGCGCTTGGAGTATTTCAATGAAGTCAGAAAGGTTTCCGAGGTAACATCTTCGTGGGTATTTTGTACCGATGTACCTTATTGTATGACGCTCGTTACCAGAGATGGTGAGCTTGAAAAGCCCCAGCAGAAGCGCAGCAATGGGAATGTAATGGGTTGAGTTGTACCCATATCGTTCGAGGCAAGTTAAATCTAACGAGAGGCGTCGCAGAGTTTTCGATTAAAATCGGGCCAAAAGTATGACTATGCATCCATCAAATAAATACAACAAATTCGTTAATGCTAAATCAAGCTTGCTAAAGCAATGACTGTACAGAAAAAAGTTGGGTGGCAGGCGAACACGGTCCTGCAGCTCACCGGATGGCGAGTGGCCAAATAGAGCGCCGTTCCCAAAAGCAATAGACTTCTCACATCATTCCATTATCTTTTCATTTTCTTTTTTTGGTACCTGCTTATGCCACACCAAAATGAGTTTTTTTTTTATTCACTACTGTGCGCAAAATTCGTCTGCCGTCGCGGCAATCTGTTTTCTGTGTGTCCCAGCTTAAGGCCCCAAACAGACACGGCAGAAACCGCGCGGTTCTTATTTACACTAGTATATTCATATGCGATCACACCTACCCGCACAGTTTGTCAAACCGCGTTAAATCGTTAAACTCAACCGCCAGAAAATAGACCTGCGTGGTTTCTGCGGGTTTTGGACGTGTGCATTGTGTGATGTGTGTAACACTATTTAGTTGAAAGTATACGCATGGAGTAGACGTGTTATTTCATTGTCCGACTAATTTCCTAATTTCCCCAGTAAAACCAAAGTTTTTATTGTTAAGAGCATAACTAAGCCATTAATTAAGTAAAATTGTGTATAGTTTATTTCATAAAGTGGTTCATCAAAGCTATTTTAATTCATAATTTTGCTAATTTCGGTTATCGCTTTCTACAATAAAAATGCCCTACGAGTTCCGAAGTGGTCGATCCCAACAACAAAAAAATGTTGCCTCTTCGACCGTAACTAACTCAAATAGCATCGCTGACAAACTGTGGAGCCGAATCGAAGAGAAACTTGAAAAGTGGGCGGAGAATTTCTCTCATCTGTTGGATGCTAAGCTGTCTGCACTGGAAGATCGTCTCAAGTCACAGGTCAATGACACGAAAACGGCTATCGAACACCAAATTCAAAAAAACTGCCAAGACATCAAGCGGTTAGAGCTCATGGTAGACGAAAGTCAACGAGAAAGACTTAACTTAGATGCTGTAATTTTTGGTATACCAGAATCTGCTGACGAAAATCTGGAGAGCGTCTTTCATAAAATCTGCTCTACCGTAAATATTCAGCCTCCCCGTTTAAATAAAAGCGGCGCTCTTCTAATCAAGCTCACGTCACTGATGCCAGCATCATACTCAAACTGTCTGATAAGCGACAGAAGCAAAGTTTGATGAGAGCGATCACCCGTTATCGCAAAAGTCAAAAAGCCTCTCTTAAACTAAGCGACGTTGGTTTCAACACTTCAAATGCCTTCTTCATCAACGACAGCTTGACTAAGAGAAACTACCAGCTGCAGCGAGAAGCTTTAAAACTCAAACGAAGATCTCTCCTGTCCTCGGTGTATACAATTGATGGGCAAATTTACATACACCTTTCTTCGAGTCAACCACCCATCCTACTAAACCATATGGAAGATCTTAGGAATGCCATCGGACCGAACATAGTTGATCACAATGCAAGCAACACATAAGATCATTTTTGTTTACTCTTTTTCTCTTTGTATTTTTTCTGCTACATCTCTTATTTTTTTATTTCTTTTTGCACCATGTCTCTTTGTTTTTCATCATTTTTTTTTTTGTTTTTTTTTTTATATTGTAAGAGTTATTTCAGTTTTCAGTTTTATAATTCTAGCTTTAATGTCGATGATATATTTTCTGTGTTCGACTCTTCTCTTTTTAACCATCCCTTATCATGCCAAACATCAATGATGGTAGTTTTAACAGCATGAATGAAAAGATTATTTTTTTATTAAATACCATGTGCAAGAGCTACGATGGCCTGCATGTTTGCCATATAAATCCACAGAGTCTTGTGAATAAAATAGATGAGTTCAGGTTGATTTTTGAGAACAGTCAAATCGATATCATATGCGTTTCCGAAACATAGTTTGACCCTAACGTAAATATCGACGTTTTCTCGCTTAAGGGATTTAAACTTTACCGTGCTGATCGTTATGGTAGAATAGGTGGAGGTGCTGCTATATACGTAAAAAATACCATTAAGTCAAAACATATTTGTTGCTCTAATGATAAACATTCAAGCCAATTTTACTTTGTCGAAATTCTGAACGGTGAGGACAAATGTGCTATTGGTACGATTTACATGGCACCGGATGTAACGCATCCCAGTATTGTGTACGATATTATTGAAGGAATTTCTTGCATGACACCAAAACTTATTCTTTGTGGGGATTTCAACATGAATCTCCTTAGCATGTCATCTAGCTCCTCATTAAAAAGCACCATAAGATCTCTGAGTCTATTTTTTCTAAATACAACAGACCCAACTCACTTTAAACCTAGTTGTGCACCATCATTGTTAGATGTTATCTTGACAAGTGATAAAAGTATTGTGAAATGTTACAGTCAACTATCTGTGCCTGTTTTCCTATATCATGATCTTGTATTCGCCACCTTCAGTGTAAATGTAAGTAGAAGTTATTCACAACCCGTTCAATATCGTGATTTCCGTAGTATTAATGTTCAAAATCTGTTTTGTGATTGTAGCAATATTGAGTGGAGTAATATATATGTGTATGTCGTCTGACGTTAATAAACAAGTAGAGTTCCTAAATGTTAGTCTTGAGTATCTTTTTAACAGACATGTTCCATGTAAAACACGTGTGCTGAAAAGCAAAGCTTGTTCTTGGTTGTCCGATGAAATATTAGATGCCATTAAGCGAAGGGACACTTTATACCGACGGTGGAAACGATTTCGCTGCACAGAAATGCATATGGAATATAACGTTAGTCGAAACCTTGTTGCATCTATGATAAAAACTGCGAAATTTAATTATTATAATGCTAAATTTAATTCCGATCGATCGTCTAAATTTCTGTGGAACCAAGTACGAGAAATTGGACTGTGCAAAAAAAGTCGTAAGGCTAATGATGAAGACATCAACGTAGATGAATTAAACAACCAATTTGTCAGTACTTTTCCTCCAGTAGCCAATGGCTCTCCTTTGTCATTGATAGTGAAGAAGCTTTTGCAGTCAATAGATTTGATGTTTACTCGGTCGGAATGGCGATACTTGCTATCAAACGAAAATCTGTCGGCCTTAATAATATCCACCCAGATTTTATAAAAAATTTACTTCCAGTAATATTGCCTCATATTACCCACATTTTCAATACCATCCTTATGACATCTGCCTATCCAAATATCTGGAAAAAAGCAAAAATTATTCCTATTCCTAAAAAAGCTAATACTCCGGAATACAGACTCATCGCTAATCTTCCATTTCTTTGTAATAAACTGTTAACACAAATTTAATTTCTCTAGTCCCACCAACAAGCTAATATTGTCGTATCTCACTAATCGTGTCCAAGCTAATATATTAATATATATAATAGTGGTGTCCCGCAAGGCTCCATACTTGGTCCATTACTGTTTTCTATGTTCATCAACGACCTTCCAACTGTGTTGTGCCATTGTAATTTCCATATATACGCGGACGATGTTCAGCTCTATTTAAGCTTCCCAATTGGAATACCCTACTCCCTACTCCCACCTCCTCGTGGTGCCGTCTGGGGATTTCTTTGGAAATTGCTAACGGGAGAGGACGAATGGCGAGCTTCCTGTGCCAAAAAACAGGATAAGTGTCGGTTGGTCTGTGACCCAGCGAGCCGCAACCGTAAAAACAAATCTTGCTCCGAAACGCAAACCAACGCCTCGTATACGGACGGATAATTTGATGACGACCTTTGGCTATCGAGTACGGACAACGATCGGATTCTGGAACGTTAAGACCCTCCTGGACTCACTCAAGGAATGGCCTTATAACGCCAGATTCCTCCAATTAGAACGCGAATTCGCAAGGTATAAAATAGACATCTAGTAGCGAGATAAGATGGTTCGATGCTGGGGAATTCATCTCCCCAACTAAAAACACTGTCATGCTCTACTCTGGTAAACCAGCTGGAAGTGCATGGAGTTCCGGAGTAGGACTCATGCTAAGTCCAGCAGCACGTAGTAGCCTCATATCCTGGAAACCCCATAGTGACCGGATATTGACGGCTAGGTTCCAGAGTAGAGTTAGGAAACTTACCATCATACAGTGTTATGCTCCGACTCTAGACGCGACTGAGGACGAAAAGGATGATTTTTATAGCCACTTAGGCGCCGCCTACAACCAAACGCCTAATGGGGACATCGTAATGGTGATGGGAGATTTCAATGCCAAGGTGGGTAGCGACAACACCATGCTTAAGCACGTGATAGGAGTTCACGGCGTGGGAGACCGTTATGATAACGGTGGGCGGTTTGTGGACTTCTGCAATACCAACCGCCTAGTCATCGGAGGTACGCTGTTTAAGCATAACACCTACCACAAAATCAGTTGGGTCTCTACTGATAGGCAACGAAATCCAACCAGATCGACCACATTGCGATCAGTCGCCGCTTTAGAAATTGTCTCCTGGACGTCCGAAACAGACGTGGAGCTGACGTCGGACTAGAACGAGATCACCATCTTATGGTAGCTCATTTACGCCTTCGTACTGCATCCGTCAACAGCAACCGCTCAAACCTACTTAACATCACCAGGTTTAATATCGACAGGCTCAAGGTTCCCCAAGTGCGCCAACAGTTCAGGGACCATCTTGCCTTAGAAGCAGAAGCAATCAGCAGCATAGAGAACATGGATGACCACTGGAGTGCTGTGAAAAATGCTTTTGCGACTGGGGCACGCACGTATGTCGGTAAAAAGCAGAAACACCACCGCACATGGCTTTCTACAGACACCTGGAGACCGATCGATGAGCGTACAGCAATCAAGGCTCGGATTGCAGCGGCCTCAGCAGTAGAGAGAACCGAGCTTGAAGCCCAATACCGTGCGAAGGGAAAAGAAGTGCAGCGTAGTGTGAGACGTGACAAACGTCAATATATCAACTCACTGGCCTCAAGGGCTGAAGAAGCAGCGAGTAGGTGCGACAGTAGGATTGTTTATAGCATCACTAAGGAGCTCATCGGTGGTCGAAACTCCAAACAACATCCAGTGAAGAGTCTAGACGGTAACCTTCTGATTTCGGATGAGGATCAGCTCACTAGATGGAGAGAACATTTTGCTACAGTGCTAAATCACTTAGACGATGGCGGTATGATCTCGAATTCGAATGAGCAGTTCGAAGCAACAAATTCTCGAATTCGCACCGCACCTCCCAGTAAAACCGAGATAATAACAGCAATCAAGTCCCTCAAGAAGAACAAGGCGGTGGGTATTGATGGCATCCCTGCCGAGCTATTTCAAGCGGCGCCAAATACATCGGCAGTTTTGCTGCATCCCCTAATACGGAGAGCTTGGGATAGCGAACAATTTCCACAGGAGTGGAAAAGGGGGATGATCATTAAACTTCTAAAGAAGGGAAACTTGATGGATTGCGGTAACTGGAGAGGTATATGTGTTCTTCCAGCCGTGGCCAAAATAATAGCTAAAATAATTCTAGAGTGAATTAAAGAACATTTAGATTCAACTCTCGATGTCGAACAGGTAGGCTTTCGCGCTGGATCGACCACATAAACACCTTACGGATCATTATCGAGCAATACGTTGAGTATAGGTCTCCGCTACATTTAATATTTATCGACTTCGAGAAAGCTTTCGACAGATTGAATCGAGATGCTATCTGGTTGGCCTTGCGCAGGAGAGGCATTCCAGAAGAGCTTATAGCTATTATCAAGGCTACATACGATGGCGGCAAGTGTCACGTCGTGCACAATGGTAAGGTGTCGGAGGATTTTGAAGTCCAAAGTGGAGTACGTCAAGGGTGCATACTGTCACCACTATTGTTTTTGGTGGTTATCAGCGATGTACTCCGTGCAACATTGACGGAAGGCAACTATGGAATTCGTTGGACTATGACATCTTACCTTAAACACCTAGATTACGCTGACGATGTTTGTCTACTTTCACATCGGATAATGGATCTTCATCTGATGGCCCAAAATCTAGAAGCAGAGGCAAACAAAGTGGGGCTAAAAATAAACACAGCCAAAACAAACGCCCTGAGCACTTCTTCTAACAACCGCGCTCAACTTAACATTAAAATCTGGAGAAGCAATGTTATCAGCTTAAGAACCAAGCTGCGACTGTTCCGCTCCAACGTAGAATCAGTGCTGCCTTATGGGTGCAGTACTTGGAAGGTGGTCACCATTAACACACGAAAGCTGCAAGTCTTTGTAAACAAATGCTTAAGAATCATCTTGAGGATTTTTTGTCCGAACCGCATCTCTAACGAACAACTTTATCTGAGAACGGGCCAAGAACCTATAAGCATTACTATACGAAGAAGAAAGTGGCAATGGATTGGACACACCCTACGGCGCGAAGACAACTCCATTGCGAAATACGCCATGCAGTGGAATCCGCTCACCCAGGCAGGCAGAATAGCGGGACGCCCTAGGCAAACGTGGCGCAGAACAGTTGAGGAGGAATCGAGCTCTTTAGGAATGAGTTGGAGGCAGCTCAAACGCGTTGCAGAACTTCGAACACGATGGCGCGCAGGCGTGGTTGACGCCCTATGCCCCCCGACGGGTTAAAGGATCTAAGTAAAGTAAGTAATTGGAATGATGGGAGACTCAGTAGCAAGATTGAATGAGGATCTCCGTTCTGTGATTAGGTGGTCCACTCAGAATGACCTCATGATTAATCCAGACAAAACCAAAGTTATCCCTTTCTTAAAACACAAACCCAACCTTCTTGATTTTCCTAAAGTAAAACTTCTCTCTACGTGTATTGAATATGTCACGCATGTAAAGAACCTTGGGATTATTTTTGATAGTGGGCTTACTTGGAACGACCACATAAACAGTATAGTATCTAAAGTATATGCATCCCTCAGAGGTCTTTCAATTAGTAGATCCATATTACCTATTGACATTAAGTTAAAACTTGTGAAGGCACTTATCATGCCAATTATTACTTACGGGTGTGAGTTTTTCGCTGAGTGTGACAGCACTTCTTTTCGAAAACTAATAAGAGCGCTAAATTGCTAGGTATGTGTTTAATGTTCGTTGGTACGACCATGTTTCAACGGAACGCCGCAAACTTATTGGTTGCGATTTGGACATTTTTTTAAAATATCGATCCCGCCTTGTACTCTTCAAAGTTATTCACAAGAAGCAACCTGCATATCTGTTAATTATTGGTTGGTTTTGTTAGCGTTGGTTGCTACTTAACTTTTGTTGTTTTACCTCGCTTTAGGGGGTTTTACACTTGTATCGATATCTGTACAATAAGCTTGTCTTATCCCGATCTAGTCGCTATATAACATTAAGGCCGTCTACCTATACATGCTTGACATCACGTAGACAGTTCTTCGTTCATGCTGTAAATCTTTGGAATCACCTGCCATACCAGGTGAAGTCTAAAGTCGAATACAGACAGTTTCAATCGGCATGTTTTTCGTATTTCTCCAATTTAAACTGAAATTACTCGTATTTGTTATATTTATCTTCTTAGTTTACATGGTTGCAACTATTTACTGTTTAATTTAATTTTTTTTTCCTGTTTTTAATGTTCTATTTTATTATTGTATTTCTTTCTTTTTTTTTTTAATGTATCATTTTCATATTGTATTCTTAACACACTATTTCATCTTGTATACATAAAAGTTTGCCTTTTCCTACCTGTACACATTTTAAGTGTACTCTTACATGTACAGCGATTATATAATATATAAATAAAATAAATATATGTGTATTATGTATATTGCTTCTTCGACTTCTATCTTTGAACTGAGATGTATGTATCCTCGACCCTTTCTTGCATAACCGCCGGTTATCTGAACACAGAATATTTTTCTGCGGTTGAACCGTGCGATTTGAAAACGCGCGGTTCCTGTCGTGTCTGTTCGATCCCTAATAGTTGGTATTTCTAGTAATGAAAACGTACTTGAAAGATAATAATAAATCTTGTCATGGTCATTAGTGTACGCCCTAATAAGCGAGGTAAGACAGAAATAAAGCAGCAACTTATAAGGCATCCTAACTTCAAGTCTCTAGCCTTCAAATTCTTTTAATATTACTGATATACTTTGACATTTTTATTTAGCCAGGGGGCGCAATAAGTACTTATAAAAATAATTTATAGGCTCGTGGGAACATTCTTTGATAACTGTACAACTACCTATATCCAATATTAAAAATATAAATTCTACCATACACTTACTTTACTTTTCCTCCACAGGAACATGCATGGGTGTCAGCAAATGGAGTGCACATTCTACCCTCCGAAGATGATAATTGTCGGCTGGTACAAGTCAGCGAAGAAGACATTAATAGTGTTGTTAAAAGCATTCCCAAGCTAGACACATTAATCCTTATCAAAACAATGTTAAAGAACCACTCGTTCTTGAATCCCTTTAGTCGTGGTGTATCAGGTCGTGCACCCCAACGTGGTGGATCTCGCTTGGAAAGATTCTCTCGTGCAGGACGTTCGAATTCCGCCCCAGGTGCTTATCACTCACCAATCGATAGACAACTCTCCGGTGACTGTATCCTACCAGCTTTATCTGAACATGGAGTTAATTCGAATAGTGAAATTCCAGAGGATTCTTAAAGAATTTACAATGTTGACAAACAAATTTGACACACAAATACACATAATGTTTGCGTTTACAAACATTATTTCTTACAAATAAACTTTGTTCTCGTATAATTCTTAAGTTTAGGGTATAATTTTTGGTTACAAATATATATATATATATATATATATATATATTTATATATATACATTTTTTTATTTTATAATGGGATTCTTAAAATAAGTTTATTACAAAATATAATTAAAAAAAGAAAGTCTTCTATATACTTTAAAGAAAAATTATGATTCTATCTCTCTATTTAGCGGTAGAATTGATTCTTTTTTTTTATAAAATAACAGCACATTAAATATTGCACTTAATTCCTTAAATAAAAATTATATAAAATAAATATATCATAAAGAATATTAAAATCAACACACAAAAACACACAAAGAAAAAATTACACAAAAAACAGAAAATGCAAATGCTACCTTGCAATCATAAATCGTAATACCCTTATATTGTTTACTGTGATATTGATATTATTATTGTTGTTATATTATATACATACATATATACCTACAAATTAAATGTTCGTGTATTTTATGTATAGCGACATCTTGTGGTTAATTTTATTCTTAAATGTTTTTTTTTTTTTTGTAAACATAACAATTTAAATGGTGATTTTTTTTACGTTTAAATATAAATTTAAATATAAAAGTAAACAACAGTAAAAGTAATTTTAAAAAGTTTTGGTTGTGCAAAAATATGTTATCAAATTGCTAGTTGAAACATTTTCTTTAAGTTTACCTAGCTGCAATTTTAGACAGCTTTTTTGAAATTTGAAGTGAGATAATCGAATGCTAAAAATGGATTTACACTCATAGGGGTTTCATTTTTATTTGTTAAATGTATATATCTCCTTTATTTTTTTAAATAAATTAATAATTTTTTAATTTAAATTTTAGTACATTTCCAATGAAAATATAAAACCCTTTACCCCTTACATGTTCAAAGTTAAGAAGCTCTTCTTTGAAATGAACATTCGTTAAGACCACGTGCAATGTAGAGTATCTGTGAAATTTTGGAAAGTTTTTCTGCGAGAAATCCGCAAAATTCATTTATTTGCTGGAAGTAATTGAGCGATGAATGGGAAGGATTGTGGGTCAACATCGACAAACCAAGAAACTGTCAAGAACTTAAAGAACCCATCCAACGTGAAATCGGAAGAATTTTTTTTTTTTTTGCCGAGAGCAGGTGAAAAATCTTCTAAAGACACCATAAGGCCCAAACGCGCGTGCTTATGATAGTGTGAGATTTTTACTCACTAAAAAAACACCTCTCTTAAAAATGAATACTACAACTAAGCCGACGCTTATCTACCAGTTTTATTTTCGCTTACAAGACTCGTGTTTTTTGGAAAAGAAGCTCGTATGTAATTAAAAAGAGATGTAGCACTTTATACAGGTTAAATTCCAATAAAGTTCTTGCGTTTTTCACAACCGGCATATATAGGTACTATGACGCGAGGTCAAAAGGCTTTGTCCTTTGCAGACGACGAATTGAATTATTCGCGTCAAGTAGTTGAATGACAGTACGGTTACAATGGCCGTGACCACGATCTTTATGTTTACGCGCAAATCTCTTCGGCGACGCGACGCTGGGAATTCCCAAAACCCGATGAATATCTTCACTACGTACATACCACGGTGCGTTAACGATCGCTCTAAGAACTGTGTTTTCAAAAGTTTGTATGATGTTTCTATTGCTTTTCCTGGTACAACCCCATAGGTGTATATCATACGTCCACACTGGCTTCAGCACTTGCTTATAGATAAGCAGTTTGTTATGTGGGCTCAACTTCGAATGTTTTCCGAGTAGCCAGTACATTTGTCGGTATTTGTTTTCTAGCTCTTCGCGTTTCTTTTTTACGTGCGATTTCCATTAAAGCTTAACATCTAGAGTCATTCCTAGATATTTTGCTTCATTCGCGTACGGTATTTGAACCGAGTTTAGATATACAGGCAATCTATCCATCTTTTTTGTAGGTAAAGTTGACGTGAGTAGATTTGCTTTTGTTAAGCACAATACGCCAAGAATTTGTCCAAGCGTAGACTTTATTAATAGCATGTTGAAGCTTTCCAGTTGCTGCTTCAATAGTATCGGCCGTGGTCAAAATCGCCGTATCGTCCGCAAACGTGTCGACGACGTAGTTTCTTTCCTGCGGGATATCACGCGTGTAGAGTACATATAGAAGTGGGCCAAGGACACTTCCTTGTGGGACTCCGGCTGCAATCTCCTTGAAGTCAGAGTAATCATTTCTGTGCTTAACACGAAAGAGTCCTTCAGTGAGGTACGATCGTAAGATTAGAAAGAGTTGTCGTGGCAGTAGTAGTTGCAATTTATACTCCAAGGCTTCGTGCCAAACCGTATCGAAAGCTTGTGAGACGTCAAGAAATACACCACAACAAATCTTTTTTTTTTCTTCGAGAGCTTTCTCAATAACGATTGTAGAATGTTTGATTCTAAATCCAAACTGATGGTCAGGAATGAGACGTCTTTCGTCGATTACTTACTTACTTACTTATGTCCTGTATCCCCTTGTGGGTCCTAGGGCCTTTACTACGCCTACGCGCCATCGTGTACGGTTTCTGGCAATGTGTCTGAGTTCTCCCCAAATTTTCCCTAACTGCCGTGCCTCCTTCTCGACTGTACTGCGCCATTTTCTCCTCGGACCGCCAGGTCTTCTGCCATCCTGAGTTAGAGGGTTCCATTACATAGCATGGTTCGCTATGGAGCTGTCACCCTTTCGGAACGTGTGACCAATCCACTGCCACTTCCGCCGTTGGATGGTTGTGCCTATTGGTTCCTGACCCGTTCTCTCGTAAAGGTGTTCGTTAGAGATACGATTGGGCCAGAAAATCCTTAAGATATTGCGCAGACACCTATTAACGAACGCTTGCGGCTTTCTGGTGATAGTAGTGGTCACTCTCCACGTGTTGCAACCATATAGCAGCACGGATTCAACGTTGGAGCGGAACAGTCTTATTTTGGTGCTCAAACTGATTGCATTGCTTCGCCATATTTTGGACAACATCCCGAACGCGGACTTTGCTTTGGCGATCCTGTTGGCTATATCCAGTTCGGTTCCACCATCGGTTGAGACAATACTCCCAAGATACTGGAAATCCTCTACTCTCTCTACCGGTTGTCCAGCAATGCATATTTGAGCCGATGAGTTTGTTCCAAGGCTGATAATTTTAGTTTTTGTCGTATTCATTTTCAGCCCGACGACACCTGCCTCCCTCTCCACATCTGCTGTCATTTGGTGGAGGTCCATAATTCTGTGGGAGAGTAAGCATACATCGTCTGCGTAGTCAAGATGTTTCAGTTGAGATAAGATTCCATCGAATTCCTCCATTTCCCGTCGACAAAGCTGCATGAAGCACATCGCTAATTACCAATAGGAATAATAATGGTGAAAGGATACAGCCTTGTCTTACCCCACTTTGGATCTCAAATTCCTCAGACAACCTTCCTCTGTGCAGAACGTGACATTTGGAGCCTTCATATGTAGCTTTGATAATAGCAATTAGTTTATCGGGAATCCCTGTTGACACTATCGAACGCCTTCTCAAAATCGATGAACAGCAGGTGCAGTGGCGATCGATATTCAACACACTGTTCGATGATAATCCGAAGGGTGTTGATGTGGTCGGCACAGGAGGATCCAGAGCGGAAACCTGCTTGTTCGGTATCGAGTGTGTCTTCGAGATGTTGTTTGATTCGCTCAAGGATTATTTTAGCTATTATCTTAGCTACAGCATGCAGCACGCAGATACCCCTCCAGTTTCCGCACTCCATTAAATTTCCTTTCTTAGGAAGCTTGACGATCATTCCCTTTTTCCACTCGTTAGGAAAGCTCTCAGCTTCCCAAGCTCTATCTATAAGTGGAAGCAGAAGCTCATTTGATGCTGTTGGCGCTGCTCGTAAGAGCTCTGCTGGAATACCGTCAAGTCCTACCGCCTTGTTGGTTTTCAGTGCCTTGATCGCGGTAAAGATCTCATCTTTACTGGGAGTCGTGGTGCGTATTCGGGAACTTCTCACATCGGGCATCTCAGTCTGAATTGGGAGCATATCGCTAGCGAATACACGGTGCAAAACCGTAGCAAAATGCTCTTTCCATCTCTTGAGCTGGTCCTCATCCGAAATGAGTAAGGAGTCGTCTAGGCTTTTCACTGGGTGTTGGCTGGAGCTGCGACCACCTGTCAGCTCTTTCGTGATTCTGTAGACGGTCCTGCTGTCGCACCTCCGTGCAGCTTCTTCTGCTTCTGTAGGCAGCGCGTTGATGTAGTTGCGCTTGTCACGTCGTACACTACGCTGAACTTCTCTTATCTTCATGCGATATAGGGACTCTAGCTCGCTTCTCCCTGCTGCTGGGGTAGCTGCAACGTGAGCTTTCAGCTGTTTTCGTTCGTCAATCCGTCTCCAGGTATCCTCGGAAAGCCACGCCCTATGTCTTCCCTGCGATCGACCGACAATTCTTTCAACACCAGATGTCAAAACATTTTTCACAGCACACTAATGGTCTTGGATGGTTGCGGGCATTGAGCTGCTGATTACTTCCACACCTTGCGAAAAGTGCTCCCTTAATTGTTGGCGCACTGAGGGATCACTGAGTCTATCGATGTTGAACCTGGGCATTCTTGTGTTGTCGTGGGATCTTCGGACTGCAGCAGTGCGTAGTTGGAGAGTAGCTATCATAAGACGGTGATCACGTACTATGCCCACATCTGTCCCTCGCCTGTTTCAGACGTCCAGGAGACTACTTCTAAAGCGGCAGCTGATAGCAAAATGGGCAATTTGGTTGGAGGTTGCTTGCCTGTCATTGGGAATCCGGCTGACTTTGTGGCAGGACTTGTGCTCAAACATGGTGCCACCTATCACAAGGCGGTTGGCAAAACTTTCGTCGATTACGGGTTGTTGACGTCTAGAAAGTAGGTTTTTGAATATTTTTGAGATAACCGCCAATAGGGAAATAGACCGAATGATTTCTTCTCATTCAGAGATTTGCCTGATTTCGGGACCATTATAATCTCGGCGACTTTCCATTGTCTCGGTACGTAGAACAATCTGAACGAAGCGTTGATCAACTAGAGCAGTTTGATAACAGCTTTATTCGACAATTCCGTGACCACCTGCGCCGTTAACAAGTCGTAACCCGGAGCTTTTTTCGTCTTTAAATTTTTAATCACTTCGCTCAGTTCAATCAATGAAATTTTTTTTTCTTTAAAGTTATCAGATGTCGTGACTGGAGGGTCGGGCGTTAACAAAGGGCCGTCGAACGGCTTAAACGTTTCTTCTAAGTGGAGAGCAAAAAGTTCTGCCATTTCTTTGTCGCTCTTGGCCCAGTTTCCATCGTTTGTTCGAATTTGTGGTGCTTGCATTTGAGGTTTCCAGATACCTTTTAGTACTTTCCAAAGCGAATAATTTGATTCTTTTTCACCGGAGAGATTTTCAAGGTAGTTCGCTATATTATTGCTTTAAAATTCCCGAATTTTATCTTTAAGGCGATTGCATAGTCGGTTAAGGATCGTTTTATGCTGCGATGCACTAGTGATTTGCCATTTCTCTCGTGCTTTTCGTTTCTCCCTCACCAGTTCAATGATTTCTCTGGGATAATTTTCGTTGCGGTTGATATTATAGCTTCTAGTAGGAGTATTTCTCCATGCCGCTCTTTGGATTGCTTCCACGAAATGATCAACTGCGTCCTCCAGTTCACAAGGTGTTTTAAGTGATACATTTAAGGCGATATTTGTTTCGCAATCATTCCTTAAGCCCTCCCAGTTTGTTCTATTGCTAGTAAGTCTTGGAGGTCTTTTTTTCTTGATCAAAGCTTCTTCAAGTAATAAAATTACCGGCGAGTGGTCAGAAGAGAGATCAATATTCCTTGACTGTAGTAAACTTCTCGTAAATACTTTTTGTAACGAAAAAATCGATAAGATCGGGAATTTTTTCTCAGTCGGTTGGCCAATAGGTCGGTTTTCCTGTCGAATAAAAACAACAACCGAATTCATTTGCCACTTCGTAGAGATTTTTTCCTTTAGGAGATGTACAGGGTGTCCGCCGGGAAGGTATACTACTTTGTTTGTTTATAATTTTTGATTAAATGAAAGAGAATGGATCTTATATTGATGAATGTTTTATTTAATGTCGACAATTATGTATGGAATACAATATCAGGTAAATGTCCGCCTCTGCTAGTCTCACAAATGCGAGCCCTTTTGAGCACATTTTTCATTACATTCTCACACATTTCACGCGGTATTTCATTAATTTCATCACGAATATTTTGTTTGAGTTGCTCAAGCGTTTCTGGTTTGTTTGCATAAACCTTGCTTTTCAGATATCCCCACAAAAAGAAGTCAGGAGCAGTCAAATCAGGCGACCGTGGAGGCCAATCAACATCACCATTTTTTGAAATAACTTGTTGTGGAAAGAGGTCTCGCAGTAATTCAATTGTAATCCTGGCTGTATGCGATGTGGCACCGTCTTGTTGATACCACATGTTAATCAAGCCCAAAGCATGCAGTTGTGGCGTTAAAAAGTTTTCAATCATATCACGATATCGCTCCCCATTCACAGTTACCGTTACGCCGTTTTCATTTTCAAAGAAGTAAGGTCCAATGATTTCTCCTGACCAAATTGCACACCAGACTGTTACTTTTAATGGATGCAAAGGTGACTGATGAATAATTTGAGGGTTTTCCATTGCCCAGAACCGACTATTCTGTTTATTCACATATCCATTCAAATGAAAATGTGCCTCGTCACTCATTATGATTTTTTCATGAAAATCGGGGTTGTCATGGGTTGTCTTCTTGAAGAAGCTCTTGTGTCAACTGAATCTTAGATGGAAACAAATGCAAATCTTTGTGCAAAATTGTGGCCAAAGTTGTTCTTTGAAGACCAAGCTCCTGAGCACGGCGTCGAATTGAGGTTGATGGATTGTTTTGAACAGTTCCTTGAACAGCAGTAATGTTTTCAGCCGATCTTGCAGTACGTTGTGGCCCATGCTTGGGCCTATCACCTACAGACCCTCTTTCTTCGAAATCATTCACTACACGATAAATAGTGCGTTTTGTTGGCACGTTGTTTCTCCCAAAAATTTCACGTAACTTTCTCATCGTCACAGTAATCGATGATTGATTTTGATAAAATGTTTTAACGATTAAAACACGTTGGTTTATCGAATATTTTTCCATAATAAATTTGCCACGTGTCTACTTCACGACTGCCAAATATGAACTGTCAAGACTAATGTTTACCAAAATGGCGGCAAAACAAATTAGTATACGTTCACGGCGGACACCCTGTACATCTTTAACCCCAGAAGGTGTGCTCCTCCAATAAGGAAATTTGAACCAAGGAAGACACGAAAGTAGTCACTGAAGACACGAAAGTAGTCGCCTATTTCTAGCGAGCATCGCGGCGGCGGGCAGTAAACAGATGCTATATTGTACCTCAGGTGTTTATTTTTAACCCTTACCGCACACAACTGAAGTTTTTCCAGCTCTATGCTTACAATCGCAAGAAATGGTTCGACAGGCGATGAACCATTTCTCAATTCGACTCCAAAACAACGTGTATACTATTTGCCAACGTTACATTATTTTTTACAGGGTGGGACATGAAGCTTTGGATATTTAAAAAAATCAATTGAAACGATTGTTTATTATTTATAAAGTAAACACAAGGGAATTTCATTCCTTTAAAACTATGTCGAGGAGGTATTCGCTTCGCTGACACTCTTGAAATTTGGATCGCAAATTCCCAAAAACTCTGGTGTATTGCAATTAAAACACGATGTGAATTAAAGCCTGTTGCACCAATTGAACCTTATTAAGGTGCAATTGTAAATTATTTTTGAAGACACTCTGCAAAGTTGTTCGCGGAATTACCAGCTGAGCTGACCTCTTGCGAGTGGATAAGTCTTTAATAAAGGAGGGATAATATTTTCACAGCACCCTGTATACCTTACTTACTTACTTAGGTGGTGCTACGGTCCGGGGTGGACCTGGGCCTCAACCAACAAACCTCTCCAGCCAGCTCAGCTGTCTCCAGTTGCGCACGCCAAGCTGGTTGAGACCCCTCTCCACTTGTTGCGCCACCTACCGCGAGCTCGTCCTATACTGCGCCGTCCATCCGGGGTGGATTCGAAGACTTTCTGGGCTGGAACGTTGGACTTCATCCATCCTACATGACCCAGCCATCTTAGTCGCTGTATGTGAACTCTTCTGGCTAAGTCTATGTCCTTGTATAGGCTGTATATAGGTAGCCGTATCTAGGTAGTTCGACAGACGAGACCAAAGATCGCTCGAAGAACTTTTCTCTCAAAATAACCAAGGGCATCCTCATCCAATTTTGACCTAGGGTTTTGTTACTCAATAGCCTTCTTAGCGCATAGAAACAGCGATTGTCAAAACTCATTTTTTTTCGATCTTCCCACTGATGTCATTTGCGGAGCTTACCATAGAGCCTAGGTAGACAAATTCCTTTAGTACCTCAAAATTGTATCTGTCTATTGTGGCATACGCCGTGACGTAAGTGGTTAGTGTGTCGGATAACTGCTCGTGAGATTCCAAGTTCGGATCCCAGAAAACACCAAAAAGTTTCTTCACAGTCCCACCTCTCGCGAACGTTTGACAAACATCCGAGAGTATTATTGTCTCGAGAAAGCTTCTCAAAACAAATTGCCCTTCGGATATGGCACTAAACTGTAGGTCCTTTCCTTTATGTGAAAAATATAGCGCGCACAACATGAGTGGTTGCGAGAAGCTAAGCACTTGAAGAGCTGTTGCGCCATGTATTTATTTATTTTATTTTTATTGTGGCGTTCTGTCCAAGACGCCGATTTTGGGTGTTTTTTGTGGATAGCATATATTTGGTTTTGCTTTCATTGACCGCTAAACCCATCTTTGCTTCCTCGATCTCAATACTCGTAAATGTCTCACTGTAAGTATATCAAGAACGTAAAATCTAGCTCTGCAAAGTTCAAGCCGATTCCAAAATGCAGTGTTGCGGTAACATTAAAGTAACAAGTTCAAAAAAGAAATATTTTGACAGTACTGCTCAAATCCAATGTTTTGTTTTTTTTTTTCCAACATTAGCGCAACCAAACGTGAAAACAGAGCAACTTGTGCAACAATTTTTCGCTGTTGATTCCGTTTGTTTAAGATAAGCTTTTATTTGTTACAGTTTCGTTAGCTGTTATTATACATTTTACCCTGTACTTTGTGTAATAAGTGGACGAAAGGTAGTTTATAATAATATTTAATTGTTATATTTTTTTTTCTTGTTCATAAATGTCAAATAAATTGCGCAGGGCAACAGCAGCACAAAGCCTTTTGTGTTGCCGCAACACTGCGCAGTTTTTTTGAGGTTTATAAATTTACTCTTTGTACTATTTATAGCATATAGCTATTTGTACTATGTATAGCAAGATTTTCTAGGTAATCTATCTATTTCTGGAGAATGGATATAGTCGAACGATTTTGAAGGAATTTGATGCGCTGCCCGATTCCATCACACGAATTGTCTCCCTGTATCCTCATACTGAAATCGTCATTGCGGGCGATTTTAATATGCACAATTCGGAGTGGCTTCGACATTCTGGCCAGACAACACCCGAAGGAAGGTATGTTGAACTTTTCGCTGAGATAAACAATTTGACTCAGCTTGTAAATGAGCCTACACGTATACCGGACATTGTAAGTCATTCTGCCAACACTCTGGACTTGTTTCTTACTTCACACCCTGATAAACACATCATTGATGTTTTAGCGCCTCTAGGCCGGTCTGACCACAACATCGTATCAGCTAAATTCTCGTATTCTGACCACACAGTTAAAGAAAAAAATTCCAAAAGAAAAGTATGGCGTTACGAGAAAGCCAATTGGGACGGCCTTAATAGTTTCTTTAGGAGTTTTAACTGGTCGCTGTGCTTCCTCGATAGCGACGTGGATGCCGCCGCTGATATGATTACTAACACCATCCTCTTAGGTATGGATGCCTTTATTCCTAACAGAACAAAAAGCATCAAACCTAAGGCTAAATCGTGGTTTGACCAGAGCTGCAAAGAGGCTATCAGGGTGAAAGAGGTAAGTTTTCGGTCTTATAAAGCCAACAAATCTGAGGAAAACCGAAAGAAGGTTAAACAAGCCAGAAATGACTGCAATGCTCACATTCGACGTGTAAAATGCTTATATGACCAAAAATTGAGGCAAAAAATTCTACAATGTCCCAAAGGTAGTACACATTTTTTGTCATTCTATAAAAATATTAAAAATTCTGCCTCGCCCGCCATCCCAACGCTCATTTATGATGACATTCCAGCTGTCAGTTCCTTAGACAAAGCCAATCTGCTTGCTGCTCACTTCGCAGCGAACTCCACCCTGCCAGATAGTACTTTGTCTCCACCTGTACTTGAGAGCGTCGAATTTTCCATGGGACAAGTCCACTTTCGCACTCGTACAGTTGCAGGAGTACTCAAAGGTCTCAACATACACAAATCCGCTGGTCCAGATGGTATCTCCCCCATAGTTCTGAAGAGGTGTTCTTCCACGCTGGCAAAACCTCTGCGTAAGCTTTTCTGTCTGTCCTACTCTTCTGGGCTCTTTCCGAGAAGATGGAAAACAGCATATGTCCAGCCCGTCCCTAAAAAAGGCGTATCTTCTTCCCCTTCCAATTACCGACCCATTGCACTAACGTCCCTTCTTTCCAAGGTCATGGAAACGCTGATAAATCGTCAGCTTAAAAAATATCTTGATTCACGAAAACTCCTCAATGACCGGCAGTATGGTTTTCGTAGCAACAGGTCCACTGGTGATTTGATGGCATATCTCACCGAGAAGTGGAACCAATCTCTACATCACTTCGGCGAAACAAAAATGGTTGCGCTCGATATTTCTAAAGCATTTGACAGAGTTTGGCATCAGGCTCTTTTGTCGAAAATGCGTACATATGGCATTGATGAGTCTCTTCTTCAATGGATTAGAAATTACCTTTCGGTCCGTTCAATACAGGTTGTCTTGGACGGCTTCAAGTCTGCAATTCACCATATAAATGCTGGTGTTCCCCAGGGCTCCGTTTTGTCTCCGACCGTCTTCCTCATTTTTATAAATGACCTCTTGTCTGTTACTTCTAATCCAATCCATTCCTTCGCTGATGACAGTACCCTCAGTTTTTCATATTCGTTCCCTAACTCACGTCCCTGCTCTTTGCCCGTAGAAGAGGAACGACAACGTATGTTAAACACATTAAATTCCTACCTGGACAGCATAACCAAATGGGGTTCAATCAATAGAGTGGAATTTAATGTATCCAAAACTCAATGCTGTCTTCTGTCTCTCAAGCGAAACCAAAACCCTCAACCATTATCCATGAATGGTACTTGTATCGCTGAATCCGAAAGACTTGCCATTCTCGGTATGTGCATCAATAACCGTCTTCGATGGAACGATTACATATTCGAAGTCGCCAAAAATGCTGCAAAATGTCTAGGATTCCTTAAGCGGTGCAAAAAATATTTTACCCCGTCTGATCTGGCCTCCATCTATAAGGCATTCATCCGCCCAAAGCTGGAATATAACGCCCACATCTGGTCTGGTGCACCCAAGACCGTTCTGCACATTCTGGATAGGGTACAGAACCGCGCGTTAAAACTAATAGGTGATAGAGACATTGTGAACTCAATAGTCTCACTTGAACATCGTAGAAATGTCTCATGTCTTTCCCTTTTTTATCGCTTCTTTTACAAAAAATGCTCCAGCGAAATAGCCAGCTGCATTCCTCCCCTTCAAAACTTCACCCGCAATACGCGTCACGCTTCGAATGCACATCAGTTCACCCTCAAGCCCAACTTCGGACGTACTGTCAAATATAGGGATTCGTTTATAAGCCGAACAACACGTTTGTGGAACAACCTACCAGCCTCTGTGTTTCCTCATCATTACAACCTACAAACATTTAAAGCCAACGCAAACCGGCATCTCCTCTGTCTCTTTCCCCCCTTTTCCCAACCACCCGTGCCCTGAGAACCAGTATAAGGGTATTAATAGTCCCTTTGGCACGCGAGAATTATAAAAAAAATAATTGAGTTATGCATTTTTTGACCAGTAAAAACCATGACGCATAAATACATAACTGGGATATTACGAGACTGCGTATAAATTCTTCCCTTTATGATCTGAACACAAGGGATTATAATCCTCCCACTTCACTGCATTTCTGATTCGCTTGTGGGGTTCGCATGTTTGGCTTCAGAAAATACTAGAAGGCCGCCCGATTTAGGATTACTTCGTTACTGAGGCAAGCCAAATGCTGATGCTGTTGCATTTGTTAGATCCAGTTTTTAGGCCTGCCATTCTTTTACGCTATCTTTGGAATGTTCATTGATATTGCCTTTTTAACCGAGTTCAAATGATCCCTCCTTTAAGCTTGAGTGCAGTCTTTGCTACTCTGCTACTGCAGAAGAGATCCAGGGAGGTGAGATTAAACATAGTCTTCAGTAGTGCTGTAAGTATCGACCCTAAAGATATTGGTCTGACTAGTGAAGTGAAGTTCTTGTTGGAATCCTAGATATGAGCAGTATGGGTACAGTATCTCGCTTTAATACATACTACTGAAGCTTCCACTAATTTAAAAGATATTGTATCTTACAGTGTAAGACCATACAAATAAATAAATAAATAAATAAAATAAGGTTGTATCCTTGTGGAACCCTTGGCATTCGATAAAATTAAGAATATACGTTCATAGTCCTATGTTATTAGCTGTCTTTTGTCTAAAAGCAACAAAAAACCAGTCGCCAACTGTTTACATAATCACTTTTATTTACAGTTTCTTGGGATTGTTATAACAAAGTTCACCCTTATACAACTCCCCCTGTTATATTATAATACAATACGAGTACTATTACTTTCTGAATTCATATGAGTGTAAGAAATTTTAACCTGCCTATATCCATACAGTTTAGCTTTTCTAATTAAAAAAAAAAAAAAAACATATCCATACTTTCGAAATTTAAATGGGCCTTAAACGATCAATATTATTGAACAATGTTTGATGCTGTGCAATATTTCTGACATGAATGACAGAGTGGGGTTTTTCTTTTAGAAAATTCGTGACCATACGGTATAAATTCATTGCTTACTAGTCTTATTGATCGCCCAATGGTCCCTTTAAATTCTTAGTTTTAACCGACAGTCATTTTAAAACATGAAATATATATATTAATATTTATCTTCAATCAATAATATATTAAACCTTAAAAAAAATTCATAAAATGTTTCAAGAGTAAACATAAAAGCTTTAAATTTTTACAATATTTATTATAGGAATTTAACTAATATTATAGAGATTATTGGCATTATATTTGGAAACAAAAGTTTATTCTAATCAAAAGTAAATTAGTAAATAATAAAACATTTTGATTAAAGTAGAAAATACAAAATTAATAAAAAAAATAACGTCTACATTAGCTTATTAAGGATATTTAATTAGTAAAAAAAAAAAAAAAAGAAATCAGAAACAAAACTTACCATGATTTAGTCGAGAGCTTTTTAATGAGAATTTTTTTGGGACCATATACCAATGTAAACAATGAGGCTAAATGTATTTAAATGTTGAATGTTCTATTTAATATTATTGTCTCGAAAATGATTAAAAGCAAAGCAAATCATCAAAAAGAAAATTTTAGTTAAAATACAAAGTTAAATAACAAAGCATTTTACCATTGGCTGTAAATTACGAAGAATTATAAAGCTGCAGAAAATAACAAAATATTAAAAATCAAATTTTAAGCTAATATTAAAACAAAAGGTTTGTCAAAAAAAAAACGGAACAACGAATTCTACATATGCAATTCCTTAAACTTCTTAATTCTTTCATCTTTTCAGACCTTTAAAAAAAAGAATAATAATAACTCTTCTGGCAAACTAAAGTATAATCTTAACACGAAGAAATAAATTTTCAATCTTCCCGAAATACGTAATAAATACACTGCGATTTTTTGAATGAAATTAAAACCAATCTCTATTTAAAAAGAAAAAATAAAGATTTAAATTCACTAAACTAAAAAAACAAAAAAAAAACATTTGCACCATTATATAATTTTTAAATTTTCTAAATAGGTTTCTGAATATGTTCCCGAATTCCTTGCACCCCAGTTCTTTAGATTTCTTATACCTGAAGTTACCCGTAGGTAATCCCTTTTCAAATCAACATATATCCATTCATCTCTTCCGCTGGCTTAGTACAGGCATAGATATCTTCCTCAGCAGTCTTAGCTTTCGGGTCTAATTACAGATCGTAATCGATGCATACAAAAATAAACTGGATATAATACCACATAAGCAGAATAGAGATTGGACCCTTGAATTTATCCCAAAGCAGTTAAAACTAAGCACAAAAAATACTGTAAACAAATTATATATTAACAAACTTCTTCCAATTACAAAAAAGTTATATAAAATCATATTTTGCATTTCTTGATATACTTTCATTTAACATTTGATCATGATTTCTATACTTAAAGAAATAAGTAGTGGAAGTAAATTCGAAATATGTTCAACTAAAAGCTTAATCTCTAAGCCTGCGTGAAAAACAGACAACTCTATTTTATTTAACTAAAAACAGTGTAAAATTAAAATATTAATTATTAATAAATTGAACTATTTTTCAATCCTTAAGTTATTGGCTTTTATTTCATATTGTAATATTCTTGCTGGGGTTCGTTCAAATAAAACTGTCTTTTGTGTATTTCACTGTTTATTTATTGTCAACTACTAACTTTACTTCAACACAGTATTCAATCACTTTATTCTTTATTTATTTCAAATTAAACTGTCGCTACAGATTTACTTTCAATACGTCGCTTGTTTTCACCACTGGTCGAATCTCCCTCTTGTAATCGCTGTATGCACTTATAAACAACTGTGTCGACGGTGGTTGTGGTATGGGTATTTATATAAAATACAAGTCCTTCTAGAGTATACTAGATGTCGACAGGGATGAATTGAGGATCTTGGAATAATTGGGATATTGTGTGGAACAATTGTGCTCATCAGGTGGGAATATTTACTGCTCTCAGGCAATAGATGTCGTTGTACGCAGTACCTGGCGATGTACTTGATACTACAATATATATGGTATGTCTGTCCTACTTTTTTAATGTAAAATGTGTGCTCATTTTAATCAGGCAAATCATCATGGATAGACCTAGACCACTACAACGCTTTCAAATTATGGAAATTTATTTTCAAAATCAGAGTTCAATTCAACAATGTTACAAAGCGCTTCGTCCGTTTCATGGTTCGACGTGTAAGTGGTAAGTTTCACTGTCAGTTCGTTTTATTGAACATCTCCTCACAACCAGTTTGGGAACTGTGCGTTTTAAAGAAAGAATCGCCGGTGTAGAGGCTATTGCCGCTAAAGATCCAAATTTTGCGAAAATATCTTGGCCTAAAGGTTTACAAGATTGTGCAAGAATTGAATCTTTCGTTTCCGTCGTGGTTTCAGCACTTGAGTCCTAAATCAGCTGGAAGTGGATCCTGCGATGAGGCGCATTCTTGGCTTCATGGCTATGTAAAAAAACAAAATTGTTGCATTTGATGTAAAGATAGCCCACAATAGGTTCATAAAACGCCCTTACATCCACAAAAATATACATTGTACGATGGTGGTACCATCGGTCTTTTTTTTTTTAATGAGGCTGTAGCTTACGTTACCGTAATACCGGACCTGCATTGCAATTGATCGGGAAACTACAGACTGCTCAAAACTTGGCTTGGGCCAGTAGCGCAACAATCAAGTTCGTGATGAAGTGCTTGCTTTACCTCCTAGTAGTGGTCTCCGGGCAACTATACGTATAAACTCTTATACGTGTAGGCTAAAATTGCAAGTGCAGGTTGTCTAGGGCATTGATTCTAGACTAGGTAACGTGGGCCACCTGGGGCCACGCTTAGGCTACCAGGGAGGTCAGCAAGGTGGCGGATAGCTGAACGGCCTTCAGATATGTAGGCTAGCTGCGAATAACCAATAAGCAGTCCCCGACCACGAGCGGCAGAATGGAGGGTGTGAGGGAAAAAATCACATGAGCCCTGTGAAGTATCTGTGACAGAGCGAGTAGACGCCGCTCTTAAATAAGTGTCCTATCCCGAAGGCAAGGTGTTACGCGACCCGTGCTGAGGCCTGAATGGTGCTGGGGATGTAAAATCAATACAGCATCTCTAACGGAACCCTCCAGATACCTGGTGACCTCTGGTTGAAATAAAGCCCTACCACGCTACAGGGGGCTATGGCGTGGTCGATATCAATTCCCCTTACTCATGGGATTCAAAATGAACAAACTTAAACAAACCAAAATAAACCAAATAAAAATAACAAAAGAAACGGAAAAAAAAACAAAAAAATGGGGAACCAAAAACCCCAACCATAGAAGACCCATTTCGAAGGGGAGCACTATTGGCTCGATCGCCAGTTGATACTCCTCTTGAAAAGGAACAGGCGGCGATAATATCGCCCCAAATCGCACGCGTGGACACTGCTACCATAGCTTTAGCTGAGGTTCAAAACAACCCACGCTCCAATGAAGAGATAGGCAAGTGTGATACGATGACTGTACTGGGCAAAAAAATAGCCGAACTTGCTGAATTCTTCAAGGATAAGAACAACGTGCATCACGAGATTCGTAAACTGGTGAGTTCTATTCGTACCACGTATGAAAAGGCATTGGACCCTGAAAACGAACGACAAGAACATTTACACGTTGAAAGGCAGGATAAGCCTACACAAACCATACAGTCAAAACCGTTAAACTACAGAGCAGCAGTCCTGAAGACCACTGAGGCGTCAAAGCCTGCGGTAGATAGCTGTGAGATACGACCACAAACGCCCAAACGCAGGCGGGAAAGCAAAATTACGAGCCAGCAGCTCCCAGCCGCGAAGAAGAAAAAGACCGTGGTCCCGATAGGAAAAGAAAAACCCGTCCAGGTGGAAACCCTTAACACGAAAGCCGAAAAGTGGGAAAAGCCAAGAGGAAGTACCAAAAAAAGCTGAAAGCGCGCCCAGATGCTTTAGTGATTAAAGCTAAGGATGGTCTCTCTTATGCAGAAATGCTGCACAAGGTAAAGGACAACCCTGAATTGAGAGAGCTCGGCCAAAAGGTCAACCAAGTCAGGAGGACGGCCAAAGGAGACCTACTCTTAAAACTAAGGAGCCTCCCAACAACGGAAACGACCAAGCTTCATGCATCCGTGGAAAAGGCCTTGGGAACAGAAGCGGAAGTGAAAACCCTAACGCACGAGGTACTCATAGAAGTCAAAGATCTGGACGGAATCACAACGAAGGAGGAGATCTGCGAAGCCCTAACCAAGCAATTAGAGGGATCCAAAGAGTACCATGTCGGAACAAGTGCCATAAAGTCTCTGCGAAAAGCTTACTTAGGGACACAGATAGCGACAGTGAGCCTGCCAGCGGAAGTGGCTGAGAGGCTGATGACTGCCAGCAAAGTGCGCATTGGCTGGGTGGTCTGCCGAATACGGGAAAAAATCACTCCAACAAAATGCTACAAATGTATGGACTTCGGACATACTGCCAGAGCATGCAAAAGTGCGGTGGATTTTTCTGACCGGTGTATTAGATGTGGTGCGAGTAGACACACCGCAAAATCTTGTGCCCTAGAGCCAAAATGCCTGCTGTGTTGTGACAAAAAAGACACAAATAGCAACCATGTCACAGGAAGCGGCAAATGCCCAGCCTTCCAAAAAGCCTTGAGAGACCTGAAACACCTTATATGAAGATAAAACAGCTCAACCTCAATCACTGCGAAGCTGCGAACGATCTCCTCATACAATCTGTGCGCGAACAAAAAGTAGACGTCGTAATCCTTAGTGAGCCCTACAAAGAATTCGATGCAAACACGTGGATAACGGACACTACGGGAAAAGCGGCCATATGGACCTGTGGGAAAACCGCTTTCCAAGAGAGAATGCCAACATCAGGAGATGGTTTTATATGGGCAAAAATCGACGGAATATATATTTATAGCTGCTATGCACCACCAAGCCTCTCGATAGCAGAGTTCGAAGAGCTGCTGGACAAACTCGTAAACGATGCTTTAGATCGAAAACCGGCGATCATTGCTGGCGACTTCAATGCATGGGCCGCTGAATGGGGATGCAAAGAAACGAACAGACGAGGAAGATCCCTACTGGAGGCTTTTACAGCCCTAGACGTGGTACTAGTAAACAGAGGAAATAAACCCACGTTTTGCAGAGGAAGCGGCGCTTCGATTATAGACATCACGTACGTAAGTAGCTCCTTGATAGGAAGAACAAAGTGGGAAGTCAGTGACCTCTTTACTCATAGCGACCACCAGGCGATAATATGTGAAGTACTGCCGGAAGCAAGAAGACAAACACCGCTAGCCAGGCTACCCCTGAAAAAAGGCTGGAAATCAGACTCTTTCGACGTGGAAGCATTCACATGTATCTTCAACAGAAATGCAGTACTGACGGGTCGTGCGAGCAGTAAAGCAATGCAGGCCATAAATGAGGTTACACGGGCATGTGACGCCACAATGAGGAGAAGAAAGGCTATGGAACATCGTCCCCCAGTTTACTGGTGGAATGAAGAAATCGCGCATCTACGTACCAAGTGTCATCGAGCGAGAAGGGCGTATACGCGATCTAGAGCGAGGGCCGTCTTCAGTGAACTGCAAGAAGACTACAGGGTGGCTCGAAAGGAACTAAAAACAGCTATACTAAAGAGCAAACGGAAGTGTTTCGCCGAGCTGTGTGATGAAGCTGACGAAAATCCTTGAGGCAAAGCCTACCAAATCGTCATGAAAAAATTGAAAAGGTGCCAGCCACAGATTTCCCCCTGCCCAGAGTTCTTACACAACATCGTGGTCGGACTATTTCCTCATCAACAAGAGAACGCATTCTCGGATGATCCAATAGTAGAGGCACCAACAATCCGAGAGGTAACAAAAGAAGAAATAATCGAGATTTGCAATAAAATTGGAGATAAAAAAGCACCTGGCCCAGATGGTATCCCAAATATAGCACTCAAGACAGCTATAAAAGTAAGCCCAGAAATGTTTATTAACATTTACAACTCGTGCCTGAAGGAAGGAGTCTTCCCGGATCAGTGGAAACGGCAAAACCTAGTACTTCTTCCCAAAGGTAAGAAACCACCAAATGAACCATCATCATACCGCCCGCTCTGTATGTTAGATACGGCTGGCAAAATATTGGAGCGAATCATCTGTAACAGGGTAGAGGCAGCAATTCAAGAATCTGGAGGTCTTTCAGAACACCAATACGGTTTTCGAAAAGCGCGCTCAACAACAGATGCAATCAATATGGTAGTTAAAACGGCACAAGAGCCTATACAGGGAAGAAGATGGAGAGGCGGTTCCAAAAAGTACTGCTTGGCTATAACTCTTGACATAAAAAACGCCTTCAATACGGCAAATTGGAGTCACATCTTACAAGCGCTCAGAAGGATGAGAGTTCCACAATACCTCATAGACGTTATTGTTGACTACTTCAGGTGCAGAATCTTGGTATACAATACAGACCGCGGCCCCAAGGAATATAAGATCACAGGCGGAGTACCACAGGGCTCAGTCCTTGGCTCTTTGCTCTGGAATATTATGTATGACGGTATACTGCGACTTCCTATACCCGAAGAAACAAAAATAGTGGGATTTGCTGATGATATCGCCATTATTGTCACTGCTAAACTGTTGGAGGAGGTGGAACAGATAAGCAATGCGACAATAAGGATAATACGAAAATGGCTCACCTCAGTTGGTCTAACACTGGCGAAGCATAAAACTGAAGCAGTCCTGATAAGTAGTAGGAAGAAGGTAGAAACTCCCACCATTATAGTCGGCGGCCATTAAATCACATCTAAACCACATATAAAATACCTAGGTATCATGATAGATACGAGACTTTCATTTAGAGATCACCTTAAGTATGTAGGTCGAAAAGGTGCAATAGCAAGTGCTGCACTCGCGCGTATCATGCCCAACATAGGAGGACCAAGACATAGCCGTAGGTTACTGCTGGCTAGAGTGGTTACGTCTATAATCCTATACGCCGCACCAATTTAGGCCGGGGCCATGGCAATTAAAACATACAGATCACATATCACATCTGTGTATCGAATATGTGCATTGAGAGCTAGCTGCGCATTTCGCACTACTTCTAGCGATGCAGCTTGCGTGGTAGCGAGAATGCTCCCAATAGATATCCTGGCAGTAGAACAGCAACGTCAGTACTGCGCAAGAAGAGAAAGAAACGAGGCCAGCGAAACCGGCTCTATAGAGCAGAAAGCCTAAGAGAATGGCAAGAACGCTGGAATGCTTCTGAGAAAGGCAGGTGGACCCATAGGCTCATACACCAAATCCAGCCATGGTTCGACAGGCAACATGGAGAACTTGAGTTCTACTTAACGCATTGCGCTGACTGCGTAGAAAACGCAGAACATATATTTTTTTAATGCCCAAGTTTCCTCGACGAAAGGAATGCACTAAGGAGTGAACTCGGCCACTCACTGACGGCAGAAAACATCGTTGGCGAAATGCTCAAAAGCCAGGAGGCATGGGACGCAGTCGCTGGGAGCACAATGCGCATACTGACGATTCTAAGAACCCTAGAAAGAGAAAGGAAAGAATCAGACCGGCGAAATACAATAAATGCTGAGCAGGAAAATGCAAACATGCACTAGTCGAATACATCAGACTAAAACCCCCCCCGCGATGAAATGCTTGACGGAAGTACCGCGGGGAATGGGGCGGTCGTGGGAGGGGGGTTTAGTGGGTAAGAGTCCCACACTGTTACTCAGGACGTACTGAGTTTCGTCTCTTAATGATCACATGTTGACGAATTTTGGCTATTGTACCCGGACAAAGAATCGGGCCCAATTTAAAAAAGCAGTGTTGCAGCAACATTAAAGCAAGAAGTTCAAAAAAGCAACAATTTGGCAGTGTTGCTCAAATCAAGAGTTTTTTTGCAATATCTGCGCAACCAAACGTCGAAGAAGAGCAACCGGCGCAACAATTGTTTTGCTGTTGCTTTCCTTTGTTTTGAGCTCTTGTTTGTTTTTTCCAAGTGAGAAATCGATGGAAGGTAAACATTTAACAATGTTAAGGTTCTATTTATATAATGTATGTAAATATTTTTACTATATTCTCCAATTTGTCCTATTGTACAATACATGCCATTACAACACAATCGTTCATAAATGTTAAAATAAATTGCGCAGGGCAACAGCAACAGTGCAGTAGCAAGGCAACAGCAACAGAAACCCTGTTCTGTTGCCGCAACACTGCACAGTTTTTTGACGTTTTTGAATTCACCCTGGTTTCTGGAATGTACAGACGCTCCTCAACTCTGGAAGCGAAGGTCCCTATAATGGCAAATTCCTCCAATTGGAAAATGAATTCATGCGATATAAACTGGACATTTTGGGGGTAAGTGAAATAAGATGGTTAGAAGCGGGCGAGTACCAGTCCCCAATGCGTAACACTGTACTACTCTATTCTGGAAGACCATCCGGAAGTCCGCGGGAATATGGAGTCGGACTACTGTTCACAACAACAGCACGCAAGGGCCTAATTTCCTAGCAGCCTCATGGTGACAGGATTATGATGGCCAGATTCCGGACTAGAGTACGCCGCATCACCATCATACAGTGTTACGTCCCAACGAATGATTCGTCTGGGGGATTGGGGGATTTGAATGCCAAGGTAGGTAGCGACAACGAAGGGCTCAAACATGTAATCAAGAAGAACTAGGCAACCGCAATGATAACGGCGAAAGGTTTGTGGATTTCTGCCATGCCAACCGCCTTGTGATAAGTGGCACCACAAGACCTGCCACAAAGACAGGCAAGCATCCTCCAACCAAATTGACTATTTTGCCATCAGCCGCCGCTTTAGAAGTAGTCTCCTGGACGTCCGAAATAGGCGAGGGGCAGATGTGGGGATAGTACGAGATACCATCTTTTGATAGCTACTCTCCAACTACGCACTGCTGCAATTCGAAGATCCCACGACAACACAAGAATGCCCAGGTTTAACATCAATAGACTTAGTGATCCCTCAGTGCGCCAACAATTAAGGGAACACTTTTCGCAAGGTGTAAAAGCAATCAGCAACTCACTGCCCGCAACCATCCAAGACCATTGGTGTGCTGTTAAAAATGTTTTGACATCTGGTGCTGAAAGAATTGTCGGTCGATCGCAGGGAAGACATAGGGCGTGGCTTTCCGAGGATACCTGGAGACGGATTGGCGAACAAAAACAGCTGAAAGCTCGCGTTGCAGTGACTCCAGCAGCAGGGAGAAGAGAGCTAGAGAACCTATATTGCATTAAGATGAGAGAAGTTCAGCGTAGTGTGCGACGTGACAAGCGCAACTACATCAACGCGCTGGCTACAAAAGCAGAAGAAGCTGCACGGAGGTGCGACAGCAGGACCGTCTACAGAATCACGAAAGAGCTGACAGGTGGTCGCAGCTCCAGCCAACACCCAGCGAAAAGCCTAGACGGCTTCTTGCTTATTTTGGATGAGGACCAGCTCAAGAGATGGAAAGAGCATTTTGCTATGGTTTTGAACCGCGTATTCACTAGCGATATGCTCCCAAATCAGACTGAGATGCCCGAGGTGAGAAGTTCCCGAATACGCACAACGACTCCCAGTAAAGATGAGATCACTACCGCAATCAAGGCACTCAAAACCAACAAGGCGGTAGGACTTGACGGCATTCCAACAGAGCTCTTACGAGCAGCGCCAACAACATCAAATGAGCTTCTGCTTCTACTTATAGATAGAGCTTGGGAAGCTGAGAGCTTTCCTAACGAGTGGAAAAGGGGAATAATCGTCAAGCTTCCTAAGAAAGGAAATTCAATGGAGTGCGGAAACTGGAGGGGTATCTGCGTGCTGCCTGCTGTAGCTAAGATAATAACTAAATTCATCCTTGAGGGAATCAAACAACATCTCGAAGACACACTCGATACCGAACAAGCAGGTTTCCGCTCTGGATCCTCCTGTGTCGACCATATCAACACCCTGCGGATTATCATCGAACAGTGTGTTGAATATTGATCGCCACTCCAGCTGCTGTTCATCGATTTTGAGAAGGCGTTCGATAGTGTCAACAGGGAGTTTATTTGGCGTGCCTTTCGCAGGAGAGGTATTCCCGATAAACTAATTGCTATTATCAAAGCTACATATGAAGGCTCCAAATGTCACGTTCTGCACAGAGGAAGGTTGTCTGAGAAATTTAAGATCCAAAGTGGTTTAAGACAAGGCTGTATCCTTTCACCATTATTATCCCTATTGGTGATTAGCGATGTGCTTCGTGCAGCTTTGTGGACGGGAAACGGAGAAATTCGATGCCAGGGATGCGCCACGTACTTACCCACACCCTGCACACATCTATCACTCTTCGCGATGGACTGCCGTTAGGTACTACTTTTCAGGACTGGTTAGCATGTCATGCTATTTATTACGCATGAGCCATTGCTGCTTCTTATGCCTCTGCTCTCTAGCTGTTGCATCACGCTGGCGAGGATTTCGTTTGCTGTGTTCCAGGCTTCATTCGTCGTCAGTATGAATGTTTGTATTTGTAGAGATACACCCGAAAGCATCCGTGCCCTGATAGGAACAATGTCATGTAGAAGTTTACTTCTCCGTGTTTCCTGCTGATCCATTCCTCTACGTTGGGCATCAGCATATAGGTCCATCTTCCTTTGGGTGTTGTGTTCCATGTCTGTTGCCATTCTGCTTGTATAGCCTCGGTGGTTGCTGCGGACTTTTTTATTTCCAAATCGGAGTCATCGACTAACCTCCGAGCCGATAATATCGCTATCCGTATCGTGTCAATCGCTCTTGTTTTTCTATCGGTTAAATCCCGCTACTTCGATAGCAACCAACCTTTTTCTTTTTCCTTTCTCCTTACTCCGTTAGTAAGTAAAAAAACAAAAAAACAAGTGAAAATCACTCCATTTGCCATGGCCCGCGGGCCACGAGTGCTTACGGGCAATCGGTTTAGCGGATTTAATGTAAATCCGCTCGCGGAGCCCAATAACACAAAAAGAAAAAGCCCAACTATAGTCCCTGCGAATTAGATAATGTTTTCCCAACCATCCTAACCACAAAAAATCCAAGATTCATCACCATTGCCCCGACCAACCCGGATAAAGCCCTTTCCTCATTTAGTGCTTTCCTCCTCAAAAAAGCAATAGACAGCATAAGCACTGGTTATGAGTACATTACTCAACTTCGTGACGGAAACCTATTAATCCTCGTAAAAAGTCATAAAATTGCTGAATGCTTCCTCTCGAAAAAAGTTCTCTCTGACCTCTGTCCTATATCCGTGAAACTACACGAGCACTTAAATTCATCGAAAGGTACACTTTATGCGCCATGCCTCATCAACGTACCCTTCTTCTTCTTCCTTTTATCAGCGAGGCCACGATCCGAAAACAAGGGATCACAACCCTCCCAATTCACCGCATTTCTACTGATGCGCCTGTGGGGTTCGCCTCATCAACGTACCCGAAAGTGAGATTCTTGAAGAAATGAAATCTCAAGGAGTTACTGATGTTTTTAAATTTAAAAAAATTGGAAGACAGAAATCAGCGTCCCACAGTTCTTGTGTTATTCACCTTCGATCTTTTTCGGCATCCCAGCACAGTCAACGTTGGATGGTATAACCTCAAAGTTGAGGAATACTCCCCAAATTCCATGCGGTGTCGCAATTGTCAGTTGCTGGGCCACACATATAAGCGATGTAAGGGCAATGCGTCCTGTGATAATGCAACCTACCACCCCACTCCACAAGTGAGTTTCATGTGGCAATTGTGCCGAACAGCATCCATCTTCTTCCAAAATTGTAAGCGCTACTTACAAGCTAAAGAAATTTTAAAAATTAAAACAATAAAGAAGTGCAGTATGGCTGAAGCGAGATCGATATTCAGAGAAGAAAATCCAATTTCCAACTCTACTCCAGCATACTCTGCTGTAACAAAACTTTCAACTAAGTCTACATCAAATACAGCAGTCACCGATGACAAAGCACCCCATAACAAATCTCCCGATTCCAATAGCAACTCATGCTTAAACCCACCTTCACCACAATTAAATTCAGTAGTTTCCACAGCAAACAAGAGTCAAAACCCAATTTTCCTTTCCTCCAACGAAAACAAAAATAAAAATTCAACTCCTAAACCAGTCAGTAGCAATACGAATCAAACAACAAATCCCAAGTCCGACAAAAACAACACATCATCTACGTCAAATTCACCCAAATCTCAATCAGTATCTGAAGAAATTCCAAAACTTTCTCACAACCGTAACTCAGATATAAACATAGCCCCTATGAACCCACATACAAAATTATCAAACCCGCATTTCCAACTTGCTAACTTTACTCTTAACTCCTGCCCTATTTCTACTGTAACTCAATCTCTCATTATGAATAATCAGTACTACCTAAGGCCTCCACAAAACGAAAACGATGATGACATGTAAGAATAACAGCATATGCATCCAAAATGGCGACCCTGCCACCCGGACTTTAAATCATTCAGGCCCCACGTGGAGCCTGAATGGTTCAACATCCAGATGGCGGGGTCGCAACCTTCACACCCGCAACCTACCGCACTCCGACTTTTTACAGCATAACCCAGCTTATACTGTACAAAGGTCAGACTCTTCTAATAAAAGAGTACTTAAGGTTCTTCAATGGAATCTTAATGGCTACTTTAACAACCTACATGAACTTCAAGTTCTTTTAGCTGAGCTTAATCCCTCAATCATCTTCCTCCAAGAAACCCATCTTCCATACACCACGACCTCGGTACCCATTAAGCGCTATGAATCCTATTTCCACAACCAAGTGGCCAATGACTCAGCGAAACTCAGCTTTTTCGGAAAGCGACGAAAGCAGCTAAAAAGGAATGTTTTGAGAAATTCACTTCAAATATTAACCCAAATTCTTCGTCTAAAAAACTATGGGCAGATGTAAAGTCACTCACTGGAGCTTTCAGACTACCTTCGATAACTATCATTAACAATGATCAAATCATATCCGACCCTGTACAAATTGTCGAGCTCTTTGCCAAGACTTTATTATTATTATTATTTGTGTAGGGTTATTTTGCACTGCGACCTAATGGTCTATTGTGCCCCCTGCTAATACCTTGGGGAGGTTTGTTCCCTCGTTAGAGTCCCCTTTGCAATTGCAATTCCTGAAGAATTGTGTTTGAAGGTCATATGCTCTTACTTTGCCTTGGCGAGAATAGTTCACCTTAGAGCTCTTTCTCCAGACCAGTTTCTTTTAAGAGTCTGAGAACGAGAAGTGGGCCCATGGTTGGCATATCCTCTTCTGATACTTGGTATTTGCCTAAGTATTTCAATCTTTTGTGGGTCATTGCCCCGTTAGGAAGCCTGTTAGGATCCGTAGGTTATTCTTCCTAAGGCAGATGCAGGCTTCGAATCTTTTCCGGTTGTAACATCCCAGTAGTTTCTTAGCTTGCCTCAGGCCTGTGGTGTTGTTCCAGATTCTTGCCCTGTCTTCTCTCTCCATTTTCCTGAATTTCTCGCGTATGGTGTGTTCCCCCATTCCACAGAATGGTTCAGGTCCAATGAAGGGTTCTGCGGCCCCTGTCTTGCCAAGGCGTCCGCTGCTTCGTTACCTTTTATCCCGACGTGACCGGGTGTCCAGTAAAGTGTAACTTTATTGTTTCTGCCCAGTTCATTAAGCTTGCATAGGCATTCCCACACAAGTTTTGGCTTAATGACATAGGAGTCAAGTGCTTTGATAGCTGCTTGGCTGGCTGACAGTATTGCTATGTCGCAGTTGCTGTATCCCTTTTCGAGATTGAGTTGGATGCATCTGTTTATAGCACATATTTCAGCTTGAAAGATGCTGGTGTACTTGCCCATAGGTTCTGAGTGCTTGGTCCTTGGCCCAAATACGCCCGCCCCTGTTCCCTCTCCAGTTCTCGAACCGTCTGTATACCACTTTATCGTGTGGTTGTCCAGTCCGTACATCGTGGATTCGTTGCTCCACTCTTTCTTGTTACTTAACTTTGTACTAAAGTTTTTCCCAAAGTTAAATTTCCTGATACTGTCGTCCCAGGAGTACTTCCATGGCTGCAGTTGGACACGTTCGCATGGCCCCAGTGATGCAGAGGCACGCAAGTCTTTGCACTTTAGTGGGTGTCTCCCTCGTAGTGACTAGACTAGTTCGCTTTGTCCATGCTATTGCTCCATAAGTGATCATTGGTCTCACAATGGCAATGTACATCCATCTTAGAATATTTGGACTAAAGCCCCAAGACTTACCCGCTAGGCTCCTGCATATCATTAGAGCACGGGTAGCTTTTTTGGATATCTCCTCTGTGTGTTTCTTCCACAAGAGTTTGCTATCTAGGTGTAATCCCAGATATTTCACTTCCTTTTACCGGTGCCAGTATCGCGCCCGACAGTCGGATTGGCTTCAGTTCAAGTTTTCTCTTCCTCGTGAACGGTACTATTGTGGTTTTTCCCGGGTTTATATTAAGCCCAGCCGTGCTGCACCATTATTCAGTTAGTGTTAGGCCCCTTTGTATAATATCACATAGGGTTTCCTCGAATTTCCCCCTGGCAATCAGTACAATGTCATCAGCGTAGGCTTGACAGTTAATTCCAAGGCTTGTTAATTTCTCACGAAGCTCATCCACGACAAGACTCCACATTAGGGGAAATAACACTCCTCCTTGTGGGCATCCTCTTGTTGTGTTGACCCTGATAATTCCATGTGAAGTTTGAGTTTCTGCTGATCTTGTTCTCAGCAATTCATACGTCCACTTAGATACTGTTCTGCTAACTCCCTTTCTGTCAAGGGCTCGTTTAATAGCTTCATGTGAAGTGTTATCAAATGCCCCTTTGATGTCTAGGAAGGCGCAGATTACTATCTCTTTTGTTTCAAGAGCACTTTGGATTGTTTCCGTCAGCTGATACAGAGCAGTCTCGGTGGACCTGCCTGCTTTGTATGCATGCTGAAGATAATGCAGTGGGGATGTATTAAGTACATCCTCCCTTAAATGGTTGTCCACAGCTTTCTCCATTGTTTTAAGAAGAAACGATGTTAGGCTGATCGGTGTGTATGACTTAGGCTGTGTTGGGTCCTTCTTCCCCATTTTTGGTATAAACACAACTCTCGTCCGCCTCCATTGGTTTGGAATATATCCCAGTGCAAGACTGCTTTTTGTTATTCTGACCAGGTGCGGTAGTAGTTTTTTTTGCCCCCTTTGCAATAGGGCTGGTATAATACCATCCGCACCCGGTGACTTGAAAGGCTGGAAGGAGCTAATTGCCCACCCGATTCTCCCTCTGGAACAGATAGCCCCTGCAATCTCCCAATCTTGCTTTCGAGGTCTGGTCGTGTTGGTCGTGCTCCCGTCACAGGTGTTCTGCGAACTTCCGGGGAAGTGAGTTTCTAAGAGCAGTGATGCTCTTTGTTCTTCATCTTTAGTAAAGCTGCCGTCAGGTTTTTTAAGGGATGTTGGCATTCCCCCCGATTTTGCAAAGGCTTTATGTAACCTGGCTGCAGCAGGAGTGCTGTTTATTGTCTCACAGAACTTCCTGAAACTTTCTTTTTTCGCCCTTCTTAACTCCTTGTTGTAGTTTGTGAGTGCCGCCCTGTAGCTTTGCCATTCCCCATTACGCTTTGCTCTGTTAAACAGCTTGCGTGTATCAGAGCGTAATTTTGTTAGGTTGCTGCTCCACCATGGCACATCTTTCCCACCTTTTCTGTTGCTTATGGGGCAACTCGATTCGAACGCGTTTGTAATCGCGGTGCTAATGCCCTCTACCGCGTTTTCTAACTCTAGATAGTGTGCTGGAGCCCTCCTCAGATCAATATGCTCCAGATTACTGTCTAGGGTTTCTTTAAAAACCTTCCAATTTGTTTTTCTTGGGTTCCTGACTGGATTTCTTGTGATACATGCACTATCTAACCCAAACACAATGATTCTATGGTCAAATAATGACGGCTCATCTGATACTTTCCAGTTCCTGACTAACCTACTGATGCTCGGACTACCCAGCGTGAGGTCAAGAACTTCCTGTCTAACTCTAGTAACAAAGGTTGGGGTAATCCCTACATTATATATATCAAGGGATGAACAAAGAATGAATTCTAGTAAAGACTCACCCCTGGTATTTGTGTCAGTCCTCCCCCATATAATATTGTGAGCATTGGCGTCACATCCAATCAGCAGCGGCATTTGGAGCTTGTTACAGTGCTCCACTAAGCGCTGCAGTTCTGTTGGGACAGCTGGTTCATCCCCAGCACAGTATGCAGAGGCGATGATGATGGTGCGGTGTACTCTGTCGATGATCAGGGAAACCTGTAATGGCACCAAGTCTCGCGTCGCAAATTCTGAAAGTAGGAGAAAATTAATTTTGTTATTGATAAGGATACATGCCCTTGGATTGGTCACCCTTATATCCCAAATTACCTTTGCCTCCTTGCATGACAGTCCTTTGACTCCTCCTTTCAAGATCCATGGCTCCTGAATCAATGCAATGCTCATGTTTTGTTTGGTAAACATCCTAGCTATTGCGGCTGATGCCGCTATGGCGTGGTGGATGTTTACCTGGGCGACCTTTATTTTACTGGTGGAGGTCATCGAGCTAGTGCTCGTCGGGGGCTGTTGCCCCACCCTCCGCCAAAAGAAACTCTTCTTCCTCAATGTTCAGAGGGAGAGAGATTACTGTACTGTTTATGTCCTCCTCAGATAACGAGTCATCTGAGATGGACATCAATTCATCTGCGCTCCGAGCGTCCCGTTCTGCAGTTGCAGTTGGTGCTTCAACCGTCAGCGGAACTGGATGCTCCACTTCCGGCGGTGTCTCCTATGAGGCTGGTTTCGAGCTGGTACTATGCCCTGCGCTCTCCTCCAGCTTCCTGATTCCACCCACCGTCACTCTGCCAAACCGATAGCTCAGAGAGCAGTTTTGAGCCTTAATGGCTTCAAAAGACTCCTGGTCGATTCCGAGAGCCAGTATCTGCCCAGTCCCCTCGTTGCGACCATACAAAACCTTCCATGCCTTGATGTTCAAGCCATCATTCTGCGCTTCTAGGAGTGCCAAAGAGGTTTGGTAGTCCTGATCCACGCTGCGTGGTAGGAAGACGGTGATGGAATGGGCACGTGGTATTTCCGTACTGCCGCATGCAGTAAGGCCCACCCCTTTCCAACCCTTCAGTTTGGGAGCTACGGTCTTCAGCCATTTCACCGTTTGTGGAGTCTCGCAGTCGACCAGTAGAATGCCATTCTTGAAATGAACGCCTTGGAACTTGAGCTTATGCTCCCATCCCAGGATCATTTCCGCCACGATGGCGTTCTCGAGTGCTTTGAGGTCCTCAGCATCGAGCATTTCCTCTAGGTAATTCACAAGAAGTACTGCAACCTGCTCAGCCTTTGCGGCCTCAGCATGTCTTCCACCAGCCGGAGCTGCCCCAGCAGCCACAGCATAGCTTCTGCCAGCTGAGACAGCGCTAGCATTCGCAGGCTTTACCTGGAGCCTCTGGAGCCCGTGGAGTCGGGCTTTGCCCTATGCTCCTCCGCCCTTTCCTGCCATCCTCAGGTGCAAGGCCCTTTTCGAGGTAGCGCAGGTACCATCGAGATCCCGCACCGCTCAGACCCTTTCTCAGGGGGTCATCTTTGCCGGTTGCCCAGGTGGTGGCATCGGCCGGCAAGCTCGCTTCCTCTTGGTCGGTGCGGCATTGGATTGAGGAACTGTAGGTGTCCGAGCTATGCCCGAACTCCTTGCCTCATTATCCGCCTTAACCACTTTGCCCAAGGGTCGGGGTGCTAGAGCTTGGCTCCCACCCTCCGTTCTGGCACGTTCCAAGAGCGCTGCTGTTTTTGACGGCTCAGGGATTTTCCTTGAGAACATAGCGGCCTTTTGGCTGGTGCGTGGTTGCACTCGCCTAAAGCCTCCCTCACGGCTTGTTCCTGGCCGACTTCCACCCACTAGGTCGTCTACACAGAGTCTTTGCTCCATCCGACCCGCTAGCATAGAAGCGGTACCACCTCGCATTCTATCTAGGTTGTTTTTAATTTTTATTTTTTGTTTTTGTTTTTTGTTCTGGTACATGACCCACGAGTAGCGCGGGAAAGAAAGGTCAGCTGCGCCAGAGCCCCGCATTAGCGCAGTAAGATCGTGGTTACTCCCTGAGGCGATCCTGTTTCGGAGAGGCTCCGTTATAATACAGCCGGTATACCCCCTGGCTGCAAACCATCCAATAGGCACGGGTCGCGTAACACCTTGGATTAGGGGGGGAAGATCTTGATTCGTTACTCATCAGTCAGCTCATCCGAGAGCTAGGCTCCCAAGGCTAAGTGAGTGCTTGCAACTTAAGCTCTCGCACCACGTCAAGGTGTCTGCCAAGCGAGAGTTGCCAAGACTTGGTCCGATTATTCAGCAGACACAAACTTTTCTCCTGAGTTTATACATCGAAAATCGATAGTGGGAACCGCCCACCCTCCTTACCTAAGTCTCCAACCTGCCTCTATCTTCGTTGACCGCCAAATCACCGCATTCGAATTTGAGCATCAACTCAAGACTTCCAAAGGGAAAACGCCTGGTTATGACAGAGTCTCCTATATTATGCTGAAAAACAGCCCGAACATTTTGAAAAGCCACCTGCTGGCTTTATACAACCAATCCTTTACTCAAGGAATCATGCCCCAAGCCTGGAAAACATCCACCGTAGTTCCTATATCTAAGCCCAACAAGTGCCCCTCCAACATCAGCGGGTACTGCCCTATATCTCTCTTATCTGGTTCCTAGAAAAGAATAAGCTGTTAGATTTGAGTCAACTGGCCTTCCTACCTGGACGTTGCACTTTAGATGTTCTGCTACATCTCAATAACTAAACATCAACAGCGCTATCCACTAAAAACCGCATTTCAATCTTATCTATAGATTATAGGATGAGGCAAAACTTCATATCCCAACTCCGCCAGCTTCAGGAGTGTTGACTGTTCTATATGTGGTCTTGCATTATCATGCAGCAGTATGGGACCATGCCTATTCACTAGTGACTGCTGTTTTTGGCGCAATTCGTTGTGCATTATATCGATTTCTCTACAGACTTATGGTTGAAGTTGAGACTTTGAACCTTGCAGCAAGGCTAAGAACAGTCGAAGCCGGATTTTCTTCAACAGCCGCTGAAAGTCCTTCATTATCAATAACCTTCTCTGGTCTACCTCTATATTTTCAATTTCTCTCCACAACCTCACACCGCAACGATAACTTTAGGAATGATCAGTAGCTTGGCAATTTCAAATGTAACGCCCTTTTATATATCTGTGGCAATACGACATAATAGCTTAAGCCGACTTAAGTCAACATTTAGTTAATTATAGCAAAATGTTCCCAATTACATAAAGTATTTTCCCTCAATTTTTTAGTTGCATACCTGTAAAGACGGCTGAGTTATGGCTGTAAGAGTAGGGGTGCAATTCAAAAATTTTATACGATTTTCGCGTAAGCCATAACTTTAAACCCTTCTCCTGAAAAATCGTACAAACCGACATAAGCTATTATGTCGTATTGCCACAGATATGTTACATACCAAAATTTTATGCAATTGCTTTTAAATGGTGTGGATCCAGAAAAAAAATTAAAAAATAACTAAATAACTATTAAAATGTTACTACCGGCTTTACAACTTAATCCGCTCAGGAATCAAGTTTCTATGTGCGTCTTGGATGATGCTTTTCATTTGTTTCCATTGGGAACAACAGCGCTACCTGTTATGTTTGCACCAACAAATTCGCAGATATTGTATGAAACTGGTTGTTCTCTATCCATCCATGGATAGTACCAATACAAATGACTGAGTTCATACATAGATTCCTCGATGTTGAGTTTCTCGTGACTTGCGATTTAATTTATTAATTTCAGCCGAAATGATTATTTTTGATCTTTAAATTTCAACGATCTACTGACCACTCCCTCAATTTTCACTTCTAACAGTTGCCCACCCTATCTACAATAAGACTGCACTTCTCCTGACAGTTGGCAGCACAATCAAAACACAAACATGACATACCCTGACAGTGGAATGACATTTACCAATACAACTCAGTGATTCGGTGTAATTATGAACTTTTTCTTCAAATTTCTGCTGCAATTCAACTGAGTTTCCTACGTTGTTCGCTAATAAATCCCCAAAAGCATCCGTCAACCATGGGTGAGTAGAATTGCTGGCTCATATCCCGCTTTACGCACCGAAAACCCCTGAAAAACGATTCCACCTTGTGTGGGGGCGTAGAACCTTCCCCCTTGATTCATCAACCAAATCTCGTTCTAGATACGAAAGATGCTCCCTCGGTGAAGCTGGAGAAGCACCTGAAGCTCCTCAAGGAGGAGTACACCAAGTTGCAGCGCGGCTACGCCGAACTCGAGCGGAAGTACAGCAAGCTGGCCGCGTCCTCCGGGGACGCGGAGATCGGAGAGTTTAGCAGTTTCGTGTCGCGGCTCGTCATGACGGTGGCCTCGCTGTACGGTCGGAAAACGTACTCAGACTTGACAATCAAGCTGAGCGGTAAGACAATGCCGGCGCATAAGTTCGTGCTGAACGCCCGCTCGGAGGAGTGGCGCGAGGAGGTTCTAGCCGACGCGTCTGAACTGGACTGGACTGACTTGGAGGAGGACATCGGGTTTGCGTTACTGCGCTGGATTTACACGGACGTGGTCGATCTTCAGCATGACAGGCTGGCATTGGGACTGTTGCGCGCTGCTCATAGGTTCAAGCTCCCCGGTCTGCTGGGACTCTGTGAGCGAGCTTTGGTGGCTTCGGTGGGCGTTCGGTCGTGTGTGCGGTTCTATTGTGTAGCGGAGGAAGTTAGTGCTGCGAGTCTGTTGGACTACTGTTCGGGACTGATATCGACGCACTGGGACGACCTGACGCCGCAAGACTTTGAGCACATGTCCGGCCCGTTGCTGTACAAGATGCTGAAGAGTAAGACAAAGCACCCACTTCACGCTGCTGTGCGCCTGCTGAGAGAGGATGTGGTATTCCTGTGCTTGGTGGAGAACGACGGATCGGTGAGTTGTGTGAAATTTTATCCAAATAATCAGAAGATAAGATAAATCGACGGTAGATGCGTCAGTTGTCTGATTATGGGTTGGGGGCTTCCCATTCCGATGTGAGCCCGATATGCTCTGATTAGGGGGTACAATGGATTTCTGTTTGACTGATAATTTAGTTCGCAGTTCGAGTGCAGTATCTTTTAGCTGACAATGCAACCAAGCTAGGTATCCCTCACAACACACAACAATTTTTGCCGAAGTTGTAAGATTAATAACGAGGAGGAATCTCCGATTCACTTTCTTTGCAGATGTCCGGTCCAAACGAGGAAAATCCTTTTTCGACTACCTCAAAGCGATATCTGGCAAAAGGATCAGGGAAGTCATTTTCCTCTTAATCTCCACAGCAATAACACAAGGGCAGGGGTATCAAAAGGTGCATCATAGCGCTGACCTAACTTACTATCTTCGGTTAGTGAGTTTCTACTTTCCCAATTTGACCAATAAATCTTAAGGACACTCCTCAATAATATATAGAATACCTATAAACAAACCCCTGACCGACTCCTATATGATTGCTAACATTGGGTTCACAGAATGGTTTTGTTCACTTATTAGGTCTTCCTGTATAATTCTTTCTTTATTGAAAAAAGGCCATCATTTCCTTGTTGCAGCACGGTACTCAAGGACCACCATCTATTGATTGCCTCTGATAAAGGTTTACTCACTGCTCAAGCATAAGCTTGTAAGGCGGGATGTTCACCGAATGATCCGCTAGTTTCAAGGGCTGGTTACCAATTCAGGGAATGTCCGCTTTTCCATTCTTCTCTACTCGGGTAAATGCTTGAAAAATTCTTGCAAAGTCTAGGTACGGTCCTATGTTGTCAGTGGTTGCTACATTGCCTAAATATTTTATAGGATTGCAATACAATATATCCCGTTATATCCGGTATCCAGCTTGAACACTAACAGCCGCCGATTCTTGCATAAATGGTCTAGCAGAAGTAGGTTGAGGATAACCTTGAGTCTTGACATTGGTGTAGTTCTCATTGCACTGGTAGCTTCAATGCACGCTAGCCTTTGTACTTTTCTTATGGCCACTAGGTTTGTGGTTTAGCTGCTACTATGTTGCCATAAGAGAGCATAAGTCTCATGATAGCCATGTACATGCACAGAATGGTTATGGGACCCCCAACAGAAGGTATTTCGAATTGTGGTATCTTTTTCTTGTTTGTAAACAGTGCAAACTCAGATTTCTAGTGATTGACCACCTGTCTGCACTTCCTGGTCCATGTACACAAGATCTTTAGGGCCACTTAAATTTGCTCGCTAAAAGTTGGAAGGAATCTGCCGGTTGATAGCAGCACCACGTCCGCATAAGCTGGTAACGTTCAGGCTTGCTCCGTAGATCTGTACGATAGGTCATATTTGCGCTTATGCGATCGTATTTAGATCTTCTTACATGATGCATACATGACCATTTCCACATTTATATGTATGTCTCCTTGTTCAAGTTAGTACTTGCCTACCATTATGAATAACTTGAATCTTAGAAAATGCAAAAGAATTGCAAATGACTCCTGAAGAGAAACCGTTTTATTTTATGAATATATGGCGCCAATGAAATAAGATAAGAAAATTGAGACTAAATACACATTTTTTCTAACCAACTGGAAGTGTTCGTGTGCTGTTAATTATCAGGTAAAAATTTAGTATAGATTAGATTTCAACTCCTGATTTTAGCATTTATGTTTACTGCTACTTGAACTTCAATGTTTAGAATTCATGAATATCATTGATCGACGAAAGAACAACCTATAGCAAAGAATTGTAGATTAGACTAGTAAAAAAAGAGGGTTAAGTGACGATATGTAAAGCAAGTTATATAGCTAAGTAAACAAACAACAGAGCAATTGCATGCGTTAGTATTGTATTACAAAATTGCATAGAAAATTGGGTTAGGCGAGTGTATCGCAATTTGAAAGGAGCTGTATAGAGTGGCGAGGGTTGTAAAGAGGGGTAATCGGTAGAACTCAGTAACATATTGTTACAAAATTCGCCGATCAAGCCGAACACTTCCAAAGCTGCGACGGACGGTGGTGAAAAAAAGAACAGAATTTTTCTGGTTCCCGAGAGGGTTTTTTAATTTCTTATTTATTTCAATAAAATGTTTTTAACTAAATTTACTTTAACAAAAAAAATAAAATCTAGTACATTTTTTTTCTTTAGGCTTATAATCTGCGCGTCTCTAATGTCGGCTGTCAACGCTGACCAAAACAAAACTCGTCGCTGGGCTTTTGATAACCTCCTTTTATATTTGGCTCTGGCTTTCCCGACAAATTATCAACTTTCCAATTCGCCGCTGGAATTCCATCCGCCAAGAATCTGGAAAGTTCTGGTACCTTCAGGTTGACAGCTACGAGATGTTTCTCAGGGCTTCTTGGTGGTTTATGTTTCTTCGTCGGCTTGTGCGCTCGCGTAACAATATGTTAAAAATCAGCTTAAATGTGAGTTTCAATGCTTAAGTCCACATCGCACATTATCCATTCAGTACTATACTATATTATACTAGGGTCTTACCCACTGCGACCTCAAAGATCTATTGTGCCAGCCCGGTGTTTAGCCGTGAACTGGGTTAAGGCTCTTGATAAACCTTAACAAAGCACCAGTATCAATGTTGTAAAAGCCAAAGGGGCTCAATAAAGCCCTGCCGAGGTGAAGAAGTATTTTTCTTTCGGCCATGGTGCATTCACAAAGATTATATTCTGCCATCTCTTTTTGCTCTCCTCTTAGACGGCATACGTCTGTATCTGCTACTCCTATTTTGTGCAGATGGTACCTGAGTGGGCAGTCAAGTAGCCTGTTAAGGTTCTTAAGTCTGTTTTCCTAAGCTCAAGTAGCTTTCTAGCCTTACAACGGTTGAGGTTGATTAACTTTTTTGCTTGTCTTAGGCACTTGAATTTGGCCCAGTACTCTTCATGATGATCACCTTCACATTGCTTTATTTTGAGGTTTATGCTACTCCGCGTAACTCCAAAATAGGGTTCAGAACCGACTAGTAGGCGCCCCTTCTCGGTTCCATTCAGTAAAGTAGCATGTACTTACTAGCAAACCCTGCACTGAATGTCAGTCTATGCTTAAGTCACAAAAGTCATACTTCCTCGTCGCACGTTTTGCCTCCAGCTTATTACACCACGTTACTTAACTTCTGCAATCACTTGTTCTTTACAATAAAGCCTCTGTCTTCCTTGTTATACTTACTTACTTACTTACTTAGATGGCGCTACGGTCCGGGGTGGACCTGGGCCTCAACCAACAAACCTCTCCAGCTAGCACGGTTACGAGCCAGCTGCCTCCAGTTGCGTACGCCAAGTTGGTTGAGGTCCCCCTCCACTTGTTTGCGCCACCTACCGCGAGTTCATCTTCTACTGCGTCGTCCATCCGGGGTGGATTCGAAAACTTTCTTAGCGGGAACGTTGGGCTCCAGCCGCTCTAAATGACCCAGCCATCTTAGTCGCTGTATGTGAACTCTTCTGGCTAAGTCGATGTCCTTGTACAGGCCGTATAGCTCGGCATTGTACCTTCTCCTCCACTCACCGTCTATGCAGACGGGACCAAAGATCGCTCGAAGAACTTTTCTCTCGAAATAACCAAGGGCATCCTCATCCGGTTTTGTCAAAGCCCATGCCTCTGCGCCATACAGCAGGACTGGGATGATTAGAGTCTTATAAAGAGTTACCTTAGTAGTTCGAGATAGGACTTTGCTACTCAATTGCCGTTTTAGCCCATAGAAACAACGATTGGCAAGAGTAATTCTTCGTGTGATCTCCCTACTGATGTCATTTGCGGAGTTCACCATAGAGCCTAGGTAGACAAAATCCTTTACTACCTCAAAATTATATCTGTCTATTGTGGCGTTCTGTCCAAGGCGGCGATGTTGGGTGCCCTTTTTTGTAGACAGCATATATTTTGTTTTGCTTTCATTGACCGCTAAACCCATCTTTGCTGCCTCGATCTCAATACTCGTAAATGCCGCATTGACTGCCCGCTGAGTTCTTCCGATTATGTCAATGTCATCGGCATAAGCGAGTAGTTGTACAGACTTGTAAAAGATTGTACCTCCGGTGTTGGCTTGTGAGTTTCGTACAATTCTCTCAAGTACTATGTTAAAGAGATCGCATGATAGCGCGTCACCTTGTCTAAGACGTTTCCTGACATCGAACGGTTCGGTGATGTTCTTACCGACTTTGATGGAGCAGCGAGAGTTCTCCATCGTCATTCTGCACAAACGGACGAGCTTGGCAGGGATGCCAAGACTAGACATGGCTCTGTATAACTCGTCTCTATACACGCTATCATAGGCAACTTTGAAATCGATGAAAAGGTGGTGCGTATCGATTTTATGTTCATGGGTTTTTTCCAAGATCTATTGTAGTGTGAATATTTGGTCAATGGTGGACCTTCCAGGCCTGAAACCGCACTGATAAGGACCTATCAGGTTGTTGACGATCGGTTTTAGGCATTCACATAGTACGGCAGACAGGATCTTATATGCGATATTTAGGAGACTTATACCTCTGTAGTTGACGCAGTTCAGAGGGTCTCCTTTCTTCAGGATCGGGCAAACGATGCTGAGGTTCCATTCATCGGGCATACTTTCGTCCGACCAGATTTTACAGATTAGCCGGTGCATGCTCCTTACCAACTCATCTCCTCCTGCCTTGAAAAGTTCACCGGCAAGGCCGTCGGCCCCCGCAGCTTTGTTGGATTTGAGTTTAGATATCGCTATCCTCACTTCATTCTGATCTGGTTGACGGGAATCTTGACTGCCACCGTCACTGTTTAATGGTTCACTCTGCCTGACAGCGGAATATTGATCATCGTCGCCGTTTAACAGTCTGCAGAAGTGTTCCTTCCATATCCTCAGCGCCGACTGCGATTCTACTAGTATGTTACCATTTTCGTCCCTGCAGGCTTCTGTTCTGGCTTTGAAACCCTGGCATGTTCTTTTTACCCTTTGGTAAAATTTTCGAACATTATTCCTGCAGTCTCTGAATCTCCTCGATCGAGCACTTCTCATACTCTTTTTTCTTCTTTCTGAGAAGTCGATGTTACACTTTTCTCCTGCGCACGTAGAGCTCGTAAGCAGCTCTAGTCCTTCTATGCAGCGCCGCTTTGTACGCCTCTTGTTTTGCTGCATGTGCTTGTCGGCATTCCTCATCAAACCAGGGGTTTCGTTGTGGTGGGCGAGAGAAACCCAGTACATCAGAGGCGGCATCTCTGATGGCTTTTTGGCAGCGCTGCCACTGGTCTTCCGCATTTGCTGCTGGCGGCATAGAACTTAGATTGAGATTAGAAGAAACACGATCGGCAAAGGTTCTGGCGGTCTCTTGCGATTGTGGCCGCCCGACGTCTAATTTCCTCACAGCATTTCGTTGATTTCGCTCCGTTGTGGATATCCGCATCCGTACCTTGGCTACATCCGATTCCACGTTGGCTCCTCGGAAAGTCCGGACACCCAGAATATTGGAAGAGTGCCTTGCGTCGATCGCAATGTGATCGATTTCGTTGACAGTTTTTCGATCAAAGGAAAGCCATGTTCCTTTGTGAATGTCGAGACGTGGGAACCGCGTACTAGCTACGACAAAGTTTCGCCCCGCTGCAAAGTCGATTAGCCTGAGTCCGTTGTCGGACGTAATGTCGTGCAGGCTGTGCTTTCCGACCACGCTACTAAAGACGTCCTCTCTTCCTAGCTTTGCGTTAAAATCACCTAGGATAATTTTAACGTCGTGGCTAGGGCATTGCTCATACGTCTTGTCCAAGAGCTGGTAGAAGTCGTCCTTTGTCGCGTCGTCCTTCTCCTCATGAGGGGCGTGAACGCATATTAGGCTAAAGTTGGCAAATTTAGCCTTGATACGGATAGTCATAAGGCGCTCGTTCACATGCACATCCAATGACAAATCCGCACCCGAATAGACGCTGTTCTTTTTGTCTGTAGCAATCGCCGTAGTAGATGTCGCAGTTTTTCATACTCCTTTTGCCCGGCCCATCCCATCGCACTTCTTGGATGGCGGTAATATCTGCTTTGAGACACTCTAGGGCCTACGCAAGTTGTTCGGCTGCACGTGGTTTGTAGAGGGACCTAACATTCCATGTGCAGACACGAAGATCGTTGTCCTTTTTACGTTTGCATGGGTCGTCAACAGTAAGATCATCCGTATCCGAGGCTCTTGGTTGCTTCGTAACCAAAGGTTTTTTACCTGATAGGGAAGTTAACCCGACGGCACAACCCCCAACCTGGAGGGCCAGATCCTTTTTTTTTGTACCCGTAGGACAAGAGGCCGGATACACCGATGTCAGTAACCCACTTCGGGGATATGAGCGCTGCCATTGGCCCATTAAGGGTTCATCCGCCACCATCTCTTTTTCAATACCCTGACGTAGTATTGAAAATCCTTACAGACCTCAGCTCCAAATATGTTGAAGTAGCTCCGGTAAGGTATCCGCTGGTCTGTAGACGTCACCGTTGATTCCATCGAGAGAATACATCCGCCGCACGTCCTCCTTCTGAGGAGCTCTTGCTAGACTTCTGAGACGCATATTTTAGCCAATCAGGTCAACAAGAGATGCCTCGTCCGGTTAGACATATGCGCGCAGTAGTTCACCCAGATGTGCTTACGCAGGTCTGAGTGTTCAGCTGCACATATATCGTCAGACTCAGCATACGCTCATCGTTAGTTCACTATTAGATAGCTATCCAGCGGGCACCGCAAGGAGGTGATGATGCGATTTTGCCCCTCTTAAAGCCAAAGGGGCTCTATAAAGCCGTCCCGAGGTGGAGAAGTATTTTTCTTTCGGCCATGGTGCATTCACAAAGAATATATTCTGCCATCTCTTTTTGCTCTCCGCTTAGACGACATACTACCTTGATCAAAAAGTTCCCGGAATTTATTCAGAAAATTAAAAATACAAGTTTATTCATCTAAATTTATATTGTCCCCTTCTAAGTAATCCCCATCGACTGCAACACACTTATGCCAGCGCTTGATCCAATCTTCGAAACATTTTTTATATTCGGTTTTCGGTATGTCCATCAGTGCTTCCTGCGATTTTTCCATTACTTCCTCTCGGCTGCTGAAACGCGTTCCCCGTAATGGTTTTTCAACTCGATTGAACAGAAAGAAGTCACAGGGAGCCAAATCAGGTGAATTCGGTGGCTGTTGGATGGTATTTGTTGCATTTCTCGTCAAAAAATTACGAATAATGATGGCACTGTGCGACGGTGCGTTATCATGGTGCAAAATCCACGAGTTTTCTGCCCACGATTCTGGTCTCTTTCGGCGAATTGCTTCACGCAAACGTCTCATAACGCCCAAATAATACTCTTTGTTTACTGTCTGGCCTTCTGGCAAAAATTTATGATGCACTACACCGTTGTAATCCATGAAAAGCAATTGCAAGTGAGCATTGCCTTCTTTTTTGACTGAAAACGTCTGCCACTGCGTTCATCATCTTCGATTGACTTACGACCACTTTTGAACCGCTCGTGCTACTGGTAAACGACCGTTTTCTTTAGAGAATCGTTGCCGAAACACTTTTCCAACATATCCAACGTTCGCGCACCATTAAATCCGTTTTTTACGCAAAATTTAATACAAGTTCGTTGTTGCAAATTTAAATTCATTTCTAAAAAATCGCCAACACACACAGAGATAGATGTACTCTTGGCTACGTAACTTTTGCAAATGTCAAGCTATGACGCTTAGATTTAGAGAGAATATCAACAACAACAGATGTACCAACTTAACAAAGAAAACAGAACTCAAATCGGAACGATGGGAGCGCCACACGGTTTTTATTCCGGGAACTTTTTGATCAAGGTGGTACGTCTGTATCTGCTACTCCTATTTTGTGCAGATGGTACCTGAGTGGGCAGTCAAGTAGCCTGTTAAGGTTCTTAAGTCTGTTTTCCTAAACTCAAGTAGCTTTCTAGCCTTACAACGGTTGAGGTTGATTTATTTGTTTGCTTGTCTTAGGCACTTGAATTTGGCCCAGTACTCTTCATGATGATCACCTTCCCATTGCTTTATTTTGAGGTTTATGCTACTCCGCGTAACTCCAAAATAGGGTTCAGAACCGACTAGGAGGCGCCTCTTCTCGGTTCCATTCAGTAAAGTAGCATGTACTTACTAGCAAGCCCTGCACTGTATGTCAGTCTATGCTTAAGTCACAAAAGTCATACTTCCTCGTCGCACGTTTTGCCACCAGCTTATTACACCACGTTACTTGACTTCTGCAATCACTTGTTCTTTACAACAAAGTCTTTGTCTTTCTTGTCATAAGACAGTTAATATTGACGAACTAATAATATCTTAATGTACAATGCGTAACTCGGAGAGTTAATTTGGTTCTCCAAGTCTGTGCCACTGACTGTGACGACGTGAAAGATATATATGTAGATAAATAAATTCATTTACTTCTAGTACAAGACAGATCTGCAGTTTCCGTAAAAGCCTCTATGATAGTTTGGATAATGTGTATACATACCCAGCGTCCTACGTTAATTTGTTGGTGCCAGCATTATTTATAAGTTTAGTTTGCATGATTTGTAACAAATGTGGAAGACGTAGCAGCATATATTTCCTAAATTAACCAAGAACTATTCTAGCACCGGCACGCGGTAGTTGATAGACTATATCGAGTTATTGTTGGTTGCGTTGAACTTGTGGTTTGTGCTTTGATGATTTATCATCTCAATTACCTTAACGTCTTGGTTGGTAAATATCTTCTTTCAGAATGAAAGAGTATTCGCTATAAAAAGCATGCGAATGGTTCTCCGTCTGGCATATGTATAATGATTTAAATGTAGCGAATGAATGGAATGGAACTGTGTACTAAATTTAGACAGTGTTTGCTCAGGTTGGAGAACTATATAGTAGGTGGTATGGTGATTTCTCCTCCTGCAGCTGCGACAATAGTCATTGACCGGAATACCTTGTCTCGCAGCGTGCCTACACACCGCGCAATGGGCTGTTATTATCCCGACCGGGGTGCCTATTTGTTCTGCTAATTCATAGCAGACTTCTAGTCTTGATACGGTTTAGTGGAGGCTCCATCTGTCCGCTAAGGACAGGCCCTCGAAACCAGCCACATCAATAAGTTGGTCCCAGAGTGCCTCTGTGCGCAGTTCAATAGATGTCTGGTGTCGTGTGGGCCATACCCGCAGACAGGACATTTGTCTTTGTCAATGGAGGATGCTGAACATGCGAGTAGTTAAGCAAGGATGGTGTTTATCTTACGCGGGGGATTACGTTCTTCGTCAGAGATAGTCAAGGACTATGTTGCGGCGAAACATCCCCATTATGTGAAACACTGTCATGTGATGTATCCTCTTTAGAATCAGGTTAACATACGGTGATGGTCCTCATGGCCGCATCTTGGCAGGATTGAAGATGTTGCCAGTTCATACATTCTGTTCGAAACGTGCTGCAGACTCTATGCACATAGTTGGTGGATTACTTGGATTAGCATATACAACCCTGTTTTCATAGCTCTGGTTCATACTGATCGAAGCACAAACCTTGGCCAAATTCCTCTGAATATATAATATATACCTTCGAGATTGAACACAATACGCATTTTTTAATTTTATTCAATTTTTATCAATAGTTCTACAAGCATCATTATAACAATAATATCGTTTGTAAATTATTAAATATTCATCCCGATTCCGATTGTCAATTTTTGACAAATTCGAATTATACTACACTGTCTCTTAACTTCTTAGCGGACAGAGTTCTTGTACAAACATTTTTACTAATGGTTGACTTGAATTATCGCTAATTATGGTAGAAAATATCCTTGTAGAGGGATACTTTGGGTTGCGCGTACAGTAAATTGGAATGGTGAATTCAAATGAATGAAGGTGTTTTTATAATTTTTAAATACATTTTGTCTATTCGTTCACAGCGAATAGGTCATCCAATTTGTTAAACTCTTTGGGAATTGGACGGTAAATTTCATGTTTTATTTTCTTTTGCCTCTTCCTTTATTTATTACCAACAGATTTGTCAACGTAATGTCCTAAAAAACACAGGGGAAGATTTAATACGCGGAACTACACCCGTCTGCAACTGCTCCTTATTTTTCGCTTTCTATGTTTTACCAAATAACATACCTCCCTTATGACGTCTAAATAATTAAACGCACTTTCCGGAAATCAGGAGTGGAATCCTCTAAGGTGATAGTTGATCGTTGACGATCACAATTATCCCTTTTGCTCTCTCCAAGGTGACCATCAGCGTGATCATCACCCTTTTGCGATCGTTTTTGTGTGACTTTGCGATCGTTTTACGGAGAGCTAACAAAGTGTGATCATCAATTTTGACTGTCAAAAGTGTGACTATCAACTATCACCTTAGATGATTCCACTCCAGAACTACGTCTGTTTATTGAATACACCCACGTTCAATATGTTACAGATGACAACATGCACCAAGCTGGACAAACAGAAAGTGCGAAATGACGATGGTCGCCCCCGTGGTTGGCTTGCTTTAGGGTGTAGTACTAATCTTTGTTTCTTTCATCGATTTGCAAACACTATCTCACTCAGTAGATTGTATTAGTTCTCTGGTTGCGACCATAAGAATTGGTTGCCTTTGTTTCAATGTGCCGTCCTCCAATGGAGTTTTTAGCTGTCTTGAACACATTCCGCCAACGGAGTTTTGTGAAGGTGGAATCTGCTTCAGCTTCTTCATTACGTTAAGTCCATGACCATAAGCAAGACCACCTCTTCAGCTTTCATCAATTTGGTTTTTTTGGTATTTCTTCTGGGATTTTCTTTTAATTTTGTCTCATATGCGATTGCCCAATGGTCTCTAAAAGTGTGGCTTTCCATGCCGTATTCTGTAGAAGGAAAGTAGGTAGAACGCTAAATTTTATGATCGCGTCTACAACATTTCTACCGAACGCCTTGTTGCTGTCGTAGTTCATAGTTACTGCCTCTAAAGTTGTAAATGCTTTGAAGGAACTGTTCATCGATTTTTGCAGGTTCTATTGAAATCAATACGGCGGACATTAGCTAGCTGTCATTCAACTATACAATCGGCTCAAACGAGGCTTGGTGAGCTTCAAGAAAAACTGCCGAAAAAAAAGTACCTAAATTTTTTATTCTCTTACACATTTAGCATGAGTATTTGTTTAACATATTCGTACAAGGTATATATATTTTAATAGTATCCTTTATATATCACAATATTCTCTTCGAAAAGTTTTCAAAGTTTTTTTTTCTTTCTCTTTTGATTTCATTACATAGGTTAAACATTAGAATATAAATCATTTTCATTACAATTACTAAGGCGATCATTTTTTTTTTTCTTAAGTGTCTAAATAGTTTCATAGAGTGTATATGTTGATCGTTACCTAGAGGCTATGCACACGTAATAAGCATCTTATAACCTACACGCACCTAAAGTCGATTGGTTAAATATTTCATTGCATTGAACACAAATATCACAGCCATTGCATCCGCATGCAATCCGTTCGTTGGATCATTTTTCTTAGCCGAGTTGCACAAGTTTCCACGGCAATAGCAGTACGTTGCACTCGAACCGGAGAGATTATTCTCAATGAATTCTTCGCAGCCCTCCTCGTAGGGTTCTTCTACCTTATGTTCCATATGCCATGCACCTTGCCGAAGAACCTGCAAAAGAAAAACAAAATAAAATGAATGCCAATGGAATGAAGAATTACTAGTACTAGCAGGCATACCTGATCGGTGTACTTTTGACTGGCACACCCTCTGGTCACTGTGTCGACGGACTCACCGTTTTGCAAGTAAAATCTTACAATTTTCTTAACGCACATCGTTGAGTACTGGCAGTCGGTGATGTATTCGTCTGATTCATCGAATTTCGAACAGAGCGGTGTGGTAGACGTTCGATTACCTATTTTGAATGTAACCGGAGATACTTGGCATTGGTAGCACTTCACTGCGGTGCCTGTTTCTAAGGAGAGAGTAAATTTATTATTTAAATATTGTAAAAGGCTTAACTTATTATCGGCAGGCGTTTGGATTGATTGCCAGAAAATGGAAATAGGTGCGTAAGAGTCTGACGCAGTATAAATATAGATTTGTTTTAGTATCTCTAAATATGGTCACATAGAGGAATTGTGTTGATGCTTTGAAAGATGAAGGCGATTGTCGTTGTAAGTGATCATAATTTAGAGTGTAATTTGAAGCACAATCTCTCTGCTTGGCTGACAATAGATCTAACACCCAAATGTATGATTAGTTTTTCATACATTCGCATCTACATTCATGTATAACAATTCAGTTTCATCCATGATTTCACTTTACCACGAATGCAGAGTTTACAAAACTTTAGCGAGAAAAATGACTATAAACGCCCACCAGGAAGGAATTAAACAGACTCTAGGAAATAGTTCAGACACCTTTTGTCCCAATTTGTTGAGAACATTAATAACACATCCTTCAGTTTGCGGAAATTCCTTTCCTAAACCCCCTTGTTGCCAAGTGTCCTAGCTGAAATTGCTCTTGGGCATATCAAAAAAAAATAATATAATAATAAAAAGTTGGCGAATACTGAGCACCCTGAGATGGTGTGAAACTAAAGTGAAAGGTCTGCGACCTGAAACCTTTTAAATCTTCAGAAATAGTTGATACGAGTAATTAGAGCATGAAACGCGATGTCCTGTACAACAGTCGGTGCCGGAATCCATTGCAGCGTTTTTCAAGCCGAAGTTACCGTGGTTCGCCACGCCGCTTATTGGCTAGCGGCTAATACACTATCAACATCGAATATTGTTATTTACGTCAATAATTAAGCACCCATTAAGTCCCTCGCTTCTAGCTCTACGAGATCTAGGTTAGGTTAGGTACGAGATCTAAGGCAGTGAAAGACTGTCGCGTATTTCTTAACGAGATAGCTGGTCAGTATAACCTCACCCTTTGCTGGGTACCAAGTAACTGTGACATATTGGGTGATTGTGCAGCTAACGAACTGGCTCGGTAAGGTTCCTCTGGTACAAACAGCATAAGCATTACTCAACAATTAAGCAGCCATTAAATCCCTCGCTTCCAGCTCTACGAGATCTAAGGCAGTGAAAGACTGTCGCGTATTTCTTAACGAGATAGCTGGTCAGTATAACCTCACCCTTTGCTGGGTACCAAGTAACTGTGACATATTGGGTGATTGTGCAGCTGACGAACTGGCTCGGCAAGGCTCGTCTGGTACAAACAGCATAAGCATTACTGACATCGAAGCGCCAACATCTTATGTTAAGTACCTCAAATCGACGACGAAAGTGTCCAATCACCGATAGCAACATTTAAGCCAATTTAACACCGCTAGACAACTTTGGCCAACACTAAAAAAATCTAGGTCCATCGGGCTCCTGAAACACAAAAGAGGAACCCTCTCCAAAATAACAAACGTTCTCACCGGAAACTGCGCATGGGAAGATTTGCTCAAAGACTAGGCATACCCTATAATGATTTTTGCAGAAGCTGTAGGGATGAAAAAGAAAAAGGGGCCATTAGTCACCTCCTATGCGCTTATCATGCGCTGGCCAACATTACGAAGGTCGCCCTGGGAATACTCTTTCAATGATCTAAATGATCTCAGCAACGCCTGCATGGCTAAAATCAACTCCTTTATACAATGAAGCAAGTGGCTCCTAGAGTAAGAGGGTGACCCACTCACATTACACATTGGTAGTACAGTGGACCTATTTCTGGTCTAAGTGCATCCCCATCGAGGGCCGATTCTAACCAAGAAACATCTATAGCACAAGCGTCCACCATTTAACTCCCTTGACTCAGATTTTTATTTTTTGTTTTTTTTTTTTTTTTACAATATAAATTATTGCCAAGAGTGTCTTTTAGTGCAACTAGGTAATTGTACGGCGTAAGTTGAAAAAAAAAAAAAAATAAAAAAATATAAACAATTAAGAGAGATAGGTTTTTAAGTGTAGTGTCATGTTATAGCTTTCAACTCAAGTGGTATTAGGTTTAATTCCCATACTCTATGGGTGGTGTACGAACTGGTCGAGGAGATATCGATATTTTGCATTTGTTTCTGATACCCAATTTTTTTTGTTTAGTATTTGTGATCGTCCCACCTCTCGCTTCTACCAAACATTCGAGAGTATTGTAAAGATCCTAAGTCCTAGGCGCTTTATAAGCTGCTTGCAACAAGTATTTATTTTTGTATTTACACTTTAGAGCAGTACGCTTTGAATTCAAAGAAACCTTACACGCTTTGCGTAGTGAAACTACGTAACTAAGCCCCTTAACATAGCTGTTGGAGCTGATCATTTATTTGTATACTTTGATTATTTCTCTGCTCTACTAACTATCACAACTATTGAATTACCGTATGGAATAGTGCCTCATGAAATTCATCTATTAAAAGATATCAATTTGTTAGACTATCCAATCTACATACTGTGCGCCGTGGCGTAAGTGGTTAGTGTGTCGGATCACTACGCGTGAGGTTCCATGTTCGAATCCCAGAAAACACCAAAAGTTTTTTTCACGGTCCCACCTCTCGCGAGCGTCTGACAAACATCCGAGAGTATTGTTGTCACGAAAAAGCTTCTCAAATCGCCGTTCGGATACGGCACTAAACTGTAGGTCCCTTCTATTCATGTGAAAAATATAACGCACACAGCATGAGTGGTTGCGAGAAGCCAAGTATTTATTTATTTTTAATCTATATATTGTGTTTCTGTAAAATGCCACAGTGCAATGCAAAATGCAAATACATACATATATGTAACTTACTTTTCTAAGAATATAACGTCATTGTCCTTTTGTTCCCCCTTATTCGTTGATATGAATTTTGGGAGAGTTTCCGGTTCATGGCTTTACAAATTGGATATCTTATTATACTCGATGCCTGATAACTTTTGCATCTGAAAACAAGGTTTCAAGTTGAAGCCTGGTTATGCTTATCTACGTCTCTACTATACCATAAAAACATTGAAGTTGATATGCGTCGGTGATTGCATATTATTATTTTTAATGAGTAACGTAATACGCAGTAATAAGTCAATTCTTAAGAAGTACTAATTAATCATATTTTCGTGTTCAATCATGTGGGCATCCTTTTGTGAATAAAGACTAAGCCTGGGCTTTTCAAGTCATGATTATCCAGTTTTTTTCATTCGTGCACGGCTAAGCTGCACTTTAGTCCACATCCTATTTTCTCTTCTTTTCTTTAATGATATCTATCATAGGTACGAGTATGTTTGCGGAAATCGTTAGGCTTATTTAATTCTTTTAAGAGCCAAGTTTTCAGATGACAGTTTAAGAAATATTCGATTTAGATAGAGATTTTAGATAGATAGATCTATTTCAGAAGCAATTGATAACAATTTATGTTTACTTAAATCTAGTTAGGCATGGCCAGAAGGGCCGTCAGCCAAATGACAGCTTTATAAAATTCACTTTTACTTTAGCTTTATCAGTTTAATAATTATTTACAAATCCTCTAATAAAATGTTTTATCCATAATTTAGAGCAATTCTTATATAACGAAATCATATTTAAGAAATATTAAAGAACCCAAAACGATAAACCATCCATTAGACGAATAGCTATCAGCGACTTAGAGTGACAATGTGTAGTCATTCCGAAGCACATTCATGACTAATTATCAAAGATGAATAAATCCATATGGTAACTCAACTAATCTGAATCGATAACGCATTAGTAACTAGAATGTCCAAGGAATAATGCGAACAATGCATCAAGAAGATTTATATTTTGTCTGAATTAAAACAATATCTAGTTTTGAGTTGCAGCCAGCGTAGTTGCTCGCCAAGAGGCGAGAGTTCCCTCTTGAACTCAGTTATTTCTGTTGTACGCATAGACTCATTTTTCCTATAATAGACTCATTATCTAATTGGATTACTTGTTCCCGCAGTAAGAAATATTTTTTTTATTTTTACAGAAAATATGTTGTTCCTAAGGTCTTAAAGCATTTTGAGAACATGTCTCGTAAATAATTAAAAAAAAAATCAAGGAATAAGGTTCTAAGACTTAAGTTGTAAAAGTTTGGACCTACACTTTTAACTCTTTTTTTTTGCCGAATTTGTTTGAGTGCGTCAGCAGACGTCAAAGTAACGTTCCAACCTTGCGAAAGACCCTGTATATTGTTTACTGCATCCCACTAAATTTGGCATGAATACTTCAAAGCAAAACTGTCGCAGTTCCCACTCAGCCATCACCCCTGATGGCCAATTCTAATGAAATCACTGAAAAGTCAAATAAAGTGCATATGAGTTAAAAGTTTGAATTTCTTTTTAAATTTTTTTTTTTTAAATCCGTCCAAAGTAATGCCACTTTTTCAAAAATGCTGGTCCTATTCCAATGTTTTTGTCATAAACCTGGAAAAGTTTTTACAGGAAATATGTAAGGATTGACTTTGTCTACAATTTATTCAAACAAAGTGTTCTTAACAAAAAAAAAAAAAAAAACCAATTTCATGTAATTTCTCAAAAATTGACGAAATAGTGTTTAGGTATTCAATTAAATGATAAGGAATAGGTATGGTATCACCGTTTTCATATGGGTTGTAACTTTTCTGTATGTTTTTCAATTGGACTAATGTTTAAAAGATATTTTTGATGTGCTGCCAACATTGAAGAGTTTTTTTTATCTTTCCTTATAAAATGGCGTTGTAGGGATTCTATATTTTGAAGCCGTTTTAGCATATCCTTTTTTTTCCAAGTAGCGCGGATCGCTTGTAACCCTTCGTATTGATGATTGAATGAGGTAAACTAAAGTTTCGTAGCAGTATGTCGGCATTTGATGCTGACATTAAACAAAATTTCTCTATAGTAGCACTGAATTTTTGTATAACAATTGATAAATACTACCTTAGAATATTAGAATATAGCATTAAAATAGTTTCTTAAAGGATTCAAGTTAATCTGATTGAAGTTGCGAAAAACAAAAACATTTAAAGCTTTGTATTTCAATTCTACCCGGTTGTGGACTGTTCCACTATTCTGGAGTCCGCAATATATTTTGATTATCATTTAGGCTAATGCCATATCGTTTTTAAGACTATTAGCTATCAGTCTATCGAGTCCCTCAAAGAATCCGCAAGGCTCAGCAAAATTTTGTCCAAAGGGCATAGCAACCCGTCTTTTATTTAAAAGACGGATGGAAGCTGGACGGATTCTTCTGCGGCATCTCTGGAACTCCTAATAAGTACTCACTTCCCAGGCTGCAGTGAGATTAGAGTAGAACAAGCTAGTTCCACCTGTACGCCACTGGCAGCTTGGGATAGCATCACAAACATTATTACGGAGGATAAAGTCTCCTGGGCTATAAATAGCTTCTCTCCCTATAAGTCACCTGGCGCTGACAGCATCATGCCTATTATGCTGCAGAAATTGCAAGACATAGCAATTCCCTGGCTATTACCGATTTATAGAAGTTGCTTAAACCTAAACCATGTTCCCCAAACCTGGAGACGTGTCAAAGTGGTTTTCACCCCCAAGGTGGGCTGGCGAGGACATGAATCCGCCAAGGATTTTAGACCCATAAGCCTGTCCTCCTTTGTTTTGAAAACTTTAGATCGTATCCTAGACTTCCATATCTGCGATAACCTGAGTTCTCCACTGTCGAAATCCCAGCATGCGTATCTCAAAGGGCGGTCCACAGAAACTGCTCTTCATGAGGTCGTGCGTACAGTGGAAAAAACTCTTCACTACAAGGAATATACTCTCGCCACATTTCTTGATATAGAAGGAGCCTTCAACAAAATTTTCACTGAATCTATTCAGGAATCTCTCACCGAGTTAGGTGTAGAAGGCTTTATTAGCCAATGGATAGTTTCTATGCTCAGCACTCGTATAATCCATGCAACACTAGGCAACAGTAGTACAACTAAGACGGTAAACGGAGTAACTCCCCTGCTCTGGTTAATGGCGATTAATAAAATCTTGGTGCGACTTGATAGGAAGGGTTTTAAGGTGGTTGCATACGCGGATGATGTGGTTATACTAGTATCACAAAAGTTTCTCTCCACGACAAGTCAACTCATGGAGAGGGCTCTGGATAAGGTACACTCATGGGCTACGAGCTGTGGCCTCTGAGTAAATCCGGAGAAGACTGAAATTATGCTGTTTATCACTACAACCAAGATACCGGCACTACCCCAAGGTACTCGCTTTGCTCCAGTGCAAAATACCTAGACACGGTTCTAGACCCGAAACTTAGTTGGAAACTCAATATAGAACAGCGAATTAAGAAGGCAAGCATAGCTTTCTATGCCTGTAATAAAACATTCGGTAAGAAATGGGGAATCCAGCCAAAGATGACCCTTTGGATGTACACAGCCGTTGTGCGTCCAATTCTTACTTACGGCGCTATCGTTTGGTGGCCAGCTTTGAGCAAAAAGTACAATATCGACAGAATCAAAAAAGTACAGAGATCGGCGTGCGTGGGTATCATAGGAGCAATGAGGTCTTGTCCAACAGATGCTCTCAATGTGATCTTGCATCTGATCCCCCTCGAACTACACATCAAAGACACAGCTATATGCAGCGCAGTCCGGCTCAGCGAATATGGATGCTGGACCACAAGGCCATATGGTCACGGCAAGGTCCTGGAAACGATACCAAGTGAACTGGTTGCATCCTCGACCGACTACACGATACCCAAACTCAACTTCAGAAAATCCTTCTTAACAAAATTCCCTTCCAGAGAAGAATGGAAGAACGGAAGCATTACCTGCAACTATGATATAGGGATATACACGGACGGTTTGAAGATGGACTGCGGAGTCGGCGCAGGCATCTTCTCTGACCAGCTGAATATATCAAGGTCTTTCCGTCTCCCGGACTCTGCTAGTGTTTTCCAAGCGGAGCTTCTTGCGATTCGAGAAGCCTGCCGCCTGCTAAACAATCTTCCAACATCTAACCACAATATCGCTATTTTTTCGGATAGCCAGGCTGCTATCAAGGCCATTGATGCGGTTTGCATTTCTTCAAAACTGGTAGAGCAATGCCGGTTCGAATTGAATCAACATAGCACTCACTCGAGAATCACTCTCATCTGAGTCCCAGGGCACAGCAACCATAAGGGTAATGAGTGTGCTGATGAGCTGGCCAGGCGAGGGTCGGCCCTTAACGGCTCTCTAGCAGAAAGAGTCAACATTCCGCTTGGTGCCGTTAAGGGCTATATTTACCTTCACTTCCTCCAGCTAGCCAATCGCGGGTGGAACAGCCTCACAAGCTGTGTCATATCTAGGAAGCCGTGGCCCAGTTTCAACAAACCCAGGTCAAAAGAATTACTAGGCAAACCAAGACCAGTTATTGCCAAAATCGTAGCTATTATCACAGGTCACTGGCCAGTTGGAGACCATGCGCCCAAGCTTGGTATCACCCACAACACCTTTTGTAGGAGCTGCAAGGATATTAATGAGAAAGAATCTCTATGTCACTTCCTTTGCAGATGTCCGGCCCTGGCGAGGATCAGACAACAAACTCTTGGCAAACCCTTCTTCGATGATCTGAGAGAGACAGCGGACAAGAGGATTGGAAAACTAATTCTCTTCCTGAACTCCACGGGCTGGGTTTAAACTTAACATCCCTTTTTAACTAACCTCTACAATAGGTATACACGAGTCCGTGGTGACAAAACGGCGCACCCTAAGCGCTAATTGGGTTCTTTTGGGCCGCCACTTTACCTACCTACCTACCTAGCTATTATTATTATAGCGAAGAAAAATCGTTTATTTTGAATGCATTCAGGGTGGTTTTCCCCCCTTAAGTTCAATGAACCAATTGCGATTATTGGGAACGGTATCAATGCAATAGGTCGTTTCAATCATACCGGTATTAACAACTGTTGTCTAGTAGCAATACAAATAGATATAGACCAAATCAGACCTGTAGCGACTAAATTCCCCACCCGATAGAAAAATTCGAAAAAGGTGAAACAAAATTGCTGAGCATCATGATATGATACCGATTTTTTGTTGTCTTTTTTGAAAATACGAAGAAAAAATTCCGGGTGAAAATGTATTCACGATACGGCTGATTATCTCGCATGACTAAGATTCTCTTAAACATTAAACACAATTATGGGTTGAATGTTTTATGGAGGGAAAACTATGACGTTAGTATATATCAAGATTTTTGGGTCTACTATAGGAATAAAATGATGCTGAGCTTATTGCCGGGTGTCAATTATTGCAAATGAAATGATAATGTCAGTGTTCAAATGGTCGTAAATTCGAGGCAACAAGTTCGTAAAAAAAAAAAAAACTTCATTAATCTTGACGCACACGCAGTAAATTGATTGCCTATTATTTAAACGAACGTGCTCATTGACTCAAAACATTTTTTTTTTTTTTTGCACAAAACCATGTTCCAACAAAATATTTTTTTTTATTATTATTTTTCCGTTCTATTCGATAATACTCGTACTTTAAGAGAGATGAAGGTTCATTACCCAGTGAAACACTAGTGAGTCATTCACCACATGGTCTATGGGTGCCGGCCAGAAGGAGGAAGTCTTTGTCGATAACAAACGAGTGTTCGTATCACAACTTCTTTTTTTATTTTTTAATACTTAATTATATTTTTACCATAATCTGTAGAAGAGCGAAGAATAAAAAAACCTTCACAAAGTGAAAATTAACGCAATTTACAAAAGCACACACTAGCGCATGCTACCAGTACCTATATTTAATTTCGGATTCTTTTATTTATTTTTTATTTTTTTTTAGTTTTAATGATTGTTAATTCATTCCACGAGAGGAGGGGATTTAAGTGAGCTTTGCTTTTATTTTTTCATTCGTGTGGTCAGGTAAAGGAAAAAAATATCGTTAAAGAAGCTCGATGTTAATTGTTATTCACTTGTATTGTGATTTTTTTATTTACTCTCTATTATGAATGGAAGTGGGTCAATGATCTTTCACATGAAAAAATAAGAAACTGATTATTCGTACAGAGATATATTTTACAATCAGTCGAATCTTAGCATCACGTACAGGATGTACATTGGATTTTATTTTAACTTCAGCTGAAGAATGGCTATGTAGTCATCTACTGATGGATCAAAACATTCCGATTCTTCATGCGGAACTAAAAAGATTCATATGCTAAATCTTTTGCAAAGGTCACAATTAAGAAACGCCTCCAGCTTCACAATCACAAAGTACAATTGTATATCACAAGCAATAACAAGGTTTATAAATTCAAACAACATTCAGTCACATAATCAGCAGCTACAAGTTTGATATGGGTGGCCGTGGTAAAGGTCCATTCACAGCTCAGCGACCTGCGAATGCGAACAAGCGAATATTCGCAAATATTGACATTTCCTTCACAGCTACTTTTTATCTGGTCGCGGCAATCCGCGAATTTCAGTTGTCATTCATTTTCTAATACATAGCGCAGCTTTTATTCAGAAGGTAATATCTTACATTCTTTCAATAAATTCAACCACCATCTTACCCACCAAGAACAATACAAAAGAATTATGAGGTTAAACTCTCGCGAATGTTTTGGTCGCGGGAATGTGGATTGCGTCCTACATGTGTGGAATGTGAATAAAAGTTGACAGTTCGCAAAAATCATTCGCTTATTCGCGGAAAAATCGGCGAATTGTTAATTTCTTCGCAGAAACTAATTACAATTTAACTTTTTATATATTAATCGATAGATAAATTAAGCTCCGTTCTTTTGGAATAGTGAAATAGCCCATGGCATGCTTATAAATGTGCTAAAAACCATTTGTTCGCAATTTGGGCATTCGCAGTTCGCTGAGCTGTGAATGGACCTTAAAGGTCGATTTAACATTTTAACATTTCTTTCACAGCTACTTTTTTAGCTGGTCGCGCCAATCCACGAATTTCAGTTGTCATTAATTTTGTAACTAATTGCATAAACATGAAAAATGTTTGAAAACATAGCGCAGCTTTTATTCAGAAGGTAATATCTCACCTTTTTTTGATAAATTCAACCACGATCTTACCCACCAAGAACAAAACAAAAGAATTGTGAGGTTAAACTCTCGCGAATGTTTTGGTCGCGGGAATGTGGATTGCGTCCTACATGTGTGGAATGTGAATAAAAGTTGACAGTTCGCAGAAATCATTCGCTTATTCGCGGAGAAATCGGCGAATTGCTAATTTCTTTGCAGAAACTAATTATAATTCAACTTTTTATATATTAATCGATAGATAAATTAAGCTCCGTTCTTTTGGAATAATAAAATTGCCAAGGGCATGCTTATAAATGTGCTAAATACTGGTTGTTCGCAGTTTGGGCATTCGCAGGTCGCTGGGCTGTGAATGGCCCTTAACTCTTATAATTGTCCTGCTGTATGTATTATTTGAATCTAAAAAAAAAAAAAAATTGTCTCGCAATTTCACTCTCCGTCTGCCTATTCGTTTGCTGAGTAAAACCTTAAAAGAAATTTAGAATAAGATGTGACTGATTTGTTCGAAGTTGGTTATACTCCTTCTTTTATAGGTGGACAGACGTGGCGCTTCCTTTCTATTTTTAAGGAGGTTCCAACCTGTGCATCTGTGACTTACAATTTATTGTAACATCTGTTCCTTCTAAAGCATCAGTAATACGTAGCATATGTATAACAGAAATCTCTTTGGTAAATCTTCAACATTTTCTCACGGCTTTTATTACTATTTGACGATCTATGCAGGTTAAGTTAGGTAAAGCAGATGCCCTTCGAAGTAATGAAACGCAGTTAGGCCGGCATATACTCGTAATAATAAAACCTATTAAACAATGGAAATTCCTGTTGGGTCGTGGGTATTGGAACGAAAGTTTTGACAAAACTGGACAAGAACCAAGCAAGTGACAAATTTCTTCCTTTTTTTCCCCGCTATAGCTGCGACTGAAGTCGTTTACTGCAATTCGCGGAATTCCGTTTCGGGTGTTTTGTGCGCTTTACTTGTCATGATTTGAATTTTTTCATGAATTTTCGTCAGTATGTTTTTTTTTTTTTTTTAATAAAAGAAGTGGACATGCCCTATTGACTTGGATTCCTTGCCTCCTTTCGCTTCCTTTCTCTCTTATCCATTCATTTTTCTCTCCTAAGCACATACATATGAAGGAATTGGCTCCACCTTTGATTTTTTGCAGTCTAGATCCAGATTTAAAATAAGGCTGTACGAATTAATTGTTGTTTAAAGAAAAAAATCCTCATATTTCCCCATAATTTCCCAAGATACCAAAGTATTCTGCAGCTTGGGAAAAAATCATTATTTAGCATCAATGCTACAGTCCTTCTTTCTAAACGAATTGACAGACAGTCACACATATGAATACTGTAAATTTTAAGTCTAACCTTATCTCGATCACAACTTTTTGACTCCATCACTACTTTACCTATTGCTTAGAACAATAAACTCAGAAATAGATGATACTACTAATTTTACTAAGCATGTTGTTAAAAAAGCGTATTGTTCGTTGCTACTTGAATAATAAAGGCAAAGGTTTATATCCTACAACCAGTTTAAAGAACACGCTACCCAACTATGAACGGTTTTCTAATCAATTTTGCAGTCTTCAATACATACTTGCAGTCCTTCATAACACGATACTTCATTTTATAATAGCAGCAACATACTATAACACTACATATCACCCAACTTTATCGCATCGCTTTCGTAATTACAAAGACACGATAAGATTAAATTGCTTCGAGTATCGAGGACATAAAGCAGCGACAACATACCATACATCGGTAGTATAATTTAACTACTTTGATGATGGGTAGTACTGGTAATTGAAAAGCTATTTATAGATAACATAAACTGAGTGATTAAGGCATCCACCAACACAGAATCTTTTGTCTTTAAACGTTCCTTGTTGTTTAATGTATATCGGCATAATTTAAAACATTTTCTTTTTAAAGTTAACGTCAGGTCTGACAGGCCATTTATATGACACATTTGGCGTTATTCTTATTTCAGAGCAAAGCTTGAACTGTCAAAAAAAAGTTTCTGTTTCTTTCATATCTCAGAGGCATCAGAGTTTGAAAATTGTGTTTATTTATTTGATGAGAGCTCGCTCATAGACTCCATTGAAATTGACAGGCCGAGCTACAGAGTGAGAACTATCTTTTTCTTATTTCGGTGAGGCTATGATTCGAAAAAAATGCGTCATAACCCTCCCACTTCACCGCATTTCTACTGATCCGCCTGAGAGGTTCGGATGAGAACTATCAATTTGGCAGAAAGTGACCGGAGGTAAAAGAAATAAAAGAAGAATATTTATTTTTCTAAACAATCCGAATGGTGAATGTGTCTTCTCTTATGGCATTAAAATTTAATAATATCAGTTTAATAGTTTCAAAAACATTTGGTATAGTATGTGCTATACATATACTCGTATACGCACGACTGTGGCTAGTGAACACTAATTTTCATACAATCCCTACAAATGTTTCTGTACAATCATAACTGCTCGCGCTGTTGCCTCCGCTGGAAATAATGAATAAAAAAAAAACATCTTTCAAAACACGTTATGAGCCGGAAGTGATTTTTCAATGATATACCACCTTGATCAAAAAGTTCCCAGAATTTATTCAGAAAATTAAAAATACGAGTTTGTTCATCTAAATCTATATTGTCCCCTTCAAAGTAATCCCCATCGACTGCAACACACTTATGCCAGCGCTTGATCCAATCTTCGAAACATTTTTTATATTCGGTTTTCGGTATGTCCATCAGTGCTTCCTGCGATTTTTCCATTACTTCCTCTCGGCTGCTGAAACGCGTTCCCCGTAATGGTTTTTCAACTCGATTGAACAGAAAGAAGTCACAGGGAGCCAAATCAGGTGAATTCGGTGGCTGTTGGATGGTATTTGTTGCATTTCTCGTCACAAAATTACGAATAATGATGGCACTGTGCGACGGTGCGTTATCATGGTGCAAAATCCACGAGTTTTCTGCCCACAATTCTGGTCTCTTTCGGCGAATTGCTTCACGCAAACGTCTCATAACGCCCAAATAATACTCTTTGTTTACTGTCTGGCCTTCTGGCAAAAATTCATGATGCACTACACCGTTGTAATCCATGAAAACCGTGAGCATTGCCTTCTTTTTTAACTGAAAACGTCTGCCACTGCGTTCATCATCTTCGATTGACTCACGACCACTTTTGAACCGCTCGTGCCACTGGTAAACGACCATTTTCTTTCGAGAATCGCTGCCGAAACACTTTTCTTACATTTCCAACGTTCGCGCACCATTAAATCCGTTTTTTACGCAAAATTTAATACAAGTTCGTTGTTGCAAATTTAAATTCATTTCTAAAAAATCGCCAACACACACAAAGATAGATGTACTCTTGGCTACGTAACTTTTGCAAATGTCAAGCTATGACGCTAAGATTTAGAGGGAATATCAACAACAGATGTACCAACTTAACAAAGAAAACAGAACTCAAATCGGAACGATGGGAGCGCCACACGGTTTTTATTCCGGGAACTTTTTGATCAAGGTAGTATATTAAAAGAAAGCTTGAAGTATAAACTATTTTCTTGAAATATTAATTTATTAGTGGGCGCCGTGGCGCAAGTGGTTAGTGTGTCGGATCACTGCGCGTGAGGTTCCATGTTCGAATCCCAGAAAACACCAAACATTTTTTTCACAGTCGCAACTCTCGCGAGCGTCTGACAAACATCCGAGGGTATTGTTGTCACGAAAAAGCTTCTCAAATCGCCGTTCGGATTCGCCATTAAACTGTAGGTCCCTTCCATTCGTGTGAAAAATATAACGCACACAACATGAGTGGTTGCGCGAAGCTAGGCCCTGGCACTTTAAAGAGCTGTTGCGCCAAATATTTATTTTATTTGTTTTGTTTAGCTCTCGCGAGCGTCTGACTAACATCCGAGAGTATTGTTGTCACGAAAAAACTTCTCAAATTGCCCTTCGGATACGGCGCAAAACTATAGATCCGTTCCATTTGTGTGAAGAAATATACGCACGCAACACGAGTGGTTGCGAGAAGCTAGGCCCATGCACTTAAAGAGCTGTTGCACCACATATTATTATTTATTATTATTAATTTATTAAATTGTTTTTATTTTATCGTAAATATTTACTTATATTTTGTAAACCCACCATAGAAAGCAATAGAAGCCGCTTAAAGATTCTTTCCATTTTTTCCGCTGTGAAACAAGAGCTCTAGTTATGTTTGAACAGGAGTGAAGTTGGCCACTAACTATCCACTTATAGTTTATCAATGGTGACTTTTCTTTTAACGTGGAAAGTGATAAAATTATAACTATTTAACAATTGACAGGTTAGTACTGAAAGTATTTTAAAAAAAAGCTATTTATATGGTATACTACACATGGATGGCTAGTGAATAGAATGCCTATAGAAACTAGATCATCAAGCAGATTATGTTGTAGAACAGAAGTCACTTTTAAGTGCCATTTGTCAAAACAAAGTTTGTAATACAAAGACAATTACATTTGAAATTAAATTGTATTCCTAAGAGATGGCGCTTTGTGTTTAGTATAGCAGCATCCATGATAGTTTGAATTTTTGCCGCTGCGTAACAAGGGTGCTAGTTGTGTTTAAAACAAAAAGTAAAGTTGGCTACTAACCATCCTTTATGATTGATTAAAGCGATGCAATATTTATAGAGCTATTTCAACGATAGCTTACAGAATGCCTGTTTTTTTTTATCGCTTAGTTGCCTTGCTTCATAAGTTTTAAAAATATGAAAAAGCGCGCTTCATTTAGCGTCATATTTTATAATACGTAAGATTTATACTCCGGCACTTGCAATTGCGGTTTAAAGACAAATAATCAATATTTGAAGAGAATGTTTTGTAAAATGAGACGGCAGGTAGTGATGTTGCTCCATTGATACAAATGAGTACGGTTGCGAAATACATTGGCGAAATCCAGGGAGAACTCTCCAGAAATAAGTTTGTGAAAATAACAAACTACTACGAGAAAAAGATTTTCTCCTATTCTCTGTGTTGAGTTCCACAATTTCCATTCAATTTAATTTAATTTCTGTTTTCCAATCTGAAAGTATGGTAGTGTATAGTTACAGGGTAGCCGTCTGCACTTGGTACAATTCAGTTGCTGTTATACATGTCCAGCTGGTCGAATAAGTTATATGTATGAGTTATATGAGCTGAACCGTTTTAACGTCAAAAACAAATCAGAGCACCTGAGTGCATTCAATTCAGAATAATCTGAACATACGCGTGCTCTATCCGGGCTCTTTCAGTTAAAAAAATATAAACGCGCATTAAAGAACTTAAACATATCAATCGGTCATTTCCCCGTCGATTTTCCCATCTTCATATTTCCATTCATCTAATTTATTTTCCAGGTGATGATTGACAGAAAACTGATTCAGATCTTCAGTTGAAAATCATCAAAATGTTCCACAAGACTTTTGACAGTGACAGCTGTTCGGAAGTATCTTACTTTAATAATTGACACCCACAACCTTGACAAATAGTGTGAATAAACCCCAAAAACGTGCTTTAAAACTGCCTTACAAGGTCACATTGTAAATATAATTTAATTAACTTAATTGTTTCTACTTTATGGTTTCACTTGATGCTCACATTTGATTTTCATTTGGCGTTCATTTGGCCTACTTTTCTTAAAGCAATTTTCCACACACAGTCTAAATATAAAAAAAGTGTATACATTGCTGCGTATGGTTCGTTTTCGTTTGCACCTCGTATCCATCCATCCCCTTATTTTGTCGAGAGCATTTTCCTAAGTAAGAAATAATTTTCTTTTTTCGTATTTTTTTTTGACAGATACACCTGAGTGCCACTCGTATATATATAACATACATACACGAGTCATCTAGATAAGTATGTAATTAGGTGAAATTAAATCAAAGAGAGTGTGTTCTAGTGCTGCATAAAGAGAGCCCACATATTAGAGAATTAGAAATAGTGGTACGATAGTAGGGAAAGGAAAAATAAAGAGAGCGCAATTGAATTTCCATTAAGTTCAAGGTTAAATCGTCCTACGTTTTATGTTTTCTTATGTGGGACGGATTGTGGAATGTATGTAGAATGGAAAAAAGCGCACTTAATTTATGTTCGTCTAGCTTTTTTTTTTGGGGGGGGGGGGGGGGGGGATTGCCATTGACAGTGAAATGCATATCCAAATACAGCCTTTCAGCTCCTAACAAGTGGTAGGAGACCGGGAACTTCCCATGAGTCACAAGGCCAGAAATATTGATTTCCTGGAAATAACACAAAGTCACCCTAAATAGCTTAAAGAGTACGTTGCATTTTTAGAGACACCTTTCAGATTCTCTCTGTTTTCCTAAGAGGCTTAATTTATTGTATTCACATCGTTAACGTGACTTTTTGCATTATAACCGTGACCTTCACACCCAAAGTGGAGTTGAGTTATGCATCAGAACGACCTCCAATCAGTCAGTCACTCACTCGGTTTTTGTTTGGAATTTTTCATTGTTATGGGCTTACCGACATTTGGTATGCTAGGTACGTTCCAATGCAGTTAAGGTGGAAATATTGTTCTGTTCTTATTGGAAAATCGGATTACTTGTCATTTCGTTAAAGTTTCTTTGCGTTGATGGATTACTATTCTTCTCAATTTTCTGTGGTGAAAGTTCTACAAGTCATTCAATGTAATTGAAGAGTTACGTGTTCATCAATGTTTGGTCGAAATTCAAAAGGGAAAGTACCCGTGAATATGTACGCTTTCGATTTTCAAATTGTTTGAAACACTTAGTTTCTCTCATTTTATATAGGGGATTAGAACATTGGTTAAAGCTTAAGCCTCTCATATATTATGAGTTTTGCATTTAGTTCTACCTGACCGGATATAGATCGTTTATAATAACAAATCCGGTCAGGCAGAACTGTTGTAATTGCTTTAATAACAGACTGAAACGATCAGTCCATCCGGTAAAGTAAAACTGATTGGATTGCTTTAGTATTTTCGACCGCCGGATTGGAATTTGTCTGTAGGCCAAAATTCACATACACGGTACGGATTAAAATCCAGTTAAGCAAAATTGATAAGTATAGAGGCGTTCATAACTTTGGCCTGAGTTTACTTGATCGTATTCAGCGACAAGCATTGATTGATCGGTAATCACAATTTGCAACCAAATTTCTTCACTCGAACGCTGCCTAAATGTTGAGTGGTTAAATTTCTTTAACTTCTTCTAACTCTCTTCTTCTAATTCTCTTCACCTGTGCGCTTCGGGTACCAATAATTAAAAAAGATTCATCGTTGCCTCTCTTTCCTTCTTCTTTACGAACACAGCCCTAAGTGGTGTAGAACATTAGAAATAAACTCCACAACTGGGTCGTACCTACTTTCACCATTATATCGAACTAGCTGTACCCGCAGCTTGTCACATTCATTCGTCTATATTTGATCTTCAGGATAATGTACGGAAATGGCTTAGACTTTTGGCAAAAGTACTCTAAGCAATGAAATTGATTTCATCGAAGTCGGTGAGGCCGTTCTGACGTTATTTTGGTTCGTAGCAAGCTTCCTGATATTGTATTAGATATTATATCGAGATAATACATACCTAAGATTATTTCAAGCCATATAAACTGTACAACAATGAAAACCTAATTAAAATTCATTCATTTGTTTTTAAGCGATGCGCGGACAACTATGACGTACAATATATATGTAGATGTTAGTCGATTGCAATTTATTTAGATTTGAAATTCAAGCAACATCCTTAAAATGACAATTTTTCTTAAATTCCATTAAAAAGTCCAACTAATTTAAAGAATTTTCCAAAAATTAGCACGGCGTGTTTTTGCATATGTATGTATGGCATGCCTTGCTTAATTTTGAGTCAAAAAGGTCAAGAAAAACCTGGTATACGAGTACAACAAATTTCTAGGATAATCAAAAAATTAAATATCAGCAAAATCAAGTCGTTTTCGAGAAAATGCTTTTTTTTCTCTAATCAGATATGGTATAAATAAATTAAGATAAGTTTTAGGATTAGAATGAAATTTAGCTTCAATTTGTGACTCCAGAATATGGAAGTTAAATCGTACATACAGAGGGATAGATAGGCAGAATTTGTGTACCCATTTTGAATCTATAACAGTAATACCAAGACTGATCGAGATTTTGAAATTGAAAATTTGGATGAAAACAATATTTGCTCTACCTAAACCCATAGGTGCGATTGAAAATATGTCACCCAACGGTGGCTTGCGTAGACCTGTACCCATAAACTTCAACCTCAGTTGTTTGTCTATATAAATCCAGATTGCAAAACTTCTCTGTACTATCTAAAGAGTGGTTCGTGTCCCAGGACATTTTATTGTGTTCCAGAGCAAAGTACTCGTAATGGCAGCCAAACATATTATTAGGCTGAAGTGGAATATTAATATCTATTGTTTAAGTCGGGTCATATACGGCCTTAAGTCTACGGAAGTGATGCAATTCACAAATGAAATTGCAGCCCGAAATTAAAAAAAAAAAATATCGGGAGCATAAAAATCCATGCTGATCTAGTTATGGAAGTGACTAAGAGAATGCGCTGAATTTTTGTATTCACACTGATTCAGACTGTTTTCTTAACAAATCTATGCAATTTGGATAACCTCTCCTCAAACTTATAACAAAATAATAATCGATACGAGCAAAGTTTAGTCAAACTATAAAAAGCAAGTAGATCGCTTAACATCGCCATTGCATAGGTAAATTAAATAATTGGCAACACAAATGGCAAATGTCTTCGATGAGATTTTTGTGGTTTATTTTTAGAATCTTTTCAAGTGCTTCCCACGGGGATCTTCACCTATGTATGTACATTCTTTTTAATGATCAAAATAGAAAGCACTTGATGAGTACAAGAATTTACGGGTTCTACGAGTACTGATTTTTAAAAATGAATTGAATGAATCTGGAGTAATTGTGCAAAAAATGGCTTTTTAAATTGAATTTCATTCGCCTTAAATAGGCTGGCTGCATTCCTGAGTATTCTTTTAAGCAAACGTATTTAGTGATAATGCTCATCAATAACTTTGTAAACTATGTTCATATTTGTTAATTCGAATGATGATGATTTGGCATTCGGGAGTCTATTTTTCTGTTCCAAATGGTTCTGACAATTTTCACTATTCTATACTGTTCCATGCCTTGCTTTCTTCAACAACAATACAATATCGCTCATCCATATTGTTCCTAAGCAAAGAAGGTTATATTATCAGACTGCTAAAGCTCCAAAAAACCAAAAAAATCTTAACAGTGCTTCTTTGCAACAACCACAAAAAGATATAAAAAATAACATAAAAGATTGTTCACTTTAAACCAACGTTGATATGCAGCCTTATCTGTGGCAAACAGGTTCCGCTTAAGTTTGCTATCTCAAAATGTTTTTGTTTTTGTTTTTGGAATTTTGAATATTTATACAAGTGAAACGTGGTTTTTCTCTTAATGAATATGTACATTAATATGCATGTAAACATCTGCGAGACGTTAAAATCATTTTCATATTTCTTGGAATTCGGTTAAACCAGTTGAAATTGGTTTCAACAAAGGGATTAACCAAAATGTGTATTGCAGCAAAGCTGGCATTGATCTAACGGAAAAAAATAAAAAATGTGTCACAAAAGAACAGATTTACTCTACCACTTGTTCACACCTTCAGTCTGAAAAGAAATTATCGCACCTTTCAAACTTAGGAGTGGATGATATTCAAGGTCTGTCTTTTTTAGTCACAAAACAGTCATAGTTTAATAGCTAAACAACAACATTTGATGGCTATTTTTGTTGGCCGAAATTAAACAAGATAATTTCCATAGAACGGGTTACATTTCACAAGTTTATGTATACTTTTGTATTTTCGAACTAAAAATGTTGATCTTACAACAGAGTTCCTAAAACATCTAAAATCCTTTTGAACATTATTATTATTATGTGATCATTCTCACTAATTGTAAAGACATAACCTTTAAACTGTACTTTTAATTTAAATTCTTTTTTTACGAGCATATCATATCTGATTTAAAGTTGGTAGTAATGAGAGATGAAAAGTAATTTCTAAATATAAACCAGTTTAGCTGTGACCCATTCATCCGTTTCTATGTCGATTTTAAAGTGACAATTACTTATGTGGAGGATTGAAATTCTATGTAAATGCAGATCGAATTAAGTGTATTGGGTATTGAGTGAGGATTGAATAACGGAATACATCAATTACATTTCAAGTGAAAATGGGTGCTGAATAAACTTAACCTAGCTTGAAAATTATTCATAACACAATTAGCAAGTGAACACTTACAAATCGCGTTAAAATATTAAACTCGTCCGAAATCTGATTCAAAATTCCTCGAAGTTTTAAGTGAGTGTGTAAATCCCGATTAAGAACGAATTCTTTCTGAACAGATTCATTTTAAAAAATACATATCTTGTTGAATTCAAGTTTAAATGCTATTATCCATAATTGGAGTCGTGTCTCAGTAGACTCGTACGTTGGACGACTGCCGGCGACGTTTTGGTTTTTCGATACAAATTTAGAGTTGAATTTTCCAATTCAGGTCTGCCTGTATGTACTTAATGCTTTATTTTCATGAAATTTGGTTCATATGCGTAATTTGTCATTTCGTTTGTCAAAAACAATAGAAATATTTGAAATCTTCAAATTGTCCTTGGTAAACACCCAACTCATAAACCACTAACGGTTATGATGCATATATGGAGGGGTTTCGAAGATATTAAATCCATTATTCTAACACCATTAACTGAGAACATACTCGTACGTAGTAAATTTTAATGAAATGTGTGGACACTTTTACTTTAAAGATTTTGAAGTTGAATGTGAAGCTTTACGTAAACTTGTCATGGTTCTACATACTGTTGAATTTATTTCAAAAGTAACAAACGCATGACAGACAGAGAGACATATATCGTTTTGAATCCAGAGAGTATTTCTGTCTAAGACCGTGGGAGAGAAACGAAAAAGGTGCTCTGATTCGATATCTTTCAAAAATATACCTGTACAAGGTGCGTTCTAAAGTAAACAAGACTTTTTTTTAAATAGGTGTTTCTAGCGAAGCCATCTATTGCCAATTACAAGCGTCAGAAATGTAGATCTTTCACTGATGTGTTGTTAAAATTTCCCGACATTTGGACGAATAGAAGCGGAGTTATTACGTCTGAAGTGACAGTATGTTTTGTCATCGGTATAAAATGAAGGAAGTTAGCGTTTTTTGCACGATAAAGCGCCATCTCATGGATCGACACATGTGACCGATTTTTTTTTTTACCAAAAATCGCATTTTAACTGTCAACCATTCCCCGTACTTGCCTAATTTGGCACCGTGCGACTTTGGCCTTTTCAGAAAAATGCATTTGCCGATGACAGGAAAGCGTTTTGCAGACGTAAAAGCCATCCAAAAGGCTCATACCGACATCCTGAAAGATATCCCAGCTGACGATCTAAAACACATTCGACATGCTTTTACACCGTGCAAATCGCTGTATTGAGTCAAAAGGGGACTATTTTAAATAAAATAAATCGGTTTTGCCAAAAAAAAACTTTTTGTTCTTCTTATCTTTAAAAAATCTTGTTTAGTTTGGAACGCACCTTGTATGTATTTGTGATGACCTAAACTGCAATTTACTTAATGTACATTCCTCTGCACAACTGGTTGAAAGTTTTAAGAGCATTGACCTAACGCCTGTTAATGCTTCAACAGCTACTCACTTTTCAAATGATTCTGCCACTCTCCTCGATGTGTTCTTTGTAGGTGATTCTGATAAAGCTTTGTTTTACAGTCAACTAACAGCGGCGGGCTTTTCGAAGCACGACTTGATCTACCTAACATATGATATGCAGATAGTTACAACTGAAACAGTATTTTCTTACCGAGATTTCCAGAACATTAACTATCAAAATGTACGGTCTGACGTTGTGGAGACACAATGGGACAACATTTACCTTATGCCCTCAGTTAATCAGCAGGTATCTTTTCTAGAAGCTAGTTTGAGAACACTTTTCAATGAACACGTTCCGCTACGACCTAGGACAATTAAAAGTAGTTCTCCTCCTTGGTTTAACAGAGGTATTGCAGAACTGATCCACAAACGTAATCTTGCTTACATTCGCTGGAAACGTTATAAGCTTCATGTGCTCTACGATATCTATCGCTCTATTCGCAAATCGGTTGTTCTACGCATCCAAACTGCGAAACGAGAATTTTATGAAAATTATTTGAATCCTGACACTCAACCTGGAAAAGAGCTTTGGCGAAAGCTGCGTAAGTTGGGCAATGGTAAGCAAATATTAGATGCACCGACAGATGTAGATTGCAACGTCCTCAACTCGCAGTTTGTATCTGTCGCTGCGCCGCTATCCCAAAATCATGACATTCCTGCGTTTGTGGCTCATTCAAGTGCAATAAGTAGCATTGAAGGAAGTTTTAATTTCACTCGTTTAACAGATGAAGACGTCGTTTAAGCCCCGTTGTCTATCAAATCAAATGCAAAAGGCCTAGGCGAAATAAATCCAAAATTTCTGAAACTTATTCTCCCCTTTATTCTTAAATATATAACGCATATCTTCAATTCCATTCTAACCACCTGCGAATACCCTCTTTTATGGAAAAAGGCAAAAATACTTCCGCTACTCAAGAATAAAAATGGAATCAGCTCCGAATACAGACCAATTGCTATACTACCGTTTTTGTCGAAAGTTTTTGAGAAGACTATTCTAAAACAGATACAAGCGCACTTAACCAGCAAGCACTTGTTAAGTACCTCCCAGTCCGGCTTTCGTGCGAAAAGGAGCTGCAAACCGCACTTTTACTGGTGGTGGACGATATCCACAAAGCCATGGATGCAAACTGTCGTACATTTTTAACATTATTGGATTTCTCAAAAGCTTTTGACACGGTGGATCATGCTATTCTTTGCGATAAGCTGCTGTATAATTTCGAATTCTCTCCTCTTGCTCAAACTTATGCACTCCTACCTTATAAATCGTGAGCAATGTGTAGCAGTTGGAAATCAAATGTCTTCCTTCCTTGGATTAGCTGCGGGAGTACCGCAGGATTCCATCCTCGGGCCGTTATTATTCTCGCTTTATGTAAATGAACTCCCACAAATAGTAAAACATTGTTGTGTCCACATGTTTGCAGACGACGTCCAACTTTATCTTTGCTGTCCGCTAGACAGAATAAGTGGTGCTATAAATAGCATAAACGAAGACTTAGAAATTATTCAGCAGTGGGCACAAAAGCACAACTTGTCCCTAAATCCAATGAAATCAAAAGTTATTTGCATCTATAAACAGACATCGAATACATTCAGCTTCCCGCCCATAAAATTGGGAACATCGTCTATAGAGTACGTTCATACGGCAAGAAACTTGCAACTGCCACAATCGGAAAAGTTTATAATGGTCTCCGTTTGTTATGGCTCATCCAAAGCTCTGTGCCTGTTAAAACCAAGATGCCACTTGTTAAGACACTGCTCTTACCTATAATGTTGTATGGATGCGAAGTCTTTTGCAATGTTGACTGCAATACTCGACGAAAACTAAATGTTATTTATAACAATTTGGCAAGGTACGTCTTTAACAAGAGATATCATGACCATATATCTAGCTACTCTCATCAGATAATGAATCTGAGTTATGATAACCTAATTAAGTTCAGGTCGTTAATTCTACTGCATGAAATTATGCAAACTCGACAGCCCGATTATCTATACAGCAGACTAAATTTTGCCAGCTCACAAAGAACAGCTGTTCTGATTCAGCCCAGATTTAATTGTATACAATCTGAACGTACATTTTTCGTCCACGTCACTCGCTTATGGAACTCATTACCCACGACACTTAGGAGAGTCACAAACGCAAACAATTTCAAAACTAATCTTTTTAATCACTTGGCCAGTGATACACAATAAACATTAGATCAAGTCAATCTTTGGATAGTTCAGGTAGTTTGTAGAATGTACCATTTTTGAATATTAAATACAAATTGTACTTCTTAGTTCTTAATTTCTTTTTAAATTGTTGTTTGTTTTCTTAAGCTTTTCACAAATAATGAGATGTTGTAATCTTACCATGAATCTATTTAAATAAATAAATAAATAAATATGAAATATACCTTTTCAATGCCATTAAATCTCGATTTTGAACCAAACAAAGACTGTAATCATAAATCACTTCAAAACAATAATCACTATCAAGAAATTACCCAAAGATAATCAAGTATACTGTCTGCCAATAAACACATGTATCTAAGTAGGTATGCACATCATTCTATTTGCGCCAGACTTATCGCATTTCTTCAGACAACAATTTTTCGTAGATATTCATGTCTACTGGAACATACTCTCTCTCAGTCGATATCAGAATACACATATATTGTTTCGTAAATGCAAAACAAATTCTCACAGCACCCACGCACTCATATTACGAGATATCAACTCATGTTGTATTATCAACAAAACGTTTCCTTTGCGCGCACAATTTCATTGGAATCCGTTTTTTTTTTCACAACATTTCATTTCTAGGTCACTGTATACGAGTGACCACCCCAATTTACAAAGCGCCTCCAATCACTTGTCATCATAGTCGATCATCTCGTCTACTCTTTTTTTATGAGTACGAGTAGATTATGCGTTCATTACGATTTTAGTGTATGATTGAGTATGTTTCATGTACATAATATGGGGTCTTTCCGGTTACACTAGGGACAGTGCATTCATAGAGATCCAGAAGAGGCAGACATTCGCCGACGTCGTCGCCTCTCTTAACAAAAAAAAAAAGGCCTAATGAGTCACATTGTAAGTGATTAAGACGGGTGTACGTACATCAACGAGTACAACTCTGATGCAGTTGAGCAAAGCAAGAGTTCGCTATCTAGCTGCTCACTTGAGAATTGATAAGAGGAGAACTCTTTAGGATGACCTCACAAGTGTAATTTCCTGTAGGCGAGGCAAGACGATGTAAAAGAAATTCCTAAGATTGCATTGGGCACGAGTACTTGTAATTTTCTTTTGATCATATGCATGAATGATTGTCTAAATGATATGAAGAGGGGCAATTAGTTATATGAATTTTAGATTGGGTTTTTTGTATGTATCTAGACCCCCAACGAATCATTCCCCAATGAGAGCTCACATTGTTTCTATAGCCTTACTTCTACCCCATTTCTACTGTTTGACATTGTTTTTATTTTATTTTTTAAGTGTCGCTACATCAATTGCACCTAGCGTAACAATAATTCTATTGACCTAGTACTTATCAGGCTAAAATGTTAAAACCTTCCGCCTTTGTATTCACTCGTCAAACCTAATAACATTTGTTATTAAAATTTTTTCTCATGACAGTACAATAACATTTGCTAAATTATAATTTTGCAATATTTCACTAATCGTTTAACGTCTCGCAATTTAAAATATTTCTCTATTGACATAATGATGTACAGAGGAGTGAAGACACCACTTGTGCACGCATTAGCATAATGTATCAACTTTAAATAAATATTTCACGAGCGTGAGAATGATTAATGTTTATTTTTAACGATTTCTCTCAAACCTTAAATGGTAATATCACGAGCTTTCCAATGGAATGGAATGGAATGGACTATGTTACTTTATCTTTTCAAGATTTGCAATAACAATCTTATGTAGTTGACCAGTGGCTACTTTCACACATTATGTCTCTCGTTTAGGTAATTTTCTTTAAGTTATTAGCTTCTTCACGTTGGGCTTATTTGTTGGCAATTTTACTCGACAACATTTTTTCAAAAGAAAATAGTTTTATAAAAAGACCAAATATACGGCTTTTAAGAGGCTTCGCATGAGTTTTTCAGAATTATAAACAACTAAGTTTCAAACCACAACACCAAATCTTGGTACTATGTAAAAACATTCAAAGGGTATTCATAACCCCTTGGATTTTATTCGTTTTCCCTTATTCCTCCTGGGTGAAAGCATCGTCGTGGTTTGAACATTATTTTAAACACGTATTGTTCTTAGATCTAATCGCTAGAACTTGTAGAACTTAATTCAGCATAAGATCAGAATATTCTGCAAAGGAGGGATAATACGGACCACCGTAGTTAGACAGGGCAACTTTTTCCTTTTTTGAAAAACATAGTCTTAGTTTTGGAATGATATATAGACAAAACTTTCTCAAGACATTCAAATTTTTAGAACATAGTCTTAGTTTTGGAATGATATATAGACAAAACTTACTCAAGGCATTTAAATTTTTAGAATACCCAAGCAGGTTACAAAGGAAAAATAAGTTCGAATTAATTATGTCTTAGAATTCTAAAGAAACTAATTTGTTTGAAGCTAAAAAATAATAGCTTATTCCAACATACATGTGTGTGTATGTGTATTTATGGTTAACATATTCATTTTTCTACAGAATGCTCCAAACAATTCATGATAGCATAAAGAAACTCATTTGGGCGCACTAAATCTATAAATTTCTCCACCTCATCGGTCATTATTTCTGCTTGCCCGTCGCGATCTTTATAAAAAAAATAACTACAACCAGATATCTGCCCGCTTTACCAGCCCGCATTCTGTTAGAACAAAATGATTAAATTCTACGCAGTACAGCGACCGCGGCGGGCAGAATCACTTGACCGCGCCGTTGGCCCGCGTTCTGTTTGGTGAAGATTTTAGGACTTGGTTACATTTAGGACATTTTATGAAAAGTTATTTTAGTTATTTTATTTAATAAACATTTGAGGTAAAATTGGAAATTTTGGCTTCAGTTATTTTACAAGAGACCGATTTATTATTTATTTTTGTACTACCACTGCAACATTTTTATTTTTGGGTACATGTACGAACAAAAGTACGAACTTGAAGGAAATTTGTTTAGGTACTATCTGATGGAAGAAAAATTAAATCTGCGCTTCACTTCCAAATGTTATATTACACTGTTTGACACATTTCCTGAAAGAGTAATATTTTTACTTGATGTCAAACAATATCAAACACTTTAGCGTCAAATGATTTCCAAACGATAGTAAACTATTTGCCATACAAAAAATTGTACATTATATAAAAAAAATTGTAACTACATATTTCCATAAATTCATTTTATGAGCAGCGATTTGCATAAATATTCGCAAATAAATGTTTAAATAATTCAAAATGAAACAGGATACCTACGGATTTAAGCTATACCCTTGCGTCGAACATCTGCCGCGAAACCCTTATAGTTTAAGACAGTGTCAAGAAGCTCATAAAGAAAAGATTTTTTCCAAAATTGTTACGAGTGCATGTGTGCATGACGAATAACCCACGTTGAATCGCAATTATGTACGGATGGCACATGAGCAATTTCACTATTTATTATTCATCCAAAAAAAAAAAAAAATATTTGGCGCAACAGCTCTTTAAAGTGCCAGGGCCTAGCTTCTCGCAACCACTCATGTTGTGTGCGTTATATTTTTCACGCGATTGGAAGGGACCTACAGTTAAATGTCGAATCCGAACGGCGATTTGAGAAGCTTTTTCGTGACAACAATACTCTCGGATGTTTGTCAGACGCTCGCGAGAGTCCCACCTCCCGTGAAAAAACTTTTTGGTGTTTTCTGGGATTCGAACTTGGAACCTCATGCGTAGTGATCCGACACACTAACCACTTACGCCACGGCGCCCACTCCACATCACTCCGGTTATCAACAAATAAAACATAAGATGCTGCCTTGGTCTAATTTTGCCGCTACTTTTCCATATTTGTGGTTGTGAAATGCAACTGGTCGCAAGCCTACGATTCTGCTTAGTTGGCGAATTTTGTAATCCGGTCAAAACTCGCTGTTTTCATCTCCAGTCTACTGTCATTTGACCTATTTGACACTTTATTTTTTTTTTTTATAAAATGTCGAACTGTGTCAAATTGAGTCAAACCATTTGACATAATCATTTTGCACCCAATGTTGTTGTCAAACGCTGTCAAGCGACTGGAAATCAAACAATTGACTCAAAAATGTGACGGATAGGTATTACTGTTTCTGTTATATGAATTTTTCTCAATAAAGATAAAACACATGTACATATATGTATATGATACATAAGTTTCAATTTAAGTAACACATTTCCTAATCATAACTGCGTGTATAAAAAAACCAACTGAAATCATCTAGTAAGGCCTAAAAGACCTTCACGTTCCTGTTAATATAAGGTCCGTTTGCGTACTTTCCGAGCCAAAAACTAATCAGTTGTCAAATATGACATGGTGAGAGTAAAAACTCTCAGAGAGTGGAAAATCTAAGCGAAAGTACGCGAATGAAAAGCGAGCCATTTCGAGCCAAGTCCAGCTAACTGTCACTAAAAAAAAACTATAATAAACAAACTAAACTCGTGTGAAGACTAACAAATTTAAATTAAACTAAAAAGAAATGTTTTGGGAGAACATTCACACATCACAGCATTTTCTTCAAGATACTTTGCATCTATTATTTTATGTCTATTGACTTTTTGAAATGGAATCAAAAACTTTTTGACTCATTTGTCAATCATTTGATAGTTTTTACGTACGTGCCGGCAGAAATTCTTTGAGCACATTCAGGCACAGAAGGGAAATACTCGTTACTTGTTACTTATTAATTTTTCTCTTTATTTGTCATGTTCGCTCAGTACGCGAATACACTTCGAGAACATTAGAGCACCTTAAAGCGCTTTAGATTGTGTAGGCGGATGGACCTAATGTGTACGCGAATGGACCTATAGTTTTACATTTCCTTGTCATTTATTAACAATCATAAATTAAGCTCCACTATTTCAGTGGCATGACCTTAAGAAAACTTTATAAAACAATAGATATTCAAAGACTAGTTTTAGATTCAGATGATAATGAAATTTCAAACTTCAACTCATCATAATACGAATTCAACATCCTGCAACTCTGGTCATCACATCTGACTAATCCACTTGCTAATATATACCTACCAATCAATAATACAAACAATTACTATAAATCTGCTAAAAATCATAAATCCCCCTCTTGGCTATATCCCTGCAAGAAGATACACTCATAGTCTACATCCATAGCAACCACAAAAGTGCAATCACAAAAGCTAATGTTCTCCCTCGACTCAACAATTTCAAGAAAACACATTTATATTCCCAGAAAACAATTTGCGGACATTCTTCAATACATCTGCTGTATCGATGATATCTCATGACTCATTCCTCAACCAATCGGCTCTTGTGTCGGCATTTAAATTCATTTCTTGTTGGGAAATCTCACTTCGTCATCGGCCCGAGTGCAAAGACTTCTCTTAGTTATGTGGCTTTGATCCAAATTGTATGCTATACCTACATCACTGGTCTACTACGACCACTACTACGAGTATAGTATTCAATTCATTCAAACGTGACATACACATAGCTTCGTAGTTCATAAAACTATACAACTTTCAAAAGTGCTAAAACTCAAAGCCTGTCAGTTTTAACAGTTAAATCTGTGTTCGTTGTAGTGTTGCAGAAACTTTCGAAAGTTGCCCCCCATTTCAGTCCCTTTTTTCTGCGCTCCCCCCCCTCACTCCTCATTCATTCGTTATTTTCCAGGTCAATGATGTTCTCAAGATTAATCTGAGATCTTGCAAAATACGAACAAAAAAAAAAACATATGTGACATGATAATTATCTGAAAAAAAAAAAGGAAAAAAGTATCTCATCCGCCCCATAGGCTGCCATGTGCAACTGATTAGTTTGCGACGCCTCCAAACGGCCGATTTGTTGACACTGAGAAAATGCACAGCATAGGAGCAAAATTAATTTCCATTTTCAGGCAATCACCTGTTGCCTGTTGTAGCAGATAGGTACTTTGTATCCAATAATTTTTACAAACCTATAAGTATTAGAAAGACGCTGAGTGTAAGCGCTAAAGAACCGAAATAGGCACTACTGTTGCTCTTTGTTCTGAAATACCACTTCATTGTTACAAAAACAAAATTAAATAATTGGAATTTGTTTAACAGTTCTCTGATAGTTTTTTTTTTTAATCACTAGCACACGACTTGCATACTATTATTAACTTGGCGGAGATACTGTAATCTTCTTTTGGCAAATTCTTTTGTTTAAGTTTAAATTTTAACTGTCACTTGGGAATAAGAACAACAAATCATCACAGTTTCCACATGAGTGTCAATGGCAAACTTCGATTTTTGCAAAAGCGTATTCCATTAACGTATCTGTATCTTTATACTCTCTTACACAGATACGCGGCACAAAAAACGAACAAACTAGTTGGGGAAGGCACGATTCGTCTTTCTTTCGTGCTGTTTTTTTTTTAAGTAAAAAAAAAAAAAAAAAACAAAAAACAAAGTTACTAGCAACCGAAAGCAAAAAAAGATTATAATGTATCTCGTAGTGTATGTAATGCACGTCCTATACACGTAAATGCTTGCTATCGCATTGAGGACTGAAAAAGAACTGACTGACGATTCAACCAGCCATACCAGCTGCGTTGGTTCGTTCTCTTGGGAGCCAGACCCAGAGCTATGCCATGACAATTAAAATGGCCAGAATCAACTATACAAGTACATAATTCGCGCACACAATCAAGTTCAGCAGAAGCGCTCGTCCAGTGTAATCGTGTGTGGGTTTTAAGCGCCACTAATACGGTAGCAAGCGAAATAGTAGAATGGCAACTTTTATTTTTATTTTTGCGTGCATATTATACTGGAGGTGATTCTCTTGTGTACTTCTAGAACTTTCTTCTGCATGGATGTTAGGATATAGAAGCCTTTGACTACGAATATAGGGAAAACTAAAAATGCTTAACAAAGTGATAGGAACTAAAAGCCTTTGATATGGCAAAACAATTGCTATACAGATCGTTGATCTTACCAATTCTGTTATGCGGCGTCGAGTGCTGGACGGTAAGTAAGAATACAGAGCAGACATACATATATTAAGTCCTGTGTGCCAGGGGATCGAATGGAGGACTAGATTTCATTGCAATTTCCACTTCGAGGTCAAAACTAAAAATGAAGTGGGACTTATCAGCAGGGCGAAAATAATGGAGATCATAACAGTCGGCTATCACGCTGTGGTTCTTAAAGTGCGATGAAGTGCCTTCGCGTTTTCATAGCTAGGTTTACCTTTATATAATATCTGAAATATGCAGCTGATATGGCAGCAACGGCAACCGCTGCATCAGTACGGATGAAAAGTGCTCTTAACAGAAATCTTGGCATCAATAATCTTTTATGGATCTCTAACTAGGCCGCTGGCATAAAGATACGAATCTGGAAAAGCAGGATAGATGGTTTACTGAGTACATCCACTGAGAATAACCGATGAGTGCGAATTGGAAGTACAGCAGAAGTATTATATCTTGTTAGCAGAACATTAACATGAACGCCAAACGATCCGTTCCAAAGTATTTTGGCAAGCTGAACAAGATAATTTACCCTGCGTTGTTATCCCCAGGAGGTTTTAAAAGCAATATGTTCGGGGAAAAAGAATATTCGAGAAATTAGCAATTCAGGAAAATTGTCCAAGGGAACTTTGAATAGATCCAAGTTCGTATTCAGAACTGGACCCCTTGACAAAACCTCTAAATGTACTTCTAACTTAAAAGACTGAGATGTGAAATGAAGTTCAAAACTTTAACCCTATTAATAATGTGAATTCATTTCCCTAGGACTTTTGCCGCAAAAATATGGCGAAGATGAATGTGTAATTCATACGGAACGATTTCGACTTTATTACATAAGTGCAAGACTCTGAATTCACCATATTTTTTTGATAGATTATTGCTAGTGGTCGGAATCTATTCGGGTTTCTAAGATCCCCTTTGAATATAAATCTTTACTACCTTAATATTTTGTCCTACTCATACATACTTCAAATACTTAATGGAAAACAGATGCTTTTATCTAAATCATCCTTATATATACTATACATACATATGTATATACTCCCAATGCGCTCGAACTTGTGCATCGCATTGAGTTGACCATAGTTGTTATTACTCGGTGGTAGATGCATACCGAATCACAGGACATCGTTTTGGTTGTGATTGCTCTGTTCCTTCGATTTAATATGTATGTACATACCATATCGCAATGCAATCTTCTTTAAGACCAAAACCACTTCAACAACATCAGATGAGTATGTGACCAAATCATTTTTTTAATTTAATCATAACGAAACATCAAAAGCATAAACAAAAACCTTCCAACGATGCAATTTCATCTTTCTCTTACGTTCATAAAAGCTAGTAGTTCTCTCCTACACGCTCTTAAAACGTACGTTATGGCCGCAAAGGCAACACTTTTTCTATCGTTTTAAGAGAGCAAACTGAAGAGCATCTCCGCAAAGAGTTAAATCCAACCGGAACAAAAAAAACTAATAGAAATAATAACATAAATCACTATCATGTGCTTATCGCCTCTCTTTTTTCATGTTCTCCTCATTGTAATGCGATTATTACGAATATAATGGTCATTGGTCAGCATTTTGATGACGACACAATCGCATCCAAACAGACGACCGACGAAGACGAGATTATCATCGTGGTATACTCTTACTCGCGATAATGGTCCGGCGAACAGCAATAAAATTGATTGCTACTTGTCGCCCATTCCAATTCTTCACACATGGTCGTCGTCTCCATATTTTATCCATGCCACATTTTTCCAGCGCCTAATTTGTTTATTTCTTATTCGCTGTCTTTCTCCGAGAAACTGTGAACAAAAGACAAGAAAATGCTATAATACTAGTACTTATGCTATTTGTCTCGCTACCTGTCTGTATTAAGGTGTGGAATACATTTACATTTCCGGGCTTTGGCTAGTAACTGGTAATCGGTACCCGATGACCCTTCTCGAATGAAAGGGATTAGTAAGCCAAGAAGAAGAACAGCACCAAAGCGAGGCAATCAAAGACATTGATATTATACTTTTTCATCGGAGAATGAATGGTCTTAAATTGCTTCAAAAGTCTCAGGTTGCGCCTTGGTGTTGGGGACGGTTTTATGTTCTCAATGTACCCGGGGGCACAGTGGTAGGCAATTAGCTAATGGCTGTTGTTCGCATGAAATTATTTTCGGACTCCGGGAGCTTATTAATAACCATGATAGAAGTAGTGTTGAATGGGTGCGCCAAATTAATTAAATGAAATTGAAAATTTTTATTAGATTAGCATACCAGTGTTGGCGGATAAATCAATAAAATATGAATAAAATTGTTGAGAGGCAAACAAATATAGGTTCGTGGCGGACAGAAGGCAGCAGTCGAATTAATGTGCTAAATTTATTTGTCAATTGATAGCTTAGATATATGGGATCCAGAGTTTACGTTTCAATACACTGTTGGACTAGTGTTCATATATTCAGGCTATGAGATGGACACATTTGAAACCCTCTTCATTTGGGAGATTCTCGTTTCATTTAACTCAGAGGAAGACATGATGTCATGTTGTTAGGAAAATATGTACATATGTTTCCTTGTTGCTAAATCTTATCATGACGTAAGTGTGCCGAAAAACACTAGGGCATAAACTCTTGACAGAGAGGACTTTCTTCCAGCCGTTAGAACTTCAAATAATTAAAAGTAAAATTGTAATAAATGTATGGCTCCAAGTATTTGTAAAATTGTAATAGATGTGAAGTATGGCTCCAAGCATTTGTTCGTTGTTCCGATTTGTCTATCATTTACCAACTGGAATTCTGATTTATAAATCATGACAACTTTCAAAACTTCGGTTAGAAATTCCTTAAATAAGCAGCCAAGGGCTGTTTTTAACAGAAATTGTGTTAGATTATGGTTTCTTTATTTCGAATAGGGATTCTACAGAAGAACCTATGGGGGATTCGACTTTTGTTTCAGGCCAGGGATGTTCTGTGGGCGCCGTGGCGTAAGTGGTTAGTGTGTCGGATCACTACGCATGAGGTTCCAAGTTCGAATCCCAGAAAATACCATAAAGTTTTTTCACGGTCCCACCTCTCGCGAGCGTCTGACAAACATCCGAGAGTATTGCTGTCAAGAAGAAGCTTCTCAAATCGTCGTTCGGATTCGGCATTAAAACTGTAGGTCCCTTCCATTCGTGTGAAAAATATAACGCACACAACATGAGTGGTTGCGAGAAGCTAGGCCCTGGCACTTTAAAGAGCTGTTGCGCCAAATATTTGTTTGTTTGTTGATGTTCTGTATAGATTACTGCCTTATTAGAGGTGAATGGCTTCATAGTGGAATGGACCTTCAGATTTGTACTGCAACCTACTCGTCCCACTTACATGTGAGTAGATTTTTGTAGCAATTCCGTTTAAACAGCTGTCACGGATGACTACGGAATACCGGTTGGATGGGTTGAGAATAACTCATGAATATAAAAAAGCAGACTGAGTTTTCAAGAAAGAAAGACCGTACGGGCTTCCGACAGTTCGATACAGTACAAATGTAAATATGTTTTAAAATGCGACCCTTGACGTACCCACTTTTCTAAAAATGCCGTTTTTTTTTTTAAATTTTGATTAAAAATCATGAAAAGTAGAACTAATAAAATATTTAGGCATTCATTTCTTTTCAATTCGTTCAATTAGTGCATACACTGCCGCTCACCATAGACTCAAAATTCTTTGCACACTACTGCTCGTCTCTCTTAATATAATACCTATATGTTACAAATAGACAATTTGCTATTACATATTTATATTGCAAGGTCATTTCCTTACACTCAATTTGAGACAGAAAAACTAACGCGAAAAATGAACGAAATGAATGAATGAAATGAGTTAAAATGTTCGGTTTGTTCACTTTATTTATTTTAATATGCTTGCGATAATAATGATACAAAATTAAATTAATGCAAAAAAAGAGATTAAGAGAATTATCATATACGTAAATGTAAATGGACCCAGTCTTGTCTACGGCTTCTAGTCAACTGAGCTATTATCTATCTGCTTGTGTAGCGGTGTCGATTATGAGTGGTTTTGACGAAAACAGGTTGATGCGGAGCGTATGGACTTGTTGTTATCAGCTGCACATTTCAAATCCTAAACAATTGTGATATGCTACTTTGATCTTATTCTTCGATAAAAACATGTGAAATTTTTAGCTTACCAGAATAGGTTCAATAGCAATCATTTTAGTGTACGGTAAACTGCGTTAGCAAATTGTTTTTGATTTTGGGTTATTGATAATTGCAATTATTTTTTATAATCAGTTTTGAAAATGAGTCGCGGTAAGCCTTTAACAGAGGAAGAAAAAGGCAAAATCAAAGCGTTTAGTGAATCGAGCTTAAAACTTCGGAATATCGCAGAGAAAATTGGGCGAAGCCAAAGTGTTGTTAGCAATTATTTGCGAAATGAGTCGGACTATGAAAAAAAATATGAAGGGAGGCACATACGAAGCAACTACGGAAGCCGATGGGAGAGCCATCACCAGAGCTGTGTCCAATTTTCACAACTCTGCTTCGAAAATAAAGGAAAAAACCGGTGTTAACTCTAGCTTGGCTATGGTAAAGCGTATTCTGCGAAGTGCTAAACATCTAAATTGACTGAAACTAAAAAAACCACCACTTAATGTCATTCGTAAAGAAATACGCTTTCAGTTCTGTCAAGAGCATATGACTTGGAAAACCGTTTTTTTCTAACGAAAAAAATTTTAATTTGGAGGGGCCAGACGGATATAACTTTTATTTTCATGACTTGCGAAAGGAAGAACATAACTTGGAGTGATGGTATGGGAAGCAATTTCCTACTATAGAACTTGCGAGCTTCCGTTTCTCAAATGAAAAATGAACATGAATTGCTATAAAGGCATACTAGAAAATGCTTTTCCACACTTTTTTAATATCTTCGGACCAATTCCATTGATTTATCAATATAATAATGTTGGTGCAAGTGTGAAAAACCAGTGAATTGGAAGCCAAAGTGTGCCCATACTGGAATGGCTTCTGTACTCCCTCGATTTAAACATAATTGAAAATGTATTGCGACTGCTATCACGCAAGGTATATGAGTCGGACAGACAATTTGAGGATTAGAAGGCGTTGATAGCTGCAATTAAAAAAGCTTGGGCCGAAATTTCTCTTCAAGTAATTGAGAATCTTTATAATTCCATCCCAAATCGAATTTACCAAATGATATTGAAGAACGAAGGAAATACCCTAATTTTAAAAATTATGAATAGTTTGTTAGTTAGTTAGTTAGACTTTTTATTAACTTCATATAATTTTCGCAAACAGTATATACATAGTCGTTTATGGTTTGGCTTAAGGCCGTCTACCAGATTGACAATATGGTTGCTATTTCTGTTTAAAAATCGCCTTCCAAAATACGGGCTCTGTAGCGGATTGCAGCTGTAGCATAGTTGTACAAAACATCCCAACCATGACTTCCGTTCAATACGTTGATCACCTCATCCAAGTCTAGCGAAATTACTCCGAAGTATCTCGCGCGAAAGATCGGGTCGATGTGGAATAAAATAAAGACTTGTTAGTTCACCTCTAAGTTTGAATATTGTGCTTATCATATGCAGAGAGTAACGATTGAGGAAGTACGTTGAGTCGCTTTCACTTTGGTTAAAATTCAGCCTACTGTAGATCAGCCTATGTTGCGATGAATGTGCTTCAGCTACAAATCTCTCATACATGGAATTACCTGCATTTTTCAAAACATTTGTAAGCATAGGTTTTATCATTGAAAGTTGCATATCAGATGCAATATTTAAGCTCGCGCCATAATTTGCTGCCAACTCCTCCCACTTTTGAACCAAGTGCCCTCTTGTCGAAGTATATGCTTCAGAACAATCCTGGGCAGTCTTCCATCATCCATCTCCACTACTTTTACAATATAATCTATATGAAGCTTTAGGGTATCTAAAAAGAGAGGAGGGACTCCAGTTTCTAGATGCAGCATATAGTTCGGTGTACATATTGGAAGTCGGAAGATTCGTTTCAAAAAGTACCTTAGAAATTTTTCAACTTCTTTAAAAAAGCAATAACCCCAAATTTGGGCTCCGTTCAGCAGTATAGAGGCAGCAGTTGTACGAAATAGTTTATTCTTCGCTGTGTGATCGATAAACTTATTGTCGACGCAACGTCCCCAAACTGATGAAATAGCTCTTTTAGCTGCTGCTAGCTGACATTCAAAGTGTTTTTTCATATTGAGGTTGGATGTAATTAGCACACCTAAATATTTATACTCTTTCACTATTTCAACGTTTTCACCTCGATAGGACCACTTTTCGTTGCGAGAGTATCTTCCACCGCCATTTCCAAAAATCATCATCTTTGATTTTGATAAATTCACCGTCAAATTCCATTGCTTACAGTAGTTTTCAAGACGGTTTATAGTAAGCTGCATCCCTTCAACTGTCTCCGATAAAAACACTATATCGTCCGCAAACTTTAGCGCCGGTATCCGCACACCACCAAGCTCGATCCCTCCTCCTACTTCTCTTACTATGTCGTTGATAAATATGATGAAGAGTAGCGTGCTTAAGATGCATCCTTGCTTAACTCCCATTTGTGTTCCAAATTCTTCCGATACATTCTCTCCATTTCATACGTACGCCACGTTGCTCTCATACATCGCTTTTAGCACATTAATCACTTTACTTGATAAACCAATTTTGTACAGCTTATAGAAAAGAGCTTCACGCGCTATGGAGTCAAAAGCTGCATGAAAGTCAACGAAGAAGACATATAGCTTTTTGCTAATTTGTTTAAAAAACTCTGCAATGTTGGTGAGAGTAAAAATGTGATCCAGTGTTGAATAATGCTTTCTGAACCCCGCCTGGTATTCATTTAAAATTCTATTGTTTGCCATCCATTGTGTAAGCCTATTAAATATCAAAGCACTAAATAGTTTTGCCGAAGTATTCAAAAAAGAAATGCCTCTGTAGTTAGCTGGATTATCTAGTTCATCTTTTTTGTGCAATGGGAAAATTATCGCTCTTCTAAAACTTTCTGGGACATTGGCTGTTTCAAAAATTTTATTAAATTCATTTGTGAGTGCAGTGAGAAATTCTGTGGAACTGTTCTTGTAGAATTCGAAAGGGATCCGATCGTCACCTGGGGCTTTCCTCGTTTTAGAGCAATCAACTGCGCGTTTCACTTCCAAAAGAGTAAATGGTGAGTCTAAGAGCTCGTCTGTGAAGAAAGGAGCTGCATATTGCGGTAACGGAGAAAACTGTGGAGTGTTGAGTAAATTTTTGAAATACTCCCTCAGCTCAGAAGCTTGTAAAGTCGACGAAATCAAGTTAGTTCTTCCAGTTACAATTTTAACCGCCTTCCAAAAGTCTGCTGAACACCTTGAAGTATTAAGAACTGCAATGACTTCCTGGCTAAATTTTTTCCTTTTTTCTATACAAAGACGCTTCAAATATTTATTTGCTTCTACATAGAGTTCTTTGACATGGTCATTATTTTGCTTCCTTAGGCGCCTTAGCAATGCAAATGATCGTTTCCTCGCCTTTAGATACTCGATATCGAACCACTTCTGTTTACTGGCTACAATACGTCTTGCATTGACGTTAGACGGTACAGATCTTTTTATAATTTGCGTTAGGACGTCAATGTGTGGAGCTGAATTATGTTCCATCAGACTCAAAAGTTCCATATTCAAATTACTTTGATAAGAGGCACGAAAACTGTTATTCCAAACCAACTTCGGAAGGAGAGCCAGCTGCTTTGAGTTAGACGTATCCCCTGCCTTCCAAATAGTGCACGAAATTTCCAAAGGCATATGGTCGGAAAATGTTTGAACAGCTATTGAAAAATCGTTGACAATTGAGTTCCAATTACCGGACATAAAACAATAATCTATTACGGAGCACGATGTTCCACGGATGAAGGTACATAAATTCACCACCTGAGTCACCCCTGCAGCTGCCATTTAAGATCTTACAATCGTACGCATCAGCAATTTCCATAATTTTGGAGCCCTTTCCATCGCAAAATTCATCTTTGGAACTCCGAGTTGCGTTTATAATTGTTGACGCAGGTCCACTTGCAAAATTATTTTGCGATAATCCTATTCTCGCGTTGAAATCACCAGCAAGAAGAAGGTCCGTCGAACCTAAGATCTGCAGCATATCGGAGAGTTTATCGTAATCTCGCATCCAGTGAGTGCAGTTCAAATAAACTTACTTACTTACTTAGGTGGCGCTACAGTTCGGGGTGAACCTGGGCCTCAACCAACAAGCCTCTCCATTTAGCTCGGTCTTTAGCTAATTGCCTCCAGTTGCGCACTCCAAGTTGGTCGAGGTCCCCTTGAACTTGTGCGCGCCACCTACGGCGATGATTCCCTCTACTGCGTCGTCCCTCCGGGTTAGATTCGAAGACTCTGCGGGCCGGAGCGTTGGTGTCCATTCGCTCTACATGTCCTAGCCATCTCAGACGTCCAATACGCAGTTTTTTGACTAGGTCGATGTCGCTGTACAGCTCGTATAGTTCGTGATTGAATCTTCTCCTCCAAAACCCGTCAACACAAACGGGACCGAAAATCTTACGAAGAATTTTTCTCTCGAAGCGACCAAGGATATCTTCATCCTCTTTTAATAAAGTCCATGTTTCAGCGCCGTAAAGCAGGACTGGGATGATCAAGGTCTTATATAGAGTCTCCTTAGTTGTTCGAGATAGGGCTTTACTGTTGAATTGCCTTATAAGCCCAAAAAAACAGCGATTGGCAAGAGTTATTCTTCGATTGATTTCTGCGCTGATTTTGTTTGCTGAATTTATAGCAGAGCCAAGGTAGACAAAGTCCCTTACTACCTCGAAGTTATAGCTGCCCACGGTGACGTTTTGTCCAATTCTTCGGTGTTGGTTTTCCCTTCTAGTTGACAGCATATACTTGGTTTTGCCCTCGTTTATCGCCAAACCCATTTTGGCCGCTTCCGCCTCAATGCTTGCAAAAGCACCGGTGACAGCCCGCTGAGATCTTCCGATAATGTCTATATCGTCGGCGTATGCAAGCAGTTGTACAGACTTGTAATAGATTGTGCCTCCGGTGTTGGCTTGTGAGTTCCGCACAATCCGTTCAAGTACAATATTGAAGAAGTCACATGACAGCGCGTCACCTTGTCTAAAGCCTTTTTTGACATCAAAGGTCTCGGTGAGGTCATTACCGACCTTGATGGAGCAGCGAGCGTTCTCCATCGTCAGCCTGCACAGACGGACAAGTTTGGCAGGGATGTCAAAACTAGACATGGCTTTATAGAGCTCTTCTCTATAGATGCTGTCATAGGCGGCCTTGAAATCGATAAAGAGGTGGTGAGTATCGATTTGGAATTCTTGGGTTTTCTCCAGGATCTGCCGAAGTGTGAAGATTTGATCGATGGTGGACTTTCCTGGCCTGAAACCGCACTGATAGGGTCCAATCAGGCTGTTGATAAAGGGTTTCAGGCGTTCACACAATATCGCAGAAAAGATCTTGTATGCGATGTTGAGGAGACTGATGCCTCTATAATTGGCGCAGTTGAGGGGGTCTCCTTTCTTGTGGATCGGGCAAACGATGCTGAGATTCCATTCATCAGGCATACACTCGTCTGACCAAATATTAGAAATGAGTTGGTGTATGCACTCTACCAATTCATCCCCAGCTGCCTTGAAAAGTTCGGCCGGTAAGCCGTCAGGTCCAGCAGCCTTGTTGGATTTTAGCTTGGATATTGCTATCCTCACTTCGTTTTGGTCAGGTGGACGGAAATTTTGACTATCATTGTCTATGTTGAATGGTTCATTCTGCCTGACAGCGGGATGTTGGTCTTCGTCGCCGTTATACAGTCTGCAGAAGTAGTTTTTCCATATTCTCAGCACCGACTGTGATTCTACTACGAGGTTTCCATTTTCATCTCTACAGGTTTCTGTACGGGTATTACTTCTATGACACGTTCTTTTTACCTTTTGGTAAAACTTCCGTACATTGTTCCTGGAGTATAGACTCTCGATATTCTCAAACGCGCGCTTCTCATGCTCTTTCTTCTTCTTTTGGAGAAGCCGATGTTCTTCCCGTCTCTTTTGCTCGTAGAGCTCACGAGCAGCTCTCGTCTTCCTCTGCAGCGCCGCTTTGTATGCCTCTTGTTTTGCTGCATGCACTCGCCGGCATTCTTCGTCAAACCAGGGGTTTCGCGGTGGTAGTCGAGCGAGACCCAACACATCAGTCGCGGCGTTTCTGATGGCATGTTGGCATCGTTGCCACTGGTCTTCGGTACTTGATGCTGGCGGCAAAGGGGTGATTGAGAGATTTCGGGATACGCGTTCAGCGAAGAGTCTGGCGGTCTCTTGCGATTGTAGCTTTTCGACGTTAAATTTTCTCACAGTAATTCTTCTTTGTTGCTCAGATTGGGATATCCGCATTCGTACCTTGGCTACAACAAGGTAATGATCCGAGTCTATGTTGGCCGCTCGGAAGGTCCGGACATCCAGAATACTGGAGGCATGCCTTGCGTCGATCGCAATATGATCAATTTGGTTGATCGTTACATGATCATTGGACCGCCATGTCTGCTTATGAATATCGAGATGAGGAAACCATGTGCTTGCTATGGTGACATTTCGCTCCACAGCGAAATCAATTAGCCTTAGTCCGTTATCAGACGTGGTGTCGTGTAGGCTATGCTTACCGACTGCCCTACCAAAGACGTCCTCCTTTCCTATTTTGGCGTTAAAATCGCCCAATACGATTTTAACGTCGTATTTAGGACATTGCTCGTATGTTTTGTCGAGGAGCTCGTAGAAACAATCTTTGGTGGCAGGGTCCTTTTCTTCTGTGGGGGCATGAACACATATTAGGCTTATGTTAGCGAATTTAGCCTTGATCCGGATCGTCATAATACGCTCGCTCACGTGTCGGAAGCTTAAGACTTCTTGCCTAAGTCTGCCGCGTATGACAAATCCGCATCCGAATAAGCGTTGCCTGTTGCCTCTGTAGCAATCACCGTAGTAGATGTCACAGTTTTTCATCCTCTTTTTGCCCGGACCATCCCATCGCACTTCCTGGATGGCGGTAATATCTGCTTTATAGCAGTCTAGGGCCTCTGCTAGTTGTTCGGCTGCACGTGGTCTGTAAAGGGACAGAACATTCCACGTACAGATTCGAAGGTCGTTGTCCTTATTTCGTTTGCTGGGGTCGTCATTAGTTGAGTCATCCTTATCCGAGGCTTTTGGTTGTTTCGGAACCATGCGGTTTTTACGTGGTAGGGAAGTTACCCCGACGGCACAACCCCCAACCTGGAGGGCCAGTTCCTTAATTATTCCCCAAGGACGAGGGGCCGGGTACACCGGTGCCAGTAGTCCACTACGGGAGTATGAGTGCTGCCGTTGGCCCATTAAGGGCTCCTCCGCCACCATCTCTATTCCAATGTCCTGACCAACATTGGAAATTCCTTACCGACCTGTGATCCGAATACGTCGAAGCAGCTCGCGCAAGGTGTTCACTAAGTTCAACCTAACTGGAACTATAGACGCCACCGTTGACTCCGTCTAGGGAATTCGTCCGCTGCCGCCTGGAACAGGAAGAAGCGCTCTAGTGAGAAAAGCACTCTTCCCCCCCTCTCTCATCTGCTGCCACCAAGAATCCGCCAAACGGGGTTGGTTACCCATTTCTTGGATTAAGGTACTAGGCACCCGGCTGTCACCGCGTGGAGGTTGAGAGTAGGAGTTGGTAGGCCTCAGCTGAGTGAAAACGCTTGTGTTTTCATATGATCGCATGCACTACCGTTTGACCAGCCGTTCAAATAAACAGGTACTATGCAAAAAGTTCCGCCATTGATCCTAACATCGACAACACAGGTTCCTTCCACCATCTTAAAATGTATGTCCACCTCTTTAAGAGATTTACGATAACCCATAAGTTCACCACCGCTTCCTCTTCCAAAGACATTAGTTTTAACTGCTGGAATCCATTTCGTTTCGAAGTCCAGAAAAATACTCTTAAACCTAATTTCTTCACTGACTAAAACATGTGTTTCATAAAGCATAAATATATCAAATTTTTTAATATAATTAAAAAAATCCGAAAAAAATAATTTGTTTTTCAGGCCTGCATGGTTTTTAATTTCTTTTATACTATAATTTTCATTTTCATTGCTTAATTATTAATATAATACGCTTAAACAAATAAAGATGTGAATAAATGTATTTATTATCATTTTAATACTTCTGAACCTATTCAGCAAGCAGTTTTAGCAAGATTTATGGAAAAAAAAAAATTCTTAAAATTATTTTAAAACTAAGTATTTCCCAAATAACAACAATTATGTATTTTTTACTCCGTTATTTTCCGAAAAAATCCACTAAAATCCATTCAGATAAGCCTATTTTTCGGGGTGTTTACTTAAAAAAAAGAACAGATTTTAATTAAATCTCCGCAAAGTTGAAGAAAGTAGGTACATTTCAGTAGAAAGTTTTCATTTCACAACATCACACCCACTTTTATAGAGCGTCGTTAAATCAAAAACGATAGGGTAGCAAATGACTCGTTTTTGGTGACTTGGTAACCATTCTATATGATTATCTTTTGGAGAACTTACTATTCTTCCATTTTCTGCTACTGGTAGATCTTATGAGTAATAGCAGTCCCTCTATAAATCCGTTTTCGTTGCGTGTGCTTGGCGTTCGCGTTATGGTCAAAAGAAGAAACCCAACACTTCTGAGACGGTGCTCTGAATACCTTATCAAGGAGGATTCGAATAACAAGGCTCTGATTTTCTTTCGACTGTAGCTCTTCCTTGGTGTTATGATTTGATAAGATCCGCATGGGATATCCGCAATAATATGCAACTAGGTTTATTAGCTAGAGTTGAATCAGCACTTTATGCTCTGAAGGTAGTTACTGATACACTCTGATGCGCTAAAGGTGTCGCAGACTTTGCTGAGGTATTACCGAAGACCATCAAGTTTGTTTTGCCTTCTCTTGGTCTTGAGATTAACTGGTAATCCCCTTTAATGAACTGTTTTCTTTCGATTTCAGCTACCGGAACTGGTGAACAGTTTATCACTACAAGGTCAATTGCCACTGCAGATGGCTCTACTTGCTCGAAGTTCAGCAATTTCAGAGCAGCTCGTCAAAAATGGAGGAGCTAACATAAATGCCTACGATGCTGAGGTAAATTCCACATGTCTATACTAGAACCATATCTCCTACCACTCACGTTCATCCTTAGGGCTCCACACTCTTAATCGATGCTATTAAACGTGCTGATGATTTTGCTGCAAATTTTCTTCTCGATCGCAATTGCGAAGTAAATCTACCACACAGGTAGGTGTATCTCTATCTCATCCATGTTTCTAATAATATAAAATCCTTTTTTTAAAGGTTAAGTTCCGATACGGCACTGCACCTGGTCTGCAACTACTCATCGAAAAACATCGATTCCGAAACATTCAACAACATGCTATGTGTGGGTAAGAAGATTCTCAACCTTAAAGCTGATGTTAATCTGCAGAACTTGCGTGGTCAAACGGCTCTTCACTCAGCAATTATATCGGGTCACACAGATATGGTTGATTTGTTGCTAGAAGTGCCCGGGATCGATATAAATCTGCGAACTAACGATGACAAGTGTGCCTTGCTGCTGAGTTTGACTCCACCACAAGTCGATGGTGCTAACTTTGAATTGGCTGAGAAGCTTCTGAAAAAAGGCGCTCGTGCAAATCAGGTTAAATCCGAGACTCACGACAGTATGCTACAACTTCTGGCACTGCAAGAGCTTGAGGAAGCCGCCATATTTTTGGCTGATCATGCCAATTTAAATCATGTTAATGGCCAAGGACTCACCGCCTTACACATTGCGAGTGAAAAGAATCTACCAAAACTGGTTAGGAAGCTTCTGGACGCTGGAGCTTCTCCTAATCTCCAATCAAGTGTAGCGGAGCTAAAGTCTGCCTTGCACCTAGCTGTGGAGTCAAACTGCCCCGAGGTTATTACAGAATTCGCGGACTTTAAGGAACGTGCAGGTACTGATCATGAGGCACCAGACTTTAATTGCAAGAACGCATCCGGAGACTCACCGTTAAGTTTGAGTCTGTCACTGAATCGAACAGATCTCGTACCGATCTTGATACGAGGAGGAGCTGATGTAAATGCCCGCAATGGACAGGATATGACGCTGCTTCATCAAGCGATTTTGAACCACGATTCTGAAACTGCAGTTTTCCTCCTGCAGCAAGGAGCTGATATGAATGCCTTGACAGGCGAACAGGAATCACCGCTCCAGTTGGCTATTGACTGTCATCTGGCGCAGGTGGTGGATGCACTCTGCACACGAGGAGTCGCCTTGAGTGCCCCAGATAACAAAGGCGATCCTCCACTCTGGACGGCTTTAACACTCGAGTACGATGATGTAGCTCAGGTGCTCGTACGCCATGGTGTCGATACAGACTGCTGGGGCCCTGGTCCAGATGGATGCCAACAAACACTCCTCCACCGCGCAATCGATGAAAATAAGGAAGCAGCTGCAATTTTTCTCATCAAAAGCTGTTGCGACTTGGATTCCCCACGCCAACCGGGTATGAATGGTGAAGGTGGTGACGAGGCCAAGGATAAAGCTTCTCCACTGCATCTCTGTTGTCAGTGGGGCCTGACGAAAGTTCTTCAAACTTTAATCGATCACGGAGCCAATGTGAATATGCTTGATTGCGACAACAAGACACCCCTTCACATCGCTATCGAGAACCAGCACAACGAGATCATCATGATCCTCCTTTGCCACCCAGGGATCGATCTGAAAATCCGCGACAAAGGTGGCAACACACCGTTTGCAGCCGCATTAACCATGCGCAAGCATAAGGCTGCTCAGAGTATCTTGGAGCGTCTGCCGAACGCCGCTGAACAAATGGACCAAAGGGGAAGAAATTTCCTTCATACAGCGATCATGAAGGATGACTTGGAGAGTGTGCTCTTCCTGTTGGCCATCCAAGTTGATGTGAATAGTCGTGTCCAAGACGTAAATCAGACGCCGCCGCTCCATCTAGCCGCCTCGTCTCAAAATGAAATGATCATCAGAAATTTAATCCTAGCTGGCGCGAGGATCAATGATCGTGATGCGACGCAGAAAACTGCGTTGCATATTGCTGCCGAGCGAGGGAATCTTCCGGCAGTTTCCGCTTTGATTCAGAATGGAGCGGATTTCGATGCTTCTGATGGCGATGGTAACAATGCACTGCATATTGCCGTTCGAGAAGGGCATTTAACAATCGTGCGTGAGCTTTTAACAGAGTCCAGTATAAATGCGGAGGCAGTCAACCTCAAAGGGAGAAATCCATTGCATGAGCTGTGCCGTACGGGTAAAGATAATACAGCGGCAGCAATCTGCGAGCTTTTCATCGAATGTATGCCAAAGTATCCTATTAATACACCCGATATGGACGGAAATACACCATTGCTGTTAGCTTTCATGCGCGGGCAGGCTCCTCTGTGTAAGGTGCTTGTTAAGAATAATGCTTGCATGGGCACCGAAAATCGTGATGGAGTGACAATATTCAACTTTAAGTTGGCTACCGATCAATTGTTGCACAAATTATTGGATCAGCTACCACAGGAATCACCGTGGGCCGAATCAGATTTGTGTCAGGAGTGTGGCTCGAAATTTTCACTCACAATGCGGAAACATCATTGGTAAGTCAGGGGTGGGGGATTTATTTTGGAGGCAGGTATGTGCCACCCATTATCCTACAGAATCGAGGGCAGAAAATTGTCGTTGGTCCATAATAGGCTTAAACCAAGACAGTAAATCTTAAAGGTTGACACAGAAATAGCAACTCCATCTATATGTCACTTTGGATCCTACTACTTACACATGGACTAGTAAGTCACCGGGCACTAAACGACAGAAGTCCTAGTTCCTAAATACTCCAATAATGTATAGGTACCTCTACAAACGACAATATGATATATTGCTAACATTCATCGAATGCAATGACGAACCAACTCAGATTACCTTTCTCTACTTATCAACAAATATGCTTCAATTTTCAATTTTATTGATCAGTGGTAACCGCCTTAAAATTCTGCAGAAACTTCGAACAATTTTCACAACCTCACTCACAAGCTTTTTTTCCTTAACTTGTATTTTTACTCCCCTCTTTCCGGTTGAAGTCTAGAGTAGCTGAAATCGACGGCACTCTATGCGTTGCATTCTTTTAGTTTTTACACACCCCAGCCGACAGCAATCTAATAACTTCTTCAAACAAAATGTCAAGTAAATCATAGCACATCAGTTGTGACACTTTTATTAAATGGCTGTAGCGGGTTTTCAGCAGTAGTTGGGCCATGGAAACAGTTTGGCCCGGTGTTGGACGCCATTACTAGAGACGTATCTTACATACAGGGAAAGAAGATGGCTGCTTCCGAATACGCGGCTGTCTAAACACTGAAGTATTATATAAGGTTTTTTTTTTTATATATTTGAACTATGCGTCATTAAATGATTGACTGTGTGGTCGAATGGAATCGCCGGACTGCAAAAACTGTCTTGAAAGTATTAGAATCTCCTGCAAAAATGAAAATGTTGTGCACAGGTACGTACTTCATGTGCCATTGCAACATGCTCACAAGCCAACGCTTGTCGAACAAATAAAAAAGAAAAAAAAGCCAAGCGAACCTTTCCTATCTCTCTTCTATTGAACAATCATAGAGAATTAAAATACTGCCTTCTATTGATTTATTCGTATTTATTGACCTTATTTTAATAAATGCCCAGCCATAATTACACATTGTCTGCTCCAAAGATTATCGTTGGGCGCCAATTTGTTCTATAAAACCCTTAAATTTTCATCTGACTGCATTGCCTGACCACAATGCAGGGTATATTCTCCCCGGAGAGTTTTCGATCTGGTACGCTTCTAATGCGCCCAGTCGTATCGTCCTCTCTATCCTAACTTTAATCTTTTACTGATGCCTTTATCTTTTTTCTACAGCCGCCATTGTGGTAGGGTACTTTGTTCAAAGTGCTCCAACAATGATATACCGATCCTTAAGTTTAACATCAACAAACCCGTCCGCGTCTGTAGTGTTTGCTTTGGTGTGTTACACGTGGGCACAGGCGGAATGCCATGAGACGAGGACAACGGATGGACGACGCTACACAACAACACATCCGTAACATAATTCATTCCTTTTATTTTATTATACATAAATATAATGTTTTTTAATTTACTCTTATAATCGCCAAAAATGATCTAAAAGAAGTATATTTTGTTATTTAATGCAAGAGAAAGTTGGCATGTGTTGTTGGTATTTAATAGATTTGTATTTGGAAAGAATGACGGCATGAGTTGCAGTTGCAGCAGTTGGATTATTTCCTTTCATCGTTTCTTTTGTTTTTTCATCAAGTGTAGACTTATTCAAGATAAATTAAACAATTATTTTGAGATTTTAGATTTTTTAACAGCATATACATTATAATGTATAAATTATATACGAAATGTTAATTAGTATACAAAAATAAAAATAAAAAGTTTATTGAGTACGTACTATTATATTTTTTTTAATTCCCAAAACCGATCGTCAACAACCTGATAGGTCCTTATCAGTGCGGTTTCAGACCAGAAAAGTGCATCATTGACCAAATATTCACACTACAACAGATCTTGGAAAAACCCATGATTATAAAATCGATACGCACCACCTCTTTGTTGATCTCAAAGTTGCCTATGCATCGTGTATATTCGTAGAGACGAGTTATACAGAGCCATGTCTAGTCTTGGCATCCCAGCCAAACTTGTTCATTTGTGCAGAATGACAATGGAGAACTCTTGCTGGTCCATCAAAGTCGGAAGGAACACAACCGAACCGTTCGACGTCAGGAATGATCTTAGACGAGGTGATGGGCTATCATGCGATCTCTTCAACATCATACTCGAAAGAATTGTACGAAACTCACAAGCCAACACAATCGTTTACAAGTCTGTATAACTACTCGCTAACGCCGATGACACAGACATAGTCGGAAGAACTCAGTGGACCGTCAGTGGGGCTTTCACGAGTATTGTATGAGTGTCACGCAGAGGCATGGACTTTGTCAAAATCGGATGAGGATGTGTTTCGTTATTTTGAGAGAAAAGTTCTTTGAGTGATCGTTGGTCCCGTCTGCCTAGACGGCGAGTGGAGGAGTGAGTACAATGCCGAACTATACGGCCCATACAATGACATCAACTTAGCCAGAAGAGTTCGCATACAGCGTCTACGATGGCCGGGTCATGTAGATCGGATGGAGTTCAACGTTTCAGCCAAGAAAGTCTTCGAATCCTACCCCGGATGAATGGCGTAGTATAGGACGACGTCGCGGTAGATGGCGCAAACAAGTGGAGGGGGACCTCAACCAACTTGGTGTATACAACTGAAGGCAGCTGGCTCGTAACCGGGCTGGCTGGAGAGGTTTGTTTGTTGAGGCCCAGGTCCACCCCGGACTATAACGCCACATAAGTAAGTAAGTAAGTAAAGTAGTATTTTCTTCATGAAGGTAATCCCCTCGTGTAGTGTAAATTTAGCAAATAATGTAAAATAGAGGGGGGATTGCCCATTTTATTCCACATCTTATTCCTTTCACGAAAAAAAAACTTTTTTTTTTGCCTCGCGAGGAAAAAAAAAGCGTGAGAAGAGGTTACTAGACAAATTATTCGTAACTCTCTGAAAGCTGACTAACATATAAAGTGGAATAGATCATTTCAAAATGTAGTTCAGAAGGAAAACGCATGTCTCCTTTTGTATGCGGACTAAAAGTGAAAGTTAAATGAAAGTCAACTCCACATATCAGAAAAAGCTAAACATCTTCGGATGTATACTCGACCGCAAACTAGTTTAAAAAAAACTGCCTAGAACGATTAAATCGTCAAGAAATCACTTCCCAAGCCTATGCAACGCATGTCTCCTTTTGTATGCGGACTAAAAGTGAAAGTTAAATGAAAGTCAACTCCACATATCAGAAAAAGCTAAACATCTTCGGATGTATACTCGACCGCAAACTAGTTAAAAAAAACTGCCTAGAACGATTAAATCGTCAAGAAATCACTTCCCAAGCCTATGCAATACGCATTTTTTTTATTTCAACCGAGAGTATAATTGGTGCCCAACGATATACCTAGCAAGGAAGATAAAGTGAACAACGTATTTATTTGTTACTATTTCTTATGCTTTCACATTTTTTACCCACCTGAACTTGATATCGAGAATCAATAAAAAATAAAAAAAAAAACCAGCAGCACATATCGCTCATTTACTTGAAGACTGTCATAACTCAAAAAATGTTATTTTTGAGTTAATGATGCAGAGTTATTCGTTTTATCATGCTTCATATTAGGTCCATTCGCGTACACAGTCTAAAGCGCTTTGAGGTGCTTCAAGGGGCTCTAAAGTGCTCGAAGTGTATTCGCGTATTGAGCGAACATGAACATGAGTAACGAGTATTTCCCCTTTGTGCCCGAATGTGCTCGAAGAATTTCTGCCGGCACGAACGTAAAAATTGCCAAATGATTGTCAAATGAGTCAAAAAGTTTTTGATTCCATTTCAAAAATACAATAGACATAAAAAAAATAGATGCAAAGTATCTTGAAGAAAATGCTGTGATGTGTGAATGATCTCCCAAAACTTTTCTTTTTGACTTAATTTAAATTTGTAAGTTTTCACATGAGTTTAATTTGTTCATTATAATTTTTTTTAGTGACAGTTGGCTCGACTTGGCTCGCTTTTCATTCGCGTACTTTTGCTTAGATTTTCCGTTCTCTGAGAGTTTTTAGCCTCATCATGTCATATTTGACAATTTATTAGTTTTTGACTCGGAAACTACGTAAAAATTTCATATTAATATCTTGTATACTCTCCGCGTTAGAACCATAGGATGTCTTCTTTTTTTCTGCAAGGTGGTAGTCAATTGAAAACTTTAAACGCGTTTTCTGCAAAATCACTTTTTTGAGTTATGACAGTCTTCAAGTAAATGAGCGATATGTGTCTGAAAAGGGGTATCTTGGGCTGTTAAATGAATTAATGCATTCGAAAAATCATTCATTCGCAAGTGTACTCGTAAATGCAATATATAATCATTTATCTGTTCCTGATTTTGACGTCTGACTAAAATGGTGGGCAGTGGTTAGTGCGAATGAATGGTTCACTGTTCGAATCCCTAAAAACACCGAAAGTTTAAAAAAAAATAGCTTAGATACGATAGATCTGGATCGAATCGAAGAACTCCTTGATTCCTCGATGTCGAACAAGCACTCACTAATTTGGAATCCTCCACCGACCTCATTAACACATTGGAGATCGTGATAAAGCAATGTGCTGAGTATAGGTCTCCGCTTCATCTATTGTTTATCGACTTCGGAAAGGATTTCGACGGTATGAAGGAGTAGAAATATTCTTGTGAGATTCGTGGCTATTGGGCACGTTCGGGTTTATAGAAACCAGCTAGTTCACTTTTCTCTAAGTTTCCGAAAATTTAAGAACAAACTTATTTTGTAAGCTTGCAAATTACCACAACAAACACAAAGTCAACCATCAAAATTTTGACTTTGATTTTGAATTAACCAATCAAACTCGTTCCAGAGCTGTGATTGAGTCTAGGTGGGGTCATGAGCGAAGCGCCTTTCACCCCATGAAGAAGCTCTATCGAGTAGTTATGGTCTCAGAATCGTGCTTGAGAATGCATACAATCGGATTTTACGAGGAAAACTCTGGTGTGCTCTGCAGGTGCATGGAAATGATGGTTCCCTGTCAAGGGCCATTTTGTTTTTGTGTACAAATTGCAGAAGCTGTGTTCGGGTTTTATAGGTAGATAGATAGATAAAGAGATAAATTTTATTAAACAAATTATAAATTGAAATACAAATTTATACAAAAAATTGACATTGGCTATTGCCGTCAACCAGAAAGAGAGAAAAATGAATGTTATAATAATGAACTATTGGAAAGTTTGATTAAAGCTCATTTCAGAATTATACATCTATAGAAATTACATATTAAATTCATCTGTTTGAATTTATATTTGTTATATAGTTTTAAAAGGCTTCATTTAAAATTTGTGAGTGGTATCTTAAAGCGAGGTTCATGAAATTGTGCAACTCGTTAGCAGTTAAAAAGTTTCTTCCCCAATGATTTCGTCTTATCTCCTTTAGAATTGGACAGGTGCCTATGAAGTGCCGAACGTCTTCTGTGTCTCGAAGGTTGCATAGAGTACAATCGGGAGATCGGTCGGTTCGATATGGTTGGTAGTTTAAGTCGTTGTTAGACTCCGCCAATGATGAGTTTTGTCTAAATGTTAGAGTGCATTTGTGGAGGATAATGTTTCAAATTGTGAGACCTAAGCATTAGTCATCCGTTTTTCGCGGATGATTTGCTCATACCTGCGAACCGAATTTCAGCGTGTATTCGAAAGATTTGTAGCCTCCTGCGATGAAGCTGGAATGAAGGTAAACGTGAACAAATCACAACACAAGTGATTGTCGTTTTCGGAACACCCATTCAGTGCACTTCTCCCATGTGAAGAAGCTTACGAATATCGGGTTTTTATTTATGAATGATGGAATGAGCATAGATGTCATTGTCTTGTAAAATTGGTTAGGCCTATTGTCTCAGCTAAGCATCCGGTCTTTAACTCGGTATTTGTTCCAGTTCTTACCTATGATCATGAAATTAAGGTAGTGGCTGAAAGAATATTGATCGCAGATAAAGCTGCCGAAATGAGATTCCTTCGAGGTGTTGCTGGAATAAGTCACATGCATCGAATGCTTAACGCTATATACGCGGCCCTCTGGTAAGCCTATCAGATTGCCAGATTAAGTACTATATCACTCCTGGACCTGACTAGGGATTCCTTGATGAATTGCAGTTAGGTGGAGGATCGAGGAGGACCATAAGCGAATTCTGCTTCCCCGAGCAATAAGTGGGTCATTGGAAATTATGATAATAATTAACACTTCGTAATGTGGCATTCGGAGTAACAGCGTTCGAAAATTGATCGACTTATAGCTGCTAAAAACACGCTACATGAAAAGACGTTTCACAAAACTGCTAGAAGATAGAATCCCAGAAGTTTTCCTTTAGCAACATTTTTACTCTCAATTCATGTTCTTTTAGTTATGACTGAAACTATTGTTTTGTTTACCCAAATAGTTATTTCCACGAGATGTGCGATAAACAGTGATCTACAAATGTACCAGAGAACTGCATGAATCTACTCATTTGTAGTTGTGAATCATTCGCTAAAACACGAGCCGTTCACAGTCTCACGCACAAAGAAAACAAGCAAATATGAATCGACACTTATGAATATTTGAATATGTAGTAGGCTCACACTCAAAGTATTCATTCAATTAGAGTATTCACAATGGTTGTGAAATGTAGAAGCCTTCGAATGGTTTCACAAGTAGCTCTTAATGAATAAGTGTAGAATACACACATACACAAAGCACTGCAAGTACGTACATAGAAGATCGCATGAACCACTCGAAACAGTCATCATCAATGTGAACTCGTTTCAAATTCATTATATGATAGGCAATAAAGTGTGGGGGTAGCTAATCATTTCTTGGAATGAATGTGAATACTTAGAAAGCAGTAAATGTTTTGAGTGGCTCATAAAAGTGACTGCAGTTTTCTGCTATGTACGTAATTCACTGGTAGAATCGGGTTAGCATATTTCTCTTCAATTTTTTCGTTTACATGACAATTATGTGGACTTTTATTATTTATTTATTGTTTATTAAAACATAAATTAATTTACATCTTAATCTATAGGATACAGCACTAGCTACCAGCGCTATCGGCTAGAAATAACTTAGATATTATCTTAAATATCATATTCAATTTTAAGTTTCTGTAATAATTTGTACATGTCTCTGATATTTTGAATTGAAGGTGTTAGTAATAGATCAATAGGTTTTTTGTTAAATAATTCTTTGGAATATTGATTAACTGTTGGACAGTCGAATACAAAATGTTTCGTTGACAGAACAGAATCCAGTTGGCATAGATGGCAAACAGGGGGGTTGTCTTTCGTGAGGAGATGTGAAGCGTTTGTTGAGTAGGAGGAGGAGGGTTCGCCAGTTGGATTGATCCTGGAGTAGTGGTGGATGTATTGGCTCCAAGCTCTTTTCTTGTCCAGATATCAATGTGCATCTAATCGTTTGATAAAGTCTGTTTTTGGATGGGAGGTGCAGTGAGGTGTTTGATTGTGCGGTGATATTTCGAGCTGCGCTGTCTGCTAGGTCGTTCCCGCGGATGCCCGAATGACCTGGGATCCAGAGTATGACCAGATTCGGTGAGTTGCGAATGATGTTGGTTCGAATTTTTGTAATGATTGTGGTACGGTTGTTCATGTTTCGGATTGCATGAACCGTAGAGAGACTATCGGTGCAGATTAAGGTTTTTCTTCGAGAGGTTTTTGCAGCTTCCGTTGCTTTGTGAATTGCTAGAGCTTCTGCGGAGAATATAGAGAAGAAGTCTGCTAGTTTCTCGGCGGAAAGAACGTCGCCATTTGAGGCAACTACTGCAAATCCAGTGCCATTCTCGCTTTTAGACCCGTCTGTGTATATTATGTCCCACGTGGACTTTTAATAACGTAGCAGATCTTTGTATAGCTTTACCTTTGTTTTTCATTTACTAGTAGCTCAAGGTCTCCCTAGTGCAATAAGTGATATCGACTATGTGAATATTTGAGTAGTTGGCAAGGAAGCAATGATGGTTCAATAAGAAACCAATTAGGATTAAAAGCTCTGCCGTTTCGGTACTACAACTCATTTGAACTCATTGTTAGGATGTGTTGTTGGTTGAGTGCTTGATGCTTTATGGGATTCAAGAAAAGATGCAATCCTTTTCGTGGATATACATCTATCTTTTTGGAGTTTTCGAAAAAAGGTTTGCCTGGTGTATGTTATCTCGCTAGAGCGATATATCTGCATTGAAAGTGGATAAATTCTTCCTCCGCGTAATCCTTTTAACTGTGTAGGGCAGGAAATTCGTAACTTGGGTGCACGGTCTTCCATGTGAGCTGATAATACTTACTATTCTGACGAATAACAGGGATGCTCTTTCGAATCTCGTTCGTCTTGTTTCTGATGCAGCTGGGCTATGTCGAGCCTATTCTACCTGTGGTTGGCAAATTAAGGAATTCATTTTTACTCAACTAGCAAAGAAAAAAAAACGCAGTTTCCCTTTAGCAACATTTTTACTCTCAATTCTTGTTCTTTAGGTTATGGCTGACACTCTTTTGATTTACTTAAGTTTCTTCCACAAGCTGTGCGACACACAGTGGTCCAGCTCACCGATGTAATCGAAGAGCTCCTCTGAACATGTTTCGGCAGTTTTCGTGCGGCTGTTGACACGATCGTTACACTCCAGGTATTTGTTGTACAGAGCCTCGATGTGACCGTCCTTGGCGCACTTTTCCTGCAAAATTAGACGAACTGTTAGATGGACCTCACCCACACAATGATATATACATACCCTAAGAGCAGTCTGGGGATCGACCAGTTCTTCTTCCTCCTCCTGGGCTCGTACTGAGGGCATCGAGAAAAATCCAAAGAGACTTCGACTGGCCATGGTGCTGCGGGGTGGAGAAAAACATGGTTTAAGTGTGAAATTATGCGGTGATCGAGAGATGTTTTTTATTCGAAGCAAGGAGTATCAGATGAAGAAGCAATTTTGAGTGATTTTGAGCGATTACTTACCTATTTAATAGGAGAAATCCTTTAAAAAATGTCGAAAATTTCGTGGGACCTGTGATGCAACCACAAAATTTGACAAAGTCGAAAAATTCCCATGAAGTTAGCAATGGGATATATTTTGGGTATATAGGGAAATTTTTGGGAACGAAAATTGTAACAGATTAACGACGGATGAATTCAAAGATTTGTAACTAAAACCGACTGGAAAAATATAGAGTGAATACATGCAATTTGTAAACGATTTGGATAGTCTGGCGGTAGAAATCAGGAATAGGTTTTATAAAAAAATCAACAATCAAAACTTAAAAGGTTTTTGCATCATTTAAAAATCCAAGTGGTGACATTGTCAGTGACGTAGATGGCCAGCAGTAGACCTCGCGAAAAATGTTGATAAACAAATAAAAAACCTCAAATATTTAGTAAAATATTTCGTCACCTCAGTATTGGAGTGACCCAAATGCATTTTCGCCGTTTTTGAGTTAGAAATGTTTTCTTAATGAAAAAAACAAGATCTTTCGATTGGTGCAATAAAGTCTGTCCTATCTCTATTATTTGAAAAGATATCAGTGTTGCAAATGACATATACGCACTTTTGGGAAGAAATGCTCAGTATTGATCTGCCACATAAGCCTTTGTATGGCAAAGTCACAGTTTTGTACGAGTTTTTTTAAAATTTTTGAAATGGTTTAAATAACTCATACGCACAATTGAACTCAGATATGCTTCATTTGCAAACACATCATTTAGTGCTGAAATGCTCCATACATACAATTGTCATTCGATAGTGCTTCATATGCATGATTATTTTCAGTATTTATATACTTCATAATAACAAAATTGCGAGTCGACTTTTCAAGCATTTACAATAATTTCAGTGTATACGTACTATTTTTTTGTTTTTAACAATGAAGGAAAATATTTTAGTTTTTTTTTTGCTCTGAAGTTTTCACTAAATGAAAGTTTAATAGAGTGTGTATTTTGTTTCATTTATTTTCTGTTTTAAGATTGTGTAGGTAATAAAGTTATATTCTCTAAAATTTCGAAAAAGCTGAAAAAAATTTAAATTTTAGATCTCAGTTATGACCAAACGCGTTTATTTTTAAAAGTTATTTTCCTTTAAAATGTTAGCTTACCTTATTTTTGTTGATAAAAACTAAAGTTTTATAATAAAAAACATCCAGGAAAAATAGCATCTTTTTTAAAAAAAATGGGTTTTCGTATACTTTTGTATGAAAATATGACACATATGCATCGATAATTCACAATCGTGTTCAGTATTTAAATGACACATAGGTTGGTCAAAAAGTGCCACATACCATACAAATCCGCACAATTTGAGAAAAAAATTGTGCACAATATGCAATTAAAAAAATTAAAATACAAAAAAAAAGGAATAGTCCGATTCAAATCAAAAATGGAGTATAAGTAAAGCTCAGGGGGTATTATTTTAATAAATTGTGTATATGGTTATGCTACATACGATATTTGTTTTATTCGCATTCAAACTCCAAACGTCGTTTTCTCGAAAATAGGTTTTTGTCGTTTAGATCACTCTAATACTGAGGTGACGATTTGCAAACGTAAGATTTCATAATTTCATAACCAGCCGCCTATGCTCTGCACTCTCGTGAGAATTTATCACCCATGTATAGACTCAAGTGGAGACCTTTCAAACAGCGCATCGACTTTAAAGTGACGCTATGGAGAATGTTCCCAAAACAGCACTTCCTAGTATTCATGAAAAACTTTTAGATAGATAAAATACGTTAACTTCGATCGAAGCTACGGGTATGTAAGCGGTACCTGAACATGCGATCTTATGAATCTGCACACACATTCGTTGGTAAATCTTAGGTTAGGATTGCTTGGTGAATACCTCGCTTGCAATGGTTAAAAGTCAATTCATAATACGATTTGTTGGACCGACCTAACCGTTCACCCGGCCGCTCACATCGTGTGTGGCGCTGTCGGATACATTTAGCATACCGTCCATTCGCCCGCCGTCGTACGACCGATTGTATCGTGTGTCATGAAGTCTGCCCAACTTGAGTTTATTTTGAATAGCCAATTTGATTTTGAAGTACCATGTTAAAAGAAAAACAAATAGCCCACGAGCATGTGGACCCATTTAATAATGTAATTAATAATGCATAATAATGTCCCAAAGATTCGTGCATAGGCTAACAGGTAGTGATGCACACGAAAAATTAAGAATGCAACCAGAAAAATACCCATGGCTAAAAAATACCCCACCGACGAATCGACTTAAAACCTATCCAAACTACGCTCAGACGACCAAAGACATTCTAGACCGAATCGGACTTACATCAAAAATCGACCCTATTCCGCCATCCGCATGCCCCTCGGATTACATATCAATGCAGGTAGAAATGAAACTAATATAACCCATCAATAGAAGAGACACTTCAGCAGAAGTAGCTAAACAAATAGCAATAACAACCATAGAAGAAAAATTCCCGGCGAACTCTGACTTCGAATCTACGCAGACTGATCTCTACTGAGTGACAGCATCGGCGCAGGAGCAGAAATGTACTACGATCAATTTAGCCATTACTTCGCGCTACCAACAAACTGCACCGTCTTTGAAGAAGAGCTCGCAGCTATCGAATGGCGCCCTTACTCCTCACCTCCTCTGATGAAATGAAAATACAATAAAATATCTCTATTTTATCGGGTTCAAAATTCGCTCTACAGTCGTTAATGAGCTACAACGATAACAAGGAATCGACAACCACTAAAAACATACGCAGGCTATACTCCGCCCTAAAATAAAGAGGACACAGCATCAAATTCCAATGGATACCAGCACACGTAGACATCATGGGCAATGAACTAGCGGACAGCCTTGCCAAAAAAGGAGCCACCGTTAAGCAGCTCATACACAATTCGATTCGATTGCAAACTGGGTTATCAACTGAATTGATACTTGGCCACACTCTACATGAACTAAATTGAACGACTTTGCTTCAATTGTCAAAAATATTATATTTTTTTTGGAAGTGGTACGACGAGACGTAAAAAAAACAGAACAAGCACAAGTGCAGACGATTTGACAATGAATGTCTACTAAAAATTCTTAAATTTGACATCTAGTCAAATGACTTGCCACACAGTTCGATTGAGTTGGAAGACTTCCCAGTCAACTTCCAAAATTCAAATTTTGTTTTATCTTTCTTCAATCAACTCGTCAACCATCAAACTGATCAATTGATAAAGCCACATACGGGTTGATTTCACTGTGATTTGACTGAGTTGGTGATTGAATTAAATGGAGTATGGTCTGCATGATTATAGGCAGAACCCCAGAGAGAGTATCCATATTAAGTAGACTGCAATGGATTAAAACACACCTCACAGCAAACGAAATAAAGGACATGACGGTCGGCCAGATCTTGTTGGACAGACAAGTCGTATTATGTATGGGTCCTTTTAGGGGTTGAAGAAAATACACCGGCATACTAGCACCGACACTGGATAGCTACATCTTGTACATAGATTTTATTGCGGTAGATTATGCAGAATAGTCAGTTATTTTAAGGTTTCTGGAGACCAAATGCTTTTGTTCACTCTCTTTCAACGAGGGTTTGTCAATTGATCAGTTTGATGGTTGACGAGTTGGTTGAAGAAAAATCAAAAGATTTTGAATTTTGGAAGTTGACTGGGAAGTCTTTCAACTCAATTGAACTGTGTGTGGACAAGTCATTTGATTAGATGTCAAATTGAAAAAAATTGTGGTATGTAGATATTCATTGTCAAATCGTCTGCACTTGCGCTCGTTCTGTTTTTTTTTACGCCGCGTCGTACCGCTTCCAAAAATATAATAATATTTTTGACAGTTGAAGCAAAGTCTTTCAATTCAGTTGATGTAGTGAGTGGCTAAGTATCAATTCAGTTGACAACTCAGTCTACAATTGAATCGAATTGCCCATAGGCTGCTTAGGTAAGGGCGTCAAAAAAATGAAAAACAAAGCAATTGATGAATGGCCGACTTCAGCAGTCGGAGCGTGTAAGACCTGTCAAATTTGTGATTTTCCTAGTTTAAGAATTTCCCGTTTTCTGACGATCTAACGTTAGCCTTAGATACTTCATGCCTTATAAGTGATTAAATGCTTATGGTCATTTTTTGTGAAAATTGCCCGCACTACACTGCGAGATTCTCTTGTGAAGTTCTTACTTTGTATACCTTTTTGTATGAGACTGACAAGCGAAAAGCGAATCATGCTTAAGCATTTAAGTTACCTATACCTGGAGGTGACAGGAGGTTTAGTTCTTACAAAACAGATAAATTCAAGAGCAATGAAATCGTAGTATTTCCCTTGAGTTTAAACTCATAGAATAAGACTGGTGGCGGCTGAATAATGTGTTCGAGAGTACATTTCGTCTGATTTATTGTATTCTATTAAAAAAAAATTGATTGGTGTTTTGTTGTGAAATAAGATCAAAACTAGTTCGAATTTTGTCCAATGCGAGAGTTGATTGTAAATATTTTATGAAATTTATCTGTCTATCACAGCAGGTTTTTCTGTTTTATTATTTTGGTATTAAGTGCATATAAGAAAGGCGATGGCTTAAAACCAAAGAAAGCGAGAATATCAAAAACTTAATTCATTGAATGAAAATCTGTTTTTTTTTCTGATATTTAGTAAAGTTATTCATGGCACTTTTTAATTGTTCGTGGTTTGATTGACGTGAACACCCACTTATCGTCCTTTCGAAGCTAATTTTTCAGTTTTTTTCTCATACACGTGTGAAAATCCCAGTAATTTGAGAATGAGAAAAGCTCTTTAGCTACGTAGCTGGGAAAGAATTTCGTAGCTCGTAGATGTATGAAAATGATCAACAAAGAACTCCGAGGACTAGAAAACTACTGAAACTAGATATAAATACATTTAGCCTACAGAAATAAAAAGTTGGTGCTTAATAAGTAAGCTGCTTCAAATTGCCGCTGGGTATAGGTTTTGGTAGTTGTCAAGCGCAAAAGCAGGTTAGCAAACATAAAAACTAAAAATAATTACAAGTTTTCTGATCAATTCTAAGCATGACGAGTGATATTTTCCGATTGCGGGCATTTTGAGAGCGAAGAGTTTTGTTTATGCAGAAAACACATTTTTTGAGAGAAAATGATCTGTTGCAAATTACTAGAAGTTGAAAAACAAAAGACAAAGTATGTCATTTTCTACTATACTAACAGTATTCAGTTCATCTAAAAAAATTAGTCTTACATCGTATTTAATCATTTTGTCCGTATTTTGTTTTTATAAACAAATTATCACCGCCCAATCGTCCCATACCATGACCAACTAAATTTAATTCTATTACAATTGCCAAACCAATCACCTCATTGAATTCGATTGGCAAGTCCATCATGTTCGAAAAATGGAATTGCATTGCAAGCTGAACGCTCGCCCAACAAACCTTGAGTCGCAGATTCGAACAAAATTACGATTTACCATCAAAACATGGCAAGTAATTCACCAGGAACCCCGGCAAAGCATTCCACAATGATTCCCAACAATTTCGATGTCTACGTTGGCCAAAGACACTGTCGCCGCGCTCCGTATTTCTTCAATTTTTATCAGCAAAATTCCTATCACGAAAAAAAGTACACCACACGCCTGATAGCGCCAACACACTCTGTCTCTGTCTCACACATTCGCATCTTCGAATCGAAAGTGCGCAGGGAGGGGACGCAGCATCGAACAACACGACACAAAATATCGAATTCTAATTTGTGTTGGTGGTGTGTCACTTTTTGAAGTTTCGCTTTGCTGGTGTTTGTTTGGCATTCTCTATCTCGTTCTGGCCGATATAGTAATTTTTTTTTTGCTCCACGGGCGAAACACCACAGGAACATCGATTTCAACAGCAAAACTAAAAATTTCTTAATTCAAAATTCCGCGTGAATTTGCCCGAAAACTGAACGAAAATCAGACTTAAGCGAGAGTTGAACATCAGGGCCAGCGCTGGGCTGTGAATTTACGTCCCAAATACTCGCTCGCTGGTCGCACTATGCCACCAAAGCCATGTCAGTCGCTAGACTTGTATTCTTCGTTCTGAAAGCGTGTTGAGGTAATAAAATTTAATATTTTCTGATAAATTTCCGTCTATTGCAGGCGGGAGTCGGTTTAATTGGCGAAAATTTGCAAATTTAATCCCCTTGGCCGAGGGTAAACGTCAAGTTTTTTTCGAAATTCTTTTCGTTTTAGGTTAGGTGCGCTGGTGTTGGGGGGCCTCTTTTGACATTTTGCTTTGGTTTTGGTAAACCTTTCGCGGAATTTTTTGTCTTGGTCGTGGACAGGAGTTGAAATCGGTACAGATGAATGGTAGCAGTGGGCTGATGGAGCTGCACAGCCGGACTTTAGCACAGTCCGGGGGTGGTGGGTCAGGCGGTTTGATGCCACCGTCTTCGGCGATGGTGGGTGGCTCGGCGGTTGTCAAGGCTCCGAGGAATTTTAAGTTGCTAGCCGACCCAGCGTTGATAAAGGGTGCAATGAAGTTGTATCGATACGATGGGGTGGTGCCGAATGATCCTACTTATCCGCCGGTTATTCCGCGGGATCCGAGGAATCCGATTGTGAGGATCCGGGCAAGGCCGCTGGAGCCGTTGGTGTTGACGGTGCCAAGGTGAGTTGTGCGGAGGCGGTGGCTGACGCTTCTATATTGATTTGCTTTGCAGGTTGAAGATTGATCAGTTCTACGTGGGAGAACCGCCGGCGATCGAGATAACGATAACAAATCTTAATGACAACATTGACAAGCAGTTTTTGTCTGGGATGCTGGACAAGTGCGGGCCATACGACGAGATAACAATCTATCACCACCCGACAAATAATAAGCACTTGGGTCTGGCGCGGATCGTCTTCGAGAATGTAAAGGCGGCGAGGCTATGCATCGAGAAATACAATCAGAAGTCTGTCATGGGAAAGGTAAGTGGGGGTGCTTCTGGGCTAGGGAAAGAGTGGGTCTTGTAGCAGAGATGTTCAGCAATAATAACATGTGATGCAGCAAAAGGCAAGATTTCTGGGAAGTTCTGCAATAGCAAGTGAAGAAGTGTGAAATGAGTGAGTGTTTTGATGGAATTGGATGTTCATATACATATGTATGTAGGAGTGACTTTTACCTTGGAGATGGTGCAAGCTGCATTTTATAGAACAGCCAACCGCCTAATTTGAAAAAGTTATAACGTACAGAAGTAAAAAAGTTCCAAAATATGTCTACTAAGGTGAGTTACCCTCTACGAGGTACCTTGTCAAGGAATGGAGCAGTTGTCGCTCTACTAAAGAATGGCTCTAAATCCCCACTCCTTGGACTGCACAAATTACAGGATGAGAGTGTATGGGGCATGGGTCATCTGGGATGGCGTTCTGAGGAACGACCACCAGAAAGGAAGTAAAACCTGCCTAGGCGTGCTACGTGTCATTGCAGACATGGAGACATATAGAGGAAAAAGGACACTGCTGATTCTATAGAGATCTCGAAGAAACAACAGTACACAAGAGAAGGAATCTTCTGGGAGCTTACGTCGATGGATTTACTTCAGTCAATCCGGTTCATTTAAGCTGCTGGACAAGAGCGCGACTTTGGAGAGCAAAATAAACCTGTTTGGGTCGTATTGTATTCGTACTCTGACTACATCTGCTTCTACTTAAGAAACAATCCATTAGTGAACAACCTTAAACAACTGTCCAGCTCATTCAGATGAAAAGTATTTAATTCCATAGCAACGGTAGACATTTTCCGATAAAATAGTGGTGATAGTCGATTGGAAAACCTCTAGTGTAACAAAGCGATGGAGAATAACCTCGCTGGAAATACCCGTGAGGACACCGCATAAGTGACACTTCTTGCATCTTAGTGAATATAACAAAAGGAGTTGCGACAAACGTGGAAACGCTCCAAATAAGCTAACCTGGAAAACATCGCATCTCAGGGCTTGCCCAAGTGTGCAGGCTTACGTCCATCATAGGACTGCAATAGAAGTTTTAGTGAGTAGTTTAACATATCAAAAGTGAAGTAATAACCGATTAACCTGAAGGCGATCCACTGAGGGAACTGGGTGATGCTCCCCGAGATTACGTTTTTTTTTTTTTTGACTGTCTAGGTACGAGGTAGCTGTGTTGTGGCATAATATATTAGTACAGAGAAATACTTGGTCGTGTTACCTTGTAAGACGTACAGTTGCGGTCAATAATAATAATAATATCTAATAGGTCTGTTCGCGTACTTTTTGCACCAAAATTCGTAGTTTATCGAATTTTAAGGAGTAGGGGTAAAATTCTCAGGTGAAATTACGAAAAATAAGCCTTGAGCCACAAAAGTTGCTTACTTTTTAAACGTCAAATGTCAGTTGTACGCGAAAGAAAGAGAAAGAACAACAAACAAAAATAGCACACATCGATCTGACAGATTTGACAGTTTTCACAAATCTCCACAAAGAAATAGGTCTGTTCGCGTACCATCTGAAAACAGCTAATTTTCACGAAATTTTACGAATTTTTACTAAATTCTGTTCGAGTACGGAGAAATTTCGTAGTCTTTCTTACAAGAGATAGCTCGCGAGAGGCGAAATTTCCCCATGCTGCGAATTTTAGCCCATGTACTTAAATACTTAAAAAATGTGCTTACTTACTTACTTACTTATTTAGATGGCGCTACAGTCCGGGGTGGAACTGGGCCTCAACCAACAAACCTCCCCAGCCAGCACGGAGCCAGCTGCCTCCAGTTGTGCATGCCAAGTTGGTTGAGGTCCCCTCCACTTGTTTGCGCCACCTACCGCGAGGTCGTCCTCTACTGCGCCGTCCGTCCGGGGTGGATTCGAAGACTTTCTAAGCGGGAAGGTTGGGCTCCATCCGCTCTAAATGACCCAGCCATCTTAGTCGCTGTATGTGAACTCTTCTGGCTAAGTCGATGTCCTTGTACAGGCCGTATAGTTCGGCATTGTACCTTCTCCTCCACTTACCGTCTATGCAGACGGGACCAAAGATCGCTCGAATAACTTTTCTCTCGAAATAACCAAGGGCATCCTCATCCGGTTTTGCCAAAGCCCATTCCTCTGCGCCATACAGCAGGACTGGTTTTAGCCCATAGAAACAACGATTGGCAAGAGTAATTCTCCATGTGATCTCCCTACTGATGTCATTTGCGGAGCTGACCATAGAGCGTAGGTAGACAAAATCCTTTACTACCTCAAAATTGTATCTGTCTATTGTGGCGTTCTGTCCAAGACGCCGATGTTGGGTGTCCTTTTTTGTAGACAGCATATATTTTGTTTTGCTTTCATTGACCGCTAGACCCATCTTTGCTGCCTCGTTCTCAATACTCGTAAATGCCCCATTGACTGCCCGCTAAGTTTTTCCGATTATGTCAATGTCATCGGCATAAGCGAGTAGTTGTACAGACTTGAAGAAGATTGTACCTCCGGGGTTGGCTTGTGAGTTTCGTACAATTCTCTCAAGTACTATGTTAAAGAGATCGCATGAGAGCGCGTCACCTTGTCTAAGACCTTTCCTGACATCGAACGGTTCGGTGATGTTCTTACCGACTTTGATGGAGCAGCGAGAGTTCTCCATCGTCATTCTGCACAATCGGACGAGCTTGGCAGGGATGCCAAGACTAGACATGGCTCTGTGTAACTCATCTCTATACACGCTATCATAGGCAACTTTGAAATCGATGAAAAGGTGGTGCGTATCGATTTTATATTCATGGGCTTTTTCCAAGATCTGCCGTCGTGTGAATATTTGGTCAATGGTGGACTTTCCAGGCCTGAAACCGCACTGATAAGGACCTATCAGGTTGTTGACGATCGGTTTTAGGCGTTCACATAGTACGGCAGACAGGATCTTATATGCGATATTTAGAAGACTTATGCCTCTGTAGTTGGCGGAGTTCAGAGGGTCTCCTTTCTTCAGGATCGGACAAACGATGCTGAGGTTCCATTCATCGGGCATACTTTCGTCCGACCAGATTTTACAGATAAGCTGGTGCATGCTCCTTACCAACTCATCTCCTCCTGCCTTGAAAAGTTCAGCGGCAAGGCCGTCAGCTCCTGCAGCTTTGTTGGATTTGAGTTTAGATATCGCTATCCTCACTTCATTCTGATCGGGTTGACGGGAATGTTGACTGCCATCGTCACTGTTGAATGGCTCATTCTGCCTGACAGCGGAATATTGGTCATCATCGCCGTTTAACAGTGTGCAGAAGTGTTCCTTCCATATTCTCAGCACCGACTGCGATTCTACTACTAGGTTGCCATTTTCGTCCCTGCAGGCTTCTGTTCTGGCTTTGAAACCCTGGCATGTTCTTTTTACCCTTTGGTAAAATTTTCGAACATTATTCCTGCAATAAAGTCTCTCAATCTCCTCGATCGAGCGCTTCTCATACTCTTTTTTCTTCTTTCTGAGAAGTCGATGTTCCTCTTTTCTCCTGCGCACGTAGAGCTCGTGAGCAGCTCTAGTCCTTCTATGCAGCGCCGCTTTGTATGCCTCTTGTTTTGCTGCATGTGCTTGCCGGCATTCCTCATCAAACCAGGGGTTTCGTTGTGGTGGGCGAGAGAAAACCCAGGACATCAGAGGCGGCATCTCTGATGGCTTGTTTGCAACGCCGCCACTGGTCTTCCGCATTTGCTGCTGGCGGCATAGGACTTAGATTGAGATTAGAAGAAACATGATCGGCAAAGGTTCTGGCGGTCTCTTGCGATTGTAGCTTTTCGACGTCAAATTTCCTCACATCATTTCGTTGATTGCGCTCCGTTGTGGATATCCGCATCCGTACCTTGGCTACAACTAGGTAGTGATCCGAGTCCACGTTGGCTCCTCGGAAAGTCCGGACACCCAGAATACTGGAAGAGTGCCTTGCGTTGATCGCAATGTGATCGATTTGGTTGACAGTTTTTCGATCAAAGGAGAGCCATGTTCCTTTGTGAATGTCGAGACGTGGGAACCGCGTACTAGTTACGACAAAGTTTCGCCCCGCTGCAAAGTCGATTAGCCTGAGTCCGTTGTCGGATGTGATGTCGTGCAGGCTGTGCTTTCCGACCACGCTACTAAAGACGTCCTCTCTTCCTAGCTTTGCGTTAAAATCACCTAGGATAATTTTAACGTCGTGGCTAGGGCATTGCTCATACGTCTTGTCCAAGAGCTGGTAGAAGTCGTCCTTTGTCGCGTCGTCCTTCTCCTCATGAGGGGGGTGAACGCATATTAGGCTAATGTTGGCAAATTTAGCCTTGATACTGATAGTCATAAGGCGCTCGTTCACATGCCGGAAACTCAAGACTTCTTGCCTAAGTCTGCCTCCAATGACAAATCCGCACCCGAATAGACGCTGTCCTTTTTGTCTGTAGCAATCGCCGTAGTAGATGTCGCAGTTTTTCATACTCCTTTTGCCCGGCCCATCCCATCGCACTTCTTGGATGGCGGTAATGTCTGCTTTGAGACACTTTAGGGCCTCCGCAAGTTGTTCGGCTGCACGCGGTTTGTAGAGGGACCTAACATTCCACGTGCAGACACGAAGATCGTTGTCCTTTTTACGTTTGCATGGGTCGTCAACAGTAAGATCATCCGTATCCGAGGCTGTTGGTTGCTTCGTAACCAAAGGTTTTTTACGTGGTAGGGAAGTTAACCGGACGGCACAACCCCCAACCTGGAGGACCAGATCCTTTTTTTGTACCACTAGGACAAGAGGCCGGATACACCGATGTCAGTAACCCACTTCGGGGATATGAGCGCTGCCGTTGGCCCATTAAGGGTTCATCCGCCACCATCTCTTTTTCAATACCCTGACGTAGTATTGAAAATCCTTACAGACCTCACCTCCAAATATGTTGAAGTATCTCCGGTAAGGTATCCGCTGGTCTGTAGACGTGACCGTTGATTCCGTCGAGAGAATTCATCCGCCGCACGTCCTCCTTCTGAGGAGCTCTTGCTAGACTTCTGAGACGCATATTTCAACCGATCAGGTCAACAAGAGATGCCTCGTCCGGTTAGACAAATGCGCGCTGAAGTTCACACAGATGTGTTTACGCAGGTCTGAGTGTTCAGCTGCACATATATCGTCAGACTCAGCATACGCTCATCGTTAGTTCACTATCAGATAGCTATCCAGCGGGCACCACGGGGAGGTGATGATGCGATTTTGCCCACCTAAAAAATGTGCTTAACTCTTTTTAATTCCTCTTAACTAAGTAAAGGAGTTAAAGGACCTTAATTTCTTTTAAGTTAGTAAAGGAATTAAAAGTACTTAAAATGAATTAAAAACGATTTAAGTAGAATTTTAAAGTATTTAAGTACTTAAAATCATATTTTCAAGTACTTCGAAGGAATTGCAAGTACATACAAGTACTCGTATTCTCCGTACTGGTATTTATTTTTTAGTACCAAGGAATTGTACTTGTACTTAAAAATAATAAGTACAAGTTAATTGTACTTAGGTTGTACTTCAGTCCCAAAATACTTGATTACTTTACAGGTCTGTTTTAAGGTATCAATGCTCTACCAATTGAGCCATCCTTGTATGTCTTCTATTTTTTATTTTTTCAATATCACCCTGCAATGTCATATCAGGTCTCTGCTGTTACTCACTTATGTCCTGTAACCCCTTGTGGGTCCTAAGGCCTCTACTACGCCTACGAGCCATCGTGTATGGTTTCTGGCAATCAGAGTTATCGCGAATAAATTTCCCTTCGGAATTTCCCCCCCGAACAAAAATTAGTTACCTTCAAAAATAGGGAAAAAATTCATCGGGGAAAAATTAAATATCGTGATTGCGTTAGAAATTCTCCTGAATTGTCATTCATGATACCTATTTCTTTTTCGCGGAACTATTTTTTCTTTTGAAGATACCTTAATTTTTTTCGGGGGAAAAATTCCGAGGGAAAATTTATTCACGATAACCCTGAATGTGTCTCAGCTCTAGTTGTCACTCTCCACGTGCTGCATCCATATAACAGCACGGATTCAACATTGGAGCGGAACAGTCTTAGCTTGGTGTTCAAACTAATTGCATTGCTTCGCAATATTTTGGACAACATCCCAAACGCGGACCTTGCTTTGGTGATCCTGTTGGCTATATCAAGTTCGGTTCCACCATCGGTCGAGACAATACTCCCAAAATACTGGTAATCCTCTACTCTCTCTACCGGTTGTCCAGCAATGCATATTTGAGCCGATGAGATTGTTCCAAGGCTGATAATTTTATACCCCTATTATGGAACACAACTTTAGTTGTAGTTTGGTTGTAAAAACAGAATTAGTATTATCGATCTCAACTTTGAGACAACCAGTTGTCTGTCATCTGTCAATCCGAGACAACTGCAAATTTTTAGTTGTCTGCTCATTTTGGTTTGATTATGATACACAACTCAATTGTGTTTTTACAGTGTAAAAGTTATATGCCCCTATTATGGAACACAACTTCAGTTGTAGTTTGGTTGTAAATACAGAATTAGTATTATCGATCTCAACTTTGAGACAACCAGTTGCCTGTCATCTGTCTCTCCAAGAAAACTGCAAATTTTTGGTTGTCTGTGTAGTTGTCTGCGCATTTTGGTTTTATTAGGATACACAACTCAATTGTGTTTTGATTGTGTGAACTCTCCAAACCACACAACCTCGATTTCGCAGTTGTAGTTGGTTGTTTGGGGAAAAAGAGGGTAGGTTGTGTTAAAAAATACTGGAGAATTACAAATAAAAAAAAACGGAAATGATTTTAACAGTATTTTTACAGTCTAAAAGTTATAAACAAACACTTGAATTTCGATTATCCCTTCAGAAAAAAAAAAAAAAAAACGAGCAGCAGCCAGTTCCAATATCGGTGGTATTGATGAAGAGCGCACGGTAGTTCTAAATAAATTCTTTATTTCATTTAAAATGTACAAAAATTATTCGTTTGGTCTGAAATAACTAATGAATCTATTAATAAAGGATAGAATGTTTGGATTGAACCTTTGGGAATTATTATATTTACTTGCTTGGTATGTATTTGGAAGTTCCAAAGGGTTGGAATGATCGCAAAGCCCTTTTTCGGATGCGCGCAACATTAGTAGCGTCTTTGTATTCATGGCCATCATCAAAAAAATATCTCAAAACTGCTTTCCATTTTTGTATTTCGTTACTTTACTACTTTCCTACATTACTTTTGTTTACATCGAGATGTCAGTGTTAATTTGCCACTTTCGTATTTCAAGTTGGCTGCATTAGCTCAACTGAAAATGGTTCTTCTTCTTCTTCTTCCGTTTATTAGCGAGGTTATGATCCGAAAATAAGGGATCATAACCCTCCCACTTCACTGCATTTCTACTGATCCGCCTGTGGGGTTCGCCTCAACTGAAAATGGTTGTGTTCCATAATTCCAAAAATTAGTTCGGTTGTATTGAAGTTGAGTTGTGTGAAAGACAACACAACCAAGTTGAGTTGTGATTCATAATAGGCACATTAGTTTTTGCCGTGTTAATTTTCAGCCCGACGGCGCCTGCCTCCCTTTCCACATCTGCTGTCATTTAGTGGAGGTCCATAATTCTGTAGAGAGTAAGCATACGTCGTCAGCGTAGTCAAGATGTTTCAGTTAGGATGTAAGAGTCCATTGAATTCTTCCGTTTCCCGTCGACAAAGCTGCACGAAGCACATGGTCTCTGTTGTTAACTGCAGGTGATAGAGAACCGTAAATCATATACAACACATACCCCTTTTACCTGACCGGATTGAAAAATTGAGTTTAAACAGGATTAAGTTCGAACACGCGTTTTCGTTGTAATCAAATTGAGAAATCGAGTTGGAATAGAATTGAGATTCAATTTGGCACTTCCTCTGTGCGCTTTAGATATGCCAAACTATTAAACCTTATCCGCCATTTTATTTTCATGATTTTTTCATTTCTCTCTTCTTTCTCTATCTTTAAAACTTTCAATGTGAAAGAGTTGTAATAATATTCTACACAAAAAAAACAGGCTTCTTAAAATGAAGAAGAGGATGACACCAGTAAAACTAAGGGTGGCAATGGTGCAGTGGATAGAGTGTTTGCTTGTTAGTGGATGAGTGCAAGTTTAATCCCCAGCGGGGAACAGCAATCACCAGCCACCCGAGTATAAAATGGAAAAAAAAAGTACCATCGAAGTTTTTCCAACCACTGCACCAACGAGCTCTCACGACGATCGGTTCTACGCACGTACGTACGTCCCGGAGCGACTCGAGGACAATACCTCGACCAAGGATCGTCAACCTCAGCTACACAGCTGCTACAACAACAACCAGTTAAACTAAGACCAAGTTTTTGTAAAAATTGCATTGATGGCATGGAAAATACACTTTATTATGCTAATGTCTAAAATCAGCCTGCGCAGACGTGTAAGTGTCCAAATTCTCACATTTCAGCAAATCCAAGGACTGAAAACAGGTCGAGCCAAATCATCTGTTTATCGCTTACAAAGCTTTGTTTGTATGATAGCTTTTATCGCACAGAACACAACAAAGTCATAAGTCCTTTTATGCCGTGTTATGCTGAATATGTTGTTCTTCACTCAACTTTAATAAAATCGCTGTCAGATTCTAGAAGTAGATTTTTCATTTTTTTAGTTTTTCAATTGAGTTTTAGGGCACTGATATTCGCGAGTCGAACAGTTCGTGAATTATTCCCCTCTTGGTATCATTATTGGAAACCTGGAATTTCACAGATAGCTATGTATGTAGAACTGTTTTTTATTTTTTGTTCGCTTGATTTAATCAAATGAAAGCTTTTCGATTCACAAATCATAACATAATAAGTCGCGTTCTTCGGAATTTTAGTTCGATTCGCGAATGATAATAGGTATATTACATAGGTAAATGGATGCCCTGTGACATATCGCTGCTCGTTTTCCGTATTATCCTAGGATAATAATATTCCTATAATAGTATTATCCTAGGATAATATTTATTTATTTATTTAAAAGCCTAACAAGGTAATTACAAATTACAAGGTTAGTACTGTTCAAATATAGGAGCACTAGCTGCATAGGCCTTCGGCTCAATGATAATAACAGTAATAAATTATATAAAAGCTTATGTCTAAAACTATATCTTAACATTGAGATTAGAGATGAGTTTGTGAATTGTGATACAAAGGTTTTCTTCGTTAATTACTTTAAGGATCTCGTAAATGTTTCGATTAGTTCCTAATAAACTGTGGTTAAGGTGGGCTAACAAGTGATCTATGTTTAATGTTTCATTGCAGGAGGAGCAGGTTGGGGTATTTTCCCGTTTCAGTAAGTGCTGATGTGTTAGGCAAGTATGGCCTAACCGGAGGCGGACGAAGTTAGTGATCGTCTCTTTAGATGTAGTTGCCGGATATATTGGTTTAATTTTGTTTGTGTTGATTTTGGAGTAATGATGGGTATATGTCGACCAGTTATCCGTTTGCATTGTTTTTATTTTCCCTTTTATTGCTCTTAGAAGATCTAATTCACTGTACGCATTGAACAATATCGTAGGTGTTCTGCCGACCGAATTGGCTGCTTTGTCGGCATATTCGTTTCCGACTATGCCAATATGACTGGGTACCCACATAATCTTTAATGAGTGAGGTTTTTTTATTATGCTGTCTCTAAGACTCGTCACTGCAGGAGAGCTATTATTGAGATTCATGATACCTTGAATAACTGAGAGGCTGTCTGAGCATACTACCCAACGACCTTTCGTGTTACATGCGTACTTTACGGCTTCGCTGATTGCTGTGGCTTCTGCAGAAAAGATTGATGCATGTTAAGGCAGAATCCCTAGCCTTATTAGTGCTCCATCGTTAGCTGTTACTGCGAAACCCGTGTGGTGTTGTGATTTGGATCCGTCTGCAAATAGAAATTTCCAATTCTTGGATTTGAAGTTATCTTCCAAAGCTTTGAAGATTGACCGATATACCAGGTTTGGTGTATGTTCTTTAGAGTATTCGGATAATGTTAGTTCGAAGGAATCCAGACTGCACAGCCATGGTGGGTATGATGATGTGTGACAAAAGCTGATTTTCCTTGGCAGATTGAATTTTACAGTGTAGTTCCATATGCGATGTATAGCGGATGGGAACTTTTTCTGTCTAGTGGCACGGCGAGCTCTGATACTGTCGTTGTTTACTACTGATCTCGAGGGAAATGTAAGTTTAGTTGTAAGCTTCAGAATAGTTTCTTCGTACCTTTCATGGATTGAGGGCAGTCCAGATTCAGCCAGTATATTTTTGATTGGTGTAGTTGGGAAGGCGTTTATGGATCTTCTTGCAGCTTGATGGTAAGTTGGTTTGATGATGTTCAGTGTTGATTTTGGGGAGTTTCCGTAGATGCTGAGCCCGTAATCTATCTTATTAAGTATTAACATTTTTGTTGCATAACATAGTGTGTTTAAGTGAACTTTACTTTTCTTAGAGGAGAGATATTTAATGACATTAAGCCTTGCAGCTAGTGATTTTTTTAAGTCTATACAATGATTTTTCCAATTAAATTTATTATTAAATATCCTAGGATAATAATATTCCGTATTATCTGTAAAGAGAACCGCCCATTTAGAACCACCCAGATAGAGGCAGGAGGTCTTTCAGCTCAATATCAAATTCGTGAAGAAGTAACTGCCAAGACTGTCCATTCTTCTGTTAGCGAGGGCAGGACATTCACTCAGCAGATGACGGAGAGATTCAATTTCTCTCTCGTTCCTGCAGCTTCTACAGCAGTCGTTGTGGGGTACATCGAGACGTTTCGCATGTATACCAGTGTTCAGTAATGGTGCCAGAGATAAGTTGTACGTCACTGCGACTAATCTTAACCAGAGAAAGGGTTTTCTGGTTATAGACCGGCCATATGGTTCTAGCCGTACCGCGTGTATCCAACTAAATTCATTGTCTATTGGCTTTTCTAGTGGACACTTTGTCACTGTACTTTTTTTAAATACAAAATAGGAATCTTCACAAAGGTTCTGCCTGCGAAGAAGGCAACACTGACCTCTTTCTTGCAAGTCATTCTGCTCTTTCATTGTCTGGGATATCGATACGCTTTGGTACCTAGCACATGGTTACCACATTGGTTCTGGATATTTCACTAAGAAGACTCTTGCAAATTCTTACAAGCTTTGATCTAATTACTGCGGAATCGAGAGCGCTACAGTTCGGGGTGAACCTGGGCCTCAACCATTGTCTCGAGTGATCCGTATAATCGAATGATCATTCGAGATATGAGTGCTATATGCATATGACAACACACTCCCCAAGTGGTTGAATACACAAAGTTCTTGATTCCACTCATATCACGATTCGAGATGTGAGATGTGTATCCGAGTAAAATAATACTCGATTCATTCGCTTGGCTGCTACTCACCTTTAAAATGAATCGAATAATATTTTACTCTGATAAACATCTCATATCTCGATTCTTGGGGAGTGTGTTCTCGTATGCATATAGCACTCATATCTCGAATGATCATTCGATTATATAATGCTACCCTATAGTTAGACGAATTAAGATTTGAGACTTGAAACATGAGAGATAAGACACCAATGAGCTCTCACGACGATCGGTTCTCCGTACCGCAGCGACTCGAGGACAATACCTCGACCAAGGATCGTCTAGCTCAGCTACACAGATGCTACAACAACAAAATAAGACACTGTCGACGACACTATTAGTTGTTTCAAAGAAACAATCCCAATTCGACAATTTTCTTATTATTTATTGCGTTCTCCAGTTATTTTGTAGAAATATAAGTACTTTTGCAACTGTCTCGCTTAAAAAGTTATGAAATTCGATTCAGAAATCGCCTGATGAATAAAACAAAAATCGTTGACGACCGACAAATTACAACTGTAGTCGGAGGGATAGACTCTAAAGGGTAAAACAAGAATCTTAAGAACTAAATCCACTACAGCCCAGGAGGGTCTGCACAAGATGAGAAAAGTAGGGAGCGCAGCCTGCCAATACGGAGACTTTGGAAGGCGATGCGTATCACACGTTTTTTTTTTTATCTGTAACAGGTGGGCAAGAGAAAGAAATAGTCTAGAGTCAGAGTCAACTTTTCTCCAGAAAATGCCGTAAACAAGATGGTCTCGAGTATCGACACAGAATAAAATATCTTCATTCATTGAGACGGTACTCAGATCGAAAAAGAGAGAGGAGAAAGTAAATATATCCTCAGTAAGTTTACCAAATTGATGAAAGCCTTACCGGCAAGATATTATAAACCCGCACCAGGAGAAAAATGTGAAAAAGCCGGTCCCCAGAGGGGGAAGAAAACGACATCACTCTGAAGTAATGATAAAGCGGTTCCGGAGTGAATACTTTGCGCGAGCTGCTTCGACGTATTCGGATCACAGGTCGGTAAGGAATTTCCAATGTTGGTCAGGACATTGGAATAGAGATGGTGGCGGAGGAGCCCTTAATGGGCCAACGGCAGCGCCCATACTCCCGTAGTGGACTACTGGCACCGGTGTACCCGGCCCCCTGTCCTAGGGGAATAATTAAGGAACTGGCCCTCCAGGTTGGGGGTTGTGCCGTCGGGGTAACTTCCCTACCACGTAAAAAATCGATGGTTCCGAAACAACCAAAAGCCTCGGATAAGGATGACCCAACTAATGACGACCCCAGCAAACGAAATAAGGACAACGACCTTCGGATCTGTACGTGGAATGTTCTGTCCCTTTACAGACCACGTGCAGCCGAACAACTAGCAGAGGCCCTAGACTGCTATAAAGCAGATATTACCGCCATCCAGGAAGTGCGATGGGATGGGCCAGGCAAAAAGAGGATGAAAAACTGTGACATCTACTACGGTGATTGCTACAGAGGCAACAGGCAACGCTTATTCGGATGCGGATTTGTCATACGCGGCAGACTTAGGCAAGAAGTCTTAAGCTTCCGACACGTGAGCGAGCGTATTATGACTATCCGGATTAAGGCTAAATTCGCTAACATAAGCCTAATATGTGTTCATGCCCCCACAGAAGAAAAGGACCCTGCCTCCAAAGAGTGTTTCTACGAGCTCCTCGACAAGACATATGAGCAATGTCCTAAATACGACGTTAAGATCGTATTGGGCGATTTTAACGCCAAAATAGGAAAGGAGGACGTCTTCGGTAGAGCAGTCGGTAAGCATAGCCTACACGACACCACGTCTGATAACGGACTAAGGCTAATTGATTTCGCTGTGGAGCGAAATGTCACCATAGCAAGCACATGGTTTCCTCATCTCGATATTCATAAGCAGACATGGCGGTCCAATGATCATGTCACGATCAACCAAATTGATCATATTGCGATCGACGCAAGGCATGCCTCCAGTATTCTGGATGTCCGGACCTTCCGAGCGGCCAACATAGACTCGGATCATTACCTTGTTGTAGCCAAGGTACGAATGCGGATATCCCAATCTGAGCAACAAAGAAGAATTACTGTGAGAAAATTTAACGTCGAAAAGCTACAATCGCAAGAGACCGCCAGACTCTTCGCTGAACGCGTATCCCGAAATCTCTCAATCACCCCTATACCGCCAGCATCAAGTGCCGAAGACCAGTGGCAACGCTGCCAACATGCCATCAGAAACGCCGCGACTGATGTGCTGGGTCTCGCTCGCCCACCACCGCGAAACCCCTGGTTTGACGAAGAACGCCGGCGAGTGCATGCAGCAAAACAAGAGGTATACAAAGCGGCGCTGCAAAGGAAGACGAGAGCTGCTCGTGAGCTCTACGAGCAAAAGAGACGGGAAGAACATCGGCTTCTCCAAAAGAAGAAGAAAGAGCATGAGAAGCGCGCGTTTGAGAATATCGAGAGTCTATACTCCAGGAACAATGTACGGAAGTTTTACCAAAAGGTAAAAAGAACGTGTAAGAGAAGTAATACCCGTACAGAAACCTGTAGAGATGAGAATGGAAACCTCGTAGTAGAATCACAGTCGGTGCTGAGAATCTGGAAAAACTACTTCTGCAGACTGTATAACGGCGACGAAGACCAACATCCCGCTGTCAGGCAGAATGAACCATTCAACATGGACGATGATAGTCAAAATTTCCGTCCACCTGACCAAAACGAAGTGAGGATAGCAATATCCAAGCTAAAATCGAACAAGGCTGCTGGACCTGACGGTTTACCGGCCGAACTTTTCAAGGCAGCTGGGGATGAATTGGTAGAGTGCATACACCAACTCATTTCTAATATTTGGTCAGAGGAGTGTATGCCTGATGAATGGAATCTCAGCATCGTTTGCCCGATCCACAAGAAAGGAGACCCCCTCAACTGCGCCAATTATAGAGGCATCAGTCTCCTCAACATCGCATACAAGATCTTTTCTGCGATATTGTGTGAACGCCTGAAACCTTTTATCAACAGCCTGATTGGACCCTATCAGTGCGGTTTCAGGCCAGGAAAGTCCACCATCGATCAAATCTTCACACTTCGGCAGATCCTGGAGAAAACCCAAGAATTCCAAATCGATACTCACCACCTCTTTATCGATTTCAAGGCCGCCTATGACAGCATCTATAGAGAAGAGCTTTATAGAGCCATGTCTAGTTTTGACATCCCTGCCAAACTTGTCCGCCTGTGCAGGCTGACGATGGAGAACGCTCGCTGCTCCATCAAGGTCGGTAATGACCTCACCGAGACCTTTGATGTCAAAAAAGGCTTTAGACAAGGTGACGCGCTGTCATGTGACTTCTTCAATATTGTACTTGAACGGATTGTGCGGAACTCACAAGCCAACACCGGAGGCACAATCTATTACAAGTCTGTACAACTGCTTGCATACGCCGACGATATAGACATTATCGGAAGATCTCAGCGGGCTGTCACCGGTGCTTTTGCAAGCATTGAGGCGGAAGCGGCCAAAATGGGTTTGGCGATAAACGAGGGCAAAACCAAGTATATGCTGTCAACTAGAAGGGAAAACCAACATCGACGAATTGGACAAAACGTCACCGTGGGCAGCTATAACTTCGAGGTAGTAAGGGACTTTGTCTACCTTGGCTCTGCTATAAATTCAGCAAACAAAATCAGCGCAGAAATCAATCGAAGAATAACTCTTGCCAATCGCTGTTTTTTTGGGCTTATAAGGCAATTCAACAGTAAAGCCCTCTCTCGAACAACTAAGGAGACTCTATATAAGACCTTGATCATCCCAGTCCTGCTTTACGGCGCTGAAACATGGACTTTATTAAAAGAGGATGAAGATATCCTTGGTCGCTTCGAGAGAAAAATTCTTCGTAAGATTTTCGGTCCCGTTTGCGTTGACGGGTTTTGGAGGAGAAGATTCAATCACGAACTATACGAGCTGTACAGCGACATCGACCTAGTCAAAAAACTGCGTATTGGACGTCTGAGATGGCTAGGACATGTAGAGCGAATGGACACCAACGCTCCGGCCCGCAGAGTCTTCTCATCTAACCCCGAGGGACGACGCAGTAGAGGGAATTATCGCCGTAGGTGGCGCGCACAAGTTCAAGGGGACCTCGACCAACTTGGAGTGCGCAACTGGAGGCAATTAGCTAAAGACCGAGCTAAATGGAGAGGCTTGTTGGTTGAGGCCCAGGTTCACCCCGAACTGTAGCGCCACCTAAGTAAGTAAGTAAGTGGTTTTTTTTTAGTAAGTAGAAGTTTCGCACTACTTGAAACAGAGCGGGACTGTTTCTCGTGCGCATTAGCGTAACAGCCCATGAGGATCAGGAATTATTATAAAATTAACAATTAAGGGGGGAAACGATGGCTTGCAGCTACAGAAATCTGCGCCCAAATTAAACGTTTACGCTCAACGCAGGTAGTTACAAAGACAAAAGTGTTTAGCTATATCAATTCTCAAAGAAAGAATTATAATATGAAAACTTTTGCTACCTAAGAATAAAATTAAACGGCTATGGTCGAAACGTGAGGACAATAATTGCACTTTAAACGACTGGTAATAAGAGGGTGGCAATGGTGCAGTGGATAGAGTGTTTGCTCGTTAGCCGATGTGTGCAAGTTCAAGTCCTAACGGGGAACAGCAATCAACAGCCACCCGAGTATAAAAAGGAAAAAATATCATCGAAGTTTTTCCAGCCACTGCACCAACGAGCTCTCACGACGATCGGTTCTACGTACCGGAGTAACTCGAGGACAATACCTGGACCAAGGATCGTTAACCTCAGCTACACACCTGCTACAACAACACTGGTAATAAAAATACGATTCATAGCTATGTGGTTCGAAGAAATTGTGAATAAGTAGAATAAAACGTCATACCATCAGGCTTGCGTATAATTGACTCTGGATTCACATTAATACAGACTGGAGAATTTTAATTATTTAAATTATGACGCATTGTTTCCCCTTGTGATATATTTCTGTCATCTAGTCGTTATTCATTCCTCATTTTCACTTGAAATGCTATTGACTGCCACTTTAAATGTAATATAAGCGCGGGTTTTCATTCGTTGTTTATTCCTTATAATGCCTGATATAGTACTCAATTTTTTCTCTATCTTTCTTTATAGATCTTGAGTGTCTTCCACGATCCATTTGGAAGTGTTTGCAAGAAAACTATTGAGTCGTTAACAAATAAAAATAAAGCTCCGCCAGCACCAATTCCGGCGGCAACAGTGGCTCATCTACCACTACCTGCAGTAGGTTCAACAAATCCAGTACCACCCGCTCATCACTTGGCTGCAGAATATCTGCAAGACTACTCCCAAGAGGTAGTGGATCCGCTTTCGTCCACCAGCAGTGCATATTATCGAAACGATCGTGAGTACGATCATTACTCATCGCATAGTAGTCGAGATCGGTATACGGACGATGATCGTCATCGGGATAAAGAACGAGGTCGTGATCGTGAACGTGACAAGTACTACGACAAGAAGGATAGCCGGCACGACAAAGATCGGAAGCACCATCATCACCATCATCACAAGCGAGATCGGTCGAAAGATCGAAGCAAAGAGCGTCGTCGTGATCGAGATCGGGACAGAGAAAGAGAAAGAGAGAGGGAACGGGATAGAACCCGTGACCGGGAAATATCAAGAGAAAGCGATCGAAAGGAACGCGAGCGAGATAAATATAGTAGCAGCAGTAGCAGATACTCTAGGAGTGAGAGAAGCGACTATGATGAACTTTCAAAGTCCTCCTCCTTGACGGGACACTCTTTGCCATCACATAGCAATCATTTATATGCATCCCCAGTGACAGGCTATGCCATGCCAACAGCTGTTGGAGGAGGCTATGGATACCATCATGCCCCTCCGATGCCACATTCTTCGTATCACGCATACCCACCCGTGACGGTACAACAAAGTAATTGGAGTTCAGGTGCAAGTGGGAGGTCAAGTGTTACCTGGTCAGCGCCAACCCCTCCAGCGCCTCCTCCGCCACCACCGCCACCTGAAGCTAGTCCGAATTGGGATGACCCTCCAGAAACAGAAACGCCTACTAAGGTGGATTGGTCGAAAGAAGTGAAGAAGGTATCGACTGCAGCAATCGATGATGAATCATCATCCCATGCGCGATCGAAGGCCACCAAAACTACCAGTCTTTTAGAAACCACTGAGAAGACATCTAGCTCCACTACCACTGCAGAGGCGGATCACACCATTGTTGATCTAGACACTAGGATCGCAATGATGTTCAAAGGTAAGTCCTTTGGCAATGCTCCACCATTCCTCCAAATGGAGAGTAGTGAATCTGAAAACGAGAAAGACAACAACAAGGAGGACGGGGAAGTCGCAGGAGACTCTGATAAATCTGACAAGGGAAGGGGCAAGAAGTCAAAGTCAAAGAAACCGAAACGCACTGAGAAGGTCGAGAAGCAAGTGCACTCCGAGCACGGTGCTAGTGATATTTCATCGAGTGACGATGAGATCCTACTCAAGAAGGATACGTGTAGTCCAGTTGGCCCAAAGAAAGACGACGATCGCATGTCTCTCTCCAGCTTATCCTCTCACGATGGCAAAATCGAGGAGGAGCCACCGCCACCACAGCAACCACCTTTGCCGCCCAACAACCCTCCAAACGATTCATCTTATCCGGTAATGCCAGGAGCTTCGTATATCTATCCAGCAACGGCTGGCGCACCCTACGGCTACTACACTACCGATGGTTATGCCCAGTACCAGCAACAAGCGCAGTATTTTCCCCATCCAGCGTACATGCAGTCGTACATGCCTGGTTTCCCACATCTGCTACCGCATGAAGCAGCATACGTAAGCGCCACTGATCCCTATTACGATCCTTACAAGTATGAGTACAAAGAAACTACCTACAGCTATGACGACCCTTACAAGCAGTCCATTAAGGAGGTTGTGGATCGAGTGAGTGAGGAGCTGAAGCAGATCCTTAAGCGGGATTTCAACAAGAAAATGATCGAGAACACCGCCTACAAGAGCTTCGAAGCTTGGTGGGACGAACAGGGTCGGAAGAAAAACAAAAAAGAGGTCATTGTGGAAGTTGTGCCTGGCGGTGGCGTTAAGCCTCTGGACAAGGCTCCAGACATCAACGCGCTCATCAACAGCAATAGAGATAATCTTGACTTCAACAACTACACGAGCCTGGGACTGCGGGCAGCCATTCCTAAAATGCCGTCCTTCCGAAGGATACGCAAGCGTGCTCCCAGTCCAATTGTCAAGGGTGTTGACGAAACAGAGAAGCATTTGAGTGATCAGGAGGAGATGGTGCAAGGGTCCGATGAAGAGGAGGAGAGCGCCAATGCTCTCAACTACAACCGTCGATCGGGTGTCGAGGAGCGAGGAGCAGGAGCGGCGGCTGGGAGAGAGGCAGCCGTTCGAACGAAACGTAAGGGCAGTTCGTCTAGCTTCTTCTCAACGAGTGATGAAGAAGAGGAAGACGACGAAGAGGAAGAAGAGGATGAGGATGACGATGACAGTGACGAGAACGATGGTAGTACCGTTTCTGAACTTAGCTCTGTGTCGGATATCGATTTAAAGAAAATCAACCGGCTAAAGGGTAAGGAAAACCATTTCTACTCAGACTCGGAGGAAGAGCGCGCGCGGCTAGCAAGCAAACGAAAAGTCGACATCTACTCGGATTCTGAAGACGAGAAGGTAAAGCCTAATCGAACAATCATAGTCAACCGCTTGGTAATCTCCTCGGACCTGGAAGAGATAAGCATGAGTCCACCTCCAGAGGCGCCACCCACACCAGGCGGCCAAGAAGAACCGGAGCCTGAAGAAGAAGTTAAACCGCCCGAAGAGAAGGAAACGAAAAAGTCAGTCTTCGACTACGATCGGATTTACAGTGACTCGGATGAGGAGCGAGAGTACCAAGAGAAGCGTCGCCGTAATACTGAGTACATGGCCCAGATTGAAAGAGAGTTCCTAGAAGAAAGAGACCGGAAGGCTCGTGAAGAGGAGGAAGTTCCTCCTGAGAAGCCAGTCGATCAACCACTGCCCAAGTTGTCGTTCTCTATAACACAATCGAACAGTTTGGATGTTCCTCAGACTCCAGATATTACTAAGGTACCACCCACGCCTGGTGGATCCCTGACCGAATCCAATAAGAAGGTGCTGACCAAAGCACCTGAAGTGAAGGAGAAACCGATAAAAGCCAAGAAAGCGGAGAAACCTCCACCAAAATCGAAGACTGAACCTAAAAAGACCAAGGAACCGAAAACGAAAAAAGTGCCACTGCCACAAGTGGAGCCAGCGCCCAAGCAACCCATTGTTACGATGGTTGAGAAGGTCGAGCCTAAAAAGTTGCCCACCAAACCTTCGCCTCAGGTAAAGGAACAAACTATTAATGGCTACGCGCCCAGTATTGTTATGGAGGAGAATAGTATACCGGACGATGTGAGGATGTCTCCAACTTCGTCAGATGGCGGATCTAGTCAAGCGAGTCAAGCTAGTCAAGTTGCACTGGAACATTGCTATTCTTTACCGCCCAAGTCGGACGAAAGTGAAGTTAAAACTAAACCGCTGTCATCGTCACTGTCGTCCTCAGCTTCAAGTACTACTAACAATTACTTGGCTCACGATCACGGTTATACATCGCAACCTGTAAAGAAGCCGGAAATTTCCGAGCCATTTGCGCCATTGACGGTTGCTACTACAATCCCGGTTAAGTATGGTCCTGGTCGACCAAGGAAGGATTCAATACGAGCACAAAAGAAAAAGGAGGATGAAAGGTTAATAATTGATAAACCGCGGAAGACATCTGCTCTGGCAGCCAAGGAAACTGAGGTCGCATGGAAAACATCATCCTCAGCCGCCCTGGCACTTATACGCAGTGCTTTTGTGCCAACCGAGCTGTTCAAGTCTCGTGATGCTACCCAGGAGATGATGCTTCTGTACGAGTTCCTTACGCGTGGCATTGATGCAGAGGATGCCGAATACATTCGGAGGAGTTACGAAAAGCATTTGCAAGAGGACCGCTATGGGTACGTGCTGTAGTTAGTAAGTAAAATATCAAATTTACATATTTTGCTCTTTCAGCTTTTGGCTAAACAACACTCATTGGGTGGACCATTGCGTCACCGATCGTTCGTTCCTGCCACCACCGTCAAAGAAACGCAAGAAGGAGGACGAGCTAAAGAAACACAAGACCGGCTGTGCACGTACCGAAGGTTACTACAAATTAGATGTCAAGGACAAGGCAAAATATAAATACCATCATGCGAAGGCGAATGCTGGCAATATGTCGAAGTTCGATTTGGAAGATCAAGCTCAAGCGCAATCTAAAGTCATCTCTAAGATGCAAGGCATTTCGCGAGAAGCACGTTCCAATCAGCGTCGCTTGCTAACCGCCTTCGGTTCGATTGGCGAGTCCGAACTGTTGAAATTCAATCAGCTTAAATTCCGCAAGAAACAGTTGAAATTCGCCAAGTCTGCCATTCACGATTGGGGTCTGTTTGCAATGGAACCAATTGCTGCCGACGAAATGGTGATTGAGTATGTGGGTCAGATGATTCGCCCAATTGTGGCCGATTTGCGCGAACAAAAGTATGAGGCAATTGGAATTGGAAGTTCGTATCTGTTTCGCATCGATATGGAGACCATCATCGATGCGACCAAATGCGGCAATTTGGCGCGGTTCATTAATCATAGTTGCAATGTGAGTATAACATGTTACGAGTGGTTATAGCATGTAAGACTAAGCCTAAGAGCACTTACTAAGGTGGGTTAGATTTCGGTTTAAAGTTCCGATTTATATAATATATTTCAAGAATTAACGAACAAACACAAGCGTTCAAAATGGAATGGTTAAAAACCAACGGAATCGGTTTCAATCGTCTCAGGGCAGGACCTTCAATCATAAATGAAGTGTAACCAGTAACGTGGATAACGAGGGCCTCGAACTATTTGCTGTACTGTCGTAGGAAGATAACTCCAAAGTCCTGTAGTGTGGTCGAAGAATATGAGCGACGAATTCATGTTATACAGTGCTACCTCGATAACTAAGTAAAATACAGTGAATTCACATTAGTGTATACCATCATCAAATTTCCAGAACCAGTTTGCATTATGTTAGATTGGCTATGTGTACCTGGGCTTGGGTGCGCTTGACCAAAGGCCTTCTATTGAGATTACATGGTTTATATAGCTGTGCTAGCTACCTATAGGCCGAACTGAAATAGCCACAGCTGTTGAAGAGACATGCTCCCGGATGAAATAATCTTTAATATAGAAAGAAAATGGAGAGTGATTTCTTTTACCTTGAAGAACAAGGTAAACTCTTATAGTATGTTTAAAAATATGTCAAAGCTATTGGTACGAAAACTTATCGGAAAATCACAAGTAAGGACACCGAAGACGGTGCTGATGTGCGATCGTTTGAGCAAAATCAGCCGATTAGATGTTTCTGATTTAGCTTAAGCAATATATTTTTGAGGTCTTCACATTTCGTGCCATTCTCCAATATACGATAAGTTTTACGAATTGCATAAAGCCTGATTAAATGTTTGTATCTAGAGAGAGGTATATTTCAATCTGGCCTTTTTGTCAGAATTTTGAGGCTGTTGGTACTTCTGTCGACCTCGTCAACATTGGAAGTCCACATAATGTCTGTATAGCTTCGCATCCAGCATAAATGAATGTTGAGTTGCTTCATTACTTCAAACCACTTAACCAAACCTTTCTCTCTCTCTCTCTATCTATCCTTTCCAACGACCGCATTGTGTGTAGACATGTTAAGGGTATACATAACCCCTTGAGTGCGCGCAAAATTATAAAAAAAAAATTAAAAATCTAAAGTTTTTAAGTGAGTGAGCCTGATTCCACGAATTATATTGGCCGTTGTCTAATAAATGAAATGAATTCACATTACAGAGAGTACAGGAACCAATAATGCACATTATAGAGGACACATATTCGATTTACATTAGCGAGGTAGCACTCTATAACAAATTCTCTTAGATATTGCAATTTTACAAACAGCTGGAAGATAACTTTCTTTTCGATGAAGTATATAGCTTCCAAAAGCTTATGGTCATATAATGGAGAACGAATTATTGGTAGTTAGATATATGGTCATGTCTACGAAGGCCAAACAAATATCTCAGCATATCATTAAATGCGACAAGTAACATTCGTTAGTATGTCAAATCACAGCGCGTGAGGTTTGTGCTAATTTTGTAGCTACGGGAGTAATACTAGACACCAGTCAGAGTCATAAATCCCCTAACGTCAAATTAGTGATATAAGGAACATTATTTGTATCAAATTATATCTTGGCAATGACTAACGTCTTGTATTGTTGTGGATTAATAGAGAGCTCATGGTTCAGTGACCATGGTTCTGTGATTTTAGCTTAAAAGTTGAACGTACAATATGTGATCATGACTTTTTTACACTTATTAGGCTCTTAGTCCTACAAAATAGGTGAAAAAAATGTGTTAAAAACTTACAAATCCGAAATTGGTTGCATTATTTGCTATACATACTAGTCATTAGCGTAGTTATAGCACAATTAACAAAAAGTACAGTAATGGAAATAAGTTGCGCTCGATTTCTCCAGCCATATTCTCATTAACTGCCAACCCATTACTTTTCATGACCTTGGAAAGCATAGTCAATCACAACGTTATGAGAAATAACTTATCTTCTTGATGACCGTCAGTATGGTTTCAGGCAACAGCGTTCCACGAGATATTTCGAAACATTGCAAATACCCTTTCCTTTCTCTTCATCACTGGGTTTCTAATTTAAATATCTTGATCTAGGTGGTGAAGGATATTTAAAAAAAAAACATATTAAACTAAGATTATCTTCCAGGCTCATGTGTACTATTATAAAATTCGAAATGATTTTCATGAATTTACGTTACATTTGATCACAAATTTTGCATTTTTGTTGGATCTATGGGAATTGATCTCCCCGATTAAATTATACATATGCATATTCTTATAATGTATTCTATAAACAATATCCTCTACCAGGCTGATGGCCTGCAGAAATAAATCTCCATATAATGCACGGACACATTTGAGTAAATCATAGGAAGATATTCATTGATGTACAATATATACTGAATAAAAATTCGTTCTAATATTAAACTTCGAAGTAAAACAAATTCTTTGATTGGGAGACTATGGCCAACATTAACTCTCGTACTTCTATTAATTAGATAATTTCTTCTAAGGCTGATAGAAATATCACTAAACCCTAAATTGCGTGAAGTCTTTGAGAAATCGAGCAAATACAAGACAGGAGCCATATTGAAGTCTTATATCATCAAGGAATTTAACCATAACTATTGAACAACTTTGGTTCGCTTGGGAACCAGATTGAATTGGGAGCATTAAACTACTTCAATCGCAATACCAAGAAAGATATTGCAAAGATGTTTCTCTAAAACTTTTGACATTCATGGCAAGATAATTATTGGGTGAACCAAGGTTGTGTGTTCTTTGCTACAGGTATAATCTTAGCCAATTTCCAACTTGTTACGTAAGAACTTAAGATGTGAGGAAGATCGTTTTAATAAGACGCTTAGATACTCCAACAAATTTTGTTGAAATATTTCAAAAGCAATACGCGGATCATAAGTACGAAATACACAATAAATCGTTGTACCGATATCGGTCCAACTGTTGTATGCAGCACACACATTATACAATCTGTGTGTGATTTACGTACGAGTCCTTTTATTTAGTCATTTTACACATACACGCCATACAACTTCCGTACAATCTGTGCATACGACAGCGGTTGTACACTCAAGAGCATGCGACCATACAATATCGGTTGTGTAGAAACACACGATACAATTATTGTATACAACACCAAATCTGTCCAGTCGTTGGTACAACGATTGTATCGTGTAGATGAATTGACTAAAAAATTATAGAGAACGAAATGCTAAGATTTTTAGGTAAAACGAATTACTTTAACGATTTTCAATCTGGCTTTAGGAAGGGTAGGTGTACCGAAGATGCAATAGCAGTTTTTTTGAGCAACATATATACCGCACTTGATAAACGTTTAAAATCAGTAGGCCTGTTCCTTGATTTAACCAAAGCCTTTGATCTAGTTAATCATGAAATCTTGCTTCGAAAACTGAATGCGGCGGGTTTTAGAGGTGGTATTTCTCAATGGTTTGAATCTTACTTGTCTAACCGTAAACAATACGTCAGAGTGAATGAGGTCCTTAGTAAGGAAACATTAAGTCCAAATATTGGGGTTTTCCAGGGTTCGGTTCTCGGGCCAATTCTATTCCTTATGTATGTTAACTCATTATCGAAGTTACCCCTCAACGGAATATTAGTCGCTTATGCTGACGATCTTGCTCTGTCATACGCCGCTGAGTCATATGAAACGATAGAACAACGAATGAAAGAGGACATTTATTTGCTCAACATTTGGTTCAATTATCACCAAATGGTCTTAAGTAAAAAATCCAAGGGCTTGTGTTTCTCCCTAACTAACTCGCATAAAATTAAAGGCATATGGTGGCATCATGTCTCTTGTGACAATGCCTGCCTATATCCAGAAAGCTGCTTTGAACTAGAATTCGTCGATGAATTTAAATATCTGGGAGTAGTAATTGATAATAACTTAAATTGGAAAACGCATATTAGGTCCTTAAAAAGAGTGTTGTACATTGCTATCAATAAAATATACTACATGCGTAAGCTAGTCCCTCAAAAGCTCTTATTGACAATATATTACGCGTTAATTCAGTCACGACTGGAGTATGGTGTTGCGTGTTGGGGTAGTACCTATGTAAGTAACTTGCAATCCATTATAACAGCGCAAAAGAAAATAGTTCGACTGATATTAAATAAACAAAGATGTGAAGCCTCATTGCCTCTATTTCAATCCAAGAAAATACTGCCTTTCAGATATTTGAATGTTTATAAGACCCTTAAAGTTTTCTTTATCAGAAGTGGAAACCTTCATTTCAGAAGGGTTGAAACATATTCGTTACGGAATATAAGCAAGGTGGAAGTTCCAACTGTAAGAACAGAGCACAGTAGACGATTTCTCAATCCGATTGCCCCTTTTATTTTCAATAAGCTGGCTCCTGCACTACGTGATATACTATCGCAGACAAATAAATTTCTCAGAGACCTAAGGATATGGCTAATCTCCAGATCAGAGGTGGAATCACTTCTTCAAGTACTAATATAGCTGACACTGTACCCCACATTTCCTCATACGCCCCTTTTATTTTCAATAAGATGCCTCCTGCACTACGTGATATACTATCGCAGACAAATAAATTTCTCAGAGACCTAAGGATATGGCTAATCTCCAGATCAGAGGTGGAATCACTTCTTCAAGTACTAATATAGCTGACACTGTACCCCACATTTCCTCATACGTTTTGTTATGTTTTCGTTTTGCCATTTTGCTCAATTTTGCTAATTTTTATTGTATCCATAATTATTATCATCTATCACTGCACATGCAAATTTCACGAACACATACATAAATCTATATACACTCACGTTAAATATTTTACACGCGCTTTTATTCTCTTGCTGTTTTACTTATCCCTTTCGGCTCTTACAGTATTTTATCTTAGCTATCAGTGAATATAATGAACGCTTGATACTGGTCAATCTTTCCGACCACAAGGCGTCATTGTACCATTTTCCAATCTTACGTGATTATATACCCACTTTTTGCTATTTTTTTTTTTTAATATAATTGCTTATATACTTATGTACAATATTACTTAGAATTAAGAATAATTGCTAATATGAAATGAAAATGGAGTTAATCAATAAATAAATAAACTAATAAATAAACTAAACTTATGCATAAAGAACTTGCTATCCACAAAACTGGAGAGGAAAGCTAAGATTATCAGGATTAGACATTTTCTTTGAAATATTATTTTTACCAACTCTAACGCTCTCTTGCTTTTATTTGTCTTGATTTGTACTCTTTTACTGACTATAAAATTTCGGCTGGATTAACCACCTATTACGAAAATGTATTTGTCAAGAAGAATCGACGGGGTCCTTAGCCTCAAGCTCTAATTTTCTCTCTTATATGTATGTATTAATGCCATTAAGACCCATAGATGTGAACATCATCATATTAAAATCAGAAGGTACTGAACTTTATTGCCTATACAGACGGTGCATGGCTTGCAGAATACTTCTTCCTACTATCAATGAGTTCCTACAAAAAGCACTGAATGAGCACAATAAATAGGAATTTTAAAGTAGACTGTATCTAAACCCGACATAAATGGCTACAAACGCCTGGATCACACAAATGCGACGACATCGGCATTTCATTGGCCTCAGTAACCGAGCGATCCAAAATCGGGAGACCTGCCGATATTTTCTGAGGTCAAATATGTGAACCCCACAGGCGGATCAGTAGAAATGCGCTGAAGTGGGAGGGTTATTATCCCTTGTTTTCGGATCATAACCTCGCCGAAATAGGAAGAAGAATATCTAAGCCCGACAAAGAAATAAAAAATTTTCTCCACGACCATGAAATCGAATCCGTACTTTGCTTCATTAACATTAAGTGACAAGCTCCTTTATCTATTGAATAATGTAAAATATCAGAGCTATACTATCGATATTAAGCTGAAGTGGAATATAAATTCAAAAGATAGAGTCATAACAATGTTTACTTACATATAAGGGCTTAGATCGCTGCCTTTCACCTTCGTCGATTTCAAGTTTCCAATTCTGCAGACCAATTCTTCTGGCATCTTCACTTGGTCATTTAATGGAAGTTTGGACTTCCTTGTCGTCTCGAAACTGGTGACTATAATTCAGATACCCTCTTGACAAGAGCATTGTTCTACATTCGCTTGATGTGAAAATGTAATCCCCGTTTCTTGGCTTTTGGATAACACTTACGAGTATATCTTGATACAGTTCATTCATCCTACTTGCATACGTGCCTTGTTCCGGCAAATTATCGGTCTCTCGAGAGCGTTTAATATCTTCTCTGCCCTGCTACTTATCGTCTTTGCTACTTGTCGTCATATAATATGGTAACCTTAACTTTCTGTTTACTCCGAGGGTATATGAACTTCTTACCTATTTTGTCCTAGGCCGTAGTCCGATACTGTTTTGTTTGCCGATAACACTAGCCCGTTTCGCTTGATTTTCTATACTTGTTCGTATAACAATACCAATCTATATTATGTATGCAGTAAGCAAACTATTACGATAGTCGCACTGTAATCAAATATATTTTTGCACATTCTCTTTTATCTTATACAGAACTCTATCAAAATTAGATTCTCCAGCAAAATCGGCGGTTCAACAACAACAACAAATACGTTCTATAAAACAACACTCTCTCTATAAAACTCGCTCTATAAAAATATGTGATAATGAAACAACTTTGAATCCAAAGCCCATAGTATGACATTACATTTGCCTCCAGCTGGTATAATACTCTGAAGCCACCTTAGCGCGAAAGAGAGAACAAGCCTTTTTTTTACGAAAGAGACTGAGGCAATCATATACTTCGTGCGCGAACTTTTGAAGGGGAAATAAGCTTTTAGCTTCAGGAAGATGTGGCATGAAGTGCATTTTATTGTTTTTTTTTTTCCGCTTTCGCATCTTTCTTACATTTTTGCATTCTTCTGGCTGTTGTGTATGCACTCACACCTATTAGGACTTTCCATTGGACATGTTCATCCTGCTAGTGTTATATTTTTAGTGCATTATAACAAACCAACAAAATAATAAAACGCAAAATTTTACTGCACAATCCAAATTTATATGTGGTATCAATTGCTTCATTAAAAATCTATGAAGAATATATACAATTTTCTATCTCCTGAGGGATACGTGTAGAATTCCTAAATGGAGTTTTCGCAAGTGTCTCGCCCAATGTCACCTAGTGATGTGTCAACTCGAGTTCATAAACCGGTTCAAACCGAGTTACAGCCAAACCGAGTTAAACCGAGTTACATTTATATCAAACCGAGTTTGCGAAACGGAATCAACAAACCGAATAATTAAATGCCAAAACTACATTGAACATTGATAAGTAAACGCAATGCACTAACACATGAATGTACCCGTATATAAAGTCGAGTTGGAAAGCAGTCTATTGTTTTTATACAAACCGAGTTTCACTGCCCGATTCCATACCTATTTGGAATTTGGTTTCGGTTCGGTTTCTTATGAGACGGTGGCACCTAAACTACGTCCTCCTGTTTTCTGTCATTGTTGGTTTTTTTTTCACATAGTTGTGTTAGTTTTTTTTTGTGTATGCGCTGTTTTCCTGTGTGTTGCATCGAACCAACGTCAATTGAGCGTATACATACCGAGTCTAACCGAGTTGCAAACTGATTCAATATATATTTTGAATTCGTATTCGGTTCCGTTTTAGTTCCTTATGTGACGGTGGCATAATTTTGTTATAAACCGAGTTAGCCAACCCGGCTTCCAACTTGGTTTACTTAAATTCCAACTCGGGTTAACTCGGTTTGAGAAATTTTCGGTTTGGTACATCACTAATGCCAGCCTTACTCGGCCTTAATAGTTAAGAATATAATTCTCTATGTTTTGTTAAAAGTTCTGGTAACGTGGATGCTTTTTGAGAAAGAACTGCTAGAAGTCAAAACGTTTTTTTTTTTTCAGTAAATAGACACTCTAAAACCTTGTCTTATACAACCTTTGGGAGATTATATGTCGTATTGTATTTTTTTATTTTTTTTGTTTACTTAACCCTATTCATTTTGATGATTGCAGACTATCTACTTCATCTACAGGTACAATAGATCTCCTTGTTTGCAGTGCCTACACGCCATTTGGGCGTGGCCACACATCTGTTTAAAAAGAAAAAATCTACTTCATCTATCGTCTGAATCTTGTCGTAGGTAGTGTGATATTGTTTACAAATTTAAGAGTTGCGGAATATAAAGATAGATTAGTGCACTTTTGAGGATCGATAGACCAATGATCTGATTTACTTGTAGTTGTGTAACTTAGAAATACAAGTGCGATAGGTAATTCTACATGTTTGTTTGCTGCCCTAAGCCGATCTGCAGCAAAAACTCTCACTTGCAGTTGTGAGGGGAGGGCTTTCCTGATCGGTAACTTTAAGAAGGTGGATTGGTTATAGATAGAAGATACATACGATTGAAAGAGCTTTATTGTAGTTCTATAAAGAGATTAACGAAGATGTGCACTCTATACCAATGGGTTACTCATAATCGCCGATGTAATTCGGTATTCTATAAATAGGGTTGGACACATCTAATTGATCGTTTGTACAATCATTTTGTCTTAGTTTTTCAGAGGCTAAGAGTGAGTCTTATTGTCCATCCCATTGTCATTGGATAATCGAAGCAAAATTTCCCTGAATCAGACTACTTGCTATTACGGTTAGTGTGTCGGATTACTACGCATGAGGTTCCAAGTTCGAATCCCAGAAAACACCAAAAGGTTTTTTCACGGTCCCACCTCTCGCGAGCGTCTGACAAACATCCGACAGTATTGTTGTCACGAAAAAGCTTCTCAAATCGCCGTTCGGAGTCGGCATTAAAATGTAGGTCCCTTCCATTCGTGTGAAAAATATAACGCACACAACATGAGTGGTTGCGAGAAGCTAGGCCCTGGCACTTTAAAGAGCTGTTGCCCCAAATATTTGTTTGTTTTTGTATTTGTTTGCTATTACGGTTTACCAGTCAAATAGTTTTCGTTCGCCAGAATCAGTGATTTGTGCAAATGAACAGCACAATTGTTACTAGTTCGTCAATCATGACAGCACACAGCGAATAATTCACAAAACATAGTAATTAGAGCGCTATTTACGACTTGTGAATTATAATAGGACCCTATGAGCAGTACTATACTGCTCTTTTGGAAGCTTTCAGTTCGTTAATCGTACACAAAGTGTACGACTTGTCATTTCTTACAAAACAATTGTTAAAATCCAATCTTAAGCCCATAGTGTGAGCCTTAGCCAGTATTTTTTATGGAAAGCAATATATACTTGTATTATAATCCTCTTCTCTACTTTCAGCCCAATTGCTATGCAAAGGTGATAACAATCGAATCTGAGAAGAAGATCGTCATCTATTCAAAGCAACCCATTGGTGTGAACGAAGAGATCACTTACGATTACAAGTTTCCACTGGAGGATGAGAAAATTCCCTGCCTGTGTGGGGCACAAGGATGTCGGGGGACACTCAACTAATCTGGACATAAACACAGAAATGGATTTTATTTTATTAACAATTTTTTTTTTTATTTAGTTTCGTTTCTCTCTAGAATAAGTTACGTTTATGATGCACTCTCATTTGCCCACAATTTCTGGTTGTCCTTTTGCATTCGTTTCCTTTTTACCCCTTCCTCGTTCCACATACACATAGCATCTAGATGTTAATAGTTTATATGCGTAAGATTCCTTTTTTTTATATATATATATGATATTTATATTAGACAATTTGTTTTAGTGTTTAACTTTATTTTTAAAAAGAAAAAGATAAAAAAAAAAAACAAAATAGAGCTTGAAACACGTGAAATGTATAATTTACAATAATTATAGATTAATTTGTAAATGTCAATGGAGTAATATTAATTTTTTATTTTTTTTTTTTTTTTGTTTTTCCAACAAATTGTATGAACTTGGTCCTTTCTTTATTATTCGAGAGAAATTCGACACATTTTCTCAAATTTTTTTTTATCACACCTACCGCCTAAGCAATCAAAGATTTAAGAAAAGAATTAAATGTAAATAAATGTACAAAAACAAAAGAAAAGAAAACAAAAAACGAGGAAAAGTGTGTTAATTGTAACTGGAGGCTTCAAACTATCTCGATCGCACTTTATTAGTAGACATTTATTAACTGTAAATACGTAGATATTACGTTTAAGTGTTTTGAACTCGTACTTTAATAAGAAAATAAATAAATAAAAAAAAAACAGATTACAACTACTTCGTAAATACCAATAAAATTGTTTATTGTTATTTTTTATTAAAAGCAAATAAATGTGCATTTAATAATGGTTAACGTTATATCACACTGGCTGCTAGGACTTTTGCTTGTATGGTTATGATCAGGGTTAGGATTTTGTTGACATAAAAAAGTAAAAAAAGGCAAAACAAAACACTTAAAAAGGCAAAAAAAGGCATTTATTAAAAAATAAGAAAAGGAAAGTAAATGCACATTTAGTTATAGCACATTGTACTACCAAGAGCTTTTTGAAATTTCTGGTAGTAATCTTCTCCGGTTCTTTCTTAGAAGCGCCTTTAGACAGCTAAATGACCTTTCTACTTCAGCTGAAACGAGTGGAGCCCATTTAAAGCTTTCAACATTATTAACATCAATATTTTGTGGAAGTTTGGAATCCAAGTCGCCGTTCATTACAGAATTTATCTGCTCAATAGTTTTATGTCCCGTATTTGCATTGAAAACGGCAGTAAACTTCTTCAGGACTTCCTTTGCAATCGGGCCTTTTGCTTTTTTCAAGTTTTGCTGAATGTTCTTTAAAACCGGCAACACTTAGCCAATTGATGTTCCTTGATCAGAATAATGCTAGTTAAAATTATAAGTACAGACGGTGAAAAATACCTGTTTTTTAAGTCTTCGAAAATTCCTTTTTCTTGGTCAACTAAAAACCTAAAATTGACTTTGATGTACGCCAGCTGCGCTTGTGCTGCTTCATCTTCAATCAATTCCATTGCAAACACAACACAGCTTGCATCGTCTTCAAGAACGCTGACAATTTTTTTAATCCGAGCAAAATAATCCGCATATTATGTATTGCATACAAACAAGAAATATGTAATAGAGTTATACACAGTAACGTCTGCGGTCACATACAAGTACAAACCGTCTGTGGTCATGTACATATTTCCATGTTGACTCTCCCCACAGACTAGACGTTTTAAATTTTAACGCGTCTAGGAATTTAGGTATGCGTATTACGTAGTGTGAGTAAGAAGCATGTTTGCACAGATATACATGCATGCAAACGCGCATTTTCTACAATTTTTTTTAGCGAACAAACTTTGAGAAAAAAGGCAAAAAAGGCAGAAAAAGGCAACAACGGCAAAAAAAGGCAATAATGACATAAAAAGGCAAAAAAGGCAAAATAAAATACATATATTTGGAATCAGGAGGACATGAAACGTGTTTGTCTAAAGTCGATACTATCTTCCGATTAAGCAAAAAAAAGAGGCAAAGTTAGCAAAATCCTATCCCTGGTTATGATAATTGGAACAATAAGTAGAGGTAGATTATCAAAGGCCCCCATTGCGATTGTCGATCAGCAATTTTTTGTTTAATTCTCCAATCATGAATAAAATAGTTCCCAATGGTCATACATTTGGGGCAATCATATATCTTTCGGCCGAAAGCCGTCCGGTGAATGAGTCGAAGAATGTCCCATCCTTTTAATCTGCGAAGCGGGCCACCCAAGTGCTGTTAAGATATGGGAGCCTACTAGGCAAGAAACACTTACCATTAGCGAAGCGTGAGCGGAGATTTTCTGTGAATTCGGGTATTTCGTAATGGTGGGAACCAACTTCACAAAATTTCTTTCAGTACACTTCATAAAAGTGCATTTATTTCCCACTTGAGTTGAAGTTATTTCCCTGTACCGCTAAAATTTTGATGGCCAGTGAGTTATTGGAAAGAGAGCAATTTACTCCCATGGTTTTTTGAACAGGATGACTTTTCGAAACCAAGGTATTTGTGTGGATTTGGAGCCCAAGATGACATTTGAGATGAAAATGTTGACGACGGTGACATCTCTATAGCCGAATTTGAAGAGAATTCGCCAGAAGATATGGGGGCTCAAAATGTATGCATTGTTTGCCAAGATTTGACGCCAAACATTCTTTTTATGCCATGCAGACATCGTAAGCTATGCTCTGCCTGCAATTTATAATTGCAGTCACAGTCAATCGCGTCCATTCGTAAATTTCCTCTATTGTAGAAGCGAAATAAAAGAGTCTATTCTTGTATTCACATAAAAAAAAACCTTCCAATCGACATATCCAGGGAAGCAAAATATCTAGGGGTTATCACCCCTATTATGGTTAGCGAATCGAACATTCGACTCAAGTCGAACCTCCCGGTGAATTACTTCTGTCGCCTTATACTCTTCACAGATGAGATTTAATTGTTTTTTCCTTTGTCAGAACTTATTCTTTATTCGAATGAAAATGCTTGCTAACAGCAATACCACGACAGAAGCAATTCGCTGAGAGTTCGACTTGAGTCGAACGTTCGGTTCGCTAACCATAATAGGGGTGTACACTTGGCAAAACGCTCACCTGGAACTTACACCTGAACAAGGTTACCGAGAAAGCGACAAGACCAATGCTTATGTGCCAGCACCTACACGGTAAGACTTGAGGACTAAAACCCATACAAAAAAAACATACTGGACCTACAGGACCGTAATCAAACCCATGGTCACTTATGCATCGTTGGCTTGGTGGCCAAAAACTTTGCAGGCCAAAACTCAGGGAGGGTTGAGTAAAGCTATCATCTAGCCTGCCTGGGTATTACAGGGGCAATGAAAATATGCCCCACGGTAGCAATGGGAGCAATGGTTAGCCTCACACCACTACGCCTTGCAGTACAAAAAGAAGCTATACTGAGCGCTCTTCGGCTGTCCAAGATCTTGGACCTTAAAATCGGAAACTTTATTGGCCATCTGAATATTCTAGAGTACATTCAAAATGACCCTATTCTTAAAATCCTAGATACCATGCTCAAAAATTAAAGAACATTTAGATTCAACTCTCGATGTCGCGCTGGATCCTCCTGCATTGACCACATAAACACCTTACGGATCATTATCGAGCAATGCGTTGAGTATAGGTCTCCGCTACATTTAATGTTTATCGACTTCGAGAAAGCCTTCGACAGATTGAATCGAGATGCTATCTGGTTGGCCTTGCGCAGGAGAGGCATCCCAGAAAAACTTATAGCTATTATCAAGGCTACATACGAGGGCGGTAAGTGTCACGTCGTGCACAATGGTAAGGTGTCGGAGGATTTTGAAGTCCAAAGTGGAGTACGTCAAGGGTGCATACTGTCACCACTATTGTTTTTGGTGGTTATCAGCGATGTACTCCGTGCAGCATTGACGGAAGGCAACTATGGAATTCGTTGGACTATGACATCTTACCTTAAACACCTAGATTACGCTGACGATGTTTGTCATCTGATGGCCCAAAATCTAGAAGCTGAGGCAAACAAAGTGGGGCTAAAAGTAAACACAGCCAAAACAAAAGCCCTGAGCACTTCTTCTAACAACCGCGCTCAACTTAACATTGCCGGACAGGAAGTCGAGAAAGTTGATAACTTTCTTTATTTAGGAAGTGTGGTCTCGGCTAATCGCGGTGGCACCGAACTGGATGTGTGCAGCAGAATCGGGAAGGCTAAAGCTGCGTTCGGAATGCTATCTAAAATCTGGAGAAGCAATGTTATCAGCTTAAGAACCAAGCTGCGACTGTTCCGCTCCAACGTAGAATCAGTGCTGCTTTATGGGTGCAGTACTTGGAAGGTGGACACCATTAACACACGGAAGCTGCAAGTCTTTGTGAACAAATGCTTAAAAATCATCTTGAGGAGTTTTTGGCCGAACCGCATCTCTAACGAACAGCTTTATCTGAGAACGGGCCAAGAACCTATAAGTATTACTATACGAAGAAGAAAGTGGCAATGGATTGGACACACCCTACGGCGCGAAGACAACTTCATTGCGAAATACGCCATGCAGTGGAATCCGCTCAGCCAGGCAGGCAGAATAGCGGGACGCCCTAGGCAAACGTGGCGCAGAACAGTTGAGGAGGAATCGAGCTCTTTAGGAATGAGTTGGAGGCAGCTCAAACGCGTTGCAGAACTTCGAACACGATGGCGCGCAGGCGTGGTTGACGCCCTATGCCCCCCGAGGGGTTAAAGGATCTAAGTAAGTAAGTATGCTCAAGAAATATTGGTTCTCCAGAAAATTCAATGTGGTCATAGGTGACCGCCACACATGGAGGAGTGAAGAGCTTGTAGTCTTACCAAACTCTCAAGCTTGGTACACAGATGGTTCCAATTTGTTAAATGGTAGCACTGGCGCCGGGGTTTATGGACCCATGTTCCATTGTGTAGCAGCGCTTGAGAAATCAACAGTCTTTCAGGGGTTCGAATTCTGTGTACGAGAATGCCTGTAAAGAAGAGTCGAGGTCAGCCGTATTTATATCTTTTCGGACAGCCAGAAAGTACTTAGGCTCTGAAATCCTATTCGGTAGGGTCCAAACTTGTATGAGACAGTCTCAATCTAGTCGGTCCTGAACCCTGTTTTGGAGTTAAACGGAGTAGCAAAAAGCTCAAAATAAAACAATATGGAACTGATTGCCATGCAGAGTACTGGGCTAAATTCAAGGGCCTAAGACAAGCAAGAAGGTCATTGGTCATTGCCCACTCAGGTACCATCTGCACAAAATAGGAGTAGCAGATATAGACGTATGCCGGCTATGTGGAGAGCAAAAAGAGAAGGCAGAACGTATTCCTTGTGAATGCCCCGTGGTGGCAAGAAAAAGACTTCCACTTTAAGCGGGCTTTACTGAGCCCCTGAGACATTTGGAACATTGAGCCTGGACCTTGTTGAGGTGCATCAAGACCCTTAACTACGCTCTCGGCTAAACACGGGGCTTGTTGTGGTGTATTTCTTGACGTCTCACAAGCTTTCGATAAGGTTTGGCACGAAGGCTTGGAATATAAATTGCAACGACTACTGCCACGGCAACTCTTTTTAATCTTACGATCGTACCTCACCGAGAGACTCTTTCGTGTTGAGCACGGAACCGATTACTCTGACTTCAAGGAGATTGCAGCCGGAGTCCCGCAAGGAAGTGTCCTTGGCCCACTTCTATATGTACTCTACACGCGTGACATCCCGCAAGAAAGAAACTGTGTCGTCGCCACGTTTGCAGACGATACGGCGATATTGACAACGGGAGATACCATTGAAGCAGCAACCGGAAAGCTTCAACATGCTATTAATAAAGTCCACGCTTGGACGAATTCTTGGCGTATTGTGCTGAACGAAAGCAAATCTACTCACGTCAACTTTACGTACAAAAAAGTGGATAGATTGCCTGTATATCTAAACTCGGCTCAAATACCGTACGCAAACGAAGCAAAATATCTAGGAATGACTCTAGATGTCAAGCTCAAATGGAAATCGCACGTGAAAAAGAAACGCGACGAACTTCAAAACAAATACCGACAAATGTACTGGCTACTCGGAAAACATTCGAAGTTGAGCCTACATAACAAACTGCTTATCTATAAGCAAGTGCTAAAGCCAGTGTGGACGTATGGTATACAACTATGGGGTTGTACCAAGAAAAGCAATAGAAACATCATACAAACTTTCGAAAATAAAGTTCTTAGAACGATCGTTAACGCACCGTGGTATGTATGTAACGAAGATATTCATCGGGATCTGGGAATTCCCAGCGTCGTCGAAGAGATAACAAAATTTGCGCGTAAACACAAAGATCGTGTTCACGGCCATTGTAACCGTACTATCACTCAACTACTTGAAGCGAACAATTCAATTCGTCGTCTTCAAAGGACAAAACCTTTTGACCTCGCGTCATAGCATATGAAGGTCGTGAAAAAGGCAGGAACTTTCATTGGAATTTAACCTGTCTAAAGTGCTACATTTATTTTTAATCACATACGATCATCTTTTTTTAGAATAACGATTCTCGTTAGCGAAAATAAAACTGCTGGATAAGCACTGGCTTAGTTGTAGTATTAATTTTGAAGAGAGGTGTTTTTTTAGTGAGTAAAAATCTCACACTACCATAAGCACGCGCGGTCGGGCCTTATGGTGTCTTTGGAAGATTTTTCACCTGCTCTCGGCAAAAAAAAAAAAAAAAAAAACACGGGGCTAGCACAATAGATCTTATAGGTCGCTGTGCGTACAAGGTATGGTATAGTATTTACATAAGCTTTTTCTAAAATTAAAAATTCAACAAAAACATAAAAACTCCCAGAAAACTATTTTGGGGACTTATTTCATCTTCGGTTTTGGGGCTTTATTTCATAGTGAAGTAATCCCCCAATTTGGGAAGTTATTTCATCTTCCGTTTGGGGAGTTATTTCCCGAAAAACCCCCAAGCTGAAAAGAAGGCTCTTCAACGCACTTGTGGGTCCAGCAGACACATACAGTTTACAATGTTGCTATTTTTTGTACATAAAGTATGAGATGACGATGTTTCGCAAAGCTTGATCTAATAAGAAGTTCTAAGATCGGAGGAAGCCTTCACGTCAAAGAAACCATCTCACGAAAAATAGATTCCGGCTGGTATTGCCATGTTCAAAGAAGAGATAATATGAACCTCGTCGAAGAGGCAATATCAATGAATGTTCTACTCTTATTGCGGAAAATAGGTAGTCCTAAAAACACGCATGGATCACACAAACGCAACACCAGTGATCAAAAATCGGTGGGCTATCGATATTTTCTGAGGTCAAACAAGCGAATCCCACGGACGGATCAGTAGAAATGCACTGAAGTGGGAGGGTTAAGATCGCTTGAATTTAGATCATAACGTCGCCGGGAACAACAAGGAATAGTGTTGGCGAAAGCAGTCAACCTTGGGCAACATCAGTATTGATTGCAGCGTATTGTTAGGAATTTGAATGTTATGAATCCAGTTAAGAGCATACCAAATTCATTCAAGGGCGTTCGACATAATTAACGATATTGGGTCCAATTCTTCAACTCGTATACGACAGTCGAATCCGACCATTGTCGCATTTAGTTATTACTTAAGTCGTATTTTACGAACAAAAAATACGACTTTGTCATACTTAAATGCGACCATGGTCGAATACGACTGTCGTATACAAGTTGAAGAATTGGGCCCATTGCTTCAGATTCGCCGAATCTGCAGGCTGTGGTTCCAGCATTCAGTAAGACCGTTGAACGTCCTTACGGTATTAAATGAAAACTTCCAAATTCGTACACTAAAATGGTTTATTTTGGATTCGCTTATACATGATGCCTTAAGTACTACTTGTTCTTGAAAGTGATTTGCATGTCGAGCTGCGCCTGGGCGATGTCCTCGAGGGCGATTTGGATTTTCTCCAGCAGTAGTTCGCCCTTGTGGACGATTTCTTCGAGTCGCTCCGAAGCCTCCTGGTTCTCGACTTCCAGCCGCTTCAAACTCTGGTTCTGCAGCTCAGTGGAGTTGTCCTCATTGGGTAGCGACTCGATAAGGGTGTCAATGTCTTTGGCGCAGCGGGATATTAGCTGAGCAAACAACTGGGCAAAGTCTTCTTGTTGTTGGTTTTGAACGGGGGTTTGGTTCCCGGTTCGGTCGAAGTTCGGGAACTTACTGGGGAACGAGGTTTGCTGGATGATTCCGATCGCGTTGCAGAAATGCTCCGCTTGCTGGGGGAAGAATCAATTATTAGCGGGTAGAGGGGCGCGGGGAGGGCGGATACAGCGTTACCTGATTCACCGTGTCTTGCAGCTGAGTTAACCTGTCTGCCATTTCTGGAGATGTTGGCGAGTATGAATTAATGTGGAAAGAAATTTTGAAGAATGTTGATGAAGACCGATGTGAAATAAACAAAAACTACCAATGACAGTTGTGTGTATCGACCGCTGTCAGATGCGAGGTAGCGTATGGAATTAAGTGAGGCGGTACATGGGCGAAAAAGAGGTTTAGTGATTAAAAGGGTATTAAATTCAGTACTATTTATGAAAATGAAATATAATCTGTTTTTTTTTTTCGGAATGAAGAGTTTTTCGTACACTCTTGAGAAATTTTAATTTTGTCTTCGAAAACCGATATGATATTCCGTTTTTTTTTTATTTTTTATTTTTTAAATAATTAGGAAACCCAAATCCCAGAGTACTCAGACTCACTGGTCCAGGCAGGAACCTTTCTTTGGTGCAGTGGTTGGAAAAACTTCGATGTAATTCGTTTTTCCTTTATACTCCAAATACTCCTTTATACTCCGGGTGGCTGGTGAACCTGCACGCATCTATTAACGAGCAAACACACTCATTTCATTTCATTTTCAATGCATTTTATTTGTTCAATCCATCATACCTTAAATGCTAAAAAAAATGCTTAAAACTAGCTTAATTAATTTAACTATCTTATTTTAACTTTCTGACCCCTTGCGGGCGCTCTAAGCTATACTTAACTCGTAACCTACGTCTTTTGACGTAACCTAACTAAATGTATTTACTATAACTTAACTAATGACGATTGAAAACTGAGAAAAATGGTTTTTATAAAAAAAAACTTAGTAAATGACCCGAGCAAACACACATTACCCACTGCACCATTTCCACCCTAAAGATGATAGATATATAGAAGATAGATGACATTCCGGTTAATACTGGTTTTAGATATCCGTATCTTTGAAAATTGACTTTGGTAACCCATATTTCAATAGAAACTAACTTCACGCGGTGCATTTCGGGTATGAAGTACATAAAAAGATGTATTGACGATATTTCCTGATAGATCACGATGCCTTGTTATACAAAAAAAAAGGGGGGATAACATTTAAGTCTACAATCCATAAACCGTGGGGCAGGACATTCCTGCCAAACTTGTCCGTCTATGCAGGATGGCGATGGAGAACGCTCGCTGCTCCATCAAGGTCGGTAATGACCTCACCAAGACCTTTGATGTCAAAAAAGGTTTTAGACAATGTGATACGCTGTCATGTGACTTCTTTAATATTGTACTTGAACGGATTGTGCGGAACTCACAAGTCAACACTAGAGGCACAATCTAGTACAACTCACAACAACTCAACTCAAAGTCTGTACAACTGCTTGCATACGCCGATGATATTGATATTATTAGAAGAACTCTGTTGGCTGTCACCGGTGTGTTTGCAAGCATTGAAGCAGAAGCAGCCAAAATGGGTTTAGCGATAAACCAGAGCAAAACCAAGTATATGCTGTCAACAAGAAGGTACAATCAACACCGACGAATTGGACAGACCGTCACAGTGGGCAGTACCAACTTCGAGGTAGTAAGGGACTTTGTCTACCTTACAAACAAACAAATATTTGGCGCAACAGCTCTTTAAAGTGCCAGGGCCTAGCTTCTCGCAACCACTCATGTTGTGTGCGTTATATTTTTCACACGAATGGAAGGGGCATACAGTTTAATGCCGAATCCGAACGGCGATTTGAGAAGCTTTTTCGTGACAACAATACTCTCGGATGTTTGTCAGACGCTCGCTAGAGGTGGAACCGTGAAAAACCTTTTCGGTATTTTTCTGGGATTCGAACATGGAACCTCATGCGTAGTGATCCGACACACTAACCACTTATGCCACGGCGCGCACTTTGTCTACCTTGTCTCTGCTATTAATTCCGACAATGATAGATATTAATAGAGAATAATTATTGTGAGGTGCAAGTCCACTGCGACCTTTAGCGGATCTATTGTGGCCCTCAAACTGAGGCTCTAGTCGATGATATACTCGGTCAAGAGCACTTCCTCCAGTCCAGCTGCTGCTATGAACCGGAGTATCTTGAGTGGATCCAGCGAAGGTAGATCCAATTCTGATAGGATGTGTGCACCTAAGTGATTTCTTCTTTTGTGGATCAGTGCTTCGCATTCCATAAGAAGGTGTGCTGCTTTCTGAGAAGAACCTGCAGAATCTGCAGTGTCCGTCTCTCTCTATCCCACAAAACGGCTCTGGTCCAAGGAACGGCGTGACTGATCCGTTTCTTGCTAGTTCATCAGCTGCTTTGTTTCCCTCTACTCCTATGTGACCTGGTATCCAGTAGAGAGTTACTTTATTTGCCTCTCCCAGTTTGTTGGTCCTGGTGAAGCATTCCCATACCAGTTTGGATCTGATCTCGCGTGTAGGGGAGAAAATGAGAACACCAATGTCCAACTCGCTTTAAGATCGTTTATGGACTGAGCAAAGTATCTCTCATACACATAATATGCTAAGAACATACATTTTGATAACAGAACTGTTTATTACAGATGTGGAGACATTTCGATTTAATCAGACGATTAGGTGGCCAGACTTTAGCCTAACACACACAGACGGAGTTAAAATACATTAGATACAGTGTGGCTAACAAGTTTGGAATTATTATTAATTTAAAAATTCTTCGACTACACGTGTGAGGTCAGTCCTTTGATAGCAGCTTGGCCGTCTGACAGTATTGCGATGTCCTGCCCCCGATAATTCCTGTCTAGGTTGAATTGCGCGCATCTTTCCATCGCGTGAACTTCCGCTTGAAATATACTGGGGAATATTCCCAGTGATTTTGAGTATCTGGTCCTGGGCCCGTACACCCCCGCCCCAGTGCCTGTAAATGTTTTCGATCCATCCGTGTACCATTTAATTGTAGCTATGTTGTTTGAGTTGGTACTTGTCGGACTCACTGCTCCAATCCTTTTTGTTGCTCAGGCTTGATTCGAACTTTCTTTCAAAACAGTATTTCTTGACCATATTGTCTCTGGGCCAGTCCAGAAGCGGCACCGATTTGGATGGGGTTACTCGCTCTTTATTTGCAATGCATGTTGCTTTCCCGCTTATTCTTAATATGGTCTCCTTGGCGATTCGCTCTACCACTATTTGTAGCGGAGGTATACCTATGATCATCTCTAGTGCTGCTGTGGGACAGGTTTGCATGGCACCTGTTATACATACGCAGGCTAGTCTTTGCACCTTGCTCAGCGATGTCCTTGTCGTAGTTAACCTTGTTCGGTTAACCCATGCCACTGCCCCGTATGTGATGATGGATCTTACTATCATCGTGTACATCCACCTCAGTGTGGCTGGGCTGTAACCCCAGGCCTTCCTGAAATGTTTCTGCACACCATGAGTGCTCTGGTGGCTTTGATTACCACAGCTTCTAAGTGTTCTTTCCAAAGAAGTTTACTGTCTAGTGCTATACATAGGTATTTGACCTGTTTCTGTGGGTCGATCCTTCCAATAGGATAGGTTGCATACGCTTTCGCTGTCTTTTCTTGGTAAAGGGTACCACAGTAGTTTTGGTAGGATTTACTCTAAGTCCTACCGTTTCGCACTATGTGATTCTTAGTCCCCTTTGAATGATTTCGCGTAGCGCTTCTATAAATTTTCCTCTTGCAACAATGACTATATCGTCGGCGTACCCCTGATACTTAATGCCGTCGTCTGTCAATTTGTGCAGTACTTCATGTACTACTAGGCTCCACATCAATGGTGATAATACTCCTCCTTGTGGGCAGCCTCTAGTGGTGCTTAAAGTGATGGTTTTTTGACACACCTCCGTCTCAGCCGTCCTAGTTCTCAGCATCTCACACATCCAATTGCTTATGATGTGATTTACTTCTATTATTTCCAGACCCCTCCTAATTGCTTCAAGGGAGGTGTTGTCGAAGGCTCCTTCTATGTCTAGAAAAGCACATACTGCCGTTTCCTTGTTCTCCAGTGCTTTCTGGACCCAACTTGTCAGCTGGTAGAGCGCGGTTTCGGCGGATCTTCCTGCTCTGTAGGCATGTTGATTGTGGTAGAGAGGTATTCTCTCCAGCACAGTCATCCTTAGGTGATTATGTACGGCCTTTTTTAGCGTTTTTGCATGAATGAGGTCAGGCTAATGGGTCTATAGGATATAGGTGAAGTGGTGTCTCTTTTACCCACTTTCGAGATGAATATGACCTTTGCCATTCTCCAGATTCTTGGAATATGCCCAAGTGCTAAGCTGCTTCTCAGTAGTCCTAGGAGATGTGACATATTGATTTCCTGTCCTTTTTGTTATAGGGCAGGGAATATTCCGTTCGCTCCCGGTGCTTTAAACGGCCCGAAGGTGTTCAGAGCCCAACTTAGCCTTTGTTTCGTGCAGATGTCTCTTGCCTTCGCCCAGTCTTCTCTACTGGGCCTTTTAAATCTTTCGAATACTTCTGTGCTGCTATAGATTGAGCTGCCCGGAAAGTGTGTTTTTAACAGTAGAAGGGCCTCTGCTCTTCATCTTTGGTGTAGCTGCCATCTTGCTTTTCAGTCAGCACGGCGTGCCTGCTTTCTCCTTAGCCAGTACCTTATGTAATCTGGCTGCTACAGGAGTTGACGCTATGTTCTCACAGAATGCTCTAAAGCTATTCCGTTTAGCCTGAATGAATGAATGAATTGAAATGAATAATTTCCAAGCTGTATCTTGTTAATTGCTCGTCTCCGTCACGCTTTGCTTTGTTAAAGAGCTTGCACACCTTTGCTCTTAATTCGCCCAGCGTTTTGTTCCACCATGGAGTGTCATTCGGACCTGTCTTACGACTGATAGTGCAACTGCTTTCAAGTGCCTGTATAATAGCCCTGTTGACCACTTCCACGTTCTTTTCCAGTTCTAGGAAGTGGCTCGCCGTTTTCCTCCCTTTTAAATTTATCAGGTTCCACTCGACTGTTGAGCTAGCTATACCTGACCCAGATTGTTTTGCGGGGGTTCCTGCTGGGAGTAACCTCCTTTTTGAGACCTTCAATGCTGAAAGTGATGATTCTGTGGTCCGACATGGACGGCTCGTCGGAAACTTTCCAATCTGTTATACAGTTACTAATACTCGGCCTGCCGAGTGTGATATTGAGAACCTCCTCCCTCACCCTAGTTACGAAAGTTGGTGCATTACCCACATATAAAATATCTGGTTTTCCTTGTGCAGTGTCTCACTAGCCTTTGAACTTCTTCTGGCGGTATCTCCCCGCCTCCATCAAAGTAGGCTGAAGCAATAACAATGGCGCAGTGGGTACCTCCTATCTTTAAGACGGCCTGGAGTGCTGTTAAGTCCTGCGTCATGTATTCTGAAAGACATAAGCATTTTATGTTTTTACTGATTAGTATGCAGGCCCTGGGGATTCGCAAACGTTCTTGCGATGACGGCCGAAGCTGCCTTCGCGTGGTGTAGGTTGACTTGTGCGATACGAGTGAGAGTTTTGTGCTCCATTTTAAGGGAATGTCGGGGATGGGCAGGTGCCCACCTCCATCTCTTCTTCCTCCTCAGTTAGATAGATTGCTCCTAGATCCTTCATATTGAGGCCTGCGATGTCGACACTTTCGGTATCTTCCTCACTTAGGGGGATCTCCTCAATCGTTGCTGGTGCTGTTGCTGCTATGGTGGCATCAGTTTGATTTGTAGCTCCCACTACTTCTGCTACCGATGTCGGATTGGCCGCGGGTAATGATACCACCGCAGAAATCAAGGACAGAATAATTCTTGCCAATCGCTGTTTCTTTGGGTTAATAAGGCAATTCAACAGTAAAGCTCTATCTCGAACAACTAAGGATTCTTTATATAAGACACTGATCATCCCAATCATGCTTCATGGCGCTGAAACATGGACTTTATTAAGGATGAAGATATCCTTGGTCGCTTCGAGAGAAAAATTCTTCGTAAGATATTCGGTTCCGTTTTCGTTGACGGGGTTTGAAGAAGAAGATTCAACAACTATACGAACTATACGAGCTGTACAGCGACATCGACCTAGTCAAAAAACTGCGTATTGGACGTTTGAGATGGGTAGGATATGCAGATGGGATAGACACCAACGCCCTGGCCCGCAGTCTCTTCGTAGGTGGCCCGCACAAGTTCAAGGGGACCTCGACCAACCAACTAGAGGCAATTAGCTAAAGATCAAGCTAAATGGAGAGGTTTGTTGGTTGAAGCCTAGGTTAACCCCGAACTGTAGCGCCACTTAAATAAGTAAGTAAGTAAGTAATTAGGATAAGTATTAAATGCGCTTTTATGTAGATAATTCCAACGCAAAGAAAAAAGTTATTTATATTCTATTTATAGCAATATGTAAAGAATAATTCAAACTATTCCTGGATTACGAAAATTGATCCTGATAAAAAGAAAGATTTTGTATTGTTGTTGTTCTTCTTCTTCCTTTTATAAGCGAGGTTATGATCCGGTTGTTGTTGAAATGAATTAATACCAATGATTTATATGGATCATTGGCGATAATAAAATCCTACCTCAGAGATTAACCCCTCGTATTTCAGATATGAAGTAATTCCGTCCAGGTGGGCGCCATGGCGTAAGTGGTTAGTGTGTCGGATCACTGCGTGTGAGGTTCCCTGTTCGAATCCCAGAAAACACAAAACAGTTTTTTCACGGTCCCACCTCTCGCGAGCGTCTGACAAACATCCGAGAGTATTGTTGTCTCGAAAAAGCTTCTCAAAATAAATTGCCCTTCGGATACGGCACTATACTGTAGGTCCCTTCCATTCGTGTGAAAAATATAACGCACACAACATGAGTGGTTGCGAGAAGCTAGGCCCTGGCACTTAAAGAGTTGTTGCGCAATATATTTTTTATTTTTTTTTTTTAATTCCGTCTAGCATTTTAGATTGAGCGCCGACGTACATTTTCAAAGGCAACCATGAAGACAATGTGTGTCATCTCATGCAAAATGCACTCCTTGTAGTCTCGAACTGGTGTGCTGGGGACGGCTTATCGATTAACCCCAGCAAGGCAGTCGTTGTACCGTTTACAAGAAGAAGAATGCTGAACATTGGCTCAGTGACTCTAAATGGCATAATCATTCATTTTTCCGATGAGGTTAAATATCTAAGAATTGTCCTGGACACGAAACTTAACTGAAACTCCCATGTTAAGCATAAAATTGCCAAGGCGACTACTGCCATATGGGCCTGTCGTCGTATGTATGGCAAAATGGTCATATTCTGGTTATATATCACGGTTGTAAGACCTTTCCTTACATACGTGTCCGTTATCTGGTGGACGAAAACTAAGGAGGTCACAACCATCAACAAGCTTACTAAACTTCAAAGACTAACTTGCCTCGGTATCACAGGTACTATGCACACTTGTGCCCCAACAGCCATAGAAGCTATAATCGGACTCACTCCGTTACATACATTCATAAAAAAGTGGCAATTCGCAGTGCAGTTAGTCTTCGAAAGCCGGGTGTTAATAGTACATGGGATCATGTGGATCTCATGGATCTATTAACCGACTTTCCCGAGCTAGACATGCTCAGCACGGTTTCCGACTTTACGCCCAATTCACTCTACTTTGGTAGAAGGTTGAAGATTGTGATCCCAAGTCGTGATATATGGAATAATAGCGGGTCGTTGTTTGATCCAAAAGGAATCGTGTGGTGTATCGATGTATTCAGGAGTTGACGCCGGTGTGTATGGAAATCACTTGGAAAGAGTTCCAGTGTTTTCCAGGCCGAGCTTTACACTGTTGAGACTTGTGATAACATTAACTTGCACTCAAGGATCAAAGGTACCTCTATCCACATACTCACAGACAGCCAAGCGGCGCTTAAAGCACTGATCTCCCACTTGATCAGTTCAAACTCAGTTCTAAGCTGCTTCGACAGTTTACAAAACTTGGCCCGATACAAAAGAATTTTTGGGAACGGCAGGAATTGTGTTTGCTTTCCGCCACTTGTAAATATTTACTTAAGTTGAACGCAATTAGCAAGGCGAACCGCGGATGGGAGGATGATACAATGTGCAAAGTATCCAGACAGATCTGGCCTAGGAAACGCTCTAATGGTTTGGTTTTTCTAATGCGATCAGAGATCAGCACCGTTATTGTTGCCCTTAAAAAAAAAATAAATAAATATTTGGCGCAACAGCTCTTTGAGTGCCAGGGCCTAGCTTCTCGCAACCACTCGTGTTGTGTGCGTTATATTTTTCACACGAATGGAAGGGACCTACAGTTTAGTGCCGTATCCGAACGGCGATTTGAGAAGCTTTTTCGTGACAACAATACTCTCGGATGTTTGTCAGACGCTCGCGAGAGGTGGGACCGTGAAAAAACTTTCTGGTGTTTTGTAGGATTCGAACTTGGAACCTCATGCGTAGTGATCCGACACACTAACCACTTACGCCACGGCGCCCACTATTGTTGCCCTTGCAAGCTCAAATTAGATTCAATTAGTCCCTTTGGTAGCCTAGATTTGGATAATTTTTTTTTTTCGGTTGGAGGGTGTATTCAAAAGATATTGAAGGACCGGTCTAAATAGCTATATGGAGTTCTTACTGACTAAAAATCATATCCCCCCTCAAGGGACTGTCGGTAAGCATTTCATCGCGAGTTAGGCTCCAGCGTTATGTGGATGCTTGCATTGCATATCGTCACTCCTGTTGGCGCTGCTTCTACATGATAATTGCCACAGTGTGGCTAATTGCGCCCCAGTCATCCTCCGTACTTATTATCAACATATTAATGTTGTCTGTGGTTAAGTCCCCTCCTAATTTTAAATAGACATTTAGCTGCCCATGCTTTTATTGATCCATACATCCTTCTATGTGTTGGATCACTTTGCGCATCTACCTGTATTTATCAGAGTTATCCCATCTCTGTTCCCATCATAGCATACTTCTTACCCTTGGTGATAAGAGGATTTCCCTTTGTGCTGTCGTTATTGGTGTCATTTTTCTGCTGGTGCGCTGCTTCTCTAGCGTCTCTTTCGCATGAAATGGTACCGGCCTATATTTGGGACCCATAGAGCATTATCGATGTCAAAACTCTTTTTAATAGCAATCTCCTGTATTTTGGCCGGCCAGTGATCCATGCCAGGGAGGCGATTGTCTTTGCTGCCTTTTCAGATGCATGCAGGAGGTGTTGTTTGATGATAGCTTTGTGTTAGCTGTGTTTCTATAATTCAGCTTGGAAACACGGTGTAATCGCCGAATCTTATTCTTATAGTCTCCATGACTCTCCTACTGCTGATGAGCACTTCGGTTTTTTCCTCCGCAAGTTGTAGACCCGTGTATGTCAACCAGTCTTGAACTATTCTGGTAGCTTCCTTGCAGCCATGTTTCAATTCCCCCCGGAGTTTGAATACCACAACATTGCTATGTCTTCAGCAAAGCCAATTATCTTTTGACAAGTTTGGGGCTCTCTCTGTATGAAGGTATAGTGGGTATCTAGGGACTAATAGCCATCCTAACTTGACCAACTCAGTTAATTCTCCAACCCAATCCAAAAGAGGAGATGAACTTGAAAAGGTTAAGTCCATTGTAAAGGTAATCTCTTTTCGATGATAAACAATCACCAGGCTAATGCGTAAAAACTCTCTCCCAAAAAAGCAATCATCTCTGCCCACTACGGAACAGCCAGCAATAAACCTTTCAAGAGCAGAGCAGCCTTGACAATGCAATAAAATACATTTTAAATTTCATTCTTTTGGCCATAAACACCCACTTTCGATGACCTGGCTATTGCTCGTGTGCCATATGATACCCCGAAATGGAAAAGTACCTCTTTCCATACATGGTCATTAGAACAAGTTTCTCTCTGCCAATCCCGTTATGACAATATTTGTTTTTGTAAGCAAAATAATCGTGATGTCAGCAGACTTCAATAACAATTACTATTGGATTGAATCCTACTTTTGAAAGCTTTCTTCGTGCCCCCATTCCACCGCGGGTCCCCTACAAAACCAGGAAAAGTCATGCAAACAGAAAAAAACCGGAAGATGGAAGCATTTGCGGTTAACTGACTTACTAATGGCGGCATCATGCGTCTTGCACTTCCCAGATGCATGCAGGTTGTAAAGAGAACTGCCACCCTACGCTTGGTTACTGATTCTTCCTCTAAAGCCGCGCTTGAGTGGTTCTGGAAAAGAAAATCGCACTCGAGGTGACATTCGACGTTGTCGCCGCTTGTCACAGTCACTGCGGCTGTTACATCCGAGTATGCCTCCATATTACTGAAGCCGTACACTGGTTGGCTGCTGAGCCAAGCAAACTGTGAAATACAAGAAGTATCTTTGTATCTTAAAACTGAAAACCAAGTCGACACTTCGAGTTAGTAGGTTTTGAGCCGTCGTCGCAGTAGGTACGCTTTATGAAGTTGAAGCTGACTCAGTGAGAGAGAGCGAGTGTTCGTTGCCGTTGATAAAGTGAAAGGTGCCAGTGGAAGCCCAAGTGGAGAAAATTTTCAAAAAAAAAAAAAAAAGTTGAGATCGAGTCGTGGTCGTTGTTATCGATTTCGTTTTCATTTGAACCAGCAGAGGTGCGCTGCAGAGGCTTAGTGCGTTCGCGGTTCGCGTAGTACACGACTAAACAGCTTACGTGCGGAGACTGCGGGAATAGGAAATCACTGGGCATTGGGTGCAATACGGTCTTAGCGAATAACACAGCGTACCACACTGCAAATTCAAATTCAACCGCGCTACACCGGGTAACCAGAGATTTCGATTGTTGGCGGCTGCATGTGCGGTGTGTGGTCACGGTGTTGACACAGTTTTCTCACGAACAAATAAAAATAGAAAAAACACCGTAAACTATTTAGGACACTATCTCCATCTAGTGGTCTGTGGTGGCGTAACAGGATTTTGTGAATTGAACATTTCTTTGGATTATGGATTAAAATTGAACGGAAGCAGAGAAGAGTTACAAATGTAAGTATCCTTGAAGCATGTTAATGGATCCTTTGACCTCGATAGCAAGAAGAGAGAGAAGCACATAAAACAGCAAAAGTTTGTGGGAGAAAAAAAAAAGAGTTAAATATAAAAGGGAAACCAGTTCTATTTGATTGAAAGCTCGGGCTATCGATGGTATTGGTTTACAAGTCGAGTTTTTCCCATTTTAAGAAACTCGATGAAATTATGGAGGAAACAAGTTACATTGGTTCAGAGACCTGTTTTTCCTCCACTCAATGCCTTTTTTTGTAGGGCGTTTTTGTTTGTCGTGTTGTTAATGGCTCTGATTTCCTTTTGACTAAACTGAGTCATGTATGACGGTTTAGTCAGAGGGTGAGAAGGTGACAATACGCGACTCATTTAAATATTTATTTGAAATTAATTCTAAGTTAAGGAACGTGAGGTGTTGGACGGGTTTCCGTGTTACGCTGAGAATAGTGAAATTCATGACACGGAACTCAGTAATTTAGGATTTGTTGTTCGATTTGTGTGACGGGATTATTGCTTGTGTTTTGATAGTGTGCTGTTCGCCACTGGATGGATTTGGGAGCAGTTTCAGATGGAAAATTTGATAATTTTTAGGGTCCTTCTTATTTCCCACGACTGAGAAATTGTAGAACGTAGATATCTATGATATTTAAAAGTTATCTGTTAATGATGATGTACTTTAACTGTCCTACCATCATGTCTACTGGCGAAAAAACTTATATTTTTGACGCAAAAGGGGGCCAGAGGGAGGAAGAACCATTTCTTGAAATTTCCAAACATAGGATTCAACATAGTCCCCTCACCCCTGGAACTAATGTCTGCGTACGTCCATGTTCTCATCGAAAACGAATGTGACTCAAGCAATATCTGTGACCAGTGGGCCACTGTGACATATCCAACGTTTTCTAAGAGACTTAGATCACATTTGGAGCCTGCACAAGACTTGTACAACAAACAATTGTATTGCTCCTCCGGGATGGACTTGAAAGCTCTTCGAGTTGGGATTTTAGTGCATGTACGCTTGACGGGTCTTAACAATCTTGGATTTTGGATTTCGTAGTTGAATCTCCTTTTCCAGTCTCCGTTTACACAAATATGTCTATAAATCAGTCGTAGAGCCTTCCTTTAAAAGTAGCCAAGAATGCGTTCATTGGCTTATGTTAAGGTATGTACATGCCTTTGCGCAGTATATCAAGACTAGGATGACAAACGCCTTATATGTATGTATAAAGTCCCCTGGTTGTTCTAGAGAGAGCTTTATCTCTCATGAAATAAATAAAGTCAGACCAATAGATTGTGAAAGCTTATATAAACATACTGCAAAGACATACCACTAGCGTATGATTGATTTGGATGAGATAAGTTGGAAAAGAGAAAAAAAATTCTGTAAATCGTAAAGCAATGACAAAATGTGAAAAAATGAATTCTCCTCAGCTATCTGAAAGTCATCTCTTGAGTTTTCTAAAACCTCATGTCACCTGAGTTGAGAATCCACTACACCAGTTTTTCTCTAACTTTCTTTCCTTTCCAACCTACGTCTCGTGCAATCATGTAATTTCATTCAGGGGCGTAAGTTAATATTAAAAAAAAATAAATGTCGTCTTATCGAAACAGCGATTGATGAAACTGATTCTTCAGCTTAGTACCATTCTTAGAATTTAGTCATTTGTAATTTGTAGTCAATTTTTCTTTTTTACTGTATGGAATCTAGAGTTTGGGCAAATTTATTTATTTATTTATTTGTTTAGCCTGCTGAACAATATCTTTTAATTCACACTTATCTACTCACTTGCAGAGCTTAGAGTAGGATTTTAAATAAGTAAGTTGTCTGGGTAAAATACCACCCTGTAGTCTTTCTCTATCTAAATAATCTACTTTCTAATTTAATAATGGCACATTCGCTATCGGTCCAGACCCGATTGCCTTTTTCTGATTGTTTGGATCACCGTTGCCACATTTACTTAACTTTACTTAACTTCTGACGATGAGAAGTAAACTTTATACCAATAACTCTGGCATTTTGACTTCATTGCTAAAAGCGGTAAGGAGAAAAACCTTTGGTGGTTTAGTCGGAGATCATCTTCATGATATAATAAAGACAACGGCTTTCGGCTAATCAACATTTTAGAGTTCCACAAAACAATGGAAGCCGGTAGAAATGAAGAGAAGAATGTCCTGCAAAGGGTCTCTTAGCCCAAGAAGGTCAAGGATTCTTGCTAGCACAATAATATAAGACAATTTTACAAAAAAAGCAAAGCAACTTGCTGGCTTTATGTTCGGAACGTAAGCTATTTGAAACTGGTTACTGAGAGGTAAGACGTTGGCAATTGTAAATGTGCGTAGGAGCCTCTCCAGCAGCTGCTAATTGAGAGTGATAGAGCAAGAAGAGAATCTTGGTTCAGTCAAAGTAGAAGCAATGAAGAACGAAAGCAATGTCCGATGAGTAGGTATAAGTTCTATAAATCTAGAACGCGATTAGATTGTGCTTTTACCACGTTATGCCAAGTAATGATCATACGCAAACTATAAAAATCATGAGTGTCCGGGTTTTTTCATTTCCTATTCTCAGTAGAAGCTGAACTACCAAGCAGTAGACATAATAGAAAATGGCGTCCTTTTTTTAAAGTCGTATCGTCTTCGATATATTATCTCAGTAATAGTGTATACATATGCCACCAATAGCAAATGAGTACATGGGTGAATACTACAGTGTAGTTATATTCACGACATGATCTGCTCACTAAGTATTCAAAAGTCACAATCTGATCACGGCCTTGCTAAGTGTAAACCCTAACACATTGTTTGTCGATTTAAACCTTTCATGAAGGCACCACAAACGTACGAATTCAGACAGATCTTGGAAAAAATCAAGGAGGTTTAAAACCTTGCGCTCCATAGTAGGGCTCATTGGTGCTGTCTGTTTCTTAAAGTTAACAAACAAAAAAAAATTATAATTTTGAGATTAATCTAATATTTGAGATTGATCTCACTTTCGTATTCATAAAATTTTAAAATAAATCACAATATCTGAAATCAAACTCCTGTATGAGATATAATATAATATACAAAGTTCCCCTCATAGACCTTCCTACGATAAATGGCACCAGTCTAACCTTTAATGAAAATGCAAAATACTTGGGTCTTATTTTGGACAGAAAACTAAACTGGAAAGCCAATCTACTAAAACGCGTAAGGAAAGCTAGTGTAGCTTACTTACTTACTTAGGTGGCGCTACAGTTCGGGGTGAACCTGGGCCTCAACCAACAAGCCTGTCCATTTAGCTCGGTCTTTGGCCAATTGCGCACTCCAAGTTGGTCGAGGTCCCCTTGAATTTGTGCGCACCACTTACGGCGAGTACGTCCTTTACTGCGTCGTCCCTCGGGGTTAGATCCAAAGAGACTGCGGGCCAGAGCGCTGGTGTCCATCCGATCTGCATATCCTAGCCATCTCAGACGTCCAATACGCAGTTTTTTGACTAGGTCGATGTCACTGTACAGCTAGTATAGTTCGTAATTGAATCTTCTCCTCCAAAGTTGGTCGAGGTCCCTTTGAACTTGTGCGCGCCACCTACGGCGATGATTCCCTCTACTGCGTCGTCCCTCCGGGTTAGATTCGAAGACTCTGCGGGCCGGAGCGTTGGTGTCCATTCGCTCTACATGTCCTAGCCATCTCAGACGTCCAATACGCAATTTTTTGACTAGTTCGATGTCACTGTACAGCTAGTATAGTTCGTAATTGAATCTTCTCCTCCAAAACCCGTCAACGCAAACGGGACCGAAAATCTTACGAAGTATTTTTCTCTCGACGCGACCAAGAATATCTTCATCCTCTTTTAATAAAGTCCATGTTTCAGCGCCATAAAGCAGGACTGGGATGATCAAGGTCTTATATAGAGTCTTCTTAGTTGTTCGAGAAAGGGCTTTACTGTTGAATTGCCTTATAAGCCCAAAAAAACAGCGATTGGCAAGAGTTATTCTTCGATTGATTTCTGCACTGAATTTATTTGCTGAATTTATAGCAGAGCCAAGGTAGACAAAGTCACTTACTACCTCGAAGTTATAGCTGCCCACTGTTACGTTCTGTCCAATTCGTCGGTGTTGGCTTTCCCTTCTTGTTGACAGCATATACTTGGTTTTGCCCTCGTTTATCGCTAAATCCATTTTGGCCGCTTCCGCCTCAATGCTTGCAAACGCACTGGTGACAGCCCGCTGAACTCTTCCGATAATGTCTATATCGTCGGCGTATGCAAGCAGTTGTACAGACTTGTAATAGATTGTGCCTCCGGTGTTGGCTTGTGAGTTCCGCACAATCCGTTCAAGTACAATATTAAAGAAGTCACATGACAGCGCGTCACCCTGCCTAAAACCTTTTTTGACATCAAAGGTCTCGGTGAGGTTATTACCGACCTTGATGGGGCAGCGGGCGTTCTCCATCGTCAGCCTGCACAGACGGACAAGTTTGGCAGGGATGTCAAAACTAGACATGGCTCTATACAGCTCTTCTCTATAGATGCTGTCATAGGCGGCCTTGAAATCGATAAAGAGGTGGTGAGTATCGATTTAGAATTCTTGGGTTTTCTCCAGGATCTGCCGAAGTGTGAAGATTTGATCGATGGTGGACTTTCCTGGACTGAAACCGCACTGATAGGGTCCAATCAGGCTGTTGATAAAAGGTTTCACGCGTTCACACAATATCACAGAAAAGATCTTGTATGCGATGTTGAGGAGACCGATGTCTCTATAATTGGCGCAGTTGAGGGGGTCTCCTTTTTTGTAGATAGGGCAAACGATGCTGCGATTCCATTCATCAGGCATACACTCGTCTGACCAACTCCTAAAGATGAGTTTGTGTATGCTTTGTACCAATTCATCCCCAGCTGCCTTGAAAAGTTCGGCCGGTAAGCCGTCAGGCTCAGCAGTCTTGTTGGATTTTAGCTTGGATATTGCTATCCTCACTTCGTTTTGGGCAGGTGGACGGAAATTTTGACTATCATCGTCTATGTTGAATGGTTCATTCTGCCTGACAGCGGGATGTCGATCTTCGTCGCCGGCACCGACTGTGATTCTACTACGAGGTTTCCATTTTCATCTCTACAGGTTTCTGTGTGGGTATTGCTGCTCTGACACGTTCTGTTTACATTTTCGTAAAACTTCCGTACATTGTTCCTGGAGTATAAACTCTCGATATTCTCAAACGCGCGCTTCTCATGCTCTTTCTTCTTCTTTTGGAGAAGCCGATGTTCCTCCTGTCTCTTTTGCTCGTAGAGCTCGTAGGCTTTCTTTGCAGCGCCGCTTTGTATGCCTCTTGTTTTACTGCATGCACTCGCCGACATTCTTCGTCAAACCAGGGGTTTCGCCGTGGTGGGCGAGCGAGACCCAGCACATCAGTCGCTGCATTTCTGATGGCATGTTGGCAGCGTTGCCACTGGTCTTCGGCACTTGATGCTGGCGGCATAGGGGTGATTGAGAGATTTCTGGAACGCGTTCAGCGAAGAGGTAGGCGGTCTCTTACGATTGTAGCTTTTCAACGTTAAATTTTCTTACAGTGATTCTTCTTTGTTGCTCAGATTGGGATATCCGCATTCGTACCTTGGCTACAACAAGGTAATGATCCGCGTCTGTTGGAGCTAATGTAGCTGTCTATTGCTTTATAGATATTTCGGCAAACAGATTGCTGCCAGTGGGGCCATCCGACTAAAAGCCTCATCGCAGTGATCCAGCTATCATATTGGGCACTCCTCGATCCTTGATCTTCTTAATTTCACCCATGAAAATACGGAGTACACCACACCTTAACTTATATTTGACTGAAACTTCCATGCGAGTATCCCTGAACGTGATGAATGGGACAATTCTCCCCCTACAGATGATAGTTCGGTTCACTTCTTTACAGATGGCTATAATACCGAAGGTGTTTTCTCCGAAAAGCTCAACCTGAGCATCTCTTTCACCTCCCAGATCACTGTAGCGTTGGATCACATTGGATCTTTACTGATCTAAACGACAGCCAACCTTCTTCTTCTTCGTATTTCGGCGAGGCTATGATCCGGAAACAAGAGATCATAACCCTCTCACTTCACCGCATTTCTACTGATCCGTCTGTGGTGGCCGTCTATTCGACCTCAGAAAATATCGGCAGGCCTCCCGATTTCCCATCACTTGGTTACTGAGCCCAATCAAATTTTGGTGCCATTGCATTTGTGTGATCTAGGCATTTATAGGCTTACCTCCGCTGCCCGCGATTTCTTTGGAACGTTCATTGATATTGTGACGAAACTCACAGGCGGATCAGTAGAAATACGGTGTAGTGAGAGGGTTATGATCTCTTATTTTCGGATCATAGCCTCGCTGCGCCGTGGCGTAAGTGGTTAGTGTGTCGGATCACTGCGCATGAGGTTCTATGTTCGCTTCCCCAGAAAACAGCAAAAAGTTTTTCACGGTCCCACCTCTTGCGAGCATCTGACAAACATCCGAGAGTATTGTTGTCACGAAAAAGCTTCTCAAATCGCCCTTCGGATACGGCACAAAACTGGTCCCTTCCATTTGTGTGAAAAAATATTAAGGACACAACACTAGTGGTTGCGAGAAGATAGGCCCTGGCACTTGAAGAGCTGTTGCCCCAAATATTTTTATTTTTTAATCTCGCTGAAAAAGAAAGAAGGAGAAAATGAATATTGCCTTTTTAACAACGTTCAAATGATCTTTTCTTTGCACGTGGCGATACCAGCTGAGCCGGTCACGCTCTATTTTTCGTAAGATGGTTTTCTTAACGTGAAGGCTATCACGGATCTTCGAACTTCTTATTCGATCAAGTTTTGTCACTCCTCCTGGCATGCGAAGCATCTTCATCTCAGCTGTCGTTAATTTACTCTCATACTTTTCGTACATCGTCCAACATTGTGAACCGTATGTGAGCGCTGGACGCACAACTGCGGTGTAGAGTATTCCTTTCAACTTAAGGGGAATTTTTCTGTCACAGAAGATAGCGGAGTTTTCCCGCCACTTCATTCACCCTACTCTTACGCGATGATTGATGTCGTCATCACAGGTTGGTTTGATATTGATCATAGATCCCAGATATTTGAACTTTTAGTCAGACAGCCAACCTAACCTAACGTAACCTAACCATTAGATCGATCTTATCCAATTTGAGCATCAAAATACCCTGTTTTTGTTCTGGCGGATACAAAAAATTGCTTTATGTCTTTTAGCTAATTTTGATCCTTAAAATATACACGATCTGACACTACTGATTGCAGCTCATGACAGCTATTGAAGTAAAATTAGGTAATCAGTAAAAATACCCTGAAACGGAGAAAGAAATCAAGATAAAGCTCAGGAAACTTTTAATTTCCCTGCGATCGATTAGTTTGAGCTCGAATTAAAATTTTTGTTTTAACTGAGATCGATCTCAAAGTTTGATCTCCATCGTTGCGCTTGAGATCAAAGTTAGATCTAAGAGTTTGACATAATTCTAATAAATCTGTTCCTATGCCCCAAAATATTTCATTAGAGTGGTTTATCGCCTAAAAATGAATAAAAAATAAAAACATATTAAATTACATCCTCGAAAAGAAATACAATTTCCCTGAAATATAACATTTATAGGTTTCCCTAGCCCCTATGGTTTCATTTGTTAATATACATATGCATTACCAAGAACCTAAACAACATATTATTGTTAAAATTAAATTAATCATCGGTGGCATTTCTAGCTTCTAGGTAATGTATCCTAAGCTACATTGGTGACTCATATTTTTTTCTTGGAAATTCTTTATTCTCTTGAATGCATTCTGTATGCCAACCCGTTTAGTGCTTCATAAAGACTCGATTGCCTTAGTTTGTTCCACTGTGAGTTCAATAGCCTGTTTGTCTAACTGTCGCGTTATCTAACAGGTTGCTATTAACCTGTTTTCAAGTTTATCCCGGTTGATAGCGCAGACAATTTTGGAGATCTATTTGGTAGACTAATAGTTTCCAATTATCCAAATCATAGTTCTTTTGAATCTCATTAATCATCATTTCCAAGTTTTATTTTGCTTTCGGTGACACTGGGACAGGTTCGCCATATTCAATATTATCAATTATTTAAATAAATGCGGTTTTTTGAAGTTTGTTCCGAACTTTTTGTTTGTTTTTCCACTCCCAGCATGTTTTGTCTACGTAGATGCACTGAAATAAATTGTTGCATGCAAGTTAGACGAAAGTGTTTATTTTTTCCTCACGTCTTGTAAGCCCAACTTGAAATGTCATAAAATCGAAAATAAATTTCAAAACAAAATGAGGTAATTACTGTAGTTGGTGGACTATTAACTCGGGTCAGTAGGCTGATTGCCAATATTACCTAATTGTTATTCATGAGCATTGTCGCCGACTTCAACAACGACGTAAAGTAGACAAGCTGTTAATTACAATGGTGAAACCTTGTTAAAGTGAGACCTGAAGCTTCCGCAAGGGCCTTTCCATGAATTGTGTGTACGGACTCTTAAACCGGAATAGGTTTAAAGACCAATGGGCGTAAGCAGTGAAGGATTTACAGTACGGCACACTGGGCATGGGCCCAGGGCACCACCACACAGGGGGCACCACAAGAGAGATAACTGTTTTTTAGATAGAACTATTTCGGTTATTAGGCATCTGATTCAAAATTGTATGTTTCCAGAGGACTTTCCAACTTACTTTGTTTCTTTATGAAAAGAGAATATACTCGTATCTAACAGCAAAAGAGAAAAACTAGGGCACTGTTCACTCTAAAAACCTATGGCATCAAAAATCAAATCCGGCGCTGTATAGAGCCAAACAGGAAACTTCACGCAGGAGCCGTTGCGGTGCAGTTGCTGTGTCGCTGCGGCGCCGTTGCGGTTTCATTTCGATGCTGCTTCTGTGCAGTTGCGGCGCTGCGGCCCAATTGCGGTGCTGCTGCGGTGCAGTTGCGGTGCATCTGCAGCGAGGCTGCGGTGGCGTTGCAGTACCTTTGCGGTGTTGTTGCGGTGCAGTTGCGGTGCTGCTGCGGCGCCATTGCGATTACGGTGCTGCTTCGGTGCAGTTGCGGTGACGCTGCGGTGCGACTGCGGTACAGTTGCGTTGCGGTTGCCGTGCTGCTGCGGTGCAGCTGCGGTGCAGTTGGGGTGCCGTTGCGGTGCAGTTGTGGTGCTGCTGCGGTGCTGCTGCGGTGCGGTTTATGGTGACGCTGCGGTGCGGCTGCGGTGCAGTTGCCGTGCCCACCGGTGCTGCTGCGTTGCAGTTGCGGTAACGATGCGGTGCGGCTGCGGTACGATTGCGTTGCGGCTGAGTGGCAGTTGCAGTGCCTTTGCGGTGCAGTCGCAGTGCCTTTGGGGTGTTGTTGCGGTGCTGCTGGGAGTGCAGTTGCTGTGACGTTGCGGTGCGGCTGCGGTGCGGCCGCGGTGCCGTTGCAGAGCAGTTGCGGTGCATCTGCGGTGCAGTTATGGTGACGCTGCGGTGCAGCTGTGGTGCGCCTGCGGTGTAGTTGCGGTACTGTTAATGTGCTGCTACCGTGCAGTTGTGGTGCCGCTATGGTGCAGGTCCGCTACAATTGCGGTGAAATTGGGCTGCTAAGTGAAAAGTGGGTGTTTGAGGGCATGTGTGTGAACAATTTTGCTTTTAATTCCGCTCTTCGAGTGGGTAAGGTGTTTGATGGAATGTAAGTCATATGATACAATTTCAAATATTTGTCTGGGGCAAAGTAATCGATATATCATACATTATCTGTGTATTCAGGTGGCAATTGAAATTCTAAAATGTATGTATCTATAGATGCCAAGGTACATATTTTACGTACATCCACATTGAGATCCAACTAGCGAAACAGCAACCGTTGACATGTCCACATCCCTAAGACTCCCAAATTGATGCAGTTTTTTCCAAACTGAGATTCTAGCCGTGCACGATACAAGAGAGTATTCGATATATCACAGAAAGATATCTCCATTTACGTTGATAGCCATGTAAACATTAAGACCCTAGAAACCACTAAAAGTTAAGAGCTCATCCAAATTAGTCGGACTATATCGCTCGGAACGGCAGCAGGCAAATTCTTTCGGTACCAGGGCACAATGGCATAAGCGGGATTTAAAAGGTAGATCAGCTGGCCTGAACGAAAACTGGACAAAAACTCTAGATGACCATTTCATACACAAACTCTTAAATAACAAATATAATGCTAAATATAGTTGAAAGCAGATGGGAAGAGGTTGTGGCGACCCGGACTTTGAGAGGGACACCAGCTGCTTTCTATGTCCCTGTCCACCAAGCAAACTTTATCGAAACCTACCTGGCAACCCTTTCTTTGAAGAATAAGATGAACTGGCAGACATACCGATGTCGATGATCATGAATCCGGTTGGACAAGATTGCTATTCGAGACGGCCTGAACCGCGTCAAACACACAAGTCTAAGTATCATATAACTCCATAAAACTTTTTTGCTTCCTCTTGCTTCCGGATGTATACGGGTATCCCTAAGGGCCACCATGTAGCATAATCTGGCAGCTATCCACCTAACATATCAGCGGGCTCACATCTCCGGCGGAGACTGTCTCAGCAGGTACAACATGCATATAATAATCAACAGAGGCATATACCCACTTGCTCGTCTGCTGGTCTGCTGTGGGGACCAACAGCCATGAGCTCGTAAGGGAAGAGATCTGAGATTTCACGACATTAACGTAAACAGCGTCCATCAGCAAGTAAAATATGAATATACCTCAGATCTCTTTTTTACATCAGAGCCAGACAGTTACACAATAAAGGTGGCTGTACCTGTAGGAAATTCAGACCATGCGCTAATATCGACATCAAATCCGCTACCGGCACCAATGGCGGGACAACGAGCGCACCTGCGTCGCTTGACTTAGAATTACGGGTTGTCTGACTGAGAGAAGCTGCGGAATTTGTTCGCATCATTACCATGGGCCGACGCCGTTACTGAGGTGATTGTCCTTGAAATGGAATTGTACATACCCCACTCCACCCAAAAGGTAGCCGCCAGAAAACACGGATTATGAGCGTGCTATTGCAGTTAAGAATAGAGAAAATGGAGAGTGACGCTCCAATCAATCAGAGCAAAGAAGATTGACCTTCGTAAGGCTTTTGAAAGCGCTGTTCAACTAGAGACTTGAACTGGGGGAATTGTCGTGAGAAAGAACAAAGCGGGTCAACAGACATATACAAAAGAAAGAACACAAGTTCGCCGAGATCATCAAGGAAAGGAGTCCCTAGATGGAGCAGTCTTTTTGGGACAGGGCCAGACATGTGCATGGGAAGTAAAGAATGGTTTCCTGATCCTCGTCGTCAAAAAGGAGGCCCAACCTTTTAGCATGTTGCTCCATCAGACTGTGTCCAGTGAACACACCGATAACGTAGCTGATCCGGAACTATATTTCTGATCCAGCCTAAACCAGGGGCCTATAACACAACATGACAAGTTGACAAATTAATTCTGTAACAGAACGCAAACCTTTACACTTGTCAAAAGAATTAATTTCCCTTGACGTGTCGGCATTCTTTGACAAGTGGTTAACAAGTGAAAATGACAAAAATCACGGCGGCGAAAAATGCTATTTTAAGTAAAATAAGAGAGGAACAGATATCTTTATTGGTGTTTTCAGTGATGTCTTAATAAAAGAAAATAAATGTAAAAAAATGGAAGTAAATACACAGCCTGGCAAAAAGCCTAAATATTGTCACCCAAAATAAGAATTATCTATTTACGTACTTTGGCAAAAAAGCACATTTTTAATTAAATATTATTTTATTTCTATATTTGTATATTGCTTTTCCAAAGATGTTACATAAAAATGCACTTGTCGGCTTTTGACAATACTCAAATCACCTGTCCTCATTGAACCACAGTTCTATAAGTATTTCTTGACACTTGACGTGTTCTGTTACAGAACGAGGGAAATTATATGATTTCCCACTTGTCATTTTTCATCTTAACAATTATCGACGTGTTCACGAACTTGTCGGTTTGTGTTACACAATTTTGTACAAGTCGTCGAAATTCGCTTGTTCTACAAGTACTTGTCGCGTTGTGTTACAGGTCCCAAATCTGCCTCGAAATATGGCATGTTGAGCCATTTTCTTATCTGTGGTTGGTTGGTGCTAATATAGTCCTGTCTTAGTAAATGTTTGTAAGAACCGAAGGACATACCCAGAATCATATACCCTGTCTGGCGAGCTCGTCGACCTTGCCTTTTTGAGCTGCTCCGTCATCTTCTTGAGAGACAATAGGAAGTTTAAGGTGACGTTTGAAGTGAAAGAACACGATTCCATGGACTTGACTTCCGCTCGTAGCAAAATTACAGGCATTTCTGGTGTTAGGGCCCAACCGAGTGGCGAAATTACTGCAAAATGCAATGCAAGGCTCTCCGCAACGCCATCAGGGTTTAGTAATTATGTCATCGGTGAGCAGTGATGGATTTATAGTAAGGCATCGGCCTAGGGCATCACCACGCAGGGTGCACCAAAGAAGAGATTACATTTTTCTCTAGTTAGAACCACATAAGTATTTCGGTTACTACACTTCTGATTAAAAATGATATGTTTGCACAGGACTTTTCTCCTTATTTTGTTTCTTTATGAATAAATTATTCCATCTATCTTTGGAGGTGAATATATGTATCTAGCAACAAAAAGAGAAAGAACTAGGAAACTGTTCAATATAGAAACCTAGGGCGCCAAAAAGTTAAATCCCTCGCTGGGCATACATGATAAGGCAATTGATTGTAATTTACGGATACGTATAAATACAGGGTGCATTATATTTCTATAAAAAAAAACATTAGAAAGTTAAGTACGTAGATACGTTCGAAAATCAATTCGGCCAAATTTTGTAAAATTGTAATTAAAATAGTGTAACTTCTTTTAGATCTAGACTAGAAATATCTAGAAAATATAATATTATGTTAAATTCTAACGGGAGAATTATTTTCGGTTTTTGTTACCGTATAAAATTACTTCACGTTGGTTTGAAGGCTGACTGCATGATAAGTACTAGAATCGTGGTGAAAGACAAAGCAAAGTTTATGTTATTGGGCTATAAAAAAGTACGTGTAAGAAATTTGGTTGAAGTTACTGCACTGAAATACAGTAGAGCCTCGAATAGATAAACACATTAAAACCATGGTCCATTTTTCTTTTCGAAATATTTTTTCTTTTAATGGAGACTCAGCACTCCCTGGATGTTATAAGTTGACTTTTCTTTTTGATTCCCACAATTGTAGATTTTGATTTTGAAGACGTGCTGTTGTTAATTTCTTTCAAAACTTCACACTCTTCTTTTAAATTTAAAAATTCAACTCGTCCTTTTACTGGAGGCATCTTGCATTGTACATGAATTCACTTCACGAACAAGCAAAAACAGTTTAGAAAAGTACCATTCTTCTTCAAACTGGAGCTAATATGCTTTGAAAACAACACAGCTAAGCAAAAATCGTTCATCTTTTCAAGTATTTAGATTTTTCCCGTTGATCTCTTAAAAGGCTGTATTGATACACATCTTCATCTTTTCGAGCAGTTCATCTTTTTAAGAAGTCAATCTTTCTGAGATTCTACTGCATTTTAGTTGTGCTTATCTCTTCTGATCACGGATGGTCATTTGTAAAAGAAGCCGAGGTGGCTCGTAACCACATATATTCTTACTTATTTAATCGCTTTTTTTTTAAGTATTTTCTTGTATGTAATGTGTACGTATGCTTATCATTTTAATTGGACATCATCTTTCTATCACCTATCCCTCATCTTAGCCGGCTAGCGTTTCTTATTTGTTTATACCCTATCCCATAGGATATATTAAGTTTGATACATAGTTTGTAACATAGAGAAGTAATGAAAATAGACCCCATTAGTTTATAAATTACTTAAGTGGCGCTACAGTCCAGGGTGAATCTGAGCCTCAACCAACAAACCTCTCTAGCCAGCCTAGTTACGAGCCAGCTGCCTTCAGTTGCGCACGTCAAGTTGGTTGAGGTCTCCCAGTCCATGACTCTGCGCCATTCAGCAGGATTGGGATGGTTAGTGTCTTATATAGCATTACCTTAGTATTATAGTTCGATATAAAGCTTTGTTACGATATCTTGAAAATTAAAAAAAAAAATTGTAGGCCTGTGGGTCATATACATATGCATATGGTCAACTGTAAATCGAAAGCGTGGCATCTTCATTTTAGGATTTGAGTTCTCTTTTTACCACCAGTTTGCAATGCTCCGTTAGAAAGCCCCTTGTAATGCGTAAGTTATTCTTTCTTAAACTAATGCATGTTTCGAATCTTCTTCTGTTGTAGTTCCCTAACAGTTGCTTAGCCTGTCTCATACCTTCATTATTATTTTAAGTTTTGGTCCTATGTTGTCTCTCTGATTTACTGAATTCATCCTTATGCGACCGAAAAGCTCATGTCATATAAAGGGTTCTATTCCTCCTTGTCTTGCGAAGCAGCCTGCTGCTAAATTACCCTCTATTTCAACGTGCCCTGGTATCCAGCAAAGTGTCACATTATTTTTCTTACTCAGTTCGTTAAGTTTGTGTAGACATTCCCACTCAAGTTTAGACTTGACGACATGGACGTTAAGTATCTTGATGGCTGCTTGCGACTATATCGCAATTTTTTTTATATATTTTCTGTCGAGATTGATTAGGATAGATCAATCTATGGCGTATATTTCAGCCTAAAAGATGCTGGTACTCTTGCATATGGATGAGGAGTATTTTGATCGTTCATCAGCTCTCGACTGATCTACGTACCACTTTGTCGCGTAGTTGCCTAGTGTATAGATTGTGGATTCATTACTCGTTCTTCTTCTTTTTTAGCTTTGCAAAGAAATTCTTTTCAAAATTAAATTTTCTAATGCTAGTGACATATTTCGCTTTCAATTGGCTACAAACACGGCCCTAAGACTACTATAAGCGTGACTACCGCCCACAATAGTTGCCTTTAACATAGCACTTAAGTATCAGTTACCGGACAGAGATACATGGAAGCATAAAAATGTCCTACACAATGATTCAATATCAATCTTTACGGATGTCTCTGAAACAAATGAGTAAGTTGGTGTAGACATCTTCCCAGCGGACCTTGATCTACACTTTTCTTTAACCTAAAGCGTCATTGTTGTGTTTTCCAGGTCGAAGTCAGTGCCATTCAACAGGCTGTCATTTGGTGTTCAATATTCTCGTTGTTTAGTCAGTAAAATCTTACTTACTTAGATGGCGCTACAGTCCGGGGTGGATCTGGGGCTCAACCAACAAACCTCTCCAGTCAGCACGGTTACGAGCCAGCTGCCTACAGTTGCGCACGCCAAGCTGGTTGAGGTCCCCCTTCACTTGTTTGCGCCACCTACCACGAGGTCGTCCTCTACTGCGCCGTCCGTCCGGGGTGGATTCGAAGACTTTCTTAGCGGGAAGGTTGGGTTCCATCCGCTCTAAATGACCCAGCCTTCTTAGTCGCTGTATGTGAACTCTTCTGGCTAAGTCGATGTCCTTGTACAGGCCGTATAGTTCGGCATTGTACCTTCTCCTCCACTCACCGTCTATGCAGACGGGACCAAAAATCGCTCGAAGAACCTTTCTCTCGAAATAACCAGGGGCATCCTCATCCGGTTTTGTCAAAGCCCATGCCTCAGCGCCATACAGCAGGACTGGGATGATTAATGTCTTATAAAGAGTAACCTTAGTAGTTCGAGATAGGGCTTTGCTACTCAATTGCCGTTTTAGCCCATAGAAACAACGATTGGCAAGAGTAATTCTCCGTGTGATCTCTCCACTGATGTCATTTGCGGAGCTGACCATAGAGCCTAGGTAGACAAAATCCTTTACTACCTCAAAATTATATCTGTCTATTGTGGCGTTCTGTCCAAGACGCCGATGTTGGGTGTCCTTTTTTGTAGACAGCATATATTTTGTTTTGCTTTCATTGACCTCTAAACCCATCTTTGCTGCCTCGATCTCAATACTCGTAAATGCCCCATTGACTGTCCGCTGAGTTCTTCCGATTATGTCAATGTCATCGGCATAAGCGAGTAGTTGTACAGACTTGAAGAAGATTATACCTCCGGGGTTGGCTTGTGAGTTTCGTACAATTCTCTCAAGTACTATGTTAAAGAGATCGCATGATAGCGCGTCACCTTGTCTAAGACCTTTCCTGACATCGAACGGTTCGGTGATGTTCTTACCGACTTTGATGGAGCAGCGAGAGTTCTCCATCGTCATTCTGCACAAACGGACGAGCTTGGCAGGGATGCTAAGACTAGACATTGCTCTGTATAACTCGTCTCTATACACGCTATACAACTTTGAAATCGATGAAGAGGTGGTGCGTATCGATTTTATATTCATGGGTTTTTTCCAAGATCTGCCATAGTGTGAATATTTGGTCAATGGTGGACTTTCCAGGCCTGAAACTGCACTGATAAGGACCTATCAGGTTGTTGACGATCGGTTTTAGGCGTTCACATAATACGGCAGACAGGATCTTATATGCAATGTTGAGGAGACTTATACCTCTGTAATTGGCGCAGTTCAGAGGGTCTCGTTTCTTCAGGATCGGGCAAACGATGTTGAGGTTCCATTCATTGGGCATACTTTCGTCCGACCAGATTTTACAGATGAGCTGGTGCATGCTCTTTACCAACTCATCTCCTCCTGCCTTGAAAAGCTCAGCGGCAAGGCCGTCGGCTCCAGCAGCTTTGTTGGATTTAAGTTTAGATATCGCTATCCTCACTTCATTCTGATCGGGTTGACGGGAATTTTGACTGCCATCGTCACTGTTGAATGGCTCATTCTGCCTGACAGCGGAATATTGGTCATCATCCCTGTTTACCAGTCTGCAGAAGTGTTCCTTCCATATCCTCAGCACCGACTGCGATTCTACTACTATGTTACCATTTTCGTCCCTGCAGTCTTCTGTTCTGGCTTTGAAGCCCTGGCATGTTCTTTTTACCCTCTGGTAAAATTTTCGAACATTATTCCTGCAATAAAGTTTCTCAATCTCCTCGATCGAGCGCTTCTCATGCTCCTTTTTCTTCTTTCTGAGAAGTCGATGTTCCTCTTTTCTCCTGCGCTTGTAGAGCTCGTATACAGCTCTAGTCCTTCTATGCAGCGCCGCTTTGTACGCCTCTTGTTTTGCTGCATGTGTTTGCCGGCATTCCTCATCAAACCAGGGGTTTCGTTGTGGTGGCCGAGAGAAACCCAGTACATCAGAGGCGGCATCTCTGATGGCTTTTTGGCAACGCTGCCACTGGTCTTTCGCATTTGCTGCTGGCGGCATATGACTTAGATTGAGATTAGAAGAAACACGATCGGCAAAGGTTTTGGCGGTCTCTTGCGATTGTAGCTTTTCGACGTCAAATTTCCTCACAGTATTTCGTTGATTTCGCTCCGTTGTGGATATTCGCATCCGTACCTTGGCTACAACTAGGTAGTGATCCGAGTCCACGTTGGCTCCTCGGAAAGTCCGGACACCCAGAATACTGGAAGAGTGCCTTGCGTCAATCGCAATGTGATCGATTTGGTTGACAGTTTTTCGATCAAAGGAGAGCCATGTTCCTTTGTGAATGTCGAGACGTGGGAACCGCGTACTAGCTACGACAAAGTTTCGCCCCACTGCAAAGTCGATTAGCCTGAGTCCGTTGTCGGATGTGTTGTCGTGCAGGCTGTGCTTTCCGACCACGCTACTAAAGACGTCCTCTCTTCCTAGCTTTGCGTTAAAATCACATAGGATAATTTTAACGTCGTGGTTAGGGCATTGCTCATACGTCTTGTCCAAGAGCTAGTAGAAGTCGTCCTTTGTCGCGTCGTCCTTCTCCTCATGAGGGGCGTGAACGCATATTAGGCTAATGTTGGCAAATTTAGCCTTGATACGGATAGTCATAAGGCGCTCGTTCACATGCCGGAAACTTAAGACTTCTTGCCTAAGTCTGCCTCCAATAACAAATCCGCACTCGAATAGACGCTGTCCTTGTTGTCTGTAGCAGTCGCCGTAGTAGATGTCGCAGTTTTTCATCTTCCTTTTGCACGGCCCATCCCATCGCACTTCTTGGATGGCGGTAATGTCGGCTTTAAAACACTCTAGGGCCTCCGCAAGTTGTTCGGCTGCACGTGGTTTGTAGAGGGACCTAACATTCCATGTGCAGCCACGAAGATCGTTATCCTTTTTACGTTTGCATGGGTCGTCAACAGTAAGATCATCCGTATCCGAAGCTGTTGGTTGCTTCGTAATCAAAGGTTTTTTACGTGGTAGGGAAGTTAACCCGACGGCACAACACCCAACCTGGTGGGCCAGATCCTTTTTTTTTTTGTACCCCTAGGACAAGAGGCCGGATACACCGATGTCAGTAACCCACTTCGGGGATATGAGCGCTGCCGTTGGCCCATTAAGGGTTCATCCGCCACCATCTCTTTTTCAATACCCTGACGTAGTATTGAAAATCCTTACAGACCTCAGCTCCAAATATGTTGAAGTAGCTCCGGTAAGGTATCCGCTGGTCTGTAGACGTCACCGTTGATTCCATCGGGAGAATTCATCCGCCGCACGTCCTCCTTCTGAGGACCTCTTGTTAGACTTCTGAGACGCATATTTCAGCCAATCAGGGCAACAAGAGATGCCTCGTCCGGTTAGACATATGCGCGCTGAAGTTCACCCAGATGTGCTTACGCAGGTCTGAGTGTTCAGCTGCACATATATCGTCAGACTCAGCATACGCTCATCGTTAGTTCACTATCAGATAGCTATCCAGCCGGCACCGCGAGGAGGTGATGATGCGATTTTGCCCACATTTTGTCAGTAAAATCTAGGACAGTGCAAAACGGCTGTTCATCTCTTAACGAGGTAGCCAAGCAGTTTTGCGTCATTCGTGCTGACCATTGTGATATTCCAGGAAATTTTGCAGCTGATTAACTAGCTAGACAAGGCTTATTCGATATAAATAACCGGGACTTAAATAATGTCAATTCACCAATGACAAGAACCTAACTCACACCGATGCAGTGAATAAACTAGACATAACATAGGTGGATGCATTTAAACTACTACTTCCTTGGCTGACTCTAGATCTCAGTAGAATTAAAGTCCTGCCGTGACACCTGCATATTAAAATATTCATCATTATCACACTGTGTCCTCGGCAGAAATGCTCAGAGATTGGGTGACCAATGACTTTTGCAATAGCTGGAGAGATCTTTGCAGATGTCCTTCCCCTGTCCTTATAAAAAAGATTAGTCTTGGAGTCTAGATGATTACTTTTTCAACTATAAACGATCTGAGCACAATATGCGCTGCTAAAATAAATGGCTTTATCAAAAGAAGTAGATAGTTCCAGGAGTAGATAGCGATCGAAATCCCTTCTCTATAGTAGTATCACACATAGATTTGTGGTGGCCTAAGTACATCTAATCGAGAACCTGTTTCTATCGATCTATTTAATGCTATCGTCGCTGGGGATTGCTAAAGGGCGATGTATGATATCTCCCTTGGATAAGACAAATTCGCTAGCAATTGCCGTTGCAGCTTTATTTTTCCTTCACATTGTACTCTCAAGTCAGCTTTCCATCGAGAGTTCAGTCTGTTGCGTTGCTTTGTGGGGAAAGAGCTTTGCCCTCTATTGTCGGTAGCCTAAAGTCTGATATAGAACCCTTGGTTGTAAATAGGACCTGGTAGGCATAAGCTCGATTAACTCATAGAATCAAGAACTTAATTCTTTCACAGTCCTTTTTTAGATATTGCTGATAGTAGGGAAACATTTTCTTTAAGTCATTAGGGTCGTATCCAGTGCTTGTTCAACAGATCTTACTCATTACCGGTGATAAATGAGTTGATGGTTGAAAGGCAGCTTCCTATATAACCTTCAATAAATTCACTTTTTAAATGTTTGATACAATCCTATTTATCGGAGAGAGAAAGAGGATAGTAATAAATTCTTGTCGTTAATTTTCTACTTACCTGTACATCTATGTATAGAATCGCTTTTCTTGTTCTACAGGATTGCTTGACACACTTTCACTTTCGGAAGCATTTCTGTTTTATTTGGAAACCTATTTCATATTCCAAGTGGCCTTTGGTACAAATTTGTTTTTAATTCTCAAACCCGTCTTAGATATTAACACAATTAGCATACCAATACCCTTAATAGATAGTCGGTATCACATATGTAAGACAATTGCACAACCATGACGAATTAGAACTTCTTTGTTTACATTTTTATTAGCTTGAATTAAAATTCGATTTCTTTCAGTGTACCTGTTTGACCGGAAGACTCACTGACTATTGCCCCTAAATCAACCGCAAGTCCATGCGTCACTCTCAGACTTCTAAGAATTCCCAGTCCAGCTCTCAGACTTCACTCTCGATTATCTCCAAATTGTTTAATTGTTTTCCTATTCTCTAGGTCTTAGCTAGCTTCTTTTTTTTTTCTTATAATAAATTTGTTTATTATATAAGTAGCGCGTGCATACATTAGATAAACAATTTCACCTTTCTCTTTGTTTTTATTCCGCTAAAATCAGCGCGCGCTTTGCATGTAAATTAGCATGGACGCGACGTACAACTTGCACCTTTGTTGAGGCTGGCGGCAGCGCAAGCCAAAGGAAAAAAAATAAAAATTCATCAACTTAAAACGCTTCCTATTTTCTAATCTATGCAATTTTGTACCATTTACGTAATCCAAGCTGTTTTACATTCCGCCTTAGAGGCCGCCAATCGAATGCAGTAAATCCGTAGTGATTTCGATTTGTTTACAAAGGTGCGGGAAGTAGTCGCAAATAATTGGCCCGGTTAGGACCAGGTAAGCAGCACAGTAGACAGAGAAAAAGTTTGAAATTGGTTCCACAGCACGACATGACACGAGCTGTGCACAGAGTCTACAGAGATATCCATCGTGGTGCAATGACTCATGATTGCGCAGTTAATTCGTTTCTTTATGATTTTTGTTATAAATAATTTTAATTGAGTTGTTAAGTACATGTGTAGCTAACTAGGTACCTACTCTTGGTCAGTGGTCATCGATTTGAGATACTTTTTAGTTTCGATAATATTCGAAAAATGAAAGTGTGATCGAGGGATTTAACTTTCGTTTTCGACTTTTACTGGCAAATTAAAATGACAATAAAAAAAAAAAAAAAACAGAGAGACAGAAAAAAATAAACTTCTTTAGATATTATGTAAGAGGGTTAGCACGTTAAAAATGAGCGCCTCGGAGCGCTCTTGAAATTCCCCCGCTGGCTCGAAAGTGACCGGCAGAAGGCTCATTAAGTGGTGAGATTTTTTCAGTTTCACTGGAGTTTCGATGTGTGACTGACCGACTTAATGAATTAGATCGTTTTAAAATCAGAAATACTTACCTGCTCCAACATTAGCAGATTTTATCGCAACACAATGCAAATACATAATATCTCTCACATTCATTTTGTGGGTTAAGGCATGGGAAAGTGTACAAAAATCCCACAGCCGGATACAGTATAAGCGAAAAGTAATATGCTGATTTATTTAGAGTCGATAAAACATGCAACTTAAGAGGTTTAACTAATTTTGCCATTAACTTGGGGAACTGCCACTCTTTTTTAGTCAATGATAAGGAAAGTCCGATTAATCCTGCAGATATCGCGCACTTAAAGAAAGTTACAATTAAAACTGCACATGCACGAGTTCATTAAGTCTTTTATTTGTTCAGAAAACAAAGTTACGTTAGATAAGGTTAAGTGGAAACCCTTTAAATCAGAGGGCGTATTTAGACTATCTTTGTGTTTATAGTAGTTATACATTCTTAAAATCCAATCGTGGGTTAATTGGTGTAGGATCGAATGGCCTGTTTTTAAAGTAAATGTACACCTAGAGCTCAATCAAGTTCATAATCTGCAAAGATCCCCAGAACTAACTGCAGAATCTGCTAAAGTCACATAAGAAGCGTCGAAGCCACTTGTCAACAGTATTTGCAGGGTCCCTAAGTTTACCGAAGAGATAAGTACAATATACCTATGCACTTCTAAGTGAAATTGCCTGGAAGAGATTGTAGTAGTGAAGAAAAGGTTAAGAATTATTTCTTTTATTTATTTATTTATTTATTTATTTCAACAGTAATGTGCCAAAGAGATTCCTCTCGTAGGTGGCTATATACAATGTGTTTTGAATTAAGAATATATTTAACATAATTTAGTTACAAGCAACAAAATAGTAAAATTACAATTAGAAAACATGCAACAATATTTGCGAGAAACGCATTTTAGTACGAGCAAAAAAAATAAAAAATTATATGGACAAAAAAAAAAAATAGAGAAAAAGAGACACAAGATAAAGCATTAACATTTAAATCAACAACATCAGTGAAAATATGACTAAAAGTTACTTTAAGATGAGACAAAAGAAATACAATTAATAATTTATTAGAAATTTATTCATTAAGTGACTTTTGAACTTCTTTGCTGCAGCAGCAGTTTTTCTTCTTGTGAAACACCATTATAAGCCTTAAGCGATCGGTACAGGATAGATGACGTTCCATACTTGGAGGTCTTTGGCGGTGCGATGTGTATATTATCTCTGCTGCGTATGTTGTAGGTGTGGATGTCTCTTCAATGCTTCAGTTCTATTGTTGAATGAGATGTCGCTGTCATAGTATTGTGGATATCGCATAGTAAATATAGCCGCGCAGTATCTCGAACCAATAGAATCCCAAGATCCTTGTGCATTTGTTGAGTTCTCGAAAGCCAGTTGTAGTGGAATAAATTTTTTAGTGGTTTTGCACAAGCTGCAGATTATGAGCCTCAAACAGCGGCAACCCCATGCATTGATGCCATAAATAAGATGGCTATAAAAGAACAAAAAGTATAATGTTTTTTTTGTTTCATATGGGAGACAATCTGCTATTCTTCTAAAGATGCCGGCTATAGACGACAATTTTTTAGTTGTTTTACTTATATGTCTGTTGGCCATGGTACAAAGATCAGCCTGCATTGCCATCACAGGTGCTCTACGCACAACACCTACGGCTGCACTCGAGATCTTCCTGTATCTCTTACCATTAGACCTACAAATCAAATTTCAAGCGGGTAACAGCGCGCTTCGGCTCACTTACGTTGGTCTCTTCAGGACTAATAACATAGGACACAGCTCCATTCTCAAGGAATCTTTTCCCGGAATCCCTGACGAATCGAAGACAGTCTCTGTCCACAACGAGATTGCAATATACACAGATGGTTCTAAGACCAGTGAGAACACGGGGTCAGGTATTTACTCGAGAGATACGAACCTACAGGTGGCCCTGAGACTTCCGGACACATGCAGTATGTTCCAAGCAGAGGTTCTAGCTGTACTTAAAGCTGCGAAATTACTTGAGATGGGATCAATATCCGATAAGAATATCGCCATCTACATTGACAGTCAGGCTGCGCTGAAGGCGCTAGAGTCTTACGTCACCAAATCTGAGTTAATCGGGAATTGCCGCACAATGCTTAGGGTATTATGTACGCAGAACCGAGTCAGATTATGTTGGGTACCTGGACACTGCGATATCGAAGGCAATGAGCAAGCCGATGCGCTGGATAAAAGAGGAGCGGGGCTCCCACATAGCGATATAATTGGTAGTATTAAACCACCAGGATGCGTGGCTAAGGGAATTATCCGGGATAAAATCATTGACACGGCTAATCTAAGATGGTCAAACTTAAATGGTCACAGGGTGTCTAAGGCCTTGTGGCCTGTGTTAGATCGCAGAAAATCTGGGGAGATAATTAAGTTAGATAGATCGAGGCTAAGAACAGGATAGGAACGATAGGAATACTCTCTGGCCACTGTCTCCTAAGGAGGCATGTAATGAGATAAGGATTATCCGATACGGATGTTTGTAGGTACTGCGATGACCTACATGTCTCAGAGGATATAACTCATATACTCTGTGAATGTCAAGGAATTGCCAGGATAAGGCTAAAGTACCTGGGTAGATACTTCTTCGATAACTTGGAGGAGGTGAGGTCCTTGAACCATAACAAGGATCTCTTCAGATTTTGTAGGGAGATTAATTGCTTGGAGGATTGGGATTAGGTTTTTTGCCGTGAAGGTTTCCTAGGGATCGCGATGGGCCCACTTTGGTGCCTAGTGTTTTATGACAACCTCATAACCCTACCTAACCTAACCTAACCTATATGTCTTTCAAAACTATGTTCTCGATCGAACCAGATGCCTAGATATTTGAATTCGTCAATTCTTTGGACAGTTTGCTGTTCATAAGTAATATCTATGTCGAAATAAGTTTGGCTTAGTATCATGCATTTTGTTTTTTTTTATGTTTATAGACAGCCTATGAGACTTCATCCAGTTGCCTAGGTTATTGATGTCCTCATTCATGTTAATTTGCAGTAAATCTGCGTCTTTTTCGCTGAACACTAAACAGATATCATCGGCGAACATGAACAACTTTCCTTTTGTAAGAAGTTTACTAGCGCTGCTTACATATGTGCAAAAAAATGTGGGTCCCAGTACGCTGCCTTGTGGGTCCCCAAACTCCACGAGTGAATTTGTTTGTGCTCCTTATGCCATTGAGTTCAGTGAATTGTGTTCGGTTTGTTAGATATGAACTAAACCATTTGAAGCTAGTTCCTCGTACTCCCATTGATATCAATTTTTGAAAAAAAATATTCTGTGGTTTTTGTGTCGAAAGCTTTGTATAAATCAATGAAAAGTAATGCTACCAGTTTTTTTTGCATCTTTTTGTTCTTGAATATAGGACACTATATCTACTAAAGCAGAATTTGTGCTTGATTTTTGCCGAACCCCGTATTGCCTTTCAAAAGCGAGATTATGTTTTGTAAGGTGAGCTAAAAGTTGCTTATTTACAACCTTTTCTAAAATTTTAGATATAATGAGGAGGATCGATATAGGACGGTAGTTGTGTAGATCGTCTGCTCTCCCCCCTTTGAAGACCGGTGTGATCCTTCCAATTTTAAGTTCGTCGGGGACATATCCTTCATACAGTGACTGGTTTATGATTTTGGTGATCGGCATGTGTAGTTTATCACAAAGTTGTTTGATTAGATGAGATGATAATCCATCCTTATCTTTCGCTTTCGAAGGCTTAAGGTATTTTATTATATTTTTTATTTCCAGAGGTTGAGCTGGAAATAACTGAAAGCTTTGAAAATCTGTGTGCTTAGCATAAAATGCTGTTTTCCCCATGCATGAGAGCTCTATATTTTTCCCCGCATTTGAAAAATGAGAATTTATTTCAGATATTTTATTTATTATTTCTGGATGTGAGGAGTTACTCAGTGGAAAGCATTCGTTCGATAATTTTGTCTTATTGTACAAAATTTTGTTGATGCATTGCCAAGTTTTAGAGCCATTGTGTAAGTTTTGTGCAAAAAGGTTCTGAAAATAGTTTTGTTTCTTGTTTCTCTTTAGTTTGATAAAGTAGTTACGGTAGTATTTGTATTGGCGTAGAAGTAGTTCGTTTTGAGGATCCTTTCGAAGCTTAGTATACCAGAATTTTTTGATGTGGCCAATCTTTTTCAGGTTATCGTCTAACCAGGGGATTGAAGACGTGCGGTTCTTAGATTCCGTTGTTCGGGTCAAGTTTTTAATCTTACTTGTCAGGCTTCGAATGAGAGAATCGTACATATTTTTGCAGGAAATGCTAGCATTTATTTCAATTAGCTCCCGATTTAACAGTGTCTTTAATTTGGAATAATTCAGAATGTTTATTCAATTTTCTGGTTGATTTTTTGGAACATCTATCAACATTGGTTCTTTTATTTCAGATATGATTAAATTGTGATCAGAGTAATCAATGGACTTCTGTAAACACAGACAATTTGTAAGTTCGAGTACATAGTTCTTATTTGTACACAGCATAAGCTGTCTTCTTGATAATTTCGACGTGCTTGTATTTATTGTTTACAAATAATCATCCTTGCAGCTCTTAACAATGCCAAAACGCCAACGTCTTCGGCTAATGACAATGGTGCTATTTTTTATACAATCAAGTTCCATTAATCACGTCTTTGAATGCAAATACTTTAAAGATTTGGAGATGGTTTTTCAAGCACATTTTTAAACTATCTACATCACCCCCAACATATGCAATACAAATTGAATCAAATCTTTCTTCAATCTACACATGTACACAAGACATCTGAATATCTACGTCGATTTTATAGTTAAGGTGATGTGTAGATCCAATGAGAGTCTTCCTAAAAAAAATGGTGGCATATGCATTACAATGAAGTTTGAACCTGATATCCGGGTATGATTATGATCTATACCTTCTTCTATAATACCGTGTTCGACTTGTCATTTACTTCTTCCTTTTTCGGCAGCGTTATGATCTGAACTCAATTGATTATAATCCTCCCACTTCACTTCATTTCTTCTGATCCGCCTCTGAGGTTCACCTGTTTGACCTCACAAACTTGTCATTGACTAACATCAATAAAATGGAAGAAAAATCTTACAGTTGTATAAACAAAGTTGACGATTCACAATACCGTGAATATTTAGATAGAGTTATATCCGCAATACCTTAAATATTTAGATAAAGCCATATCATCGCCATTTCGACTTATCTATAAAACTTTGAACCACTCACTGAGCCCTAAGAGCTATTTAAATAAGGACATGACAGTCGAGCGAATAAGTTGACTTAAGGCGAGATGTTGAACCTCACTCATATAACACATGGGCAAGATACTTAATCAATTTGCAGCTCTTGCAATCGTAATAAAATTTAAAATTGAAGACTTCACAGCATATCTGTTCAAAATATTTACGTAGACTCTTTTTTACGTTGACGAACTTTACAGGCAAGGTTTAGCTCTCCGCTGCTCACTTGCAGAAGCAGTACACATTCCGATTTTTTTTTTTATAATTTGCGCGCACTCAAAGGGTTATGATTACCTTTAACATGTATATATACCTTTAATATGTATATAAAATATAGAGAAATGTACTGGTTACTCGGAAAACATTCCCAGCTCAGTACTGAGAACAAACTGCTTTTATACAAGCAAGTGCTAAAGCCGGTGTGGACCTACGGTATACAACTTTGGGGTTGTACCAAGAAAACAAATGCAAATATTTTACAAGCTTTTCAAAATAAAGTGCTAAGAGAAATTGTCCAAGCACCGTGGTATAGTAGAAACGACGATATCCACAGGGATCTCGGAATTCCGACAATCGAAGCTGAAACTAGAAGCTTCGCGAGAAAGCATAGAAACCGACTAATCGGACATGTCAACAATACAGTCCTACAAATTTTGGATGAGAGCAATTTATTGCGCCGACTACAAAGGACGAAATCTTTCGACTTGGCGAGATAATGATTAACCGCGTCTAGATTGCGGAATATGCAGGATCTTTCAGTGGAAAGTAACCTGCCAAACGTTTTATTTCATGTTAGAAAAATTGCTTGATAAGTTAAGACTTAGTTGCGATATCTAACAAATTTATATCGAAGGGTGGTGTTTTTTTTAGTCAGTAAGAATCTGACACTACTATGAGCACGCGCTGATATTCTCATAGTGTCTATGGAAGATTTTTCACCTACCCTCGGAAAAAAAAAAAAAATAAATAAAAAATGTTTACACACAGTGCGGGCGTTGGAAAGGATGGATAGAGAGAGAGAGAGAGAGAGAAAGATTTTTGGCGTAGTGGTTCTTGAAGCTCAGTTGTTTATGCTTCAGCTATTCTCCGGGGGTGGCGTCCAGATAACTGGGGAGATTTTTGTTATTATTGTCTTTGCTTCTGATTCACAGTACTTTTACCCGATAATCGATGTCAAGGGCAAATCATCATCAATAGAGCGAACAATTTTTCCAGCCACATGAAATGATTGGAGCAGTTAAAGCAAAAGTCTCCTCAATTTTCCTTTTAAAAACCAATCTCAGATGGACAAGCTGCCAAATTGTGTCATATCAAACAAGATATGGCCAAACTACAACAGGGCAAAACAAATGATCTTCTAAATATAATGCGTGTAGATATCGCCAGAATAACAGCACTTGACACTGGCCGATAGGAGATTATTCACCGAAACTAGCCATTTTCTATAATTGCTGCAGTTGCAACGTCGAAATTGAAAAGAAACACTGACCAGTATACGCCTATCAGGCACTAATTAGAGCTAGACAACGTGTGTTATGCAAACTATTCTTCAATATTGAAGAACTAATATCTTTCTTAAATTCAGCAGGATTGATTTAAAGACTCCTCAACAACAAACTTTTAACAACCAGGTCACGTGTGTTTGTGGTATCAAAGCGGCACTTAAGTGCTAATTGGGTTCTCTCTTCTGAACCACAAATTCTACCTACCCAGCTTACTTCTCTAGGAACCTTCTCTAATTAGAAGAAATTTCAAATTAATTTTCAATGGAATCTTCCAAGTGCTACACCCGTACAGTAGTGGAAACTGAATACTGTAGGGCAACTAGTTTTTGTGCGAATGGCATTGTTCTCCGGCTGACGTTTTCTAGATGCTATCCTGCAATGTTTACATCAGACATAAATTTTAAGTAGAAGACTTCAAACTTTTGTTTTTGGTGTACGTTGATCTTTAATCCCGGTTTTCTTGCTTAATATTCCATATGCTTGGTTTAAGTTCATTATTTTATGGAAAAGAAGAGAAAGTCGTCGGAGTAGTCCAGAGGTGTTTTAGGTAGGATGTCAGTGTCCATCGTATTCCAAGATTTTCTCTAACCCGTGGTACTAGCAGCAATTTGCATTTTTAGAGTTTTAAGTAGCCTAAGTGTTATATGTAGCAATTCTTCAATTCAAAAACACACTTTTATATTGATGAGTACTTCACAAATTGGCTTTGATGACGTTAGGCATTATCGCATCGCCTGCTTAAATAGGGTTAGGGATTTTTTTTTTCCTCTTGTACAACCCATGCCCGCGTGGCAACGACACTGTGACCTGAGAGATCTATTGTATCGGAGGGTTGGAGTTAATCTAACAGACGTACTACCCTTATGAAAGTGAGTATGTCTTTAGTAGCGGAGCATTTCAGTTCCACTGAAGTAAGTATCTCCTTGTGGAGAATACGTTTCCTTAACCAGTGTAGTGCCGGGCATTCACAAAGAATGTGTTCGGATGTTTCACCCTCCTCTAAACAGAACCGTCAGTCCTTCTCTTGGCACAGGTTCATCTTATTAAGGTGGTATCTCAGGCCGCAATGGCCAGTAAGAAAGCTCACACGCTTCTTAATGCTTTCCCTATCTAAGTTAAGGATTTCCTTATAGGAGTAAGGCTTGATTAATCGTTTGGATTGTCTTAGACCTGGCCCACTAGTCCAGTGGTCTAGATGAAGTTTGTTTTCCCATTCGTTAATCAGCGTTGTAGCTGTCGCCCAATTGACGCCACAAAAGGGTTCAGGACCTACGAACACAGATTCTGAGCCAGCCCTAGCAAGCTCATCTGCAGATTCGTTGCCCACAATCCCTTGGTGTCCAGGGACCCAACCGAGTTTTACCCTGTTGTATTTGGCAAGGTCTTGTAATGCATCGTAGCAGCATTTCACGGTTCTGGAGTCCATTTGGTTGGACGACAGTGCCATAAGTGCTGCTTGACTATCTGAGAAGATATGTATTCTAGCGCCTTTGATTCCCTTGTGGAGATTGTGTCTGGCGCAGATCTCAATGGCATAGATTTTAGCCTGAAACATAGTGGGAGTCGTACCCATAGGTACCGAAATCTTTTTGTTGGGTCCAAAAACCCCAGCTCTAACTCCAGAATCCATTTTCGGTGAACCAGACCAGACTTCTAGGGTACAGTGTTGGAGCACCATTTGACCAGTTTTCGCGGTCCAATATTTCAACCTCGAATAACCTACCAAAGCAGTGTTGCCTGACCATAATATCTGGTAAAGTGCAGAACATGTCTTAGTATCTTTAAATGTCCCACAAGGTCACCTGGCTTATACCCGTAAACAAGCTGCAGCCTGATGGCATATTTAGCAGCCATCTTTCTAATGAAGATTGGTAAGGGTGTAAGCCCAACAATAGCTTCCAGAGCAGGTGCGCATCGCGCCTGTAATGTCAAGACAGGCAATTCTTTGCAACTTCTGCAAATTGTTTGCCGTTGTCTGCTGGAGAGCTTCTGGCCACCAGACGATGGCCGCGTATGTGATAATGGGTCTAACCATCATTATGTACAACCAATGTATCATCTTAGGAGAGAGACCCCAAGTTCTGCCGTATAGGCGTTTACTAGAGCTACAGTGCTCTAGTAGCGCGCTAAGTGGCGGACTTGATATGTGAATTCCAATTAAGTCGTTTGTCAAGAATCACACCAAGATATTTGACCTCGTTGGAATAAACTAGTGTGGTGCCTTTGATTGTAATAGGTTCAAGGTTGACCTGTGTATTCCTTGTAAACGGCACCAGAACGGTTTTACTAGGATTGATGGATAGTCCTTCTTCGTTACACCATTCTACAACTTGAGATATTGCACTTTGCATGACGTTGGAAATTGTCGTGCCGTGTTTACCTCTGATAAAAACCGCCAAGTCATCAGCATAACCGACGGTGGGGTAGCGTACTACTAACTACTAACAAGTTGTCGATGACTATATAGACCATAACAGGGGGGAAAGAACTCCTCCTTGAGGACAGCCTCTGGCTGCAGTTATGAATACCGACACTCCCACAGAGGAGGAAGTAATGAATCGACTTACCAGCATGGCCCTGATCCATTGGTTGTTCGATTCTTCGATACCTCTGCTACTGATCGTCCTTGCGTTCGAGTCGTAACCAGTGTTATCGAACGCGCCCTCGATGTCAAGAAATGCACACAAGGCTATCTCCCTTGAATTGGTTAGGGATACTTTTAGGTGCGTAACTATTTAGATCGTTGAAGAAAGCTCTTCCGCCTACTTCGCAGTTGTCTTTGAAGACGACCGTAAAGATGTGAATGGATTCTTTCTGTTGAGTGAATTCTCGTTTCAACAAATGAATACATAACGCCAATACATATCATATGTAATTTGGGATTGTAAACCCAATTGTTATCGGAGGACTTCTTGCAGTAGTTGAGTTCTGTGGATGATTTCTTAACGCGTTCTTGAACGCTTGGGTTTATTTTGAGGGTCCTATGTAGAGGCGAGACTGTGATTGTGATAACTGCTAGTCATCACTCTTTTTTTTTCACTGAACGAGGAACAGTTGTGACCGCTCTGTACTAGAACTCCCACTGCGGACGACTTCACATAACACTCCTAGCTCATTGCTTTTAGTATACTAGATGCAAAGCAACATGGTACAACTGCTTTGCTGATCAGTGCTCAGGGTAGGTACATACCACGTCACGGCGCAAAGATTTGATTGGGATTGTGATTGTAATGGCCTTACAGGGAAGATAAGCATGGTATCAAATAATTTTGGAAGGATCGATATGTGGGTTTATCCTAGCCTGAGCCTAGATGCCTTAGAGGACTTTTTAGGTTTCTCAATGCTCTGGTTTATATACTTTGATTATATATGAGTACCAGTATAGTATACTTAATTTTATATGAGTACCAATCAAATGTATCATGGTGTAGTGATAAGCGTATTGAACCACTGTGCGTGCGATTCAGTATCCAATTCCCAAAAAGAAATCCCAAAACGAACGTCTGGTAAGTATCCGAGAGTATTACTGCCATGAAAAAGTTTCTCAAATATCGTCTTTCGGATATGGAATAAAACTGTAAGTCTTTTTCATTTGTGCGAGAACATAAGAACTGCAGTACGAATGGTTCTGAGAAGATATACATGAGCCTATTGTGTCAAAATATTTACATCTTTATTTATTTAATCTAATGTATCTTTTGAGCGCTTGGCTTGGTAAAAAAAGCTACTCGTAGCTTTTGTCATTCCAAATGGTTTAATTTCCTAATAGTGCATAGTATTATACAGACAATTTCTTATCTACATAGCGTTTATAGTTTCAGTCTATAAATACTCGTATATGACATTGTCTAAGGTATTTGATGAAAGCTCGGAAAAACTGGTTGTCAATCTCCACTTCCCTTCATGTAAAATGATCTGACCACATCGCTTCCATCGATGATCGCCAACTAAGTTAGCTAATCGAAGACCAGTGAGATTAAAAATAATCTCAGAAGGTTTAACAGATCAGTGTGGCATAAGTCCCAGAGGTTATAAAAGATGTGACTAGCCAGTGTCATAAATTAGCCACTGTCTAGTGCGGGATGTTTACAAAATAGATTACTACGCGAATACCATATATTGAGCTAACTCTAGATATACTGCACGTTACCAAAGTGAAGCGATAGTCGCTGCGATAAAGTACTCGTATAACCAGAGAAGCGAGTCTTTCTTAATCGAAAACCAGATCGTTCTATGCATGCACCCAGGTCGGCTCAGAGTATATTTTGTCTATTGTCGATAACTCTGTAGATATCCGTAACGGATTACAAGACTTTAAAACTCAGAGAGGCTTTCGATGTTTGGAGTAATGGCCTTCCCATGTTAATGGGCTACATGGTCTTCAAAAATTCGTATCCCCTTGGTATTAAAAATAAAATAACATTTTCACAGGTTTTGTGAAACCACTGCGCCATTCTTTATTTTTTCTGCCAAAACATTGTAAACAAGTTGTAAATAATGAATTTGAATAAAATTAAAATAAATTAATACAAAATGTTATATATGGATCGGCAGTTAAGCAAATGAAAATCCGCTACTAGTGGTATTTAAAAATAAATATAATTAAAGTGATTTTTAAAGGCTAGTCTATAAAGGAAGAGAGGGTGTTTTACCTTTTATAGTTTTGTTGCCATAATGTATTCGTGGGAATATTATATTTTGTAAAAAAAAAAGTGTAATGGTGAAACCACAGCCCCGCGCGTTCTGTGACATGCGTTTTCAGTCAGTCCATATCGTAGTAAGTAGACAAAAGACATTTAATGTTTTATACTGACGACCAGTATGACCAGAGGCTTGCTTCAAAAATATTCCACTCATGATAAATATTATAGTAGAATATTTAGTAGGCATTCATATTTGCCATGTGGCTGTATATTCTATGAAACACTCCGTTCTTTGTGGCTTTTAAAGGAGTATGTTAGGAACTATAGGCGAATGAAATAAATGTCTCAGCATTTGTCTTGGTGGCAAATGCTCTCCATAACCTAAAACGTAACTGTGATCTGATTTTTGAGTGTTGGACTTTGGTTAGGCTAGGTTAATAAGGGTTTGGAGACGAAAATGTCCAAAAGCATTAGGCACCAGTGTGGGCCCATTGCGATGCCTAAGAGAATCTAAGAAAGGTACCAAAAGCTGAAAAAACACTCATTCCTTAAAAACATATAACTTTAATGCAAACTTTTAATAATCTTATCAGGTCAATGCTGCCTAATTACTACAGGTTACCAAAGAAGAAACTAGCTAGGTGTTTCATTCGCCTGCGGGATAAACCCTCGCATTCGCAAAGAATGTGTGTGATAACTTCTGCGACACATAAATCACACAAGCAGTATTTGTATCCGAGTCAATGCAGCTTATTTTGCGTGCATGCTTTTTTTGAAGGCTGTGCCCAGACAATACTTATGGCTTTTCTTAACTATGGCCTATCTTAGATCCAGAATTTCCCTGGTTTTCTTTCTGTTAAATGACGGTCATAAGGCTTTAGATACCCTGTGCTGATTTAAGTTCGACCACCATCGGCTAGCCAGTATGGGTATATTATGAGTTGAACTTTATTATTGCATTTCTGTAGAAGACTAGTAGGATTTGCTAAGGTGCTGCCTGTGTTCACCACACTTACCTCTGGTGGTCGAGGTTCGAATCGCGTTTTGGCATTTTTTTTAAATGATTTTTATTAATTTGTATTTCCCAATTAATTATTAATTAACAAATCAGCCGTACCAATCATCCTTACTGACGGAATATCAATGTAAGCAATGATTATTTTTGGAGAATTAATCAAAGAAGAAAACATGTTTCCAGAGGCAGGAGACGAACCTGCGTTGGTTATGGTTTTAGCCACCAACGCTCTACCACTAAGCTATTCCTGGATGTTATCCACTGATAGAATGTCACTGGATAGCTAAGTGGCTAATCTTTCCTTTTGGAGAACGTTATTGCATATGGCGTATCAATATCCAGTACCAGAAGTACTGGAAGTAGAATTCCAGTTATGAGTGCATTAAGTATAGAGCAATAACTCAGTTACTAAACCTCAGCGCACTGATTCCAGCTTGGCATTTTATTTGCAAATCCAGTGAAAAAAGATGGAGAAACGTATCCAAGGCTGCCGTGAAGATTGTGCGTGATGGAAACGCTGACCATTAGCTGTACTGTCGCTCCCTGTGTAGTTATTCTGGTTGTAACTGTGAGTAATGTGGTTCTGGCTAATGTAGACGAGTGTTATTATATTGAGTACTGGCATTGTTTCCTCTTCTCTTCTTTTCGCGAATTCCAGAGCACTCAGACTCATTGCAGTCCATTGCACTACTAGAAAGGAATTTTCCTTTGTTGAAAAAACTTCGATGATATTCCTTATATACGGCTGTTAGTTGCTTAGTTGCTGTTCCCAGTAGGGTTTTTCTCTGCAGTGGCGAACCCCACAGGCGGGTCGGTAAAAGTCCGTTGAAGTGGGATGGTTATGACCCCTTGTTTTCGGATCATAACCTCGCCGAAGTAGGAAGACAAAATATGAATTCTTGGTGCGGCAGCAGCTGATAGTAAAGATGTCTTTGCATATCCCCCCATATACTGATCACCCGCTTGTGAGTTTTCCGAGTGTTAGCCTTTGTTTGAGTGGTTTGAAACTCAGGTGATATCAGATTGCAGTACATGATTACTCCATGGGTGATGTCTGAACTAATCCGGATAAATTTCTTGTGATTTCTGCATTTGGTTCTGATTTCTTATTTGTTTTGACTCATTTGTCATTGATGTTTATTGGCACTTAGCCCTTAACCTACCACATACATTACGATTACATCATCAGTATAAGGGTAGGTAGGTAGGTAAAGTGGCGGTCGAAAAGAACCCAATTAGCGCTTAGGGTGCGACGTTTTGTTACCACGGACTCGTGTATACCTGTTGTAGTGGTTAGTTAAAAAGGGATGTTAAGTTTAAACCCAGCCCGTGGAGTTCAGGAAGAGGATTAGTTCTCCAATTCTCTTATCCGCTATCTCTCTCAGATCCTCGAAGAAGGGTTTGCCAAGAGTTTGTTGTCTGATCCTCGCTAGGGCCGGACATCTGCAAAGGAAGTGACATAGAGATTCTTTCTCATCAGTATATGGGTATTAATAATCCCTTTGGCACGCGCAAATTATAAATAAAAAATCCATAGCAGTAAGTAATAAGTACGAGTGATCAACAATGAAAGAAAGACAAAAGAAAAAATACCAAATTCAAAACGTTATAAATGTATTTATTTCTAATTGCCAATGATCAAGACAAAATTCGATTATTACAAATGTGGACTGTTAGGATGATGTTTCGCGGTTGGTGGTTGCTAGGAAAGAGAGCTCGATAAAGTAAAATTCCCAAAAATTAATTCCGTCGTCCAGGTGATTCGGCAATTGCAAAAAAGATAGAAAATTTGGAAATTAATGTAGGTAGTTTTTACGATTAAATTCAAGGTACAATTTTAGGTTGAAATAAACAAATTAAAATGCCTATTATATGTAATTTATAGATTACATTCCCGAACACGCCGGCCCCCCTGAAGGAATTTCAGGAGCAAGGTAGAATAGCCAGCTTTGTTATTGGTCGTTTAAAAATGCCATTTTTGGTGCGAACAGAAACCACTCGTACAAGATCATCTTTGCCCGGATGAAGTGCGTCGATCCGTCCTAGTGCCCATTTGGATATTTGGATGGTGGCATATTGGGCTCCTTAACCACAACAAGATCACCAATTTGAAAATTTCTAGTCTCATTTTTCCATTTAGGACGCTGTTGAAGCGTTGTTAAGTAGTCAGAGTGCCATCGACGCCAAAACCCTTGCAACATGTTTTGAATGAGCTCCCATCGTCCAAGTCGATTAAGTGGGACCTCTAGACAGCTAGGCTCCGGTATCGCCGTGTATGGTCTGCCTATAAGGAAATGAGATGGAGTTAGAGGATTCAAATCTGAATCAGAAATAGCACAAAGAGGCCTAGAATTTAGTAATGCTTCAATTTGGGAGAGTAAAGTGGACATCTTTTCAAAAGTTAAGACGTTATTCCCCACAACTCGGCGGAGGTGTTGTTTCATGCATTTGACCCCCGCTTCCCAAAGCCCTCCAAAGTGAGGGCTATGTGGTGGAATGAACTCCCACTTGATGCTTTCAGCTGCCAATGTTGTCGAAATTTGTTCGTTGTGTTCCTTGGATCGTACCAATGTATACTATTCGGCCAGCACTCTCGCAGCTCCTTGGAAATTGGTGCCGTTGTCCGAGTAGATGACATTGCATTTCCCCCTCCTGGCAATAAACCGCCACAACGCTGCTAAGAAGGCACCTGTGGACAGGTCACTGACGACTTCCAGGTGCAAAGCTTTTGTCACCATACGAACAAACAATGCAAAGTATCCTTTTATTAGCTTTGGCTTCCTTCCTCTTGCTAAGCGAAGTGTAAATGGTCCAGCGTAGTCGCAACCAGTGTGAGCGAAAGCAAAAGATGGCGAAAGTCGTGAAGAAGGCAAGTTTCCCATGAGTTGTGATGATGTGTCTTGACGTAGGCGAAAACATTTCATGCAATCGTGTACAATTTTCCTGATTAGGTTTCTGCTGCCAAGAATCCAAAACTCTTGACGTACAAACGAGAAAAGTTCCGATACACCTGCGTGAAGAAATTTCAAATGAGCCTCTTGAAGAATCAATTGAGTGACCGGATGGTTTTTTGGAAGGATTATCGGATGTTTCACAGTAAAAGGAACATCTATAGCATTGAAAAGTCTTCCTCCAACTCGCAGCAGCCCAACATTATCGAGAAACGGTGATAGAGACGAAAGTTTAGATCGATTAGAAATACACTTGTCCGACTTTAGAGCTTCAATCTCTTCCATAAACTGCATTTGAGCCCACAAAAGGCAAGTTTGCTTAGCAGAAAACAATTCTGTAGACCGGATAAAATCTAGCAAGCGATCAGTTTCAGACATCTTGCAATTTCTGACAAAACGACGAACTAGGGCTACAATCCGAATAAGACGAAACAATGAAGATACCTTTTTTGCTAATTGGTCTAGAACTCCTTCCTCCACTGACAAAATATTGGCAACAACAGATTCTTTCCTCCTTTCCGGTACATCCCCTAATTCATCCTTTTCTGCAGCAATCGGCCAGGAACCAGGATCCATCGAAAGCCAATCAGGGCCTTTCCACCAAAGTTCTAACTGCAACAGTTTCCTGGGCTCGACCCCTCTCGATGCACAGTCAGCTGGGTTTTCCTCTGAGCGAATATAGTTCCAATCAGAACGGGGAAGAACGTCAAGATCCTCTGAGGTACGATTCGCGATGAAGGTATTCCATCGACGAGGGGGAGAGGTAAGCCATGCTAACACGATTTGCGAATCACAAAAGACAAAGGTTTGGACAGGTTTTACGTCTAGAGAAGTACGAATGAGTTGGACCAGACGACTTAACAGCAGAGCCCCACAAAGTTCCAGGCGAGGAATAGTTAACTGTTTGACAGGAGCAACACGGGTTTTTGCAGTTGAATCTCGATGGCCCCACTTTCAGACAAACTACGCGCGTAAACAACTGCCGAATAAGCTTTCTCGGCTGCATCTGAGAACCAAATCAAATCAAACCGCTTCGAATCTAACGTACACCTTCTCACTATGTCGATCTTTTCAAAAAAAGTAAATCCTTCCGGTAAGAAATCCATTCGTCAGCTACTGTAGTTGGCAGTGGATCATCCCATCCAATTTTCGTCTTATGCACCCACAACTCCTGGAACAGCATTTTAAACAGAATGGTGGCAAGAGCCAGAAAACCCAACGGGTCAAAGATTTTTTAAATCTCTGACAATAGCATTCGCTTAATGGGTGATGACCGCGCTTCCTTTTCTAAGGAAATTTTGAAGGTGAAGATGTCACGGTGAGGATTCCAAACTAACCCGAGAACCTTTGTCCAATTGTTAGCACTTTCAAAATCTAGAGAAAAGGTTGGCTCGCAATCTAAACCCTTTAAAATTGACCAACAGTTCGAGTTTCATTTACTCAACTGCAAACCTTCACAGGATAACAGCTCAACCAGCTCCTTTTTTACGTCTAAAATTCCTGACACCGAGTCCGGCCCTGTCATGATATCATCAACATAAAAATCATGCAAAATGCAATGCGACGCAATGTTTCAGAACTCGCATTGATAGAAAAGGGGCAGGTGAGGTACCGTAGGTTACAGTACGCAGCTGGTAATGTCCAATCGGTTTGTCAGAGCTTTCTCGCCACACGATACGTTGAAAGTCACGATGTTTCGAATCGACCCAAATTTGCCGAAACATCTTAACTATGTCAGCACAAAAAACATATTTATGAATCCGAAAACGTAAGCAAACGTTTATTAAATTTCGCTGAAGTGGAGGCCCTATATGCAGCATTTCATTCAAGCTAATACCATTTTCATCCTTATGGGACCCATCAAAAACAACCCGTAATTTATTTGTGACAACAGCGTGATGTGGCAAATAGAAAGTCTTCCCAGATGTATGTTCGATCTCGTTTTCTGGAATAAGCTCCATGTGCCCTAACTCCTGATAAGCCTTCATAAACAGACAATACTCCAAGCCAAGATGTTCATTGCGAGCGAAGCGACGTTCCATAGCTGACAACCGAGATAAAGCTCCTGAGATAGTATTTCCAAACTTCACATCCCTATGTCGAAATGGCAACTCAACAATATATTTATTATTAGGCGCACGAGAAAATGTTTTACAAAAGTTTACGTCCACAAGGTCTTCAGAGTCAATTAAATAAGTACTGTGCGGAAGTTCTTCCATTTCCCAAAAGGACTTCAGAAGAATATCAACGTCCAGTTCTACTCCTACACGGAACGAGACAATTTCTTTGGTTGCTATCTTTCCAGTTATTACCCATCCAAAAATGGTATTGTGCGCAATCAAATTACCGTCTTCATCTGTACGACGACCATCAAGCAAAATACTCCAGGCTTTGTCAGATCCCAGCAAAACATCAATAGGACCTGGGGTGTTAAAACCTGGATCGGCCAGTTTCAAATCCTCCAGCAGCAAGGAGTTATCAAAAGCAAAAGGCAGTATAGGGGTTTTGGAAGTAATTTGATTCAAAATGAAGGCTTCAACTTCCATTTCATTTGAATCAAAACAAGACTTGATATGTAGGCTTACGGCGCCTTGTGTTATGCCAGCTTGTAGAGAGGAGATACCGGAAACAGGAAGACGAGCGTGACGACGACGAAGGCCTAACCTTTTCACCAAACTTTCCGTAACAAAAGAAGCCTGGGACCCGGTGTCGAGCAGCATACGACAACGCTGTGTTCTACCACAGGCGTCTACAACTTGGACCACTACTGTAGGCAAAATGCCGGAAGGACGAATTTCATTTTGCATATGATTACTAACAATCGATAAAGAGGCATCTCTAGACGTCGAAGGTTTTCCTGCGTTCGGATTGTGAACCTCATTAGCTGACGAATCCAAATGCACTAGGATATGATGACGAATACGGCAATGAGGACAACGAGTTTTTGAACGACATCTTGAAGACGAATGGTTGCTACCTAAACAATTGTAGCACAATCTTTGATCCCTAGCATAGCTGCGACGAGACATGATGGACAAGGCAAGGAATTGAGGGCATTGCGGCAGAACATGGTCCCCTTTGCACATGGGACATGAGGGATTTGAGACAGCAAAGGTTTTTATATTATTTGAAGCACTACCCGAACGCGTCAAATGTCTATTCGCGCGGTTTTTCGATTCACTCGGTCGCGTTTCGCATGCTTCTAAAGCATCGCACCTTTCTTCCAAAAAATCGATAAGTTCCTGAACGGTTGCTTCTTCAGAGTTATTTGTTTGAAGCGCCCAGGCTCTACGCGTGTCTGAGTCTGTTTTACTGAGCAAAAGGAAAATCAACCACGGATCTCTGGTTTCGGATCGCAAGGCCTTCAAACCGCGTATGACCTCATCAGATTTATCCGCTAACCGACGCAAATGTCCACTATCCGCGACTACCACCGTTGGCATTTTCAGAAAACTTTCAATATGCCCGTTAATAATGTATAACGGCTTATCATACCGACGTTCGAGTTTTTCCCACGCTTGCACATAATTAGAATCAGCGATTTCGATACCATTCAACAATTTCGCGGCATCATCGCCCAAAAACGATTTCAAGTAACGCATTTTTTGAGCACCAGGAAGATTTTTCTTACAGTAAATGCTCCCTAGGAACATATCCCGAAACTCTGGCCATTCACGGTAATCTCCACCAAACGGAGCTATTTTAAATTGCGGTAGTTCAATTTCATCGGATACTTTCGACACAGAATTGGCTGAGGGCTTTTTAAGAAGAGTCTCCAACAAGGCGGCTTGTTGCTTAAGAAATTCCTCAGAAGAATCAACGTTTCCTTGAACACGCGTTGGAGGTGGCGGTGGAATGGTAAGTGTCTTTTTACGAATAGTTTCTAGGAACGCACTTCTTGCGCCAATATATTTTATTTAGGTCACTTCAAAATCAATTTTAGGATTACCGTATCCATCTTCCTCGCAATATTGAAAAAGTTTATTTTGATTCTCGCAAAAACCCTTCCACGTTTCCTCCAACCGGGCGAACCGCGTCTCTAAATCATCTAAATCTTTTTCATCGGCCTCCAAAATAAAGGTATGCGCACGAGTTATAACACCCTTCAAATGTCCACGTGATTGCTTTAACACATTCATAATCGAAGTTAAAAAAACGAGCACGTAGGAGCGATAATTTTATCAGCACGCGATTTCACAATATCCTTTTTTCGACAACAGCAATATTAGAAAACTCCAGCGGAATCCTCAACAGCACTCAGAAAAAGTCTAGCAAACAGCAAACCCCAGCAAACAGGAAAATCTCCAGATTACCTTTCACCAAATACTTAATTGTATCCAATGTCTCCAGATCCAAAAGTCTAGCAACCACCATGTAGTTTCAAATGCGATTCAAATTACCACAAAAATCCGGCTCGAAGGACCAACTTTGATCAACAATGAAAGAAAGACAAAAGAAAAAATACCAAATTCAAAACGTTATAAATGTATTTATTTCTAATTGCCAATGATCAAGACAAAATTCGATTATTACAAATGTGGACTGTTAGGATGATGTTTCGCGGTTGGTGGTTGCTAGGAAAGAGAGCTCGATAAAGTAAAATTCCCAAAAATTAATTCCGTCGTCCAGGTGATTCGGTAGCTTAAGTCCATTTATACGATTTTTCAGGAGAGGCATTTAAAGTTGTCGCTCATGTGAAAATCGTATGAAATTTTTGAATTGTGCCACTATCAGAGTGATAGCCGTAACTCGGTAGTCCTTACAGATATGCAAATAAAAATTGAGAAAGAATACTTTGTGTAATTGGAAACATTTTTCTGTAATTAATTCAATTTTGACTTAAGTCGACTTAAGCTACTTCAGCTTATTGCCACAGATGTAACAGAAGTTCGGCTTTGAAAAGATCAGAGCTGAGCAGAAATCGCACTAAATCAACAACATGCTTAGTTTGTATCCACTTTTAGCACTTTGATGGTGGTAATGCTGTAGTCGTAACGTCATCGATTGCTACACTACTGGTTCATAGTTCAAACCCTGCTCTACTCTCAGCAAGCATCTGATTACACATTTCTCTTTTTATAGAGTCAGTCTGATCAATTGCGAAAGCTTATGTTAACACTATTGCGAAGGCACTGGCAGTAGGTTGGATATATGACTGGAAAAGTTATTCGCTCTGCTGATATACTGGTCGGGAAAAAAAGACTGTGAATCAAAAGTAAAGACAAATTAACGAAAAAAAATTTCTCCAGTTATCTGGACACCACCCCTGGAGGTTTTCTGAAACTTAATATAGGAGTTTCGAACCAGTATACTAATCTTTCTCTCTCTGTCTATCCATTCCAATGGCCGCACTGTGTATGAAACATTTTGAGGGTATTCATAACCCCATGAGTGCGCGCAAATTATAAAAAAACTTGAGTAATGTCATTTGATCGTTTACGGGTCGTATAAGATTCTATGAGTTTCTGGGAGTTCTGGCGTGAATATTTTTACTTACCCTGTAACTGTAGTTCTATTGGAAATTTTTGATTACGAGGTTTTGATTAGCCTTAACATCAAAATATAGAGATGGTAAAAAAAAATGCAACGCAAATCTGTTCGTCCGTCTGCTCGTCCGTCTGTTTGTCTGTGTATTTCTACGCCTGGCTGCAGCCTAAATGGCTGGACGCAAACTTCATGTCTGATGTAACATATGTAACTTCACATTCGACATGAAATTGGAAATTTCATTCCAGAGCCAAAATTTACCTTACTCAAGGCAAATTTTAATGAACATGTCTCTGACGACTTCCTGCAAAGCTTATACTTGAGTTAGCTTAAAAAGTGATATTAGGTGGTATAGCGTGTTTTTATTCAAAAATCGTACTACACCACGCTATTTATCAACCGGTTATCCAAAACTGCCTATTTCTCTGTTAAATCTCGATCGATATAGCATACCAAGTATTGGAATATGTTTAACATTTCAAGGGATTTTCCCAAATATTGCTATTATGATAATTTTGCTTAAGTTTTTTGTAACTTCAATGTTGTTATTTTTTAACCGAGATTGTTTTTTGAAAATAATGTTCTCCCAACACAAAAAATATTCCACTAATGGAATATTATAGTCTAATCTGGTCACACTGCTCAACTAAAAGTAATATGGAGACTACTACCCCTACTGGTGGGAGAGATAATTATGTGATATTAACTGAGATACGCCAAACAAACGAAAGCCAATACTTTTTGATTTACGCGCATTTACCTTGAAGATTAACTTTTGGTTACAGTTGTAAAAGTCTTACATGCTGCAGCTTTTTTGGCCCACACTGTATAAAGTATCTATGACTACTACGACCACCCCATTTTCTAACTCCGATAGATGTTAACAACAATAATAAACAAATTTTCTTGTTTTTTTTTTTTTTTTTGTATCTTCAGCAGAGCCAAAGTCTTGATTTCATCTGCGAAAATGGGAACAATAGTGAGACGTTATCTTCTACGTTAGTGGCTTTGTTTGTTCAAAGGGAAAGTTTCCTCTAGAGATTGTGCAGCCATGAGATCTCCGTGAGATCTCTTCATCTCTGTTGTTATTTCTGCTGTAGGCTATTGAGCCAGTAGGCAATATTTTCCTTTAGTCGCATCACGACGATGTCATTGAATGAAATTTACAACTCGACAGCTGGGAAAACTGAGTACAACCACAGAAAAAGTAGTAGTTTCTTTTGTATATGGTATATGTACATTCGGAAGGCTGGTACTGCCGAGTGATTGATACGTACGTGTGGAAAATTTATTAATATTTATTGTTAAGCGCTTAACCGAAGGTTAGTTTGGTTAATTTGAATTTCTCAAACAGAGCTTATTTAATATTTTCGACGAGTTGGAGAGCTGCCCCGTGCAGGGACGGGTTAAGAATATCACTGCAGCGCCCCCCAACAACTAGCGCTTGTCGTAAAAGGCGACTAAGGGGACAAATCAGATCTAGGCAATATAACACCCAAGTGAGCCTAGCGACACATATACTACCATAAAAACCCTCCCACAAGTGTGCATGCGAGTCCGTGGGTTGACACGACTGGAGATCACCGGTGTCATAAAAGAAAGATCAGACAATACTAAAACAGGAGCATGCACGTGTCAAACAACAAACACCATCGCAATATGGTGCAAAAATTGTATTGCAAAACTGTATCATTATGATAATACTTGCAAAAAGGAAAGGCACTACCCCGCCAGGCACTACCACTGCTGTGCATGGTACTGATCCTGGACCGAGCAGAAATGTTCGGGTCAGAGCTATACGGATTCCGGGGGCTAGCAACATAATGAAACAGTTTGGACGCAATTTAAGGGTCGCGAGTTGGAACGTTGGAAGCATGACCGGTCGAAGTTACGAGCTGGAAGAGATGATGAATAGAAGGCGGGTGGACATCTTGTGTGTCCAAGAGACGAAATGGAAAAACACCGGGAATCGGGCGCGTTTCTTGGACGTTAGGACAAAAGATTACAAGATGTTCTACTACGGAACGGAAAAGGCTAGGAACGGAATCGGTATCATCCTTGCGGCAGAGCTACTTGGAAACGTCTTGAGCATTTCGAAGTCCTGCGACCGTTTGATGTCTCTCAAACTAGTAATACAAGGAGAGGTGTGGAATATTGTCAGTGCATATGCTCCCCACAATGGGTGCAATCAGATAGATAAGGATGCATTTTGGCTAGATTTCCACAATCTCCTTAAGAACATCCCAAAGGAAGAATTTCTGTTTGTGGGAGGAGATTTGAATGGACATGTCGGGAAATCAAACGAAGACTATGAAGACTGCCATGGAGGACTAGGATATGGCACCAGGAACCTTCCTGGTGAAGACATCCTAAGCATGTGCAAATCACACGGTCTTATCGTGTTAAATACCATGTTCATCAAACAAAGCCGACACCTGATCACTTACAGCAGTGGTGGAGATGAAACTCAGATTGACTACCATTTGGTAGCCAGTTTCATGAAGCCTCGGGTAAAAGATTGCAAAGTGATCCTGGGAGAGGCAATCGCTCGTCAACACCGTCTCCTGCTAACAGAAATTTTTATGAAAACACCGAAGAAAAGCAAACAAACAAAGGTCTCTGAGAAAATCAAGTGGTACAATCTGGACAAAGAAAAAGGCGATGCTTTTGTTTTCGTAATGAAAAATTACCTCTCTCACACCATCAACGGAGCTGAGGATGAAGAGTGCAGAGCACAAAATATGTGGGATTCCCTACAGCGAACTTGCTTAAAGAAGGCCAAATCACTGCTAGGAGCTTCAAAAGGCCACCATCAACACGCCAAAGAAACATGGTGGTGGAGTGATGAAGCTAAGAAGGTGATAAATGAGAAGAAAGCGGCTTTCAAAGCTTGGTCAAAGTGCCCCTCTAATAATAGTGACGAAAAAGCTCGCCTCGAAATGGAATACAGATGCTGCAAGAAAAAAGCGAAGAAGAAGTGCGCTCAGCTTCAAGCAGAGAGTACGGAGGGCCTGTATCGGGAGCTGGATAAAATATTTTCCCCGGTTGCTGATGCAAACCAGGCTATCCAGGAGCTGCGAAGACACAATATGAACAAGAGTGCCACTATCTTCAAAATAGCCGCCCAAAGAAGGAAGAATGCTCAGGAGATTCGTTCGCCAAAGTTCATTAGCAATGCTCATGGCCAGCTTCTTGTGGATGACGACAAAATTCTGCAGAGGTGGCGGCAGTATTGTGAAGAGCTTTTGAATGAACAGTTTCCCCGGCTATACTTTCCAAGAGCCACCCCTAACTGTGAACAAATACCCGACATTACAGTCGAAGAAGTTAGTGAGGCGGTCAAATACTCCAAAAAACGAAAAGCGGTTGGGCCAGACGAGATACCCTCTGAGTTCTGGAAAAAGATGGGAGACATCGGGTTCAGATGGCTCAGAATTCTCATCTCCAAATTCGTGAGAGGTGATCCAATGCCGAATGAATGGAGGGAAAGTTACCTCCTCCCTGTATACAAAGGGAAGGGTGATACGCGAAACTGTGATAACTACCGTTCGATCAAGCTGATGTCACACACCATGAAAATCGTTGAGCGGGTATTAGGTGGCCGACTGCGAAAAATAATACGGCTATCTGATGATCAGTGCGGGTTTGTCTCGGGTAAATCAACCACAGATGCAATCCAAAGTATAAGGATCATAATGGAAAAACATCGTGATTCCTTAAGGGATTTGCATATTGTATTGGTTGACTTTGAAAAGGCATTCGACAGACAACCACGAGATCTGATATGGGTGGCGCTAAGACATCGAGGGGTTCCAGAAACCTATGTACAGATGATTATGGACATGTACGAAGGAGCAAAGACAAAAGTAAGATGCCCCGCTGGAGTAACCGAAGAGTTCCGAATCAAAGTCGGGGTGCACCAGGGAAGCGTTTTAAGTCCTTTGCTCTTTATTACAGTCCTTGATTATCTGCTTGAAGGTAAAGTGATGGACCCCAAGGTACATCAGTTATTCTTTGCTGACGATGGAGCCATCATAAGTGAGGATCCTACATCCCTGCAACGAGCACTTGATGTGTGGGTGGACGTTTTGGAGGGAAATGGGTATCGCATTAGTTCAAAAAAGACAGAGTACTTATGCTGCCCGTTCTCTGATCCACTCAGGCCTATTCCAGCCATTTATTTGAATGGAACAGTGCTTCCCAAGTGCGAAAAGTTCAAATATCTGGGATCTATGATCAATAGCAAAGCAACTTGTGATGACGACATCAATCATCGTGTAAGCGTAGGGTGGATGAAGTGGCGAGAAAATTCCGCTATCTTCTGTGACAGAAAAATGCCCCCTAAGTTGAAAGGAAGGCTCTACACCGCAGTTGTACGTCCAGCGCTCACATACGGTTCACAATGTTGGACGATGTACAAAAAGTATGAGAGTAAATTAACGGCAGCTGAGATGAAGATGCTTCGCATGACAGCAGGAGTGACAAAGCTTGATCGAATAAGAAGTTCGAAGATCCGTGGAAGCTTTCACATCAAGGAAACCATCATACGAAAATTAGAGCGCGACCGGCTCAGCTGGTATTGCCACGTTCAAAGAAGAGATCATTTGAACCCTGTAAAAAAGGCAATATCTATGCACGTTCCAAAGACATCGCGATGTAGGAAAGGCAGGCCTATAAACGCCTGGATCAGACAAATGCGACGACATCGGCATTTCATTGGCCTCAGTAACCGAGTGATCCAAAATCGGCAGGCCTGCCGATATTTTCTGAGGTCAAATAGGCGAACCCCACAGGCGGATCAGTAGAAATGCGGTGAAGTGGGAGGGTTGTGATCCCTAGTTTTCGGATCATAACCTCGCTGATAAAAAGGAAGAAGAAGAAGAAGAAGAAGACGAGTTGGAGAGCTTTTTATGGTCTAATTCAATTCGATTTGTATGACAAGTATGCTGAGCAGTGGTTTCAATTACCACACCATCAGCGGTGGTGAAGAGAACCACTTCCTTAAATGGTTGATCAAGGTTGAGTTTCTGATAATTGACGCCTTGGGGCGGTATGGAAAGGAATGAGTTTTCAAGTAATTTGAATCCAAATTGGATTGTAAACTCGATTAACCTCTGTGGGTCTAAAAAAGAGTATGGGTTGACTTTACTGGGCCGACGATGGACTTTGGGTGGATAGCCATTCACTTTCATTTGAAAGTTTTTCAAAGAATTTTTTGTCTGATAATGTAATGCGTGGGGAATACATTCACTGACTCGAGTATAAGTCTAATGATACTCAACACTCCTACACGTTGATTTGAATTTAGGTTAAATGGATGAAGTTAAGATGGTATGACATTTACATTTCGGGACCAATTAATACCATGCATCTTGGTGTGCTGGCAAAGATGCATCACGGAAATGTAAATGACTCATGTTTCGCTCTTTGTCCGAGAGAGAACCATAGGGAACCAAATCAAGGTTTCGGATTTGTTTTGGATTATGGCCCATCTCTGGTGAAATTTCTTTATATTTTGTAAATAGGAATGATTAATCAACATGACTCACCATGCCGTCGCGCCGCCTGAGAATTTATATGCCTTGTAATCGAAACTTACCACTGCCGACTACCCAGCGATCTATGAATTTCTTTCAGTGATCCGAAACAAAAACTGCACATATACTACTCGTATGTGCATAAACTTCTCTTTGCCGATTGAGACCAATGGACAGATGGTAATGCGTTGAGAGAGATGGTAAGTCGTTGATGGTAATACGGCTAAACAAAAACGCTATATTCGCCAAGGACATCCTTTTTTTCAGATAGCCAAGCTGCAATCAAATTCTTGGAATCGACTTCTATAAATTCAGTAGTAGCCCTAGACTGGCATTCGTTTCTTAAGGAGATGGCGAAGCAGTTTAATATTCACCTCTGTTCAGTGCCGGGGCATACTGATATTCCAGGGAATTGTAAGGCTGACGAACTCGCCAGAATTGGAACAACTGTACCCATCCTTCCAGAAAAGGATAATCTAGGTATACCAATCGCTACTTGTAAATTTGAATTCAAGCTGGATGCAATCAAAAAAACAAATCTTAGGTGGACAAGTGGTACAACATGTCTAGCGACTAAGCAGATTTGGCCCAAGTTGGATCTGAAACGCTCTAAGAAATTGATCTCTCTCAATCGATTGCATATTGACTCTATTATAGTTGTTATTACAGGGCACTGTCTAATAGTATATTCAAATGATTTTTGCAGAAGTTGCATGGACGAAGACGAGGAAGAAACCATTCCCCACATTCTTTGTCCGTGTCTAGCTCTCTCCCAAGGAAGAAAGCTTAACCTAAGAGCTTTCTATTTTAACAATTTAGGCGATCTGATAGATTTAGACATCAGGAGCCTCCTTCGCTTCATTAGAAGCTCTAATTGGTTCTAACTAGTAGGTTGTGATTACATGATCCTTCGTGGTACCACAACGGACCTTCCTTAGTCTATGTGTGTTGGCGTAAGCTGGCAGCCACTTCAACCTAACCTAACCTAACCTAGGTAGTAAGAACTTATCAGCAATTGGGCGGAAAGTCTCGAGGGGATCAATACAGAGCGCTTGTTATAAGTTTTGTCTTCACAGATATTTAGTATTGTTGGCACATAGAATCGGAGATGGTAACCATTATTTTCATATGTACATATTAAGAAAGGGCTTTAAAATGAAAACAAAGTTGCCGTTTATACAGCGTGAGAAAAGGGGCTAACTACTAACTTCTTGCTTACTTACGAGTACTTACTTACTTACTTACTGGAGCTACATTTGGGGGTGGACCTGCCAGCCAGCCTGGTTTCGAGCCAGCTGATTCCAGCTGCGCACGACAAGTTTGTTGAGGTCCCCCTCCACTTGTTTGCACTACCTACCGCGAGGTGGTCCTCTACCTTGTCCAAGCCGCCCACCCGTGGTCGACAAAAAAAACTGCATACATCCGATAGTGTCAAGTTCAAGTTTTCAAAAATATTGTGTTATCTTTACATATATTTTCATGTTTTTTTTTTGGCTATTTGCTCTGGCAATATTGGTAGGCATACTCGTAAATTCGTAAATCCATTGCCAAAAATGGGAGAATTGAATTGGAAACACCTCGAGTAAACTGGCCTTACCCTACCTTACTACAGCAATTGTCTTTCAAAAGCATTCAACAACATACTCGTATGTACATAATATCCCTGTTCTACTCCTTGCGTGCATCATCGTAAGATGTCGTCTTGATGGCTAACATTACCAATGTAAAAATAGCATCCGAGCTCAAGAAAACTGACATTTGTATTCGGGACTTGTAGCGCCTTGTCAAGTTATCATGAGTACCGATAGAGATTTAGATTAGACTAGCTGGTTGTACCCGCTTCGCTGGGTCTTTAAATATGCGAATTCAAGTACACTTCTTTAGATCACTCTCCGTTTTGTCATTAAAATAGTTCACCCGCTAATCCTTTATGAGGGTCGCGAGGGTAGGATAATTAGGTGCACTCTCCATCATTTGTGAACCTCCGCCGTCGACTCCAACTCATCTGAAGAAATCCCTAGACGGCTCCAAGAGAGATGTCGGACTTGATCCAACCATCTATTTATCTACCGAGGGGTCGCTAACTTGATGGTGTGGCAATCATGACACGTCTTGGAAACCAGCTGGGGACACGCTCTGCGCGACGAAACCGTCAAAGCATAAATCCTTCCGTTCGAAAAAGTAGCTGCTCTACATTGAGTGCCTCGCGTACTCTGGTGTTACGCAACACCGCGAAGGAACCTCTTTCAGCAGCTTGTATCCGCGACTGTAGGTTAGAGTTGGAACATATACCAAGTTAAAAACCGATAATTAGGTTTCAACACTATATGTAAGTTCGGCCTTCCTTATAACAGATTGACCAAACTCTCTCAAAATTGATCCAACTTGACCATTTCTACAGAATAACTCGACATTGCTTTTTCCATCAATCGTAAATAAGACCCCAAGATACTTAAACGTATCAAGCTGCTTCATTGAGACTCTACAAACATGCAGAGTGTACTGAATAGGCGTTATGGAAACAATCAATACTTCCGACAAACGACCAAGGATGACTAAATCATCCCCAAAGAGAGGATGACTAATCCTTAAGTCCCCCAACATTGCAACATTCTTTGCCACAGCTGCACTGCAGCATCCAGTCCATATATGCAATGAAGAGGCGAGGTGATGAAAGGCACCCTTGGCAGAGTCCAACCCCCAGAGTGAAGGGTATTGATTTACCACCATTTACCCGAACACAGCTTCTATAATTTGTATATAAATATTGCGTCGCCCTTAATAAGGAACTCCAGAGTTTGCCTCGAGGAACTCTAACACCTACTTTCGCCAAATACACAAAACAGGTGTATACAGGTTCAGCATACTCGCAGGTCTTCTCGAGAAACATTCTGAGAGTGAATAACTTGTCGGTTGTGCTTCTGCCGGGTCGAAAACCGAAAGCATTGCTCATCCGCCAAACTATCCTCAACCAGAACTCTGGAACGCATTTCTAGCACCTTAGCAAAGACGTTTCCACGGGGACTTAAAAGAAATACCACCTTTAGTTGGTTCAATCTCTTTTATCCCCCCTTTAACAAAGTGGGCCAATCATCAGGTGTTTCACCGCATTCCTATGCCACTTTAATGACACGTGAGAGCCATTGAACTCACTCACCCACTCAAAGCATTTAGCATTTCTGGCCCAATTTCATCCACATCGGTAGATTCGCCAACTTGTAGCGATTTGATCGCCAAAGTCTCTAGCATAGCTCTGTCATCTTCCTGATGACATGGCTTGTGTGGGGTTGAGCAATTCTGAAAAGTGCTTGCTCCATCTCCATCGCTCATTGAAAAGCAGTGTACCGTGTTTGGTTTTGACTCTTTTCACGATATTCAACTTTCTTCTTCTGATTCGGCGGACAGAATATTTATTTTTAGATAGAATTTATTTACTGATATGCAGTCACGTTTCAATGAAACAGTTTATTACATTTGAAAAACACATATAATTACCTGAAGTATTTCTCGAAAACACTTTCTGAAAGGTAGGAAAATAAATTTGAAGTATGAGTATTCAACTTGCAATATACTACCTACGCTACTCTGTTAATAGTTTATTTTAAATCTATTAAAACATTCTAAAATGTAGACAAATCCAACGATCAACAACATCTCATCTAATAAGATGGAAAAATATTGCAATTTTTCTCTCTGTACATGCATATGTATTATATGTACATATGGTCGCGTATATTGCCAAATCTCTTAATTGCAAGAAGGTTTGACATATCCTAATAAAATTTAAAATGTCTTAGATTTGACACAGCGCGCCCATATACTCACATACACACACTATTGCAGCGATAGCCTCTGCTGCATAGCTGCTGACAGTGGTCTCCACTAAAGGAAATATAGCTCAAATGAATCTTAGACGAATTTACTAAAAACGATTTCTTTTGTTTTTAAATTCAATAAGCCATTGTTGAGTCAGGACAGTATGAATTTAATTTTAACCCCCTTTCTGCCACTTAGAACTTGAATGCTCAGTTCCTGTAAGTGGTAGAGCAATTTTTAATACAATCTTCCCCAGGAAATGTAGATCGTAACAGTGAAAACCGCATCCAATTCCCTTCAGAAGTTCCCGAGATTATCGCAGTCATTCACATTTTGGGGACTTCCTTTTATACGATGTAGTTTGTTTGATGAACATGAATATGCTTGCACTCCACTGGTGGGCCATTGATTGCAATGAGCAGCCATTCCGTAGCCATATGTGTGTAAAGCATAGAAAAATTATTTTTGTCAGTAAAAAAAACATATAAAATGAGTTTAAGAGCCCAATAACGGATTCAGGATACTAAAATGTATCCTAAGTTATTCCTTTTCTTACGACAAATCGATTGATATATATATTGTTGAGGTACCGTTACGTACTTACTCCCTATTCGCGGACAAACAGAAAAAATGCGTTCTCTTTTATAGATGTAGAGATTAGATTAGATAGATTTTTATTTTTATACTAAAAAAATTTAACAAAACAGTGTATAAACAAAAATCGGTTAGCATGGCATTGCCGTCTGCCTGATATATCCGATACCGATATATTAAGGCAACCCCGCGGATGATGATATGGCTTATGCGGTGATGCGAAACTGGATATCCCGCTAAATAGCTTAACACACTTTCATTAAACTTTAGGTTAGTGTCGTCTACCGAGATATAGTATTACTTATATGAGTACTAATCTTGGTGTAAGCACATGAATGCTTTCTTGATCTGAGGTTTCGGTATTTGTACCAGGACTTAACGTTCAAGATTTCGCTTTAACCACATATAGATTAGATTTATTAAATTTTCAGATTGTACAAAATTTACATAAATTAAAAATACTTGAATCTTAAAGACATGGCTCAACGCCGTCTGCCAAAGACTATCAATCTTTTGGTACAGTTTTAATCATTTTTCAGTAATGTTTACTTCTAACTTTTTAATTTTAAAAATCTTCTCCAATGATCATTCTTCTATAACCTAACGTTGATTCACAGTATGATGTCAGTTTTCCAATTAGAACCGCTTAATAACTCAGTTACTTCTTCGCTCGACAGTATGGCTTTTCCAAAGTACATCTTCTTATACCCCGGAATATTGGGCACATTCCCAAGAAGTATATAGAGTTCTCTCTTTGAGCTAAGTTGCAAATTGTGCAGATAATTGGCAGATCCTCCCTGTGTGGCATGAAGTTGAGTGGCAATACCTCTCCTCTGGCATGAAAAATTAAAGAGATACATCTTACGCTGTTAGAATCCTTAAAGTAATTAAGGGGACCTAGGTTGAACCGCAGAGTCCTATAGATTTCCCTGTATGTGGATGCCTCTCCTTCCTCGATATATCTGTTACGCATTCATATATCTACGTGAGATATAAAGTCGTAGAGTATCCCCTTCCAATTAGTCTGAGCATTCCTGCCTAAGCTAAGGTCGTATCCATATGTCACCGCCAGATTTAACATGTCCTTGTTGCGCATTCACTGTGAACATAAACGATTCCTTGTTAGCCTTTCATCACCTGTCCTGAGTATACTGAGCATGCTTGGATGATTTTCGACGAGCTTACTGTTCCCTGCGAAACCGGGTGGTAGTGGAAATTCGAAATTCTAAGTCCAAAATGTATTCTACCCAGCATAATTCCTCTCTCGGGTGTCGTAAATTGTGGAGTAATCTTCGTAGTATTGGGATCGCCAAACCAAAGCTCAACAGAATCGAAAATGTCGACTGCAATGTACTCAATCGACAATTTGCATCCTCTTCCTCAAATCTGCCGAACTTAGTAAGAGATTTACACAGTCGATTGTCGAATCAATCACAATTAATAGTCCCTCGTTTCTGTTTTAGAGCTGTTAACTGCGCCGAAGTCATTGAAAGCCTGCTCTCAATAAAGTCTTTTGCAGCTGGGCTGGACGAGATACATCCCCGGCTTTTAAAGCTCATGTTGCCAATCCTTATCCCATACATTACCCATATTTTCAATGCTATTTTAACATCTGGTGAATATCCTTCACATTGGAAAATGGCTAAAGTGGTACCTATACCAAAAAATTCAAAAGGAAACGAAATTAGGCCCATTTCTATTTTGTCTTTTCTTTCGAAAGCTTTTGAAAGAATTTTACAAAAGCAAATGAGCATAGATCTTAATACCAACAATTTGATGACAACACACCAATCGGGCTTTAAGAAAGGTCACAGTTGCATAACTTCATTAGTGAACGTCACGGAAGATTTGCGGCTAGTATGGATGACGATAAGGTGACCTTTTTAGTGTTGCTTGATTTCTCGAAGGCGTTCGACACAGTCGTTCATTATAACCTATGCAATAAGCTTTTTCGACTGTTCAACTTTTCACACGATGCAGTAAAGCTTCTTGGTTCATACCTTTCAGATAGAAAGCAAATTGTCCAAATTGGCGACATACAATCGGACTCCGTTACGACCTTAAATGGCGTCCCCCAGGGGTCCATTTTAGGTCCACTACTGTTCTCGATGTATGTCAACGATCTGCCATCAATTACTAAGCACTGCAAGATACAAATGTATGCCGATGACGTGCAGATGTACTTGAGCTCCGATCTTGGTCTTATTGAACATGGTGCTGTCTGCGTTAATGAGGACCTCGAAAGTATAGCGCGCTGGTCTGAAACGAACGGTCTCTTGTTAAACCCTGCAAAATCAAAGCGCCTGGTCATCTCAAGGAATTCATTGGACTTGTCGTGCTTCCCTTCTGTATTTTTAATCGATGCTCCTATTGAATACGTTGAGACGGCCAAAAACCTTGGTATGGTCTTTAACCGAAATCTGACCTGGGATAACCACATTAATGCTGTGACTGGTAAGGCGTATGGTGTTCGTCGAACATTGTGGGCAAGTAAAACGTTCACCCCTTTTATAACACGGCTCATGCTCGCCAAAACATTCTTCATACCAACATTGATATACGGGTGCGAAGTTTTTGCGAAGTGCAACTCTGTCAGTAAAGGAAAACTCCAGGTCGCTTACAACAACACCGTTCGGTACGTTTTTAGACTACGAAGGTATGATCGGGTGTAGCATTTGTCTACGCGCATTTTTAATATGACGTTCAATAGCCTTCTATAGTTCCGCACCTTAACCCTTCTCGCATCTATCTTGATAACACGACAACCTCCATATCTGTATGAGATACTCGTTATACCTTCCTCAAACAGGTCAGGATAGCTGACTCATCGACGTTACTCGTTCCTTACCACTGAGTGTCAATTTTTTATTAATTCCATTCGCTTTTGGAACTCCTTACCGCGTTCTATCAGGAGAATTAATAACACAAGAAGGTTTAAAAATCAATTAAGAAACCATCTGTCACAAAATATTAATTAGTATTAATGAATTTTGATTAAATTATGAATTATTATGCTTTATTATAACTATGTCCTTATAACGTGAAATATTATTATTATCGTCAACTTTATGTAGCTTTCAAATACAGAATTAGCCTAACACTAGTTTATAAGATATTATATCTTAAAGTGTATAGGAATAACGAAAATAAAAATAAAATAAATAAAAATAAATAAATCCACGCTCACTTTAAGAGTCTGTATGAACAGTGGAGCAAGTCCAGTTTCGATTATCAGCATGTAGTTTGCGGCAGTTGTTGGGAGTTTAAATGACCTACGAAGATAAAACCTCTGTAGTTTTTCTACCAAGCCATAATAACATACTTATGACCCCATGCCTGCGCTCCGTGAAACAATATGGATTTGGATACAGCTTCAAAGACTCTGTTCTTCAAACTGTGAGGTATATTTCGATTCTGGAAACAAATTCGCCACGTAGAGTTAATTTTTCACTTAGATGGGTGTCTTAACTCAAGTTACTCGATAGCATAACTCCCAAGTATTTATAGTGTTTAACCACTTCAAGCGGCTTACCGTTAAATGTCCATCTTTCTATTCTACATAGCCTGCCACCTCCTCTCCTAAAAATCATAATTTTTTATTTGTCCAGGACAATATTATCTGCGTACAGAAGAGCCTTAATAAGAGTACTTGCGAATGTGACTCCTCCTGGAAGGTAATCAATAATATCCTCTATGTAAAGGGCAAATACTGATGGGCTGGCATTAAATCCTTGCCTAACTCCTATTTCTGTAGAAAACCACTTCGACAATTCATTACCGTTCCAAACATTGATTTACTAACAATGGTTTCGCATACAGCATGGGCAGGTAGTTGCTTATCGGGTTTAATAGACTTTCAAAATGTCTTTTAAGGACTTTAGCTGTTAGTTGGATATTCATTTTTAAAGTACTCGTATTTCCGTTTAATTTTTTAGCTGTTTTCTAAAAATCTGCTGAGCTTTTACAAATGGAAAGTTTTTGAGCTTCGGCTACAAAGAATTCTGCCTTCTCTGTTCAACATATCTGTTTATACTGGGCCTTAGCTTGACTGTAGAGCATCTTGAATAATAGGCCGTTAAATTTTCTGAATGCTCGCAGAAGGGAGAATGTGCGCTTTCTGCTTTTCAAACAATCTTCATCAAACCATGGCATTTTATTCAGCAATCTCTTCCTTTCATTAGTGTTTTGCAACTGACTGATAATTGATTGCTTTATTACTGACTCCAAGTCGTTTAAAGTGAGTTTACTATTTTCAGGTAGCTCTGACAAGAGGCGATTAAGGTTAAGCCTGTAAAAATGTTCATTAGATTTATTCCATTTGAGTTCAGGAAGAAGTTTCAGTTCGTGCATCTCATCCCTTGCACTCATTTCTAGGCCGGAAGGGGTGATAATAGGGAGATGGTCCGAGTATGGAAGTGCTTTAACCTCGAAATCCCTTACTGTGGAGCACCAATCTCCTCCTACAAAGCAGTAGTCGATAATGGACGAGCAATTCGATTTTATGAAGGTATACTCGCCGTTGATGTCTGATTTGCTGCATCAATTTAAAACTCTAAGCCCATAAAATCCATCAGTCCCATCATTTTTCTTCCACATGAATTTATCACTGCATCCTTCGAGTTTCGTAGAATTCCTTCAGTATTGCTACATTCGCTTTTTAAACTGCGAATCTTTAACTTTAACCACTTATGTATGTATGTATTGCTTGGTATTGCTTTTAAATAACACGTATGGTCTGCGGTGTGATGCGCATTTGATACCCCATTTGGCAAGAAATAGTTAATTTAACAACCCTTTCAGTCCTTGAAATATTTTCTCCGCATCGGGTATATGTTTGTTCCACCCTATTCGTGGACAGGTAATGGTTTATATACGTAGCAATAAACAATTTTCTTAGTCCTAAGAATGAATTTAAGTATTTGTTGATGGTGTTTCGTTCAAAACTCTACAAACAGTCGTCCAGTTAATGAATACATTTCATTTTATTGAAATCGCCTTTTGAAATGCAAATGCCAGATGTTCCCCTAAATTAGTTTCGTGCACGCAACAAAATTCCACTATAAGCACGCAAATCAACCGCAGACAACTCACACTCATGTGACGACGTCGACGGTGAAGGCAGCTTTCTCCAATTTACACCAATTACTCGAAAAAAGTAATAAAACCGCACATACAAATTATAAAAATAAATAAACAAACAATTTGATAGTAACTGCCTTTAAAAACTTTTCAAGCTTCAGTTGAGATGAAAAACCTAATCTCATTAACCTCTTGCATTGCAGAAAAAAAAAAAAAAACACTTGTCATCATCATCATCATCACCATGGCGCAGAAGGTCTCCTCCCAGCAGCCAGCGTTTAATGCAATCACCATTGGGCTATGTCTGCTATACACCTGTTGCACACTATTCACAACCTGCTCTGGTCATGGACGACTGATTGAACCGCCAAGTAGGGCGTCTGCATGGCGATATGGTTTCCAAACTCCTCCAGACTACAACGATCATGAATTGTATTGCGGTGGATTTACGCGCCAATGGAAAGGCAATGGTGGCAAATGTGGAGAATGTGGTGACGCTTGGAATCTACCCGAACCAAGACCACATGAATATGGTGGAAAATGGGGTCAAGGAGTTATTGTACGAAGGTATAATCCTGGATCGGAAATGGTCATAAGGGTTGAACTGACCGCTAGTCATATGGGGTGAGCATCAAACCTTGGAAGACTTTGGAGATAATATTAAATTTCCTTATTTTGTTTTAGTTATTTCGAATTCCGAATGTGTCCAGAGCCCAGTGCAAAGCAGGATTGTTTGGATAAAAACTTGTTGAAGGTTTTAGGCGGATCACCAATCTTGCCGAGACCAGAAGACTTAGACACGAGATTCTATCCCAGGAATGGAAGCCGAATCTATGAGATTAAGACACAATTGCCAGGTAAGTGCAGGAGAAAGTTTTGTGTCTCACATTTATAATTGGGCATTGCATTGGTTTGAAAGTACGTGAAATGGTTAGTAGGGTAAAGTTAATTGCGTCATTGTTGTAAGAGTGCTATAACAAGGGATTGTGTGTTGTGCATAAATTACGTACTGAATGTAAGTTTTAAGTATTTATTGCATTTTTTTTTGCGCCTGGGCTACTTTAACATTGTAATAATGCAAGGTAACTCTCTACTCTATTGTTTTCTGCCTTTAGAACGCGAGAGTTAGTATTGTACATACACCGACTCAAAAAAGTACCCTATACCAGATAATAAGATATTGATTTCTTTATAAATTTCGAAGTGAATATTTTCATTATATTTATTTTTTATAAAACCCACTTTCAAAGCTTAAATTGAACTACCGTAACTGAAATTAATATAAAATTAAAATAAAACTAAAAGAAAAAAATTCATCTGTACGTTTTTCACAATATCTACAAAGAGCGTTATTTTTTATTTTTCTTGCTTATATAGATCTTACGATAGGCATATCTATTTCTTGAATCGCTCTTTTGACATTTATATTCAGTATACGAGTAGTCTGGCAAATCATTATGAATAGGCTCAATCAATTATCCAAATGTCATTTGAAAATCGGTCGTCGATTCGCAAAATTTATAGACGACTTCGTGATTTTTAGGGCGCATACAATTGTCTATCTGAGCAGGCCATCCAACGAAATGTGGATGGATTTTGAATACATACCATATATACTTACTTACTTACTTATGCTACTTAAGTGGCGCACCAGTCCGAGGTGGACCTGGGCCTCAACCAAAAACCTCTGAGTTCTTCCGACTATGTCAATGTCATCGGCGTAAGCGAGTAGTTGTAGTAGTAAAGACTTGTAAAAGATTGTACCTCCGGTGTTGGCTTGTGGGTTTCGCACAATTTTTTCAAGTATTATATTAAAGAGATCGCATGATAGCGCGTCATATTATCTAAAACCTTTCCTGACATTAAACGGTTCGGTGATGTTCTTACCGACTTTGATGGAGCAGCGAAAGTTCTCAATTGTCATTCTGCACAAACGGGCGAGCTTGGCAGGGATGTCAAGACTAGACATCGCTCTGTATAACTCGCATCTATACACGCTATCATAGGTAACTTTGAAATCGATGAAAAGGTGATGCGATTTTATAATCACGGACTTTTTCCAAGATCTGCCGTAGTGTTAATATTTGGTCAATGGTGGACTTTCCGTGCCTGGTAAGGACCTATCAGGTTGTTGACGATCGATTTTAGGCGTTCACATAATACGGCAGAAGAGAGCTTGTATGCGATGATGTTGAGAAGACTTATACCTCTACAGCTGGCGCAGTTCAGAGGGTCTCCTTTCTTCAGGATCAGGCAAACGATGCTGAGGTTCCATTCATCGGGCATACTTTCGTCCGACCAGATTTTACAGATGAGCTGGTGCATGCTCTTTACCAACTCATCTCCTCCTGCCTTGAAAAGTTCAGCGGAAAGGCCGTCGGCTCCAGCAGCTTTGTTGGATTTGAGTTTAGATATCGCTATCCTCACTTCATTCTGATCGGGTTGACGGGAATCTTGACTGCCATCGTCACTGTCGAATGGCTCATTCTGCCTGACAGCGGAATATTGATCATCATCGCCGTTTAACAGTCTGCAGAAGTGTTCCTTCCATATTATCAGCATCGACTTCGATTCTACTACTATATTACTATTTTCGTCCCTGCAGGCTTCTGTCCCTGCTTTGAAATATTGACATGTTCTTTTTATCTTCTGGTAAAATGTTCAAGCGTTATTCCTGCAATAAAGTTTCTCAATCTCCTCGATCGAGCGTTTCTCATGCTCCTTTTTCTTCTTTCTGAGAAGTCGATGTTCCTCTTTTCTCCTCCGCTCGTAGAGCTCGCGAGCAGCTCTAGTCCTTCTATGCAGGGCCGCCTTGTATGCCTTCTGTTTTGCTGCATGTGCTTGCCGCAATTACTCAACAAACCAGGGGTTTCCTTGTAATGGCTGAGAGAAACCCAGTACATCAGAGGTGGCATCTCTGATGGCTTGTTGGCAACGCTGCCACTAAGCTTCCGCATTTGCTGCTGGTGGCATATGACTTAGAATGAGATTAAGAGAAACTCGACGGGCAAACTTCCTCACAGTCTTTCGTTGATTTAGTTCCGTTCTGGATATCCACATCCGCTCCTTGGCTACAACTAGGTAGTGATCGGAGTCCACGTTGGCTCCTCGGAAAGTCTGGACACCCAGAATACTGAAAGAGTGCATTGCGTCGATCGTAATGTGATCGATTTGGTTGAAGGTTTTTAGATCAAAAGAGAGCCATGTGAACATCGAGACGTGAGAAGCGGGTATCCGCCGCAAAGTAGAGTAGCCTGAATCCTTACTTACTTACTTAGGTGGCGCTACACTTCGGGGTGAACCTGGGCCTCAACCAACAAGCCTCTCCATTTAGCTCGGTCTTTAGCTAGTTGCCTCCAGTTGCGCACGCCAAGTTGGTCGAGGTCCCCTTGAACTCGTGTGCACCACCTACGGCGATGATTCCCTCTACTGCGTCGTCCCTCGGGGTTAGACTTGAAGACTCTGCGGGCCGGAGCGTTGGTGTCCATTCGCTCTACATGTCCTAGCCATCTCAGACTTCCAATACGCAGTTTTTTGACTAGGTCGATGTCGCTGTATAGCGCGTATAGTTCGTGATTGAATCTTCTCCTCCAAAACCCGTCAACGCAAACGGGACCGAAAATCTTACGAAGAATTTTTCTCCCGAAGCGACCAAGGATATCTTCATCCTCTTTTAATAAAGTCCATGTTTCAGCGCCGTAAAGCAGGACTGGGTTGATCAAGGTCTTATACAGAGTCTCTTTAGTTGTTCGAGATAGGGCTTTACTGTTGAATTGCCCTATAAGCCCAAAAACACAGCGATTGGCAAGAGTTATTCTTCGCTTGATTTCTGCGCAGATGTTGTTTGTAGAATAGCAGAGCCAAGGTAGGCAAAATCCCTTACTACCTCGAAGTTATAGCTGCCCACTGTGACGTTTTGTCCAATTCATCGGTGTTGGCTTTCCCTTCTTGTTGACAGCATATACTTGGTTTTGCCCTCGTTTATCGCTAAACTCATTTTGGCCGCTTCCGCCTCAATGCTTGCAAACGCACCGGTGACAGCCCGCTGAGTTCTTCCGATAATGTCTATATCGTCGGCGTATGCAAGCAGTTGTACAGACTTGTAACAGATTGTGCCTCCGGTGTTGGCTTGTGAGTTCCGCACAATCCGTTCAAGTACAATATTGAAGAAGTCACATGACAGCGCGTCAACTTGTCTAAAACCTTTTTTGACATCAAAGGTCTCGGTGAGGTCATTACCGACCTTGATGGAGCAGCGAGCGTTCTCCATCGTCAGCCTGCACAGACGGACAAGTTTGGCAGGGATGTCAAAACTACACATGGCTCTATAAAGCTCTTCTCTATAGATGCTGTAATAGGCGGCGATGTTGAGGAGACTGATGCCTCTATAATTGGCGCAGTTGGGGGGTCTCCTTTCTTGTAGATCGGGCAAACGATGCTGAGATTCCATTCATCAGGCATACACTCGTCTGACCAAATCTTAGAGAAGAGTTGGTGTAGGCACTCTACCAATTCATCCCCAGCTGCCTTGAAAAGTTCGGCCGGTAAGCCGTCAGGTCCAGCAGCCTTGTTCGATTTTAGCTTGGTTATTGCTATCCTCACTTCGTTTTGGTCAGGTGGACGGAAATGTTGACTATCATCGTCTATGTTGAATGGTTCATTCTGCCTGACAGAGAGATGTTGATCTTCGTCGCCGTTATACAGTCTGCAGAAGTAGTTTTTCCATATTCTCAGCACCGACTGTGATTCTAATACGAGGTTTCCATTTTCATCTCTACAGGTTTCTGTACGGGTATTGCTTCTCTGACATATTCTTTTTACCTTTTGGTAAAACTTCCGTACATTGTTCCTCGAATAAGAAGTTCGAAGATCCGTGGAAGCTTTCACATCAAGGAAACCATCGTACAAAGAGATCATCAAGAGATCATTTGAACCCTGTTAAAAAGGCAATATCAATGCACGTTCTAAAGACATCGCGAGGTAGGAAAGGCAGGCATATAAACGCCTGGATCAGACACATGCGACGACATCGGCATTTCATTGGCCTCAGTAACCGAGTGATCCAAAATCGGCAGGCCTGCCGATATTTTCTGAGGTCAAATAGGCGAACCCCACAGGCGGATCAGTAGAAATGCGGTGAAGTGGGAGGGTTGTGATCCCTTGTTTTCGGATCATAGCCTCGCTGATAAAAGCAAGAAGAAGAAGATTGTTCCTGGAGTATAAATTCACGATATTCTCAAACGCACGCTTCTCATGCTCTTTCTTCTTCTTTTGGAGAAGCCGATGTTCTTCCCGTCTCTTTTGCTCGTAGAGCTCACGAGCAGCTCTCGTCTTCCTTTGCAGCGCCGCTTGTATGCCTCTTGTTTTGCTGCATGCACTCGCCGGCATTCTTCGTCAAACCAGGGGTTTCGCGGTGGAGGGCGAGCGAGACCCAGCACATCGGTCGCGGCGTTTCTGATGGCATGTTGGCAGCGTTGCCACTGGTCTTCGGTACTTGATGCTGGTGGCATAGGGGTGATTGGGAGATTTCGGGATACGCGTTCAGCGAAGAGTCTGGCGGTCTCTTGCGATTGTAGCTTTTCGACGTTAAATTTCCTCACAGTAATTCTTCTTTGTTGCTCAGATTGAGATATCCGCATTCGTACCTTGGCTATAAGAAGGTAATGATCCGAATCTATGTTAGCCGCTCGGAAGGTCCGGACATCTAGAATACTGGAGGCATGCCTTGCGTCGATCACAATATGATCAATTTGGTTGATGATCATTAGACCGCAATGTCTACATATGAATATCGAGATGAGGAAACCATGTGCTTGCTATGGCGACATTTCGCTCCACAGCGAAATCAATTAGCCTTAGTCCGTTATCAGACGTGGTGTCGTGAAGGCTATGCTTACCGAATGCCCTACCAAAGACGTTCTCCTTTCCTATTTTGGTGTTCAAATCGCCCAATACGATTTTAACGTTGTATTTAGGGCATTGCTCATATGTTTTGTCGAGAAGCTCGTAGAAACACTCTTTGGTGGCAGGGTCCTTTTCTTCCGTGGGGGCATGAACACATATTAGGCTTATGTTAGCGATTTTAGCCTTGATCCGGATAGTCATAATACGCTCGCCTAAGTCTGCCGCGTATGACAAATCCGCATCCGAATAAGCGTTGCCTGTTGCCTCTGTAGTAATCACCGTTGTAGATGTCACAGTTTTTCATCCTCCTTTTGCCCGGCCCATCCCATCGCACTTCCTGGATGGCGGTAATACCTGCTTTATAGCAGTCTATAGCCTCTGCTAGTTGTTCGGCTGCACGTGGTCTGTAAAGGGACAGAACATTCCACGTACAGATCCGAAGGTCGTTGTCCTTATTTCGTTTGCTGGGGTCGTCATTAGTTGAGTCATCCTTATCCGAGGCTTTTGGTTGTTTCGGAACCATCGATTTTTTACGTGGTAGGGAAGTTACCCCGACGGCACAACCCTCAACCTGGAGGGCCAGTTCCTTAATTATTCCCCTAGGATAAGGGGCCGGGTACACCGGTGCCAGTAGTCCACTACGGGAGTATGAGCGCTGCCGTTGGCGAATTAAGGGCTCCTCCGCCACCATCTCTATTCCAATGTCCTTACCAACATTGGCAATTCCTTACCGACCTGTGATCCGAATACGTCGAAGCAGATCGCGCAAGGTATTCACTAAGTTTAACCTAACTGGAACTATAAACGCCACCGTTGACTCCGTCAAGGGAATTCGTCCGCTGCCGCCTGGAACAGGAAGAAGTGCTCTAGTGAGAGAACACTCTTCCCCCCTCTCTCATCTGCTGCCACCAAGAATCCTCCAAACGGGGTTGGTTACCCATTTCTTGGATTAAGGTGCTAGGCACCCGGCTGTCACCGCGTGGAGGTTGAGAGTAGGAGTTGGTAGGCCTCAGCTGAGTGAAAACGCTTGTGTTTTCATATAATCGCATGCACTACCATTTGACCAGCCATATTCAAGACAAAAAAAAAACAATATTTGTATTTGATAGGCTTATGTGTAGATTAAACCACTAAATTACCTACTTTGAATGAATTAGAAATTGATAATCGGGCAGACGGCAAGCCCCAACTGCTTTTTGTAATTAACTAATGTAACTATAATAATGAGTACTGAAATAGTAGTGGTGAGAGCACACAATCTTACTGGATAACGCTTTCCTATCTATCTCAAATTCCTCTGACATCCTACTACTGCATAGTATGAGTACGTACAATTTTGCGCCGTCATAAGTTGCTTTCTTAATAGCCCCCAATTTTTCTGAATACCTCTCCTGTAGTTAATCACATGGTATCCCTTTAAGTTTATCCACATAGTTTTACCGTATACCTTCGCCCGTGTGTCAATACAGCATCCTATGTTTTATGCCACAACTCAACCGAAAACCATTTAGCAACGAAAACTAGTTTATATCGTTTAATTAGCATGAATGTACTATATTCCCAACATTTCACTTTGAAGTATTTGCTTAAAATACTCTTCCATGCCATTCAACCGAAGGGGTTAACATACGATTAGATCATTTGTGAGTGGAAATAAATTCAATTAAACATCTTAATTATCCGGTTTTATGCACGGCTACCAAGGCCACTGAAACAGAAAGAAAAAGAAATGTAAGAAACTTTATTTAAAAACTACAATCATACATTGCGTATGTTTGTATTACACACTATCGCTGGAGATAATTAGTAATTATTAAAAAGAAATTCGAGAAGTATGTCATTGAAAAATGTTAATGAAACTAAAATTTTAAAAGGTGCTACAAAGAAACGAAGTAACTTATACGTTAACTTATGATGCATTTATTAAAACACAATATAACATTTGGCCAGAAAAGCATACGATTATTTCGTTATGTCTTAGCTTATAAAGGGTTTTTTAATTAACCGCGCCCCATTTTGTTTTTTTAAATAAAAGAGCTTGTGTTTGAGACATCAGAAGAAGATTTATTTAGAGTCAAAGCACCATCGGTGCTGTCAATTATGGAACATAAGTGAATGCGCTGAACCCAATTTTCCATCGGGCGACATGTCGGCAATTTCGCATTTGATGTTCATCTTGAGGTCATCTAAAGTTTCTGGCTTACTATGCCACCATGAACTTCACATAGTCCAAAAGAGAAAAAGTCTAGAGGCGTCAAATCACACGGACGAGATGGTTAATTGACTGGTCCATTTCTGGAGATAACACGTTCAACGAACTTCGATTTTATTAACTCGAAGCCAGCTGTGTGAAATGTGTGTATGGCGCCATCTTGTTGAAACTACATACAACCCATGCAAGTCATCCTCTTCCAATTTGTCCAAAAAATAGTCAGTCAACATGCTCATTGAAGAAGAAGTATGGCGTATGAAGTATGATGAAGAAGCAATGACCCCTCCAGCATGAAACCCGCACCAAACATCCGATTTTTGCGGATGTAATTGCATTTTGCATTTAGGGAAGTCAGCAGCCCGAAGCCATTGGTTGATAACTTGCCCAAATGCGACAATTTTGCTTATTAACGAAACCGTAGTACCTTGGAGAGGTTTATTCCCTCGCATTATAATTCTTTCGGAATTGTGTTTGGCCATTTACTCTGGCTTTGACTTGGCGAGAATAGTTTACCTTAGAGCTCTCCCTCTAAACTTGTTTCTTTCAAGAATCTGAGAATGAGAAGTAGATCCATGGTTGGTATATCATCATCTACCCAAGTATTTCAACCTTTTGTAGGTCAGTGCCCCACAAAAGTTCAGAAGGTGCTCTGGAGTGTCGCTTGACTCATTGCAGAATCTACAAAGGCCCTTATTTGTTATACCTAGTTTCCGTAAATGCTCCCTGAGTTTCCAGTACCCCGTTGAGAAGCCTGTTAGGATCGTAGATTATTCCTGTCAAGGCAGATGCAGGCTTCGAATCTTTTGCGGTTGTAACATCCCAGTAGTTTCTTAGCTTGCCTCATACTTGTAATGTTATTCCAAGTTCTTGTCCTGTCTTCTTTCTCCATTTCCCTGAATTCGTTGTGTATGGTATGTTCTTCTATTCCGCAGAGTGGTTCAGGTCCAATGAAGATTTCTGCAGTTCTTTGTCTTGCCGAGGAGTCTGCTACTTCATTACCTTTTATCGCGACATGACCGGGTATCCAGTAGAGCGTTACTTTGTTGTTTCTGTTTTACAGAGCTTAAATTAAATAGCGTGGCCATTTAGCACTTAGAGTAATCTAGCAAATACCTAGAAAAGGTACTGTGAATTAAAAACGAATGCAAGAAAGAGATCACCTTCTCCCCGACTAGTGCGATCGTCACCAACGAAGTATGCAATAGAACCTATTATCATTTGAGTTTCAAAACCACTCATTCATTCATTCATTCATTTTCGATGGCCCGCTAATTCTTCATGAGGGTCGCGGGGGTAGGATGCTCAGGTGGACTCTCCATTCTTCTCGATCCACCGCCATTGACTCCAATTCATCAGGAGGAATCCCTAAGCGGCTCCAGGAGAGATGTCGGACTTGGTCCAACCATCTATTTCTAGGCCTTCCGCGAAGTCGCCTACCTGATGGCACGACAACCATGGCGCGTCTTGGAAGCCGGTCTGGGGGCATACGCACTACGTGACCAAACCATTGAAGCATAGATCGTTCCGTTCGGAGAAGTAACTGCTCAACGTTGAGCGCCTCGCGTACTCTGGTGTTGCGCACTCGATCCCTACGAGTTACTCCAACAATACCGCAAAGGAGCCTCATTTCGGCAGCTTGTATCCCCGATCTTATTCTTTCGGTCACTACCCAAACTTCATGACCATAGGTGAGAGTTGGAACATACACCGAGTTAAAAACCGATAGTTTAGCTTGAACACTAAGTTCGGCCTTGCTTATAATAGATCGGCCAAGCTCTCTCAAAATTGATCCAGCCTGACCAATTCTACAGGATAACTCGGCATTGCTCCTCCCATCACTCGTGAATAAAACCCCGAGGTACTTAAACTTCTCCACCTGCTTCAGTGGGACTCCACTAACATGCAGAGTGCACTGAATGGGTTTTTTGGAAACGACCATTACTTCCGATTTGTTCACGTTGATCTTCATTCCAGCATTATCACAAACGGCTACAAACCTTTCGAGTGCGCGCTGAAGTTCAGTTTGAGAGGACCCAAGGATGACAAAATCATCCGCAAAGAGCAGAAGACTAATCCTTAGGTCTCCCACTTTGAAACATTCCCCGCCACGGCTGCGCTGCAACATCCAATCCATATATACAATGAAGAGGAGAGGTGACAAAACGCCCTCCTGGCGGAGTTCAACGCACACAGTGAAAGGTATTGATTTAACACCGTTTATCCGAACACAGCTTCTACAGTTTGTATATAAAGACTGAATCGCCCTTAACAGGGAACCAGCAATCCCATACTCCTGCAGAACACTCCAGAGTTTCCCTCGAGGGACCCTATCATATGCTTTTTCCAAATCCACAAAACAAGTGAAGACAGGTTTAGCATACTCCCAGGCCTTCTCAAGAACCATTCTGAGAGTGAACAACTGGTCGGTTGTGCTTCTACCGGGACGAAAACCGCACTGCTCATCCCCCAAACTGTCCTCAACCACAGCTCTGGAACGCGTTTCTAGCACCTTAGCGAATACTTTTTCAGGGAGAGTTAAAAGAGATATACCCCTATAGTTGGCGCAATCTCTTTTGTCCGCTTTTTTAAAAAGAGGAACTATCACCCCCATTTGCCAATCACCAGGTGTTTCACCGCGTTCCCAGGCCACTTTAGTGGCACGCGAGAGCCATTGAACTCCCTCTTTACCTAAAGCCTTGAGTATTTCTGGCCGAATTTCATCCACACCAGCACACTTGCCAACTTTAAGCGCTTTGATCGCCAAAGTTACTTCCTCTACCGTAGGACTACTTTCCGCCCTACTCTCGACCATCGGTCTGTCATCTTCGGTGCTCTGTTCGGGATTGAGCAATTCTGAAAAGTGCTCGCTCCATCTACGTAAGATGTCCTCCACATTGGACAGAAGTCTACCGTCTTTGGATATAACTCCTTCAACGATATTCAACTTTTTTTCTCTGAGTCGGCGGCCAGAACATCTTATTTGCAGATCTGTGGTCACGTTCCAATTTCTCGCCAAACTCCTTCCAAGACTGTTCTTTCGCTGTTTTCACAGCTAATTTGCAAGTTCTTCGGGCCTCAGTGTACCGATTTCGAGAATCGGAGTTCCCCAAGTGAATCCATACCTTAAAGGCTCTCTTCTTATCTCTGATGGCTTCTTGAACTCCGGGCGTTTTAAACGAAGCAGTTCTTTTCTCACCACCAGCCGCCACACCAAGCCGCTTCACTCCACAAACATCTCCCGCAGAGGCAATAACCGCTGTTGAAAACAGTTGCCATTCTTCCTCTACATTTGATGGAACAGTTGGAATTCGTTCAAACCTCTCAGATATTTGCCGCGCAAATGTCTCCCTTATCTCATCGTCCTGTAACCTCTCCCATCGTATGCGTGTAACCATCCTTGGTTTACGCTTTGGTAGGGGAGGCACTCTCTCACCGAGATACAATTTGCACAGCACTAAGTGATGATCAGTTGACAGTTCGGCCCCTCTCAATACGCGAACATCACAAACCATTCTCTTCAGACACGATGGTACTACAAAGAAATCGATCAGCGACTTCTGCTGAAGACTCTGACGGTGCCACGTGTATTTGTGAATGTCTTTGTGCGGAAAGATAGTGTTCATGATGGATAAGCCATTTTCACAACAAAAATCCAACAACCTCTCTCCGTTCGCGTTTTTATCAGGATCACCGTTCCTCCCAATCACACTCCCGCATGTCATAACATCTACACCCACATGATCATTGAAGTCACACATCAGGACAAAAGAATCCATATCTGCAACCTTTTCAAGGGCAACATCAACTTCATCTAAGAAAGCTGCGTACTCTGACTGAAGGTTCGGTGCATAGTTGATCTTTCAAGCTTGAGCTTTAAGATCGCAACTCTCCCTCATAATAGTATCCACTCCAATACTCTGTCTGCCAACTTGGGACTTGTGAGTATCCCCACTCCCGCCCGAGCAGACATTGAGGGTGCGACTCCTGACAGGAAGAGCTTCCACCCACCCGAAAGGTCCACAGTTTTAGAACCTCTCTGCTTTGTTGAAGAGACGCCAACTATATCTAGTCGACTTTTAACAGCCTCCCCAACAAGCTCAAGATCCTTCCCTGTGAGCGATGAGACGTTCCATGTGCCTATCCTAAGTCGATGGCGTTGTCGAATCTCAGAGAGTCCATCTGTGCCCCTATCGGGGCACAGCGCGCTCACCCCTTGACCCCCGTAATGGTTCGCGAGACCTTTGACAGGAAGCTCGTAACCTTTTCGGGTTTGACCCGGCCGGCTGCCGAGTGGGAGAGACCGTCCACCAGACGCTCGCATACTGACACCCTTCAGGCTTGGCTCCAAAGGATGCCCTGGCTTACCAGGTTTGGCAATATCCGAGGCCCGTTTACGTCGTCTTGTCATCATGGGGTGTGCGCTTTGTTAGCCGTGGCTGGATTGTATGGATGGGAATAACTATTTAAGTTACCCCATCCGCACATCCCAGTCATCTTGCCCGCCCCCCACCACGAGGAGGTCAGCTGACAGGGGGCTCAAAACCACTCCACCTTTAAAAAGTTACATTTCTCCTATCTCTTCTAACTTTTCATATTTAACTTACGTCTTGCAATTACCTAGTTTCATTAAAACTGTTATACTCTAAGACGCAATTTAATATTTAATGTACTCGTATATATAGGTATAAAAAAAAGGCAATGGTGCAGGTAACAATCGAAGGCAATTTAGCATCTCCTATAAGATGAAGATTTAAGGCTTTTAAATATTTTTCAAATCAATTTATTAAACGATGTCATTTCTTTGGCGCCATCATTTGTCTACACATTTATATTCCTTATTCAACCAATGAACTTGTTTTTGCTTAACCCAAATAAATTTATTTTATTTTCTTTCCGTAGATGTTAAATGTGCCCATTGTGTCATCCAATGGCGTTACATAGCCGGCAACAATTGGGGTATGTGTGACAATGGAGTCGGTGCCGTCGGTTGTGGTCCACAAGAAGAGTTTCGTGCCTGTTCCGACATCGCAATTGGAGAAGGTGGCAAGACAACAATGCGTCCGTTCCGGCCAACGATCAAAACGAAAACCACAAGCACCGTCGCACCATCTACAGAGGAAACTCAAACACAAGAAACAACCAGAGACGAAGAGCCATTGCCCGAGGTTTCACCATATCTTGCTCCACTTATTGTTGCAATCACTCTACTCATTGTTCTATGCATCTTGGCCACAATCTATCTGTATCACTATCATGGTCAGCGTGTCAAGCAATTGCTACGCTGGAGGAACTCAAAAGATGGCAACAATGCGACAGGTGGCAATGCAACAACCAACATGCAAGAAGCTGCTGCGGCAGCTACTGATCTAAAGAGTTCAGTGTTGGCCGTGCCACCAATTCCACCACCCAGAACCAAAAGACTGTCTCAAGTAAAAGAGATATCGGCTGATCAATCAAGCGTAGCATAAGCATACCACATACACTATATTATTTACAACAGCGGAACTTTTAATTATTTATATAAAAAAAAAATTTTAGTTAGTTGTTCATTAGGGTAATATTTAACTGTAGTATGATAATAGCTCGTTTATGAGAGAAAACCGAAACGAAGTGAATAGGCTTAGAGTGAAAACTTTGTTTAATTTTCTTTCTTACTCTTTTTTTAAGATTTTTATATGCATGTATATATGTGATACAACAACAAATAAAGTAATGATATTTGATATTCAAAAAAAAAAAAAAAAAATGTAATTAACAATAATTTACAAGTTTCGATTTAGTTTCTTACTTTGGAGGCTGAGGCGAAACAGGTTTACACGGCTTTACTTCGAACTAAATGGGGACAGTGCTAATGGCCTTTGACGTTCGTGCAATTCAGTGAAGCCTGAGATCATGGGGCAACCTGGGTCAAATCTAAACGAAACAGAGTGATATATTTATTGATCCAAAGCAGCTATTAAAAGGTTATTGGCAGTTGTAACGAAGGCTAAGTGTGCCGATACATGCAGTACCCCGCCAGAAAAAAATATGAACACGGTTGGATTAACAATAATTTTAGAGTTGAAGCAGTATTTATGTAGTTTACACATCAAAATAAGGTTTGGCTTTTATTTTGTAATGTATGTCTTACATGTGATCAATATTTTGTCAAATTCGTTCTTCGTAGCATTTACTCAGCCTGGTATACTTGCAATGCATTCTTATGCTACCCCTTATGCCACCGTCATTCTTCCACGCATCCTCATTATGTTCTTATAGTACCTATATGTGTTGTTGAATTCTTTTTAGAATAAACTTTATCCTTTCGGTAAGCCCAGCAATTCGGGAGAGTTGCCAGCTCAAGGAAGACATTTTTTGTTGGGACAGGAAAACGCTTCACTGAATCACTCAGACGCAACTGGAAGTAAGAACTAATATACCCAGTTTAGTGGAATGGTTTTCGTCTTTCTATGAGAGCTAAGCACTTCAATGTAAAGGAGCTTGCATTACACTACCAGCACTCACCACATCAGCACCGAAGATCTACCATTTGATGCGAACAAAGGCAGATAATAGTGTCGGGCTTTAGGCCCAGCACATTAAGATGTTTAACAAAAGTGAAGTGACCTATCAAGACGCCAATAAGTTACCTGCAATCTTTTCTGCCGAGAGACAGCGAGAATGCTGCGGATTTCTTACTGACGTCAGAGAGCATCCGTTTGGTCAGCCTGCATTCTGAAGAGCCATACCACATACCATTGTGCCCGTGAGAAACCCAATCGTCAATGGAAGCCCTAACCAAGGACGTAGAAAGACCCAACACAGGTACCGGTGCTGGAAAAACTACCTCTGAGTCTTGTCCTACAATTTCATAGGGGATAATGAAACATGATCCCAGTGTGACTTGGGACCCAGACAAGAATCAGAGCATTCAGTCTTGCGACTAGATTCAGAGAGTTTTTGCATTCAAGAACTATTTTGGAACTATATTTGGAAGTTAAAGGATTGGGCCAGGCCATAAGTGCAGCCTGACTGTTATTACAGACAGGTAATGGTCGAAGTACAGACCACCTGTTTCTTATAGTACATTTCTTGGCCATTAGGATTAGATAAGTCTTCGCTTAGAAAACAGACGCCTATTTGTCTACGAAGAAGTGAAGCCCATTATTGTCGCCTTCCACGGAGACACCAACCCTAGACCCTTGATTGGTTTTGGAGCCATCTGTGAAAATTCGACATTTAATTTTAGCACAAGAAAAGGTCTACTTTGAATTTGCACAACAGCCAAAGTTCTAGTGTCATGATTTGCTCAGAAGTCATCTATAAGTTTTACGAATTGACGATGGACTTTCAAAGTAAATTTAGATTATTTAGTAGCGTTGCCCAAACGTGAGTCTATTCATGATAATTTCCCAGACTATACTAAGCATAAGTGTCGAAAAGAGAGAGTAGACTGACAGCTCAATCCCTATCGTAAGTTCTACATAAGCGAAAAAACAATTAATTTGTTGAATTCCTGGGAGCGTCGGATGATAGAAAGGAATTAATAGAACCAGGCTTTGTCATTTGCTCCCGAGTTATTCCTGAATTCAGGATAAATCCCACCTGGAGCTGAAGCCTTCTCAGGTTTGCAGTTGGTAATGGGTTTTTCTAGTTTTGGTTTAATGAAATCAGGGGAGTAATCAGGAATAATGGCGCCCACGAATCGGTCATAATACTTAGTAGGAAGTATTCAGCGGACGTTGGAATCTAGACGAAGTGAAGTTCTGCCACGATTCTCTGTTACTTATGCCCTATATCCCCTTGTGGGTCCTAGGGCCTCTACTACGCCTACGCGCGATCGTGTACGGTTTCTGGCAATGTGTCTGAGTTCTCCCCAACTTTTCCCTAACTGCCGTGCCTCCTTCTCGACTGTTCTGCGCCATGTTCTCCTCGGACCGCCAGGTCTTCTGCCATCCTGAGTTAGAGGGTTCCATTGCATAGCATAGTTCGCTATGGAGCTGTCACCCTTTCGGAACGGGTGACCAATCCACTGCCACTTCCGCCGTTGGATAGTTGTGCCTATTGGTTTCTGACCCATTCTCTCGTACAGGTGTTTGTTAGAGTTACGATTGGGCCAGAAAATCCTTAAGATATTGCGCGGAAACCTTTTTCTTTTTTTTTTTTAGGTTGCGCCAGGGATGTGTAATCTGCATAGATACTAATAGCCTGAGTGCTACTAGCATGCACGATTCGCAAACCTGAGTAATCGATTCCAGGAAGTAGTACGCCTACGTACTAAACACACACCCTACACACTTCAACCACTCTCCCCGCGGGACTGCCGTTAGGTATTACTTCGCGGGGCTGGTTAGCAATTTAGGCTGTACTTTCTACTTCTCGACGTATTCTTTCTTGAATTCGAAGCTGCATTTGCACGTGTGTAAAAAACGCGCAAATTTCCATCCATTTTTCCTCAGATTGTACCATATGATCTATGAGGAATGGAGGACTGGGAAGTTCGTTTCTCCAGTTTTCAAATCGCCTACAGTAGAAGACTGCATGCTCCGTATCTTCCTCCTGGTCTGAACATTCTGGACACAACGGAGAGCTATCGTGTCCAAACCGGTAAAGATATTTGCGATAACCTCCATGGCCAGACAGGAACTGCGTGAGGTGGTAGGTGCAGTTCCCATGTGCTCGGTTTATCCAAATGTCTATGGTGGGGATTAATTTATAGGTCCATCTGCCTTTAACCGCATTATCCCATCGATCTTGCCACACAGCTCTTGAAGCTGCTTTTTCTTCTTCTATAACCCTTCTTCTTTCGCTAGCCTCTTGATGGCTCGAGCCTCTCCGATTGTAGATTCTCTGCATCTCGTTCGCGAGAATGTCGATAGGAACCATTCCTGCTATGACAAAGGCTGCTTCGTCAGAGATAGTTCTAAAACCACTGATGGTCCTTATAGCGCAGAGTCTCTAGGCTGATGTAAGTTTCCTCCTTGTTTCTTTGGTCGCGAGAGCCCCCGCCCAAACCGGAGCCATATAAAGATGGACTGAGCTGACAACTCTGGATAGTAGGATCCTCCTAGCGTATCCAGGTCCTCCAATGTTGGGCATTATCATTGAGAGTGCTGCCTGAAGTCTAGGCGCTTTTTTGCTCGAATAATCAACATGCTGTTTAAACCGCAGTCTATTGTCGAGCATTACTCCTAGGTATTTGATTGCTTCTTTGGATCTGATGATTTGGGTTCCAACCTGGACATTCATATATTCCACAGATTTTCGACTGGTTATTAGAACAGCTTCAGTTTTGTGGTCAGCTAATTCTAAACCGGCGGATCCTAACCAGCTTTTGATTTGACTGATTGCCACATTTGTGGCTGATTCTACTTCACTGATTTGTTTTGCTACTGTAACAACAGCGATGTCGTCAGCAAATCCAATTATATTCACTTTAGGTGGCAGTGATAGTCGTAAAAACTCCGTCGTACATTATGTTCCATAGTAATGGGCCCAGCACCCATCCTTGCGGGACCCCTGCTGTACTTACTTACTTACTTAGATCCTTTAACCCCTCGGGGGGCATAGGGCGTCAACCACGCCTGCGCGCCATCGTGTTCGAAGTTCTGCAACACGTTTGAGCTGCCTCCAACTCATTCCTAAAGAGCTCGATTCCTCCTCAACTGTTCTGCGCCACATTTGCCTAGGGCGTCCCGCTATTCTGCCTGCCTGGGTGAGCGGATTCCACTGCATGGCGTATTTCGCAATGGAGTTGTCTTCGCGCCGTAGGGTGTGTCCAATCCATTGCCACTTTCTTCTTCGTATAGTAATGCTTATAGGTTCTTGGCCCGTTCTCAGATAAAGCTGTTCGTTAGAGATGCGGTTCGGCCAAAAAATCCTCAAGATGATTCTTAAGCATTTGTTTACAAAGACTTGCAGCTTCCGTGTGTTAATGGTGTCCACCTTCCAAGTACTGCACCCATAAAGCAGCACTGATTCTACGTTGGAGCGGAACAGTCGCAGCTTGGTTCTCAAGCTGATAACATTGCTTCTCCAGATTTTAGATAGCATTCCGAACGCAGCTTTAGCCTTCCCGATTCTGCTGCACACATCCAGTTCGGTGTCACCGCGATTAGCCGAGACCACACTTCGTAAATAAAGAAAGTTATTGTTAACTGCGAGAGTGAAATGAGGACAACTGTACCAAATGAGTGCAAAGTAAAGACTGTTTTATTCTCTCTTTCTTAGATATATTACAACTATGTGTTACAACTCGGCCATCCTATTCCTTAACCTCGCCCTCGAGGTTACCGTCGTCGTCGTCTTCGTAGTCGCACTCGCCCCCAAAAACTCCTTCATCCGGAAGTTCGCACCAGCGCTTTATGCGATCAGCTGCCATCACGGTGTTTAGTTTCCGCTGGGTCCGCTGCATGTCAGGTATGTCTTCCACCACATAGCGATCGTTCGGGAGGACCTTGGAAATGATATATGGCCCCTTGTACTCTGGCTCCAATTTGCGTGAATCGCCGGTGGAACCAGGGTCGTTCTCGAGCAGTACGAGATCACCCACGGCATATTAAGTAGGTTGCCGATGCCTGGCATCGAACCTAGTCTTCTGTCGATGTTGGGCTTGCCTGATGTTTTGCAGTGCCTCGCTGCGTCGTTGCCCCATCTCTTTGGAATCTGTTAACGCTCGCTCCTCCAATTTCAACAGCAGCTTGTCCCCCAGGATGCTTCTCGGAGTGTAGGCGAAGAGAAGATCATGTGGGCTCGCTCGTGTTGTACAATGGCGGGCACTATTGAGTCCCCACTGAATATCGCGTAGATGGCTTGCCCAGTCTTCTCCTTTTCCTGGCCCATGCATGCATTTGAGTGACGCCAAGATGGTGCGGTTGCACCTCTCTACCTGCCCGTTGGCTCTGGGCATCTTTACCGCCGTCTGAATATGTTGGACCCCATTCTCTTGGCAAAACTGGTTGAACGATCGTGATGTGAATGTCGTTCCTCGATCGGTTATGATCCTCCTCGGCAACCCAAAGTAGCTGGACACTTCACCCAAGACTGTCAAAACCCCCTTGCTGTTTGTGGTCTTTACTGCTTTTAGAACTGAATATTTAGTAAAATAGTCAACTAATGCAAGGACATACCTGGTTCTACCTCTTCCCCTTGTAAAGGGTCCAAGGTGGTCAATGTGGACTGTATCGAAGGGAAGAGGAGAGTGCTCCATGCTGTGGAGTTCTCCCTCAGTCATCCCCCCCTTCTTTTTCCCATAAGCACAGTCTATGCATGACCGTAGATAGCTTCGAGTGAAAGACCGTGCCTTTGGAAACCAAAATGTCTTTCTGACCCTTTCCAGCGTTCGCTCTTCTGCTGGGTGTCCGACGTCATCGTGACAGAGTTTTAGAATCCTCCACCTTATCGCGCTCGGGACAGCCCATCTCTCAGATTCGCCTACCTTTCGGAACAGTCGATTTCCCTTCACGCTGTATTCTTGCTGCAATTGCTTCCTTTCCATCGTCGAACTTGGTGTTTTTAGGGCAACAATTATGCTCCTCAGCTTCGGGTCTTGCCACTGCATCGTTGCTACCCAGTCTTCATTTGTGATGTTAACGTTAAGAACCATCGAAGACGCTTCCTCTACCGTCTGCTCGCTTTCGACTGGTTGTCTACTCAGAGCATCACTGTGTGCTGCGTTCTTGCCGGGTTGGTGGACGGTCTCATACTCGAACTCCTGTAGTTTGAGCCACCACCGGCCCACCCGTGGAATTAGCTTCGCCTTTCTGCTGGTCGCAGCGACTGCTTCACAGTCCGTCACAACCTTAAATTTTCGGCCCAGGAGGTAAATTCTGAAGCGACTTAGGCACTCCACTACTGCCAGTACCTCCAGCTCATATGAATGGTATTTTCGCTCATCTTCAGACAATTTACGGCTGTAGAAGGCCACCGGTCGCAGCGCTTTGCCGTGCTTCTCCTGCTGCAACAGAATTCCGCCTAGACCCAGCGATGAGGCATCCGTGTGTACTTCGTGAGCGCATTCCGGGTCAAACAGCACCAGAACAGGAGGATTGATAAGCGCTTCCTTTAACCGCACAAACGCCAATTCTTGCCGTTCCGTCCATTCGAAGGGGTGATCAGCTTTCGTCAGATCGGTCAGAGGGACTGCCAAACTTGAATATCCCTCCACAAATTTACGGAAGAAACCCGTAAGTCCCAAAAATTGTCGGACTGTATGAACGTCCCTGGGTGTTGGGAATGATATGATCGCTGCCGTCTTCTGAGCGCTGGGTCGAAGGCCTTCCTTGCTCACTTGATAGCCTAGAAAATCAATGCTGGTTTGTAAAAAACGGCACTTACCCACGTTCAATGTCAGCCCGGATTCCTTCAGTACCTCAAGGAATCTTTGGAGTTTCTGCAGTCCCTCCTCGACCGACCTGCTGGCGATGACTATGTCGTCGAGGTACACAGCAATGTCTCCGGTCCTCAGCCGCGATTTCATGGTGTTCATACACGACTGGAAATATGCGGGTGCATTCACCAAACCGAATGGCATTCGATTAAATTCGAATAGGCCTTCATCCGTTGCAAAAGCAGTGAATTTTCTGCTATTTTCAGCCAAGCAGATCTGGTGATAACCTGATACCAGATCCAGTGTCGTGAAGAATTCGTTACCTGCCAGCGATTCTACGACCTCTTCGACCACAGGCATTGGGAACCTTCTTTTAACGGTAATTTTATTTAATGCCCGGTAGTCGATGCAGAAACGGTCGCTGCCATCCTTCTTTTTAGTAAGGACGACTGGAGAGCAATAGTCCGAGTATGACGACCGTATTATACCTTGCCTAAGCATCTTATCCACCATCTGTTTCACCGTCTCCCTTTTGGCGAACGGGAGTTTGTATGGTTGGACACACACGGGAACTGATGTTGTCAGCTCGATCGTGCACTCACCGAAGCGGAACACTGCAAGCTCGTCCGAGTTCTTGGCGAAGCACCCTCGAAATGTGTTAACCAGCGCTCCGTGCTTCGCAGCTTCTACATCGTCCAGCCGCTCGACATTAAGGTCCTCTAGCAGCAGCTCTGCACGCTTTGGGAATTCACCGCACTTGTCCGACATACAGTCTGAAATAGAGATGCAGTTGTGTGATTTGACAAATCGTACCTGTGGTTGGTCCAGCAACTCTCCTCCGATCAACATTGGGTACGGTTGCGATTCATCCGGGACTATGAGGACCTCGCACCAGGAGGTGAGCTTATCGATCGTTATCTCTGCATGGACCCTTCCGATCGTCTGACATGCTCCTCCTCCGAAGCCACTCAACAGCCGTTGTTCCTTTATGTACTGGATGCCACCCGCTTCAGCGACCGAACACCGCAGAGTAACACAGTCACTCCCGAGGTCTATGAATGCTTTCACCTGGTACCCATTCACCACTGCACCTATGATGTACTCCGATTTGACTTCCTTTAGTAGTAGCTGCGTTGACCTCCCATTTGGACCTCTACCTGAGATACCTTGCGCGCTACTCACAGGTTGCACTTTGGCGCGTCGTAACGGACAATCCCTGCGAAAATGCCCAACTTGCTGGCAGCCGAAACACTTTACACCACCCACAGGTATACTGCCACGAACTGCTCTTCGCTCTTCGTGTCTGTCCACATTCTCCCGCTCTATCTCCTGGGGTAAAGTTCTCTGCTCCGTTGCCCTTTGCCGGTCTTTGTTTTTCAGCTTCATAACCCATCGCGCTCGTTCCAAGACCTCGTTGATAGATGTTGGTTTTGAGGCTCGAAAAGCCTCCCTGCATTCGATGTCCATGATACCTTGTACTACGTATCGGATCAAAGTCGACTCCGGAATACTGCCCCTGGCAGCGATCGCCTTCATTCCGAAAACGTACTCCTCAAAATCTTCTCCTGACGTCTGCTTCTTACCTCGCAGCAATTCGAGAAGGTCTGCTTCCTCGTCCCTGGTCGGAAATGTTTGGCAAAGCTCGAAAAGAAAATCATCGAGCGAATCCCAGGTCACACTGGAGTTCCACAACTTTGCCGCGCCGACCAACCTCGTGGTAGCTGCCATCAGCACCAAACGATCATCCAACCTATACACCCGCTGGATATCCCGAAGCTTTCGTCTCCAAGATTGCGATGTCAACCCCGCAGAATCCCTCGGATTAAATTCGGGGATCATGCCGGCAATGTCTCTGACGGTGTAACGGGGCAAGCCGCTATCTTGCTTAGACCTGCCGTTATAATCTCCTCCGATATATAGCGCATCCCTATAGTCAGCATACTGATGCGTTCCGTTATCTCGTCTGCCAGTAGAAGCCTCACCAGCACCCATGTACACTTTGTTGTCGCAGTTCCTGCCACTTCGGTGCACTCCGCCAGCGCCCCCACTCGCGTGATCACTGGGAGCATCCAAACACGTGTGCAATCCGTCACCCTGCATACCAGCCCCAGGGATGTTGGCACACTTGTTCACCCGCGCCGATTCCTCGAGCATCTGCCTCAAAGCTCGCAACTCCTTTCGCAGCTCCTCGACCTCGCTGTCGTTGCCGCCTCGTTTGCCCACCGACTCGTACGCTTCTGGCTGCTTTTTGTGCAGCCCACCAACCGCTCCGCCGATCAATCTGCCTTCGTCTTCCACTTCCTCGCCATTTGCCAATTTGTAACACCCCTGCAGCTTCCTCTTCAGCATAACCCCACCGTTGTTTTCAGTCTCTCTACCACTGAATTCACCTCGGTCGATGCCATCGATGTCGCTACAGCCACGTACCTGCAGTTTCTTCGGCAACGTGGTAACGTGCGAAGCACCGTCGCTCTGTATCTCCCTCATTTCCTCGAATGCCAGGAGACGCGCTACCAGGTCTTCCTTGACCCCACCAACTTCTAGGCCGCGTTCTCTCAATTCTTCCCGCAGTTCGTCTCGGGTCAACGCTTCCAGCTCGGCTCTTGTTCGACACATTGCGCTACGGATATTATTCTGTACTCCTTTGTCAAAAACAACCGATCAATTTCGATGAAACGGGAACCTCGTTCTTTTTTTTCCCTGTCGTCCGATGACCGCTAGTTTTTTTTTGCTTATCGGGCTATCCCACTTCTGAGATGTTAACTGCGAGAGCGAAATTAGGACAACTGTACCAAATGAGTGTTTTATTCTCTCTTTCTTAGATATATTACAACTATGTGTTACATTATCAACTTTCTCGACTTCCTGTCCGGCAATGTTAAGTTGAGCGCGGTTGTTAGAAGAAGTGCTCAGGGCTTTTGTTTTGGCTGTGTTTACTTTTAGCCCCACTTTGTTTGCCTCAGCTTCTAGATTTTGGGCCATCAGATGAAGATCCATTATCCGATGTGAAAGTAGACAAACATCGTCAGCGTAATCTAGGTGTTTAAGGTAAGATGTCATAGTCCAACGAATTCCATAGTTGCCTTCCGTCAATGCTGCACGGAGTACATCGCTGATAACCACCAAAAACAATAGTGGTGACAGCATGCACCCTTGACGTACTCCACTTTGGACTTCCAAATCCTCCGACACCTTACCATTGTGCACGACGTGACACTTACCGCCCTCGTATGTAGCCTTGATAATAGCTATAAGTTTTTCTGGGATGCCTCTCGTGCGCAAGGCCAACCAGATAGCATCTCGATTCAATCTGTCGAAAGCTTTCTCGAAGTCGATAAACATTAAATGTAGCGGAGACCTATACTCAACGCATTGCTCGATCATGATCCGTAAGGTGTTTATGTGGTCAATGCAGGAGGATCCAGCGCGAAAGCCTGCCTGTTCGACATCGAGAGTTGAATCTAAATGTTCTTTAATTCGTTCTAGAAATATTTTAGCTATTATTTTAGCCACGGCTGGAAGAACGCATATATGTACCTCTCCAGTTATCGCAATCCATCAAGTTTCCCTTCTTTGGAAGTTTAATGATCATCCCCCTTTTCCACTCCTGTGGAAATTGTTCACTATCCCAAGCTCTCCGTATTAGGGGATGCAGCAAATCTGCCGATGTATTTGGCGCCGCTTGAAATAGCTCGGCAGGGATGCCATCAATACCCACCGCCTTGTTCTTCTTGAGGGACTTGATTGCTGTTATTATCTCGGTTTTACTGGGAGGTGCGGTGCGAATTCGAGAATTTGTTGCTTCGAACTGCTCATTCGAATTCGAGATCATACCGCCATCGTCTATGTGATTTAGCACTGTAGCAAAATGTTCTCTCCATCTAGTGAGCTGATCCTCATCCGAAATCAGAAGGTTACCGTCTAGACTCTTCACTGGATGTTGTTTGGAGTTTCGACCACCGATGAGCTCCTTAGTGATGCTATACACAGTCCTACTGTCGCACCTACTCGCTGCTTCTTCAGCCCTTGAGGCCAGTGAGTTGATATATTGACGTCTGTCACGTGTCACACTACGCTGCACTTCTTTCTTCTTCGCACGGTATTGGGCTTCAAGCTCGGTTCTCTCTACTGCTGAGGCCGCTGCAATCCGAGCCTTGATTGCTGTACGCTCATCGATCCGTCTCCAGGTGTCTGTAGAAAGCCATGTGCGGTGGTGTTTCTGCTTTTTACCGACATACGTGCGTGCCCCAGTCGCAAAAGCATTTTTCACAGCACTCCAGTGGTCATCCATGTTCTTTTCTGCTTCTAAGGCAAGATGGTCCCTGAACTGTTGGCGCACTTGGGGAACCTTGAGCCTGTCGATATTAAACCTGGTGATGTTAAGTAGGTTTGAGCGGTTGCTGTTGACGGATGCAGTACGAAGGCGTAAATGAGCTACCATAAGATGGTGATCTCGTTCTAGTCCGACGTCAGCTCCACGTCTGTTTCGGACGTCCAGGAAACAATTTCTAAAGCGGCGACTGATCGCAATGTGGTCGATCTGGTTGGATGTTCGTTGCCTATCAGTAGCGACCCAACTGATCTTATGGCAGGTGTTATGCTTAAACAGCGTACCTCCGATGACTAGGCGGTTGGTATTGCAGAAGTCCACAAACCGCTCACCATTATCATTACGGTCTCCCACGCCGTGTACTCCCATCACGTGCTTAAGCATGGTGTTCTCGCTACCCACCTTGGCATTGAAATCTCCCATCACCATTACGATGTCCCCATTAGGCGTTTGGTTGTAGGCGGCGCCTAAGTGGCTATAAAAATCATCCTTTTCGTCCTCAGTCGCGTCTAGAGTCGGAGCATAACACTGTATGATGGTAATTTTTCTAACTCTACTCTGGAACCTAGCCGTCAATATCCGGTCATTATGGGGTTTCCAGGATATGAGGTTACTACGTGCTGCTCGAGTTAGCATGAGTCCTACTCCGGAACTCCGTGCACTTCCAGCTGGATTTCCAGAGTAGAGCATGACAGTGTTTTTGGTTGGGGAGATGAATTCCCTAGCATCGAACCATCTTATCTCGCTCAGCCCTAAGATGTCTATTTTATGCCGTGCGAATTCGCGTTCTAATTGGAGGAATCTGGCGTTAAGGCCCTTCCTTGCGTGAGTCCAGGAGGGTCTTAACGTTCCAGAATCCGATCGTTGTCCGTGTGCGATAGCCAAAGGTCGTCATCAAATTATCCGTCCGTATCCGAGGCGTTGGTTTTCGTTTCGGAGCAGTAAAAGTTTTTACGGTTGCGGCTCGCTGGGCCACAGACCAACCGACACTTATCCTGTTTTTTGGCGCAGGAAGCTCGCCATTCGTCCTCTCCCGTTAGCGATTTCCGAAGAAATCCCCAGCTGGCACCACGAGGAGGTGGGAGTAGGGCTTACTAACAGAGCTGCTAGGTTTTCGGCTGCAGTGGCTCTTTCTCGTTACTTAGCGGACCAACACCTATCGGGAGATGCTGCCCCTAGGAGGCCTTTGTTAGTCGTTTGCCAATCCGGGACCCCTGCTGTGACATCGTAGTACTTCACTCCTTCGTCGGTATCATACCTCAGTTTCCTGTTGGTAAAGTAGCTCGTCATTATCTGCAGCAAGTAAGATGGTGTATCCATCCCAGCAAGAGAACTTCTTATAGTCTGCCGAATTAAACGCGTTTTTGACATCTAGCGTCACTACTGCGCAGTATTCCTTGGTGTCGTATCGCCATCTTTCACCTTCAATTGCTTCCGCCGCTATATTAACTACAGCTTTAATATCGTCAACTGTTGAGCGAGACTTTCGGAATCCGAATTGCTGGTTGGACAAAGCCCCTTTCTCCTCCGCTATTGTGAGCAATCTGTTGTAAATGATTCGCTTCAGGATCTTTCCCATTGTGTCCAGTAGGCATATCGGGCGATACGACGATGGGTCTCCTGGGGTTTTTTTTCCTTTTCTTCTAGGCACTTTTGCATTGTTGCAATAAAGATGTCTGGCCTTTTTTGAACAGCGGCTTTCACTGCTTTGTTATGGATGCCGTCAGGTCCGGGTGTCTTGTTGTCACCTATCTTTCTGGATGCGATTGTCAATTCCTCTGTTGTAATCACTGGAATTACCTCCGTAAAATTGTCTCTGGTGATTGCGCACATAGTAGAAAAAAGAAAAAGATGTTCTACTATTGACTTCAGCATTATCGGGCATGTTATCTGCGGAGAGTTGCCGCCCTTAAGCTTTCTCATCACCATCCTATACGCCGTGCCCCAAGGGTCTACGTTAGCTTTATCGCAGAGCTGTCTGAAACATCTTGCTTTGCTCTCCTTGATAACTCTGCTTAACTGTTTTCGCGCCAGCTTAAAGGACGATAGGTACTCCTGAAAGTTGGGTGTGTTTCGCGATCTTTGTACTTTGCGTCTTGCCCGTAGACACTCTGCTCTAAGTACCCTGATCTCGTCGTTCCACCAGTAGCAAGGCAGGCGTCTTCTACTTGGGACCCTCCTGGGCATTGATGCATCGCACGCCATTTTGATGGACTGGGTGAGGTGGCGAGCTGAGTTTTCTGCCGATCCGTGGACTAGCGTGAATATGTCAACCACTTCCGCGAATGCATCTTTATCGAAGAGCTTATCCTGCCATTTCGGAGCAGTCGATCTCGGGCGGGCTTCTGGCATTACCGATGTCAATTATAACAGCTTGGTGGTCACTGCGGGTATAATTTTCACTAACTCTCCATTTAATTCCCCGCAGGATGGGATTACTCGCTAACGTGATATCAATTATTGAGCCCATGCCTGCTCTGCGGAAGGTGTTAGACCTACCTACGTTGAGAATTGCAAATGTGTCCAGGAGGGCATGACCCCTTGCGTTGGTGAATCTACTGCCCCATTCCGTCGCCCATGCATTGAAATCTCCGCCAATAATCACTGGAGTTCTTTCACCTATTAACGAACGTTTGCAGCTTTCTGGTGATAGTAGTGGTCCCTCTCCACGTGCTGCAACCATATAACAGCACGGATTCAACGTTGGAGCGGAACAGTCTTATTTTAGTGCTCAAACTGATTGCATTGCTTCGCCATATTTTGGACAACATCCCGAACGCGGACTTTGCTTTGGCGATCCTGTTGGCTATATCCAGTTCGGTTCCACCATCGGTCGAGACAATACTCCCAAAATACTGGAAATCCTCTACTCTCTCTACTGGTTGTCCAGCAATGCATATTTGAGCCGATGAGTTTGTTCCAAGGCTGATAATTTTAGTTTTTGCCGTATTCATTTTCAGCCCGACGGCACCCGCCTCCCTCTCCACATTTGCTGTCATTTGGTGGAGGTCCATAATTCTATGGAAGAGTAAGCATACATCGTCAGCGTACTCAAGATGTTTCAGTGGAGATGTAAGAGTCCATCGAATTCCTCCGTTTCCCGTCGACAAAGCTGCATGAAGCACATCACTAATCACCAATAGGAATAATATTGGTGAAAGAATACTGCCTTGTCTTACCCCACTTTGGATCGCAAATTCCTCAGACAACCTTCCCCTGTTCAGAACGTGACATTTGGAGCATTCATATGTAGCTTTGATAATAGCAATTAGTTTATCGGGAATACCTCTCCTGCGTAAGGCACGCCAAATAAACTCCCTGTTGACATTATCGAACGCCTTCTCAAAATCGATGAACAGCAGGTGCAGTGGCGATCGATATTCAACACACTGTTCGATGATAATCCGCAGGGTGTTGATGTGGTCGGCACAGGAGCATCCAGAGCGGAAACCTGCTTGTTCGGCATCGAGTGTGCCCTCGAGGTGTTGTTTGATTCGCTCAAGGATGATTTTAGCTATTATCTTAGCTACAGCAGGCAGCACGCAGATACCCCTCCAGTTTCCCCACTCCATTAAATTTCCTTTTTTTGGAAGCTTGACGATCATTCCTTTTTTCCACTCGTTAGGGAAGCTCTCAGCTTCCCAAGCTCTATCTATAAGTGGAAGCAGAAGCTCAGCCGATGTTGTTGGCGCTGCTCGTAAGAGCTCTGCTGGAATACGATCAAGTCCTACCGCCTTGTTGGTTTTGAGTGCCATGATCGCGGTAATGATCTCATCTTTATTAGGAGTCGTGGTGCGTATTCGGGAACTTCTCACCTCGGGCATCTCAGTCTGATTTGGGAGCATATCGCTAGCGAATACGTTGTTCAAAACCATAGCAAAATGCTCTTTCCATCTCTTGAGCTGGTCCTCATCCGAAATGAGCAAGAAGCCGTCTAGGCTTTTCACTGGGTGTTGGCTGGAGCTGCGACCACCTGTCAGCTCTTTCGCGATTCTGTAGACGGTCCTGCTGTCGCACCTCCGTGCAGCTTCTTCTGCTTCTGTAGCCAGCGCGTTGATGTAGTTGCGCTTGTCACGTGGCACGCTACGCTGAACTACTCTCATCTTCGTGCGATATAGGGACTCTAGCTCGCTTCTCCCTGCTGCTGAGGTAGCTGCAACGCGAGCTTTCAGCTGTTTTCGTTCGTCAATCCGTCTCCAGTTATCCTCGGCAAGTCACCCTATGTCTTCCCTGCGATCGACTGACAATTCTTTCAGCACCAGATGTAAAAACATTTTTCACACCACACCAATGGTCTTGGATGGTTGCGGTCATTGAGCTGCTGATTGCTTCCACACCTTGCCAAAAATACTCCCTTAATTGTTGGCGCACTGAGGGATCACTAAGTCTATCGATGTTGAACCTGGGTATTCTTGTGTTGTCGTGGGATCTTCGAACTGCAGCAGTGCGTAATTGGAGAGTAGCTACCATAAGATGGTGATCACGTACTATCCCCACATCGGCCCCTCGCCTGTTTCGGACGTCCAGGAGACTACTTCTAAAGCGGCGGCTGATAGCAAAATGGTCAATTTGGAAGGAGGTTGCTTGCCTGTCATTGGAAACCCAGCTGACTTTGTGGCAGGTCTTGTGCTCAAACATGGTGCCACCTATCACAAGGCGGTTGGCATTGCAGAAATCCACAAACCTTTCGCCGTTGTCATTGCGGTTGCCTAGTCCATGCGTCCCGATTACATGTTAGAGCCCTTCGTTGTCGCTGCCTGCCTTGGCATTCAAATCCCCCATCACTATGACAATGTCTCCATTTGGTGTTGTGTTGAAGACGGCGCTTAAGAGATTGTAGAAGCTCTCCTTTTCGTCCTCAGACGAACTATTCGTTGGGGCGTAACACTGTATGATGGTGACGCGTCGTACTCTAGTCCGGTATCTGACCGTCAAAATCCTATCACCATGAGGCTGCCAGGAAACTAGGCCCTTGCGTACTGTTGTTGTTAGCAGTAGTCCGACTCCATATTCCCGCGGACTTCCGGATGGTCTTCCAGAATAGCGTAGTACAGTGTTACGCGTTGGAGACTGGTACTCGCCCGCTTCTAACCATCTTACTTCACTTACCCCCAAAATGTCCAGTTTATATCGCATGAATTCGTTTTCTAATTGGATGAATCTGGCATTGTAAGGACCTTCTCTTCCCGAGCGTCCTTACATTCCAGAAACCTATCTTTGTCCGGGTACAATAGCCAAAAATCGTCAACATGTGATCATTCCTTATCCGAGGCATAGTGTCGGTTTCTGTAGCGGGCAATATTCGGTAACGCAGGTTGCTGGCCCACGTTTCCTAGCCTAGAATCAAGGCCCTAGACAACCCGCACTTACAATTTTGGCCTATACGTATAAGGGTTTATACGTATAGTTGCCCGGGGACCACCACTAGGAGGTAAAGTAAGCACTTCATCACGAACTTGATTGTTGCGCTACTGGCCCAAGCCAAGTTTTGGGCAGTCAGTAGTTTCCCGATCAATCGCAATGCGGGTCCCTCCCCGATTCTCTGTTGGAATTCAGTCTCTGTCGAGGAGTAGAATTCAACAGCGGAATTTCTATGCCGCCATCTAGGATTACTGGGCGGTGTTGGTTGTAAGGAAGTCCCTAAGAACTCATCTGTGTACTTGCTGTTGTCGTTCAGAGTAATTGGCTGTTGCAGAGCATAGATCCTTGTGCCATCGCCCTGAGTAGAAGGTACGTCTATCTGTAGCATTGAATATGAGTGCTAAGCAATTTGCTTCAGTCTAACTCTATTGTGGTCATACTCTTGGTATTTTCAAAGAATGTGGTAATTGTTGATATCACCATTATAAACTGTGTGGTATGGGTTATATGGCTGCCTCCCTCCCTCTCCCTCTGGATTAAAAGTTAATCCATCTAAAACTGATATCATTCACCAGGAGAAGAAATTTAAATCTCCAGGCATTAACACTAAATGGTGTTCAACTTAATCTCTCCAGTGACGCCAAAAATCTAGGGGTAACTCTTAACCAGAAACTCACCTGGAGGCCACATCTAGATAAAATTACATCTAAGGCGACTAAAGCCTTTTGGGCTTTCAAAAGGTATAAAGACTCACCTGCTTAGGTATCATGGGTGCGATGCGCACATGCCCGACAGTGGCACTGGAAGCCCTACTGGATCTCCCACCTTTATACATAAAGAAGACTGCTACCGCCACCGCTCTAAAGCTTCATTTCCTCAGTAATGTGAAGGACTCTGATTAAACAGGCCATATGAAGATTCTGGACAAAATTCCGCTGCTTACCTCACCAGCCGTATGTGCATCTGGCTTCATGCCCAGAAAAACAAAACTGAATCATCCCTTCAAAATCAACATTCCAAACGAGCCTATTGCGGAAACACCCAGTTCCCTCATATGGATCGATAAATTAGCTGGTACACAGATGGCTCAAAAATGGCAGATAGTGTGGGTGCAGGAATTTGTAGACCCAATTTTAAATCGGCTGTACCACTAGGTTAAAACATCTCTATCTTGCAAGCAGAGGTCTATACTATAAAGCTTTATGCCAGAGAATGCATCAGAAGGAGCCTCCGACGATCACATATAAACATTGTATCAGACAGCCAAGCAGCTCTAAAAGCTCTCAAATCTTTCAGCCTCGAGTCTAAATTAGTTTCGAACTGTCTCACCACCCTCAAGCAGCTTTCTGCACACAACATCCTCTCACTCATTTGGGACCCTGGTCACAAAGGCATCGCCGGCAATGAGACTGCTTATAAGCTGGCCAGATCTGGTTCCAAACTCAAATTCATTGGTCCGGAACCCTTTTGCGGTCTACCTATAAGCCAAATCAAAATTGAGCTAGATCGTGGGGACTCACAAACAGGTCTAAGACACGCAAAGAGATTTATTGATCTCGAAAGAAATTCCAGCAATGAACAAACATAACACAAAGTTTTTAACAGACTTCCTTACTGGTCATTGCTCTGAATGTCCCGCTCTCTCTCGCAGCAGACAAACAATTTTTCATAAAGGGTTCATAACCCTATCTGATATAATCTCTTCCTCAGCCCAAACCATCTTAAGCTTCCTTCAAGAACTTGATTTCAGCTAGGACACTATCGCAACATGCTTTCCCTCAGGGGTTTGTACAAAAGATCACTTTGTAGGTCGAAATACTTTGCTTGGGATCCCAGAAAACTCACTTTCCACCCAACTCAACACTAGGCACCAAAGTGGGCCCATCGCTATCCCTAGGGAACCTTCACGGCAGAAGACCTAAACCCATTCTCCCAAGCAATTAATCTCCCTACAGAATCTGGAAAGGTCCTTTTTATGGTTTAGGGACCTCACCTCTTCAAGGTTATCGAAGAAGTATCTACCAAGGTGCTTGCCTTGTCCTGGCAATTCCTTGACATTCACAGAGTATATGAGTTATATCCTCTGAGATATGTAGGTCGTCGCAGTACGTACAAACATCCGTATCGGATAACCCTAGTCTCATGGCATGCCTCCTTAGGAGACAGTGGCCAGAAAGTATTCCTATCACTGTTCTTCGCCTCGATCTATCTAACTTGATTAGTTAGTTAGTTAGTTTAGTTAGTTTTATTTATTCGGTAATATTTTCATATAAATTTAACAAAAACAAATTAGCTTGGCTTTTTTGCCGTCTGCCAGATTGACAATTATAATTCAATAATTATATTTCTGTGATTTTTTTTATAATTGAAACAAATTTTAATTTATATGTGAGAAAAAAGAAAGTAAGAAAAACATACATATATGCACTGAATAATATTCTAAAAGCTTTCGCTCATAATTCTTTCCCTATACGCTAGAGCAGTTTTAGAAAAGCTGTACAGTTTGCAAACATCTAGTTCATTTAGAGCAATTATACTTTCTTCATCCGAAAGATAGTTTTTGCCAAACACATGCTGTCTTGTTTCACGAAGTACCGGGCATTTTCCAATGAAGTGTAAGACGTCTTCTCGTTCACCTAGGTTGCATAATTCACACAAGCACGGCAGGTCCTCCCTATGTGGTATGTAGTTCAGCCTCAAAAGTTCTCCTCGTAACTCATCATCATTGATATTTCCTGTACACTATTTTTATCGTGGAAATAATTATTCTCTGATAAGTTGTGGTTCAAGCGGCTGTAAATGGCTCTATGCATTGACGACTCGGCTTCCTCTCTGTATTTCGCTGCGTAAATATCATCCATGCTTTCGATTAATCTATATAAGACTGGCTTCCAGTTTGCCACGTTATCAATACTCAAATCCAATTCTATCTTACATTGGCTCGCAAGATCCAGCCATTCCGCGTACCAGCTTGTTTTACTGGCAACGGTCTTTAGAGCTGCTTTCTTTGGAAGTCGTGCGTCTGGCATATTCATCACTTTAAGAATATAGTCGACCTGGAGTCTTAAGGTTTTGATGAACAAGGGAGAAAGGCCAGTTTCAATCATTAACAGGTAGTTTGGCGCATTAGAAGGGAGATGAAAAATACGCTTGATATAAAATCTCCGAAGTTTTTCAACCGCTTCGTACTGTTTATAACTTGATTATCTCCCCAGATTTTCTGCGATCTAGCACAGGCCACAAGGCCTTAGACGCCCTGTGACCATCTAAGTTTGACCATCTTAGATTAGCCGTGTCAATGATTTTATCCCGAATAATTCCCTTAGCCACGCACCCTGGTGGCTTAATACTACCAATTATATCGCTACGTTGGGGCCCCGCTCCTCTTTTAGCCAGCGCGTCGGCTTATTCGTTGCCTTCAATATCGCAGTGTCCAGGTACCCAACATAATCTGACTCGGTTCTGCGTACATAATGCCCTAAGCATTGTGCGGCAATTCCTGATTATCTCAGATTTGGTGACGTAAGACTCTAGCGCCTTTAGCGCAGCCTGACTGTCAATGTAGATGGCGATATTCTTATCGGATATTGATTCCATCTCAAGTAATTCCGCAGCTTAAAGTACAGCTAGAACCTCTGCTTGGAACACACTGCATGTGTCCGGAAGTCTCAGGGCCACCTGTAGGTTCTATCTCTCGAGTAAATACCTGACCCCGTGCCCTCATTGGTCTTAGAACCATCTGTGTATATTGCAATCTCGTTATGGACAGAGACTGTCTTCCTTCGCCAGTCCTCTCTAATTGGATACAGTACTTCGTATGGTGTGTCGAAGTCTAAGGTGCCAAGTATATCGTCCGATTCGTTAGGGATTCCAGGAAAAGATTCCTTGAGAATGGAGCTGTGTCCTATGTTATTAGTCCTGAAGAGACCAACGTTAGTGAGCCGAAGCGCAATGTTGGCCGCTTGAAATTTGATTTGTAGGTCTAATGGTAAAAGATACAGGAAGATCTCGAGTGCAGCCGTAGGTGTTGTGCGTAGAGCACCTGTGATGGCAATGCAGGCTGATCTTTGTACCATGGCCAACATATCCCGTGTGTTTTTCGTATTCGTTGCCTTCCACCACACAAGAGCCCCATACGTGAGGATGGGTCCGACTATCATGATGTATAGCCAGTGCATCATTGCGGGCTTCAGGCCCCATTTTTTCTCCGCGGTCCGCTTACAGATGAAAAGAGCATTAAAAGCTTTGCGGACTGTTTCCTGTGTGTTAAGTTTCCAATTTAGTTTCCTATCTAGCATTATCCCAAGATATCTAGCGCGATCCGAAAGGGAAAGCTCCACCCCTGCTAGCTTAGGCAGTTTGAAGGGTGGTATCTTGTATTTTTTGCTGAAAAGTGCCAATTCGGTTTTATCCGGGTTGACGTGTAGTCCACACCCTCTAGCACATTTTTCAAGACTATTAAGAGCTGATTCCATAATTTCACTTAATGTATCAAGGAACTTGCCCTGAACTAAAATCACGGCGTCATCTGCGTAAGCAGTGACGCTTATGCCTGTGTTGCTTAGTTCTTTAAGTATCCCATCGATGACTATAACCCAGAGGAGGGTGAGATAACGCCTCCCTGGGGAGTCCCCCTGGTAACGGATTTTCTTATTGAACTGTTTCCGATAGTGGAGTTAATGTTTCTAGTGCCGAGCATATTGCAGAGCCAATTGGTAATGCTATGCTCGACATTCATAGTTTCCAGGGCCTGTTTGATGGCCCTTCCTTCTACGTTATTGAAAGCACCTTCTATATCTAGGAAGGCTGCTAGTGCAAATTCCTTATGGTGAAGGCTAGTCTCTATCTTCCCTACTACGTCGTGTAAAGCTGTTTCCACCGATTTCCCCTTTAAATATGCGTGCTGAGCTTTGCATAGAATCCCGTTGCAACACTTACTTCTGATGTGAATATCAAGAAGTCTTTCAAGTGTCTTGAGGAGGAATGACGACAGACTTATGGGTCTGTAGTCTTTCGCTGAAGTGTGGCTTGGTTTACCTGCTTTCTATGAATATAATGAATATAACCCGCACTCCCCTCCATGCCACTGGTACGTAACATGACCTTAAACAATGTTTAAAAATTTCCCTAAGTCTGCTTCTGACCTTGGCTGGAGCTTTTTGCAGCATAGCTGGCAAATTCCATCAGGGCCTGGTGCTTTGAATGGTGTGAATGACCTAATGGCCCATCGTATACCATTATACGAGTAGCTATACGTAGTAGAATCCATTGGCGATCTACTTCCTGGGAAGTGAGCTTCAATTAACGTTTCTAAAACTTCTTCGCTACTTTCTGCCCACGAGCCGTCAGATTTTTTGATGAAGCTTGGGACAGAAGTGTCTTTAGCTAGCATCTTGTGAAGTCTGGAAGCTTCACTAGTATCCGCAATGGACTGACAAAATTCCTTCCACGACTTTCTTTTTGATTGCCTAATTAAGTACTTAAACTCCCGCTTGCGGTCCATATATTCATCCCATGTAGTACCGTCCCCTATTTCTTTGGCCCTGTTGTAGAAATGCATAACCTGTTTTTTCTTGGAGTTCATTTCCTTGCTCCACCAAGGAGGTTGGGACCTCTTGGACTTCTTTCTTAGTGGACAGGCCCTTTCGAATGCCATGTTCATTACTTTGCCTAAGTTATCCACCGCCTTATCTATATCTTGAGGATCGCCGTTACGAATAGGCCCATCCTTAAGATGTTTCCTTACTAGCTCTGTATACATACCCCAGTCTGTACTCTTAGGGTTTCTGTAGCTGTTGCTAACCCTAGTCTGGAAATTAATTTGAAAGCGTATCCATCTGTGATCAGAAAGGGATCCCTCCTCCAAAACCCTCCACTTTTCCACCGTTAGGTGAACAGAACAAGAAGCTAGAGTTATATCAATCACTTCTTGTCTGTTCCTTACTACAAAAGCTGGCGTATAACCCTTATTGCATATGGTGAGCTTGGTCGAAAGAATGAAATCAAAAGGGCACTCACCTCTTGTATTAGTATCACTGCTACCCCATTGCGAGTGATGCGCATTTGCATCACAGCCCACGATGAAGAGCCAGTTGTCCATCCTTACCAACTGCTTCTACTTCACAGATGGAATCTCCGCCTGCTCGTACGGGAGGTATGCAGAGACCAGACACAGCGGTTTACTTCCCTCTCTCTCACAGGAGACTGCTACTAGATCGCCGTCACTGAAATTATTCAAAAGAAATGCCCTTATGTTGTTTTTTAAAAGTATACAAGCCCTGATTTTACCTTCGTTGGCCTTGTAGAACAACGTATAATTCCTGTTTTTGAGTCCTTGGATCTGGTTGTTGTCGTTGATCCATGGCTCTTGTACCGGTATGGCCGAGACGTCATGCTTGATGATATAGTTGATCAAGCATGCCGTCGCAGCCTTACTGTGATGCAGGTTTATCTGCATCACTTCCATCATCTTTGGGCTCCTCCTCCTCCTCAACACCCTTGGTCATGATCTTTAGCATGACCTTCCCCAAGCTATATCTCACCATCCCTTTGGTCTTTTCAAGGGATGGCAGCGATTCCCTATTTAGGGCCAGCAAGAAGTGCTGACCAAACTGCTTCCTAGGCCCTGTCTTAAGCACCCTCCATGTATTGGCTTTCAACTCCCTGTTTTGCATGTGGAGGAGACCAAGCAGTTTTTCTGGGTAGGTGTATGGCAGCGGAACCCAGACCCAAGCTTTGGGCGGAGTGTATCTGGCCAACTCCGCCATAGTCACGTACTTGAGCTGAGACCCGCTCCACACTTCCCCAACCTCCGAAATAAACTGTCTGCGGAAGTCAGCAGAGGCTTTGTTCCCACAGGCAACGACCTTCTGGCCCCCTTCCCATTCAGCACCGTCGAATTGAAGGTCACTATCCTCAGTGGAAGACATCTTCTTCCACAGAGCATCTTGAAACTTCTCATCGACGGTAATCCACTGGTCCATGGTCAGGCGACCGCAGGGCTCCTGCTCGTTGACGATAGCAACAAGGCGCTCGTTGACGATAGCAACAAGGCGCTCGTCCTACGGGTCGTATTTCGGGGGCGCCGAAGGCGAAATACCAGCCTTCACCTTTTTCGCGGCGCTCGGTTCCACGACATCGTCGGATCTGCTCCTTTTGCTTTGGAACGCCACCCTGCTGGGCCCCTCAGTTTTGCTGGGAGTCTCTACTCCACTCGTAGAGGCCCCCAGCTCCTCCCTACTTCTAGCCTCACCTGCCTGTGCGGCCGCTACCTTCCTGGCAGCCTCATCGGCTAAGACTACCTTAGCCCGATCAAGCTGCAACCTATCCCAAGCACTTAAGGAGTTAACGTCACACTCCCCGTACTGTTGGACTTTGCGCTTAGCACTCTCGACCTTTCGCCGAGCATTGCGCACAAGCATCTTCTCTAGTTGGTGTGCGTTTTTCCTGCTACCCTTCCGCACGCCCTCAGAGAAACTAGGAGCAGCAGAGTTCTCGCCAGCTGCGCTACTAGTCCCTTTGGTCACTAATCCCTTGGCAACTTTAGTGAGAGTGCCAGCCAACTCACTTACTTACTTACTTACTTACTTAGGTGGCGCTACAGTTCGGGGTGAACCTGGGCCTCAACCAACAAGCCTCTCCATTTAGCTCGGTCTTTAGCTAATTGCCTCCAGTTGCGCACTCCAAGTTGGTCGAGGTCCCCTTGAACTTGTGCGCGCCACCTACGGCGATAATTCCCTCTACTGCGTCGTCCCTCGGGGTTAGATGAGAAGACTCTGCGGGCCGGAGCGTTGGTGTCCATTCGCTCTACATGTCCTAGCCATCTCAGACGTCCAATACGCAGTTTTTTGACTAGGTCGATGTCGCTGTACAGCTCGTATAGTTCGTGATTGAATCTTCTCCTCCAAAACCCGTCAACGCAAATGGGACCGAAAATCTTACGAAGAATTTTTCTCTCGAAGCGACCATCCTCATCTTCATCCTCTTTTAATAAAGTCCATGTTTCAGCGCCGTAAAGTAGGACTGGGATGATCAAGGTCTTATATAGAGTCTCCTTAGTTATTCGAGATAGGGCTTTACTGTTGAATTGCCCTATAAGCCCAAAAAAACAGCGATTGGCAAGAGTTATTCTTCGATCGATTTCTGCACTGATTTTGTTTTTCGAGTTTATAGCAGAGCCAAGGTAGACAAAGTCCCTTACTACCTCGAAATTATAGCTGCCCACGGTGACGTTTTGTCCAATTCGTCGGTGTTGGTTTTCCCTTCTAGTTGACAGCATATACTTGGTTTTGCCCTCGTTTATCGCTAAACCCATTTTGGCCGCTTCCGCCTCAATGCTTGCAAAAGCACCGGTGATAGCCCGCTGAGATCTTCCGATAATGTCTATATCGTCGGCGTATGCAAGCAGTTGTACAGACTTGTAATAGATTGTGCCTCCGGTGTTGGCTTGTGAGTTCCGCACAATCCGTTCAAGTACAATATTGAAGAAGTCACATGACAGCGCGTCACCTTGTCTAAAGCCTTTTTTGACATCAAAGGTCTCAGTGAGGTCATTACCGACCTTGATGGAGCAGCGAGCGTTATCCATCGTCAGCCTGCACAGACGGACAAGTTTGGCAGGGATGTTAAAACTAGACATGGCTCTATAAAGCTCTTCTCTATAGATGCTGTCATAGGCGGCCTTGAAATCGATAAAGAGGTGGTGAGTATCGATTTGGAATTCTTGGGTTTTCTCCAGGATCTGCCGAAGTGTGAAGATTTGATCGATGGTGGACTTTCCTGGCCTGAAACCGCACTGATAGGGTCCAATCAGGCTGTTGATAAAAGGTTTCAGGCGTTCACACAATATCGCAGAAAAGATCTTATATGCGATGTTGAGGAGACTGATGCCTCTATAATTGGCGCAGTTGAGGAAGTCTCCTTTCTTGTGGATCGGGCAAACGATGCTGAGATTCCATTCATCAGGTATACACTCGTCTGACCATATATTAGAAATGAGTTGGTGTATGCACTCTACCAATTCATCCCCAGATGCCTTGAAAAGTTCGGCCGGTAAGCCGTCAGGTCCAGCAGCCTTGTTGGATCTTAGCTTGGATATTGCTATCCTCACTTCGTTTTGGTCAGGTGAACGGAAATTTTGACTATCATCGTCTATGTTGAATGGTTCATTCTGCCTGACAGCGGGATATTGGTCTTCGTCGCCGTTATAAAGTCTGCAGAAGTAGTTTTTCTATATTCTCAGCACCGACTGTGATTCGACTACGAGGTTTCATCTCTACAGATTTCTGTACGGGTATTGCTTCTCTGACACGTTCTTTTTACCTTTTGGTAAAACTTCCGTACATTGTTCCTGGAGTATAGACTCTCGATATTCTCAAACGCGCGCTTCTCATGCTCTTTCTTCTTCTTTTGGAGAAGCCGATGTTCTTCCCGTCTCTTTTGCTCGTAGAGCTCACGAGCAGCTCTCGTCTTCCTTTGCAGCGCCGCTTTGTATGCCTCTTGTTTTACTGCATGCACTCGCCGGCATTCTTCGTCAAACCAGGGGTTTCTCGGTGGTGGTCGAGCGAGACCCAACACATCAGTCGCGGCGTTTCTGATGGCATGTTGGCAGCGTTGCCACTGGTCTTCGGTACTTGATGCTGGCGGCAAAGGGGTGATTGAGAGATTTCGGGATACGCGTTCAGCGAAGAGTCTGGCGGTCTCTTACGATTGTAGCTTTTCGACGTTAAATTTTCTCACAGTAATTCTTCTTTGTTGCTCAGATTGGGACATCCGCAATCGTACCTTGGCTACAAAAAGTTAATGATCCGAGTCTATGTTGGCCGCTCGGAAGGTCCGGACATCCAGAATACTGGAGGCATGCCTTGCGTCGATCGGAATATGATCAATTTGGTTGATCGTGACATGATCATTGGACCGCCATGTCTGCTTATGAATATCGAGATGAGGAAACCATGTGCTTGCTATGGTGACATTTCGCTCCACAGCGAAATCAATTAGTCTTAGTCCGTTATCAGACGTGGTGTCGTGTAGGCTATGCTTACCGACTGCCCTACCAAAGACGTCCTCCTTTCCTATTTTGGCGTTAAAATCGCCCAATACGATTTTAACGTCGTATTTAGGACGTTGCTCGTATGTTTTGTCGAGGAGCTCGTAGAAACACTCTTTGGTGGCAGGGTCCTTTTCTTCTGTGGGGGCATGAACACATATTAGGCTTATGTTAGCGAATTTAGCCTTGATCCGGATAGTCATAATACGCTCGCTCACGTGTCGGAAGCTTAAGACTTCTTGCCTAAGTCTGCCGAGTATGACAAATCCGCATCCGAATAAGCGTTGCCTGTTGCCTCTGTAGCAATCACCGTAGTAGATGTCACAGTTTTTCATCTTCTTTTTGCCCGGCCCATCCCATCGCACTTCCTGGATGGCGGTAATATCTGCTTTATAGCAGTCTAGGGCCTCTGCTAGTTGTTCGGCTGCACGTGGTCTGTAAAGGGACAGAACATTCCACGTACAGATCCGAAGGTCGTTGTCCTTATTTCGTTTGCTGGGGTCGTCATTAGTTGAGTCATCCTTATCCGAGGCTTTTGGTTGTTTCGGAACCATGCGGTTTTTACGTGGTAGGGAAGTTACCCCGACGGCACAACCTCCAACGTGGAGGGCCAGTTCCTTAATTATTCCCCTAGGACGAGGGGCCGGGTACACCGGTGACAGTAGTCCACTACGGGAGTATGAGCGCTGCCGTTGGCCCATTAAGGGCTCCTCCGCCACCATCTCTATTCCAATGTCCTGACCAGCATTGGAAATTCCTTACCGACCTGTGATCCGAATACGTCGAAGCAGCTCGCGCAAGGTATTCACTAAGTTCAACCTAACTGGAACTATAGACGCCACCGTTGACGCCTGGAACAGGAACAAGTGCTCTAGTGAGAAAAGCACTCTTCCCCCCGTCTCTCATCTGCTGCCACCAAGAATCCGCCAAACGGGGTTGGTTACCCATTTCTTGGATTAAGGTACTAGGCACCCGGCTGTCACCGCGTGGAGGTTGAGAGTAGGAGTTGGTAGGCCTCAGCTGAGTGAAAACGCTTGTGTTTTCATATGATCGCATGCACTACCGTTTGACCAGCCAACTCACTGCTACCCTTTTTAACTTCCGTGAGAGTACCAGCCAACTCACGTGTGCCCTGCTCTAATAAGATGGGAGTACCCGTCAACCCACTATCGCCCTTGATTACAGAAGTGAGAGTGCTAGCCTGCTCGCTTCCCACTGCGCTAGCGTCAGTGAGTGTGCTGTCCGCATCCTCGCTGTCGCTGGCCAGTAAAACGTCCTCTAACTCCTTCTCTAGCCCAGACGTGGAAGACTGTGGGGATGACACTACGACATCGACCCCCAGTTCCATCGCTGTCTGTCCAGAGAGTACTTCCCCAGGTATAATTAAATTTTTTTGTGTTTTTTGTAATTTTATTTTTGTTTTTTGTTTAAGCGCGGAACAACTGGTCGATCTTAGTTTACCGGCATGCTAAGATAGGGCGCAACTTACTGTGGACCCTGCCAGGGCGCCCACAGGAGCTCGTTATGACTGGTTTAACCCCCAGTCTTCCATTCCTCGGCACGGTTCTAAAGCTCACACCACCAGGGAGTTAGGTATCTGTTGTTACCTCATTCTCGATGACCACTGCGCACGATTGATGCGTGCGTGTTAGGCTTAGCTGACACTAACCTAGCGAACTAGGATTACCCATTTCCAGCGGGCGCCTACGGCGAGGACTAGAGAAGAGGATTTATGCCCACCAAAACTCTACACTTAAAAAAAAAAAAAAATGGGTATATGGGACGTCGTAGTAGGCCATAATCCACTTAGGGTCTTGTAGATATTGATTATTGTAAGGTAGGCTATTGATACTGCTATCAGGAGCACATTTCCGCTATACTTAATTTTGACTAAGCTGACGTTTTCGATAGTGGATCTTGCATTAGTAGCTGTTTCATAAGCACGATGATAATGAACGCTGATTGGGGAGTAGCCATCGATTTTACCTCTCGCCAGAAGGTAGCGATAAAGGAAAAATTACAAGGACGGGGATGAACATTTTACGGATGTCAGCGGGAGTATCAAAACTAGACATAGATAGAAGTACGCGTATTGACAAAAACCTCCACGTAAAGACACCGTTTGTGAAAAATTTCAAGGCTGAACGCATCAGCTGGTACTATCGTGTACAAAGAAGATCATCGGAAAATCCCGTCCGAAAAGCAATAATGACCCAAGTTCTAGCCGAAGTTCAAATAAGAGGCAGAAGAAAAAACGTAGCACATAACTCGCAAAACTGCTCCGGAATCATTCAACGAAATAGTCTTCAAAGTATTCCTTTCAAAGTTTATCCTTGAAATACTCAATTTAGTTTTTGTCTTAAATACAGGAATATAATCGTCAATCAGAGCAAATGTATTACCTACTTGAACACCATAA